>CAWUFW010001426.1:0-2853062 GCA_963921515.1 Calotriton arnoldi | reverse complement strand
GTGTGTTGTGCGCTTAATTGACTTCTGGCACATGGTTGGTCATGGGCATGTGTCTTAGCGTGACTGCTGTATGTGTGGCAGCTGTGCGGATGACATGCCTTTCATGTGACTGGGGCTGACGGATGGGATGGATGGTATGTTGTATGTGCATGGTGTGTCTGTGAGTTTGATGGGTTCAGTGGTGTTCGTGTGCATTTCTGTTGTTCCGCTCTGTTGCGTCTAGTGTTGTTTGTCTTACATAGGCGTAGTTGTGGGGTGTGGGGTTGACAGGCAGTGGGGGCTACATGGACAGGACTTCAATGGTGTTTCGGTTGTGTGTGATGAGTTGCACTGTGGCTGCCGTGTGGGACTATATTCAGTGTGGCTTGTGCATGCAGACGTGGCTCCTTGGGTGTTGCTATGTCTGTGATGGGTCATGTGGGGTGTGAGTCTGCTGTTCATGTCCGTGTGCACATTGTTCACTTGTTCGTGACGGTGGGCGGTGCTGCGTGTCCGTGTGCTACGTGACATGTCCCATGTGTTGGTGGTGTTATGGTCCTCATGCCTCCAGTAATCCAGCCCTGTCCAGTTTCCCACCTGCAAGTTGTTCGTGCGTGCACTGTACTGGATGCCACATGGCTCTAAGCGGGGGTGCTCCATGTTGCAGGTCTGTGGGGGTGGGGGGTGTAGTGGGTCGTGGGGGTGGCTGTACACCCACTGACACCGATTGCTGTGGACCGTGATGTCTGCCTTTCGGCTGTCGTTGTGCACTGCGGTGGCTGACACGTGGCTGTGGGGTGTGGGGGATGCTCCTCCTTGCTGTGCTGTGGGACTGGGGCCTGGTGTGTGTTGTACTTGGGCTGTCCACCCTCCCACCCACTGCACTTTGTGTTCCTGCCACTTACCTTTTACTTGTCGGTTAGTGCAGCTGTGGCGGACACATGGGTGTGGTGGGTGCTCGTTGTGGCGCTTCTGGCATATTTGGGGACCTGTTGGTGGTTACGTGGCTGGCTTAGTGTACACATGTCCCCACGCATCTTACAGTTGTTCGGTTTGGCCTGTGTGTGGTAGTGTCTGTTGCATGTGCGTGTGATGTGTTGTGTATTGTGTGCTGGACATGGGGGTGTTTGTCCCTGGGAGCTGTGGCATGGTGGTTGCGCATGTGAGTACATAGCGGTGTGCTAGTATACATTAGTTTGTACTTACCAGCCTCCACTCCCCCTGCTAATCCGGCGAGGATCTCCGGATGGATTACGACTCGCACCTTCTCCTCCCACGCTTTGAAGGTCTTAAAGAGCGCGGGACCCTCCGCCAGTGACGGCAGCCAGCTCTCTGTTTTTGCCCTCCTTCTTCTTGACCAGGCTCTTTACGTCATTCCAACGTTTGTTTATCTCGGTTCTGTTCCTGGGCAGGGTCCCGACTGCATTGACCTGGTCTACGATCCGGGTCCACATTCTGTTTCTGGTGGCTAGTGGTGTGTGCTGGACCATGTTCCCATAGATTTGTGGGTACACCTTGATGATCTCGTCGACCATGACCGTCAGCTCCATGGGCGTGAACTTGGGCATCCTTTGTGGTGCCATGGTGTTTGTGGTGCTGGTGCGGTGTGTGTTGTGTAATGTGCAGGGGGTTTGTGGTGCCGGTGTTTGGTGGTGGTGGTGGTGGTTGTGATGTGTGCGTTTCTGTGGTGTGCTGCTGTCCTTGCTGTGTCACTGTGTCCTCTCCTCTCCTCTGTGGTTTGCAATGTAGCAAGGGGTTGTGGTCTGTGGGAGTGCTGCTTTTGTACTCACCTATGTGGGTGTGTCCTCATGGTCTGTTGTTTTCAGGTGTGTTGTGTCTGGGGTTCTGGCCTTTGTATTTTTTGTTTGTCCGGGGGGGTGTTTTCGGGATGTGTACTGTGCGCTTGTGTATTTGTGTGTGCCTTGCTGTGTGGACTTGTTGGCCATGTTGTGTGCTATTGGTTTTGTGTGCGGATGGTTTCTGTGCAGGTACGTGGGCGCCATGGCTTCTGCCGTGTCGATTCTCATCGGCGTTGTTTGCGCTGGCGGGCGGTATATTTGTGGTTTTTCCGCGCTCATGGCGGTGCGATCGTAATTTCACGTGCGGTGTGTCGGCCGTGTGGGCGGGCGGGCGGTTTTGTGTTGTCGTGCGTGTTTCCGTCCGTGGCGGGCGGTTTGACTCCGACTCGGACGATGGCGGGCGGTATTTTGTGTGCTTTTTCCGCCGATGGCGGTTTTCGGTTTGTGTACTCATAATGGCGTGGTCGGTGTTCAGGCGGTGTGTGCGGGCGGATTTTTGCCGCTTCCATGCCTGGCGGATTTTTTTACGCCGGGTATCGTAATGAGCCCCATAGTTGTTAAAAATATCGATTTTTTATTAATGTTATGTATTTTAGTATATATTTTATATGTGTGTGATGTTTGTTATTTGTATGAGAATTGTTTGTATTTTTATTATATGTGTTAAAATTTTAGTAGTTAATATTTTTTTTTTAATTGAATTTTGCGTTTTTAGTTCCGTAGCGGGTTGTGGGTTTATAGAGGAATAGGGTGGGAAGTAATTTAATTATATAGATTTTATTTATTATTTATAGTAGTTAATACTTTTTTTTTAATTGAATTTTGTGTTTTTAGTTCCGTAGCGGGTTGTGGGTTTATAGGGGAATAGGGTGGGAAGTAATTTAATTATATGAAATTTATTGAATACTTTATATTTATTCATATTTGTATAATTGTGATGTTATAGAGTTAAATGTGTAAATTAATTTATTAATAATTGTTTGATAATTAGTTGTTAATTATTTAAATTAATTAATTATTAATTAATTATGGTAATTGTGTAATTAATTTTAGGTGTGTTGTGGTGTTTATAGGTGTAAATGGTGGGAAGGGTGGGAAGTAATTTATTTTTTAATGATGAATTATTAATTATTCGTTAATTTAAATCAATTAATTAGTAATTATTAATTGTAATTGTGTAATTAATTTTAGGTATGTGTTGTGGATATTATAGTGTTAAAGAATGTGTAAATAATGAATGTGTATTATCTTTTTTAATAATAATATATTTTACATTTAATATTAATTATGTTAATTATGGAAATAAAATTTAATAAAAATGTTGATGTCTTTTTTTATTGCTGTGGTGTTATAGGGTAGGAAATAAAAGAAATACATTTATGTTTTAAATAATTGGTTTGTGAATATTTGTTTCTCTTAAATAAATATTGTTTATAAATGTATTTATTATTTTTTTAAATATCATATTTGTAGGTTTTTATTATATATAATTAACATTATATGTTTTATTTTTATATTTTTATATGTTTAATATGTTTAATGGTATCATTTAAAAAATTGTTTATTTTTTAAATATATATATTTTTTTAATTATTGAAATGTTATTAGTAATTTTTGTTTTTCTGCTATCAAATACTTTCCCTACTGTTGCACTCACTGGAGTGGGGATAGTAATTTTTACCCCTCCGCTATCCAGCACTTTCCCTGCTGATGCACTCACTGGAGTGGGAATAGTAATTTTTACCCCTCCGCTATCCAGCACTTTCCCTGCTGTTACACTCACTGGAGTGGGATTAGTAATTTTTACCCCTCCGCTATCCAGCACTTTCCCTACTGTTTCATTCACTGGAGTGGGAATAGTAATTTTTACCCCTCCGCTATCCAACAGTTTCCCTGCTGTTGCACTCACTGGAGTGGGAATAGTAATTTTTACCCCTCCGCTATCCAACACTTTCCCTGCTGTTGCACTCACTGGAGTGGGAATAGTAATTTTTACCCCTGTGCTATCCAGCACTTTCCCTACTGTTTCATTCACTGGAGTGGGAATAGTAATTTTTACCCCTTTGCTATCCAACACTTTCCCTACTGTTGCACTCACTGGAGTGGGAATACTAATTTTTACCCCTCCGCTATCCAACATTTTCCCTACTGTTGTATTTATTGTGTTGCAAAATGTATGTTTTATTTTTGTTTTGATAGTTTAATGTTTTAATTAATTATAGAATGTTTTATTTTATTTTAAATTATTGATATATGTATATATTTTATTTTTATATAATTTAAAAAGTTTATAAATTAAATTAAGATAATAGTTAATAAATTATATTTAAGTAAGTATATGTATACATTTTTATGTTTGTGTGTTTATATTTTTTTAATTAAGTTTATTTGTTATATTTAGTTAAAATATATATTAAATGTAATTTATTTTGTTAACAATATTAATAATATTTAATATATTTTATTTAAGTTATATATATTTTAAGTCAATATTATTTACATCTATATTTTCTACTTCGATATTTTTGATTCGATATCATTGTACTTACCTGTTTAAGTATAGGGAGTCGATATTTTTGTATTCTATATTTTTGAATCGATATTTGTGTATGTCTATATTTATTACATCGATATTTAATCAGGGAACCACCCATGGCACCTTTTAAAAGGGGCTTGCGTGCGGCCAGAGATGTGCCAATTGTGGGAACAAAGGTACAGATTTAGTAAAGAACACAGGCCCGGGGAACCTGATTGGCAGGGACACAGGGCACATCAAGAAAGATGCATCAGATGTCAGGCAAAAAGTGGGGGGTAACCATGCAAAAAGGGGCACTTTCCTACACCTTAAGGCACAGACCACAGCAAAGGCCTCCCTCTCTATAGCTAACCAGCGCTTCTCTCCTGCTTATGAAAGCTTCTGGTTGGTTCTGGCCATCTGCATTAAGTTGTGATAGAACTGCACCTATACCTATCCCCGAAGCATTTGTTTGGACAATGAAGGTTTCGGAGTAGTTAGGACTTTGCAGAATGGGAGCAGTGCACATGGCCTGCTTCAGGTCATCAAATGCCTTCTGACAGCTAACTGTCCATTGAACTTTCTTAGGCATCCTTTTGTAGGTGAGATCATTAAGGGGAGTCACTATAGACCCATATCCCTTAACAAAACTCCTGTAGTGCCCAGTCAGGCACAAGAAAGCTCTGCCCTGAGTCTGGGTAGTGGGAGCAACCCAGTCCATTATGGTCTGGATTTTGCTCTCAAATGGTTGAACCTGGCCTCCACCTACAAGGTGGCCCAAGTACGCAACCTTGCTCTGCCCTATCGGGCACTTTGTGGCCATGATAGTGAGGTCTGCCTTTTGCAGGGCCTCTAGAACATTCCTGAGGTAGACCAGGTGATCCGCCCAGATGGAAGTAAAGACAGCAATATCATCTAGATATGCTGCACTATAGGCTTCCAGACCTGTGAGAACTTTGTTCACCAACCTCTGAAATGTGTCAGGTGCATTCTTCAAACCAAAAGGAATTACAATAAATTGATAATGCCCACTAGGGGTTGAAAATGCTGGTTTTGCTTGGCATCCTCAGAGAGTCTGATTTGCTAGGAGCCAGCAGTCAGGTCAAATGTACTAAGATACTTGGCTGAGGCCAGAGTAATAATCAGCTCATCTGCCTTGGGAATTGGATGGGCATCATTCCTAGTGACTGCATTGAGACCTCTATGGTCTACACAAAACCTCATCTCTCTCTTACCATCTTGGGTGTGAGGTTTTGGCACAAGGACTACAGGGCTATCCCAAGGGCTATCTGAAGGTTTAATGACCCCAAACTCCAGCATCTTTTGGACCTTAGTTCTCATGCAGTCTCTGACATGCTCAGGCTGTCTGCAGATTTTACACTTGACAGGCAGACTGTCACCAGTGTCCACTTCATGGGTACACCAGGTGGTTTGACTGGGAGTCAGAGAGAACAAATTTGGGAACTGATTGAGGACTTGCCTACAATCAGCTTGGTCCTGGTCAGTGAGGCTGCCTGCCAGGGCTACTCCATCAACTGACCCATCAACAGGGTCTTGAGAGAGGAGATCAGAGACAAGATCACTCTCTTCCTTCCTGTCGCTCATCCATTCCCATGAGCAAGCTCTTATCAGCCCTGTCAATAAAAGGCTTTAGGTGGTTCACATGAAGAACTCTGAGGACTTTTGGGAGTGCCTAGGTCCACTAAATAGGTGACCTCATCTTTTTTTTCAAGGATGGCGTGGGGGCCATTCCACTTGTCTTGGAGAGCTGCTGGGGCAACAGGCTCTAACACCCACACTTTTTGTCCTGGCGGTAATAAGTCAACACAGCCTTTTGGTCATGCTAAGCTTTCTGAAGGTCCTGGCTGGCCTCAAGGTTTTTGCTGGCCTTCTTCATATACTCAGGAAATACGTGAACGCAGACCAAGGACATAGTCCACAAAATCCTGCTTAGGAGGTTTGAGAGGCTGCTTCAAGCCCGCCTTAACCAGACACAATGGACCCCTAACTGGATGTCCAAACAGTAGTTCAAATGGGCTATAGCCCACCCCCTTCTGAGGAACCTCTATATAGGCAAAGAGAAGGCAGGGTAGTAAGATATCCCATTTTCGCCTGAACTTTTCTGGGAGTCCCATGATCATACTTTTAGGGTCTTGTTGAACCTTACAACAACCCATTGCACTGTGGATGGTAGGGTGTGGTAAACTTGTAGTTTACACCACACTCTTTCCACATGGCAGTTATGTAGCTAGACATGAGGTTTGTGCCTCTGTCTGACAAGACCTCCTTAGGAAACCCCACTCTGGAAAAGACTCCCAGCAGGGCCCTAGCCACCAAAGGAGCTGTAGTGGTCCTAAGTGGAATAGCCTCTGGATACCTAGTGCCATGGACCACCACCAGGATGTAACTGTGTCCAGATGCTGTTGGAGGGTTTAAGGGACCAACAATGTCTATCCCCATCCTCTCACAGGGAACCCCAACCACTGGAAGTAGAATTAACGGGCCTTTGTAGTACCACCTGACTTACCACTGGCTTGGCAAGTGATACAGTAGTGACAAAACTCCTTATTATCTTCAGACATGTGGGGCTAGTGAAAATGAGGGACAGGACTGTTCCAAGTCTTGCTTTGCCCAAGATGTCCTGCAAGGGCAATGTCATATGCCAGTGAAAGAAGAAACCCTGAGAGCTTCTGAGGCATAACCAACCTCCTGGTGGCACCAGGCTTGGGGTCTCTACACTCAGAAAACAGAATCCCATCTTCCCAATAGATCCGATGGGACACACTGACATTCCTTCACTCCTCAGCAGCAGCTTGCTGTCTGAGATGTTCAAGAGAGGGGCTGGATTTCAGCTCCAGATTCAAGTCGGCCCAAGAGGGGCCCACTGCACCCAAGAACTTTGCTGTGTTAGGCCCAAGTACTCTAGGACAGTTCATTCAAAGGGGCTAGGATCATCTCCCTCAGGAGATTGATCCTCACTAGGAGTCTGGGAGGAGGATAATTTATTACCCTTCATGCTCCTTCTCTTAGGAGCTAGCTGGACCATTTTTCCAGGACCCAGTGCTCCCTCAGTGCCTAGCTGTTTGGCCTGAGCCCTAGTAACAACACATGCACCGACAGAGATTCCCATCATCTCTACATGTGTCGTGAACTCCACTTCAGACCAGGCTGAAGTTTCCAAGTCATTGCCCAACAGACAGTACACAGGTAGGTCTGGGGAAACCTGAAATCTTATAAGCAGCGGCGGCCGGCTCAGGTAAGCGCAGAGGGGTGAAGGGGCACGGTGGGTGGAAGTCGACAGACGAAGGAATAGGTATAATTAAATAATACCTATTGCGTCGTCTGTCGGCTTTCCCCCCTGCCGCGCCCTGCCCCACCCCACTGCGCTTACCTGAGCCGGCCGCCGCTGCTTTTAGGGACAGGTACCCCTCCCCAGCTACCCCTCCCCAGCTGTGATTTACAACTGCTAAGGGATGATCAGTCTTGAGATTGCTTGTATTGGTCAATTAGTAAAGTTGGCCAAGTATAATTTGGTCAGGAGACACAAGTTTCTCTGTCACCATAGTGACACTGGCCCCTGTGTCCCTGCATGTCACAGCTTCCTGACCATTAATCAGAGGCTGTTGCTGTACTTGCCCAAGTTAGTTGGACTTACAAGTAAAGTGGCAAGTTCCATGTCACTGTCACCGACCAGGACAGCCTGAGTGGGAGTTCTGACTAGGCCAGAACCCAATTCAGAACCCAAGGATAACGCTACTAATACCTTGGGGGCACTACTACTACTTGTACTGGTGCTAGGGGCGCTAGGTACCTTAAGGGCAGTAGTAGTAGGTTCTTTGATGTTAGCTTTAGAGCAATTGGCATCTCTTTCTCTGTGGCCTTTCTCCTTACACAGGTAACACCAAGGTCTCTTGCCAGAGGAAGGGGAGTTTTGGGACCCACCCCCAGAGGAAGATTTTTGGGGACTTTGTGAAGACTCCTTTTTGTCCTTACCTTTCTACCCACCCTTCTCTTGGGCCTTAGAAGAATCTTGCTTCTTCTGCTCACCTCCACCACCATTGTTTTTCTGTTTCACCTTGGTATGGACCCATTTGTCTGCCTTCTTTCAAAATTCTTGGGGAGAGGTCAGATCAGAGTCAGCTGCTGATTTGGACAGTTATTAAGGATGTGCTCCCTCATCAATAAATTGTACAATCCTTCATAGTCATGCCCATTACTTCCATGAAGCCAGCCTTCCAGAGCCTTAATAGCACTATGTACAAAGTCAACCCATTCCTGGGTGTGTGCCTTCTGTGTGTCCCTGAATTTAACCGTGTATTGCTCAGTGGTTAAACCAAACATATCTATGAGGGCACTCTTCAAGACTGTATAGTTGTCAGCATCTTCCTCTTTGTCATTGAGAAGTTTGCCTCTGCCTTTGCTAGCAATTGAGAGCCACAGGATAGCTGCCCACTGCCCTTGAGGGACATTCTGTAGTTTACAGGCCCTCTCCAAGACAGTGATCTATTTATGGATATCAAACCTCTCCTGGTAAGGAGGGACTATCCTGCTCAGGTTCCTAGCATCAAAAGATTGCTCCCTGACCCTAGGGACACTAACGCTGCCACCTAGGGACCCTTGTCACAAATTCTTCCTAGCCCTCTGTACTTCCAAGGTTTCCTTATCAAGTGCCAGCTGTCCTTGATTGTTTCGTAGCTTGGCTCTCTCAAGCTTAAGCAGGTGGTATTCCCTCTCTAAGGAGTCCTACTTCTGACTAGAGATGGAGGTCCCTATGAAATTATCAGAGGCATTTGAATTTACAGAGGAGGATCTAGACCTCCCCTGCATTCTCTGCACCCTACCAGGAGGAATAAAGGGGGACCTACCTCAAGGGACACCCTCTGTACTATCTGTAGTATTCCCTGGAGGATCAGAGTTCACCAGTGTGGAGTCATCAGACTCTTCCTGGTCATGCTCAGAATTAGTGTCAGTGGGGTGAACCACTCCTGACCCATCCTCTGAAGCTACCCCACCCAGATTGTTCTGCCTGTCTGACCTCTCAACTTTCTGGAGGTCATCCTGCAGCAGCAGCTCTACGAGTTGCTGAGTGTTAGGTTTGCCCCACTAAAGACATGGTAAACTAGGTGTAGTGTGGTGTTGCACCTACCTACCTGAGTGGAACTAAACTTCTAAAGTATTTGAAAAAATGGTTGCGCTAGACCCTCAACTAAAAATCCAAAAAGTTCAGTAGAACTTACTATTTTACAAAAAGTATTTT
Source organism: Calotriton arnoldi (assembly GCA_963921515.1). Classification (NCBI taxonomy): domain Eukaryota; kingdom Metazoa; phylum Chordata; class Amphibia; order Caudata; family Salamandridae; genus Calotriton; species Calotriton arnoldi. Next base: position 2,843,512 of record CAWUFW010001426.1, on the reverse strand, counting down.
TGTATGTGCCTAATGCCAGTGATGGTTTTTCATGTAACCACACCTAGATTAGCCGGTAAAACAATGCAGGCTTGAATCCCAAACGCTGCACACCAATGTAGGAGGCTGGTTTAGGATATGGTGCGCACTTATTTAGGTGAAGCACCTTGCACTAATCCAGACAACCCCAATGGTGATTTTAGTGGTCTTAGACAACCTTAGAAAGATCTCTAAGTGGTAGCTGTGGAGTGCCTTATGTGTGTTAACCAGCTTGTTTTACCAGATCTAATCATGTAGTGTAGGTTAAACGAAAAAGAATACACAGTGTATATATAAAAATATGCCTATTTATTACACAACACTCACTAACACATTGGTATATCTCCTACCCGGAGATATAAACACAAATACACACAATACTGCAATTGCAAATAGGTAAACAAGCACAATACACAATGGTCTCCAGGGGGAGACCAAACCATATACTAAAAAAGTGGAATGCGAACTGCGTCCGAAGTCGGGACCGGGAACAGGAGACTGAGGAAAGCAGGGGACACAAGGAACCACCCAAGGTAAATACCCAGGAACACCAAGGAGGCTGTGTGCAGAAGAACAAGTTACTTACCTTCGGTAACGCTTTTTCTGGTGGATACAGTATCCGCCTGAGGATTCCTCACCTCTTGAATTACCCCTTGTGCAGCATTCAACTGAAACTTTTCTCCACAGCTCTCCCACGTCGACAAGGAAGTCACAATAGAACGGCTCCGCTCGCGGCCCCCTGTGACGTCATCAGAGCCATATGAAGACCTCGTCGGTATGCTGACGTCAGTTCCACCCATTTTTCTGTGCCTTCGAGGCGAACGGGTGAACCGACAACATTTCACAAGTATACACAGTATGCAACATTTCCTCAAGTATACACCATATACAACTTAAAGAAGAAAAGAAGCTGGAAATTCGAAAATATAGACATTTCCGAGAGACAAGCATCACATCATTTCAAATAACAATGAAATACATGAATTTCATGCCAAAAATCTTTTCGGAATAAGTAGGCAGGCAATGGGGAGGCAGGTGGGTCAGTGAGGAATCCACAGGCAGATATTGTATCCACCAGAAAAAAGTGTTACCAAAGGTAAGTAACTTGTTCTTCTGATGGATACATCTGCCTGTGCATTACTCACCTTTAGAATTGAATCCCCAAGTAGTCACGCTCCCGGAGGAGGGCGCCCGCCTACTTATAACAAAAAATCCTGCAGCACAGAACGTGCAAAGTGGCCGTCCCTCATCACCTCTGAATCTAAGCAGTAATGCTTCACAAAACTGTGGAGGGAGGCCCAAGATGCCGCTTTGCAGATGTCTGCAACAGGGACACCTTTAGCCAAAGCTGAAGAAGAAGACTTAGCTCTGGTGGAATGAGCTTGAATACCTTCAGTAGGCTCCTTCTTGGCCAAGGCATAGCAGATCTTGATGCAGAGGATGATCCACCTGGACAGTGTTCTCTTGTGGAGCGGAGCCGAAAAGCTGAGAAACGCCATTTTGACAGAATCGTGTAAACATCAGTGGGACATTACCCTGACGTTCATAGAAGTCTCTGTTCTTTTAAAGAAGCCATTGCTCTAATTTGAATAAAACGGAGGATTGATTAACCTCTTGTGGGAAGATCACCACTCTTGGAGGATCGCCATATCCCATGTGGTCATGGCCCATAGAAAACAATCTTTTATCGTCTAGAACTTCTGCTATTGACTAAATACCAATCGTTAAAGCTTGAGAAATTACAATCTCGAAAAATATAGAAGACACAACACCCTGATAACGGAAAATAATTGAAAAATGTTTTCACCTTGATGAAAGGGTAGCAACAAAAGGAGAGACATTATAAATAAAAGTCTTGAAGAAGGTGGCTTAAAAAATCTTTCAGTCTACCGAAACGCGTCAACGCCCTCTTTTTGCACTGTTAAATTCGAGGAACATTCGAGCCTAGTCATATAAGAACGGATAGACTCTCATGAAATTGATTCAATCGAATTAACGCAGCTATGATGATTTTTATGTTTTCACTTGTTTTTGTCTCTCATACACATTGAAATAATTTTCGCTTTTTATTATATGTATGATTTTGTTTATAAACATATATATTTTCATGAATTGTTCTTATTGATTTTAACTGTGTTTTTAATAAATGTTTATGAGATTAACTTCAGTTCCCGTTGAATTTATAATTGATTTATGGGTTCCGAATTAAAAATTGATCTAGTATATCTGAATGTTACTGTGCATGGTTGAATGGAGTGAATTGTGAACCTTTATGAGTTGCTTTCCAGAGAGATTTCAACTTTTACATTCTCTTGTGGACAGAGTTGCCCTTTATTTTGCCCAGTAACCAATGAAGAGTTGGTCATCCAGCCTGAACTCCTTTGTCCTGTCCAGGTAGAAGCTGACCGCCCTCTTAGGGTCCAGGCGGTGAAATCTCTCCTCCTCCTTGAAAGGGTGAGGGGGAGGAAAGAAAGTGGGTAAAGTGATAGATTGTCCTCGGAGGAAGGGAGTAACCACCTTAGGCAGGAAAGCAACTCTGGTGCTAAAGAACAAGTTACACACCTTCGGTAACGATGTATCTGTAAGAGACATTGGTTGTTTATAGATTCCTTCCCTTAGAATTACCCCCAGGCGTCAGACTGGATCCGCAGAATTTTTTTCTTAGCAGTACCCCTGCACGTCAGTAAGTAGCGTCGGTCGACTCCGTGTCCGTGGTCGGTGTCGTGTTCGCCGGGATGACTTTGCAGTGCCTATTTAGACGCCGCCCCTGTGCACTGACGTCAGTTCTGACACGACTTTCCACACCAGAAGCGCAGACCCATGCAAGACACTAACCATTGGTGCGCTAAAACTTGGGCCCTGCAAGGGAGTTTGTCCGTAGAAGTCAGTTCGCAGAGCGGGGAGGATGGCTGGAGCGGTAAGGAATCTATAACTAACTTATGTCTCTTACAGATACATCATTACCAAAGGTAAGTAACTTGTTCATCTGAAAGAGACAGTAAGTTATAGATTCCTTACCTTACCTAGAGGGAGGGGCAGTCTCGAAGGGGAGGGAGTAGCCCCTTCAGACTATCTGCAAAACCCACCTGTCCAACGTGATAGTGTGCTAGTGAAGCAGGTGATGGCGAATCCTGCCGCCCACTGGCTCCTGGACTAGGATGGTTTGGAGGCCGCTGCAGGGGGGGGAAGGGTGCACTGGCCCACCCGCTGGCTCCCAGAATCGCGTTGCTGGGTCCCATGTCCGCAGCCACGCAGAGGCTGGGCAGCTTGCGTGAACCGGTGGCTGGACTGGGCCGGACGAGGTGGGGTGCCCCTTCCGTAGCCACGAAAGGGGCGAAAAGCAGACTGAGGTGGACGGGATGACGCTGCAAGGCCCAAGGATCTGGCTGTAGCTTGAGAATCCTTAAAGCGCTCGATCGCCGAGTTTGCTTTGTCAAAAAAAAGGCGACAGCCATCAAAGGGCATGTCCAGCAAAGTTGAATGGACATCCCCCGAAAAGCCACCCGTCCTCAACCAGGCGTAGTTCCGAAGGGCTACCAACGTGGCAATCGTTCTGCTCAGTGAGTCAGTGGTATCCAGTCCACAGCGAATCGTGAATTTTGCAGCGTCACTCCCATCTGCCACTGCTAAGGAGGGAATGGCCCGGGCCTCCTCCGGGCACTGAGGCAGCACCTGCGCAACCATATCCCAGATGGTATGGGAGTATCGGCCCAAGAGGCACACGGTATTCACGGACCGCAGTGCCAAGCTGGAGGAAGAGAACATGCGCTTCCCAAGATGATCCAGCTTCTTGGATTCTCTATCTGAGGAAGCAGATGGGCATGCGCCCTTGGAGGACGAGGCTTGGACTACCAAGCTCTCAGGGGAAGGGTGTTAGGTGAGGAAAACTGGGTCTCCCGGAGCCGGGCGTTGGGGGCGGGCAGTCGCCCGTTCCACAGGAGCCCCTGTGCAGGGCTTGGACCAGGTGCCCAGAAGGACGTCAGTGAGGGCTTCGTTGAACGGCAAAAGGGGTTCAGAGGAGATTGAAGCACCTCTGTCAGGAGTTTAGTCCTGACCGCCACTGAAAGGAGCTCCAGGCCCAGGGCCTCAGCTGCCCTTCGCACCACCACAGCGTAAGACGCTCCCTCCTCCATAGCCACAGTAGGGGGAGAAAGCATGCCAAGGTCTGGGGAAGTGTCCAGACCACTGGCGTCACCCAGGTCCTCTCTCCAGTTCGGCTCTTCAAGCTGGTCTGTTAAATGGTCAGGTGACCTCTCCCAATTCTCATCACCACATTCTGGCCCATAGGGAACACCAGGGATGAAAAGGGGAACAAAAGTACCCTCCGGCATTTGATTCGACATCGGTAGACGTCGATCCGGCTCCGGTTCCATCACGGGATGAGGTTGGGGAAAGCGTTGGTCGGGGGCACGACCGACACCGGGGGCTTCGTCACCGGGATCGGCACCAGGGAAGGTCGACCGGCGTTGATCCGAATCCAGGCCTGGATCCTCGGGGGTCCAACGACATCGAAGGCCCAGCATCCCCCACCGGCTCCACAGGGCACGAAGATGGAATGGAGTGCTTCGTAAAATGCACCAAGCTGGGCAGGGGACGCTCCGGCTCCTGGAAACAGAGGGAGGTGGGGAGTCGCCCCAGAAGTAGGCACCAGATAAGGAGCCTTGGAGCGACAATGCTTCTTAGCCTTCTTCTTGTGCTTCGACTTACCGGAAGACTTGGAGTGCGACGAGTTGTGGGGGCTCCGCAACCGGTCTCGAGACCTTCCTCTCAAACGAGACCAGGAACGACGTGGAGCCGACTGCTGGGCCTCCAAGAGCTTTCGGGACTGCTCCTGCAAAGACTTTGGATTCATGGCCCGGCAGTCGGAGCATGACTTTGGAACGTGGTCACTCTCCAGGCACCAGAGGCACACAAGGTGCGGGTCCGTCACAGACATCAGTTTGTGACAGGCCTCGCAGGGCTTGAAACCAGTACGACAATGGGACATCCCTCGCGCACCAGGAGTCGAAGACTCAAAAAGAAGTCGACAAAAGTCGAAAAAAGTTTAGTCAAAAAGTGACTAAAGGGATAGCTCTCTTCGGATCTGCGTTAGGCTGTCGTGGAAAATGAAAGAACTGACGTCAGCGCGCAGGGGCGGCGTCTAAATAGGCACCGCGACATCATCCCGGCGAACACGACGCCGAAGTCGACCGACACCACCTACCGACGCGCAGGGGTAGTGCTAAGGAAAAAAATTCTCCAGATCCAGTCTGACGCCTGGGGGTAATTCTAAGGTAAGGAATCTATAACTAACTGTCTCTTTCAGATAACCATCTTATCCGGATGAATTGAGGTAAAAGGAGGCTTAGAGCTAAGAGCCTGTAGCTCACTAACCCTCCTGGTAGAAGTAATCGCAATCAGAAAAACTTAAATGCTTAAATGCTAGAAATCTTAATGAGCAACTATGCAGTAGCTCAAAGGGACCCCATCAAGAAAGTAAGACCTAAATTCAAATCCCACTGAGGCATGATAAATGGAGTGGGAGAAAACATGAGTGAGATCCTTAACGAATCTCATGACTATAGGAGATTTAGAGAAAGAAGGTTGGTCTGGTAAGCAAAGAAAGGCAGAAAAGGCAGACAAATAGCCTTTAACAGTTGCTACTGCACAACCCTGTTGAGCTAAAAAAGGAGAGAAACTCAGAAAATCAGACAAATTGGCCTGCAAAGGATCAATTGATCACTCTCCACACCATTTAACAAACCTGGCCCACCTACCAGAATAGATAGATTTGGTTGAGTGTCTTCTGGCCGATAAAATAACATCCACCAAATTCAGTGGGAGAGAGAAAGAACTCAGGTTGCCCCGTTCAATCTCCAGGCATGAAGGTGCAGACTCTGGAGGTGGGGGTGTAGAACCTGCCCCTGCGACTGCGAGAGGAGGTCTGCCCTGAAAGAGAGATGGAGCGGAGGGTACGATGCGAGGTGAAGGAGGTCTGTGTACCACCCTTCTTGGCCAATCCGGGGCGATCAATATGACTTGGGCCCGGTCTTGGCAAATCTTCCTCAGAACCCAAGGATTCAAGGGTATGGGAGGGAATGCATAAAGAAGCTGTGAGCCCCAATCTAACTGAAACGCTTCCCCCAACACTCCCCGCATCGGATACTGGAGACTGCAGAACGACGGGCAGTGCGTGTTCTCGTGAGTGGCGAACAGGTCCAACCGAGGAAACCCCTACATCCTGAAAATGTGATGAACCACCTCCGGATGAAAACGCCACATATGATCGGCCGAGTATTGCTGACTGAGACTGTCGGTACGCACATTCAACACCCCGGCCAGATGATGTGGAATTACACAAATCTGATTGTCCTGAGCACAGGACCAGAGTCGCAGAGCCTCTCTGCAGAGACAATACGACCCTACTCCTTCCTGTTTGTTTATGTACCACAATGCGGTAGTGATGTCCATCAGGACCTGAACTGACTGACCACGAAGGGAGGGAAGAAAGGCCTTGAGAGCCAAACGTATCGCCCACAATTCTAGAAAATTGATGTGAAACAATCTTTCCTCTGGAGACCAAAGACCCTTCATCTCCAGATCCCCCAGATGAGCTCCTCACCCTAGAGTGGAGGCATCCGTTATCACCGTGGTCACTGAAGAAGGAGGTTGAAACGGCTTTCCTTGGGACAGGTTGCCTGGAACACTCCACCATAGCAGCTCCGCTGCAGTGTCTCTGGATATTCTGACCACCTTCCTGAGATCTCCGTTGTGTTGAAAGCACTGCCTGCGGAGGCACCACTGGAGTGCCCTCATGTGCCAGCGAGCATGGTTGATCAACAGTATGCAGGAAGCGAACAGACCGAGCAGGCGCAGAACCTTCAGGACTGGAACAGCCGCTCCATCTTGAAACATTGGGATCAGAGCCTGGATGTCTGAGGGGGTGGGAAAGCACGACTCACAGTAGTGTCCACTACTGCCCTTATGGATAGGTTGCACTGAGAGGGCACCAGGTGAGATTTGGGTACAATTACCGAAAAACCCAAGTGGAACAACAGCCGTGTTGTTACTTGCCGATGATGCAGCACCATCTCTGGCGACTTTGCTTTGAGCAGCCAGTCGTCCAGATAGGGGAAAACAGGAATCCCCAACCTTCTGACATGTGCTGCCACCACTGCCATCACCTTTGTGAAGACCCGTGGTGCGGATGTAAGACCGAACGGAAGGACAGCAAACTGGTAGTGTTGAGATCCCACCGTAATACTGAGATACTTCCGATGCGATTTCAGGATGGGAATGTGAAAATACACATACTGCAAATCGATTGACACCATCCAGTCTTCCTGCTGCAGTGCCAGAAGAACCTGAGCCAGGGTCAACATCTTGAACTTCTGCTGCTTGAGGCAAAAATGCAAGGATCGGTCTCAAACGCCCGTCCTTATTGGGGATCAGAAAATACCGGGAGTAGCATCCATGACCCCTTTCCTGCTCTGGAACCACCTCTACCTTACCTTTCTGCAGTAAAGATAGAACCTTCTGTTGCAGGAGCAACAGATGGTCCTCCGAACACCAACCCTGGCGAGAGGGGAAAGGAGGGGAAAACTCCCGGAAAGGAAGGGCGAACCCATTTTCTACGAGATCCAACACCCAGAGATCTGATGCAACAGATCTCCAATTTTGTAGAAAATTGGACACCCGACCTCCCACGGGACCAACATGCGCTAAGATGGGGGATCTAGAGCTGCTTCCCTGCTGAACCAGTTGGGGGAACAGGAGAGGAGGAAGAGGAGGAGACTTGCTGGCGAGCTGAGCCTCGCATGCGACCTGTGCCTTTCCCTCTGTATGACCTATACAGTGGATTTACCTGGTGTTGTTGTTGCTGCTGCTGCCGGGCCCGAAATGGAATAGCCTTGCCAAAGCCCCAAAATCTTCGGTAACCAAAGCCTCTAGGTTGGGACTGCAGGCCTAACGATCTAGCAGTGGCTCTACTCCCTTTAAAGCGCTTCAGCGCTGAGTCAGCTTTGGTTCAAAGGAGTCTAGAGCCATCAAAAGGTAAATCCAAAAGGGTGGCCTGCACATCTGGAGAAAATCCAGACCCTCTTAGCCAGGCTTGCCTCCTAGTTGCCACTGAGGAACCCATCACTCTAGCAACCGAATCAGCTGCGTCAAGCCCAGACTGAACAACCTGACGGGCGACAGCTTGAGTGTCCGACAGAATCTCCGCAAACTGACCCTGGACATCCTCTGGAAGTTTAGAGATCACTTCCTTAGCCGAATACATCAACGCAAGTATGTAGCGACCCAGTAGACACATTGCATTTGTTGATTTCAAAGCCATACTGGCTGATGAAAATACTTTTTTTGCTGATTGCTCCATCTTTTTAGAATCCCTATCTCCAGGTGTGGACGGAAAGGAACCAGAAGATTGTTTAAAAGAGCATGACGCCTGAACCACCAAGCTGTCAGGAGTTGGATGTGAAGATAAAAAGGCCGGATCCCTAGGCGCAACTTTGTAACGTCTTGCCACCAATCTGGACACATCAGGGGCGGACATAGGCTTTTGCCATTTTTCCAATATGGGCTCCGTCAAAGCCTCATTGAATGGGAGCAGAGGCTCTGTCACAGATGGAGAGTGAAGAACCTCTGTCAGGATATTTGATTTAATATCCGCAGTTGGCAGCTGCAAGTCCAGAAGATCGCTGCCTTCCTGATAATTGAGTGGTAAGAGTAGATCTCCTGTGAAGGAAGGCCCTTAGGAGAAGAGTGTTCCCACTCTGGGAACGTGTCCAGCCCACTAGCTTCCTGAAGCCCTTCAAATGCATGCATGGGATCAACAATTTCCCCTTCCTCAGCCTCTTCCTGTTGCTCCTGGAATTCTTCCTCCTCCAGAAGCCTTTGTGCTTCCCTTCTTGATCTCAACTTAGGAATAGGCATTGGCGGCGCCGGACGCAGTGCCAGTGACTTCGGGGCCGGCATCGATGGAGGTCCTTCAGGGATGGTTGTAGGTGCTGCGCAAAGTCGAGACGGCACCGGACTGGAGCCCAACGGCGCCGTAGAATATTCCATCCTTCCCTCCTGGGACTGCATCGGCGTCGAGAACCTCGGCGTTGGAAGAGGCCAACTCGGGGTCATCGGCATAAATGGCATAAAAGGTGCCTGGGCATTGTGAGAAGCTGGTTTAGTATATAGTGCACCCGCAAGTGATGCTGTGAAGACGAAGATCTCGGTCACAGGAGGTGCTTGAGGTAGGGGCTACTTGGAGCCCGAAGATCTTGGAGGAGGAAAGCCAACAAGCCTTTGCAACGTCAAGTCGACGCGGTGCACAGGGGTTCGGCTCCTGTGGCCCGACGAGGGATACTGGCCTCAAACTTGGTGAGAGGACAGGGTCGGCCTCGAGGGATGTGAAGAACCACCACCTGTGTTGCTGAGCCTTTCAGAGTCCGTGGGAGCCAAAGGATCAGCAGTCCGGTCAGCTTTGTTGCAGTGCCTGCAGATGCAGGAAAGTGACTCCTTCACTTCAAGGGAGATTCCTTCAGGTTTATTGGATGTCCACAGGCATTGGAAGGTTCCTGTATGGAGCACGGGCAGAGATGTTGCAGCAGAATTCCAGGAATACGAGACCAGGAGCAGCAGGAGTCTTCCCAGTTGGCAGTCTCTGAGCCAAGAGCAAGGTCCAGCGAAGTCCAGAGTGCCCAGACGGTCGAAGAAGAAGTGGTGTCTTGATATGAATATTGTCCCACAACGTATCTAGGGACCCACCTACAGGTAAGCCCTTAAGTACCCTAAGGAAAGGGTTGGTACGATTCAGGGTTCCCTCCCAGGGGAGTGGTCGGCAGTGGGGAGGATACCCACATGTCCTTTGTCGAGTTCCGCGCCAGAGGGGGAGCCAACAGCTCCCTGAGCTGGTTTGAACTGGACTATGCAAGGAAGGCACCAAATGTGCGCCCTGAAGCAGACTGAGTGGCGCTGGCAAGCGCACGCACCCGGCCCCAATACACTAAACCCTGTCTGGGAGGTAGTCACACCTCCCTGTGACAGGACACCTATTGTTCTGCCTTCCCCTGCTCGAGCTTGGCTCCGCAGCAGGAGGGCAGAATCGTGTCTCTGGTCGGCAGCAGCCATGTTGGGCTGTCCGGGTCTAGAAGACTGGTACCAGGAGCACTGAGCACCTTCTGGAGGAGCTTTTTTAGTGCAGGGAATCATACCTCCAACACCGTTTAAGGTACGGTGTGGGGGTATGATTCCAACATGTTTGATACCAAACATGACAGGGTTCATTACAGCCAGTTTAGAGATGGTCAACGCATAATGATGCACGGCCACTCTATGTATTGTAATGGCTGATGCACTTACAACCAGGGGGAATGGACTCTGAATGCTGTAGGCGTGTCCTGCTCTTGCAGGGGCACCCTAACACTTAGAACCGAGCACCAGGCCTTCAGGATTGAAAGGCCTGCCTTAGGGGTGACTTATAGGTTTTAAGTGCAGTGACCTCAGATATAGGGAAACCTATATCTGCAGTAAGTGGTGCTAGCAGCAGCTTACACAGGCTGCAATAGCAGGCCCGTATTCACAATTTGAGTGGTCTCTCATAGGCGGCATAATACATGCTGCAGCCCAAGGGAGACCCCTGGTGTACCTATGCCCTGGGTACCTTAGTACCATATACTAGGGACTTATAAGGGTACACCAGTAGCCACTCTGGGATGTACCTAAGCACTCACCATAACCAATTTAGGGGAGAAAGCACAGATACCGGGGTCCTGATTAGCAGGATCCCAGTCAGACTAGTCAGAAACAGAATAGCATCAGGCAAAAACTGGGGGTAACCATAAAAGCAGATCCTACTTTCCTACAGGCCTAATGAGGTGGCAGGCCTACATTAAAAGATAGCGGTCCAATGGGGCCAACAGGTGCACCAGAAGATTTAGCCGCCCTGGCAAACATGCCATACATCGCATTTAAGAAATGTGAAGGATCCGTACTTGGAGCCGGAAAGGGTGGGTACGGATCCGGTACCGCCTGCTCAGACACAGCTCGAGGCTGCAAGACTGGTTCTGGCTGTGGCGCCGGAGACACTGGAGCCGGATGCGGAGTGGTCGGAGGTGAAAGCGTCGCTTTCCCGGGCATCGGAGAACCCCTGAGTCGGAGAGTGAGCCGGAGTCACCGGAGGTGAAGGGGAAGGCGAGACTTCATCCTTCCTATGACGTCGTAGAGCTGGGGACCCCGACTTTGGGGACTTCTCCTTAGAAGAACGACATCTGGGGCCATGATACCGCTTCTTCTTATGTTTCCTCAACTACTTCGAGGTGTGCAGAGTCGGTGACTTTGACTTCGATCTCGTCCTTCTTCGACCCCTCTTCTGCTTCTTCGCTCTGGCCATGAACAATTAGGCTTCCATTTCCTTGAGGGCCCTCGGATTCATACGCCGACACGACGAACATCCCGACGTCATTGTCAGACGACAGGCACCAAAGACAATCATCATGGGGTTCCGCGATGGACATATGACCCCTGCATTCCCTACAAGGTTTAAAGCCGGATTTCTTCTGAGCAGCCATCGCACTGCTACAATTACAGATGAGCCTGTAACAATGAAACACTAAGAAATGGAGAGCCCTGGAAAAACCGTTACGTGTCGATGGCGCAGAAAAAAGGGAAATTACGTCAGCACGATGACGAGGGCTTCTTATGGCTCCGATGACGTCGCGCGGGCCGCGAGTGGAGCCATTACATTGTGACATCCTTGTCGACGTGGGACACGTATGGATCAACGTTTCTGTGGAATGCTGCGCAAGGGGCAATTCAAAAGGTGAGGAATCTACAGGGAGATGTATCCATCAGAATGGAAACATAGTCCCGTACTCAATAGAAGTCAACGGGAAAGTTGCGGTTGCAGTTTTGAAGAAGAAGGACCCTTCCCAGTGGACCGTGAAGAAACCCAGTTGAAGACAGAAGGTTGGAGAGTCACCCCACCTGTGGATACCCCAGAAGCCAGGACACCTACACCAGGGAAGCTGGGTGCATAGGTGCGAAGTGACGTTGGAAACCGCTGTAGACCACAATGGGGGACTTCAGTAAATATGCCGCTGGCGAAGAATGTGCAAGAGTCCGGTGAAATCCAAGGGTGGATTCTTGAAGAGAAGAACTTGCAAGCAGAGGGGATAGAGTCTATGTCACTAGGAGGTGACCAGGAGGCACGGAAGAACAATCCCCACAGATGACAGATGATGGAGTGATGACGGTGACCTTGTTGCTGCAGCTGGGAGGACCAGGCAATGCTGAGTAAGACCAGGAGCCGTGCAAGAGCTGTCCCATGTCGGAAGTCGAGAACCAGGGAGTCGGTGTCCGGCGGGAGCACCAACAAGCCTTGACAGCTGCAACAGGCGTGGAAAGCGAAAAAGGAGCAACATTGGGACCAGCAAGGTCCAAGGGACTCACCACATGAAGGAGAGTCAGAGCAGGCCCCAAGCAAGCAGAGGAGCCCACTGAAGCAGGAGAAGACCCTCAAGAGGACCCACGGGCCAAAGGCACAGGAGTTGCAAGAGCACCTCGAGCAGCTTACCAAAGATGAAGGCCCACGGTGTAGAGGATGCGGTTAGGACGCAGATCTTGGCAGGAAGAGATGCTGGAGGCTAGAGCTTCTTATAGCCCGAAGATCTCTGGAGTGTAAAGCCAACAAGCCTTGGCAACGGCAAGTCGACGCAGTGCACACGGGTTCATCCCAGGGGTTCCAACGAGAGATAATGCCCTCAAAATTGCAGAAAGGACAGGTTAGGCCTCGAAGGAGTTGCAGAACCACCACCTGTGCTGCCGATCCTTTTGAAGTCCGTGGGACGTCAGGAGCAGCAGACCGGTCAACTTAATTGTGGTGCCTGCAGATGCAGGGGAGTGACTCCTTCACTCCAAGGGAGATTACTTTGGGTGTCCTTGATGCCCACAGGTCTGTTGAAGATCCTGGAAGAAGCACAGACACAGATGACGAAAAAGACTTGCAGAACATCAAGACCAGGAGAAGCAGGAGTTTACCCTGATGCAGTCGCGGTTTCAGGCGATGTCAAAGTGTTCAGACAGTTAAAGAGTGACGTGGTTTCAGGCTTGAGTCTTGTCACACGACGAATCTGAGGACCCACCCATAGTTAAGACCGTTTATACCATAAGACAGGGGTTAGGATGACTCAGTGGTCAATCCCAAAGGAGGGCCTGGACAGAGAGGAGGATACGCCCATGTCCTTTGTCCAGCTTCGTGCCGGAGCGGGAGCCAAGAGTTCCCAGAACTGGTTCCATCTGAAGTATAGAGAGAGGGCACCAAATGTACCCCTCAAAGCAGTCTGGTGGCACTGGCAAGTCCTGTCTGGGAGGTGTGACAGGAAACCTATTGTTCTACCTTACCCTGCTCAAGGTCAGCTCAGCAGCAGTAGGGCAGAATCGTTTCTGGGGTCGGCAGCAGCACTACCTTGCTGGTAGACCCTGAAAGGCTGTTACCAGGAGTACTGGGGGCTTCCTGTAGGAGCCCCCCAGTGCATGGATCCATACCTCTAACACCGGTAATGGTGTTGGGGTATCATTCTAACATGTTTGATACCAAACATGCCCAGGTTCGGCACAGCCACTATATAGTTAGCCATCGCGTAATGACGGATGGCCACTATATGAACCAAAATGGCTGGCCGCACTTACAAAGCCTGGAGAATCGACTCCGGGGTTTTTAGGAGTGTCCTGTTCATGCAGGGGCACCCACACACTTGTAACCCAGCACCCGGCCTTCAGGATTGAAAGGCCTGCTGTAGGGGTGACATATAGGTTTTAAGTGTAGTGACCTCAGATATAAGAAAACCTATATCTCTCATAAGTGGTGCTAGCACCAGCTTACACAGGCTGCAATGGCAGTCCTGTAGTCAACGTTTGAGTGGTCTCTCATGAGTGGCATAATATATGCTGCAGCCCATGGAAGACTCTTGGTGTACCTATGCCCTGGATACCTCAGTACCATAAATTAGGGACATATAAGTGTCCACCAGTAGCCAATTGTGGAGGTACAGAAGTACTTACCATGTCAAATTTAGGGAGGAAGCACAGTGACTGGAGTCCTGATTAGCAGGATCCTAGTCAGACTAGTCAAAAAAACATACTAACACCAGCAAAAAGTGGGGGTAACCATGAAAGCAGATCCTACTTTCCTACACTGCCATAGGGGTGACTTATAGGTTTTAAGTATAGTGACCTTAGATATAAGAAAACTTATATCTGGCGGCAGAGGTGCAAGCACCAACTCACACAAGCTGCAATGGCAGGCCTGTAATCACACTTTAAGTGGGCTCCCATGGGTGGCACAATACATGATGCAGCCTGTGGGAGACCCCTGGTGTACCTATGCCCTGGGTACCTCATTACCATATACTAGGGACTTGGAAGGGTATACCAGTAGCCAATTGTGGATGTACAGAAGTACTTACCATGGTCAATTTAGGGAAAAAGCACAGTGACTGGGGTCCTGATTAGCAGGATCCCAATCAGACCAGGTCAAAAACACACTGACACCAGGCAAAAAGTGGGGGTAACCATGCTAGAAGGATCCTACCTTCCTACAGGGATCAAGGGATGTTTTAAGCAACACTTGTACTACAAGTGTCCGAAATTCACAATCAGCTAAAAACACAGTCCACATTTAATTCTGTTGACGTTTCGATCCATTTTGCAAATTTAATTAGAAAGGGATCATCATCAGAACAAGACGCTTTATAGGAGGCACCAGAGTAATTCAGGCAAGAGTCTCGATGTGTCTGGGATGTGTCGATACATCAGGCTTACATGTATATAGTGTACTTTATATTCACTTTATTCACTTGCACTGTGTCGTCACTCAACAGGAGCACCTATTATATGAGTTAAAGTTGAGAGGTTCTTTTGAATCTTTAATTGCTCTTGAACAATTTTTTTGTCTGAATAAAATGCATAAATTGTATAACAAACCTTACCTGTAAGGAGGGTTTTGTGTGACTCCTGTCTTGGAAGTCAAGGGCTACACTGCCCCTGTAGGGACCAACTTTGTTGTTATATGTTGTTGTTGTGGAGGCAGTTAAAGTGGGGGGAAAGGAGTCCCAATTGTGGGGGGGGGAACTTCGATGGAGGTTGAACCGGCGTCGACTCAACATTACAGAGGACAATTCATGCCTCATCTTCCTGTGTTAACATCAGCATCCTGGTGCAGTAACCAGCATGGACGGTGGTGCTGGAGATAGAGCCGAAGATAGCCCTGTTTTGTACTGGGAAGGTACAGCTGGCGCCGAGGGCGAACTTGCTGGGGGTAACCCAAGTGGAAAACCTCTCGGCTCTGTGGGATCCGCAGGCGCACCAGAGGGACTCAGCAAGTATCCAGAGCACCAGAGCATGGCTGCGCGGAACTCTTTGATCTGCTTAGAAGTGGCGGCCAGCCTGGAAACTCGGGTTGTGCCAGAACAAGCAGTGGGAACGGCTCCAAAGCCAAACAACTTAACCGGATATTTGGACCGAGAGGAAGACCTTGAAATGCCTCCGATGACTTCTGAATGTCGAAGGGGACCGAAGTTTCAACTTGGAGAGGTCTTGTCACAGAGTTTTTCTGTACTTGGCGAGGTACAGTTTTGCCTCACGGTCTCATATGGCTTGCGGGTTCATCAACACACAGTCACTGCAGGCCTTGCGGGTCGTGGCTCAACTCCATTCACCACAGGCAAATCTGGTGAGGATCTGTCACAGACATTTGTTTGTGACAGCCCTCACCGAGCTTAAAACCAGTCATTTTGGGAGGTGACATGTTCCTTGCACAATGTAAATATTTTTTTTTTAGCTAGGTAAGCGTCTCAAAGATACAAGAGGTTGTTCCAGATCGGCATCTAGTGGCACAGGAAGAAAAGAACGGATGTCAGGGCGAGGGAGTGGCGAAATACATAATACATAGGGACATATACTCAAGGACTTATCGCCGAGTTAGCGGCACTTTATCGCAGTGGTGATCGATTCATCGCACTATTCACAAGCTGGTGCTAACAGCCGATATCACCAGTTTTCCTGCGATAGCAGCTGCAAAGAACATCGCCACGGATGACACCGGCAACTAACGCTAATGATATGCAGAGTAGGCGTTCCCGTGCAAAAACCCGCGAAAACACCACTCCGCAACATTCTCAACGACCAGCCAGATCGGCAATAAGATTCAAAAACATGCGATAAGGCGCGTTAGCAGCATGGATTTAACACCTGCTCCTACCTGGTGTTAAGTCGGACGACAACCTGCACCATAAAAGGGAGCCCAGCCCACAGCCACACCAGAAGAACAACAGATGCCATGGAGCTACTGATCATGCAGCTCGGAGCCCCAAGAGGGCCACAACACCCACCGCCACCACCGCCAGCACCCTCACCCCCCCAGGACCTCCCCCACCCCCCGGACTACCACAGAGGCAGCGCAGACAAAGACACCGGACCTTCCGAAAACGCACCAGCCTCGGAGACTTAACGCCAGAGGAAGTCATTGCCCACTACAGGCTCAAAAGGACAACCATCCTCCGCATCCTGACCCTCATTGCCCACAGGCTGACGGTACCAACACAGCGGAGAACCAACATCCCTCCACAGACAAAGCTGCTGGCCGTGCTGCACCTGTTGGCCTCTGGGGCCTTCCAACCAACAACTGCCAGAGTCGGAGGAGTCTCACAGCCAGCCCTGTCAAAGTTCCTCACACCTGTCTTGGATGCCATCATCAGCTTGGTACCCCAGCAACTTTACTTCCCACACACTGCGCAGGAACAGCTGGAGATCAAGCAAGGCTTCTACGCCATAGCTGGCTTCCCGCACGTGTTGGGGGCAATTGACTGCACACATGTACTCCTCATGCCCCCTGCCGCCACTGCACACAATTACTGCAACAGGAAACACACGCATTCCATCAATGTGCAGGCAATAGTGGACCACCGGGGACTCTTCACCAATGTCGTCGCCAACTACCCAGGCAGTGTGCATGATTCCTTCATCTTCCGACAGTCCATCATCAACCAGCGCTTTCAGGATGGCACCTATGGAAATGCACTGCTCGTCGGTAAGTAACAACTGAACACACCACACACCTCAACTCCACCAACATACAACTCACAACTCTGGGAATGCACACGTTACAAAATCACATACAACATGACAACCAACATTCCAGACACGACAACACAACTTACTGGCAACCTGGGCTGGCCATGTACACAAGCCATCAATGGAATGGCACCTCAGCCACACAATAGCAGAATGTGGGGAGAGGTGAGAACCAGGCATGTGCGAAGGAGGCAAGTGACCCATGAATGTGAATGTACACAATGCCAAGTGTGGCGTGAATGTGCTGGACAGACTTGAGTATGCAGACCACAGACATTTCCATGTCGACATACACTGCTGGTGTCTGGAGTGTACTGGACAGTGGACGCAACCATGTTACCGCAGCCAGTGGGGAAGACCTGGGACATGTAGCTGTGTCGTACCCCCCTGTAGGCGTTGCCGGAGTGGGCTGGCGTATGACAGTCCAGCGTAGGGGTGTGGATAATCACCCCGGGGCTCTGGGCGTGGTTAAGTGTTGGGCTTGCCAATGAAGTACCTAATGCGTGTGTCTCTGTTGTAGTGTCGGCGCCACCCATCCCGCAATGGACAAAGTTGCAATGTAACATGCCCCCGGAGTGCGGGCTCGGCCGAAGGGATAAATGAATGAGCGCAAGCCCGCTCGGGGTCTGGGATCATACATGCCAACTGTTGTGTGTGTATCGCTATTACCGCAGCAGCATAAGCCAAAGGTCTTGCCTCGACCGCTTCACGAGTTCAGCCAGCCATGAACTGTACATCTGTGTCCGCCCTATCCTTACCATAGGCCTACACACACGTGGCCGCCCACCTTCAACGCACAACATCACAGTGTCGTTGTCAGGCTTGTGGACATGCGCAGACAGGCATGACAATGGTGTGCCGTAGGAGTGCAAGTGATGCAACCGTGCAGCGCACACAAGTAAATAGGCTCGGGGGGAGGGAGGAGCAGCAGTGAGGCTACGTAATACACATTGATGGCGCTCATTTGCTACAAGCAGTACATGTCAAACAGGAACCACTAAGTCACACATATCACACACCAATGAACTAGTGAGCCTGCCAACACATCATGCAGAACCAACTTCTGACTCATGTCTCTCTGCACTGTCACAGGTGATCAAGGATATGCACTCTGCCCTTGGATGATGACACCCCTCCGAGCCCCGAACACACAGGCCCAGAGGCAGTACAATTGGGCCCACAAACGCACCAGGGGCATCGTGGAACGCACATTTGGCGTGTTGAAGTCACGTTTCAGGTGCCTGGACATCACAGGTGGAAGGCTCCTGTACAGCCCAGACATCGTGTGCAAGATGATCGTTGCATGTTGTGTGTTGCACAACATATGTGTACGCACCAATGCCCCATGGTTACATGTGCCAGATGCACCGGACGATGATGAGGAAGATGAGGCAGGTGGACCACACCCCACTTCAGCTGCAGCAGGAATAGCCCGTAGGAACAACATCATTGTCAATTTCTTCACATGAGGACGCCACATTGTGACAGTCCTTAGCAATCATGAGACAGTACAAAATGACCACAGGCACAGCATGTGCAAATAAATTAATTACAACACACATTCCCTGAGTTTCTGTATGTGTGCTGCAGTGTGGCACGGGGATCAGGGACATGATCCAGAGTCATTGTGGGTGTGCAGTGTGTTCTACTTAATTGTGCATGTGTGCCATTGTGCCCATCTCCCCCCGTCCCCCCAGTCCCTGGTCGGTACTCACCCTGTTGATGTTGTGTCAGGTCATGTTGAGCAGTGTCCCGATCCCCAACTCCTGGCACCGTATCCCGACTGATGACTGTGGCCACCATTTTCTCAATGTCATCCAGCTCCTGGTGTGCCGCTGGTCCCCCACCTCCAATCTGCGTTGCTGCTTTCATGTTGGCATCGAGTTTCTTCTTGGTTTTGCCCTTTACATCATTCCAGCGCCTCTTGACCTCCTCCATTGTCCTCCTCAACACTCCGACTGCATTCACGTTGTTCACGATGTACTGCCATATTTCCGTTTGTGTTGCCGTTGACACAGTGGAGGTGACGAACAGTTGTTGGTAGTGTTCTGTCACCTCTGTGACGATGATCCGGTTTTCCTGCGGACTGAACCCCGTCTTCCTCTTCCTCTTCTCCTTGCCCTTCCCCGGCCCCGGGGTTCCTGGCTGGTCGTCTGTGAGGCTTGTGGGGTTCACGTTGTCCTCTGCACTCGGTCTGGGTGCGTCCATGGTGCTACGCAGTTAAAAAAAAAATTCTCTGCTTTTATAGTGCATTTTCTCGCATGTCGCGTGGGAATCGCAGGTCTGTCGCTGGTTATCGCTGATTTTTGTTTCGCGATTTGGGACATCGCAACTTTTTTAGCGTTCGTGTTTCGCATTTTTCTGGCGTCGCGTACATTTTAACGCGGGTATTTGGCGCGTTATCGTGAGACTATTGCATGGTGCCGCCGAGTTGAGAATACTGCGTTAACACTGTGTTATTTTCCCGCGATAGACTGCGATTTGATAAGTTGCGTTAAGCGAATTTAGCGATAGTTAACACACGTTCTTGAGAATATCCCCCATAATTTCTAGATCAGAACAGCATCAGTGTGGAGCCACACAGCATCACCTACCAGCATACAAAGGTACTGCTGAAATGTTTCCAGATCCAATCTGATGCCTGGGGAATATTCAAAAGGTGAGGAATCTGTTGCTAGAAGTAATATCGGAAGATATCTTTTTGGAGGATTAGATGTTAGTTACTCTCTCCATCTTTTTCTGGATTTGTTTTGCTCATCTGGATATGGCCGTACAGCTTGGGAAGCTGAAGAATATATAGGTTGTACTGTTGATGGTGAAATAGAGCAAACATTTTGGATGCGTGATAGAGATGTATACAATCTCCTTTTTTTCAAAAACTGATGGTGAAGTTGTCAATGGCGAATTAAGTCTCTTTGAAGTTGACAGTGATGAGGCCAATGGCATATTATACTCATTGACATTAATATAGTGTAGGAAAGTAGGATCTGCTTTCATGGTTACCCCCACTTTTTGCTAGTGTCAGTATGTTTATTTTGACTAGTCTGACTGGGACCCTGCTAATGAGGACCACAGTCACTGTGCTTCCTTCCTAAATTTGACATGGTAAGTACTTCCGTACCTCCACAATTGGCTACTGGTGTACCACTATAAGTCCTTACTATATGGTACTGAGGTACCCAGGGCATAGGTACACCAGGGGTCTCCCATGGTCTGCACCATGTATTGTGCCACCCATGAGAGACCACTCAAACTGTGACTACAGGCCTTCTAGTCAGAACCATAACAACACCAGGCAAAATGAGGGGGTAACCATGCAGAAGGAAACTACCTTCCTACATAGGTATCCTGGTTCCTGGGGTATCCATAGGTGGGGTGGCTCTCCAACCTTCTGTCTTCCACTGGGTTTCTTCAGGGTCCACTGTGACGGGTCCTTCTTTTTGAAAACTGCAACCGCGACTTCCCAATTGACTTGCATTGAGTAGGAGGCTGTGTTTCCACTCTGCACACAGCCTCCGTGTGGTTCCTGGGTACTTACCTCAGGTGGTTCCTTGGGTCCCCAGCTCTTCTGTATCTTCTGGTCCAAGTCCCGACTTCGGTCACAGTTCGCATTCCACTTCTTTAGTATATGGTTTGGTCTCCCCCTGTGGACCATTGTGTATTTGTGCTCACTTACCTGTTATACATTTGAAATATTGTGTGTTTTGTGTTGGAATCTCCGGGTAGGATATATACCAATGTGTTAGTGAGTGTGTATAATAAATATAACTATTTGTATAACTATGCTGTGTGGTTCTTTTTCTTTTAACCTACACTGTATGATTAGTTCTGGTAAAACAAGCTGCTTAGCACTCCTTCTGGACTAAGCCTAAAGGCTGCTCTCCACAGCTACCACTTAGAGAGCTTTCTAAGGTTGTCTAAGACCAATAAAATCACCATACCATAAGGGTTGTCTGGATTAGTGCAGGGTGCCCACGTACATAAGTGTGCACCATATACTAAGCCAGCTTCTTACATTGGTGTGCAGCTGTTGGGATTCCAGCCTGCATTGTTTTACCAGCTAATCTTGGTGTGCATTAATTGAAAAACCATCACTAATATTAGGCACACATAATTTAGAATAAGTAAGTTCTACTGAACTTAGGGTTGGGTAGTTAAGGGTCTAGCACAACCCTTTCTCCAACCTCAGAGAGTTTAGTTTTCACTAGGGTGGGTAGGTGCAACACCTCACTACACCTAGAACCATGTCTTTAGTTGGGGATACCAGTGTACCCCAGTCTGCTAAGTACAGTGGTTTAAAGTTCCAGGAACTAAGGACCTTGTGTAGCGTTAGAAAGATAAAGACAGGTGGCAATCCCACCATTAAGCTGCTCTTAGATCTGCTGCATCAGGATGATGGCTATCTTGTAGGGGCAGAAGAGCAGGATAATGTGGGTGGGAATACTCATGGAGAAGGAGCACCAGGGGTTCCCCTTGATGATCTCAATTCAGAGTATGGGCAGTAGGACTGGAATGATTCCAGCCTGCCAAACTCTGACAGATGCAGATGGCACAGAGGATATACCCTTTGTTCCCCCTGGGAGGGTCCAGAGTAGACCAAGGAGGTCTAGATCCTCCTCTAGAGAATCCAATGCTTCAGGCACTTCCATAGGGACCTCCATATCTAGTAAGAGGGACAACTCTTTGGAAAGGGAATACCAAATGCTCAAACTTGAAATACAGAAGACTAGGAAGAGACTGGGACTAGAGTCCCAAGGTGGCAGCAACAGTGTCCCTAGAATCAGAAACACTTACGTAATACTCCGGATGCGGCTGACGCCGAGGGAGGGCGAGCCGCAGAGAAGAAAAGGCAGGATCTAAATCTAGAAAAGAAGGACGGTACTCGTGGGGATGGTGCCGGTAAGAAAGTAGTTCCTGCTTTGTTTTTGTCCGGGAAATTGAAAAAGCAGTCCCTCTCCGCGTCTGTTTCGTCTGGCAATGGGCAAAGTCGTGGAGCATTTAAACAGGGTAAGGTGGCTTGCGCTGTTTCTTTGCCCGCCCAGGGGGGTATAGCCTATGATGCAGCCCCGGATCCATCTAAAAATACAGGGATTGACCCAGAGGAGGATGGAGAGGAGGGCAATGGTTTGGCTACCGCTGAGTCTGGCGACCTGGTGACTGTTGAGAAAAGTTTGGCTGACCAGTATCCTACTAAAGAAGGTGACTCTGGTGAATGTCCCTTTTTTCAATGTCCGATCCTTCTGATACCTCTGGAGATGAAATTGATTTCGGCATGTTGGACATACGGCCAAAAAAAAACCCTGGTATCACGCATAAGGGGTCCAGCAGTCTACAGAAGGATGATGTCACAGACTGGGGGACTGATTCGCCCGGCACTCCAGAGAGTAGCCCAAAAAAGGTGCGGAAAAGGGGCGATTTCGGGGCAGGCACTGGTGCTGGGTTTCAGATGACTGAGAACGCAGATCTGTTTCAATGGGACCACTCCTTTATGGGTGAACCAGGGATTAATGGAGTTGTCGACGGGGCACAATCAGATCCAGATAATGTGGAGAAACCAGAAGATATTACCCTTGCTGTCATATATAAGAGCATAATGGCACATAGGGAAGAGACTCGCGCCGAGAGCCAGCGCACACAGGGCGCTTGTCGTAGACTTCAAAACTCGGTCCGTAGGATGGCCAAATCATGCTCGGAGTTTGTGGATAGATTTAATGAGGCTGAGACACGTATCTCCAACTTGGAGGATGAGCTCGCTACTCAGAAGGCGACAACAGAAACCCTGCGGAATGCTAAAGAGGAAACTCTCTGGAAGATCACGGACTTAGAAAATCACCTTCGGCGGAACAATCTCCGTGTACTAGATATTCCGGAGGGAGCAGAAGGGCAGGATGCGCGGAAATTTGTGGTGGAGCTCTTCTCCGAGGCTTTCCCTGGATTAACTCAGTGGGAGTGGGACCGAGAGATCCAGAGAGCACATAGATATCCGTTTGTACAGCGTAATAGATCTGGTCAGAATACTACTAGACCAAGGGCTATATTGATTTCAATCAATAATTTTCTGGCAAGAGAAGCAGTATATGATCTGGCACGACCAGATTGAAAAAAGAAGGGGAAAGGTGTAGAATTTTTTGTGCGTCCTGATTATTGCCCCCTAACTGTTGAGAGGAGATGGCAGTTACGCCAGCTCATCACTCCGTTTCGGGATAAAGGCGCACAAGCTTATTTACTTAACCCTGCCAAGCTCAAGATTATTCATAATGAGCACGTGCGATTTTTCACTGCTGAGCTAGCGGCTAAAGAATATTTGCAATCTATATGAGAGAAAGAAAATTGGAAAAGGGGAAATGGGAAAAGGAAATAGGAGAAAATAAGGGGGGAAAGGAGGAAAAATAAAAAGGAAAAGAAATGTAGTCATAAATTGTGCTTATGGGGGTTCCTTTCCTCTTTTAAATGGCGTTTTTGAATGTTAGTCTATACACATTAGTTAAAGTGTTTTAAGTTAATTTTGGATGGAGGTAGTGTCAGGGATAAACACGGGGTACCTTTTTTTGTTATGTATCACCTTTTTATAGGGTGTTTATTAAGGTTGGTGGGGTAGGGGACCCGGGAGGGCAGAAGCTCGTTCCATCTTAGAGACCTTGAGTCTCCAAGCCTCTTGGTTGGAAAAGGGTGGGGGGGGGGGGGTCTGAGCTTCGGCTGAAGCCTGGTATAGGGGTGGGTTGTTGGGCACAAGGGGGTGGGGGGGTGGTATTTGGAAAAATAATCCATGATAGCATATTGAAACAAAGTTTGAAACTCAGTGGTTTTAGGTTTACGGTCTTAGAGCATAAAGAAACGAGAAAGCTAGATGGGGCATAGGTACCTATGCAGTGGGATCCGGATCTGCTCTTTGAATGTATGTGGGCTGAACAACTACAATAAACGGCAAAGGGTCATGAATGAACTTCGGTTTATTCAGCCAGACCTGATATGTCTACAAGAGACCCACATTCCATGGGGGAAAAGAAAACTGTTGGGGGAACTTGGTTTTTCGGTCCTAGCAAATACGCAGCAGTCCACCACTACACGTGGGGTTGCGATATTGGCTAAGAGCCATATACGAGGTACCGGGAAAACATCGGTGGATAACCATGGGAGGTGGGCCATTGTGGAATGTTTAATGGGTGGTATAAAGTATACAATTTGTTCTATATACGGCTCAAATATTGATGAGGCATCTGTAATAGAAGGACTGAATATGGAGCTTGCAACATGGCCCACCCCGCTAATTATATGTGGTGATTTGAATATACATTTGGAGCCAAAGGGCCTTCAGGATGATAGCAAGCAATATAAAGGCAGGAAGCCCAAAGTATTTAAGGCGCTGCAATCCTTATTAAGAGATCATGGTCTGGTAGATGCGTGGGCGGTTTTAAGGGGGTCAGACCCTGGCTACACATTTTATTCACACCCACATCAGAAATTAGTAAGGCTGGATAATTTTTTTTAATCAAATCAATTACTGTTAGTGGCCAATATACAGGTGTATCCACGGATCTCATCAGATCATGGACCTCTTGTATTGAAATTATATACATGTAAGGGTGGAAATAAGCTGCGATCATTTTCATTTGATAGAAAACTACTATTAGATGAAGGATATGTGACATACATGAAGGTCTGGATTGGGCAATTTTTGGCCCTAAATCGTAGCTCGACAGGGACTGCTATGGTATGGGACGCATTAAAAGCAGGCTTTAGAGGGGAGACCCTTAGCTTTGGGTTACATAGGCAAAAACAGGCACAATTGGCCCTACAGGAATTATATAGCAATCTTACAGCGGCCGAAGAAAACCTTATGCAGGGGATCCTAGCAGGGGGAGAGATTACCGCACTTCAGACAGAGGCAGCCCGGCATAAGGCTAAAATAAACTCCCACTGGAGTAAAGAAATTGCCAAGAAGTACTTTATTGGTAAAAGACAAAGTTATGAGTACGGGGAGGCAGCCGGTCGCTGTTTAGCGCAAAGGCTTCGATCGCGAGAGTCGGCCCAAAGAATTGGATCAGTAGCAGATTCTATGGGTAATACCGTAGAAACTGATACCGGGATATTAAAAGTGTTTCATGATTTTTATGAGGCACTTTATTCTAGTGATAACTTAGATATACATGCAGGGGTAGCGCTGTTGCAGAGTCTTAAGGGCGAAAAAGTTGATCCGCAAGATGCAGAAATGCTAGAGGCACCCATAACTATAGAAGAGCTGGAAGGGGCAATCAACAATATGGCTACCGGTAAAGCAGCAGGACCCGACAAGTTACCGCTGGAAATCTATAAAACCTTTTTTAGAGAACTTAAGGTCGATATGCTTGCTACTTTCCAACAGGCACAAGTAGGCGCGGCGCCGTTGTCCTGGGATGAGGCGAATATAATAATCTTTAAAAAGAAAGATAAGCCGGCGGAACAACCAGGATCCTACCGCCCTATCTCATTATTAAACTGTGATGGCAAAATTTATGCCAAGATTCTTGCGACCCGGTTGGCGGACGTTTTAATTCCGTTGGTGTCGATGCGACAGCATGGGTTTATCCCTAAAAGAGGTACAACTAATTATATCAACAGGGTTGTAACTCTTTTGGATATAGCTAATAACTCGGGGAGTAAATTCAGTATGATTTTATTAGACGCTGAAAAAGCGTTCGACCGGGTCGCATGGAAGTTCTTATGGGCGGTATTACGAGACGCTGGTTTTAAGCAAGGGTTTATTACAGCTATTCAAGCTCTATATCGGTCTCCGACCGCTAAAATCTGTACAATGGGCTTAGAATCCAATCCTGTACATATCATGCGGGGTACAAGGCAAGGATGCCCGTGCTCCCCTTTACTGTTCTCACTTTATATTGACCCTCTTTTAAAGATGCTAGAACGGAATATTGGGATAGAAGCGATAATTGTGAGACAAGAGCACTATCGGGTCTTTGCGTACGCAGATGACGTTTCAGTCGTCACTCCGAACCCCATGACGGCCATGCCAATGATAGAACAATTGGCTCTTGAGTTTGGAGTAGTCTAAGGATACAAACTTAATCGATCAAAGACACAAATTTTATGTCTGAATCAAGTAGGCTATGAATGTCATAGAATCATGGAGGAGGTGATATACCCGGGTGTCACAATAAAGACATGTTTAAAGTCTCTTGTAGATGTCAATTGGGCCAATATTTTAAACTCTGTACCGAAGCAACTTGACCGCTGTGAATGTTTACATCTGTCACTTGTGGGGCGATGTAATGTTCTTAAAATGCTAATATTACCCAAGGTTTTATATTTTTTTAGATCGGTTCCATTACAAATTTCTCGTACCCAATTGGCAGCACTTCAGTCGATCTGTGCCAGGTTTTTATGGGCGCAGGGAAGCCCCGCAGAGCTATGCGTTTTATGGTTCTCCCTCGGGATCAAGGCGGATGGGCAGTGCCAGATTTTACTTTATATTATTATGTGTGTATATTACAACATATGAATATATTATTAACTGGGGCAGAGCCTCCTAATAAGGCTGAGACACCTTCTATATATCAACTGTTATTAGGCAGCGACGCAATAAATCGATTATTTGTTAGCCTAGAACCAAGCTACTATAAAAAAAACAGGTTTAAGGTTTTAAATGCGGCCTATAAGGTGTGGAAGGCTGTGCGTAAATTCTATAGATTTGAGAAGGTATCCCACTATACTCCGCTTGTAGCTACAACATTATTGCCATTTATATTTTGGGACAGGATTATTGATAGATGGCGGATCAAGGGCATACAATATGTTGGGGATTTATATACGGAAGGGGTTTTGATGTCCTTTGAGATGCTAGCCACAAAATACTGCCTCCCTAGATCCGAATTTTTTAAATATCTACTAATTCGGGATTATTTATGTAAAAGTAGATGGAAATTTGAACAGAATCCTGTGGTAGAGGCAGTGTAAAAGAATGCGCGTATTGGTGTTTTATATAATTTATTATTAGACACAAAAAGCGGGGATTTGGACGCACATAATATTAAGTGGGACAACAGGCTGGGGTGTCAAGGTACGCGGGTGGAGTATTCTATTGAGCTGGCTGGAAAGTTAATGAGATCTGCCAATCTTCGTTCACAACATTATAAAACTGTTTTTAATCTTTATTATACTCCAGCCAGGTTATTAAAATGTGGTGGGACAAATGATGGTAGGTGTTTTCGCTGTGGTATGGAAGATGCAGATATTGTACACATTTTTTTCTCATGTAGGCACTTAGGTGACTTTTTTGAGAGTATAGAGAAATTTTTAGTGGAAATCATGAGGGGTCCAGTAACACTGTCAGCTAGCCATATACTGTTGGGCGTGGCGGAAAGCGATAGAAATGATCAATCAGCTTATAAATTTAGATATTTGATCTTCTTAGTTTCCGCCATTGCAAGGCTGTGTATTGCCTCTGTATGGCTGCAGAAGGATGCTCCAACTTTTGAGCTATGGAGGGCCAGGTTCTTGACGATTTTTAATTTAGAGCACAGTCTATATGCTCTAAAAGGCCCCCAAAAGAGGAAGTTGGGCATGGAAATTTGGGGACCGGTGGTGACAAATATGGAAGAATGAGGCTTTATACTGGAATGTCTCCTTAAGATACTCAGCACTTGCACTTTTTTTTTATTATGGTGTGTATATTGTGTATATTGGAATAATGAATTATGAACTATATTGGAGATATTAGCTAATCATTGTCTACAGCTTGCTGCTCGATTTTTTAAGACTGTGTTTTATCTTTCTTTTAAACCAGTGTTTATAAATATGTAATGTTATGTGACTATCATGGATTAATAAAAAAAATATTTAAAAAAAATAAAAAAAGAAACACTTATTTTGAAAATAGGAACCTGAGCAGGATAGTCCCTCCTTACCAGGAGAGGGATGACATTCATAAATGGATCACTGCTTTGGAGAGGGCCTGCAAAGTTCAGAGGGTCCCTCAAGAGCAGTGGGCAGCTATCCTGTGGCTCTCCTTTGTTAACAAATAAGCAAAATAGGCTCCTCGCTGTTAGAGAAGAGGATGCTGACAACTACTCAGTACTGAAGAGTGTGCTCTCATAGATGGGTTTGGCTTAACAACTGAACAGTATAGGATTAAGTTCAGAGATACCCAGAAGGCACACACCCAGGATTGGGTAGATTTTGTAGACAGTGCTATTAAGGCTCTGGACTGCTGGCTTCATGGAAGCAAGGTACAGGGCTATGAGGGGTTGTACAATTTGATCATGAGGGAGCACATCCTTAATAACTGTCAGAACCAACTTTTGCACTGGTACCCTCTGAGCTGACCTCTCCCCAAGAATTGGGAAAGAAGGCAGACAAATGGGTCCGCACCAGGGTTAAGACATGCCCCTCTCTCGAACCCCTCAGACTGCAAGCTGCTGCTCAGGAAGCAGGGAATATCAGTGGGTCCCATAGAATTTATTGGGAAGATGGGCTTCTGCACTCTGAAGGTAGAGACCCCAAGCCTGGTGCCACCAGGAAGGTGGTAAAACCCCAGAGGTTTAGAGGTTTCATCCTCTCCCTGGCACATGATATTCCTCTTGCAGGACACTTAGGGTAAAGCAAGACTTGGGACAGGCTTGTCCCTCACTTTCACTGGCCCCGTATGTCTGAAGACACCAAAGATTTTTGTAGCTTCTGTGCCACTTGCCAAGCCAGTGGTAAGTCAGGTGGTACCACAAAGGCCCCTTAATCCAACTTCCAGTGGTTGGGGTCCCCTTTGAAAGGGTAGGGACTGACATTGTTGGTCTCTTGAACCCTCAAACTGCATCTGGGCACAGTTACATCCTAGTGGTGGTGGACCATGCCACTAGGTACCCAGAAGCTATTCCCCTTAGAACCACTACAGTTCCTGTAGTGGCCAGGGCCCTCATGGGGATCCTTTCCAGGGTGGGCTTCCCTAAGGAGGTCTTAACAGACAGAGGTACAAACTTCATGTCTAGTTAAATCACTCCCATGTGGAAAGAGTATGGAGTGAACTACAAGTTTACCACACCCTACCATCCACAGTGCAATGGGCTTGTTGAAAGGTTCAACAAGACCCTAAAGGGTATGATTATGGGACTCCCAGAAAATCTTAGGTGAAAATGGTATGTCTTAATACACAGCCTTCTCTTTGCCTACAGAGAGGTTCCTCACAAGGGGGTTGGTTACAGCCCATTTGAACTTCTGTTTGGACATCCAGTCAGGGGTCCATTGTCTCTATTAAAGGAAGGCTGGGAGCGACCTCTCAAACCCCCTAAACAGGACATTGTGGACTATGTCCTTGGCCTGCGTTCATGCATGGCTGAGTACATGATGAAGGCCAGCAAATCCTGGAGGCCAGCCATGAACTTCAAAAAGCTTGGCATGACCAAAAGGCTGTCTTGACTGTTGACCAGCCAGACCAGAAAGTGTGGGTGTTGGAGCCTGTGGCCCCAGTCACTCTCCAAGACAAGTGGAGTGGCCCCCACACTATCCTTGAACAAAAAGGTGAGGTCAACTACTTGGGGGACCTAAGTACTCCAAGAAGTCCTCATAGGGTACTTCATGTGAACCGCCTGAAACGTTTGGTGGACAGGGCTGACATGGGCTTGCTCATGGCAACTGATGAGGGACAGGAGGAAGAGAGTGACCCTCTCCCTGATCTCCTCTCCCAGAACCCTGATGAAAGGTCAGTGGATGGATTAGCCTTGGCAGGCAGCCTCACTGACCATCAGCAAGCTGATTGTAGGCAAGTCATCAATCTGTACAAACACATGTTCTCCCTGACACTCAGTCAGACCACCTGGTGTATCCATGAAGTAGACACAGGTGACAGCCTGCCTGTTAAGAGAAAGATCTACAGACAGCCTGACCATGTCAGGGATTGCATCAGGACAGAGGTCTAAAAGATGCTGGAATTGGGGGTCATTGAGCCTTCAGATAGCCCCTGGGCTAGTCCAGTAGTCCTTGTGCCAAAACCTCACACCAAGGGTGGAAAAAGAGAGATGAGGTTTTGTGTGGACTACAGAGGCCTCAATGTAGACACTAGGACTGAGGTCCATCCTATTCCCAGGGCAGATGAACTTATAGATACTTTGGCCTCAGCTAAGTTTCTGAGTACATTTGACCTGACTGCTGGCTACTGGCAAATCAGACTAGCTGAGGATGCCAAGCCAAAAACAGCATTCTCAACCATTAGTAGGCATTATCAATTCATAGTAATGCCCTTTGGTCTGAAGAATGCACCAGCCACATTTCAGAGGTTGGTGAACAAAGTTCTCACAGGCCTGGAAAAATATAGTGCAGAATTTCTAAATGATATAACTGTCTTTAGCTCCACCTGGGAGGATCACCTGGTCCACCTTAGAAATGTTCTGGAGGCCTTCTAAAAGGCAGGCCTCACTATAAAGGCCACCAAGTGCCAGATAGGGCAGAGCAAGATTGTGTACTTGGGCCACCTGGTAGATAGAGGCCAGGTTTAACCACTGGAAAGCAAAATCCAGATCATTGTGGACTGGACTGCTCCCACTACCCAGACTCAGGTCAGAGCCTTCTTGGGCCTGACTGGTACTACAGAAGATTTGTCAAGGGATATGGGCCCATAGTGACTCCCCTGAATGATCTTACATCTAAGAAAATGCCCAAGAAAGTTCAATGAACAGTAAGCTGTCAAAAGGCATTTGATGACCTGAAGCAGGTCATGTGCACTGCTCCCATCCTGCAAAGTCCTGACTACTCTAAAGCTTTCATTGTCCAGACAGATGCATCTGAGATAGGGCTAGGGGCTGTGTTATCACAACTAAATGCAGAGGGCCAGGATCAACTACTAGCTTTTATCAGCAGAAGGTTGACCCTCAAGGAGAAAGGTTGGTCAGCCATTAAGGGGGAAGCATTTGCTGTGGTCTGGGCTTTGAAGAAGCTGAGGCCATACCTGTTTGGAACTCACTTCATTGTTCAGACCCTCTTATGGCTTAAACAGATGAAGGGTGAAAACCCCAAACTTTTGAGGTCGTCCATTGGCCTACAGCCGATGGACTATACAGTGGAACATAGACATGGGAGTAACCATGCAAATGCAGATGGACTCTCCAGAAATTTCCACTTTGAAAATGAAGACTCAATTGGGCAAGGTTAGTCTCATCTCTTTTAGTTTGGGGGGGAGGTTGTGTAGAAAAGTAGGATCTGCTTTTATGGTTACCCCCACTTTTTGCCTGGTGCTACGCTGTTTCTGACTTGTCTGACTAGGATCCTGTTAATCAGGACCCCAGTCTCTTTGCGTCTTCCCTAAATTGGTTATGGTGAGTACTTAGGGACATCCCAGATTGGCTACTGGTGTACCCTTATAAGTCCCTAGCATATGGTACTGAGGTACCCAGGGCATAGGGGTCTCCCATCGGCTGCAGCATGCATTATGCCACCCATGAGAGACCACTCAAATTGTGACTACGGGCCTGCCATTGCAGCCTGTGTAAGCTGGTGCTAGCACCACTTACGACAGATATAGGTTTCCCTATATCTGAGGTCACTGCACTTAAATCCTGTAAGTCACCCCTAAGACAGGCCTTGCAATCTTGAATGCAGGGTGCTCAGTTCTAAGTGTGAGGGTGCCCCTGCATGAAAAGGACACCCCTACAACCTTCAGAGTCCATTCTCCCGGGTTGTAAGTACATCAGCCATTATGATACACAGAGTGGCCATGCGTCATTATGGGATGACCATCTCTAAACTGGCTGTAACGATCCCTGTCATGTTTGGTATCAAACATGTTGGGATCATACCCCCGCACTGCAAACGGTGTGGGAGGTATGATTCCATGCACTGTAAAGTTCCTCCGGGAGGCCCTCAGTGCTCCCGGTACCAGTCTTCTAGACCCAGATAGCACAACATGGCTGCTGCCGACCAGAGACACAATTCTGCCCTCCTGCTGCTAAGCCAAGCTCGAGCAGGGGAAGGCAGAACAATAGGTATCCTGTCACAGGGGGGTGTGACCACATCCTAGACAGAGTTTAGTGTATTGGGCCTGGGTGGGAGCGCTTGCCAGTGCCACTCAGTCTGCTTGAGGGGCACATTTGGTGCTCTCCTTGTACAGTCCAGTTCAAACCAACTCAGGGAGCCGTTGGCTCCCGCTCTGGTGTGAAACTGAGCAAAGGACATGGGAGTATCATCCCCACTTGTTGGCTTTCTTCCTCTAAGATCTTTGGGCTCCAAGTAGCCCCAACCTCAAGCATCTCCTGTGACTAAGATCTTCGTCCTCACCTCAACACTTGCACCATGGCCTGCATCTTTGGTGAGCTGCTCAAGGTCCTCTTGGGACTCAAGTGCCTCCGGCCCGTGGGTCTTCTTTGATTTCAGCAGGCTCCCCTGATTGCTCGGGGACTGCTCTGGATCCCCTGCTTGTGGTGAGTCACCTGGACCTTGCTGGTCTCGACACTGCACCTTATTCGCTTAACATGTTGTTTGTGGTTGCCAAGGCTTGTTGGTGCTCCCGACAGACTCCGACCCCTCAACTCTCGACATCCAACGTGGAACAGCTCGTGAATGGCTCCTGGTCTTCCACAGCGTTGCCTGGTCCGCGCAGCTGCAGCTCCAGCGTCACCATCAACTCTCCTGCAGCACCCGACATCGGTGGGCATACGACTTCTGTACCCCCTTCACTCCTAAGTGACATAGACTCTGTCCCCTCTGCTTGCAGGTACTTCTCATCTTGAATCCACCTTCGGGTTCCACCGGAAACTTTCACCTTCTCCAGCAGCGCTATCTTCCTGAAGTCCTCCATTGATTTCAACTGGGGTTTCCGACGCCACTTCACACAAATGCACCCGGCGTCCCTGGTGTAGGTATCCTGGTTCCTAGGGTACCCACGGCCGGGGTGGCTCTCCAACCTGCTGTTTTCCACGGGGTTTCTTCAGGGTCCACTGCGAAGGGTCCTTCTTCTTTAAAATTGCAAACGCAACTTATCCGTTGACTTGTTTTGAGTACGCAGTCATGTTCCCACAGTGCACACAACCTCCGTCGGGTTCCTTGATACTCACCTTGGGTGGTTCCTTGGGTCCCCAGCACTTCTACGTCTTCTGGGTACAGTCTTGACTTGAGTCATGGTTCGGATACCACTAATTTAGTATATGGTTTGGTGTCCCCCTTGCGATCACTGTGTATTCGTGATATTTACCTGTTTTCTTTGCCAAGTATTGTGTGCATTCAGATATCTCCTGGTAGGAGATACTTGTATGTGTTAGTGAGTGTCTATAATAAATACATATTTTTTATAAATACACTGTGTGGTTCTTTTTCACTTAATCTATACCAATAACATCATGCTCTGGTAAAACAAGCTGCTTTACACTGCTTCTGGACTAAGCCTGAAGGCTGCTCTCCACAGCTACCACTTAGAGAGCCCTAAGGTTGTCTAAGACCACTAAAATCACCATAAGGGTTGTCTGGATTAGTGCAGGGTGCCTACTTACATAAGTGTGTCCCGTATACTAAGCCAGCTTCTCACACGAACCCTGTCATGTTTGGTATCTAACATGTTGGAATCATACCCCCACACTGTAAATGGTGTGGGAGGTATGATTCAATGACTGTAAAGCTCCTCCAGAAGGCCCTCAGTGCTCCCTGTACCAGTCTTCCAGAACCGGACAGCAAGCTAGGGCTGCTGCCGACCTGAAACACGATTCTGCCCTCCTGCTGCCGAGCCAAGGTCGAGCAGGGGAAGGCTGAAAACTAGGTATCCTGTCACAGGGAGGTGTGACCACCTCCCAGACAGGGTTTAGTGTATTGGGACAGGGTGCGGCCACTTGCCTTCGCCACTCAGTCTGCTTGAGGGGCACATTTGGTGCCCTCCTGCATACTCCAGCTCAAACCAGTTCAGGGAGCCGTTGGCTTCCCACTCTGGCACGATACTGGACAAAGGACATGGGAGTAGCCTCCCCACTGTCTAACCCCTCCCCTGGGAGGGAACCCTGAATCGTCCCAACCCTTTCCTTAGGGTACTCAAAGGCTTAACTGTTAGTGGGACCCTAGTTTCGTTGTGGGATTCGATTCAGATCAACCTCCGCGTCTACTTCAAAAGGCTGGACATTCTGACTGAGTCGTACTGACCGCGTCGGACTGACCACATCTGACTTCGCTTTGGGAACTGAGACTGCAACGGGGAAGACTCTGTCTGCTCCTGACCGCCTCGCTCTGCAAGTCCGCTGCACTGTCAGTGTCCGTGCTCCAAACGGGTACCATCCAGGGCCTGTGGGCATCCAAAGACACCGAAGGAATCTCCCTTGGAGTGAAGGAGTCACTCCCCTGCATCCGCAGGCACTGCAACGTAGCTGACCACTTTGCTGATCCTGAGCTTCTACGGACTCCTACAGGTTCAGTAACATAGGAGGTGGTTCTGCAACTTCTTCGAGGCCTGCGCTGTCTTCAGACCAAGTCAGGATCCCTCGTCGACACCACCGGAACCGAGCCCCTGTGCACTGCGTTGGCTGGCTGTTGCTAAGGCTGGGCGATTCTTGTCTTCTTTGATTCCAGTAGGCTCCCCTGCTTGCTTGGGGCCTATCCTGACTCACTTGAACGTGCTGAGTCTCTTGGACCTTGCTGGTCCCGACACCATTCCTTTTTGGTCTTCTTACACGTATTGCCGTTGCCAAGGCCTGTTGGTGCTCCGCCGGACACCGACCCCCCTGGATATTGACATCCGACGTGGGGTAGCTCGTACACCGTTCCTGGTCTTCCTCAGCATCACCTGGTCCATGTAGCTGCAGAAACAAAGGCACCGTCACCTCCCCAGCAACAGTTGACATTGGTGGGCACACGACTTCCGTGCCCCCCGGGTCACTCCAGAGCGACCTAGAATCTGTCCCCTCTACTTGCAGAGTTTATTTTTCTTCGATCCAGGCTTGGATTCCACCGAACTCTTCCAGCTTCTTCACCACCGGCATCTTGCTTGAAGTCTTCCATTGGGGTCTTTGGCGGTTCCCAATGTCACTTCGTAACTAAGCACCCGGCTTCCATGGGGCAGGTAACCTGGCCCCCTGGGTATCCACTGGTGGGGTGACTCTCGAACCGTTCATCTTCCAAGGGGTGTCTTCCAAGTCCTCTGGGAAGGGTCCTTTTTCCTAAGAACTGTAATCGTGACTTCTCCCATTGACTTACCTTGAGCACGCGGTCGTGTATCCACTTAGCACACAACCTCTGTGGGGTTCCTGGGTCCTTACCTCGGGTGGTTCCCTGGTTCCCCAGCACTCCTAAGTCTTCTGAGTCCACACCCGACCTCGGTCGTTAGTCGCATTCCACTATTTTTGTATATGGTTTGGTCTCCCCCTGGAGCCCACTGTATTTTCGTGCTATTTACTTGTCATATTACCAAAGTATTGTGTGTATTGTAATTATATTTCCGGGTAGGAGATATTGCATTGGGTTAGTGAGTGTCTGTAATAAGTAACTATTTTTATAACTACACTGTGTGGTTCTTTTTCACTTAAGCTGCACTATAAGGTTAGGTACTGATGAAACAAGCTGCTTTACCCTCCTGCTAGGCTAAGCCTGTAGGCTGCTCTCCACAGCTACCACTTAGATATCTTTCTAAGGTTGTCTAAACCACTAAAAACACCATAAGGTTCATCTGGATTGGTGCAGGGTGCTACACTTGAATAAGTGTGCGCCATATACCAAACCAGCCTCCTACAGGGGGTCACTCCGGCTCCCGGAAACAGAAGGAGGTGCGGAGTTGAACCTGGCTCTGGCTCAGCAGAACCATGCCTGGAAAGTTGATGCTCCTCCCTCTTCTCGACAATTCTCAACAGAGGACCTCGAGTGCGATGAAGAGGACTTGGGACTCCTGGAGTGGTCCTGTGACCTCTTCTTGGGTCGGGACAGTGACCTCCTAGGAGTCGCCTTCGATGGTGTCGACTGCCAGGCCGCAAAGAGCTTCATAGACCGCTCCCTTAAGGCCTTCAGCCCCATGGCCTGGCAGTCTGAGCACACCTTCGAGTCGTGGCCGTGCTCAAGACACCATAAGCACACAAGGTGACCGACATCGCACAGTGACAGGCGCCACACGGTTTAAAACCTACCCTTCTAGATGTCATCCCTTGACACATAAAGAAAAATTCCATGACAAAACGTTGAAAAAGTCTGTCAAAAAGAGACAGAGGGGTAGCTCTTCTCTGGATCAGCGCTAACTGACGTGGAAAGAAAATAACTGACATTCGCGCGCTGGGGTGGCGCCTATATAGGTCACCACGACGTCACATCCGGTGCCAATTACGCCGACAAGGGTACTGCTCACGCAAAAGTTTCCGGATCCAGTCTGATGCCTGAGAAATTCAAAGGTAAGGAATATGCAGCTAGAACTCTCTATCAGATAAATCCATCACTGGAATCATTGTGGGTTTATTATTATAAAATGTTTGATACCAAACATCCTTGGTTTCAGTGAAGCCATCATGTAACTGGGGAACTCATTTTTACCCGTGTCCAGCACATGTTTTAAAATGGCATCCCTGATCACTTGGACTGGCAGTAATGAAACTGACCAGCACAGGGACATATCTGCTCATGCAGATATGTCCTCACATATAATATAATGCACCCAGCCTTAAGGCTGTAAGGCCTGCTGTAGGGGTGACTTACAAATATTACATTCAGTGTTAGGGCACGTCATGTTTTCACTTTTTAGAGCACCTTGTTACGCAGCCTGCAATGGCAGTCTGTATGAGTTTGGTGCTGGGTCCCTTAGAGTGACACAAGATATGCTGCAGCTCTTAGGGACCTTCTTTAGTACCTATGCCCTAGGTACCAAAGGTACCACTTGCTAGGGACTTACAGAGGTGCTAAAGGCCTGGTCACTTGGGGATCAAGTGACCAGTTGTCTTGTTTAGGGGAAAGAACACTGTCCTCCTTCAAGACCATGGGCAGCACTTGCACAACCGAATCCCAAACTGTGTTGGAATGCCACCCCCAAGAGGCAAATGATGTTCATGGACTGCAGTGCAAGGCTAGTGGAAGAGAACATCCTCTTACCGAAGGTGTCCAGCCTCTTGGATTCCCCATCCAGTGGTATGGTAGGGAATGCGCCAGTTTTTGACTTTGGATGTGGAGGCCTGGACAACCAGGCTCTCCTGGGTGGGGTGCTGGCTGAGGAAACTGGGTCCCCAGGAGCGGAGAGTTGGAGGAGGGCAATTGTCCTATGCACAGGATCCCCTGTGCAGGACTTGGCCTACGCAATGAGCAGGAGATCAGTGAGTGTGTTTTTAAAAGGAAGGAGTGGTTCTGTGGGGGCGACTCCCAGCTAAAGCACCTCTGTCAAGACATTAGTCTTGGCTGCCATTGAGGGCAGCATAAAGTCCAGGACCTCAGCCACCTCCTCACCACCATGGCAAATTATTATTATTATTATTGCAACTTGTAAAGCGCACGGCTACCTCCAAGGGAGGTGTCCCGGCGCTAACAGCGGGTGCAGGGTAGTAGTGACTGGTGGGGATATCTTTAAGGTAGGCCAAAAAGCCAGGTCTTTAAAGTCTTCCTAAATAACGGTTCTGATTTGGCCTTTCGTAGGTGCTCCGGCATGGAGTTCCAAAGAGAGGCGGTTTTAAAAGCGAACGATCGGCCACCAAGCCTGGCTTTTTTGAAGCGGGGGATGGCTAAGAGTTCCTGGTGATTCGACCTCAGAGTCCTAGTCTGGTTGTATTTAGGAAGTCTGAGCTTCAGGTATTGGGGGCCAGTATCTCTGGTAGCCCTGTAGGCAAGTGTCAGAGCCTTAAACTCTATCCTCCTCTTAACAGGCAGCCAGTGCAGGCTGCGCAGATGGGGGGAGATGTGGTGGCGGAGTGGCACATTTCTAATGAGCCTGGCGGCCGCATTCTGAATGACCTGCAATTTCCTGATCAGATAGGCTGGGAGACCCAGATAAAGACTTGGTGTAGTCTAGTTGTGAGGTGATCAATGTGTCGACCACCGTTTTCCTACAGTCCATTGGTAGGAGATGAAGAAATCTCTGCAGGGTTTTCAGTTTCCAGAAACATGACGATGAGACGTGGCATATCTGAGCTTTGCACGAGAGGGTAGAATCAAATTTAAACCCCAGATTTCTAGCAGATGAGACTGGGAGAGGAGGAGGGTTGAGTTCCGTTGGCCACCAAAGATCAGCTCGTGGAGGGGACGGCAGATTAAAAAACAGAACTTTCGTTTTGTCACTATTTAACTTCAAACAGTTGTCAGTCATCCAGGATGAGAAGTTAATCAGACACTGTTTGAAGTTGGTGAAAGCTGCCTCAGAGTGATCCCTAAAAGAGAATACAAGCTGGGTATCGTCAGCGTATGAGACAACCTTTACACAATGTTGCTCTATAAGTGAGGCCAGGGGGGCGAGGTAAACATTAAAAAGGGTCGGGCTCAGGGCTGAGCCCTGAGGAACTCCGCAGACTTGAGGGCGAGCAGAAGAGACATGGGGGCGGAGCAGAATTTTCTGGGAGCGGCCCTCCAGAAAGGAGCGGAACCAGGCTAAGGTGGTACCCATCACTCCCATCTGCTCAAGCCTCTCTAGGAGGATCTGGTGTGAGACCGTGTCAAAAGCTGCGGACAAATCCAACAGCACTAACATTGCATAGCTACCCTGATCCAGAGTTCCACGTATCATTTCTGCCACCTCAAGCAGAGCTGTCTCTGTGCTATAGCCTGACCTGAATACCGACTGGGAATCATGGAGCAGGTTGTTAGATTCAAGAAATTCCGATAATTGTCTCTGCACATCCTTCTCAAGAATCTTAGCCGGTGCTGGCAGGAGGGAGATAGGCCTAACATTTTTAAGTTCTGCCGGGTCTGCATCTGCTTTCTTGAGGATTGGCTGGACCAGTGCTGTTTTCCAAGTGGATGGATAGATGCCTGAATTCAAAGATGCATTCCAGATCTGGTTTAGTGAGGGATTGAGTAGCGGGGCCAGTAGCTTAAAGAACTTAGCCGGACAAGGGTCAATAGGAGATCCAGATTTGACTTTGTCAGTTCTGTAAGGGACGCTTCAGATCTAAACGGGTGGAATTCAGACCAGGCGCCTGGGTGGTGAAGGCTAGGTGGAGGCAAGGCTGAAGACCCTGTCTGAGTGAAAGTAGAGTACATTGCCTGAACTTTCTCCTGGAAGAACTTCGCGAGATCTTCACACAAGGTGGCTGTAGGCGCTATGGTACTTTTCAAGGCCCCTGGTTCAATGAATCCCTGAACAATCTTAAAAACCTCTTAAGCAGAGTTGTCAGAGGTGTTGATTTGGTCAGCCGCGAAGGCCCTGATAGTGTTGCGCTTTAGCTGATGGAATTTTTTTTAGTGCTGCTCTGTAAGCACTCTTAGTCTCTGCGTCGTAAGTTTTCCGCCAGACCCGCTCCAGCTTCTTACAGAGGCTTTTCTCCAAGCGGGGTTCAGTTGTGAACCATGGGGCGGAAGGTTTATTTCTAGCCAATTTCGTTCTTTTAATAGGGGCTATTCTGTCAAGGGCTGCGGTAACCCAACGGTTGAAGGTGGAGGCATCACAACTGGGTTCCACTGTGAGCAGCATGGGAGTATTTGAAAGTGCTGGACCCATAGACTCAGGGGAGACTTTCTCCAGTTTCTTCTATCTTCGTATTTCGATCTCGC
Source organism: Calotriton arnoldi (assembly GCA_963921515.1). Lineage (NCBI taxonomy): Eukaryota > Metazoa > Chordata > Amphibia > Caudata > Salamandridae > Calotriton > Calotriton arnoldi. Next base: position 2,803,780 of record CAWUFW010001426.1, on the reverse strand, counting down.
TGGATCATTGCAACTTAAACTAATGAGGTTAAACGGTATTAGGCTGTGATCTGACCATGTAAGAGGAATAGGGTCTTCCACTTCTAGGGTAGGGACGTTGGTAAAGATAAGATCTAGCATATGGCCAGCTTTATGAGTGGCAGAGGCAACCTTTTGGGTAAGGTTTAGTCCCTTCATGGAATCGGCCAGCTGGGAGGCCAGAAGACAGCAGTCATTGTCCATATGGACATTAAAGTCGCCCAGGACTATAAAATTGGCGTGTCTCAGTGAGAGATCAGCGATCAGGTCGCAAAGCTCCAGCAGCTCAGTGGACACAGAGTTGGGGGGTCTGTAGACCAGCAATCCTGCCACAGTGAAGGTGGAGGAGATTTTAATACTGAAGGACATTGCTTCAATTACTCCCGTCCGTTCAATCCTTTTATGTGAGATCTCCCAGTCGGCTCTCATGATCACAGCAAGCCCGCCCCCCACTCTATTGCCTGTCCGGTTAACTGTGGTTATTCTGTAGCCTTCTGGAACGGCCAACATAATATCAGGATTAGAGCTTTCTCTTAACCATGTTTCAGTAAGAAACATGAGGTCCCAGGTATATGATTCAAGTGTGAGCCAGATATCATCCGTATGTTTGGGGAGGGATTTTACAATTGATTAGACATGCCTTAATATTGGGCCTAGCGGCTGGAGTGTGTGCTTTAGAGGACATTACCATGCCTTTGCCCTTACAACCACTTTCCAGAACCCGCTTTCTATCCAGTGCGAAGGAACAGGACTTACATCACAGCTCCTGGCCTTGTCCCTCTAGTTCCAGGGTACATGGGTCGAAACAAGCCGGCCGGGGGCAGCCTCCCGAAGCCAACTCAAGCAGTTGCTCCCTGGACCAAACAGTCCTTGTTAATGACTCAGGTTGGGCAGCATGGCTGGCCCTGGACGCGAACCGGACGCGGACGGGCGCAAACGGGTTTGCCTTCGGCGCGCCAGATGCACGCGTCCGCTGCGTGTCTGCTGTCCAATCAACTTAAATAGGAAGCGCGCGTTAAAATAGCTCCGCCCACTCCAGCGTCAGACGTGCAATTAATTAAGCGTTGCTGCCACCCCCGCCCTCCACACAATCGGCAGCCTGCCACGGTGGACCGGGCCGAGGAGGCAGGTAAGAAGCCTCAGAAATGTGCAAAACGTGCAGAATAGCGATCAGCGTTAAAATATTTTTAAAAGGTAAAAACATGTAATCAACAGATAAAAGCTTTACAATGTCCCTCAAAGTATCCCCCTGTCGGCAGCCGCGTGAGCAGTCCTACCGAGATCCGCTGCGCGTCCGCTGTCCCATCAACTTAAATAGGAAGCGCGCGTTAAAATAGCTCTGCCCACTCCAGCGTCAGACGTGCAATTAATTAAGCGTTGCTGCCAATCCCGCCCTCCACACAATCGGCTGAGTTATGTATCAATGGGGTAACCCGTAAATCCACTGGACTCGGGTACATTTCAATTCACCCTCCACGATGACATGGTTTTTAATTAATCATTGTACCATGGAATCCCGGCGCTGCATAAACCACAACCCTTTGGTTTTCGAGACCTTCCTTGCATTTTATTAATATTGGGAGCACCCAGTGTAATGTTTTTATAAGCGCGCACACAATTTAATAAAGTCTCCCTTTTGCATGCGTATTATACCTAACCCTTAACCGGGCATGAGTCTTTACCTTGCATTGGTTCCCTTTCTTCACAACTGCATAGACCTTGCATTCAACCCTTTAAACCGAGCAGTAGTCACAACATGAGACCAGTTCCTTTTTCAAGCACGTTCACTCCTCACACCTGATTAGATCTTTCGGCCTAAGGGAATCTCACCTCCCTACGATCCGATGTCTCATTGGGTTCTTGGCATTTAGCTAACTTACCAGATGCTAGTATATGCACTCCTTGTCAGAGATGGCCACTCTGTAATGTGGGCCTTTCTTTTTCCTTATGTCTCCAGCCACAGGTTACTAAGCAACCTTGGTCCATTTGTGCCTGAATCAACTTGTGTTCATTAAATTGCGTAAGTTTACATAAAGTTGGAGTCATTTTTGTAGACCCATCCTACCAGCCCGCTACTCTAGCTATAGTGGCTCTCTTTCTGTTTTACAGGAGCCCATGAGGCCCTATTCTCCTATCATCAGCCTGAAGTTTTCCTGCTGATCTTGGTAAATAGTAGCTCCAATTTCTATTCATTCATAGTACCTTTTTTTCACACCACCTTACTGACCTGACCTTATTGTTCATAGGTGCTTCCACATTGTTATACCATAGTCCTGATGAAGACCCCGTCCGCAAGGATCCAAGTTCCCTGTCACCCATAGGGGTCGAAACGTTGACATTTGTCTCTTTATCAAACGTGGATGACAGAGATTGGTTATCTGCATCCTTTCAATGCTTTGTTATGATTTACCATATGTGTATAGGCCAGTTGTCTAGTTGGATAGGTTGTAAATATTGATATTTGATGTTCACATGTTCACTACCTTTCCCTTTCACATCACGCACTTATCACTACCCCAATTCCCTATTCCTAGGTTGCACCTTCTCGAAAATCACCAATTTTTCAAGCTATGTATTTCATACTGATTGATTGATTCTTTGTGATGATATAATAAAAAGTATAAACATTTATGGCATATCTAATGGTGGTGTCTTTAAATGCCTCAGTAACAAAGATCATTTATGTATATTGTTTGATGCCGTATTGAATATATTCCACTGTGACAATTTGTTTTTTGTACTCCACACAATCGGCAGCCTGCCACGGTGGACCGGGACGAGGCGGCAGGTAAGAAGCCTCAGAAATGTGCAAAACGTGCAGAATAGCGATCAGCGTTAAAATATTAAAAAAAGGTAAAAACATGTAATCAACAGATAAAAGCTTTACAATGTCCCTCAAAGTATCCCCCTGTCGGTAGCCGCGTGAGAGGTCCTTCCCTTGACCTTGCCAGGTAGGTCGCTCCCCCGCCACACAGCTCCGCCTGTGTTGTCCTGCCCGCTGCTGCTGCTGGTAAGCTCGCCCCTCTGCTTGTTGCCTCGGTGCCCGTTTGCCTTCTGTTCCCCCTCGTTGCCCCCATTTTCTGTGCCCAATTTTGCTTTCTGTTTCCCCTCGTTGCCCCCATTTTCTGAGCCCAACTTTGCCTTCTGTTTCCCCTCGTTGCCCCCTTTTTCTGTGCCCGTTTGCCTTCTGTTCCCCCTCGTTGCCCCCATTTTCTGTGCCCAATTTTGCTTTCTGTTTCCCTCGTTGCCCCCATTTTCTGAGCACAAATTTGCCTTCTGTTTCCCCTCGTTGCCCCCTTTTTCTGTGTCCAGTTTTGCTTTCTGTACCCCTCGTTGCCCCCATTTTCTGTGTCCAGTTTTGCTTTCTGTACCCCTCGTTGCCCCCATTTTCTGTGCCCAATTTTGCTTTCTGTACCCCTCGTTGCCTCTCTCCACTCCCGCCGCTGCGTCCCCGCCCCCCTGACTGCCCATTCGCTGCCCCTGCCTCCCGCCTCCCAGCTGCTCCTCCCTCCCACCTCCCCATATATGGCGGCCGCGCCTAAGGCAAGCCCGTCTGCGCCCGTCCGCGCCTGGACCGCGCCCAGTGCCAGAACCCCTGGGCCGTGCGCCCCCCGCTCCAGCCTCGAGGACCGACGCCGATACGATGCCACCACACTCCATGCTCTCAACCCCGGACGGACACACAACTGCTTCAAGGCCGCCCCGAAACGCACCCATGGTCCCTTCACCTGCCGGAACTGCAGCTACACCAGCCTCAGAGCCACCGAAGCGCCCGCCAAGAAGTACCTCAACCACCTCCGATGCATCCTACTGAACACCCGCTCCGCACGCAAACACGCCGTCGAGCTCTGGGACCTGCTCGACACATCATCACCAGACGTCGCCTTCCTGACAGAGACCTGGATGAACGACTCCTCCGCACCCGACATCGCCATAGCCATCCCAGACGGCTATAAGATCACCCGTAGAGACCGCATCAACGCAGTAGGAGGAGGAATCGCCATCGTCCACAAGAACACCATCAGGGTCTCGACCAGCACTGACGACACTCTCAGCACCGCCGAACACATGCACTTCCAGATCCACACGGACCCCAGCACCACCCTTAGAGGCACCCTTGTCTACAGACCCCCTGGGCCCCGACCCCAGTTCAGCGACTCCATCGCCGACTTCATCAGCACGCACGCCCTGACCTCTACCTCTAACAACGACAGCAACTCCACCACCCTGATCGACAACCTCGTCAACCTCGGACTGAGACAGCTCGTCACAACACCGACCCATTCCGCCGGCCACACACTCGACCCCATCTTCTTCTCAAGCTCCCACGTCTCCTTCAGCCACACCACGGAACTCCCCTGGACCGACCACCGCTGCATCCACTTCACCTTCCAGAAACCCACCATACACCACCGCACCCAACAGATCCCACGCCGCTGCTGGAGCAAAGTCACCGAAGACCAACTACGGGCAAACCTCGCTCTCAGCCCTCCCTCCGACCCATCCAACACCGACGACGCTGCCTGCAACCTCAGACGATGGATAGACGACTGTGCCAACACCCTCGCCCCGCTGAAAAAACTCACCTACAGTGACACCACCAAAAGAGCCAGCTGGTTCACCCCGGAACTCCTAGCTTCCAAGCGTACCTGCCGGAAACTAGAGAAGAAATGGCACAGTGATAAGACACCGGACAGCCAGGCAGCCCACAAAGACGCCATCCGTAACCAACACCACCTCATCAGGTCCGCCAAGAGAATCTCCTTCAAAGACCACCTCGACAACAACGCACACAACAGCAAGGAGCTCTTCAACATCGTGAAGGAACTCTCCAACCCCAGCTCCAACACCAACGACATCCCGCCGTCGCAAGCCCTGTGCGATTCCCTCGCCACCTTCTTCCACCGCAAGATCGCCGACATCCACGACAGCTTCAACACCCAGACAGCCCCAACTAAGATCGATGCACCAGACCCGCCGCACACCATCAACCACGACCCCCTGCCAGCCTGGGCCAGCGTGAACATCGATGACACCATCAAGACCATGAGCACAATACACTCCGGCTCCCCGTCAGACCCTTTCCCGCACCACATCTTCAACAAAGCCAGCAGCTCCATCGCACCCCACCTGTGCAACGTTATCAATCTCTCCTTCGAGACCGCGACCTTCCCAGAGAGCTGGAAACACGCAGAGATCAACGCCCTACTCAAAAAACCCAAGGCGGACCCGAGAGACCTCAAGAACTTCCGGCCCATCTCCCTGCTTCCGTTCCCAGCCAAGGTCATCGAGAAGATCGTCAACAAACAGCTAACCCGATACCTCAAAGAAAACAGCATCCTGGACCCATCCCAATCAGGGTTCCGCAGCAACCACAGCACTGAGACTGCCCTCATCGCCGCCACCGACGACATCAGGACCCTGCTGGACAACGGTGAGACCGCAGCCCTCATCCTGCTGGACCTCTCCGCCGCCTTCGACACTGTCTGCCACCGCACTCTCACGCGCACGCCTCCACGCCGCAGGGATCCGAGACAAGGCCCTGGAATGGGCCACCTCCTTCCTCGCCGGCAGAACCCAGAGAGTCCACCTCCCACCATTCCGATCCGAAGCCTCCGAGATCATCTGCGGCGTACCCCAGGGATCATCCCTCAGCCCAACACTGTTCAACATCTACATGGCCCCGCTCGCACGCATCGCCATACAGCACGACCTCAAAATAATCTCCTACGCCGACGACACTCAACTGATCCTCTCCCTCACCAAGGACCCCCTCGCCGCCAAATCCAACCTCCATGAAGGAATGAAGGCCGTCGCCGATTGGATGAAGATCAGCCGACTAAAGCTGAACACGGACAAGACAGAGGTCCTCATCCTCTGCTCCAACCCCTCAGCCTGGGACGACTCCTGGTGGCCAACGACACTGGGAGCAGCCCCGACACCCACCGACCACGCACGCAACCTGGGAGTCATCCTCGACTCAACGCTCTCCATGGCCAAGCAAGTCAACGCAGTCTCCTCCTCCTGCTTCAACACCCTCCGCATGCTTCGCAAGATTTACAGGTGGATCCCGACAGATACAAGAAGAACAGTCATCCAGGCCCTCGTCAGTAGCAGACTTGACTATGGGAACGCCCTCTACGCGGGAGCCCCGGCCAAGCTCATCAAGCGACTGCAACGCATACAAAACGCCTCCGCACGCCTGATCCTCGACGTACCACACCACAGCCACATCACCCCCACCTGAGGAACCTGCACTGGCTCCCCGTCGACAGGAGAATCTCCTTCAAACTCCTCATCCACGCACACAAGGCACTCCACAAGACTGGCCCAGCCTACCTCAACAGACGACTCTTCTTCTACGTCCCCAACCGCCAGCTCCGCTCCGCCGACCTCTCCCTCGCCACCGTCCCTCGCATTCGAAGAACAACCACCGGTGGCAGATCCTTCTCCCACCTCGCCGCCAAGACCTGGAACACCCTTCCACTAAGCCTACGACAAACCCAAGACCTGCTGACCTTCAGGAGGCTACTCAAGACCTGGTTGTTCGACCAGTAGCAGCACCCCTCCCCCCCTTTTTTTCTCCCCAGCGCCTTGAGACCCTCGCGGGTAAGTAGTGCGCTCTACAAATTCTGTGATTGATTGATTACACTAGGAGGATAGACTAAGCCAGTATTGGGTAGGTGTACAAACTTTGGGCTCTTCCATGTGTTTGAGGTAAGTATAAGGATCCTCAGACCACCCGCAATCGTACTCTCCACTGGGCCTATGGAAAAAGTAGGCCCTGGCTTGGATTCAGAAGGTCGTTTACTGGCCAGAGTTGGTGTCGAGTGACGCCCATCCGGCTCTGTATTGGAGTTGGATATAATGATGGGGTCAGTGCCGCTGTGGGCATCCACGGCACCAGGAATGATGTCACTGGAACAGGTAACAGGGAAGGTCACATTTTGCGACCGGAGCCGAGCTGAGTCCAGGAACAACGTCAAAGTGGCCCGACTGTCACTAAGGACAGACCGGCGAGCCGGAATCCAGTGGGAACACCTGCCTAACCCATGGGGCCAGAAGGCGCTCCAGATGAGTCAACCCGCGCAAATATGAGGTGCATGGCCTCATAAATTTCTTTTAATTTGGGCAGGAGTTGCTCACGCTCCAGGAAGTTCTGGAAGGTGTGGAGCGGACCCAGACTCAGGGACCCCACAGTTGATGAGCAGGCCTAGATCTTTGGCATCGTTAGCACACATCGCCGGAAGACTTGGACTAGCAAGGTGAAGTTGAAGAGTGCTTTGACTTTTTAGTTTTTTTTACACTCCTTGTGCCACATACCCGACGAAGGCAACTTCGAACACGATGACAAGCACCGTGAACAATTCCCTGAATGAGCCCAGGAACTTCCATGCGACCGGGATGTAGAGCATCGCCCGGCTCCAAGCAACAGAGGCAGCACCAAGTGGGAGGTTTGTCACAGACATCTCTGTCTGTGAAAGGAGCCAAAGTGTTTAATCCCCACAGGTTTTTAGGGGACATCCCTATGCACACTGGGAGCAAACAGCTCAAAAAGGGGAAACAGAATGTCAAAAAAATAGTCCAAAAAACAGACTGAGGTAGCTCTCTCTGGATCTGCACTTATGGCGTGGAAAGAAAAGAATGGAAGTCAGCATGCTGGGGTGGCGCTTATATAAGCACCATGCACGTCACATCGAGCACAGATGACTCCGTCAACACGGAGCCGATCAACACCACCTACCGGCACACAGAATTACTGCTCAAGATTTTCCGGATCCAGTCTGATGCCTAGGGAATAGTCTAAGGTATGGAATCTGCGGCTAGAAGTCTCCATCAGATAAAAAAAGACAATTGTGATTAAAATCAATAGGTGTTTCACACATTTCTGAGTAAAGAGGGCAGAAATCTGCACACGTATCATTGCAAATTATCACGGACTAGATTTCTAGGGGCACCTCTTCAATACAACTACGACACAGGCAGTGCATAAACAATCACTGTGCTCCTGTTGAACATACAAAATATACTTGTATTAAACACATGCCAAAAATAGCCACTTATGTATCTTCAAATGCTGTGAAGCACTTGTGCATTTCATATAGCTGTTACAAGAAAGAGGGACCTTCTTACCTGGACATGTAGGAGGTGAAGCATACAGCTCTCGTACTAAGGAAAAAGGGAAAATTGCACATTAGTACAAGTTACTTAACTGAAGAGAAAAGTGTGTAAAAGCATGGATTAGGGAACAGGAGAAATTAAGTGTTAGTGACATGGAGAATTGCACTAGAATATAAAGCACCACCCTACAATAAAGGACACAACACTAGAAAAAGAGCAGTACAATATAAATAAAAGCACCACTGCTCTCAAATATTCTATATCTCTCCTTCCTTTTCCGGCCAATATCCTAGAGGCACATGTAGCCAAACACCTAACCTCCGTCAAGGAAGAAACCAATTTCTTGGACCCCCATCAGGCAGGTTTTCGACCCTCTCACTCAACTGAATCTGTCATCCTTTCCGTCATGGACGACCTAAAAGGAAAGGCTGACGAGGGTTGCACTCAGGCCTTGATCCTATTGGATCTATCTGCAGCGTTCGTTACCGTTGATCACGACATCCTTATGGATCGTATTACTGCAGCAGGTCTCAGAGGTGTTGCCTTAAACTGGATGAAATTCTTCTTAAAGGATCGTAAGCAATCAGTCCGGCCATTGCCCTATAGCTCTGCCATTGTCAGCATAAACTGTGGAGTACCTCAAGGTTCCTCTTTGTCTCCCTTCCTCTTCAACATTTACATTCGACCCCTAATACATACTCTACAATAAAAGAAAGTAAAAAATCTACAACTATTCGGATGACATGCAGCTGATCTCCAAGGAGTCCCTAGGGAATACCAAGTCCAAGAACAACTTTATTCGGTTCATCTGAACCATAAAAGTTTACAGTAAAATTATCACAATGTATATAACAATTACAAACAATAAATTAAGAGAAGAGTAATTCATAAAATACCGGAGAGATAAAAATTCTTTACATACAGTGATTAAATTGGAACAACATGGTAATGTATGAGTCATAAAAAATTCATAAGAAATAAAATTCTAAATCTCTAATAATCATTTTAAGGCAACGTACGGTAAAAACCATTCATTATACAAGAGCGCTTACTCATAGCGTTTTCTGATAGCCAAAGAAACTTTTAAGTAATTGGCTACCGCAATACAAATATCAGGGGCAGCCAGTGAGTGCAAAAAGTTAAAACCATCAACATATGTGCAGGGGCGGATTTTCCTTAATAATGGGACTAAAAATGTACTCCTTGCCGTTGTATATAAAGTGCAGAATAGTATACAGTGCATAGTGCTTTGGCTCGTAAAGTTGTCCCACGGACAAGGTGTGAGCTTATCAGCCCACCCTCTTTGACGTGGAAATGCCAATAAAAAGTGCACAGTGCATAAACGGAATCTAGTTAAATAAAATCTAGTCTGCAAATCAGTAGTAAAAGTTAAATACTATTGCAACGGGGCAAGGGGCAACTGTAGTGGGCCCATCTCGTCTTGATCAGGATAGAGTGAATTGGCCCTAGAAAAGAACGCCTCTTTAATAATGGCTTTAGCATTTGGTGGAATATTTTCCGGGTTGTCATAAAAGTGCCCCAGTCCTATCTCGTAATAAGTGTCCCTCACAAAGCCAAGCCATGGTATTTTTAGGGCATTAGCCAAATTTTGGCAATTTGTGATTACTTCAAGTGAAAACATTAACTCTTCTGAGAGCCAGATTTTTGCCCATAGAAACACGGGAGCACTAGATATGCAATCCTCTGCAAACTCTAGACCCAGGGCCAGATGTACGGCCATGTCTTTTTGCGAGTCGCAAATTGCGCTCAATTGCGAGTCGCAATTTGCGTCTCGCAAAATGACATGTACAACAGTGTCAAAGACACTGTTTGCAATTCTCAATGGGGTCGCAAATTGCATGCCTCATCAATATTCATGAGGCACTCGCAATTTGCGACCCCATTGAGAATGGCTGGCCCTCCCAGGTATGGTGGCCTGCTGCGCTCAGCAGACCTCCATGTCTAGGACTGCTTTTAAATAAAGCAGTTTTTTTTTAAAAATGCAGCCGTTTTCCTTAAAGGAAAACGGGATGCATTTAAAAAAATAAAACGATTTTGTTTCATTTTTTAAGGGCAGGTAGTGGTCCCTGGGACCACTGCCTGCCCCTAAAAAATATTTTCCCCTGCATTCACCCTTCCCTTTTGCGATTGCATTACCACCCTCTTGAAGAGGGCAGTAAATTGCGAGTGTTTTGCGACCGCAATTGTGGTCGCAAAACATTCTTACATGGCTTGTGGGGTCGCTATTAGGAAGGGAACGCCCCTTCCTAATAGCAAGTCGCAAAACACTATTTTGCGAGTCGCAAATTATTTGCGACTTGCAAATTAGTGTTACTACATGGCCCAGAGGATTTTTGCATGCGCAAACGGGTCGCAAACCCGTTTGCGCATGCAATTTTCCCTCGTACATCTGGCCCATAGTTCCTTATGACATAGGCGGTTGGGGGCACTATTTGGGGTCATCAATAACCTTTTGGTAAATTTATTTTCATCATCATCATCATATTAATCTTTATTTCGGTCGGTGGACCATAAAAGAATAAAAACCACAGCATGTAAAACAGATTTAAAATACTAAAACCCAATAAAACTAGATAAAATTGATACTATACATGTGTAAAAATCAATCGGCATTCAGTTTATTTTTCATTTCCTAGAAAAACCTTACGCACCCGCCACGTAGAGATTAAAAAACATGATACAGCATATACGATTGGCATCTGGGTGTTATATTTCAGAAGTCTAAATGCTTCTTCACAGCGCTTTGTACCTAGGTTCTTGCACAGTTGAATCAACCATCTTTGCCTTATTTTGTTATACCCAGGACAAAAGAAAAATACAGGTAGTTCGGTCTCCTCTGGGCTACTGCATGCAGGGCACCGCAGGACAGAGCTGCCAGTCCATTTATTAGTACATGCACGAAGCGGAAGCGAGCCATGCCTGAACGGTAACTAGAGTTTCCTGGTTATTGCCGGTTTTATCTCATCTAGACATGGCTCCAAATTATAGTTGTCCTTAATTTTTAGGAAGTTGTCTGTTAGAGGACCAGTGGCTGAGTTTTCATAAAGTTGTGCAAGTTTACCGGCCCTATAGCTACTAACTAATTGTTTGCGCGATATTCAAGAGCAGGCTACCTCTCGGGTTTCTCCACAGACTCTCCCTACCTAAATTGTGAAGACCTACCTTAATATATGCAAACCATGCCAGCTTCCCTATGCCAGGGAACCCCAGGACCTCCTTTAACTCCATCCTATACTCAGACAATTTAGGTTTATTTTCCAGTGTTTGTAGCTGGCGGCTTTTATGGTGTGCCCACACCCCTGCCCCATATGTTGCAATAGAAAGACATTTTGCTTTATATACAGTAATTAATTCCCTCACTGGCTTGTGGCCCAATCTACGTGCGAAACGAAATAGCCCATCCACGGCCCTGTTTGTAAGATGGGCTCTTGATGTGACAAGTGGTTCCCAGTTCAACTGGTTATTATATAAATTCCCCAAGTACATGAAATTGTCTACTTTTTCTATTTTCTTGCCCCACATGACAAAGTTCTTGGTTCTTGTAGTCTTAGGGCCACATACCATTATATATGATTTAGTGACATTAACTTTTAGGTCGAGTGAGGACATAAAATCAGTAAAAATACCAAGAGATTTCTGAAGGCTATTAGCTGTCGTTGCCATTAACACTGTGTCGTCTGCATAAGCCAGTAAGGGAACAGATTTGCTACCAATTTTAGGAAAATCAAGCTCCCTACTTAATAAAATGGCCTCCAAACCATTGGTATATATTAAAAACAAGAAGGGGGCTAAGATACACCCTTGACAGATGCCCTCTGTTGAGGCAATCAGCTCAGTTTTTTCACTCGAGTGTCGTATCTTATGGCGACAGAGGTGTTAAGGTGTAACCTACGGGGGAGGGATACCAATGCTTCTTCTACGACCATGCCTTTCATCATGGCCCACAATTTATCCTGATTAACTGTATCAAAGGCACTGGACAAATCCATGAAGGCCAAGTGGATTGAACCCTTACAGGCCTTCACGTATTTGTTAATAATTAAGGAGAGTTTAAGGCATTGCTCGGTCGTGCCTAATCCCTTCCTGAAGCCATATTGCGCTTTAGACATGACCCCTACAGTGGTTGCACAGGTCTCCAAACGGGCAAAGAGGACTCTGCCCAGCACCTTAAATGTGGCGTCAATGAGTGAAATTGGCCTGTAACATGCCGGGTCACTTCTATTGCCCTTTTTAAAAACAGGGACCACTAGTGCCTCCTTCCAGGACGCTGGCATGGGGCCAATGATAGCTGCCTTAAAAACATTCGTCAACAGTGGTGCCCACAATTTAGGACTGCATTTAAAAAGGTCAAGGGGCACCCAATCTGGACCTGGCGCTTTCAGTCGGATCCCCTGTGCTAACGCCTCCTCAACCTCGGATTCTGTGATGGATAGACTAAGTTGGGTGGCTGCAGATAGATCTACAGGCAGATCCCTTGTGAAATTTTCTACCCTCTTGCCTAGTGGGTTAAAAATACCAGTAAAATGAGCTACCCAAGCATCTGACAAAATTAGTGAGTCCATCTGCCTCACTTCTTCAGTAAAAAACGGGCGGTTAATAACTTCCCAAAATGTTCTTGTATCTTTTAAGGCTCCTGCTCTCTCCAGATCTTCCCATGCTGAGCTTCTCATTTCAGCTTTTCTTTCCTCAATCACAAATTTATATTTATACCTTGCAGCTTTGACTAAATCACTATTGTGCGGAGTAGTGTGAAGTGCCCTTTTTAATTCTTTATGGGCTCTGGTACATTCAGAGTTAAACCATCGGGCCTCCTGAGGTTCCCTGTGCTGGACACTCCTGGTCAGTCGTTTGGCTACATCAGAGCACAGTGAGCCAAACTCCCGGACAACATCGCCTGGGGAAGAGTCTAACCGCAAACACCCCATTACTGAGTGGTAATTTCCACTGATGGTATCTTCCTCAAACTTTGGTGGGTTGATCTTGCCCCAATTTATTCTGACGCCCTTGTTTGAATGGTAGTGAATCGGGCATTCATCGCTCTCTCTTGCCTGAATCTTTACATTGAGGGAGGCGATGAGGGGGTTATGGTCGCTCGCGCAATTGGGTTCCACCATAAAATCATGAACAAGCGTAATGAAATTCCTGGATATCAACATAAAATCTATGAAACTGGCCCTGCCACAGCCAGTATAAGTGGGATTCTGCGATAAAGGCTCACTAACTAAGCTATTCATAAAATCTAGATCATTCCCTATGAGAATAGAGTTTTGGGCTTCACCTTGGTGCGAATGAACAAAATGGGGCTTGGGTTGGCCCTCAGTATCTATCAGCCCGCACACACATTGAGAACTATGGTTACAAATTCTACAATTAAAACCCCCGCTCAAAGGATGCATAGCGGTTGCCACTTCCCAGTGACTTAAGTAATCTCATTTTGTAGGGATTCAATGACCCGACAATTATTTTGAACAAAAATATTATGGTACCAATTCACCAATAGGACTTTAACCTTAATTAAGTTGGAGATCATAATTAATTGATACCAAGATGTCGAACTTAAACAGCTGACTTTTATAGATCCATATTTTGCCACTATGAGCACCTAAGGAATACCATGTTGCTCATTAGAAACTGGATGAACTGCAACCAATTAAAACTTAACTCTGAAAAAACTGAGATTGTCATTCCCAATAATAAACTCATTCACTGGTCTCCCGCTCATTGGCCCATGGAGCTTGGTCCCGCACCTATTCCTAAGAGCACGATAAAAAGTCTTGGCATACAAATTGATGCGGACCTATCCATGAGATCTCAGATAAGTTCGGTCACTTCCTCCTGCTTTTTACAACTATGGAAATTTAGGAAAATTAGAAGATTCTTCAGCAGAGAGGCCAGTATTCAAATCATAATCACCTTGATCATTCAAAAATCGACTACGCTAACGCAATCTATCTAGGCCTCCCAAGCAACCAAAACTATTGACTACAGTTGATACAAAATCAAGCTGCCAGAATCATCTATCAACAACCTAGGCGCTGCCATACTAGGCCTAAGATGAAGGAGCTTCACTGGCTCCCAGTGGAGCAGCGATCCATGTTCAAAATAGATTGCATTACTTTCAAAGCTATCCACTGCATAGGCCCCAAATACATATCCTCAAGGATTCATAGATACTCCCCGAAGCGCACTCTTAGATCTGCGCAAATCAATCTATTGGTGGTCCCTAGATTCAGACATAAACGGATAAGGGGGTTACGTTTTTCCATTAAAGGACGCTAACATTGGAAATCTTTGCCAATCACAATTAGACAAGTAACAGACTACATGTGTTTCAGGAAAAAGCTGAAAACATGGCTCTTCACCCAAGCATATAGTTAGACATGGACCCTTATCAATGGTGGCTTCCTGACCCAGCACCAAGAGACCTGTTGGTGTACGTGCGCTTTATAAATATAACATAACATAACATAAGGCACTGTAATGCATTTGTAGGAAAGTAGGATCTGCTTCTTATGGTTACCCCCACTTTTTGCTTTTCGCACCCACTGTTTTGACTAGTCTGGCTGGGATCCTGCTATTCAGAACCCCAGCTTATCTGCTTTCTCCCTTAAATTGCAACATATGTACTTTGGTACACTCCAGATTGGATACTGGGGTACCCTTATAAGTCCCTAGTATATGGTACCCATGTACCCAGGGCATAGGTACCCCAGAGGCCTCCCATGGGCTGAAGCATGTATTATGCCACCCATGAGAGGCCATGCAAAATGGAACTCTAGGTCTGCTACAGCAGCCTGTGTAAGTTGGTGATTGCACCACTTACTTTAGATATAGGTTCACTATATCTATATATATCACTACACTTAAAACTTTGTAAGTCACCCCCTTTGCAGGCCTTAACAATCCTGAAGGCAGGGTGCTGGGTTTTGCGTGAGAGGGTGCTCCTGCATGAGCAGGGCCCTTCACCATTTATTGCATGGGCACAAACCTTACAGTTCTGGTTTAAGGCTCGTTTACTATTTTAATCTCATTTTTTCTATTCACGTGATCTTGAAGTCTTTCCCCTGCTGGTGTGTACTCTCTTTGGTATTACACTAATATATTTTTCTTGTCCATTCACTTGATCTTTGACTTCCAACTAATTTCTTCTCCATTAGATTGTTATAAAAAAATTATTTTATATTTATACATCACAATTCTAAGGCTCTGTAATGTGGACTCATTATTAATTTTGCAAGCATGTATAATTGCTAGACTTTCATTAGGGTAGTGTCACTGTGACATTTTCTTGAGACAATAATCTCTTTTTTTCAGAAATATAACGATTAAAGGTGGTTCTCCTGAGGAAGGCAGTTTTTCTGCCGAAACGCGCGTTGAGACATCTTGGACACCACCCTACAATCATATTAATCCATGAGACAGTATTAATCATATGTACTGTAATGTTGATTGTCATAATATGAATCAATTAACTATGCTGACAACACACACATAATAATAAAGTGAGGTATGTGTGAATGTATGGATGAATGATAATAGGTAGTATGCTGTACATGATTTTCAACAAAATGTTTATGAAATTTAGAAACTTGTTTTAATGTATTTACTTCATAATAAATATTTTTATATTTTTCTATCTCTAGTGTCACTACCATTATTAATATAACTATGTTCTAGCTTTGTTGTCTTGAAGTAGCCCTAGAAAATTTACAGTATGAGCAGGGCCCCTCTGCAGTCTTCGGAGACCATTCTCCCGGGATGTACGTGATACAACCAGACATATAGGTGGAAATGCATTATAACCTTGCGGTAAATGCTATCTCGAAAACGACTGCAACGAAGTATGTCGTGTTTGGTGTCAAACACCTTGGAATCATACCTCCACACCAGTAACTGGTGTGGGAGGTATGATTCCTCCCCTCAGAATCGAGGTTCTACCGGTACCAACTTTCTCGAGCCTTACAGCACAAAATGGATGCTGCCAGCCACAGACACGAGTCTGCCCTCCTGCTGCTGAGCCAAGCTCGAGCAGGGGAAGGCAGCACAATAGGCATCCTGTCACAGGGAGGTGTTACCACCTCCCAGACAGGATTTAGTGTATTGGGGCTGGGTGGGTGCACTGTCTCAGTGCCAGAAAGTCTGCACGAGGGGCACACTTGGTGTCCCTGTGCATAGTCCAGTTCAAACCAGTTCTGGGAGCCATCCGCTCCTGCTCTGGCGCGAAACTGGACAAAGGACATGGGTGTAGCCACCCCCATGTCCTGTCCCTCCCCTAGGAGGGTCCCAAGAATCTGTCCAACCATTTCCCGTTGGTATAAAATGGGTTACCTGGCTACAGGACATTAGATTTTACGTGGACAAGATTCTGCAAGAAGATACCACTACACTTCGACCGTCTGGACACGCTGGACTTTGCTGGACCTCCCTTGGGCTCGACTTCGTCTTCCCTTGCCGTCCCCAGTCTCGCCACTGTCCGTGATCCATACAGGCTCTGTGCAGGACCCTGTGGACCTCCAAGACAACAGAAGAATCTCCCTTGGAGTGAAGGAGTCACTCCCCTGCAAACGCAGGCACCGTAATGCATCTGACCGGTTTGCTGACCCTGAGCTCCTGCGGAATCCGAAGGCTCCAGCAACACAGAAGGTGGGTTTCTGAAGGTCTCCGAGGTTGAGCTGCCCTCTTACCGAGTTTGAGGCAGACACCCCTCGTGGGGACCATATACCCGTACCTCTGTGCACCGTGTCCATTTGCAGCTGCCCATGATTGTTGTCATGCAACAATTCCGTGCATTGGGCCATTTGTAGCCCTGACCCCAGCGCATCTTTTCTGAGAAGGACTCCGGCATCCTCGCACTCTGTGCCCTGCTAGCTGGTATCCTGTGAAACCGCCTGAGGTCCCCTCGCGACTCCTATGCCTTCGGCCTGTGGGTCCACTTGAGGGTCAACTTTGCTTTATTTGGGCTCCCCTGGTTGCTCCAGGCCTGCCCTGACTCCCCTTGGTGTGGTGAGTCCCCTGGTCCTTGCTGGGCCAGAACGACACTGAATTTGACCATCTATGTTGTTTGCCCCTGCCAAGGCTTGATTGGTGCTCCCGCTGGACACCGACCCCTCAGCACTCGACATCCTTTGTGGGACAGCTCGCCTCCGGCTCCTGGTCGTCCTAGACGTCTCTGGGTCCTCGCAGTTGAAGAGTCAAGCTCACCGTCAACGCACCTGAAGCACCCGACATCGGTGGGCATTCGTCTACCGAGCCCCTGGTCACTCCAAAGTGACCCAGACTCTGTCCCCTCTGCTTTCAGGTTCTTCTCACCTAGAATCCACGTTTGGATTCCACCGGACACTTTTGTTTCTTCCAGCAGCAGCATTTCTTTGTCGACATCCATAGAAAACGACAAGAGTTTCCGACGCCAGTTCGCACCTATGCACCCGGCTCCTCTGGGGTAGGTAACTCTGGTACAAAGGTATCTACGGGTGGGGTGGCCCTCCAAACCCTTAAATTCCAAGGGCTGTCTTCGTAATCTGCTGGGAAGGGTCCTTAATCTCTGAGTTTCCAACCGCGACTTTCCCATTGAATTGTACGGAGCACACGTCGTGTTCTCACAATGCACCCGTCCTCCGTAGGGTCCCTACTCACTCACCCTGGGTGGTTCCTTGGGGTCCCAGCGATTCTACACCTTCTAGACTAGGTCTAGTCCCGAGTCGTGGTTCTTATACCACTTACTTAGTATATGGTTTGGTCTCCCCGGGAGCCCACTGTGTATTGTGCTACTTACGTTTGATTCTTTGCAACTGTATTATTTGATTTGTGTTCTATCCTCGTGTAGAGGATACTAGAGAGTGTTCTATATAATAAATACATATTTTTATAACTACTGTGTGGTTTCCCTTTCATTTAACCAATACTATAAGGTTGCATTCTGGTAAAACAAGGTGCTTAACATTCCTTCAAGACTTAGCATTAAGGCTGCTTTCCATAGCTACCACTAGGATAGCTTTCAATAAAGGTTATCTTTGACCTAATCACCATAAGGGTTGTTTGGACTGGTACAAGGTACCCACTTTCATTAGTGGACAGCATATACCAGGCCGCCTTCTCACAGCAGTGGAAAGTACATTACTGGTACACAGAGTCAGTCGTTCACTGCATTATAGGAGCACAGACTCCTATTTCCCGGGCACACACCATGCCACCAATGTCCCTTGCTTTCAGTAGCCAAAGTACTGCACTCTTGTCTTCCAGCCCTTCGTCTGCCCTAGTTCTGCCCCAGTACCTACGCAGGTAAGACTTCTGCAACGGTGACGCCCCGGCTTTCAGTTTGGGGAGATATGGACGGTGTAGCTTTCAGTTCTCCGTCGTATTCTTGCCCAAAGAGGCAATGCAGAGCTGCATTTTTGGCTTGGGTTCTTTGCCTTCCCCTGACTCCCGCAAGGACCAGGCCAAAAAATTGGAGCTGAAGACGAGAGCAGCATGTAGAAACCAGGCTGACTTTCATTGTGAGGTAAATCAGGCACCAAGAGAATAAGTGTAGGAAGCTGGCTTTTTATGTAGTGTGCCAATGTAGGGGCACACCATGCAAAAAGACCAGATGACCCTTATTGGTTTACCGGGTTTACTTTAATAATCCCATATTTGTGGTAAAGTAGTCGAGTAGCTTAGGCCCATCAGAGGGGAGTGTTAAGATTTGTTGCACACACAGAGTCAATAAATGGCACACACACTTAAAAAGAAATCCGACATCAATTTATAAAAATAAAACAGATGTTTATATCATTATAGACACCAAGATCATCAAAATCAGGTAAGTACTTTCAGAGTTAGGAATTTTACAAAGAAACAGAAAAATGCTCAAATAACGTTTTGTGAGGTATGACCCTCGAACACAGTAATGTTATCCTAAGGGAGGAAAGACTTATACTGTATAAATATACTTGCAAACGGTTGTAGAGGGTGCCCTTTAGGACTTAAGGTGGTTGAGGCCCAAGGTCCAAAGTACCAAAAGCAGTTCAGGTTTACCTGCACTGGTGTGTTCGGGTGCAGAGGTGCTAGTCACATTGGTAGCTTTGATTGGTTTAGTCCAAAGTACCTGTCACAAATAAGCTGCAAGTGGGGACAAGTCCTCCAGGACCCAAAGGCAGGCTCAACACGTGAGGGTCTTGGGAGCAAAGGGACGCAGGTGGATTCAGTGAACCCGGGCTGTGAAGCTCAGGTGCAGAGGTGTTTGGCCGGCTGGACACTTGTGTTGGAGGCTATCACAGTTCTCGGTCTTGACCTGCAGAGGGGAGAAAACAGATTGCAGGATTACTCTTGGTGTGAGCTTTGTCAGCCCTGATGTCCCTCAGTGGGCAGGTCAGCTTTGGCGGCAGTGGTGTCTGGACTGGACACTCAACAAGCCTTGGTTGCTGCAAAAGCTCTGGTGCCCAGGGATTGGTGCAGGGGGGCTTCTGGAGGGTCTAGGATCTTGAAACTCGAGGAAGGGATAGGGCTGATTTCTTGGAACCATGGTGACCTCCTCCTGGCGAGATGCTCACTTGGTGGGCCCGATAGCCAGCAAAACGAAGTACCAGACAAGTGCGGTCAGTGCCAGCAGATGCAGGGGGGTGGCTCCTCCACCCCAAGGGATATGCTAAGTGGTTGTTGAAGTGCTGGACGATCCTCCAAGGCTTTGGGAGGATGCACAGCTTCTGGATGAGTCCGTTCTGCAATTGTCGAGGTTACCAGCTGCCAGGCAGGGTTTGGCACCAATTGACGAACAGGTCCTGTGTATTTGCAGTGTCAGCTCTTCTTCGTCCTTCCTGAAACTGCAGCTCTGGTGTCCGTGGTACCCCTAAATACTGAATTTAGAGATGTTTAAGGGAGTGTAGGGCAGTAGCCAATGGGCTACCTAATCCTGGGGTGTCAAGACCCCCTATTTGACCACTTCCTGCGAGGAGTGGGCATAATCTTGACTCAAGTTTCTAGTTTCACCAAAACCAAAATGGCAAAACCCTTCTTCGACTGTCCACTTCACGTGGCCCACCTTAGGAGTATGAGTAGGCTGTAAGTTTGACACGCCTTCTGACTATCGAATTTTCCACCTGCTCTGGTGCCAAATGGGCCTCAGGGCAGGGGGTGGCATTCCTCAAGTCTGGGGGGAAGCCATGGTACCATTTCAAAGGTGGTAGAGGCTTTGAAGCCACTGGCCTTAAGATGCTAATCTGCTAGCCATCCAGCTGGAGGGGTGTGATCCTCTTCTGCTGGACAGGCATTGTTCCTGGCCTCAGAGAGCGCAGGCTCTCACCTGCAGGAGGTCTTAAACTCATCTGTGGTGGCCGGCTAAAAGATACCAGTCAGCCAGCACACCCTTCAGGGGGCACCTCTAAGGTACCCTCTGTGTGTATGTCATAATAAATCCCGTAATGGCATCAGTACGGATTTACTAAGGCAAGATGTTTGAAACCCTTATGTAGCTGGGTAACTCATAAAGACCAGTGCCCAGTACATACCTTAAGATGGTTTCCTGATCACTTGCAATGCCCAGCAATGTAATTAGGCATTACAGGGACACATCAGCTCATGCAGATGTGCCTTTACAGGTAATATAATACACCCTGCCTTAAGGCTTTAAAGCCTGATGTAGGGATAACTTACATATAGTACATGCAGTGTACAGGGGCATGGCACACAGGGAGTGTGCCATGTCCTTTTTTCAGAATGGTTTGCACCATTTAACACATCCTGCAATTGCAGTCTGCATGCAGTTTGTGTGCAGGTCCCTTAGGGTGGTTTAATACATGCTGCAGCCTTAGGGATGCTCTTTAGCAACAATGCCCTGGGTAACTGGGGTACCATTTACTAGGGACTTACAGGGGTGCTAAAGTCCTTGCCAATTGGGTTACAATTGAACCTTTGTCTTGCTTTTAGGGAAAGAGCACTGGCACTGGGGCCTGGTTAGCAGGGACCCAGTGTACTACCAATCAACAACATCAGTACCAGTGAGGAAAAAAGTGGGGGTGGCCATGTATCCTTACGCTGTGGTGGATCCCCAGCATGTAATTGCCATCCCTATCAGTCAGTCAGTCAAATTAACTAGTTGCTTACCTTTGGTAATGCTTTTTTCTGGTGGATACAGTATCTGCCTGTGGATTCCTCACCTTCTGAATTACCCCATGCACAGCATTCCACAGAAACTTTTCTCCTTAGCTCCCCCACGTCGACGAGGACGTCACAATGGAATGGCTCCGCATGCGACTCTGCGTGACATCATCGGAGCCATAAGAAGACCTTGTCGGCGTGCTGACATCAGTTTCACCCATTTTTTCCATGACTTCGAGGCGAACGGGTGAACCGACAACATTTCCACAAGTATACGTTGTATACAAAATACAATTAAAATTGGAAATTCTAAATTATAGACATTTCCCAGTGTCAAATATCACATTATTCCAACAATAAAATACATAAAATGGATATCAATTATTTTTCGGTATTACCAGGCAGGCAATGTGGAGGCAGGTGGGAAAGTGAGGAATCCACAGGCAGATACTGTATCCACCAAAAAAAGCGTTACCGAAGGTAAGTAACTTGTTCTTCTGATGGGTACATCTGCTTGTGGATTCCTCACCTTTTGAATTGAATCCCCAAGCAGTCCTGCTCTTGGTGGAAGGTGCCTGCCTATATATACCAAGAAATCGTGCAGTACAAAACGCGCAAAATGGCCGTCCCTCCTCACCTCCGAGTCCAAGCAATATTGCTTCGCAAAAGTGTGGAGGGAGGCCCAAGTTGCCGCCTTGCCGATGTCTACAACAGGGACACCTCTAGCTAAAGCCAAAAGAGAAGACTTAGCTCTGGTAGAATAAGCTTGAATACCTTCAGGAGGCTCCTTCTTGGCCAAGGCGTAGCAGATCTTGATACAGAGGATAATCTACCTAGACAGCATTCTTTTGTGGACAGCCTTGCCCTACATCTTGCCTACATATCCGATGAAGAGTTGGTTGTCCAACCTGAAGTCCTTAGTCCTGTCCAAGTAGAAGCTGACCGCCCTCTTAGGATGCAGGCAGTGAAGTCTTTCCTCTTCCTTGGAAGGGTGAGGGGAAGGATAGAAAGCAGGCAAAGTGATGGATTGTCCTAGGTGGAAAGGAGTAACCACCTTAAGTAGGAAAGCAGCTCTGGTCCCAAGAACCATCTTATCCGCATGGAATGAAGTAAATGGAGGCTTGGAGCTAAGAGTTTTCAACTCACTCAACCTCCTAGCAGAAGTGATTGCAACCAGAAATATTGTCTTAAACGCCAAGAACCTTAAGGGACAACTATGTGAAGGTTCAAAGGGAGAACCCATCAAGAAAGTGAGAACTAAATTTAAATCCCACTGAGGCATGATAAAGGGAGTGGGTGGAAACCTATTAAAGAGACCTTCAATGAATCTCCTAACTATGGGAGATTTGAACAACAAGGGTTGGTAGGGCAAACAAAGGAAGGCTGATAAAGCTGACAAGTAGCCCTTAACAGTCGCCAGAGCACAACCCTGCTGGGCCAAACAAAGATAAAAACTAAGAATATCAGACAAATGGGCCTTTAAAGGATCAACTGAACTCTCTCCACACCACTTACCAAATCTAGCCCATCTACAGGAATAGACAGATTTGGTGGAGTGTCTCCTAGCAGATAAAATAAAATCCACCACATCTGATGGGAGAGAGAAAGAACTCAGGTTGCCCCGTTCAATCTCCAGGCATGAAGGTGCAGGCTCTGGAGGTGGGGGTGTAGAACCTGCCCCTGAGATTGCGAGAGGAGGTCTGCCCTGAGAGGGAGACAGAGGACAGGGTGCAATGAGAGGTAAAGGAGGTTTGTGTACCACACCCTTCTCAGCCAATATGGGGTGATCAATATGACTTGGGCCCGGTCTCAGCAAATCTTCCTCAGAACTCAAAGAATCAAGGGTATGGGAGGAAACGCGTAAAGAAGCTGTGAGCCCCAATCTAACTAAAACGCATCCCCAACGCCTCCCGTATTGGATACTGGAGACTGCAGAACGAAGGGCAGTGCACGTTCTTGTGAGTGGCAAATAGGTCCAACCGAGAAAACCCCCACATCCTGAACATGTGATGGACCACCTCTGGATGGAGACGCCACCCGTGATCGGCCGAGTACTGCTGACTGAGACTGCCTGCACGCACATTCAGCTCTCCGGCCAGATGATTCACGATCATGCAAATCTGATGTTCCTGAGCCCCGGACCAGAGTCGCAGGGCCTCTCTGCAGAGACGATATGACCCTACTCCTCCCTGCTTGTTGATGTACCACATCATGGTAGTGTTGTCCGTCAGAACCTGAACCAACTGACCGCGAAGGGAGGGAAGAAAGGCCTTGAGAGCCAAACGTATCGCCCACAACTCCAGATGATTGATGTGAAACAATCTTTCCTCTGGAGACCAAAGGCCTTTGACCTCCAGATCCCCCAGATGAGCTACCCACCCCAGAGTGGAGGCATCCGTTATCACTGTGGCCACCGGAGAAGGTGGTTGAAACGGCTTCCCTTGAGACAGGTTGCCCGAATAACTCCACCATAACAGATCCACTGCAGTGTCTCTGGAGATCGCCGTTGTGTTGAAAACACTGCCTGCAGAGGCACCACTGGAGGGTCCTCATGTGCCAGCGTGCATGGTAGACCAACAGTATGCAGGAAGCAAACAGACCGAGCGGGCGCAAGACCTTCAGGACTGGAACAACTGCTCCATTCTGAAAAAGTGGAATCATAGCCTGGATGTCTTGAATCCTCAGCAGAGGCGGAAATGCACGACTCTTAGTAGTGTCCAGTACTGCCCCTATGAGCAGGTTTCACTGAGAGGGCACCAGGTGAGATTTGGGTACATTTAGCGAAAACCCCAAGTCGAACAACAGCCATGTTGTCATTTGCAAATGATGCAGCACCATCTCTGGCAACTTTGCTGTGAGCAGCCAGTCATCCAGATAGGGAAAAACAGGAATCCCTGACCTTCTGACATGTGCTGTCACCACTGCCATCACCTTTGTGAAGATCCGAGGTGCGGAAGTAGGACCAAATGGAAGGACCGCAAACTGGTAATGCTGAGAACCCACAGTAAAACAGAGATACTTCCGATGCGACTTCAGGATGGGAATGTGAAAATACGCATCCTGTAAATCGATCGACACCATCCATTCTTCCTTCTGCAGCACCAGAAGAACCTGAGCTAGGGTCAACATCTTGAACTTCTCCTGTTTCTGGTAAAAATTCAAGACCCTTAGGTCTAGGATCGGCCTCATGCGGCCATCCTTTTTGGGAATCAGAAGTACCGGGACCAGCATCTCTGACCCTTTTCCCGCTGCAGACCACCTCGATAGCACCTTTTTGTAGCAAAGATAGAAGCTCCTGCTGGAGAAGCAGGAGGTGCTCTTCTGAGCACCAACTCTGACGGAGGGGAGAGGAGGGGGGAACTCCTGGAAGGGTAGGGTGTACCCTTGCTCTTCAAGGTTCAACACCGAGAGATCTGAAGTAACATACCACCAATTCCGTAGAAAATGGGACACCTGTCCTCCCATGGGACAAGCATGCTCTAGGATGGAGGAGCTAGAGCTGCTTCCCTGCTCTACCCGTTGGAGGGGCAGAAGAGGAGGAGGAGACTTGCTGCTGAGCTGAACCTCGCAGATGACCTCTACCTCTTCCCCTGTATGACCTGTACAGGGGGTCCGCCTGCTGTGCTGTTGCGGCTGCTGCTTGTCTCGAAAGGAAAAAGTCCTGGCAAAACCACGAAACCTGTTGTATCCAAAGCTCCTGGACTAGGACTGGAGACCCAATGATCTTGCCATGGCTCTGCTGTCTTTAAAGCGCTGCAGCACCGAGTCCGCCTTGGCTCCAAATAGATGAGATGCGTCAAAAGGCAAGTCCAATAGGGTAGCTTGGGCTTCTGGTGAGAAACCAGACCCCCGTAGCCAAGCGTGCCTCCTGGTCGCAACAGAGGAACCCATTACCCTGGCAACAGAGTCTGCAGTGTCCAGACCCGATTGTATGACCTGGCGGGCCCCAGCTTGAGTATCAGAAAATACCTCAGAAAAATGGCCCTGAACATCTTCCGGAAGCTTCGGGAGCACTTCCCTCGCCGAGTCCATCAGAGCATGGATATAGCGGCCCAACAGACATGACGCATTCGTCGACTTCTTAGCCATATGACCCGAAGAGAATACTTTCTTTGCGGATTGCTTCATACATTTGAAATCCCTATCTGCAGGCGTAGACGGGAATTACCCTGCGGACTGCTCAGAGGAGCACAACATGTGAACCACTTAACTCTCTGGTGACTGGTGGGTGGATAGGAAAGCAGGATCCCGGAGCCACCTTATACCTCCTTGCCACAGACCTGGGCACCGCAGGAGCAGTCATCGGTTTCTGCCACACCTCTAAGATAGGCTCAGTCAAAGCCTCATTGAAAGGAAGCAATTCTCTGAGACAGAAGAAGGGGAATGGAGCTTCTCCGTCAAGATGTTAGACTTCAGTTCTGCAGTAGGCAATGGTAAATCCAGCAGATCAGCTGCCTTCCTAATGACAGAGTGATACGAAGTCACCTCTTGCGTTGGAAGACCTTTTGGTGACGAAAGCTCCAATTTAAGAGATGTATCCAGGCCACTAGCCTCCTGCAGGCCCTCAAATTCGTGATCAGAGTGGACAATCTCACCCTCCTTAGCCTCCTCATGCTGTTGTTTATACTCCTCCTCTTCCATCAACCTTTGCAATTCCCTTCTAGATCTCATTCTCGGGACCAGCGTCGGCGGCGCAAGTTGTGGCGCCGGTGACTTCGGGACCGGCGTCGAAGAGAGGTCCACCGGGATAGTAGACAACGCCGGGCGAGGTCGTGCCGGCACCGGACCAGAGCCAGACGGCGTCGGGAGAAGATCCGTCCAAAGGCATTCTCCCCTCCGGAGACTGCACCGACGTCGAGAACCTCGGCATCGGGAAAGGCCAACTTTCCGGTGGCATTGGCATAAAAGGCATGAGAGGTGCCTGAGGGAAGTAAGGTGGCAAGCATCCCAGGGAGTATGCCAACCGACCCATGGGGCCAACCGGTGCACCAGCAGGGTTAGCCACTCTGGCAAACAAGCCAAACATCACATTGAGGAAATGTTGCAGGATCTTTACCCGGAGTCGGGAAGGCAGGATACCCTGGATCCGGTACTGCAGGTTCTGAGAACGCTCGAGGAGGCAGCACAATCGGGCCCGATTGCGGTGCCGAAGACCCTGGAGCTGGAGGTGGAGTAGCAGGTATCGAAGGAGTCATTTCTCTCTGTGCCAGTGAAGTCACCGCTCTCTGAGCCGGAGACAGGGCTGGAGTCACCTCAGGAGAAGAAGGAGAGACTTCATCTTTGCGATGACGCCGGGGAGCCGGAGACTCCAACTTTGGTGTTCCATACTTTGACGAACGACGTCGAGATCCATGGCGCTGCTTCTTTTTATGCTTCCTCAACGACTTCGAAGTATGTGGAGTCAGCGACTTGGACAGGGACCTCGACTTCCTACAACCTCTTTTCTGCTTTTTTGCTTCAGCCATAAACAGCTTGGCCTCCCTCTCCTTTAAAGCGTTGGGGTTCATGCCAAACACTCCCCGACATCATGGTCGGACGAGAGACACCACAAACAATCTTCATGGGGGTCAGTAATCGACATCTGACCCCCACATTCTCTGCATGGCTTGAATCTGGACTTCCTCTGGGTAGCCAAGGTCGCTGCTACAAACACCCGAAGACTTGCAACAAAGAAACTCCCAGAAATGGAGAGCCCTGGAAAACAACATTATGCGTCAACGGCGTGGAAAAATGGGAACTGACATCAGCACACTGACGAGGTCTTCTTATAGCTCCGATGACGTCACGCGGAGTCGCGTGAGGGGCCGTTCCATTGTGACGTCTTCGTCGACGTGGGAGAGCGAAGGAGAAACGTTTCTGTGGAATGTTGCGCATGGGGTAATTCAGAAGATGAGGAATCCACAGGCAGGTGTATCTATCAGAACAATCTTTATTCAGCTAGAAACAGACATAAAAGAACATAATCACAACAATACACAGTATAGCCAAAAATTATCATAGAGCTCCAGCATGTCAAAAAAGAAAACAGATAAATAACAACACTGCAAAATTATAAACACGTTTCTGACGATCGATATATCTAACGTAATAGCGATCTATACAATTATGATAAAACAGTAGATACAAAATACAATGAGTTTCAATTGTAAATACATCTCTGTTAATAAAACCTTATAAAATTCACAATCCTGATTCGTACCTTTACCTTATTATAATGGCACTCTTTATAAAATTTAAAACAGCATGACAAATATATGGTGTGTCTAGCTTCTGTAGGAATATCAATGCTAGCTTATATGATCTACTGTTAGCATGGTGGAGAGTGGGAACTAAAAACGAATATAATGTGCAAAAGAGCATAAAGTGACAAGGGCTTTGACTGGAGGCACTGTCGCAGGGACAAGGAGGAAAAGTTCTAAAGAAGGTCCCCTGAATAGGGAAGGCTGTAATAAAGTGCACTGGGGTCTTCCTAAAACGAGTTAAAAGAAAACAGTGACTGGGATTCATTATCAATGATAGATAAGGTTCCATCACTGTGGTCATGCAAATAGCAGATTATTCAAGTATACTTGACATAGTTGTCGCTCGTTCTCGCCTTCACTCCGTGCAGTATTTTAGAAAGCACTGCTTGATTCTTTCTTAACCATTCTAGGATTATTATACATTTTTGGAGCTCGCAGTTGGTAGAACATTTTCTTAACATATACAGACCATTGTATACGAAGCATGTGGTCTAATGATAAACTGCGAGGAAATCTCTTACCAAGCATGCTTCCTGCTTGGCCCCACAGCTTATCCATAAAATCAGTGGGACAAGTCTAATCACATCCTCCATATAAATTAAGCCTATTTCCTCATGAGCAAATATGGATCAGTACTTCTTGGGACAAATAGTAATCTACAAATAAAACAATTGTCTGTGTGATGAAGAATGTCCGATTTAAAATATTCCCAAATACCAGCCCCGTAAATCTAAACAGGTATACACTTGGTCTTATAAATAGTATTTAATTCTTTAACTGGTTTCTGACAGTTTGTGTGCAAATCTAAACACACTGCTTTGTTGGTTTTACTAAACTGTTGGTTTCTTAATGCTATCATAAGCGACCATATCCAGGAGGAATTAATTAGAATCCCTAAATAGTTAAAATTCTTAGTCTGCCTAACCTAGTCCCTTCCAACCAATGGTCCTTAATTTTTGTCTTGGGTGTGCCACACGTCTTTACGAAAGATTTAGTGAAGTTTACCTTAAGGTTTAGACTTTTCATAAAAGATAAAAACAAGTTTAATAAAATTTGGAGGCCATTCGCTGTTCTTGAGATGAGGACCGCATCGTCGGTATACAGTAGAATGGGAATTAACAATTTCCCAACCTAGACATATCAATACCCATTTCTAATAAATATTTATTTACTTTATTTATATATAACAAAAAGAGGAGGGGTTCCATAATACAAACTTGGTGATACCCTCTGTATTTCCTAACATACAAGGTTAATTCACCTGTGGCGCCATATCGGATTGAAACTGAGGGGCATATTCACAAGAAATGGCGATAACTATCGGTAACGCTAGTTACCAGCAGTTTTTTTATCGCCGCCTAACCCTGAAAACTGTCGCCATGTTAGCGGCTTATTACCAAGCCGCCGCTACATGGCGATAGTATCAGGGTTAGGCAGTGAAAACTGCCGCTAACATTAGCGCGATAGCGATAGGAATTCCGGCGTTAGAGGGCGAAATCCAGCTATAGGCCCATTAGCGGCAAGAAAACTCACGTTAGTCAGCCAAACGTGAGCACTTGCCTCTAATGCAAAAAATAGCATATCAGTCAACCCCGATTAGAAAATAGGCATAAAAAACAATAACATGCAGAATGGAGCAGCCAGGGGCAAGTGCAGCACACATCAACAACCCCTGCAAGCCAGCCAACATCCAGGATGACCAGGATGTGAGCCTTGATGCCTCGCTGGACCTGCGTCTGGAGCCTTGATGCCTCGCTGGACCTGCGTCTGGAGCCTGGATGCCTCGCTGGACCTGCGTCTGGAGCCTGGATGCCTCGCTGGACCTGCGTCTGGAGCCTGGATGCCTCGCTGGACCTGCGTCTGGAGCCTGGATGCCTTGCTGTACCTGCGTCTGGAGCCTGGATGCCTTGCCGGACCTGCGCCTCGAGTCTGGAGTGGGATGTGGAGGAGCTGTGGAGTCGATGAGCCGTGGCGGTAGACATTGAGGCGTGACGATCGCCCGTACCTGCTGGTGAAGTCTCACAGGTCGCATGGAGACACGTTGCTGACCTGTGTGAGAAGACCACCTTGCGACCCTTGGAGCTGTCAATGGTAGAGGCGCTCCTGCGCACCAACGTGGTGAGTTCCGCATCGCATACTACGATCCACCACTACACCGGGGTGCACGAAGGAGATTACCAACGCTGTGAGCCGTCTACCTGCATCACAGGCCCCATGATGTTGGACTGGCTGTATGCTGTGGAGGGTGAGGCCCCTGTGCTACGCCGAACTTGTGTGGCGTGAGCACTGCAACTTCACGCCTAAGGGGGCACTGCTGCGTCAACTGCATCAGGAGGTCCACCAGCGGACTATGCAGCGACTGCTGTACCCAGCCAAGTGAAATCACACCGGGCTGAGGCTCCTGCTGGCTGAGTCACAAATTTGGAGAGAGTGCAGTGGAGTGCGCACGGTGTCAATGTCCAGGTAAGGAGAAGGTGGGACGCGTAGCGCAGGAGGGCCAGGGGGCGAGTCGCTCAGGCCTATCACATGTAGATGACGCACCCCCAGTGGCGGCACTACCGCAATGGCGGAAGCGCGTTGCCCCACTGCCTCAAGCAGTGCAGAAGAGGAACATTCATCACATGAAGATAACTCAATCAATCAATCAATATGGGGAATTGAAAGCGCGCTACTCACCCGTGAGGGTCTCAAGGCGCAGAGGGGGGGGGGGGGGGCGCAGATCTGTTAGCCGAAGAGCCATGTCTTGAGGGTCTTCCTGAAGGTGTTCAGGGAGGGGGTGCGTCTGATGTCTGCCGGCAGCTCGTTCCAGGTCTTGGCTGCAATGTGGGAGAAGGATCTTCCGCCTGCTCTGCTCTGTGGATGCGCGGGGTTTCGGCCAGTGCGAGGTTGGAAGATCAGAGGTTACTTTTGGGTACGTGGAAGTTGATTCTGTCGTTGAACGTTGAGGTATTTGGGTCCATTGTTGAGTAGGCATTTGTAGGCGTGAGTGAGGACTTAGAAGGTGACTCTTTTCTCCACGTGGAGCCAGTGGAGTCTTCGTAGGTGTTGGCTGATGTGTTCGTGCCAGGGGATGCACAGGACGAGTCCTGCGGCGGTGTTCTGTAATGTCTGGAGTTTGCGGAGTAGGGACTTGTTAATGCCGGAGTAGAGTGCCTTTCCATAGTCCAGTCTGCTGGTGATGAGTGCATGGGTGACTGTCTTCCTTGACTCCGGGGGGATCCACTGGAAGGTCTTGCGGAGGATGCGGAGGGTGTTGAAGCAGCTGGAGGTGACGGCATCGACCTATCGGTTCATGGTGAGGGATGAGTCGAGTACAAGGCTGAGGTCTTTGGCATGGTCCGAGGGGGTAGGTGGGCTTCCAAGGGCGGTCGGCCACCAGGTGTTGTCCCATGCTGAAAGGGTGGCTCCAAGGACGAGGACTTCGGTCTTCTCGGCGTTGAGCTTCAGGCAGCTGTCAGTCATCCAGACTGCGACGTCTTGCATACCCTTCTGGAAGTTGAGTCTGGCGGTGGTGGGGTCTTTGGTGAGGGACAGGATGAGCTGGGTGTCATCAGCGTAGGATACGATGTTGAGGCCGTGTTGTCGGACGATGGCGGGGAGGGGGGCCATGTAGATGTTGAAGAGGGTTGGGCTCAGAGATGACCCCTGTGGGACTCCGCAGGTGATTTATGTGGGATCGGAGAGGAAGGGTAGCAGTCTGATCCTTTGGCTTCTTCCAGTGAGGACTGATCGGATCCAGTCTAGGGCTGTTCCTTGTATGCCGGCGTTGTGTAGTCTGGCAACTAGTGTGCGGTGGGAGACGGTGTCGAAGGCCGCTGAAAGGTCGAGTAGGATGAGGCCTGCAGAGTGGCCTTGGTCCAGGAGGATGCGGATGTCGTCTGTGGCGGCGAGTAGGGCCACGGGGTGTTTGTGCATGGAGCGCACGTTGAGGAGGATGCATCTTAGGGTGTCGCCGGTGCTGGCGTCGGATGTGTTGGAGGCCGGGGTGGTGGTTAAGGTCTGGCGGCAGTGGAGGCAGGATAAGTGGCCGTGGTCGTGTTTGGCGAGGCCTGTTGGCAGTCTCTGAGTTTTCCGGGGATGAGTGCGTGGAGGGTGGCTGTGTTGTAGCAGTGGGTGGCTCGAGATCCAGGGTTCCTGGCGCTGGTCGCGGTCGAGTTGCGGACGGGCGCAGACGGGCTTGCCATAGGCGTGCCAGCAGCGCGCGCGACTGCGCAGCAGCCGCCATTCAGTAGGGGAGGGGGAGGAACGATCAGCTGGGAGGTGGGAATGGGCGAGGACAGGGGGGCGGGGCTGCAGGCGCAGCAGCGGCGGAAAGTGGGAAGCGCGGGCTCAGAGAAGCCAAAAAAACAGATTCAAAAGGGAGAAACAAGGGATAACTGACTGATGTAATCATGCCATGTATCCTCAGGGGGTGGGAGGGTGGGTAGGACCGCTCCAAACAGGGAGCAGGGCATGGGCGGATTGGCATGCCCACTCAAGTGCGCAATGACTGTTTGGCCGGCCCACTCAGTCCGCCCAAAGCAGTGATGCGCGCTTCCCTGTTCGCAATGCAGGCTGCATTACAGCCTGCATGGAGAACATGCCCACCCCTCCGGCCCCTGGCTGCATGACTTGTCCCATTGCCAATTACCAATCCCACCGCCGCATCGCAGCGTTGTGATTGACTCAGGGGAGGGAGCCTGACTGCCTACTTCCTTTTCCTGGAAGCAGACGCAGGAGAGCAGGAGCTACGAAGACACGGGACCCGGCTTCGAGGTAAGACTTCCCTCACTGAAATATTTACAACACCCGCTCACACACACATCCCCGCGTACACGTCCCATCTAGTATTCTTTCCGGTGTTTACCACCTCACAGCTGTCCCGCCCCCCAAGCACTTCTCAATGGCGGCCATTGTGCGCATATGCACAGCGGGCGTACCACGTGTGTGCCAAAAGCACATACGTAGTTACGACGCATGACATAACATCGCATTCCATTCCAATGCATACTAATACTAGGCACATTGCAACAGTAGGGTAGGTGTTGCATAGCGGAGACATAAATATCACTATTCCCACGTCAGTGAGTGCAACCCAAAACTAACCTTTGCACCCCAACCGTGAACCCTGGAATTCCTTTTTGAGCCCCCAAAACACACCCCAATTTTCATATTTTACCCCAAAACACACCCCAATTTTCATGTTTTACCCCAAAACACACCCCAATTTTCATATTTTACCCCAAATGCACACCCCAATTTTCATGTTTTACCCCAAAACACCCCAATTTTCATATTTTACCCCAAATGCACACCCCAATTTTCATGTTTTACCCCAAAACCCACCCCAATTTTCATATTTTGCCCCAAATGCACACCCCAATTTTCATGTTTTACCCCAAAACACACTCCAATCTTCTTATTTTACATCCGAAACCCATACCCACCGGAAAAACTTTAAATTACCCCATTACTGAGCTCACAATGCGTTGTAATCAAATGCGATGTAAAGGCACCTGCGTTGTCGGATTTACGTTGTTAACGATGAACTGCCTGCCTTGTAATGGTCGTCTCCCGTGCCAAAGGGAACCCAAAGGCTACGCCGTTTGCGTCCGTCTGCCCCTGGATCGCGCTCAGCACCAAGGAGCCTTCCTCTTGGACACTCCACCGCTACGACGCCAGCACACTCCTCGCCATCAACCCTGGACGCCACCTCGCCTGCCAGGACCAACCTCTGCTCCGGACCGGACATCGCCATCACCATCACTGACGGCTGCAGTATCACCCGCAAGGAGGACCCCGACCATCAAAGAGGAGGCATTGCCATCACCTACAGAAGCAGACTCCGACTGACCACGCACTCTAATGACCCAAGGGTGACCATGGACCAGCTCAACTCCCAGATCCGGACCAATCCCAAGCACATGCTCTGTGGCACCCTCACATGCAGGTCCCCCGGGCCATGGCCCCCCATTCTCCAATACCATTGTAGACCTCATTGCACCCCAGGGTCTCCCATCCACCGACATCCTACTCGGTGAACTCAAGTTCCACCTGGACAACCCCAGTGACCAGGACACCACCCCCTCCTGGGGAAGGTCCCCTAAATCAGATGCAAGCAGCAAGTCACCTCAACATGCCACATGGCAGGACGCACGGTCGAGCACGTCACCTCCGCCAGCGGGAACTTCAACTACAGCCACAACACCGGACTCTCCTGGACTGACCATCATTGGTAACATCACGTCTTCACCTTGCCCACCGGACGCCACCGCCATCATCGCACCCCCTCGCAGCTGGATCAAGGCCACCGAAGAACGTCTCGTCAACTCCCTCCGCACCAACACTCCACCAATGCTTCCAAACGATGACACTGCAGCGCGCAACCACCACCGATGGATCTCCAACAGCGCCGACATTCGGGCACCCCTCATGAACAGCACAGCATCGGAACCTTCCACCTGCCTGATGGCAGGCGTGAGGGTGACGCAGTGCCACAGGGATAGGCTGGCCCCATGCATTGCTGGAGTTGCGTCATGGTTGTGACACGACTGCAGCAATGCGTGTCTTTAGCGCAGACATTACTTGCGTCATGGAGCGCAGTCCAGTGAATACAGCGCATCCATGCTGTCGCAAGAAGGGCGTAGTGAGAAGTGTTGCAACGCTGTCTTGTCGCAGCGCTGCAACACTTTTCATGACTGGGGCCCAGGAATGCGCACTATCTTATTGATGGTGCACATTCCTGCACTGTAGTTTTGTCGCAGGGAAGCGCTGCAACATTGCTTGCAGCGCTGTTCAGTACCAAAACCTGCTGGGATGTGGCCCCAAGTGTAGTCCCAGCAGCTAACGGGCCTTAGCGGTTGTTTTTTTAACGTATCGCCGGTCCGGGCGATTGTTGAGAATATCGCGAAGTGGGGTTAGCGTGCGTTTTAACACGGGAACGCCTACATTGCATATGATTAGCGTTAGTTGTCGCTAACATCGTTGGCGATGTTATTAGCGGCCGCTATCGCCAGGAAGCTGTCGCTAACGGCTGTTAGCGACAGCTTGTGAATACGGCAATAGAAATATCGCCGCTTTAGCGGCAGAAAAGTGCTGCTAACGCAGCGATATCGCCTTGAGAATATGCCTGAGTCTTCAGCGTGCAAACGTTTTATCATTATTAGGCTATCTGGTTTTAGGTTTAAACCTATAATAACTGATAAAACCCCACCGAAAGGAAAATAGCCATCACAGGTGTAAACACTGAAAAAACACCTTTGCAACCACAAACTAAGTGCCATTCAAAGAAAGGAAAAGATGAGTGGAAGAGTCATTTTTATTTCTTCCTGAAGGGGCCAATACAATGTAACTTTGTTATACAAGGTAGTATCAAGAAACACTGGGCTAACATTATTCTGCTTGAGTTTTGTTGTTTAGGGATGTCACTAAAACATTGTCTCTTCTTCCTTCTGCTTTTTTTAGTTTGTGGTCTTTGGTCTAAAGATGCAGTGTTTAGAAGCATGTTTTAGGTCTTAATTAGTTATTTTATAAACTGTAGAGAATCGGTAAATATCAAAATCATAATTGAAATTTTGGCTACATTTGATTTCACTGATAGGTAAAATGGCTGGTTTCATAAGAATCTTTCCTAATATGTAGCATCACATTTACCCACAGACAGAGAATGGGTGAAATCCTTTGATACATCAGCCCCCTTTTCTAGTGAATCAGTGAATTGTAAGTGAATTGCCAAACACCTCAGTCTTTAAACATTCAATGCAAGATGTAGTGATAGGTATATGTGAAAAGAATGTTGTCACCAAGCATCTGAGATAGTGGTGAAAACATGACACCATGCGTTTGGTAAACATGGAACACAGTGTCACTTGGAATGCTGCTGAAAAAAGTTCCTACCAAGTTCATTCTGTGGAAATCTCAGATAATCTGTTAGCATGAGCTGAAGCCATTTTTGGTTGTGGCGTCCATTTTGTTAGCCATGTGCTTCTCCCACCTTCACTGTTGCTTGCCTTTCAATTCTGCTTGAGTCATCAATTGTAGTTAACTCTTTCAGTACTGACCCAGAGCAATGTATGCTCAGAAAGGCCTGTAGCTGCTAGAATGCACCTGTTTTAGAATGTAACTGTCAGGCTATTCCAACTGATGTAATCAGTTCTGTTTCTCCTCCCACTCTGCTGACAAAGTGGTTTCTATCTGTCCATGTTAGTCGATAGCTATTCCTGTGTATGCCTGTACCTCCCCTTTGAGTCTCCATGCTTCCTCAGCTGTAAACAGTGTATATAAGACCCTTGGTTTCTGTATTCTATGGACTACCTCCTACAGTGCCTGAGGGTGCAGTATTGATGTAGTCCCACTCATGAGTGTTAATAAACTTGTTATTTGATATTCCAGCTTCCGTGCCAATCTCTATTTTGTTGGTTTAAGGACCAGTGGACAGATAAGGGTGAACCCCTGCACCGGTGAGCCCCTAAAAAGGTTCATTTCCACAAATTGGCGCCCAACTCGTGGGGCTCATCGGAGACGCGGCTGCCCGAAGGAGTGGCCTTGACGGAGGAATGGAATCTACTGAGGAGGTACCCTGCACGAGGAGACCCTTTGTCTTTGCAGACCGACGTGTTTTCCGGTTTAATCTGACCCTCCGGGTGGTGGCCGGTCCCCGACTGAGATCTGTTTTGGCGTAAGTATTGCAGTGACCATTAGGTCAACCCAGAGCTTGGCAGGTGGAGGATGGAGACTTTTGTCATTTAGTAAAATTTGTAAGTAGAGATACGGAGCGCTCGAGTGTTCCGCCAGGCCACTTGGTAATTCGGTCTCTTCTTGCAAAGGCTTGGGGGTTTTACCCTATCTTGTTTTGGATGGGTCTGCAGACCCCTGTAATAGGCATGCCTTATGATTTGGTAAAGACACAGAGTGTTTACGAACACTCTGCCAGACCAACTGGTAATTCGGCGTATTTTGGAAAAGGTCTGGGGCTACAGCCTGTCTTCTTTGGTAAGGTCGCTGACGCGACACTCTTGTTTTGGATTTGCTTGGCCAAGATTCTGGTTTTGTTTGATTTGTCTATTGCAATAAACAAAGGAGATGTTTTGTCTCCACTTTTTATAATACTTGAGATAAATACTATTTGATTATAATATTATATTTTGTTATAATATTTTTGGCATGCCTGCTCCTAGCACACTTCGTAGAATGTGTTGCTGTCTTGGAGGTACCAATATGGATCTAGAAAGTAATCAGCCGGCTCCACTAGAGGGAACACTTAATAGGTTTATGTATATTAAATATGGTATTTCTTCCATAATGTATAGTACACTATGGAACAAATATACAAAAAGAATCCTGATCTACGATGGCCAGTAAATGGGTCATTTGATTTTAAGAAGATTCAGTATGTTGAGCAGTGTCTGTTTCAGAGAAAGAGTTGACAAGATATGTTTGATTGTGTATTTACAATTGGTTTGGTTTGAGTACAGTCTGTGGGCTGCCTCTTGTTTTTGTCCTAGTGTTGATTTGTGGGTGATTGTGTGTTTGAGTGTCTATGAGGTTTGTGGACTGACACCAGTGGTAATGCTTGTGAAATACTTGTTTGAGTGAGTAGTGACTGTGCTCTTTGTGTAAGGATGGCTTGCCTTTGCAAACTGTGTTGTGTGTTATGAGTGTGTGGCCCCTTCTTGAAAATGTCTGGAATGAGCTCAATTTGGTTTGTTGTCGTCATTGTGTTCTGCTGCTGCCCTTGGAAGAATTACACTTTACATTTCAAAGAATGAATTATATAAAATATGTTAAGTAACTGCACGCTACTATGGGAAGTAAAAGCAGTAACAAAGTATAGATGTGTGAACATTCAATTATTATATTGCCACAATGGTAAAAAATTAGAATTAAAACTCGAATCAGAATTGCCTAGCATTCCATATAAAAAGAGAAAATGTTATCTCACAACAAATAAAGTGCTTTGAGACCTTTGGGTATAGCAAGAGCTATATAATGTTAAAGCTAACTTTACCTAGAAAAAGGCACTCAATAGGAAAAAGTAGGCCTCACAGAGAAAAACGAATTTCTGTGTTTTATACAAGTAGGACTTAACAAAATTAAATATAGATGCCCTATATCTTGTTAGTACTGCCTATCAGTTATGCAAAATGTTACAGCACTATTCTTAGATACATCATATTAAATATTAAAAGGCATTCACATTATATGAGTAATTGGTTGCTGCTAAAATAAAAGCGTCTTCCTTTTACCACACTGCCAACGATAGATTTTGACAGGCTTGGAATGCCTGGTTTTTAGAATGAACTGAGCCTCATTCCCAGCACCAGAAAGAGAGCTTTTAACAGCTGCTCACGCTGTTTGTTCGAAGGAAGCTGTCTGTCAGAGCAGAGGATTTATCGGTCCTAGAGCACAAGGCCTTTTCTCCTGAAAAAGTGTAGAAGTCATAAGAGAGAAGGAGGGGCAGCAGCGTCTGCGGGCCATGTGCAGAGAGCAGCTCTGCCATGCATACAGAAATAATGGTTTTAACTTAAGATTACTGTGCCAGGGCTAAGATAAGGAGACAATAAAATTAAGTCTGCATTCATGCGCCATCATGTTAAAACAATACAATAGCTAAAGGAATTGGTAGTTGGTTATTGGATTAATGTTTTTTAGTTAGCTCAATGTGCTTGTACACCAAAATGTACAAAGTGGTACAGTCCAATAGTATTGGATATGGCCTCCTTGATATGGATTCCCCTAGCTATTTACCTCCTACACGTCTGTTTGTGCCCAGCTGCCAAAATGGGGGTAAATATTGTCGACAGGAGGTCACCTGCTTAGGTTACCTAGTGTCGAAGGGGGGTAGGAGACTAGCTCCTGGGCAAATTAAGGGTAAGCACAATTAAGTAACACACTGTATTTTTTTTGGTTTTTGTTTATTGTTGTGTTCTCTCTCTCTCTCTCTCTCTCAGCTGTCTAGGAGCGGCCATGAGACAATTGGTTGGGCTCGCTTTAGTCATTCATTTCACAGGATGCTGTGAATATGTTCTTGAATAAATAGAGACAAAGCACCGCACCAGTGCACGTCTAATTGGCTATTAAGTAATACTGTTTGAACAAATTGTTAGAATTAACAAAATGAATAAATAAATACGCCATGTTACTGCCCATCCTGTCTGTAAACTGATAAAATTGGAATTAGATAAGGATGAAAGGATGGGTAGAATAGACTGATGTTCCCTTATCTGACCTTTAAGGGGAACTATATGTCGGTGGTTTTTGTTAAAAAATCCCAGGTGGCAACACCATTATTGTTTATGTTATTCCCATGCTATATACAGTTTTACAGAGGCATCAGTAGTCTCTTATCAGTCTGTGTAATTGAGCTGACAGCCCTTATTAGAGCTGGTGAATAGGTTTTCCCCTGAATATGATGTTACATAGTCCAGATCGTGAAAGGTAGGATGCACAGGGTTCACAATGTTAGGAAAGATGCCCGTGTGATCCTCAGCAAATATTTTGAAGGAAAATATTGCTTTATAGGAGTTTGTTTGCCACAACAAGTTCTGCTCGAGAAATTCATGTACCCACTATGTTAGGTTTCATTTGTCAGTTATTCCTGCAGTAAGGATCCCTGTTAAATTAGCAGTTTTAGATTTTTCCGCCGCGCCTATAACATGAGAGCATGGTCATAAGCGCAAAATGTAGGTGTTTTTCCGTAAGAAAAATAATTCTAGAAGTGTCTGCAGTCCTGTACAGTAGTGGAAGGTTCACAAGAAGAAGTGTTGCGAACTATATGACTTATGAAACACAAGCTTGCTAAGACGAGAGGCACAAAAGAATAGTTGTTTTGAAAATTCCCTTTTTGAGGTTCTTCAGATAAATAATATAGGAATACACAAATGTAAGGATTCAGAGTATGTCCGTATTGTTTTTCTTTTTCCCTCAGAATTTAGTAAATGAACACAGACTTCCCTGGCTGCTTGGGATTGGGAGAAACAAATCAAATCGTGTAACGTTTTACCCTTGTCAGTTCACTAAAAATTCCTTTTATACTCGCTAATAGGTCCAGGGTGTTTTTTACTCTCAGATAGATGAAGTGGTTCTTGGGCATCCTGCTAATGTATGGAGCGCCCCGAGACTAAAGAAGTTTTCTGAAACAGAGTATACTCTCTGTTGATAGATTATTTGTATGCCTTGTCTAAAGATCTTTGTTCTGTTCACCAATAGATATCTGCTGCCCTACAACCATTGCCAGAGGGGTCAGGACATCAGATCCAACCAGGGAACCAGCACAGGCGTTGCTGGCAACTATAACAGCGGTGAAGGTGGAAGACCGGAAGAAGCGTGTACCCCTACCACTGTCGGATAAATCTTGGGTGAAAGACGGGGTCACAAATCAGGACGGAGAATTGATCCTTCGCTTTGTTCCAGTTTTTTGATGCCCAGCTGAGAGAGGCACAGACCGATAACAAGAGCAAGGAGGTTTTACCTGAGATGACCCCCTCTGAAACAAGGGTTGCTTCGGATACACTGGGTTCTGTGCATCAGGCCTCTGAGTTCCGGTTCCTAAGTGAAAGCAAGTCTGCACCTTTGTTTGTTGATAAGGAGGTGCCTGGGCACACTAGGTACAATCTGCGGCTCTGACGAAAGAGCAGTGCGCCAGCGGAGCAACACAGGAGTTAGGGAAGGACTTGAGTTTAGGGTGCAGGTGCTGTGCCTCTGGTGCCTGTTAGATTAGAGTGAAGAATACTGGTGCACTGCCTGAGACACTGGACAGGATCGTTGAGGGTGTTTGCCCTGGAGGGTGATTGCCCTAGCCTGAAAGAAGAAACTTTTCCCTTAGCCTGGGCCGTGATTGTTTTTCTGGGTTGCAAGTTGTGCAGCTCCACCGTGGGAGAAGTGAACACTTGATGAACGATAAGAGCCTGCCTGTGAGGCTCAGACGGACACAGGGAGACGACTCCCATCTGGCTGGTTGTACAGTGGCTTCAATTTCCCAAGTACT
This sequence comes from Calotriton arnoldi, assembly GCA_963921515.1. NCBI lineage: Eukaryota > Metazoa > Chordata > Amphibia > Caudata > Salamandridae > Calotriton > Calotriton arnoldi. The sequence continues at coordinate 2,763,343 of CAWUFW010001426.1, read as the reverse complement.
TTTTTGTTAACAATGTACCCCTTTGGTCGTCCCATTTTTGAGGAGGAGCAGCCCTTTGCGGCTCCTCGTCCTAATTCCCATGGGCCCGTTTGGTCCTCCTGGTCCCCCAAAACAAAGATAGTTTTTGTGACAATATGCATAGTGAATGTCTTCAGCTAATGCTAAAAGGGCCGTCTGTGGAAATCGCAGATAATCTGTTAGCATGAGCTGAAGCCATTTTTGGTTGTGGCGTCCATTTTGTTAGCCATGTGCTTCTCCCGCCTTCACTGTTGCTTGCCTTTCTATTCTGCTTGAGTCATCAATTGTAGTTAACTCCTTCAGTACTGAGCCAGAGCAATGTATGCTCAGAAAGGCCTGTAGCTGCTAGAAGGCACCTGTTTTAGAATGTAACTGTCAGGCTATTCCAACTGATGTAAGCAGTTCTGTTTCTCCTCCCACTCTGCTGACAAAGTGGTTTCTATCTGTCCATGTTAGTCGATAGCTATTCCTGTGTATGCCTGTACCTCCCTTTTGAGTCTCCATGCTTACGCAGCTGTAAACAGGGTATATAAGACCCTTGGTGTCTGTATTCTATGGACTACCTCCTACAGTGCCTGAGGGTGCTGTATTGATGTAGTCCCACTCATGAGTGTTAATAAACTTGTTATTTGATATTCCAGCTTCCGTGCCAATCTCTATTTTGTTGGTTTAAGGACCAGTGGACAGATAAGGGTGAACCCCTGCACCGGTGAACCCCTAAAAAGGCTCATTTCCACAATTCAATAAAGATTGGAGTGATATTGTTTGTATTTACAGTAATTCAGCAACATATATGAAAAAAATGTATGATGGCCTGTCAAAATCGATACCTGAGCTGAAGTGCTTCCCTGTAAGAGATCCTTGTCACTTGCTAGATGGTATGCTGAAAGCATCTTTACAATCTTCAGAGTTAATGAAGAATGCTATTGACTTTTCAGTCCATTCTGGTGCAGTAAAAATGTATTTGGTCCTCATATACCCTGTGCACACGCTACCTATACACATGCACTATCAGTGCAGAAAGCAAGCAGTAATTAAAATTAAATTAAAATTCCATAAACACCGGAAAAACACTGTTTCTGTTGTTTTTAATGCCGCGAAAACGTGTAACCACTGATAACCACTGTTTTTTTAAAGTATTGAAAAAACCCCACCAGAATTGACCAAAAATAGAAACTGAAAACAGGAAAGCCTAATCATTATTAACAGTTCTTTTTCTAACCACAGTTGGTCCATAATACCCATAGTTTTGTTCGATTTACCAAATCAAATGCATTTCGAAAGATCCATAAATGCTATATGCAGGGCCCCCTTCTTTGCTAAGACGTATTTCCCCGCCACAAGATACAAGTTTAAGTATTGTTCAATCGTACCAATCCCAGGGCGGAAGCCAAACTGAACTTTGGACAGGATCTTATTTTCTTCTGTCCAGGCTTCAAGTCATGACAAAATGACCCAGCCTAAGATCTTAGCGCTTCAATCTATTAAGAAAATGGTTAAGCACAAACTACATGAAGTATGTTAAACTGAAGTTTATGCATTATCGATTTGGGGCATTTCTAACATCGGACTTCTTACCCAAGTGGCTTTCCCAACCCACAGACTCCACCTGTCGGCTGTATGCAATCGCTAAAGAAACATGCATAGAGTCTGTTTGTGCCCAGCCCTCCTTCAAGAGCACCGAGACATTTTGTACAGAGCTTTCATTTCCCTTAATGTGTGATCTTGCAGACAGGCTATTATGGCAGCACTGAACCTGGTCAACACCTAATAGAACATTAGGCTGGTAAAGTTTTTATCTAAGTTCTGTGAAATGCTCTTGCACAATGGACATTTGTCTTAAATTTTTTTTATGCTCAAAATGTACCTATACACTTTAACGACACCCAGTTATATAGTTCTTTACAACATGCACTTTATGGTGAATGTGATTTTAGATTTTCAAAGTTGCAGAGGACTTCTAAGTTATCCATGATAATTATGGATTATGGTGTGGTGAGTTGGGATTCCACACCCTCAACAACAGAACTTTGTATGTAATGTTTGATCCATATGTCCTGCAAGAATTTGCACTCTTGTATACATTGTGATTTTAAGTGTGCAGCAGTTCTAGTGAAGTTTTTATGTACTATGATTTTTGCAAAGATTTTAATTAAACATGCAAATAAAGGCCTGTTTACTAATATTTAGGAAATTGGGCGGTTGCAGCCGGGCAGCATTCTGTTGCCCTTCTTAAAGATTGGTGCAATAATAGCTTTGTTCCAGGAATCTGGGGGCCGACCAATTATGGGACTTTAAAAACATTTGTTAGCAGTGGAGCCCATAAAGGTGTGTTAGGTTTATAAATATCAAGAGGAACTCCGTCTGGTCCTGGGGCCTTTCCAGCGATACTCCTTGATATAGCTTCAACCACTTCCTCCACACTTACTGTGTTACGAGGCATTGCAGTTCTTTCTCAAGTAACTGCCCACATCATTTGAATCAGATTCTGTCTCTTCTATATGAAAAGTATTAGTGTAGTGAAGCACTCAGGTATCAGTGGATATTAGGGATTTCAGTTTGGAAAATCCTGAGTCCATGAAAAATGGGCGATTAGCTACCTTCCAAAACCTCATAGGATCCCTCGCCCTTCCTGCTTCTAAAGGATCTTCCCAAGCCTTATGTCTTATCTCTCTCTTACGGTCTTCCAGTGCACATTTATAAATGAGACGGGTTGCTTAATCTCAAGTGGACAGCTAGGGTTTGCATGAAGGGCTGATCTTAACTGTTTGTGGGCAGCTGAGAAGCTGGCATCAAACCATTTAAAAGGTTTTACCTCAGCTCTGACAGGTTTCAATGTTAAGATTTCTGAGACAGACATATTTTGTTAAATTTAGTTGGATACTATATGGGTCTGGCTCTATTGATAGGTAAGTTTGAAAGTCGGCCTGATTTGTAGCAATATGTTTAGCAATAAATACTTCTGGGGACACCTTGTTCCATTTTATTCTTATACCTTTCAATTTTGAGAATTCACAATTTTTGAGCTTTCCATTTGTGTCTGCCTTATTCCTAATTATATTCAGATAGGTAGTAAGAGGATTATGGTCACTGCAGCACTTACTAATTGTAGGGGGCTGGCTTAGTACACCGTGCTCACCTGTATACGTGTAGTAGCACCCTGCACTAATCCAGACAACCCTTATGGTGATTTTAGTGGTCTTAGACAAACTTAGAAAGCTCTCTAATTGGTAGCTGTGGAGAGCAGCCTTCGGGTTTAGTCCAGAAGGAGTGTAAAGCAGCTTGTTTTCCCAGAACTTAATCTTATTGGTATAGGTTAAGTGAAAAAGAACCACACAATGTATTTATAAAAATATGTATTTATTATAGGACACTCACTAACACATAACCATCTCACCTACCGGGAGATATAACACAATGCACATAACACTTTGCATAGAAAACAGGTAAGTAGCACAAGTACACAGTGGTCGCCAGGGGGAGACCAAACCATATACTAAAATAGTGGGATGCGGACCACAAAACAAGTCAAGACTATACCCAGAAGACGTAGAAGTTCTGGGGACCCAAGGAACCCCCCGTGGTAAGTAACCAGGAACCCCACGGAGGCCGTGTGCAGACTAGGAACACGATCGCGTGCTCAATTCTAGTCAATGGGTAAGGCGCGGTTGCAATTTTAAAGAAGAAGGACCCTTCCCAGTGGGACCTGAAGAAACCCAGTGGAAGACAGAAGGTTGGAGAGCCACCCCACCCGTGGATACCCTAGGAACCAGGATACCTACACCAGGGTAGCCGAGTGCATAGGTGCGAAGTGGCGTCGGAAACCGCCGGCAAACTCAATGGAGGACTTCAGGAAGATGCCGCTGGCAAAGAAGGTGAAAGTGTCTGGTGGAACCCAAAGGTGGATTCAAGATGAGAAGTACTTGCCAGCAGAGGGGACAGAGTCTATGCCACTCAGGAGTGACCAAGAGGCACAGAAGACAAATGCCCACCGATGTCGGGTGTTGCAGGAAAGTTGATGGTGACCTTGGATCTGCAGCTGTGGGGACCAGGCTACGTTGTGGAAGACCAGGAGCCATTCACGAGCTGTCCCACATCGGATGTCGAGAGTTGTGGGGTCGGAGTCTGTCGGGAGTACTAACAAGTCTTGTCAACTGCAAACAACGTGGAAAGCAAAAAAGGTGCTGTGTCGAAATCAGCAAGGTCCAAGTGACTCACCACAAACAGGGGAGTCAGAGTAGGCCCCGAGCAATCCGGGGAGCCCACTGGAATCAAAGAAGACCCTCAAGAGGACCCACAGGCGCAAGAAGACCTCGAGCAGCTCACCAAAGATGCAGGCCCACAGTGCAAGAGATGCGGTGAGGACGAAGATCTTGGTCACAAGAGATGCTTGAGGTGGAGGCTATTTGGAGCCCGAAGATCTCTGAGGAAGAGAGCCCACAAGCCTTTGCAACAGCAGGTCGACGGGGTACACAGGGGTTTGGTCCCTGCTGCTCAGACGAGGGATACTAGGCTTAAACTTGGTGAGAAGACAGTGCAGGCCTCAAGGGAGTTGAAGAACAACCACCCGTGTTGCTGAGCCTTCCGGAGTCCGTGGGAGCCCAAGATCAGCAGACTGGTCAGCTTTGTTGCAGTACCTGCAGATGCAGGGAAGTGACTTTCACTTCAAGGGAGATTCCTTCAGGTGTCTTGGATGTCCACAGGCCTTAGGAGGATCCTGTGTGGAGCATAGACACAGATGTTGCAGCAGATTTGCAGGACGACAAGACCAGGAGCAGCAGGAGTCTTTCCAGTTGCAGTCTCGGTGCCCAGAGCAAAGTCCAGTGAAGTCCAGAGTGCCCATACGGTCGAAGAAGTGGTGTCTTGATATGAATCTCGTCCCACGACGAATCTAGGAGCCCACCTACAGGTGAGCCCTTAAGTACCCTAAGGAAAGGGTTGGGACGATTCAGGGTTCCCTCCCAGGGGAGGGGTCGGACAGTGGGGAGGATGCTCCCATATCCTTTGTCAACGGCTCCCTGAGCTGGTTTGAACTGGAGCATGCAAGGAGGGCACCAAATGTGCCCTTCAAGCAGACTGAGTGGCGCTGGCAATAGCCCCAAACCCTGTCCTAATAAACTAAATCCTGTCTGGGAGGTGGTCACACCTCCCTGTCACAGGATACCTATTGTCCTGCCTGGTTCACTGACAAAACATCGACACCCAAAACATCCCCATACCACAATTTCGAGTCATAAATATAGATGTCAAAAATATCGACATCCTATATTTATAAAGGTAAGTACAAAAATATCGAGAAAAAATAACGATGAAATAAATATAAATGTAAAAATATCGCTTTTTATATATCTATATAAAATAAAATAATAAATATTATATATATTAAATAATAAACTTAATTTAAAAAAAATAAATAGATTTAATATACATTTTAACAAAAAGAACAAATGAACTAAAAAAGTTAAACACACATTTAAAATAATTATTGAACAAGTTACTTTCCTTCGGTAACGATATATCTGTAAGAAACATTAGTAGTGATATATTCCTTACCTTAGAATATCCCCAGGCGCCAGACTGGATCCGGAAAGTTTTCGTCAGCAGTACCCCTGCACGTCGGTAGGTGGCGTCGTGCGGCTCCGCGTCTGTCGTTGGCGTCGTGTTCGCCGAGATGACGTCGCAGGCGCTACTTAGACGCCGCCCACGCGTGCTGACGTCAGTTCTGTACACGACTTTCTGCGCCAGCAACGCGGAGCCGTGCAAGATACTGACCACTGGTGCATTTAAACTAGGGCCCTGAAAGGGATGACCTTAACCCTAGAAATCAGTTCGCAGAACGGGGAGGATTGGTGGGGCTGTAAGGAATCTATCACTACTAATGTTTCTTACAGATATATCGTTACCGAAGGTAAGTAACTTGTTCATCTGAAAGAAACACATAGTGATAGATTCCTTACCTTAGAATAGATACCCCAGCAATACCAACCCCGGTGGTGGGTCTGCGAACTAAGATCACACCAGAAAGTCACAGAAAACAGAACGGCCAAAGAAGCCGTCTCTCCGGACTTGGCTGTCCAGGCAATAATGCTTAGTAAACGTGTGCAGCGAGGCCCACGTGGCTGCCTGACAGATGTCTTGCAGGGGGACACCACGTCCCAATGCAGTAGTGGCTGCAGTAGCTCTGGTGGAATGAGCATGCAGTCCCGCCGGAGGTTCTTTTTTAGCCAAAGAGTAACAGGCTTTGATACACAAGACGACCCAGTGGGAGATAGTCCTCTTGTGTACCGCCCGACCAAAGCGATACAAAAGGGGATGATGGACGGAACGCTTGAGCCAATCAAACACTCACCCACAGTCAACTGATCTGGGTTTAATCCATCATCATTCTTTAGCTCACCTCACCACCCCAGTTCAGACATGGCCATATGAAATCAGTCTGACCCTTTGCCTCATGGGAACAGTCCAGCCCGAACTGCCAAGCCATGTCTTCCCTGGACCGGAAACAAGCATCCTAGGAGCGGTTTCTGGCATTTCAGCCGTCATCAGCCAGGCTTGCTTGAATCCAGTGGCAAAGTGAGCAAGGGACCCACGTCTGGGCATACGCCCGCCAACTTAGGGCGACCAAAGCGATACAAAAGGGGATGATGGACGGAACGCTTGAGCCAATCAAACACTCACCCCCAGTCAACTGATCTGGGTTTAATCCATCATCATTCTTTAGCTCACTCCACCACCCCAGTTCAGACATGGCCATATGCAAATCAGTCTGACCCTGTGCCTCATGGGAACAGTCCAGCCCGAACTGCCAAACCATGTCTTCCCTGGACCGGAAACAAGCATCCTAGGACCGGTTTCTGGCATTTCAGCCGCCATCAGCCAGGCTTGCTTGAATCCAGTGGCAAAGTGAGCAAGGGACCCACGTCTGGGCATACCCCCGCCAACTTAGGGCGACCAAAGCGATACAAAAGGGGATGATGGACGGAACGCTTGAGCCAATCAAACACTCACCCCCAGTCAACTGATCTGGGTTTAATCCATCATCATTCTTTAGCTCACTCCACCACCCCAGTTCAGACATGGCCATATGCAAATCAGTCTGACCCTGTGCCTCATGGGAACAGTCCAGCCCGAACTGCCAAGCCATGTCTTCCCTGGACCGGAAACAAGCATCCTAGGACCGGTTTCTGGCATTTCAGCCGTCATCAGCCAGGCTTGCTTGAATCCAGTGGCAAAGTGAGCAAGGGACCCACGTCTGGGCATACCCCCGCCAACTTAGGGCGACCAAAGCGATACAAAATGGGATGATGGACGGAACGCTTGAGCCAATCAAACACTCACCCCCAGTCAACTGATCTGGGTTTAATCCACCATCATTCTTTAGCTCACTCCACCACCCCAGTTCAGACATGGCCATATGCAAATCAGTCTGACCCTGTGCCTCATGGGAACAGTCCAGCCCGAACTGCCAAGCCATGTCTTCCCTGGACCGGAAACAAGCATCCTAGGACCGGTTTCTGGCATTTCAGCCGTCATCAGCCAGGCTTGCTTGAATCCAGTGGCAAAGTGAGCAAGGGACCCACGTCTGGGCATACCCCGCCAACTTAGGGCGACCAAAGCGATACAAAAGGGGATGATGGACGGAACGCTTGAGCCAATCAAACACTCACCCCCAGTCAACTGATCTGGGTTTAATCTATCATCATTCTTTAGCTCACTCCACCACCCCAGTTCAGACATGGCCATATGCAAATCAGTCTGACCCTGTGCCTCATGGGAACAGTCCAGCCCGAACTGCCAAGCCATGTCTTCCCTGGACCGGAAACAAGCATCCTAGGACCGGTTTCTGGCATTTCAGCCGTCATCAGCCAGGCTTGCTTGAATCCAGTGGCAAAGTGAGCAAGGGACCCACGTCTGGGCATACCCCCGCCAACTTAGGGCGACCAAAGCGATACAAAAGGGGATGATGGACGGAACGCTTGAGCCAATCAAACACTCACCCCCAGTCAACTGATCTGGGTTTAATCCATCATCATTCTTTAGCTCACTCCACCACCCCAGTTCAGACATGGCCATATGCAAATCAGTCTGACCCTGTGCCTCATGGGAACAGTCCAGCCCGAACTGCCAAGCCATGTCTTCCCTGGACCGGAAACAAGCATCCTAGGACCGGTTTCTGGCATTTCAGCCGTCATCAGCCAGGCTTGCTTGAATCCAGTGGCAAAGTGAGCAAGGGACCCACGCCTGGGCATACCCCCGCCAACTTAGGGCGACCAAAGCGATACAAAAGGGGATGATGGACGGAACGCTTGAGCCAATCAAACACTCACCCCCAGTCAACTGATCTGGGTTTAATCCATCATCATTCTTTAGCTCACTCCACCACCCCAGTTCAGACATGGCCATATGCAAATCAGTCTGACCCTGTGCCTCATGGGAACAGTCCAGTCCGAACTGCCAAGCCATGTCTTCCCTGGACCGGAAACAAGCATCCTAGGACCGGTTTCTGGCATTTCAGCCGTCATCAGCCAGGCTTGCTTGAATCCAGTGGCAAAGTGAGCAAGGGACCCACGTCTGGGCATACCCCCGCCAACTTAGGGCGACCAAAGCGATACAAAAGGGGATGATGGACGGAACGCTTGAGCCAATCAAACACTCACCCCCAGTCAACTGATCTGGGTTTAATCCATCATCATTCTTTAGCTCACTCCACCACCCCAGTTCAGACATGGCCATATGCAAATCAGTCTGACCCTGTGCCTCATGGGAACAGTCCAGCCCGAACTGCCAAGCCATGTCTTCCCTGGACCGGAAACAAGCATCCTAGGACCGGTTTCTGGCATTTCAGCCGTCATCAGCCAGGCTTGCTTGAATCCAGTGGCAAAGTGAGCAAGGGACCCACGTCTGGGCATACCCCCGCCAACTTAGGGCGACCAAAGCGATACAAAAGGGGATGATGGACGGAACGCTTGAGCCAATCAAACACTCACCCCCAGTCAACTGATCTGGGTTTAATCCATCATCATTCTTTAGCTCACTCCACCACCCCAGTTCAGACATGGCCATATGCAAATCAGTCTGACCCTGTGCCTCATGGGAACAGTCCAGCCCGAACTGCCAAGCCATGTCTTCCCTGGACCGGAAACAAGCATCCTAGGAGCGGTTTCTGGCATTTCAGCCGTCATCAGCCAGGCTTGCTTGAATCCAGTGGCAAAGTGAGCAAGGGACCCACGTCTGGGCATACCCCCGCCAACTTAGGGCGACCAAAGCGATACAAAAGGGGATGATGGACGGAACGCTTGAGCCAATCAAACACTCACCCCCAGTCAACTGATCTGGGTTTAATCCATCATCATTCTTTAGCTCACTCCACCACCCCAGTTCAGACATGGCCATATGCAAATCAGTCTGACCCTGTGCCTCATGGGAACAGTCCAGCCCGAACTGCCAAGCCATGTCTTCCCTGGACCGGAAACAAGCATCCTAGGACCGGTTTCTGGCATTTCAGCCGTCATCAGCCAGGCTTGCTTGAATCCAGTGGCAAAGTGAGCAAGGGACCCACGTCTGGGCATACCCCCGCCAACTTAGGGCAACCAAAGCGATACAAAAGGGGATGATGGACGGAACGCTTGAGCCAATCAAACACTCACCCCCAGTCAACTGATCTGGGTTTAATCCATCATCATTCTTTAGCTCACTCCACCACCCCAGTTCAGACAAACCGGTCCTAGGATGCTTGTTTCCAGGCCAGGGAGGACCTGGCTTGGCAGTTCGGGCTGGACTGTTCCCATGAGGCACAGGGTCAAGACTGATTTGCATATGGCTGGGTCCAAACTGGAATGGCATGGTGAGCAAAAAAACGATGGATTTAGGCCCAGATCTCTGTACTGGGGTGAATGTATGACATTGTTCTGCATTCTGTCCATCAACTGTTGTTTTTGCATTTGTCACCCCGAGTGGGACGGGTATGCCCAGACGTGGGTCCCGTGCTCTCCATGCCACTGGAATCAAGCTATCCTGGCTGAAGAGGGTGAAACCCCGAAACCGGTCCTAGGATGCTTGTTTCCAGTCCAGGGAGGACCTGGCTTGGCAGTTCGGGCTGGACTGTTCCCATGAGGCACAGGGTCAAGACTGATTTGCATATGGCTTGGTCCAAACTGGAATGGCATGGTGAGCAAAAAACGATGGATTTAGGCCCAGATCTCTGTACTGGGGTGAATGTATGACATTGTTCTGCATTCTGTCCATCAACTGTTGTTTTTGCATTTGTCACCCCGAGTGGGACGGGTATGCCCAGACGTGGGTCCCGTGCTTTCCATGCCACTGGAATCAAGCTATCCTGGCTGAAGAGGGGTGAAACCCCGAAACCGGTCCTAGGATGCTTGTTTCCAGTCCAGGGAGGACCTGGCTTGGCAGTTCGGGCTGGACTGTTCCCATGAGGCACAGGGTCAAGACTGATTTGCATATGGCTGGGTCCAAACTGGAATGGCATGGTGAGCAAAAAACGATGGATTTAGGCCCAGATCTCTGTACTGGGGTGAATGTATGACATTGTTCTGCATTCTGTCCATCAACTGTTGTTTTTGCATTTGTCACCCCGAGTGGGACGGGTATGCCCAGACGTGGGTCCCGTGCTTTCCATGCCACTGGAATCAAGCTATCCTGGCTGAAGAGGGGTGAAACCCCGAAACCGGTCCTAGGATGCTTGTTTCCAGTCCAGGGAGGACCTGGCTTGGCAGTTCGGGCTGGACTGTTCCCATGAGGCACAGGGTCAAGACTGATTTGCATATGGCTGGGTCCAAACTGGAATGGCATGGTGAGCAAAAACGATGGATTTAGGCCCAGATCTCTGTACTGGGGTGAATGTATGACATTGTTCTGCATTCTGTCCATCAACTGTTGTTTTTGCATTTGTCACCCCGAGTGGGACGGGTATGCCCAGACGTGGGTCCCGTGCTCTCCATGCCACTGGAATCAAGCTATCCTGGCTGAAGAGGGGTGAAACCCCGAAACCGGTCCTAGGATGCTTGTTTCCAGTCCAGGGAGGACCTGGCTTGGCAGTTCGGGCTGGACTGTTCCCATGAGGCACAGGGTCAAGACTGATTTGCATACGGCTGGGTCCAAACTGGAATGGCATGTTGAGCAAAAAAACGATGGATTTAGGCCCAGATCTCTGTACTGGGGTGAATGTATGACATTGTTCTGCATTCTGTCCATCAACTGTTGTTTTTGCATTTGTCACCCCGAGTGGGACGGGTATGCCCAGACGTGGGTCCCGTGCTTCCATGCCACTGGAATCAAGCTATCCTGGCTGAAGAGGGGTGAAACCCCGAAACCGGTCCTAGGATGCTTGTTTCCAGTCCAGGAGGACCTGGCTTGGCAGTTCGGGCTGGACTGTTCCCATGAGGCACAGGGTCAAGACTGATTTGCATATGGCTGGGTCCAAACTGGAATGGCATGGTGAGCAAAAAAACGATGGATTTAGGCCCAGATCTCTGTACTGGGGTGAATGTATGACATTGTTCTGCATTCTGTCCATCAACTGTTGTTTTTGCATTTGTCACCCCGAGTGGGACGGGTATGCCCAGACGTGGGTCCCGTGCTCTCCATGCCACTGGAATCAAGCTATCCTGGCTGAAGAGGGTGAAACCCCGAAACCGGTCCTAGGATGCTTGTTTCCAGTCCAGGGAGGACCTGGCTTGGCAGTTCGGGCTGGACTGTTCCCATGAGGCACAGGGTCAAGACTGATTTGCATATGGCTGGGTCCAAACTGGAATGGCATGGTGAGCAAAAAACGATGGATTTAGGCCCAGATCTCTGTACTGGGGTGAATGTATGACATTGTTCTGCATTCTGTCCATCAACTGTTGTTTTTGCATTTGTCACCCCGAGTGGGACGGGTATGCCCAGACGTGGGTCCCGTGCTTTCCATGCCACTGGAATCAAGCTATCCTGGCTGAAGAGGGGTGAAACCCCGAAACCGGTCCTAGGATGCTTGTTTCCAGTCCAGGGAGGACCTGGCTTGGCAGTTCGGGCTGGACTGTTCCCATGAGGCACAGGGTCAAGACTGATTTGCATATGGCTGGGTCCAAACTGGAATGGCATGGTGAGCAAAAACGATGGATTTAGGCCCAGATCTCTGTACTGGGGTGAATGTATGACATTGTTCTGCATTCTGTCCATCAACTGTTGTTTTTGCATTTGTCACCCCGAGTGGGACGGGTATGCCCAGACGTGGGTCCCGTGCTTTCCATGCCACTGGAATCAAGCTATCCTGGCTGAAGAGGGGTGAAACCCCAAACCGGTCCTAGGATGCTTGTTTCCAGTCCAGGGAGGACCTGGCTTGGCAGTTCGGGCTGGACTGTTCCCATGAGGCACAGGGTCAAGACTGATTTGCATATGGCTGGGTCCAAACTGGAATGGCATGGTGAGCAAAAAACGATGGATTTAGGCCCAGATCTCTGTACTGGGGTGAATGTATGACATTGTTCTGCATTCTGTCCATCAACTGTTGTTTTTGCATTTGTCACCCCGAGTGGGACTGGGTATGCCCAGACGTGGGTCCCGTGCTCTCCATGCCACTGGAATCAAGCTATCCTGGCTGAAGAGGGGTGAAACCCCGAAACCGGTCCTAGGATGCTTGTTTCCAGTCCAGGGAGGACCTGGCTTGGCAGTTCGGGCTGGACTGTTCCCATGAGGCACAGGGTCAAGACTGATTTGCATATGGCTGGGTCCAAACTGGAATGGCATGGTGAGCAAAAAAACGATGGATTTAGGCCCAGATCTCTGTACTGGGGTGAATGTATGACATTGTTCTGCATTCTGTCCATCAACTGTTGTTTTTGCATTTGTCACCCCGAGTGGGACGGGTATGCCCAGACGTGGGTCCCGTGCCCTCCATGCCACTGGAATCAAGCTATCCTGGCTGAAGAGGCGTGAAACCCTGAAACCGGTCCTAGGATGCTTGTTTCCAGTCCAGGGAGGACCTGGCTTGGCAGTTCGGGCTGGACTGTTCCCATGAGGCACAGGGTCAAGACTGATTTGCATATGGCTGGGTCCAAACTGGAATGGCATGGTGAGCAAAAAAACGATGGATTTAGGCCCAGATCTCTGTACTGGGGTGAATGTATGACATTGTTCTGCATTCTGTCCATCAACTGTTGTTTTTGCATTTGTCACCCCGAGTGGGACGGGTATGCCCAGACGTGAGTCCCGTGCTCCTCCATGCCACTGGAATCAAGCTATCCTGGCTGAAGAGGGGTGAAACCCCGAAACCGGTCCTAGGATGCTTGTTTCCAGTCCAGGGAGGACCTGGCTTGGCAGTTCGGGCTGGACTGTTCCCATGAGGCACAGGGTCAAGACTGATTTGCATATGGCTGGGTCCAAACTGGAATGGCATGGTGAGCAAAAAACGATGGATTTAGGCCCAGATCTCTGTACTGGGGTGAATGTATGACATTGTTCTGCATTCTGTCCATCAACTGTTGTTTTTGCATTTGTCACCCCGAGTGGGACGGGTATGCCCAGACGTGGGTCCCGTGTTCTCCATGCCACTGGAATCAAGCTATCCTGGCTGAAGAGGGGTGAAACCCCGAAACCGGTCCTAGGATGCTTGTTTCCAGTCCAGGGAGGACCTGGCTTGGCAGTTCGGGCTGGACTGTTCCCATGAGGCACAGGGTCAAGACTGATTTGCATATGGCTGGGTCCAAACTGGAATGGCATGGTGAGCAAAAAACGATGGATTTAGGCCCAGATCTCTGTACTGGGGTGAATGTATGACATTGTTCTGCATTCTGTCCATCAACTGTTGTTTTTGCATTTGTCACCCCGAGTGGGACGGGTATGCCCAGACGTGGGTCCCGTGCTCTCCATGCCACTGGAATCAAGCTATCCTGGCTGAAGAGGGGTGAAACCCCGAAACCGGTCCTAGGATGCTTGTTTCCAGTCCAGGGTGGACCTGGCTTGGCAGTTCGGGCTGGACTGTTCCCATGAGGCACAGGGTCAAGACTGATTTGCATATGGCTGGGTCCAAACTGGAATGGCATGGTGAGCAAAAAACGATGGATTTAGGCCCAGATCTCTGTACTGGGGTGAATGTATGACATTGTTCTGCATTCTGTCCATCAACTGTTGTTTTTGCATTGGACCTTTCTTGGTGCCAACGTAGCCAACAAACAGTTGGTCATCCACCCGGAACTATTGCGAGCGGTTGAGATAAAATGAGAGCGCACGTTTTGGGTCCAGACGGTGGAGCCTCTCTTCCTCTCTGGAAGGATGCGGAGGTGGAAAGAAGGTGGGCAAGGTAATAGTCTGCCCAATGTAAAAGGCTGTAACAACTTTTGGCATAAAGGAAGGACGGGGCCTGAGCACAACCTTGTCCGGATGGACTGATAGGAAAGGAGGCTTACAAGAAAGAGCCTGGAGCTCACTCACTCGCCTAGCGGAGGTGATGGCCACCAGGAAAGCAGTCTTCAAGGTCAAGAGACGAAGAGGACAGTTGTGAAGGGGCTCAAAGGAAGCGCACATCAAGTATGTAAGAACCAGATTCAAGTCCCACTGTGGCATCACGAAAGGAATAGGAGGAAAAAGGTGCGTAATGCCTTGAGAAATCTATTTACAACAGGGGACTTGAAAAGAGAGGGCTGATCAGGGAGCCTGAGAAAGGCCGAAATAGCAGAAAGGCAAGTCGAAAGGAATCAACTGCCGCCGCTCAATCTCCACGCAAAGAGGTGGAGGCTGGACAGGTTCGGGTGGAGGACCGTCCCCTGCTGCTGCGACAGAAGATCCTCCCGAAGAGGCAGTCTGATCGGAGGATCGATGCTCATACTGAGTAGCTCGGGATACCATACTCTTCGAGCCCAGTCCGGGGCCACAAGGATGACTTGTGCCCGGTCGCGCCTGATCTTCTTCAGCACTCTGGGCAGAAGTGGTATAGGTGGAAAGGCGTACAACAGACCGCAACTCCACTCGTGACGAAAAGCGTCGCCGAGCGAGTGCCGCCTTGGAAATTCCAACGCGCAGAATTGATGACATTGCGCATTCTCTTCGGTGGCGACTAGATCTAACCAAGGCTCTCCCCACTGCTGAAAGAGACCTTGCACCACCTCAGAGTGAAGACGCCATTCGTGATCCAGCATGCACCTGCGGCTGAGTTCGTCCGCCCTGGCGTTCAGAGAACCTGCCAGGTGTTGAACCACCAGGGACATGCCCTGATGTTCCAGCCATGTCCAGAGACGCAGAGCCTCCTGACACAGGGTCCACGACCCCACCCCGCCTTGCTTGGTGCAGTACCACATGGCGGTGGTGTTGTCTGTGAACACCTGCACTACTCTCCCCTTGACAGAGGGAAGGAATGCCTTCAGTGCAAGCCGTATCGCCCGAAGCACCAGAAGGTTGATATGGAGCTTGGACTCCGCCGGAAACCAGAGGCCTCTGATCTCCGCCTCTCACATGTGGCCGCCCCATCCCAGGAGGGACGCATCCGTCACCACTGTAAACTCCAATTGGGGAAGGGAGAGGGATCTGCCGTCGACCCAATGCCGGTTCGTGAGCCACCACTGCAACTGTCGTGCAGCTCCCTCCGTGATCTGGACGTGATCGGACATGTTCCCCTGATGCTGCGCCCACTGGAACTTCAGGTCCCACTGCAGAGCCCGGATATGCCATCTGGCATGATCGATCAGCAGGATGCAGGAGGCCATGAGGCCCAGCAGCCTCAGAGTCACTCTGACTGAAACCCGGGACAAGGGCTGAAAGACTGGAATCAGAGCCCGAATATCCCGGACTCGCTGTTTGGGAGGATAGACCCGAAACTGTGCCGTGTCCAGAACCGCTCCGATAAAGAGGAGCTTCTGAGAGAGAATCAGGTGCGACTTCGGCACGTTGATGGAGAGCCCCAGCAAGTGCAGGAGGTCGGACATAGTCTGGAGGTGGGAAACGACTGCCTTGGGCGAGCCCGCCTTCAACAACCAGTCGTCGAGATAGGGGAAGACTGAAACCCCTGATCTGCGCAGATGAGCTGCGACCACCGCCATCACTTTCGTGAACACCCGAGGGGCGCTGGTAAGGCCAAAAGGGAGCACGGTGAACTGAAAGTGCTCGTGGCCTACCGTGAACCGCAGGTAACTCCGGTGGGCTTGCAGGACTGGGATGTGGAAATAGGCATCCTGCAAGTCTAGCGCTACCATACAGTCTTGTGGATCGAGAGTAGACAAGACCTGAGCCAGAGTGAGCATCTTGAACTTCTCTTTGGGGAGGAAGCGATTGACGTTCCAGAGGTCTAAGATAGGACGCAGGCCCTTGTCCTTCTTGGGTACCAGAAAGTAGTGGGAATAGCAACCACGACCTACTTCTGGCGTCGGAACGTGCTCGATGGCCCCCTTGGCCAAGAGGGCCGCAACTTCCTGCTGAAGAAGCACCAAGTGATCCCCCGACATGCAGTGGTACTGAAGTGGCATGGCTGGAGAGGTAGTCTCGAAGGGGAGGGAGTAGCCCCTGCGGACTATCTCCAAAACCCACCTGTCCGAAGTGATGGTGCGCCAGTGAGGGAGGTGATGGCGAAGCCTGCCGCCCATTGGCGTTTGATGGGCCTGAAAGTTCGGACTCGGAAGGTTTGGAGGCAGTGGTGGCTGGGGTGGAGGTGGACTGACCCCCCCGCTGGTCCCTTGGTCCGCCACGGCGGAGCCCGCGTCCGCGCTGGGATGGTTGCTGCGCAGGCCTGTGGCTCTGTTGCAAACGCTGCAGGGCGCCCCTTCCGGTGCCACGAAAGGAGCGAAAAGCAGAAGGCGGAGGAGGGCGGACTGCAGAGAGTCCCAAGGACTTGGCCGTAGCCCGTGAGTCCTTAAACCGCTCCAACGCGCTGTCCGCTTTGTCGCCGAAGAGGCGACGGCCATCAAAGGGCATGTCCATAAGTGTGTTTTGGACATCCCCCAAAAATCCAGTGGTCCTCAACCAGGCGTGGCGGCGAACCGCCACCGTCGTTGCAATCGATCTGCCCAGTGAGTTGGCGGTGTCTAGGCCACAACGAATCATGAACTTAGCTGCGTCTCTCCCCTCTGCAACAGCCTGGGAGAGAGCTGTCTGGGCCTCCTCCGGACACTGGGGCAGCACTTGCGCCACCGTATCCCACAGAGAGTGGGAATAACGGCCCAAGAGGCATGCGGTGAACTGGTGGAAGAAAAAAATTTCTTTCCGAACTGATCCAGTTTCTTGGATTCCCTATCCGGTGGTGCGGAAGGGAAGGCGGTCGGGGAAGCAGAGGCTTGGACAACCAAGCTCTCGGGGTGGGATGTTGGGAGAGGAAAATGGGGTCACCCGGAGCCGGGCGATGGCGTCGGGCCACGTTCCTATCCACAGGAGCCCCGGTGGTGGGCCTGGACCAAGTGCCCAAAAGAACGTCAGAAAGGGCTTCATTGAAGGGAAGCAGCGGCTCCGCAGAAGTAGCTGCTGGCTGAATGAAGCACCTCTGTCAGGAGGTTAGTCCTGACGGCCACAGTAGGGAGCACGAGGTGTAGGGCCTCGGCCGCCCTACGCAACACCACAGCATAACTAGCACCCTCCTCCGTAGCCACGGTAGGAGGAGACAGCATGCCAAGGTCTGGTGAGGTATCCAGACCACTGGCGTCCCCCAACTCCTCAGCCCAGTCCTGTTCAGACTCGCAAGCAGCTGCGAGAGGGTCCTCAGACCCCTCCCAGTCCTCCCCTACCTCCTCAGGCTGTTCAACAGGCCTAAAATAAGGAGCAGTGACCTGGGGATAGAAATCCCCGAGCAATGTCGAGAACGGCATCGATCGACGCCGGCTCGACGCCGCGTCCACTTCGGGGTTGAAACCGGGGTCAACGTCGTCCCAAGGAGAAGCGGCGTCAGAAGTGGTGCCGGTGGGGTCGACGTCGGTGGAGGTATTATAAGGTCAACCGGCGTCGACCGGGATCCAGGCCTGGATCCAGGGGGGTCATGCGGCGCCGAGGCCGGAGCCGACAGCGACGCCGGGGCCGCCGGGGAGGAAAAGCGAGGACCCCCAGTCGGGTCCGCGGGGCCCGAAGGCGCACCAGCGGGACCCGACGGCCCAAAGAGGCAAGCCATGGGCGACAGGAATTCCTGTATTTGGGCCGGAGTCGCCGACGGACCCGGGAAGGGCGGGTAGGCCGGCGGCGACTGCACAGGCTCCGCTGGAGCCGCGGGGGAGGCACCACCCGCACCCTCAGCCGCGTCGCGCGACCGGCGAGGAGAAGTCGGAGAACGATGGCGTTTCTTCGACTTCTTGTGCTTTGCCTTACCTGACCCCGAGTGCGAAGACTTGGATCCCGAAGACCGATGGTGATGACTCCGAGCACGGTCCCTCGACCTCCCACGGGACCGGGACCTCGAACGGCACGGAGCCGACTGCCGGGCTTCCAGCAACTTTTGGGACCGCTCCCGCAAAGTCTTCAGCACCATGGCCCGCCAGTCGGGGCACGACATGGGGTCGTGGTCGCACCCCAGGCAGAAAAGACACACACGGTGCGGGTCCATCACCGACATCATACGGTGACAGTCCCCGCAGGACTAAAACCGGGCATCCTAACTGCACCAGGAGTCGAAGACTTGACGAAAAATAGAGACAATAAGCCTCAAAAAGTCAGTCAAAAATTGACTGGGGGTTCCTGCTCTTCCCGGATCTGCGCTTGCTGGCGTGGAAAAAGAAAGAACTTACGTTAGCGCGTGTGGGCGGTGTCTAAGTAGGGCCCGCCACGTCATCTCGGCGACCACGACGCCAACGACGGACGCGGAGCCGCACGATGCCACCTACCGACGCGCAGGGGTACTGCTGACGAAAACTTTCCGGATCCAGTCTGGCGACTGGGGATATTCTAAGGTAAGGAATCTATCACTATGGGCCCAATTCTGATGCGGGTTGGAAAAGCTTCCCTACCGAGGGCCTGATTCTGATGCGGTTAGGAAGGCCTCCTAACGGCATTTGCTCCTTCCAAATCGGATCAGGAACGTGTCTTCCCGACCGAGGGCCCAATTCTGATGCGGTTAGGAACAAATGTTCCCTTTGAAGTCAATGGGAGTTCAACCAAATCGTATCTGGAAGCATCCGGATGCATCCTACTCCGCCGGTCGGACTTTCCCGATCCGAGTGGGTCGGACACCATTTCCCAACCGATTCGGTCGGGAAGCTTTTCCAACCCGCATCAGAATCGGCCCCTAAGTGTTTCTTTCAGATATATATATTTACTGTAAAACAATAAATAAACTATTAATTTAAATGTATTTTATAATTTTAAGAATATATAAAAATGTAACAAATAAATATATATATACATACACCAATAACATAAAATGTATGTTAAAAAACATTCTATTATTAATTAAAACATTAAACTATTTAAAAATATTTAAACTTAAATTTCCCACTCCAATAATTGCAACAGTAGGGAAAATGTTGGATAGCAGAGAGGTAAAAATTACTATTCCCACTCCAGTGAGTGCAACAGTAGGGAAGGTGTTGGATAGCGGAGAGATAACATTTACTAGTCCTACTCCAGTGAGTGCAACAGTAGGGAAAGTGTTGGATAGCGGAGGGATAAAAATTACTATTCCCACTCCAATGAGTGCAACAGTAAGGAAAGTGTTGGCTAAAGGAAGGATAATAATTACTATTCCCATTCCAATTAGTGCAGCAGTAGGAAAGGTGTTGGATAGCGGAGGGGTAAAATTACTATTCCCACTCCAGTCAGTGCAACAGTAGGGAAAGTGTTGGGATAGTAGAAGGGTAAAAATTACTATTCCCACTCCAGTCAGTGCAACAGTAGGGAAAGTGTTGGATAGCAGAAGGGTAAAAATTACTATTCCCACTCCAGTCAGTGCAACAGTATTGTATTGTATTGTATTGTATTGCATATTTATATAGCGCATGCTGCCTCCCTGCGGGTATCCTGGCGCTGTCACTTAGCAGAGGAATTCGTCAGTCTACAGTGCTTCTCAACCTAAGGAATGGCATTATCATTCCTAGGGAAGAGCCATGTTTTCAGATTCAGAGGGGTAAAATTACTATTCCCACTCCAGTCAGTGCAACAGTAGGGAAAGTGTTGGATAGCAGAGGGGTAAAAATTACTATTCCCACTCCAGTCAGTGCAACAGTAGGGAAAGTGTTGGATAGGGGAGGGATAAAAATTACTATTCCCACTCTAGTCAATTCAAAATTGAAAACAAACAAAATATCAACAAAAAATATTTGAAAAACAAAATAAATTAAAAAATATATATAAATATGTAAAAAAAAATATATATATATTTATTATTATAATTTAAAAACATATTATAATGTTAAATACATATCACATCGCATAAGCCGCAGAACAGCTCCTCCTTTCTACAAAACATCCCACTTCCTCGGCTCTCGCAAGCAGAACTTACAATCCTGGACGAACCTATCACGCTCGTAGAAATCGGGGAGGCAATTTCCTCACTCGCCACCCACAAGACTCCCGGTCCAGATGGGTTTCCCGCGGAATATTATGCAACATTCCGTGAAACCCTGATCCGAAGAATCCATGCCCTCTTTGAGGAAACTATAGAGAAAGGCGCCTTCTCCTCAGTCACTGACACAGCCACCATCGCGGTCATACCCAAAGTACACCCTCCCCTGCCCTCATGTGCTCAATACCGTCCAATTTCACTCATTAACGCGGAAGTAAAAATGTACGCAACCATCCTCGCTACCCGCATGAAACAGGTGCTCCACACCCTCATCCACCCTGATCAATGTGGCTTCATGCCACGCAGCAGCACAAGACATTGTCTTAGACGGCAACAGGTAGCCCTCGCCCACCGTAGTCGCCTTTCGCTATACCTAGCCCTAGTGCTGCTCGATTTTGAAAAGGCCTTTGATATGGTTAATTGGCATTACCTTGGGGACGTGATGGAAAGGGCAGGCTTCGGGCCCTCCTATCAAAGAATGGTGAAGATCCTTTACCCTACTCCATCAGCCAGGGTCCTCATAAATGGAGCATTGTCGGACACCTTCCTGATCGAGAGGGGAACCAGACAGGGATGTCCGCTTTCCCCTCTCCTCTTTGCCCTTGTAATTGAACCTTTAGCATGTCACAAACAGATACAGGGGTGGCGCTGGCAGGGTTCCCACCAGGACCGAATCGCTTTATATGCAGACGACGTCCTCCTCTACTTGGCTGACCCGGCCCGCTCCGGACAAAGATCTCTTCAGATCCTCCAATCGTTTGAGAAGGCGTCAGGCTTACGTCTCAACCCGGCCAAGTCCACTGTGGTGCCCCTCCATGCCTTTAGGGAGTGCGTGGATTGGCAAGCAACCATCCCCTTGCGAAGGTTCTCATTCAAATATCTCAGGATCTGGGTGGTGCTCCTCCCCGAGCTGACCTGGTCCCTTAATCTCACCCCACTCCTCAAACGCACAAAAGATGACCTCCGTCGTTGGCAAACTCTTCTACTTAACCCCCTTGGCAGAATTGCACTCTTCAAGATGATGGTTCTCCCCTGTCTCTTGTACACCATTCAAAACCTTCCGCTCCACCTCCCTTGCAGCTGGTTCTGCGACCTGGACGGGGTAATCACGACCTTCCTCTGGGGTGGCTCGAGATCGCGTCTGGCCCTCACAACATGTCAGCGGGCCATGTACGAAGAGGGTATGGGGATGACAAACCCTTTTCTATACTACTTAGCCACGCGCCTTTTAGTGATCCACGATTGGTTTAATGGCGGATGGTCGGATCCAACTTACCGGCAGGAGCTGGAGAGCCTCGGGTTCTCTCAGGTCCAGGCCATGCTCTATGGGACCCCAATTCCACACACTCTACCAGTAGTTACCCGCACAGTTCTCCTGGCATGGCGCTCCGCGCTGTGGGACATCCACTGGGACACTAAACTCTCACGGCAAACACCGCTGTGGCACTTGGTTGCGAGAGGTCGCAACACTACCAGGATTCCAGAAATGGGATTTGATTGGCATAACTTGCCTGGGAGACATATGGAAGGGGGAGCACCTGTCCTCCTTTCGGGACCTCCAACAGGCATACTCCTTGCACCCCACCCAATTCTTTTGATATCTTCAGCTGCAACACGCCCTGGCCCTCCACATCCCTGACCACACAGCCATCCCCGAATTTAGCCCATTAGAGGCCAAGCTCCTTATGAGGAACTTAGGAAAGGGGGAATATCCCAAATTTATCGATCCCTGGTTAACAATACCCCATCTACACTAGAACCTCTTAGAGCCCGCTGGGATCGCTGGCTTGGTCCTCTAGAGGAGGAAGACTGCAGGGATGCCTTGATGGCCCCTAGGACACACTGTATCAGCCAGGCTCCGCCTCATTCAGATCTACTACCTTCACTGCGCATATCTTACCCCGGTGCGGCTCCACAAAGCAGGTTTCCTCACAATGTCTGCGCTGTAAAGCAGAACCAGCCGACTTCTACCACATGGTTTGGTCCTGTGCCATCCTATCTAAATCCATTGTGCCTGAGTTAAGTGCAATACTGGGGTGGGAAGTCCTCCTTAGTCCCCTTGCCCTTCTCCTGGGGGTGATGGAGGGACTAGATGGTTCCCGGGCTGACAAATTATTTCTAGGATCAGCCATTCTGATAGCCAAAAGGGACATTGCAGCGGCCTGGAAGTACTCGACATCTCCCTCTATAGCTAAATGGCAAAAGGGTGTAAATTGGTGCGCCATCCAAGAAAAAGCTGTCTACGAAGCAAGAGGGTGCCCAGCTAAACATGAGCGTGTATGGGGCAAATGGATGGGACCATTATACTGAGTATCCGCTGCGTGGGTGGGCCCACACCTCAAACGAACAGAAAGGGGAAATCACTTATAACCGTACTGAAATACCTGATATATCAAAGTGGTGCTATGTTTACTTTGTTGTTCAAAAATGCCAATAAAATTCGTTATTAAAAAAAAAAATACAAATCACATACCTAGAAATATTTTATTAAATAAAATATAAAGATATTTTTCAAACAAACAAATATTTTTAGTTACAAATTATTTATAAACAAAAACATTACGTATTTATTTTATTTACATCCTACCCTATATCACCACATAATTCACAACCCACATCTAAATTAAAAATTAAATGTACTTCCAAAATTAACCTAAATAATTATCAATTAAATAAATATTATTAATTAAAAAACAAATTAAAACATAAAAATTAATTAACTTCCCATCTTTTACCCCTAGAAACCCCACAACCCACACCTAAAATTAATTACACAATTCCCATATTTAATTTTCAATTAAGGAAATAGTATTAATTAACAACTAATTATTAATTAATTAAAAATAAATTACTTCCCACCGTTTACCCCTATAAACCACACAACCTGCACCAAAACATAATTACACAATTCCCATATTTAATTTTCAATTAAAAAATTATTAATTAACAGTAAATTATTAATTAATTAAAAATACATTACTTCCCACCATTTACCCCTATAAACACCACAACCCGAACCTAAAGTTAATTAAACAATTTTCATATTTCATTTTCAATTAATTAATAATTAACAACTAATTATTAATTAATTACAAATAAATTACTTCCCACCCTTTACCCCAATAAACCCCACAACCCACACCTAAAATGAGTTACACAATTTCAATATTTACTTTTCAATTAATCAATTAATATTAATTTACAACTAATTATTAATTAATTACAAATAAATTACTTCCCACCCTTTATCCCTATAAACCCCACAACCTGCACCTACAATTAATTACACTATTTCCATATTTAATTTTCAATTAATTAATATTAATTAACAACAAATTAATAAGCAATTAAAAATAAATTACTTCCCAAAATTAACACTATAAAATATAAATTAAATAAATATTAATAAATAAAACAAATCATTAATTTATTATAATTAAATTACTTCCCACCCAATTCCCCTATAAACCCACAACCAGCTACGGAACTAAAAAACGCAAAATTTAATTAAAATAACATTGATAACTACTAAAAATGTAACACATATATTAAAAAACAAACAATACTTATACAAAAAAAGACATCACATACATTTAAGATATATACTAAAATACATAACACTAATTAAAAAAATCGATATTTTAAACAACTATATTTTTGCAAACGATATTATTGACTTCTATATGTTTAAACATTATGGGCCAGATGTACGTCGCCCAAAATAGCGCCTCACAAATTGCGAGTCTTTTGCGGCCCGCAATTTGCGTGGCGCTATTTAGGATGTACAACAGTCTGTAACACACTGTTAGCGATTCCCAATGGGGTCGCAAATTGAGAGGCTCATGAATATTAATGAGCCTCTCGCAATTTGCGACCCCATTGGGAATGGCAGGCCCTCCCAGGTATGGTGGCCTGCTGGGCTCAGCAGACCACCATGTCTGGTACTGCTTTTAAATAAAACAGTTTTTTTTTTTTTTTAAATGCAGCCCGTTTGCCTTAAAGGAAAACGGGATGCATTAAAAAAAAATTCAAAATGAAACGTTTTTGTTTTATTTTTTAAGGGCAGGCAGTGGTCCCTGGGGCCACTGCCTGCCCTTAAAAAATATTTTCCCCTGCATTTGCAAAGGGGAAGGGGTCCCCTGGGGACCCCTTCCTTTTTGCGACCCCATTCCCACCCTCTTGAAGAGGGTGCTAATTTCCGAGTGTTTTGCTACCGCAATTGCGGTTACAAAACATTTGTATATGGGGTTGCGCTCGCTATTAGGAAGGGAACGCCCCTTCCTAATAGCGACTCGCAATTCCAAAATAGCGAGTTGCAAATAAATTGCGACTTGCTATTTTGGTATGGTACATATCCCTATTGGTTTTTGCATGCGCAAACGGGTTCGCAAACCCGTTTGCGCATGCAAAAACCATCGTACATCTGGCCCTATATTTCTTACCTTTAAATCAATATTCTTGACCACGATATTCTTGCTGTCGATATTTTTCACTGACGATATTTAGGACTCGATATTCCTATAGTTCGAAATTTCCAACTCGATATTTTGTCAGCATACCGTCCTGCCTTCATCTGCTCAAGCTTGGTTCAGCAGCAGGAGGGCAGAATCGTGTCTCTGGTCGGCAGCAGCCATAGTTTGCTGTCCGGCTCCGTGGGTATGATTCCAACATGTTTGATACCAAACACGACAGGGTTCGTTCCAGCCTCTTTAGAGATGGTCATCGCGTAATGACGCATGACCACTCTATGTATCGCAATGGCTGATGCACTTATAACCCAGTAGAATTTACTCCGAAGTTTGTAGGGGTGTTCTGCTCATGCAAAGGCACCCACACACGTAGAACTGAGCACCCTGCCTTCAGGATTGAAAGGCCTGCCTTAGGAGTGGACTTATAGGTTTTAAGTGCAGTGACCTCAGATATAAGAAACTTATATCTGCCGTAAGTGGTGCTAGCACAGGCTTACACAGGCTGCAATGGCAGGCCTGTAGTCACAATTTGAGTGGTCTCTCATGGGTGGCATAATACATGCTGCAGCCATGTGAGACCCCTAGTGTACCTATGCCCTGGGTACCTCAGTACCATATACTAGGGACTTATAAGGGTACACAAGTAGCCTATCTGGGATGTACCCAAGTACTCACCATAACCAATGCGAGGTAGAAAGCACAGAGACTGGGGTCCTGATTAGCAGGGTCCCAGTCAAACTAGTCAGAAACAGCATAACACCAGGCAAAAAGTGGGGGTAACCATGCAGAAGGATCCTACCTTCCTACATAACCCTCCCTCCAAACAAAAGGAGATTAGGCTAACCTTGCCCAGTTGGGTCTTTATTTCCTAAGTGGCCATATCAGGAGGATCCTGCACTGGCATGGATACCCCCTGTGATATGGTCCACTGAGAAGTTCCTCCCCTGTAGGGGCTCGGATCATCTCAAAAGTTTGGGGTGTCTACTTGGCAACGGTTTGAGTCCAGAGAGGGCCTTGCGGGGTGTCTAATTAGGGAAGTGAGGCCCTAACAGGGTTGGTCTCAACTTCTCAGTACACTTGTCATAATAGAGGCCTTCCTCTCTAGGTCTGACTTGTACCTATCTCTAGGAGTCAACCTTTTGCTGAGTACAGCTTTTGGTTGATCCTTTCTGATTGGGGCAATGGGGGGCCAGTGAATGTTTAGGGCATTATTGCCCCAGGTCTTTGGGGGATGTCACCTGCTAAGGGTAAGAGGGATCCCTCAGATTGCTGAGGGTTACCCATCTGGCTAGTATTACTAGACTAGGGGGTCCCTAATTTGTGGATGAGGGGAATCCTCTTGGCAGTGGGTCCTTTTGGGTCCACTGACATCCCTGGCCTCTGCAGCACCAGGCTACTGAGGCTTGGCAGAGAGTGGCAGGATACCTGCTCTAGACTGGTTACCTCCTTGGAAGGTTTCCCTACCCTCCGTGGCTCTGTCAGGACAGGCCTGACCTCCTCTGGGGCAGTTTCTTCACAAGGGGTAGGATCAGTTCCGTGAAGAGGCTGACCCTCACCTGAAGTTCTTCTCTCCTTGTGCTCTCTGTGGGAGCTGGGTGGGTCATTTATTCAGGCTCCACGGCTCCTGAGTTTCCCTGGGGTTGGCCTGGGACCCTAGGAGTCACACCAACCTGCT
Source organism: Calotriton arnoldi (assembly GCA_963921515.1). Classification (NCBI taxonomy): domain Eukaryota; kingdom Metazoa; phylum Chordata; class Amphibia; order Caudata; family Salamandridae; genus Calotriton; species Calotriton arnoldi. The sequence goes on along the minus strand of CAWUFW010001426.1, from coordinate 2,736,720 downwards.
CAGGGAGGCCTAACATTACTAGATGGGCCTTCAGTTCTACTTCAGTCCAGGCTGAAGTTTCCAGATCATTGCCCAAGAGGCAATCTACAGGCAGGTTTGGGGACACTGCCACCCTTTTAGGGCCAGTGACCCCTCCCCAGCTAGAATTGACTATGGCCATGGGAAGGTCATTCCTAACACGATCAGTGTTTGTCACCTGATAAAGGTACCCAGGAAAAAGCTGAAGTGAGGACACCAGTTTCCCTGTCACCATAGTGACACTACCCCCTGTGTCCCTACAGGCTACAGCTTTCTGACCATTAATCAGAGGCTCCTGTCTGTACTTGCCCAAGGTATTGGGACTTCCAGTAAGAGTGGCAAAACTCATGCCACAATCACAGACTAATGTGGCCTGTGTGGGGGATCTGGCTAGGACAGTATCCACCTCAGAACCCCATGAGAACCCAACTAAACTTTGGGGTGCACTACTACCACCTGGGGGGTTACTACTTGGGGCACTAGGGGGTGCAGTAGTAGTAGTAGTAGGTGTATTCTTATTGCTGGCCTTGGGGCAATTTGAGTCTTATTTCCTGTGGCCTTTCTCTTTGCAGACATAGCAATAATGTTTCTTTCCAGGGGAAGAAGGAGTTTGGGACCCACACCCAGACGAAGACTTTTGGGGACCTTCAGAGGACTTCTCTTTAGACTTATCCCCACCTTTCTCTTGGGCCTTTGAAGAATCCTTCTTCTGGTCACATCCACCACCATGGGTTTTCTGCTTAACCCTGGTGCAGGCCCATTTGTCTGCCTTCTTTCCCAATGCTTGGGGAGAGGTCAGATCAGAGTCCACCAGGTACTGGTGCAAAAGTTGGTTCCAACAGTTATTAAGGATGTGCTCCCTCATGATCAAATTGTACAACCCTTCAAAGTCCTGTACCTTGCTTCCATGAAGCCAGCCTTCCAGAGCCTTAATAGCACTGTCTACAAAATCTACCCAGTCCTGGGTGTGTGCCTTCTGGGTCTCTCTGAATTTATTCCTATACTGTTCTGTGGTTAAGCCAAACCCATCTATGAGAGCACTCTTCAGTACTGAGTAATTGTCAGCATCCTCTTCTCTAACAGGAAGGAGCTTGTCTCTACCTTTATTAGCAAGGAGTGCCACAGGATAGCTGCCCACTGCTCCTGGGGGACCCTCAGTACTTTACAGGCCCTCTCCAAAGCAGTGATCAATTTATTTATGTCATCCCCCTCCTGATAAGGAGGGACTATCATGCTCAGGTTCCTATTGTCAAAAACGTTTCTCTGATTCTAGGGACACTGTTGCTGCCACCATGGGACTCTAGTCCCAGTTTCTTCCTAGTCTTCTGTTCTTCCAGGGACTCTTTGTCAAGGGCCAAAAGAACTCTCCTGAGCCTAGGTCTGACTTTCACAAGTTTGAGCATTTGGGTATTCCCTTTCCAAAGAGTTGTCACTCTGACTAGATATGGAGGTCCCTATGAAAGTGCCTGAAGCATTGGATTCTATTGAGGAGTACTTAGACCTCCTTGGTCTGCTCTGGACCCTCCCAGTGGGAACAAAGGGGATGTCCTCTGTGCCATCTGCACTATTCCCTGAGGGGTCAGAGGTTGGCAGGGAGGACTCATTAGATTCATCCTGCCCATACTCTGAAGTTTGGTCACTAGGGGGACCCTTAGTACTCCATCTTCAAGAGTATTCGCACCCACATTATCCTGTTCTTCTGCCCCTCCAGAATTTTTGTCATCCTTGTGCAGCAGCTCTAAGAGCAGCTTAATGGTGGGGTTGCCACCAGTCTTTATCTTCCTAAGGCTACACAGGGTCCTTAGTTTCTGGAACTTTAGACCACTGCACTTAGTAGACTGGGGTACACTGTTATCCCCAACTACAGACATGGTTCTAGGTGTAGTGAGGTGTTGCACCTACTTACCCTAGTGGAAACTAAACTCTCTGAGGTTGGAGAAAGGGTTGTGCTAGACCCTTAACTACCCAACCCTAAATTCAGTAGAACTTACTTATTCTAAGCTGTATTATATGTGCCTAATGTTAGTGATGGTTTTTCAATTAATCAACACGAAGATTAGCTGGTAAAACAATGCAGGCTTGAATCCCAACGGCTGCACATCAATGTAGGAGGCTGGCTTAGTATATGGTGCTCACTTGTATAAGTGTAGCACCCTGCACTAATCCAGACAACCCTTATGGTGATTTTAGCGGTCTTATTTAATTTTTTTTTTTTTTTTTAATCCTCATATCACAGAATATGCGTCTGCAATTCTTATAGGGCCGCCCATCTGATCTATGCGCCCCGCGGCCACTGCATTCGCTTTGGTCTGTGAACCAATCCAGACCTGCACCATTGTTGGTGGCTTGGTGTAATCATTGGACCATGAGGAGTTATTCGCATCCCAAACCTCTACACCACAATATAAAGGCCTGCCAGATATCAAGGCAATTCTCTTTCCCTCCTCCCTGGTCCAGACGAGCCATTTTAGAAGCTGCTTTAACCCAATCTTCCAACTTAGGGGGCAGAGGGTCTCTCCATTTCATACATATTTCCCTCCGTGCTATCAAGACAAGATACAGCAGTAGACCTCAATGTGAATGCTTCATCTTCTTACTTATCGTACCATCTTCCTCAAAAAGAACAAGTGCCACATTCAAAATGATTTCCCTGCCAAAAATACCACATAGGGCTTTCTCAATTCCACTCCAATAGACTCTCAGCCTGGGACAATCATAAAAAACGTGGAGGTCATTTGCTTTTATAAGATCACACCTTGGACATTTGGGGATGGGAGATGGAACAAACTTTGCTATCTTAGCCGGAGTCCAATACAGCTGATTGTTAACAAAAAAGCGATTCTTCTTGAGGTTAGCCGGCTTTACATACTTATATAGAAGCTTCAAGGAAAGTTCATAAATTGCTTCGGTATCGCACTCCAAAAAACCTCATTCCATACTGAGTGTTGTGGAGGATACTCCTTCTCATCTGCCTCCAAGGACTTCTTATACCATTTAGCAATTTCTTTACTTTTAAGATTGACATCTTGAAAGGATTGCTCCAATTCCCAGTCACCACAGATTTCATTCTTCTCAGCTGTGAACCAAGATACTAATTGCATATATTTGAATCTGGAGAAGTCACTTCCAATCCTGGCTCTTAGAACCTCCCATGGATGGACCCCCTCTGATGTTATCAGGTCTGACCAGATTGTAATGCCCGCCTTTCTAATTGGAATAGTTAGGCTATCTTTAAGGTATAGCGGGGTCCCAGGAGACTCCCAGATTGGGGCAAAATCAGAGTAGTAACATACCCCCCATCTGCTTCTAACCTTATACCACCAGCTGAGGGCAGACTTCAGTACTTTTAAACGTACTTTTTTGAAGTACCTTGGTGCCCCAAATTTGTACAGGAAACCATCCCCCCCATCCTGCCTTATCATTTCAGCCAAAAGTCTTCCCCACGTTGAATCATCAGGCTTCATGAGCAACATCCGGATGTTCTTAAATTGAAAGGCTACACAGTACCAATTGATATCAGGGAGAGCCAGTCCACCTTGATAAGCCTGCGTCTAAGCTTCTTCCAGGCCAGCCTAGCTCCCTTATAGGCCCAAACAAAACTTACTATCTTACTCTGGATTTTACTAATACCCAGCTTTGGGAAATTGAGGGGGATGGCATTAAACAAGTAAGTTAATTTGGGGAGAATAACCATTTTAACTAGGTTAACCCTTCCATAGATTGTTAAAGGAAGGTTTTCCACCTTGCTAATAAACGATCAATTTCTTTTATAACCCTATTTAGGTTGATCTGCGGAATCTTCTCGATGTCTTTAACGATTCTAATACCCAAATATTTAAAATCTTGACTTGCTCCCCCCCCCCAATAGCCGATATTCCAACACATCACCTCGGTTTTAGAGGTGTTGGCTAGATACCCCGACAAAGATACGAACTCTTCTAGCATGGTTTCAACCCTTGGAACTGCCACTGCGGGGTTATCAGTATATAACAGCAAGTCATCAGCGTACAAAGGAACCTTGCTGCTATAATCATGGGATTTAAAGGGAGTTATTAAGACATCTGCTCTTATTGCCTGTGCCAAGGGCTCTATATAGATATTGAACAACAGGGACGAAAGGGAACAACCCTGTCTTGTTCCTCTGAGTATATTAAAACTAGATGTTAAAATCCCGTTCAATAGTATTTTAGCAGAGGCCCCCTGATAGCATTTTCCCAAAGTCTGGATAAAAATAGACCCAAAACCCATTATTCTTAACACTTCCCAAAGATATACCCAGCATATATTCTGTCAAACGCCTTGGCCGCATCTAGTGCCACCACGGCCAAGGGCTCAGATCGAGTGATTGCTAAATCTGTTACCTATGAGTTGCTGTGTTTTTTCTTGGATATACCTTTGAGGGATAAATCCTTTCTGATCAGAATTAATCAGCTGTGGAACAATTTTAACCAGCCTCCCTGCTAGAATGCTCGTAAAGATCTTATAGTCAGCATTCAGCAGGGAGATCGGTCTGTAAGAATCGGCCCTTAAAGGGTCCTTAGAGGGCTTCAGAATGAGCACTATTGTTGCCTCCTTCCAGGACATAGGTACCTGGCCCCCTAATCGATAGACCGAATTAAACAGAGTGCCCATGATTGGAACTAGCTCCTCCACCAGGAGTTTATGTACCTCGCTAGGAAGCGCATCTGTACCTGCTGCTTTATTCGTTTTGCATATTCCAATTTGCTCTCTGATCTCGTCCTCTGTTATTGGGGCATCTAGTTTTTACAGCTTTCAGCTGTTAGAGTAGGCAAGGATTTCTCCCTCAACCTGGTTTTAAAGGTCTCGATATTAGGTGAGATCTCCTCCTTATATAGCTCAGAGAATAAAGAGAGTAGACAAGCTTGCATGTCCTCCGATCTACGAGATGTCTCCCCATTTTCATTTATAATTAGTTCGTTTATATGGTTCTTTGCCCGATCCGTTCTGGCCTTCCAGGCCAGAAGTGCTCCTGCCTTCTCTCCATACTCGAAATTCTGCATGGACTTTGTCAGCCACTGTGCCTTACATTTCTGATCAAGCCTGATCCTGTAATCTTGGCGGGCATTTTCAAGCTTTCTCTGAGCTTGCTGTATTCTTTCAGGGGCCCCCTGATTGAGCCGGATCAGGTCTACTTCCAATTGGGAGATTTTATCCTCCAGCGTTCTTAACTCTTGTGATTCCTCTCTATTTTTAGTACAGATAAGACTATGCAGAAAGCCCCTCAGATATGCCTTAAAGGCATCCCAAACATAGTCTATAGACGTAGACCGAATATTTATAGTAAAATAGTCGAGGGATACATGTTTGAGCCCTATAGCTATCTCTGGATCCGCCAACATAGATATCTTAAGTGTCCATCTAGGTCTTAATTTATACCTACTCCCCGCTAAAGAAAAAGCAACAGGAGAGTGATCGGATATATGACTTGGCTGAATAGTAACTGACGTCGTATCATCTATAATAGACCTATCGGCCAGAACATAGTAGATTCTTGAGAAATGCCCGTGTTTCTTGCTGTGAAAAGTAAAACCCTGTATGTTGCCCTTCTTAGCTCTCCACATATCAGAAAGCTCCAAGTCATGCATCATGTTATTTAAAGCCTGACGGACCCTGGGCGCCCCTACATAGTGACTCTGGTTCGATCTATCCAACAGGGGGTCAAGCAACACGTTAAAATCTCCACCGATTATTATAGGGGAAACTACTTCCATCAAGTTCCATTGTAACTTGCATAAGTGCGTAGGGTCATCGATGTTCGGACCGTAGAAAGATACACATGCTAACTCCGATCCTCCAAAGTCTAGTTTGGCTATAATCCATCTCCCAGTTTGATCTATTTTAAATCATTTAATTATACATCCTGCCCCGTTTTATCAAGATAGCAACCCCCTTACAATGGGCTGTCTGTTCTGATGTACAAAAATATTTTATCCAAGAGTACCGTGAAAATACGATACGACTCTCTGAAAGACTCAAATGGGTCTCCTGGATTAAGCAGAACTGGGCTGGGCTTTGCTCTAGATATTTCATTGCTAACCTCTGCCTACGAAGACATCTTAAACCATTAATGTTCCACGAGAGGAGATTTAGATCTCTAACTCCCATCAGAAAGGATCATCCATTGAAGAGGCCACCTAGGCATATCTACAACTAACAAAAAATATAACCCAGGACAGGCTAACTGATATTGAGAATGTAATAGAGGATTCTTTTTTTCTAAAAATTTCCCACTGCTCCCCACCCCGTGATCCACCCCCACTTCCCACCCACGTGCCCCTCCAACCCTCCGGGGAACCCTCCCTATTATATTAGGCTAAAAGCCTAAAGGGCTTCAGTCCCTCGGGCAAATATAATTTGTTTCTTCACATTTTCCTTTCCCTGATCTCTCTAAGCTTCCCTCACTTCCGCATCTCGCTACACCTATACCCCTGCTCCCTTCTTAATTTTATCTATAAGATCATCTACTTCCTCTACTGAGCGGTGGACATACATATGATTGTTCCACATAGTATGTAGTGATGCTGGGAACTTCAGCTGTGCCCTTGCCCCCAATTTGTTCAGGTCCTCCATCCGTTTGCCCATCTCCCATTGTTTCTGTGCGGTGGTGTGGCACACATCGATCTAATAGCAAATGAGAAAGAGTCGAATGTTAAGGTGCCTTCCTTGAGTGTTGCCGATAGGATTGTTTCTTTTACGGTATATGTACGAAAATTAATCAGGATTTTCCTGGGCTTCTGTTTTGCGGGGTTTCTTTTATAGGGATCTCGATGCACCCGCTGTATTTCTTGGGATAGATCAACATTTGGGGAGTTTTTTAAGACTGTATTTTTCAGTAATGATATCACAAACCCCCTCATATCAGAGCCTTCAAGAGCTTCGGGGACATTGATCAGTCTCAGATTGTTTCTCCTAGAATGATTCTCGAGACGCTCTAGATCTTCCTTTATTTCTCTATTTTGACTCACTAATTTAGCCATTTCTGCTGAGGATATATTAAGTGCCTCTTTGATTTTTGGAATCTCCTGCTCCAAAGTACCCGTTCTTAAAGATACTTCTTCCAGCTTCTGGGCTAGCACTGCACAGGAGGCCTGGATTGCTACCTGGTTGGTTTCGGAGACTGTAAATCTATTCCCCATCTCTTCCTTAAGTGCTAGGAGAATATCCGCCAGAGATCCTGGGTTTGTCGTAGGAGAGTGTTGGAGAGATAGTGCTTGTTGTGTTAATTCTGAGTGAAGACCTAGCTGGGTGTCTTGCGCCTCCAACACACTAAAACGATTTGAAGTGGAGACTGCAGGGTGTACAGAAATTTGGGGGCAACTAGAGTCCTCAGATAATGTCACTGCCAATTGGTTAGGAATCATTGATGTAGAAAGAGAGTGTGAAACTTCCAATGGCATAATCGGCATAGTCAGCGTAGTCTGAGGTTGACTCAATTCCATCTTGCTGACAATAGAGGGGCGTGAGCCTTCTTTAATAGGGACTGAGTTTTGGCAGGAGTAGCGAGAACTTTATAGTAAGACTTTAAAGAAGGTGTAATCTTCACTATAGGTGCCGATACTTACTTCCCTCTGCCTCTTCCTCTGGTTCTATGGCTTTTGATGCCTATAGGGGGCTCAATTTTTGCTCCCTTTTCTTTTGCTTTATCTTTCTACCCCCCCCTTCTTCTTTTTTTTGTATCTCAGAAGCATTTACACTGGTTACGGGGGGGGCTTGGTAGGTCACCCCGGTGTAGGGTAAAAGCTGTATGGCCCTTGTACGAAGAGTATATCTGCACACTTTCATTGAGGAATTGACTTTAGTGTGCTGACCCTCACTCCTCTCCATATACCAAAAGTCTCCCCCTCCTCCTCCTCCACCTGATCCCACAACAGCCGCAGAGATCACACTCCGCCAATGCCGGCTCAATCCAAAGGAAGGAGAGGTCTCTGGGTGTCCAGCAAGGTCAGCCTTACCTTCTTTTTCAGGCTCAATTCCTGCAATTCCTGTAATTGGTCTCAGCTCCTTTCGCCCTACCTGAGGGGTTTGTTTCCCCGTCCCAGTCCGCGCGTGTCCCTGCGCCACCGCAGGATAGCCTCCAGTGCTGACTCTGCCCCCAGAAGTCCGGACCTGGAAACACGCAGCTCGGCTGCGACGCCACTCCCGAGCCGCGCCCACCCAACGCAAGGCTCGGAGTGCTGTGGAGGCTCCCCGGGGCTCTGGAGCCATCCGCCGATCGCAGACAATCCACAAGAGCTGGAAAAGTAAGGAGAAGAGACGGAGGTATTTCGCACACTGGGGGGGGGGGAGAGAGGTGCAGGAAGCAGAGATCAGCTCGTGATCATTGCGGAGGACCCCCTAGAGAGACCAAGGATCACGACGCCCGAGCGGACTGACGACCCGCGGCCGCTTAGCTGACGGCCGCCATGTTTTAGCGGTCTTAGACAACCTTAGAAAGCTCTCTAAGTGGTAGCTGTGGGGAGCAGCCTTCAGGCTTAGTCCAGAAGGAGTGTAAAGCAGCTTGTTTTACCAGAACTTAATCTTTTTGGTATAGGTTAAGTGAAAAAAGAACCACACAATGTATTTATAAAAATATTTATTTATTATAAGACACTCACTAACACATAGCCATATCTCCTACCCGGAGATATAACACAATGTACATAACACTTTGCATAGAAAACAGGTAAGTAGCACAAATACACAGTGGTCGCCAGGGGGAGACCAAACCAATACTAAAATAGTGGGATGCGGACCACGACTCAAGCCAAGACTGTACCCAGAAGAAGTAGAAGTGCTGGGGACCCAAGGAACCACCCGAGGTAAGTAACCAGGAACCCCACGGAGGCCGTGTGCAGAGTGGGAACACTACCATGTGCTCAATTCAAGTCAATGGGTAAGTTGCGGTTGCAATTTTAAAGAAGAAGGACCCTTCCCAGCGGATATTGGAGAAACCCTGTGGAAGACAGAAGGTTGGCGAGCCACCCCACCCGTGGATCCAATACCTACACAAGGGAAGCCGGGTGCATAGGTGCGAAGTAGCATCGGAAACCGCCGTCAAACTCAATGGAGGACTTCAGGAAGATGCTGCTGGCGAATAAGGTGAAAGTGTCCGGTGAAACCCCAAAGGTGAAGTCAAGATGAGAAGTACCTGCAAGCAGAGGGGGCAGAGTCTATGCCCCTCAGGAGTGACCAGGAGGCCCGGAAGACGAATGCCCACCGATGTCGGGTGTTGCATTAGAGTTGATGGTGACCTTGGAGCTGACGGCTGTGGAAGACAAGGAGCCGTTCACGAGCTGTCCCACGTTGGATGTCGAGAGTTGAGGAGTCAGTGTCCGTCGGGAACACTAACAAACCTTGCCAACTGCAAACAAAGGCGAAAGCGAAAAAGGTGCAGTGTCAGCACCAGCAAGCTCCAAGTGACTCACCACGAACAGGGGAGTCAGAGTAGGCTCCGATAAATCAGGGGAGCCCACTGGAATAAAAGAACACCCTCAAGAGGACCCACAGGCCGGGGCACTGGAGTCGCAAGAGGACCTCAAGTAGCTCATCAAAGATGCAGGCCCACGGTGCAAGAGATGCAGTGAGGACGAAGATCTTGATCACAGGAGATGCTTGAGGTGGGGTCTACTTGGAGCCCAAAGATCTCTGAGGAAGAGAGACAACAAGCCTTTGCAACAGCAAGTCGACGCGGTACACAGGGGTTCGGTCTCTGCGGCTCTGACGTAGGATACTGGCCTCAAACTTGGTGAGAAGACAGTGCAGGACTCGAGGGAGTTGAAGAACCACCACCTGTGTTTTGCTTAGCCTTCTGGAGTCCGTGGTAGCCCAGGATCAGCAGATCACCACTGCCATCACCTTCGTGAAGTCCCGAGGCACGGATGTAAGACCAAACGGAAGGATCCCAAACTGATTATGTTGAGATCCCACCGTAAAACGGAGATACTTCTGATGCGACTTCAGGATGGGAATGTGAAAATAGGCATCCTGTAAATCGATCAACACCATCCAGTCTTCCTGCTGCAGCGCCAGAAGAACCTGAGCTAGGGTCAACATCTTGAACTTCTCCTGTTTGAGGTAAAAATTCAAGACCCTGAGGTCCAGGATCGGCCGCAAACGACCGTCCTTCTTGGGGATAAGGGAATACAGGGAGTAGCATCCATGACCCTTCTCCTGCTCTGGAACAATCTCTATTGCACCTTTCTGTGAAAGGGACAGGACCTCTTGTTGCAGAAGCATCAGATGGTCCTTCGAACACCAACCCTGGCGAGGAGGATAAGGAGGGTGAAACTCCCGACAGAGAAAGGCGTGCCCATTTTCTACAAGATTCAAAACCTAAAGATCTGATGTAACAGCTTTCTAATTTTGTAGAAAATGGGACACCCGACCTCCAACAGGACCAACATGCTCCAAGATGGGGGATCTAGACCTGCGGATCCAGTGGTGGGGACAGGAGAGGAGGAGGAGGAGACCTGTTGGCGAGCAGCCTCTCGCATACGACCTCTTCCCTTCCCTCTGTATGATCTATACAGAAAGTTATGTTGTTGCTGATGTTGCTGCTGCCGGCCTCAAAAAAAGAGCTGACTTCCCACATCCCGGAAATCTCCGGAAACCAAAACCCCTAGGCTGGGATTGTAAGCCTAAGGATCTAGCAGTAGTTCTGCTATCCTTAAATCGCTGTAAAGCTGAATCAGCCTTGGTCCCAAAGAATCTTGAGCCGTCTAATGGAAGATCCAGCAGTGTGGCCTGGACGTCGGGGGGAAAAACCAGAACCTCTCAACCAGGCATGTCTCCTAGTCGCCACCGAAGAGCCCATTACCCTGGCAACGGAGTCAGGCGTATCAAGGCCGGACTGGATCACCTGAGGGGTGCAGCCTGCGTGTCTGACAGTACCTCAGCCAAGTGACCCTAGACATCCTCCGGCAACTTAGGTATTCCCTCCTTGGCAGAATCCATCAATGCATGGATATAACGCCCCAGCAAGCACGTGGCATTAGTTGATTTCAAGACCATGCTGGCCATCGAGAACACCTTTTTTGTGGTTTGTTCCAACTTCTTGGAATCCCTATCCCCCGGAGTGGAAGGGAAGGAACCAGCAGATTGCTTTGAGGAACAAGAAGCTTGAACTACCAGGCTCTCAGGTGAAGGGTGTGATGCTAAAAATGCTGGTTCCCCAGGTGCAACCTTAGGGCGTCTTGCCTCCGTTCTCGAAACGGCATGGGTAGACATTGGCTTCTGCCATACTTCCAAAATCAGATCTGTGAGAGCCTCGTCGAAAGGAATCAACGGCTCCACGACAGAAGAAGGAAAGAGCAGTACATCTGTTAGGATATTAGATTTGGCCTCCTCCATTTGCAACTGCAAGTCCTGTTATGTCTCGTAGGGTACCCCAATATAGGCTTGGGTAGTCACCTACCCCATCACCTACATTGCTGTACCATTGTACTACATAACAGTGTTTGTGCTGACCTTTTACCTAGTTAGGTACTGCATGAATGTAGTGTGGTTTCCCCCGAAAACTAGCCTCATCCATTATGCATAAGGATGCTCAGCATCACAGCGGGACTACCATCTCCTGCATCTTCTGCATAATAACTATGGGTAAGGGTCATCCCTTTCGTCACCCTCAGCCAACGTGACACAGCAAGGTAGAACGCCTGAGGGTATCCTTTGGGTATATATACACCAAATCTTTGCTGGGGCAGGCAGAGGAGAAAGACTTCCATGCTGACACACTGACGCGAGACGCTGAGGTTCCTGCACACAGACACTCTAGCACACAGTGGTCTGACATCCCTCGCAGGGTGTCCATCTCGAGACCAAGACTGGGTCCTTCGTTCTCTCGCACCAGGTAATGGAGTTGGCTTCATCCTAGGGGGATTCTTGGCTCTACACCATCATACATGCTAGGTACATCTAGTTGGGTTGCATAGTAGGCATTATTACTGTCATGTATTTATATGCTTGCATATATTCATTGTTTTAGCACTATGGTAGAAATCTACTATCCATTTACCCTGTTGGTGCTTACAATCGTTTAAATCTGTTTCTGTCTTATGGTTGTTTCAGCACACCGATTTTACACTAGAATGACGCTGGTTCAATAAATGCTTATTGGAAACGTACCCACCGTTTATTCTGTGTATCTCTCTGAGACAAAGTGAGCACTAGTGACTGAGCGAAAAGTACTGTACTGTTTTCACAATCCCTGAGGGAATTGATTGTCATGTTTGATAGTTGTCAGGAACTAGTCTCTCCTTGGTAAGAGGAGTTTACAGTGGCACTGTGAGCTAGCTGGTATACAGGCGAACATATCCGGTGGGGGTGTCTGGAATCAGTCTGGATACCAATCCCACGGTTTGTGTTGTCTAAACGCGCAGATCCTATATAGATTTATAGGAACTACACGACATGTCGCCACCAACATTGGTTTGGTTCTTATTTAACGGTCAAATCTGAGTAGTTTATGTCGTGCTTTCTCAGAGACCCCTACTCAGAATTAACCAGAGACATCTGGAGCGGGGAGGGAAAATCCGCCGCAGCTGAGTAGGCATATCCTATGTATTGGCTGTAGGTTTATTCAAGCTTGAAGGATAAATAGTTCCCTATTGTGCATAAAACCTGATCTCAGTTTCCTTGAAACTCTTTCAACAATTACTGAAGAAGACGACACTGCAGCGGTATTACATGCACGTGCAGTGGGGGAAGAGGGACAGGAAGGTGCTATAAACATTTCAGAAAATGTCAGAACTGCCCTTACCTTAAAACTAGCAGACTACGGAGTAACATCTAGAGGCGGGACAGTAACTTTCGTGATTGAGGCACACAAGTCATACAGGACAGAGGTATTCTATTCATGGGTCAAATTCCCACCAGCAGATGCACGCACAAACACATTTCATTTCTACAATGAAGATGAAATACCAGAGGAATATTGTCCATATGACGACATTGAAGTCCCGCTCACCTACCAGGAGCACATAACTGGTTTAAAGGCGCCCTCCCACATACAACAGATAAAGTGAGACTCGGTCCGCTCGGCAGAGACGGAGCCACTTGGCCGGTCCTAGCGGCTTACACACCGCATCCAGACATTGACTTAATGCCCATAGCAGACTTACGTCCACTACACAATGAAATAATAAAACTTTACAGAAATCTGACACAGTTCGTTATGAGAACACTCACACTTAAGCCAACAAGGGCTACACCAGCAGGTCAAATTCAGGGGTCTGCAACGAAAATAACTCCACAAACAGTAAACGCAGTTATGGGTAAAATGCCCACTAAGCGTGAGCAAATGCCATTCTGGATAGCTCAGAAAATAACACAGTTAGAGGCAGTGTTTCCACACACAAGCTCTCAAGAAAAACATAGAATGCTGACACTATGCTTGCCAATGGGGATAGCTCCCCAGATAGAGGATTGTATCTCTTGGGGTACAGTTTTCACTGCCATTTATACCAGAACTCATGGTATTCCTTCAATAGCAGTAATACCAGACGTATTGAGACAGATACAGAATGAGTATGGAGCAGAACCTGCTCTGAACTTAGGGATAAAATTGTTAGGAAATTAGGAAACTTTGCCTAGGTATCAACAATTATGTTAGCAAACATAAAAGGGGAGGCAGCACCAGTGGCAATACGCCAACGCCTGTGGGATTTCACTCCTCTACAGGAGTGTGAATTACCTAAAATTGTCAAAGATACATATGCCGAATTAGGTAGAGATAATTTGGGAGCTAGAGCAACAAAACCTCAACTCATGGGTGGTCCTGAAAAGGATAATACCAAGCAAGCACCTGATCCTTCGAAGAACAAATGGGACAGTAAAAAACAAAAGAATAGAGAGAATAGATCACAATCAAAGGGTGGGTCTCCTCAACAGGAGCCCTCCGAAAGGAGGTACAACCTTAGGAATCGTGATAACATTTAAAAACCTGACAGGTATCAGGAAACTGATACACGTTCCTCTCATCCCTTTCAGGGTTCATCAAAACACTCCGAGAGGGAAGGGCGGTCAGAACACAGACAAGAAGAGCGTACAAAGTCCAGGGACACGCAACGCGCTTCAGACTATAATATAAAAAAGAAGATAAACCAAAAGGTCAGCAGCCTTTCTTATGACCGAGTGATATGAGGCCACATACTGAGAAGGAAGAGCTTTTGGAGAGGAGAGCTCCTACTCCGGCGATGTATTAAGCCCACTGGCTTCCTGCAGCCCTGCAAAATCCTTGATAGGGTCTAGTACCTCCCCCTCTTCAGCTTGCTCCTGTTGCTCCTGGAATTCCTCCTCTTCCAGAAGCCTCTGAGCCTCCCTCCTCGATCGCATCTTCAGAGTCGGCATCGGCGGAGACCTTGGACCTTCAGAAGTGTGCAGTGGCGCCGACCGAAGTCGAGATTGCGCCGGAGCGGAGCCCAACGGCGCCGGAGAGAGGTCCATCCTTCCCTCCTGAGATGGGATTGGCGTTGAGAACCTCGGCATTTGGAGAAGCCAAGACGGAGTCATTGGCATAAACGGCATTAATGGTGCCTGGGCATAATGTTGGGGAACGCCCAAATTATAAGAACGCGGTCCCACGAGGCCAGCCGGCGTGCCAGATGGGTTAACCGCCTTGGCAAACATGCCATACATCGCATTAAGAAAATGTGTCGGATCGGCACCCGGGGCCGGGAAAGGTGGGTATGGATCCAGAACTGCCTGACCTGAGATAGATCGAGGTCGTAGTATGGGCTCTGGTTGCGGCGCTGGAGACGCCGGATCCAGGACCGGAACATCTGGAGATGCAGGAGACTCTCCCCTGGGCGCAGGAGACTCTCCCCTGGGCGCCGGAGAGTTCCTCGGCGTCAGAGAGTCCTTCGGTGTCGGAGAGTGCACAGAAGACACCTGAGGTGAAGGAGAAGGGGAGACGCCATCCTTCCTATGACGATGCCGGACCAGGGACACCGACTTCAACGACTTCTCCTGAGAAGATCGATGCTTGGACCCATGTTGCCTCTTTTTCTTGTGTTTTTGGACGATCTTGCGGTGTGCGGGATCAGCGACTTCAACCTCGACTTGGTCCTCTTCCAAACTCTCTTTTCCTTCTTCGCCCGGGCCTTAAACAACTTCGCTTGCCTTTCCTTGAGTGCCTTCGGGTTCATCCGACGGCACGAAGAGCATTCTTCAACATCGTGGTCTGACGACAAGCACCACAGACAGTCTTCGTGGGGGTCTGTAACTGACATATGGCCCCCACATTCGTTACAAGGTTTAAAATCAGGCCTTTTCTGAATAGCCATTGTTCAGAAACAGTTTAAGGATAACTGCAACAAAGTAGACCACAAAGAAATGGAGAACCTAGAAAAAAAACGTTCCGCGTCGACGGCGCGGAAAAATGGGAACTGACGTCAGCACGCCGACATGGTCTTCTTATGGCTCCGATGACGTCACGCGGAGTCGCGAGAGGAGCCCTACCATTGTGACGTCCTTGTTGACGTGGGAGAGCTATGAAAAAAGTTTACATGGAATGCTGAGCAAGGGGTAATTCAAACGGTGAGGAATCCACAGGCAGATGTATCCATCAGAAGGCAGGGTGCTCGGTTCTAAGTGTGAGGGTGCCTCTGCATGAGCAGATCACCCCTACAACCTTTGGAGTCTATTCTCGCGGGTTGTAAATGCATCAGCCATTGCGATACATAGAGCGGCCATGCGTCATTACGCGATCACCATCTCTACACTGGCTGGAACGAACCCTGTTGCGTTTGGTATCAAACATGTTGGAATCATTCCCCCACACCGTAAGCCAGTCTTCTAGACCCGAACAGCAAACTATGGCTGCTGCCGACCTGGGACACAATTCTGCTCTCCTGCTGTTGAGCCAAGCCCGAGCAGAGGAAGGCAGGACAATAGGTATCCTGTCACAGGGAGGTGTGACCATCTCACAGACAGGAGTTAGTGTATAAGGACAACGCCACTCAGTCTGCTTGAAGGGCACATTTGGTGCCCTCTTTGCATACTCCAGTTCAAACCAGCTCAGGGAGCTTTTGGCTCCCGCTCTGGCGCAAAACTGGACAAAGGACATGGGAGTATCCTCCCCACTGTCCAACCCCTCCCCTGGGAGGGAACCCTGAATCGTCCCAAACCCATTTTTTAGGGTACTTATGGGCTTACCTATGGGTGGGTCCCTAGATTCGTTGTGGGACAAGATTCATATCAAGACACCACTTCTTCTTCGACGTCTGGGCACTCTGGACTTCGCTGGACTTTGCTCTGGGCATCAAGACTGTACTGGGAGGACTCCTACTGCTCCTGGTCTTGTCGTCCTGCAAATCTGCAGCAACGTCCGTGCCTATGCTCCATACAGGATCCTCCTAAGGCCTGTGGACAGCCAAGACACCTGAAGGAATCTCCCTTGAATTGAAGTAGTCACTTCCATGCATCTGCAGGCACCGCAACAAAGCTGACCGGTCTGCTGATTCTCGGCTCCCAGGGACTCCGGAAGCTTCAGCAACACAGGTGGTGGTTCTCCAACTCCCTCAAGGCCTGCCCTGTCTTCTCACCAAGTTTGAGGCCAGTATCCCTCGTCAGAGCGGCAGGGACCGAAACACTGTGCACTGCGTCGACTTGCCATTGCAAAGGCCTGTTGGCTCTCTTCCTCAGAGATCTTCAGGCTCCAAGTAGCCTCCACCTCAAGCATCTCCTGTGACCAAGATCTTCCTCCTCACCGCATCTCTTGCACTGTGGGCCTGAATCTTTGGTGAGCTGCTCGAGGTCCGCTTGTGACTCCAGTGCCTCAAGCCTGTGGGTCCTCTTGAGGGTCTTCTTTGATTCCAGTGGGCTCCCCAGGATGCTCGGGCCTACTCTGACTCCCCTGTTCGTGGTTAGTCACTTGGACCTTGCTGGTCCCGACACTGCACTTTTTTTTGCTTTCCATGTTGTTTGCAGTTGCCAAGGCTTGTTGGTGCTCCTGACGGACACCGACCCCTCAACTCTCGACTTACGATGTGGGACAGCTCGTGAATGGCTTCTGGTCTTCCACATCGTCGCCTGGTCCCCACAGCTGCAGCTCCAAGGTCACCGTCAACTCTCCTGCAACACCCGACATCGGTGGGCATTCGTCTTCCGTGCCTCCTGGTCACTCCTGAGTGGTATAGACTCTGTCCCCTCTGCTTGCAGGTACGTCTCATCTTGAATCAACCTTTGGGTTCCACCAGACACTTTCATCTTCTTCGCCAGCGGCATCTTCCTGAAGTCCTCCATTGAGTTCGATGGCGGTTTCCGACACCACTTCGCACCTATGCACCCAGCTTCCCTGGTGTAGGTATCCTGGTTCCTAGGGTATCAACAGGTGGGGTGGCTCTCCAACCTTCTGTCTTCCACGGGGTTTCTTCAGGGTCCACTGGGAAGGGTCCTTCTTCTTTAAAATTGCAACCACAACTTAACCATTGACTTGAATTGAGCACGCAGTAGTGTTCCTACTCTGCACACGGCCTCTGTGGGGTTCCTGGTTACTTACCTCGGGTGGTTCCTTGGGTCTCCAGCACTTCTACGTCTTCTGGGTACTGTCGTGACTTGAGGCGTGGTCCGCATCCCACTATTTTAGTATATGGTTTGGTCTCCGCCTGGCGACCACTGTGTATTTGTGCTACTTACCTGTTTTTTATGTAAAGTGTTATGTGCATTGTGTTATATCTCGGGTAGGAGATATGGTTATGTGTTAGTGAGTGACTTATAATGAATACATATTTTTATAAATACATTGTGTGGTTCTTTTTCACTTAACCTATACCAATAAGATTAGGTTCTGGTAAAACAAGCTGCTTTACACTCCTTCTGGACTAAGCCTGAAGGCTGCTCTCCGCAGCTACTACTTAGAGAGCTTTCTATGGTTGTCTGAAACCACTAAAATCACCATAAGGGTTGTCTGGAATAGTGTAGAGTGCTTCACTTAAATAAGTGTGCACCATAAACTAAGCCAGCCTCCTAAATTGGTGTGCAGCAGTTGGGATCTAAGCCTGCATTGTTTTACCAGCTAAACTAGGTGTGGAGTAATTGAAAAACCATCACTAGCATTAGGCACATATAAAATTTGTTTTAGACAAGTAAGTTCTACTGAACTTTTAGATTGGTTATTAAGGATCTAGCACAACCCTTTCTCCAATCTTAGGAAGTTTAGTTTTGACTAGGGTAGGTAGGTGTAACACCACACTACACCTAGACCCTTTACTCATGGAACCCAATGGATCACAGTCTTCTAGATAAATTGGTCTTAAGTTCCAGGAACTAAGGACCTTATGTACCTCTAGGAAGTAAAAGACAGGTAGTAAGCCCACCACTAAGCATCTCTTAGAGCTGCTTATCCTAGATGATCAGCAGAATCCTGATAGGTCAGAGGAACAGGACAAAGTGGGTGGGGATGCTCCAGAAGATGGGTCAGGAGGGGTTACCCCTAGTGACCCTAATTCTGAGCATGAGCAGGAATCTGATGACTCCACCTTGGTGAACTCTGTTCTCCCGGGAACAGTACAGATGAGACAGAGGGTGTCCCTAGAGGTAGATCCACCGTTGTCCCTCCTAGGAGGGTGCAGAGGATACAGGGGAGGACTAGGTCCTCCTCTGCTAATTTCAATGCTTCTGGGAACTTCATATGGACCTCCATCTCTAGCAAGTGGGACGACTCTTTAGAGAGAGAATACCACCTGATCAAACATGAGAGAGTTAGACTCAAGCTCAGGCAAGAACAGTTGGCCCTTGATAAAGAGACCCTGGAAGTCCAGAGGGCTAGGAAGAATTTGGGACTAGAGTCTAATGGTGGCAGCACTAGTGTCCCTAGAGTCCGGGAATATTCCTATGATACTAGGAACCTGGGCAGGATAGTCCCACCTTACCAGGAGGGGGATGATATCCATAAATGGATCACTGCTTTAAAGAGGGCCTGTAAAGTTCAGAAGTTCCCTCAAGGGCAGTAGGCAGCTATCCTGTGGCTCTCCTTTGCTAACAAATGTAGAGACAAGCTCCTCACTGTTAGAGAAGAGGATGCTGACAACTACTCAGTTTTGAAGAGTGCCCTCATAGATGAATTTGGCTTAACCACTGAACAGTACATAGTTAAGTTCAGGGATACTCAGAAGGCACACACTCAAGACTGGGTTGAATTTGTAGACAATGCTATTAAGGCTCTGGAAGGCTGGCTTCATGGAAGCAAGGTACAGGACTATGAGGGATTGTACAATTTGTTGATGAAGGAGCACATCCTTAATCTTTGTCAGAATCAACTACTGCACCAGTACCTGGTGGACTCTGTTCTGACCTCTCCCCAAGAATTGGGAAAGAAGGCAGACAAATGGGTCCGCACCAGGGTTAAGCAGAAAAACCATGGTGGTGGAGGTGACCAGAAGAAGCAAGATTCTTCTAAATCCCAAGAGAAAGGTGGGGAGAAGGGCAAAGACAAAGAGGAGACTTCTCAAGGTCCCCAAAAACCTGCATAGGGGGTGAGTCCCAAAACTCCAAGAAGAGTAAAAAGAAACCTTGGTGTTGCTTATGTAAAGTAAAAACCCACTGGACAAGAGATGCTGATTGTCTAAAGGCCAACACCAAGGAAGATACTACCACTGCCTCTAAAGCAACTGCACCCCCTAGCACCAGTACAAGTGGTAGTACAGCAACCAAGGGATTAGTAGGGTTAAACTTGGGTTCTGAGGTGGGTTCTGCCTAGTCAGAACTCCCACTCAGGCTGTCCTTGTCTGTGATGGTGGAATGGATCTTGCCACCTCACTAGTAAGTCTCACTAACTTGGGCAAGTACAGACAACAGACTTTGATCAATGGAAAAGAAGCAATGGCTTACAGGGACCAGTATCCCAATGGTGACAGGGAAACTTGTGTCCCCTGAAAAGGTCATACTTGGTCAGTTGTACCAAGTGACCAATGCTAGCAATATCAGGACTGATCATTCCTTGGCAGTTGTGAATCTCAACTAGGGAGGGGTAAGTGGCACTTAAAGAGTTGTGATTTCTCCTGCACTACCTGTAGATTGTATGTTGGGCAATGATGTAGGAACTTCAGCCTGGTGTGAAGGGGAGTTCAGGACACATGAAGAGATAAAGGGAATATCTGCCAGTGCATTTGCTGTCACCAGGGCTCAGGCCAAACAGCTTTTTTTTTTTTTTTGTCCTCATCTCACCATTCAGCGTCTGCAACTTTAACTAGAAGCCATTTACCAGACCTAGGCACCCCAGGCTTCTACAACTGCATTGGCCATAGGCCTAACCAGGCCAGCCTCTTCGTGCGAAACTTGGTGTAATCATAGGACCAGGGTTATCTGACCAACCTCATCTCTCTACTCCATGAAACAAACTGAGACCAGATGTTAGAAATGTCATCGTTTAAATACCCCTGATCCAGACGTGCCATAGCGAGTGCTGCCTTCAACCAATCTTCGTGACGCGGGGGCAGTGGGTCTTTCCAAAGTTTACATATCTCCCTTCGGGCAATAAGAACTAAGTATAGTAGCAAACCTCTTTGCATTGGCTGCAGAAGATTCATCACTTCAAAATCCATACCGAAAATTACTATAGAAAGGTTCACATTAATCTTGACTTTAAAAATGGCACCCAGGACGCGCTCCACATTCTGCCAGAACCCACTTAGTTTGCAACATTCATAAAATATGTGTATATCATCTGCTTTAGAAAAGTCACATCTCGGACATTTAGAAGAAGCTGAGGGAGCAAATCTAGCAATTTTCACGAGGTATAATATAGTCTATTGACTACAAAAAAATTATTCTTTTTTAAGGATGCCGGCTTAACGAACTTATATAGAGTTTGCAATGATAAGTCGAATAAATCTTCCGCCTTAGAGTCCAAGAGTGACTGATTCCAAATTGCAAACTGTGGGGGGAGTTCTGCGATATCTACATAGAGGAGTTTCCTGTACCAAAGTGCAACCTCCTTCGTTTTAGGCTTTGGGTTTTGAAGTAAGTGCTTAGTTTCCCAATCACCACAGATTGACTCCTTTTCAACTGTATACCAAGAAACCAATTGCAAATATTTAAATTTAGAAAAGGAGTTACCTATTTTAATTCTCAATAGATCCCACGGAAGAACTCCGTCCGAGGATACAAGGTCTGACCAAATCAAGAGGCCAGCCTTTTTGATTGGGAGCGCAAGACTATCATCTAAGCAGGCTGGCGTCCCAGGGGAGTCCCAAATAGGGGCAAAATCAGAATAATACCCAACTCCCCATCTGTGTCTAACCCTGTACCACACATGGAGGGCTGCCCTTAAAACTTTCAGGCGAACTTTTTTGAAAGACCTAGGTGCCCCGTATTTGTATAAAAACCCTTCGCCCCCGCCCTCTACTATAGCCATTTCTCTCAATATCTTCCCCAATTAGTTTCCTCAGGTGTTGTCAACAGCATCCGTATGTTTTTAAATTGAAACGCTAAAGAGTACCAGGCTATGTCCGGAAGAGCGAGACCCCTTTCAAAAGCTTGCGTCTCAGCTTCTTCCAAGAAAGTCTTGCACTCTTATTGGACCAGATGAAACTTCCTATTTTACTTTGGATCTTACTAATCTCTTTACAAGGAAATCTAGAGGAATGGCATTAAAAAGGTATGTTAACTTCGGTAAAATAACCATTTTAACTAAATTAACCCTACCATAAATAGTCAATGGGAGATTTTTCCATCTAGTAAAGAGGTGGTCAACCTCTTTAGCCACCTTTTAAGATTAATCAAAGGTATATCGTCTAAGTGGTTAACAATAATTATTCCCAGATACCTGAATTGTTTACTCAATCTGCCTTCCCAATTATTGATGTTCCAGCACATCACATCTGTTTTGGAGGAATTAACAAGATACCCAGAGTACGAGCCAAATTCCTCCATAAGGGTTTCCGCCCTTGGTAGTACCTCCGCCGGATTATTGGTGTATAATAGCAGATCGTCAGTGTATAAAGCTAATTTGCTGCTATATTGGTGAAAACTAAAAGGAGTAATTAGATCGTCCAGTCTTAATGCTTGAGCCAGGGGCTCTATATACAGATCGAACAGCAAGGGCGAGATGGGACAGCCCTGCCTTGTTCCCCTGGATATAGTAAAACTAGCCGTTAACATTCCGTTTAACAGAATAACCGCAGAAGCTCCCTGGTAACATCTGATCAGGGTCTGAATAAACGTGGGTCCGAAGCCCATTACCCTCAGTACTTCCCAGAGAAAGACCCAGCAGACTCGGTCAAAAGCCTTGGCCGCATCAAAAGCTGCGACGGCCAAGGGTCTCGACCGAGCCACCGCCAGATCTATAGTACCAATTAATTGGAGCGTCTGCTCTTGAATGTACCTCCCCGTGACAAAGCCCTTCTGATCTAAATTAATCAAATGTGGTACTACCTTGACCAGTCTCCCTGCCAAAACGCTCATAAAGATCTTATAGTCAGCATTCAGCAGGGAGACCGGTCTATACGAATCTGCTTTAAGTGGGTCCTTCCCTGGCTTCAAAATAAGTACAATTATGGACTCCATCCACGTCTTAGGGACCCTGCCTTCCGGGCTGTAGATAAAATTAAACAGTTCGCATAACCTCGGGACAAGCTCGTCCTGAAGGAGTTTATACACCTCACCGGGAAGAGCATCCGTTCCAGCTGCTTTGTTCTTCTTAATCTTATTAATATGCATTCTTATCTCGCTCTCTGTTATAGGAGCATCAAGACAATCTCAGCTACCTTCAGTTAATTCAGGTAAATCTTTGTGCCTTAACCACTTTTGGATATTTTCCGAGCTAGGTGAGATCTCCTCTTTATAGAGTTTTGAGAACAGGGAGAGGAGGCAAGTTTGCATATCCTCCAAATTACAGGAGGTCACCCCACTCTCGTCTATTATTAATTCACTGATATTATTTTTAGCTCGGTCAGTTCTTGCCTTCCAGGCTTAAAGAGCACCCGCTTTTTCACCATATTCAAAGTTTTTCATGTTATGTGATGCCCACTGAGCCTTCACCTTAAGATCTAATTTGCCCCTGTATTCCTGACGAAGACGATCTAAGTCACTATGAACTTGAGTCAATTTTTCGGGATAGTCCTGGGAGTATCTTATCCTTTCATCTTCTAACTTGGCTATTTCTCTTTCCAAGTCCTGGAATTCTTGAGCCTCCTCCCTATTTTTAGAGCAGATCAAGCTATGTAACTGACCTCGCATATGGGCTTTGAAGGCGTCCCAGATATAATCTAAAGATGTTGATACTATATTGATAGAAAAATAATCCAGAGTAGAAGATTTAATTGCACTAACTATTTCCTCCTTAGACAGCATAGCCCTTTTCAGTGTCCATCTAGGTCTAAGACTATGTCCATTCCCAAGATAAATAAAAGACATGGGGGCATGATCTGATATAATACTAGATAGGATAGATATATCAGAAAAATTATCTTAACTCATCCTATCAACCAGAACATAGTCAAGTCTCGATGAATGTCCATGCTTTTTACTAAAATACGTAAAACCTGGATTATCACCCTTCTTAACCCTCCAGACATCAGCAAGTCCTAAGTCATGAATCATATTAGTCATTGCCCGACGAGTACGTGGGGCTCCGACATAGTGACTCTGATTTGATCTGTCCCGTATAGGGTCAAAAAGGACATTAAAATCACCACCAATTATTATAGGAGAAGTGGCTTCCATCAATTTGGACTGCATCTTACAGATATGTGTCGGGTCGTCAGTATTGGGACCATAGAATGACACCACAGTTAGCTCAACCCCTCTAATCTCTAACTGTGCAATGATCCATCTCCCTGTCTGATCAGTTGATGTTGATTTGATGTTCCCTCTGACTCCTAATTTAATTAAAATAGCCACCCCTTTATTATGTGCTGCCTGATCGGAAGAACAAAAGTATTCTACCCAATGGTATTTAGCGAAAATAACTCGCCTTTCCCGATGGCTCAAATGGGTTTCTTGTAAAAGACAGACTTGTGCCGATGATTGTTCAAGATATTTCATGACCAATCTTTGTCTGCGTGGGCATCTCAGTCCATTGACATTCCATGAGAGAAATTTTATTTCACTACTCATTGGGGCTACTACAACCTCCTAATGGCGAAACATTACACAGACGCTTTAATTGTGAGTTAAAAAATTTTTTTTTATTAAAGTTGAGGAATTTTTTTTGTTTTTCACCCACTGCAACCCCACCCGTGCTCCCCCGCCCCACCCTCCTCCCATCCTGCCCTCGTGACCCCAAAACCCCAAAACCCTCCTGGGGAACCCCCCTTACTCTGGGCATTAGCACTTATGGTCTCAGACCCCTGGGCGTGGAACCAGAACATTTATTTATATATTGAACCCCTCCCGAAGATCCCATCTTTACCATCACTGTCCCCCCCACAACCTACACCCCACTCCCGCTCCTTATTTTATCAATAAGGGCGTCTACCTCCTCAATTTTACGTAAATTATGCATATAGTTATTCCACATGATACGGAGGGATGCTGGAAATTTCAGTTGTGTCTTAGCCCACAATGAATTAAGAACTGCCATTCTTTTACCAAGCTCCCATTGTTTTGTTGCCGTTATATAGGAAATGTCAGATCTAATGGTGAATGTGAAAGGATTAATGGAGGAATTGCTTTTAATCGCACCCTCTTTCAGGGCCATAGATAAAAAAAAATCTTTTATGGTCTATGTAAGAAAAGTTATTAAAATTTTCCTCGGTTTCTGTTTTGCAGTGTTTTTCCTAAATGGGTCACGATGTACCCGTTGGATATCCTGAATCAAATTTAACTCCGGGGAGCCTTTCAATATTGTATCATTTAAGAGCGATATCACAAAACTTTTGATATCCGTTCCTTCCACATCTTCTGGGACATTTAACAATCTCAGGTTGTTTTTTCTCGCGTTGTTTTCAAGACGCTCAACATCATCTCTCAAGTCCCTATTTTGAAGAGCTAATTCATCCAATTTTATTGAAGATAGATGTAATGTTTCCTTGATTTTGGGCATTTCGGATTCAAGAACCTCTGTTCTCTGAGATACTTCTTCTAGCTTCTGGGCTAGTACCTCACAAGAGGCTTGAATTGCGGCTTGGTTGGATTCCGAAACGGAAAATCTTTTCCCCATATCTTCTTTTAAGGCCAATAAGATTTCTGCAAGTGACCCAATCCCTGGGCCTTGGCCTAGGGGAACTGCAGCAGGGAGTATTACAGGTATAGCATCTGCTTTCTCTGACGTAGAGGAGATACCCAACACGCCCTCTTGAACCTCCTGTACCTCCAAGATTGCAAATCTATTCGAAGTACCAACAGATGGATGAATAACCGAACGTTGCTCCACTATGGCTTCCGTTGTTTTTGCAAGTTTTGCAGTTTTATTCATATCAATTGTTTCAATTGACTCGGCTAACTCTGTTATATCAGCCACCATTCCTGCATTTTTACTCGCTAGATCAGATTTAGCAGAGGACTGCAAACTGATTGTAGCCAAATTTCCTTTATTAGACCCCCTTGTTGTAGGAGTGGATAGCACCTTATAGTAAGTCTTGAGAGACGGTGTAATTTTTACTTTAGAGGAGTTTGCTTTCTTCACTTTTCCTCTCTCTTTTCCACTTACTAAGAGGGTGGTCTCCGTAGTGTTAACTTTCCCTTTGCCCTTCCTGGCAGGAGCCCTGAGAGTATCCCTAGCCTCCACAGTCAGGGGTGGAACACAGATCAAATCAGTGCCCAAATCGAGCTCAATGGCCTTGGTGCGTAAGGTGTATCTGCAGGCGTTTGGAATGTTATTAACACTGCTAGGGGAAAAGGCGTCCCTGCTCTCCATGCGATAGAAAGCTCCAGCCTGCTGCGTAGTCACAACTGGTCCCTCCTGCACACTATGCACCCCACTTAACGCTCTCGATAACAGCGAAGGATTCGCTAGGGCTCCAAAGGGATAGTAGGCAGATTCCTTACCTTCACCTTCATAAGTAGCAAAGGCACCGTCCAAGAAGAAAGGAAAACATCCCACCTCTTTCAGACGTCTCACCGCGTTCACTGGACTCTGATCCCTGCTCTTCAGTAAAACATAGTCGCAGGTGCTGACTCTGCCTGCGCAGACCCGGACCTGCAAACCGGGAATACACCAACGCCTCCACTCTCTCGCCGCACCAGCAGACCGCAGTAAAGCGAGTTCCCGCGGCGCCGATCTTATCCAGGGATCAGGCACCATTCACGTTGGGAAAAGAGCCGAACAGGTAAAAAAGAAATCAAAATTCCAGGGCTAAGCTAAACTGAACTAAAAATGGGGGGGGGGTCCACTAAATCAGCTAAAAAAAACGCTTCATGGGGTCAGCGGGAGAGATCTAGAAGAGAACTTTAGTAGCACGCCCAGGAGCTTCAACCGCGACCGTTAGCTTCCGGCCGCCATGTTCCCCTTCTGTTTAAGCATTCTTGAATAATTCTTCAAACAGCTTAGCACTGAGGGAGAACTGGATCCTGGAAGAATGGACCTGCTGGCTCCTAAAAGAAGGAACAGGAAGGGTAAAGATGTATCCTGCTACCAAATTCCCAGTAAGAATCAGTCTCCGGAGGGAGATGATCTCAGTCCCTGTGAATGAACTGTCCCAGAGGAACTTGGGCCTGACCAAGCAGAGTTCTTGGGGGCAGGGGGCCCTTCCAGGGCAGACTTGAGCTTGGAGCACCAGAAAATCCTGGAGGACCGAACGAGCAAAATACCCGTCCCTCCGGACTTGGCTGTCCAGGCAGTAATGTCTGGTGAATGTGTGCAAGGATGCCCACGTGGCGGCCTGGCAGATGTCAAGAAGTGGAAGTCCACGTGTAATGCAGTAGTTGCTGCCGTAGCCCTAGTGGAATGAGCACGCAGCCCCACTGGTGGTTCCTTTTTTGCTAAAGCGTAGCAGAATTTAATACAAAGGACAACCCATCGAGAGAAGGTATGCTTTTGAACAGCCCAACCTTTCTTGGCACCTACATAGCAAACGAAGAGTTGATCATCCACTCAGAAATCTTTTGTGCGGTCAAGGTAGAAGGACAACGCACGTTTAGGGTCCAGAAGGTGGAGTCTCTCCTCCTCCTTGGAAGGGTGCAGAGGTGGGAAAAAGGGGGGGCAAAGTGATCGTTTGTCCTATATGAAATGGTGTAACCACTTTAGGAAGGAACGAGGGCCTCGTCCTAAGCATCATTTTGTCCGGATGCACAGAGAAGAAAGGGGGCTTAGAAGACAGAGCCTGAAGCTCACTCACCCTGCGAGCAGAGGTGATAGCAACAAGGAAGGCAGACTTTAGAGTAAAGAGCCTGAGAGGACAAAGTGAAGAGGCTCGAAGGGAGCACACATAAGATATGTTATAACAAGATTCAAGTCCCACTGGCGCATTATCAAAGGAGATGGAGGAAAGAGATGAGCAATGCCCCTAAAAAATCTATTTACAATAAGAGACTTGAATAAGGATAGCAGAAAAGCAGCAAGATAGGCTTTAAGAGTGCCCAGAGCAGGTGGAGGCTGGACAGGTTCGGTTTAAGAACCATCCCCTGCTGCTGCGACAGAAGATCCTCCCGAAGGGGCTGTCTGATCGGAGGATCGATGGCCATGCTCAGGAGTTTGGGGTACCAGACTCTTCGTGCCCAGTCTGGGCCACAAGAATGACTTGGGCGCGTTCGTGCTTAATCTTCTTCAGTACTCGGGGCAGAAGTGGTACAGGCGGAAAGGCGTACAGGAGGCCGCAACTCGACTCACGATGAAAAGCGTCTCTGAGCGAGTGCCGTCTTGGAAACTCCAACACGAAGAACTGCTGACACTGCGCGTTCTCTTCAGTGGCGAACAGATCTAACCAAGGCTCTCCCCACTGCTGAAAGAGACCTTACACCAACTCCGAGTGAAGACGCCATTCGTGATCTACCAGTCACCAAGGTTTAGTTTGTCTGCCCTGGCGTTCAGAGAACCAGGCAGGTGTTGAACCACCAGGGTCATATCCTGATGTTCCAGCCCTGTCCAGAGACGAAGAGCCTCTTGCCATAGGGTCCACAACCACACCCGCCCTGTTTGTTGCAGTACCACATGGCGATGGTGTTGTTGGTGAACAATTGCACCACTTTCCCTTTGAGAGAGAGAGAAGGAATGCTTTCAGTGCCAGGCGAATCGCCTGAAGCTCCAACAGGTTGATATGAAGCCCGGACTCCGCTGGAGACCAGACCACTCTGATCTCCGCTGTGAGAAGCTGGCTTAGTATATGGTGCTCACTTATGTAAGTGTAGCACCCTGCACTAATCCAGACAACCCTTATGGTGATTTTAGTGGTCTTAGACAACCTAAGAATGCTCTCTAATTGGTGGCTGTGGAGAGCAGCCTTCAGGCTTAGTCCAAAAGGAGTGTAGAGCAGCTTGTTTTACCAGAACTTAATCTTTTTGGTATAGGTTAAGTGAAAAAGAACCACACAATGTGTTTATAAAAATATGTATTTATTATTAGACACTCACTACCACATACAAATATCTCCTACCTTGAGATATACGAAATGCACACAATACTTTGCAAAGGAAACAGGTAAGACCTTCACGCGGACCCACAGGCCGGAGGCACTGGAGTCGCGAGAGGACCTCAAGCAGCTCACCAAAGATGCAGACCCACAGTGCAAGTGATGCTGTGAGGACGAAGATCTTGGTCACAGTAGATGCTTGAGTTGGGGGCTACTTGGAGCCCGAAGATCTTGGAGGAAGGAAGCCAACAAGCCTTTGCAACAGCAAGTCGACGTGGTGCACAGGGGTTCGGTTCTTGCGGCTCCGATGAGGGATACTGGCCTCAAACTTGGTGAAAGGACAGGGCAGGCCTCGAGGGATGTGAAGAACCACAGCCTGTGTTGCTGAGCCTTTCAGAGTCCGTGGGAGCTTGGGATCAGCAGACCGGTTAGCTTTGCTGCAGTGCCTACAGATGCAGGGAAGTGACTCCTTCACTTCAAGGAAGATTCCTTCAGGTTTCTTGGATGTCAATAGGCCTTGGAAGGTTCCTGTATGGAGCACAGGCACAGACGTTGCAGCAGACAACCAGGGCGACGAGACCAGGAGCAGCAGGAGTCTTTCTAGTTGCAGTCTTGATGCCCAGAGAAAAGTCCAGCGAAGTCCAGAGTGCCCAGATGGTCGAAGAAGCAGTGGTGTCTTGAAATGAATCTTGTTCCATGACAAATCTAGGGACACACCTACAGGTAAGTCCTTTAGTGCCCTAAGGAAAGGGTTGGGACGATTCAGGGATCCCTCCCAGGGGAGGGGTCAGACAGAGGGGAGGATAATCCCATGTCCTTTATCCAGTTTCGCGCCAGAGGGGGAACCAACGGGTCCCTGAGCTGGTTTGAACTGGACTATGCAAGGAGGGCACCAAATGTGCCCTTCAAGCAGACTGAGTGGTGCTAGCAAGAGCTCCCACCAGGCCCCAATACACTAAACCCTGTCTGGGAGGTGGTCACACCTCCCTGTGACAGGATACCTATTGTTCGGCCTACCTCTGCTCGAGCTTGGCTCAGCAGCAGGAGGGCAGAATCATGTCTCTGGTCGGCAGCAGCCATGTTGTGCTGTCCGGGTCTAGAAGAGTGGTACCGGGAGCACTGAGGGCCTCCCAGAGAAGCTTTACAGTGCATGGACTCATACCTTCCACACCGTTTACGGTGTGAGGGTAAGATTCCAACATGTTTGATGCCAAACATGACAGGGTTCGTTACAGCCAGTTTAGAGATGGTCATTGCGTAATGACGCATGGCCACTCTATGTCAGTCAGTCAAAAATCTTTATTCGGCTGAATACCAGCCATAAAAGAATACATCTTAAAAACGACATTTCAAAAGAATTAACACATTAAAATGTGACCAACATAATCAATGCACAAGGAATCATTTTCCAACAATATTCCGGAGCCGTACAGCAGTAGAAATGTACTT
Source organism: Calotriton arnoldi (assembly GCA_963921515.1). Classification (NCBI taxonomy): domain Eukaryota; kingdom Metazoa; phylum Chordata; class Amphibia; order Caudata; family Salamandridae; genus Calotriton; species Calotriton arnoldi. The sequence continues at coordinate 2,706,808 of CAWUFW010001426.1, read as the reverse complement.
ATAAATCATCAGACAGGTAAATTCATTGTTTAAAAGGAGTAAATAATGTAATGCAGGCCGACACTTTCTTATATTTAAAGTTCTTATCAGTGGTATTAAAAAGCACGTCTTGGATTGGTATAAAGTTTACAAAAAACATAAAATGCAGAGTGTTCTGTGTGGACTCTGAATCGCATGGACACAATTCTAGTTTAGCATCACAATGTGCATCTCGTGGGTATGAGACCAAAAGATGAGAGATACCCATCCTAAACCTGATCAAATAAAACATTTTGGCATGATCAAAGTAAAAGGAAAGGTAACGCTCGGTACCTAAGGAGCTGACTAAGAGCGAGTGCTCGAAAACCTTTTTTTTACCAGTTCTTTACTCTCTCTAACTTGATACAAATAGGAGAGAAAGTCTCTTTTGAGCTTGGCTCTTGGGAATTTAGCTATGTTTCCAGGGGTATCAAAACAGTCAAACAGTCCCAGCTTCCCCAATTGATCTTGTATGTGGATAATCCAAGGAATTTTTCTCACGCGGTCCAACTTCAGACAATCCGAGATTATAGCGCGGTTCAGAACTGTTTCCTCTTTTACCCAAGTATTGTGCCATAGCATCAAGGGTGCTAGTTGTATACGAAAAGGCAATGGGATGACACCCAATTCATTATGACAAATAGTAGCAGCGGTGCTTTTAGGGGCTGTCAGCACTCGTTTCAAAAACATGTTCTCAGCTCTCTGTAAGCCCAAGGTATTTGAACAACCCAAGAATCCAGCACCATACAAAGTAACAGCGCATGTGCGTGCTTTATAGATGTCTATAATAGCTTTTATGGGGCGGGAGCCTAGTTTTTTGGTAAATCTAAAAATGGCCTCAGCATTTTGATTAAAACCTCCAATCCTTGCCTCAACTAGATTCGTCCATTAATTGTTTTGATTAAAAAGGATACCTAAATAAGAAAAAGTTGGCACATGAAGCAATTTTTCATTATTTATATAAAAATGTTTTGTTTTCAGGGGAGATTTGCCTACCACCATGACATGTGATTTTAAAACATTTGTTTTTAGTCCAAGGTCACTCATAAAATTGTTAAAACTAGTAAAAAGCCTTTGCAACCCCACCCCGGTTCTGGACATTAAAACACAATCATCTGCATATAATAACGCGGGGAGGGACCTGCGGCCTATCAGGGGAGCGTCTACATTTCCGATTCTGATATGACTTTCTAAGTCATTTATATATAAAAAAAATAAAAAAGGGGCAAGAACGCAACCCTGACGGACCCCACGGTCCATCTTTATCGGAGAGGTGAGTTCACCTCCTACTTCATAACGCACTCTCCCCGTTACTCCCTGATGCATTGGTGCTAAAAAATGAACAATAGGTGGCTCGATGCCCATGGACAGCATAATCTCCCAGAGCCTCCCCCTCTGCACCCAGTCAAAGGCAGAGGTCAGGTCCATGAACCCCAGGTATAAAGATCCGGACTTGGCCAAAGTGTATTTGCCAATGACCAGGTGCAGGTTAAGGCACTGATCTACCGTGCCCAGGCCTTTCCTGAAGCCGTATTGAACATCAGAAAACTTCCCATTTTCTGTTATCCAGGTCTCCAATCTCTCTAATATCACTCGACCCATGATCTTACAGGAGCAATCAATCAGAGATATTGGACGGTAACATTTCGGATCCGACCTTTTTCCTTTTTTAAATATGGGAACTATTGTATTATAATGGCTGATGCACTTACAACCCGGGACAATAGACTTCGAAGGTTGTAGGGGTGTTCTGCTCATGCAGAGGCACCCTCACACTTAGAACAGAGCACCCTGCCTTCAGGATTGAAATGTCTGCTTTAGGGGTGACTTATAGGTTATAAGTGCAGTGACCTCAGCTATAGGGAAACCTATACCTGTCGTAAGTGGTGCTAGCACCAGCTTACACAGGCTGCAATGGCAGGCCTGTAGTTCCAGTTTGAGTAATCCCCCGTGGGTGGCATAATACATGCTGCAGCCCATGGGAGACCCCTGGTGTACCTATGCCCTGGGTACCTCAGAACCATATACTAGGGACTTATAATGGTACACCAGCAGCCAATCTGGGATGTACCTAAGTACTCACCATAGTCAATTTAAGGGAGAAAGCACAGAAATTGGGGTCCTGGTTAGCAGGATCCCAGTCAGACTAGTCAGAAACAGCATACCACCAGGCAAAAAGTGGGGGTAACCATAAAAGCAGATCCTACTTTCCTACACAACCCCCCAAAAACGAAAGGAGATGAGACTAACCTTGCCCAGTTGAGTCTTCATTTTCTAAGTGGAAATATCTGGAGAGCCCATCTGCATTGGCATGATTACTCCCAGGTCTATATTCCACTGTATAGTCCATCCCCTGTAGAGAAATGGACCACCTCAAAAGTTTGGGGTTTTCACCCTTCATCTGTTTAAGCCATAAGAGGGGCTTGTGGTCTGTCTGAACTATGAAGTGAGTGCCAAACAGGTATGGCCTCAGCTTCTTCAAGGCCCAGACCACAGCAAAGGCTTCCCTCTCAATGGCTAACCAACGTTTCTCCCTGGGTTCTCAACCTTCTGCTGATAAAAGCTACTGGTTGATCCTGGCCCTCTGCATTTAGTTGTGATAGCACAGCCCCTACCCCTATCTCAGATGCATCTATCTGGACAATGAAAGTTTTAGAGTAGTCAGGACTTTGCAGGATGGGAGCAGTACACATGGCCTGTTTCAGGTCATCAAATGCCTTTTGACAGCTTACTGTCCACTGAACTTTCATGGGCATTTTCTTAGATGTAAGATCATTCAGAGGAGTTACTATGGACCCATATCCTTTGACAAATCTTCTGTAGTACCCAGTCAGGCCCAAGAAATCTCTGACCTGAGCCTGAGGTACTTGGAGCAATTCAGTCCACAATTGTCTGGATTTTGTTCTCCAGTGGTTGAACCTGGCCTCCACCTACCAGGTGGCCCAAGTACACAACCTTGCTCTGCCCTATCTGGCATTTGGTGGCCTTGATAGCGAGGCCTGCCTTTCGCAGGGCCTCCATAACATTTCTGAGGTGGACCAGGTGCTCTAAAGGTGGAACTAAAGACAGCTATATCATCTAGATATGCTGCACTATAGCTTTCCAGGCCTGTGGGAACTTTGTTCACCAGCCTCTGCAATGTGGCAGGTGCATTTTTAAGACCAAAGGGCATTACAGTAACTTACTAATGCCCACTAGGGGTTAAAAATGCTGCTTTTTGGCTTGGCATCCTCAGCTAGTCTGATTTGCCAGTTGCCAGCAGTCAGGTCAAAAGTACTCAGAAACGTGGCTGAGGCCAAAGTAGCTATAAGTTCATCTGCCCTTGGAATAGGATGGGCATAAGTCCTGGTGACTGCATTGAGGCCTCTGTAGTCCACACAAAACCCATATTTCTCTTTTTCCACCCTTGGTGTGAGGTTTTGGCACAAAGACTACTGGGCTGGCGCAGGGGCTATCTGAAGGGTCAATGACCCCCAATTCCAGCATCTTTGGACCTCTGTCATGATGCAATCCCTGACATGGTCAGGCTGCTGTAGATTTTACTATTTACAGGCAGGCTGTCACCTGTGCCCACTTCATGAGTACACCAGGCGGTCTGACTGGGTGTCAGGGAGAACATGTGTCTGTACTGATTGAGGACTTGCCTCAATCAGTCCTCAATCAGCTTGCTGTTGGTCAGAGAGGCTGCCTGCCAAAACTACTCCTTCCACTGACCAATCCTCAGGGTTCAGAGAGAGGAGATCAAGGAGAGGGTCACTCTCTTCCTCCTGTCCCTCATCAGTTGCCATGAGCAAGCCCATGTCAACCCTGTCCACAAAAGGTTTCAGGTGGTTCACATGAAGTAATCTATGGGGGCTTCTTGGAGTACCTAGGTCCACCAAGTAGGTGACCTCACCTTTTTGTTCAAGGCTAGTGTGGGGGCCACTCCACTTGTCTTGGAGAGCGGCTGTGGCCACAGGCTCCACCACCCACACTTTCTGCCCTGGCTGATAAACAGTTAGGACCGCCTTTTGGTCATGCCAAGCTTTTTGAAGTTGTTGGCTGGCCTGCAGGTTTTTACTGGCCTTCTTAATGTACTCAGACATGCGTGAACGCAGGCCAAAGACATAATCCACAATGTCCTATTTAGAAGGTTTGAGAGGTTGCTCCCAGACTTCCTTCACTAGACACAATGGACCTGTAACTGGATGTCCAAACAGAAGTTCAAATGGGCTGTAGCCAACCCCCTTCTGAGGAACCTTTCTGTAGGAAAAGAAAGGCAGGGTAGTAAGACATCCCATTTTCACCTAAGCTTTTCTGGGAGTCTCATAATCATACCCTTTAGGGTTTTGTTGAATCTTTCAACAAGCTCATTGCACTGTGGATGGTAGGGTGTGGTAAACTTGTAGTTTACTTCACACTCTTTCCACATGGCAGTGATGTAACTAGACATGAAGTTTGCACCTCTGTCTGCTAAGACCTCTTTAGGGAAGCCCACCCTGGAAAAGATTCCCAGGAGGGCCCTGGCCACTACAGGAGCTGTAGTGGTTCTAAGGGGAATAGCTTCTGTGTATCTAGTGGCATTGTCTACCACCACTTGGATGTAACTGTGCCAAGATGCTGTTGGAGGGTTCAAGGGACCAACAATGTCAATCAATACCCTTTCAAAGGGGATCCCAACCACTGGAAGTGGAATTAAGGGGACCTTTGTGGTGCCACCTGACTTACCACTGGCTTGGCAAGTGGCACAGGAGCAATAAAGCTCCTTGGTGTCTTCAGACATATGGGGCCAGGTAAAGTGAGGGACAATCCTGTTCAAAGTCTTGCTTTGCCCCAAGTGTCCTGCAAGAGGAATATCATGTGCTAGGGAGAGGAGGAACCCTCTGAATCTCTGGGGTATTACCAACCTCCTGGTGGCACCAGGCTTGAGGTCTCTACCTTCAGAGTACAGAAGCCCATCTTCCCTATAGATCTTATGGTACCCACTAATATTCCCTGCTTCTGTCTGAGGGCTTCAAGAGAGGGGTAGGTCTGCTGCTCCAAACTCAAGCAAACTCAAGTCTGCCCTGGAAGGTCCCCCTGCCCCCACAAACTCTGCCTTTCCAGGCCCAAGTTCCTCTGGGATAGTACCTTGACAGGTGCTGAGATCATTTCCCTCAGGAGGCAGATCTTCACTGGGAGTTTGTGAGGAGGATAAAGCCTTACCCTTCCTGCTCCTTCTCTTGGGAGGCACACGCTTATGCTGATGACACCCAGCTCCTCTTTACATGGGGCAAAGATGGCTCCTCTCCTGCCCAGGCCACGGCCTGCCTGTCGGCCGTCTTCAGATGGCTCCATATATCGGAGCTCAAGTGCAACGAGGATAAATCCGAAATCCTCCTGTACGGCTCCTTTCCCCCCTCAGTTCAAAGAATCTCTCTGGCCGGCTGATTACCCTCTTCCCAACTCTGATGGTCAACCGGTTAAGAACCTTGGGATTTGGTTTAATGAGGATCTTAGGTTTACCACTCAGATTAAAAAGCTAGCAGGACAATGTTTTGGTACACTAAGATCCCTCAAGAAGTTCCTGCCACTTCTTCCTCGACCTGCTAAATAGATGGTTACTCGTGCACTGATACTGTCACGTATTGATTACGCGAACGCGATCTATGTCGGTGTTCCTGGGTACCAGCTGAAAAAACTTCAGTCCATTCAAAATGCCGCAGCCAGGGTTTTATTGAATATCCCTCGTAGATCAAGAATACAACAGCACCTGCGTGATCTCCATTGGCTGCCGGTCGCGGAAAGAGTGAGATTTAAAGCCCTCACCACGGTACATGCAGCTCTGTACCAGTACGGCCCGAGTTATCTTAGGAAGCGTTTTAAATTCTATATGCCCTCCAGAAACCTGCGTTCCAGGACACAGTGCCTGGCAGTGATTCCTCGTTTCCGCCGTGCGAGAATGGGCGGTAGCTCTTTGGCCTATAGAGCTGCTGCGGCTTGGAACGCACTCCCTTTTGAACTCCGGTGCATTCAAGACGCTAAGCCGTTGAGAAGACGGCTGAAAACTCTGCTTTTTGCTTATGAATACTCCGCGATCTGACTCACCCTCACTAGCAAGGTTTCCGCGCCGGGACACTCCTGAGTATCCGTGCGCGTTATAAATGCTCGTAACATAACATAACATGGTCCATTCTTCCAGAATCCAGTGCTTTTTCAGTGCTCAGCTGTTTGGCCTGAGCCCTGGTGACAGCAAAGACACTGGCAAAGATGCCCATCATCTCTGCATGAGTCCTGAACTCTATTTCAGCCCAGGCCGAAGTTTCTAGATCATTGCCCAACAGACAATCTACAGGTAGGTCTGGAGATACCACAACCTTTTTAGGTCCAGTTAACCCTCCCCAGCTGAGGTTTACAACTGCCAAGGAATGGTCAGTCCTGACATTCCTAGCGTTGGTGACTTGGTACATTTGTCCAAGTATGATCTGTTCACGGGACACAAGTTTCTCTGTCACCGTAGTGACACTGGCCCCTGTGTCCCTATAAGCCAATGCTTCTTCTCCATTGATCAAAGGCTGTTGTCTGTACTTGCCCAAGTTAGTGAGAATTACCAGTAAGGTGGCAAGGTCTATGCCACCATCATAGACTAGAACAGCCTGAGCTGGAGTTCTGACTAAGTCAGAACCCATCTCAGAACCCAAGGTTAACCTCACTAATCCCTTGGCTGCTGTACTACCACTTGTAATTGTGCTAGGGGGAGCAGGTGCCTTAGGGGCAGTGGTAGTAGGAATTTCTTTGGCCTTTGGACAATCAGCATTCCTTGTCCAATTGGGCGTTACCTTACCAATGTAGCATCAAAGTTTCTTTTGCCTTTCTTGGAATTTTGGGACTCACCCCCAGATGCAGGTTTTAGGGGCCCATGTGAAGACTCTTTTTGTCTTTACCCTTGCCCCCACCTTATCCTGGGATTTAGAAGAATCTTGTTTCTTCTGGTCACCTCCATTCCCATGGTTTTTCTGCTTAATCTTGGTGAGGACCCATTTGTCTGCCTTCTTTCCCAATTCTTGGGGAGAGGTCAGATAAGAGTCCACCAGGTACTGGTGCAAAAGTTGGTTCTGACAGTTATTAAGGATGTGCTCTTTCATGATCAAATTGTGCAATCCTTCATAGACCTGTACTTTGCTTCCATGAAGCCAGCATTCCAGAGCCTTAATAGCACAGTCTACAAAGTCTACCCAGTCCTGGGTGTATGCCTTCTGGGTATCTCTGAACTTAATCCTATACTGTTCAGTGGTTAAGCCAAACCCATCTATGAGAGCACTCTCCAGTACTAATTGTCAGCATCCTCTTCTCTAACAGCGAGGAGCTTATCTCTACCTTTGTTAGCAAAGGAGAGCCACAGGAAAGCTGCCCACTGCTCTGAGGGACCCTATGAACTTTGCAAGCCCTCTCCAAAGCAGTGATCCATTTATGAACGTCATCCCCCTCCTGGTAAGGAAGGACAATCCTGCTCAGGTTCTTATTGTCAAAAGATGTTTCCCTGATTCTAGGGCCACTGTTGCTGCCACCATGGGACTCTAGTCCCAGTCTCTTCCTAGTCTTCTGTACTTCCAGGGACTCTTTGTCAAGGGCCAACTGATCTCTCCTGAGCTTAAGTCTGACTCTCTCAAGTTTGAGCATTTGGTATTTCTTTTCCAAAGAGTTGTCCCTCTTGCTAGAAATGGAGGCCTCTATGGAAGTGCCTGAAGGATTGGATTCTCTAGAGGAGGATCTAGACCTCCTTGGTCTACTCTGGACCCTTCGAGGAGAATCAAAGGGGATGTCCTCTGTGCCATCTGCACTGTACCCTGAGGGGTCAGAGTTAAGCAGGTTTGAAGGAAGTGGCCCGATTAGGGTTTCTCGGGTCACTCACGACCACCTCTCAGCCTTCCATACCAAATGAAGAGTGGGTTAGACAGTAGAGAATACAAACCAATAGTTATTTATTCAGGAACACTCAGAGTGGAGCCCTGTCTGCCCAGTCGCTAGGAGTGCTGCAGAAGACTGACATCAGCAAGCATAAAGATACATTAGGTACATTTCAGAACCAATGAAGGCACGCCCACAATGGAATTTTCCAAGCAGATGCAGCTAACAATGAAGCACAGGGGATAAGTTTAGATTCTAAGGCCGGGAACACACTATCTACTACTCAAGGTCGCTCTGTCCGTGCCCGCCACTAGACAAGTGGGAGAAGGCCTCTATCTAGTAGGAAAGGTTTGCGCTAATAAGGACAGTCCATTCATTAGTGAAGCAAAACCTAACATTGCCGAAACAAAACATAACGAGGGCCTTTTCTCGGAAACAAAAAGGAGTTCGTTTCGATTACCACTCAAAATGGCGCAAACATAGAATTGGTGCCGCGAATGCTAACATACATAGAAACACACATTTTTCCATTCTAACATGTTGGAATCATTGGAGTCCTCCTGCCGATACTCTGAATTGAAATTACCAGGGGGGAACCCTGGTGCTCCTTCTTCAAGAGCATCTCCAACCACATTATCTTGTTCTTCTGCCCCTACAGGATGGCCGTCATCCTGATGCAGCAGCTCTACATTTAATGGTGGAGTTGCCACCTGTCATTATCTTTCTAAGGCTACAGAGGGTCCTTAGTTCCTGGAAGAACAAGTTACTTACCTTCGGTAACGCTTTTTCTGGTGGATACAGTATCTGCCTGTGGATTCCTCATCTTTTGAATTACCCCTGTGCCAGCATTCCACGCAAAAAATTATTTTCTTAGCTCTCCCACGTCGACGAGGACGTCATAAAGCACGGCTCCGCTCACGACACCGTATGACGTCACCGGAGCCATAAGAAGACCTCGTTGGCATGCTGAAGTCAGTTCCACCCATTTTTTCCGAGCCTCCGAGGCAAACGGGCGGACGACAACATTTCCACAAGTATACACAGTATACATTATATATATACAAATACATATAGTATATACATAAACAGAAAGGAAAAGCCAATTGTAGGAAGCTGGCTCTGCATATTCTATACCAAAGTGAGGTATAGTGTGCACAGAGTCCAGTGGATCCCCAAAGGTAGGCAGAGGTAAAGTTAGATAGCACCTCACTCTCTATTTGTGGTAGTGTGTTCGAGCAGTAAGGCAGTATCAGAGGACAGTGTTAAGCATTTGTTGTACACACTCAGTCAGCAAATGAATTCACACACTCAAAGACTGAACTTCAGACCAATTGTTTTTTAATAAATATATTCTTTTAGTTATTTTATTTTCTAGAACCAAGCAAGCCTGGCACAGGTAAGCAATAAGTACTTTACAGTAGTAATGCAATTGAAGCACAAGTTACTTACCTTCGGTAACGATATATCTGTAAGAAACATTAGTTAGTGATAGATTACTTACCTTAGAATTACCCCCAGGCGTCAGACTGGATCTGGAAAGTTTTCATTAGCAGTACCTCTGCGCGTCGGAAGGTGGCGTCCGTTGGCTCCGCGTCCGTCGTCGGCGTCGTGGTTGCCGGGATGACGTCGCAGCAGCTACTTAAGACGCCGCCCTCGTGCGCTGACGTCAGTTCTGTACACGACTTTCCGCGCCAGAAACACAGAGCCATGCAAGATACTGACCACTGGTGCACAAATCTAGGGCCCTGAAAGGATGTTCTTAACCCTAGAAATCAGTTCGCAGAACGGGGAGGATGGGTGGGGCGGTAAGGAATCTATAACTAACCTATGTTTCTTACAGATATATCGTTACCGAAGGTAAGTAACTTGTGCATCTGAAAGAAACACGTTAGTGACAGATTCCTTACCTTAGAATAGATACCCCAGCAATACCAACCCCGGTGGTGGGTCTGCGAACCAAGATCACACCAGAAAGTCCTGGAGAACAGAACGGCCAAAGAAGCCATCTCTCCGGACTTGGCTATCCAGGCAGTAGTGCTTGGTGAACGTGTGCAGCGATGCCCACGTAGCTGCCTGACAGATGTCGCTTAGAGGAACTCCCAAAGCAGTGGTGGCTGCCGTCGCCCTGGTGGAATGGGCGCGCAACCCGACTGGAGGCTCCTTTTTAGCCAAAGAGTAACAGGCCTTGATACACAAGACGACCCACCTGGAGATGGTCCGCTTGTGTACAGCCCGACCTTTCTTGGTGCCCACGTAGCCAACAAAGAGTTGGTCATCCACCCGGAACTGTTTTGTGCGGTCTAGATAAAAGGAGAGCGCACGTTTTGGGTCCAGACGGTGGAGCCTCTCTTCCTCTCTCGAAGGATGCGGAGGCGGAAAGAAGGTGGGCAAAGTGATGGTTTGGCCAATATGAAAAGATGTAACCACCTTTGGAAGAAAGGATGGACGCGTGCGTAGGACAACTTTGTCCGGATGCATAGCCAGAAATGGAGGCTTAGAAGAAAGAGCCTGGAGCTCACTCACTCTTCTAGCAGAAGTGAGGGCCACCAGGAAAGCAGTCTTAAGCGTCAAGAGATGAAGAGGACAGTTATGAAGTGGCTCAAAGGGAGCACACATTAAAAAGGTTAAGACCAGGTTCAAGTCCCACTGAGGCATAACGAAAGGAACAGGAGGAAAGAGATGAGTTATGCCTTTCAGGAAACGATTAACAACAGGGGACTTGGGGGGCGTGGCCTGCAGCCAACGAAGATGGCCGCAGCCTAGATCGGCTCCGAGCCCGACGTCTCATCCCCCAGTCAATCCTGACAATTATCCGGCGTTCAAACGAACTCGGGCTGCGGGCAGTAGTGTCGGAACACCAGAGGCACACTCGCTGCTGTCCGGATCCCCGAAAAACGGAACTGCAGTGCCGTACGACTGAGGAGGACAGCTGAGGCCCTGCGGACACGGTGAGGCCGGGAGGCTTGCGTAAATTCAAGGCCGACTAGGATGGAGGCCGGAGCGGCGTGACCTGAACGAACGGGTCCCTGGAGCTGCCGGCGCCTCCCTGACGACGCACAGTGCTGCCGGAGGCCTCTGAGGTGCAGCGCCCTTGACGGCCAGCCGGGGACTGCGCAGCGGGAGCCGAGGAAGACGCTGGGCCCGAGTTGATCCGGCCCGAGTTGATGAGGCGGGGCCCGGTAGCGCTTTGCGGATCGTAGCGGCGCTTGAAGAGATAATTAACGAGGCCCAGACTGACCCCTGCACCGGGTAACAAAGCAGCAGTTAAGGCTCAATAGACTCATGCAGGCACGCAGGGTAATGACTGCTCCGCACCACGGTACATAGAGTGGACAACACTTACCAAGAGGAGGGGGAAAATAAACACAAAACACTTCTTTGCACCCCATACCCGGCCTCCAGACGGGAGAGGTCGGACAGTGGGGTGACGCAACATCAGACCAGGAAAACCGTAAGGCCGCGCGTGGACGATATTCCCGCGGCGGGCAGCGGCGACTACTGGATCCAAATCATCCTCCCCACAAAATACATCACAGCAATACCTCCGGCCGCCGCCAGCATGGGTGGCAGGGGACAACGCTCGGGGCCCACCGGCAAATTGGAGCGGTATGCCTACCAAAAAGACCAGGGAGACGCACCGTCTCAGCCAGCAACGAGTGAAGCAGACGGGACATCAGAAAAACCAAAGGAGATCACCCTTCAAGATGTAATGACAGCACTAAGTCAGATGCAGCTATCCATAGGATCAATCTCGACGGACATTACGTTATTGCGAGCAGATGTTTCTAAAATGAGCTCCAGAGTAAAGGAAGTGGAAACCACCACGGCGGCCCTCTCCGCTGACATGGCGACGATGAGGGAAAAAGTACAGGAATTAGAACTGGCGCAGAAACAACTGGTAAACAAGCTAGACGACCAGGAAGGCAGGTCAAGAAGAAACAACATACGCCTAGTTGGAGTGCCGGAGAGTGTGCGGGGACCGGCCCTAGACCTTTTTGTTGAGGACCTTATACAAAACACACTGCAGCCACGTGGCCTGTCTAACTTCTTCTCGGTGGAGAGGGCACACCGGGTGCCAGGTGTACGGCTGCGGCCGGGGGCCCCCCCCCCGAGACCAATACTAGCACGTATATTCAATTTTCGTGATTAAGACAATATTTTACAGACAGCGCGCATGGGCCCCCCTCTACAGGTAGAAAAGAGCAAGGTGACCATATATCCGGACTACACGGCGGCTGTATCCAAACAGCGCCGCAGCTTTATGGCAGTCAAAAAGACACTCCACGATCGAGAGCTCAAGTATGCCATGCTGTATCCTGCCAAATTAAGAGTGGAGGCAGAGGGAAAAACATGGTTCTTTGGAACACCTGAAGAAGCAACGGACTGGTTAGAGGGGTGGCGGCCGGCAGACGGCCCACGACGGCAGGGACCAAGGCAACAGCGACACTCAACGAGCATGGAGCCGCAAGGCAGAGCGGGACGGGACGCAGATAAGAGATCCCAACAGGGTGCCGACGAACACTCAGACTGACTGAACAATCATGGATCATACGATTTCCGGGACTATTCAGGGTGGGCCATACATGACAATTTTTGACGGCGCTGAATCGCAGGGCCGGAACACTCGGAGAAGCAGTTAGAACGCACCAAACACCGAGAAGACGGGGAGAGACCAAGGGCCATGGAGTCACTCCTCCCCCAACGTGCAAGTACACAGTTATGGGGATTAAGCACTCTGCTAAGTTGGGGAAACGGGTAGTTCTAAATCCGCCGGGCAGGGAGGCAGGGAGGGGGGTGGAGGGATGGGTACAATTTCAAAGTTTTCTTTATGTATTTTCAATTTCAATTTTGATACAAGGTACGGTACAAGGTAACCGAATAATTCACCACACAATGGGTATGAATCGGACAACTCCACGCATTGTTAATCCTAGGGACCACAATGATGCACACGCACAAAAAAGTTAATGCCCCGCAATTTCAGACGCCGACCTTAAGGCCGTCAGACTCTCCCTTCACGGTGATGTCATGGAATGTGAATGGCCTGGGGGACAAAATAAAACGTGGACTGGTTCTCCAGTACCTCAAGCGTAAAGGTCCCGCTGTTGCGCTTCTTCAGGAGACGCATTTGAAGGGAAATGCCAGTAAGGCCCTAGACAGGTGGGGATTCAAAATGGTGGTGCACTCTGACTTCACCTCAGGATCACGTGGGGTGGGGATCCTAATCAAAAAACGATCCCCGATAATAATAAAGGGGTCCAAAAGAGACGACCAAGGGCGATTTGCAGCGACGACAGTTCAATGGGATGGTAGAATATATAACCTGGTGACAGTCTATATTCCGCCGACATTACACCAAACGACCCTTCCTGCTCTGGGGAAGTTCCTGTTGGCTTTACCACAAGGTGAACTGATCATGGGAGGGGATTTTAATGCAACAATGGATGCCTCCATAGATAGGAAACCCCCCAGAGAACCCAGCGGCGCAAACCTCAAACTGAGGGAGTTTATTGAGGCCTTAGGCCTAATAGATGTCTGGAGGGCCAAATACCCGACTGCGCTGCAATATACATTTCACTCGGGGGTACATAACAGCCGCTCCAGACTGGACTACATCTTCACACTGGTGACGGGGCTAGTAGGGGTAGCGGCGATCACACACTTAGCCAGGGGTATTTCTGACCATTCTCCAGTGTACATTACATATACCACCTTCGCCCCGAAACGGCGTAGAGTGTGCCCGCTTCACCCCGGATACCTCAAAGTCCGTAAGATAGGTCAGGAGCTTTTAAAAACAACTAAAAACTACTACGCAGACAACCAACACTCAGTCACATCCCCAACAACACTCTGGGAGGCCTACAAAACAGTGCTTCGAGGACAGGCCATTTCCGTGGTTGTGGGTTATAAGCAGGCTCAGCAACACCAAATAGATAGCTTGGAGTGTGAAGTATCCCGGGCGGAGGCTGCGCAGGCAGCAGACACTAATTTAGACACAACACTTAGGTTGCAATTGGCCCAACAGGCATACAAAGCCTATGCATGGGAAGTGGCAAAAACTAGATACACAAAGACACAGCATACTATTTATGAGCTGGGGGATAAAGCAGGAAAGCTCATTGCGTGGCTAGATAAGAAGGAAAGAGCTAGTAAATGGGTGGCACAGATTCAGATAGCAGATGGTGCACTAACGGCAGACCCCAGCAAATAACTGAGGCGTTCGCGGCGCACTATGAGGAAATATACACACCCAAAGCCACAGCCACTATAGAAGACAATCTGCAATTTCTTAAACACATAAATATGCCTACACTTGCCCCTGATGCGGCCGCGGCTCTGGAGAACGACCTAGCTCCGGAAGAACTCGAGCGGGCGATCGGAGCGCTACATACAGGGAAGGCCCTAGGACCGAATGGAATCCCGGTAGAATTTTATAAGAAAGCTGCATCCCAAATAGTACCGCATCTACTTAACATGTATATAGATAGCTTACGAGAGGGGGTCCTGCCTAGAGACCAGCGCTTGGCTACTATGGTAGCAATCCATAAGCCGGGCAAACCACCACATGAATGTTCATCATATAGGCCAATCTCATTACTCAATGCCGAAGCGAAGATTCTAGCAAAGACACTAGCCATGAGGCTGCAGCAATACCTTAACTCGGTAATTCACCCAGATCAGTCTGGCTTCATGCCGAATCGGAACACAGCCCTTAATCTACGGCGAGTACATAGTATCCTTGCACGCAAATCTACCATAGAGAAAGACGCAGTTATCCTATCATTAGATGCCAGAATGGCGTTTGATCTCGTCGAATGGCCGTTCCTGTTCGCGGTCCTCCGACACTTGGGGTTTGGACCCAAGTTCCGCGCGTGGGTCCAGTTACTTTACAAACAGCCGTTGGCACAGGTAGTGGTGAACGGTCATATCTCATCAGACTTCTCGCTGGGTAGAGGAACACGGCAGGGCTGCCCTCTGTCACCGCTCCTCTTTGCATTGGTGTTAGAGCCATTGGCCGCCTGGATACGCCAAACCCCGATAATCCGGGGACTAAAATGGACCACGGGGTGGGAAGATCGAATTTCGCTCTATGCGGACGATATCCTATTATACCTGGCGTCCCCAGTGCGCTCGATCAATTGCTTATTGGATATATGTACATCATACGGGCGGGTCTCTGGATACACCATAAACTGGGCGAAGTCGTTTCTCTACGTGCTTCATGGCCCCACCACCACGGCTGCCGCGGGGATGTGAAATCCAGCTGGCCACCGACGGTTTTAAATATCTAGGGATATACATAACACACGATAAGCCGAGATTTATTACCGAAAACCTCACACGGCCACTGACGCGACTTCGACAAGACGTCAAACACTGGCGCTCATTGCCACTTACGCTTCTGGGGAGGGCAGCCCTGTTTAAAATGATGGCACTCCCCAAATTCTTATACGCACTGCAGAACACGCCGTTCCCAGTCACTCCCACGTATTTAAAAGCGATTAATACAGAAGTGACCAGCCTGCTATGGGATGGCAACACACCCCGTATAGCTAGGAACAAGCTTACCAGAAGTTGGTACGATGGTGGTATTGCCCCTCCTGACATTAAAATCTACTATTGGGCCTCGCAACTGGTAGTCATAAATCAATGGATACACGCGACCGAAGACGACCCAGCGTATCGTATGGACAGACACATCCTGGACAACGCAGGGATAATGAGCACGTTATATAACAAGGCGGGGCGGAACAACTTCACGGGTCCAACAGCACACACTGTCCAACTCTGGCATGAAGCACAGCGCGCGCTGGGATGGGAGGGAGTGATAACACAGGCCATGCCACTGTGGGACTTCAGGAGACTAGGCACACTATGGAATACCAAAGGCTTTAGACAGTGGGACCTGATAGGAATATCGAGGGTGGGGGATCTGTGGAAAAAAGGAAAGATGGTTACATTTGCCCAGCTACGGACCACATACGGACTGGCTCAAACAAATGTTTCGCTACATGCAGATTCAACACGCACTCACGACTGTGATACCACCAGATACGCAGCTCGTAGAGTCCTCGCCACTAGAGGATAGGCTCCTTACGGACCACCTAAGTAAAAAAGCTATCTCTCAGACATATCACAAAATAATTAATAACCAGCCAGACCCCACGGTAGCCCTAAAAACAAAATGGGAAGCAGATATAGGAGAATTGGATGACGATGATTGGCGGGAGGCACTTGCGTCTCCCAAGGAGGTGGCGATATCATCTAAGCTTAAGCTGGTGCAGGTTAAAATTCTACATCACATCTATTACACTCGGACGTTCCTACGCAAAATAGGCCGAGCAGAAATATCGGACTGCATTAGAGAGTGTGGTGCTGAGGGTACTTTCTACCACACCATCTGGTTATGTCCGGAGATCGCACAATACTGGAGAGCAGTAATGCGCACACTTTCACAAGTCACGATGGTTACGGTACTTCCAGTACCAAAGAGATGCCTCCTTAATATATGGGAGCCCACAGACCTCAACCATAGAGCACAGGACTGGGTCACATTGGGAATAATGCTGGCAAAACGTAACATTGCACAACACTGGGGCTCCCGAAGCACACCTACCCTCCACCAGTGGTGTACACATATGGACAACGTGATGGTAGTGGAAAAATCGGTCTACACACATAGAGGCTGCCCTACAAAATGGTCGCAAATATGGGGTGGGTGGAATACTTACCGTGGGAACATATGTGAACCCCCGCAGGAAGTCTCGACTGCAGACATTGATGACTGAATGGCACAACCCCAAGGATGGACAAAAGGGGCCAGTAGTTTTTGTTACTTGAAATGTTGAAAGCATATGCAAGATATCTCTCGCTACTAAAACCCGATAACATACCATTTACTAGGATTTGGAAGCAATGTATCTGTACCGTCAACTCGAATATACTGCATGTAAACTGTATCTTGTTCAAAAACACACAAAAAAAAAATTTAAACAACAGGGGACTTGAAAAGAGAAGGCTGATCAGGAAGCCTGAGAAAGGCAGAAATGGCCGAAGATAGCCCTTGAGAGTGCCCAGAGCAGAGCCCTGCTTGGCCAAAGAAAGAAGGAACAAGAGAACCTCAGAAAGAGGGGCAGAAAGGAAATCCACAGCCTTGCTGTGCACCATGCCACAAATTTGTTCCATCTGCAGGCGTATACCGTCTTAGTGGAGGGACGCCTGGCTGCAAGATGACATCACAGACTTCGGGAG
This sequence comes from Calotriton arnoldi, assembly GCA_963921515.1. Lineage (NCBI taxonomy): Eukaryota > Metazoa > Chordata > Amphibia > Caudata > Salamandridae > Calotriton > Calotriton arnoldi. The sequence goes on along the minus strand of CAWUFW010001426.1, from coordinate 2,689,672 downwards.
GCACGTCAAATAACGTCAGCTGCCGCCGCTCAATCTCCACGCAAGGAGGTGGAGGCTGGACAGGTTCGGGTGGAGGACCGTCCCCTGCTGCTGCGACAGAAGATCCTCCCGAAGAGGCAGACGGACTGGAGGATCGATGGCCATACTGAGTAGCTCGGGATACCATACTCTTCGTGCCCAATCCGGAGCCACAAGAATGACTTGGGCCTGGTCGCGCCTGATCTTCTTCAGCACTCTGGGCAGAAGTGGTATAGGCGGAAAGAAGACCGCAACTCCACTCGCGACGAAAAGCGTCGCCTAGCGAGTGCCGCCTTGGAAATTCCAATGCGCAGAATTCCTGACATTGTGCGTTCTCTTCGGTGGTGAATAGATCTAACCAAGGCTCTCCCCACTGTTGAGAGAGTCCTTGCGCCACCTCCGAGTGAAGACGCCATTCGTGATCCATCATGCACCTGCGGCTGAGCTCCTCCGCCCTGGCGTTCAGAGAACCTGCCAGGTGTTGAACCACCAGGGATATGCCCTGATGTTCCAGCCATGTCCAGAGACGCAGAGCCTCTTGACATAGGGTCCACGACCCCACCCCGCCCTGTTTGTTGCAGTACCACATGGCGGTGGTGTTGTCCGTGAACACCTGCACTACTCTTCCCCGGACAGAGGGAAGGAATGCCTTGAGTGCAAGACGGATCGCCGAAGCTCCAGAACGTTGATGTGGAGCCCGGACTCCACCGGAGACCAGAGGCCTCTGATCTCCGCCTCTCCCATGTGGCCGCCCCATCCCAGAAGGGATGCATCTGTCACCAAAGTGTGTTCTGGTTGGGGAAGGGAGAGGAATCTGCCGTTGACCCAATCCTGGTTCGTGAGCCACCACTGCAATTGTCGTGCAGTGCCCTCCGAGATCTGGACGCAATCGGACAGGTTCCCTGATGCTGCGCCCACTGGAACTTCAAGTCCCACTGCAGAGCCTTCATATGCCACCTGGCATGATCGACCAGCAGGATGCAGGAGGCCATGAGTCCCAATAGCCTCAAGGTCTTCCTGACTGACACCCGGGATAGAGGCTGAAAGATCGGAATCATAGCCCGAATATCCCGGACTCGCTGTTCGGGAGGATTAACCCGAAACTGCGTTGTGTCCACAACCGCTCCGATGAAGAGGAGCTTCTGAGAGGGAATCAGGTGCGACTTCGGCGCATTGATGGAGAACCCCAGCGAGTGCAGGAGGTCGGCAGTAGTCTGGAGTTGGGAGACGACAGCCTGGGGCGAGCCCGCCTTCAGCAGCCAGTCGTCGAGATAGGGGAAGACTGGAACCCCTGATCTGCGCAGATGAGCTGCAACCACAACCATCACTTTCGTGAACACCCGAGGGGCGCTGGTAAGGCCAAAGGGGAGCACGGTGAACTGAAAATGCTCGTGGCCTACCGTGAACCGCAGGTAACGCCGGTGGGCCGGCAGGACGGGGATGTGAAAATAAGCGTCCTGCAGGTCCAACGCTACCATCCAGTCTCCAGGGTCGAGGGCAGACAAGACCTATGCCAGGGTCAACATCTTGAACTTCTCCTTCCGGAGGAAGCGGTTGACGTTCCTGAGATCCAAGATAGGACACAGGCCTTTGTCCTTCTTGGGTACCAGAAAGTAGTGGGAATAACAACCACGACCTACTTCTGGGACAGGAACGCGCTCGATGGGTCCCTTGGCCAAGAGAGCCGTAACTTCCTGCTGGAGAAGGGACAGATGATCCTCCGATATGCGATGGTACTTGGGTGGCATGGAGGTAGGGATAGCCTCGAAGGGAAGGGAGTAGCCCCTTCGGACTATTTGCAAAACCCACCTGTCTGACGTGATGGTATACCAGTGGGGGAGGTGATGGCGAATCCTGTTGCCCACTGGTGTTTGGTGGCCCTGAAATGTCGGACTAGGAGGGCTTGGAGGCTGCGGCAGAGGGGGTGGAGGTGGAGGTGGACTGGCCCACCCGCTGACCCCCAGAACCACGGCGTTGGTTCCCACGTCCCCGGCCGCGCTGGAGTGAAAAGTTCTGCGCAGGCCTGTGGCTCTGAAGGCAATGTGGTGGGGCACACCTTCCGTGGCCACGAAAGGGGCGAAAAGCCGACTGTGCAGGACGCAGGGTGGAAAGACCCAAGGACTTGGCCGTAGCCAGCGAGTCCTTGAAACGCGTCAATGCACTGTCCGCCTTGTCGCCGAACAGGCGACGGCCATCAAAAGGCATGTCCATCAGAGTGTTCTGGACATCCCCCGAAAAGCCAGTCGTCCTCAACCTGGCGTGGCGTCTGATCGCCACCGACGTGGAAATCGTTCTGCCCAGTGAGTCGGCGGTATCCAGCCCACACCGAATGGCGAACTTAGCTGCGTCTCTCCCTTCAGCAAAAGCACGGGAGAGCACGGTCCGGGCCTCCTCCGGACACTGAGGCAGCACTTGCGCCACCGAGTCCCACACAGAGTGGGAATAACAGCCCAAGAGGCATGCAGTGTTCACCGACCGCAGCCCTAAGCTGGAGGAAGAAAACAACTTCTTCCCAAGGTGATCCAGCTTCTTGGATTCCCTATCCGGGGGTGCGGTAGGGAAGGCGCTCTGGGACGTCGAGGCTTGGACCACCAAGCTCTCAGGGGAAGGGTGTTGGGAAAGGAACAAGGGGTCGCCCGGAGCCAGGCGGTGGCGTCGGGCAATCATTCTATCCACAGGAGCCCCTGTGGTGGGCTTGGACCAAGTGCCCAAAAGGATATCTGAGATGGCTTCATTAAAAGGCAGCAGGGGCTCCAAAGAGCTCGCTGCCGGTTGAAGTACCTCTGTCAGGAGGTTAGTCCTGACTGCCACCGTAGGAAGCTCGAGGTTAAGAGCCTCGGCCGCCCTACGCAACCCCACTGCGTAAGACGCTCACTCCTCCGTAGCCACGGTAGGAGGAGACTGCATACCAAGGTCTGGCGAGGTGTCCAAACCACTGGCATCCCCCAGGTCCTCTCTCCAGTCCTGTTCCAGCTGTTCCGTCAAAGGGTCACCTGACCCCTCCCAATCCTCCTCCTCCTCGTCCTCTGGGTGCCAATCTGGTGTAAAAGGGGCTCCAGGAGTGAACAGGGGCACAAAAACCCCGTTCGGCGCCGGATACGGCGTCGGTCGATGCCGGTCCGGCTCCGTATCTTCATTCGGAAGGAGGTCGGGGTCGACGCCGGCCGGGAGGCCAGCCGGTGCCGGGCGTGGTAGTGGTGCTGTCGGAAGCAGCGCCGGTGGAGGTGTGATAAGGTCAACCGGCGCCGATTCTGATCCAGGCCTGGATCCACGGGGGGGCCTGCGGCGCCGGGGCCTGAGCTGCCGGCAATGAAGGTCCCGGCCCCCCAGCCGAGTCCGCGGGGCCCGAAGGCGCGCCGGCGGGTTCGGGCCACTCAAAGATGGCATGCATCGCCTCGTAGAACGTACGAAGCTGGGCGGGAGTCACCCCGGGTCCCGGAAAGGGAGGGAAACCTGGAGTCGACTCTTCGGGCTCCGCACGCGGAGCCGCGGGAGGGGCACCACCCGCGTGCCTCGTCGGATCGGCCGACCGACAAGGAGAAGTCGAAGAGCGACGACGCTTCTTCGACTTCTTTTTGTGCTTCGACTTACCCGACTCCGAAGACTTCGATCCAGACTGATGGTGGCTCCGCGACCGGTCCCTCGACCTCCCTCTCGACCGGGACCTCGAACGGCACGGAGCCGACTGTCGGCGTTCCAGCAGCTAACGGGACCGCTCCCGCAAAGCCTTCGGCGTCAACAACCAGCAGTCAGAGCACGACTTGGGGTCGTGCTCCAAGCAGAAAAGGCACACGCGGTGCGGATCCGTCACCGACATCAGTCGGCTACAGGAGCCGCAGGCCTTGAATCCTGGCATCCCTCGTGCACCTTACGGAGTCGTGAGACTCGAAAAAGACGTCGACAAAAGTCGAGAAAAAGTTAGTCAAAAAATGACTGAGGTACCGCTCTTCCTGGATCTGCGCTGGCTGGTGCGGAAAAAGAAAGAACTGACATCAGCGCGTGAGGGCGGCGTCTAAGTAGCTGCCGCGACGTCATCCCGGCGACCACGACGCTGACGATGGACACGGAGCCGACCGAAGCCACCTTCCGACGCGCAGAGGTACTGCTAACGAAAACTTTCCGGATCCAGTCTGACGCCTGGGGGTAATTCTAAGGTAAGGAATCTATCACTAACGTGTTTCTTTCAGATATACAGTTTGAATGATAATTGTATATGCACTTTGATTTGATTTACAGTATGGATGCAGAGAAATGCAATACTTAGTAAGTGCAGTACATAGACTTGAATATGCTTTTTAGTAAAATAGCAGGTAAGTAACTTTTGAGATTACTAGGCTTACACAGAGTAGTATACCTAGATACTACTCTGGGACATTTCCTGAAAACAGGTAAGTAAAATCGTTTTTGTTAGATTATGCAATTTTAAACAATTTCTTTAGTTTCTCAAACTCCACACTTAGAAACTTTTCACAGAAAAACAGTCAATGTTATCCTATGAAGGAAAATAGTGTTATCGGTTTTGAGGTAAGTATTTGGTAGTGGGAGTTGAGGTTCTGGGGGTAGAGTCAGGGGTCCCCCAGGGTCAAGGATGCATTCTTGTTACACCCTCAGCGGCACTAGGGCGCCGGGTGCAGAGTGCTGAGGCCCAATGTTATCCAATGGGGGAAGGGGGCCTCCGGTTGGTGGCTGCTGGCAAGCAGGCCACTAGGTTGTGGGAGCAAAGCTCCTGGACTTTAGCTCAGGGCAAATGGGGAAACAAAGTAGCACCAAAGGTGCACCCTCAGCGGCACTAGGGCGGCCAGGTGCAGAGTGCTGTTTCGACGTCGGACGCCCTGTTTTCAAAGGAGAACCTCTGGATTGGTAAGACACTGCAGGCTCGAGGACGAAGGTCTTCTGGGTGCGACCACCACTTCGAGAGGTAAGTTGGGAAGTTAGGGTTTGGTTAGGCACCGTCGGTTTGGGAACACAAGGCCGTGGGGCGTCGGGTGCAGGGGTGCCTTTTGGGGTCGGATCTTCTTACCAGCTCCTGGTCGGGGTTAGGGGGGCCTTCTGGATTTAGGCTGCAGGCGTCGGCTGGAGGCTTGAGGCAGGTCAGGGGTCGCCGGATCTCGGGTCAGGATCGCCGGGGTGACCTTCTCGTGGTGTTTGCCCACTCGAGCTCGGGCCGTGGACGGCGGGTGCAGAATGGGGCGGATTCGCGGTGTACGGCGGAGCCAGAGGTTGCAGGTGAACAAATCCAGTGTTCACAGGAGACAAAGGGCCAGATTCCGATGCGGGTTAGAAAAGCTTCCCGACCGATGGCCTGATTCTGATGCGGTTAGGAAGGCCTCCTAACGGCATTTGCTCCTTCCAAATCGGATCGGGAATGTGTCTTCCCGACCGAGGGCCCAATTCTGATGCGGTTAGGAACAAATGTTCCCATGGAAGTCAATGGGAGTTCAACCAAATCGTATCTGGAAACATCCGGATGCATCCTACTCTGCCGGTTGGACTTTCCCGATCCGAGTGGGTCGGAAACCATTTCCCAACCGATTCGGTCGGGAAGCTTTTCCAACCCGCATCAGAATCGGGCCCAAAGTCTTTGTGCTTGAAGGCAGGCAGGTCCACCGGGGTTTTCGAGGTTTCTGGCTGCAGGACACACCGGGATTTCGCAGGAGGAGGTTCGAGGTGGAGACAGGCCAGTAGGGCTGGGGCCAAGTCAGTGGGCGTCTTCCTCTTGTTAGCTTCGGCACGGCTGTCCGGTCCTTCTTCTTCTTTTCTTGTTGCAGGTTTTTGTCTGAGGAAGCAAGGTTCAGGGGTGCCCCTAAATACTAGATTTAGGGCGTTACAGGTAGGTAAAAGGCAGGGACCAATGGGTCCCTTCCCTGGGGTGGGTACACCCCTATTATGCCACCCTCCAGTGGGAGGGGGCATGAGCCTGTCCCTGGTTGGCTGAGTGCCCCATCTTCAAGATGGCGTGGACTGAGAGTTGTGCTTCTCCTCGCCTCCCCACCTGAGGGGTGGAGTTGGCAGAGGTGGGCACACCTCTCTTCCTCACTTGTTTTCCCGCCGGTTCTCCCGCCCAAAGTGGGGGTCAGAACCAGTGGGTACCAGCTGCTGAGAGCAGCAAGTGGCCTGGGGAAGCTCACAAAGGCGGCAAGCCTTTGAAGCTTCCCCTTCGTGAACCCTGCCCCTCCTGGGGGAGGAGGCTTGGCACCTCGTCCCAGGATGTGCATTGTTTCAGGCCCCAGAGAGCAGCAGGCTCTCAACCCAGGGGTCCAGAAACATGTCTGGTGGTGGCAGCTGAAAGCAGCCACTCAGCCTGGACACTAGAGGTGGGTTAGTTTTCAGGGGGCATCTCTGCGTGCATTTTTCATTAAATCCCACACTGGCATCAGTGTGGGTTTAATGTGCTGAGAAGTTTGATACCAAACTTCTCAGTTTTCAGTGTAGCCATTAAGGTACTGTGGAGTTCGTAATGACAAACTCCCAGCACCATATACTCTTAATGGCAGCACTGCACTTACAATGTCTAAGAATGGACTTAGACACTGTAGGGGTACAGGGCTCATGCATCTGTACCCTCACCACTGGTATAGTGCACCCAGCTAGAGGGGTGACTGATCTATGCCAGGGCAGTGGGTTGTAGGCATGGCACACAGAGATGTGTGCCATGTCGACTCTTCACTTTGCTCTGAACCACAACACGCAGCCTGCAAAGGCAGTGTGTAAGGGTACAGGATCTCTAAGGGTGGCACAATAAGTGCTGCAGCCCTTAGGGGTCTTCCCTGGTCACAGTGCCCTGGGTACCTGTGGTACCATGTACCAGGGGCTGACCTGTGGCTAGAGATGCCAATTGGGTTTAGGCTTCAATGCAGTATTAGGGAAATAACTTAGGCCTTGGGTACCTGATTAGCAGGAGCCCAGGGCACACACAGTCAAAGCACATAAGCAATTTAGCAAAAAGTGGGGGCAACCATGCAGAAAAGGGGCACTTTCTCACAAACCCCCCCCAAAGAAAGAGGATGAGACTAACCTTTCCCTAGAGAGTCTTCAGTTTCTAAGTGGAAGAACCTGGAAAGTCCATCTGCATTGGCATGGGCAGTCCCAGGTCTATGTTCCACTACAAAGTCCATTCCCTGTAGGGAGATACACCACCTCAACAGTTTAGGATTTTCACCTTTCATTTGCATTAGCCAACTGAGAGGTCTGTGATCAGTTTGAACTAGGAAGTGAGTACCAAACAAGTATGGTCTCAGCTTCTTCAGGGACCAAACTACAGCAAAGGCCTCCCTCTCAATGGCACTCCAACGCTGCTCCCTGGGGAGAAGCCTTCTGCTTATAAAAGCAACAGGTTGGTCTTGGCCTTCATCATTGGTCTGGGATAGGACCGCTCCTATCCCTAGCTCAGAGGCATCAGTCTGCACAATGAACTGCTTGGCATAGTCTGGCGCTTTGAGAATTGCTGCTGAGCACATAGCCTCTTTCAGGGTGTCAAAAGCCTTTTGACAACTAACTGTCCAGTTTACCTTCTTGGGCATCTTCTTGGAGGCGAGTTCTGTGAGGGGAGCCACAATGGACCCATATCCCTTCACAAACCTCCTGTAGTACCCAGTCAAGCCAAGGAATGCCCTGACTTGGGTTTGGGTTGTTGGAGCTGCCCAGTGCAGGATGGCCTGAATCTTGGGCTGTAAGGGTTGTACCTGGCCTCCACCAACAAAGTGGCCCAAGTACACCACAGTTCCCTGCCCTATCTGGCATTTGGATGCCTTGATAGTTAGGCCTGCAGTTTGCAGGGCATTTAAAACCTTCCCAAGGTGGATCAGGTGATCCTGCCAGGTGGAGCTAAAGACAGCAATATCTTCTAGATAAGTTGCACTAAAGGACTCCAATCCAGAAAGGACTCGATTCACCAACCTCTGGAAGGTGGCAGGGGCATTCTTTAAACCAAAGGGCATAACAATAAACTGATAATGCCCATCAGGTGTGGAGAATGCTGTCTTTTCTTTTGCTCCTGGGGCCATGCCAATTTGCCGGATCACTGACAAAAATATTGTGACAAAAATATCGTTGTCAAAAATATCGACCTCCTATCTACATAATGGTAAGTACAAAAATATGAACAAAAAAAATATTGTTGTTAAAAATATCGTTGTTAAAAATATAGTTTTTTAAAAATGTTTAAAAAATAATGTAAAATAAATTAAACAATACATATAATTTAAAAAAACTGTTAGAATTATTTAAAAATGTTTAAAATTATAAGTAATAAATATAATGTAAAAATAAATTAAACATACATATATATAACATATAATATATATATTTACTTAATATTCATAAATAATTATTTTAATAAATTATAAAATGTTAGAAACATATTAAAAATTATAAATACATATATATATATACATACACCTGTAAATTAAAAATAAAAATAAAATATATATATAATAAATTAAAATATTAAAATATTTTTATTTTTTTAAACTACATTTTACACTACATTAACTGCAACAGTAGGTAAAATGTTGGATAGCGGAGGGGTAAAATTACTATTTCCACTCCAGCGAGTGCAACAGTAGGGAAAGTGTTGGATAGCGGAGGGGATAAAATTACTATTCCCACTCCAGCGAGTACAACAGTAGGGAAAGTGTTGGATAGCGTAGGGGTTTTCTAGGATAGGGTAAGGGCCACTCCATCTGTCCTGGAGTGCCCTTGGTGCCACTGGCTCCAAAACCCACACCTTTTGCCCAGGTTGAAATTCAACCAGAGCAGCTTTTTGGTCATACCAGTGCTTCTGAAGCTCCTGGCTGGCCTCAAGATTTTTGGATGCATTTTCCATGTACTCAGCCAATGTGGACCTTAGGCCAAGCACATAGTCCACAAAATCTTGTTTGGGTTCTTGGAGAGGCTTCTCCCAACCCTCTTTTACAAGACAGAGTGGTCCCCTCACAGCATGGCCAAACAGAAGTTCAAAGGGGGAAAACCCTACTCCCTTCTGTGGCACTTCTCTGTAAGCGAAAAGCAGGCAGGGTAAGAGGACATCCCATCTCCTTTTGAGTTTTTCAGGGAGCCCCATAATCATGCCTTTCAATGTCTTGTTGAATCTCTCAAGAAGGCCATTGGTTTGTGGGTGATAGGGTGTAGTAAACTTGTACTGCACTCCACACTCTTTCCACATGTGTTTTAGGTAAGCAGACATGAAGTTGGAACCTCTGTCTGAAACCACCTCCTTAGGACACCCTACTCTGGTGAAGACACCAATGAGGGCCTTGGCTACTGCAGGAGTTGTAGTAGTCCTAAGGGGAATTGCTTCAGGGTACCTAGTGACATGATCCACTATCACTAGAATGAATGTGTTCCCTGATGCTGTGGGAGGTTCAAGTGGACCCACTATGTCCACACCTACCCTTTCAAAGGGAACCCCCACCACAGGTAGTGGTATCAGGGGGGCCTTTGAGGGGCCACCTGTCTTGCCACTGGCCTGACAGTTGATACAGGAGCTGAGAAACTCCTTTACTTTTTGGTGCATCTGGGGCCAGTAAAAGTGGCTAACTAGACTTTCCCAAGTCTTGGTTTGGCCCAGATGTCCAGCTAGGGGAATGTCATGAGCTAAAGTTAGGAGAAACTCCTGTACTTCTGAGGCACTACCACTCTCCTAGTGGCTCCAAGTTTGGGGTCTCTGGCCTCAGTGTACAGTAGTCCCTCTTCCCAATACAGTCTGTGGGTTCCACTGACATCTCCTTTTTCCTAGGTAGCAGCTTGCTGCCTCAGGCTTTCAAGAGTTGGACAGACCTGCTGTCCAAGGCACGGCTCTTCCCTAGAGGGTCCCTCTGGGCCTAAGAGTTCAACCTGGCAAGGGTCAAGCTCCATGGGCTCAGTTCCCTCTGGGGTGTCCAAGTCCTCTCCCTGAGGAGAGGGATCCTGATTCTTTTGCTGTACAGAAGCTGGTTCCCCAGTCATCTTACCTTTTCCCTTGGAAGGTTGGGCCATACCTTCAGGCTCCAACACTTCTTTTTCACCCTGTCTCTTGCTCTGTGCTCTTGTTTTTACACACACCAACTCAGGGATATTAAGCATTGCTGCATGGGTTTTCAGTTCAACCTCAGCCCATGCTGAGGTTTCCAGGTCATTGCAAGCAGACATGCAGCTGGTAGCTTTGGAGAGACCACTACCTGTTTTAGGCCAGTAACCCCCACCCCCCCAGTCTAATGTCACCATGGCCATTGCATGGCCAGTGGTAACGCTGTCAGCATTGATGACTGGGTAAGTTCTCCCAATCAAGTATAGCTCAGGGGAAACCAGTGTGTCTCTTACCATAGTGACACTGGCACCTGTATCCCTCAGAGCTTCTATCCTAGTTCCATTAATCCAAGGGTATTGTAAGTATTTTTTTAAATTGGGTGGCCACACAGCTACAGTGGCAAACTCAACTTCCCCTTCTGAAACTAGAACTGCTTCAGTGTGCAACCCGATTTGCTCTTGGCACACTGTTGATCCCATCTGGAGACTTGCTACCCCAGGAGTAGCTGTAGTAGGACTAGGGGCCTTCTTGTTTGGGCTAGCAGCATCTCCAGTTAAGTGTCCCAACTTCTTACAGTTGTTACACCAGGCCTTTAAAGGATCAAAGTTCTTTCCCCTGTACCTATTGATGGACTGGGAAGAGTTTTGGAACCCACCCCCCTGTGCAGGTTTTTGGGGCCCTTTTGAAGACTCAGGCTTTTTATCTTGGGGATTCTCACCACCTTTCCCCTGGGGAGGTTTTGTAACCCCTTTCTTTTGGTCACCCCCAGCAGTTGTTTTAGTCACCCTTGTCTTGACCCAGTGGTCTGCCTTCTTTCCCAATTCTTGGGGAGAAATTAGACCTAGGTCTACCAAATGCTGATGTAACTTTTCATTAGTGCAATTACTTAAAATATGTTCTTTCATAAACAGATTGCAAAGTCCATTGAAATCCTGCACATTGTGTCCAGTTAACCAACCATCCAGTGTTTTAACTGAGTAGTCTACAAAGTCAATCCAGGATTGGTTTTGGGTCTTGTGAGACCCCCTGAATCTAATTCTATATTCCTCAGTTGTGAGTCCAAATCCCTCAATCAGAGTTCTCTTCATGAGGTCATAAGACCCAGCATCTGCCCCTCTAAGGGTCAGGAGTCTGTCTCTGCAGTTACCAGAGAACAGTTCCCAAAGGAGTGCCCCCCTGTGTGACTTCTTCACTTTTCTCATTTCACAAGCCCTCTCAAAGGCTGTGAACCATTTTGTGATATCATCACTCTCCCCATATTTAGGGACAATCCCTGCTCTTTATCCTTATTAAGTAATTAAGTAAATTGCTGCCACCATTGATGGGTGCTAGGCCCATCTCTGCTCTCTCTCTCTTTCTAGAGCCAGGAACCTGGTCTCTAGATCCAATCTTTTGGTCAGCCTTACTAAAAGGCTGTCCTCCTCATTGAGGCTGTCCTCAATGTCCTCAGTAGTGCCTGACCCAGCTGTGTGGGATCTAGGTACTGAGAGGTTGATTCTTGGAGTCAGGGCCACTGGGGCCCTTTTCTACCTAAGCAGTGGAGGGGGTTGATCTACCTGGTCATCCTCTTCCACTCCCTCTCCATCTGACTGGTCATCACCATTTTCAGATGGGTGGTCCTTAGCATACCCAGCCAACAGCTCCTGGAGCTTTTGTTTGGTGGGATGGGGTCCCATGGCTATGTCTTTAAGTTTACACAGGGACCTTACTTCCTTGAAGGACAAGTGAAGGTAAGGAGTGAGGTCGAGCTCCTCAACCAGGTTCTCTATGTCACTGTGGTTATTTTCACTAACAGCTGGGTTCTTGTTTTGAGACATTGCTAAAAAAAACTTCTAGCCCCTCTAACCCTAGCTAAAGTGACTTTTTATTTTTCTAAAATTCTAAAGGGACTTAACCAAGCCCCGAACAAGACTTTGAGTAATTTTGCAAAAAATGCCAATTTGAAAAAATCAGAATTCTAAGGGCAATTTAAGAGTTCTGTCGTGTGATCAGGTGGTAACCAAGTAGTCCAACAAATGCAAAGTTGTATATCCCACCGCTGATCCACCAATGTAGGGAGCTGGCTCTGTATATACTATACCAAAGTGAGGTATAGTGTGCACAGAGTCCAGTGGATCCCCAAAGGTAGGCAGAGGAAAAGTTAGATAGCACCTCACTCTCTATTTGTGGTAGTGTGGTCGAGCAGTAAGGCAGTATCAGAGGACAGTGTTAAGCATTTGTTGTACACACTCAGTCAGCAAATAAATTCACACACTCAAATACAGAACTTCAGACCAATTGTTTTTGTATAAAAATATTCTTTTAGTTATTTTATTTTCTAGAACCAAGCAAGACTGGCACAGGTAAGCAATAAGTACTTTACAGTAGTAATGCAATTGGAAATACAGTTTGAACGATAATTGTGTATGCACTTTGATTTGATTTACAGTATGGATGCAGAGAAATGCAATACTTAGTAAATGCAGTACATAGACTTGAATAGTCTTTTAGTAAAATAGCAGGTAAGTAACTTTTGAGATTACTAGCTTACACAGAGTAGTATACCTAGATACTACTCTGGGACATTTCCTGAAAACAGGTAAGTAAAATCGTTTTTGTTAGATTATGCAACTTTAAACAATTTCTTTAGTTTCTCAAACTCCACACTTAGAAACTTTTCACAGAAAAACAGTCAATGTTATCCTATGGAGGAAAATAGTGTTATCGGTTTTGAGGTAAGTATTTGGTAGTGGGAGTTGAGGTTCTGGGGGTAGACTCAGGGGTCCCCCAGGGTCAAGGATGCACTCTTGTTACACCCTCAGCGGCACTAGGGCGGCCGGGTGCAGAGTGTTGAGGTCCAATGTTATCCAATGGGTATAGGAGGCCTCCGGTTGGTGGCTGCTGGCAAGCAGGCCACTAGGTTGTGGGAGCAAAGCTCCTGGACTTTAGTTCAAGGCAAATGGAGAAACAAAGTAGCACCAAAGGTGCACCCTCAGCGGCACTAGGGCGGCCGGGTGCAGAGTGCTGTTTCGAAGTTGGACGCCCTGTTGTTTTCAATGGAGAACCTCCGGTTTGGAAAGACACTGCAGGCAGTTAGGGGTTGGTTAAGCACCGTTGGTTTGGGCACACAAAGCTGTGGGGCGTCGGGTGCAGGGGTGCCTTTTGGGGTTGGATCTTCTTACCAGCTCCTGGTCGCGGTTAGGGGCCTTCTGGATTTAGGCTGCAGGCGTCGGCTGGAGGCTTGAGGCAGGTCAGGGGTCGCCGGATCTCGGGTCAGGATCGCCGGGGTGACCTCCTCGTGGTGTTTGCCCACTCGAGCTCGGTCCGTGGACGGCGGGTGCAGAGTGGGGCGGATTCGCGGTGTACGGCCGGAGCCAGAGGTTGCAGGTGAACAAATCCAGTGTTCACAGGAGACAAAGTCTTTGTGCTTGAAGGCAGGCAGGTCCTCCAGGGTTTTCGAGGTTGCTGGCTGCAGGACACACTGGGATTTTGCAGGAGTAGGTTTGAGGTGGAGACAGGCCGGTAGGGCTGGGGCCAAGTCAGTGGGCGTCTTCCTCTTGTTAGCTTCGGCACGGCTGTTCGGTCCGTCTTCTTCTTTTCTTGTTGCAGATTCTTGTCTGAGGAAGCAAGAGTTCAGGGGTGCCCCTAAATACTAGATTTAGGGGCGTTACAGGTGGTAAAAGGCAGGGATCAATGGGTCCCTTCCTGGGGTGGGTACACTCTCTATTGCATGCCACCCTCCAGTGGGAGGGGGCATGAGCCTGTCCCTGGTTGGCTGAGTCCCAACATCTTCAAGATGGCGTGGGACTGAGAGTTGTGCTCACTCGCCTCCCCCACCTGGAGGGGGTGGGGCTGGCAGAGGTGGGCACACCTCTCTTCCTCACTTGTTTTTCCCGCCGGTTCTCCCGCCCAAAGTGGGGGTCAGAACCAGTGAGGACCAGTTGCTGAGAGCAGCAAGTGGCCTGGGGAAGCTCACAAAGGCGGCAAGCCTTTGAAGCTTCCCTTTCGTGAACCCTGCCCCTCCTGGGGAGGAGTCTTGGCACCTCGTCCCAGGATGTGCATTGTTTCAGGCCCCAGAGAGGAGCAGGCTCTCGACCCAGGGGTCCAGAAACATGTCTGGTGGTGGCAGCTGAAAGCAGCCTGGGCACTAGAAGTGGGTTAGTTTTCAGGGGGCATCTCTAAGATGCCCTCTTGGTGCATTTATCATTAAATCCCACACTAGCATCAGTGTGAGTTTAATGTGCTGAGAAGTTTGATACCAAACTTCTCAGTTTTCAGTGTAGCCATTATGGTGCTGTGGAGTTCGTAATGACAAACTCCCAGCACCATATACTCTTAATGGCAGCACTGCACTTACAATGTCTAAGAATGGACTTAGACACTGTAGGGGTACAGGCTCATGCACCTGTACCCTCACCACTGGTATAGTGCACCCAGCTAGAGGGGTGACTGATCTATGCCAGGGCAATGGATTGTAGGCATGGCACTCAGAGATGTGTGCCATGTCCACTCTTCACTTTGCTCTGCACCAAAACACGCAGCCTGCAAGGGCAGTGTGTGTGTGTAAGGGTACAGGACCTCTAAGGGTGGAACAATAAGTGCTGCAGCCCTTAGAGGCCTTCTCTGGTTACAGTGCCCAGGGTACCTGTGGTACCATTTACCAGGGGCTGACCTGTGGCCAGAGATGCCAATTGGGTTTAGGCTTCAATGCACTTCTAGGGAAAGAACATAGGCCCTGGGTACCTTATTAGCAGGAGCCCAGGGCACACTCAGTCAAAGCACATCAGCAATTTAGCAAAAAGTGGGAGCAAATATGCAGAAAGAGGGCACTTTCTCACACCAATAAACAAAGCACTTCCTAGCAGCAAACTGTATGCATGAAAATGACATATAAAAAATAACCATGTCAGACAGTTATAACTTTTTCAGTATAAACAGGAGGACGACGGGGAGGCGGGTGGGTCAGTGAGGAATCCACAGGCAGATACTGTATCCATCAGAAAAAGCGTTACCGAAGGTAAGTAACTTGTTCTTCTGATGGATACATCTGCCTGTGGATTCCTCACCTTTTGAATTGAATCCCCAAGCCGTACCTCTCCCGGAGGAGGGTGTGTACACCTGACTATACCAAAAAATCTTGCAAAACAGAGCGTGCAAAATGGCCGTCCCGCCTAACCTCAGAATCCAAGCAGTAATGCTTCGCAAAGGTGTGGAGGGAAGCCCAAGTTGCCGCCTTACAGATATCCACAACAGGAACACCTCTAGCCAAAGCAGAAGAAGAAGACTTAGCTCTGGTGGAATGAGCTCGAATACCTTCAGATGGCTCCTTCTTGGCCAGGGCGTAGCAGATCTTGATACACAAGATGATCCATCTGGAGAGTGTACGTTTGTGGACAGCTTTTCCTTTCATTCGTCCAGTGTAGCCCACAAAGAGCTGATCATCCAGCCTTAGTTCCCTGGTTCTGTCCAGGTAGAAGCTAATAGCCCTCTTAGGGTCCAGGCGATGAAGTCTCTCCTCCTCCTTGGAAGGGTGAGGGGGAGAATAGAAGGTAGGTAAAGCAATAGACTGTCCTAAATGTAAAGGAGTAACCACC
This sequence comes from Calotriton arnoldi, assembly GCA_963921515.1. Taxonomy (NCBI): domain Eukaryota; kingdom Metazoa; phylum Chordata; class Amphibia; order Caudata; family Salamandridae; genus Calotriton; species Calotriton arnoldi. Next base: position 2,674,075 of record CAWUFW010001426.1, on the reverse strand, counting down.
TTAGGCAGGAAAGCAGCCCTGGTCCTTAGAACCATCTTTTCTGCATGAATGGTTAAAAACGGAGGTATTGAACTAAGAGCCTGATGCTCACTTACCATCCTGGCTGTGGTAATCGCGATTAAAAAGACCGTCTTGAAAGAATCCTCAACGGGCAACTATGAAGAGGCGCAAAAGAGACCCATCAGAAATGTAAGAACTAAGGGGCCTATTACGATGGCGGTCGGATGACCGCCGCCCGGCTGGCGGTGGCAACCGCCGGACCTGCGGCGGACATCCGCCGCGATCGCAAGCCAGAAAACCGCCGGTCAGATTAGGATGGCGGTGGTGACCGCAGCGGTGGAAATTCCGACCGCCGCTTTTCCGCCGGTTGCCATCCGCACTCCTGCCCTGCGGACGGAGAAGGACCAGGGATAATGGTGGCGGTGCAGGGCAGGCTCCGCTGGCACCGTTATGATGCCGGTGGTAGCCAGCCTTTCCTCAGCGGTCAGACCGCCATGGAAAGGCATGCGGTGATTGTCTTCGGGCCCATGGCGGGCCCCCAATGTTTTGTGGGGGTGTGGGGTGTGGGTGCACTGGGGGTACCCATGGTCCCCCTACATGTCCCTGTACCAGGTGGCAGGCACTGTGCAGTGCCTGCCACGCAGTGCAGGGAAATGCAGGACATGCTCATTTGGACATCGCTGCGGTGCTGCGGGCAGCAGCAACCGCCGCAATGTTAAGGCCCGTGATTCGACCGCCACGGTCGGATTTTGAGCAAGGAACATCCTAATGCGACCGGCGGTTATGTTGCGGGCCTTGAGGGCGGTCTTTTCCCGTTACCATGGCGGTCGGGGAGGTTTTCCGACCGCCATCGTAATAGGCCCCTAAATTCAAATCCCACTGAGGCATAATGAAGGGAGTGTGAGGAAACTTATTGGTTAGACCGTTAATGAACCTCATAACAATGGGGGACTTAAATAAAGACAGCTGATCAGGTAAACAGAGAAAAGCAGACAAAGCCGACAAATATCCCTTTACTGTAGGCACAGCACAACCCTGCTGGGCCAAGGAAAGTGAAAATCCAGAATGTCAGATCAATGGACTTCTCTCCACACCATTTCAAAAATTTAGACCACCTAGATGAATAAATAGATTTGGTGGAGTGTCTCCTGGATGATAAAATAACAAACACCACATCCGGTGGGAGAGAGAAAGAACTCAGGTTTCCCCGTTCAATCTCCAGGCAGGTAGGTGCAGGCTCTGGAGGTGAGGGTGCAGAACCTGCCCCTGCGACTGCGAGAGGAGGTCTGCCCTGAGAGGGAGACGGAGCGGAGGGTGCGACAAGAGGTGAAGTAGATCTGTGTACCACACCCTTCTTGCCAATATGGGGCGATCATAATGACTTGGGCCCGGTCTTGGCGAACCTTCCTCAGAACTCGAGGAATTAAGGGTATGGGAGGAAACGCGTAAAGGAGTTGCGAGCTCCAATCCAATTGAAACGTGTCCCCCAATGCCCCCTGCATCGGATACTGAAGGCTGCAGAACGACGGGCAGTGCACGTTCTCCCAAGTGGCAAAAAGGTCCAACCGAGGAATCCCCCACATCTTGAAGATGTGATGGACCACCTCTGGATGAAGACGCCACTCGTGATCGGCCGAGTAATGCCGACTGAGACTGTCCGCACGTGCATTCAGCACCCCGGCCAGATGATTTGCAATCACACAAATCTGATGGCCCTGAGCCCAGGACCAGAGTCGCAGAGCCTCTCTGCAGAGACGATACGACCCTACCCCTCCCTGTTTGTTTATGTACCACATCGCGGTAGTGTTGTCCGTCAGGACTTGAATCGTCTGACCGGGAAGGGAGGGAAGTTAGGCCTTGAGAGCCAAACGTATTGCCCGCAATTCCAAAAGGTTGATGTGAAGCAACTTCTCCTCTGGAGACCAAAGACCTTCAATCTCCGGATCCCCAGATAAGCACCCCACCCTAGAGTGGAGGCATCCATGATCACCGTGGCCACCGGTGGAGGAGGCTGAAAGGGCTTTCCTTGAGACAGGTTGCCCTGCACATTCCACCAAGACAGCTCCGCTGCAGTGTCTCTGGAGATTCTGATCCTTTCCCCGAGATCTCCATTGTGCTGATACCACTGCCTGCAGAGGCACCACTGGAGTGCACTCATGTGCCAGCGTGCATGGCTGACCAACAATATGCAGGAAGCGAACAGACCGAGCAGGCGTAGGACCTTCAGGACTGGAACAACCGCTCCATCGTGAAATAAAGGAATCATCTCCTGTATGTGAAGAATCCTCTGCGGAGGTGGGAAAGCTCGACACACAGTAGTGTCCAGTACTGCCCTTATGAACAGGCTGCGCTGAGAGGGCACCAGGTGAGATTTGGGTACATTTATCGAGAAACCCAAGTTGAACAACAATTGCGTTGTTGCATGCAAGTGGCGCAACACCATCTCTGGAGACTTGGCCTTTAGCAGCCAGTCGTCCAGATAAGGGAAAACAGGAACCCCTGACTTTCTGAGATGAACTGCCACCACTGCCATCACCTTTGTTAAGACCCATGGTGCAGAAGTGAGACCGAACGGAAGGACCGCAAACTGGTAGTGTTGCGACCCTACCATAAACCGGAAATACTTCCGATGCGACTTCAGGATGGGAAGATGAAAATACGCATCCTGCAAATCGATTGACACCATCCAGTCTTCCTGTTGCAGCGCCAGAAGAACCTGAGCCAAGGTCAACATTTTTAACTTTTCCTGCCTGAGGTAAAAATTCAAAACCCTGAGGTCCAGGATCGGCCTCAATCGACCGTCTTTTTTGGGAATCAGGAAATAACGGGAGTAACATCCCTGACACCTTTCCTGCTCTGGAACCACCTCTAACGCCCCCTTCTGCAACAAGGCAAGAACCTCCTGTTGTAAGAGCAGTAAATAGTCCTCTGAACACCAATCCTGGCGAGGAATGTAAGGAGGTGGAAACTCTAGAAAAGGGAGGGCGTACCCATTTTCTACAAGATTCAAAACCCAACGGTCTGAGGTGACCGATTTCCAATCTTGTAGAAAATGGGAAACCCGACCCCCTACAGGACCAGCATGCTCCAAGATGGGGGATCTAGAGCTGCTTCAGTGGAACCAGTGAGGGGGACAGGAGAAGAGGAGGAAGAGGAAGACTGCTGCAGAGAGGCTCCTCGAAGACGGCCTCTACTTTTTCCCCTGTACTACCTGTACAGAGGATTCTGCTGTTGTTGTTGCTGAGGCTGCTGACGGCCTCGAAAGGAAGCCGCCTTTCCAAAACCTCGATACCGCTTGTAGCCATAGCCCATAGGCTGAGACTGCAGGCCCAAAGATCTTGCAGTAGCCTTACTGTCTTTAAAACGCTGCAAAGCAGAGTCCGCTTTGGTACCAAACAATCTTGAGCCATCGAAACGTAGATCCAGTAGAGTAGCCTGAACATCTGACGAAAAACCTGAAGATCTGAGCCAGGCATGTCTTCTAGTAGCAACTGAAGAACCCATTACCCAGGCAACCGAGTCTGCAGTGTCCAGACCCGACTGAATGGCCTGACGGGCAGCCTCTTGAGAATCTGAAAGAACCTCAAGAAAATGAACTCGATCATCCTCAGGAAGTTTAGGGGCCAATTGCTTAACAGAGTCCATAAGGGCATGAATGTACCTTCCAAGCAAGCACGTGGCGTTTGTAGACTTCAGAGCCATACTTGCTGAGGAAAACACCTTTTTGGCCGACTGTTCTAAGTTTTTTTAATCTCTATCCCCCGGGGTGGTAGGAAAGGACCCAGATGACTGCTTTGAGCAAGAAGCCTGAACCACCAAGCTTTCTGGAGATGGATGGACAGGAAGGAAAGCTGGATCACCAGGAGCAGCTCTATATCTCCTTGCCACTGATCTGGAAACTGCAGGAGCAGAAAAGGGCTTCTGCCACACCTCCATAATTGGCTCCGTCAACGCCTCATTGAAAGGCAGTAGAGGTTCGCTAGAAGAAGAAGCAGAATTAAGCACTTCAGTCAGAATATTTGACTTTACTTCAGCTGAAGGCAACTGAAGGTCCAACAATTCAGCAGCTTTTCTGATCACCACATGATATGGAAAAACTAAATCAGAGCTGCACCACTTTACAGAGAACTTAAATTCATGTAAATAGTCAATGTTCAATGAAGCAGGTGTACAAAAATCCAATTTCCTCTTCTTTATTAGTCCAATCTTTTAAGAACAAACAGCCAACGCGTTTCGTCCTGTAACTCAGGACTTCATCAGGGCTGTAGATTTAAAAACATAAAAACTACATTTACAATACATAAACCATCCAACACGTACAACATTACTTCATACATATATATAAAAATTTTTGGACAACAACATTTAAAAAATTCACATTTTTTTTCCATCTACAAATAAGACATTCCGACAAAGGACAACATATATTGCATACTTTCACAGAAACCATACCCCACATACCACATGAAACAAAACAATTATTAAACTAAAAAGTTTTTGTATCCTAAATAGATACACAAAATCACAAAAACTCCACATATGGTGACCCCAAACAATATATATCCAAAACCACAAGTGAAAAGGTAACAGTCACTGTATCAATACACCCAAAGTGATATGGGTACCTACCAATGATAAGTCTATGTGAACCAAGATGAAAATGATGGTAGTAGCCTCAAACGTATAAATGATCAGACAATGGTGTCAATCTCACCAATATGTAAAGCTAAAAATCCAAAACAAGAAAGAGAAACAACATCGATAAGAACCATGAGATAGAACCGGACTTGGTATAACCTAAATCTACCTATTAATGCTATGTATGTAAATCGATTACTACTTGGCCTACCTTATATATTGTAAATGTAGTTTTTATGTTTTTAAATCTACAGCCCTGATGAAGTCCTGAGTTACAGGACGAAACGCGTTGGCTGTTTGTTCTTAAAAGATTGGACTAATAAAGAAGAGGAAATTGGATTTTTGTACACCTGCTTCATTGAACATTGACTATTTACATGAATTTAAGTTCTCTGTAAAGTGGTGCAGCTCTGATTTAGTTTTTCCATTTTATCGTCCCTGGTTTCAGGGGAGTGCCTTTGGACAGGGGGTACCTTTGGAGACGTGCACACATGATACCTTTGCATTACTTGATTCGAATTGGTGACCCTATGTGATTGGTGCCTTATTTGTTGTTTTTGGTCCACTGTCCAAATTTTTGTGACCACATGATATGGGGCGACATCCTGAGAGGAAAGAGCCTTTGGTGAAGAAAGTTCCCACTCCTGGGAAGTGTCTAAGCCACTAGCCTCATGTAGACCTTCGAATTAGTCTACGGAGTCGAGAATCTCCCCTTCCTCTTGCTCCTGCTGATACTCTTCTTCTTCTAGCAGCCTTTGTACTTCTCTCCTGGATTGCTGCTTCGGGATCAGCGTCGGCGGCGCCAGCCGCAGCGCCGGTAACAACAGCGCTGAAGGAGGACCTTCCGAAACAGGCAGCGGCGCCAATCGAATTCGGGATGGCACCAGTTCGACGCCAACGGTGATTGAGGTATCGGAGTCGAAAACCTCAGCGCCGGAACCTGCCAAGATGGAGCCGTCGGCATAAAAGGCACAAAGGGTGCCTGCGCATACTGCTGGGGGACGCCCAAGTTAAAGGCAAGCGGACCCACGGGGCCAGAAGGCGCACCGGTAGGGTAGGATGCCCTGGCAAACATGCCAAACATTGCATTCAGGAAATGCGAGGGATCCGCTCCCGGTCCTGGGAAAGGAGGGTAAGGATCCGAACCCCCTTGGTCTGGAACCAACTGAGGCCGTACAGGAGGCTGGGGCTGCGGAGCCGGTGACATCGGCGTCCGCACAGGCAAAGCCGCAGGAACAGGAGAAGACTCTCTGGGAGCCGGAGAATTCCTGGGCGCCGGAGAACCTCTGGGCGTCGAAGAGTCTCTGGGCACCGGCGAATCCCCCGGAGCCGGTGAGTGGACCGGAGTCGCCTGCGGAGAAGGAGAAGGCGACGGAGAGACAAAGTCTTTTTCTCGGCGACGCTGAACAGGTGAGGCTGATCTCGAAGCCTTGCCCTTCGAAGAGCGACGTTGTGAACCGTGTCTTCTCTTCGACTTCTTATGCTTCTTTGACTTTGAAGTATGCGAGGTCGACAACTTCGAGCGCTTACGACCCCTCTTCTCCTTTTTCGCCCTTGCCATGAAGAGTTCCTTCAGCGCCTTAGGGTTCATCTTCTGACAGCACGAACACCCTTCGACGTCATGGTCTGAAGAAAGACACCAAAGGCAGTCGTCGTGAGGGTCTGTGATAGACTTATGACCCCCACACTCCCTGCAGGGCTTGAAAACCGACTTCTTCAAAGTAGCCATTCCTACAGAATCACGAAGAAGATGGGAGAAAGAAAGTAATCACAGAGAAATGGAGAGTCCCAGAAAATAAACGTTACGCGTCGACGGCGCGGAAAAAAGGGAACTGAGATCAGCACCCCGACGAGGTCTTCTTATGGCTCCGGTGACGTCATACGGTGTCGCTAGCGGAGCCGTGCTTTATGATGTCCTCGTCGATGTGGGAGAGCTAAGAAAAGAATTTCCGGGAATGCTGGCGCAGGGGTAATTCAAAAGGTGAGGAAGCCACAGGCAGATGTATCCATCGGAACTTTAGACCACTGTACTTAGCAGATTGGGGTACACTGGTAACCCCCCAACTAAAGACATGGTTCTAGATGTAGTGAGGTGTTGCACCTAACTACCCTAGTGGAAACTAAACTCTCTAAAGTTGGAGAAAGGGTTGTGCTAGATCCTTAACTACCCAACCAGAATTTCAGTAGAACTTACTTATTCTAAGCTGTATTATATGTGCCTAATATTAGTGATGGTTTCTTAATTAATCCACACCAAGATTAGCTGGTAAACAATGCAGGCTTGAATCCCAACCACTGCACAGCAATGTGAGAAGCTGGCTTAGTATATGGTACAAACTTATGTAAGTGTAGCACACTGCACTAATCCAGACAACTCTTATGGTGATTTTAGTGGTCTTAGACAACCTTAGAAAGCTCTCTATGTGGTAGCTGTGGAGAGCAGCCTTCAGGCTTAGTCCAGAAGTAGTGTAAAGCAGCTTGTTTTACTAGAGCATAATCTTATTGGTATAGATTAAGTGAAAAAGAACCACACAGTGTGTTTACAAAAATATGTACTTATTATAAGACACTCACTCACACATACAAATGTCTCCTACCCGGAGATATACGAAATGCACACAATACTTTGCAAAGTAAACAGGTAAGAAGCACGTATTACACAGTGGTCTCCAGGGGGGAGACCAAACCATTTACTAAAATAGTGGTATGCAAACCATGACTCGAGTCAAGACTATACCCAGAAGACGTAGAAGTGCTGGGGACACAAGGAACCACCAGAGGTAAGTAACCAGGAACCCCACGGAGGCCGTGTGCTAAGTGGGAATATGAGCGCGGGCTCAATACAAGTCAATGGGTAAGTTGCGGTTGCAGTTTTAAAGAAGAAGGACCCTTCCCAGTGGACCCTGAAGAAACCCCGTGGAAGACAGAAGGTTGGAGAGCTACCTCACCCGTGGATACCCTAGGAACCAGGATACCTACACCAGGGAAGCCGGGTGCATGGGTGCCAAGTGGCGTCAGAAACTGCTGTCAAACTCAATGGGAGACTTCAGGAAGATGCCGCTGCTGGAGAAGGCTAAAGTGTCCGGTGGATTCAAGGTGAAAAGTACCTTCAAGGAGAAGGGACAGAGTCTATGCCACTCAGGAGTGACCAGGAGGCACGGAAGACGAATGCCAACCAATGTCGGGTGTTGCAGGAGAGATGACGGTGACCTTGGAGCTGCAGCTATGAGGATCAGGCGACGCTGTGGAAGACCAGGAGTCATTCACGAGCAGTCCCATGCCGAATGTCGAGAGATGAGGGGTCGGTGTCCGTTGGGAGCACCAACAAGCCTTGCAACTGCAATCAACGTGGAAAGCAAAGAAGGTGCAGTGTCGGGACCAGCAAGGTCCAGGTGAAAAGCAGGGGAGTCAGGGCAGGCCTCGAGCAATCATGGGAGCCCACAGAAATCAAAGATGACCCTCAAGAGGACCACAGGCCGGAGGCACTGGAGTCGCGAGAGGACCTCGAGCAGCTCACCAAAGAAGCAGGCCCACGGTGCCAGTGATGCGGTGAGGATGAAAATCTTGGTCACAGGAGATGCTTGAGGTGGGGGCTACTTGGAGCCCGAAGATCTTGGAGGAAGGAAGCCAACAAGCCTTCGCAACAGCAAGTCGTCGCGGTGAACAGGGGTTCGGTTCCTGCGGCTCCCACGAGGGATACTGGCCTCAAACTTGGTGAAAGGACAGGGCAGGCCTTGAAGGATGTGCAGAACCACCACCTGTGTTGCTGAGCCTTTCGGAGTCCGTGGGAGCTCGGGATCAGCAGACCGGTCAGCTTAGTTGAGGTGCCTGCAGATGCAGGGAAGTGACTCCTTCACTTCAAGGGAGATTCCTTCCGGTGTCTTGGATGTCCACAGGCCTTGGAAGGTTCCTGTATGGAGCACAGGCACGGACTTTGTAGCAGACAACCAGGGCGACAAGACCAGGAGTAGCAGGAGTATTCCTAGTTGCAGTCTTGATGCCCAGAGCGAAGTCCAGAGTGCCCAGACGGTCGAAGAAGTGGTGTCTTGAAATTAATCTTGTCCCACGACGAATCTAGGGACCCACCTACAGGTAAGCCCTTAAGTACCCTAAGCAAAGGGTTGGGAGATACCCTCTTAGTGGAGGGCCGCCTGGCCGCTAGAATAACGTTACAGACTTCGGGAGGAAGGTCAAAAGCTATCAACTGTTGATGCTCAATCTCCACGCATGGAGGCGCAGAGTTGACAGGTTCGGGTGGAGGACCCTCCCCTGTTGCTGCGAAAGAAGATCCTCCCGAAGGGGCAGCCTGATTGGAGGATCGATGCTCATTTTCAGAAGCTCTGGTTACCAGACTCTCCTTCCCATTCTGGAGCCACAAGAATGACTTGGGCGTGGTCACTCCTGATCTTTTTCAGAACCCTGGGCAGGAGTGGTATGGGCGTAAAGGCGTACAACAGACCTGAGCTCCACTCACTACGAAAAGCGTTGCCGTGCGATAGCCGCCTTGGAAACTCCAGCACGCAGTAGTGCTGACACTGCACATTCTCTTCGGCAGCGAACAAATCTAAGCAAGGTTTTCCCCACTGCTGAAAGTGACCTTGGACCACCTCCAACTGGAGATGCCACTCGTGATCCGCTAGGCATTGACGGTTGAGTTCGCCCGTCGTGGCGTTCAGAGAACCTGCCAGGTGTTGAACCATCAGGGTTATGCCCTGCTGTTCCAGCCATGTCCAGAAACGCAGGGCCTCTCGGCAAAGGGTCCATGACCCCACCCAGCACCGCTTGTTGCAGTACCACATGGCGGTGATGTTGTCCGTGAACACCTGTACTAGCTTTCCCTTATCAGAGGGAAGAAATGCCTTCAATGCCAATCAATTCACTCGGAGTTCCAACAAATTTATGTGGAGCCACGACTCTGCCGGAGACCAGTGTCCCTTGATCTCCACCTCTCCCAGATGGCTGCCCCATCCCAGAAGTGACGCATTTGTCAGTACTGTGAGCTCTGGTTGGGGAAGGGAGAGGGGTCTGCCGTTGACCCAATCGCGGTTCGTCAGCCACCACTGCAGATCTCTCGCAGTTCCTTCCGAGATCTGGACCATGTCAGTGAGATTTCCTCAATGCTATGCCTACTGGAACTTCAAATCCCACGGCAGAGCCCGCATACATCACCTGGCATGCTTTACTAACAGGACAGTATGCAGGAGGCCATGAGGCCCAACAGCCTCACAGTCAGTCTCACCAAAATCCAGGATAGAGGCTGAAACATCGGAATCATAACCTGAATATCCTAGACTCGCTGCTCGGGAGGATAGGCCAGAAACTGCACTCCGGCCAGAACAGCTCCGATGAAAGGGAGCGACTGAGAAGTAGTCAGTGTGACTTCTGCACATTTATAGAGAACCCCAGCGAACGCAGGAGATCCGCCGTAGTCTGAAGGTGGTAGACAAGAGCCTGGGGTGAGGACGTCTTCAACAGCCAGTCGTCAAGGTAGGGTAAGACTGACACCCCTAACCTGCGCAGATGAGCTGCGACCACCGCCATCACCTCGGTGACCACCCGAGGGGCACTGGTAAGGCCTAAGGGGAGCATGGTAAACTAAAAGTGCTCGCGGCCTAACTTGAACCGCAAGTAACGCCTGTGGCCCGGCAGGATGGGGATGTGTGAAGATACGCATCATGCAGGTCCAACGCTATCATCCAGTGTTCCTGGTCCAGGGCAGACAAGACCTTAGCTAGAGTGAGCATCTTGAACTTCTCCTTCTTGAGGAAGAGATTGATGGTCCGAAGCTCTAAAATGGGCCATACCCTATGTTCTTCTTCGGAATCAGAAAGTAGCGCGAATAACAACCACTGCCTACTTGTGAAACCAGGACCCTTTCTATAGCTCCTCTTGGACCAATTTCAGATGATTCTCCGTCAGCCGTTCCTGATTTGGCAGAATGGGAGAAGGAAAAGAAAGGAAAGGCAGAGAATAACCCTCCTGGACAATCTGCAAGACCCACTTGTCCAATGTTATAGATCTCCAGTGGGGGAGATGATGACGAATTCTCCCACCAACTGGAGTAGTGTGGTCCTGCAGAATCAGCCTAGGAGTGCTTGGAGGCTGCAGCTGCCGGGGGCAGGGTGGCCAATGACTTCAGGCCTCCATTCCTGGATTGGAATGCACAGCGTCCACGTCCCCGCACAACTTGGGAAGTCTGCACAGGAAAGTGGCTGGGATAGGGTTGACGCAGCTGGAAACCCCTTCCGTTGTCACGAAAGGAAGACTGGCCACGAGGAGTAGAGGCCCAAGGATCTGGCCGTAGCTCGAGAGTCCTAGAACCTGACCAGAGCCGAGTCTGCCTTTTCCCCAAAAAGACAGGTTCCATTAAAGGGCATGTCCATTAGATTTGCCTGGACATCGCCCGAGAAGCCAGTTGTCCTAAGCCAGGCATGGCACCTTAATGCCACTGTCATTGAAATCGATCTGCCCAACGAATCTGTCGTATCTAGGCCACACCGAATGGTGAAGTTTGTTGCATCTCTCCCATCCTTGACTGCCTGTAAGAGCACAGCCTGGGCCTCCTCCAGGACTTGTGGCAGTACTTGCGCAACCGTCTCCCAACGGGAGTGGGAGAAATGGGCCAAAAAGCATGAAAATTCACCGATCGCAATGCCAGGCTGGAGGAAGAAAACAATTTCTTCCCAAATGCATCCAACCTCTTGGATTCCCTGTCCGGAGGGGCGGAAGGGAACGCACCCTGGGAAGTAGAGGCCTGCACCACCAAACGTTCAGGGGTGGGGTGTTGGCTGAGGAACTTCGGATCACCCGGTGCTGGGCGATGGCAGCGTGCAACCGTCCTTTTCACAGGAGCCCCTGTGCTAGGCTTGGACCACGTGCCTAGAAAGACATCTGTAAGTGCCTCATTAAAGGGCAACAGGGGTTCGGAAGTGGAAGCCCCAGGTTAAAGCACCTCAGTCAGGAGATTAGTCCTGACCTGCACTGAGGGTAGTTCTAGTCCAAGATCAGATCCACGAGGCCCCACCGGCGCTGTGGCCAAAGCCGACGGCGTCGAACCCGATGGGGCCTCTTCCGACCCTGCGGGGCCCGAGGGCTCACCAGCAGGGTCGGCCTGCTCAAATACGCAGCGCATGGCCTCCTAAAACTCTTTTACTTGAGCAGGGGTCACTCCAGCTCCCGGAAAGGGAGGGAGGCACAAAGTCGACCCAAGCTGCGGCTCCAAGGAACCGTGCCTAGAGCTTTGGTGCTCCTTACCTCTCTCGTCGACGGACGACAGCTGAGGTAAAGATGAAGTCCGCTTGGACTTCTTCTTCTTTTTATGCCTGTTCCCCGAGTGTCCCGAGCACCTCTAGTGGGACGAAGAGGACTTAGGGCTCCGGTAGCAGTCCTGCGACCTCCTCTTCTTGGACCAGGACTGGGACCTCTGTGGAGTCTTGCTCGATGGTGTCGACTGCCGGGCCGCAAGGAGCTTCATCCGCCCTCTCCCTCAAGGCCTTCGAAGCCATGGCCCGACAGTCCGTGCACGACTTCGAGTCGTGGTCGCGCTCGAGACACCAGAGACAGATGAGGTGGGGGTCAGTGACCGACATCATGCGGTGACAGGCACCGTATGGCTTGAAATGTGTCTTCCTTGAAGACATCACTCGCACACAAAGATGGAAAAAAATTCGAATTCGACAATAAGTCGATAAACCTGTCAAAAAGCGACAGAGGGATTGGCGCTTAACTGGTGCGGAAAGAAAAGAACTGACATCTGCTTGTCTGGGTGGCCCTTATATAGGTGACCGTGACTTCATAACCGATGCTACCGACGACGTTACGCAGAACCGAATGGAGCCACCCGACACCGCGTGCAAGGGGTATTGCTCAGCAAATGTTTCCGGATCCAGCCTGACACCTGGAAAATTCAAAGGTAAGGAATCTGCAGATAGATAGTCTCTACCATATAATGCGGTACCGAAGGTAAGTAACTTGTTCAACACTGCTCCTACCCCTGTCTCAGAAGCATCTGTCTGGACAATGAAGGTCTTTGAGTAATGAGGACTTTGCAGAATGGGAGCAGGGCACATTGCCTGCTTCAGGGAAATTCAAAGGTAAGGAATCTGCTGCTAGAAGTCTCTATCAGATATATACTAAGCCAGCCTCCAACAGTAAGTAATGGTACAAGGGAGAAGAAGAGGAGGTAATGGTCGGATTACTTACCAGTAATCTTCATTACTCTAATTCTTCGTACTTCAGAACTTACAACACCCTCCCTCCCGCTGGGCTTCCTTCACCAGCTATTAATCAGGAGATTCGGAAAGAAACAGGAAGTCTGAGGGAGGCTGGGGGTAATATGGGTAGCTCCTCTATTTTTTAATAGAGATGAAAATTAGCTTTGGAAGGGTGAGGGACAGTTGGAATATGGGAGCATACACTTATATAGTAAGTACTCGGTCGAGTGCAAAGAATCGGTGTAATGAATATAAATGTCTTAATAAGCAGTTGTATGTCACACTGTTTGCAAGTTAGATAAGATGAATCCAGTCCTGTAAAGGGATGTGTTTGAGCGCGGTGTGTATGCTGCAGTCCTGACTGCATATGAATATGTGACTGGCAAAAGTTACCATGACACAGTTTGGATAAAGAATCTTCTGAGTAGGTGCTGGCAAAAGATCTTCGGTAGGATTCACTGGCTACTTCCGACAATTTTCATGAAGTCCTTTCCATTGTCAGACAAACAATGTTCCAACTGGGTGCTGCAGATTCGGTGACTGATAAAAGGCAATGTCCAGAACTCTGCCCGACTGTAGCTTGCATTTTGCTTTTACGCTTGCCCTTAGTTTATTCTTTGAAAATACAGATTTTGAATGATGACTTTTTAACATAATACATTGATATTATGGTATGATTTACACTCTTTAGACACTCATTAGGAGTGGTGGTATCCCATCTGGAGCAGTAGCTCCAGGTGGACTTCCGCCACTTGCAATTAAGAGTGGCCTGATGTCACTAGGAATTACCTAATCATAGAATAGAGGCGCACTCTGAGAAACAATAATAATCAACGTTAATGTGTCTAAACCAAGGGTGCAACACTACCTGTGTGTGTTGACATCACACACTCATGAAACAGGTAAACTAACAGGATGGTCCCTGATTGTAGTGTGCACTGTTCCTATTGAACAAAACGTTCTATAATCTTAAACTCTATTCTTTGTCTTAACAAACCGTACGGAAACGATTTCTTCTTGTATTCATTTTATATTCATTTTTTCAAAGACTTATTATTCAACAGAAATCATATGACGTAATACAATTCTTACATTCATCCGTGTAGAGTTACACACCCATCTGCCAAAAACAATGGTTTACTTTGGCAAAACGAATTCTTTTATCAAAAAAAGTTAATGTTGTACAATACAATTTCCAAGTTCAATATATTCTTGCATATTAATTCACAAATTCATCAGTGCGTATCTGTCTCGTGGCCCATAGATGTCACAAGGCCCGTAGCCCGATGCATTTCGGGACTCGCAGGTCCCTTCTTCAGGGGCAATGTTCTGTAAACAGAGGAATAATCGTCATGTGTATTACATATAATACATTATACTGGGACGAACTGATTAAATGTGCGGAGAGTCCCATGTCCAGCTTAGCAAAGAAGAAAAAGGAAAAAAAAAAAAAGAAGAAAAAGAAAAAAGAGTCCACTGTGATCTGTATGAATCAATTAAGAAATAAGACACTTAACCATACTGTATCACCCTAAAAACCCTGCTGTGCCGAAACCATGAAAAGATGTGATATCCCAACGAGAGTATTAATCACAAAACTTGTGCGTAGTCAAATGATGTCAGTGACCAACCATGGAATAAATTACCATAGAGTTAATATATAATATCCAAACCTTGAGGATGATAAGTAACGCCAAGCGGTTCTGCCAGTCGGTATCGGTGAATCGGAATCTGCAGTGTGAGTAATACGAGTGAGTAAACATGTAACTAACGCTATTTGAACGCCAGCCTGCAAAAACTATCGCATACACCCTGCTGCGGTGCCAGAAACCAAATTGCATCGAAATATCTTTACATCCAATTTTGTAGACAGACAAATTAATGCATCCAAGAAACACGACATGTCATCCTACAACAATATCGTTACCCGAGGCAGCATCCAAGTATCTCTATGGCCAGTCTTATATCAGGACAAGTTAATGCGCCCAAAAAATACAGCGTAACATCCTATCGTTCACTCACCTAGGAGGAAGATACAGCATTCGTACCGTGAAATAAAGCAGTGACTCAGGGGATATGGGTCCCGTATCGTAATCAAAACACAGTAGCTGAAAAAACACAACAAACACCAGCTGTACGTCAGCGTCTTATCCATAAAAACCAACAACAATAAATATTGAGGAATATAAGTCTAACTGCAGTTTTTACCTACTGTAATGATAAAGACCTTATGGCAAGAAGGTAAGACTCGAGTGTAGCAGCCTGGAGCTCGAAAATCTAAGAGTGGCGTCTAATCTGATCGCCATTTATGACATCAAGATAGAAACAGGACTAGTCTACGACCCACACGGGCAGAGAGAGTATGGGAATTGGAGTTTGACTCGGGATGCCTGAAACGTGCGGAAAGCTGTCACGCCCCCTGTGCGTGAGAAAATAAACAAAACAAGAATGTGAAACCTTTAAAGATACATTTAAAGATGCAAACTGATTACGTAATTAAATGTAACAAAATGTTGGAGGCTTGCTCTCAACCCGCTGGAGAATCATGCAAGCTAGCGATATATCCTCATGCGAAAATGTTGATGCACATAAAGTAAAAAAATGATCACTGGAAATTACACGGCAAAATCAGGGTGATGGGCAACTTCCCCGTAACTTTGGAATGATATATAAAAGTCCAGATCTCTAGCTAATAACGAGACTTGCGTAATAGATATACACTCTGATGTAGGAGAATCTAATCGTGAGCAGTGAATATATTCAGACCCAGAGAGGGTGTGCTACAGTGAATGGAATACACCAGTCTCAACTACCTTACATGAATGGAACTATATGGTGTGTGTAACATCTAGGTACAGTGTGATAATTGATGCATCATAGTGGAAGATGATAACAGATAGAAAAGAGAAAAAAGAAAAGAAAGAAACATGTATAAATGACTGTATTAATTACCATGATAATTCTCGCGTCAAATATACTGCTGATATAAACACAACATGTAGTACGATTAATTACAAATAACAACTCATATCCAGTTTATCATTAAGCCCTCTAAAGGACAAAGTCTGCAAGTAGTCAATCCAGAAAACCTCTCTTTGCAATAATTTGGTGTTATTGTCCTGACCATCATATTTAAGAACAACTTCAACAATCTGTGCTCTAAGTTAAGATATATTGTGTTGTGCTTCTAGCCAGTGTGTTGCCACGCTTGAAGTTTTGTTCCCTAGTCGTATTGTGCTTTTGTGTTCAGTTAAACGAATTTTGAGCTTGCATTCTGTCTTGCCTATGTATGCTTTTCCACAGGGGCATTTCAAACAATATATAATATTGGTAGTATTGCAGTCGGAGGTGTGTCTCAATTGAATTTTTCTACCTGAAACGGGGTGTTTGAGTATATCACCAGTAGTAATGTTATTGCAATGTGTACAATTGCGACACTTCATAGTTCCTTTAAAGATCTGTTTAGACTGGAAATTATCCGATAATTGTATCAGATCTTGCAAGTTCCTGCCCCGAGTGTGAGCAAATGTCGGTTTTTCTTTGAAGATGCCTTTAAAGTCGGGTTCATTTTGAAGAAGCTCCCATCTCTTGTTAATGATTTTCTTGATTTGAGTGGAGCAGGTGGAAAATTTAGAAACAAAGATGGGTGTCGTTTCCTGGCTCCTTGAAGCTTTAAGCAATAGCAATGTGCGGTCCTTGTTGGCTAGTCTAGAAATACTCTTCTGTAAGATATCTGGAGGATATCCTCTTTGTACAAACCGTTGTTTGTGTAACTCAATCTTGGTAGTGGCGATAGTAGGTTCGGAGCATATCCGTTTGATTCGGAGAAAATGCGAGTATGGCAGATTGGAAATGAGACTCCTGGGATGAAAACTGGAGTAATGTAGAGTACTATTTCTGTCAGTGGGTTTGGTAAAAATTTCCGTAGTTAGTTTGTGTTGAGTGTAATCCTTAATAACTGACACATCTAAAAAATTCACCTGTTTGGTACTAATCGTGTGAGTAAATTGGATTCTAGGGTTTCTAGTGTTGAGTTCCCGGATCAGGATTTCTAAATGTTGCAGTGGTTGCATCCAGATAAGAAAAATGTCATCAATGTACCTGCTATATTGCACAAGTCCTGTGGTCCAATTAGTGTTAGTCAGTATGTAATCGTTTTCAAATTTTGACATGAAAATATTGGCATATGCCGGGGCACCGGAAAAACCCATAGATGTACCGGTAAGTTGACCAAAAAAGGTGTCTTGCCATTGAAAATAGCTGTTATGGAGACAGAAAAAAAGAAGTTTAAGCAAAAAGACGCTGAAATCTTCTGGCAATTCCATCTTGAGTAGTGCCCATTCTGTAGCTTCAATGCCTTCTGTGTGCGCTATAGATGTATAAAGCGCTGTGACGTCAATGGTACAAAGTATCCAGTTGTCTTGAAAGAAAGGTTCAACAATCTGTAGTTTCTTTAAAAAATCTGTGGTGTCTTTTGTGTATGTACACCAACTTTGCACAAACTTTTGTAAAAAATGATCCAGATATTTACCCAAGGGATCAAAGATAGAACTACATCCAGAAACAATCGGCCGAAACGGAGGGTCAGTGAGGTGTTTATGGATTTTTGGTGTCATGTAAATTTTTGGACGCCGTGGACTACTGGTGGTAAGTTAGGATTTCAATTTTGAGTCTATGATACCCATTTGCTCAGCTTGATCAAGAATTTGGTGAAGAATAATTTGTAGATTAATGGTAGGATCAGCATCAAGAACCAGATAGGTAATGGTGTCCGATACGTGCTCATTTACTTTTTGAACATAGAAAGTGGTGTCCATAACCACAAGGGCTCCTCCTTTATCAGCTGGTTTCAGGGTAAGGTCTTTGTTGTTAGCTATTGATCGAATGGTACGTTTTTCATGCTCAGTAAAATTAGAAACTCTGGATCTTTTATAGTTCAACTTTGCACAATCATGTTTGACAATATTTTCAAAAGTATCAAGAATCTTGTGAGATACAGGAGCCTGATAGTTGCTTTTTGGCTTAAACTTGGTTGAAATATCTTCTTGCAGTTCTCCTGTTTCTTGCATGATATTTGAAAAATAGTGGCGTAACCGTAACTTGCGCATGAATTTATAAAGAGCAATGTCAGTGTCTAATCTAGTGGTAGTTGTGGTGGGGACAAATGACATACCTTTATTAAGTATTCTTATTTGTTGTCTTGACAGAGTTATCGATGAGATATTGATAATCAGGCTACACTCTTGCCACTGCGCAGAGTTTTGCCCCCCTTGTCCTCTCCTGGT
Source organism: Calotriton arnoldi (assembly GCA_963921515.1). NCBI lineage: Eukaryota > Metazoa > Chordata > Amphibia > Caudata > Salamandridae > Calotriton > Calotriton arnoldi. The sequence goes on along the minus strand of CAWUFW010001426.1, from coordinate 2,655,939 downwards.
TTTGTGGCGTTTTCCCCCGTTGCAGTGGGGTGTAGTAATGGTGGTTGACCTTGATCCGGTACCTGAGATAAAAAAGGTATTCTAGAAGTGGTGGGTATTTGAGAATCACCTGATGTTATAGGTGTAGTTGTCAATGCTGGTGTAGATGGAATGGCTTTAGAGACTGGTGGTCTATGAATTGATGTATCTTGGTCTGTTGCTACAGATTCTTCCGAGGAAGAAGTAGTTTTTGTCATTGAAGCGTCTTCTGGCGTAAATTTCCGCCCATGTGTATACCTCATTGAGCTTATAATCAATGGTATCCCTACGGTACTTTCTAATTTTACCTTCTTGTAGTTCTTTATTGTACCGTTCCAGTTTCTGGTTAAGATCTTGCAAGGTAACTGTCCATGTCTCAGTTTCCAGTCTTCTTTCTAGTTCATTTTCTAAATTAAAAATGTCTTCATCTAATTCTCTGATGGTTCTGGAAAGTTCCTCAACTATTAAAAGAATCAAATCTAATGAACATTTGTTCAGAATAGAAAACCATTTGTCCATAAATTTAGGATTGAGATGAAATCTAAATAGCATGGGACGAATGGACAAACGTAATCCACGTGGTATTCTTTTGGCCCTGTGATATTGGACTAGTGTGGACGCATGTAATCTTTGATTGAGTTGTCTCCGTGTGAGATATTCAAGTTGTTTAAGTTGTTGAACAGTGGACCCCCCATGTGTATCAACCAGTTTAACCTCTTGTATTAAGGCATATATATCTGAGGATATATCGCTAGCTTGCATGATTCTCCAGCGGGTTGAGAGCAAGCCTCCAACATTTTGTTACATTTAATTACGTAATCAGTTTGCATCTTTAAATGTATCTTTAAAGGTTTCACATTCTTGTTTTGTTTATTTTCTCACGCACAGGGGGCGTGACAGCTTTCCGCACGTTTCAGGCATCCCGAGTCAAACTCCAATTCCCATACTCTCTCTGCCCGTGTGGGTCGTAGACTAGTCCTGTTTCTATCTTGATGTCATAAATGGCGATCAGATTAGACGCCACTCTTAGATTTTCGAGCTCCAGGCTGCTACACTCGAGTCTTACCTTCTTGCCATAAGGTCGTTATCATTACAGTAGGTAAAAACTGCAGTTAGACTTATATTCCTCAATATTTATTGTTGTTGGTTTTTATGGATAAGACGCTGACGTACAGCTGGTGTTTGTTGTGTTTTTTCAGCTACTGTGTTTTGATTACGATACGGGACCCATATCCCCTGAGTCACTGCTTTATTTCACGGTACGAATGCTGTATCTTCCTCCTAGGTGAGTGAACGATAGGATGTTACGCTGTATTTTTTGGGCGCATTAACTTGTCCTGATATAAGACTGGCCATAGAGATACTTGGATGCTGCCTCGGGTAACGATATTGTTGTAGGATGACATGTCGTGTTTCTTGGATGCATTAATTTGTCTGTCTACAAAATTGGATGTAAAGATATTTCGATGCAATTTGGTTTCTGGCACCGCAGCAGGGTGTATGCGATAGTTTTTGCAGGCTGGCGTTCAAATAGCGTTAGTTACATGTTTACTCACTCGTATTACTCACACTGCAGATTCCGATTCACCGATACCGACTGGCAGAACCGCTTGGCGTTACTTATCATCCTCAAGGTTTGGATATTATATATTAACTCTATGGTAATTTATTCCATGGTTGGTCACTGACATCATTTGACTACGCACAAGTTTTGTGATTAATACTCTCGTTGGGATATCACATCTTTTCATGGTTTCGGCACAGCAGGGTTTTTAGGGTGATACAGTATGGTTAAGTGTCTTATTTCTTAATTGATTCATACAGATCACAGTGGACTCTTTTTTCTTTTTCTTCTTTTTTCTTTTTTCCTTTTTCTTCTTTGCTAAGCTGGACATGGGACTCTCCGCACATTTAATCAGTTTGTCCCAGTATAATGTATTATATGTAATACACATGACAATTATTCCTCTGTTTACAGAACATTGCCCCTGAAGAAGGGACCTGCGAGTCCCGAAATGCATCGGGCTACGGGCCTTGTGACATCTATGGGCCACGAGACAGATACGCACTGATGAATTTGTGAATTAATATGCCAGAATATATTGAACTTGGAAATTGTATTGTACAACATTAACTTTTTTTGATAAAAGAATTCGTTTTGCCAAAGTAACCCATTGTTTTTGGCAGATGGGTGTGTAACTCTACACGGATGAATGTAAGAATTGTATTACGTCATATGATTTCTGTTGAATAATAAGTCTTTGAAAAAATGAATATAAAATGAATACAAGAAGAAATCGTTTCCGTACGGTTTGTTAAGACAAAGAATAGAGTTTAAGATTATAGAACGTTTTGTTCAATAGGAACAGTGCACACTACAATCAGGGACCATCCTGTTAGTTTACCTGATGTCACTAGGTCCAGAATTACCAGGTCAGCAAACTATGCACCTGGTAATTCCGGACCCAGTGACACAGACCCAGGTTAACAAGATACAAATTTGCAGCCAGTGAAACCACTGCATGGTATGGGTTTCAGGTCAGGAGCATAACCTGTTCCCCTCCTGACTCCTGCAGCACTACAATGGGAGTATACAATGATCCCCCCAATTCAGATCCAGGCCCTAACCTTCCCCCTTCTTGCATCCCCCTGACCCCACAAGCAGCAAAGCCAGGTGTGAGGACATACCTAGTCATATTCTGAGCCTGGGATCAGAGGCTGTGGCTCAGGTCAGATATGGCCTCCATCTGACGTCCCTGGACTCTCCACCTCCTTCTACCCTCCTTGCAATGAAGAACAGTCACAGGCCAATGTTAGAGCCCAGGCATTTGTGTATATCAGGTTTCAATAAACCCAAACTCAGAATATACCATGGTCAATCAAGTTATAGGCACTGGTAGGTAGGATGACATTGGACTGCTTCCAGAAATGTTTGAGGTCATCAACAAAAGGCCACACCATATTCTCCATTACCACAACCACAGATGTCCAACAATGGGCCAGGGTACCCAGCGAAGATAACAGGGTGGGACCAACATACAGAGCTGCATGAGATGTATGTGGAAAGGATTGGTATCAAGCAAATAAACACTTTACTTTATACCCAAGTGGTAAAGGAATGACTGAGAGATTCCATTGTGTTCTTAAGGGTTCAATTCAATTGGCTATGTCTTCTGTATGCACTGTTTTCAAATTAAATGTATGAAAGGCATGCTATCTGTCTTTTGCTCCCCTGAACGTTATATATCTTTGATTCCATTGTGGAAGTATGTAAGTCACTCTGCAGACTTTTGTGATGGAGTACAACTGCTTTTCAGTTTGGGTTGAAATAAAACGATGCAAGTGTTTTCTTTCACTTGGAGTACAGCGTTTACTACACGACCTTACAATACAGCAGTGAATTCTTGGATTGCATCACAAGTAGCACATGAAGGCACATATGTCCATTCCTGGGCTCTCTCTAGTAATTTCTAGGACTGCAGAACATTGTGAAAATACCAATATACACATATGTATTGTCCTACATATGACAATGCATATAAACCCATGACTGCAACAAAAAAGATCTCTTACCAGGTTCACTAGCAAATCCACCTGTTCCTGGAAAAAAGAAATTATGAAGAACCAAGCTGTAAAACCAAATACAGGAGAGAAGTGTTCAAATGAAAAAAAAAATATTAAAGCATCAAAGTGCCACATTTAATATTTTTGAATACTCAGTGAATCCACAGAGAGACGGATATGGCAAACATAATGCATCATCTTAAAATTACAAATTAGACAAACCATTTAAAATCATGCTGTTAAATATCCACTATTCAGCCCCCCTCAAATTATTTGATAAACGAAAAACATAAAAAATTACGATTTACAGATAGATCATCTGATAACGTAATTAACATAATTAATTGCATACGATTAAACATCCTCCACTCAACCCCACCTCAAGTTGCTATTTGATAAGAAGTAAATCATTAAAGAACAAGTTGATTACCTTTGGTAACGATGTATCTGTAAGAGGCATATATTAGTTATAGATTCCTTACCTTAGAACTACCCACAGGCATCAGGCTGGATCCGGAGAATTTTTCGTTAGCAATAACCCTGTGCGTCGGTAGGTGGCGTCGATCCACTCTGGGACGGTCGTCGTGGTCGCCGGAATGACGTCGTTGGGCCTACTTAGACGCCGTCCCTGTGTGCTGACGTCAGTTCTGACACGACTTTCCATGCCAGAAACGCAGAGCCATGAAAGACACTGACCACTGGTGCACCACACTAGGACCCTATAAGGGTGTCCCTAACCCTAGAAGTCAGCTCGCAGAGCGGGGAGGATGGGTGGGGCGGTAAGGAATCTATAACTAATATATGTCACTTACAGATACATCGTTACTGAAGGTAAGTAACTTGTTCATCTGAAAGAGACTATTAGTTATAGATTCCTTACCTTAGATTAGATACCCCAGCAATACTATCCCCGGAGGAGGGTCTGCGAACCAAGTTCACACCAGAAAATCCTGGAGGACAGAATGGGCAAAGTAGCCGACCCTCCGCACTTGACTATCCAGGAAGTAATGTCTGGTAAACGTGTGCATAGAAGCCCACGTGGCCGCCTTGCAGATATCGATGAGTGGAACTCCCCGCGACAAAGCAGTGGTTGCTGCAGTAGCTCTAGTGGAATGAGCGCACAGCCCCACTGGAGGTTCCTTTTTAGCCAAAGCTTAACAAATCTTGATACAAAGGACTACCCATCGAGAGATGGTACGCTTCTGAACAGCCCAACCTTTTTTGGCACCCACGTAGCCAACAAAGAGTTGATCAGCCATCCGGAAATCTTTTGTGCGGTCAAGGTAGAAGGACAGCGCACGTTTTGGGTCCAGACAGTGGAGTCTCTCCTCCTCCTTGGAAGGGTGCGGAGGCGGGAAAAAGGTGGGCAGAGTAATAGTGTGCCCGATGTGAAAGGGAGTGACTACTTTAGGCAAGAAAGAGGATCTCGTTTGGAGCACCACCTTGTCCGGATGGACTGAAAGGAAAGGAGGCTTGGAATAAAGGGCCTGAAGAACAAGTTACTTACCTTCGGTAAGGATATATCTGTAAGAAACATAGGTTAGTTATAGATTCCTTACCTTAGAATTACCCCCAGGTGTCAGACTGGATCCGGAAAGTTTTTCGTCAGCAGTACCCCTGCGCGTCGGAAGGTGGCGTCGGTCGACTCCGCGTTTGTCGTAGGCGTCGTGGTCGCCGTGATGACGTCACAGTAGCTACATAGATGCCGCCCTCGTGCGCTGACGTCAGTTCTGTATACGACTTTCCACGCCAGAAGCGCAGAGCCATGCAAGACCTGACCACTGGTGTACAAAACTAGGGCCCTGAAAAGATGTCTTTAACCCTAGAAGTCAGTTCGCAGAACGGGGAGGATAGGTGGGGCGGTAAGGAATCTATAACTGACCTATGTTTCTTACAGATATATCGTTACCGAAGGTAAGTAACTTGTTCATCTGAAAGAAACAGTTAGTTATAGATTCCTTACCTTAGAATAGATACCCCAGCAATACCAACACCGGAAGTGGGTCTGCGAACTAAGTTCACACCAGAAAGTCCTGGAGAACAGAACGGGCAAAGAAGCCTTCTCTCCGGACTTGGCTGTCCAGGCAGTAGTGTTTGGTGAACGTGTGCAGCGATGCCCACGTAGCTGCCTGACAGATGTCATTAAGGGGGACTCCCCGTCCCAAAGCACTGGTGGCTGCTGTCGCCCTGGTAGAATGGGCGCGGAGTCCCACTGGAGGCTCCTTCTTTGCCAAAGAATAGCAAGCTTTGATGCACAGAACGACCCACCTGGAGATGGTTCGTTTGTGCACGGTCCGACCTTTCTTAGCGCCCACGTAACCAACAAAGAGCTGGTCGTCCACCCGGAATTGTTTTGTGCGATCCAAGTAGAAGGAAAGCGCACGTTTTGGATCCAGACGGTGGAGCCTCTCTTCCTCTTTTGAAGGATGCGGAGGCGGAAAGAAGGTGGGCAAAGTGATGGTTTGGCCAATGTGGAAAGAAGTAACCACCTTGGGAAGAAAGGAAAGTCTAGTTCTTAGGACAAACTTGTCCGGATGGACAGCCAGAAAGGGAGGCTTGGAAGAAAAAGCTTGCAGGTCACTCACCCTGCGAGCAGAGTTGATGGCCACCAGAAAGGCAGTTTTCAAAGTGAGAAGCCTGAGAGGGCAGTTATGTAGTGGCTCAAAGGGAGCGCACATAAGATAGGTAAGAACCAAGTTCAAGTCCTACTGGGGCATTACGAAGGGAACAGGAGGAAAAAGATGAGTAATGCCCTTAAGGAATCTATTTGCAACAGGGGACTTGAAAAGAGAAGGCTGATCAGGAAGCCTAAGGAAGGCTAACATGGCCGAGAGGTAGCCCTTTGGAGTGCCCAGAGCAGAGCCCTGCTGGGCCAAAGAACAGGAGGAACAAGAGAACCTCAGAAAAAGGGGCGGAAAGGGGATCCACAGCCTTTGCTGTGCACCATGCCACAAATTTGTTCCATCTGCAGGCGTATACCGTCTTAGTGGAGGGACGCCTGGCTGCCAAGATAACATCGCAGAATTCGGGAGGCAGGTCAAACGACGTCAACTGTCGCCGCCGCTCAATCAAAGGTGGAGGCTGGACAGGTTCGGGTGGAGGACCATCCCCTGCTGCTGCGACATAAGATCCTCCCGAAGAGGCAGTTGGATCGGAGGATCGATGGCCATGTTGAGCAGCTCGGGATACCAAACTCTTTGTGCCCAATCCGGAGCCACAAGAATGACTTGGGCCCGGTCGCGCTTTATCTTTTTCAGCACTCTGGGCAGAAGTGGTATAGGCGGAAAGGCGTATAGAAGACCGCAACTCCAATCGCGACGAAAAGCGTCGCCTAGTGAGTGCCGCCTTAGAAATTCCAAAGCGCAGAACTGCTGACATTACGCGTTCTCTTTGGTGGCGAATAGATCTAACCAAGTCTCTCCCCACTGCTGAAAGAGACCTTGCACCACCTCCGAGTGAAGACGCCATTCGTGATCCATCATGCACCTGCGGCTGAGCTTGTCCGCCCTGGCAATCTGGGAACCTGCCAGGTGTTGAACCACCAGGGATATGCCCTGATGTTCCAGTCATGTTCAAGGCGGAGGGCCTCCTGACATAGGGTCCACGACCCCACCCCGCCTTGTTTGCTGCAGTACCACATGGCGGTGGTGTTGTCCGTGAACACCTGCACTACTCTTCCCCGGACAGAGGGAAGGAATGCTTTGAGTGCAAGACGAATCGCCCGAAGCTCCAGAAGGTTGATGTGGAGCCCGGACTCCGCCGGAGACCAGAGGCCTCTGATCTCCGCCTCCCCCATGTGGCCGCCCCATCCCAGAAGTGATGCATCAGTCACCACTGTGAACTCTGGCTGAGGAAGGGAGAGGGATTTGCCTTCGACCCAATCCTGGTTCGTTAGCCACCACTGCAATTAGTGTGCAGTGCCCTCCGAGATCTGGACAAAATCGGACAGATTCCCCTGATGTTGTGCCCACTGGAACTTCAGATCTCACTACAGAGCCTGCTTTAGGGTGACCAGATCTTGAGAACCAAAAACCGGGACATTTGGGGAAAATAGAAGAAGGACTACAATTTTTCATCCACGGAATGGGCAGAATGACAGCTGTCATCAACATAGGATCACAGAAGATGCATTAAGAAAGTAAATACAATGTAATTTCAACAATCAAAATCATACCTATTAATGAAATTGCTTACTTATAACAGTTGCTAACTAGCAAAGCTTTAGAACACCCAAAAAAGTCCCTCTCACTGTTTTCAGTCAACCCCTTCTAAAAACCGAGACATGAGACAAAATTGCCGAAATCTGCCCGGACAGCTGGTGAAAAACCGGGACTGTCCGGGCAAATCCGGGACGTCTGGTCACCCTAGCCTGCACTTCGGTACGTTGATAGTAAACCCCAGCGAATGCAGGAGGTCCACCATAGTCTGGAAGTGGGAGAAGACCGCCTGGGGCGAACCCGCCTTCAACAGCCAGTGGTCAAGATAGAGAAAGACTAGAACCCCTAATCTGCGCAGTTGCGACCACAGCCATCACTTTCGTGAACACCCGAGGGGTGCTGGTAAGGCCAAAGGGGACCACGGTAAACTGAAAGTGATCGTGGCCTACCGTGAACCGCAGGTAACGTCGGTGGGCTGGCAGGACGGGGATGTGAAAGTAAGCGTCCTGCAAGTCCAACGCTACCATCCAGTCTCCAGGGTCGAGGGCAGACAAGACCTGAGCGAGAGTCAGCATTTTGAACTTCTCCTTCTGGAGGAAGCGGTTGACGTTAGTGAGATCCAAGATAGGATGCAGGCCTTTGTCCTTCTTGGGCACCAGAAAGTAGTGGGAATAGCAACCACGACCTACTTCTGGGACAGGAACGCGCTCGATGGCTCCCTTGGCCAAGAGTGCCGAAACTTCCTGTTGGAGAAGGGCCAGATGATCCTCCGACATGCGATGGTACTGAGGTGGCATGGATGGAGGGGTAGTCTCAAAGGGGAGGGAGTAGCCACTTCTGACTATCTGCAAAACCCACCTGTCCGACGTGATGGTGCGCCAGTGGGGGAGGTGAAGGCGAATCCTGCAGCCCACTGGCGTTTGGTGGCCCTGAAAGGTCGGACTAGGAGGGATTGGAGGCTGCTGCAGAGGGGGCTGTGGTGGACTGGCCCGCCCGCTGGCCCCCAGAACCACGGCACTGGTTCCCACATCCCCGGCTGCGCTGAGGCTGAACAGCTTGCATCGGCCTGTGGCTCTGGGCGGGACGTGGCGGAGCACCCCTTCTGTAGCCACGAAAGGGGCAAAAGGCAGACTGCGCAGGGTGGGAGGTGGAGAGGCCCAAGGACCTGGCCGTAGCCCGAGAGACCTTAATGCGCTCCAGCACGTTGTCGGCCTTGTCACCGAAAAGGCGACGGCCATCAAAGGGCATGTCCATAAGAGTGGATTGGACATCCCCGGAAAAACCAGTCGACCTCAACCAGGCGTAGCGTCGAAGGGCTACTGACGTGGAAATCGTCCTGCCCAGTGAGTCGGCGGTATCCAGCCCACAGCGGATGGTAAACTTCACTGCGTCTCTCCCTTTGGCAACCGCCCGAGAGAGTACGGCCCGGGCCTCCTCCGGGCAGAGGCAGCACTTGCGCAACCGTGTCCCACACGGAGTGGGTGTAACGGCACAATAGACATGCGGTGTTTACCGACCGCAGTCCCAAGCTCGAGGAAGAAAACATCTTCTTCCCAAGATGATCCAGCTTTTTGGATTACCTGTTCGGGGGAGTAGAAGGGAATGCGCCCTTGGAAGTGGAGGCTTGGACTACCAAGCTCTCAGGGGTGGGGTGTTGGGAGAGGAAAGTGGGGTCGCCCGGCACAGGGCGGTGGCGTCAGGCAATCATCCTGTTCACAAGAGCCCCTATGTTGGGCCTGGACCTGGTGCCCAAAAGGATGTCCGTAAGGGATTCATTAAACGGCAGCAGGGGCTCCGAAGAGCTCGCTGCCGGTTGAAGCACCTCTGTCAGGAGGTTAGTCCTGACTGCCACCGTAGGTAGCTCGAGGTGGAGAGCCTTGGCCGCCCTACGCAACACCACTGCGTATGATGCTCCCTCCTCCGTAGCCACGGTAGGAGGAGACAACATGCCAAGGTCTGGTGAGGTATCCAAACCACTGGCTTTCCCCAGTTCCTCTCTCCACTCCTGTTCATACACCAACTGGTCGGTTAAAGGGTCCCCGGACCCCCCCTTTAGTCCTCCTCACCCTCCTCTGGCAGCCAATCTGGTCTCAAAGAGCCAGGGTAGAACAGGGGCACAAAAGTACCCATCAGCGTCTACCTCGAGGTGGAGGCCGGGGTCGACGTCGTCTGGGGACACAGTCGACGCCGGTGGCGGACGTAGTGCCGGTGGAATCGGCGCCGGGGGAGGCATAACAAGGTCGACCGGTGCCAATCCAGATCCAGGCCTTGATCCAAGGGGACTCTGCAGCGCCGAGGCTGAAGCCGCCGGCACCGAAGACCCAGTGCCCCCAGCAGAGTCCGCAGGGCCCGAAGGCGCGCCGGCGGAGTCGGGGTATCCAAAGATGGCGGCATCGCTTCGTAAAACTGACAAAGCTGGGCAGGGGTTGCTCCCGGTCTCGGGAAGGGGGGGAAACCCGGAGCAACCCTACGGGCTCCGCACGCGGAGCCGCTGAAGGTGCACCACCCGCATCCCTTGTCACGTCGGCCGACAGGCAGGGAGAAGTCGAAGAGCAACAATGCTTCTTTGACTTCTTTTTGTGCTTCGACTTACCTGACCTCGAGTGCGAAGACTTAGAGGAAGAATGGTGTTGGCTCCGCGACCGGTCCCTCGACCCCCTACGCGACCGGGACCTCGAGCGACGCAGAGCTGACTGCCGGGCCTCGAGTAGCTTTCGTGACCGCTCCCGCAAATACTTCGGGGCCATGGTCTGGCAGTCGAAGCACGACTTGGGGTCTTTGTTGCGCTCCAGGCAGTAGAGGCACACGCGGTGCGGATCCGTCACCGACATCAGTCGGTGACAGGAACCGCAAGCCTTAAAGCGGGGCATCCCTCGTGCACCAAGAGTCGATGGACTCAAAAAATGAAGTCGTCAAAAGTCGAGAAAAAAGTCAGTCAAAAAGTGACTGGAGGTACCGCTCTCTCCGGATCTGCGCTTGCTGGCGCAGAAATAGAAAGAACTGACGTCAGCGTGCGAGGGCGGCGTCTATGTAGCTACCGCGACGTCATTCCGGCGACCACAACGCCGATGACGAACGCGGAGTCGACCGATGCCACCTTCCAACGCGCAGGGGTATTGCTGAAGAAAAACTCTCCGGATCCAGTCTGACGCCTGGGGGTATTTCTAAGGTAAGCAATCTATAACTAATAGTCTCTTTCAGATATTTTTATTTTGCAGATAGATCATCTGATAACATAGTTAAAAAAAAAATAGCACAGGCATAAATACTCTTGGAACCACCAACAATGTTTTTCCAAAAAGTGCAAAGTGCTTTCCTACACACTTTTCAACTGGTCCAAAAATCCTAGTTAAAATTTTAGAAATGATATAAAAAAGCTTAAGGTAAGTTACTTGTTCATCTGATAGAGACTTCTAGCTGCAGATTCCTTACCTTTGAATAGATACCCAAGCCAGACCATCCTGGTGGTGGGCTGCAGGACAAACTTCTCACACTAAAAAGTTCTGCAGGACCGAACGGGCGAAATGCCCGTCCCTGTGTTCTTGACTGCCCAGGCAGTACTGTTTGGAAAATGTGTGAAAAGATGCCCACGTTGCAGCCTGGCAGATGTCCAGGACTGGGACACCCGAGCCAAAGCCATGGTCACAGACTTCCCCCTGGTGGAATGGGCTGAAAATCCCTCAGGGGGCTGCTTTTTAGCCAAGGCGTAGCAGATCGTAATGCCAAGAACGACTTTAGGAAAGTAGGATCTGCTTTCATGGTTTCCCCCACGTTTTGCTTGGTGTCAGTATTGTTTTAACCTACTCTGCTAGGATCCTGCTAATCAGGACCCCAGCAACTGTGCTTTCTCCCCTAAATTGACTATGGTAAGTACATTGGTACCTCCACAATTGGCTATTGGTGTACCCTTGCAAGTCCCTAGTATATGGTACTGACGTACCCAGGGCATAGGTGCACCGGGGTCTCGCATGGGCTGTAGCATGTATTGTGCCATGAAAGGGAGTCCACTTAAACTGTGACTACAGGCCTGCCATTGCAGCCTGTGTGAGTTGGTGCTTGCACCTCTCACTAAAGATATGTTTCCCTATATCTGAGGTCACTGCACTTAAAACCTATTAGTCACCCCTATGGTAAGCTATTCAGTCCTGAGGGCAGGGTGCTTGGTCATAAGTGTAAGGTTGCCCCTGCAAGAGCAGGACACCCCTACAAACCTGGGAGTGGATTCTCCAGGCTTTATAAGTGTGTTCAGCTATTTTAATACACATAGTGGATCTAGGAGACTGGCTTAGTATATGGTACACATGTATTCAAGTGAAGCACCTTGCACTAATCCAGGCAACCCTTATGGTGATTTTAGGCATCTTATACAACCATAGAAAGCTCTCTAAGTGGTAGCTGTGGAGAGCAGCCTTCAGGCTTATCCAGAAGGAGTGTTAAGCAGCTTGTTTCACCAGATCTAATCATGTAGTGTAGGTTAAACGAAAATGAATCACACAGTGTATATATAAAAATATGTCTATTTATCACACAACACTCACTAACACATTGGTAGATCTCCTATCCGGAGATATTGTTATGTTTCGTATAGAGGCCCTAATATAGACGCGTTCATATATGCCGTATATGGTCATATTCGCATATGCCCTATTATGGTCGTAATCGTATATGCCCTATTTTGGTCATAATCGTCTATGCCCTATTATAGTCATGATCTCCTATGCCCTAATATAGGCATGATCTTTCACCTACATTAGTTCCCTACAGTACACAACGAGCTCTGAGGGTTGAACGTTATCTAGTCTGTGGTTAGAACACTGCAGGGTTTTTCCCGAACACAGGCCTACAATGTACTCATAAATTATGCATGAGCATTCACCAGCTACATCTCCCGCATAATATGTATGTACAAAGTTCACCCCTGACGTCTTCCTCATGTCTAACAAAGACCAATACAAACCATACTGAGGGACAAGACACTTTAGGGTATAAATACACCACATCTTGCCACGGTAAGATAGAGGGAACCGAGACTTCCATGCTGACACACTGACCAGAGACGCTGAGGCTCCTGCATGCAGTCGCTCCAGCTGACAGCGGTCTAACACAGCCCTTGCGGGGTGTCCAACTCGAGACCAGGACGGGGTCCCACACTTTCTCTATTCAGGTATGGGGGTTCGACTAAATCCTTGAAGGATTCTTGGCTCTTAGGCTTTTAGACCTACACATATGCTAGGTACACTCAGGTACATCTAGTTAGGCATCGTAGGAGTACGCGCACTTTCATAATGCTTTTATATTCATGTATGTATTCATGATTATTGCAATATGGTAGAACTGTTCTACCCCTTCACTTTTATCGTACTGCTGATAATATATCTCTGCTATTGTATGCTGGTGACTGCAGCACATATATTTTACACTAGAATAACAACTGTTCAATAAATACTTATTGAAACGCCCAGACTGTTTATTCTGTGTAACTCTCTGAGACAAACCGAATAAGTAAGCACGAGTGACTGAGCGAAAAGCAGTACATTGATTCCACGATTCTGAGGGATCAGGTTTGTCATGATCTAAGGTGGCCAGAAACTAATCTCTCCCCGATAAGAGGAGATTCTAGTGGCACTGTGAGCTAGCTAATGCAAATCCGGCTAACATACGCGGTGGGAATGCACAGAATCAGTCTGCCACCAAGCCCACAGTTTATGTTATCCAAACTTGCAGGTCCTGCAGGGGTACTGTAAGAACTACACGACATGGCGCCGCCAACGTTGGTTGGGTACTTATTTAACAGTAGAATCTGAGTAGTTCAGTCATGCTATTCTCAGAGAACCTACTCACAAAACCCCAGAGACGTCTGGAGTGGGTGGGCACAAACTCCACCACAGCTGAGTAGGCAAGATATCCTATTTATCGGCTGTTGGTTAATCAAGCTTGAAGGACATTTAGTTCCTAAATTGTGCATAAAACCTTTAACTAAGTTCTCTTGGAAAAGCTTTTCTTTTCAAAATGACTGAGAGCGATAAAGAAAGGGTAAATCTGCAGGTCTCAGCCGGAGAACCACCCAAAAATGCAATTGAAATTGCACCCAAATTCAGACATACGCTCACCATGAAACTATTAAAAAATGGTTTTCCACCAAGGGGTGGCGTAGTAGCTCTCGTGATTGAGGCACACAAATCAAATAAAACAGAGGTATTCTATTCATGGGTTACATTCCCAGCAGCAGAAACCGTAACAAAGACATTTCACTACTACATAGAAGGAGATGCACCAGAGGAATACTGTCCATTCGATGACATAGAGATTCCACTCACATACCAGGAACACTTATACTGGTTTAAAGGCGCACTACCCCACTTAAGAGTAAGGTTAGGCCCGCTTGGAGGAGACAGGGCCACATGGCCAATACTAGCGGCTTACACACCGCATCCTGAAATTGGAACAATGCCACAGCCAGAATTACTCATACAACACAGAGATTTAATTAAAATCTACAGGAACTTAACACAATTCGTCATGAGGACTCTCACAGTTCAACCAACAACAGTTGTAACAAACGGGACCCAATTCCAGGGTACAGCAACTAAAATTACTCCTCAAACATTGCACGCGGTAATGGGCAAAACGCCCGCAAAACGCGAACAAATACCATTTTGGATAGCTCCGAAAATAACTCCGCTTAAGGCAGTATTCCCGAATACTACCACCTATGATAAACACAGAATACTAACAATCTGCTTGACCATGGGGATCACACCACAAATAGAGGACTGCACCTCTTGGGGTTCAGTCTTTGCTGCCATATATACCAGAACACATGGAATCCCGTCATTAGCAGTAGTACCTGATGTATTGAGACAGATACAAAATGAGTACGGAGTAGAGCCTGCCCTAAACTTAGGGATGAAGTTACTAAATAACTTTGACCAGGTCTCAGCCATAATACTAGCTAATATTAAAGGGGAAGCAGCTTCAGTGGCGATCCGCCAATGCCTAAGGGAGTTCGGTCCAATAGATCAACAACACGAACTACCCAAAATAATTGAAACTGCATATGCAGAACTAGGCAGAGACAGTCTAGGTGGGAAAGCATTAAAACCACAACTGGTGGGCAGTCCTGAAAAGGATACTACAAAGCAGACACCTACTTCTTCTAAAAAGAAGTGGGAAAATAAAAAACAACAAAAGTCTAAAGACAACAGATCTCAATCCAGAGGTAGGTCTTCTCAACAGGAGGTATAACCTCAGGAATAGGGATAATATTAATAGGCTTCATCAAAAACTCCGAGAATGAAGGACGGTCAGAGGAGCGTACAAAGTCCAGAGACACGCAACGCGCTGCTGAGTACGCACCTAAAAAGAAGATAAACAAAAACAAAAACCTCAGTTCAAAAAGAAGAAGGTAGCAGGTCTCAAGATCAGACATGCCCAAAATTCGGAGGACACAGCTTCTGAACGGGGAATGGGCTCTGACGATGCTAGACAGCGCGGCAGAAGTAACAATAGCTCGCCAGAATCTGAAGGAATTTCTGGTGACAGCGGAGTTAAGTGAGTATATCACGGTGGAAACACCTGATACTCGGGTAAGTGTCCCACATAAGTTACATGAGATAACACTCCGGATGGAGGGGGACAAGCCCCGGAAAGTTAAAGGTCTATTTTGGAAAAATCTGTCATCTGGATATGGCATCCTATTAGCAGAGCAAGACTGGCCGCCAACATTCGTCATGGAGTGCCCTAAGGGAGAAAAGGTAATTTTTCCAGCATTTTCCGACCTCGTTCCCATTCACCTAAAACATGCATATGCGCAGGAGTGGGCGGTTGCCCTAGCTCCAGCATTGTACAAAAATCATGTTGGTTGGGATGAGGATTCAACCCACCACGTGATCCCGTTAAAAGTTTCCCCAAATGCTCAAAGGCAATACCCTATAAAGCAGGAAGCTAAAAAACAAGTCAGGGAGATCCTAGATCAACTAGAATACCAGGGTGTGATAGAAAATTGCACCTCACCAATGAACAATCCTTTGTTCCCCGTATCGAAACCTGACAACACATATCGTTTAGTTTTAGATTACAGACATTTAGACACTTGCACAAAGACATTTGCAGTCCAAAATGCACACAGTGCCGCATTAATGAATAACATTGTGCGACAAAAATACAAAACAACACTTGATATCTCAAATGGATCTTTCTGCCAAAATATAGCGCCTGAAAGCAGGTACTTGACCGCATTCTCAGCGCTAGGGTCTCAACGGCAATTTTGTCGACTCCCCCAAGGGTATAAGAATAGCCCGGGATTGTTTTCAGCAAGGGTAACAGAGTTACTCCAAAATTTGGATGAAGAAGCATTGTCCTATGTAGATGATATTTATCTGATGGACGATGACTTACCGAGGCACTTGACCAGGGTGAGCACCATTATTATGGGATTCGCCTCTGAGGGCTATAAATTTAATTTAAAAAAATCAAAAATTGCCCATCTCAATCTCCTGTTTCTGGGATATGAGCTGTCAAGTGAAGGAAAAAGCCTAGCAGCTAATTTTTAGAAAAGTGTGCGCTGCTCCAACCTCCAAAATCATTAAAGAATTTACAATCAATTCTAGGATTACTAAATTTTGGTCGAACATACATTTTGGATTACGCAGAAAGAGTAAAACCTTTCTACGACTTAATAAAATCTGATTTTTCAGTCAGACAAGGGACACAGGAACATACCAATATCCTACGTTCACTACAGGAAGACATGATGGCTTCTAAACATTTACAGACACGAGGAAACGTACGCAATTTAGTGATCTGAGTAATAGAGGGTCAATGCGGGTACACTTATTTAACTTTCAATGAAGGCGAAACGGTACCAATTGCATACAAATCACACCTGTACACAAACGCAGAGATGCGTTTCACTTCAACAGAAAAAATCCTGACAGCAGTGCAGACTGATGTAGCAAGAGAAAGAGCTCTGGCTCAGGGAAAGCGCATAATAGTTGTGACCCCAGTCCCAGCCTTAGAGGCTGTTACAAAGGCTAGCATTCCAAATGCGAAAGCCTTACATCCCAGATGGATACAATGGGCTAATTCTCTTACTGCAACGGATGTTGAATACAGATTTGATCCAAGTTTAAAAACACAAGCATTTCTGCAATACGAACAAGAATATCCTCTACCTAATGAGATTTTGCCTCTAGATCAGTATGAATACATTATTCACACTGACGGATCTGCTCAACCAGCCATAGGGAGCAAGCAAGCTTACAGCGCGGCGTGTGCAATCGTTAAAGCTCGCATGCGTGATGGAAAGTTCCATCCAAGTTGCACTAAAACGCAATCTCTAGGAGACTGCACGGCTCAGTTAGCAGAATTAAAAGCACTGATACTGGCACTTGTAAACACGGAACACGAATTCCCCACACCAATTGCGTGTGATTCCTTTTACTGTGTACAGTCGTACAATGACTATTTACATCATTGGGAACAAAACGGGTTTAAAGACGCAAAAGGTGGCACAATTAAGCATAAAATGCTATGGGAACAGGTAGTGGAGTTGAGAAACGAACTACCAAGGGCTCACGTGATACATACACTGAGTCATCAACGTGATGGCGTTCACGTTGAAGGGAATTCATTGGCTGATGAAGCCGCAAAGGGGGCTGTACGTACAGCCGCCGTAGCTGCAGTTACTCGTTCAAAAACGAGTATAGACGGCGAGATTTTGGTAGCTGTCAATGCTTCACGCAAAGGCAGCACAGCAGTACCTAAAAAATTTCCACTCAAGTACTCCTACAAGTTAGATGCACAAAACATTCCATATGCTCAGAATCCTGGAGTGGGGGATAGAGTGATACCAAATATGGATCGTACGCAAGGCTTAATTCTAGCAGCACACGAGGGTTTGGGTTCTGCGCATACAGGCGTTACAGCAACTATTTCTTTACTGAAACAACGCTACTGGTGGCCAGGGTTAACAAAGCAGATCAAAGACTATGTCTTAAAGTGCGACATCTGCCAGCAGATGAAGGGCTCCACCGTAACATGCCCAGCACAGACACCATTGCTAAAATCAGACAAACCACTTGCATGTGTGTATTTGGACCACTGCGGACCACTACAATCTGATGGGGCCAAGAAATATATCATGGTTGTAGTGGATTCCTGCTCTAGAATCCTATGGGTTTGGCCTCAGCGCTGTGCTGACTCTCGAACTGTTATAAAAGATTTGCAAGTCTTTATCGGCACATACGCAGTTGGCACGTTAAATTCGGACCGTGGCCCGGCGTTTAGCTCTCGGGCTTACAAAGAGGCCATGGAAGGAATGGGCGTAGCATTGCGGTACTCCTCTCCGTACCATCCTGAGGGAAATTCTGTTGTGGAGAGGAAAACCGGGACTTAAAGCAATCTTTAACAGTTAGGGTATTAGGCAAAGGCGGTAGATGGGTCGATCACCTTTATGGGGTCCAACGAGCAATAAACAATCAGCCAAGAAGCTCTCTAGGGGTGTCACTCCTTACGAGGTCCTATTTGGGACAAGAATGTGGGTACCTGATCTTGATTGTGAAGGCACAGTGGCGGATGAAAAACCATTTGATATCCATGATCGTTTGGCTGTTTTACAGGATCTAAATGAATCCAGGACACAACAAAGCAACGTCCACTTAAAACAGAGCGCCACTGAGGAAGTCAAGGCAGTAACGGTGTTAGAAATGGGAGTCTCTAGTTGGCCAGGGCTTGCACCTCTGTCCAAGTAGGGACCCTTCTTCCTAGTCAGGATAAGGGAGTTACACTCCTAAAATAACCCCTGCTCACCCCCTTGGTAGCTTGGCACGAGCAGTCAGGCTTATTCTAGAGGCAGTGTGTAAAGCATTTGCACATAACCAACAGTAATATAGTGTAAGCACTACAAAAGGACACCACACCAGTTTAGAAAAATAACCAATATTTTTATATACTCAAGACAAGACCAAATACGATGAAAATCCACAATACAAATACTTTAAAAATGAATACGTTGCAAGATAACTTCTTCTTTGCAGAAATCGTGAAAAACAAAGTTCGTACGAGTCAGTAGCTCCGTCCGAGTCTACCGCGATGCTGAAAACAACAGAGTCTAACAGTTCCAGCCGACCGCGTCGATACGGGCCAGCAGAGTCGTGAACAGACTCGGTCACAGTACCTTTTCTCGTTGTGGCGGGCACGGAGCGTGCAAGCCGGTCGGCGTACGTCGCGGTTGCGGTGCAAGACGGAGCGATGCAAGGTGCGGTGTCCTCTCGATGCGGTGCAGGCTGCGGCTCGATGACAGTCGTGCAGACGGAGTCGGTGAGACCAAGGCGTGCAGTGCAGGGTGAGACGATGCTCGATGCGGTGCTGACAGGTTGCGATGCAGGCGACCAAGCCGGAGTGCGGGAGCTGGCGTCGGACAGCGGTGCGAGTCGGAGCGGTGCGTCGCGAAGCGTTCGAGCGGTGCCCCAACTGCGATGCGGTCACGATGGTGGAGCCAGAGGCAGCGACAGCGTCGGTCTGGTCCGGCCGGTACAGTGAAGCGATGCGATGCGAACTGCGGTGCCCACAGGTCACGATGCAAGCAGCGGCTCGATGGCGATGGTGTCGGACGTCGTCGTCGGTGAGACCAGGGTTGCGGTGCGAAGCGGGGCGATGCGGTCTGCGGTGCAAACAGGACACCGGGCCAGCGATGGAGTCGGTTGCGGTTCCCTTCCTCTGTGGCAACTGAAACGGCGGTTCCAGAAGCAGTACCCAGAGGGTTGTGAAGTCTTTGCAGTCCCTGAGACTTCTTAACAGGAGGCCAGCTCGGTTTCAGGCCCTTGGAGAGTCTCAGCACAAAGAGTAGAAAGTTCAGTCCAGTCCTTTCACTGCCCAAGACAGAAGCAGCAACTGCAGGCCAACCCAACAAGGCAATAACTCAGCAAAGGGGCAGTACTCCTCCTAGCAGCTCTCCAGCTCTTCTTCTTGGCAGGTTCCTTGATTCCAGCGAGATCTAAATTCATGGGGTCAGGGCCCCAATATTTATATCCCAAATTCCTTTGTTCTCTGGAGGCAGAGAAGCCTTTGCCTAGTCCAAACCAGTTCTGGAGCACTTTGTTGACATGATTCCTTCTCTTCTTTCACAGTGCAGGGCAGAGACATCAGACGCACCACAAGGGGTGGAGCCACCACTGTGGGGGGCAGGCACAGTCCTATTCAGGTCCCAGGTGCAACTCCTCCCTCCCATCTAGATGCAGATCTCTCTATTCACCACTGGGCGGACTCATTCTGTCTCCTGGAATCCCCCAGCCCTGTCACTCAAACTACAGACAAGGAATACACAACCTAGCAGAGGCAGGCCTGGATAGTTAGACAAGAAAATACCTACTTTCTAAAAGTGGTATTTTCAAACACAGAATGTTAAAACCAACTTCACTAAAAGATGTATTTTATCATTCTGAGTTCAGGCATACTAAACTCAAATTTCTACCATGTTCCCGGAGTCAGTTAGGATTATAAGATGTAATAATCAAAACTGCCCATTCTGGCCTATGGGGGACAGGTAGCCTTGCAATAGTGAAAAACGAAATAGGCTGTGATTCACTATCAGGACATGCCACACACACCAGGGCATGTCCTACCTTTCACATACAATGCACCCTGCCCACAGGGGTACCTTGGGCCTACCTTAGGGGTGACTAACATGTAGAAAAGGGAAGGTTTAGGGACTGGTAAGTGTGTGCACTTGCCAAGTCGACATGGCAGCCCCAGGCTGCGCACAGGCTCTGCAATGGCAGGCCAGAGTTACACTTTACGGGCTGTTTGCGTGGGTGGCACAATACAGTGCTGCAGCCCACCAACAGCATTTGATTTATAGGCCCTGGCACTCGCAGTGCACTTTACTAGGGACTGACACATAAATCAAATAGGCCAATCATGGAAACACCAATCCATAACACATTTTACACAGAGAGCATATGCACTTTAGCACTGATTAGCAGTGGTAAAGTGCCCAGAGTCCTAAAACCAACACACACAGGGTCAACAACAGGAGGCCAAAAAGCAAAAAGTCTGGGGTAAACCCGCTGAAAAAGCCAAGTCTAACACAACCCCTCCCAGCCTAAAGCCAGGGTAGACTAATCAATCCCTTGATGGACTTCCCTGCTTGGGGCGATAGAACATAGACCTGGCCCACAACAGCGGGAGCACGTTCTGGTTCTACGCCTTTCTAAACCCAGTTGGATCCCTCTGTCCTCACTCTCAGGGCCCAATAAGCTGACCCATGGGGAACCCTTCTCCTCACCTGTGGACCCTATCTGTGCAGCACCTAAACTTACTTTGCTCACAGATGTGTCCCAACAGGCCGACAGTGCCCACATGGCCAACACAGTGGTGTGGCCCAGTCCACCCCCGGGGTGTCACTCCTGTCCCCCTCCCAGAGGCAACTCTGTCCACCAGGACAGTAAGCCACAGTGGCTACCGACAGTTGTCAGTGGGGAGACCCAGGTCTTATGCCTCTCAGGGCTCTCTAACCTCTGTGGCGTCAGAGAGTGGGGGGCGGTAGCCCCAGGTGCCTGGCACCCCTCGTCCACTCTCCCTCTGGTCAGGCCAGGGATGACATCCTGGCACTGACCCACCAGCCTAGGGTCTGTACCCGGCGGCTGGACAGGAGACTGGGGTAGGCTTTCCCACCCCCGGTCTTCCTCCCAGGGGCTCCGTACCCTCCCACCTGGAGCGGTACCCCCTTCCAGAATTGTCAGGGCACCTGTGGCAGGTGCCTTGCACAATTCGCCCACCAGTTCAGGGGTGCTATCCTGCAACTGGTACACCAGCCTAGGGTCTGTACCCTGAGGCTGGACACAGGACTCGGGTGGCCTCTCCCACACCCCGTCCTCCTCCCTGGAGCACTGCATCCCCCCACCGGGAGCAATCCCCCTCAACTCCAGAATTGTCAGGCCACCTGTGGCAGGCGTTCTGCACAATTCACCCACCAGTTCAGGGGTGCTATCCTGCAACTGGTACACCAGCCCAGGGTCTGTACCCTGAGGCTGAACAAGGGACTGGGGTAGGCTCTCCCACAACCAGTCCTCCTCCCTGGGGCACTGTACCCACCCACCTGGAGCGGCACCCCCAGAAGACAAACTGGTAGTGGCACTGTTAGCAGTTGCCCCTTCCCCCAGGTCAGGGGGGACACCCTGAACCTGGTCCTCCAACCCAGGGCCGGTACCCTTAGGCTGGACCTGTGCCTGGCAACCCAGGACTTCCGGGGGAGTACACCAACCCTCCCCCAAGGGGAATACACTCCTCATGAGTTGTGTGAGAGTCTGCCTGGCGCAGGTCTCCAGCCTCCTGTCCACCTGACAGAGCATGAAGACCCCTAGGCCAGAAGTGGCCTCACCAGGGTCAGTCCTGGGGTGCTACGACCTCAGAGCGGGCAACCCCTGACCCACTGGTCCTTGCCAACTCACAAAGTGGGGGCAGTAACCCCTGGTACATAGTAACCATACTCCACTCTTCCTCTCATCAGTGCAGTTCTAAATAGCCACTGATCCTTCAACCTAGGGTCCGCACCCTCAGGTTCACCAGAGGTCTCGGGCGAGGCTCTCCTCCCTTACCTCTCCTTCTGGGGTTCTGCACTCTCCTCCCAGGAGAGGGACCCTCAGAACCAAAAACTGTCAGGACGCTGGAACCAGACCTCCTACACAATTCTTCCACCAGCTCAGGGCCTTGACCCTGCAACTGATTCACCACCCTTGGATCTAAACCCTCAGGTTGAACCGGGGTCAGAGGCGAGGACTCCCTCCCTCTGCACCCTCTTCCAGAGCTCTGCACCCTCCCACCTGGAGTGGTACCCCTAGAAGACAAACCGGTCAGGACACTGCTTACAGTCGTCCTTCCCTCCAGGTCAGGCAGGACCTGAACCTGGCCTCCCAACCCAGGGACTAAACCCTGCAGCTGAGCACCTGCCCGGCGCACCAGGACTTCCTTGGGAGCACGCATGCCCCCTGAGGGTAACACATGACTCATGCGTTGTGTAACAGTCTGCCTGGCGCAGATCTCCCGACCTCTGTCCATCTGACAGTGCGCGAAGATCCCCCAGGACAGAAGTGGTGTCACCATGGTCACTGCTAGGAGGCTCAGCCCTTCTGGCTGGCCCCTGACCCACTGGTTCTCCCACTGGGGAACGCATCCCCCTCTCACCCCTCCATCTGGACTCCTGCACCCTCCCAACTGGAGCGGTGCCGCCAGACACCAGAACCACTGGAGCTCCGCTTACAGATGCTCCAGGTTCTCCTGACTCTAGGAGATCCCCCTCAACGGATGGCCTATTAGTACAGCCTAGGCTCCCCACTTGGTGTTCCCTCCTGGAACCAACCAGGCTCTGGGACCGGGTTTCGGGCACCTTGGGCCGCAGCCCCTTCCCACTCCTTCTCCGTGGAGACAGGACGTGAGTCCCTACACCCTTCCCATGACACCGGGACCTAGCTGGGCTACCATGAACCTTTCCCACCACCCTTGGTTGGGAAATACCTAAGCCACTTCCTTCCGGGTCACCCCCAGATGCTTCTCCAGACCCTCTGGAATCCACCAAAGGTCTGCCTCCAGTGCAAGCTCCCTGGGGTCAGAAAACTCACACTCCACTGGGTGTTGGCATAGCTCTGGAAAACAGGGACTTAAAATATGCTCTCCAACAGTTGAATCACACAGCCCCACACAGGTGTTAACCAAACTACCCTTCACCCAACCATTCAGTGCCTCAGACAAGTACCCCACATCATTCTCACAAGACCGGTGAGACAGTGTCTGACTGCTGCTGTCTCTCAACCCATACTCTTCTGGCTGGTCTCCATACTCACTTACCAGGGCTTCTATCATGGGGGAACCCTCTCCCTGCACCTCTCATCTAGAGTCAGTAGAGTGTCCCTCCCACTACCAGGAAAGTGATCCCCTGTGCCAGTTCCCCAATCCACCTCAGGGACACTATGCACCACTGGAGTAACCTCACAATCCTGAACCCCCTGGTGTAGTTCAACCCCCTCCTTGAAGCAGGGCCCCAAATCTGTGTGTGTGTGTACCTCATCCTCAGTACTAAACACTACATTTTTGCTGCCACCATCTGGGCTGGACAAAGCCCTACCGGCTTCCCAATCCAGCTCCAGCTCTCTTATTTTACGCTCATGATCCAGGATCATCTTCTTTTCCTCCATGGCCAATCTCCTCTCCTCCCTCTTCTCCTCCCGCTCACTCTCCAGCCTGAGCTTCTGCAGCTCAAACTGCCGTGCCTCCCGCCTGTCCTCCAGCTACTCTGGGGACAGACTGCTGCTGCCTGACCTGGTGGGTTCCCCCCCACCCAAAAGCACATCCACCCTGGAAATAGGCTCCTCCACCTCCTCACTGAGATTACCAGGCTGCCCACTGGCATGTCTGGCTGCTACCCAGGCCCTCAGCGCCTTTTGTAGCTCCTCCATCCTTGTGAGGCCTTTGATTTAGACCTTCAGGTTTTTACAAATCGCTCTCAGCTCCTTTACGCTGTAGGATTCCAACCTATCCTCCTCAAAGGCAATTTCCAGGGATGCAACAGATGATGCAGTTGATTCAGGCATGATGAGAGTATTGAGTTGAAACTGGCAAGATCAAAAATAGGCCAAAAGAAAAAAGAACCAGTATGTGGTACGTAATGGTCTGCGATATTGTAGTAGTGCACACCAATCACTGTAAGTCAAGTGCAAACACAAGTCCTATCCCACCACTGCCACCAATGTTAGAAATGGGAGTCTCTAGTTGGCCAGGGCTTGCACCTCTGTCCAAGTAGGGACCCTTCTTCCTACTCAGGATAAGGGAGTTACACTCCTAAAATAACCCCTGCTCACCCCCTTGGTAGCTTGGCACGAGCAGTCAGGCTTATTCTAGAGGCAGTGTGTAAAGCATTTGCACATAACCAACAGTAATATAGTGTAAGCACTACAAAAGGACACCACACCAGTTTAGAAAAATAACCAATATTTTTATATACTCAAGACAAGACCAAATACGATGAAAATCCACAATACAAATACTTTAAAAATGAATACGTTGCAAGATAACTTCTTCTTTGCAGAAATCGTGAAAAACAAAGTTTGTACGAGTCGGTAGCTCCGTCCGAGTCTACCGCGATGATGAAAACAACAGAGTCTAACAGTTCCAGCCGACCGCGTCGATACGGGCCAGCAGAGTCGTGAACAGACTCGGTCACAGTACCTTTTACTCGTTGTGGCGGGCACGGAGCGTGCGAGCCGGTCGGCGTACGTCGCGGTTGCGGTGCAAGACGGAGCGATGCAAGGTGCGGTGTCCTCTCGATGCGGTGCAGGCAGCGGCTCGATGACAGTCGTGCAGACGGAGTCGGTGAGACCAAGGCGTGCGGTGCAGGGTGAGACGATGCTCGATGCAGTGCTGACAGGTTGCGATGCAGGCGACCAAGGCGGAGTGCGGGAGCTGGCGTCTTACAGCGGTGCGAGTCGGAGGCGTGCGTCGCGAAGCGTGCGAGCGGTGCCCCAACTGCGATGCGGTCACGATGGTGGAGCGAGGCAGCGACAGCGTCGGTCTGGTCCGGCCGGTACAGTGAAGCGATGCGAACTGCGGTGCCCACAGGTCACGATGCAAGCAGCGGCTCGATGGCCATGGCGTCGGACGTCGTCGTCGGTGAGACCAGGGTTGCGGTGCGAAGCGGGGCGATGCGGTCTGCGGTGCAAACAGGACACCGGGCCAGCGATGGAGTCGGTTGACGCAGTCGGTTGCGGTTCCCTTCCTCTGTGGCAACTGAAACGGCGGTTCCAGAAGCGGTACCCAGATGGTTGTGAAGTCTTTGCAGTCCCTGAGACTTCTTAACAGGAGGCCAGCTCGGTTTCAGGCCCTTGGAGATTCTCAGCACAAAGAGTAGAAAGTTCAGTCCAGTCCTTTCACTGCCCAAGACAGAAGCAGCAACTGCAGGCCAACCCAACAAGGCAATAACTCAGCAAAGGGGCAGTACTCCTCCTAGCAGCTCTCCAGCTCTTCTTCTTGGCAGGTTCCTTGATTCCAGCGAGATCTAAATTCATGGGGTCAGGGCCCCAATATTTATATCCCAAATTCCTTTGTTCTCTGGAGGCAGAGAAGCCTTTGCCTAGTCCAAACCAGTTCTGGAGCACTCTGTTGACAAGACTCCTTCTTTCCTTTCACAGTGCAGGGCAGAAACATGAGACGCCCCACAGGAGGTGGAGCCAGCATTGTGGAGGGAAAGCACAGCCCTGGAGCACTTTGTTGACATGATTCCTTCTCTTCTTTCACAGTGCAGGGCAGAGACATCAGACGCACCACAAGGGGTGGAGCCACCACTGTGGGGGGCAGGCACAGTCCTATTCAGGTCCCAGGTGCAACTCCTCCCTCCCATCTAGATGCAGATCTCTCTATTCACCACTGGGCGGACTCATTCTGTCTCCTGGAATCCCCCAGCCCTGTCACTCAAACTACAGACAAGGAATACACAACCTAGCAGAGGCAGGCCTGGATAGTTAGACAAGAAAATACCTACTTTCTAAAAGTGGTATTTTCAAACACAGAATGTTAAAACCAACTTCACTAAAAGATGTATTTTATCATTCTGAGTTCAGGCATACTAAACTCAAATTTCTACCATGTTCCCGGAGTCAGTTAGGATTATAAGATGTAATAATCAAAACTGCCCATTCTGGCCTATGGGGGACAGGTAGCCTTGCAATAGTGAAAAACGAAATAGGCTGTGATTCACTATCAGGACATGCCACACACACCAGGGCATGTCCTACCTTTCACATACAATGCACCCTGCCCACAGGGGTACCTTGGGCCTACCTTAGGGGTGACTAACATGTAGAAAAGGGAAGGTTTAGGGACTGGCAAGTGTGTGCACTTGCCAAGTCGACATGGCAGCCCCAGGCTGTTTGCGTGGGTGGCACAATACAGTGCTGCAGCCCACCAACAGCATTTGATTTATAGGCCCTGGCACTCGCAGTGCACTTTACTAGGGACTGACACATAAATCAAATAGGCCAATCATGGAAACACCAATCCATAACACATTTTACACAGAGAGCATATGCACTTTAGCACTGATTAGCAGTGGTAAAGTGCCCAGAGTCCTAAAACCAACACACACAGGGTCAACAACAGGAGGCCAAAAAGCAAAAAGTCTGGGGGTAAACCCGCTGAAAAAGCCAAGTGTAACACACGGCAACACCTGTCTGGATCCCAAAAGTCGGGGATCTGGTCAGAGAAAATATTGCAGACAAGAAATAATTCGGAGCATCCTACAGAACAGCTGTACCGGTCCTAGCAATCCGAGGCACAAGAACTGTACTTCTGCCACCTCTTGCCGGAAAAAAGGAGAAAAGATTTGTCTCAATCGACTTAATCAAACCACACTATGTGGCCGATACTAAACAGTAGGCCTCGTGGACTCCACAGTAGCAGACGCCCTCCTCTCGCTACAATCCAAGAAGTCCAAACAGAAAGACTCATCACGTTTGAAGAGCCACCTGTACGGAATGAAGGACTAGGCAACAATGCTATGGAACTCGTTTCACTTCAACAAGAAGAAAATCAACTTAACAACCAAGTTGCACTCAGACCGACTACAGACATCTACATCAACATGCCTCGTCAAGAGCAAAATCCAATTTCAACAAATCCCGATGCAATTCCAACAATTGATCGAACTGCTTCTGGCTATTTCATGAACTTTGATACGTTTTCACTGGATCCAAGCAAGCCAGAAACGACGCCAGCCAAAAAATCACTCAAACAGAAACTCACTGACTTTCTGAACTTTTTTAGAAAGACTTACCTGGTGTCACCTTGGATAGAACTATGGTATATCACTGGGATTCTATTTTTCCTTTTCTGGCTAGGTTTAATTATAACTTTTAGTATGCTTATTAATGAACGATATTTCCAGCAGAGCTCTACAGCCCAAAGAGTCAATTTGATCTTAAAACCTCACCAGTCTTCACATCGTGAACCAAGAGACTTGTCTTCAGTGAACATTACAGCAGTTCCAATACCGGACGGTATAGTATGGGACAAGATTGATTATGATATATTCGGTCCGACTGAACTTTTAAAGCTTAAACATGTATTTAAAATTTCTTTAAGTGATATCATTACCTCCAGTAAATTGTCTGATGATTGGGACACTGAAACTGTGAATAATATAATGTCTGATTTAGAAAAAACTGCAG
Organism: Calotriton arnoldi; assembly: GCA_963921515.1. Lineage (NCBI taxonomy): Eukaryota > Metazoa > Chordata > Amphibia > Caudata > Salamandridae > Calotriton > Calotriton arnoldi. The sequence continues at coordinate 2,627,987 of CAWUFW010001426.1, read as the reverse complement.
CATTTCCGAACAATGAAATGTTAGAAGGTACTTCAGACTATGATACATTGTACTGTTACCAACATTATGGTCATCATTTCTTGCACAAATCCATAACACCTAGAAATGTATTTGAATACTACCAGTGGGAACACTGCCCAACACCTCCAAGAGGTAGTTCGCAAATGTTTGCACAGAAATTCACATATTTTTCAGGGTTTAATACATCTGACCCGAAGTCATTTTATTACAAAGTGGCAACAACATCAGCACAGAAATTATGTTGACTAACACCAAACAGATTTACTCTGCTTCCTTTATGGCCCAGTTGTCTACACAGGGTTTCGACCTATGGAAGGAAACTATAGATTTAAAATCAATCTGGGGTTCGAGGGACTGGCAAGTCCAGGGAACAGAAGCGCTTTTTAGAGCATGCCTCATTCCACAGCAGATGATATTTCTAAATGACACTGTGCAACAGACATCCTGTCTTGGACTAGCCAAGAACAAGCAAATGAACATACCGGGGTTTCCAGCACCATCTCAGATCGGTGGGGGGCAGAATTCAACCACACAGGGGGTAGGATTAGATGACATCCTCCAGTACAACAGGTCAGATCCCAATTGGACAGAATGGCTGATTTGGCCCATTGACCCAAATACATGTCAGCAGAGATTCCTAGGTATAACCGAGGGGTTTAGTATCAGTAGGCCAGATACACGCTATGTACAAAGACAACACCCAGGGGTAGTGACATCCTATAGTGTTGGGAAGTTGTGCCCTTGATTGGCTAGAAACCTCAACACTCACATAAGTAAAACATCATTTGACCTTACTCACACCTGATGTGGACCTTAGGGATTTCTTGTCAGGCCCAAGGAAAACACGTCAGAAACGTTTCATATATGCTGGCATTTACGCCTATTATAATGAAAACTGGAAAAAATCCCAACAGGAGGCTGCAGAAAGAATACGGGAAATAGACCGTATTAACCTAGAGAAGGCATTAGCTGTAGTGGATAATGGGTTAACAACTTTGACCCCCAGGATTTACTCCCTAGGCAATATTGTATCTTCGGCAATTGACATATTAGAACAAGATCTGGCCTTGTTACAACACGGGCAATCCCAATTACGTTCTATTATGATGCTAAGCTGGACGCTGCAATCTTTGCGTGCAGGCTATGTGCCCTGGCGTTTTATAAACACCACGTCTCTGTTTTCAGAATACAATCTAACTGATAAACAGACAGAAATGGCACAAAGGGGAGACAAATATACAATGCTGCGTATTGAGAAACTGGAAAGGTTACCATTTACTGTAGCCGAATTACCATCAACTGAATGGCTAATTCATGGCCAAATCACTCTGCCGGTCACTACGTTTCAGTTTCAATATTGCCTTGAGCAAAGGCAGGCAGGCAAATATGAAAAAAATGGGTAAGGGTTACATTAAGGAAACTTGGGAGCTACCATATAGATATCGATGCCGGAATGGGGATCGAGAAGTGTATCTGAGTGGTACAAACTGCAAGAACGCTTTAAGCGGTTCTCTCATGTGTCAGGATATTTCTCTGCACGGAGCATGTAGTGGTTCGGTAGCGAATCTATCTTGCCACATGTCAGGGACCCCAGCGGCCATGATCACGCCGGTTTTCCAGCTGCTCTCGAATGGGAGTTACTTGATGCTAAACGATCAAGGTTGCTGTGGGATGCTTCCGGGCGTCGTCTATCTGGTCACTGTTAACGAACAAGTTACTTACCTTCGGTAACGATATATCTGTAAGAAACATTAGTAGTGATAGATTCCTTACCTTAGAATATCCCTAGGCGTCAGTCTGGATCCAGAAAGTTTTCATCAGCAGTACCCCTGCGCGTCAGAAGGTGGCGTCGTGCGGCTCCGCGTCCGTCGTAAGCGTCGTGATCGCCGGGATGACGTCGCGGCAGCTACTTAGACGCCGCCTTCGCGCGCTGACGTCAGTTCTATACACGAATTTCCGCGCCAGGAAAACAGAGCCATCCAAGATACTGACCACTGGTGCATTGAAACTAGGGCCCTGAAAGGGATGACCTTAACCCTAGAAATCAGTTCGCAGAACAGGGAGGATGGGTGGGGCGGTAAGGAATCTATCACTACTAATGTTTCTTACAGATATATCGTTACCGAAGGTAAGTAACGTGTTCATCTGAAAGAAACACGTAGTGATAGATTCCTTACCTTAGAATAGATACCCCAGCAATACCAACCCCGGTGGTGGGTCTGCGAACCAAGATCACACCAGAAAGTCACGGATAACAGAACGGCCAAAGAAGCCGTCTCTCCGGACTTGGCTGTCAAGGCAATAATGCTTAGAAAAAGTGTGCAGCGAGGCCCACGTGGCTGCCTGACAGATGTCTTGCAGGGGGACACCACGTCCCAATGCAGTAGTAGCTGCTGTTGCCCTGGTAGAATGGGCGCACAGCCCCACCGGAGGCTCCTTCTTAGCCAGAGAATAGCAGGCTTTTATACACAAGACGACCCAGCGGGAGATAGTCCTCTTGTGTACAGCCCGGCCTTTCTTGGCACCTACGTAGCCAACAAAGAGCTGGTCATCCACCCGTTACTGTTGTGTGCGGTTGAGGTAAAATGAGATTGCACGTTTTGGGTCCAGACGGTGGAGCCTCTCTTCCTCTCTGGAAGAGTGCGGAGGCGGAAAGAAAGTGGGCAAGGTGATAGATTGCCCAATATGAAAGGCAGTGACAACCTTTGGCAAGAAGGATGGACGTGTGCGTAGCACAACCTTGTCCGGATGAACAAATAGAAAAGGAGGTTTACAGGAAAGAGCCTGGAGCTCACTCACGCGCCTAGCGGAGGTGATGGCAACCAGGAAAGCAGTCTTCAAAGTCAAGAGACGAAGAGGACAGTTGTGAAGCGGCTCAAAGGGAGCGCACATCAAATATGTAAGAACCAGGTTCAAGTCCCACTGTGGCATCACAAACGGAATAGGAGGGAAAAGGTGAGTAATGCCTTTGAGGAATCTATTCACGACAGGGGACTTGAAAGAGGGCTGATCAGGTAGCCTGAGAAAGGCCGAAATTGCAGAAAGGTAGCCCTTGATAGTGCCCAGAGCAGAGCCCTGCTGGGCCAAAGAAAGAAGGATCAGTAGGACCTCAGAAAGAGGGGCAGAAAGGGGATCCACAGCCTTTGCTGTGCACCAAGCCACAAATTTGTTCCACCTGCAGGCGTATACCAATTTAGTGGAGGGACGCCTGGCTGCCAGAATGACATCACAGACTTCAGGAGGCAAGTCAAATGGAATCAGCTGTGGCCGCTCAATCTCTACGCAAGGAGGTGGAGGCTGGACAGGTTCGGGTGGAGAACCGTCCCCTGCTGCTGCGACAGAAGATCCTCCCGAAGAGGCAGTCGGATCGGGGGATCCACGCTCATACTGAGTAGCTAGGGATACCAAACTCTTCGAGCCCAGTCCGGAGCCAAAAGAATAACTTGGGCCCGGTTGCGTCTGATTTTCTTCAGCACTCTGGGTAGAAGTGGTATGGGCGGAAAGGCGTACAAGAGACCGCAACTCCACTCGCGACGAAAAGCGTCGCCGAGCGAGTGCTGCCTTGGAAATTCCAACGCGCAGAACTGCTGACATTGCGCGTTCTCTTCGGTGGCGAATAGATCTAACCAAGGCTCTCCCCACTGTTGAAAGAGACCTTGCGCCACGTCCGAGTGAAGACGCCATTCGTGATCCATCATGCACCTGCGGCTGAGTTCGTCCGCCCTGGCGGTCAGTGAACCCGCCAGGTGTTGAACCACCAGTGAAATGCCCTGATGTTCCAGCCATGTCCAGAGGCGGAGGGCCTCCTGACATAGGGTCCACGACCCCCCCCCGCCCTGTTTGTTGCAGTACCACATGGCGGTGGTGTTGTCGGTGAACACCTGCACCACTCTCCCCTTGAGAGATGGGAGGAATGCCTTGAGTGCAAGTCGGATCGCCCGAAGCTCCAGAAGGTTGATATGGAGCTTGGACTCCGCCGGAGACCAGAGGCCTCTGATCTCCGCCTCTCCCATGTGGCCGCCCAATCCCAGGAGGGACGCGTCCGTCACCACTGTGTGCTCCAGTTGGGGAAGGGAGAGGGATCTGCCGCTGACCCAATGCTGGTTCGTGAGCCACCACTGCAACTGTCTTGCAGTGCCCTCCGAGATCTGGACGTAATCGGACAGATTCCCCTGATGCTGCGCCCACTGGAACTTCAGGTCCCACTGCAGAGCCCACATATGCCATCTGGCATGATTGATCAGCAGGATGCAGGAGGCCATGAGGCCCAGCAGCCTCAAGGTCATCCTGACCGAAACCCAGGACAAGGGCCGAAAGATTGGAATCATAGCCCGAATATCCCAGACTCGCTGTTCGGGAGGATAGACCCGAAACTGCGCTGTGTCCAGAACTGCTCCGATGAAGAGGAGCTTCTGAGAGGGAATCAGGTGCTACTTCGGCACGTTGATGGAGAACCCCAGCAAATGCAGGAGGTCGGCCGTAGTCTGGAGGTGGGAGATGACTGCCTGGGGCAAGCCTGCCTTCAACAACCAGTCGTTGAAATAGGGGAAGACTGAAACCCCTGATCTGCGCAGATGAGCTGCGACCACCGCCATCACTTTCGTGAACACCCGAGTGGCGCTGGTAAGGCCAAAAGGGAGCACGGTGAACTGAAAATGCTCGTGGCCTACCGTGAACCGTAGGTAACGCCGGTGGGCCGGCAGGATGGGAATATGAAAGTAAGCGTCCTGCAAGTCCAACGCTACCAGCCAGTCTTGTGGGTCTAGGGCAGACAAGACCTGAGCAAGTGTGAGCATCTTGAACGTCTCTTTCCGGAGGAAGAAGATTGACGTCCCGAAGGTCCAAGATAGGACGCAGGCCCTTGCCCTTCTTTGGAATCAGAAAGTAGTGGGAATAACAACCACGACCTACTTCTGGCGTCGGAACGCGCTCTATGGCACCCTTGGCCAAGAGGGCCGCAACTTCCTGCTGGAGAAGTGCCAAGTGATCCCCCGACACGCGGTGGTACTGAGGTGGCATGGCTGGAGGGGTAGTCTCGAAGGGGAGGGAGTAGCCCCTTTGGACTATTTGCAAAACCCACCTGTCCGACGTGATGGTGCGCCAGTGGGGGAGGTGATGGCGAAGCCTGCCACCCACTGGCGTTTGATGGGCCTGAAAGGTCGGACTAGGAAGGTTTGGAGGCAGTGGTGGCGGGGGTGGAGGTGGACTGACCCGGCCGCTGGCCCCCTGAACCGCTGCAGCGGTTCCCATGTCCGCGGCCGCGCGTGGACTGTTGCGCCGGCCTGTGGCTCTGTTGCGATCTTGGTGGGTTGCCCCTTCCGAGAGCACGAAAGGAGCGAAAGGGAGAAGGCTGAGGAGGGCGGGTGGCCGAAAGGCCCAAGGACTTAGCCGTAGCCCGTGAGTCCTTAAAGCGCTCCAAAGCACTGTCTGCCTTGTTGCCAAAGAGGCGAATGCCATCGAAGGGCATGTCCATTAAAGTGTTTTGGACATCCCCCGAAAAGCCAGTTGTCCTCAGCCAGGCGTGGCGGCGGAGCGCCACTGTCGTGGAAATCGCCCTGCCTAGCGAGTCGGCGGTGTCAAGGCCACAACGGATTGTGAACTTGGCTGCATCTCTCCCCTCAGCAACAGCCTGGGTGAGTGCTGTCCGGGCCTCCTCCGGACAGCTAGGCAGCAACTGCGCTACCGTATCCCACAAGGAGTGCGAATAACGGCCCAAGAGGCATGCGGTGTTCACTGACCGCAGCCCTAGGCTGGCGGAAGAAAAAATCTTCTTTCCGTACTGTTCCAGCCTCTTGGATTCCCTATCCAGGGGTGCGGAAGGGAATGCACTTGGGGAAGCAGAGGCTTGGACAACCAAGCTCTCAGGGGTGGGGTGTTGAGAGAGGAAAAGGGGGTCGCCCGGGGCCGGGCGATGGCGTCGGGCCACGTTCCTGTCCACAGGAGCCCCTGTGCTGGGCTTGGACCAGGAGCCCAGAAGAACGTCAGAAAGTGCTTCATTAAAGGGCAGCAGCGGCTCCGCAGAGGAAACTGCTGGTTAAAGCACTTCTGTCAGGAGGTTAGTCCTGACGGCCACAGTAGGTAGCTGAAGGTGGAGTGCCTCAGCAGCCCTACACAACACCACAGAAAAACTAGCGCCCTCCTCCGTAGCCATGGTAGGAGGAGACATCATGCCAAGGTCTGGAGAGGTATCCAGACCACTGGCGTCCCCCAGCTCCGCAGCCCAGTCCGGGTCATACTCACAATGAGCTGTGAGAGGGTCTTCAGACCCCTCCCAGTCCTCCCCTTCCTCCTCCTGCTGTTGTACAGGCCAAAGGAGGAGGATGGATATAGGGAAACAGATTCCCAAACGGCGTCGGAATCGGCATCGGTCGACACCGTTCCGGCACCGTATCCACGTCGGGGCTGAAACCGGGGCCGAGGTCGTCCGGCGCGCCGGGCGACGTCCAGCGTGGTGCCGGTGGGGTCGACGTCGGTGGAGGTGTGACTAGGTCAACCGGCGTCGACCGGGATCCACGACGGAATCCATGGGAGTCCTGCGGCGCCGAGGCTGGAGCCGACGGCGACGCCGGGGCCGGAGCCACCGGCGTCAAAGGGCGAGGACTCTCAGTCGGGCCCGCGGAGCCCAAAGGCGCCCCGAAGGGGCCCGACGGCCCAAATAAGCGAGCCATAGCGGACAGGAATTCCTGTACCTGGGCCGGAGTCGCCGATGAACCCGGGAAAGGCGGGTAGGTCACCGACGACTGCGTAGGCTCCGCGGGGGTGGCACCACCCACACCCTCAGCCGAGTCGCACAACCGTCGAGGAGAAGTCAAAGAACGAGGACGTTTCTTCGACATCTTTTTGTGCTTCGCCTTACCTGACCCCGAGTGCGAAGACTTGGATTCGGACGACTTCCGATGTGGGCGGCTCCGCAACTGGTCCCTCGACCTCCCTCTGGACCGGGACCTCTGACGGCGCGGAGCCGACTGCCGGGCTTCAAGCAGCTTTTGGGATCGCTCCCGCAAAGTCTTCGGCACCATGGCCCGGCAGTCGGGGCACGACTTGGGGTCGTGGTCGCGCCCCAGGCAGAAGAGACACACGCGGTGCGGGTCTGTCACCGACATCATGCGATGACAGTCCTCGCAAGATTTAAACTTGCGCATCCCTGACTGCAGCAGGAGTCGATCTACTCAAAAAAGCTGAGACAAAAATCTAAAAAAACTAAATCAAAAAAGACTGGGGGTTCCGCTCTCTCCGGATCTGCGCTTGCTGGCACGGAAAAAGAAAGAACTGACGTCAGCGCGCGAGGCGGCGTCTAAGTAGCTGCCGCGACGTCATCCCGGCGATCACGACGCCTACGACGGACGCGGAGCCGCACGATGCCACCGTCCGACGCGCAGGGGTACTGCTGACGAACACTGTACGGATCCAGACTGACGCCTGGGGATATTCGAAGGTAAGGAATCTATCACTACGTGTTTCTTTCAGATTCCAGGGTTACTTGCTGTATGCAAGTATTGTTTCCGCCACTGAACACAGTCAGGGAGGCGCCGTTATGGCCTTCATTGAATGTTTCCTTCATACAATTTGATACTTTGAGCAGACTGAAAGCCATGCTTTTACAGCAACCCGTGCCCTTATCCTCCGCTCGAGAAATCTTTGAACTTCAAGTTGCAAGGACCTCGACTGAGATACAAGCGCTTATTCGTACGAACTGCCCCTTTCATTTCGCAGAAATAATGAGTCGTATCTTTAACATGTCTGATACGAGCGGTATTGAACACCTATTTAAGACCATAGGGTCAGGACTATTAAGCACCTTTCAGACAGTCCTCGGAGTAATCCCAAATTTTATACACTCCGTGTTGGGAAGTGTGTTTGGAGGTCTCCCGCTTAGCCTGTTCCTAATTGCAGGAGTCCTGATTGTAATCTTACTGCTACGCAATGGACGGCCCAATTTCCGAGGAAATGGCAAACGTACTCATGGAGCGGAAGTACCATGAACGCATGGTACAGCTTCTGGGAATACCTTGCCTAAGAGAACTGAACGACTCTTGGTTTCTATCGTTTAGACCAGTCTGGGTGGACTGCATCTTACCTGTTCTTCGATGCCTGTTTTGCGGAGAAGAATGCACATTGGATCTCTTTCTAACGTTTCCATCAGATACGCCTCCGGACATGGATGCTATGCTGGACCCCTATAGGCCCATGCTCTGCGTTGTCCCCAGTGTCTTCCAATTCTGAGAATCCACAGGTGCCGTTTGCTCCTGCTGGGTTAGGTGATTCCTCCACAGGCACTCAGGTAACAACTGCCGCGGCACCGACTGTTGGCAGTGCTGAATTCCATCTATGTGCGATTGACGTTCTCTGAGAGGAGTTGGATTTGTCGTCTGCAGTAGCTAACACCGATAATGCTGTATCTCCCAGCCAGGACACTTAATCTGGAATTGGCTCATCGCGTCCTGGGACAGAATTCGGCTTCTCCACTTCGTTTCATAAATAAACGAACTAAATTTGGAACATTTCCTAAATTGACACTTTCACTTGAGAAAGAATGGCCTTCTTCTGCTTGTAGTAATGCAACTTTTATCAGTGAGACAGAATGACTTTTTCAGGTGGCAACTTAAAAATAGCTGATTTGGAACATTTTTAATCATTTTTAGGTCTCGCCTACGCAGCGCGCATGCGCTGTTTGGAAAAAGACCTTTAGCCATCGATTCCCTTTTTCAGGCAAAAACATGAACGCGTTGCATTGCTTTGAATGGCAACGCGTGCACGTTTGGCGATTCCCTTGCGGGAGCGAGCGGCGCCATCTGGTAGAAATTATCGCGCTCGCTCCCGCAAGGGAAACTCTGCGCGTCCCTGCTCTCGGCCGCACTCCCCCCACTTGTGAGCGCGAGGCGCGCGCGCTTGTTACCTTTTTATTGTGGTCAAAAAGCTTACTTTCCAATAGTAAAACATGATCCCTGTATTGTATTCAACTCCTGGTTTCTAATACTATATAGCAACTTTAAACACCTGACTTCCTCCACCTTTTGTACACTGAAAGAGCAAAGAAAGCAATAAGCACACGCACCGTGTTACTTTCACCAGGAACAAGGCTGTCCGGCTATCGCAAACACACAGCACAAAAACTGCCGGGCTGGGTATGAGTGATCACTGCAAATGTTCGGTTTCTCCTGCATTTTTTATTTGCTGATTTATGGGTGACGATCACTCAGAATTCAAAGCCTGACGCGGGCCCTTCTCTATCTCCAGAGAGTGAGATTTATAAATCGCCTCAGACATGCCTCCGCCTCCAACCTCCCTGCTGCATGTGGAGTGCTAGCGCAGTGAATATTTTAGCGGGCATGCTCGCAGGAATGAGCGGTGTGGCCTGTGGGTCTTGCAGTCTGCACTACTTGTTTCAGGGGTTTTTCTTTCTTCCGCAGCGGGGGGCGGGCAGTTCACCTCCATCAGACAGTGAGGGTAAAGAAACTGACAGTCTGATTATTAGAGAGCGGCTGTCCACTGAGGACTCTGGCAATTATTCTCTTCCCTTACACCCTTCACTGATGGTGCGAAGACAGGCAGAGCAGGTTGTACAATAAATAATATTTCATGCCTAGCGGGAGGTTCCATGTGAAAACAGACTGCAAAAATGGACTCCAAAATGCATACCTTGCATAAACACCGACACCTGTTCATACTTATTAGATCCAACCAAACTTCCTGCCAACATATAGTAGGACTGCATTAATTTACTATTCTAAACTCACTTCTGGCAAATATATTGCTATATCTATGCAGGACTGAGCTTTAGGTAATCTGGTTTGTAGTCTGTGCTTTCAAATGTTCCCCTGGTGAGGATGACTGCTCTGTCTAGATTGTGTTGGCCCAGCAAAAAAACAAAGGATATAAATGATAGGTGGCTCGCCATTCTCACTAGGGATATCTTCAGCCAAGGGGTTCCAATTTGAGTATGTTGAGTACAACAACGGTAAAGCTCGAGCTGCCTCTCATTGTACAACGGCCCTCTGTGTTGTAAGGAACATTTGTTGGCTGTACACAGCCATAGGAATCTACACCTTTGTGTGGCAGAACAGGGCAGGCTTTGCAAGAATGAGTATGCAGCCACTGACTAACAAAAAAGGCAATTACCGCCCATCAAAAAATGCAAAAAAATGATCATTTGTTGAATGTGTGGTCTCAAAGAGAGGGCCTATAGCCTGTCCAAGGACGCATTGTGGGCTCATTATACCAAAGCGATACAAAAGGGGATGATGGACGGAACGCTTGAGCCAATCAAACACTCACCCCCAGTCAACTGATCTGGGTTTAATCCATCATCATTCTTTAGCTCACTCCACCACCCCAGTTCAGACATGGCCATATGCAAATCAGTCTGACCCTGTGCCTCATGGGAACAGTCCAGCCCAAACTGCCAAGCCATGTCTTCCCTGGACCGGAAACAAGCATCCTAGGACCGGTTTCTGGCATTCCAGCCGTCATCAGCCAGGCTTGCTTGAATCCAGTGGCAAAGTGAGCAAGGGACCCACGTCTGGGCATACCCCGCCAACTTAGGGCGAACAAAGCGATACAAAGGGGATGATGGACGGAACGCTTGAGCCAATCAAACACTCACCCCCAGTCAACTGATCTGGGTTTAATCCATCATCATTCTTTAGCTCACTCCACCACCCCAGTTCAGACATGGCCATATGCAAATCAGTCTGACCCTGTGCCTCATGGGAACAGTCCAGCCCGAACTGCCAAGCCATGTCTTCCCTGGACCGGAAACAAGCATCCTAGGACCGGTTTCTGGCATTCCAGCCGTCATCAGCCAGGCTTGCTTGAATCCAGTGGCAAAGTGAGCAAGGGACCGACGTCTGGGCATACCCCCGCCAACTTAGGGCGTAACAAAGCGATACAAAAGGGGATGATGGACGGAACGCTTGAGCCAATCAAACACTCACCCCAGTCAACTGATCTGGGTTTAATCCATCATCATTCTTTAGCTCACTCCACCACCCCAGTTCAGACATGGCCATATGCAAATCAGTCTGACCCTGTGCCTCATGGGAACAGTCCAGCCCGAACTGCCAAGCCATGTCTTCCCTGGACCGGAAACAAGCATCCTAGGACCGGTTTCTGGCATTCCAGCCGTCATCAGCCAGGCTTGCTTGAATCCAGTGGCAAAGTGAGCAAGGGACCCACGTCTGGGCATACCCCGCCAACTTAGGGCGAACAAAGCGATACAAAAGGGGATGATGGACGGAACGCTGAGCCAATCAAACACTCACCCCCAGTCAACTGATCTGGGTTTAATCCATCATCATTCTTTAGCTCACTCCACCACCCCAGTTCAGACATGGCCATATGCAAATCAGTCTGACCCTGTGCCTCATGGGAACAGTCCAGCCCGAACTGCCAAGCCATGTCTTCCTGGACCGGAAACAAGCATCCTAGGACCGGTTTCTGGCATCCCAGCCGTCATCAGCCAGGCTTGCTTGAATCCAGTGGCAAAGTGAGCAAGGGACCCACGTCTGGGCATACCCCGCCAACTTAGGGCGAACAAAGCGATACAAAGGGATGATGGACGGAACGCTTGAGCCAATCAAACACTCACCCCCAGTCAACTGATCTGGGTTTAATCCATCATCATTCTTTAGCTCACTCCACCACCCCAGTTCAGACATGGCCATATGCAATCAGTCTGACCCTGTGCCTCATGGGAACAGTCCAGCCCGAACTGCCAAGCCATGTCTTCCCTGGACCGGAAACAAGCATCCTAGGACCGGTTTCTGGCATTCCAGCCGTCATCAGCCAGGCTTGCTTGAATCCAGTGGCAAAGTGAGCAAGGGACCCACGTCTGGGCATACCCCGCCAACTTAGGGCGAACAAAGCGATACAAAAGGGGATGATGGACGGAACGCTTGAGCCAATCAAACACTCACCCCCAGTCAACTGATCTGGGTTTAATCCATCATCATTCTTTAGCTCACTCCACCACCCCAGTTCAGACATGGCCATATGCAAATCAGTCTGACCCTGTGCCTCATGGGAACAGTCCAGCCCGAACTGCCAAGCCATGTCTTCCCTGGACCGGAAACAAGCATCCTAGGACCGGTTTCTGGCATTCCAGCCGTCATCAGCCAGGCTTGCTTGAATCCAGTGGCAAAGTGAGCAAGGGACCCACGTCTGGGCATACCCCGCCAACTTAGGGCGAACAAGCGATACAAAAGGGGATGATGGACAGAACGCTTGAGCCAATCAAACACTCACCCCCAGTCAACTGATCTGGGTTTAATCCATCATCATTCTTTAGCTCACTCCACCACCCCAGTTCAGACATGGCCATATGCAAATCAGTCTGACCTTGTGCCTCATGGGAACAGTCCAGCCCGAACTGCCAAGCCATGTCTTCCCTGGACCGGAAACAAGCATCCTAGGACCGGTTTCTGGCATTCCAGCCGTCATCAGCCAGGCTTGCTTGAATCCAGTGGCAAAGTGAGCAAGGGACCCACGTCTGGGCATACCCCCGCCAACTTAGGGCGAACAAGCGATACAAAAGGGGATGATGGACGGAACGCTTGAGCCAATCAAACACTCACCCCCAGTCAACTGATCTGGGTTTAATCCATCATCATTCTTTAGCTCACTCCACCACCCCAGTTCAGACATGGCCATATGCAAATCAGTCTGACCCTGTGCCTCATGGGAACAGTCCAGCCCGAACTGCCAAGCCATGTCTTCCCTGGACCGGAAACAAGCATCCTAGGACCGGTTTCTGGCATTCCAGCCGTCATCAGCCAGGCTTGCTTGAATCCAGTGGCAAAGTGAGCAAGGGACCCACGCCTGGGCATACCCCCGCCAACTTAGGGCGAACAAAGCGATACAAAAGGGGATGATGGACGGAACGCTTGAGCCAATCAAACACTCACCCCCAGTCAACTGATGACGGCTGAAATGCCAGAAACCGGTCCTAGGATGCTTGTTTCCGGTCCAGGGAAGACATGGCTTGGCAGTTCGGGCTGGACTGTTCCCATGAGGCACAGGCTCAGACTGATTTGCATGTGGCCATGTCTGAACTGGGGTGGTGGAGTGAGCTAAAGAATGATGATGGATTAAACCCAGATCAGTTGACTGGGGGTGAGTGTTTGATTGGCTCAAACGTTCCGTCCATCATCCCCTTTTGTATCGCTTGGTCGCCCTAAGTTGGCGGGGTATGCCCAGACGTGGGTCCCTTGCTCACTTTGCCACTGGATTCAAGCAAGCCTGGCTGATGACGGCTGAAATGCCAGAAACCGGTCCTAGGATGCTTGTTTCCGGTCCAGGGAAGACATGGCTTGGCAGTTCGGGCTGGACTGTTCCCATGAGGCACAGGGTCAGACTGATTTGCATGTGGCCATGTCTGAACTGGGGTGGTGGAGTGAGCTAAAGAATGATGATGGATTAAACCCAGATCAGTTGACTGGGGGTGAGTGTTTGATTGGCTCAAACGTTCCGTCCATCATCCCCTTTTGTATCGCTTGGTCGCCCTAGGTTGGCGGGGTATGCCCAGACGTGGGTCCCTTGCTCACTTTGCCACTGGATTCAAGCAAGCCTGGCTGATGACGGCTGAAATGCCAGAAACCGGTCCTAGGATGCTTGTTTCCGGTCCAGGGAAGACATGGCTTGGCAGTTCGGGCTGGACTGTTCCCATGAGGCACAGGGTCAGACTGATTTGCATGTGGCCAAGTCTGAACTGGGGTGGTGGAGTGAGCTAAAGAATGATGATGGATTAAACCCAGATCAGTTGACTGGGGGTGAGTGTTTGATTGGCTCAAACGTTCCGTCCATCATCCCCTTTTGATCGCTTGGTCGCCCTAAGTTGGCGGGGGTATGCCCAGACGTGGGTCCCTTGCTCACTTTGCCACTGGATTCAAGCAAGCCTGGCTGATGACGGCTGAAATGCCAGAAACCGGTCCTAGGATGCTTGTTTCCGGTCCAGGAAGACATGGCTTGGCAGTTCGGGCTGGACTGTTCCCATGAGGCACAGGGTCAGACTGATTTGCATGTGGCCAAGTCTGAACTGGGGTGGTGGAGTGAGCTAAAGAATGATGATGGATTAAACCCAGATCAGTTGACTGGGGGTGAGTGTTTGATTGGCTCAAACGCTCCGTCCATCATCCCCTTTTGTATCGCTTTGGTCGCCCTAAGTTGGCGGGGTATGCCCAGACGTGGGTCCCTTGCTCACTTTGCCACTGGATTCAAGCAAGCCTGGCTGATGACGGCTGAAATGCCAGAAACCGGTCCTAGGATGCTTGTTTCCGAGTCCAGGGAAGACATGGCTTGGCAGTTCGGGCTGGACTGTTCCCATGAGGCACAGGGTCAGACTGATTTGCATGTGGCCATGTCTGAACTGGGGTGGTGGAGTGAGCTAAAGAATGATGATGGATTAAACCCAGATCAGTTGACTGGGGGTGAGTGTTTGATTGGCTCAAACGTTCCGTCCATCATCCCCTTTGTATCGCTTGGTCGCCCTAAGTTGGCGGGGGTATGCCCAGACGTGGGTCCCTTGCTCACTTTGCCACTGGATTCAAGCAAGCCTGGCTGATGACGGCTGAAATGCCAGAAACCGGTCCTAGGATGCTTGTTTCCGGTCCAGGGAAGACATGGCTTGGCAGTTCGGGCTGGACTGTTCCCATGAGGCACAGGGTCAGACTGATTTGCATGTGGCCATGTCTGAACTGGGGTGGTGGAGTGAGCTAAAGAATGATGATGGATTAAACCCAGATCAGTTGACTGGGGTGAGTGTTTGATTGGCTCAAACGTTCCGTCCATCATCCCCTTTGTATCGCTTGGTCGCCCTAAGTTGGCGGGGTATGCCCAGACGTGGGTCCCTTGCTCACTTTGCCACTGGATTCAAGCAAGCCTGGCTGATGACGGCTGAAATGCCAGAAACCGGTCCTAGGATGCTTGTTTCCGGTCCAGGGAAGACATGGCTTGGCAGTTCGGGCTGGACTGTTCCCATGAGGCACAGGGTCAGACTGATTTGCATGTGGCCATGTCTGAACTGGGGTGGTGGAGTGAGCTAAAGAATGATGATGGATTAAACCCAGATCAGTTGACTGGGGGTGAGTGTTTGATTGGCTCAAAAGTTCCGTCCATCATCCCCTTTTGTATCGCTTTGGTCGCCCTAAGTTGGCGGGGGTATGCCCAGACGTGGGTCCTTTGCTCACTTTGCCACTGGATTCAAGCAAGCCTGGCTGATGACGGCTGAAATGCCAGAAACCGGTCCTAGGATGCTTGTTTCCGGTCCAGGGAAGACATGGCTTGGCAGTTCGGGCTGGACTGTTCCCATGAGGCACAGGGTCAGACTGATTTGCATGTGGCCATGTCTGAACTGGGGTGGTGGAGTGAGCTAAAGAATGATGATGGATTAAACCCAGATCAGTTGACTGGGGGTGAGTGTTTGATTGGCTCAAACGTTCCGTCCATCATCCCCTTTTGTATCGCTTTGGTCGCCCTAAGTTGGCGGGGGTATGCCCAGACGTGGGTCCCTTGCTCACTTTGCCACTGGATTCAAGCAAGCCTGGCTGATGACGGCTGAAATGCCAGAAACCGGTCCTAGGATGCTTGTTTCCGGTCCAGGGAAGACATGGCTTGGCAGTTCGGGCTGGACTGTTCCCATGAGGCACAGGGTCAGACTGATTTGCATGTGGCCATGTCTGAACTGGGGTGGTGGAGTGAGCTAAAGAATGATGATGGATTAAACCCAGATCAGTTGACTGGGGGTGAGTGTTTGATTGGCTCAAACGCTCCGTCCATCATCCCCTTTTGTATCGCTTTGGTCGCCCTAAGTTGGCGGGGGTATGCCCAGACGTGGGTCCCTTGCTCACTTTGCCACTGGATTCAAGCAAGCCTGGCTGATGACGGCTGAAATGCCAGAAACCGGTCCTAGGATGCTTGTTTCCGGTCCAGGGAAGACATGGCTTGGCAGTTCGGGCTGGACTGTTCCCATGAGGCACAGGGTCAGACTGATTTGCATATGGCCATGTCTGAACTGGGGTGGTGGAGTGAGCTAAAGAATGATGATGAATTAAACCCAGATCAGTTGACTGGGGGTGAGTGTTTGATTGGCTCAAACGTTCCGTCCATCATCCCCTTTTGTATCGCTTTGGTCGCCCTAAGTTGGCTGGGGTATGCCCAGACGTGGGTCCCTTGCTCACTTTGCCACTGGATTCAAGCAAGCCTGGCTGATGACGGCTGAAATGCCAGAAACCGGTCCTAGGATGCTTGTTTCCGGTCCAGGGAAGACATGGCTTGGCAGTTCGGGCTGGACTGTTCCCATGAGGCACAGGGTCAGACTGATTTGCATGTGGCCATGTCTGAACTGGGGTGGTGGAGTGAGCTAAAGAATGATGATGGATTAAACCCAGATCAGTTGACTGGGGGTGAGTGTTTGATTGGCTCAAACGTTCCGTCCATCATCCCCTTTTGTATCGCATTATACCAAAGCAGCATACACAGTGAAAACAAAAATGTGAGTGAAGTGATTTGTTGTGCAGTCACAGAACAATGGCATCGGATGCTGAGATACATTAGCGGGCCAGCCTGGGACACCAATTAGTAACATGTGAGCCACTGGAAAGGTAACAAAAACCCCACTACAGAAGGCAGAGCATCCTTAGGTTTTCTAGGTGAAAAAAATGTCAAGGTTTTTCAGTTGGGCGCTTTTATGAGTATAAAGCCCTCAAAGGGATGTGCAGCCTAGGACTACCTCAGACATCAAGGTTGAGTTTGAGGCACTACCAATTGTGTATGCCTATTAGTCTGATAAAGGTGAGAGTGTAAGAATTTCCCACACCCTAATTCTATATACGACTCCCATCATGTCTGAAAATTCTAGAACTTTAGAAGAATATTCTGCAAGAGTGTTGGAGTGTTGTAAATAACAATAACTACCACTATCCAGCTCGATGTCTATTGTAATGAGGTCAGCATAAAAGACTGTTACAACCCACCCAGCTTCAAACTAGAGGCCTGAAAATTGCAGAAAACTCAGTGGATGAATCAGCTAATATCCTAGCTCTATAAGGAAGGCGTTATCCTCCCAATGATGTTACCCTTAGCTACACAGAAGACACATCGTGGTAGAATTCTTCACATTTGTATACTGGTCACTCAAAAAGTATATGATTGAACCTTGAAACAAGATCAAGCTAAATATTTGAAACCGCATTACAGAACTAGACACTTTATAATTAGAGTATCCTGCACCACCCATGAGCCAATGTCCTCAGCCTCCATGAATGGTGTATTACAGTGTTTCCCAAACTGTGGGCCGCAAATCGATTTTTGGCGAGTTACGAATGTCCAAGCAATAAATAAAGATGCCTTAAAATTCTGTATTTATATTGTCACATTTGCTGCACTTCAAAGACAGAGGTCAACATCAGGCTATGTCTTCTGACAAATTGCTGCTTATTATTTTAACATGGGGATTGGTGTTTACAAATTCTGAAGTGTGATGAAAACAAAGATTTTAATGGGAACAAAACAAATCAAGACAATTTACTTGGAGATGCACGAATGATAAATATTCACTGAAACAATTTTCATTTATCATTCGTGTGCTATATAGTTTTATCATTAAAACTGTATGTCCGTGCAAATTTAGTGGCCATTTCAACTGAAAATGCCTTGCTGCCTGTAAATGACAGTACACTACCACGCGATTCTTTAGTTACCATAAAGAAAATTCATCCGCCTCATATCCACTAAAGCTAGGTGGGTCACGGGCATTTGTCATTTTAAAAATTGAGTAATGGTTCTAAAATATTTGGGAAGCACTGGTGTATTAGATATACATTGCTGCCCACATAACCAGTTGGTCATAAAATATTACAAGAGAAGACCAGGAAATTAACACATAATTGAATCTAAAATAGTACTTAAAACGCAAAATTTGGATCTCCAGCCTTCTTTCATGGCATGAGTAAAAGCAAGGCCATTTCAAGTGTTAATTTCATGCACTATGCAGAGGATAAGCCTGGTTTACAGTAATAATCAAGCCTAAGCATTTTTGTTTCAAAACAGCATTAAGCAGCTGCTTTAATAAAGCAAACTTAATTTCTACCTGCAGTTGCATCATGGTCTCAAGGTAAGTACATATGGATCAAGTGAAAACAAACTTCACTTTGGAATACAATGGGAGTTATCTCGAAATTCCTTCTGACAGTGTGTGGCTAACTCTCTCTCTCTCTCTCTGAGCTCTAATGTGTGCTGCAGTAGTAGGGTGCACCCGAGTGTTTCGTACCACTGTGAGGTCATCAGCTCTAAAATGGATGCCCCAAACTGCGAAATAGCAGCTACTACCTAGATCAAAATCCGAAAAAGCAGGAAAGAAAATGGCATAGCCAATAGGTCTCGCTTTTGGGACAATATCCTTGGTGCAACAACATCAACTGTTGCATGGCTAAACACTTATAAGGTCCCAAAGGCGAGACCTATTGGCTATACCAATGCTTGTTAAATGTCTTTTTAAAACCGGGTTTTTAGCTGTTCTTAAGAAAAATGTTAAATTGTCCAGATTTTAAGTATGGTCATTGTCATCCAATTCGAAAGTGGAGTGGGTGTTATGTTTCATACAGAGGCACTAATATAGACACGTTCATATATGCCATATATGGTCATATTCGCATATGCCCTATTACGGTCGTAATCGTATATGCCCCATTTTGGTCATAATCGTCTATGCCCTATTATAGTCATGATCTCCTATGCCCTAATATAGGCATGATCTTTCACCTACATTAGTTCCCTACAGTACACAACGAGCTCTGAGGGTTGAACGTTATCTAGTCTGTGGTTAGAACACTGCAGGGTTTTTCCCGAACACAGGCCTACAATGTACTCATAAATTATGCATGAGCATTCACCAGCTACATCTCCCGCATAATATGTATGTACAAAGTTCACCCCTGACGTCTTCCTCAAGTCTAACAAAGACCAATACAAACCATACTGAGGGACAAGACACTTTAGGGTATAAATACACCACATCTTGCCACAGTAAGGTAGAGGGAAGAAATGCGTTACTTACCTGTAACAGCAGTTATCCAGTATTGGTATCTTTCATAGATTCACATGCCTGAATCATTCCCCGTCGTCGAGACGGGAGTCCCCGGTATATAATAAAAGTAATGTCCTATTAGACATACCAAACCATAGGCCTAAGGCCTCTCATTAGTAACATATCCAGGTCCTTTTGTGAAAAGGACCAAACTCTCTGCAGCAGCCAATCAGCTGCCACCACCCTCTGGAACCTTCCTGTCAGGAGCTCTGGTCCCTCAGATTTTCAGTGAGCGTAGTGCTAAGTAATAGTATCTCTGAGAGAACCAAGAGAGCCTTTCCAAGGAGGTGGGTGGGTTGCATGTGAATCTATGAAAGATACCAATACTGGATAACTGCTGTTACAGGTAAGTAACGCATTTCTTATCCAGTATTAGGGTATCTTTCATAGATTCACATGCCTGAATCAGAGTAGCAAGCAATAGTGAGCACATTTCCTTTGTTCCCCATAAGGGATATACACTCATTGGTTAAAAACAAAAACCCATATTGATACATTCCATTATATCATTGATATAGTGCATCATAATAATAACAATAATAATCATAGAAATGTGTGGTAAAGCAAAGGTTGGTGGGAAGGAGGAAAGGCTCACCTCTATTGAAACAGATGACGTAGTACTGCCTGTCCAACTGCAGCGTCCTTCGCCAGTTCTGAATCCAAGCAGTAATGCTTGGTAAATGTGTGCGGCATTTTCCATGTTGCCGCTCTGCAAATGTCCATCAGCGGTACGCCGGCAAACAGAGCCATGGACGTAGAGACCGCCCTGGTAGAATGGGCACGAATTGTAGTTTGCAAAGGCTGACCAGCCTGTTGGTGACATAGAGTGATAGCGCTAGAGATCCACCTAGCGATACTCTGCTTGGTAAGGGGAAACCCTTCCTAGGCACACTGTAGGCCACAAAAAGTTGGTTGGACTTTCGGAATGGTCTTGTCCTATGAAGGTAGAATTTAATGCATCGCTTCAGGTCCAAGGAATGAAGAGCTTTTTCCGCTGGTGTTTGAGGATTCGGGAAGAATGTCTTTAACACAATGGGTTCGATTAAGATGGAAGTACGATGGCACTTTAGGGATAAACTTCGGGTTAGTTCGAAGAATTACCCTATCATCCCTGAATTGCAGAAATGGATGCTGTATTGTAAAAGCATGAAGTTCGCTGACTCGTCTTGCCGAAGCCAGGGCGAGTAGAAGTGCAGTTTTCCAGGAGAGGAATTTAAGGTCCACCTTGTGTATTGGTTCAAAAGGATGCCTCATAAGCTGAGCTAGAACTGTATTAAGCTGCCATGTTGGAGGAGGAAGCTTTAGTGGAGGGAAAGTCCGGAAAAGACCTTTGAGGAATTGTTTTATGAGTCTATTGGACCAAAGCGAAGGACCTGTGGAAGATCTTCTGTAGCGGGATATCGCTGCTAGGTGAACTCTGATGGAAGCGTGAGCGAGGCCTGCATTTGCGAGATGAAGAAGGTATGGCAAAATCTCCTCAGGAGAGGACTTAAAGGGATGTACTTTGGCAGATGCACACCATATACAGAACCTTTTCCATTTGAGAGAATATGTCTTGCTTGTACTGTCCGCCACTGCTCGAGACAGAACCGCTCTACAGTCCGGAGGGATATTCATAGCCTGGAATTCATTGTATTCAGGAGCCAGGCCGATAATTTGCGTGAGGCCGGGTCCGGATGTTGTATCTGTCCCTGATCCATTGTGAGGAGAGATGGGAACGGCTTCAATGGAATCGGAGGTGCCTGGGATAGGAAATGTAGTTCCGTAAACCAATGTTGGCGAGGCCATGCTGGTGCTATTAAAATCAGTGTGCAGGGCTCTGCCTTCATCTTCTTGAGTACCCTGGGGAGCAGCGGAATCGGCGGAAAAGCGTACGCAAAGACGCCGCACCAGGCTATTGAAAATGCATTCCCCAGAGATCCCTGCTGGGGATGCCAACTTGCGAAGCGTTGGCATTTGGCGTTGATCTGTGACGCGAACAGGTCTAGATTTGGTTCGCCCCATTGGTTGAAAATGCGGTTGAGAATACCCTGGTGTAATTCCCACTCGTGGCAGGATGTTTGTAGTCTGCTCAGTGAATCTGCCAATATATTTTCCCTTCCCGGCACATATTCGGCCTTCAGAGATATTTTGTGCTGAAGTGCCCAGTTCCAAATTTTCTGTGATTCTTGAGATAACAAGAGAGAACGAGTGCCCCCCTGTTTGTTCACATAGTGCATTGTTGTGGTGTTGTCCGTCTTGACCAGCACTAGCGAAGCTGCTATTCTAGGAAGAAAAGCCCGCAGGGCTAGATACACAGCTCTGAGTTCTAGGAGGTTGATGTGCAAGGTCCTTTCTGTTATTGACCATTTTCCGCTGATTTGAAGCTCCTGGAGAAAAGCTCCCCAACCTTCCAGGGATGCGTCTGTAGTTATTACTTGAGGAGACACTGGAGGCAGAAAAGACAGGCCTCGTGCCAGATTCTGTGGACGAGTCCACCAATGTAATGCTGTAATTACTTGAGGAGTGATCTGAATGATGTCGTCGAAAGATCCTTCCACCTGAATCCACTGAGCGGCAAGAGCCTCCTGGAGAGGACGCATATGGAGACGACAATGCGGAATGAGTAGTATGCAAGAAGACATCATTCCTAGGAGGGATTTGAAGAGCCGAACCGAAAGAGACTTTCTTAGCTTTATTCTGTTTGCCAGCTGTGTGAGCCTGCGTTGTCGTTCTTGCGTTGGGCAAGCATGCGTGTGGACCGTATCCAACACGGCTCCTAAGAATGTGATCCTTTGAGAAGGTTGAAGCATTGACTTTTCTACATTGAGGGTGAGACCTAACTGCTTGAAAAGTTCTAGACAAGCGCTGGAAGATTGCGTTGCGCCTTGAAAAGATGGTGCCTTGATGAGCCAGTCGTCGAGATATGGAAATACTTGATGATGCTGCTGTCTGAGGTACGCAGCGACCGGAGCCAGGCATTTCGTGAATATACGAGGAGCCGATTTGTGCCCAAACGGCAGCACTCGAAATTGGTAATGCTTGCCAGCGACTGCAAATCTCAGAAATTGTTTGTGTTTTCTGTGGATTGGCACATGGAAATAGGCATCCTGTAGATCCAATGATACCATGTAGTCGTTCGGGTTGAGAAGTTGTAGGACTTCCTGTATGGTAATCATGCGAAATGATTGCTTCCTTAGGAATTTGTTCAAATTTCTTAGGTCTAGAACCGGCCTCCACTTGTTGTCTCTCTTGCGCACCAAAAAGAATCGGGAATAAAAACCTTTTCCTCGTTGATGAACAGGAACTCGCTCTATGGCCCCTTTGCGAATCATGGATGATATTTCGTTCTGCAAGAGGTTCAAATGCTTGTGAACCATAGGTTGAGGTGGAGTTGGTGGAGGGGTTTGAAGAAATTCCAAGGAATGACCGAATTGTACTATTTGAAGGACCCACTGATCCGTAGTAATTTGTTCCCAGTTGTGGAAAAAATTCGATATCTTCCCTCCTATTTTGAGTGGCGAGGTTGGAGTTGGTGGCAAGGAAAAGTCATTGACGCCGGGCAGCATCCCTCTGGCGACCAGCTCTTCCTCGAAAAGAGGATTTGTTATAGGCAGTTTGTTGAGGTTGCTGCCTTTGCTGAAGATTGCGGCCTGTATTGCTGGCCGGACGAGGAGTAATTAGAATATCTATTTTGTTGATATCCTCCTCTATAGGACGATTGACCTCTACCTCGTGAGCCACGAAAGGAAGACGTTTTATATTGGAGGGTTCCCAAAGATCTTGCTGTCTCTGTGTCTTTCTTAATCCCTTGTAGGGCCTCATCGATATGAGATCCAAACAGGCACTGCCCATCATAGGGCATATCTAGGATCTTTGTCTGGACCTCCGGTCGGAATGTGGTTGCTTTAAGCCAGCCTTGGCGCCTTAAGACTGCCGCTCCTGCCAACTGACGGAAACCAGTAGATGCGATGTCCATCGCACAATCTATAATCTCCAAAGCTGACCTTTCGCCTTCTTGCAGTAGCTTCTTCGCTTCCTGTTTGGTGTCCTCTGGTAAACTATCCAAGAAAGGTGCAATGTCTGACCAGATTTGCCTGTTGTATCTTCCCAATAAGGCTAGTGAGTTAGCAGCCCTCACTGTTAGTGCCGACATGGAAGAGAAACGCTTTCCAATGTTGTCCAAACGCCTACCCTCTTTATCCGGTGGCGCTGACAGTGGAGTAGACGGATTCTTTGAGTGGCGCTGGGCTGCTTGTGTCACCACCGAATCTGGCTTGGGATGGCCAGTTAGACAGGCTGGGGCGTCATCCGGTGCCCTATACTTTTTATCCAGTCGTGTTAGGATTGGAGGCATTGAAGAAGGATTCTTCATGATCTTGACCCCTTGTTCCCAGATATAGTCTATTATTGGCATGGATCTCACCGACTTTTTAAAGGGTTCCTTAAAGTCATATAAGAAACACTCTTGTTGCTGGGAAGGCATTGGCAACTGAAAGCGCTTTGCCGCTCTTTCTAGAAGATTATGAAAACCTCCTATGTCCTCCGGAGGCGAGTCTACTGGAGGAGGGGAAGGAGACGCTGGAAGTGGTATGACGTAGTCGTCCCATTCCTCATGCTGTGATCCATCATCCAGGATTTCCCTTCTTCTTGACGACAGTCCTCTTCATCGTCAGTAGAATGGAGAGATGGACAAATCACTGTCGATGCGGACGGCTGAGGTGGAAGTTGTACGGCCGGTGGTAGAGCTCGTTCCGGAGCAGAAGCCGGAGCAGCAGTAGGAAACCTTTTCTTATAATCTGTAATCAGAAATTGGAGGTCCGACACCAAAGCCACCGGAAGACATACCATCTGAGGTTGTTGAGGTACTTGATCTTCCTGATAATAAGACTGATCATCAATGTCCTGATCATCCTCATCTGAGAACTCCTGGTATTTGACATTAAGTTCCGACGGACTTGTTGCGGCCCTAAAAAGACCCTCGTCCTCCGAATCGTCCTCCACATCCAATAAATGAGAGGGTACTAAGGATTGGACTCTACTGGGTGACGTTACAGACGGTGACAATCTGCTGAGTCGTTTAGCCTTCATTTTTGGAGTAGACATCAAGATCGTCGACGGAACACTCGTCGTCGACGGTGGCGCGTCGACTGGTAAAGCTTCGTTGAAAGCTTTGTTGAAATCTTCGTCGACGGCGTCGTCGATGGAAATGGCGTCGTCGACGGTAAGCCTACTGTCGATAGAGACGTCGGCGGCGGTATCGTCGACGGGAGCACCGTCGATGTGGTTGTCGTCGACGGGAAGGTCGTCGTCGTCGTCGACTGGATCGTCGTCGGAATCTTCGACGACGACTTCCTTATTTTTATCGTCGACGACATGATCACTTGTGCCGTCGACGAAGATGTTGTAGTCGTCGACGATGATCGCGGCGCCGACGAAGCAGACATAGTGGAGACTGTCGTCGTCGACGTGGTAACCCTGGCAGTGACAGGAGCCGTCGTCGTTGAAATCGTCGACGATGCCGTCGTCGACGAGCCTGAGGAGGGTTTTTTAAAAGAATGCTGGACTCTGACTGAAGGAGTCGCAGGGTTTGGAGATGGCAATTTTTTGCCCGTGGGAACCTCTGAAGACTTTTTCTGCGTCTTCTTTGCAGGTTGCTGTGATGAAGGGCTTGGAGAAGCATTTCTCGACCTTTTCTGTGGAGTTTTTGAGGAGGATCTTGATGAAGTTTCACTCTCCTCAGAGGACAAGGGATCTTGTTTGTCCTTTAACCTCTGCAGCCAAATCAAAAGACGTCCTTCCCGTCTGCTTGCAGAGAAAGTACGACATACCTTGCAGTCTTTAGCTGAATGGTCTGGGTAAAGACAGTACAGGCAGTCCTTGTGAGGATCGTCCACATGCAACCTCTTCTTCCTGCAGGTTGTACATGGCCTGAAAAGGCCTTTCTTCGAGGTGTCTGACATGAAGACGACTATGACTTCAGTCAGACAGAAATAAGGATAATGAAATACCTTTCTAGCAGTATAAACGCTGTAATAATAGAAAAACCTGAGCAGAGCTCAGTTGGAGACTCCCTTAGCACAACGTGCGGTAGAAAATCTGAGGGACCAGAGCTACTGACAGGAAGGTTCCAGAGGGTGGTGGCAGCTGATTGGCTGCTGCAGAGAGTTTGGTCCTTTTCACAAAAGGACCTGGATATGTTACTAATGAGAGGCCTTAGGCCTATGGTTTGGTATGTCTAATAGGACATTACTTTTATTATATACCGGGGACTCCCGTCTCGACGACGGGGAATGATTCAGGCATGTGAATCTATGAAAGATACCCTAATACTGGATAACCGAGACTTCCATGCTGACACACCGACCAGAGACGCTGAGGCTCCTGCATGCAGTCGCTCCAGCTGACAGCGGTCTAACACAGCCCTTGCGGGGTGTCCAACTCGAGACCAGGACGGGGTCCCACACTCTCTCTATTCAGGTATGGGGGTTCGACTAAATCCTAGAAGGATTCTTGGCTCTTAGGCTTTTAGACCTACACATATGCTAGGTACACTCAGGTACATCTAGTTAGGCATCGTAGGAGTACGCGCACTTTCATAATGCTTTTATATTCATGTATGTATTCATGATTATTGCAATATGGTAGAACTGTTCTACCCCTTCACTTTTATCGTACTGCTGATAATAGATCTCTGCTATTGTATGCTGGTTACTGCAGCACATATATTTTACACTAGAATAACAACTGTTCAATAAATACTTATTGAAACGCCCAGACTGTTTATTCTGTGTAACTCTCTGAGACAAACCGAATAAGTAAGCACGAGTGACTGAGCGAAAAGTAGTACATTGTTTCCACGATTCTGAGGGATCAGGGTTGTCATGATCTAAGGTGGCCAGAAACTAATCTCTCCCCGATAAGAGGAGATTCTAGTGGCACTGTGAGCTAGCTAATGCAAATCCGGCTAACATACGCGGTGGGGGTGCACAGAATCAGTCTGCCACCAAGCCCACAGTTTATGTTATCCAAACGCGCAGGTCCTGCAGGGGTACTATAGGAACTACACGACAATATAAAGACAAATACACAAGAATACTTCAATTGTAAACAGGTAAGTAGCACAAAATACAGTGATCTCCAGGGGGAAACCAAACCATATACTAAGAAAGTGGAATGCGAACTGCGTCCGAAGGCGGGAGTAGGACCAGGAGACTCAGAGGAGCCGGGGACACAAGAAACTACCCAAGGTAAGTACCCAGAAACCCCACTGAGGCTGTGTGCAGAGTGGAAACACAGCCGCGCACACAATAGAAGTTAATGGGAAAGTCGCAGTTGCAGTTTTGAAGAAGAAGGACCCTTCCCAGTGGACCCTGAAGAAACCCCGTGGAAGACAGAAGGTTGGAGAGCTACCCCACACGTGGATACCATAGGAACAAGGATACCTACACCAGGGAAGCCAGGTGCATAGGTGTGAAGTGGCGTCAGAAACCGTTGTCGAACTCAAAGGGAGACTACAGGAAGATACCGCTCCTGGAGAAGGTGAAAGTGTCCGGTGGAACCCAAAGGTGGATTCAAGGTGAGAAGTACCTGCAAGCAGAGGGGACAGAGTCTATGCCACTCAGGAGTGACCAGGAGGCACGGAAGACGAATGCCCGCCGATGTCGGGTGTTGCAGGCAAGATGACGGTGACTTTGGAGCTGCAGCTGTGAGGACCAGGCGACGCTGTGGAAGACTCGGAGCCGTTCACGAGCTGTCTCACATCAGATGTCAAAAATTGAGGGGTCCCCTGCGAGGGATACTATGATGGTATTGTTTTGAAGAAGCATGTTGAGAAAAACTTAATAAACACATCTTTGAAAAAAATAAAATTGAGGGGTCAGTGTCCGTCGGGAGCACCAACAAGCCTTGGCAACTGCAAACAACGTGGCAAGCGAAGAAGGTGCAGTGTCGGGACCAGTAACAAGACTTTTCACACACAGAGAAGTGGGGCGAAAAAACGTTTGTCGCTAATCAGAGAGGGTGAGTAGACAAGACACATGTTATAAAAACTGCCCTCACCCACAAGAATTTGTGGTATGCTTCATCATAGGGCTGCTACAACACCTCCGCGCAAGCCAACGACAGAGGTGGAGCATTAGGGTGGGGGAGACAAGACAAACATAAAGAAAAATGCGGGATCAGAGAAAAAAGGTGCCGAAAAAACAATGTTGAAACTAACACAGGGATATCCTACCTTCCTTTTATTAGTGGACTCCCTGGTTAGGTTGAGAGGGTTCTAGTCACCCCGTGGATGGTGGTATGCTGGTGTATAATGAGCCCACTACCTCTCCACTCTGCTAAAATGTCAACATGTTTCTGCCGGCTACTGCTTCTTCCCCGGCTTTCATCAGGACTAAAAAACAAGATCCCTTGGAAATTCTCCCTCTCTCCTATCTTGAGGAGTAGAACGTTGTCACAGCCTGTATAAATGCTCAGGTCGTGAAGGTATCGTAACTCACTCTGTGGAAAATATCCTGCAACCAATGGAAAAGTTTACAGATAAACACATAAACAAACATTGACATTAGTGGTGCTTGGTTAAAAACATTAAATGAAGTGCAAAGGTTGTCTCATCCCTCTTGATTATTTACATGCGACCTGCTAATGTAAATCTAGAAGCCACCAGTGGGTAGGACAAATCGTCCTCTTTGAGCATGAGAACATCGCTCTTGTGGTACAAAGGACTAGGGTTATCATTACTCAGTGCTTCATCAAATAGCGTGCACTCGGTGTACCTTACCGAGTTTACTTTGTACTCGTGTTCGACCAGGCGGGGGAGCGAGGACGGCTCCCTGTAGTCACACACTGCATTAGTGAAGATAAAAGATGATGATGATTATGTAAATGCTTGTCAATGTGTAAAATGGACGGAGTATTCAGCCACAATCTCACTGTACTCCTTGACCCACTCAGAGCCTCAAAACTACCGTGTCACACTGAATCACATCATACCCTGGTGGTTAACGTGGTTAGGCTGGCCAACGTACGTGTCTGGGTTAAAACGGGCTATAAGGCTGTTCACTCGGTTCTCGTAGTGAGGCCCCCAAAGGCTAACTCACTTACTTTGTCAAGGAGAGCTCATCTCTGACTTTACGTCCCTCCCGGCGCCGCGTAGGTACTATGAGCAGTGCCTCGCTGCCGGGTTATCAAAAGGCTGGACGTCCCGTCATGTGACCCTGAACTTGGTGTGCGTGTAATCGGTACGTCAGAGAATCCTAGAACGACTAGTCCACCGACCGCGTCCCGCCATGTTGGAGTTCCGCGGTCGGCTGGCTTTAGTTCAGGCACATTTTAAACGGTGTCTGGTTTAGATAGGTCAGCGTTGTTTAAGTCGCAAATTACGAGCAGTCATTTTAGTGTTTAAATATGCAGGCAGAGACTGGAGACTCTATTGAAATTGTCTTGGAATTTCTTCTTCTAGCCTCTTCTCTGAACGCCAGGGCGAACGAACTCAGCCGTCAGTGCCTGGTAGATTACGAATGGCGTCTTCACTCAGAGGTGGTGCAAGGTCTCTTTCAGCGGTGGGGAGAGCTTTGGTTAGATCTGATCCCCACCAAAGAGAACGCGCAATTTCAGCAATTCTGCATGTTGGAGTTTCCACGGCGGCACTCGCTCGGCAATGCTTTTTGTCGCTAGTGGAGTTGCGGCCTCCTGTACTCCTTTCCACCTCTACCTCTTCTGCCCGAGTACTGAAGAAGATCAAGCGCGACAGGGCCCAAGTCATTCTTGTTGCTTCAGACTGGGCACGAAGAGTCTGGTACCCCAAGCTCCTGGGCATTCCGGACTGGGCACGAAGCATCTGGTACCCCGAGCTCCTGGGCATGGCCATCCATCCTCCGATCAGACTGCCCCTTCGGGAGGATTTTCTGTTGCAGTAGCAGGAGACGGTTCTTCGCCGGAACCTGCCCAGCCTCCACTTCCTTACGTGGAGATTGAGCAGCGACAGTTGACAGCTTTTGACCTGCTGTCCGAAGTCTGTACTGTCATCTTGGCAGCCAGGGGTCCCTCCACTAAAATGGTATACACCTGTAGATGGACCAAGTTTGTGGCGTGGTGCACAGCAAAGGCTGCGGATCCCCTTTCGGCCTCTCTTCAGAGGTTCTCTTGTATATACTTTCTTTGGCCCAGCAGGGCTCTGCTCTGGGCACTCTTAAAGGTTATCTTGCAGCAATCTCTGCTTTCCTTCGGCTACCAGATCAACCCTCTTTATTCAAGTCTCCTATGGTAAATAGATTCTTTAAGGGCATTACCTATCTCTTTCCTCCATCTCCTTTCATAAGGCCCCAGTGGGACTTGAATCTTGTTCTAACCTATCTTATGTGTGCTCCCTTCGAGCCTCTTCACAACTGTCCTCTCAGGCTCCTCAATCTAAAAACTGCCTTTCTTGTTGCTATCACCTCTGCTTGCACGGTGAGTGAGCTTCAAGCTCTATCTTTTAATCCCCCCTTTCTTCTCTGTGCATCCGGACAAAGTGGTGCTTAGGACGAGGCCCTTGTTCCTTCCTAAAGTGGTAAATGATCACTTTACCCACCTTTTTCCCAATTCCGCACCCTTTCAAGGAGGAGGAGAGACTCCACCGTCTGGACCCTAAACGTGCATTGTCCTTCTACCTTGACCGCACAAAAGATTTCCGGGTGGATGATCAACTCTTCGTTGACTATGCAGGTGCCAAGAGAGGTCGGGCTGTTCAAAAGCATACCATCTCTCGATGGGTTGTCCTTTGTATTAAAGTCTGTTACACTTTAGAAAAAAAGGAACCTCCTGTGGGGCTGCGTGCTCATTCCACTATGGCTACTGCAGCAACTACTGCATTAGCACGTGGAGTTCCACTTCTTGACATCTGCCAGGCGGCCATATGGGCATCCTTGCACACGTTCACTAGACATTACTGCCTGGACAGCCAAGTCTGGAGGGACTTTCTGGTGTGAACCTAATTCGCAGACCCTCCTCCGGGGATGGTATTGCTGGGGTATCTATTCTAAGGTAAGGAATCTATAACTAACAGTCTCTTTCAAATGAACAAGTTACTTACCGTCGGTAACGATGTATCTGTAAGAGACATATGTTAGTTCTAGATTCCTTATCGCCCTACCCATTCTCCCCGCTCTGCGAACTGACT
The DNA here is from genome assembly GCA_963921515.1 of Calotriton arnoldi. Taxonomy (NCBI): domain Eukaryota; kingdom Metazoa; phylum Chordata; class Amphibia; order Caudata; family Salamandridae; genus Calotriton; species Calotriton arnoldi. Next base: position 2,597,748 of record CAWUFW010001426.1, on the reverse strand, counting down.
TGTAGGGATAGGGACTCTCTTATAGGGCCCTAGTTGTGGTGCACCAGTGGTCAGTGTCTTTCATGGCTCTGCGCTTCTGGCGTGGAAAGTCGTGTCAGAACTGACACCAGAGCGCAGGGGCGGCGTCTATATAGGCCCCGCGACGTCATCCCGGCGACCGCGACAACGGACGCGGAGTCGACCGACGCCACCTACCGACACGCAGGGGTACTGCTAAGAAGAAATTCTCCGGATCCAGTTTGACGCCTGGAGCTAATTCTAAGGTAAGGAATCCATAACTAACAAATGTCTCTTACAGAGACATCGTTACCGAAGGTAAGTAACTTCTTCACCAGTTCCAGTTGGGGGGACCCTTCAGGTTGAGTCTGCAGGCGTCGGCTTGAAGCTCGGCGTAGGTCGGGGATTGCCAGATCCCAGGTCAGGATCGCTGGGGAGACTTCCTCGTGGTGTTGGGCCACTCGGGCCCTGGGCATCAGGTGCAGAGTGGTGCACAATTGCGGAGCCACCTAGATCCAGATTCTGTGGTTGAGGTCTTTGTTGAGCAAATCCGGTGCTCACGGGAGACAGTCTTTAAGATGGGTGCAGGGCAGGGCCTCCGGGCTCCGGGGAGCTGCTGGACACGCCGTGGTTTCTGTTGTAGGCAGGTCGGAGTTGGGACTGGCCGGTAGGACTGGGGCCAAAGCAGTTGGTGTCATCTTCTTTCTGGGTTAGCACAGCTCTTGGGTCCTTCTTTCTTCCTGCAATCTGAGGAGGCAAGGTTCAGGGTTGCCCCTTAATAGTAAATTTAAATGGGTCACTCCCTCTATTATGCCACCCTCCAGTGGGTGGGGGCATGAGCCTCTCCCTAATTGGCTGAGTCCCCTCATCGTCAAGATGGAGGGGATTGAGATGTGTGCTTCAACTTGCCTCCCCCACCTGAGGGGTGGGGTTGGCAAAGGTGGGCACACCTCTCCTTCTAGCATGGTTTTCCCACCGATTCTCCCATCCAAAGTGGGTGTCAGAACGGGTGGGAGCCAGTTGCTGGGGGTTGCAAAAGGCAGGGACAGTTTACAAAGGTGGCAGGCATTTGAAGCTTCCCCTTCGTGGACCCAGCCCATCCTGGGAGAGGAGGCATGACACCTCTGCCCAGGATGGGCTTTGTTTCTGGGCCTAGAGAGCGGAGGACCTCTACCCAGGGGTCTAAAAACCTGTCTGCTGGTGGCAAATGGCAGGCAGCTATTCAGGAACCTCACCAGGGCTGGTCGTTTTTCAGGGGACATTTCTAAGATGCCCTCTGAGTGCATTTTACATTAAATCCCACTCTGGCATCAGTGTGGGTTTAATGTGCTGAGACGTTTGCTACCAAACGTCCCAGGTTTCAGTAAAGCCATTATGGAGCTGTGGCCCTTAGAGGCCTTCCCTGTTCACAGTACCCTTGGTACGCATGGTACCTTTTACAAGGGGCTTACCTGTTGCCAGAGAAGTGCCAATTGTGGGTACAAAGGAACAGTCTTGGGAAAGAACACAGGCCATGGGAACCTGATTGGCAGGGACCCAGGGCACCTCCCGTAGAGGAGAGAAAGCGTTGTGATAGACATGCAACATTGCTTGTAGATCCTGCACTAAGGCTACAGAAAGCTGAACCATGGGTTGATGTACAAGACTCATGTATTGCTGAGATGTGTCTAAATAACTTTGATGATAATAATCCCAAGCATAAAACACCTCCTCCTTCTCATTATCCTCCTCTTGATACTTGATGTTAAGTTCTGATGGGCTATGAGCTGGCCCGAAAAGTCCATCATCATCAGATTCCTGGACGTCCAATGAATGGCTAGGTGGCAATGGAGACATTTCTGAAGGATTTTGAAGAAAATGTCTCGTCAACGGTGTTATCGACAAGAATGTAGACGGAGGAAAATCCGGCGTAAGAAGCGAAGACGGAGGCTTCTTTGATTTAAATAGTGGAGATGTCGACGAGGTTTTCGTCAACGCTGCTGGTGGTGAGACTGCCGTCGACGATGAAAGGATTATCATCGATGTCGAGGTCGTCTTCGTGGATGTATCCGATATGTTGGTTGTCGTCGACGCTGCAACGGCCGTCGACGAGGTCATCGTCCACGGAGCAGCGGACGCAGGCGAGGAGGCTGTATCAGGTGATTTGACTGTAGTCAACAGACTTGCCATTGACGTGCTGGTGTCATCGATGATGGGGCTGGAAGCGATGATGGAGGCGCCGCCAACGGAGATGAAATGATCATTGACAGGGATTTTTGGTTGACAAATGTTTTGATGACTTTTCCGTCGTCAATGAAGATTTGATAGCTCTTTTAATCTTCCTCAGTGAGTAATCAGAAGAGGATGTTTTGCGTTTTGAAGGCAAAACAGAGGGTGGAGTCGAAGGGTCAGATTGAACCTCAGTAGGAATCAAATGTTTTCCTTTCTGTGAGGAGCTTTTCATAGAGGCATGGGAGCTCACACGGCCTTCCTCCTCAGAGAGAACATCAGACTTGGTTTTAAGTCTTTGTAGCCATATCAATACCGTGCCCTCTCTGTCTTTAAGCATTTTAGTAGAAAAGGTTCTATAAATTTTGCAGTCCTTAGCTTTTTGGAGTGGATGCAAGCAATAAATGCAGTCCTTATGGGGACCTTCAGCATACAGTTGTTTCTTACCACAAGATCCACATGATCTGAAGAGTTCTTTTTTTAGAGGATTCTGACATGGTAACAGTCAAAGTGGAAAAGCACCAAAGATGTTAAAGAAAACAGAGCAGAGCTAACACAACGTACGGTAAACAATCTGAGGGAATCAGCCTCTCTTGGGAGTGTTCTACAGGGTGGTGGCATTTGATTGGTTATAGTTCAACTTTGGTTCTTTTCTACAAAACAATGTAGATAGTCTATTGCAGTGACTTTTCATTGCATGGTAGCCTTTGCTATAGCATTTACTGCTTTTCATAATGATACTGTGGGATTCTCACCTCGACAACGGTGATGATTCAAGCATGTGAATCTATGAAAGATCCAATACTGGAGCAGCTGTATTTCCGTAGGAAAAAGAACTAGAGATGATAGAAATACCTCTTGGATATATATATACTGACATAGGAGTAAAATAAATAAATGCCTATGTATGAACAAAAGAAAATTCATATATATAGATAGAAAAATAAAGCCAAACAATCAGTAGACAATACTGACTAACAATATGGAACTATAATGGGATCATACCACTTAAAAGAGCAACAGCCATCCAACCCGTCAAAGTAATGCAAGCTGCCTGAGATACCACTTGTAGGAAGCTGGCTCTGTATATACTATACCAAAGTAAGGTATTGTGTGCAGAGTCCAGTGGATCCCCAGATACTTTACAGAGACTAAAGTAGATAATACTAATAGCTCTCTTTTGTGGTAGTGTGATCGAGCAATTTGACTTATCAGAGGGCTGTGTTAAGCATTTGTTGTACACACCCAGACAAGAAATGATTACACACCCTCAATGACTTAATCCAAGACCAATTGTTTGCAAAAATATTACTTTTTGTGTTTATTACTGAGAACTAAAGATACTTTGTTGCAGTAAAACACGCTGTGCAAAATCACAGTTTTAAGTAGAAAAAGTGAACACTGCATTTTTCAAACAGCTCATTGTTAACCTATGGAATGAAAACAATAATGCAATTTCACATGTAAGTACACAACTTGCAAATCTAGTCTTCCGGATTTAGGGCCAACACTGGGCAAAGGTAGAGACTGCACCACCAGCGGCACTGGGGCGGCCAGGTGCAGAGGTCAAATTTGGTCACTGGGGCCCAAAGTTAGTCAATGGAGAACAGTGCTGTTCTTAAGTAACATTATTGGGTCACACCCAATAATGTTACTTAAGAACAGCACTATGTCACAGGTACAGGCTGCAGTGGCAGTGTGCATGTGTTTTGTGAGGGGTCTCTTAGAGTGGATTAATACATGCTGCAGCCCTTAGAGACCCTCTCTGGTCACAATCCCCTTGGTACCACTGGCACCTTTTACAAGGAGCTTACATGTGGGCCAGGGGTGTGCCAATTATGGAAACAACGATATAGTTTTGGGAAAGAAAACAGGCATTAGAAACCTGATTAGCAGGGACCCAGTGCACATTCAGTCAAAGTTGCATTCAGAGTGAGGCAAAAAGTGCGGGGTAACCATGCCAAAAGAAGCACTTTCCTACAACACCACCACAATTAAGTAATGGTAGTATAAAGTTGAATAAGATATTGAGCATGAAAAAGAAAAACCTTGATAACCTAGCGCAAACCAAGGTTAGTACATGACCTTACTCTATGAATAGGGACGCATCTACAGATGATCTAGAAAAAGTCCACCATACTAATACTGGAAATTTTAAAGTATTCCATAATAAAAGAATCCGGCCGATCTATAAAATAAACATCAATTTGTATATGTCATCTAGGGACCACACTTCGCTAAGCGTGACTCAACTACGAGCAACTAGAGTCACGTAAATGATGAGAAGAGTTGTCCCCTAGAAGAGCAACAATCTTGTAAGATAGGAATACAAGTTGTAGAAGGCTGGCTAAGTATATGGTGCACACTTAAAGGACTGATGCACCTTGCACTAATCCAGGGAACCCTTATGGTGATTTTAGTGGTCTTTGATAACCTTAAAAGGTCTCAAAGGGGTAGCTGTGGAGAGCAGCCTTAAGGCTTATCTTGGAGCAGTGTGAAGTACTTTGTTTTACCAAATTTAATCCACATTGTAGATTACATGAGAAAGAACCACACAGTGTTTATGAAAAATAAAGGTATTTATTAACACAAAACAATCACGATCACTTAGTATATCTCCTGCGCGGAGATATCAATAATACACATAAGAATACTTAAAAGAAATCAGGTAAGTAGCACAAATACTAAATAAGTGGAATGTGAACTGCAAAGGAGAATGGGACTTGGACCAAAGGACTTCGAAGAGCTTGGAGAACGAGGAACCATCCAAGATAAGTACCCAGGAACCCTAAGGAGGCTGTGTACAGCCTGGGAACACAGGCACATGTTCAATAGAAGTCAATGGATTAGTCGCAGTTGCAGTTTTAAAGAAAAAGGACCCTTCCCAGAGGACCCCAAAGAAACCCTTTGGAGGACGGAAGGTTGGAGAACCACCCCACCCGTGGGTGGATGCCCCAAGAACCAAGTTACCTGCACCAGGTAAGTCAGTTGCATAGGGATGAACTGACGTCAGAATTTTTCATAGACGACAATGTGCGACTCGGGAAGAAAGGCCTCTGGAGAAGTTTGTAATGATGTCCGGTGGAATCCAAGGGTGGATTCTTGAAGAGGTGAACCTGCAAGCAGAGGGGACAGAGTCTATGCCACCTGGGGATGACCAGTAGGCACGGAAGCACAATGCCCACCCTTGTCAGGAAGTTCAGAAGAGTTCACGAAGACCTTGTCGCTGCAGCTGGGGGGACCTGGTGATGCTGTGGGAGACCAGGAGCCATACATGAGCTGTCCCACGTCGGATGTCAGTGTCCAGGTGGTCGGTGTCCGGCGGGAGCACCAACAAGCCTTGGTAGCCACAACTGGCGTGGAAGACGAAAAGATACAATCATTGGGACCAGCAAGCTCCAAGGGGCTCACCACATGCAGGAGAGTCAGAGCAGGCCACGAGCAAGCAGGAGAGCCCACCGTGGGCAGAAGAAGACCCTCAAGAGGACCCACAGGCCGAGGGCACAGGAGTCGCAAGAGGACCTCAAGCAGCTCACCAAAGACGGAGGCCCACGATGCAAAGGATACAGGGAGGATGCTGTTCTTCGAGGGATGAGATGCTGGTGGCTGGAGCTTCCTGTAGCCCGAAGATCTTTGGTGTACAGAGCCAACAAGTCTTGCAATGACAAGTCGATGCGGTCCACAGAGGTTTGGTCCCAGCGGCTCTGATGAGGAATACTGTCCTCAAAGTTGAAGGGAACAAAAGTCAAGCCTTGGGGGAACCACAGAACCACCACCTGTGTTACTGAGCCTCGGGAAGTCCGTAGGACGACAGGAGCAGCAGACCGGTGAGCTTTGATGCGGTGCCTGCAGATGCAGGGGAGTGACTCCTTCACTCCAAGGGAGATTACTTCTGATGTCCTTGATGCCCACAGGTCCCTGGAGAGCCTGAGAGAAGCACAGACAAGGCAGAATACTTGCAGAACAGCTAGACCAGGAGCAGCAGGAGTCTTCCTTGATGCAGTCTTGGTTCCAGGCGAAGTCCAGTGAAGTCCAAGTGTCCAGACCGTTGAAGTGTGTCTTGATTTCAGAGATGAGTCTTGTTCCATGACAAATTCAAGGACCCACCCATGGGGGAGCCCTTGAATACCCAAGGAAAGGGTTGGAACTACTCAGGACAAGGGGCTGGACAGAGGGGAGGATACTCTCCTGTCCTTTGTCTAGTTTCGCAGCAGAGTGGAAACCAAGAGTTCCTGAACTGGTTCAAATCGGTATATGCAAGGAGGACACCAAATGTGCCCTTCAATGCAGTCTAGTGGTGCTGAAAAGCGCCTCCACCCCAGCCCACTACACAAAGTAATGTCTGGGAGGTGGTCACACCTCCCTGTGACAGGAAACCTATTGTTCTGCCTTCCTCTGCTCAAGCTCAGCTTAGCAGCAGGAGGGCAGGACATTGTCTCTGCTCGGTGGCAGCACTAGCTTGCTGGCAGACCCTGAAAGGATGTAACCGGGAGTACAAGGGGGTCCTCTAAGGAGCTCCCCAGTACATGGGATCATACCTCCAACACCGGAATCAGTGTTGGAGTATGATTCCAACATGTTCGACACCAAACATAACCAGGTTTGGCGCAGCCATTATATAGTTAGGCATCTTGCAATGACTGATGTCCATTATATTTCTTAAAATGGCTGACTGCACTCACAAAGCCTGAAAAATTGACTTTGGGGTTTATAGGGGTGTCTTTCTCATGCAGGGATGCCCTCACACTTACAACCAAGCACCCTGCCCTCAGGACTGAAGGGTCTAACATAGGGGTGACTTATAGGTTTTAAGTGCAGTGACCTCAGATATAAGAAAACTTATACCTGTCGTGCACCATCTCACACAGGCTGCAATGGCAGGCCTGTAGTCAGAGTTTAAGTGGACTCCCATGGGTGGCACAATACATGCTGCAGCCCATGGGAGACAACTGATGTACATATACCCTGGGTACCTTAGTACCATATCCTAGGGACTTATAAGGGTACACCAGTAGTCAATTGTGGAGGTACCAAAGTACTTACCAAAGACATTTTGGGAGAGAGAGCACAGATGCCGGGGTCCTGGTTAGCAGGATCCCAGCAAACTACAGTCAAAACATACTGACACCAGGCACAAAGTGGGGGTAACCATAAAAAAAAGATCTCACTTACCTAGACAACCCCCCCAAACGTAAGGGCATGAAGAACAAGTTACTTACCTTCGGTAACGCATTATCTGGTAGAGACTCTATCCAGCTGCAGATTCCTTACCTTTGAATTTCCCAGGCATCAGGCTGGATCTAGAAACTTTTGCTGAGCAATACCCCTTGCTCGTGCTGTCGGGTGGCTCCATTCGGCTCCGCGTGATGTCGTCGGTAGCCTTGGTTATGACGTTGCAGTGCCTATATAGGTGCCACCCAGGCGCATGGATGTCAGTACTTTTCATTTTTTTCATGCCAGAAGCGCAGAGCCCTTGAAAGGGGGAGTAACCCTAGTCCTAAAATATTAGTCCGCAAACCGGGGAGGCATGGGTGAGGCTGTAAGGAATCTGCACCTAGATAGAGTCTCTACCAGATAATGCGTTACCGAAGGTAAGTAACTTAGTTCATCTGATCGAGACTTCTAGCTGCAGATTCCTATCCTTTGAATTAAGATACCCAAGCCATACCATCCCGGCGGTGGGTGTGGACCAATACCGTAAACTAGAAAGTCCTGTAGGACCGAGTGGGCAAAATGCCCGTTGTCTGCGGGCCTGACCATCCAGGCAGTAGTGTTTTGCAAACGTGTGCAATGATGCCCACGTTGCCGCCTGGCAGATGTCTTGGACTGGGACACCCCAAGCCAAGGCAGTAGTCTCAGCCTTTTCTCCTGGTGGAATGGGCCCTCAATCCTTCAGGGGGCTGGTTCTTTGCCAGGGCATAGCAGATCTTGATGCAGAGAACAACCCAGCGCGAGATGGTCTTTTTCTGCACTGCCCTTCCCTTCTTCGCTCCCACATACCCCACAAAGAGTTGGCCGTCCACCCGGAACTCTTTGTGCGGTCAAAGTAGAAGGACAACGCTCTTTTTGGGTCCAGCCGGTGCAGACGCTCCTCTTCCTTAGAAGGATGCGGGGGAGCACAGAAGGTGGGCAACGTGATGGACTGACCCAGATGGAAAGTGGTCACAACCTTTAGTAAAAAGGATGCTCGGGTGCGAAGCCCCACCTTGTCCAGAAAGGACATAAGATAAGGAGGCGAGCAAGATAACGACTGCAGCTCACTCACCCTTCGGGCCAATGTAATCGCTACCGAGAAGACTGTTTTGATGGTCAACAGCCAGAGGGGACAGGGGCGTGGCTTAGCAAGATGGCCGCGTAGGCGGGCTTTTTCGGAGCTCCCTTCAGCGGTCCCATTATTGCCGATATCCAGCAACATCCTGCTCCAGAATATGCCGGAAATAAGTTAGGAAATAGTGGCGAACCCCCCCCGGTGAAATATTGAAGTGAAGAATAGTTGTTCGCTCCGAAATCGGTGCGATGACAGAAGAGAGCTGGGGAAACCAGGCTGCGCCATCTTGTGCGCGAAGAAATCCGGAGGAGAAGCACACCACACGCAACAACCAGCAGACCTCCAAGACCCCGCCCGGCGCCTCGGTAAGCTGAGTCAGGGTCGGAAGACCTGGAGGCACCGTGAGCCAGCAAGGAGCCCTGGTTTGGCACCTAAGGTAGGGGACAGCAGGCCAGCCCCTGCCCGCAACAGTGGAGGTCGGCCGGCCCTCGGGGCCTTCCCCTGCCACGATCGGCCCGGTGAGGCCGAGACGGATCGTGGAGCGAAAGGAGAGTGGCTGGACACCAGGTGGCAGGACCTGGGCCCGAACACCCGTAGTGAAAGAGGAAGCCCCTGTACAGGGTGGCCAACAGTTGTGCAGTTAAAGCCAGGCACACATGGGGCGGGAGAAAATAACATTATTAAGGATAGAGGAGACTTTCCTAAGAAAGTTATCAGGACACCTAACTGGCACAGTTATAATACTGTGGAACGGAGATGCGCAGGAGAGATACACTACTAACCTGAAAGCCACATCCATTAAGTGCTGCGAACAGACCACAGGCAGGAGGCTGAAAAAGAGAATTGAAGAATCAGAGGGGGCTGAGCGCACTGACCAGTGCCCATATTACAGAGACGCATGCAAAATAAGATACTGTATAACAAAGGCCACAGAGAAGGGGCCTCCCCGGACATTTGGGCGCAGGAAGGGAAGTCCATGGCTATCATGGTGAAAGAGAAGGCGCCCAAAACACAAACAAATAAAATATCAGACTATGCCCAGCCAATACCGCAGGCCCCAGATACCAGATAAGAAGACGCTAATGGAGGAGAGGGCTCCCACGACCAGGGCAATGATGTTCCCTTCCAGCACTTACACCATATTCTGGATCCTGAGGGGAAATACGTTATATTATATAGAAAATGGGAAGGAAGAAAACTATGTATTATAAATGTCTATGCCCCAAACTCAGATTGCCCGACTTCTTCCCGTCAATTATGAAAGCGGCAACACCATATGAGGGCGCCGAGATCATCCTCACAGGGGATTTCAACGGTGTCTTTGATGCAGTACTAGATAGAGAGCCCCAAAGGAGTAATACAAACCCCGAATGTAAGCAACACTGACAACAATAATGCTGGGTATGCAGTTAAGGGACGAATGGAGAGCCAGGAATCCGCTCAAAAGAATATTCTCATGTTACACTCCGGCAGCTAATACATTTAGTCGCATAGATCACTGTTGCCTTACACCCGAGCTGTCAGCCACGACGGAGGGAGTGTCTTACCTACCCCGATACCTATCTGATCACGCACCGTTATTATTAACACTGAAAAGTGGGGAGAGCCGACCGGCAGTCCCGCTCTGGCGGCTCCGAGCTGAAGCGCTCACAGATCCACCTTATGCGTCGGTGGTATCAGAGGCCATAAACCACTTTTTTTAGGAAAATTGGGGTTTGACAGCATAGATCAACGGAGTGGGAAGCTATGAAGGTGGTCATTAGGAGGGTGTTAGAAATGGGGGTCTCTAGTTGGCAAGGGTTTGCACCTTTTGTCCAAGTAGGGACCCTTCCTTCTAGTCAGGATAAGGGAGTTACACTCCTAAAATAACCCCTGGTCACCCCCTTGGTAGCTTGGCACGAGCAGTCAGGCTGATCTTAGAGGCAGTGTGTAAAGCATTTGCACATAACCAACAGTAACACAGTGAAAGCACTACAAAAGGACACAACATCAGTTTTAGAAAAATATCCAATATTTTTATATACTCAAAACAAGACCAAAAACGATAAAGAATCCACAATACAGTACTTGAAATAGATACTTTGCAAGATGTCTTCTAAACTGCAGAAATACCTCAAAAACACAGTTCTTACGAGTCAGTAGCTCCGTCCGGGGCTACCGCGATGCTGAAAACAACAGAGTCTAACAGTTCCAGCCGATCGCGTCAATACAGGGCCAGCAAAAGCGTGAACAGACTTGGTAACAGTACCTTTCTTGTTGCGGCTTACACGGGGTACGAGCCGGTCGTGGCAACCGTCGCGGTTGTGTTGCAAAATGGAAGTGGGGCAGAGCAACTGCAACCAACGTGGAAAGCGAAGAAGGTGCAGCGTCCGGACCAGCAAGGTCCAGATGACTCGCCACAAGCAGGGGAGTCAGGGCAACCCTTGAGCAATCAGGGGAGCTTGTAGAAATCAAAGAAGACCCTCAAGAGGACCCACAGGCTGAAGGCACTGGAGTCGCAAGAGGACCTCTAGCAGCTCAACAAGGATGCAGGCCCACGGTGCAAGTGATGCGGTGAGGACGAAGATCTTGGTCACAGGAGATGCTTGAGGTGGGAGCTACTTGGAGCCTGAAGATCTTTTTTTTTTTTTTTATTATTTTCAATAGTGAAAACAAGGTACATTTATGTAAATCATAGCATTGGCATAGCATTGACAAGATGTTCAACTTATTTGGCACGGCTTAATTATACAAAAACTTGGCTTTACAGGCATATGTTAAACATGACAGTTGTTTAAAGTGCATTGCATGACGGTACAGAGCAAAGCATTATCGTGGAATACATGACATCAGACAGTAGTTACAGTCAACAGATAAGCAGTAAGTGGACCCCAGATATCACGAGGTTTCGATGATGTAGGCAATTCTTCTGCATAACATGTTAGCTGATCCCGACAGTAAGTCAGGTCCTGCAACCATAGTTTAGTTGTAGGCGCAGGTCTGCCCCCCCAACTCATAGAGACTCTACGTTTAGCAAGCAACAATGCTATAGCCACAAACTTCCTATGGGACACCTTAATATTAGCGACAGCGCCCAGTAGGCATAGCTGGGGAGTACAGGCTATGGGTAGTTCGACCATCAAGTGTAAAATATGTGTGACGGATCTCCAATATGAATGCACCTTTGGACATGCCCAGGCTAAATGATAAAAATCAGCATCAGAGGCCCCGCAGCGCTTGCAATTGGCAGCGTCTCGCAGCCCATATTTATATAGCTGAGCCGGAGTATAATATAATTGATGCAAATATTTAAAGTGCACCAATCTTAGATTACCATTCGCTGTCAGCTGCCCAGTCAGGTGACAGCATCCTGCCCATTCGTCTTCTGAGATTGGGTTTGGTAAAATAGCGTTCCACTTAGTCAACGCATTCATGCCCGCTGAGGCCTCATCCCTCTGTGATGCATGATACAGTCTGGTGACCAGCCTAGCTCGTGACGTGGCAGTATATAAAAGTTGCAGCGCCGCAAGTGTTGGTGGCTCTGTGGGAAATTGTGGATAAAGCGCCCGCATAGCAGAGCGCGGCCTAGTGTAGACGAACAATCGCATGGCAGTGGCAGTGCCTCCGGCAACCATAGTCGCTGCTGTTATAAATTGACCCCCAGAAAACACATCTTCCATTGTCGTCATAGCCATGTCTTTAAGGGTCTTTAGTGTTCCGGTTTCTCCAGTAACAGAGAGTTCTGTATGGTGTAGTAGCGGCATGCCGGGTGCATACAGCGGCAATTTCTGTGCCCGTTTTCCTAGTTCATGCCAGGCTCTGGCCGTAGTTTGCACAGTGTCGAATTCCCCGTTCTCAAATACAGTGTGTTTATTAACTATCATGGCTTTAAGCGGTATCGGATGTACAGCGCCTGCCTCCACAGCTACATGGGGAATGTACGCTGGGTCCTGCTGCCAGTAGTAAGCGTAATGCACCTGAGCGCAGAGATAGTATAGATGAAAATCTGGCGCCGTGAACCCCCCTTGATCGTAAGGAAGCGTGAGTGTTTCCCACTTTAGTCGAGGTTTCTTACCTCCCCAAGCCAGCGTAATCAAGAGGGAGCGGAGTGTATCAAAAAAATGACGTGTTAGATGTACAGGGATATTCAAAAATAAGTACAGAAAGCGTGGGAGAATCACCATCTTCATTAGCGCTATACGGTCTGCAAAGGACAAAGGCAACTTAATCCAGCGACCCACTTGCACCTCAAGACGCGTAATTGTTGTGCCATAGTTAAATTGTATGACCACCTGCGGGTCCCTATGGAGCCATATTCCCAAGTATTTCACAGTGTCATTACACCACACTAAGGGATAATCTAGGTCTATAGGTTGTGTGCTGTCCGTGAGAGGTAATATGACCGATTTGGACCAATTGATTCCCAGGCCTGAGAACCACTCAAACCGGATATATTCCCTAATAAGTTGCGCCAGGTGTGTAGCGGGGTCACGAACATACAACACGTTGTCGTCGGCATACATAGATACCGCCAGCGGGCGCTGATGAAACTGGAGTGCAGCCTGAGCATGGCGCTGCCGCAGAATGCAAGCTAGTGGTTCAAGTAGGAGTGCGAAGAGCAAGGGCGACAATGGACACCCTTGACGCGTGCCGCGTTGTATACAAATTTCATCTGACACCTGACCATTACCTCGTACACGCGCTATGGGATTTATGTAAAGCAATTTAATCCAATTGGTAAAAATAAATGGCACCCCCATACGGTGCAGAATTGTCAACATATATGACCAGGAGATAGAATCAAAGGCTTTTGCAGCGTCAAGAAGCACTGCAACTGCCGGCAGGGTGGGCTCAAGTACATGCATTACAGCGAAAAGTGTTCGTAAATTATGGGACGTAGAGTGAGTTGGGACGAACCCAGATTGATCAGGAAGCACCATAACTGGAAGGAGTAGCTTCAGCCTAGACGCCAATACCTTCGCTAAAATTTTGACATCTGTATTAATTAAGGACAGGGGTCGGTAAGAGTCACACCTGTCCGGAGGTTTCTCAGGTTTTAGCAGCGTGACCACAAGCGCCTCACGCAATGTTGGTGGCAGACACTGAGTCTCGTAGGCTTCTGCATATAGCTGGAGGAGGCACGGGGCCAGTATATCTATATATGCCTTATAAAATTCTGCCGGCAGTCCATCGGTACCAGCCGATTTCCCACTAGGCAATGCGGTAATGGCCTCCCGTATTTCATCCAGGGTAATAGGGTGCATCAAGAACTCTTGTTGTCCGCGCAAAAGCCATACCAATGCTATATCGTCAAGATATTGTGTTAGTTCTGCCTCATCTGCAGTTTGTCGATGAGCATACATCGCAGTGTAATAACGTGCAAAAGTTTTAAGTATATTGGGCGTATCGTAGTGCGTGGTATCATCTGCAATGATTGCTCTAACTAGACAGGCCTTGTCTTGGGGTTTCATTATGCGACCGGCCAGTGCTCTACCCGGCCTACCACCTTCACCATAGTACCGAGCTTTGCTCCACCGTGACATATGTCGTATTTCCTGATCAGCCACAGCATTGTATTCTGTAATTTTTGTTTTAATGAGCGCCAGCGTAGCTGAATCTGCCGTAACATCATACCTGCGCTCCAAGTCCCACAACTCCCGCTCTAGTGCGGCCATAGTGCCACGTAGCGACTTCAGAACCCCCGCCTGAAGACCAATACAGGCCCCCCGAATGGTCACTTTAAAAGCTTCCCAAAGCGTTCCCACAGTCTGAACAGACCCAGTGTTATGTGAAAAATAGTCAGTAATAGCTTCACGAATTCCTTCGCAGAAGACCTGATCCAGTAGGGAGGACGACTGTAATCGCCATTGAAACGGGGAGGAGATGTGAGATGGCAATGTCATGCTAAGGAGTACCGGGGAGTGATCTGATAACGTCCGAGGTAGATGCCTAATCTGCACTATCCATGTGTTGACATCCTGCGTGACCAGCCAGTAGTCAATGCGGGACCACGTTTGTCGCCCATACGAGTGACATGTACCCTCTCGGGAGCTTGGGTGTCGCCGCCGCCATATATCCGTAAGCCCCAGGGTCAATATTCCATCATGTACTGATGCGGCAGCTTTCTTAGGAGAGGGGTCAGCTGTAGATAATCTATCCATTGCTGAGTCTAATACAACATTAAAATCACCCCCACAGATAGTAGTTGAGGGAGGCAGTTTGTAGAGCTTACCCCAGAGTGTATCATAAAATGCAGGGTCATCTATGTTTGGCCCATATACATTCACAATAATCAACTTTGTACCATATAGTGTTCCCTGCACAATTATGTACCTGCCCCCCTCATCCTCATCCACGTGTATTGGCACAAAGGGGATACCTTTTTTAACGAGAATCATAACTCCCCGAGCATAGGAAGAGTAAGAAGCAGCCAGCCGCACTCCCACCCACCTGGTGGCCACAGTGGAAACTGCCCTCTTGGTAAGATGGGTCTCTTGTAAAAGAGCTATCTGGATATGGTGGCGATCCAGGTACGATAGCACCTGTCGCACTTTTTTAGGGTTGTTAAGCCCTCTAACGTTCCAACTGATCCACGACATCGTCGAGACTTTAGTTTCTGTCATATCAAATAACGTTAATGATCATAATCGTGTTGTTGCCTATAAAGGAGTGTTGTATAAGCCCAGCTGTGCCAGTATGATGTGACCATTGCCCCGTCAATGAAATACATCCCCCCAACAGACCCCCCCACCCACTGCAGCAATGGAAACATGCTGTGAAATCCCACCCCCTTAACAAGACAACAGCAGAGCATTTGCATGCCTGAATCAGAACATAAAAAAAAAGAGAAACAGAGATCAAAACAAAGGCACCCAGAGGTACCATAACATAGGGAAGAACTATGTGGGGAATTCCCATAGTGAGGGTCGCTAGTAGCCATTAGCACCCCGTTGGACCAGGGTGGGTCGAGCCATAAAGAGTAAGGCTAACCAGCCATCGGCACAATGACAGTTAGTAAGCACTAGTGCATGTACCTCAAATACCACATCATTACATAAGGAGCATCATAAAACATCAGTGGTTGGAGCAGCATGCCGGTTGCATAGAACCAACACAACATCTTAGGAGGTGCAAGTAGAACAATGGCATAGACGGAAAGCTGCATACTGCATGGGAATTAGCAAGACAGAAAAAAAAAATACATGAGATACAGCTGTGGACCATTAGCGACGCGCCAACTGGGCGCAACAGTGGGGTTCTCACGTGATCAGCCCTCAGAGTCTGAGTCCACATCCCTCTCTCGCCTCGACTCCCTCCTCTCGATCCGTCGAATATATTGCAGTGCATCTTTGGGCGTCGAGAAAATGCGTGCTTTCCCAGCATGTTGAATTCTCAGGCGAGCTGGGTAGAGCATCGCGTATTGGATGTTTAGAGATTGCAGCTTCTTTTTGACAGTTTGAAATTCTCGGCGCGCTTGCTGCACAGCTACAGTGAAATCCGGAAACAATTCAACTTTCATTCCTTGATAGTCCAGACTGCCTTTTTCTCTAGCCAGACGCAGCGCCGTGTCGCGATCCCGATAATTCAAAAGTCTGGCTATGATAGGCCGGGGCGGTGCCCCCGGTATAGGGCGAGCTGCCAGGGATCGGTGAGCCCTTTCCACTATGAAAACTTTAGAGAAGTGTTCCGCCCCCAGTAAGGTTGTGAGCAACGTTTCGACAAAGGATTCCATCGGCCCAGTATTGGTGGATTCCGCAATGCCAGTAATTCGTAGATTGTTCCTACGGGAACGGGCTTCAATGTCCTCGTTCTTTGCCCGTATCACTTCCAATAGCTTCTCCATGCCAGCACAGGATGCACCAACAACCTCCATACGATCCTCTGTAGATGAGATGCGTTGTTCCGCTTCTGCAATCTGTATACCATGCTTGTCTATTTTTGCCGCCATACTGTCCATGCGCAAGTTGAGATGATCGATCTTAGCATCGATAGTTTGCAGACTTTGTTGCATGGTTAACATCAGACGCTCTAGCTTTGTATTTGTTCCCGCTTCAGGATCAGGGTCCGTATCCGACGCATTAGGGGTTTGGGACTTTGTTTGCTTCTTGGCCTCAAAGTGCAATTTGCTTTGCTGCTTATCTGTTCTGCCCATGTTCGGCCGTAGTCTTGTGCAGATGTGCGGAGCGGAACTAAGAATACTCGCAGAAGCGCGGAGCCGCCACACCAGAGACACACTGAGGTCGTTTGATCGTGTCCCCTGGTGCTGTGGTCGTCACTTCTCCAACGCTATGTCCCGGACCAGCACAAACTGTTGCAATTAGGCGTGGAGGTACCCCGCAGCACAGCCAGGCAGGGTGAAAAGCAGTATGTCTCTAGTAGCGCACGCCCCACGCTGCAACACCTAACTGTCTACTGGGAGGGGTATATCGCCGCACAGCAACCACCGGAATCCACCAAACACTATGGAACAGCTCATAAGCATTGCAGAGCGGCATTCATATCAGGGTCCCGCAATGTAGAGTCCCAATGCAGGCACAGCAAATGGAATCGCAGGGCTACCAGATCTGAGGCGACAGCTACTTTGACTTGCGGGCCACAGTCCATACAAAGTGCGACAGCGTGTGCAACACAACAGTCCACAGCGGGCAGAGCACAGGCAGTTCCTCCTCACATGAGCGCCCCCCGACCTCTCCAACAGCGCGTCCACCCCGCGGCGCGACCTACCAGAGGGCGCGATGTCGTGCTGCCAGGCGCCGGAGAGAGCATTGAGGCACACGCCACACCGTGCATGCAGTCAGCGCCGATAATGAGTGGAGCACAGGGCCGTCAGAGCAAGGAGTGTATCATCGGAGGGCAACAACACCGGCGACAGGAGGCTTCGCAGTAGGCGCCGATTACCCAGCAGGATCGTCGGGCCGTCAGGATGATGCACACGGCAGCGGGAGAGTCACCGTCCGCACAGCGCACACCAGGATGGCAGCAGTAAGTGCACTTATGCGGTTAGGCGTTGGGCAGCGAATTCCAACAGCTCCTTGGCTCCGCAGCTATCGGAGCGGGCAGGGGTTGCAGCGCAGTCGTCTCACCTCAAGTGGTCGGGTCCTGTAATGGCGGCTGTCCCTCCAGAGCAGGGATGAGAGAGCACAGCACCCGGTTCCGCCGCGACACACCAATGCCAGGTGATCGAGGCAGTTACACACACCAGTCAGCTGCCGTGAGCTCAGGTCGCGCCGGGGTAGGAGGATTCCCTTCAGAGAGTTCAATGGCGATTTCCCTCCGGAGCCGCCATCTTGCGCCGATCGAAGTCCCGCTATATCTGACAATTAGAGGCACATTACAGCAAAAACAACGGCTCCAACGTTTTCCTCTGCTGTCCGGTAATCAGGACACGCTTAATGCAGCTTTGGATGGCGCCGAAAATGCAGGATATTGGGCGGATAGTGGACTCGACCAGCAGAGCAGCACTAAAGTGCGGCCATCTTGCTCCGGGCTCTCTAGCGCCCCCCGGAGCCTGAAGATCTTGATGGAAGGAAGCCAACAAGCCAAGTCGACGCCGTGCACAGGAGTTCGGTTCCTGCGGCTCCGACGAGGGATGCCCAGTTGCAGACTTGATGCCGAGAGCGAAGCCCAGAGTGCCCAGACAGTCGAAGAAGAAGTGGTCTCTTGAAATGAATATTGTCCCACGACAAATCTAGGGACCTACCCTCAGGTAAGCCCTTAAGTACCCTAAGGAAAGAGTTGGGACGATTCAGGGTTCCCTCCCAGGGGAGGGGTCGGACAGTGGGGAAGATACTCCCATGTCCTTTGTCCAGTTTCATGCCAGAGCGAGAGACAACGGCTCCCTGAGTTGCTTTAAACTGGACTATGCAAGGAGGGCACCAAGTGTGCCCTTCAAGCAGACTGAGTGACGGTGGCAAGCGCTCCCACCCGGCTCCAATACACCAAACCTTGTCTGAGAGGTGGTCACACCTCCCTGTGACAGGATACCTATTGCTCTGCCTTCCCCTGCTCGAGCTTGGCAGAGCAGCAGGAGGGCAGAATCGTGTCTCTGGTCGGCAGCATCCATGTTGTGCTGTCCAGGTCAAGAACACTGGTACCGGGAGCACGGAGGGCCTACTGTAGGAGCTTTATAGCGCATAGAATCATACCTCACACACCGTTTAGGGTGTGGGGGTATGATTCCAACATGTTTGATACCAAAATGATAGCGTTCGTTACAGCCAGTTTAGAGATGGTCATCGCGTAATGACGCATGGCCACTCTATGTATCTTAATGGCTGATGCACTTACAACCCGGGACAATGGACTCTGAAGATTGTAGGGGTGTCCTGCTCATGCAGGGAAACCCTCACACTTAGAACCGGGCACCCTGCCTTCAGGATTGAAAGGCCTGCTCTAGGGGTGACTTATAGGTTTTAAGTGCAGTGACCTTAGATATAGGGAAACCTATATCTCTCATAAGTGGTGCTAGCACCAGCTTACACAGGCTGCAATGGCAGGCTGTAGTTACAGTTTGAGTGGTTCCTCATGGGTGGCATAATATATGATTCAGCCCATGGGGGACCCCTGGTGTACCTATGCCCTGGGTACCTCTATACCATATCCTAGGGGCTGATAAGCGTACACCAGTGTCCAATCTGGGATGTACCTAAGTACTTACCATTCCAATTCAGGGGAGAAAGCACAGAGACTGGGGTCCTGATGAGCAGGATCCCAGTCAGACTAGTCAGAAACAGCATAGCACCAGGCAAAAAGTGGGGGTAACCATAAAAGCAGAACCTACTTTCCTACAAACCCCCCCCAAAAGTAAGGAGATGAGACTTACCTTGCCCAGTTGAGTCTTCATTTTCTAAGTGGAAATATCTGGAGAGTCCATCTGCATTGGCATGGTTACTCCCAGGTCTATGTTCCACTGTATAGTCCATCCCCTGTAGGGAAATGGACCACCTCAAAAGTTTGGGGTTTTCACCCTTCATCTGTTTTAGCCATAAGAGGGGCTTGTGGTCTGTCTGAACAATGAAGTGAGTGCCAAACAAGTATGGCCTCAGCTTCTTCAAGGCCCAAACCACAGCAAAGGCCTCCCTCTCAATGGCTGACCAACGTTTCTCTCTGGGGGTCAACCTTCTGCTAATAAAAGCTACTGGCTGATCCTGACCTACATCATTCAATTGTGATAACACAGCCCCTACCCCCAACTCAGATGCATCTGTTTGGACAATGAATTGCTTGGAGTAATCAGGACTTTGTAGAATGGGAGCAGTGCACATGGCCTGCTTCAGGTCATCAAATGCCTTTTGACAGCTAACTGTCCACTGAACTTTCTTTGGCATTCTTTTAGAAGTCAAGTCATTCAAAGGGGTCACTATGGATCCATAACCTTTGACAAATCTTCTATAGTACCCAGTCAGGCCCAAGAAAGCTCTGACCTGAGTCTGGGTGGTTGGAGCAACCCAGTCCATGATGGTCTGGATTTTGCTCTGCAATGGTTGAACCTGGCCTCCACCCACAAGGTGGCCCAGGTACACAACCTGACTCTGCCCTATCTGGCACTTGGTGGCCTTGATAGTTAGGCCTGCTTTCTGCAGGGCCTCCAAAACATTTCGCAGGTGGACCAGGTGATCCTCCCAGGTGGAGCTAAAGACAGCAATATCATCTAGATATGCTGTACTATAGGCTTCCAGGCCTGTAAGGACTTTGTTCACCAACCTTTGAAAAGTGGCAGGTGCATTTTTCAAACCAAAGGGCATCACCACAAATTGGTAGTGCCCACTAGGGGTAGAAAATGCTGTTTTGGCTTTTGTATCCTCAGCTAGTCTGATTTGCCAGTAGCCAGCTGTCAGGTCAAATGTGCTGAGAAACTTGGCTGAGGCCAAAGTGTCTATAAGCTCATCTGCCCTAGGGATTGGATGGGCATCAGTCCTAGTGACTGCATTGAGACCTCTGTAGTCTACACAAAACCTCATCTCTCTCTTACCACCCTGGCACTCTGGCACTAAGACTACTGGACTAGCCCAAGGGCTATCTGAGGGTTCAATCACACCCAAATCCAACATCTTCTGGACTTCAGTCCTGATGCAGTCCCTGACATGGTCAGGTTGCCTGTAAATCTTATTTTTAACAGGCAGACTGTCCCCAGTGTCCACTTTATGAGTGCACCAGGTGGTCTGACTTGGAGTCAGTGAGAACATATGTCTGAACTGATTGAGAACTTTTCTGCAATCAGTTTGCTACTGGTCAGTGAGGCTGCCTGCCAAGGCTACACCATCTACTGATCCATCATCAGGGTTCTGAGAGAGCAGGTCAGGGAGTGGATCACTCTCTTCCTTCTGTCCCTCATCAGTAGCCATGAGCAAGCTCATGTCTGCCCTGTCAACATATGGTTTCAGTCTGTTGACATGGAGCACCCTGTGGGGGCTCCTGGGAGTTCCAAGGTCCACCAGGTAGGTAATCTCTCCCTTCTGTTCAACAATTGTATGGGGGCCACTACACTTGTCTTGGAGGGCTGCTGGGGCCACAGGCTCCAACACCCATACTTTCTGCCCTGGCTGATAAACAGTCAACACAGCCTTTTGGTCATGCCAGGCCTTTTGTAATTCCTGGCTAGCCTCAAGGTTTTTAGTTGCCTTCTTTATGTACTCAGCCATCCGGGAGCGGAGACCAAGTACAGAGTCCACAATATCCTGTTTAGGGGGTTTGAGAGGTAACTCCCATCCCTCCTTCACTAGACACAATGGACCCCTAACTGGATGTCCAAACAGAAGCTCAAATGGGATGTAACCAACCCCCTTCTGTGGAACCTCTCTGTAGGCAAAGAGAAGGCAGGGCAAAAGTATGTCCCATCGGCGCCTAAGCTTTTCTGGGAGACCTTTAATCATGCCCTTCAAGGTTTTGTTGAACCTTTCAACTAAACCATTGCATTGTGGGTGATAAGGGGTGGTACATTTATAATTTACTCCACACTCCTTCCACATAGCAGTCAAGTAACTAGACATGAAGTTTGCACCTCTGTCTGATACTACCTCCTTAGGAAAACCCACCCTGGAAAACATTCCCAGGAGGGCCCAGCTGTGGTGGTCCTGAGGGGAATTGCTTCTGGATACCTAGTGGCATGGTCCACCACCACTAGTATAAATCTGTGCCCAGATGCTGTTTGAGGATCTAGGGGACCAACAATGTCAATCCCTACCTTCTCAAAGGGAACCCCCACCACAGGTAGTGGTATCAGGGGGCCTTTGTAGTGCTACCTGCCTTACCACTGGCTTGACAGGTGACACAGGAGCGACAAAACTCCTTGGTGTCTTCAGACATATGAGGCCAATGAAAGTGAGGGACAATTCTGTCCCAAGTCTTGTTTTGGCCTAGGTGACCTGCTAAGGGAATATCATGTGCTAGGGTCAATAGGAAGCTCTTAAACTTCAGAGGTATAACCAACCTCCTGGTGGCTCCAGGCTTGGGGTCTCTACACTCTGAGTAAAGGAGTCCATCATCCCAGTAGATCCTATGGAAACCACTAGCACTCCCAGCAGCCTCAGCAGCAGCTTGCTGTCTGAGGGGTTCAAGAGAGGGGCAGTTTAGCTGCTCCTGGCTCAGATCTGCCCTGGAAGTGCCCCCTGTCCCCAAGAACTCAACCTGATCAGGTCCAAGCTCCTCTGGGACAGTTCCTTCTTCAGGACTGAGATCATCTGCCTCAAGAGACTGATCTGCATTCTGAGGCAGGGGGGAAGACACTGCCTTAGCCCTACTGCTCCTCCTCTTGGGAGGCACCTGGTCCATTCTTCCAGGATCCAGGGCCTGTTCAGTTTTAGACATTTTTGCCTGTGACCTGGTCATAGCAAACACATCTGCAGGGATGCCCAACATTTCTGCATGGGTCCTGAGCTCAACTTCAGCCCAAGCTGAAGTTTCCAAATCATTTCCAAGCAAGCATTCAATAGGGAGGTCTGCACTTACCACAACCTTCTTAGGGCCAGTTACCCCTCCCCAGGAGAAATTAACAACTGCCAGGGAATGGTCTGTCCTGACATTGCTAGCATTGGTCACTTGGTACATTTCACCAAGTATGATCTGCTCAGGGGCTACAAGATCTTTTGTCACCATTGTGACACTAGCTCCTGTGTCCCTGAATGCCAAAGCCTCTTTTCCATTAATTATAGGCTGTTGTCTGTATTTGCCAAGATTACTGGGGCTTACAAATAGGGAGGCCATATCCATGCCTCCATCACAGACCAACATAGCCTGAGTTGGAACTCTGACTAGGCCAGAGTCCATCTCAGATCCCAGGGTTAACCCTGCTACACCCTTATTTGGAACACCACCACTTGGAGCTGAACTAGGGGGAACAGTCGCCTTAGGGGCAATGGTGGCTGGAGTTGAGTCTTTGGTCTTGGTACAATCACTAGTCCAATGGGTTTTCTGTTTACAGATTTTACACCATGGTTTCTTTTGGCCTTTTCCTTTGTTAGATTGGGACTCGCCACCAGATGCAGATTTTTGGGGCCCTTGAGAAGACTTCTGGTCTTTACCCTTCTCCCCACCCTTATCAGAGTTTTTAGAATCTTGCTTCTTGGAGTCACCACCTTGGTTCTGAACCTTCTGCCTCACCCTGGTTCTGACCCACTTGTCTGCCTTCTGACCCAATTCTTGGGGAGAGGTCAGATCAGAGTCCACCAGGTACTGATGAAACAGTTGATTTCGACAGTTGTTAAGGATCTGCTCTCTCATGATTAAATTATACAATCCTTTGAAATCACACACCTTACTGCCAAGTAACCAACCTTCCAGAGCCTTAGTAGCACAATCAACAAAGTCAACCCAGTCCTGAGTCTGTGCCTTGTGGGTATCTCTGAACTTTAACCTGTATTGTTCAGTGGTTAGGCCAAACCCCTCAATCAGAGCACTCTTCAGGACTTTGTAATTGACAGCATCCTCTTCTCTTACAGTGAGGAGCTTTCCTCTACCTTTGTCTACAAAGGAGAGCCATAAGATTGCTGCCCACTGCTCCTGAGGGACCCTCTGTACCTTACAGGCCCTCTCAAGTGCAGTTATCCATTTGTGGATGTCATCCCCACTCTGGTAGGGAAGGGCAATCTTGTTCAGGTTCCTATGGTCATGAGTATGATCTCTACCTCTAGGGACACTGTGGCTGCCACCATGGGACTCTAGTCCCAACTTCTGAGAAGCTCTCTGAAGCTTCAGGGATTTCCTGTCTAAGGCCAATTGCTCTCTCTTGATTCTGAGCTTAGCTCTCTCAAACTCAAGCAGTTGGCATTTCTTCTCATAAGAGGATGTCCTTTTATGAGAAGCAGAGGACCCTATAGAAGTACCAGAATGATTAGATTCCTGAGAAGGAGATCTTGATCTTCTTGGTAGACTATTAACCCTTCCAGGTGGGGTAAAGAGAACCCCACTGGGGTCTCCTTCCTCACCTTCAGGAAGAATTGGATTTTCCAGGTTGGAATCATTTTGATCCCCCTGGCCAGCATCAGAGTCTGGGTCATAGTAGTGTTCACAACCTGGCCTTTCCTCTTCTACTGCCCCACCCACTCTGCCAACCTCATCAGACCCTGGGGTCTTTCTGAGGTCATCTGCTAGCAACAACTGTATGAGATGTTGTGTGGATGGGCTTTTCCCTGTCTTCAATTTCCTAGAGGCACACACAGTCCTCAATTCTTGGTATGAGACCTGGTCATACTTAGTTGGGAGAGACCCACTGGTTTCTGCCCTTGAAGACATGACTGGTGTGGTGTATGCACCTACCTACTCTAGTGGGGCCTACTAAACTATCTTGAGTTGTAGAAAGGGTGTGCTAAGCCCTTGACACACAACTCTAAGTTCAGTAGAACTTACTGTATTCTAAACTTGATTTATATGTACCTATAGTGGTTTTCAGTTAGTCACTCAAAGAGATTATCTGGTAAAGCAATAGCAAGCTTGAATCCAACCGCTGCACACCAATGTGAGAAGTTGGCCTGGCATATGCTGTCCACTACTTATAGTGGGCACCTTGCACCAGTCCAAACGACCCTTATTGATGGTAGGTTTAAAGACAACCTTATAGAAAGCTATCCTAGTGGTAGCTGTGGAGAGCAGCCTTCAGGCTAAGTCTTGAAGGAGTGTAAAGCAGCTTGGTTTACCAGATTATAACCTCTTGAATGACCAAATGAAAGGAGAACCACACCAGTTATATATATAAACTATATGTATTTATTTCTAAACACTCACTACTAATCTCTTTATGAGATTAGAGTCCAAGATACACAATATCACAGTATTAAAACAACAGTAAATAGCACAATATACAATGGGCCCCAGGTGGGGACCAAACCATATATTAAGAAAGTGGTATAAGAACCACGACTTGACTAGACACAGTGCCTAGAGCACGTAGAATCGATGGGACCCCAAGGAACCACCCAAGGTAGTGACACAGGAGACCCACGGGGGACGTGTGCAGTGTGAGAACACAGCCGCGAGCGCCGTAGGATTCTATGAGGAAAGTCGCGGTTGGAATTTTAAAGATAAAGGACACTTAGGAGAGGACTTTGAGCAAACCCCTTTAGACTTAAGGAGTTCTAGGGCCAACACCTAAGGGAGCACCGGAGTACTCGAGTTACCTCACCCAGGGAAGCCGGGTGCATAGGTGTAAAAGGGTGCCGGGAATCGTCGTTGATTTCAATGGCGATCTGCTGCAAAGTGCTGCTGCCGTGAAGAAGAAAAAGTGTTCGGGGTGATCCAAGCCTGGATCGAAGATGTGAAGAACCTGAAAGCAGAGGGGACAGAGTCTGGGTCACTGGCCAGTGACCAGGAGCGGAGCAATCGAATGCCCAATGATGTTGGGTGCTTCAGGTGCAAAGAGGTCAAGCTTGACTCTGCAGCCACGGGGTCCAGGAGATGTCGAGGACGACCAGGAGCCGGATTCGAGCTGTCCCACGAACGATGTCGAGTGCTGGGGTGTCGGTGCTCGGATTGAACACAACAAGCCTTGGCAACAGCAACCCACGCAGGAAGAGAAAAGATGCTTCTGTGAGGACCAGCAAGGACCTGGGGACTCCCCAAGCGATGGAGAGTCAGGGCACGTCTGGAGCAACCAGGGAAGCCCAATTAAAGTTAAAGTTGCCTTCTTGGGGACCCACAGGTCAAAGGACCAGGGATCGCGAAGGGACCGCGAGAGGAATCACAAAATGGCGGCCCACGGAACACTCGTTGAGTGTAGGCCAGCAATCTTCGGTGTAATTACTGCTCGGGGCCAGGGCTACAAGTAACCCAAAGCTCAGCCTCAGGGGTCGCCGGAAAGCTGATGCTTCTGCAAATGGTCGCGGTGTCCAGGGGTTCGGGTTGCACGGTCTCCACGAGGGATATGGGCCTCAGACTTGCTGTGGGCACAGATCGACCTCAGAGACCTCGGGAACCCACCTCCTGACTGGCTATATTCTTCGGAGTCCGCAGGAGCTTCGGAGATGCCAACTGGTCAGTTGCGTTAAAGGTGCGGAATCACAAAATGGCGGCCCACGGGTCACTGGGAGTGGGAGTGGCCAGGCCAGCAATCTTCGGTGGATTCACTGCTCGGGGTCGGGGCTACAAGTAACCCAAAGCACAGCCTCTAGGATCGACCAGAAGCTTATGCACTTGCAAATGTGCACGGTGTCCAGGGGTTCCGGTTCCACGGTACCCACGAGGGCTACGGGTCTCAGCTTTGCTGGGGACTCGGGTCAGCCTCTGGGAAATCTGGAAACCCACCTCCTGGGTTGCAGAGTCGTCGGCGTCCGGCGGGAGCTTCGGAGATGCAGACCAGACAGATGCGTCTTTGGTGCCTGCCAAGCAGGGGAGTAACTCCTTTACTCCAAGGGAGATTCTTCAGTCATCTGGCGTTGAACAGATCGTCGAAGGTCCAGGATTCAGTTTCAGAGTTTCGTCCAGGGATATCTAAAGTCCTGTTGCCAGGGGTTCCTATCTTATACCCAAGGAAGGGGTTGGACTAACTCAGGGGACCCACCTATGGGAGGGTTTGGAAAGAGGGGTGGCTACACCCATTTCCTTTGTCCAGTTTCGCCCCAGAGCAGGGGCTGGTAGCCCCTGCAACCAGTTTGAACTGGGTTATGCACAGGGACACCAAATGTGCCCCCAGTGCAGGACTTCAAAGCACTCAGAGAGTGCACCCACCCAGCCCCAATACACTAAAGCCTGTCTGGGAGGTGGTAACACCTCCCTGTGACAGGAAAACTATTGTCCAGGCCTCCCCTGCCGGAGTTTCGGTCAGCAGCAGGAGGCCAGACTCGTGTCTGTGGCTGCAGCATCCATTTTGTGATGCCAGGGCTCTGTTAGCTGGTACCGGGTATACCGGTGCTGTCATGTCTCTCCCTCTAGAAGGATGGGATCATACACCCACACCAGTTACTGGTGTGGGGGTATGATTCCAAGGTGTCTGACACCAAACACGACATGTTTCCATGCAGCCATCCCAAAGTTAGCATTTACCGCTAGGTTATAATGCACTTAAGAGTATATGGTCAGGCTGTATCACAGACAACCCCGGAGGAGAGATTCCGAAGGCTGCAGAGGGGCTCTGCTAATGCATGGGCATCCTCTCACATAAAACCAAGCACCCTGCCTTCAGGATTGATAAGGCCTGCCATAAGGGTGACTGATAGGTTTCTATGTGCAGTGATAGGGTGAGATATAGTGAACCTATATCTCAGTAAGGGGTGCATGCACCACCTCACTCAGGCTGCAGTAGCAGTCCTGTGGTGTCATTTTGGAAGGCTGCCCAGGGGTGGCATAATACATGCTTCAGCCCCTGGTAGGCCTCTGGGGTACCTATGCCCTGGGTACATAGTATACCATATACTAGGGACTTATAAGGGCACCCCAGAATCCAATCTGTGGTGTACCTAAGGTACATGGAATCAATTTAGAGAGGAAGCAGCTAGGCTGGGGTCCTGGATAGCAGGGCCCCAGCCAGACTAAAGGCGAAAAAACAGTGAAACATCAGCAAAGAGGGGGGGTAACCATAAGAAGCAGATCCTACTCTCCTACACAACCCCCCCCCCAAACGCAGGGACATTAAACTAACCTTGACCAGTTGAGTCTTCATGTTCTAAGTGGAAATATCTGGAGAGTCCAACTGCATTGGCATGGCTACTCCCAGGTCTATGTTCCACTGTATAGTCCATCCCCTGTAGGGAAATGGACCACCTCAAAAGTTTGGGGTTTTCACCCTTCATCTGTTTTAGCCATAAGAGGGGCTTATGGTCTGTCTGAACAAGGAAGTGAGTGCCAAACAAGTATGGCCTCAACTTCTTCAGAGCCCAAACCACGGCAAAGGCCTCTCTCTTTATGGCTGACCAACGTTTCTCTCTGGGGGTCAGCCTTCTGCTAATAAAAGCTACTGGCTGATCCTGACCTTCATAATTCAACTGTGACAGTACAGCCCCTACCCCCAACTCAGATGCATCTGTTTGTACAATGAACTTTTTGGAGTAATCAGGACTCTGCAGAATGGGAGCAGTGCACATGGCCTGCTTCAGGTCAGCAAATGCCTTTTGACAGCTAACTGTCCACTGAACCTTTGGGCATTCTCTTAGAGGTAAGGTCATTCAATGGGGTCACTATGGATCCATAACCTTTTACAAATCTTCTGTAGTACCCAGTCAGGCCCAAGAAGGCTCTCACCTGAGTCTGGGTAGTGGGAGCAACCCAGTCCATTATGGTATGGATTTTGCTCTGTAATGGTTGAACCTGGCCTCTACCCACAAGGTGGCCCAGGTACACAACCTGACTCTGCCCTATCTGGCACTTAGTAGCCTTGATAGTTAGGCCTGCTTTTTGCAGGGCCTCCAAAACATTCCTTAGGTGGACCAGGTGATCCTCCCAGGTGGAGCTAAAGACAGCAATATCATCTAGATATGCTGCACTAGTCTTCCAGGCCTGTAAGGACTGTATTCACCAACCTTTGGAAAGTGGCAGGTGCATTTTTCAAACCAAAGGGCATCACCACAAATTGATAATGCCCACTAGGGGTAGAAAATGCTGTCTTTGGCTTTGCATCATCAGCTAGTCTGATCTGCCAGTAGCCAGCTGTCAAGTCAAATGTGCTCAGAAACTTGGCTGAGGCCAAAGTATCTATAAGCTCATCTGCCCTTGGGATGGGATGGGCATCAGTCCTAGTGACTGCATTGAGACCCCTGTAATCCACACAAAACCTCATTTCTCTCTTGCCATCTTTGGTGTGAGGTTTAGGCACAAGGACTACTGGACTAGCCCAAGGGCTATCTGAGGGTTCAATGACTCCCAAATCCAACATCTTTTGGACCTCTGTCCTTATACAATCCCTGACATGATCAGGCTGCCTGTAGATTTTATTCTTGACAGGCAGACTGTCCCCAGTGTCCACTTCATGAGTGCACCAGGTAGTCTGACAAGGTGTCAGGGAGAACATATGCCTGAACTGGCTGAGAACTTTTCTGCAGTCAGTTTGTTGCTGGACAGTGAGGCTGCCTGCCAAGGCTACACCATCTACTGATCCATCATCAGGGTTCTGAGAGAGCAGGTCAGGGAGTGGATCACTCTCTTCCTCCTGTCCCTCATCAGTAGCCATGAGCAAGCCCATGTCTGCCCTGTCGACATATGGTTTCAGTCTGTTGACATGAAGTACCCTATGGGGACTCCTGGGAGTTCCAAGGTATACCAAGTAGGTAACCTCTCCCTTCTGTTCAACAATTGTATGGGGGCCACTCCACTTATCTTGGAGGGCTGCTGGGGCCACAGGCTCCAACACCCACACCTTCTGTCCTGGCTGGTACACAGTCAGCACAGCCTTTTGGCCATGCCAGGCCTTTTGTAATTTCTGGCTAGCCTCAAGGTTTTTAGTTGCCTTTTTCATATATCCTGGAGCGGAGACCAAGTACATAGTCCACTATGTCCTGTTTAGGGGGTTTGAGAGGTAACTCCCATCCCTCCTTCACCAGACACAAAGGACCCCTAAAAGGATGGCCAAACAAAAGTTCAAAAGGGATGTAACCAACCCCCTTTTGAGGCACCTCCCTGTAGGCAAATAAAAGGCAGGGCAACAGGATGTCCCATCTGCGCCTAAGCTTTTCTGGGAGACCTTTGATCATGCCCTTTAAGGTTTTGTTGAACCTTTCAACTAAACCATTGCATTGTGGGTGATAGGGTGTGGTGAACTTATAATTCACTCCACACTCCTTCCACATTGTAGTCAAGTAACTAGATATGAAGTTTGCACCCCTGTCTGATACTACCTCCTTAGGAAAACCCACCCTTGAGAATACTCCCAAGAGGGCCCTTGCCACCACAGGTGCTGTGGTGGTCCTAAGTGGAATTGCTTCTGGGTACCTAGTGGCATGGTCCACCACCACCAGGATAAATCTGTGCCCAGAGGCTGTCTGAGGATCCATGGGACCAACTAGATCAATCCCCACCCTCTCAAAGGGAAACCCCACCACAGGTAGTGGTATCAGGGGGGCCTTTGTGGTTCCACCTGCCTTCCCACTGGCTTGACAGGTGACACGGGAGCGACAAAACTCCTTGGTGTCTTCAGACATGTGGGGCCAATGAAAGTGAGGAACAATTCTGTCCCAAGTCTTGTTTTGGCCCAGGTGACCTGCTAGAGGCATATCATGGGCTAGTGCCAATAGGAAGCCCCGAAAATTCAGAGGTATTACCAACCTCCTGGAAGCACCAGGCTTGGGGTCTCTACTCTCTGAATATAGGAGTCCATCATCCCAATATATTTTATGGGTGCCACTAGCATTCCCAGCAGCCTCATCAGCAGCTTGCTTTCTGAGGGTTTCAAGAGGGGCAGCTCAGCTGCTCCTGGCTCAGATCTGCCCTGGAAGGGCCCCCTGTCCCCAAGAGCTCAACCTGA
Organism: Calotriton arnoldi; assembly: GCA_963921515.1. Classification (NCBI taxonomy): domain Eukaryota; kingdom Metazoa; phylum Chordata; class Amphibia; order Caudata; family Salamandridae; genus Calotriton; species Calotriton arnoldi. Next base: position 2,567,416 of record CAWUFW010001426.1, on the reverse strand, counting down.
TCAGGTTCAAGCTCCTCTGGGACAGTTCCTTCTTCAGGACTAAGATCATCCCCCTCAGGAGGCTGATCTGTATTCTGAGTCAGGGGGGAAGGCTCTGCCTTAACCCTACTGCTCCTCCTCTTGGGAGGCACCTGGTCCATTCTTCCAGAATCCAGGGCCTGTTCAGTGTTAGACTTTTTGGCCTGTGACCTGGTCACAGCAAATACATGTGCAGGGATCCCTAGCATTTCTGCATGTGTCCTGAGCTCCACTTCTGCCCAAGCTGAAGTTTCTAGATCATTGCCAAGCAAGCATTCAACAGGGAGGTCTGCACTTACCACAACTTTCTTGAGGCCAGTTACCCCTCCCCAGGAGAAATTAACAACTGCCATGGAATGGTCTGTCCTGACATTGCTAGCATTGGTCACTTGGTACATCTCACCATAGTATAATCTGCACAGGAGCCACAAGATCTTTTGTCACCATTGTGACACTTGCTCCCGTGTCCCTCAATGCCAAAGCCTCTTTTCCATTTATCAAAGGCTGCTGTCTGTATTTGCCCAAGTTACTGGGACTCACAAAGGAGGACATGTCCATGCCTCCATCACAGACCAGGACAGCCTGAGTTGGAACTCTGACTAGGCCAGAGCCCATCTCAGAACCCAGGGTTAACCCTACAACACCCTTATTCTGAGTACCACCAATTGTAGCTACACTAAGGGGAACAGTTGCCTTAGGGGCAATGGTAGCTGGACTTGAGTCTTTGGACTTGGTGCAATCACTGGTCCAGTGTGTTTTCTGTTTACAGATCTTACACCATGGTTTCTTTTGGCCTTTACTTTTGTTAGATTGGGATTCCCCCCCAGAAGAAGATTTTTGGGGACCTTGAGAAGACTTCTGGTCTTTACCCTTTTCACCACCCTTGTCAGAGTTCTTAGAATCTTGCTTCTTTGGGTCACCACCTTGGTTCTGAACCTTCTGCCTCACCCTGGTCCTGACCCATTTGTCTGCCTTCTTTCCCAATTCTTGGGGAGAGGTCAGATCAGAGTCCACCAGGTACTGATGCAACAGCTGATTTTGACAATTATTAAGGATCTGCTCCCTCATAATTAAGTTGTACAATCCTTTGAAATCACACACCTTACTGCCAAGTAACCAGCCCTCCAGAGCCTTAGTAGCACAATCTACAAAGTCCACCCAGTCTTGATTCTGTGCCTTTTGGGTATCTCTGAACTTTATCCTATACAGTTCAGTGGTTAGGCCAAACCCCTCAATCAGTGCACTTTTCAAGATTTGGTAATCATCAGCTTCCTCTTCTCTTACAGTGAGGAGCATGTCTCTACCCTTGTCTGCAAAGGAGAGCCACAAGATTGCTGCCCACTGCTCCTGGGGGACCCTCTGAACTTTACAGGCCCTTTCCAGTGCAGTAACCCATTTGTGGATGTCATCCCCACTCTGGTAGGGAGGGACAATCTTGCTTAGGTTTCTATGGTCATGAGACCTTTCCCTACCACTAGGGAAGGGGCTGCCACCATGGGACTCTAGTCCCAACTTTCTTCTAGTTTTCTGAAGCTCTAGGGACTCCCTATCTAAAGCCAACTGCTCTCTTCTGATTCTAAGCTGAGCTTCTTCATACTTGAGCAGTCTCTCTTTCCTTTCATGAGAGGGTTCCCTCCTATGAGAGGAAACAGAGGTCCCTACTGAGGTGTCAGAATGGTTAGATTCCTGAGAAGGAAATCTTGACCTTCTAAGCACACTCTCAACTCTTCCTGGTGGGACAAACAGGATGCCATTCTGGTCCTCTTCCTCATCTGCAGGAGGAGCTGGATTTTCCAGGGTAAGATCATTGTCATCTTCCTGGCCAGCTTCAGAGGTCAGGTCATGGGATTCTTCACCCCTTGGCCCTTCCTCATTTGCTGCCCCACCCTCTCTGCCTACCCCTTCAGACCCTGAGGCCTTCTTGAGATCATCCAACAGCAGTACCTCTATGAGGCGTTGGGTGTTTGCAGTTTTCCCTGTCTTCAATTTCCTAGTACTACACAATGATCTCAATTCCAAGAATGGGAGGTTGTCATACTTGGATGGTAGAAGCCCATTGGCTTCTGGCAGGGACCCACTGGTTCCTGGCCTTGAAGACTTCACTAGTGAGTTGTGGTGTATGCACTACCTACTCTAGTGTGGCCTTCTAAACTCTCTTGAGTTGTAGAAAGGGTGTGCTAAGCCCTTGACACACAACTCTAAGTTCAGTAGAACTTACTGTAACTTTAAGCTTGAATTATATGTACCTCAGGTACCTTTAGTGGTTTTCAGTTAGTCACTCACTTGAGATTATCTGGTAAAACAAAGGCAAGCTTGAATCCAACCGCTGCACACCAATGTGAGAAGTTGGCCTGGATATGCTGCCCACTAGTTATAGTGGGCACCTTGCACCAGTCCAAACAGCCCCTTAGAGGTGATAGGTTAAAGACAACCTTTATTGAAAGCTATCCTAGTGGTAGCTATGGAGAGCAGCCTTCAGGCTAAGTCTTGAAGGAGTGTAAAGCTGTTTGTTTTACCAGTCTATAATCTCTTGAATGGCTAAATGAAAGGAGACCACACCAGGTATATATATAAAATATATGTATTTATTTCTAAACACACCCTACTAGTCTCTTTATGAGGCTAGAGGTCAAAGCACATATGTTACACTTCAAATATCACAGTAAATTAGCACAATATACGATAGGCCCTAGGGGCGAACCAAACCATATATTAAGAAAGTGGTATAAGAACCACGACTTGACTAGACACAAGGCCTAGAGCCTGTAGAATCGCTGGGACCCCAAGGAACCACCCAAGGTAGTGACACAGGGGACGTGTGCAGTGTGTGACCACAGCCGCGAGCTCCGTTAGCGTCTATGGGGAAAGTCGCGGTCAGAGTTTTAAAGTTTAGGGACACTTCGGAGTGGACTAGGAACAAACCCTTTTGGACTTAGATGGTTCTAGGGCCACCACGCACGGGAGCACCGGAGTACTCGTGTTACCTCACCCAGGGAAGCCGGGTGCATAGGTGTCAAATGGTGTTGGGTCGCGCTGTCGTTTTCAATGGCAGCTTGCTGGAAAGTGCGGCTGCCGGGAAGATGAGAAGTGTCCGAAGAGATCTACGCCTGGATCGAGGATGTGAAGAACCTGAAAGCAGAGGGGACAGAGTCTTGGTCACTAGCCAGTGACCAGGGCACGATAGTCGAATGCCCACCGATGTCGGGTGCTTCAAGTTCGAAGAGGTGAACATTGTCTCTGCAGCCACGAGGACCCGGGGGCGTCGTCGACGACCAGGAGTTGGATTCGAGCTGTCCCACGAAGGAAGTCGCTTGCTGCGGTGTCTGTGTCCGGATTGGACACAACAAGCCTTGGCAACAGCAACCCACGCAGGAAGAGAACAAAGGCTTCGGTGCGGACCAGCGAGGTCCGAGGGACTCCCCGAGCGAGGGAGAGTCAGGGCAGGCCTGGAGCAACCAGGGAGGCCCGTTGAAAGTAGAGTTGTCCTTCTGAGGGACCCACAAGTCGACGGACAAGGGATCGCGAAGGGACCTCGGGCAGAATCACAAAATGGCGGCCCACGGGTCACTGGGAGGGGCCAGGCCAGCAATCTTCGGTGGATTCACTGCTCAGGGTCGGGGCTACAAGTAACCCAAAGCATAGCCTCTAGGATCGACCAGAAGCTTATGCACTTGCAAATGTGCACGGTGTCCAGGGGTTCCGGTTCCACGGTACCCACGAGGGCTACGGGTCTCAGCTTTGCTGAGGAATCGGGTCAGCCTCTGGGAAGTCTGGAAACCCACCTCCTGGGTTGCAGAGTCGTCGGCATCCGGCAGGAGCTTCGGAGATGCAGACCGGACAGATGCGTCTTTGGTGCCTGCCAAGCAGGGGAGTAACTCCTTTACTCCAAGGGAGATTTTTCAGTCATCTGGCGTTGAACAGATCGTCGAAGGTCCAGGATTCAGTTTCAGAGTTTCGTCCAGGGATATCTAAAGTCCTGTTGCCAGGGGTTCCTATCTTATACCCAAGGAAGGGGTTGGACTAACTCAGGGGACCCACCTATGGGAGGGTTTGGAAAGAGGGGTGGCTACACCCATTTCCTTTGTCCAGTTTCGCTCCAGAGCAGGAGCTGGTAGCCCCTGCAACCGGATTGAACTGGGTTATGCACAGGGACACCAAATGTGCCCCCAGTGCAGGACTTCAAAGCACTCTGAGAGTGCACCCACCCAGCCCCAATACACTAAAGCATGTCTGGGAGGTGGTAACACCTCCCTGTGACAGGAAACCTATTGTCCAGGCCTCCCCTGCCGGAGCTTCGGTCAGCAGCAGGAGGCCAGACTCATGTCTGTGGCTGCAGCATCCATTTTGTGATGCCAGGGCTCTGTTAGCTGGTACCGGGTATACCGGTGCTGTCATGTCTCTCCCTCTAGAAGGGTGGGATCATACACCCACAACAGTTACTGGTGTGGGGGTATGATTCCAAGGTGTTTGACACCAAACACGACATGTTTCCGTGCAGCCATCCCAAAGTTAGCATTTACCGCTAGGTTATAATGCACTTAAGAGTATATGGTCAGGCTGCCTCACAGACAACCCCGGAGGAGAGATTCCGAAGGCTGCAGAGGGGTTCTGCTCATGCATGGGCACCCTCTCACATAAAACCAAGCACCCTGCCTTCAGGATTGATAAGGCCTGCCATAGGGGTGACTGATAGGTTTCTATGTGCAGTGATAGGGTGAGATATAGTGAACCTATATCTCAGTAAGGGGTGCATGCACCACCTCACTCAGGCTGCAGTAGCAGTCCTGTGGTGTCATTTTGGAAGGCTGCCCAGGGGTGGCATAATACATGCTTCAGCCCCTGGTAGGCCTCTGGGGTACCTATGCCCTGGGTACATAGTATACCATATACTAGGGACTTAAAGGGCACCCCAGAATCCAATCTGTGGTGTACCTAAGGTACATGGAATCAATTTAGAGAGGAAGCAGCTAGGCTGGGGTCCTGGATAGCAGGGCCCCAGCCAGACTAAAGGCGAAAAACAGTGAAACATCAGCAAAAAGTGGGGGTAACCATAAGAAGCAGATCCTACTCTCCTACAGTGTATATAAAATATATGTATTTATTACTAAACACTCTCTACTAACCTCTTTCTGAGATTAGAGAACAAGACACACAATATTAAATCACTAGAACGACAGTAAATAGCACAATACACAGCGGGCTCCAGGGGGAGACCGAATCATATACTAAGAAAGTGGTATAAAAACCACGACTTGACTATACACAGTGCCTAGAGCACATAGAATTGCTGGGACCCCAAGGAACCACCCAAGGTAGTGACACAGGGGACCCACGGAGGACGGGTGCAGTGTGGGAACACAGACGCGGGCTCCGTACAACTCTATGGGAAAGTCGCGGGTGGAAATTTAAAGATTAAGGACACTTAGGAGAGAAGCAAACCCAGCTAAACATAGAAGGTTCTAAGGCCAGCACCCTTGAGAGTACCGAGGTACCCGTGTTACCTATCCCAGAGGAGCCGGGGGCATAGGGGTCAAGTGGTGTCGGAAACCCTCGTCGTTTTCAATGGGCGTGATGTGAAAAAGTACTGCTGCCGTGGAGAAGAAAAGTGTCCGGTATGATCCAAGCCTGGATCGGAGATGAGAAAAACCTGAAAGCAGAGGGGACAAAGTCTGGGTCACTTCACGTGACCAGGAGCGGAGCAATCGAATGCCCACCGATGTCGGGTGCTTCAGGTGAGTAGAGATGAAGCTTGACTCTGCAGCCACGGGGACAAGGAGACGTCGACAACGACCACAGTCCGGATACGAGCTGTCCCACGAAGGATGTCGAGTGCTGGGGGGTCAGTGTCCGGATTGAACACCAACAAGCCTTGGCAACTGCAACCCACGCGGTCAGAGGAAAGATGCTTCTGTGAGGACCAGCAAGGTCCTGGGGACTCCCCAAACGATGGAGAGTCAGGGCACGTCTGGAGCAACCAGGGAAGCTCACTTAAAGTTAAAGTTGCCTTCTCAGGGACCCACAGGCCAACGGACCAGGGATCGCGAAGGGACCTCGAGCTGAATCACCAAATACCAGCCCACGGAACACTCGTGGAGTGTAGGCCGGAAATCTTCGGTGGAATTGCTGCTCGGGGTCAGGACTACAAGTAGCCCAAAGCACAGCTTCAGGGATCGCCGAAAAGCATATGCTGCTGCAAATGTACACGGTGCCCAGGGGTTCAGGTTGCACGGTCCCCAAGAGGGATACGGGCCTCAGAATTGCTGAGCGCGCAGATCAACCTCAAAGACCACGGGAACCCATCTTCTGTATTGCAGAAATCTTCGGAGTCCTTCAGGAGCTTCGTAGATGCAAACCGGTCAGATGCGTTTTAGGTGCCTGTTCAGCAGGGGAGTAACTCCTTTACTCCAAGGGAGATTCTTCAGTCATCCAGCGTTGTGCAGATCGTCGAAGTACTTGGTTTCTGTAGCAGAGTTTAGTCCAGGTAATATCTAAAGTCCTGTAGTCAGGGGTTCCTACTTTATACCCAAGGAAGGGGTGGGACAAACTCTGGGGACCCACCTATGGGAGGGTCAGGACAGAGGGGTGGCTACACCCATGTCCTTTGTCCAGTTTCGCGCCAGAGCAGGAGCAAATGGCTCCTGCAACCGGTTTGAGCTGGACTATGCACAGGGACACCAAATGTGCCCCCAGTGCAGACATCAAAGCACTCTGAGAGTGCACCCACCCAGCCCCAATACACTAAAGCCTGTCTGGGAGGTGGTCACCCCTCCCTGTGACAGGAAACCTATTGTCAAGCCTTCCCCTGCCGGAGTTTCGTCCAGCAGCAGGAGGGCAGACTCGTGTCTGTGGCTGGCAGCATCCATTTTGTGATGCCAGAGTTCGGTGAAGCTGGTACCGGGTGTACCGGTGTTGTCATATTTCTCCCTCTAGGAGGGTGGAATCATACCTCCCACACCAGTTACTGGTGTGGAGGTATGATTCCAAGGTGTTTGCCACCAAACACGACATGTTTCCATGCAGCCATTTTAAAGTTAGCATGTACCGCGAGGTTATAATGCACTTAAGTATATATGGTTGGCTGCATCACAAACAACCCCGGAGAATAGGTTCCGAAGGCTGCAGAGGGGGTCTGCTCATGCATGGCCACCCTCTCACATAAAACCCAGCACCCTGCCTTCAGGATTGGTAAGGCCTGCCATAGGGGTGACTGATAGGTTTATATGTGCAGTGATTAAGATAGATATAGTGAACCTATATCTAAGTAAGGGGTGCATGCACCACCTTACACAGGCTGCTGTAGCAGACCTGTTGTGTCATTTTAAATGGTCTCTCAGGGGTGGCATAATACATGCTGCAGTCCCTGGGAGGCCTCTGGGGTACCTATGCCCTGGGTACATAGTATACCATATACTAGGGACTTATAAGGGTACCCCAGAAGCCAATCTGGAGTGTACCTAAAGTACATGCAATCAATTTAGAGGAGAAAGCAGATAGACTGGGGTCCTGAATAGCAGGATCCCAGTCAGACTAAGTCGAAAACAGTGAAACATCAGCAAAAAGTGGGGGTAACTATAAGAAGCAGATCCTACTCTCCTACACAACCCACCCCCCCCAAACGTCAGGTCATTAAACTAACCTTGACCAGTTGAGTCTTCATGTTCTAAGTTGAAATATCTGGAGAGTCCATCTGCATTGGCATGGTTACTCCCAGGTCTATGTTCCACTGTATAGTCCATCCGCTGTAGGGAAATGGACCACCTCAAAAGTTTGGGGTTTTCACCCTTCATCTGTTTTAGCCATAAGAGGGGCTTATGGTCTGTCTGAACAATGAAGTGAGTGCCAAACAAGTATGGCCTCAGCTTCTTCAGAGCCCAAACCACAGCAAAGGCTTCCCTCTCAATGGCTGACCAACGTTTCTCTCTGGGGGTCAGCATTCTGCTAATAAAAGCTACTGGCTGATCCTGACTATCATTCAATTGTGATAACACAGCCCCTACCCCCAACTCAGATGCATCTGTTTGGACAATGAATTGTTTGGAGTAGTCAGGACTTTGCAGAATGGGAGCAGTACAAATGGCCTGCTTCAGGTCATCAAATGTCTTTTGACAGCTAACTGTCCACTGAACTTTCTTTGGCTTTCTCTTGGAAGTTAAGTCATTCAAAGGGGTCACTATGGATCCATATCCCTTGACAAACCTCCTATAGTACCCAGTCAGGCCCAAGAAAGCTCTGACCTGAGTCTGGGTGGTTGGAGCAACCCAGTCCATGATGGTCTGGATTTTGCTCTGCAATGGTTGAACCTGGCCTCCACCCACAAGGTGGCCCAGGTATACAACTTGACTCTGCCCGATCTGGCACTTGGTGGCCTTGATAGTGAGGCCTGCTTTCTGCAGGGCCTCCAAAACATTTCTCAGGTGGACCAGGTGATCCTCCCAGGTGGAGCTAAAGACAGCAATATCATCTAGATAAGCTGCACTATAGGCTTCCAGGCCTGTAAGGACTTTATTCACCAACCTTTGAAAAGTGGCAGGTGCATTCTTCAAACCAAAGGGCATTACCACAAATTGGTAGTGCCCACTAGGGGTTGAGAATGCGGTTTTGGCTCTTGCATCCTCAGCTAGTCTGATCTACCAGTAGCCAGCTGTCAGGTCAAATGTGCTCAGAAACTTGGCTGAGGCCAAAGTATCTAGAATCTCATCTGCCCTAGGTATTGGATGGGCATCTGTCCTAGTGACTGCATTGAGACCTCTGTAGTCAACACAAAACCTCATCTCTCTCTTACCACACTGGGTGTGAGGTTTGGGTACCAAGACTACTGGACTAGCCCAAGGGCTATCTGAGGGTTCAATCACACCCAAATCCAACATCTTCTGGACTTCAGTCCTGATGCAGCCCCTGACATGGTCAGGTTGCCTGTAAATCTTATTTTTAACAGGCAGACTGTCCCCAGTGTCCACTTCATGAGTGCACCAGGTAGTCTGACTTGGAGTCAGTGAAAACATATGTCTAAACTGGTTGAGAACTTTTCTGCAATCAGTTTGCTGCTGGTCAGTGAGGCTGCCTGCCAAGGCTACACCATCTACGGAACCATCATCAGGGTTCTGTGAGAGCAGGTCAGGGAGTGGATCACTCTCTTCCTCCTGTCCCTGATCCGTAGCCATGAGCAAGCCCATATCTGCCCTGTCAACATATGGTTTGAGCCTGTTGACATGGAGCACCCTATGGGGGCTCCTGGGAGTTCCAAGGTCCACCAGGTAGGTAACCTCTCCCTTTTGCTCAATTATGGTATGGGGGCCACTCCACTTGTCTTGGAGGGCTGCTGGGGCCACTGGCTCCAACACCCATACTTTCTGTCCTGGCTGATAAACAGTCAACACAGCCTTTTGGTCATGCCAGGCCTTTTGCAATTCCTGGCTAGCCTCAAGGTTTTTAGTTGCCTTCTTCATGTACTCAGCCATACTGGAGTGGAGACCAAGTACATAGTCTACAATATCCTGTTTAGGGGGTTTGAGAGGTAACTCCCATCCCTCCTTCACTAGACACAATGGACCCCTAACTGGATTTCCAAACAGAAGTTCAAATGGGCTGTAGCCAACCCTCTTCTGAGGAACCTCTCTGTAGACAAAGAGAAGGCAGGGCAAAAGTATGTCCCATCTGCGCCTAAGCTTTTCTGGGAGACCTTTAATCATGCCCTTTAGGGTTTTGTTGAACCTTTCAACTAACCCATTGCATTGTGGGTGATAAGGGGTGGTAAATTTGTAATTTACTCCACACTCCTTCCACATAGCAGTCAAGTAACCAGACATGAAGTTTGGACCTCGGTCTGATACTACCTCCTTAGGAAAACCCGTCCTGGAAAAGATTCCCAGGAGGGCCCTTGCCACCACAGGAGCTCAGGGGAATTGCCTCTGGATACCTAGTGGCATGGTCCACAACCACCAGTATAAATCTGTGCCCAGATGCTGTTGGAGGATCCATGGGACCAACAATGTCAATCCCCACCCTCTCAAAGGGAACCCCCACCACAGGTAGTGGTATCAGGGGGGCCTTTGTAGTACCACCTGCCTTACCACTGGCTTGACAGGTGACACAGGAGCGACAAAACTCCTTGGTGTCTTCAGACATATGAGGCCAATGAAAGTGAGGGACAATCCTGTCCCAAGTCTGGTTTTGGCCTAGGTGACCTGCTAATGGGATGTCATGTGCTAGTGTCAATAGGAAGCCCCTAAACGTCCGAGGTATAACCAACCTCCTGGTAGCACCAGGCTTGGGGTCTCTACTCTCTGAGTAAAGGAGTCCATCATCCCAGTAGATCCTATGGGACCCAATAGCACTCCCAGCAGCCTCAGCAGCAGCTTGCTGTCTGATGGGTTCAAGAGAGGGGCAGCTCAGCTGCTCCTGGCTCAGATCTGCCCTGGAAGGGCCCCCTGTCCCCAAGAACTCAACCTGTCAGGTTCAAGCTCATCTGGGACAGTTCCTTCTTCAGGACTAAGATCAGCTCCCTCAAGAGACTGGTCTGGATTCTGAGGCAGGGGGGGAAGACACTGCCTTAACCCTACTGCTCCTCCTCTTGGGAGGCACCTGGTCCATTTTTCCAGGATCCAGGGCCTGTTCAGTGTTAGACATTTTTGCCTGTGACCTGGTCATAGCAAACACATCTGCAGGGATACCCAACATTTCTGCATGACTCCTGAGTTCCACTTCAGCCCAAGCTGAAGTTTCTAAATCATTGCCCAACAAGCATTCAACAGGGAGGTCTGCACTTATCACAACCTTCTTAGGGCCAGTTACCCCTCCCCAGGTGAAATTAACAACTGCCAAGGAATGGTCTGTCCTGACATTGCTAGCATTGGTCACTTGGCACATCTCACCAAGTATGATTTGCTCAGGAGCCACAAGATCTTTTGTCACCATGGTGACACTTGCTCCTGTGTCTCTGAATGCCAAGGCCTCCTTTCCATTGATTATAGGCTGTTGTCTGTATTTGCCCAGATTACTGGGGCTTACAAATAAGGAGGCCATATCCATGCCTCCATCACAGATCAACATAGCCTGAGTTGGAACTCTGACTAGGCCAGAGTCCATCTCAGATCCCAGGGTTAACCCTACTACACCCTTATTTGGAGCACCACCACTTGGTGCTGAACTAGGGGGAACAGTTGCCTTAGGGGCAGTAGTGGTTGGAGTTGAGTCCTTGGACTTGGTACAATCACTTGTCCAATGGGTCTTCTGTTTACAGATTTTACACCATGGCTTCTTCTTGCCTTTACCCTTGTTTGATTGTGACTCCCCACCAGATGCAGATTTTTGGGGCCCTTGAGAAGACTTCTGGTCTTTACCCTTCTCCCCACCTGTTAGAAATGGGGGTCTCTAGTTGGCAATGGCTGGCCACTGTCCAAGTAGGGACCCTTCTTCCTAAGTCAGAGTAAGAGGGCTACCCTCCTTGATACCCCTGCTCAACCCTGTGGTAACGTAGCACGAGCAGGTAGGCTTATCTCAGAGGCAGGGTGTGAAGCATTTATGACCATACACAGTAACACAGTGAGGAACACTACAGAGGGACACCACACAAGTAGTTATAAAAAATAAGTATCTTTATATAAAGGCAGATTTATCACAAGACCAATAACTGTAAAAGCCACAATACTGTCAAAAATAGGATAGCTATTGAAGGGCTGTCAAAGATAGTTCAAAGGTTGCAAGAATAAGGTTCAAATTCAAGGCAGGGGTCTCTGCGCCCTTTCTCGTTCAGAGGTTGCAAAAATAAGGTTCAAATTCCAGGCAGTGGTCTCTGCGACCCTTTCTCTCATAAGACTGTCAAAAATAGGATGGCTGTTGAAGGACTGTCAAAAAATAGTTCAAAGGTTGCAAAAATAAGGTTCAAATTCAAAGCAGTGGTCTCTGCGACCCTTTCTCTCACAAAGTACCTGGGTTTAGTAGCAAAACCAACAAAATGTCGCAAAGAAGTGGTAGCGATGATTCTCGGCACGCGAGGCCGGCGATGCGTTGGAAATCCTTGCCGCAAGGGAGGATGATGCGCCGATCTGCGTGATGCGTGCAGAGACACTGCGACCAACTTCTGCACGCTAGGCCGCCGATGCGATGACTTTCTTGCCGCGAGGGAGAAGTCGATGCGACGATCCTGTTGCGCTGTGCGATTGTGTTGCGATGCGAAGAGATGACGCTCCGCGAGGGAGCGACGAAATCCGGTGCGATGCGATGAAAATGACGGACGCACGGCGTCCGCAAAGCGATGTCTTGAAGCGATGATTTCTTTAGGGGTTGCGAGCGCTCGGCGACAGCAGCGCGATGATTTTTCCAGCGTGTCTCAGCTGCAGTGGCTCGCAAAGGGGCGTTAGCGATGGTTTCGTGTTGCGAGCACCCAGCGGCAGCAGCGCGATGATTTTTCCAGCGCTCTCGGCTGCAGCGGCTCGCAAACGTGCGTTAGCGACGATTTCCAGCACTCTTTTCTCTGAAGCAAAAGTAGAGGCCCTGGAACTCACAGGAGCCTCATCAGCAGATAGCAATCCTCGCAGGGAGGAAGCAGGAGGTTGGTGGTGGAGTCAGATGTGCCTGAGACTCCAGCAGGAGGCTAGCTCTTTTCCTAGCCCTTGGGTAATTGCTGTAACAAAAATAAAAGTTCTCTCAAAAGTCCTTTTCTCTCTTCTTCAAGGTCCAGTGGTCACTGCTGCAGGCCAGTGCAAGAAACAACACACAAGCACAGGGACAGTCACTTCCTGCAGATTCCTCCAGTGGCACGGACAGAGTTTCCTCTCCAGATCCAAAAGCAATACAAATTGTAGGGGTTTGAGCACAGATATTTATACCCCAAAAGTCTTTGTTCTCAGAAGCTACAAGTCACTGAACCTAGCCAGAACCAGTTCTGCTCAGGCCTGGAGCACTTTGTTTACCAGGCTGCATTCTTCCTTTCAGAAAGAGGGGTCTGCTAGCAGACACACAGTAGGAGGTGGAGCCAGCATTCACCTTGCCAGGCACAGCCCTATTCAGGTCAAGGAGCCACCCCTCCCCACACTCTAAATGCAGATCTCTCTATTCAACCCAGGTCTGACTCAGCCTGCCCTGCCCCTCTAAAACCAGACAGCCAATACACAACAGCAGAGCACACTGGAAGGCTTAGGCAAGAAAATACCTACTTTCTAAAAGTGGTATTTTCAAACACAGAATATAAAAATAAACTTCACTAAAAGATGTATTTTAATATTCTGAGCTCAGGCATACTAAATTCGTTTTTCTACCATGTTCCTGGGATCAGTTAGGACTATAGAATGTAATAGTCAAACTGCCCATTCTAGCCTATGAGGAACAGCCTTACAGTAGTGAAAAACGAAATGGGGCATAATTCACTACCAGGACATGCTACACACACCAAGGCATGTCCTACCTTACACATACAATGCACCCTACCATAGGGGTGACTTACAAGATGCCAAGGGAAGGTTCAGGGGCTGGGAAGTGGGTGCACTTCACAGCCAAGATGGCAGTTCTGGACTGCACACAGACACTGCAGTGGCAGGTCTGAGACACACTTTACAAGCTGCTTCTGTGGGTGGCACACATCAGTGCTGCAGGCCCACCAGCAGCATTTGGTTTACCAGCCCTGGGCACACATAGGCCACACTACTAGGGACTAAAAGGTAAACCAAATAAGCCAATCAGGGATATACCAATTCACATAGACATATTTACAAAGGGAGAGCATATGCACTTTAGCACTGAACAGCAGTGGTAAAGTGCCCAGAGTCATAAAACCAACAGAAACAGGTCAGCAAAAATACAGGAGGCAGGCAAAAAGTTTAGGGGTGACCCTGCAAAAAGGGCCATTTCCAACACCACCCTTATCAGAGTTTTTAGAATCTTGCTTCTTGGAGTCACCACCCTGGTTCTGACCCATTTGTCTGCCTTCTGGTCCAATTCTTGGGGAGAGGTCAGATCAGAGTCCACCAGGTACTGATGCAACAGCTGATTTTGACAGTTATTAATGATCTGCTCTCTCATAATTAAATTATACAATCCTTTGAAGTCCCACACCTTACTGCCAAGTAACCAGCCTTCCAGAGCTTTAGTAGCACAATCTACAAAGTCAACCCAGTCCTGAGTCTGTGCCTTTTGGGTGTCTCTGAACTTTATCCTGTATTGTTCAGTGGTTAAGCCAAACCCATCAATCAGAGCACTCTTCAGGACTTTGTAATTATCAGCATCCTCTTCTCTTACAGTGTGGAGCTTGTCTCTACCTTTGTCTGCAAAGGAGAGCCACAAGATTGCTGCCCACTGCTCCTGAGGGACCCTCTGTACCTTACAGGCCCTCTCCAGTGCAGTTATCCATTTGTGGATGTCCTCCCCACTCTGGTAGGGAGGGACAATCTTGTTCAGGTTCCTATGGTCATGAGTATGGTCTCTACCTCTAGGGACACTGTTGCTGCCACCATGGGGCTCTAGCCCCAACTTCTGAGAAGCTCTCTGAAGCTCCAGGGATTCCCTATCTAAGGCCAATTGCTCTCTCTTGATTCTCAGCTTAGCTCTCTCAAACTCAAGCAGTTGGCACTTCTTCTCATAAGAGGACTCCCTTTTATGAGAAGCAGAGGTCCTATGAGAAACAGAGCTCCCTACAGAAGTACCAGAATGATTAGATTCCTGAGAAGGAGATCTTGATCTTCTTGGTAAACTGTTAACCCTTCCAGGTGGGGTAAAGAGAGGGCCACTGAGGCCTCCTTCCTCACCTTCAGGAAGAATTGGATTGTCCAGGGTAGAATCATTTTGATCCTCCTGGCCATTGAAGTTCTCACTTCCTGGCCTTACCTCTTCTGCTGTCCCACCAAACTTGCCTGCCTCATCAGACCCTGGGGTCTTTCTGAGGTCATCTAAAATCAAACTCTCTATGAGACGTTGAGTGTTGGGGTTTTTCCCTGTCTTCAGTTTCCTAGATGTACACATGATTCTCAATTCTTGGAATGAGAGATGGTCATACTTAGTTGGCAAGGAGCCACCGGCTTCAGGCCTAGAAGACATACTAGTGTGGTGTGGTGTATGCACCTACCTACCCTAGTGGGAACTGAACTCTCTTGAGTTGGAGAAAGGGTGTGCTAAGCCCTTGACTTACCCAACTCTAAGTTCAGTAGAACTTACTTTATTCTAGTCTTGATTTATATGTACCTAAGTACCTTTAGTGGTTTTCAGTTAGTCACTCAATGAGATTATCTGGTAAAACAATAGCAAGCTTGAATCCCAACTGCTGCACACCAATGTGAGAAGTTGGCCTGGTATATGCTGTCCACTAATTAAAGTGGGCACCTTGCACCAGTCCAAACGACCCTTATTGATGATTAGGTTAAAGACAACCTTTATTGAAAGCTATCCTAGTGGTAGCTATGGAGAGCAGCCTTCAGGCTATGTCTCGAAGGAATGTAAAGCAGCTTGTTTTACCAGTATATAACCTCCTGAATGACCAAATGAAAGGAGAACCACACCAGGTGTATATAAAATATATGTATTTATGACTAAACACTCTCTACTAACCTCTTTATGAGATTAGAGAACAAGACACACAATATTAAATCACTAGAAAAACAGTAAATAGCAAAATACACAGCGGGCTCCAGGGGGAGACCGAATCATATACTAAGTAAGTGGTATAAGAACCACGACTTGACTAGACACAGTGCCTAGAGCACGTAGAATCGCTGGGACCCCAAGGAACCACCCAAGGTAGAGACACAGGGGACCCACGGAGGACGGGCGCAGTGTGGGAACACAGACGCGAGCTCCGTACAACTTTATGGGAAAGTCGCGGTTGGAAATTTAAAGATTAAGGACACTTAGGAGAGGACTTTAAGCAAACCCAGCTAAACATACAAGTTACTTACCTTCGGTAACGATGTATCTGGTAGAGACGATTCTAGCCGCAGATTCCTTAACGTAGAATTATCCCCAGGCGTGAGACTGGACCCGGAAAACTTTCTTTGCCCCAGCATCTCTGCGCGCCGGGGGGCGGTACCACGCGACTCCGCCCTGACGTTGTCCGCGGGCGTGACGTCAGCGAGGTCACATAAGCCCCGCCCCGGCGCGCTGACATCAGTTTTCTTCTGAGAACTTTTCCGCGCCACAACGCGGAGCCATCACAAACAAAACTGTGGAGAGTATGGGAACAGTGTGCGAAAAATCAGTGAAAAAGAGAAGAGAGGAACGAAAGGTGAGGAACAGCACCAATTGGAAAAGTGCCAAGCACTAAGGTACCAAAAAGTGATAGCAGCGAAAGCCATAGCAGGGAAAGAGCAGAGCACCGCCCCGAGGAGCAACCTTGCAAGCTAAGGCGACATCCCCGCTGGAGGCAGAACACATGTGAAAAACGCTATAGCAGAAGAGAGAGAGAGAGAGAATCTGCAATCACAATCCACAACAGTGAAGGGGCAACAAGCCCGAAACAGAGGAGGAACAGCAATTCACCCCCAGACAACACCATCAAGGAGGGCCGTATCCCCTGAAAGGAGCGAAAGGGCCGAGGTACAAGCAAAAAAAAAAACAACGCAGAGAACTGCAAAGGAATCAGAAACCCCAAGCCAGTAAAAGGAGAAGAGTCAAGGAGGCCCCTACACTGGGAGAAAAAACGAAAAGTGGAGGGAGGCAGAAGCACACATGAACCAACCGACCTCGGATCAGAAAGGAAGGGGTGGAACAATCAAGCAGAACGAAACATCCTGTCCGGGATCAGGCGAAGCATACCCCCACAGAGGACAAGCCACCCAGAGGGAGGCGAGTGCAGAAGACCAAACAGAAGGTCCTCGCAGAACGGGGAGGAAGGGCGGGTCGTGAAGGAATCTGCGGCTAGAATCGTCTCTACCAGATACATCGTTACCGAAGGTAAGTAACTTGTACATCTGATAGAGACTACTAGCCGCAGATTCCTTAACGTAGAATAGATACCCTAGCCATACCCAGAGGGGAGGAGGGTCTGCGAGAGAATCTCACCAGCTTGGAAGAACACAGGGCCCCAGCAGGGGATGTGTCACAGGGACAAGAAGGGCCCCAGCCCTCACCAAGCAGAAGTAAGCAAGAACGAGGCAAAGGGAAGGCCAGGAAAACCCAAGCCCATCTAAGGTACAACCGCCAGAAAACCCCGTAGGGGCAGACAGCGCCAGAGCAGCACCAAGGAAGAAAAGAACCACCCCAAACTCCAGGGAGAAGAGGTAGAACCGGAGGCAGAGCCTGCCGTAGGAAAACACAGACACAGCGATAGGGGGCAGCTGAACAGGCATCAGCCGCAAGGCAGCGGACAAGGCAGGAGCGGCTCCACAGCCAAAAGGCGCAGGAAAGAATAACGGCACAGGTGCGCAAAGCCCCAGCAGAACAAGAGGCAGGGGCACAAGGGAACACACCAAGGGCCACGGCGGTGGACTATAACGAGCAGGCAGGCGCAGCCGGCAACACCATGGAGCAGCGCACCCAGAACAAGCCAGGTGCAAGCCGAGGACAGCGACCAGGGAAATCCAGAACAATCCCCAAAGGGGGGCCGTGCCAGAGACACCCACCGGCCCACAAAAGAAGTGGGACCAGGCAGAAGAGAAAGAGGAGAGACATGGAGGACGGACCAGCCTGCAACCAGAGCACAGGAAAGCCAGAAGAAACTTAGCCCCCCTGGAACACCAGACAGAGGACCAGTCCGAAACGCCGGACAGGAAGGCGGAAACGCCACAACACGATGCCGTAGACGGCATGCCAGGCTGGTCTAGCGATGTAGCGAACACTGAGAATGACAGACGTTGGAGCAGCGCAAGCTGCACCAAGACAAAGGCAAAAGAGACCGCACCAGCGGTAAACAATGATGCCAGGAAAGGCAAGGAACCCGAAAAAGGGCATCCACACCTCCCCAGCGCAGGACAGAGCCATGTAACAGCTACAAGCACCCCACTTTGGGCATGATACGTCCCAAGGAAAACATGGGAACACCTCTTAGGAAAAAATTTCCGCATCAGAGGGCAAAACAGGAAGACCTGCGGACAAAACCGCAGACGGCTTACCAATCAGCCAACAAAAGAAGGTACAAAAGGCCCAATCTCAGGACCAACACGGCTTTACCAACAGCCAAAAGCACAAGTCAAAACAGAGGGCCGGACCAGCAGCCAACAGCACCGAAGGGCCAAGCGAAGGACCCTGAAGGGGCACCAACCATACAGAACACACAACCGGGTTACCGAGCACTAAGCTCCAGAAAAACAACGGAAGAACACCTCCCAGAACACACCAGAGGACCGACAGCCAGGTTCACTGAGGGGGAGGAGGAGGAGGAGGATGAAGCCCCGCAAGGAACCGCTGAATGGCAGAATCCGCAGGGGCGTGAAACAAAAGAGTGCCATCAAAAGGGAGGTCAACCAGACGCTCCCTAACATTCTCAGGGAAAACACTATCCCTCAACCATGCATGGCGACGGAGGGCCACCGAACTAGCCATTGAGCGACCAAGAGCCTCAGAGACATCAAGAGCCGAGCGAAGAATAAACGCGGCCAGCTCCCGGCCATCCATCACATGGTGCCGCAGATCAACGCAGGCACCCTCCTGAGAGGCACAAGACAGAAGGGTCTCCGCGGAATCCCACAAACTGGAAGTGGCTCTGGCTAACACACAAAGCGTGTTGAGCGCCCGCAAGGCAACACTGGAGGAAGCGAAGAAGTTACAAACCCAGGAATCTAACCACCGGGCCTCCCGTGATGGAGGAGACAAAATGAAGGCAAGGAAGGAAAGGCCGTCTGCAGAAGAGGGCCCAGAGTAGAAGGATTGAAGGAAAGACAGACAGGATCATGCGGAGCAGGACGGTGGCGGTGCAGGAGGGACTGGGGCACCGGGTCCCCCGTGGCAGGACGCCCCCAGGCCACCAAGAGAGAATTATGGAGCGAAGTTTCGAAGGGAAGAAGCAGCTCCCGTCCACCAGAGCCCTGGTAGAGAACCTCAAGCAAGTGGTCCGCGGGAAAATGTGCAGCCAGGTCGCCCATGCGCAAAATCCCAGCGGCCGTGGAAACAGCCTGTGCGAAAGCAGCACTCGCCTCCGTAGGGCAACGCGGTGGGGAGAGCAACTCCGCCGTGGGTGACGGCTGCACACTAAGCCGGCCGTCCCCCAGCCCAACCGGAGGAAGAAACGGCCAAGCCTGGAAAAGGGGAGGGTTGACAGAGGAGTGGGGAACCTGAGGCGCCTCAGGAGAAGATTGTGGGCGCGGGGATGGCGAAGAGCCCTCGTGGGAAGACGCCGGGGAGAAAGCCACTACGTGGCGTCCCGTCTCCGGGGAAGAAGAGACAAACAGTTGCCTGACCTCTGGAGAAGAGGGGGCCTCCGAAGAGAAGTCGACGACCCGACGTCGGCACGGCGCCGTGGAGTCCACCACTGGTGCCGGCGCGACATCTACCGGCTCCGAAGGGGACGCAGCGACGACCTCCACCACCACCTGCGCCGCGGGAGAACGGGGTGGGGACGGAGCAAGGGCGGCCAAAGAACGGCGCCGAAAAGGCGCCGACTCGACCTCCGACGAGGCAGCCGTCTGCGTGGAGAGACGAGGAGGGCCCGGGGACACGCCCCGGTCCTTAGCCAGCCCCTGCGGCGCCACTAGGGCCGATAGCCGCCGGCGCCTGAGCGGCGTCAACTCGGCCTCGGACAAGGCCGCCGCCTGCCCAGAGGACCGAGTAGGACTCGGGGACAAGCCACGAGGCCCGGCAACCTCCCGCGACACCACAGGGACCCCCACGGGGGTTTGCGGCGAGGCAGAGGCGCCGTGGGCCGAAGGAGGGAACCCCGTAGGGCCGCACCCCGACGACGCCACACCTCCAAGACCTGAAGCCGAACCTGTCGGTGCCGGAGCCACCGGCGACTCCGCAGAAGGCGCCGCACGTGGCAGGGGATCAGCGGATGTCCCAGGAAGAGGAGGAGGAGGAGCCAAGTAGGCCTGCAGGGCCGCAGCATAGGCCTCCATTTGGACTCTGGATCTGGACGCCCCCGTGCCGTGAAACGGCGGGTACGGCGGCGACGTGCGAGGCCGCACGACCCTCGGAGAACCTGCGCCCCCCACAGGGCGGGGACCGGGCCTCGGGGACAAGCTGTGACACTTACCAACGGGCGAGCGACGCCCCTGCGGCCTCGGGGAAGGACGATGTCGGAGGCGGAAGCGGCGGTTCTTGGCCCCTCCCGCTGGGGACGGACGCGATGATGACGCTGACCTGGACATGCGGGCCGAAAGGAGTTTCATCCGGCGCTCCCGCCGGGACTTCGGTTTCATCTGCTGACAAGCCTCGCAGTCTGTGGAGTCATGGTGCTCCCCCAAACACCACATACAAATAGGGTGAGGGTCCGTCGCCGAAATCTGGCGCGTGCAAGACGAGCACGTCTTGAAGCCCGAAGGCATTCGCACACTGTTCTCAAGGGAACGCAAAGCGTTGAAGAAGAAGAAGGAGGCCTGAAAACAGGCCAGGTGTGAGAAGTTGGCCTGGTATATGCTGTCCACTAATTATATTGGGCACCTTGCACCAGTCCAAACAACCCCTTATTGGAGATAGGTTAAAGACAACCTTTATTGAAAGCTATCCTAGTGGTAGCTATGGAGAGCAGCCTTCAGGCTAAGTCTTGAAGGAATGTAAAGCAGCTTGTTTTACCAGTCTATAATCTCTTGAGTGACCAAATGAAAGAGGACCACACCAGGTATATATTTAAAATATATGTATTTAGTCTTAAACACACCCTCTAGTCTCTTTATGAGGCTAGAGTTCGAAGTACATAAGTTACAAGTCGAATATCAACAGTAATAGCACAAATACACGTTTGAGCCCTAGGGGCGTACCAAACCATATACCAATAAAGTGGTATAAGAACCACGACTGAGCTAGACACAAGGCCTAGAGCCTGTAGAAGTGCTTGGCCCTCAAGGAACCACCCAAGGTAGTGACACAGGGGACCCACGGGGGACGCGTGCAGTGTGAGAACACAGCCGCGAGCCGCCGTTGACTTCTATTGGGAATGTCGCAGTTGGAGTTTTAAAGAAAAAGGACACTTAGAGGAGGACTTGGAGCAAACCCCTTTAGAACTAGGTTGTTCTAGAGTCTATACCCACGGGAGCACCGGAGTATTCGAGTTACCTCACCCAGGCAAGCCGGGTGCATAGGTGTCTTTCGGGGTCGGGTTTCGTCGTCGTTTTCAATGGCGATCTGCTGCAAAGTGCTGCTGGCGACCAAGTCGAAAGTGTTCGGGTGGATCCAAGGGTGGATCGAAGATCTGAAGAACCTGACAGCAGAGGGGACAGAGTCTGGGTCACTAGCCAGTGACCAGGAAGGCGATGAGCAGATGCCCACCGATGTCGGGTGCTTCAGGTAGGTTGACGATCATCTTGACTCTTCAGCCACGAAGTCCAGGAGGCGTCGACGACGACCAGGAGCTGGATTCGAGCTGTACCACGACGTCTGTCGACTGCAGGGGTGTCGGCGACCGGATTGGACCCAACAAGCCTTGGCAACGGCAAGTCATGTGGAAATAGAAGAAGGACGGTGGTACAGACCAGCAAGGTCTGAGGGACTCACCCAGCGAGGGCAAGTCAGGGCACGTCTGGAGCAACCAGGGAAGCCCAAGCAGAAGTAGAGTAGCCTTCAGGAGGGCCCACTAGCCAACGGACTAGCGACCGCGAAGGAGCCTCGAGTGGACGCACTTGGAGCTGGCTCACAGGACACTCGTGGAGTGGAGGCCAGTGATCTTCGGTGCAGTCGGTGCTGGAGGCGGGGGCTACTTGGAGCCCAAAGCACAACTTCATGGGAGACCAGGAAGAGGAGGCAGTTGCAAATGTGCTCGGTGTCCAGAGGCCACGGTTCCACGTTACCCACGACAGCTACGGGCCTCAGCTTTGCTGGGGACTCAGGGCAGCCTCGGGGAAGTCTGGAAATCCACCTCTGGTGATGCAAAGACTTCGGCGTCCGGTGGGAGCTTCGGCGATGCAGACCGGACAATTGCTTCTTTGGTGCCTGCCAAGCAGGGAGTCACTCCTTGACCCCAAGGGAGATTCTTCAGTCCTCTAGTCTTGAGTAGAGCGTCGAAGTTCCAGGATTCAGTTACAGAGTTTCGTCCAGGGATATCTAAAGTCCTAAGGACTGGGGTCCCATACTTGTACTAAGTTAGGGGATTGGACATACTCTGGGGACCCACCTATGGGAGGGTCAGGGAAGAGGGGTGGTTACACCCATTCCCTTTGTCCAGTTTCGCGCCAGAGCAGGGGCAGGTAGCCCCTGCAACCGGTTTGAACTGGCATATGCACAGGGACACCAAATGTGCCCCCAGTGCAGTACTTCAAAGCACCAGAGGGTGCTCCCGCCCAGCCCCAATACACACTATCCTGTCTGGGGAGGTGGTTACACCTCCCTGTGACAGGAAACCTATTGTCCAGGCCTCCCCTGCCGGAGTTTGTCAGCAGCAGGAGGCCAGACCCGTGTCTGTGGCAGCGGCATCCATTTTGTGATGCCAGGGCTCTGGAAAGAAGTTACCGGGTAGCCCGGTGTGTACATGTCTCTCCTTCTAGAAGGGTGGAATGCTACCCCCGCCGCCAGGATTGGCGGGGGGGGGGTAGTATTCCAAGATGTTTGACACCAAACACGACATGTTTTGGTGCAGCCAGTCCAAAGTTAGCATTGTACCGCGAGGACATAATGCACTTAAGAGTATATGGTCAGGCTGTACCTCAAACAGCATCAGAGGAGGGACTCCGAATGCTGCAGAGGGGCTCTGCTCATGCAGGGGCACCCTCTCACATAAAAACCAAGCACTCTGCCTTCAGGATTGTTAAGGCCTGCCATAGGAGTGACTTATAGGTTTACATGTGTGTGCAATTGTAGTGATAAAGGTAGCCTATATCTCAGTAAGGGGTGCATGCACCACCTTACCCAGGCTGCAGTAGCAGACCTGTGGTGTCATTTTGGCTGGCCTTCTAGGGGTGGCATAATACATGCTTCAGCCCCTGGCAGGCCTCTGGGGTACCTATGCCCTGGGTACATAGTATACCATATACTAGGGACTTATAAGGGCACTCCAGATTCCAATCAGAGATGTGCCTAAGGCACATGGAAACCATTTTATAGAGGAAGCAGATAGACTGGGGCCCTGAATAGCAGGGTCCCAGTCCAACTAAGTCATAAACCAGCAAAACACCAGGAAAAAAGTGGGGGCAACCATATAGTCAGATTCCACCTTCCTACACCAGGGACACGATCCAGATCCGCGTGGCACGCGGAAAAGAAGGAAACTGATGTCAGCGTGCCGGGGCGGGGCTTATGTGACCTCGCTGACGTCACGCCCGCGGACGTCAGGGCAGAGCCGCCCCCCGGCGCGCAGAGATGCTGGGGCAAAGAAAGTTTTCCGGGTCCAGTCTCACGCCTGGGGATAATTCTACGTTAAGGAATCTGCGGCTAGTAGTCTCTATCAGATATAGAAGGTTCTAAGGCCAGCACCCTTCAGAGTACCGAGGTACCCGTGTTACCTATCCCAGAGGAGCCGGGTGCATAGGGGTCAAGTGGTGTCAGAAACCCTCGTCGTTTTCAATGGCGTGATGCGAAAAAGTACTGCTGCCGTGGAGAAGAAAAGTGTCCGGTGTGATCCAAGCCTGGATCGGAGATGAGAAGAACCTGAAAGCAGAGGGGACAAAGTCTGGGTCACTTCACGTGACCAGGAGCGGAGCAATCGAATTCCCACCGATGTTTGGTGCTTCAGGTGAGTAGAGGTGAAGCTTGACTCTGCAGCCACGGGGACCAGGAGACTTCAACGACAACCACGGTCCGGATTCGAGCTGACCCACGAAGGATGTCGAGTGCTGGGGGGTCAGTGTCCGGATTGAACACCAACAAGCCTTGGCAACTGCAACCCATGCGGTCAGAGGAAAGATGCTTCTGTGAGGACCAGCAAGGTCCTGGGGACTCCCCAAGCGATGGAGAGTCAGGGCACGTCTGGAGCAACCAGGCAAGCCCACTGAAAGTTAAAGTTGCCTTCTCTTGGACCCACAGGCCAACGGACCAGGGATCGCGAAGGGACCTCGAGCTGAATCACCAAATACCAGCCCACGGAACACTCGTGGAGTGTAGGCCGGAAATCTTCGGTGGAATTGCTGCTCGGGGTCAGGACTACAAGTAGCCCAAAGCACAGCTTTAGGGATCGCCGAAAAGCATATGCTGCTGCAAATGTACACGGTGCCCAGGGGTTCAGGTTGCACGGTCCCCAAGAGGGATACGGGCCTCAGAATTGCTGAGCGCGCAGATCAACCTCAAAGACCACGGGAACCCACCTCCTGTATTGCAGAAACCTTCGGAGTCCTTCAGGAGCTTCGTAGATGCAAACCGGTCAGATGCGTTTTAGGTGCCTGTTCAGCAGGGGAGTAACTCCTTTACTCCAAGGGAGATTCTTCAGTCATCCAGCGTTGTGCAGATCGTCGAAGTACTTGGTTTCTGTAGCAGAGTTTAGTCCAGGTAATATCTAAAGTCCTGTAGTCAGGGGTTCCTACTTTATACCCAAGGAAGGGGTGGGACAAACTCTGGGGACCCACCTATGGGAGGGTCAGTACAGAGGGGTGGCTACACCCATGTCCTTTGTCCAGTTTCGCGCCAGAGCAGGAGCAAATGGCTCCTGCAACCGGTTTGAGCTGGACTATGCACAGGGACACCAAATGTGCCCCCAGTGCAGACATCAAAGCACTCTGAGAGTGCACCCACCCAGCCCCAATACACTAAAGCCTGTCTGGGAGGTGGTCACACCTCCCTGTGACAGGAAACCTATTGTCAAGCCTTCCCCTGCCGGAGTTTCGTCCAGCAGCAGGAGGGCAGACTCGTGTCTGTGGCTGGCAGCATCCATTTTGTGATGCCAGGGTTCTGTGAAGCTGGTACCGGGTGTACCGGTGTTGTCATATTTCTCCCTCTAGGAGGGTGGAATCATACCTCCCACACCAGTTACTGGTGTGGAGGTATGATTCCAAGGTGTTTGACACCAAACAGGACATGTTTCCATGCAGCCGTTTTAAAGTTAGCATTTACCGCGAGGTTATAATGCACTTAAGTATATATGGTTGGCTGCATCACAAACAACCCCGGAGAATAGGTTCCGAAGGCTGCAGACGGGCTCTGCTCATGCATGGCCACCCTCTCACATAAAACCCAGCACCCTGCCTTCAGGATTGGTAAGGCCTGCCATAGGGGTGACTGATGCACAAGTTACTAACTTGTGTAACGATATATCTGTAAGAGACTGTAGTTAGTGACAGATTCCTTACCTTAGAATATCCCCAGGCGTCAGGCTGGATCCGGAAAGTTTTGCGTAGCAGTACCCTTGCGCGTCGGTAGGCGGCGTCGTGCGGCTCCGCGTCCGTCGTCGAGATTGCCGGGATGACGTCGCGGCCAGTACTTAGACGCCGCCCATGCGCGCTGGCATCAGTTCTGTACACGACTTTCCGCGCCAGGAACGCAGAGCCATGCAAGAAGCTGACATTGGTGTCTGAAAAAATACTAGGGCCCTGAAAGGGATGTCCTTAACCCTAGAAATCAGTTCGCAGAACGGGGAGGATGGGTGGGCGGTAAGGAATCTGTCACTAACTACTGTCTCTTACAGATATATCGTTACATAAGTTAGTAACTTGTGCATCTGAAAGAGACACGTTAGTGACAGATTCCTTACCTTAGAATAGATACCCCAGCAATACCAACCCCGGTGGTGGGTCTGCGAACAAAGATCAGACAAGGAAGTCTCGGAGATCAGAACGGCCAAAGAAGCCGTCTCTCCGGACTTGGCTGTCAAGGCAGTAATGCTTGGTAAACGTGTGCAGCGAGGCCCACGTAGCTGCCTGACAAATGTCCTGCAATGGGACACCACGTCCCAAAGCCGTGGTGGCGGCTGTCGCACTGGTGGAATGGGCACGTAGCCCAACAGGGGACTCCTTCTTAGCCAAAGAATAGCAGGCCTTGATACACAAGACGACCCAGCGGGAGATGGTCCGCTGGTGTACCGCCCGACCTTTTTTGGCGCCCACGTAGCCAACAAAGAGCTGGTCGTCCACCCGGAACTGCTGTGTGCGGTTTAGATAAAATGAAATCGCATGTTTTGGGTCCAGACGGTGGAGCCTCTCTTCCTCTCTAGAAGGATGCGGAGGCGGAAAGAAGGTGGGCAAGGTGATGGTCTGCCCAATGTGAAAAGCAGTAACCACCTTTGGCAAGAAGGACGGACGCGTCCTAAGAACAACCTTGTCTGGATGGACAGACAGAAAAGGGGGTTTGCACGAAAGAGCCTGGAGCTCACTCACCCGCCGAGCGGAGGTGATGGCCACCAGAAAGGCTGTCTTCAGAGTGAGAAGACGAAGAGGACAGTTATGTAGAGGCTCAAAGGGAGCGCACATTAAAAAGGTAAGAACCAAGTTCTAGTCCCACTGAGGCATCACAAACGGAACAGGAGGGAAGAGGTGTGTAATGCCTTTAAGAAACCTGTTAACAACAGGGGACTTGAAAAGGGAGGGCTGATCAGGAAGCCTGAGGAAGGCCGAGATTGCACAAAGATAGCCCTTGATGGTACCCAGGGCAGAACCCTGTTGGGCCAGAGAAAGAAGGAACAGAAGAACCTCAGAAAGAGGGGCAGAAAGGGGATTCACAGCCTTTGCTGTGCACCATGCCACAAACTTGGGGACTTGAAAAGGGAGGGCTGATCAGGAAGCCTGAGGAAGGCCGAGATTGCACAAAGATAGCCCTTGATGGTACCCAGGGCAGAACCCTGTTGGGCCAGAGAAAGAAAGAACAGAAGAACCTCAGAAAGAGGGGCAGAAAGGGGATTCACAGACTTTGCTGTGCACCATGCCACAAACTTGTTCCACCTGCAGGCGTATACCACCTTAGTGGAGGGACGCCTGGCTGCCAGAATCACATCACAAACTTCGGGAGGCAAGTCGAAAGGAATCAACTGCCGCCGCTCAATCTCCACGCAAGGAGGTGGAGACTGGACAGGTTCGGGTGGAGGACCGTCCCCTGCTGCTGCGACAGAAGATCCTCCCGAAGAGGCAGACGGATCGGGGGATCGACGCTCATATTGAGTAGCTCGGGATACCAAACTCTTCGAGCCCAGTCCGGAGCCACAAGAATGACTTGGGCCCGGTCGCGCCGAATCTTCTTCAACACTCTGGGTAGAAGTGGTATAGGCGGAAAGGCGTACAACAGACCGCAACTCCACTCGCGACGAAAAGCATCGCCGAGCTAGTGTCGCCTTGGAAATTCCAACGCGCAGAACTGATGACATTGCGCGTTCTCTTCGGTGGCGAATAGATCTAACCAAGGCTCTCCCCACTGTAGAAAGAGTCCTTGCGCCACCTCCGAGTGAAGACGCAATTCGTGATCCATCATGCACCTGCGGCTGAGTTCGTCCGCCCTGGCGTTCAAGGAACCTGCCAGGTGTTGAACCATCAGGCGCATGCCCTGAAGTTCCAGCCATGTCCAGAGACGCAGAGCCTCCTAACATAGGGTCCACGACCCCACCCCGCCTTGTTTGTTGCAGTACCACATGGCGGTGGTGTTGTCTGTGAACACCTGCACTACCTTCCCTTTGAGAGAGGGAAGGAATGCTTTGAGTGCAAGTCGGATCGCCCGGAGCTCCAGAAGGTTGATATGGAGCCGGGACTCCGCCGGAGACCAGAGGCCTCTGATCTCCGCCTCTCCCATGTGACCGCCCTATCCCAGAAGGGACGCGTCCGTCACAACTGTGTGCTCTGGCTGGGGAAGGGAGAGAGATCTGCCCATGACCCATTGCCGGTTCGAGAGCCACCACTGCAACTGTCTTGCAGTTCCCTCCGAGATCTGGACGTAATCGGACAGGTTCCCTTGATGCTGCGCCCACTGGAACTTCAGGTCCCACTGCAGAGCCCACATATGCCATCTGGCATGATCGACCAGCAGGATGCAGGAGGCCATGAGGCCCAGCAGCCTCAGGGTCATCCGTACCGAAACCCAGGATAGAGGCTGAAAGATCGGAATCATAGCCTGAATATCCTGGACTCGCCGTTCGGGAGGATAGGCCCGAAACTGCGTTGTGTCCAGAACTGCTCCGATGAAAAGGAGCTGTGGAGAAGGAATCAGGTGCGACTTCGGCACGTTGATGGAGAACCCCAGCGAGTGCAGGAGTTCGGCCGTAGTCTGGAGGTGGGAGACGACTGCCTGGGACGAGCCCGCCTTCAACAACCAGTCGTCGAGGTAGGGGAAGACTGGAACCCCTGCCCGGCGCAGATGAGCTGCGACCACCGCCATCACTTTCGTGAACACCCGAGGGGCGCTGGTAAGGCCAAAGGGGAGCACGGTGAACTGAAAATGCTCGAGGCCTACCGTGAACCGCAGGTAACGCCGGTGGGCCGGCAGGACGGGGATGTGAAAATATGCGTCCTGCAAGTCCAACGCTACCATCCAGTCTCCAGGGTCGAGGGCAGTCAAGACCTGAGCTAGGGTGAGCATCTTGAACTTCTCCTTCCGGGAGGAAGCGATTGACGTTCCGGAGGTCCAAGATAGGACGCATGTCCTCCTTGTCCTTTTAGGCACCAGAAAGTAGTGGGAGTAACAACCACGCCTACTTCTGGGGTCGGAACGCGCTCGATGGCCCCCTTGGCCAAGAGGGCCGCAACTTCCTTCTGAAGAAGCACCAAATGATCTCCCGACATGCGGTGGCATTGAGGTGGCATGGCTGGGGGGGTAGTCTCGAAGGGGAGGGAGTAACCCCTTCGGACAATGTCCAAGACCCCACTTGTCCGATGTGATGGCACGCCAGTGGTGAAGGTGATGGCGGACCCTGCCCCCCACTGGCGTGCTGTGGACCTGAAAGGATGGACTAGGAGGGCTTGGAGGCCGCGGACAGGGCGGAGGTGGTGGCCTGACCCGCACGCTGGTTGCCCGACCAGCCACGGCGGGAGCCACGCCCTCGGCAGCGGGAAGACGTTTGCTGCGCGGGCCGGTGGCTGGGCAGCGGACATGACTGGGCGCCCCTTCCGTGGCCACGAAAGGGTCGAAAAGCAGACGGAGGCGGAGGGCGCACAGCAGAAAGGCCCAGGGACTTGGCTGTAGCCCGCGAGTCCTTAAAGCGCTCCAGCGCATGGTCTGCTTTGTTGCCGAAAAGGCCGACACCATCAAAGGGCATGTCCATAAGTGTGTTTTGGACATCGCCCGAGAAACCAGTGGTCCTCAGTCAAGGCGTGACGGCGCATCGCCACTGTCGTCGCAAGCGATCTGCCTAGCGAGTCGGGGTGTCTAGGCCACATCGGATGGTATATTTTGCTGCATCTCTTCCTTCCGCAATGGCGCGGGAAAGCAGGGCCTGGGCCTCCTCAGGACACTGGGGCAGGATCTGCGCCACCGAATCCCACAAGGAGTGGGTATATCGGCCCAAGAGGCAAGTGGTGTTGACAGACCTCAAGCCAGCACTGGCGGAAGAAAAACCTTCTTCCCAAATTGGTCCAGTTTTTGGATTCCCTATCCGGGGAGCGGTAGGGAAGGCGCTTTGAGAGGCAGAGGCTTGGACAACCAAGCTCTCAGGGGTGGGGTGTTGGGAAAGGAACAGGGGGTCGCCCGGAGCAGGGCGATGGCGTCGGGCTACGTTCCTATCCACTGGAGCCCCTGTGGTGGGCTTGGACCAGGTGCCCAAAATAACGTCCGAAAGTGCATCGTTGAACGGCAGCAGTGGCTCCGAAGGAGGTAGCCGCCGGCTGAAGCACTTCAGTCAGGATGTTAGTCCTGACAGCCACTGTAGGTAACTGGAGGTGCAGGGCCTCAGCTGCCCTACGCAACACCGTAGCAAAGTTTGCTCCCTCCTCCGTTGCCACGGAAGGAGGAGACAGCATGCCAATGTCAGGAGAGGTGTCCAGACCACTGGCATCCCCAAGTTCCTCAGCCCAGTCCTGATCATACTCACATTGGGCAGTGAGATGGTCCTCAGACCCTCCCAGTTCTCTTCGTCCTCCAAATCAGGGTCAATGTAAGGAGGAGGGACATGTAGGACCCAGGTCTCATCGACGCCGGAACCGGCGTCAATCGACGTCGGTCCGGCGCCGAGTCCGAATCCGGAGAGAACCTGGGGATGACGCCGGGCGGCGTCGTGAACGGCACCGGTGAAAGCGACGCCGGTGGAGGTGTCGTTAGGTCTACGGGCGTCGACGGGGGTTGTGGCAGCACCGGGGCCGGAGCCGAGGCCGGGGCTGGTGTTGCTGGCGGCGCCGGGACCGGACTCGCCGGCGGAGCCGGGGCCGGAGCCGCCGGCGGAGCCGCAGGAGGAACCCCACTAGGGCCCGCGGGGCCCGAAGGCGCACCGGGCGGACCTTTAGGCCCGAAGAGGCGGGCCATGGCCGACAGGAACTCCTGTATTTCGGCCGGAGTCGCCGCCGAACCCGGGAAGGGCGGGTAATGCGACGGCGGCTCCACAGGCACTCCCGGAGCCGCGGGGACGGTGCCGTCGGGACCCTCAGCCGAGTCGCGCGACCGGGCGAGGGAAGTCGTCGAGCGATGGCGCTTCTTCGACTTCTTGTGCTTCGACTTACCGGAGGAGTGCGAAGACTTTGACCCCGAAGAACGATGAGGACTCCGCGACCGGCCCCTAGACCTCTCTCGTGACCGGGGCTTGGATTGGCGCGGAGCCGACTGCCGGACCTCGAGGAGCTTTCGAGACTGCTCTCGCAAAGCCTTCGGATGCAAGGCCCGACAGTCAGGGCACGACTTGGAGTCGTGGTCGCGCCCGAGGCAGTAGACAGTCTTGATGCGGGTCCGTGATCGACATCATTCGACCACAGGCGTCGCATGGCTTGAAGCCGGGCATCCCTACCGACACCTAGGAGTCGAACGACTCGAGAAAACAGTGACAAAAAGTCACAAAAAGTTCCGTCAAAAAATGACTGGGGCACTGCTCTCTCCGGATCTGCGCTTACTGGCGCGGAAAAAGAAAGAACTAACGTCAGCGCGCATGGGCGGCGTCTAAGTACTGGCCGCGACGTCATCCCGGCGATCTCGACGACGGACGCGGAGCCGCACGACGGCGCCTACCGACGCGCAAGGGTACTGCTACGCAAAACTTTCCGGATCCAGCCTGACGCCTGGGGATATTCTAAGGTAAGGAATCTGTCACTAACGTGTCTCTTTCAGATAGGTTTATATGTGCAGTGATTAGGATAGATATAGTGAACCTATATCTAAGTAAGGGGTGCATGCACCACCTTACACAGGCTGCTGTAGCAGACCTGTTGTGTCATTTTAAATGGTCTCTCAGGGGTGGCATAATACATGCTGCAGTCCCTGGGAGGCCTCTGGGGTACCTATGCCCTGGGTACATAGTATACCATATACTAGGGAATTATAAGGGTACCCCAGAATCCAATCTGGAGTGTACCTAAAGTACATGCAATCAATTTGGAGGACAACGCAGATAGACTGGGGTCCTGAATAGCAGGATCCCAGGCAGACTAAGTCGAAAACAGTGAAACATCGGCAAAAAGTGGGGGTAACTATAAGAAGCAGATCCTACTCTCCTACAAAGAAGTCTGGCTATGTGACGTCGAAATGGCCACCGGTGATCTTGAGGAAGAGAAAGAAGATCGGCTTGACAACGTGCGGTGAGATTCTGCTCTCGACGTCGGTGATGGCGACGGAGAAAAACTCACTGAGCGTGAGCCCGTAGCAGCTTTGTGCTTCGACGTCGAACGTCAGAGTCTGGACGCTGAGGGAGACCGCTGTCTCCACGCCGAACGCCTTCGTGGTATTGTTGACGGAGACCTCTGCCTCGACGTCGACCGTCTTGCCGTCGGAGGAGTCTTCTGTCTCGACGACAAGTGTCTCTGCGCTGACATCGACGGAGACCTCTGCCTCGACGTTGAACGTCTGTGCGCCGAAGACTGGTGTCTCGACGTCGATCTTCTCTGGGATGAAGCCGACGGAGTCCTCTGCTTCGACGCCGGAGACGGCGTTTTATGCCTCGACGTCGATGACCTATGTACAGATCTTGACGGAGACTTGTGCCTCGACGTCGACAGCTCAAGGATGTGCTGAGACGGAGTGTCCCGTCTCAACGTCGGATGTTTGGCCAACGCCGACGGAGACCTGTTCCTCGATGTTGATCGTCGCCTGGTTGACACCAACGGAGGGTCTTTTACCTGACTCAACGCTGAAGCCGCCGTCTTCGGTCTTGGAGTTGAACGATGCGAGTGCACCGCTGAAGACTTCAACGACGACATCTGCTTCTTCGCCGGCGGTAGGTTCGACGCCGATCCCGACGCCGAAGGTGAACAGATCGGTATCTTGATCCTCGACGTCGATCGTGGTCTGAGTGAAAAGTAGAAAACCTCAAAAGGTTTAGATAATTTTGACAAAAAAGTCAAAAAGGACAGAGCAGTGGAATCCAGGGTCCTGACTGAAGGAGCCGGAAAGAACAACTGACCTAACTGTCACCCCTGAGGCATGATGGGAAGCTAGAGGTCATGGCTGCCTTAAAGGCACGGTGCCAGTTTTTGTGCATTTGCTTTCTGTTTCTATGCTATTGGCTTACAATGCAGCCTGTAGGCTAACAATGCCTGCTCTTTTTGCAGTTTTCATGAGTTCTACTCATTAAAAAGAGTCCAAGTAATACTTGCCCTACTGTGGTTCATATATTCTTTATGTGTTTGCACAAGTATTTATTATATTATTGCATTGTTTAGCCTCCTATATGGGGCTGCATTGGTATGAGAAAAAATGATATATGTATATATATATAGAGCTGTATATATATGTTTTTCATATATATTTTTTATTATTTCCGGGGTCCCCGCGCATGGGCGGGAATATTCAGTGCTTATGACTATTGATGAGGATCCCCTGGAAGAGAACCACCTCTATCGCACCTTTCTGCAGTAAAGCAAGAACCTCCTGCTGCAGGAGCAGCAAATGGTCCTCTGAACACCAGCCCTGGCGAGGAGGGTAAGGAGGTGGAAACTCTCGGAAGTGTAGGGCGTACCCATTTTCCACATGATTCAAAACCCAAAGGTCTGATGTAATAGATTTCCAATCTTGTAGAAAATGGGACACCCGACCCCCTACAGGACCAACATGCTCCAAGATGGGGGATCTAGAGCTGCTTTCCCGTGGTACTAGCGGTGGGGGCAGGGGAGGAAGAAGAGGAGGAGGTGAGTTGCCGAGAGGCCCCCCGCAGACGACCTCTACCCTTTACTCTGTACGACCTCCCCAACAAGCATGTGGCATTAGTTGACTTTAACGTCATACTTGCAGAGGAGAAAAACTTCTTGGCAGACTGCTCCAATTTCTGAGAGTCCCTCATATGGGAAACAACTGAGCCGACTGCTTAGAGCAGGATGCCTGCACCACCAAGCTTTCGGGTGAAGGATGGGCAGGATCAGCAGGAGCAGGCTTATACCTTCTTGCCACAGTCCT
Source organism: Calotriton arnoldi (assembly GCA_963921515.1). NCBI lineage: Eukaryota > Metazoa > Chordata > Amphibia > Caudata > Salamandridae > Calotriton > Calotriton arnoldi. The sequence continues at coordinate 2,533,969 of CAWUFW010001426.1, read as the reverse complement.
TGAAACAGCAGGGGCAGATAAGGGTTTCTGCCACACCTCCAGAATCGGCTGTTAAAGCCTTATTAAAAGGCAATAGAGGTTCTACAACAGAAGATGGTGAATGCAACACCTCAGTAAGAATATTTGGCCTGACCTCAGCTGTGGGCAATTAAAGGTCCAAATGTTCAGCAGCCTTCCTGATGACAGCATGGTATGGTGCAACATCCTGTGAAGGTAAGGCTTTTGGCGATGAAAGCTCCCACTCCGGGGAAGTGTCTAAACCACTGGCCTCCCGAAGCCCCTAGAATTCATCAACGGAAGCACGGATTTCTCCTTCTTCCGCCTCATCCTGCTGGTATTCCTCTTCTTCCAGCAGCCTTTGGGCTTCTCTCCTTGAACGCATTTTCGGGATCGGCGTCGGCGGCGCCAGAGACATCGGCGACAAAGGAGGACCCTCAGAAGCGGTCCAAGGCGCGGCTCAAAGTCGAGAAGATGATGGCCCAACACCAGATGGTGCCGGAGACTGTGGTATCAGAGTCGAAAACCTTGGAGCTGTAAACTGCCATGACGGCGCCGTCGGCATAAAGGGCACAAAGGGTTCCTGGGCATATTGTTGAGGGATGCCCAAATTGAAGGCAAGCGGACCCATGGGGCCAGACGGCGCACCGGTAGGGTAGGATGCCTTGGTAAACATGCCAAACATCGAATTGAGAAAATGCGACGGATCCGACCCCGGGCCTGGAAAAGGTGGATAAGGAACAGAGCTGGTTCCAATCGAGGCCGCGTGGAAGGCTGAGGCTGCGGCACCGGGGACGTCGGATCCGGTACAGACAAAGCCACAGGAACAGGAGAAGACTCCCTGGGCTCCGGAGAATTACTGGGTGCCGGTGAAACCTGGAGGCCGCCCATGCCATGAAAAGCTTGGCCTCACGCTCTTTCAGTGCCTGCGGATTCATCTTCCGACAACTGGAACAACCTTCAACGTCGTGGTCCGACGAAAGGCACTAGAGACAGTCTACAACAAAGAGGTTATACTGTTCCTATGGAATGAGAGACAATACACAGGGGATTCTTAACCGACTAATCTAGTAGAATCAAAGTAAGGAATCCATTATGTTGGATTAGAATGCCCTCACACACCCTGTCGGGTGTCATGCTTCATCATTGGGCGGCTCCTCGTCGGGTCGGCGGTGCAATACCCGACGGGCTCCCTATAATAGGGGCACTTTATCGGAGATCTTTTTCCAAACGCCGTCAGGTGAAGTGCGGGTGGGGGGCCTCATATGTGTAGATGTGTGTGAATGGTGATAGTGAATGTAAAATAGAGTAGGGGTACCTATGAAAACAACTTTAATCAGGGGGTCTCCTACCCTAGGTAAAAACAAAAACTAAGGCGTGAAGCTGAGATTCTATCTCAGTTAATGACGCTCTTATGAGTGATCGGTCAACATGTTTCTCGCCAAAAATGAATATTCAACAGGCGATTCGTCAGGACCAGGTGAATAACTATCTACAACTAAAAATCAATAGAAGCTGTGGCAACATACTCACAACAACCATACGACTAAAAGGTCGAAGTGCCTGGTAGTGCAGGAACTTCCTAAGAGAGAGAATGCATCACAAGAGTCAATGTAATGTGATAATGACTGACTTCTTAACAAATAGTCTGTGTTAAACTGTCTCTCGGTACATTAAAATGAGCATGAATCATTAAAACGCTGTGAACCCATTACATGTCACGGTGTCAAACGGTAAAAACATCAGGTGAACAAGCATCAAATTACACCCAATGTGACACACGTGGAGGTAACAGAACGAGCAGAAAAGAGGGTCTTACCCGCAAAAATGAACTGACCAGGCATCACAGTACCCGGTAGGTTGTACACATGAGGAGTTCCTCATGTACTGAAAACCAGCATGGAGAAGAAAGAAGAAGAAACAACTAGCATGTCAACAAGGTATATAATTAAATAAACAATGGCACACTCACTCGTGTCCACACATGACCTCCTGAGACCTGTCAAGTATGGTGATGAAACGACATCAGCTATCAATGTAGCGGTTAGGTGTGGGTCCACAAACTAAGAATATCTATATTATTATAGTACAAAGTATTTATGAGTATGCACCTCAAGGGGCATGGTGATTTACCAAGTGCGTCCTAAACGTTAAATGTGACTGAGCAGTCACCCTCGTCAGCGTGACTCCGGTAAGGATCAGCGATACAGCTGAGAGTAAATTCTATCTGTTGTATCGAGGCACCGAAAAAAACAGTATCGGCCTGACTAAACTCGATTACTCTCATGCTAAAGTTATCCCCTACATCCTTAGAGCGTCACTGGAAGTACTCACATTGGTGCTGTTCGCACGAGGGCTGCAGACCTACCCACTCCTACCGGGTCCGGGTGGTAGAGTGGTGTAGGTCTATTGAGTATTTAAGTCTTTCCCTCGTTGCCGGGAGGCAGGAAGTGAGTGTAGCAGACATGAGTGCATCGAACGCTAACCTCAGCGGTGGCCATTTTGGAAAGAGGTAATTCGTGACAGGGATTAGGATGACTATGGCAGACATCTTAGAACAGTATCAATAGATGTAAGACTGTACAGAGACAACACTAGGGGATGTGGATCTGTCGTAAATATATGGACAAATTACTTGATTCAGGGAGGAGAAAGATAAATGAACAAGTGTAGCAAGCGTTTGACAAAATAAATCGCCTACTCGTAGCATGATAATACAAGGGAAGAGAGGGATGACTACGGCAGACATCTTGGAATGGTGTCAAGGACAATTCAAAGTGCATGTTTCGGAGGTGTGTCATGAGATCCAGTGCGGGGATAACACATCCTATTAGATGGAAAAGGTGCACAAGTAAAAACATGGAATAAGCAGCACTGTGTTGCGGATGATGATATAGATCATCAGCTAGTCAAGCTACAGCATTAGTATAATATGACTACCGTATGTAAGCTGGTATTGGATCAAGGGACCACAGTATGTGAGCAGAAGTCAGATCGTCAGACCAAAAAATATATATATGAGCCAAGACCTAAGTCTCAAATACGAAACCAACATGAATCTCATGTATTATATGAAAAATATTGAAGTCTGTAAAAATAAAGTCTATATTAAAATAAATATTGAAAAACCCTTCTAATGAGCAGAAGGGTATTTGAAAAATCATATCCTCAATGTATTCCAAGGTATGTCATCGTTCAAACCCTGAGTGTGTAAGGACAAGCGATGTATCCATCTCTGTTCTTTCAAAAAGAGGGCATGCTTATTAATCCTCGTGAATGTTTCTAACACCAGCCATTTCAGTGCATCAGGTGAGTGGTGTTTCTCTAGAAAGTGGGAACACATTTTCGTGTTGGATTTTTGACATCGAATGTTGCTCCGGTGTTCAGCAACACGAGTTTTGATGGTGCGAGTAGTCATCCCTATGTATTGCAAATTACAGGGACAAGTCAACAGGTATATGCAATTTGATGTGTTGCAATTAGTGTGGGACCGTAATTCCCACGTAAAGCCATTAGAAAAAGTGATAGATTTGCATATGGTGGTGAAAGCACATGCTGTACAAGACCCACAGGGATAGTGGCCCTTAACCGGTGGTAAATCCCATAGGGTTCTTTGGATAGTTACTGCAACTGTCTTGGGTCTGGTGTTGATTAGCATGTCTCTCAAATTACGTGAGCGCTTAAAAGCAAAGCGCGGTAAATCCAATGTCATATCACCAGTGTTAAGTATACCCCAATGTTTCTTGATTAATTTGCTTAGTCTGTTCGACCGGGTGTGAAGGTGGTCACACACGTGATGGTATCACTAGGGATCTTATTTCTCTGTTCTAAGAGTGCTTCCCTGTTGTTGTTTCTGGCTCTTTTTCTACTCAGGGCAATACTTCTGGGGGATAATCTCGTGCCACCAATTTGTTGGCCAGTATTTCTGATTCTTTTGTAGTCAGTAATTTCACTGCAATTGCGTCTCACCCTTAGAAATTGTCCAAAGGGAGGTTCTCTTTCAAGGACAAAGGATGGTGACTACTATACAGCAGCAGGCTATTGCGGTCAGTTGCTTTTCTGTACATAGTAGTAGATAAGCTGCCCTGTGTAAGTTTGATCATGAGATCCAAGAATGGTATCTGTTCCTGTGAAATGGTACTGGTGAATCTCAAATATGGATTCAATGTGTTGATCCATACACAGAACTGTTCACAAGATGTCAAATCACCTTTCCAGAAGACCAAAATGTCATCTATGAACCTCTTCCATAGGCCGATATTTGATCGATAAGGATTTGAATCATGGAGGATCAGTGTACCCTCAAAGGATGCCATGTAAAGACATGCTAAACTGGGAGCAAAGGTACTCCCCATGGAAGTACCTTGCTTTTGATGGTAAAGTTGCCCTTTGAATTCAAAAAAGTTTTCAGTCAATGCCAACGACGCACATTCAAGGACAAAACTAGATGGTGTGCTAGAGTCCCAAGGTGTCAAATTCAATGCCTCCTCAATCACATCTAGGGTCGCTCTCTGTGGGATGTTGGTGTAGAGTGCCTCTACATCTAGGGTGATGAGGAGATCAATATCGCCTGTGTGTTGAAACTCAGAAATCAGGCGTAGTACGTCAGTAGTGTCCTGTATGTAGGATGGTATTTGTCTCACTAACGGTTGTAGAAAATGATCACAAAATTGTGATAGAGGTTCAAGTATGGAATCTATTCCGGAAACAATAGGGCGTCCAGGTACTGGTGTGACTCCCTTATGTATTTTAGGTAAAATATAGAAATAGGGGATCCTAGGTTCTTTCTTCATGAGGAAGTCAGCCTCCTTCCTACTTATCCAGCCCTGGGTCTCTGCCTCAAAGATCAAAGCGGTTATGATTGTATTGAGGCGTGTCACTGGATTGGTGGTGATGGGGGTGTAATACCGCCGATCACTCAGTTGTCCGAGACATTCGATGTCATAGTCAGTGGTTGCCATGATGACAGTAGCCCCGCCTTTGTCGGCTGGTTTGATAGTGATATTGATGTCATTGGACCTTTTGGCATACCTGGCCCACAATCCTTTGTCCCTGGAGGCCTGAGCCAACCTTTTTTAGGCAGAGGTTGGGGCAAAGGGCGCGGGCGAAGAAGAAACAATCAGCAAGACAAGAGGGTACACTGGGAGGAACCACAAGAACGAGTAGTGGAAACCCGGAGTGTTACCAAGAAGAAAACCTGATTGTTAATCTGTCTCCCAGATCGTTGACGGAGATTGAACACAGGGTCCTACAAAAGGGACTAGGTTTTGTCCCCACCCCTAGGGTAGACAAATTTAAAGAACAGTGCAAACTCCAGCGTTTTTTCCGCAAAGTTCGCCTAAGAGCCTTCTTTCATGGTACCCCCCCACAGGAAATCTGTGACTCTGGCCTACATAATCCTGCAACTTTTACTCCTCATACTGGTATGGTACCTAATGAGGTTATTACCTTTGAACAGGCTGTCCTGAAGGACCTTCAAAGGGGGTCTAACTCGAGACGTAACTGTAACATCACCGATGAAGAGTTGGTTGCGATTTCTGCCCTGTCCAATGACATCAATATCACTATCAAACCAGCCGACAAAGGCGGGGCTACTGTCATCATGGCAACCACTGACTATGACATCGAATGTCTCAGACAACTGAGTGATCGGCGGTATTACACCCCCATCACCACCAATCCAGTGACACGCCTCAATACAATCATAACCGCTTTGATCTTTGAGGCAGAGACCCAGGGCTGGATAAGTAGGAAGGAGGCTGACTTCCTCATGAAGAAAGAACCTAGGATCCCCTATTTCTATATTTTACCTAAAATACATAAGGGAGTCACACCAGTACCTGGACGCCCTATTGTTTCCGGAATAGATTCCATACTTGAACCTCTATCACAATTTTGTGATCATTTTCTACAACCGTTAGTGAGACAAATACCATCCTACATACAGGACACTACTGACGTACTACGCCTGATTTCTGAGTTTCAACACACAGGCGATATTGATCTCCTCATCACCCTAGATGTAGAGGCACTCTACACCAACATCCCACAGAGAGCGACCCTAGATGTGATTGAGGAGGCATTGAATTTGACACCTTGGGACTCTAGCACACCATCTAGTTTTGTCCTTGAATGTGCGTCGTTGGCATTGACTGAAAACTTTTTTGAATTCAAAGGGCAACTTTACCATCAAAAGCAAGGTACTTCCATGGGGAGTACCTTTGCTCCCAGTTTAGCATGTCTTTACATGGCATCCTTTGAGGGTACACTGATCCTCCATGATTCAAATCCTTATCGATCAAATATCGGCCTATGGAAGAGGTTCATAGATGACATTTTGGTCTTCTGGAAAGGTGATTTGACATCTTGTGAACAGTTCTGTGTATGGATCAACACATTGAATCCATATTTGAGATTCACCAGTACCATTTCACAGGAACAGATACCATTCTTGGATCTCATGATCAAACTTACACAGGGCAGCTTATCTACTACTATGTACAGAAAAGCAACTGACCGCAATAGCCTGCTGCTGTATAGTAGTCACCATCCTTTGTCCTTGAAAGAGAACCTCCCTTTGGACAATTTCTAAGGGTGAGACGCAATTGCAGTGAAATTACTGACTACAAAAAGAATCAGAAATACTGGCCAACAAATTGGTGGCACGAGATTATCCCCAAGAAGTATTGCCCTGAGTAGAAAAAGAGACAGAAACAACAACAGGGAAGCACTCTTAGAACAGAGAACTAAGATCCCTAGTGATACCATCACGTGTGTGACCACCTTCACACCCGGTCGAACAGACTAAGCAAATTAATCAAGAAACATTGGGGTATACTTAACACTGGTGATATGACATTGGATTTACCGCGCTTTGCTTTTAAGCGCTCACGTAATTTGAGAGACATGCTAATCAACACCAGACCCAAGACAGTTGCAGTAACTATCCAAAGAATCCTATGGGATTTACCACCGGTTAAGGGCCACTATCCCTGTGGGTCTTGTACAGCATGTGCTTTCACCACCATATGCAAATCTATCACTTTTTCTAATGGCTTTACGTGGGAATTACGGTCCCACACTAATTGCAACACATCAAATTGCATATACCTGTTGACCTGTCCCTGTAATTTGCAATACATAGGGATGACTACTCGCACCATCAAAACTCGTGTTGCTGAACACCGGAGCAACATTCGATGTCAAAAATCCAACACGAAAATGTGTTCCCACTTTCTAGAGAAACACCACTCACCTGATGCACTGAAATGGCTGGTGTTAGAAACATTCACGAGGATTAATAAGCATGCCCTCTTTTTGAAAGAACAGAGATGGATACATCGCTTGTCCTTACACACTCAGGGTTTGAACGATGACATACCTTGGAATACATTGAGGATATGATTTTTCAAATACCCTTCTGCTCATTAGAAGGGTTTTTCAATATTTATTTTAATATAGACTTTATTTTACAGACTTCAATATTTTTCATATAATACATGAGATTCATGTTGGTTTCGTATTTGAGACTTAGGTCTTGGCTCATATATATATTTTTGGTCTGACGATCTGACTTCTGCTCACATACTGTGGTCCCTTGATCCAATACCAGCTTACATACGGTAGTCATATTATACTAATGCTGTAGCTTGACTAGCTGATGATCTATATCATCATCGCAACACAGTGCTGCTTATTCCATGTTTTTACTTGTGCACCTTTTCCATCTAATAGGATGTGTTATCCCGCACTGGATCTCATGACACACCTCCGAAACATGCACTTTGAATTGTCCTTGACACCATTCCAAGATGTCTGCCGTAGTCATCCCTCTCTTCCCTTGTATTATCATGCTCCGAGTAGGCGATTTATTTTGTCAAACGCTTGCTACACTTGTTCATTTATCTTTCTCCTCCCTGAATCAAGTAATTTGTCCATATATTTACGACAGATCCACATCCCCTAGTGTTGTCTCTGTACAGTCTTACATCTATTGATACTGTTCTAAGATGTCTGCCATAGTCATCCTAATCCCTGTCACGAATTACCTCTTTCCAAAATGGCCACCGCTGAGGTTAGCGTTCGATGCACTCATGTCTGCTACACTCACTTCCTGCCTCCCGGCAACGAGGAAAGACTTAAATACTCAATAGACCTACACCACTCTACCACCCGGACCCGGTAGGAGTGGGTAGGTCTGCAGCCTCATGCTGAACAGCACCAATGTGAGTACTTCCAGTGACGCTCTAAGGATGTAGGGGATAACTTTAGCATGAGAGTGATCGAGTTTAGTCAGGCCGATACTGTTTTTTTCGGTGAATCGATACAACAGATAGAATTTACTCTCAGCTGTATCGCTGATCCTTATCGGAGTCACGCTGACGAGGGTGACTGCTCAGTCACATTTAACGTTTAGGACGCACTTGGTAAATCACCATGCCCCTTGAGGTGCATACTCATAAATACTTTGTACTATAATAATATAGATATTCTTAGTTTGTGGACCCACACCTAACCGCTACATTGATTAGCTGATGTCGTTTCATCACCATACTTGACAGGTCTCAGGAGGTCATGTGTGGACACGAGTGAGTGTGCCATTGTTTATTTAATTATATACCTTGTTGACATGCTAGTTGTTTCTTCTTCTTTCTTCTCCATGCTGGTTTTCAGTACATGAGGAACTCCTCATGTGTACAACCTACCGGGTACTGTGATGCCTGGTCAGTTCATTTTGCGGGTAAGACCCTCTTTTCTGCTCGTTCTGTTACCTCCACGTGTGTCACATTGGGTGTAATTTGATGCTTGTTCACCTGATGTTTTTACCGTTTGACACCGTGACATGTAATGGGTTCACAGCGTTTTAATGATTCATGCTCATTTTAATGTACCGAGAGACAGTTTAACACAGACTATTTGTTAAGAAGTCAGTCATTATCACATTACATTGACTCTTGTGATGCATTCTCTCTTCTTAGGAAGTTCCTGCACTACCAGGCACTCGACCTTTTAGTCGTATGGTTGTTGTGAGTATGTTGCCACAGCTTCTATTGATTTTTTAGTTGTAGATAGTTATTCACCTGGTCCTGACGAATCGCCTGTTGAATATTCATTTTTGGCGAGAAACATGTTGACCGATCACTCATAAGAGCGTCATTAACTGAGATAGAATCTCAGCTTCACGCCTTAGTTTTTGTTTTTACCTAGGGTAGGAGACCCCCTGATTAAAGTTGTTTTCATAGGTACCCCTACTGTATTTTACATTCACTATCACCATTCACACACATCTACACATATGAGGCCCCCCACCCGCACTTCACCTGACGGCGTTTGGAAAAAGATCTCTGATCAAGTGCCCCTATTATAGGGAGCCCGTCGGGTATTGCACCGCCGACCCGACGAGGAGCCGCCCAATGATGAAGCATGACACCCGACAGGGTGTGTGAGGGCATTCTAATCCAACATAATGGATTCCTTACTTTGATTCTACTAGATTAGTCGGTTAAGAATCCCCTGTGTATTGTCTCTCATTCCATAGGAACAGTATAACCTCTTTGTTGTAAACATTATACTTGGGCCTTTATACTGGACCTGTTCAAAAAGCCCATAGTCCCTCCTTTGTTGACTAGAGACAGTCGTCATGGGGATCCATGATGGACATATGTTCCCCACACTCCCTGCAAGGCTTGAATCCAGACTTCTTCAAAGTTGCATCACACTGATACACCAAGAGAGAAGAAGAAACAAAGTAAAACAAACCAATTGGAGAGTCCCAGAAAACCGTTACACGTCAACGGAGCGGAAAAAAGGGAACTGACGTCACCACGCCGATGAGGTCTTCTTATGGCTCCGGTGACGTCCTGCGGAGTCACAAGCAGAGCCGTGCCATTTTGACGTCCTCGTCGATGTGGGAGCTAAGAAAAGGTTTCTGTGCGTCGGTAGGTGGCGTCGGTCGACTCCGCGTCCGTCGTCGTGGTCGCCGTGATGACGTCGCGGAAGTTACTTAGACGCCACACTCACGCACTGACGTCAGTTCTGTACACGACTTTCCGCGCCAGAAACGCAGAGCCATGCAAGACACTGACCACTGGTGCACAAAACCAGGGCCCTGAAAGGATGTCCTTAACCCTAGAAGTCAGTTCGCAGAACGGGGAGGATGGGTGGGGCGGTAAGGAATCTATAACTAACCTATGTTTCTTACAGTTATATCGTTACCGAAGAAAAGTAACTTGTTCATCTGAAAGAAACAGTTAGTTATAGATTCCTTACCTTAGAATAGATACCCCAGCAATACCAACCCCGGAGGTGGGTCTGCGAACCAAGTTCACACCAGAAATTCCTGGCGAACAGAACGGCAAAAGAAGTCGTCTCTCCGGACTTGGCTGTCCAGGCAGTAGTGTTTAGTGAACGTGTGCAAGGAGGCCCACGTCGCTGCCTGGCAAATGTCATTCAGAGGAACTCCTCGTCTCAAAGCAGTAGTGGCTGCCGTTGCCCTGGTGGAATGGGCACGTAGCCCCACTGGAGGATCCTTTTTAGCTAGAGAAAAGCAGGCTTTAATACACAAAACGACCCATCTAGAAATGGTCCGCTTGTGTACGGCCCGACCTTTCTTGGCGCCCACATAGCCAACAAAGAGCTGGTCATCTACCCGGAACTGTTTGGTGCAATCCAGATAAAAGGAAAGTGCACGTTTTGGGTCCAGACGGTGGAGCCTCTCTTCCTCTTTTGAAGGATGTGGAGGTGGAAAGAAAGTGGGCAAAGTGATGGTCTGCCCAATATGAAAGGAGGTGACCATTTTGGGAAGGAAGGATGGACGAGTACTTAGGACAACCTTGTCCGGATGTACAGCCAATAAAGGAGGTTTGGATGAAAGAGCCTGGAGCTCACTCACTCTTCTGGCAGATGTGATGGCCACCAGGAATGCAGTCTTAAGAGTTAAAAGTCTTAAAGGACAGTTATGAAGCGGCTCAAAGGGAGCGCACATCAAATAGGTCAAGACCAGATTCAAGTCCCACTTTTGCATAACGAAGGGGATAAGAGGAAAGAGATGAGTTATGCCTTTTAAGAAACGATTAACAACTGGGGACTTGAAGAGAGAAGGCTGATCAGGAAGCCGAAGAAAGACAGAAATGGCCGAAAGATAGCCCTTGATAGTGCCCAGTGCAGAGCCCTGCTGGGCCAAAGAAAGGAGAAACAAGAGAACCTCGGAAAGGGGATCAACAGGCTTTGCTGTGCACCATGCCACAAATCTGTTCCATCGGCAGGCGTATACAGTCTTAGTGGAGGGACGCCTGGCTGCTAAGATTACATCACAAACTTCAGGAGGCAAGTCGAATGACGTCAACTGCCGCCGCTCAATCTCCACGCAAGGAGGTGGAGGCTGGACAGGTTCGGGTGGAGGACCGTCCTCTGCTGCTGCGACAGAAGATCCTCCCGAAGAGGCAGTCGGATCGGAGGATCGATGTCCATGTTGAGCAGCTCGGGATACCAGACTCTTCGTGCCCAATCCGGAGCCACAGAATGACTTGGGCCCGGTCGCGCTTGATCTTCTTCAGCACTCTGGGCAGAAGTGGTATAGACGGAAAGGCGTACAACAGACCGCAACTCCACTTGCGACGAAAAGCGTCGCATAGCGAGTGCCGCCTTGGAAATTCCAACGCGCAGAATTGCTGACATTGCGCGTTCTCTTCGGTGGCGAATAGATCTAACCAAGGCTCTCCCCACTGTTGAAAGAGACCTTGCACCACCTCCGAGTGAAGACGCCATTCGTGATCCATCATGCACCTGCGGCTGAGTTCGTCCGCCCTGGCGTTCAGGGAACCTGCCAGGTGTTGAACCACCAGGGATATGCCCTGATGTTCCATCCATGTCCAGGGGCGGAGGGCATCTTGACATAGGGTCCACGACCTCACCCCGACTTGTTTGTTGCAGTACCACATGGCGGTGGTTTGTCCGTGAACACCTGCTCTACTCTTCCCCGGACAGAGGGAAGGAATGCTTTTAGTGCAAGCCGGATGGCCTGCAGCTCCAGAAGATTGATGTGGAGCCCGGACTCCGCCGGAGACCAGAGGCCTCTGATCTCCGCCTCTCCCATGTGGCCGCCCCATCCCAGCAGTGATGCATCGGTCACCACTGTGAACTCTGGTTGAGGAAGGGAGAGGGATCTGCCATTGACCCAATGCTGGTTCGTGAGCCACCACTGCAATTGGTGTGCAGTGCCCTCTGAGATCTGGACGCAATCGGACAGATTCTCCTGATGTTGCGTCCACTGGAACTTCAGGTCCCACTGCAGAGCCCGCATATGCCACCTGGCATGATCCACCAGCAGGAGGCCATCAGGCCCAGCAGCCGGAGGGTCATCCTGACCGAAACCCGGATTAAGGGCTGAAAGATCGGAATCATAGCCCGAATATCCTGGACTCGCTGCTCGGGAAGATAGACCCGAAACCGCGTCGTGTCCAGAACCGCTCCGATGAAGAGGAGCTTCTGAGAGGGGATCAGGTGTGACTTCGGCACGTTGATGGAGAACCCCTGCGAATGCAGGAGGTCGGCCGTACTCTGGGGGCGGGAGATGACTGCTTGGGGCGAGCCCGCCTTCAACAACCAGTCATCGAGATAGGGGAAGACTGGGACCCGAGATCTGCACAGATGAGCTGCAACCACCGCCATCACTTTCGTGAACACCCGAGGGGCGCTGGTAAGGCCGAAGGGGAGCACGGTAAACTGAAAATGCTCGTGGCGTACCATGAACCGCAAGTAGTGCCGGTGGGCCGGCAGGACGGGGATGTGAAAATAGGGGTCCTGCATGTCCAACCCTACCATCCAGTCTCCAGGGTCGAGGGCAGACAAGACCTGAGCTAACGTCAACATCTTGAACTTCTCCTTCCGGAGGAAGCGATTGACGCTCCTGAGGTCCAAGATAGGACGCAGGCCCTTGTCCTTCTTGGGTACCAGAAAGTAGTGGGAATAGCAACCTTGACCTACTTCTGGGACAGGAACGCGCTTGATGGCTCCCTTGGCCAAGAGAGCCATAACTTCCTGTTGAAGAAGGCCCAGGTGATCCTCCGACATGCGATGGTACTGAGGTGGCATGGCTGGAGGGGTAGCCTCGAAGGGGAGGGAGTAGCCCCTTCGGACTATCTGCAAAACTCACCTGTCCAACATGATGGTGCGCCCGTGGGGGAGGTGATGGCGGATCCTGCCGCCCACTGGCGATTGATGGGCCTGAAAGGTCGGATTAGGAAGGTTTGGAGGTGGAAGCAGAGGGGGGGGTTGGTGGACTGACCCGCTCGCTGGCCCCCAGAACCACAGCGGTGGTTCCCACGTCCCAGGCCGCGCGAATGTTGTGCAGCATTCGCGAGCCTGTGGCTCTGGCCAGGACGTAGTGGGGCACCCCTTCCGTAGCCACGAAAGGGGTGAAAAGCAGACTGCGCACGGCAAGTGGAGAGGCCCAAGGACTTGGCCGCAGCCCGTGAGTCCTTGAAACGCTGTAGAGCGTGGTCTGCTTTGTCACCGAAAAGGCGACGGCCATCAAAGGGCATGTCCAGAAGAGCGCTCTGGACATCCCAGAAAAGTCAGTCGATCTCATCCAGGCGTAGCGACGAAGAGCTACCGACGTGGAAATCGTCCTGCCTAGAGAGTCAGCGGTATCCAGCCCACAGCGGATGGTAAACTTCGCTGCATCTCTCCCTGCGGCAACGGCCTGGGAGAGAACGGTCCGGGCCTCTTCCGGACACTGAGGCAGCACTTGCGCAACCGTATCCCACACAGAGTGGGAATAGCGGCCCAATAGACATGCGGTGTTTACTGACCGCAGTCCCAAGCTGGTGGAAGAGAAAACCTTCTTCCCAAGATGATCCAGCTTCTTGGATTCCCTATCTGGTGGTGCGTTAGGGAATGCGCTCTTGGAGGTAGAAGCTTGGACCACCAAGCTCTCCGGGGTGGGGTGTTGGGAGAGGAAAGTGGGATCGCCCGGGGCCGGGCGGTGGCGTCGGGCAACCATCCTATCCACAGGAGACCCCGTGTTGGGCCTGGACCAAGTGCCCAAAAGGATGTTGGTCAGGGCTTCACTGAACGGCAGCAGGGGCTCCGAAGAGCTCGCTGCCAGTTGAAGAACCTCTGTCAGGAGGTTAGTCCTGACTGCCACCGTACGAAGCTCGAGGTTGAGAGCCTCGGCCGCCCTACGCAACACCACTGCGTATGACGCTCCCTCCTCCATAGCCACGGTAGGAGGAGACAACATGCCAAGGTCTGGGGAGGTATCCAGACCACTGGCATCACCCAGGTCCTCTCTCCAGTCTGGATCGTACTCCAACTGGTCTGATAAAGGATGCCCAGACCCCTCCCAGTCTTCCTCACCCTCCTCTGGCTGCCAGGTTGGCTGAAAATGGTCAGGGTGGAACACAGGGGCAAAAGTACCCTTCGGCGCCGGATCCGGCGTCGGCTGACGTCGGTCCGGCTCCGTGTCCACGTCGGGTTGGAAGCCGGGGTCGACACCGGCTTGGGGGCCAGGCGGCGTTGGCAGCAGATGCGGTGCCGGTGGAGTCGGCGCCGGTGGAGGTGTCACAATGTCCAAGCCTGGATCCATGGGGGCCCTGAGGTGCCGGAGCCGCCGGTAGGGAAGGCCTAGGGCCCCCAACCGAGTTCGCGGGGCCCTAAGGCGTGCCGGCGGAGTCGGACTGCCCAAAGATGGCATGCATGGCTTTGTAAAACTTACAAAGCTGGGCAGGGGTCGCTCCGGGTCCCGGAAAGGGAGGGAAACTCGGAGTCGGCCCTTCAGGCTCCGCACGCGGAGCCGCAGGAGTGGCACCGCCCGCATCTATCGTCCCATCAACCGACCGACGGGGAGAAGCCGAAGAGCGACGATGCTTCTTCGACTTTTTCTTGTGCTTCGAATTACCTGACCCCGAGTGCGAAGACTTGGATGACGAGTGGTGATGGCTCCGCGACCGGTCCCTCAACCTCCCTCGCGACCGGGACCTCGAACGGCACGGAGCCGACTGCCGGCGCTCAAGAAGCTTTCAGGACCTCTCCCGCAAAGACTTCGGAGCCATGGTCCGGCAGTCGGAGCACGACTTGGGGGTCGTGGTTTCGCTCCAGGCAAAAGAGGCACACGCGGTGCGGATCCCTTACCGACATCATGCGGGAACAGGAACCGCAGGCCTTGAAGCCGGGCATCCCTACGTGCACCAGGAGTCGGTAGGACTCAAACAGACGTCGACAAAAGCCGCTCAAAAAGGTCAGTTAAAAAATGACTGGAGGTACCGCTCTCTCCGGATCTGCGCTGGCTGGTGCGGAAAAAGAAAGAACTGACGTCAGCGCGCGAGGGCGGTGTCTAAGTAGCTACCGCGACGTCATCCCGGCGACCACGACGCCAACGACGGACGCAGAGCCGACCGACGCCACCTTTCGACGTGCAGAGGTACTGCTGACGAAAAACTTTCCGAATCCAGTCTGACGCCTGGGGGTAATTCTAAGGAAAGGAATCTATAACTAACTGTTTCTTTCAGATATAATGATCCCAAGTTTGTTGAGGGAAAGATGCTACACTATTAGATTCCATACAAACCATTATATTTAAACAACTGTTCAGATTGCCAAAGAATACTACGCAAGCCCAAGTAAGTCGGGAGTTTTGTCTTTTGTCACAACAACCAGCTTGCGAGGCACATTCATTAATACTTGCAAAATGATGAAGGAGGCTTCAGGGAACGCAATGAATCGTCATATATGGCAAGAAATTGTGCATTCTAGCCCTGATGATCTGTGACGGAAACACTTCGAATCTTCATTGATTAAACTGGGCCTTAATGATTTGTGGGCCAGAGCAGCTTTGCCTATTACATTTAGATGTATGGTTAAGAAGAGCATAAAAAGAGATTCGCAGCTAACAGATGAGGTCCTTTTGGCCCAAAAAGCACTGGACTGTATTAAACTCATATACCCTTCCCCGCTGCCAATAATATCTTAAAATTAACTTTCCCTTTACTTGAAACTGAAATTCCATTCATATAGAATGGGTAACTTTCCCATATAAGATTTTGTTCCTAGATTCTTAGATAGAAATCAACGTGCAAAGTGTGGACTGTGGTTTTAAAGAAGAGGCGTTGTTGCACATTGTATGTATATGCCCAGCTTTGATGGAGGCTCATAAGAAATGGCTAATGACATGTTTTAATCACCTTAACATAAGGACGTATAGGCAGGCCCCGATTCAGCGTTTAAATGGTCAGCATATTAGGCTAAGTTTTTAATTTTTTAAGTTTACGGACCATTTTTTAAAGCTGTTGAAAATGACAGATTTTAAAATTTGAATTGCATTGCAGTTCGTACTGTTTTTCACAGATTTGTTTTAGATTTATGCTTCAGGTTTTCTAAAATCAGAGTGTTTTGTGTTTTATATTGTAATGGGTTTAATTAACCACACACAATAAAGATATTGTAACAAGAGTAGGAGACTGAGGTCATTTTGGGAACTTACCGCTATCTTTTTTGTGTTTCCTGCATTTTTTCTTTTTCCCCAAGGAATGAGAGGAAGGCAATCTGGAATGAGGTATCAGGTGACGACTGCTCCAGCTTTCTCCTTTCTCCAGCCCTGTCTTCGGTTAGCTCCCACGCACTGAAGCTTGGTTCTATTCTCCTTTCAAATCTCCTCCATTCTGACGACTTGGTGTTTATCAGCCGGACTAAGGTCTGCATGCAACGTCTTCTGAACGCCACCCATGAATATTCATTAAACAAGCATTGGCATAGCCAATAGGTCTCGCCTTTGGGACCTTATAAGTGTTTAGCCAGAGCTATTGGCTTTGCCATTGTCTTTAAGATATGGTGTAGAGCAGTGTGGCTTCTGTGCAGCATGTTGAAAAGTTATAATAAAAAAGCGTTGTATTTTTGTTATTTTACATAAAACCAAGAAGATATTATGTAGAACTGAACGACCCTATTAAAAAAAGAATTAACAGAACAAATGTCTTCTAGTTTTTTGTTCTTGCAATGCTGTAAAATTCTTCCTGTCTGTTCTAAGGCTTGTTTGCTATAGCTTTTTTTTGTTATGGGGGGATGACCATAAACAGCACTGGAAGTGAGGTGGTGTGGCACTGGTGCAGAGCTGTTGCTGCACATGTGTGGAGGTGGTGCTGCACTGGTGCTGAGGTGGTGCTGAACTAGTGCTGCGCTGGTGCTGAGGCTGTGCTTTGCTGGTGCTGAGATGGTGCTGCGCTGGGGCTGAGTGATGGTGTAGTTGTGCTGTGGTGGTGCTCAGGCTTGATAACATGAAATGCAATTTGTAGTTGAGCATAAAGCAGAGAAAACTAGATAAGGAAGTGGTTCCCAACTACCTTTATTCTTGGCACCCCAAACTAAGAAGCCATTTAACTGACTCAAATGCCATTTTGGCTTCCTGCGTTAGAGTATTTGTGGGATAAATAGCCCTGGGATAAATTTACATGTTGAGAAAGGTACTCATGAATTTGAGCTAATGATTTAACATTATAACTTGTATAGACATTGCTTTTGGAGTCCGTGCAGACATTATTATTCAAATAATTTGTCAGATGCGGTCTCCCAATTTATTTTCATACTGAGACTGTCAAAAGGATTCAACCTTGCTCTAAATATCCCGAATAGGACTAGGGTCAGTGGTTTACTGTCACCATAGCGCCTTGCAGCAACTGAATTTAATTTCTCTATAAGCTGCTTATTGGAACTTATCTGTAGCTTGTCTTATCCCCCTAGAATTGATTGTTTTATTAGAATGTGTATACTGCTTATTCAATGCAGCAATGCATTTCACTTTCTTAACCACCTATTTCTTTCACGTGAGCACACCAGCAAGCCTCTTGGTCAATGCAAATCCTCCCGACGTAAACGTCAAATGTTTCTATATGCTCTACTAATCCAAGATTTATGACAAAGAACTTTTTGGGGAAATTACTCCGACAACAGCACGATTTAAGCTGCAGTTTTTAAAACTTGACATGCAGGTACTTGTTTCGGGCTCTTAGGAGATGCAGGCACAGGAGTGATTTCGCAAAGTCCTTGGTGAAATTTCAATGATTCTGTGGATTGGGCCTTTCAATGTTAGAATCCGATCTAATCTGGGATAGGTATTGTTACAGTTGATAATTAATGTATTGTAAAGCATCTGTGTTACCTAGTATTATCAGGTGTATACAAGATTGTGGCATACTATCTGGTATTATCTGGTGTATACAAGATTGTGTGTGCGGTGTTGCTGATGTACCCTTCGAGCAGATCCAGACAGCACAGAGTGGAATCTTTTGAGCTATCCATTTGCAGATGAGCGTAGTATTGAGGTCATATGAAACGTGAGCCTAGAAACTCATTACAACCTTGGCGTGCTAACCTGTGGGAACCGGGGCAGTCTATGGCAGGAGCTTATGCATTACTGTAACAGTAAAATCTTCTGTATATCCATGAGGTACAACAGACTTTCTTAAGTCGGAAATGTGAGTAGTTTATATAATAGGAACTACCACATTTGATTGGGTCAAATAAGGGCTCTGAAATTAGTGGAATCATCTGAATTAGTTGTTTTTTTTCACATCGAGACAGTAGCTTGCTGTGTGAAGCTCCGGTGGTAAACCTCCAGGAATCGGTGGAGAAATACCAATTCCCACATGTTTATCACCCAAAAAGTTGTAGCCACTGTAATTTCCACACCTCTGGAATTACTGGTGCCCCCAGCGACATTAATTAGAGGGTGGTGATATAATGGGAAATTTGACGGGCCGATCGTAACGAGAGCCTAAGAGTCAAAGTAGCGGTATCTGCCCCTCTACAATTTAGTAATATTCACCTGCCTCTTTAGGTAGACCAGAGCATATGTTGTTTTTATGTAGTTGATAACGCTTCAAACATTCCACATCTCTCTATTGAGGTATGACTATACTATGCTCAGAATTTGAATAACATGCACATCCAGTCCTACCTCAGCCTTGTCAGAACGTTATAATCTCTCGCGCTACATCCTTCACCAATCCTAAAATCCCCAACTCACAGTGAAACAAATGCAACCACAAATTACCTATTGCAACCTTAACCGTAAATGTCCTTATAGCTTAGGTTAAGAAAACAAGCCTGTGAGTCCATGTTGTGGATGCTACCAGTCCTTAAATATTCATTACCTTTTGAGCAGTCTTTTTGTGGAGAGAACCTACTGGTGCAAGAACAATAGAGTTGAGGCTCACAATCCATCAGGGTGTGGTCAGTGACCTGTCCCTCTGCCTTGGGGAAGATCCCTTCCAATGGAGGCGCATCACCTTCTGCTTAGGGGCAATGTTCCGCTGCACAAATTCAGCGGAAGTGTTTGTTGAGCTGAACAAATGTGTTTCTCCAGATTGTTCATTGCACAGAAAGAGCTGTGCATATTTGACCGTGAGTTCTCGGAGAATTTTCTCAATTTCAAGAAAAAATTTGAGTTGCCTCACCTGAGTGAGGTAATATTAGGAAAACAATTATTGTGCCCTTTTAAGCTATATCTTAATTTCTTCCAGCGGAGTGAAAAATTTAAATTCAGTCTTGGAATTGGAAAGCTGTCAGCAGGCCAGGAGCAGGGCTTGTCGCAAGAGATCCACAGACTTGTTCTACAGCAGATGGCAGGAAAGATCTGTGTCAGGAGAGGTCTGATGACACAAGTTCCTCCAGCGTGCAAGATCCATTGTCAGGAACTTCATGGGCCGTAGCAGGATCTTGTTTCCTGCGCTGGGCCACGGAGAAGTAATCTATGTGTTTCTTTCTTCGTCTTCAGCACATAATTTCACCCTAAAATCCCAGAGCTAGTGCCTGGATTGCAGACAGCAGAGCTCGGAAACACAGGCAGTAATTGGCTCTTCGTGATTCCGAGCTCTGCAATCAGCAGCACATGCACCAACCCAGAGATGTTCAGGGGCTTATTTACAAGCCCCTTGGGCCACTTTTGCGTCATTTTTCCCATGTTAAAAATGACGCAAAAGTGGCGCAAGGGCTTGTAAATCTGCCCCTCAGAGTTAATGTATGCGCTGAAGATGCAAAAAACAAACTTAACACCTTCTGCGCTGGGATTTTGATATTGCCCGTTGGCATGCTAATAGTACTGTGCTTTCAGCACCCTTGGCACAGCTTCATTTTTTACTTGTATGAAACCACAGGTTGGGCTGCAAAGTGGTTAGCCCTGCCCCAGACCAAGCTCTGAAATCTGTTCTAGTTTCTTCTACCTAGCCAGAATGTGTATTTCCTCTTTCCTCTGGCTTTAATGTAGGCACAGCTCCATCCATGCCTGCTGTCGGCCCAACAAATATTTATTTTGTAGAAGCTGTAACCTGCGAGGTGCACACTGTGCTTTTAATTGATTGCTCTTGCCCCTCGGCTGCAGCGAACATATGCCAGCCTTAAAATCAAGTTTTGTATGTTGTTGCTTGCACATCTGTTGCCGGAATACACCGAAATGCGAGGATTGAGCCCGTTGCTATCCCTCTAGCTAGGGATAAGATGTGAGAAAGAAACATTTGCTTGTAATTTGCCAGATAATGTAAGGAAATAATTAATCCACAAATTAGTAATAACACGTGTATCTGAAGTCATTTTATATTAGTTTAGGATTTGCGTTGGTATTCCTCTAAGTGATTGAAAAGTAATTTCATTCAAATTAATAGAGAGCTAAGATTTGTATTAAAGTAATGTTAATTATTAGTTTTATTGTAAATAAATTAAAATGACCTGCTCAAGTGGTGCAAGTGTAAGTAATAAAGTCGGCTACATTTATAATTACATTTAAATTTAAATAAATGCACACTTTTTAATTAAGGTTTGCTGATTTATAATACGCTTTATAGCTTTGGTAATTCCACTTGCTGTTTGGAAAAGCTAATTTAATACCATATAAATCCACTTACTTTGATTAAAATAATTTGAAATTAATTATAGTGTTAGCGTTGATGGTTACAATAATATATAACAGTTGGGTGCTGGGGTTAGCATTACGTTATTATAATAAACATTTGTGAATTGAATATCACTTAAGGCCGTGTTTAGGTTTATTGTTATAACAAGGTAACTTATTATTTTAAATCATTGTTACCCTGTAATTAAATAGAATTTAGGTTAGGGTAGGAGTTGATGTTTAGTATCTTTAGTGCATTGATTTGGAGATGGGGTGAAGGTGGCAACGTTTATGGCAAGGGAACAAGGTGAAGGGAGGAAATGTGAATTCGCTGTGAGGGTTGAAGCAAAGTCAGTAGTTGAAAGTACAGAGTAATAGAAATGCAAACGACATTAGCTTTATGGTGAGCATTTCTCAGCTTCGCCAGCAGGTAGTAGCAGATGACTCCACACAACAGCATTTTAGAATTGGCATTGCAGCCTGCTGTATTAACACCGCTCTTTTTAGGTCGAGCCTAGTGCAGCGCGCATGCGCTGCCCTAGGAGATGACCTTTTGGAATCGGTCTGCACTTTTCAAGCACTTGTGCTTGTGGCGGCATCCACCTTGCGGGAGCGAGCAGCGGGGCGCAGGGGCCATCTGTTTCCAATTAGCGTGGCCGCGCGCGCGTCTGCATTTTTGAAGCACTCGTGCTTGAAGCGGCGCGCAGGGGCCATCTGTTTCCAATTAGTTCTGCACCCACAGCTCGATACTGGCTCAAGGCACACATGCCAGCCCAAGTAATTGTTTGAGGTGGGACAGCAAGCAGTAGCTGGTCAAATGACCCTCCCTGGGCCTCCACCGTTCCTTCTTAAATACATTTCTGTTATTAACAACATTAGTGTTTGGAAAACTTGCCTCGCCACTAAGATGCCGATTTCAGAACCCACTTCATCGTCGAAGTAAGGAGTAAGGCCGCTCATTCATTGAAGGACAGATTTTTGAGTCTCTGTGTTAATATTTTTGGCTACTCTTTGCTATGATCCCTTCCCAGATCTTAATTGGTGGCAATTATATGAGCATGGTTTACTCGTGGTTCCTGCTCCATTTTCAAACGCACGATTGCTTCTTTGTGGATAAAGGCTTGACAAAGTGCGGGTAACTAGCCCCATGTTTCCTCTGCTGTGGAATCCCCTTGGATCGGCTTATTAGTTCAATTTCTATCTCGCGTGTATTTTGTAAATGCAAGACAATCCTCGTCGCCAGCTGTAGCTCACTGCCGGTGCTTTTTAAAATAAAACACCGCTTGCCGGATTCATGTCATCGCCCACAGATGCACCAAGCATAGAATGAGTGTTACAAGCCTGTTTTCTGTGTGCGCGAAGTTACAAAGTGGTCACGATTTTCCCAAATTTCACTTTAGGGATCGCCATACGTCGAAGAGACGCTGACATCTTAAAGAAGCTGTGTTGTGTTCTAAAGACTTCTGCTTTCTGTGTCAGGCTTTCTCATGCTCTTAGAGGTACTGGGTGATTTTGGGCACGCCTTTCATTGGCGATAGTGTGGTGATCCGGCTGTCTCAGGTTGAGTGCTTGGGTTAACTACATATTCAACCGCACAGTGTGATCCTGGGCGAATAATTTTATTCCCATGCACTGCAGCTACTATGCCATAAAACACTCAGCGTGTTTACAAAAATGTTGCTATCAAAAGCAACAGGAGATAAATAGGCATTTAAATCTGCTTCATTCTTATGCCTCAAATGGACAATGATTGAACTTTTATTGAGGAGTTCTGAACAGTGTTAGCTACTACACCTCACATAGGCCACTTCTAAGTGCTGAACATACAAGACTCTGGGACGTTCAGAATTCAAGGGAGTCTGAGTCTAGTCCAGTGCAAAGAATGACCTTAGGTTAGACATTCTTTAATCGTTCCCATGTTGACGAAGAGCTTACTTGAAGGCCTGTTGGAAAACTGTGGTTTCCAGAAGCCTCCTGGACCGAAACAAGCCAGCTTCCAAAGAGGGCTGCGGCTGTTCCATAACCCTCAACCTTAGAGGATCTTCTGCTGTGGTCTAATCTCTTAAAATGCAGTCAACCACATTGAAATTCATTTTACGCACAGATGCTTAAACAACCATGAACACAATGCATCACAATACACGTGAAAGGCTTTCATTACAACACAAAAGGCAGACCTGTTGGTTGTGTCAATGCGCCTGTGAGCGGTACTCTCTCATCCGCCGCGTCCTTTGTTTCTTTTCTTGCCTCCTGTAAGTCTGTGGGACTTCGAGAGTAGAGATATCTATATATGTTTTTTCATTTTTTTAAATCTTTTTTTAGCATATTTGCATGTTTTTTTCAGTGTCCTTCCTCCTGTGTATTCATTTGCTGCATGGCTAAACACTTAAAAGGTCCCAAAGGCGAGACCTATTGGCTATGCCATTGCTTGTTTCCTCTGGCTTAGAGCATCTGCTGCAAGCTTTTCAGCCCATAGTATACGATTGGACAGTTATCAGATGGTGGTAAAACACCCGCAGGGCACACCTGACGAGAGATGCACAGCTCGCTAGAATCATGCTTTCAGTAGAGTCTGTGAATCCGCGAGGAACCCTTCCGCTGCACGCCTACTACCCCCGGCCGCAGTGCAGGCCCCTCTGAAGACAACAGGCGGAGAGAGAGGGAGTGCGCAGAAGTCAGCAGAGGTTCACGGCACCCGACGACTGGTGAGAGCGAGGATGTGATGTGCCAAGGAGAATTGAAGCTTGACGGGGAGACGATAGTGTGATGTCACGCCATGCCAGCACACACAGCGCCCAAAGCAGAGGCCGGAATGGTATCAAGCGCGAAGTAAACTTACGGAAGGATTGAATGTGAAGGACTGTGGCAACAGCAGAAGTTAAAATAGATTGTGACAGGAACTGTGTTGCCGTGCCCTCAGTCATCCCACAACTACTCCCCACCAGTGCTTTTTTAGCAGGCATTTACTCCGGAGACCGATACAATGGGGCATAGGAAAGGAGGCGGGACTTGAGTGCGACAGTCAACTTTTACATTTATTTTAATAAACAAAAAAATCCGCTGCTAACAAATTGCCAACAAGTATACCAGTACATTTTTTGTAGCTTACTTAAATGTGCACAAAGAGGTTGCATTTTAAAATATTTTATCGGGGTTAAGATACCTGCTGCAGAGATCTTTGTCTGCTCAGCAATTTTTAGGCGATAATAGCGGTAAGAAAACTCTGCTGGTTAATACAGTTCTTGGAGTTTTCTGTATTCTGTCACAGTTTGGCGCATAGAGGGTTAACGTACCTGCAGCAACATAGCAGAACGGCTAGAGCGTCGGACTTCAAAGCTGGGAAACCCGGTTCGAGTCTCAGCACCGACGCTCAAACATCCTGTGATTCTGTGATCAGGCTCTTACACTGAAGGAGCATGTCGCCCGTACTGCAAGCAATTGCTTTCATGTGCTGGGCATGCTACGTCGAGTCTTCCCCTTCTTGCCAGACTGCACTCGGAAAACTCTTATCCAGACTATGATCCTGGGCCGCCTTGATTATTGCAATGCTCTTCTGCTTTCTGCAAACGAGTCTTCTCTAAACAGGCTTCAGGTGGTCCAGAACACTGCTGCACGGCTCATTACGAACTCTACACCTGGAACCCCTTCCTTGCCGCTGTTATGCAAACTCCACTGGTTACCAGTCCGCAAGCGGATAAAGTTTAAGGCAGGCTGTATAGTCTACAGAGCTATCCATAAAAAGGGTCCCTCTTACATCTCGAGCAAGCTCAAGCCTTATACCCCGCATAGGACCCTAAGATCCTGCAGTAAACTACTCTTACAGGTCCCTAGGGCCAGGAAAGCCAGACTTGGTGGGAAATCCTTTTTCCTCCTCGCCCCCCTATACTGGAATGAGCTCACCTTACAGCTCCGACAATGCCCGGACTATCTACGTTTCAGGAAACTGCTCAAAGCCTCCCTGTTCTAATCTGTCCATAGCCCGCCCGCAGGTCCACTACAGCGCAGAGATACCCCTTCGGGAGTGATTCAGGCGCTCTACAAAACCCTTAAATAAATAAATAAATAAATACATTCTGGGCAAATCAGGCATCTCCCTGTGCCTAAAAATGAATGTGTCCGCTTGTAAAGCAACTGGTGCTCACTTAATGGGCTCCGATACCTTACGGTCGAGTTAGCGCTATATAAAACAGCTGTGCAAACCAAAAGTCCACCCAGACAGTAATAGACTGCGATGCCCTGAAGGGAGGAAGGCCATCACACGCGCTGTGCAGGAGGAAGCTGAGATGGCCAACAAAAGCAGTCACTTAGTGAAATCGCCTCCTCTAAAACAAGCACTGGAAGGAGGGAGAATTGAGGGGAATGGACCAATAGAAAGCCATCATTTCGGAATGGCACAAGAAAGAACCAATGGCAATTGGTGGATTTGCCAAAGCCACATAGAGAGAGATTCAACAGGTCATCGCTGATGCTCGACCTAAAAATGGCCTGACAATCAACACCAAGAAAACCAAAATCGTGAACTGCTCTAGAAAAACAAGTGGCAAAATCAACTGGTTTCTTGATTCCACCAAGGTCGATTAAGTCACCGAATATAAATATCTCAGACTTACATTTGACAATAAAGGAAACTTTGATTCCCGAAGGAAATAAAAAGGAAAGGGCTTGCACTGACAGCAGGTCTTAGGGCGCTATTCAGGAACCTGAACTGTCTGTTGTACAGACTCGTCTTAGAAATAGCAAGGGCTAAGGTGGTCCTAACCCTGGCGTACGGAAGCGAAGCAGGGCCTCAAAAGAACAAGTTACTTACCTCCGGTGACGATATATCTGTAAGAAATATAGGTCAGTTATAGATTCCTTACCTTAAATTACCCCCAGGCGTCAGATTGGATATAGAAAGTTTTTCGTCAGCAGTACTCCTGCGCGTCGGAAGGTGGCGTCGGTCGATTCCGCGTTCGTCGTCGGCGTCGTGGTCGCCGGGATGACGTCGCGGTAGCTACATAGACGCCGCCCTTGTGCGCTGACGTCAGTTCTGTACGCAACTTTCCATGCCAGAAGCGCAGTGCCATGCAAGACACTGACCACTGGTGCACAAAACTAGGGCCCTGAAAGGAAGTCCTTAACCCTAGAAGTCAGTTCGCAGAAGGGGGAGGATGGGTGGGGCGGTAGGGAATCTATAACTAACCTATGCTTCTTACAGATATATCGTTACCAAAGGTAAGTAACTTGTTCATCTGAAAGAAACAGTTAGTTATACATTCCTTACCTTAGAATAGATACCCCAGCAATACCAACCCCGGAGGTGGGTCTGCGAACTAAGTTCACACCAGAAAGTCCTGGAGAACAGAACGGCCAAAGAAGCCGTCTCTCCGGACTTGGCTATCCAGGCAGTAGTGTTTGGTGAACGTGTGCAGCGATGCCCACGTAGCTGCCTGACAGATGTCATTAAGGGGGACTCCCCGTCCCAAAGCAGTGGTAGCTGCCGTCGCCCTGGTGGAATGGGCGCGCAGTCCCACTGGAGGCTCCTTCTTTGCCAAAGAATAGCAAGCTTTGATGCACAGAACGACCCACCTGGAGATGGTCTGTTTGTGCACGGCCCGACCCTTCTTAGAGCCCACGTAACCAACAAAGAGCTGGTCGTCCACCCGGAAATGTTTGGTGCGATCCAAGTAGAAGGAAAGCGCACGTTTTGGATCCAGACGGTGGAGCCTCTCTTCCTCTTTTGAAGGAGGCGGAAAGAAGGTGGGAAAAGTGATGGTTTATCAATGTAGAAAGAAGTAACCACCTTGGGAAGAAAGGAAGGTCTAGTTCTGAGGACGACCTTGTCTGGATGGACAGCCAGAAAGGGAGGCTTGGAAGAAAGAGCTTGTAGCTCACTCACCCTGCGCGCAGAGGTGATGGCCACCAGAATGGCCGTTTTCAAAGTTAGAAGTCTGAGAGGACAGTTCTGTAGCAGCTCAAAGGGAGCGCACATGAGATATGTAAGAACCAAGTTCAAGTCCCACTGGGGCATTACGAAGGGAACAGGAGGAAAAATATGAGTAATGCCCTTAAGGAAGCGATTTACAACAGGGGACTTGAAAAGAGAAGGCTGATCAGGAAGCCTAAGGAAGGCTGAAATGGCCGAAAGGTAGCCCTTTTGAGTGCCCAGAGCAGAGCCCTGCTGGGCCAAAGAAAGGAGGAACAATAGAACCTCAGAAAGAGGGGCAGAAGAACAAGTTACTTACCTTCGGTAACGCTTTTTCTGGTGGATACAGTATCTGCCTGTGGATTCCTCACCTTTTGAATTACCCCTGCGCCAGCATTCCACGGAAACTTTTTTCCTAACTCTCCCACGTCGACGAGGACGTCACAATGGCTCGGCTCCGCTCACGACTCCGTCTGACGTCATCGGAGCTACAATTAGACCTCGTCGGCGTTCTGACGTCAGTTCCACCCATTTTTTCCATGCCTCCGAGGCGAACGGGTGGATCAACATCATAATTGAAGTATACACAGTATACAATATAAACATAAATACACACAGTATAAAGAATCATAGGAAAAGCAAAAGAAACTAAGCATTTCCTATAAACGAAAAACAAGGCATTCAAAATACACAGGAAAACAACCATGTCAAATAATCAATAAAACCTTTGGTATACAAAGGTGGACAACGGGGAGGAGGGTGGGTCAGTGAGGAATCCACAGGCAGATACTGTATCCACCAGAAAAAGCATTACCGAAGGTAAGTAACTTGTTCTTCTGATGGATACATCTGCCTGTGGATTCCTCACCTTTTGAATTGAATCCCACAGCAGTCCCACTCCCGGAGGAGGGTGTCCACCAACCTATACCAAAAAATCCTGAAGCACAGAGCGTGCAAAATGGCCGTCCCTCCTAACCTCAGAATCCAAGCAGTAATGCTTCGCAAAGGTGTGGAGGGAGGCCCAAGTTGCTGCCTTACAAAAGTCAACCACAGGAACACCTCTAGCCAAAGCAGAAGAAGAAGACTTAGCTCTGGTGGAATGAGCTCTGATACCTTCAGGCGGGTTCCTTCTGGCCAAAGCGTAGCAGATCTTAATGCACAAGATGATCCACCTGGAGAGAGTCCGCTTGTGCACAGCTTTGCCTTTCATTCGCCCAACATAGCCCACGAAGAGCTGATCGTCCAGCCTCAGACCCTTGGTTCTGTCCAGATAGAAACTGACAGCTCTCTTTGGGTCGAGGCGATGAAGTCTCTCCTCCTCCTTGGAAGGGTGAGGGGGAGGATAGAAGGTAGGTAAGGTAATGGATTGTCCAAGATGGAAAGGAGTAACCACCTTAGGCAAGAAAGCAGCCCTGGTCCTGACAACCAACTTTTCTGCATGAATGGTCAAAAACGGGGGTTTGGAACTAAGAGCCTGAAGCTCACTTACCCTCCTGGCCGAGGTAATAGCGATCAGAAAGACCGTTTTGAAAGAGAGAAGCCACAACGGACAACTATGAAGAGGCTCAAATGGAGACCCCATCAGGAAAGTAAGAACAAGATTTAAATCCCACTGAGGCATAATGAAAGGAGTGGGAGGAAACTTATTGGAAAGGCCCTTAATGAACCTCATAACAATAGGGGACTTAAACAAAGATGGCTGGTCCGGCAAACATATAAAAGCAGACAAAGCCGACAAATACCCCTTAACTGTAGCCACAGCACAACCCTGCTGGGCCAAAGAAAGAGAAAACTCTAGAATGTTAGACAAACGGGCTTTCAAAGGATCAATGTACATCTCTCCACACTATTTAACAAATTTGGACCACCTAGAGGAATAAATAGATTTGGTGGAGAGTCTCCTGGATGATAAAATAACATCCACCACATCCGGTGGGAGAGAGAAAGAACTCAGATTGCCCCGTTCAATCTCCAGGCATGAAGGTGCAAGCTCTGGAGGTGGGGGTGTAGAATCTGCCCCTGCGACTGCAAGAGGAGGTCTGCCCTGAGAGGGAGACGGAGCGGAGGGTGCAAAGAGAGGTGAAGCAGATCTGTGTACCACACCCTTCTTGGCCAATCCGGGGCAATCAATATAACTTGGGCGTGGTCTTGGCGAATTTTCCTCAGAACTCGAGGAATCAAGGGTATGGGGGGAAACGCGTAAAGGAGCTGCGAACTCCAATCCAACTAAAACGCGACCCCCAACGCTCCCTGCATCGGAAACTGGAGACTGCAGAACGACGGGCAGTACGCGTTCTCGCGAGTGGCAAAGAGGTCCAACCGAGGAAATCCCCACATCTTGAAGACGAGATGGACCACCTCTGGATAAAGCCGCCACTCCAGATCGGCCGAGTAATGCCGACTGAGATTGTCCGCACGTACATTCAGCACACCGGCCAGATGATTTGCCATCACACAAATCTGATGGCCCTGAACACAGGACCAGAGTCGCAGAGCCTCTCTGCAGAGGCGGTACGACCCTACACCTCCCTGTTTGTTGATGTACCACATCGCGGTAGTGTTGTCTGTCAGAACTTGAACTGACTGACCGCGAAGGGACGGAAGGAAGGCCTTTAGTGCCAAACGTATCGCCCGCAATTTCAGAAGGTTGATGTGAAGCAACCTTTCCTCTGGAGACCAAAGACCTTTGACCTCCAGATCCCCCAGATGAGCACCCCACCCTAGAGTGGAGGCATCCGTGATCACTGTGGCCACCGGTGGAGGAAGCTGAAAGGGCTTTCCTTGAGACAAGTTTCCCTGCACACTCCACCAAGACAGATCCGCTGCAGTTTCTCTGGAGAGCCTGACTGACTCCCTGAGATCTCCGTTGTGCTGATACCACTGCCTGCGGAGACACCACTGGAGCGCCCTCATGTGCCAGCGTGCATGGTTGACCAACAGAATGCAGGAAGGGAACAGACCGAGCAGGCGTAGGACCTTCAGGACTGGAACAACCGCTCCATCGTGAAACAAGGGAATCATTTCCTGAATGTCGAGAATCCTCTGCAGAGGCGGAAAGGCTTGACACACCGTAGTATCCAGTACTGCCCCTATGAACAGGTTGCGCTGTGAGGGCACCAGGTGAGACTTGGGTACATTTATCGAGAAACCCAAAACGTACAACAGTCGCGCTGTTACCTGCAGATGATGGAGCACCATCTCTGGCGACTTTGCTTTGAGCAGCCAGTTGTCCAGGTAAAGGAAAACAGGAATCCCCGACTTTCTGAGATGTGCTGCCACCACCGCCATCACCTTTGTAAAGACTCGAGGTGCGGAAGTAAGACCAAACAGAAGGACAGCAAACTGGTAATGCTGGGACCCTACCATGAAACGGAGATACTTCCGATGTGACTTCAGGATGGGGATGCGAAAATACGCATCCTGCAAATAGATCAACACCATCCAGTCCTCTTGCTGCAGCGCCTGAAGAACCTGAGCAAGGGTCAGCATCTTGAATTTCTCCTGTTTGAGGTTAAAATTCAAGACCCTGAGGTCCAGGATCGGACGTAACCTGCCATCCTTTTTGGGAATCAGGAAATACCGGGAGTAGCAACCCTGACCCCTTTCCTGCTCCGGGACTACCTCTATCACACCTTTTTGCAATAAGGCAAGGACCTCCTTCTGAAGAAGAAGTAAATGATCTTCCGAACAGAAACCTTGGCAAGGAGGGTAAGGAGGAGGGAATTCCCGGAAGGGAAGGGCGTACCCATTCTCTACAAGATTCAAAACCCAAAGGTCCGAAGTGACCGATTTCCAATCCTGTAGAAAGTGGGACAGCCGACCCCCCACAGGACCCGCATGCTCCAGGATGGGGGATCTAGGGCTGCTTTCCTGCATTACCAGGGGGAGTAGGGGAGGTAGAGGAAGAGGAGGAGAATTGACGGGTAGACCCTCGCGGGTGACCCCTGTTTTTCCCTCAGTAAGATTTGTAAAGAGGGTTTTGATGCTGTTGTTGCAGAGGCTGTCGCAGACTACGAAAAGAAGATCTTCCAAATCCTCGATACTTTCTATAACCAAACCCCCTTGACTGAGTTTGCAAACCTAAGGACTTTGCCGTGGCCTTGCTGTCCTTGAATCTTTAAAGCGCAGAATCAGCCTTCTCTCCGAACAGTTTTGATCCATCAAATTGAAGGTCAAGGAGGGTAGCCTGTACATCTGGAGAAAACCCAGAGGATCTGAGCCAAGCCTGTCTCCTGGTAACCACGGAGGAGCTCATAACCCTGGCCACCGAATCAGCCGTGTCAAGACCAGACTGTATAACTTGACGAGCTGCAGCCTGTGCATCCGTTAGAACCTCCATAAATTTACCACGTTCTCCTCGGGTAGCTTGGGTGCTAATTGTTTAGCAGAATCCATCAGGGCATATATATATCTCCCCAGCAAACAGGTAGCATTGGTTGACTTTAACGCCATGCTTGAAGAAGAAAAGACTTTCTTGGCCGATTGCTCCAATTTTTTAGAGTCCCTGTCGGCAGGAGCTTGAGGAAATGCGCCTGTAGACTGCTTAGAACAGGACGTCTGTACAACTAAGCTTTCAGGGGACGGATGAGCTGAAAGGAAGGCAGGGTCTCCTGGGGCAGATCTGTATCTCCTTGCCACCGACCTCGAAACAGCAGGAGCAGATAGAGGTTTACGCCACACTTCAAGGATAGGCTCAGTTAAAGCCTCATTAAACGGCAATAGCGGTTCAATTACAGAGGATGGAGAATGCAAAACCTCTGTGAGTAAATTTGGTTTGTACTCCGCTGTAGGCAATTGCAAGTCCAAAAGCTCCGCAGCCTTTCTAATGACTGTATGATAGGGAGCCACCTCTTGAGATGGTGAGGCTCTTGAGGAAGAAAGCTCCCACTCCGGGGAGGTGTCTAGGCCACTAGCCTCTTGAAGACCCTCGAATTCGTCAATAGACTCCTCGATTTCGCCCTCTTCAACCTCCTCTCTTCAAAGCTGTTCTTCCTCCAACAGCCTCTGTGCCTCCCTTCTTGAACGCAACTTCGGTTGCGGCGTCGGCAGCGCCGACAGCTCCAGAGCTGGCGTCGAAGGAGGGTCCGATACAGGAATCGGCGCCGTACGAAGTCGAGAGGAAGGGCCAGCAGATGGCGCCGGGGACTGAGTATACGGCGTCGAAAACCTCGGTGCCAGAAACTGCCAAGACGGCGCCGTCGGCATAAAAGGCACGAAGGGTGCCTGGGCATATTGTTGAGGCACGCCCAAAGTGAAGGCAAGCGGACCCACGGGACCCGAAGGTGCTCCGGAGGGGAAGGCCGCCTTGGCAAACACGCCATACATAGCATTTAAGAAATGCGAGGGATCCGACCCCGGTCCAGGAAATGGAGGATACGGAGCCGAGTCAGGATCCATACGAGGTACATCCAGCGCTGGAACAACCGGATCCACAGGCGGAGCCACAGGCACAGACTCATGTACAGGAGAAGGTTCGTCCTGAACCGGTAAGCCTCCCAAAGCCGGAGACCGCGCCGGGGTACCTTTAGGTGAAGGAGAATGAGCAGGAGTCGCCTGAGGAGAAAGCGAAGGCGATGGAGACACAAGGTCCTTTTGTCGACGTCGAGGTGCCGGAGAAGGTGACCTCGAAGCCTTTCCCTTCGACGAACGACGCCGAGAGCTTTATGCTTCCTCGACTTCGAAGCATGCGAGGTCGAACACTTCGACTTCGATTTGGACCTTTTCCGACCCCTCTTCTCCTTCCTTGCTTTTGCCATGAAGAGCTTGGCATCACGCTCTTTCAAGGCCTTCGGGTTCATCTTACGACAGCATGAACAGCCCTCCACGTCGTGGTCTGATGACAAACACCACAAACAGTCCTCATGGGGGTCAGTGATGGACATATGACCCCCGCACTCTCTACAGGGCTTGAATCCCGACTTTCTCGATGTCGCCATCGTACAGCTACAATTAAACCTGAAGATATTACAAAGTAACTCGAAAACAGTATGGAGAGTCCCAGAAAACCGTTACGCGTCGACGGCGCGGAAAAAAGGGAACTGACGTCATCACGCCGACGAGGCCTTTTATGGCTCCGGTGACGTCATGCAGAGTCGCAAGCGGAGCCGTGGCACTGTGACGACCTCGTCGGCGAGGAGAGCTAGGAAAAAAGTTTCTGCGGAATGCTGGCACAGGGGATATTCAAAAGGTGAGGAATCCACAGGCAGATGTATCCATCAGAAGCCAGCGCCCACTCTCCGCCAATATTTTTCATTGGCTTGTGTCATTGTCTTTTGTAAATGCTGCATTCGGATTCGTTAATAGTCTTGTTAGTCCCTCCTTGGTACGGCCTTGACTTCATTTGTAACCTCCCATGGCTCCTGGCCCTTTTACTTTGGTTGTTACACAGGACCTGTTATTTAGTCTTTAAGCACTATTTATTTTATTGAGTTCTCACACGCAGTATCGGCGTGCAACAGAACTCCACACCCGGCATTTGGCATCAAGGATAAAATATAATTGATTTTACGTATCGAGCTTAACCTCGTGAGCTTTTAGTCATGGACGTTCTAAATAAAGAATATAATGTCAGCAACATATTGCACTGACGTACCTGAAGTATACGTCCAGATACCAACAGCTACATCATATTAGCTCTTCCAGTCATACCTAACATGAAATACTGTGCTCCGCCACCAGTAGACACAGCTAGAGTACATTGGATATAAACCTGATTTCATTGTTGAAGTATTGTGGCCCTCTTTTCCTGACGAAGGCACATCCCTGTGCCGAAACGCGTGTAGAAGACAACTGTCAAATCAAAATTGTGCCACATTGTATGTCTATGGAGATTACAACCGAATATCAATGATTATGATCAGCCTTGCCACTAATATCAATGTTTTTAATAGAGCTTAGACTGTATGAGACTGTACGAGTGTAGATATGAATGGATCAGTATGATTGAGTGGTTTCATTTTATTTTTGTCAAATGATTAGCAATAAAACAATTTTTGTACTTTTCTAAGAAAAACAGTCATGTTGGTTCTTGCTTCCCTTTGTCTATTATTCTCATTATATCGATTGTAATATGTATGTTATATATATGTTGCCTTAAGTATTTACATTGACACTTTCACTTTCCAAGCAGCCCCTCACTTTTTAGGTCGAGAGTAGCGGCAGCGTTCATGCGCTGCGAGACTGCTGTAGTAGAGTATAGGAGAGAAGCCAGCGCCCACTCTCCGCCAATATTTTTCATTGGCTTGTGTCATTGTCTTTCGTAAATGCTGCATTCGGATTCGTTAATAGTCTTGTTAGTCCCTCCTTAGTACGGCCTTGACTACATTTGTAACCTCCCATGGCTACTGGCCCTTTTACTTTGGTTGTTACACAGGACCTGTTATTTAGTCTTTAAGCACTATTTATTTTATTGAGTTTCTCTGACTGCAGGCCGGACATGCGCTGCTTCAGCTGAAACGGCTTGTATTTTTTTAAGCTGCACGGCCGCCCCCGTAACACGGGCGCCCGCTTTCAATCACTTTAACCCGGGATTATCTGGTGTCTGTTTCAACCCCCCCCCCCCAAGTAAAATGGATTTAGAAATGATTAGCGAATTGTCATGTGAATTCCAGGTAGCACATAATCCTGTGCTAATGGGCAGCACGTCTGTGTTACATGCCATCTGCACTAAAGCCACCTGACGGGTTGTTTTCAAAAGCCTGTTTTATTAACAACAAAAACACCACCACC
The DNA here is from genome assembly GCA_963921515.1 of Calotriton arnoldi. Lineage (NCBI taxonomy): Eukaryota > Metazoa > Chordata > Amphibia > Caudata > Salamandridae > Calotriton > Calotriton arnoldi. The sequence goes on along the minus strand of CAWUFW010001426.1, from coordinate 2,499,461 downwards.
ACCACCAATACCACCACCACCACCAATACCACCACCTCCACCACTACCACCACCAATACCACCAGCACCAATACCACCAGCACCAATACCACCAGCACCAATACCACAACCACCAACATCAATACCACCACCACCACCAATACCACCACCACCAATAGCACCACCAATACCACCACCACCAATACCACTCACCACCAATCCAATACCACCACCAATACCAATACCACCGCCAATACCAATACCACCACTACCACCAATACCACTACCAGCAATACCACCATCACCAATACCACCACCAATACCACCACTAATACCACCACCAGCACCATTATCAGTACCACCACCAATAACAATACCACCACTAATACCAATACCACCACCACCAACAATACCAGCACCACCAATACCAGCACCACCAATACCACCACCGGGGATAAAGCAGTCTCCCTCTCAGTTGGACATCCCTATCGTACTAGAGGATTCTTCTGTGAGATAAATAGAGATTGACCTTTTCATTAAAAGTATCAATACCAAGCTGATACTCCCCACCAGGGTATTATTTAAAGTTTCAGCCTGGCTCTGTCTCCTGGGACTATTGGAGTTATTTGTGGGGGAAATGGTTAATTGCAGCCCATCCTTGAAGGAAACCACGGAGAGGCCTCCTCCCCCCGTTCGAGAATAGCGCCAGGCTGACAGAGGTCACGGGGGTCAAGCCCACTGAAATGAGGTGAAATCGGCGCCCCATTCTTCTGAGCACAACTCTCCTTTGTCAGCACCCACTATAGAGGTGTTCTGCGCGCCTTTTAGGGCTAATCAGACCCTCTGCAGTAATCACTCAAAAAACCCAATTAGCGAAGAATGTTGCCACATAGTCTTCACTATAAATTCACATGAATTAGCCCTACCCATAAAAACTGCGCACCCGGAAATGTTCATCTACTGTTTATTTTCTTAATATAATGGAGAAAGTGGCTTCTTATAACGTTTTCTTGCTGATGAGCTGTAAGTTCCCTAACTATATTTCAACGCCTGGCCAGGGAGTGGTCAGCGCTAAATATATGCATTGTCAATTTTTGCTGGTTGCTCTCTTTTTATCGCACGCGCCCGCACCTCAGTTTCAAATTCGCCACATTACTGTACAACAGAAGAGGTAGGTTTCCTCACCAATTCGTAGACCCAACTGCTAAAGCAGGAGCAGAGCTGCCCTAGATTTTTTTGGTGCGCACTATCACACTCCCCCTTCCCGCCCCACCCCAAGCACACGAGAAGGTTTTATACCTAGCCTACATACATGGCAGCCTAGACTAGGACCATTACAAACAAAAGATTTTTCAAGGTAAATGCAGACTTTAAGATTTTTTTTTTTTTACAAGTACCTATATTGCTGCAGCCACCCTCTTGCGGGATGTAACTGACGAGATTACTTTAACAAGCTATGTATTCTCAATGTTTATCAATTATTATTCAAACTCAAACTGTTTGACGTCGGCGACTCACAAAAAAACACCCTGAAGCAACATACTCACTACTTAAGCACTATTAGAAAGAAACGAATACATGATATCACAAATTTAATTTCAGAAAGAGCATGTCAGTTCACTATTTGTTTGCTGTAAGAAAAGTTTCTGTTTCACACTTATAATAAGGCATCATATTGTTGCTTTGCTTGAAAACATTGATATAGTATGTACATTTTAGCAATTAAAAAGATGAGCTTCTTTTATTTGGTAGGTTTCCGTCATCAGAAATTGTTTCCTAAATGTAAATATTTTGGGTCTGGCCTTTGGGCATCTTTATAGTTTACTAGTATCAAGTAATGAAAAGCAAAAAAAATCTATATACATAGAGGGGTTTTCGGTCTTCCCTTTTCATCCATTAGCCTGTTCATCTCCCTTTTAGTTTGCTTCTATCCAATACAGCATAGTTCGGGGCAGCGAGTCAGCCCACGATTGGCTCTTTCGCACTGAGTGTTAGTATTTTTTTCTTGATCACATGTGCTTATCCACCTCATAAGAAGTGAACTCCATTTTCAAGGTTGGTAGGACAATACAATGCGATTTTTCTGTTCATTCCTTGTCTATTTTATGTCTTGCCTGAGATAGTGCATGGCTGTTGCTTGTGAAACAGTTTGTTAGCTTGCAGTGGGCTTAGAGCCTCACCCCCCATATTTTCCCACTGGTTGGCTTCATCAAAACTCATTTCCTTGATGCTCTTTGGTCATTGCATGCCGGTTTCATTTCCCCTTCATGCATTTGTTCCTCCCCTGGAGTATGGCCAATGTACTTGTGTTCTTCCACTGTTCACGCTTTCAGAGCTACTTTTTAGGTCGAGCCTAGCGGCAGCGCGCATGCACTGCTCGCTCTGCGATGCATGCTGTAATAGAGTATGCTGTGGAAGCCCCGTCCACTCTCCTCCCATATTTTTCATTGGCTGGTGTCATTGTCTTTGGTAAATGCTAGCTCACGATTCATTATGAGGCTTGTTAGTCCCTCCTTGTTACCGCCTTGTCGCCATTTGTTACCGCTCATAAGGACTGGACCTTTTACTTGGCACGTTACACGGACTGCTTTATCTAGTGAGTGAGCACGATTTTTGTTATTGACACTGATGGGGACAATGGTGGCTGATTTATTTTGTTGTATTCGCAGGTTGAGAGCGGCGCCCGCTTCAGGGACACCGTGCTCTGTTTTTTTTTAATTTCAAACTTTAATACTGAGCGCGGCGCCCACTTCGGGGACACCGCGCTCGGTTTATTTTATAATTTTTTTTAATTTAATACAGAGCGCGGCGCACATTCCAGGGACACCTCGATTGATTTATTTTTTTTATTTTTTTATTTAATACCGAGTGCGGCGCCCACTTCAGGGACACCGTGCTCGGTTTCATTATTTTTTTATTAACTTTAGTAATGAGCGCAGCGCCCGCTTCAGGGACACCGCGCTCTGCAATGCAATAGGTGTTGCTTTTGGTATTGTAAATGACAATGCCTTTTAATTTTTTATAAAAGGCATTGCCATTTACAATGCCAAAAGCTCAAAAACTCGCAGTTGCGAGACCTATTGCATTGTAAATGCTTGTTCTTGTTTATTTTCTAAAGCCCCTGCCGCTCAGCTTCAGTTGATTATTTTGTTCTTGTTGAAGTGGGAGTTACAGTACACCTTGGGGGTCAGTGGGGCACACAACTCCTGTTTGCTGGGAATCATAAACGGAAACATGTGACGCAGGCGAAATAGTCAAAACCAGATTTCTCACAGTGAAGCGACAGAGGCCACGATGGCGTAGGTTACAGTGCTTGCAATGTTGAGGACAACCCCACAGACACCCCAGTTCGTTCAAAAGCAAACTGCAATAATATGCTTGCCTATTAACCAGTGCTCTATTTTTTATGAGAGCTCAACATTTTCGACGTATAAGAAGAAGTTACTTACCTTCGGTAACGCTTTTTCTGGTGGATACAGTATCTGCCTGTGGATTCCTCACATTATGAATATCCCCAGCGCCAGCATTCCACGGAAATTTTTCGTAGCTCTCCGCGCCGACGAGGTCGTTATGGCATCATGGCTCCGCACGCGGCTCCGCATGACGTCACCGGAGCCATAAGAAGACCACGTCTGCGTGAGGACATCAGTTCCACCCATTTTTTCCGTGCCACCGAGGCAAAACGGGCGAACCGACCATAGAGACAATGCATACCAAGTATACAGGATTCACACAAATACACTTAGTGTATAATAAAATGAGAAAGCTTGAATTTCAAACAAGACAACAATAAAACAATAGAGGTAACAAGGTCTTGAGCACATGAAAATACATCAAATAATTAATACCTCAGCTTTTATGGTATAAAAGGGTGGACAACGGGGAGGTGGGAGGGTCAGTGAGGAGTCCACAGGCAGATACTGTATCCACCAGAAAAAGCGTTACCGAAGGTAAGTAACTTGTTCTTCTGATGGATACATCTGCCTGTGGATTCCTCACCTTATGAATAGAATCCCACAGCAGTACCTCGCCCGGAGGAGGGTGTCCACCCCTCTATACCAAAAAGTCCTGTAAAACAGAGCGAGCAAAATGGCCATCCCTCCTCACATCGGAATCTAAGCAGTAGTGCTTCGCGAAAGTGTGGAGGGAGGCCCAAGTTGCCGACTTACATATGTCCAACACAGGAACACCTCTAGACAAGGCAGAAGTAGAAGATTTAGCCCTGGTAGAATGAGCTCTAATGCCTACAGGAGGCTCCTTACCAGCCAGTGGTGAGTAGCATATCTTGATGCACAAGATGATCCACCTGGATAAAGTGCGCTTGTGCACCGCCTTGCCCTTCATGCGACCAGCATATCCAATAAAGAGCTGGTCATCGTGGCGAAAGTCCTTCGTTCTGTCCAAATAAAAGCTAATCACCCTCTTTGGATCCAAACGATGAAGTCTCTCTTCCTCCTTGGATGGATGAGGGGGAGGATAGAAAGTAGGAAGGGTAATAGACTGACCTAGGTGGAAAGGAGTCACCACCTTAGGCAGAAAAGCAGCCCTGGTCCTGAGCACCAACCTTTCAGCATGTATGGTCAGAAAAGGAGGTTTACAGGAAAGAGTTTGAAGCTCACTCACCCTCCTAGCCGAAGTGATAGCCACCAGAAAGATCGTTTTAAAAGTCAAAAGTCTCAACGGACAACTATGCATAGGCTCGAACGTTGAACCCATTAAAAAAGTTAAAACCAGATTCAAATCCTACTGGGGCATAATAAAAGGAGTGGGAGGAAACATGTTTGTCAGCCCCTTAATAAATCTTAAGACTATAGGAGACTTAAATAAAGAAGGCTGATCAGGTAAACACAAAAATGCCGACAATGCCGACAAATATCCCTTAACAGTGGCCACAGCACAACCCTGCTGGGCCAAATGAAGGGAAAAACAAAGAACATCAGAAAGATGGGCTTTTAAGGGATCAATAGATTTCTCTCCGCACCACTTAACAAATTTTGACCACCTGTAAGAATAGATAGACTTGGTGGAGTGTCGCCTGGCCGATAGTATAACGTCCACCACGTCAGGCGGGAGAGAAAAAGAATTCAAGTTGCCCCGTTCAATCGCCAGGCATGAAGGTGCAGGCTCTGGAGGTGGGGTTGAAGAACCTGCCCCTCCATATGAGAGAGGAGGTCTACCCTGAGAGGGAGACGGAGCGGAGGGTACAACGAGAGATGAAGAAGGTCCGTGAACCACACCCTTCTTGGCCAATCCGGGGCGATCAATATGACTTGGGCCCGGTCTTGGCGAATCTTCCTCAGAACCCGAGGAATCAAGGGTATGGGAGGAAACGCGTAGAGGAGTTGTGAGCTCCAACTCAACTGAAACGCGGCCCCCAACGCTCCCTGCCTCGGAAACTGGAGACTGCAGAATGACGGGCAGTGCGCGTTCTCTAGAGTGGCAAACAGGTCCACCCGAGGAGTCCCCCACGTCTGGAAGAGGTGTCGAACTACCTCTGGATGAAGCCTCCACTCGTGGTCGGCGGAGAACTGTCGACTGAGACTGTCCGCACGAACATTCAGCACCCCGGCCAGATGATTCGCCATCAAGCAAATCCGATGATCCTGTGCCCAGGACCAGAGTCGCAAAGCCTCTCTGCAGAGATGGTACAACCCTACTCCTCCCTGCTTGTTGACATACCACATCGTGGCAGTGTTGTCCGTCAGGACCTGAACTGACTGACCGCGAAGGGAAGGGAGAAAGGCCTTGAGCGCCAAACGTATCGCCCGCAATTCCAGAAGGTTGATGTGAAACAACCTTTCCTCTGGAGACCAAAGACCCTTGATCTCCAGATCCCCCAGATGTGCACCCCAACCTAGGGTAGAGGCATCCGTTATCACTGTGGCCACCGATGGAGGAAAGTGGAAGGGCTTTCCTTGAGACAGATTGCCCTCCACGCTCCACCAAGACAGATCCGCTGCAGCTTCTCTGGAGATCCTGACAGACTCCCTGAGATCTCCGTTGTGCTGATACCACTGCCTGCGGAGACACCACTGGAGTGCCCTCATGTGCCAGCGTGCATTTGTGACCAGCAGGATGCAGGAAGCGAACAGACCGAGCAGGCGAAGGACCTTCAGAACTGGAACAACCGCTCCATTGTGAACAAAGGGATAATTTCCTGAATGTCGAGAATCCTTTGCGGAGGTGGAAAAGCTCGACACACAGTGGTATCCAGTACTGCCCCTATAAACAGGTTGCACTGAGAGGGCACCAGGTGAGACTTGGGTACATTTGTCGAAAAACCCAATTTGTATAACAGCTGGGCTGTAACCTGCAAATGGTGACTCACCATCTCCGGAGACTCTGCCTTCAACAGCCAGTCGTCCAGGTAGGGGAAAACTGGAATCCCCAACCTTCTGAGATGAGCTGCCACCACCGCCATCACCTTGGTGAAGACTCGAGGTGCGGTAGTAAGACCAAACGGAAGGACCGCAAACTGGTAGTGTTGCGACCCAACCGTGAAACGGAGATACTTCCTGTGCGACTTCAGGATCGGAATGTGGAAATACGCATCCTGCAAGTCGATGGACACCATCCAATCCTCCTGTTGCAGCGCCTGAAGAACCTGCGCTAGAGTAAGCATCTTGAACCTCTCCTGTTTGAGAAACAGATTCAAGATTCTGAGGTCCAGGATGGGACGTAACCTGCCATCCTTCTTGGGGATCAGGAAATACCGGGAGTAGCACCCCTGACCCCTTTCCTGCTCCGGAACCACCTCTATTGCACCCTTTTGTAACAGGGAAAGAACCTCCTTCTGAAGGAGCAGTAAATGATCCTCTGTGCAAAACCCCTGACAAGGAGGGTAAGGCGGGGGAAATTCCCTGAAGGGAAGGGCATACCCATTTTCCACAAGATCTAGAACCCAAAGCTCCGAAGTTATTAATTCCCAATCTTGTAGAAAATGAGTAAGCCGGCCTCCCACAGGACCCACATGATCCAGGATGGCGGATCTAGGGCTGCTTTGCTGCATTGCCGGGAGGGGTTGGGGAGGTAGAGGAGGAGGAGGAAGAGGGATGTCGTCCAGCTCCACGAAAGCGACCTCTGCCTTTACCTCTGTAGGATTTATACAGAGGGTTTTGCTGCTGCTGCTGCTGAGGCTGACGGGAACGAAAGGAAGATTTCCCAAACCCACGGTACCTTTTGTAGCCATAGCCTCTTGACTGAGATTGTAGACCCAAGGACTTTGCTGTGGCCTTGCTGTCCTTAAATCTCTGCAACGCAGAGTCAGCTTTTTCCCCAAAAAGCTTAGAGCCGTCAAAGGGGAGATCCAAAAGCGCAGCTTGGACATCCGGTGAAAATCCCGATGATCTCAACCATGCATGTCTCCTAGTGGCAACAGATGAGCCCATCACCCTTGCCACCGAATCTGCAGTGTCCAGACCCGACTGGATTACCTGGCGAGCAGCCGCCTGAGAGTCCGCCAAAACTTCACTTAAATTGCCCCGATCCACCTCGGGAGAATCCGCTTGGCAGAGTCCATAAGGGCGTGAATGTATCTGCCCAACAAACAAGTGGCGTTGGTGGACTTTAAAGCCATACTAGCTGATGAAAAGACTTTCTTTGCGGACTGCTCAAGCTTTTTGGAATCTCTGTCTGCTGGAGCTTGAGGAAAAGAACCCACAGACTGCTTTGAGCATGAAGCCTGAACAACCAAACTCTGAGGTGACGGATGAGAAGAAAGAAATTCAGGGCCCCCTGGTGCTGGTCTATACCGTCTAGAGACAGATCTAGAAACTGCAGGAGCTGAAAGAGGGTTACTCCAAACCTCCAGAATTGGCTCAGTCAGGGCATCATTGAAAGGTAAGAGAGGCTCAACTACTGAGGTAGGAGAATGAAGAACCTCTGTAAGAAGATTTGGCTTGTATTCCACCATGGGAAGCTGCAGATCCAACAGTTCAGCTGCCTTCTTAATCACGACATGATAAGGAGCAACATCCCTTGAAGGAGAAGCCTTCTGCGAATCAAAATCCACTTCTGGTAAAAAATCCAAACCACTTGCCTCACACAAGTCTTCAAACAAGTCCTCAGACTCATTTATTTCACCTTCTTCCATCTCACCAGCTTGATACTGCTCCTCTTCAATAAGCCTTTGAGCCTCCCTTCTAGAACGCATCCTCGGCTGCGGCGTCGACGGCGCCATCTGCGGCGTCGACGGCTCCGGCAGCGGCGTCGAAGGCGAATCCGTGACAGCAGCGCGCGCCGCACGAACTCGAGATGAAAGGACGCCAGCTGGAGCCGGGGACTGACCATACGGCGTCGACATCTTCGGCGCCGGGAACTGCCAAGACGGCGCCACGGCATATAAGGCATAAAGGGGGCCGGGGGGTAATGCTGCGGCACGTCCAAATTAAATGCCAATGGGCCCATGGGACCCGAAGGTGCTCCAGAGGGGCAAGTGGCTCTGGCAAAAACGCCATACATCGCGTTCAAGAACTGCGATGGATCCGAACCTGGCGTCGGGAACGAAGGATATTGCGCCGGTTCGACCTCCGATAGAGGAACCTCCGGAGTCGGGGCCACTGGAGTCACAGGTGGAGCCACAGGAACAGCAGGAGTCACATCATCCACAGGATTCGATGCACCATCCGGAGCCGGAGAATCCACCGACGCCGGAGACTGCGCCGGTGTGCCCACATAAGGAGACCGGTCCGGAGACATCTGCGGAGACTCGGAAGGAGAAGGAGAAACAAAGTCTTTAGCACAACGTCGAGGAGCCGGAGAAGGCGACTTCAAAGTTTGAGGCTTCGACGAACGACGTCGAGACCCATGCCTCTTCTTCTTCTTGTGCCTTCTCTTCGATCCATGCGAAGTCGACGACTCCGACTTTGACCGTTTACGACCCCTTTTCTCCTTTCTCACCTTGGACATGTAGAGCTTAGCCTCTCTTTCCTTCAACGCCTTCGGGTTCATCTTTCTGCAAGAAGAGCAACCCTCGACGTCGTGATCACTCAAAAGACACCAAAGGCAGTCATCATGCGGGTCAGTGATCGACATGTGACCTCCGCATTCCTTGCAAGGCTTGAAGCCTGACTTCCTTTGAGTAGACATGTCGAAAAGAGAAACCAACAAACTCTTGAAACAAAGTAACAGTAACAAAGATAGGAGAGTCCCAGAAAATCCGTTAGCGCCGACAGCGCGGAAAAAAGGGAACTGACGTCATCACGCCGACGTGGTCTTCTTATGGCTCCGGTGACGTCATGCGGAGCCGCGTGCGGAGCCATGATGCCATGACGACCTCGTCGGCGCGGAGAGCTACGAAAAATTTCCGTGGAATGCTGGCGCAGGGGATATTCATAAGGTGAGGAATCCACAGGCAGATGTATCCATCAGAAATTAATAACGTTTAAATTAATAACTGCTGTATTTGCGGTTAAACCATCTCAGAATTAATTTCAGCAATCTTATTCATGCCTGCGCTTGTGGCTCCTGTATCAGGGTTTGTAAGAAGATCTCCGAAAGGTACAAAAGGTTTCTCTCCAACAGGTTAAAAAAATTGAAGAAAGAACCTCATAAAAACAGTCCAGGGAGTAGGACAAGCATCCTATGAATAAAAAAATAGGCGTAGTGCCGGTCACCCACAGTCATACACAAAATCATTTCAGTTTGCACATGCACATTGCATATTTTATATTCTGTTCAAGTAGAAACCTTCGTCTAAATCGCAGCACCACTCCACATCCAATAGGCGATGCTGGATCTGTTGCCATGACCCAGTGCACCAGTGAACTTTGGTGTTTGCAGATCCTATTTAATGTGCTCTGATTTACCGGATTGACTGGGGAATAGTTTTGGCACGATTGCATGGTTATCTTTCATTCGTATATGTACGCTAGAATAAGTCCTTTGTGTTCTCATTAACACGTCCGTGTTTAGTTTGCAGCATGACCAATTGTGATAAATATTATTAAAGTAACTTCGCAGTAAATACGCGTGGTAAAATGCACGCAGATATGTCCTTTGATGCTATTATGTATTTCGATGTCAATAAAATTGCATTACACTGGAAAGGAGTCCTCATTATAAGACATAGGCAGGCACTCACAATAAGGTCCTAAAAGATTTGTAACTATTCAGTCCATCATACTTAGAGAGCAATTAAATGACTGCTATCTAGAAATGCACTCACAGTTGTTCTCGATCAGGTAGGTGGTAATACATTTCAAAAAATAGAAAATATATGTGAATAACGGATTTTTGTGCACTTGCAAGCAGTCCGTGAAGTTTAGTTATTTATACATGAGCGGTTCACATTTCTGTTTTAAGGGTGCAAAGTGACGCCCTTTTGGTATGTGTTGGTGACATTTCACAACTTCGCTTCATGTAAATATTTCCAGTCCCTGCCCTCGTGCTTCTCTCTAACTCTGAAATGGGAAAAGCTTGTGAGTAAAGGTAATTTGTAAGCAGCCTGACTGTTGGGGTCACGTGACATTCCCTCAACTTAAACAAGCATTTGCAATGCAAATAGGTCTCGCATTTGTGAGTTAGAGCTATTGACATTGTAAATGACAATATTTTTTACCTATACGTTTTATCTTTGGAGTGAATGTATGTAGTGTGCAAAATCCCTTGGCACGGTCCTGCACTTCGTAATAAATATATTGAAAGATGCAAAGTGTGCATTGTGTCAACAAGTGCTTGGCACATGGCTCATGGGTTAAGTGTCGCCACACATGCACACCATAGGTGCTTTACTAATGCGAAACTCATTAATAAAAGTAGTGCTTACAAACTAAACAAGGCCTACCGTGTAACAACCGAAGTAAAGGGTCCAGTAGCCATGGGAGGTTACAAATGACGACATGGCCGTACTTAGGAGGGACTAACAAGCCTATTAAGAAATCAGAAGCAAGCATTTACGGAGGACAAAGACACAAGCCAATGAAAAATATGGGCGGGGCTTCTCCTCCGTACTCTACCTACAACAGATCGCCAGAGCAGCGCTGGCGCAGGCTCGACCTAAAAATTACCTACAAATTCCAGCATGCAAAGAAGGCAAAATAAGTCAGTCAGCGCTAAACTTCTGTGACAGTCGCTGTATTCATATACACTCGTGCTCTGTACCTGAGGTAATTGTTAGGGACTGTGTGGGTTAAGGACCCGGGTGTTGCCATAACTGTTAGGGTTCCAGGAACTTTCCCAAGACCAAGTCAATATGGGGTGGCCATTCCACTCAGCCCTGCCAAGTACCACACATCAGGCGTTAGAGTAACGCATTTCAATGTAATGGTCCGCATCACCGTACTGAAATTCAAAATCACGCATTATAGCGCCTCTCAGCTATCAAGCTGGAAAGCTGCTATAATACACTGAATACTGAAAACTGCAGTGGCAGCGCAGTGCGCGCTGCTCCCGGTAGGCTTGGAGGCTGCTCCTGTACTGTGCTACAAAGTAACACAGCACCCGACACCACACGGCATAAGTCTGACTCACTGAGAGTCACTAACTGTCACACTGCCCAATGGCTACTACGAAGAAAGTGTGTGAGTCTCAGTGAGTTTGTCAGACTCACTTTAATAGGTGATTGTCGGTTCGTCCTGCCACGGCACCCATTTCAATTAGTATTGGCAGTATGGCTTCGCAGCCTGGCAGGACGCGACCCGATCCCCACCTGCGCCGCCGTGAACCTGCTCAGCTGGCTGCGAATTACCTACCGCCCAGTTCGTCCCACGTTTCTGCAGGCCAAACAAAGATGACCAAAAGTAAGTAGTGCCCTCGCTGTCATGATCATTTTGGATCAGTTTGCATGACCGATAAGCAGACAGTTGCAGGAACACGCACTTTTTAAGAGATAGTGGGGGCGTGGCACATACAGCCCCTATCGTGACTGTCCACGGCCATTGCCTTCTACCACAGCGGCTCAGGGGGACGATGAGCTGAGCCGGTACAGGCCTCGGCTAGTGTCCCGCTTTACAAGTCGGGGCATGGCCTTCAATTTCAGCGAGAGGCAAAAACACAGAATGGCGCATACTCTGGACACAACAGGTAAATACCGAAAATTAAAGGACTTGGTTTTGGGATCTGGAACATTGGCTGCGTGCCGTATCTAGGTGTTCATAAGTAAATCTGCTGAGTGCACCTTGTTGCACCCCCTTGCTTTGTACCCAGAGGCATTCGAAACTTGTACTTTCAATCCCCAATGTAAACCATGGCGGCCCGGGCCGCCGGAGTGTTTCAGCAGCCCAGAGCACCAGTGCCACCAGAAGCAGTTGTGTGCGAGGACTGTCTCTATTCGTAGCAGACCGGCGGGGCCCGCCTGTTGCCACGTTGGTGACTCACCTCGCAGAATTGTAAGTCATGATCTTGTATTGTTGCACTGACTTGCTATGAAAATTTGCTTGCTGGCACAGTCATGTTGTTCAAATAGGTGTAATTTCTGATATGTATATGTTTGCCTCGCCTTCTTTACTTGATTTTTGCTCGCGAGAAAGTGTCACTCAAAGTCGTTGAAATGTCACTCATAATTACACCAACGTTATGAAAATGTCACACATAGCAATCTGAAACCTTGGCAGCTATGTCCACTAGCCCCCCTCCTCCCCTCCACTGATGCCTCCGCTGCCTTTAGTAAACACTGCCCCGGGAGTACATCTCGGTGCACACCTTGCTGAAGATCTCCTTCTTTTCTTTCATCTTGTCCTGCCGCTCAGAGTCCTCTCCTCTGAGCTCCGACCGCCGGTCGCGTGGCTTGGTGTTCTCCTTGTCCTCCTTCATGGCCGCGCTGGTGAGTGGGTCTTATTGACACATAACCCGCTCTTAGGAACGCACAACAGAAGAGCGCTGCTCTAACCAGTCACTGCTTCTGAGAAGCTAGCAACTGGCGGCCATCAACTTCAACATAAACACACAAGACATCACTGTCCCACTAGGCAGCACATTACGCGCTGGGCAAGCCCAAAAGGAACAGAGCGCCCGACACAAGAAGTGTAGGTGAACAAGGCAGCCATCTTGTATTGCGTGCACTTCCCTTTCAGTTGAATGGTAGCGCCCGGAGGGACACTGAATTGGTCAAGCCAGTCAAATAATACTAATTTACTAATTATTTTGGTATGTGTAACTTAATAATCTTTGTATGAAAACTGTGCTTGTTGTTTTAAAAATATTGTCATCGAGAATTGAACACTAAACCATTTAGCTCATTGCCAAATTAAAACAGATACGCAAACTACAACGCACACAACAGTCAGAGGGGGCGGGAGCATGGAGAATATGGACAACAGGAGGGGGGCTGGAGCATGGAGAACATGGGACAACTGGATGGAGAACACGGACAACGGGAGGGGGCAGGAGCAAAGAGAATGCGGACAAGGGGAGGGGGTGGGAGGATGGAGAACGCGGACAACGGGAGGGGGGCGGGAACAAAGTAAAGCACAACAGAAACCTAAAAAAATAGTACACGTACAGTGTAACAACCGAGTAAAGGGGTCAGTAGCCATGGGAGGATACAAATGAGGACATGGCCGTACTAAAAAGGGACTAACAAGCCTATTAAGGAATCATACGCCAGCATTTATATAGAGCAAAGACACAAGCCAATGAAAAATGTGGGCGGGGCTTCTCCTCCGTACTCTACCTACAACAGATCGCCAGAGCAGGGCTTGCACCCTAGCGCAGGCTCGGCCTAATAACAGATTGACAGGGAGGAGAGAAAGAAACAGCAAAAAAAACGAGCACGTGCTGCTCGTTCCTGGTGAGCATCCCCTTCAGCTCATTGGCACAGCTCTTCAGCAGGAGTCTGCGAGTCACTGGTTTGATTATGCTCATGGTTGAAGTATATCTGAAAGCTGGGACTGCAGTCTGCTGACTGAGAGCAGAACCCCTCCACGCATGTACCTCCTCAGATGGCAGCCCCACATCTGTTCAAACATTAGCCAGCTAGATTGTAGCTTCAGGTGGGTAATTGCACAGTACGACCGAAGGCCATTTTATTCTCCTCAGGGGGAAGCAAAAGCAGTGCTGTGTATTAACGCTTTTTTGTCTTGCTGCCCACCGTAAGGCACTCTCTGGAAGGTTCTTCACGCAAAGCCAAGACTGCATGAGAGTCCCAGACGTTCTACTACAGGCCTATCGTTGTGGTTATTATAGTCACCACAATCAGAACTGTCTGCACAGATTGAATGCTGGCTGCCACTTGCATAAAAGGCTTATGAAAAAAATGTACTTGAACATAGGATTGTGTGATAGTTTCATGGGCGAAACCAGTCTTGAAGTGCTTGAGTTCCGGTTGTTCAGAGAGGACCTGGCTTGGCAGTTCAGGCTGGAATGTTCCAATTGGAGCATGGGCAAGACTAATCTGCATATGGCTGGGTCTACACTGAGGTGGCATGGTGTGCAAAATGATGATGGACTGGGATGCAGCCCTGAGTAATTACCAGTAGCTGATATAATTTCAAGCATTTATCCATTCATACACGCTTTCACTTTCCAAGCAGCCTGTCACTTGTTTTTTTAACTAGTGCAGCTCGCCTATCTCGTTTTATCTTTCTCCCACCCCTGCCCTTCCGAGATGTCATTTATTTATTTATTTTTAATTTAAAGTGCTAGATCCGGATTTGCTAATAATTACAGATGTTGAGCCGACGCCAAGGCTCGAAAACTGGTCCCCAGCTCCCGAGTTGGCAGCTCTGACCGCTGAACACACAATCCCACTCCGCGTAATTCAAATACACTCAATACCACATAATTACTATCCACATAATTCCACAACACACAATGACACATAATTCCAATACACAAATCCACTCCACACCACACAATTACACAACTATCTAATCCAATCCACATAATTTCACAACACACCACATACACTCCATAACACATAAATAAAAAACATTGCCATATATAATGCCAATAGCTCCAACAAATACAGGACCTATTACATAAGTACATATCATTGCCATTTACATTGCCAATAGCTCCACCTCCAACAAATGCGAGACCTATTGCATTTCCAATGCTTGTTAATATTTTGTCTAGTCGCCAATTCATTTAAAATCCTTCTGCTTGTTTTAATAGTAACATCTATTAATTTACTCTGCACTAGATTAGGACATGTGTTTGCCTGGGGGGGAAAGGGCCTTCGGAACCCCTAAAAACAAATATTCCTGTAGTCTCACAGTTCCGATCATTGCTCTGTACACACCATCCTCCACTAATAATTGGGAGGTTTGTGGGTTACAGTCTCTCCATTTTCGAGGCTCTCAATGCAAGGTTGGCTAAACCTGCGCTTTCCAGAAGGTTTTAAATCTCTAAAACTGGGGGCCACATTGGGGTAAGCCTGCAAAAACATAGCACTGGGCCAGTGAATTTGGGGCAAACCAGGATCAATTGGATGTGAGTATGAAGGTCCTTGAGGGGAGTGACCGTTCGACTGACACCCTTGCGCCTCTCACCTGATTTTGAGTGGCAGGATAGGGTTAAATGACACTTGGCCTTGTGCTTATGGCACATCTTTGACTTATTGAAACACTTCAAGCGGAAACTGGACTTCACATGGAACCGAGCTCCTGAAATGGGATCGTGAAAGACCTGTGATCTGAGCAAGAGCAAGCTCTATTTTTAGACAAAGACCTTTTCTTATGCTTGGACATGTACATTTCCGCCTCCTGCTCCTGGATTGCCTTCGGGCACATTTTTTGCGCAACACAGTGTCATGATCGGAGCACCAAAGGCACATGTCTTGCAGGTCCGTGACAATGTTTCATTCAGTTGTGCCATGGCTTGAATCCTGTTGTTTCCTGGGAAGAATTTGTTCCAGGCATAGTAAAATAAATTAGAATGTTGTTAAAAAACTGACAAAGATGAAAACCGAACTCTAGATCCGCATCAAAGAGCACAGAAAGAATGGAACTGTTGTCATCAGGCAGGCGTGGCACTGATATGCAGCTCCACTCAATCACGTCAGAGGGAGTTACCCCGGAGTCACAAGGTGCACTGCAGCATTACCAAGAAAATCCTGAGTATTCTGTCTGGGGCCTGGGGATATTCTTGAGGTGAGGAATCTGCAGTCAGAATTAGCCACCAGAACCTTTTTTTTTATATAAACACTTCCCTCCTCTCAGTGTTTTGTAAAATAATCTCACAGAAATCTGTTCAGAGTGGTGCCCCAAAATGGTAGGAGCCTTGAGTCATTGTGCAGAGCTGTGGATTCCCACCCTGGGGCACTCCTATAGAAAGAAATGCTTACTTCTGAAGAGGAGAGAGCCTGATCAGAATCGAATTCATTACTGTTCAGGCTTTCAGGCAGAGAAAAACAAGTCTTCATAGTATATTTAATACAAAGCTATCCTTTTCACTGAATCAGATTTTTGATAGAATATTATAACGATGCATGAATGATCTGCCATAGGAAAAGGCTAGCAAAGCCTATGCAGTGAAGAGCTTTTTAGGAATGTTCTTTATTTGGACATTAAGCACCCAGACCTTGTGGGCTTTGAAGTACTACTTATAAGCGACTTAGACAATGTTAAAAGCAGGCCTAAAAGTATGTCAAAATTGTTTCTTTTGGTATGCATGTGCTACAACTTCGCTTACAAAGGTTGAAGGCTGCAATTGAAAGCCTATGTCCTTTGGCATGTGTCTGCTGCAAATGTACTGACACCAGTTCAGAACTGCAATGGGAGGCTTGAAGTAACACTACTTAGCAGTATTCAGGTGACCAGAGTGAAAATGCTAGAACACACAGCAAGAACAAAATGGGGAGATCATCATAAAAGATGCACATTCCTACAGGGGTACTGAAGGTATAATGCTCATAGTGATTGTTTCATTGCGGATCACATTTTCGATTTAGGCCTTTGTATATTTTCATCTTATCCTGGGGAAAATATATATGGGGGAAAAAATGATGAATTTGTCACTAGTTATAATGCTGTAGCGAAAGTAGCATAAAATATACCCTACCCATTACATCAATGGGTATAAGGCTGAGTCACCTCACCAGGAAGCACCTATCCCACCAACTGTGATCAGAAACACAGAGACCCATTTTGAGAAGAATGGGCCGCCTCTAAATGTATCATCATTATCATACATCATCCGCAACCACCTGGACACATCATGGGTTCATCTTGTGAATGACTGTAAAGCTAGCATACCAACCAAATTCTTTTCTCAAATGAGACTTGGCAAAATCAAACTTTGGAAAGAGGTTGTTAGGAATGCACTGTGCCCAAAAATCATGAATGGGACTTAAGAAGCCTACGCCCTCCAATTTGTTGCCTGCTCTTTTAAATCCCCAAACATGGCTCCTGGGGTTTTTCCCACACAAATACCAAACACAATAGGCCCATTTGGGGCAATATAGGAGATGGCCGAAGAATAAGTCCAGAATGATAGCAGACAACTTCGTGATTGCCACCTTTGCCCACTGCTACTGTATTTGTCGCAGTGGGAAACAGAATAGCCTCCGTACTGCAACTAAGAATAAATCAGAAGCGTGTTTCTGTGTATAGAGTTGGTGTTTTGCACTGTTGCTGCCTGTTTAGCCTGCTTACCCCAAAACCTCCCACCTGCTTAGGAGAGAGTCCGGACAACTCATGTTTGTCCAGCTGTGACCGTAGAAATCAACTGGCTCCACGTCATGAGAATGACTTTCAACCATTCCTTCTTTCTCAGCCAAGAACCCTAAGAATGCCGTTATTTATACAGCCATATTTATATGAGGAAAAGTTAAACTACAAATTTAAATTGACTAGTGCTCTTAAATGAAAAATCAGAGCTGTCTGAAAGCCTTCTTTATGACATGGGGCCAGTTGACAGCGAACATCCACTGCTCCTTCCTCACCTGAAGGACTCTTGGCGCCGACCACAACTTGCAGTTCGCCTCTCTTGTGGCCAAAGCCTTTCCGTCCTTTTCGGCTAATTTTTCTACCTCTAGCTGGGGTCCCTGTGGTTGGGGATTGCGTTGATCGTTTCTCTGTAGATCTTCGGATACCACTTGCACCTTCAGTGACAGCGATCCTTGGTTCTCTTGCTGTGGCCACCACAGTTAAGTTTCTGTCTCGTCTCGGCATCCATGGAGTATACTGCTCCCACAGCCTGGCAACAGGCTCTGAAAAAACACAAATGAGAACAAAACTAGTCAGGGTGCACACCATTACACTAGTAACTGATGGGGGGCTACCGGAAATAGGAACACATGGGTATACAGCTGTATTGGAATCTGTACTGCCTTGGAAATGCACTATGGAGCATAATAATTTAGGAATTTAGGAAACAACAATCAATATAAAAACACAAAACCACTATTCTGGAAAATAGGCCTACAGAGTTCAGGAAAGAGATATAGACAATCAGAACACAGTAACACAAATCAGTGAAACATAGGCATATTGAGTGCTGCACTGGAAGTAAGAAATACAGTGCATTGAATTAATAAATATGAATATAGCGGATCAATGCAAAAGAAATTGTCTATACACTGCTGCATTAGAATATAAGAAAAAAGAGAACTACATGGTAGACTTGCAGGGTATGAAATATGGACCACTTAAAGTGTAATACAGGATTTAGGCCTCTTTTTTTTCTTTTAGAAAGTTACCCCGGTACACAAAGCAACACAAACCTCTGTGCCAAGGTTTCTACAGCAGATACATTTTGGTAGTATGCATCCCCTTGCGTAGTATGCAATGCGCTGGGAAGATTCCTTGAGGTGCGCGGTTAGGGGAAGTTCCATCATTTTCAGTTGAACTATCTCTATACAAATATGGGAATTCCTGCATCCTCCAGCGGATGTCTAAAAAACAAGTTACTTATCTTCGGTAATGCGTTATTTGGTAGAGACATAGTCTAGCCACAGATTCCTTAACTTTTAAATTCTCCCCAGGCACCAGACTGGATCCGGAACTTTTTCAGCAGTACACCTCTGCGCGCTGGGGGACAGTATCATACGACTCTGTGATGATGTTGAATACGGTTGTGACGTCAGTGGAGTCATATAAGCCCCTCAGGGGCACGGACGTTAGTTTCTTCTGTGAAACCGTCCGTGCCACAACGCAGAGCCACTATAGAAACTGGCCGTGGAAACAGTGTGCCAAAAGGGGTCAATGTATCTTTAAAACAATAGCTAGAAAGAACAAGTTAATTACCTTCGGTAACGATATATCTGTAAGAGACATTGATTAGTTATGGATTCCTCACCTTAGAATTACCCCCAGGCGTCAGACTGGATCCAGAGAATTTTTTCCTCAGCAGTACCTCTGCGGGTCGATAGATGGCGTCAGCTGATTCCGAGTTCGTCATTGGCGTCGTGGTCGCCGGAACGACGCGCGGTATTTACTTAGACGCCGCCCTCGCGCGCTGACGTCAGTTCTTTACACGACATTCCATGCCAGAAGCGCAGAGCCATGCAAGACACTGACCACTGGTGCCCGAAAACTAGGGCACTGAAAGGGAGTCCCTTACGCTAGAAGTCAGTTCGCAGAACGGGGAGGATGGGTAGGGCGGTGAGGAATCCATAACTAATCTATGTCTCTTACAGATATATTGTTACCGAAGGTAAGTAACTTCTTCATCTGAAAGAGACAATTAGTTATGGATTCCTCACCTCAGAATAGATACCCCAGCAATACCAACCTGGGTGGTGGGTCAGCGAACCAAGTTCACACCAGAAAGTCCTGGAGAACTGAACGGGCGAAGAAGCCGTCTCTCCGGACTTGGCTGTCCAGGCAGTAGTGTTTGGTAAACGTGTGCTGTGAAGCCCACATAGCTGCCTGGCAGATGTCAAGAAGGTGGACTCCACGTCCCAAAGCAGTGATGGCTGCCGTCGCCCTGGTGGAATGGGCACGCAACCCCACAGGAGGTTCCTTTTTCGCTAAGGAATAGCAGATCTTGATGCAAAGAACGACCCATCTGGAGATGGTTCGTTTCTGCATGGCCCGACCTTTCTTGGCGCCCAGATAGCTAACAAAGAGCTGGTCATCCACCCGGAATTGTTTTGTGCGATCCAGAAAGAACGAAAGCGCACGTTTTGGATCCAGACAGTGGAGCCTCTCTTCCTCTTTAGAAGCATGCGGAGGCGGAAAGAAGGTGGACAAAGTGATTTACAATAGGGGACTTGAAAAGAGAAGGCTGGTCAGGCAGCCGAAGGAAGGCCAAAATGGCCGAAAGATAGCCTTTGAGAGTGCCCAGAGCAGAGCTCTGCTGGGCCAAAGAAAGAATGAAGAGGAGAACCTCTGAAAGGGGGGCAGAAAGGGGATCCACAGCCTTTGCTGTGCACCATGCCACAAATTTGTTCCATCTACAGGCGTATACTGTTTTAGTGGAGGGACGCCTGGCTGCCAAGATAAGATTACAGACTTCGGGAGGAAGGTTGAAAGCTGTCAACTGTCGCCGCTCAATCTCCACGCTAGGAGGTGGAGGCTGGACAGGTTCGGGAGGAGGACCGTCCCCTGCTGCTGTGACAGAAGATCCTCCCAAAGAGGCAGTCTGATCGGAGGATCGATGGCCATGTCTAACAGCTCGGGATATCAGACTCTTCTCACCCAATACGGAGCCGTAAGGATCACTTGGCCCTGGTCGTGCTTGATCTTCTTCAGCACTCTGGGGCAGAAGTGGTATAGGCGGAAAGGCGTATAGAAGACGGCAACTCCACTCGCGACGAAAAGCGTCGCCTAGCGAGTGCCGCCTTGGAAATTCCAACGCGCAGAACTGCTGACATTGCGCGTTCTCTTCGGTGGCGAATGAACAAGTTACTTACCTTCAGTAACAATATATCTGTAAGAGACATAGATTAGTTATAGATTCCTTACCTTAGAATTACCCCCAGGCGTCAGACTGGATCCGGAGAATATTTCGTCAGCAGTACCCCTGCGCGTCGAAAGGTGGCGTCGGTCGGCTCCGTGTTCGTCGTTCATGTCGTGGTCGCCGGGATGACGTCGCGGTAGCTACTTAGACGCCGCCATCGCGCGCTGACGTCAGTTCATTTACACGACATTCCACGCCAGAAGAGCAGTGCCATGCAAAACACTGACCACTGGTGCACAAAAACTAGGGACCTGAAAGGAATTCCCTGACCCTAGAAATCAGTTCGCAGAACGGGGAGGATGGGTGGGGCGGTAAGGAATCTATAACTAATCTAGGTCTCTTACAGATATATCGCTACCGAAGGTAAGTAACTTGTTCATCTGAAAGAGACAATTAGTTATAGATTCCTTACCTTAGAATAGATACCCCAGCAATACCAACCCCGGAGGTGGGTCTGCAAACCAAGTTCACACCAGAAAGTCCTGGAGAACAGAACGGCCAAAGAAGCCGTCTCTCCGGACTTGGCTGTCCAGGCAGTAGTGTCTCGTGAAAGTGTGCAGCGATGCCCACGTAGCTGCCTGACAGATGTCATTGAGGGGGACTCCTTGTCCCAAAGCAGTAGTAGCTGCCGTCGCCCAGGTGGAATGGGCGCCCAGCCCCACTGGAGGCTCCTTCTTAGCCAAAGAATAGCAGGCTTTGATGCACAAAACGACCCACCTGGAGATGGCCCGTTTGTGCACGAGCACTCAGCGAGACCGCCGTAAGAGCAGGACACGCTCTGCTCTTCGTGTCCAGGAGTTGCATTCCTTCCCTGGGCCACTGATTATTAAATAATCGGCTCAGTACCGCCCTGGCTGCACAGCCCTCGATTTTCTGTTACATTCATAATACATATACGGCCCAATGCGCCCCCGGGTGAATAGACCCTGCTGTTCGACCCAACATAATTGTTACAATTTAAACTGACAATAATTAATTCTCCTAATTAACCAGCTCCAGCGCGCCCACGGAGATAAGACGCTCAGCTGTTCATCTTTTGAATACTCAAGCGACATTTAATCGAAGAGCACCAGTGTGCGGTTTTTAAGAAGTACCTACGCAGCTCCCCCAGCTCCTACTCCGGACTTTGCCGCTCGTGGCTGCCTCACCACTCATTAATTACCAGGCCCCGTCCGGTGCGAATTCAGCTTACTCACAATATGTATGTCCTGAAGATGATCTCGATTTTTTGAGATCGAAACGCCGTCGACCCCTTACAACAGGAACTCCTTACATTCTGTAAACTATTGAGGCGTTCCAATAATTGTTGTCAATGCGATGTCTTTGTTTTAAGTCACCCTCACTTTTTCACGTCACGCCTACTGTCACTTACTCGTGTGAGCACCTGAATACTATTGTTACTTTATGTATAATAAATTGCAGCCTTTAAACTGACCTACATGTCCCCTCATGTATTATGCACTGCTCCCTAAGATATTAAATATCTTCCCAAAGTTTACCTCAGTGTCTCCTACGGGGTCACTATAGATATCCTTCTCTGGACCCTTGGGCCACACCAGAACCACTGTTCTCCAAAAAACATTATTCCACCCCAGGTTCACATATCGGGGTACCCTTGTCCTTTCTTATTACCTGTCTCTCCGGACTTGGCTGTCCAGGCAGTAGTGTTTGGTGAACGTGTGCAGAGATGCCCACGTAGCTGCCTGACAGATGTCATTAAGGGGGACTCCCCGTCCCAAAGCAGTGGTAGCTGCTGTCGCCCTGGTGGAATGGGCGCGCAGTCCCACTGGAGGCTCCTTCTTTGCTAAAGAGTAGCAAGCTTTGATGCACAAAACGACCCACCTGGAGATGGTCCATTTGTGCACGGCCGACCTTTCTTGGCGCCCACGTAGCCAACAAAGAGCTGGTCATCCACCCGGAATTGTTTGGTGAGATTCAAATAAAAGGAAAGCGCACGTTTTGGATCCAGACGGTGGAGCCTCTCTTCCTCCTTAGAAGGATGCGGAGGTGGAAAGAAGGTGGTCAAAGTGATAGTTTGACCAATGTGAAAGGAAGTAACCAACTTGGGAAGAAAGGAAGGTCTAGTTCTGAGGACGACCTTGTCCGGATGAACAGCCAGAAAGGGAGGCTTGGAAGAAAGTGCTTGAAGCTCACTCACCCTGCGAGCAGAGGTGATGGCAACTAGAAAGGCAGTCTTTAAAGTAAGAAGTCTGAGAGGACAGTTATGAAGCGGCTCAAAGGGAGCGCACATCAGATAGGTAAGAACCAAGTTCAAGTCCCACTAAGGCATTACGAAGGGAACAGGAGGAAAAAGATGAGTAATGCCCTTAAGGAAGCGATTTACAACAGGGGACTTGAAAAGAGACGGCTGATCAGGAAGTCTAAGAAAGGCTGAAATGGCTGAAAGATAGCCCTTAAGAGTACCCAGAGCGGAGCCCTGCTGGGCCAAAGAAAGGAGGAACAGGAGAACCTCAGAAAGAGGGGCACAAAGGGGATCCAAAGCCTTTGCTGTGCACCATGCCACAAATTTGCTCCATCTGCAGGCGTATACTGTCTTAGTGGAGGGACGCCTGGCTGCCAAGAATACATTACAGACTTCGGGAGAAAGGTCAAAGGATGTCAACTGTCGCCGTTCAATCTCCACGCAAGGAGGTGGAGCTGGACAGGTTCGGGTGGAGGACCGTCCCCTGCTGCTGTGACAGAAGATCGTCCCGAAGAGGCAGACGGATCGGAGGATCGATGGCCATGTGTAACAGCTCGGGATACCAGACTCTTTGTGCCCATTCCGGAGCCACAAGGATGACTTGGGCCCGGTCGCGCTTGATCTTCTTCAGCACTCTGGGGCAGAAGTGGTATAGGTGGAAAGGTGTATAGAAGACCGCAACTCCAATCGTGACGAAAAGCGTCGCCTAGCGAGTGCCGCCTTGGAAATTCCAACGCGCAGAACTGCTGACATTGCGCGTTCTCTTCGGTGGCGAATGAACAAGTTACTTACCTTCAGTAACGATATATCTGGAAGAGACATAGATTAGTTATAGATTCCTTACCTTAGAATTACCCCAGGCGTCAGACTGGATCCGGGTTCGTCGTTGATGTCATGGTCGCCAGGATGACGTCGCAGTAGCTACTTAGACGCCGCCCTCGCGCGCTGACGTCAGTTCTTTTGCACGACATTCCACGCCAGAAGTGCAGTGCCATGCAAAACACTGACCACTAGTGCACAAAAACTAGGGCCCTGAAAGGAATTCCCTGACCCTAGAAATCAGTTCGCAGAACGGGGAGGATGGGTGGGGCGGTAAGGAATCTATAACTAATCTATGTCTCTTACAGATCGTATGCACCGAAAATAAGTAACTTGTTCATCTGAAAGAGACAATTAGTTATAGATTTCTTACCTTAGAATAGATACCCCAGCAATACCAACCCCGGACCGCAACTCCACTCGCGATGAAAAGCGTCGCCTAGCGAGTGCCGCCTTGGAAATTCCAACGTGCAGAATTGCTGACATTGCGCGTGCTTCGGTGGCGAATAGATCTAACCAAGGCTGTCCCCACTGCTGAAAGAGACCTTGCGCCACCTCAGAGTGAAGACACCATTAGTGATCCATCATGCACCAGGGGCTGAGTTAGTCAGCCCTGGCGTTCAGTGAACCTGCCAGGTGTTGAACCACCAGGGATATGCCCTGATGTTCCAGCCATGTCCAAAGACGGAGAGCCTCCTGACATAGGGTCCACGACCCCACCCGCCCTGTTTGTTGCAGTACCACATGGCGGTGGTGTTGTCCGTGAACACCTGCACTACTCTTCCCCGGACAGAGGGAAGGAATGCTTTTAGTGCAAGACGGATCACCCGAAGCTCCAGAAGGTTAATGTGGAGCCCAGACTCCGCCGGAGACCAGAGGCCTCTGATCTCCGCCTCTCCAATGTGGCCGCCCCACCCCAGCAGTGATGCATCTGTCACCACTGTGAACTCTGGTTGGGGAAGGAGAGGGATCTGCCGTTGATCCAATTCCGGTTATTTAGCCACCACTGCAATTGACGTGCAGTGCCCTCCGAGATATGGACACAATCAGACAGATTCCCCTGATGCTGTGCCCACTGGAACTTCAGGTCCCACTGCAGAGCCCGCATATGCCACCTGGCATGATCCACCAGCAGGATGCAGGAGGCCATGAGGCCCAGCAGCCTCAGGGTCCTTCTGACCAAAACCCGGGATAGAGGCTGAAAGATCGGAATCATAGCCCGAATATCCCGGACTCGCTGTTCGGGAGGATAAGCCAGAAACTGCGTCGTGTCCAGAACCGCTCCGATGAAGAGGAGCTTCTAAGAGGAGTCAATTGTGACTTCGGCACGTTGACAGAGAACCCAAGCGCAGATGCTGGAGGTCCGCCGTAGTCTGGAGGTGGAAGACGACAGCCTGGGGCGAGGCCGCCTTCAACAGCCCAGTCGTCGAGATGGGGAATACTGGAACCCCTGATCTGCGCAGATGAGCTGCGACCACCGCCATCACTTTGGTGAACACACCGAGGGGCGCTGGTAAGGCCAAAGGGGAGCACGGTAAACTGAAAGTGCTCGTGGCCTACCGTGAACCACAGGTAACGCCGGTGGGCCGGCAGGATGGGGATGTGAAAATAAGTGTCCTGCATGTCCGACGCTACCATCCACCCTCCAGGGTCGAGGGCAGACAGGACCTGAGCTAGCGTCAACATTTTGAACTTCTCCTTCTGGAGGAACCGGTTGACGTTCCTGAGATCCATGGATGGAGGGGTATTCTCGATGGGGAGGGAGGAGCCCCTTCGGACTATTTGCAAAACTCACCTGTCCGACGTGATGGTGCGCCAGTGGGGGAGGTGATGGCGAATCCTGCCGCCCGCTGGCGATTGGTGGCCCTGAAAGGTCAGACTAGGAGGGTTTGGAGTTTGCTGCAGAGGGGGCTGTGGTGGACTGGCCTGCGCGCTGGCCCCCAGATCCACGGCGGTGGTTCCCACGTCCCCAGCCACGCAGGGGCTGAACAGCTTGCGCTGGCCTGTGGCTCTGGGCGGGACGTGGTGGGGCACCCCTTCCGTAGCCACGAAAGGGGCGAAAAGCAGACTGCGCAGGGCGGGTGGTGGAGAGGCCCAAGGACCTGGCCGTAGCCCGAGAGTCCTTAAAGCGCTCCAGCGCGCTGTCTGCCTTGTCGCCAAATAGGCGACGGCCATCAAAGGGAATGTATATAAGAGTGGATTGGACATCCCCTGAAAAACCAGTCGACCTCAGCCAGGCGTAACGTCGAAGGGCTACAAACGTGGAAATCGTCCTGCCTAGTGAGTCGGCGGTATCCAGCCCACAGCCGATGGTAAACTTTGCTGCATCTCTCCCTTCAGCAACTGCATGGGAGAATATGGCCAGGGCCTCCTTCGGACACTGGGTGAGCACTTGCGCCACCGTATCCCACACGGAGTGGGTGTAACGGCCCAACAGACATACAGTGTTTACCGACCGCAGTCCCAAGCTGCAGGAAGAAAACATATTCTTCCCAAGATGGTCCAGCTTTTTGCATTCCCTATCAGGTGGTGCGGTAGGGAATGCGCCTTTGGCGGTGGAGGCTTGGATCACCAAGCTCTCAGGGGTGGGGTGTTGGGAGAGGAAAGTGGGGTCGCCCGGGGCCGGGCGGTGGCGTTGGGCAATCATCCTATCCACAGGAGCCCCTGTGTTGGGCCTGGACCAGGTGCCCAAAGGATGTCGGTTAGGGCTTCATTAAACGGTAGCAGGGGCTCCGAAGAGCTACGCCGCCGGTTGGAAGCACCTCTGTCAGGGAGGTTAGTCCTGACCGCCACCATAGGGAGCTCGAGGTTGAGAGCCTCGGCTGCCCTACGCAACTCCACTGCGTAAGACGCTCCCTCCTCCGTAGCCACGGTAGGAGGAGACAACCTGCCAAGGTCTGGTGAGGTATCCAGATCACTGGCTTCCCCCAGTTCCTTTCTCCAGTCCGGTTCATAACCCAACTGGTCAGTTAAAGGGTCTCCAGACCCCTCCCAGTCCTCCTCACCGTCCTCTGGCTGCCAATCTGGTCTAAAAGAGCCAGGGTAGAACAAGGGCACAAAAGTACCCGTCGGCTCCGGATCCGGCGTCGGTCGACGCCGGCCCGGCTCCATGTCTACATTGAGGTGGAGGCCGGGGTCGACGCCGGCTAGGAACACAACCGGCGTCGGCTGTGGACGTGGTGCCGGTAGAATTGGCGCCGGGGGAGGTGTAGTAAGGTCGACCGGCGCCAATCCGGATCTAGGCCTGGATCCAAGCGGACCCTGCGGTGCCGGGGCAGGAGCCGCCGGCGTCGGACCCAGGGCCCCTAGCCGAGTCCACGGTGCCCGAAGGCGCGCCGGCGTTGGGCTGCCCAAAGATGGCATGCATCACTTCGTAAAATCGGCACAGCTGGGCAGGGGTCGCTCCGGGTCTCGGGAAGGGAGGGAAACTCAGTCGACCCTTTAGGCTCCGCACGCGGAGCCGCGGGAGGGTCACCACCCGCATCCCTCGTCGCGTCGGCCGACCGACGGGGAGAAGTCGAAGAGCGACGATGCTTCTTTGACTTCTTCTTGTGCTTCAACTTACCTGAGGAGAGCGAAGACTTGGAAGAAGACTGGTGGCTCCGCGACAGGTCCCTCGACCTCCCACGCGACCGGGACCTCAAACGGCACGGAGCCGGCTGCCGGGCCTCGAGAAGCTTCCGGGACCGCTCCCGCAAAGACTTTGGATTCATGGTCCGGCAGTCGGAACACGACTTGGGGTCGTGGTCGTGCTCCAGGCAAAACAGGCACACGCGGTGCGGATCCCTCACCGACATCAGTCGGCTACAGGAGCCGCAAGCCTTGAAACCGGGCATCCCTGACGTGCACCAGGAGTCGAAGGCTCAAAAACGGTGTTGACAAAAGTCGCCAAAAAGTCAGTCAAAAAGTGACTGGAGGTACCGTTCTCTCCGGGTCTGCGCTGGCTGGCGTGGAAAAAGAAAGAACTGACATCAGCGCACGAGGGCGGCGTCTAAGTAGCTACCACGACGTCATCCCGGCAACCACGACGCCAACGACTTACGTGGAGCCAACTGACGCCACCTTTTGACGCGCAGGGGTACTGCTGACAAAAAATTCTCCGAATCCAGTCTAACGCCTGGGGGTAATTCTAGGGTAAGGAATCTATAACTAATTGTCTCTTTCAGATAGATCTAACCAAGGCTGTCCCCACTGCTGAAAGAGACCTTGCGCCACCTCCGAGTGAAGACGCCATTCGTGATCCATCATGCACCAGCGGCTGAGTTCGTCCGCCCTGGCGTTCAGTGAACCTGCCAGGTGTTGAACCACCAGGGATATGCCCTGATGTTCCAGCCATGTCCAGAGTCGGAGAGCCTCCTGACATAGGGTCCACGACCCCACCCGCCCTGTTTGTTGCAGTACCACATGGCGGTGGTGTTGTCCGTGAACACCTGCACTACTCTTCCCCGGACAGAGGGAAGGAATGCTTTTAGTGCAAGACGGATCACCCGAAGCTCCAGAAGGTTGATGTGGAGCCCAGACTCCGCCGGAGACCAGTGGCCTCTGATCTCCGCCTCTCCCATGTGACCGCCCCATCCCAGCAGTGATGCATCTGTCACCACTGTGAACTCTGGTTGGGGAAGGGAGAGGGATCTGCCGTTGACCCAATTCTGGTTCGTTAGCCACCACTGCAATTGACGTGCAGTGCCCTCCGAGATCTGGACACAATCAGACAGATTCCCCTGATGCTGTGCCCACTGGAACTTCAGGTCCCACTGCAGAGCCCGCATATGCCACCTGGCATGATCCACCAGCAGGATGCAGGAGGTCATGAGGACCAGCAGCCTCAGGGTCATTCTGACCGAAACTCGGGATAGAGGCTGAAAGATCGGAATCATAGCCCGAATATCCCGGACTCGCTGTTCGGGAGGATAAGCCCGAAACTGCGTCGTGTCCAGAACCGCTCCGATGAAGAGGAGCTTCTAAGAGGGAGTCAATTGTGACTTCGGCACGTTGACAGAGAACCCAAGCGAATGCTGGAGGTCCGCCGTAGTCTGGAGGTGGAAGACGACAGCCTGGGGCGAGGCCGCCTTCAACAGCCAGTCGTCGAGATAGGGGAATACTGGAACCCCTGATCTGCGCAGATGAGCTGCGACAACCGCCATCACTTTTGTGAACACCCGAGGGGTGCTGGTAAGGCCAAAGGGGAGCACGGTATACTAAAAGTGCTCGTGGCCTGCCGTGAACCACAGGTAACGCCGGTGGGCCGGCAGGATTGGGATGTGAAAATAAGCGTCCTGCAAGTCCGACGCTACCATCCAGTCTCCAGGGTCGAGGGCAGACAGGACCTGAGCTAGCATCAACATTAAAAACTTCTCCTTCTGGAGGAAGCGGTTGACGTTCCTGAGATCCATGGATGGAGGGGTATTCTCGAAGGGGAGGGAGTAGCCCCTTTGGACTATTTGCAAAACCCACCTGTCTGACGTGATGGTGCGCCAGTGGGGGAGGTGATGGCGAATCCTGCCGCCCGCTGGCGATTGGTGGCCCTGAAAGGTCGGACTAGGAGGTTTTGGAGTTTGCTGCAGAGGGGGCTGTGGTGGACTGGCCCGCGCGCTGGCCCCCAGAACCGCGGCGGTGCTTCCCACGTCCCCAGCCACGCAGGGGCTGAAAAGCCTGCGCTGGCCTGTGGCTCTGGGCGGGACGTGGTGGGGCACCCCTTCCGTAGCCACAAAAGGGGCGAAAAGCAGACTGCGCAGGGCGGGTGGTGGAGAGGCCCAAGGACCTGGCCGTAGGCCGAGAGTCCTTAAAGCGCTACAGCGCGCTGTCTGCCTTGTCGCCGAATAGGCGACGGCCATCAAAGGGCATGTCCATAAGATTGGATTGGACATCCCCTGAAAAACCAGTCGACCTCAGCCAGGCGTAACGTCGAAGGGCTACCGACGTGGAAATCGTCCTGCCTAGTGAGTCGGCGGTATCCAGCCCACAGTCGATGGTAAACTTTGCTGCGTCTCTCCCTTCAGTTACTGCACGGGAGAGTACGGCCAGGGCCCCCTCCGGGCACTGAGGGAGCACTTGCGCCACCGTATCCCACGCGGAGTGGGTGTAACGGCCCAACAGACATGCAGTGTTTACCGACCGCAGTCCCAAGCTGGAGGAAGAAAACATCTTCGTCCCAAGATGGTCCAGCTTTTTGCATTCCCTATCAGGTGGTGCGGTATGGAATGCGCCTTTGGAGGTGGAGGCTTGGATCACCAAGCTCTCAGGGGTGGGGTGTTGGGAGAGGAAAGTGGGGTCGCCCGGGGACGGGCGGTGGCGTCGGGCAATCATCCTATCCACAGGAGCCCCTGTGTTGGGCCTGGACCAGGTGCCCAAAAGGATGTCGGTTAGGGCTTCATTAAACGGTAGCAGGGGCTCCGAAGAGCTCGCCGCCGGTTGAAGCACCTGTCAGGAGTTTAGTCCTGTCCGCCACCATAGGGAGCTCGAGGTTGAGAGCCTCGGCTGCCCTACGCAACCCCACTGCGTAAGACACTCCCTCCTCTGTAGCCACGGTAGGAGGAGACAACCTGCCATGGTCTGGTGAGGTATCCAGATCACTGGCTTCCCCCAGTTCCTTTCTCCAGTCCGGTTCGTAACCAAACTGTTCAGTTAAAGGGTCTCCAGACCCCTCCCAGTCCTCCTCACCCTCCTCTGGCTGCCAATCTGGTCTAAAAGAGCCAGGGTAGAACAAGGGCACAAAAGTACCCGTCGGCTCCGGATCCGGCGTCGGTCGACGCCGGTCCGGCTCCGTGTATACATTGAGGTGGAGACCGGGGTCGACGCCGGCTGGGGACATAATCGGCGTCGGCTGTGGACGTGGTGCCAGTGGAATTGGCGCCGGGGGAGGTGTAGTAAGGTCAACCGGCGCCGATCCGGATCTAGGCCTGGATCCAAGAGGACCCTGCGGTGCCGGGGCAGGAGCCACCGGCGTCGAAGGCCCAGGGCCCCTAGCCGAGTCCACGGGGCCCGAAGGCGTGCCGGTGTTGGGCTGCCCAAAGATGGCATGCATCACTTTGTAAAATTGGTGCAGTTGGGCAGGGGTCGCTCGGGTCCCGGGAAGGGAGGGAAACTCAGAGTCGAACCTTAGGACTCCGCACGCAGAGCCGCAGGAGGGTCACCACCTGCATCCCTCGTCGCTTCGGCCGACCGACGGGGAGAAGTCGAAGAGCGACGATGCTTCTTCGACTTCTTTTTGTGCTTCAACTTACCTGAGGAGTGCGAAGACTTGGAAGAAGACTGGTGGTGGTGGCTCCGCGACCGGTCCCTCGACCTCCCATGCAACCGGGACCTCAAACGTCAAGGAGCCGGCTGCCGGGACCGCTCCCACAAAGACTTCGGATTCATGGTCCGGCAGTCGGAGCACGACTTGGGGTCGTGGTCGTGCTCCAGGCAAAACAGGCACACGCGGTGCGGATCAGTCACCGACATCAGTCGGCTACAGGAGCCGCAAGCCTTGTAACCGGGCATCCCTGACGTGCACCAGGAGTCAAAGACTCAAAAACGGTGTTGACAAAAGTCGTCAAAAAGTCAGTCAAAAAGTGACTGGAGGTACCGTTCTCTCCGGATTTGCGCTGGCTGGCGTGGAAAAAGAAGAACTGACGTCAGCGCGCGAGGGAGGTGTCTAAGTAGCTACCGCGACGTCATCCCGGCGACCACTACCCCAACGACTTACGTGGAGCCAACTGACGCCACGTTTCGACGCGCAGGGGTACTGCTGACGAAAAATTCTCCGGATCCAGTCTGACGCCTGGGGGTAATTCTAGGGTAAGGAATCTATAACTAATTGTCTCTTTCAGATAGATCTAACCAAGGCTCTCCCCACTGCTGAAAGAGGCCTTGCACCACCTCTGAGTGAAGACGCCATTAGTGATCCATCATGCACCTGCGGCTGAGTTAGTCCGCCCTGGCGTTCAGAGAACCTGCCAGGTGTTGAACCACCAGGGATATGCCCTGATGTTGCAGCCAGGTCCAGAGGCGGAGAGCCTCTTGACATAGGGTCCACTACCCCACCCCGCCCTGTTTGTTGCAGTACCACATGGCGGTGGTGTTGTCCGTGAACACCTGCACTACTCTTCCCTGGACAGAGGGAAGGAATGCTTTCAGTGCAAGACGAAACGCCCAAAGCTCCAAATGGTTGATATGGAGCCCGGACTCCGCCGGAGACCAGAGGCCTCTGATCTCCGCCTCTCCCATGTGGCCACCCCACCCCAGCAGTGATGCATCTGTCACCACTGTGAACTTCGGTTGGGGAAGGGAGAGGGATCTGCCGCTGACCCAATCTAGGTTCGTTAGCCACCACTGCAACTGTTGTGCAGTGCCATCTGAGATCTGGACGCCATCGGAAAGATTCCCCATATGCTGTGCCCACTGGAACTTCAGGTCCCATTGCAGAGCCCGCATATGCCACCTGGCATAGTCCAACAGCAGAATGCAGGAGGCCATGAGGCCCGGTAGCCTCAGGGTCATTCTGACCAAAACCCGGGATAGAGGCTGAAAGATCGGAATCATAGCCCGAATATCCCGAACTCGCTGCTCCGGAGGATAAACCCGAAACTGCGCTGTGTCCAGAACCGCTCCGATGAAAAGGAGCTTCTGAGAGGGAATCAGGTGTGACTTTGGCACGTTGATGGTGAACTCGAGCAAATGCAGGAGGTCGGCCATAGTCTGGAGGTGGGAGACGACAGCCTGGGGCGAGCCTGCCTTCAACGGCCAGTCGTCGAGACAGGAGAAGACTGGAACCCCTGATCTGCGCAGATGAGCTGCAACCACCGCCATCACTTTCGTAAACACCCGAGGGGCGCTGGTAAGGCCAAATAGGAGCACATTGAACTGAAAGTGCTCCTGGCCTACTGTGAACCATAGGTAACGCCTGTGAGCCGGCAGGACGGGGATGTGAAAATAAGCGTCCTGCACGTCCAACGCTACCATCCAGTCTCCAGGGTCGAGGGCAGACAGGACCTGAGCCAATGTCAACATTTTGAACTTCTCCTTCCGGAGGAAGCGGTTGACGTTCCTGAGATCCAAGATAGGACGCAGGCCCTTGTCCTTCTTGGGCACCAGAAAGTAGTGGGAATAACAACCACGACCTACTTCTGGGGCAGGAACTCATTCGATGGCTCCATTGGCCAAAAGAGCCGTAACTTCCTGTTGGAGAAGGGCCAAGTGATCCTCCGACATGCAATGAAATTGAGGTGGCATGGATGGAGGGGTAGTCTCGAAGGGGAGAGAGTAGCGTCTTCGGACTATCTGCAAAACCCGCCTGTCCGACGTGATGTTGAGCCAGTGGGGGAGGTGATGGCAAATCCTGCCGTCCACTGGCGAATGATGGCTGTTGGACTTGGCCCTGCTTTCAGGGTCATCCGTAAACTTTTTGGCCTTCCCCCTAGTCTTTTTCCTGACATAAGGTTGGTGGTTTCAGGACTCTGGGCATTTTAGCGCTGGATAGCAGTGCAAAGTGCATGTGCTTTCTGCCTTCAATAGGCTTACATTAGGAACCCCCCCTTATGGGATATCTCCCCCATGGTTCTCCCCCATGGAAGAAAATATGTATGCCATGTTTGGTATGTGTGAGATGGAAATATTAAATGCTGCGCAATGGTGTGCACAGATTTATTTTCACCATTGTGGAAATGCCACTTTTAAACCTTGGCATTTCGGTGTGCTGTGTGCCTGCCTTGTGTAAGGCTGGCTCCGCCCCCTGGGGTGTGTCTGTCTCCCAGACCCCAGCTCATGAAGGGAGGAGGGAAGTCTGGCAGACAGGGTGCTCTACACCTCCCCCAAAACCAGTTGGGACCGGTTTACCCAGAGACCCTTCCATAAGCTTCTGGCCCTTTCTAGTAGGTGGGGTGAGGGGTGTACATATAGAGGAGCTGAGACTCCATGTGTGTGTGTTTGGACTTTGACTTGGAGGGGACACTCTGCCAGGAGGTACCGCCGCAAGGGCCTGCGTGCTGGCCCCTGTGCCCATCTGTACCCCTCTGCTGTCCACAGGACCAGTGAGAGACCTTTGCTGGAGTGAAGACTGCTGTGCCAGGAGGAGTGCCACATTATGGGGGTTGACTGTTCCAAGGAACTGCTGTCCTGTTCTGATGAGCTGCCCACTGCCTGCTGATCTTGCCCAACATTGCCTGTCTGCTCCCCCTGGCCCCCTGCGCATCGTGGGCGCTACTTTATTGCGTGGGACCCTGAACCATTGCCAGCCTTCTAGCGCCTCGTGAACGCTGCGGCTAGAACCTGCCCAGGGGGAAGAGAAAGGAGCTGGAGTCCTGCAGCGCGCTGCTGAGGAATCGACCGCCCCGAGGGAATCCCCGGTGTGTGGGATTCCCCCCTGCATATTTAAACAGCGGGAGCCCACCCCGCGTTTGCCTGAAGAGAGCGGGAGCCCACCCCGCGTGCTGCCAGGGAGAGCTGCCTATTTAAAACCGAGCGGGTGCCCACCCCGCTTCGTAAATCTACATAACGGGAGCCTACCCCGTATTGCCGACTTTGGCGGGTGCCCACCCCGCTTGGTACTTTAATTTAGGAGGGAGCCTACCCCTCATTGCCGCCAGGAATCATCGCCGCGACCCGAGCAGCCGAAAAAGAGCCGCCGCCGAGAGGAGCGCCGCAGGAAAGGAAGTCAGGCATCCTGAAGCCTGATTGTGGGCGGGCCCACCTGCGAGGGCGGAACCAGGAAGAGCGGGGAGTCGGGTGGGACGAGCCAACGGAGACCGCGCTCCGTGTCCGACTCCCGCCACAGTCGCCCAGCGCTTCACGGCCGTCCCGTCTAAGTCCCGGTCCCAGGAAGGGGGACCGGGCGAAAGGAGACAGGCGGCACAGCAACGGAGGCAAGGCAGGGCTCCCGTGAGCTGAGGGGAGCCCCGCGCCTGCCGCCCGGAGAGGTGGTGTCCGGAGCCTGCCCCGAGAGCCGGTGAGTGGGGCTCATTGGGGAACTGGTGGTGGAGGGGGCAACGGGGCACATTGTCGGTGCCCGCCCCCCCGGTGGTCCGGCTAAAAGGACCAGAGTGGCCGTGCTGGTTGTGCTGCACCACTGCGCCGCACAAGAGCGGGCAGCTACAACGCTCGGGGGGCTTCAAAGGGAGGGCAGTGTTGGTGCTCGCGAGGCCCCAGGGCAGTCGTGCCGGTGTTGTTCGAGCAGCCCCGCAGGACAGCGGGCTGCTCCAACGTTGGGGGCAGAATCTGTTTTAGGATCCCGGAGTGGGGGCTGCCCTTAGAGCCCAGAGAGTGCTCCGACCCTTTGACTATTCAGCGGCGCCGCAGTTGCGGGCCGCTACAACGTTTTTTCTTTGTGGGCAATTCCTCTCCAGGAGTCCCTGAAAAGGGGGCTCCATCTTGCTCCCTTGTCGCCAGGGTACTTTTGGCTGCAATGAGGGGCAGAACTGTTGTAAATGCCAGGTGGTGTCCCTGCCATATGGGTATTACCGCGTCCTCAGGGGTGCACCTCTCATGTTATGGGCAGTGTATTGAGACTACTGATGATGGCAGAATGTATTTGCACCTAAGGGTTTGCCTCATGTCCTCCACTGAGACACTATGATCATGCTGAAGGATAATGTGCATGCCTAATGTCTTGCTATGGTGGTATGCACCCTGTTAGCACTGCCAGAGGTGCCTTGCTGATGTTAGGTACGATGCACTCTTGCTGACGTACTTTATGCGTTCATGCTCATGTGGTTGTGCCCACTGCTAATATTGTTCATGCTAATGAGATGCCCCATGTACTTATGTTGGTGCGGTGCATAATGTGTTTCTATGCCTGACCTGATGTTTTCATTCTAGGCCTACTACAAACGTGATTTATGCTCTTCACCCCACTTGACATTTTTTCCACACACGTGTTACATAGGAATCCGGCTTCACTAGGGACAGTACACCTAGGAATTCCCTAACTGCCTCCTTGTATTGTATTATAGAGGAGAATAGGTACGCCCCCCGGTCCTGAAGAAACGCCACTCATCCACTAGGAGAAATTAGGCGTGAAACATGTCGACCTTTTAACCACAATTTTTCCCCCCACATTGCACATCCGAGCTTTAGCAGGTTTAATCCTCCTGCCAGCCGTGACTCTTGCAGTCTGTTTTTAACCTTAGCACCTGTGCCCAGCTAAATAAAAGACATTTTGGGACACCTGTAGCACAAGTTACTAACTTGTGTAACGATATATCTGTAAGAGACAGTAGCAAGTGACAGATTCCTTACCTTAGAATATCCCCAGGCGTCAGGCTGGATCCGGAAAGTTTTTTGCGTAGCAGTACCCTTGCGCGTCGGTAGGCGTCGTCGTGCAGCTCCGCGTCCGTCGTCGGCGTTGTGGTCGCCGGGATGACGTCGCGGGCAGTACTTAGACGCCGCCCCTGCGTGCTGACGTCAGTTCTGTACACGACTTTCCGCGCCAGGAACGCAGAGCAATGCAAGAAGCTGACATAGGTGTCTGAAAAATACTAGGGCCCTGAAAGGGATGTCCTTAACCCTAGAAATCAGTTCGCAGAACGGGGAGGATGGGTGGGCGGTAGGAATCTGTCACTAACTACTGTCTCTTACAGATATATCGTTACTACAAGTTAGTAACTTGTGCATCTGAAAGAGACACGTTAGTGACAGATTCCTTACCTTAGAATAGATACCCCAGCAATACCAACCCCGGTGGTGGGTCTGCGAACAAAGATCAGACAAGGAAGTCCCGGAGGACAGAACGGCCAAAGAAGCCGTCCCTCCGGACCTGACTGTCAAGGCAGTAATGCTTTATAAACGTGTGCAGCGAGGCCCACGTAGCTGCCTGACAGATATCCTGCAGCGGAACACCGCGGCCCAAAGCCGTGGTAGCAGCCGTTGCCCTGGTGGAATGGGCACGCAGCCCAACAGAAGGCTCCTTCTTAGCCAAAGAATAGCAGGCTTTGATACACAAGGTTACCCAGCGGGAGATGGTTCTCTTGTGCACCGCCCGACCTTTTTTGGCGCCCACGTAGCCAACAAAGAGCTGGTCATCCACCCGGAAATGGTCTGTGCGGTCGATGTAAAAGGAAAGCGCACGTTTTGGGTCCAGACGGTGGAGCCTCTCTTCCTCTCTGGAAGGATGCGGAGGCGGAAAGAAGGTGGGCAAAGTGATGGTCTGCCCAATGTGGAAGGCAGTAACCACCTTTGGCAAGAAGGACGGACGCGTCCAAAGAACAACCTTGTTTGGATGAACAGAGAGAAAGGGAGGTTTACATGATAGAGCCTGGAGATCACTCACCCGCCGAGCGGAGGTGATGGCCACCAGAAAGGCAGTCTTCAGAGTCAGAAGACGAAGAGGACAGTTATGTAAAGGCTCAAAGGGAGCGCACATAAGAAAGGTAAGAACCAAGTTCAAGTCCCACTGAGGCATCACAAACGGAACAGGAGGGCAGAGGTGTGTAATGCCTTTTAGAAACCTGTTAACAACAGGGGACTTGAAAAGGGAGGGCTGATCAGGAAGCCTGAGGAAGGCCGAGATGGCACAAAGATAGCCCTTGATGGTACCCAGGGCAGAACCCTGTTGGGCCAGGGAAAGAAGGAACAGAAGAACCTCAGAAAGAGGGGCAGAAAGGGGATTCACAGCCTTTGCTGTGCACCATGCCACAAACTTGTTCCACCTGCAGGCGTATACCACCTTAGTGGAGGGACGCCTGGCTGCCAGAATCACATCACAAACTTCGGGAGGCAAGTCGAAAGGAATCAACTGCCGCCGCTCAATCTCCACGCAAGCAGGTGGAGGCTGGACAGGTTCGGGTGGAGGACCGTCCCCTGCTGCTGCGACAGAAGATCCTCCCGAAGAGGCAGACGGATCGGGGATCTATGCTCATACTGAGTAGCTCGGGATACCAAACTCTTCGAGCCCAGTCCGGAGCCACAAGAATGACTTGGGCCCGGTCGTGCCGAATCTTCTTCAACACTCTGGGTAGAAGTGGTATAGGCGGAAAGGCGTACAACAGACCGCAACTCCACTCGCGACGAAAGCGTCGCCGAGCGAGTGCCGCCTTGGAAATTCCAACGCGCAGAACTGATGACATTGCGCGTTCTCTTCGGTGGCGAATAGATCTAACCAAGGCTCTCCCCACTGTAGAAAGAGTCCTTGCGCCACTTCCGAGTGAAGACGCCATTCGTGATCCATCATGCACCTGCGGCTGAGTTCGTCCGCCCTGGC
Organism: Calotriton arnoldi; assembly: GCA_963921515.1. NCBI lineage: Eukaryota > Metazoa > Chordata > Amphibia > Caudata > Salamandridae > Calotriton > Calotriton arnoldi. The sequence goes on along the minus strand of CAWUFW010001426.1, from coordinate 2,461,506 downwards.
GTTCAGGGAACCTGCCAGGTGTTGAACCATCAGGAACATGCCCTGATGTTCCAGCCATGTCCAGAGGCGCAGAGCCTCCTGACAAAGGGTCCACGACCCCACCCCGCCTTGTTTGTTGCAGTACCACATGGCGGTGGTGTTGTCTGTGAACACCTGCACTACCTTCCCTTTGACAGAGGGAAGGAATGCCTTGAGTGCAAGTCGGATCGCCCGGAGCTCCAGAAGGTTGATATGGAGCCGGGACTCCGCCGGAGACCAGAGGCCTCTGATCTCCGCCTCTCCCATGTGACCGCCCCATCCCAGAAGGGACGCGTCCGTCACAACTGTGTGCTCTGGCTGGGGAAGGGAGAGGGATCTGCCCATGACCCATTGCCGGTTCGAGAGCCACCACTGCAACTGTTTTGCAGTCCCCTCCGAGATCTGGACGTGATCGGACAGGTTGCCCTGGTGCTGCGCCCACTGGAACTTCAGGTCCCACTGCAGAGCCCGCATATGCCATCTGGCATGATTGACCAGCAGGATGCAGGAGGCCATGAGGCCCAGCAGCCTCAGGGTCATCCGTACCGAAACCCAGGATAAAGGCTGAAAGATCGGAATCATAGCCCGAATATCCCGGACTCGCCGTTCGGGAGGATAGGCCCGAAACTGCGTCGTGTTCAGAACTGCTCCGATGAAAAGGAGCTGTGGAGAAGGAATCAGATGCGACTTCGGCACATTGATGGAGAACCCCAGCGAGTGCAGGAGTTCGGCCGTAGTCTGGAGGTGGGAGACGACTGCCTGGGACGAGCCCGCCTTCAGCAACCAGTCGTCGAGGTAGGGGAAGACTGGAACCCCTGCCCGGCGCAGATGAGCTGCGACCACCGCCATCACTTTCGTGAACACCCGAGGGGCACTTGTAAGGCCAAAGGGGAGCACGGTGAATTGAAAATGCTCGAGGCCTACCGTGAACCGCAGGTAACGCCGGTGGGCCGGCAGGACGGGGATGTGAAAATAAGCGTCCTGCAAGTCAAACGCTACCAACCAGTCTCCAGGGTCGAGGGCAGTCAAGACCTGAGCTAGGGTGAGCATCTTGAACTTCTCCTTCCGGAGGAAGCGATTGACGTTCCGGAGGTCCAAGATAGGACGCATGTCCTCCTTGTCCTTTTGGGCACCAGGAAGTAGTGGGAGTAGCAACCACGCCCTACTTCTGGGGTCGGAACATGCTCAATGGCCCTCTTGGCCAAGAGGGCCGTGACTTCCTTCTGCAGAAGTACCAAGTGATCCCCTGACATGCGGTGGAATTGAGGTGGCATGGCTGGGGGGGTGGTCTCGAAGGGGAGGGAGTAGCCCTTCGGACAATGTCCAAGACCCACCTGTCCGAGGTGATGGGACGCCAGTGGTGAAGGTGATGGCGGACCCTGCCCTCTACTGGCGTGCCGTGCACCGGAAAGGAGGGACTAGGAGGGCTTGGAGGCCGCGGACGGGTTGGAGGTGGTGGCCTGACCCGCACGCTGGTTGCCCGAACCGCCACGGTGGTATCCACGTCCTCGGCCACGCGTAGACGCTTGCTGCGCGGGCCGGTGGCTGGGCATCTGACGTGACTGGGCGCCCCTTCCGTGGCCACGAAAGGGGCGAAAAGCAGAGCTGAGCGGAGGGCGTACAACAGAAAAACCCAGGGACTTGGCCGTAGCCCGTGAGTCCTTAAACCGCTCCAGCGCATGGTCTGCCTTTGAACCAAAAAGACCGACTCCATCAAAGGGCATGTCCATGAGTGTATTCTGGACATCACCCGAGAAACCAGTTGTCCTCAGCCAGGCGTGGCGACGTAGCGCCACCGTCGTCGCAAGCGATCTGCCCAGCGAGTCGGCGGTATCAAGGCCACAACGGATGGTGTATTTAGCCGCATCTCGCCCTTCCGCAATGGCGCGGGTAAGCAGTGTCTGGACCTCCTCAGAACACTGCGGCAAAACAGCCGCCACCGAATCCCACAGGGAGTGGGTATATCGGCCCAAAAGGCAAGCGGTGTTGACGGACCGCAAGCCAGCACTGGAGGAAGAAAAAGCCTTCTTCCCAAATTGGTCCAGGCGTTTGGATTCCCTATCCGGAGGGGCGGTAGGGAAGGCGGTTTGGGAGGCAGAGGCTTGGACAACCAAGCTCTCAGGGGTGGGATGTTGGGAGAGAAACAGGGGTCGCCCGGAGCAGGGCGATGGCGTCGGGCCACGTTCCTATCCACAGGAGCCCCTGTGGTGGGTTTGGACCAGGCACCCAAAAGAACGTCAGTGAGTGCATCATTAAACGGCAGCACAGTCTCCGAAGAGGAAGCCGCCGGCTGAAGCACTTCTGTCAGGAGGTTAGTCCTGACGGCCACAGTAGGCAACTGGAGATGTAAGGCTCCAGCTGCTCTACGCAACACCGTTGCAAAATTAGCCCCTCCTCCGTAGCCACGGGAGGAGACAGCATGCCAGTGTCAGGGGAGGTGTCTAGGCCACTGGCATCCCCAAGTTCCTCAACCCAGTCCGGGTCAAACTCACACTGTTGTGTGAGAGGGTCCTCAGACCCCTCCCAGCTCTCCTGGTCCTCCTCTGGTTGAAAATATGGAGGAGGAGGGACATTTGGGACCCAAGGTCTCATCGGCGCCGGAACCGGTGTCGGTCCGGCTCCATGTCCGGAGCCGGAGAGAACCGGGGAACGACGCCGTCCGGAGCCCCGGACGGCGTTAGGAACGGCACCGGGGACATCGGCGTTGGCGGAGGCGTGGTTAGGTCAACCGGCGTCGATGGGGGTTGCGGTACCACCGGAGCCGGGATCGAGGCCGGGGCCGGAGCCGAGGCCGGGATGAAGGCTGGTGGGACAGGCGGCGCCGGGACCGTAGTCGACGGCGGCGCCGGAGCAACCCCATCAGGGCCCGCGGGGCCCGAAGGCGCACCGGAGGGGCCTGAAGGCCCGAAGAGGCGGGCCATGGCCGACAGGAATTCCTGTATTTCGTCCGGAGTCGCCCCGACCCCTGAAAGAACGGGTAATTCGGGGGCGGCTCTACAGGCACGTCCGGGACCGCGGGGACGGTGCCGACTGGGGCCTCAGCCGAGTCGCGAGACCGGCGAGGCGAAGTCTTAGAGCGATGACGCCTCTTAAACTTCTTGTGCTTCGACTTACCGGAGGAGCGCAAAGACTTGGATTCCGACGAACGGCGGGGACTCCGCGTCCGGCCCCTCGACCTCTCCCGGGACCGGGGCTTGGTGCGGCGCGGAGCCGACTGCCGGACCTCGAGGAGCTTTCGAGACCGCTCTCGCAAAGCCTTCGGATGAAGTTTCCGGCAGTCAGGGCACGACTTCGTGTCGTGGTCTCGGCCGAGACAGAAGAGACACTCGAGATGCGGGTCCGTGATCGACATCATGCGACCACAGGCCTCGCAGGGCTTAAAGCCGGGCATCCCTACGACACCTTAGGAGTCGTGAAGACTCGTTGAAGAAACAGTGAAAAAATTCACAAAAAAGGATAGTCAAAAAGTGACTAGGGCACTGCTCTTCCCGGATCTGCGCTTACTGGCGCGGAAAAAGAAGAACTGACGTCAGCGCGCAGGGGCGGCGTCTAAGTACTGCCTGCGACGTCATCCCGGCGACCACGACGCCGGACGCGGAGCCGCACGACGCCGCCTACCGACGCGCAAGGGTACTGCTACGCAAAAAACTTTCCGGATCCAGCCTGACGCCTGGGGATATTCTAAGGTAAGGAATCTGTCACTAACGTGTCTCTTTCAGATGCTAATTTTAACATCATCACACCACTCTACTCACTTTACTTCTGTGCCCCACCTCTTCATCACAACAGGGCCTATACGGTTTAACATCATTAAAGATCTCCGGCAAAGAGCCCCCCTGCGGTGCCCGTCGGGCATTGCAGCGCCGGCCCGACGAAGAGCTGCCCTATGATGAAGCAAGACACCCCTTGGGGTGTGTGAGGGCCCTTGCTCCTATTAGAGCACTCCCCCTCCCCACAGTTCTGTTCCTTCTCTTGCTGACTGCCCGACTTCCCCTCCTTTTCCCGCCCTGCCTCGGCCCTTTCTCCCCCCCCCTCCAACCCCAAAAAGGAACTGCATACTCTCTTGTGCATAGACATTGTTTAGGACATGTATGCAGGACATGGATAAATAAAGCCCTTGTCCCCCCATTTGATTTATTTTTTTAAAAGAAGCAATATGTACTCGCCATCTAAGCAAAGAGTAGCAGTTTTTGTGAGGCAAATTCATCTCACTAATGTTTCACATCAGTGATGCATAGTGATTCGTGAGTGACATATGTGATGGGTTCCAAGTGCCTACACAGTGAGTGCTGAGCCAACTGTTGCAAGGTCAGTTGAGTTAAAACTGCTGGTGCCAGTGTAGAGAGGGTAGAACTGTTGCCCAAAATATGGGAACTATTAGTGGAAAAGGAACCATTAACAAAGCAAACCCCTAAACCTAAACCAGGGGTCAAAGACCAACAAAAAACCCCACAAAGGAAAATTCAGCGGCTAGAATTATGCAGAGGAGCATGTCAGGGAGGGCAAAGTCTATCAGCTGAGTGATCCATGGGCCTGCTTAATAAAAGAAAAGCACAGAGGGAAGATTCGGCCTCATGTCAATGAGAGTCGCACAGCAGGATGCCATGAAGGTGAGAAGTAGGGGGTCGAGTGTTGGCAACACCTCAAAACTCAGAGGCCACAGAGAAAGAGAGCATCAAGCTTGATCCCATGGGGGAGCGAGGGGGCCAAAGACCCCCTGATCCAGAAATGTGCGGTAATAGTAAAGACAACGAAGGTCCACGGAGGGGAGGATCTAGAGGAGATTATTTGCTGTTTGTGCCATAATCACTAGGGCATCTAGCGACTTCAAGTCGAGAGCCTCCAAGGAGGCATCGCCACAGGATGTGCTAGAGTCTAATATAGATAGAAGGGGTGATAGTGGATAAGTCCTGTAGCACTGCTCGCACTTCAATTGCACGATGTTTCTCTCGCCGGGCTTGAGAGGGGTGGGGCTCCTTACGGTGTTGGCTCCGAGAATGTAACCTCCAAACTGTCACAGAGATATCGCTGCCGTTAGGTTCTGAGAGGATGAGAGCGGTGGAGAGGGTGGTGGAGGACCCTCGCAGGCCTCAAGCTAGCCCCTTGCTGATTTTGGGTTCATGAAAAAAATTGTATTGTTGGTCAACGGTGACCCGCAACTTAGCGGGAAAGATTAGTGCGTATTTGTATCCCAGGCAGCGTGGTCTCTTTTTAACTTGTAGAAAAGAGGAGTGCGTAAGTTGGACATAGGGAGCATAGTCTGGGAAAAACATGACTTTCGCATTATCTACTCTGATTTGTTCTTTCTTCCTGGCCTCAATCAGTATGAAGTCTCGGTCTTTGAAGTTGAGTAGTCGTGACAGAAAGGGGCTTGGGGGTGCCCCTGGCGGTGGGCAGTAGGCTGGGACCCTGCGCGCCCTCTCCACCACAACACAGGAGGACAAAGAAGCTGGGGCCACCAGCCACTGCAGCCAGTCCTCCATGAAGCAGGGAGCGATTGTCCCCCTCCGCCCCTTCCGGAAGGTCTATGAGACAAATATTATTGCGGCTAGACCTCCGCTCTGTGGACCTTTAAGTTTATCCTCCAACATCTTTAGCCCTTTAATCACATGTTGAGTATGTTGCCAGAGATCCTGGGTGCAAGGAGTAAGGGTGTTAATGGGGGCTTTATTTGCTGCTACTTTCTCCTTTGGTTTTGTTTGATTCTCCTGACGTAACGTAAAGTCAATAGTTGAAGCATCTACTTTGGCCTCCAGTGGGAATCAAGAGTCCATGATAACTGTCAGGACAGTTTCTAATGTCACTGATTGTGATGCAGGGGCTTTCTCACGTGACGGATCAGATGAGTCCATGGTGCTGTGGTCTTCGTTAGGCTATGTTGGTTGAGGATTGCTGTGGCCGCTTCTGTGTCTTGTGGGTCCTGCCCATGCGAGCTGATGTATTCTGAACAGTGGAGGATTGGGATAATGAATATCACCAGCGATTAAGTCTACATTCAGTGTTGTAACAACACCTGACCCGCCTCACCCTGCTTAGATGGACAGGAGCACCACAGGGGGCATGAACATCTGGGGGGAGGGGGGCTTAGGAGGGGAGGCAACAGCAAGAGAATGGCAACTCACCACTGTAGATAAGGTTATGACAAGTCCTACCGGGAAGGCCTAAGTAGATCACAGAGGGCCCAACGGAAGTCGTGCCATCACACAGTCCGATGAGGCAGCCAAGAAACAAGTGGGGTAAATATAGTCACAGGCGTCCCGGACCTTGAGACAAAGACGGAGTGTGGAGAAAGACACTCACTCGTTGCGAGGTCTCAAGAAAATCCCCAGTGTTCGTGGCAAACGTGCCATTATCACCTTTCATGCAGTGTCAGGGAGAAGAGAGGTGCTCTCCATAGAAGGGTAAGGGCATGCAGGCCGATGATGGGACTAAAGGTGAAGGCCGACTCAGCTGCTCTAGACGTCCCCTAATTCCAGTCGCTGGAACTCACTAGAGGGGGAAGGCAGGGCTCGCCAAACCACACACAGACAGCGAAGGCCCAGCCTGGCCCGGGGTACCACTGCAGGTTGGTGGTCGAGTCACAGAGTGGGGCAACCCCCATGTTCCCAGAGCCGGTCCTCTCACTATGTGTACATGCCCGAAGGATAAAGGTAGGGTCTCCGTGAACCCCGGCACAGCCACCAGATAATGGAGAATGCCCAGGGGGAGACCAACCCAAATGTTTGCGGAGGCCCCCCGCCGTTGTCACTGGGCCCCCAAGGGGGCACCTACCCCACTGCTGTAATATGTTCCAAGCTGGTAGCTGAGACTGTACCTCATAGTCTGCCACCCCGGGCCCTGCAGTCGCCCGGGAACAAAGCAGGGACTACCGGTGTCCCAGCACCACAGGACACCCCCTGATAGCAATCCGGCAAGCTGGGGGGGGGGGGTCACATGATTCCCTCCGGTTAGACAACAGCAGGATAAAGCGGGCCACATCGGAGCTCAGCTAAGTTGCTGATTGCCATGTTCAGCGGCTCGGCCACACCCTCAATTATACACTGTTAGTGGTGAATTAGTGTTACGTGGAAATGACTTGAGGAGTCACAGAGAAACTAAAGCTGTGCAGCATTATCTTGTGCAATAAGCAACAACACAGATCATCAGCCATTATAATTGCTCACAGCAGCTCTGAGCATGTATAATAGGAGCAGGTAAGTCTTAACAGCAGCTTGAGCGGGGTACAGATGGAGGAGAGGACAGGGTCTTCATTGAACACCCTCCTAGGCCCATCCGGGCAATGAGTATGACGGGACCAGTCTTGGCGTACCTTCTTCAGAACTGAGGAATCAAGGGCATGGGGTAAATGCATAGTGCAGTGAAAGTTTCGCCTCCACTGAAACACACCCCCACCAAGGCTCCTTTCAAGGGATACTGGATGCCATAGAACTCTGGCATTGAGCATTCTCTGAGGAGGCAAACAAGACCAGGGCCTCTGATTTCCAGATCCTCCAGGTGAGCTTCCCACCCTAAGGTAGAATCCCCATTTCTACAGCAGTTACGACGGTCAGAGGGGAGTGAAGACCATTCCAAAGTTGAGGCTCGCCTTGTTCCCCCACCAAGCCACTTCCTCAACAGAGCTGGGGGGATCACAATGGTGTCCAACAGGTCTCCCCTATACTGTAGCCACTGCCTGAGGAGGCACCACTGCAAGGCCCTCATGTGCCAACGTGCATGTATGACTAAGAGAATGCAAAACCTAGGAATCTCAGGATTCTCATGACTAGAGCTCTCGCACCCTGTTGAAAAGATGGGACCATTTTTTAATGTCTGCTGTCCTCTGAGGAGAAGGAAAGGCGCAGAATAGAGTGGTGTCCATTACTGACTCTATGAACTGGATTAGTTGGGAGGGCCTCAGGTGAGATTTGGGCCCATTGATTGAAAAAACCAAGACAAATAGCATGGATACTACTGACTACAGATGGCGAGACACCACCTCCGGGGACGCAGCTTTCATCAGCCAGTTGTCCAGGTATTGAAAAAGTAGATGCCAGACCTTCTGAGGTAGGCCCCAACCACCGCCATCACCTTGCTGAAGACTCGTTGGGCTGATGTTAAGCCAAAAGGGAGTACTGCAAACTGGTAAAGCATAGAACCCATCACAAAGTGCAAATACTTCCAATTCGACCGCAGGATGGATACGTGTAAATACGCATCCTGAAGGTAGAGTAACACCATTGAGTTTCCAGCTTTCAACGCCAGCAACACTTGGACTAGGGTCAATATCTTCTCCTTTATGAGGAAAAAGTTCAACTCCTCGAGGTCCAGTTTCAGATGTAGACTGCCCTCCACTCTGGGCACAAGGAAATAACAGAAGTAGCACCCCTGCCCTTTTTCCTGCTCTTGCACTATCTTTACAGCTTCATTCTGTAGGAGTGCTGCTACTTCCTGCTGCAGGATGGTAAGATGTAGAGTGGGAGAGGAAACTAGGGGTGGGATGAGGGATGGAGCCTGTAGGAAGGGAAGGGTGTAACCTCTTTCCACTATTTGAAGGACCCACATGTCCGAAGTAATAGCTTTCTAGGACAGCAAAAAGAAGATATCAGCCCTCCTACAAGCTTTGTGTAAGTCTGGTGAAGCGAACTAAGACGGCTTTCCTAGGGGGGAAGAAGAGGGGGACAAAGAGGAGGAGGCTTGCTCAATAAATCCACAGCCTTTCCCTCTGGCTCTACCCCTATACTGGTGGATCAGGCGAATTGAGGTTGTTGCTACTACGGTTGGTAGGATTACCCCTGCCAAAATGAGAACTCCCTGGAGAATCCACGAAAGCATTGAAACTGTTTATGATCCCTCTAGGGTTGAGGCTGCCTGAGATTGAGAGATTTGGCTATTGCCTTTATTGGCTTTAAAGCATTTGAGGGACGCATCAGCTTTGTCTTCAAACAATCTAGCGCTGTCAAATGGTAGATCCATAAGATTGACCTGCATGTCATTTGACTGGAGAATACGGACGTCCTGAGCAAGCCTTGGTAACAGATGGAGATCGACGTGCCCGTAGCTATAGCCATAGAGTCGGCGGTGTCATATTCTAACTTAATGATATGTCTGGAGGTATTCTGTCCCTTATAACCGCCTGAAAGTGAACCCGTGTTTTATCTAAGACTTGGGGTGTAGTAAACTGGGCTTTGTCCCATACAGGATGTAGGTATCAGGCCAGCAGACAGTTGGCATTAAAAGATTTCATACTGAAGGCATGCAGGACTTCCAATATTGAGGTTGAGGGGAGCAGCACCTTGGTGAGGTCATTAGTTTTGACATCCACTGACAGCAATTGTAGGTACAGCATATCTGACGTCTTTCTGACCACTGAGAGGAACAAGGCAACCTTTGGAGTAGGGGGTCCAGTGGAAAACTCAATCTCCATTTTTGGAGAAGTATCAAGACCACTAGCTTCTGGAGCTTCATAGAGATTTGCTCTCTTGGCATCCTCTTGAGCACCGAAATTTAGAGGATCAGAGTCCGAACCAAAGAGGTTGTGTATTCTCTGCATGTATTCTTCCTCAAAGAACCTTTGAGCCCCTCTTCTAGACCTCTTGAGTGAAACAGCTCCCATAGGTGGAGGAGGTAGCGCTAATAGCTCAGGCTGTGACTCCGGATTAGACTCTGGTGGAAGTGGCAGCATGAGCAACTTCAGTGATGGAGCCGGATGCGGCGTTGCAGGTTGAACAGAGTAGTTCTGTGCATTGTTGAAGGCTGGAGCTGGCATCAAAGCTCCCATTCTCGTCTGCAATGGCGTCATTGGCGTAAACATGGGAGGAACAAACAGTGCTCCAGGTATCAATGGTGCTCCAGATGGGCTTGCTGCCCTAGAGAAATATGCTAAACATTGTGTTCAGGAATGCTGCAGTGTCCGTATCTGGTACCAGGAACTACAGGAAGGAAGGCTGCGGCGCCGGAAACACAGGATTGACCTTGATGGTGCTGAAGGATCTAGTGGGGTTGGTGTGGTCGGCTTGAGGGTCAGGTCCGGCTGGGTACTGGCTCGGAGCCAGTTGGAGAGGGATCAGAAGACTCCACTTCAACTAACTCCACCTCTGAGGATAAGGATCCTGTTGGAGTCTGGGGTTGTCTGTAACTTCCTGTGTTTCTTTTTGTTTGCTTCCCAAGAGTAAGAGGATAGTGATCTGAATCTTGGCCCCAACCTGCAGCGACTTCACTTGTCCTCCCAGGCCTAAGCCATGAAGAGTTTAGCTTCTTGCTCCTTTTTGGCCTTAAGGTGCATACTTCGGCACGACTCACAGGTGCGAGAATTCTGGTTGGATCCTAAGCACCACAAGCAGATGGTGTGGGAGTCCGTAATGTACATCTGTCCCTCGCTGTCCATACAGGACTTGAGCCAGAACGCTTAAGGGGACACAGCAGTACACCAAAGAAATTGTTTGTGAGGCAAATTTACACTTCTCGGAGAGAGCAAGCTCCGGATCTGCATTGAAAGCACAGAAAAAAGGGAACTGGTGTTGTGCTGGGGTGGATGCTAAAAGGCTTCAATTACGTTACCTGAAGTCAGTTCTGGTATCGTTATGAAGCCTGTACCTCCTACAGGTGATGTGAGAGCTTTGAAGTTTCCGTCTCCAGGCTGATGCCTGGGATTATTCTACAGGTGAGGAATATTCAGGTAGAAGTATCTATCAGAACATGAAGAAATTGGGGGGGCGCTAAAGAGCCAGACGCAAGATGGCTGCAGATTAGTGCTGCTCTGCGGACCGAGGAGCTCTATCTGCCCAGAATCATTTAGCGGAACCAGCAGCCACAAAAAAACCAGTGCTACCGATGGAATGTAGGGCCAGGACCTGAGGGAGCAAAGCGGCGGGGTCCTGCACTGGCGATCTGACAACAAGCCGCGAGAAACTGCCAGACCCTCGCGCTGGAACACTGACACAAAATGGTGGCCACCACTGACCCGGTGCTGGAGATCTGAGGCCCTCCTGACAGCGCTGCCCTGAGCTGCTGAGAAACTATGTCTGGCCGGCCACTGCCGCTGGGACCGCACAGCGAAGTACGTGCTGCCCTCCGATTGAGGTAGATCAGAGCTGGGGGGAAGCGACTTCTAACGAGCGTCTGATAAGGAACGTGGCAGGTATATCCTGTGAAATGGGAGGCACTGCGTGGCTGCGACCCGCTACGTGCTGAGGGCGGTCTGTAAAACTAACTACCACCCCGCTGGGAGAGGCGACAAATTGGAGACGTGAGGCCCACTGCGAAGGGAATGCTGGGTGCTCCCAAAGCTGCAGGCGGCCCCTGGTGAGGCCGACTAGAAGAATTGTACAGCTTGCCTGGGAGAAATACTGTGCCTGAGATGTGAGACGGGCGACCTGAACCACGGAGGCCGACAGCCTGGCCTCGACGGAGTCTGCGGTGGACACCTGCCCCCCTCATAATTCTATGCTGGAGGGCGTGGCCAAGATGGCGGAGTGAGCGGACGTGTTCATCGATTGCTCCGCTCCAGGCCCGTACAAAAGCATGTTGCAGCAGCTCCCCGGGGCACTGAAGGGGCCTTTTGTTGCATCAAGGACCCCAGGTGCCTCCTGCTGAGCTGAGGAGCCTGGCGACGGCTTCCGGAACTTGTCCAGAGGGAGAGCTTGGCATCCCCGGTGTTGCCAGGCAGGCACGCCCCGGGCCCGTGAGCCTTGGGCCTGGGTGCCTTCATGCGAGGACCGGTAGGTCCCGACTGGCGCGGTGGTGGGGGCCCGGGAGGCCCGGTCGACAAGAGGACACTCACGCAGCCTGCAGCCATCGGCCCCGCCTGGGAGCTATCACTCAGCGGGCAGCGCAGAAGCAGTCGGATGGCGGTGGCTCTGGCGAGGCGGATGGCCTAGGACACTTTGGGTCCGGCCTTTCCTGAGACGATCCAGGTGGCGAGCAGCGGGCCTGTGGGGCCCCGTCCAGCATTGTCAGAGCGACGCAGCGGTAGGATTGCGGGGGGTGCCCTTGACCCCTCTCCTCGCCACGAGGAGGTTCAGCACTCACCTCCCCACCCCTCGCCGGAGCGGGCTCTAGTGGCTCCCTGGCCTTCACAAGCGGTGGACTTGGAGAACTTCGCGGAGCCAGGGGAAGAGTGTTGGGCCAGACCTGGACCCACTTTGCCCCTCCCCAGCCCCCCCTCCCCACGGCGCCTGCCTAGACGACGGACCATCCTTCGGAGGCCCTGGCGGACTGGAGATCTCCCTCACGGGACAGAAGGCATCGAGTTGGCGGTGCCACCTCCCTCCCCACCCAGACCTTTAGAGGTGGGAGGAACTGTCCGGTCTAATTGGGATCAGGTCGGCAGAAGCAGGCTGGCCGGGTGGTCGGGAGAAGCGAGTGAGCCCGGGCCCTCATCACTCCTTAAAATAAAGCACAAGCCTAAACGGTGGGACCGGCCCTGGAAGTCGGGGTGCCTGTTTTGAGCGCAGCGTCCTTGTTCATAGAGGGGTCTCCGGGCCCGCTCCCTGGTGCGGCATGTTTGAAAGCGCTGTGCCCTGGTGACTGAGAGCCACAAAAGCGACACAACAAAGGGCTCTGCCTACACTCAGAGGTTGCTACTCCACAACAGAGCTCAATAGTGGGACGGGGGGCTTGGAGGGTCGAGTCGCCCGGAGAGTTCCCAGTCACGGCGACTACACTCGCACCGGCTTCAGCGCAGGGGGCACCCCCTCCGGGGACCCTTCCCCAAGGGACGATACGCTTTGCGGACTGCTGCTTCCTGGCACACAGAGGGGCACCCACGAGGATGACGCCCAGTCCCCCTACGGGCAAGAAATAGCCCATTTTTTCAATCTTGACAGTTCCCCTGTGACTCCAACACCTCTCCACGTCCGTTCCTGGCACCCCCAAGATGGTAACAGCCAGGGCCAAAAAAGACCGAACGCTAAAAGATATGCTGGTCAAACTCCCACCTCAGGACCGCACGGACACCCTGACAGACTCCTTGCCCCCGGAGGGAGGTAATGATGGAGAAGCCCCCATCACCCGCTCCTACTTGGAGCCACTATTCTCGTCACTCAAAGAGGACCTTCAGCAGATTAAAGGTGACTTGACCAAGGACTTGCAGGGAGTCTGGTGAGATATATCGGATGTGGGGGACAGGGTCGATACCCTAGAGGCAAATGAGACAGCCAGGGGGGAGAAGTTGGAGCAACTCCGCCAAGAAATAATACGCCTCTCAGAAAGACAAATCGACCTTCAGGCTCACGTGGAGGATTTAGAGAACAGATCGAGACGTAATAACATAAGGATACAGAATGTACCATCCTCCTCAGAAGCAGGAAACGTGGAAGAGTTTGTCAAGCTCTCTTTGCTCAAATTTTGGGGGCACATCCGCGTCGGACATCCACCTGGATCAGGTCCATCAGGTGGGGCCGCCGCGAGCATCTAATAGGCTCCGCAGGACATATTAACCTGTGTTCACAGCTTCCCCTTGAAGGAACGCATTCTAAGAACTGTGCAGGGCTCCGACGCAATGACTTTCAGGGGCCACCGGTTATAGCTGTTCCAAGAGCTCTCAGCTATTACGCTCCAGAAACGGCGAGAATTCCGCCCTGTGATCTCCTTTCTCAGGAACCACGACATCTCTTATGCATGGGGTCACCCATTCCACCTGATCTTTGAATGGTAGGGGATAACTCGCCAGGTCCGGTCTCTAAGTGCAGCCTGTGACCTACTTCGGATCGAGCGGCCAGAGTCCCAGGCTGGGAGTGCAGATGAAGCAGGGGCCAGGGTGGGCTAATGGGAGAGACAGCGATGGAGGCGGAGGGGCAAAAAACCTCTGAAACCAAGTCCTGAGGATATCGCGCAGGAGAGAAAGGCAGTGCTGGAGAGGCTCGCAGGGGGAGCCACGGCGGGAAAGCCAGAATGAACTTATGCAGAGTAGCCCTGTAGCCTCGGGGGTGCCCATAGGTTGCTATTCAGGCCTGTGAGTGGAGCGGCCCACTGGACGGCCTTTGGTCACGACAAACCCCAGCAGTAATTTTTCTCGTGGGTGGGAGGGGATCCCCTCGGAGGCCCTCTTCCCCCAGAGACTTTGTCCACTAGACTGTTTGGTTATGTTTGCAGGTGATTTTTTTTTGTTTGTTCGCTCACCAAGTACCAATATATGCTCCAGTCAAGGGAGGTCTTCACCTTTCTTACGGGGACTCATGACATCATTCTACATGTCTTCGTGGGAGGGGGTACAGATGGTCAGGGCTTTTTCGTACGGCAAGCTTCCATACAGTTAACATTGCGTTAGGTGGCTCACTAAAGATTCTCTCCTTGAACGTAAAGGGACTGAATAACACTGTTAAGCGGAAAGCTATCCTCTCCTACTTAGAAAACTCCAGGCCAGACATCTGTCTCCTTCAGGAGACTCATCTCCTGTCGGGGGATACCCAATGCCTCAAATCTAGAGCTTTTCCTCAACAGCTATTTTCTTCATCTGGGCGCAAGACAGGGGGGTGCCTATCCTGTTTTCTCATACATTCAAAGGCACCATTGGCCCTAAATTGGCTGAACTTAGGGGCCGCCTTTTGGTATATCAAATACAGCTTTGCACGCAAACTCTTACATTGGGCACCATATACGCACCAAATGAGGGGCAGGAATGCTTTATCCGGGAAGCACTGACAGACTCACTTATCTCACAGGATCACCTGATCCTGATAGGGGGTGATCTCAATCTAGTCATGGACAAACACATGGATCGCACTGCACACAGAGAGGGAGGGTCAGGGTCTCTCTCGGGAGAGGGCATCGCTTGGTTAAAAGAGGCTGGCCTTGTAGACTTGTGGAGGGCTAATCATCAAAACACTAGGGATTTCACATTCTTTTCTCACGCACATAAGTCCTACGCAAGAATAGATTATTTCCTGGGCTCCCAAGACCTATCCCGGCTTTTACGCTGGGTAGAGATTGAACCGAGATCTGTCTCCGACCACTCAGCCTTAGTCTTAGAGCTACACTCCCCCCTGCAATGACAGGTTCGGAGATACTGGCGATTGAGGGAGACTTTAATACGTAAACCAGAAGCCCAGGGGAAACTTAGGAAAGTCATCACTGATTATTTGGAGGCCAATGATAACACAGAGGTCCCTCTCACTATAATTTGGGATGCACTAAAGGCAATGGTCAGGGGTGAGCTTATATCGCTGGTGGCAGCCGAAAATAAAGAGAGAAAACTCAAAAGGGCTGAGCTCCAGGTGAGGGTCAGGGAGTTTATTAGCCGGCCTGGACCTGAACAGGGCGGAATTTGCCCTGCTACGTCTTAAACACTCATTTTATCTTAATGGTAACAAGAGCAGTAGGCTCCTAGCCACAAAGCTACGTGCCCACGTCTAGCCAGCACAGTCCGAGTGCTCCGGACTGAGAATGGGCTGGACTTGACAGATGACGCCTCTATTGCTGACCAGTTGAGGGAGTTTTATGCATCTCTCTACACAGCACAACCCACTTCCCCTGAGGATATAACAGATTATCTCCATAATTCCCTGGTCACTAAATTGACAGATTCTTCGGCATCTTTTCTGGATGCCCCTATTCGATTAAAGGAGGTCATTTCGGCCATCTCAAGGCAGAAGCCTCTAAAATCTCCGGGTCCAGATAGGTTCCCCACCGGGTTCTACAAGGCCTTTTGCCCTGAACGTGCTCCAATCCTTACCAGACTCTTAACTCAATAGCAGACTCAGGCTCTCTTCCAGCTTCCATGCTGGATGCCACCATAACTGTCCTTCCCAAACCCAGTAAAGATCCCAAAGCATGTGCAAGTTACCGCCCCATATCACTCCTCAATATTGATTCCGAACTCTTTACTGGCATCCTGGCAACCTGCCTTAACCCTTTGATGCAGGGTCTTATCCATCCAGACCAGGCGGGATTCGTCCCGCAGAGGCTTTGCACAGACAATACAAAGAGACTCCTGCACATCATAGACAAAGCGCATCGCAGGCAAGGTTCTAGCATGCTGCTCTCAGTGGACGCCGAGAAGGCTTTCGATCGGGT
This sequence comes from Calotriton arnoldi, assembly GCA_963921515.1. Classification (NCBI taxonomy): domain Eukaryota; kingdom Metazoa; phylum Chordata; class Amphibia; order Caudata; family Salamandridae; genus Calotriton; species Calotriton arnoldi. The sequence continues at coordinate 2,445,498 of CAWUFW010001426.1, read as the reverse complement.
CCACTGGCCCTTTCTCAGTGCAACAATGGAGCACTTTGAGTTCGGGAAGCGATTCCGGTCTTGGGTTTTTTAGCGCTTACCAGGCCCCACGGGGCTCGGTGAGAGTTAATGGGGTAGGCTCAGAGAACTTCCCAATGTGCAGAGGCACAAGGCAGGGCTGCCCCCTATCCCCCCTATTGTTTGCTCTATACATTGAGCCCTTCGCCCAGCAAATTCGAGATCACGGCCTCATCTGTGGGATCCCCATGGGGGAGAAGAGCACTGCATCAGTCTGTATGCAGATGATGTCATGGTCATGCTGGACAACCCGGCTGTGAGTCTTCCCCCTTTCCTGGCCGAGATAGAGAGGTTCGGGAGGGTGTCCGGTTTTCGCATGAATCTTCATAAATCCCAGGCCCTCAACCTCACTGTCCCTCCTCTGCAACTAGAGGCACTACAACGCGCACATCCTCTCAGCTGGGCTACAGACTCTATATCCTATTTGGGCGTGCAGCTGTGTAGCACTGTGGACAGGACGAATGCCCTAAACTATGGGTCTTTAGTGACCCGTGTCCGAACTGACTTGGCTAGATGGCGGCATTATCCGCTCTCTTTTCTGGTCCGCATCGCTGCTGCGAAGATGACTATCCTGCCTAGAGTTCTCTTTTTCTTCCAGACCTTACCGCTGACACCTCCAGCGGGCACAATCTCAGCCCTTCAGACGGCTTTGAGTCGCTTCGTATGGGCAGGTAAACTGCCACGAATGAGTAGGGAGCGGAGTTGGCTCCCCCCGGCAGAAGGAGGACTGGGGATCCCCTGCCTCACCAGATACTATCAGGCTGCCCAGCTTCGGTATCTGGTGGAGTGGTCCAGACCCTAATCTGAAAAGAGGTGGTTGTTCATGGACAGAGCCCTGGCTGGCACTTCGCAGGCAAAAGTACCCCGCATACATGGAGCCCCAAGTCTTTACATTTCCCCGGTAACAAGCTCACTTTTGCGGGTCTGGGACGGGTGCACCCTTAGAGGGAGACTCACTTCACTACCCTCCCCCCTGACACCAATAGCTGACAACCTAGACTTTATCCCGGGGTTGGGAGCATCCTTCCAGATTTGGCGGGATTCGCCTTGTAGGGCGATAGGCCATTTCTTCGACTTAGAGGGACTTGTGCCCTTTGAGGGCCTAAAAAAAAATTACTCGATCCCTGAAGCCGAGCGGTATTGATACCTTCAGATTCGCATTGGGTTACTCACCAGTCGATCCGACCAGGGGCGGAGAGACTGCTGACTCCATATGAGAGGTGGCTATTCGGAAAAGACAGGGACAGGCGCCTCATCTCGGAGCTGTACGTTCTTCTTCAACCTCCCCAGACTAACGAAAAATCTCCTTCGCAAAAACGTTGGGAGTCCGAGCTAGGCGGATCGCTCACTAAGAAGAAGTGGCACGGCATTCATCATCGAGCAAGGCACACTACATATAACATGGCGAGTACCGAAAAAGCAGTGAAAATGTCCTCTTATTGGTACCTAACCCCGGTACGCTTACACATAGGGAACCCAGCCCGCAGCGACATATGCTGGCGACAGTGCGGGGCCAAATGTACACTTTATCACCTCCTCTGGGACTGTCCGGGACTCGCAATATTTTGAACCTCAGTCTTAGATGATATTGATGCCCACTTCTCCACACAGTTGCCCAGATTCCCATCTTACATCCTTTTAGGGCTACCAAACCCTCTCACATTTCCTCTTACCTCCCTTAGGGGTCGTCAGATTAGCACTGCGCTGAGGGCGGCCCATCAGACCATCCTCGCACTTTGGGGTTCCACTACTACTCCGACCCACACGGCTTGGCTTAGACGCCTATTGGACATATTGGGGATGGAAAAATTGACCCTCTCCTTAACATCGCGAGATGACACCTTACGAACAATATGGCAGCCCTTCATAAAACTGTTGACTAAGGAATTTAGAGAACTAACTTGTCCCCGCTATCTACGGCTACTCCGCCTAGCCGAACCTGACACTACTCAGCAGGTGGCATGACTACACACCATTTAATCATTTTCCCTGTCAAGACGGATCATTTGATTGATGGTACTTGGCTGGGTGGGGGGTCTTTGTTTGTTTGGTTGCTTCCTTTGTTTGTTTAAAACTTTTCAAAATCGAAAGTTGCATTATTAAGTGTCAAACCAGAGAGATGTTCTCTCGCAATGTAAGCTCTTGCTTTGTCTCTACTTCGCAACAATAAAAACAGATTTAAACTTAATTCTATGCTGGCGTCTCACGCCCCTGCAGAGCAAATAGCTCTGGGAGATACATAAACTACAAGGCCAGCAGAACCAACTTGATGGTAAATATGTTGTAGCATGTGCTAAAGATATCTCAACGGCCCTTGACTAACGACTCTCTCAGGTAGGCATACAGCAGAGGGAGAGCTGATGTGAGACATAGCCTCCAGTTTGTTCTTGCTCCCGGCTCGTCCAGGAGCCATAATCTAATATAGAACATTGCTTTAGCGACGTATTCCCAGCTGAGGCTTTATCAGTGACTGTCTTGAAATAACAAGCCGTTGTAGAAGCAAAGGGAGAGCGCACCACCTCAGTAAACTATCCAAAAAATTACGCTGGGCACACTTCTGCTAAAATCTTGTAAATAAACAATTGTGCTGGTTGCAGGGGACAACATCCAGGCTACATGGAGACATGGTGAGGGAGGGATGGCACAGGCGGGCGAACTCATCCCGACAAGGCCATTGATACACCCACACTGCTGCGAGACCTGTCCACTGGACGCCTTGATCTACACCATGGGCAAAACAGACAAGCAGCAATCCCGACTCACCTTTGAGACGAAGAGAGCAGCCAAACCCAGTAGAGAAGCAATGTCAGACTCGGAGCAGGACGTTCAACCCCAGGGCTCGGTGGCGTTGGCCTCCATGTTGGCGGCAAAGCAGCAGAGCTTGCAATCTATTGACGGCTAAATTGATACGCTAAACCTACAAATTGACCATATGGCGACTAAACTAGATAAGCAATCGGCCAGGATAATGGAGGCAGAACAACGTATATCCACAACAGAAGATACGCTTCGCAGCACTCAAGAGAAATGCCTAAACACGGAGAAGGTCCTGGAGGTGATTCAAGCTAAAAATGAAGATCTCAAAGCTAGATTAGACGGAACAACCTGCGGAATATGGGGGTTCCAGAAACCACAAACACAGGAAATATGGAACTCTATGTAGAGGGCTTGCTGAAGGAGATTTTTTATACCATGCAGTTCTCGGATGTGTTGGTGGTAGAAAGAACGCACAGGTCGCTGATGGTGAGGCTGCCGCCTGGCGCTCCTGCGCGCCTCATTATTGCGCACCTTCTAAATTACTGAGACCGAGATGTGGTACTGCGCCAGCCCCGAGAACGGCAGGATATCCAATATCAGGGGAATGCCCTCTCCTTTTTCCCAGATTTCACAGCGTTGGTGCAGGCCGCTCGAAGGGAATACCTCCAAGTAAAGAAGAAATTGCAAAAGGAGGGCATCAAGTATGCTATGTTGTATCCAGTCTAACTTAAGATCGACTAGAAGGGCACACAAAAGATATGCACCACCCCTAAAGCGGCAATGAAATATGTGAAGCAGATTACGGGGACCTGGCGGCCCGCCCAGGAACAGGAGGACTGTGGGGCCCGGGGAAAGGTACCCCAGCAGGTGACTTCACATCTGGGTAAACTGCCAGCTAGCGGACGAAATCTGATATGCCTGTACAGAATACAAGATCCTGTGTGAATAAGGGCCTCCCTGGTTGAGGTCTGAAGGGTCTGTAAGTACTGTATCGAACATGCGCGGTACTGCTGAGGTGGGGCAAGAGACAATGGTTAAGGCCTTGAGATGGGTGAGACACTACAGACAGTGCACATGGCGTACCCGCCCAACCTGCTTGGCTGCTGGTCTAACAAATAGCGGCGTATCAGCTCCCCGGTCGCCTCCGTCCACCAGGAGGTTTAACCGGGCGACTAGATGCCCCCCCTAGGGTGATCCCCACTTGAGTTCCAGTTCACAGGACCTATCTCTCGATTATGGTATAGACTCTTAATACACTGTATTTGGGGCGTCCAGTTATCTAGGGATGTTGCCTTTAGCATGGTTGGGATGCTAAAGTGGGAGGGGGAAGGGAGGTTTGTTTGTTCTGTGTTAAAAGCCTACAAATGTATGATAACTGAAACTGCCAGGTATGATGACATGCTCAAAATGAACATACACACACAATGGTATGCAGCAAAAGCAGACGGTTAAAACACCACAAGTTGTATCCTTACATCTGATAACATGGACTGTGGAGGGGCTTAATAACCCCCAAAAAATGAGACAAGTGCTATCCTACCTAGATAAATGCAAAAAGAACAATTGATGGACAGAATGCAGAACAATGTCATACATTCACCCCAGTACAGAGATCGGGGCCTAAATCCATCGTTTTTTTGCTCACCATGCCATTCCAGTTTGGACCCAGCCATATGCAAATCAGTCTTGACCCTGCGCCCAATGGGAACAGTCCAGCCCGAACTGCCAGGCCAGGTCCTCCCTGGACTGGAAACAAGCATCCTAGGCCCGGTTTCGGGCTTTCAGCCCTCATCAGCCAGGATAGCTTGACTCCCGTGGCATGGAGAGCACGGGACCCACGTCTGGGCATACCCGTCCCACTCGGGGTGATAAATGCAAAAAGAACATTTGATGGACAGAATGCAGAACAATGTCATACATTCACCCCAGTACAGGGATCTGGGCCTAAATCCATCGTTTTTTTGCTCACCATGCCATTCCAGTTTGGACCCAGCCATATGCAAATCAGTCTTGACCCTGCGCCCAATGGGAACAGTCCAGCCCGAACTGCCAGGCCAGGTCCTCCCTGGACGGGAAACAAGCATCCTAGGACCAGTTTCGGGCTTTGAGCCCTCATCAGCCAGGATAGCTTGACTCCAGTGGCATGGAGAGCACGGGACCCACGTCTGGGCATACCCGTCCCACCCGGGGTGACAAATGCAAAAAGAACAATTGATGGACAGAATGCAGAACAATGTCATACCATTTTTTTCCATTTTCAACAGCTTTATTCGACAAATTTTAAGTCATAAAAGCATTTACAAAAATACAGAAAATTGATTAGATAAAACAGCTGTCAAAGGAAAAACATATAAATTTGATAATTGGATATGTTTTTAAATAAAGTGCACGCACTTATTATGGCCATCTTTAAAGTCTCAAAATCATATAACTGAATGATAGGGCATGCAATCCAAGCCTTTAAAAATTTAGGGGAATACACTTATCATAAAACTTGATAAAAACACATACAAAAAATATAATAAAAGCATTTAAAATATGTACAATACACATCACAATTTTAGATAAGTTAAACTCTCATTTGAATCTAAATAGATAATTCTCACTATTGTGTCCTGGACTACTTAATGGAAAGTAGCTGTGTTAGGTCACATCATTATTTATCCTCACATAGACGTATTGAGTGGGCTCTTAATACCCATGACCACCCTAAAAATGTTGCCATGGCTATAGCAATTATTGCTGAGGTATCGGTCCGCAAGATTCTTTCGGCTTCACTAGCCCATCTGGTGCCCAGGAAATTACAAATTGGGAACAACCAAACGCGACGCGGAGCAACATACCCAGCACAAACAAAAAGGAGATGAGCCAAAGATTCATTGCTAGACTTACACACCAGGCATGTATCTACAGTTGGTTTATTCCATCTAGCAGTGAATGCTCTCACTGGCAATGTGCCTACCCTAAACTGAAAATACAGTTTACGGTCTAGCGGTTTCGTGATTAGATCCCAGAATATCTCCAACTTCGGGATAACTTTATGTTCCAAAAAAAAGCCAGTTAGAGAGGATGGCTCACTTAGTCTATTGATGTTATCCTGAAACCATTCCCAATATTTAGCCTTCAGAACTTCCTTTGTGGGAAAATTTGAATTTTCAGGATCGGACCATAGGGAGAATATACCTATGTTAGACAAGAGGTCTCAGACCGCCCATAGCAATTGATGGACATGGTGAGCAAAAAAACGATGGATTTAGGCCCGGATCTCTGTACTGGGGTGAATGTATGACATTGTTCTGCATTCTGTCCATCAACTGTTGTTTTTGCATTTGTCACCCCGAGTGGGACGGGTATGCCCAGACGTGGGTCCCGTGATCTCCATGCCACTGGAATCAAGCTATCCTGGCTGAAGAGGGGTGAAACCCCGAAACCGGTCCTAGGATGCTTGTTTCCAGTCCAGGGAGGACTTGGCTTGGCAGTTCGGGCTGGACTGTTCCCATGAGGCACAGGGTCAAGACTGATTTGCATATGGCTGGGTTCAAACTGGAATGGCATGGTGAGCAAAAAAACGATGGATTTAGGCCCGGATCTCTGTACTGGGGTGAATGTAAGACATTGTTCTGCATTCTGTCCATCAACTGTTGTTTTTGCATCCTACCTAGATAGGCATAAAGTACAAATAGCGCTGCTGCAGGAGATGCACCTCAAAGGCAGAGCGGTGGAAACAGCAGGAGCCAGGCGGGCGGGATACCGAGTGACCTCTTCTTACTCTAACTATGCAAGAGGGGTCATGCTATTGATTAAAAAAGGGTACCATTCGAAGCAACATATTCAGAGATTGATGAACATGGCTGGTATGTGATAGCACAGGGCATGCTCTGAGGAACAATGTTGACTATCTTTAATACCTATGGCCCCAATGTGGACGACCAGGAGTTCTATGGGTAAATAGACATAATATCGAAAAAAATATATAGAATGGACAGAATATCGAATACAAAATATAGAATGGACATAATATCGAATGAACATAATATAGTGGTTAATAATATCGAAATGCAGGTAAGTAATATCGATTGCCAAAATATAGAAGTACATAATATAGGCATTAAAAAATATCGAATTTTTAATATCATCGAATTTTTTGTAAGTGTTTTGTATGTTAGTATATGAGTTAAAAATGTATAATATTTTTGTAATGTATGTTTAATTTTTTTTAAAGTTATGAAATTTATGTAAAATAATTTTTGCGTATATTACTTCCGTAGCGGGTTGTGGGTTTATAGGGGAATAGGGTGGGAAGTAATTTAATTATAATATATATTTTTATAAATTAATTAAAATTAACTAATTATATGTTAATTAATTTTTGTGTAATTTAAATCTGCAGCGGGTTGTGGGTTTATAGGGGAATAGGGTGGGAAGTAATTTAATTTAAATTAATTAAATATTTTATTAATTAATAATTTAATATTTAATAATTTATATTGTTAATTACGTTAATTAATTTATTATTAATTAATTATAATTTGACTAGTAACAATAAATAATTAATTGGTAATTATGTTAATTATGTTGAAAAAATGAATTAATTAGTAATTAAAAAGATTAATTATTAAAAATTATTTTGTTAATATGTTAATTGTGTATGTTTTTTAGGAGCGGGTTGAGGGTTGATAGGGGAGTAGGGTGGGAAGTAATTTAATTTTAAGGACATTTTATAATAATTTAAAAATAATATTTATTAAAAGTTATTTTATAATGTTAATTGTGTTAATTAATTTAGATTTGATAATTATTAATTTGATTGTTAATTGCTATTAGTTAATTAATTAATTGTTAATTAATTATGTTAAATAATTAATAATTTAGTAAATTGGAGGTGACATTTATAGGGGAAAATGGTGGGAGGTAAATTATTTTTCAAAAATTAATTAATTGTTAATTAATGTTGATTAAATTGCTGGAGTGGGAATATTAAATTATTCCTGTCCGCTATCCAACGCTTTCCCTACTGTTCCACTCGCTGGAGTGGGAATAGTAAACTTTACCCTCCCGCTATCCAACGCTTTCCCTACTGATTCACTCGCTGGAGTGGGAATAGTAAATTTTACTCTCCCGCTATCCAACGCTTTCTCTACTGTTCCACTCGCTGGAGTGGGAATAGTAAATTTTACCCTCCCGCTATCCAACGCTTTCCCTACTGTTCCACTCGCTGGAGTGGGAATAGTAAATTTTACCCTCCCGCTATCCAACGCTTTCCCTACTGTTCCACTCGCTGGAGTGGGAATAGTAAATTTTACCCTCCCGCTATCCAACGATTTCCCTACTGTTCCACTCGCTGGAATGGGAATAGTAAATTTTACTCTCCCGCTATCCAACGCTTTCCCTACTGTTCCACTCGCTGGAGTGGGAATAGTAAATTTTACCCTCCCGCTATCCAACGATTTCCCTACTGTTCCACTCGCTGGAATGGGAATAGTAAATTTTACTCTCCCGCTATCCAACGCTTTCCCTACTGTTCCACTCGCTGGAGTGGGAATAGTAAATTTTACCCTTCCGCTATCCAACGCTTTCCCTACTGTTCCACTCGCTGGAGTGGGAATAGTAAATTTTACCCACCCGCTATCCAAAGCTTTCCCTACTGTTCCACTCGCTGGAGTGGGAATAGTAAATTTTACCCTCCCGCTATCCAACATTGATGTAAAAACAGATTATATATATATTTTATATTAATGTTATCATTTTTAAATTAATTTTAAGTATGTTTTAATTAATTATATTGATCATTTAATTAAGTTAATATTACTTTTAACATATTTAAAAAATTCGATATTCTTTACACACTATATTTAAAACAACGATATTTTGTCTTCGATATTTTTGTACTTACCTGTTTGTAGATAGGGAGACGATATTTTGTCCATCGATATTTTGGCGACAATATTCTGTCCAGACTATATTTTGGTCGTCGATATTATGTCAGTGATCCGTTCTATGCTCACATTTGGCGCCGGCTAAGGGCACTACGGCCCTCGGCGACTATATGGGGAAGGGACCTAAATCTATACTTGGATCTGAACATGGACAGGTCAGCGAAAGGGGAGACGAGGGGGAAACAGACAGCGCAGCTGATGTGCAATGAAATGGATGACTTTGGCCTCATAGACATTTGGAGACGAAGGCATCCGAGTGGGAGGGAGAATACCTATACTTCATTGGTCCATGGAACCCGGTCCCAATTACGTTATTGGCTTGGGACAAGGGAGGTGAACACATGGGTGCAAAATATATGCCACTTGCCTAAAACACTATCCGATCACGCATCGGTGCTGCTGACACTGTTTATCCCAACACACGCACCTCAACAGTTCCAATGGCGCCTGCACCCCACTGAGCTCTTAGACCCAGCTTTCCGGGACACTGTGAGGAAGGCTATAGTGGAATACTTTGCCATAAATATAGACTTGGTCGACAGCGCTGGTGTCCTTTGAGAAGCATTCAAAGCCACCATATGGGGCGTATGCATGGGAACGCATGCAGGGTTTTTAAAGGACATCCACACCCAGTTACAGAAACTGGAAGACAACTTGCAGCAGCTGGAGCGGGAGTGTGAGAATGACCCAAAGGCAAGCACCCAGGCACATATAAGGGAGCAAATCTCTGAGTATGTGACTCTGGCAGAGCAGAAAGCGCGCCATATGTCCCACAGGCACGTGGCGCGGGCGTATGGGGAAGCTGGTAGACCGGGGAGCCACTTGGCCATGTTGCTGAGGGCTCCGTGGGCGCAGGCACATGGGACCGAGGTGGTTGGGCCCAAGGGAATACCCTGCTATGATACCCCCTTTATTGGAGTGGAATTCTCAGAGTTCTACGCTCAATTATATAGCTCTCGCAAGAGGGCGGCAATGGCCGAGATCTCAAAATATTTGGAAGATATTGCCCTGGTGTGGTTGTCAGACGGCCAGAGAGAATACCTGAGGCAACCAGTCAAGGTGGAGGAAATAAAGGAAATAATAAACATGCTACCCAACAATAAGGCCCCGGGCCTAGATGATCTGTCAGGCAAATTTTGTAAGGAGTATGCGGATCTCTTGGCCCCGTACTTGCTTAAGGTATTTGCAGAAGCATATGATAGGCAAGTGCTCCCTCCGTCATTTAGGGAGGCCCTCCTGATAACGATTTTAAAGCCTCATAAGCCCCCAAACCAATGCTCCTCATATCGGCTGCTGTCATTAATTAACATAGATACAAAAATACTGGCCAAAATATTAGCGACCAGACTGCAGCCATTACTTACAAACATGGTCCTCCCAGACCAGTCTGGCTTCATCCCCACCCGCTCAGCAACGCAAAATCTATGCACCATATTTGCGCTATTTCACCAGTTCGACCCCTCTTTGAAAGCTGCTGCAGTCTTACTAGATGCCTCGAAAGCGTTTGACTCCATCGAATGGTCTTACATGTTTACTATCTTACTCCGAATGGGGGTGCCCCGGCCTTCTTTTTCCGTTGGGTCCGCTTACTATATACGGACCCCGTGGCACGACTTAGGGTGAATAGGGTCACATTTGAGACAATTCCCGTTACACAGGGGCATGAGACAAGGCTGCCCACTGTCGCTGATCCTCTTTATCCTGGCGCTGGAACCCCTGGCATGTATTATACGTCAGCGACATAATGCGGCCGCACTACGCTTTAGACCCCGACCAATAGCGATCTCGATGTGTGCAGACGATATGGCTGTTTATGTTCGGAAACCGGAAACTTATCTGGACCTGATCATTCGGGAATACATTCAGTTTGAGCGACTATCAGGCCTAAGCATAAATTGGACAAAATCCTTTGTAGTGCCCCTCACTCCTTGCACGACACCCTGCGAGCTGGAGTTCCCAATGGTGTAGCACAGCGACCCAGTAAAGTATCTGGGGATCTGGATTCACAGAGACTTCGAAGTGGTGATACGCTATACCTACGGTGGAACGATTTCCCAACTGGAGGAATGTGCCCGAATATGGTCACACCAGCCACTTTCCCTTGCCGAAGGAGTTGCCATCAGGAAAATGATAATATTGTCAAAATTTCTTTATTTATTCAATACGATTCCAATTACCCTTACACAGGAGATCTTCAAATCGCTTAACTCCCTCCCAATATCATTACCCTGGGCAGGCAAACAACAAAGATTAGCATGGGGGACACTCACTCTCCCTTTTGAGCAAGGGGGCTTTGTAGCCACAGACATGTGGCTATACTATTTATGCACTCAAGTTCAGTATGCACACTATTTGGGTTTCTCCCCGTGACTTTACACCACACCTAGCAATCGAACATGATGCTGCACACCCAATACCACTCAGAGCCTTGATCCCGCATGATATTAAGACCAATAGATTATCGGAAATCTCCACTATCCATTGTACTACTAAGGCATGGCAACAGCTGGGTCATAGAGCACGCAAAACCCTACTATACGCAAGGGCATTACCGTTAGCTCACCACCCAGCCATACTAGGTTCTGTCTAGATGGAATGGTCAGAAATATCTGGGGCGCTGACAGTGTCAGGGTTTCCTCCGGGAACTGAGGGTATAGGCCACGAATAAATGCGCGCAGCCACAGGTACACAAAATGTTGTAGCGGAGAGCCATGTCCTCTTTGGGCCACGGCTGTGCACTCAAACTTTCCGTCCGGGAACACGTCACCCATTGTCAACAACTTTACCTTCGCTAGTAAGCTTAGCGCCCTGGGTTCTGTCCGACGGAACATGAAGAAATTGTCACTAGCTGCCTTGCAGAACACAGCATCTACACCCAGAATCACTGATGCCTTGTACAGATATTCATGCAAACAAATACAATGTCTAGGTGCCGAATTCTGGATCCCAATTCAAACATAGAGGACCAAACATTTAATTTTTTAATGGCCCTTGTTATTTATTTCACTTTTCTTCTATATAAATCTCAAAATTTTTGGAACATTTCTCACATGTCCTTTTGAAAGGAGTAATGTGGACACACGACACAACAGTACTACTGACACCTTGGATCGTGCCTCAAGTTGGTCCGAACAAGAAATTGCCACAGACTCCTTATTCAGTACGAGGAGAGATTAAGGGACCATATGACAATGGAACTAAGTGCAGGTTTCTTAGGAGAGTGTAACATTCAAATTTTGAAATTTTAATTCACTGTCCCATATCATCTTTCACAGAACTGACCAGGTCCCGGTCCTGAGGAGAACCCCTTCAATCACAGAGGGTTTGAAATGCGTTGACCCAGCTTCTGGGGGAAGAACACTCGCATCTAACTAGTATTGGTTAGGAGATATGGCAGGGCGCCTATTCCTTTAGTAAAAACATTCTGGGCTAGTGACCCCCAGTAGCTTACACTGGCAGGACACATTGTGTTATTAACAAAATGATATTTCCACCAGGTGTTATTTTGTTTAAATGAAGGACTGGTCTACTTCACAGTTTTTTTCAAAATTGTAGAAAACTTTATTGTTCTTTTTGTCATTATATGTTGTGTATTGATTTTGATGTCAAAACGTGTTTTGAAGTGTACATTTGAACCTTTTTTCTAAAAAAAAGTTTGCCCTTCAAAAGGACATGTGAGAAATGTTCCAAAAATGTTGAGATTTATATAGAAGAAAAGTGAAATAAATCACAAGGGACATTAAAAAATTAAATGTTTGGTCCTCTATGTTTGAATTGGGATACAGAATTCAGCACCTAGACATTGTATTTGTTTGCATAATTAAAGGAGGCCTAGTCTAGGTTGCTGTTAAGATCCCAACCCAGTCTTTTTCTAATAAGATTGTACAGATATTCAGCACCAGCGACTCTCAGATTTACTTCAATATTAAGTCCATCCGTTTACCATCCACAATTCTCGATGCGCCACAGAAGAGCTTCAGAACCCAAAGGCAAAGTGTTGACAACTGTTATAAAGTTTCGATCAACTGATTTCACCATCTTGCTACTTCTTTTGAAAGTGCATCAGTGCTATCACTAGTAGAGCATCTCACAACTTGACTGGAATTAGAATATCAGCACCGCACCAAAGGCCAAGAAGCACCTGTGACACTTTGAAACAACAGCTGACCAGTGACATTCTGATAATCTCATTGGTACCCTAGTTCAGTTTTCAGCACACCTTGACCAGGACCTATCTACCCCAAGTGTTCCATGAGTGACTAGGCAGTGGCTCATCGCTGATCTCGCAGCAGCCCACTGGTGGTGCACAAACAACCCCAACACACCCCATGCGCAGTCCTGTGGCCAACATGTTCAATTAGCCTCCACCTATGAGAAATGGACTTGGCACTGACCTCTGAAAGACACCAGAGTTGAAGGTGGCCCAGAGGAGGAGTTCTGAAACTTCTCAGAAAGTTGTCAAGTGCCTTCAAGACTGTTCTCGAAGAGTCAGGTTACAGTTCAATGGCAAACTTTGCACAGCACGACGTCGCTAGTAGAGGGCGCTAGACTCAGTCAGTGCCGGAAGTGACATTAGGCAATGCCACTGAGGCCATAAAGGGCCCACCCCAGCACATCGACATCAGTTTCCCTCCATTTATCCAAGCCTTCAAGGAGAGGGGTAGATTGAAATTGTGAGAAATTGCAGTACCAACATGTAATATGAAATCTTATTAACGTTCCCTACAAGTCATCCATCAATCGAGGAGGAGGACGGGTTGGTGAGGAATCTGCAGTTAGGTAGAGTATCCACCAGAAAGATCGTTACTTCATGTAAGTAACTTTTTCTTCTGATGGATACTTCTACCTGCAGATTCCTCACCTGTAGAACAGACTTCACAGCAATACCCTGCCCAGGAGGAAGGTTGATGGAGGATTTAAACCAAGAAATCCTGCAAGATGGATCTAGCAAAGTGTCCATCCCAGAGCACCTCTGGATCAGACAGTAAAGGTTTGCAAACATGTGCAAGGAAGCCCACGTTGCTGCCTTACAGATTTCTGCAATATGGACACCCTAAGTTAGCGCACAAGTGGTGGACTTGGATAAGGTGGATTGAGCCCTGATCCCTTCAGGTGGCTCCGTCTTGGCTAAGGCGTAGCAGGTCTTAATCCAGAGGATGATCCATTGGTATAGGGTCCTCTCTTGAGTCGCCTTCCACTTCTTGGCACCACAATATCTCAAGAGGAGCTGATCGTCTGACTGTTATCCCTTGGTGCAGTCAATGTAGTAATTAACCACCCGCTGAGGATCCAATCGATGCACCCGCTACTCCTCTTTCGTAGGATAAAGTGAGGGTAGAAGGTTGGGAGAGTAATGGGTTGGGCAAGGTGGAAGCAAGTGATCACCTTGGGGAGGAAAGCAGCCTTCATTCGCAATTTATCTGAAAAGATGGTAGTGAATTGGGGCGGGGGGCAGCTAAGGGCCTGCAACTCAGTGACCCTTCTAGCAGACGTGATAGCAACCAAAAACACAGTTTTGAGGGTCAACATACAAAGGGTACAACTGTGCAGGGGCTCAAACAGAGTCCCCTTCAAAAACAGAGACAAAAAAATTCAAGTCCCTTTGAAGAACCACAAAAGGAGTGATAGGGAAAAGGTTAGTCAGGACGTTAAGAAAACGCAAGGCAATAGGGAACTTAAACAGGGATGGCTGATCCAACAGACAAGAGGAGAGCAGACGAGGCGCCTAGATATTCCTTCATGGTGCCATTGGTACATGCCCTCCCCTCTGAGCCAGGGAAAGTGCAAACTGCAGCACTTGGGATAGTTTGGCCTGCAAGGAATCCACACCATTGTCTGCATACCAAGCAACAACATTGCGCATTCTGCCGGAATAAACAGACAGTGGAGGAGCAATACAGAGACAAGATGGCTTTGACCACCTCTGCTGGCAGCTGAAAAGAGGTCAGTTGACCCTGCTCAATCTCCAAGCATGAAGGTGGAGGCCTCGGAGATTGGGGTGTAGAACCTTTCCCCCTGACTGGGAGGTTAGATCCAGCCTGAATGGCAGGCAGAGCGGAGGACACGTGGAGAAGCGCAGGAAGTCTGCATACCACACCCTTCTCAGCCAGTCCGGTCTATGAGAAGACTTGGGTCCGGTCTTGGCAAATCTTCCTCAGAACCCGAAGAATCAAGGGTATGGGGGAAATGCATAATGCAGCTGAAAGCTCAATTTCAACTGAAACGAGTCGCCCAGTGCTCCCCTCAACAGATACCGGAGGGTGCATAATTGCTGGCACTGAGCATTTTCTGAGGAGGCAAATAAATCTATCTAATGAGAGCCCCACTAGGCGAAGATATCCTGGACTACCTACATAGAAGACGCAAGCAGCAGGTTAACTTCGGCTCAGGCTATCAGCTCTGACATTCAGAGACCTTGCTAGGTGATTGGTGGTGAGTCAGATCGCGGTGTGCCCAAGACCACAGCTTCAGCGCTTCCAGGCAAAGAAGCTGAGACCCTACTCCCTCTTGCTTATTTAAATACCAAATCGCAGTCATGTTGTCTGGATGGACCCACCTAAGATGGAGGTAAAGAAGACCTTGAGCAACAGCAGAATTGCCCGCAATTCTAGCAGGTTGATGTGAAGCACCTGCTCTTCCAGAGACCCCTGATTTGCTTTGAGCAGCCAGTCGTCCAAATAGGGGAAAACAGGAATCCCCGACTTTCTGAGATGAGCTGCCACCACCGCCATCACCTTTGTGAAGACCCGTGGTGCGGAAGTGAGACCGAACGGGAGGACGCAAACTGGTAGTGTTGAGATCCTACCGTAAACCGGAGATACTTCCGATGCGACTTCAGGATGGGAATGTGAAAATGTGCATCCTGTAAGTCGATCGACACCATCCAGTCTTCTTGCTGCAGCGCCAGTAGAACCTGAGCAAGGGTCAACATCTTGAATTTCTCCTGCCTGAGGTAAAAATTCAAGAACCTGAGGTCTAGGATCAGTCTTAATCTGCCGTCCTTCTTGGGAATAAGGAAATACCGGGAGTAGCATCCCTGACCCCTTTCCTGGTCCGGAACCTCCTCTATTGCACCTTTCTGAAGCAAAACAAGAACCTCCTGCTGCAGTAGCAGCAAATGGTCCTCCGAGCACCAGCCCTGGCGAGGAGGGTAAGGAGGAGGAAACTCCCGGAAGGGAAGGGCGTACCCATTTTCCACAAGATTCAAAATCCAAAGGTTTGATGTGATAGATTTCCAATCTTGTAGAAAATGGGACACCGACCCCTACAGGACCAGCATGCTCCAAGATGGGGGATCTAGAGCTGCTTTCCCGTGGTACCAGTGGTGGGGACAGGGGAGGAAGAAGAGGAGGAGGAGAGTTGTCGGGATGCACCCCGCAGACGACCTCTGCCCTTCCCTCTGTACGACTTGTACAGAGGGTTCTGCTGCTGCTGTTGCTGAGGCTGCTGACGGCCCGAAAGGAAGCCGCCGTACCAAAACCACGGTACCTCCTATAACCAAAGCCACTAGATTGGGACTGAAGACCCAAGGACTTTGCAGTGGCTCTACTGTCTTTGAACCTTTGCAGTGCAGAATCCGCCTTTTCACCAAAAAGCTTGGATCCATCGAACGGGAGATCAAGAAGAGTAGCCTGCACATCTGGAGAAAACCCCGAAGACCTGAGCCAGGCATGCCTCCTGGTAGCGATAGAGGAACACATCACCCTGGCCACCGAATCCGCAGTGTCCAGGCTAGACTGAATAACTTGACGGGCTGCAGCCTGCGTATCCGCCAAAACCTCTAAAAAGGAACCACGATCATCGACCAGCAACCTAGGAGCCAACTGTTTGGCCGAGTCCATTAAGGCATGTATATACCTTCCCAACAAGCACGTTGCATTGGTAGACTTCAACGCCATACAGATTGCTCCAATTTCTTAGAGTCTCTGTCTCCAGGAGTTTGAGGGAAAGACCCAGCCGACTGTTTAGAACAGGAAGCCTACACTACCAAACTTTCTGGCGAAGGATGAGCAGAAAGAAAGTCAGGATCATTAGGAGCAGGCCTGTACCTCCTTGCTACAATCCTTGAAACACCAGGAGCTGATAAGGGCTTCCTCTACACCTCCAGAATTGGCTCTGACAAGGCCTCATTAAAAGGCAAAAGAGGCTCAACCACAGAAGATTGAGAATGTAACACCTCTGTGAGAATATTTGGCCTGAAGTCAGCTGTGGGTAACTGAAGGTCTAAAAGTTCAGCAGCTTTCCTGATGACAGCATGGTATGGTGCAACATCCTGAGAAGGTAAGCTCCCATTTAGGGGAAGTGTCTAGACCACTTGCCTCTCAAAGGCCCTCGAACTCATCAACAGAGTCATTGATCTCACCTTCTTCAGCCTCATCCTGCTGATATTCTTCCTCCTCCAGCAGTCTTTGGGCTTCCCTCCTTGACCGCAACTTCGGAATCGGCGTCGGCGGCGCCAAGCGCGGCACCGGAGACACAGGTGCCGGCGTCGAAGGAAGACCTTCTGAAGCAGGCAACGGCACCGATCGAAGCCGAGAGGAAGAAGGACCACCAGATTGCGCCGGAGATTGAGAAACCGGCGTTGAAAACCTCGGAGCCGGAAAGTGCCATGACGGCACCGACAGCATAAAGGGCACAAAGGGTGCCTGGTCATATTGATGAGGGATGCCCAAATTGAAAGCAAATGGACCCACGGGGCCCGACGGCGCACCGGTAGGGTAGGCTGCCCTGGCAAACATGCCGTACATTGCATTAAGAAAATGCGAAGGATCCGACCCAGGCCCAGGAAAGGGTGGATAAGGAGCAGAGTCTGAATCCACTCATGGTCGAGTTGAAGGCTGAGGCTCCGGCGCCGGGGACGTCAGATCCGGAACAGGCGAGGCCACAGGCACAGGAAAAGACTCCCTGGGCTCCGGAGAATCTCTTGGCGCCGGAGATATCCTTGGCGCCGGAGAACCCCTCGGCGTCAGTGAGTGAGTTGGAGTCGCTTGAGGAGAAGGAGAAGGCAACGGCGAGATGACATCTTTAGAGCGACGTCGCGGTGCCGGCGACCTCGAAGCTCTACCCTTCGAAGAGCGACGTCGAGAAACATTCCTTCTCTTCTACTTGTGCTTCTTCGACTTCGAAGTATGCGAGGTCGACGACTTCGATTTTGACCTCTTACGATCCCTCTTCTCCTTTCTTGCTTTTCCCATTAATAGCTTAGCCTCATGCTCCTTCAAAGCCTTCGGATTCATCTTCCGACAACTGGAACAGCCTCCGACATCATGCCTCCGACATCATGGTCCGACGAGCGACACCAGAGACAGTCATCGTGGGGATCAGTGATGGACATATGGCCCTCAAACTCTCTACAAGGCTTAAATCCAGACTTCTTCAAAGTTGCCATCGCACTGCTACTCCAAGAGTGAAGAAGAAACAAAGTAATTCCGAAACCAATTGGAGAGTCCCAGAAAACTGTTACGCGTCGACGGCGCGGAAAAAAGGGAACTGACGTCAGCACGCCAACGAGGTCTTCTTATGGCTCTGGTGTCGTCATATGGAGTCGCGAGCGGAGCTGTGCCATTGTGACGTCCTCGTCGATGTGGGAGAGCTATAAAAAAAAAGTTTCCTTGGAATGCTGGCACAGGGGTAATTCAAAAGGTGAGGAATCCACAGGCAGATGTACCCATCAGAAGTTTGCCATCAGGAGAGAAGTGCGCCAGGGGTGAATTTTGCCCCCTTTTTAATTTGTACATTAACTCCCTGGAGAAGGTCCTATTGAATTTAAAAGCTGACTGCCCCCAGGTGGGTAAGCGTAGTTTGCCAGTCCTTCTGTATGCAGATGAAGCTGTCCTCATGGCGAGAACAGCCAGCGGCCTGCAACTTCTGTTGAATTCTTTCCTACATTTTATGGAGGACCTGAACCTGTTGGTTAACCACAGTAAGTTGTTTGTAATGCAGGTGGGACCTCGTACAGTTAAGTCCTATACCTTCAAGGTAGGAACTATGTGAATCCCTAAGACAAATGTTTTCTCATATCTGGGGGTTGTGATTGATGACGCCCTGAGCTGGTGCCCCTTGATTAGTCGCAAGAAAGGGGACTTGGCCAGAGTGGGTGCTGCTGTTTTATTTATTTTTTTAATTTTATTTTTATTGACATTCTGCAGCAATAAAACAGCAATTACGACAGTACTGTGACCACAACCCAGCATGTCCGCCCAACTGGGCTCAGTCATATCAGGATCCGCAGATGAAACATCAACACCTCTTGAGTCAGTCCCGACATCATCCTTAGCAGAAGTCCATAAAATCTCTGTGTGTGCCAACAGCATGGTCAATCTTAGATAAGCAGCTATGTCATAGAAAGAAGAGACAAGAAAAACGAAACAGGAACATAGAACCCTCCCCCCACCCTTCCCTCCTGCGAACTGGTGTGCTTGAGGCCTACATTGAAAGAGAACTTTCTTGTGGCAGGGGCCCGGGTAATATTCAAGAGCCTGCCGGTGGTGTATTCGGATCTGTAAGACGGAGGAGGCGGAGGTACCTTGGACATGTGACCTCGTTCATCTCAGTGGCCAGCAAAGATACTTTGGGCTGCCAAACGTCATTAAAAGTGGTCATGGAGTTAGTGAGAGAAGCTTGAATCCTTTCCATTCCCAGGATATACCACAACCTGTGCAACCACCCTAGGTAGGTCGGTTTGATCTGTGTGCCCCAGTGCGATAAGAAGTTTTGAAGTGCTGCTCCCAAGACCAGGCCCATCTACTTTCCCCGCCTAGATCTCAAAGGGTATGTTAGGGGGTTAGGTAGTCCAAGTATTACATAGGCTGGGAATCTCAGGATTTGCGTCTCGAACCTTCTATCTACCTCGTGTAAAATCGCCTGCCAATAGCCCTCCAATTATGTACACTCCCATAGCAGATGTGTCAGTGTACCCCCCTCCCCACAACCCCTCCAGCAGGTCGGACTACGGTCTGGGTTCCCTTTATTTAGGCGTGCTGGTGTGAGATACCAATACGTGGCTACCTTGACTGCCGTCTCCCTGCTAGCTGTGTTACGCGCCGTATGATTGGCTCTGTAATAAATATCTTTCCATTCTTTCGGGGTAAGGGCTCTACCCAGTTCGATCGCCCAGCGTTTCTGACTGGCCATTGGAACCCCAGGGGGTTGTGGGCATATCATATTGTACAGTTCAGAGATCATTTTCTTATCTGTAGTTTTGGTCACTAACCACTTTTCGTACTTGGTCAACTTCCTGCCAACCTTTGGCCTCACCCCCGGCTGGAGGAGCCAATGCCGCAACTGCAGGTAGTGGTACCGTTCAGTTTCGGGAAGGCCAAAAGTCGCTTTAAGGTCTGGGAAGGAAACAATTCCCTCAAGGTCGAAGAAGTGACCCACAGCCTTGCACTCAGTTCCCCTCCACCCCAAGAATGCTCGTTCGTCCATTCCCGGTGCAAATTCCTTGTTCTCCAACAAAGGAGTCATGGGCGAGGGGAAGGACGTCAATCCCTTCCTAACGGCCACTCCATCCCACACCCGGAGTTGTGTGTCCGTGATGGGAGATCCCCGCAGATTTAGGGGCCGATCGGCTCTCCTGAGGAAAGGGACCTTCCAAAGGGAGAGTTTTGCTAACGCTCTATCCTGAAACAGCCACTTC
Organism: Calotriton arnoldi; assembly: GCA_963921515.1. Lineage (NCBI taxonomy): Eukaryota > Metazoa > Chordata > Amphibia > Caudata > Salamandridae > Calotriton > Calotriton arnoldi. The sequence continues at coordinate 2,425,110 of CAWUFW010001426.1, read as the reverse complement.
TTTTCCGATTCTGGCCAATGCCATTCCACGAAGAACCTAAGCTGTGCCGCCCTAAAGTAGTCCAATATACACGGAATCCCCAACCCCCCCTCATCCGGACGGAGATAGCCCAGGTTTTTTCGCATCCTGGGTCGGGCCCCTGCCCATATGAACTGTTGTATTCCTTGCTGTATCTTATGGAGAATGCCCGGTGTGGGCCACGCTGGGAGTGTCTGAAACAGGTATAGGGCCTTGGGGAGGATCGACATTTTGATCGCTGCCACCCTTCCCAGTAGTGACAGTGGATGATGTTTCCATCGATGCAACTCTGTAACGATCTGAGTGTGTAATTTGGAGTATTTGAGCTTGACCATGTGTGCCACGGAGGGGGCCAATTCGATGCCAAGGTATGGCATGGAGGTCACGACTTGTATCCCCCTGTAAGTATCTCCTCCCTGCGTGGACCCTGCCCCTTGGCGGTTCTGTCATAGCATCATTGATTTCCCAACATTGACCCGGAGCCCCGATATCTGACCAAAGGATTCCAGTTCCTGTAGGAAAGCCGGGACCGAGTGCTCCGGGTCTGCAAGGGATGCGATGATGTTGTCAGCATAAAGGCTGATTGTGTGTTGTTTCCACCGAATGGGATGCCCCGAATTTCGGGGTTATCTCTAATCTTTTGGGCAAGCGGCTCTATGTATAGCGCAAAGAGGAGGGGTGACAGTGGGCATCCCTGCCGCGTCCCCCTTTGAATCTTGAAAGGGTGAGATGAGACCCCATTGACTCTAATAGTCGCCATGGGCGCATTGTAGCAGCTCGATACCCAGGCCCTGAACCTATCCTCAAGGCCGAAGTGCACCAGAACCTGATCCAGATAGTCCCAGTCCACCCGATCGAATGTCTTCTCGGCATCGACCGACAAGAGAAGAGCATTCATGTTCGTACGGTGGGCTTTATCGACCAAATGTAAAATGCGTTTGGTGTTGTCACTGCTTTGTCTGTTCTGGATAAAGCTGGCCTGGTCCGGCTCTATGATGCCCGGCATGAGCGGGCCCAGACGAGCTGCAAGTATACCCGTGAAGAGTTTCAGGTCTACATTCAAGAGCGACACTGGGCGATACGAACCACACACCGTTGCATCCTTCCCTGGTTTTGGCAGGACCACTATAGATACTGCCAGCATCTCCAACGGGATCGCCTCTGGTCCCGTGAAAGAATTAAACAGTCTTGTCAGAAGTGGAGCCAGAACTTGGCAAAAAGCTTTGTAGAACCCGGCCGAATAGCCGTCTGGGCCCGGAGCCTTCAAGAGCTTGAGGCGAGAAATCGCCCCTATCACTTCCTCCACCCTTATTGGGGCGTCTAATGCTTCTGCCAGCCCCGGGAGTAACGCAGTCGTGTGGGTATCCTGCAGGTAATCCGTAATATGAGAGCGGGACGGTGTATCCCTTCGATAAAGCTCGGCATAAAATGCCCGGAAAGCTTCTGCAATTCCGTTGTCACTCTCCTCTACACTTCCAGAGTTCGACTTGATGGCTTGTATATTCGCGTGCGACCCGTCTTATCCCCCCAATGTAGTAAGGATGTTTGAGTCGAAGTGCAGCGTATTCCGCCCTGTCAAAGTCAAGTCCCGCCAGTTGGGCCCGCGCCGCTTTCAATTGCCGCCAGACCCTCGGCGCTCCCGTCCTGCTGTGCACCCTCTCCAGTTCAAGAACCTGTGCCGTTAGCTGCTCCCTTTTAGTTTTGCGCTCCTTATTCTCAGCCGCTGCTATCGCAATGAACTCCCCTCGCACCACTGCTTTAAGAGCCCCCCATAGAGTGGTGGGGGAAACGTCGGGGGAATCGTTTAGTGTGAGATAGTCTGTGATGCATTTAAGTATCTGCTCCCTCACCTCTGTTCTATGTAGCATGTTTTCCCTTAATCTCCAGCCCCCGGGTCTATATCTCGGGCGGGGTATCTCCAGGGACACTGTGACTGCATCATGATCTGAGAGAGCTATTGGAACCATTTCTACCTCGTGGACGAGACGTTGCAGCTCCGATGTGCCTAGCATATAGTCTAACCTAGCATACGAACCACGGGCGTGTGAATAAAAAGAAAACTGTGAGGTGCGTGGGTGTGCCTCCCGCCATAGATCCAGCAGCCCTCGGGATTGTAACCACTGCTTCCCTTCTTGTGACAGTTCCCCTGTTTGAGCGTATCTTTGGTTCGATCTGTACGGTGCTGCTGTTTTTAACTTTGGCTCCAGAATTGGTGGAAAACCGATTGGGGCCCTCCTGAAGGTCTACAGGGCTAAATGTATCTCGAAGGTTACCTACGGGAGTGAGATATGAGGTTATACTGGGTAGGAGGCATGGCAAACTGTTGAAAACATCTTCCTGAGACGGGTACTCTCTCTACCACAGAGCACTCCTTCATATGTTGTGCACGAAGAATTGGGGATGGCCTTTCTCTCAGATGAGTTGGCCTTTCGTCCTCTAGGTTTGTGGATGAAGATTTGGACCAAGAAAGAAAAATGCCCTTAGTAAGGACATCTTTGTCTCTCCCTTGATCATGTTAAACGTATCTGTTGGTTAAAGTACGTTCGAGAATGTCTTTGCAGCTTAGGAAGGGCAGATTTGGCTGAAAGAGCGTTTTCTTAAAAGGCGCATTTAAGAGAGAGAGGAAGTAGAGCTGAGAAAGCCCAGTGTGCGCAGGTTTATTGCACTGAAAACTGTGCCAACCATTGAACCATATCTTCTAGGGGTTAAAAGTAATCATGATCACTTTTTACTGACAAGATTTCGGCTTGATCTTTTTCATTATCTTTTGGCCCAACCTCGTGGTGCCCATAGAGGACAGTGTCTCATACCCTGTGGCTTCAATGGACAGTCTCCTCAGGATATGATGCACTTTTTATTGTTTTGCAATTTTCACGAGGCTCCCAGGAAGTCTTTTATTATCCCTCTCCTTGAAAAAGCTTGTTTTAGGAGGGCCAGACCTGTTTTTATTTTTTTACAACTTCTCTCAAGTGATTCAGTATTGTATACGCTTAGCTTTCTAAGGACCGCCATCAGGCTTAGGTCCAGTTGTGATTAACCTCGATAGTAGGACCCACGTTTTTAACTCTGTAATTAGAAGTTTAAATGTTCTTGTGTTTTGTTCTTGTATATACGCTGGTGTTTTTATGATGATGTTTGTATGACTTTTATGGTTTTATTTGTCAAAACTGAATAAAGTATGATGATGATGGTGTCAAGTTAGACTCGGTCCTCCACCAAGCTACTTCCACCGCAGCATTGGGGCAATCACGATGGAGTTCGACAGGTCCCCACCATATTGGAGCCACTGCCTGTGTAGACATCAGTGCAAGGCCCTCATATATCAACGTGCATGAGTGACAAGGAGAATGCAGGAAACTAGCAGACCTAGGAAAAAAGTATTTCAGGGTTGGAACTCTCGGGCCGTGTTGGAAAGATGGAATCATCTCCTGGATGGCTCTGATTCTCTGTGAGGGAGGAAAGGCGTGGAGAAGGGTGGTTTCCAGTACCAATTCTATGAACTGGAGTTGTTGTAAGGGTCACAGGTGGGATGTGAGCTCCTTTATCGAAAAGCCCAAGTTGAACAGCAGAGACACCATCGACTGCAGATAGTGCAACACCATCTCTGGCAAACTGGCTTTAAGGAGCCAGTCATCCAGGTATGGGAAAATCAGTATGCCCTACCATCTGAGATGAGCTGCAACCACTGTCATCATCTTCGTGAAGACTCAAGGTGCTGATGTCAAACTAAAGGGAAGTACAGCAAATTGGTAGTGCATAGAACGAACCATAAATCGCAAGTACTTCCAATGGGTCCGCAGAATAGGAATGTCGAGGTACGCATCCAGCAGGTCCACTGACACCATCCAGCCTCCAATCTCCAACCCTAGCAGGTCTTCAGCTAGGATCAGCATCTTGAACACAGGCTACCCATCCTTCTTTGGCACCGGGAAGTAGTGTGTGTAACAAAATTGGCCTATTTCCTTGCCTGACACTAACTCCACCACTCCTTTCAAAAGGAGAGCTGCCACCTCTTGCTGTACAAAGGCCAAATGATGGGGAGGTGGATAGAAGGAAGGAGTTGACATGGAGGGCAGAGCCTGAAGGAAGAGTAGGGAGTACCTTTTTTCTATAATCTGAAGGACCCACTGGTCCGAATTAATGGCCTTCCAGGCTGAAATAATATGGAAAACCCGCCCTCCCACAGGCTCTGAATGAGATTGGAGAAAAGAACGAGGTCTGCTTTCTGGAGGCATGGGGGAGGAGGAAGATGAGGAGGAGGAAGGTTGCAAGGTGGATCCCTGGCTCCTGCCTCTGGTGCGGCTCTGTATTGGCAGATGAGGGAATTTGGTTGCTGCTGGAGTCGCTGATATTGCCAGGGACAGACGGAAGAACCTCCCCCGAAGCCACGAAAGCGGCAAAAGGACTGAAAGTTATTAAATGGTGGCTGAATCCCCAGTGACCTTGCTGTGGTGCTAGAAGATTTGAACCTCTCCAGTGCTGAGTCCACTCTGTCACCGAAGAGGCGTATCCCATCAAAAGGAAGGTCCATAAGGTTTGCCTGGGTGTCTGAGGAAAAGTTGGACGTCTGAAGCCAAGCATGATGGCGGATTGAGATTGAGGTACCCATTGCTCGGGCAACAGAGTCAGCCGTGTCAAGTCCAGTCTTTATAGTATGGCGAGAAGCACTCTGGTCATCCGCAATGACCTCCTGCAAATGGTCCTTCATGTCGGCAGGAATGTGTGGCAGCATCATTTGTGCCATGTCCCATAAGGCATGGGTATAATGGGCGAGAAGGCAGTTAACAATTTTAAAGTCATACTCCCTGCTGAGAAAGCCTTCTTGGCTCAAGCCTCCAGAAGTTTAGACTCCCTATCTGAGTGTACAATAGGGAAGGCATCACCAAATTGCATTCCTAATCAAGAAGCCTGGATGACCAGGCTCTCTGGTGAAGGATGTGTAGAGAGGAATGGTGGGTCACCTGGCACCGAACGGTAGTGGTAGGCTGCAAGTCTTTCCACCGCTGGTGTAGACAAAGGTTTCTCCCAAGACACCAGGCCAGGTGTCAACAAAGCTTCACAGAAGGGTAGCAGACGTTCTAAAGTGGCTGACGAAGGCAAGAGGACATTAGTGAGAACATTGGTCTTAGCCTCTGCTGAGGGGAGCTGTACGTCCCATGCCCCTGCAGCTTTCAGCATGATCTTATGGAGAGACACCACCTCCAGGGTTGATGGTCCAGTGGGGAATTCCATAGCAGATTCTGGGAAAGTATACAGGCCATTTGCTGAAGACAGGCCTTGAAATTCCTGGAGCGGGTCCTGGTCTGTCTCGCCATAGGGCAGAAGCTCTATAGGGTCTGAGTCTATGCCAAATATGCCATGGAGGCATACCCTGCAAGCTTCCTTTACCAGCAATCTCTGTGTATTCCCGAGGGAATAGACAAGTGGTTTGATGTTGGTCTGAGGCGCTGATGCCGGCATATATTGAGCCGGTGGTAGAGGTGACGGGCGGTGCCGGCATTGGAGTCGGTGCCGAGAAGTGGAGCGCCAGATCAAAATAGGGAGGCATAGACACCGGATCCGAAGGTGCTGCGCCTAACGGCGCTGGCTGAAATGGTAAGAACATCGGAAGTCACTGTGGAGTGGATGGGCCTGAAGGAGCCCCCTATAGTGTTGATGTCTTTGCAAAGAAATTATATGTGGAGTTGAGGAAAGTTGCCTGATTCGAGCCTGGAACTGGGAATCTGGGGAATTGTGGAGTCGGAGGCTTGGGTAAGGATGCTGGCACTGAGGGCTCCAGGCACAGTGGACGCCTATTTGAAGCCAGCCCGAATGGAGGAAAAGGGCTGTAGGGAGGATCCTCAAGTGGTATCTCGACTAGCTCCGGTTCTGAGGATGAGAGTCCTGTGGGAGTGGGAGAGCATTTGGGGAGCTTAACTCTAGAGTGCTTCTTAATCTTTTTATGGTGTTTTCTCTGCTTGGTAGACAAAGAAGATGGAAAATGGGAATAACGGCGAGAGCTCTTCTGACGCCGGTGGTCATCTTTTGCCCTTGCCATGAAGCGATAGACCTCCCTCTCCTTGATGGCCTTGGAATCATGCTGAGGCACGAGAAACAGGTCTTCAAATCATGGCCGGACCCCAGGCACCACGAACAAACTGAGTGAGGGTCCGTGATCAACATCTGTCCCTCACAATCCCTACAGGGTATAAAACCACGATTTTTAGAGGGTGACATTGCTGGCACTGCTTTTTTACAAATTATGTGAGAGAAATGTCCTCAGAAAGAGAAGTTCCGGATCCGCACCAATGTGGAAAAAAGGAAAGTGACTTTGATGTGCCATGGTGAACGCTTTATGGTCCGGTGGCATCGCCTGAAGTCACTTCTGGTGCCGACTGAGTCCAGCGCAATCTGCCTGCGAATTTTGTGCTTTGAAGTTTTCTGGATCCATTTTGGTGTCTGGGGGTTGTTCTACAAGTAAGGAATGTGCATGTAGAAGTATCCATCAGAAATAGCTGTCAAACCTGATGGGCTTATTTCTTTTCTGCAATATCATTTCACAATTGCTTTCCTTCGTGGAACTTAGAACAGAATGGCAGATGCGTTATCCAGAAGCTATCCAGGAGAAAGAGAGAGTGAAATTCAAACAATCTTTCCAGCAGATGAATAATATTTAAGGTAACATCATTTTTAGAGGGAAAGCGCTCTGCTCAACAAGAGATTAATAAAGAAGAAACCAAGAAAGCATCCACCTTGTTACTGAGAAATGGCTGTATATTTTGGAACAGCTGTATTGATTCCTATCTCTGTCTTACAAAGTACATTTTTACAACTCTGTCGTTATTCCCTCCTCGCTGGCCCCAGAGCAATGGCGAATACTGAATCATCCCGAATCAAATCACCAATTTCCGAACAGAGGTTATCCCGGAAGAGAAGTCAACATTTTATGCAGTGAATCCCAAAAAGCATGGGAATATCGCCTCAGCACACAAGCCGTATTTGCGGATCTCAAGGCTGAGCTTGCAGAAGCAAAGATGTGCTTATCACGTAGATCACGTCTCCTAGTTTCCTTACCACTCTCTGGAGTCTTAGGTATAGAATCTACATCCTGTGAAGAATTCACAACCTGAGGCACCAAACTATGTGTGGAAGGATGTCTATGAAGGCAAACCAGGTCCCCGGGCGCAGGCAGATGTCTACGTGCGATATCCCGGTCCACTGATGCCCCCGACTCAGGCTTGGCCCAAGTACCCAATAAAATATCAAAAAGGTCCTCCCCAAAAAGAATAACAGGTTCTTCCCCTGTCTGTCCCTGAAAAAGTACCTCAATCATAGGGTCTGTGCGGGGGGGGGGGGGCGTGGCCTGGAGCCGATGTGAGCGGAGGCAGGCTGAGGAGCTCCGGCCGACATACCCCCGGTATACTACTATCCTGAGCCCCGGGCACATATATCTGGTGCCCACCGGACAGCGGACTATCCCGGGAGTGTGCTGATCCCACTAATACAGCTCGACAGGCTGCTGCGTGGACAAAAACTGCCCGACTGCGACCCGCTGGCCAGCGACCCTGGGCGAGGCAAAATGGCGGCTGCTGAGGGATGGAGCACCTAAGCCGCAGCGGTGAGACTAAGAACCGAACAGGCGAGGGCGGAATACCCTGGTCGCCGAGGTCAGCGCAGTGGACGGAGAGTGACGACATCACACTCCGAGAGGTGTTGCCAGACAGCCAGGTAAAGCTGCTGGGCTTGTCGTGGCAGGATGGCGACAGAGGCTGCAGTCGAAGCCGACCACCGGAGAGTCCCGTGTCAGAGGCGGTACCCAGGTGAGTTCGGAGATCCCTGGGTGCGCGCTGTGGGGAGGATAATCGGATAGCGCCTGTTCCCTTCTCACTTCCCCTGCTGCCTGATCAGAAGAGCCCCGAGGTGCGGAGGATGACTCCCGGCATTTGGAGACCTTGTGGGGGCGTTACAACGAGGGGCAGCCTGGCCGCAGCGTGAGAGAAAGATCGAGGGGTGATTCTCCCCCTCCTTGCGACCTGGTAGTTAGGAATTACCACAGTGTGAGGGTAATCGCTGAGGACGGGATTGCCTCGACTGTGGACCACGCTAATCTGCGTAGCACTGGGGAGCAGCTGACAGGCGAAGGCGAACTGGGCCTAGATGGGCCTGCGACTCGGCGCTGCTAACCGGAGGACGTTCAAGTGAAGCGGGCTCTGCTGTGAAGGTGTGGCTACTAGAAGGAAAAGCCCCTACCTCCCGCCTTGAACAGCAATTTGGTTACCTATACCGGCTTTTTACCAAAAGGAAATAGCGCAAGCCTGGTAAAGGGAAGCCGCCTGCAGGACTGGCTGTAATCCTTAGGAGCCCCAGATTGAGAGGTGCTCGGTACATGATATGTGCGGCTGGGGGGCAGGCCCAAGATACCGGGAAATTCCTGAATTAGCGGAAAGGAAGAGGAGAAGACAGGCGGAGAGCTAAACATCCTGTTTGGCCTGTGCCACTGCAGTTAACAGGACACCAAATATATATTAGCCTGGCACACTAGAAATTGGGGCCTAGGCTTTTGTCCTGCGCGAGCTTTGGTCAGTCTTGTGATATACCTATATAGTTGGTAGCAGCGTGGGGACTACAGCCTGGGGAATAGTCCCACAAGTACGAACAGCCCACGAACCGACACTACCACCACTCCACTTGGAGGTACATCTGCAGCGATTTGTGGACAGCAGTACATTAAAGCAGATGGGGAAGCCATCAAAGAGACGGGGATACAGCGTCCTCAGTATGGGGGGTACAGGGAACCAGACGGATGAAGAGGAAGAATGTGTGGAGTCGAGGAAAGAGACAGGTACTGTGGCCCCCACATTAGTAGACATTATGCAGGCTATTACGGCCTCCAGGGGAGCACTAGAAACGAAGAACAAGTTACTTACCTTCGGTAACTATATATCTGTAAGAAACATAGGTTAGTTATAGATTCCTTACCTTAGAATATCCCCAGGCGTCAGACTGGATCCGGAAAGTTTTTCGTCAGCAGTACCCCTGCGCGTCGGAAGGTGGCGTCGGTCGACTCCGCGTCCGTCGTCGGCGTCGTGGTCGCCGGGAAGACGTTGCGGTAGCTACATAGATGCCGCCCTCGCACGATGACGTCAGTTCTCTACACGACTTTCCACGCCAGAAGCGCAGAGCCATGCAAGACACTGACCACTGGTGCACAAAACTAGGGCCCTGAAAGGATGTCCTTAACCCTAGAAGTCAGTTTGCAGAATGGGGAGGATGGGTGGGGCGGTAAGGAATCTATAACTAACCTATGTTTCTTACAGATATATCGTTACCGAAGGTAAGTAACTTGTTCATCTGAAAGAAACAGTTAGTTATAGATTCCTTACCTTAGAATAGATACCCCAGCAATACCAACCCCGGAGGTGGGTCTGCGAACCAAGTTCACACCAGAAAGTCCTGGAGAACAGAACGGCCAAAGAAGCCGTCTCTCCGGACTTGGCTGTCCAGGCAATAGTGTCTCGTGAACGTGTGCAGCGATGCCCACGTAGCTGCCTGACAGATGTCATTGAGGGGGGCTCCTTGTCCCAAAGCAGTAGTAGCTGCCGTCGCCCTGGTGGAATGGGCGCGCAGCCCCACTGGAGGCTCCTTCTTAACCAAAGAATAGCAGGCTTTGATGCACAAAACGACCCACCTGGAGATGGTCCGTTTGTGCACGGCCCAACCTTTCTTAGCGCCCACGTAACCCACAAAGAGTTGGTCGTCCACCCGGAATTGTTTTGTGCGATCCAAGTAGAAAGAAAGTACACGTTTTGGATCTAGACGGTGGAGCCTCTCTTCCTCTTTCGAAGGATGCGGAGGCGGAAAAAAGGTGGGCAAAGTGATGGTTTGGCCAATGTGGAAAGAAGTAACTACCTTGGGAAGAAAGGAAGGTCTAGTTCTAAGGACGACCTTGTCCGGATGGATAGTCAGAAAGGGAGGCTTGGAAGAAAGAGCTTGTAGCTCACGCAGCCTGCGTGCAGAGGTGATGGCCACCAGAAAAGCAGTTTTCAAAGTGAGAAGTCTTAGAGGACAGTTATGTAGTGGCTCAAAGGGAGCACACATAAGATATGTCAGAACCAAGTTCAAGTCCCACTGAGGCATTACGAGGGAACAGGAGGAAAAAGATGAGTAATGCCCTTAAGAAATCTATTTACAACAGGGGACCCAATCCTGGTTCGTGAGCCACCACTGCAATTGTCCTGCAGTGCCCTCCGAGATCTGGACGCAATCGGACAAATTCCCCTGATGCTGTGCACACTGGAACTTCAGGTCCCACTGCAGAGCCCGCATATGCCACCTGGCATGATCGACCAGCAGGAAGCAGGAGGCCATGAGGCCCAGCAGCCTCAGGGTCATCCTGACCGAAACCCGGGATAGGGGCTGAAAGATCGATATCATAGTCCAAATATCCCGGACTCGCTGTTCGGGAGGATAAACCCGAAACTGTGTCGTGTCCAGAACCGCTCCGATGAAGAGGAGCTTCTGAGAGGGGGTCAGGTGTGACTTCGGCACGTTGATGGAGAACCCAAGCGAATGCAGGAGGTCCGCCGTAGTCTGGAGGTGGAAGATGACAGCCTGGGGCGAGCCCGCCTTCAACAGCCAGTCGTCGAGATAGGGGATTACTGGAACCCCTGATCTGCACAGATGAGCTGCGACCACCACCATCACTTTTGTGAACAGGCGAGAGGCGCTGGTAAGGCCAAAGGGGAGCACGGTAAACTGAAAGTGCTCGTGGCCTACCGTGAACGACAGGTAACACCAGTGGGCCGGCAGGATGGGGATGTGAAAATAAGCGTCCTGGAAGTCCAACGCTACCATCCAGTCTCCAGGGTCGAGGGCAGGAGGTCGGCCATAGTCTGAAGGTGGGAGACGACAGCCTGGGGCGAGCCCGCCTTCAACAGCCAGTCGTCGAGATAGGGGAAGACTGGAACCCCTGATCTGCGCAGATGAGCTGCGACCACCGCCATCACTTTCGTGAACAACCGAAGGGCGCTGGTAAGGCCAAAGGGGAGCACGGTAAACTGAAAGTGCTCGTGGCCTACCGTGAACCGCAGGTAACGCCGGTGGGCCGGCAGGACGGGAATGTGAAAGTAAGCGTCCTGCAAGTCCAACGCTACCATCCAGTCTCCAGGGTCGAGGGCAGACAAGACCTGAGCGAGCGTCAACATCTGGAACTTCGCCTTCCGGAGGAAGCGGCTGACGTTCCTGAGATCCAAGATAGGATGCAGGCCTTTGTCCTTCTTAGGTACCAGAAAGTAGTGGGAATAGCAACCACGATCTACTTCTGGGGCAGGAACGTGCTCGATGGCACCCTTGTCCCCAGCCGCGCTGGGGCTGAACAGCTTGCGCCAGCCTCTGGCTCTGGGCGGGACGTAGTGGGGCACCCCTTCCGTAGCCACGAAAGGGGCGAAAGGCAGACTGCGCAGGGCGGGTGGTGGAGAGGCCCAAGAACAAGGCCGTAGCCCGAGAGTCCTTAAAGCGCTCCAGCGCATTGTCTGCCTTGTCGCCAAAAAGGCGACGGCCATCAAAGGGCATGACCATAAGGGTGGATTGGACATCCCCGGAAAAACCAGTCGAACGCAACCAGGCGTAGCTTCGAAGGGCTACTGACGTTGAAATCGTCCTGCCAAGTGCGTCGGTGGTATCCAGCCCACAGCGGATGGTAAACTTTGCTGTGTCTCTCCCCTCGGCAACTGCACGGGAGAGTATGGCCCGGGCCTCCTACGGGCACTGAGGCAGCACCTGCGCCACCGTATCCCACACAGAGTGGGTGTCACGGCCCAACAGACATGCAGTGTTTACCGAACGCAGTCCCAAGCTGGCGGAAGAAAACATTTTCTTCCCAAGGTAGTCCAGCTTTTTGGATTCCCTTTCCGGTGGTGCGGTAGGGAAGGCGCCTTTAGAGGTGGAGGCTTGAACCACCAAGCTCTCAGGGGTGGGATCTTGGGAGAGGAAAGTGGGGTCGCCCGGGGCCGGGCGGTGTCGTCGGGCAATCATCCTGTCTACAGGCGCCCCTGTGTTGGGCCTGGACCAAGTGCCCAAAAGGATGTCCGTGAGGGCTTCATTAAACGGGAGCAGGGGCTCCGAAGAGCTCGCTGCCGGCTGAAGCACCTCTGTCAGGAGGTTAGTCCTGACTGCCACCATAGGAAGCTCGAGGTTGAGAGCCTCGGCCGCCCTACGCAACACCACAGAGTATGACGCTCCCTCCTCTGTAGCCACGGTAGGAGGAAGCAACATGCCTAGGTCTGGGGAGGTATCCAAACCACTGGCATCCCCCAGTTCCTCTCTCCAGGCCGGATTGTAATCCAACTGTTCAGTCAAAGGGTCACCAGACCCCTCCCAGTCTTCCTCACCCTCCTCTGGCTGCCAATCTGGCTGAAAATGGCCAGTGTGGAACACAGGGACAAAAGTACCCATCGGCGCTGGATCCGGCGTCGGCCGACGCCTGTCCGGCTCCGTGTCCACGTAGAGGTGGAAGCCGGGGTCGGCTGCAGACGTGGTGCCGGTGGAGTCGGCGCCGGTGGAGGTGTTACGGGGTCGACCTGCGCCGATCCGGATCCAGGCCTGGATCCAAGGGGGCCCTGCGGTGCCGAGGCCTAAGCCACCGGCGTCAAAGGCCTAGGGCCCCCAGCCGAGTCCGCGGGGCCCGAAGGCGTGCCGGCGGAGTCGGGCTGCCCAAAGATGGCGTGCATCGCTTCGTAAAATTGACGAAGCTGGGCAGGGGTCGCTGGGGCCCCGGAAAGGGAGGGAAGGCCGGAGTCGACCCTGAAGGCTCCGCACGCGGAGCCGCAGGAGTGGAACCACCCGCACCCTTCGTCGCATCGGCCGACGGACGAGGGGAAGTCGAAGAGCAACGATGCTTCTTCGACTTCTTCTTGTACTTCGACTTACCTGACCCTGAGTGCGAAGACTTAGAAGAGGAGTGATGGTGACTCCGCGATCGGTCCCTCGACCTCCCACGCGACCGGGACCTTGCACGACACGGAGCCGACTGCCGGGCCTCGAGGAGCTTTCGGGACTGCTCCCGCAAATTCTTCGGATTCATGGTCCGGCAGTCAGAGCACGACTTGGGGTCGTGATCGCGCTCCAGGCAGAAGAGGCACACGCGGTGCGGATCCGTCACCGACATCAGTCGGGTACAGGAACTGCAAGCCTTGAAGCCGGGCATCCCTCATGCACCAAGAATCTATGGACTCAAAAAACGAGGTCGACAAAAGTCAAGAAAAAGTCAGTCAAAAAGTGACTGGTGGTACCGCTCTCTCCGGATCTGTGCTTGCTGGCGCGGAAAAAGAAAGAACTGATGTCAGCGCGCGAGGGCGACGTCTAAGTAGCTACCGCAACGTCATCCCGGCGACCACGACGCCAACGACAGACGCTGAGCCGGCCAACGCCACCTTTCGACGCGCAGCGGTACTGCTGACAAAAAACTTTCCGGATCCAGTCTGACGCCTGGGGGTAATTCTAAGGTAAGGAATCTATAACTAACTGTTTCTTTCAGATAATAGACGCAATTGGAACGGACTTGAACCTGCTAAAGGATGATCACCGCAAGCTCAAGGAGCGAGTAACGGCGTCCGAAAAAGTTCTCACCGATCTTCCCAAAGAGGTAGTGGCGCTCCAAAAATCGCTTACTACGGTTGAGGCCTGTATTAAAGTGCTCGAAGCGCGAGCCGAAGACAGCGAAGGGAGATCGCGAAGAAATAATATCAGGATAATAGGAATTCCGGAGAAAACGGAGGGCTCGGACATAGTGACCTTTCTTGAAGACTGGATTAAGACCGAGGTAGCCCGAGAGGGCCTCTCGCCCTTCTACGCGCTGGAGCGTGCCCACAGATTTCTGGCCAGACCGCCTCGCCCTGGAGCTCCTCCCCGACCCATAGTGGCTAGACTCTTGCATTTTAGAGATCGTGACCATGTGTTGCATAAAGCTCGTCAAAACCAGGAACTGCAAATAGACAACAGTAAAATTATGATCTTTCCGGACTTTATAAGAGAGGTACAAAGACAGAGGGCCTTTTTCTTAGCTGTTAAAAAGAAATTGAGGCAACTCCAAATCCCATATGCCATGTTGTTTCCGGCCCAGCTACGAGTTGCAGATCACCAGGGAGCGCAATTCTTTCTTACACCACAGGAAGCCTGGGAATAGCTGGAGTCTCGGCAGAGTCAAAATGGAGGGGCCACCTCACCAGTTCATCCACAAAAGGGTCACAGAGAAGAGTAAACCTGCGGCCTGTGCCCCATCCTCCAGAGAGACTAGATCGGAAAGGCGCAAAGCGCTGCAAGCAGCGGCGGCATTACCAGAGGAGATTCTAGCCCTGGCTCAGGCGGCACTGGCCATGACACAGACAAGTCCGATGGTTCCGTAGTTGCCAGCTCTGTCGAAGACTCCGACAAGGACTTACCGAAGGTCACACCCCAAACGGCAGATGACATTGCTTGACCATGATACTCTGGGTAGACGAAGGGAGTGACTTAAGTGCTATTGATACCCCTGGAGCTGGATGGGAGGGGAGGGGAGGAGGGAGTCGGCACCCCTACGCACCTGATCCTTAAAAGTTTTATTCTGCACCCGGGGATGACAATATCCCAGTCAAATATGTGGGGGTATGGTTTGTTGGAGTTCTGAGGCCAGCGGGGTTCACTACACAACCCCACATCCATAGGAAGATATTGTTTTTGGAGTATGCTCCAAGTTTGGATGGGATATTGTTGGTTTGTACCTGTCCTGGGGAGGGGGAGTTGGGGGTTTCTTATTGTTGTATCTAGGGGATCGTTTCTAGGGTCTGGGCGTTTCACAGGTAAGGAGATCACTAGTGAGGTGTTGCAACCATTCCAATGGTACCCTCCATAGTTCTTAAATGTATCTCTTGGAATGTACGGGGGATGCATACACCGTCGCGGCGGCATAGGATACATGCTTATTTAGTCAGAAGAGGAGTACAGATTGCATTCCTTCAGGAAACACATGTTCTGGCAAAAGAGGGATCTGCACTTCAGCGTAGATGGAGAGGGCAGGTGTTTTACACTAACTATTCGGCCTTTGCACGGGGGGTCCTGATTTGGATGCGGGCAGGGGTGCCCTTCCAGTGCACAAACCAAATGATTGACCCGGAGGGACGTTATCTTATACTTTCAGTTCAACTGGATGGTAGAGATATTACCCTGGGTAGCCTCTATGGGCCTAATACAGAGCAGGCCGCGTTCCTGGCCCAGCTCTCCAGAATATTGGCTCCCGTACTGATGGGCTCGATATTGTTGGGAGGGGACTTTAATTGTGTTACTGATGTTCGGTTGGACAGGTCGCACCCACTTCTCCCAGATGCTCCTACACTCAATCATAGGGTATGTGGTCCTTTGCACCATAGGAAGTGACAAGTTAAAAACCGTAGCCACTTTCCTTAGCATGTCTGCAAAGGAGGAACTTGTCTCCGTAGCAAGGCCAGGGGGGGAAAGCAACCCTGAAGCTCGTTAACAATCTAGGTTACTAGCCTCTCCCAGAGCAGACAACCAGCTCTCCTCCATCTGAGTCACATTAATGTCAGAAATGGGCTGAAAGGGACCTGCCTCAATCCACACAGGCTGTCTTTCCATAACTTCTTCCTGAAAAGGAATCAAAACCTGTGTATTCCCCCTCAGTCTGAATAGTTGACTCCGCATCCAATGTCGTACGTGGACACCTACACAAAGGAGGAGAAGCAACTCCGAAAGCCGCCGACGACATCAGTGTCAGAGTCGGCTGATCAAAGTCGGGTGTCGTAGGTCAAGATCCCAAAGGACTGTGGACCTGCGCCAAAGCGGCGCTAGCCGACGTCGACCGGTGCCGACCCCTTGACTCCAAAGGCTTAACCGTCACTGAGGGCAAACCCTCCAATGGCGCCCCACTCACCTCCTTGGGGCCTAAAGGCGCTCCAGAGGGAGATGGGGTACCAAAGATGAGGTACAAGGAATTATAATATTCCCTCAACAGAGCCATCGACGCCCCGGCTCCCGGAAACAGTGGCAGATGTGGTGCTGAGTCGCGTACGGCCTCCTCAACCGTCAAACGGGAGGAGCCGTGGGAGACGGAGACTCCACTCAGGGAAGTCCGAGAATGCTGCAACGCCACCTGCTTACCTTTTGACTTCCCCGGAGAACGACGTCCTCCAGAACGGCTTCGGCTCCTAGCTCGACCGCGCAAATGCTCTTCTCAAGATGATGAAGACCGAGGCTGGGAAGCCTCTGAAGATCATGACACACGCGTCGCCATCAACTTCAAACGCCGCTCCTTTAACGACTTCGGTTTTAGTTTCTGGCAGGATCCACAATCCTTGGCGTCATGGTGCTCGCCTAAACACCACATACAAATTGTATGCGGGTCCGTCACTGACATATGTCGGCTACAAGACCCACAAGGTTTGAAACCTGAAAACATTAGGCAAAGGCACACTTTCCACGAACACAAAGTGTCGAAGCAGATCAAAAAATCGATCCGAGGAACCCCTTCTCCGGATCGGCGTTACAGCGTGGAAAAGAAGAAACTGACGTCCACTAGGCGGAGGGGAATTATATGGCTCCACTGACGTCATGACCGGAGTCGACGTCATCGCGGAGCCGTACGACGCCATCAGCTGGCGCATACAGGTACTGCTGTAAAATTTCCGGATCCAGACCGGCGCCTGGGGAGAATTCAAAAGTTAAGGAATCTGCAGATAGATGTTTCTATCAGATCTCATAGAATTCAGTAACAACGAATACATGAGTTGAGAGGCTAGTCCGGGAGTAGGACCTGGCCTTGATTTATGGTCATTAGCGTCGGCGTGGCTGGGTGATGCATGGGACTGGAGTCTGAGTGCAGGAGTAGCTCTGTAAGCTTCCGTGGCTGGCCACCTGGGAGAATTGAGGATGTAGCAGCAGTGGTCTGTTCTACTTTAGGTGGGAACCTTCAATATGAGCGAGAAGGGAAAAAGAATAAGTTACTTACCTTCGGGAACGATGTGTCTGTAAGAGACATTAGTAGTTATAGATTCCTTACCTTAGAATTACCCCCAGGCCTCAGACTGGATCCATAGAAATTGTTTCTTAGCAGTACCCCTGCGCGTCGGTAGGTGGCGTTGGTCGACTCTGCGTTCTTCGTCGGCATCGTGGTCGCCAGGATGACATCGCGGTGTCTACTTAGACGCCGCCCTTGCGCGCTGACGTCAGTTCTGACACGACTTTCCACGCCAGAAGCACAGAGCCATGAAAGACACTGACCACTTGTGCACATAACTAGGGCCCTGTAAGGGAGTCCCTATCCCTAGAAGTCAGTTCGCAGAACGGGGAGGCTGGGTGGGGAGGTAAGGAATCTATAACTACTAATGTCTCTTACAGATACATCGTTACCGAAGGTAAGTAACTTGTTCATCTGAAAGAGACCGTAGTTGTAGATTCTTTACCATAGAATAGATACCCCAACAATAGATACCGCGGAGGTGGTTTCTGCAAACCAAGTTCACACCAGGAAGTCCTGGAGAACAGAACGGCCGAAAAAGCCGTCTCTCCGGACTTGGCTGTCCAGGCATTAAAGTTTTGTGAACGTGTGCAGGGATGCCCACGTGGCTGCCTGGCAGATGTCAACCAGCGGAACTCCACGTCCCAAAGCAGTAGTAGCTGCCGTCGCCCTGGTAGAGTGGGCACGCAGTCCTACTGGAGGTTCCTTTTTAGCCAAAGAATAACAGATCTTAATGCATAGGACAACCCATCGAGAGATGGTACGCTTGTGCACTGCCCGACCTTTCTTTGCGCCCACATAACCTACGAAGAGTTGATCATCTATCCGGAAGTCTTTAGTGTGGTCAAGGTAGAAAGACAGCGCACGTTTTGGATCCAGACGGTGGAGTCTCTCCTCCTCTTTGGAAGGGTGCGGAGGCGGGAAGAAGGTGGGCAATGTGATGGTCTGACCTATGTGGAAAGAGGTAACCACTTTGGGCAGAAAAGAGGGCCTAGTACGGAGGACTACTTTGTCCGGATGGACAGCAAGAAAGGGAGGCTTGAAAGATAAGGCTTGAAGCTCACTCACCCTGCGAGCAGAGGTGATGGCAAGCAAGAAAGCAGTCTTCAAAGTTAGGAGACGAATAGGGCAATTATGTAGTTGCTCAAAGGGGGAGCACATAAGATAAGTGAGCACAAGGTTCAAGTACCACTGGGGCATTACGAAAGAGATGAGTAATGCCCTTCAAAAACCTGTTAACAATCGGGGACTTGAAAAGAGAAGGCTGATCAGGAAGCCGAAGAAAGGCTGAAACGGCCGAAAGATAGCCTTTCAGAGTGCCCAGAGCAGAGCCCTGCTGGGCCAAAGAAAGAAAGAATGAAGAGGAGAACCTCAGAAAGGGGGGAAGAAAGGGGATCCACAGCCTTTGCTGTGCACCATGCCACAAATTTGTTCCATCTGCAGGCGTATACCGTTTTAGTGGAGGGACGCCTGGCTGCCAAGATGACATTACAGACTTCAGGAGGAAGGTCGAAAGCTGTCAACTGTCGGCTCTCAATCTCCACGCAAGGAGGTGGAGACTGGACAGGTTTGGGTGGAGGACCATCCCCTGTTGCTGCGACAGAAGATGCTCCTGAAGAGGCAGTCTGATTGGAGGATCGATGGCCATGTTCAAGAGCTCGGGAAACCAGACTCTTCGTGCCGAGTCCGGAGCCACATGAATGACTTGGGCCCGGTCGTGCTTGATCTTCTTCAGCATTCTGGGTAGAAGTGGTACAGGCGGAAAGGTGTACAGGAGGCCGCAATTCCACTTGCGACGAATAGCGTCACCGAGAGAGTGCTGCCTTGGAAACTCCAACGCGCAGAACTGCTGACATTTCGAGTTCTCTTCGGTGGTGAATAGATCTAACCATGGGTCTCCCCACTGCTGAAAGAGACCTTGCACCACCTCCGAGTGAAGACGCCATTCGTGGTCCATCATGCACCAGCAGCTGAGTTCGTCTGTGTTAGATTATGCTCGTTGATGCTCTTTAATGTCATGTGTAAGTTAGCATTTGCTACGCCATTTTCTTTTTCAGGTGCCATTTTATGTACTGTTTGAAACTAATCCTGTTTGATTTCATGAAATGCCCCGCATGCCAGTGCATAGCTTTCCCTCGATAAAGAACCTCTACCACTTGTCGGGCAGTTTGATCGCAGCCCAGGGTGGAACGGCCTTGAAAGTGTTCTAAGCTGTGTAAGATACGAGAGTAGAACCTTTTTTTTTTTTTGTCTTTACGCTGTTCGCCCACATCTGTTGGGAAAATTCCACTGTGGGTGTGTTATTAGTTGACCATGCACTGCATATAATATATCCTTATCTTACAGTTCCTCAGTTCCCCCTGTAGTACTCTCTCAAGACTGTGCAGACGGAGCCCCACTCTGAGTTTACATAATAAATGATTATTGGTGTATATTCTCCACTGTTTCTCTGACTCTTCATTTAGCATGGAAGGCTGAGAGGTGGTCCGAGATGACCCGGGTGGCCCTAAGTGGGTCACTTCCTTCAGTAGGCGCCCGAACAGGGACTACATTGGGGCATGACCCATCCATTTTCCACAGACGGAGGGGAGGACGAGGACATCATCAGGTCGGACTGACGGCTCAGGGATCCCTGCACGAAGAGATACGTTTCAAGCAGCTGCTGCCATTGTCCCACCGGAGGCTGCCTCGCCCAGCGGTCATCCCCGACTGGGGTCCTGAATGGCGAACCCGTGATCTGACTGTTTGGTCCAAAAAGTCGGCAGTGGAGAATCGGTCTATCGGTGCTCCTGACACCAGGTGAGACTGTTTCACTTTATGTGGTACAGCCGTAAATAGGTTTTGTTTCAGTACTAGGACTGTTTCGGTGAAAAGTGTTTGCAAATACTTTGCCAGGTAAAATAAGGACTTTGTTTCTCTTTTCTTTGCAATGCCTGGTTTCAGTAACATTCGGAGTTTGTGCAGTTATTGTTGTTCTAAAGATGCACGGATGGAAGAATCCCAGCCTGCACCTCCTGAAGGTAGTCCTAATTTTGATATGTATATAAAACATGGCCTTGGCCCAATTATGTTTAGTACGTTATGGCACAAATATACGAGGGACAATGCAGAGTTACAGTGGCCTTCGACAGGCTCCTTTGATGAACAAAAGATAGGATTTCTTCAGGAACAGTTGTTTAAAAGACGCAGTAGACAGTCTATGTTTGACTCCCTTTGTACTTGGCAGAAGGAGGCCAAGCAGATGCGATAAAAAATGGAGAAAGATACCAGAAAACAAAATATGCAGACCCTTACACAAAAGGCTGTAGCTTACGATAAGGACAAGCAGGAGAAAGGAATAGAAGACAGAAGATTTTGGTTGCTAATTGATAAGTCCTATAAGGCTCAGGAAGATGGTGATCTTTTTATGGAGACCTTATTAGATACCAGACCCCCGCCACCATATGCCCCAGAACGGATATATCCAGTTGTTCCCCATCAGCAACAACAACCCACACCAGGTGCATCAGTCTCTGAAGCTGCTACACCTACCGCCCCAGTTAACGTACCCCCTACTCCTTCCTTTCCATCACAACCTATGACTGCAGCAATTTCGGTTACTCCCGTTACAGTCACTCATCCTTCATTAACACTAGTTACTGACACACCAGCGCATGGTCCGGAAGATAGAGATTTAACTGGATTCAGGGAATGGTTGGGTCCTTTAATGCAATCTGGTGTGGGGGAGGAAGAGAAAAAAGTAATAGCGGAACAGGCAATACGGTGGGCTCGCAACCCAATTTACAGTCTTCAGGACATATGGCAATTAATGCGAGACTTTGACTATTTTATACAGCAACATGCCCTTAAACATATGTCCGCCACACTAATTGACCTCTGGCGTGCACATATCGAAACGGAAGCACCCCAAATACTATTTGATATTAATGAAGGCGCTTATGTAATTAACAGGGAGCCGGCCCAAGTGTTCAGGAATATTTCCACTCTAATTACCCATAGAGGCAGACTAAATCATAAGAGTCCCACTCAAATAACTCAGTTTCCAATGCGAGAAGTTTACCCCATTTACCACCCGGAAATCCCTGAAGTGGTAGATCAACATGGAGTGATTACCAGACCGGCTGTAGCTGCCCGCTTTCAGAAACAATGGGTTTATACGCCATGGAAAAGAAGTGAAGTTCTGGCCCTGAAGGCTACATTACCCGATCCTAGAAAAAATCCTACTGCTTACTATAAAGAATTGACAGAAGCTGCCTCTTTTAGTGTGATGACTCTTGCGGATATTGAAATGTTGTTTGGCCTACTAGTCCCAGTTGATATTTGGTGACAGGTACATACCCAAGACCGTATTGCTGAGTTGGGTGGAAAGTGGGACGCAATTAGGGGTTGGGACAGAGATAGAAAGCCAGGAGACAAACCAGGTGCTGAGTTGCTTGCCTTACCCGGTTGCATATTAACATACATGCATACACTCATTCCTCCCAAGAAAGTTAGTTGGGACAGACTGACTGCAGGCAGAAGAAAGACAAAAGTGTTTCTGATTTCTTCACCAGGTTTGAAGAGACGTTTTTGGATTATTGTGGGTAGGATATGCCTACAGAGGGAGGAGTCCGTTTATTTGTTGATAGGTTTGTCACTAATCTCCTTCCTGTAATAATGTCTAAACTTCAAGCATCTGAAAGCACCTGGTCCACGTCTTCCCCCTCTGTGATTCTAAATATGGCCCAATATTACGAGCATAGGAATAATGAAGAGAAAGACAAAACTGATAAAAGAAATAAGGATCTGAAGACAAAGGTGTTATTGCAACAGGCATATCAAGGTAACACTAGAGGACGGGGACCCCAACGACAACTTTTACGCACAAGACAGCCATCCATGACACCTTTGGGACAGAATCAGTGTGCTTACTGCAAGGATGAAGGTCACTGGTGCAGCCAGTGCCCTGTACTTTTGCACAATGTTTCGCCCACTAGAGGAAGGGTTCCTGGAAACAGGGGCCGTGGGACCAATAGACAACAACACACTACTGCCTCTGCAGGCCGTCCCGACAATTATTTCGATGACACCAGGGAAAGACTGTACTACAACGATTATGACGTTGATGACGTGACATGGATGTATTTCAGCTAGGACAGCCAGGGACAGGGTAAGGGACCAGTTCACATATCTGTAGATCAGCGCGGCCCTTATGTCAAACTGGATCTGCAAGGATCTACTAAGGAATTCTTGATTGATACAGGTGCCACAAAGAGCTCTATTTCCCGACACCTGGTCCCTGGGGCGGCCCTGTCTGGCCATAATAATGTTTCTGTGGGTTTTTCAGGAGTGCCGGTTGTAAGCCCCATCTCGCACTCTCTTGCTCTTACTGTTGGCCTTTTTACTGTGGAATCCCCATTCCATTTAACATCAAATTGTGGTGAAAATCTAATGGGCTTGGACTTACTAAAGAAGTTGCACGCTACCGTATATTGTTCGCCAGATGGTGTTTATATTACCATGGGTCCTGACGTGGGTACTAGACAATGCCTATCAAAAGATGTTCCCCTTCCACCTGAATTTGATCCAGTACCACCCACATTATGGGCCACTGGTGACACTGATGAAGGCTTATTGCACATACCCCCAGTTTCTATACGAGTGAAGGACAACGCCATACTACCACGTATTCCCCAGTATAAAACACCAAAGGCAGGAGAACAAGCTCTCCTTAATATTGTTCAGGACCTCATACATAAGGGAGTTGTCGAGGAGACCACCGGTAACATATGCAATAGTCTTATTCTTTCGGTCCTAAAAAGGGCGCCTCTAGACTCTCCCAACAGTGCTGGTGATGTATATCATTTTGTGATTGATTTGTGCGAGGTCAATAAAATAGTGGTCCCACAATTCCCAGTGGTTCTTGATATCACCACACTTTTAAAAATGATTCCATCTACCGCTAAGTTTTTCTCTGTCATTGATTTAAAAAATGCATTCTTTAGCATTCCCATACACCCAGACAGCAGGTATTTGTTCAGTTTTTCACTGGCTGGCAAACGTTTCTGATTCTGTAGAGCTCCTCGAGGCTATACTGAAAGTCCTAGCATTTATAGTCAAGCATTGAAAGGTCAGTTGGATTCACTCTCACTTTCTACAGGCAATGCATTGGTACAGTATGTCGACGATTTGTTAATTGCTTCTGATACTGAACAAGGTTGCAAAGATAGTACAGTGAAATTATTGTTACACCTGGCACACCATTATCATAAAGTTTCACTTTCGAAGTTTCAGTACTGTCGACAGGAGGTCACCTATTTAGGTCACCTTCTGTCGAAGGAGGGTAGAAGGTTAACGCCAGAACGCATTAGTACCATTAATTAAATGCCCTGTCCACAAACTCAAAAGGACGTGCGTGCCTATATATGCATCACTTCCTACTGTCGACAGTGGATAGCTAACTATTCCTTACTGATCAAACCCCTGCTTGCATTAACAACAAAAGACGTCCATGAGCCTTTACCTTGGACGCCAGTTTGTCAGCAATGTTCTCCTTTGCTCGATCCTGACGCAAGGGCCCTCCCGAGTTGTCTGTGAGCGGTCGCGGCTGTGGCCACTTCCATCAGACAATCGGCTGGACTCGTACTCGATACTGACCTCACAGTTATGGTGCCCCATGCTGTGGACACACTTTTGAATAAAACAAGGACACAGCACCTCACCAGTGCACGTCTTACTGGCTACGAATTGACATTGTTTGCCAAACATATTACGATCAAAAGATGTGCCACTCTGAATCCAGTCACGTTACTACCCCTCCCTTCCGAGAATGATGCAGTTGACAAACATGATTGTATTTTCCGAACCGAGGAAGAGATGAAAGGACAGGTAGACCTGAATGATGTTCCCTTATCTGATCCCCAAGGAGAACTATATGTCGATGGCTCTTGTTTTAAATTACCAGATGGCACCACCACTGCAGCTTATGCTATCTCTACATTGCGCACAGTGGTAGAGACATCACGAGTCCCCTATCAATCTGTCCAGGCAGCAGAACTTGTTGCCCTTATACGAGCTTGTGAATTGAGCGAAGGGTTAGTTGTCAATATTTACACAGACAGCCAGTATGCATTTGGGGTTGCGCACAACTTCGGGCGCCTGTGGGCAGAGAGAGGGTTTCTTACTTTGCATGGTACTAAGATACAACATGGACACTTGATATCAAGATTACTATCTGCACTAACACCTCCTAAGAAAATGGTTATTGTAAAGTGTAGTGCCCACAAGAAAGTGACAGATGATGTAGGTGGAGGGAATGCATTGGCTGATCAGACAGCCAAAGAGACGGCTCAGAGTAAGATGAAGAGAATGTTTGTTGCAGGCCCAGCTAGATGGGTTCCCGAAAACACTATGTTTGAAAACACAGTTGAGAGTGTGAAGGAGATACAAAGCGAGGCCACAATAGAAGAATTAGCTCTGTGGCAAGAGAGTACAGCACGTTTAGATGAAGAAGAATATTGGACTGATTTGTCCGGAAAGCAGAAATGGATGTTACCTAATGCATACGTATACCTGTGGTTACTATGGCCCATGGCCCAGCTCATATCAGTGCAAAAGGTATTTGTAAACTATTGGCCCCAGTTTGGTGTAATGACAATATTTCCAAAACAGCTGCACACTTAGTGAAAAATTGTATGATTTGTTTGATGCACAATCATGGGAAAGGTACCCCCACACCATCCGGTAACTTTGCACCACCTACATTCCACTTTGAAGTCCTTCAAATGGATTTCATTGAGCTAGAAAGTTGTAACAATCTCAAATATGTTCTAGTGGTCATATGTGCATTCAGTAAATGGATGGAGGCGTACCCCACTAAAGACAATACCGGTACCACAACAGCAAAGGTGCTTATTAAAGAGTTCTTTCCGTGTTTCGGAATGCCCAGTTATTTGGAGTGACAATGGCTCTCATTTTAATGGGAAAGTGATTAAGCTAATATGTGAAGGCCTGCATATTAAAAAGAAATTCCATGCCTCCAATCACCCGCAGCCAGCAGGGTTGATCGAGAAGTATAATGGCACACTGAAATTGAAATTGGCAAAAATTCAGGAGACAACTGGGCTGCAATGGCCAGATGCTCTTCCTTTGGCCCTTTTGTCCACTAGGACTACAGCACATTCTAGAACAGGCTTGTCCCCTTATGAAATTGTCTTTGGCCACCCAGCAAATGTCTGGGGGTCCCAAGGCCGAGAAAGTTTTCCGATATTGAATATCCTGTATTGCTTGATTACCTTGGGCAATTGACGGAAAGTTTGCGTTCTATTCACCAACAGGTGCAAGACTCCTTACCTCCTAAGCCAGAGGTCCTGGCCACAGTATCCAGCCTGGGGACTTCATTCTAATCCGAAATTTCCAGAGGAAGAAAAATCTGGAGCCCAGATGGAACGGTCCTGAGCAAGTCCTTCTGGCTACACAAACGGCTGTAAAGGTTGCTGACAGACAGAGAGAACGACGATGCTTTGAATGAAGCTGTCCCACCAGAAATACGAGCTATCCAGGAGCCTCTGTTCAGTGATCAAGCAGTGCCTGGAGCTGCCAGGAACAACTTACGTCCTCGGGTGAGGACCACCGAATCCAAGAAAAAGAAAGACTAGGGATGGACTGCACAAGGTAGGAAAGTGCTGTGGAGCAGTACCAACGAGAGAGTGGATAAATGAAAGAGTTGCGTCTGTTTTGCTCTTGGTGTTTGAACATTAGTCAGGAAAGTATACTTTGAAAAGTATACCACCTTTATCGACGTGGGATAGATTAGGAAAGAGCTTAGGACGGAGCAAGCACCACTGCAGGTGCTCAAGAGCGCCAACTGATGGACGATAGGAGCCTGTACCAGTGATGCTCTGATGGACACTGGGAACACTTACATTTCTTATCATTTTTGCGCTTCTTCTTTTGTTCCATTATGCATCCTTTTGGTAGGCAGATTAATGAGGAGGATCAGCCAATCGCCCCTGGAGAACGCAGTGCGATTTGGTCTATACAAAGTAAAATTGCGTCTGTCATTGTTCTGGTAACGGTGGTAATAATAGTATGTGGGGTATCATGGTTCCTGGAAGATACACACAGGGGCATATTCTCAAGAACGTGCGATAAACATCGCCAAAATAAGCTAACGCAAGTTTACATATCGCGGGAAAATAACCCAGTGTTAACGTGGCATTCACAACACGGCGGTAACATGTGATAGTACCCCGATAACGTGGCAAATGTCCGCGACAACACCACCGGGACGGCGATGAAAATCCAATCTGAACGGGAAAAAAGTTGCGATGGGCCCAACCGCGATAAAAAATCCATCGAGCAGCAGCGCCAGGCCTGCAAGTCCCACAAGTCAGGCTTCAAAAAGCACAATGAAAGCGCAACACAAAACACAAACAACTGCGAGGCACCATGGAGGTAGCCGGAGCAAGCACAGAGGACAACCAGAACCCCACAAGCCCCACGGAGGACCAGCCTGGGACCTCGGGGTCAGGGAAGGGCAAGGAGAAGAAGAAGAGGAAGACGCGCCACAGTCCGCAGGAAAACAGGATCCTGATCACGGAGATGATAGAATACCATCAACAACTTTACGTCACCTCCACAGTGTCATTGGCAACTAAAAATACAATATGGCAGTCCATCCTGGACAAGGCGAATGCAGCCGGAGTGCTGAGGAGGACAATGGACGAGTTCAAGAGGCGCTGGAATGATGTGAAGCGCAGGACCAAGCAGAAACTCGCAGACAACCAGAAGGCAGCAATGCAGACTGGAGGTGGGAGTCCAGCGCCACAGGAGGAGCTGGATGAGATGGAGGAAATGGATGAGATGGAGGAAATGGTGACCACAGTCATCAGTGTGGAGACGGTGGCAGGAGTTGGGGGACCGGACACTGCTCGACATGACCCGACACAACAGCAACAGGGTGAGTAACCACCAGGGACTGGGGGGACGGGGGGAGATGGGCACAATGGCACACATGCACGATTAAGCAGAGCACATCTGCGGACAAACCATGGCCAAGAGTCACAACACCAACCAAGAGCCCAAGTTACCCAAGTCTGCAACAACACAGCACTGCATAAGCACAGAAGTGAAAGCCACACCGCCTGAAAGGGATAAGGGCCAGCCAAATCAGAGCTGAAGGGGCAACTCACCTACAATGCAGCACACACACATAAGAATCAGAGCACCTCAATATCTACAACAATGTCGAACGAACAGCAACACCAACACAGCAGAACAGAGGACACAACTGCTGCCGCATGTATGTGGAAAATGGCCATTCGCATGTGGCATAGCAGGAAACTGTGAGATGATAATGTACTAGTACAACCCCACATCCCTGATGGTGTATCAATGCATGTCTGGCCGTGACCCAGATAGGCAGTGAGACACACATTGTCATGCAAATCAACACTCACCACAGTTGAATACAAGTGAAGGTGCGTAGACATTATTAGCATATGCGTGTCAGTACGGCCAAGATAAGTGCCACAACATGCAGAACAATGCAGTAGTATGTCAGAACCTGCAACGTTGCCAAGCGCCACTGTCCACTCCAGGGGAGTGCCTCAGCATTCACAGGTGTGTGTTTACCCGCGTTATCTGCTCATGTATACGGAGTCCAGGCGAATGCAGCCATGACCACTGTCGTCGTGGGAGATGTGACCAGAACCCCAAGTTCCAACAAGGTGTCGGGACATGTGCAATGTGTCCCAAAC
Source organism: Calotriton arnoldi (assembly GCA_963921515.1). NCBI lineage: Eukaryota > Metazoa > Chordata > Amphibia > Caudata > Salamandridae > Calotriton > Calotriton arnoldi. The sequence goes on along the minus strand of CAWUFW010001426.1, from coordinate 2,397,369 downwards.
TGTTGTGTCTGCAGGTACGTAGTTACACGTCCATGAAAGCTAGTGCAGCTTTGTAGGCAATCATTTCCAACATGAGGTCGTCTTCGACTTCATCGAACAGGACGGCGAGGCTAACCATTGGCAGGTCCGGACAGATGTGCTGCGTCCACCTCCTTTCACCAATTAGCACTACAGCCCAATAGGGGAGCGGCTCAATTTGCTCACTGCACACGAGGAGTTCTGCAATCTCCCAGGTCCAGCTGCCAGCATGTATGCCAAGTATCCAGGCATCCCATAGACGGGTGTCACGGTGACACTCATGGTCGTGGGCCAACAGGGGGCGCACACACATGTCGAAATCCAGTTCGGCTACCGTCCTGTTGGATAGGCAGACATCCATGGACCACTCGAATATGCACGAGCGACAATGCAACACAGGCTGCACGCAGGTGACGTTGGCAAGGCGGAAGCTCAGCCGGTAACTGATCCGCAGCACTACCAATGGCAGTGCCCCCAGTAAATGCAGCATACGTGCACGGTACAGTTCCACGTGACAGGGGTTGTGCAAGTGTCCGGGATGGTCAGCCATTGCGTTGGTGGCTCTGGTTGAAGCGGCACTGTTCTGACCTGCGCCAGTTCTGTGGATGAAATGCCACAGCTCGGAGCAATGAATTGTTAAGTGTATAACGGTTGTACACCTGGGTTAATGTGGGAGTAAGTGTGAAGGCCATTCCATGCAAGATAACTTTGAGCAAGGACTTCTGTGTGTCGGGTGTTTATACGTTGGTCTTTCGTCGGGCTGTGCGTAGTGTGGGAGTCGTCATCAGCTGCTATGGTATCTGTCAGGGGGTGCCGGGCACATGCAATTCCCAGGTCGGAGGTGCAGATGTGCTTCCGCCTGATAGCTCAGACAAAGGAGCATTCATCCCTAATGTTAGTTTCTCATCTGCTTGCATTCAGGAAATGTGTCTTGCATGTGGCAAATGAGCGGCATCACTGTGTGTAACGTTGCCTCACAGCTGCTCCTCCCTCCCTCCGAGCCTATTTACTTGTGTGCACTGCACGGTTGCATCACTGGCACTCCTACAGCACACCATTGTCATGCCTGTCTGCGCATGTCCACAAGCCTGACAACGACACTGTGATGTTGGCCGTTGGAGGTGGGCGGCCACGTGAGTGTAGGCCTGTGGGAAGGATAGGGCGGACACAGACGTAGAGTTCATGCCTGGCTGAACTCTTTCTGCGATTGAAGCTAGGCATTTGGCTCATGCTGCGGGAATACAGTTACACACAACACTTGGCATGTATGAGCCAAGACCCCGAGCGGTCTTGCGCTCCTTCATTCCCCCGTTCGTGCGAGCCCGCCCTCCGGGTGCATGCTACATTGCGACATTGTCGATTGCGGACTGGGTGGCGCCGACACTACTACAGTGACACACTCATTAGTTACTTCCTTGTCCAGGCCAGAACTGAACCACGCCCAGAGCCCCGGGCAAATCCTTCACACCCCTACGCTGTCTTGTCCTACACTGCCTCGGTGGTAGTCCGGGGGGAGGTCTCCGGAGGGGGGGTGGTCCTGGGGGTGGTGGCGGTGGTTGTTGTGGCCCTCTTGGGTCTCCGGGCTGCATGATCATTGTCTCCATGGCATCTGTGGGTCTTCAGATGTGGCTCTGGGCTGGGCTCCCTTTCATCCTGCAGGTAGTCGTCCTGCTTAGCACCAGTAGCAGGCAGGTGTTAACTCCCTGCTGCTAACGCGCTTATCGCCTGTTTTTGGGTCGCATCACAGATCTGGCTGGTCGTTGTGAATCTCGCGTAGTGGTGTTTTCGTGTGTTTTTGCACGGGTACGCCTACTCTGCATATTATTAGCGTTAGTTGTCGCACTCATCCGTGGCGATGTTTTTTGCTGCAGCTATCGCTGGTAAAGTGGCGATATCGGCAGTTTGCACCAGCTTGTGTATAGGGCGATAAATCTATCGCCACTTTTGCGGCGCTAAAGTGCCGGTGAGTCGGCAATACGTCCTTGAGAATATGCCCCTCAGTGTACCCACACTCAACATAGATGATCACTTTCCCCTGAGAAGCAATAGGAGGGCTGTCACGAATAACATGTTTGTGAAAACTCATAGGAGATTCTTTGGGAAGGGGACCGCCTGCTATCCTTTCCGATCTGTCACTAGCCTTTGGACTGCATCCAGGGGTGAGAAAGCTAGAAAGTATTTCGGCTGTAAATTGCAGATTCTATCCAACACTACAGTGGCAGCCTTGATAGATATTACTACTCAGTTAGAAAGCATGTGGGTGTATTCGGGAACAGACTAGATATGTGGTGGATTTTATGTTGGCCTAGAGCGGTGGTGTTTGCGCAATAATTGGCGACCAGTATGTTATGGGTATAGAGAATTTGGAAAACAACATAACACAATACATTATGGATATCATTGATAATATCAAAGGCATGGAAAGCGGAAATTGGAGTTGGTCTTTCTTAGGTAATTGGGGTTGGATCTTAAAGGAAATAATTTATTTCATAGCAGTATTAATATTCTGTTGTATTCTCATTCAATGTCTCCCGCTTTGTTGTTCCTATTGTGCCACACCCAAACAGAAAATATCTGCCTCTGTTACGAATGCCGCTATGATGTTACAGAATGATATCGATGATCTTATGAATATAGATGAGGGAATATTTGAAGACACATCCCTCCATGCTGTCCCACTATTGGACATCAACTGTAAACAGTGCCCACAGCTCCACCTTGATCAGTGCCCAGAAGGATGTCAGTGAGGGCCTCATTGAAGGACAGTAGGGGACCTGAAGAGGCCGCTGCCTTCTGAAGCACCTCAGTCAGGAGGTTAGTCCTGACAGCCACAGTAGGAAGCTCAAAGCCCAAGGCCTCAGCCGCCCTATGCAACACCACAGCGTAAGAGCCCCCCTCCTCTGTAGCCACGGTAGGGGGAGAAAGCATAACAAGGTCTGGTGAGGTATCCAGACCACTGGCCTCCCTCAACTCCTCTCGCCAGTTCGGCTCCTCAAGTTGGTCTGCTAGATGGGTCACCAGACCCGTCCCGGTCCTCCTCACCCTCCTCTGGCTGCCAGTCAGGGCGGTAGGGAACGTCAGGAAAGAACAGAGGTACAAAAGTACCGGTGGGCGCTGGTACCGGAGTCAGTCGACGCCGGTTCGGCTCCGTGTCCAAGTGGGGGTGAGGCTGGGGTTGATGCCGGTTGGGGGCACAACAGGCGTCTGGGGCGTCGCCACTGGAATCGGTACCGAGGAAGGTACGTGAGGTCGACCGGCACCGATCCGGATCCAGGCCTGGATTCTCGGAGGCCCTCCGGCGCCGGAGCCAAAGCCGCCGACCTCGAAGGCCCAGGGCCCACAGCCGAGTCCGCGGGGCCCGAAGAGGGAAGCGCGGAGTCGTCCCAGAAGAGGGCCCTGAAGGCGGAGCCGAAGAGCGACGATGCTTCTTCGCCAATTCTTGTGCTTCGACTTACCCGAGTGCGAAGACTTCAATGACGAGTGGTGATGGCTCCGCGACCGGTCCCGAGACCTTCCTCTCGACTGGGACCTCGAGTGGCATAGAGCTGACTGCTGGGCCTCCAGAAGCTTTGGGGACCGCTCCCGCAAAGACTTTGGGTTCAGGGCCCGGCAGTCGGTGCATGATTTTGGGTCATGGTCGCGCTCCAGGCACCAGAGACACACGAGGTGCGGGTCGGTGACCGACATCAACTTGTGACAGGAGTTACAGGGCTTGAAACCGGGCCGACGGCTCGACATCCCTCGTGCACCAGGAGTCGAAGACTCAAAAAAGATGTCGACAAAAGTCGAATAAGGGTTAGTCAAAAAGTGACTAACGGGCACACTCTCTCCGGATCTGCGCTGGCTAGCGCGGAAAAAGAAAGAACTAACGTCAGCGTGCAGGGGCGGCATCTAAGTAGACTCCTCGACGTCATCCCAGCGACCACGACGCTGCTGACAAAAGCGGAGTCGACCGACTCCACCACCAATGCGCAGAAGTACTGCTAAGAAAAAATTTCTCCGGATCCAGTCTGATGCCTGGGGGTAATTCTAAGGTAAGGAATCTATAACTGCGGTCTCTCTCAGATAGTTTTAGTCAAAAAGTGACTAAGGGGCACGCTCTCTCCGGATCTGCGCTGGCTGGTGTGGAAAAAGATAGAACTGACGTCAGCGCGAGGGGCGGCGTCTAAGTAGACACCGCGACGTCATCCCGGCGACCACGGTGCCGACGACGAACGCGGAGTCGACCGATGCCACCTACTGACGCGCAGGGGTAGTGCTAATAAAAAATGTCTCTGGATCCAGTCTGACGCCTGGGGGTAATTCTAAGGTAAGGAATCTATAACTACGGTCTTTTTCAGATACGTATGAATAAATCCATGATCATCTGATTAAAAAATGTTCCCCTACAACCTTGGGAGTGGATATGAACTGTCACAGAACTGGCCTTTATTGTTCTAGAAGGTCAGAAGAGATCCTGTGTTTGCTTTACCCAAAAGTGAGAACAGTCTGTACAGTTCTGATGGATCCCGTTCCCATTCTTGGCAGCTGCTCTTGTATGTGTTGGGAGCGTGTGCTGAAGTATTGCTTGGGTCGGACATATGTTCGGGTCTGAGAGAAGTCTTGCGGGTTGTCAGCTAGCTTCACAGCTCTTGAGCTTGATGGGAAAGCGTAAGTGATTGAGTACCTTTTTGTTTGCTGATATAACGCATGCTGGTCGTATTGTATGTATGTACTATCTTCGACCAGTGTGCTATTCTAGGAAGAAAAGCTTGCTGGGTGAGGAAGTTTAGTTTAAACTTCAAGCTGTTGATGTGTATGGTTTTCAGCATTGCAGACCAGATCCATAGAATTTGCAAGTCTCACAGATAGCCGCCCAGTGCTTTAGAGAGACATATGCATAAATAAGGAAGTTGGGGAACTGGGAAAGGCTGTGAAGTCTTCTCAGAAGTGAGAGATTCAAGACCACCATTGTAGCATTTCCATCCTCAGAGTGATGCTTAGGATCTATTGTTCTTGTAGCTCCTCTTGCTGTGGTCTGATTTTGAGGGTCTCAAGAGGGACTGGATTGATTGCGAAGGGTATAATACCCAGGAATGACCCGTACTGACGCACTAAGACGGGCCTTCTTCTGGAGACATTGTTAGCCAAATTTCTAAGTCTCCACTGGCTGTCCTGAGAGAGAGAGAGAGCTGGGTCTTGTTGCATATCTTGCCCATGTCTTAGAACAGAGACAGACATCTGAACATTAACAGTAAGATCCTGCTTGTTGAATAATGTAAGGGAAGGCTTGTAACTTTGGATGCTTTAAACTGCGTTGGAGCTTTAGCAGCCAGTCATCCATGCATGGGAACTATGTGATAACCTTAATGTGTGAGAGTAGCTTGTACTGAATCTAGGCAACTGGTGAGAATGTGTACTGGTGATATGATGACGAATGGAAGGATATGGAATTGATAATGGGTGCCGTATAGTTAAATGGGAAATACTCACATTGTTTGGGACGTGTGGGAATGTGGGCTACGCTTCTCAGTCTGGGTAGGGATAGGCATTGCGTGGATAATGTCGCGGTTGTTGGGGAGGGTGGTGTTTTCAAATGTGCGCGCTGTAACTGGGCTTTAACTTGTGGTGACAAGAGTTGCGCAGTAGGGGCGGAGAACAGTGTTGTGGGCTGCGGCAAGGCCAGTCAAGGGGGGAAATTTAAGGCTTTGCTGCTAAACACTCGCTCCCTGCAGAAACACGAATCGCAGGTCTTTGACCTCCTGCAAGAATCACTCCCGGATCTGTTTTTAACGGAAACTTGGCGTACTCAATTTTCAAACCCCACCATCGGCGCAGCTATTCCCCCTGGGTATAAGGTTCTTAGGAAAGACAGCCCTGTAGGTAAAGGAGGGGGTGTAGCCATTATTTTTAAGCAAGAATATGCCTGTAACCCTATTTCCTTAGGAGAGCTGGAAGACGCAGAATGACTTGGTTTTCACTGCTCTTTATCAGCTCAATAATCCTTGGTGGGTGCCCTTATATACAGGCCCCCTGGTCCTGCAGGCGCATTTCTGAAGTCCATTAATGAGGTGATCGCACCCCAGGTCCTTAGATACATTCACTTTCTGGTGTAGGTGATCTCAATATCCATTTGGATAAACCCATGGAGCCCGAGGTCATCTCCCCGACTGAGTCTCTCGCAGTCTTTAACATTGCCCCTTATGTCTCCCACCCTACGCACAGTATGGGCCACACCCTCAACCAGATTTTCTCTAATTTAGAGCTGTGGTGGATCTGCCCCTACCGCTGGTATGGTCGGACAATTGCCTTATCAGTTTTAGGGTTTCTAGGTCGGGGAGGGGCTGTCAGATCCCTGCCAATAAAATGGAAAGCAATCTAAGACTTTTCCATCTAGTCTCTCCATCAGCTTTAAGGGAGGCGCAGGAAGCCTCCATTCCTTTCTTATCAGGGAATCCTGAGAGAGATGCACTCTAACTTGAGGCCTGGGTGCAGCACAGCGCACACAAGTTAGCTCCTATGACCACAAGTACTCCCAAGAAATCCAGACTTTCAGCACCCTGGTTTAATGAGCTACTGAGAATGAGCAAAAGCATCTGTAATGCCTAGAAAGGAAATGGCGATTTTTTTTTTTCCTGGTGATAAACTTGAGTACAAACTGGCCTTGAAGTCTCATTATACAAAAGTCCACAATGCCAAAAAAAGCTATTTGAAAGATAAAATGGAGTCGTCCAGCAATAAAGGCAAGGAGATCTTTAAAATCGTAAAAGCCTTCTCTGCCCCGTCATCTGTTGCCAGGGTTTTCACTCTTTCTCCCGAATGGACGAACCAACTAGCGACTTTCTATCACGAAAAAATCATGACTATTCAGGACTGCTTCTCAAGGGGGTCTCCTGAGGATCATGATTATGCAGACCGTTATGCCCCGGCGGTGGAACCCCCCTCAAGAGAAATCCCTGCTCTTCTGCAGTTTCCTTGGTTACAACCTAAAGTATCCCTTGATATCATCAAGAGTCTTAAGTCAGGATCCCCAGTCGACCCCTGCCCAGCAAAATTACTGGCTGCGGTGGCCACGGCATTAGATCCTGTGGCTAATAAGGTACTTAATTTCTCTTTTACTGCCGGCCATATGCCCGCTAATTGGAAACATGCTAAAATTCTCCCGCTGCTGATGAAGCCCTCTGCTGACCCCAAAGTGTCAGCAAACTACAGGCCCATTTCGCTATTGCCGTTTTTCTCTAAGGTACTGGAGAAATATGTCAATACAGTTATCTCGGACTACGCTAAAAATAATAATCTCCTGCACATTAGCCAGTCGGGCTTCAGAGCCAACTATAGTACAGAGACCGCCCTGCTAGAGGTCTCGGAACATATTAAGGAGAAGCTGGATAAGAGGGGTAAAGCCATTCTGATTTTATTAGACCTGTCAGCAGCCTTTGATACTGTTCCTCACATTAGGCTCCTGGACGGGCTGCAGGATCTTGGAATGGCGGCCCGCACTGGAATGGCTTTCTTCCTTCCTAGAGGACAGAAGCCAGGAAGTTTGGACTCCTCCCTTTGCGGCCCCCATCCGCAGTCTGAAAGTCGGAGTTCCTCAGGGCTATATATTGAGCCCCACTCTTTTCAACTTATATATGTCCCCCTTGGCACCACTGGCAGAAGCTTGTGGGGCAAAAATTATTTCTTACGCTGACGATACGCAGCTCCTTTTCACCTGTGACAGGGGAGCTGACGTTGAGGGTAAGAAGATAAGAACCTGCCTCTCAAAGGTGTTTGTTTAAGTGGCTGAGGAGGAACCAATTAAAATGTAATCCAGAGAAATCCGAAATCATCTTTTTTGGTTCCCCGCCTTCGGAAGAGTGGAAACACTGGTGGCCTGTGGATATGTCACCTCCCCTCTCTGCGCAAAATCTGGGCATTATGATGGACGGTACTCTCTCGATGAGATCCCAAGTCCAGTCGGTAGCAGGCACCTGCTTCGGGCTTCTGCGTATGTTGAGGAAATTTCTCCCCCTTCTGCCACCTGAGCATAGGAAGACTGTAGTCCAGGCATTGGTTACCTCCAGACTGGACTATGTCAATGTCTTGTACCTGGGCCTTCCTGAGTATCTGCTCAACTGCTTACAGGTGGCCCAAAATGCAGCCGCCAGAGCGGTTCTCATGCTTAAGCCCAAGACTCGTATATCATCGCACCTCAAGGCATTACACTGGCTTCCAGTAAAAAAGAGGATTAGGTTTAAAGCTCTGGTGCTATTTTTCAAGGCTCTTCACTGGAGTGGCGCGGAGTATCTCAGAAGGAGAGTCACCCATTATGTGCCGCCAAGAACCTGGAGGTCATCCACTTTGAGCCTGGGATCCGTTATCAGGATAAGCCGCGTCCGATCGGGGGGTCGTTCTTTTAGGTTCCAGGGAGCCCAAGCCTGGAACCTTCTCCCGCTGAATCTCAGAACTGTGACCGACCTAGCCGTTTTTAAGAAAAAGCTTAAAACCTGGTTATTCTGCAACTAACCTAGCTCTCCTTTCTTCTAGTAGCAGATTAAAACCAGGTCTCCCGCTTTCAGGGGCATCAGCAGGATAGATAAGAGTCTTTTTTAGCGCCGGGACACTCTTGTTGAGTAGCTGTGCGCTCTATAAATGCTTTCATTCATTCATTCATTCATAAGTGATGCCCATGATCTTGGACTGCACATAATGGTGTATGTATGAGGCTGGCTCAATATATGGTGTACACCTATTGGTTATACACCTTGCACTGAGTCTTGGCAACCCTTAGTGATAGTGTAAGAGGTCCCTGATCACCAAAGCTCTCAAGGGGTAGCTGTAGAGAGCAACAAAGGCTTATCCAGGAGGGTGTAAAGCGGGTGCATTTGCCAAACAAGTCAGCCATGGAGAATCACACAGAAAAGAACCACACCACTGTTAGAAAAATACATCAGTACTTATTACACATCAACACTAAACTACTTTGGTATATCTCCTAGCCGGAGATATGCGTACACAATAAAATATCAGCAAAACAGGTAAGTAAACACATAAAAACACATTGGCCCCTATGGGGGTTGGGTGGGGTGGGGGAACCATATACTAAGTAAGTGGAATACGAAAGGGGTACCAAACCAAGACTACCACCCAAGGATCTGCAGGCCAGGGGAAGCAAAAAGAACCGCCAAAGGTAAGTAAGTAGGACTCCCTATGCATACGGGTGAAGAAATGATACCCCGGGTCAGTGTCCATAGAACAATATGGGGAAGCCGCAGTTAGGATTTTCAGGATTCAGGACCCTTTCCAGAAGACCCCGAGGAAACCCTTTGGAACCAGGGAGGTTGGAGAGCACCCCCACCCATGGATACCCAGAGGTGCTGGATACCTACAACAGGGAGCTCGGGTGCATAGGTGTGAAGAGGTGTCACAATGGCCAGTTGAAGTCAATGGGGATCTTCAGCTGTCCAGCTGCTACCTTGACCCATGGACCTGGTCGGTGGAACCCAGGCATGGATTCCAGATGAGGAGCACCTGTGGAGAGAGGAGACAGAGTCCAAACCACCCAGAGTCATCCAGGAGGTGCAGGAGCACAATACCACCCTTCTCGGGGTGCTTTACGGTAGGACAGAGGTCTTGAAGCTGTAACGAGGATGTAGAAGCACAGGAGCCTTCCACAAGCTGTCCCTTGGCAGTCAAAGAATTTCAGGAGGGTCAGTGTTCAGTAGAACCACTAACCAGGCTTGACAAATACAGAAGATGTGCTGCAGGAAGAGTTGCAGAAAGGGGGACCAGCAAGGTCCAGGGAACTCACCCAGCACAGGTAAGTTAGGGCCAGCCCTCAGCAAACAGGAGAGCCAGCAGGAATCAATGGAAGACAACAGAGGGACGCTCTGGCAGCAGGCACAGGGAGTCACAGGGTGGCCTCACCAGCAGAACAAAGATGGATGCCCATGTTGCAGGAGATGCAGGGAGCACGTTGCTTTTGCAGCAGGGTGAGGCTTGAGGCTGGGGCATCTTGGAGATCGAAGATCTTCGTACTGGAGACGGAAACAGCAGACAGATGCAGTGCAAAGGGGTCCAGTTCCAGCAGCTCAACGAGGGATTGCAGTCTTCCAAATTGCATAAAAGACAGGGCAGGCCTCTGTAGAACTACCAAAACACCACCTGTCTTCTAAAGCCTTGAAGAGTCTGTGGGACAGCAAGACCGAGAGACCGGTCGTTGACGTTGAGGTGCCTGCGGCTGCAGAGGAGTGACTCCTTCACTCCAAGGGAGATTCCTTCCAGCTGTCCTTGATGCACACAGAGTCCTTGTGCCATTCGCGATCCACCAGGCACCGACGGCAGAGTTCGTCCGCCCTGGCGTTCAGAGAACCCGCCAGGTGTTGAACAACCAGGGTTTTGCCCTGATGTTCCAGCCATGTCCAAAGGCGAAGGGTCTCTTGACAAAGGGTCCACGACCCAACACCGCCTTGTTTGTTGCAGTGCTACATGGCGGTGGTGTTGTCCGTGAACACCTGCACTGCCTTCCCATTGAGGGAGGGAAGGAATGCCTTCAGTGCCAAGTGAATCGCCGAGAGCTTCAACAGGTTGATATGGAGACTGGACTCTGCCGGAGACCATACTCCTATGATCTCCGCCTCCCCCAGGTGGCCGCCCCATCCCAGGAGTGATGCATCGGTCACCACAGTAAGGTCTGGTTGGGAAAGGGAGAGGGATCTGCCTCTGACCCAATCCTGGTTCGTTAACCACCACTGCAGTTGTTGCGCAGTCCCCTCCGAGATCTGGACGTAATCGGAAAGATTTCCCTGATGCTGCGCCCACTGGAACTTCAGGTCCCACTGCAGAGCCCGCATATGCCATTTGGCTTGATCTACATGCAGGATGCAGGAGGCCAGGAGGCCCAGCAGCCTCAGAGTCATTCTCACCGAAATCTGGGATACAAGCTGAAACATCGACATCCTAGCCCGAATATCCCGGACTCGCTGCTCGGGAGGATAAGCCCGAAACTGCACTGTGTCCAGAACATCTCCGATGAAAAGGAGCGACTGAGAGGGAGTCAGGTGTGACTTCGGCACGTTGATAGTGAACCCCAGCAAATGCAGGAGGTCCGCCGTAGTCTGGAGGTGGGAGACGACCGCCTGGGGCGAGCCCGCCTTCAACAGCCAGTCGTCGAGATAGGGGAAGACTAGAACCCCTGATCTGTGCAGATGAGGTGCGACCACCGCCATCACTTTCATGAACACCCGAGGGGCGATGGTAAGGCCGAAGGGGAGCACGGTGAACTGAAAATGCTTGTGGCCTACCGTGAACCGTAGGTTACGCCTGTGGGCTGGCAGGATGGGGATGTGAAAATAAGCGTCCTGCAAGTCCAACGCTACCATCCAGTCTCCAGGGTCGAGGGCAGACAGGACTTGAGCTAAGTTTAGCATTCTGAACTTCTCCTTCCAGAGGAAACGGTTGAGGGCCCTGAGGTCTAAGATAGGACGCAGGCCTTTGTCCTTCTTGGGCACTAGAAAGTAGCGGGAATAGCAACCATGACCTACTTCTGGCGCAGGTACGCTCTCCATAGCTCCCTTGGCCAAGAGAGCTGAAACTTCCTGGCAGAGAAGCGCCAAATGATCCTCCGATATGCGATCGAGAGATGGTGCCATGGAGGGAGGGGTAGTCTCGAAGGGGAGGGAATAGCCCCTTCGGACTATCTGCAAAACCCACCTGTCTGACGTGATGGATTGCCAGTGGGGGAGGTGATGGCTAATCTTGCCACCCACTGGCCGCTGATGGCCCTGAAAAGTCAGACTAGGAAGGTTTGGAGGCATTAAATGCAATCTTGGTGCAGGTCTTCCGAGTGAAGTCTATTTTTACCACAGGTATTGCAGGACCTGAAGAGACTTCTTTTCCTTGTCTAACATGATGTTAAAATAAAGACGAAGTCAGATATGAATGGTGAAAACTCTGTGGGTAACAGGAAAATCTCCCACAGTACCAAAATATGGGAACTATTCTGAGAAAGTATTCAAATAGGAAAATAACTGAGCAGAGCTCAGTGAAGACTGCCTAGCAGAAATGTGTGGTAGAAAATCTGAGGGAATGGAACTCTCTGAGGAGTGTTCTAGAGGGCAGGGCAGCCTGATTGACTGAAGTATGAGTTTGGTCACTTTTTAAATAGACTATGATAGGTAGCAAAATTGAAGGGCCTAGGGCACTCATGCACTATCTTTAACATTGTATTACTATTATTACCGGGGACTCACATCTCAATGACGGGGCATGATTCAAGCATGTGAATCTATGAAAGTTCCAATACTGGAGTAATCTTTCCTACTTAACGCTATGGAGGTGAAATATAATTATTTACATTGAAATGTCCACCTACAATGAATATTTTTGCTACTATACTGTAAAAGAGAAGTTTTCTGGGGTCCCGGCATGTTGAGTGAATATGTTTTGATTATGCCGATCAATGAGCATCCTACAATGCAGAACCATAATGACACAAGAATATTAGGTTAGGATGAGACAGCTACACTGTCAGTCTGCGATTTTCATCCTTAAAGCAGGAGAACAGATTATTGCAAATTCTAACACAGCGTACTGCACTGGAATGTGGCACTCGACTAAAAATATCTGCACCTGAACTATACACTTACAGGCCAAAATATGAACAAGCCTAGGCAATGCCATCGAGTCTGGCTTGCATTTTGAGTTCCGGCTAATATAAATGTAAAAAGCCTGCAGAAGTGAAAATAACAACAACAACAAAATTCTCTCTGTATATAAAGCGTGTATAAGAAAGAAATCAGTGTAGTTAGTGTATCCCCAAATGCTGAGTCTCTCTGTGGTAAAGTATAGGACAAATTAAAAAAGTTTATTTAACTCAAAAAAATTAGTAACATGATTTTATGTTAAATGTTAATGTAAAATAATTTTGTGTATTTCTTTGAAATTTAGAACACAATAAAAAAATACAGCACTAATAACTTAATTTTAATTAAATCTAAATTTGAATAAATGAAATACATTAAGCGTTTTTTTCTGAAGTTCAAAAATAAATCCCCACCTAAATTAAAAATACTATCATGCATTAATAATTCTTAAAAGTAATTTATAGAATTAATTTAAAGTAATCTAATGATGTTTTAATAAACGTTACATTAATTTTTAAATTAAAAAGGTTAACATATTTTATAACTACATAATAAATATATTATTATATAATTATCGATTTTTTTAAACCTGAAATTATAATTATTTATATTTTTTACTTTTTAAAATAATTTTATTTAGTTCAGTATTATTTCCCATGCATTTTTCTCACAGGTCACTATCTCCATTATTTTCTATGCAAGAGTGTTACAGGACCAGTGGTTGGCCATGCACGGTGCTGGATATACTTCATCTCTGAGCTAGAGTAATTTTCTACTATTTTTGGTCACGTTTTGGCTGTAGTAAATTTAGAAGTGCGGTTTGTGAATAGCAAGGAGCTTCCTCTTTTGTGGATGGCTGCACTTCAGTCTCTAAACCCCTCCACAAGCTTCCCTAAGCCGCCGCTCTTTACCCGTCCCTAAAGCTTTTCCATATAGTAGTAAGTATATCCCTTTTCCCAGCCACTCCCTCTGGTCCATCCCACATTTTATATGAAATAGTAAACTTACATGTGTGAGAATCTCCCCATAGAAAAGTTAGGATAGGTGGAGGTAGAGATTTACACTCTTAGGACTGTGAATAGCAATTTGTAGTAATGTACTAGTACTACTGTAGTACTAAAGATGTACTACAAAATGTAGTATGTGAATAGGCGCCAATATTGTGGGGTAGCAGTTCTAAGAACCTTGTTTGGGTATTTATTACAGTTTGCATGCCTGATTGTATACAGATGATCACACAAAGTACAAGAGACTTTATTTGCACTCTCCTCCAGCTTCTAAGAGGATATGCCTGTGAGATTTGATTAAACAAGTAATAAGCTAGACAGCTTTCTTACCTGATTGAGATGCATATTGAGTTGTGTACCCGACCACTCCTGGAAAACAAAAAAGTGATCAATATGTACTGTACTAGTTACACAAACAATCAGAAGCGTGAAATGTATAATTCAAAATACCCTGCTTAGGGATTTTACTGAAACAATTAAATATAGAGCACAGCAGCGACCACTTTTTAAAGTACAAACAACACAAGCCTTGTGTATGTTATCTTGGTCAATCTTTGTGCATGTATGATGAACAAGTTGGCTAGAGAATAGGCTCACCTTAACCCCTTAACTGCTAAGGGGTTTCCCGATCCAGGACTAAATTAATAAAGGTAAACCTACACTTTTGTGTAAGTTTACACATGCAGTAGTATATAACTTTTTGGTATCCTCAAACTACAATTGTAATTTTACTACTAGCAAAATTACTAATAGTAAAATTGCACTCATAGTTTGTGAATACCAAAACAGTAGTAAAGTTACAACAGAAAGTGCAAACTTACGCAAAAATGTAAGTTTACCTTTGGGAATCAGGCCCTGTGACTCAGGCCTAGAGGGCCTGATTCAGAAAGGTAAACTTACACTTTGTAGTAAGGTTACTATTATTTTGGTATTCACAAACTATGGGCCCGATTCACAAAGGAAATCTGAGACAAAAGTCCAACTTTACGACTTTTGCTATACACAGAGGTCATTTACGAGTCGTATCTTTACGTCCGCAGTCGGGCCGGAATCTCCTGCTCAAGCCATACTCTCCGCCTCGGGCCAGAATCTCGACAACTGGGGCGGAATCTCCGCCTCAGGCCAGATGAAGTGTAATCAATGGGCCTGAATGCAATTTTTACAAAAAGGAACATTAGGAATGTGAGATAAATGGTAGAGGAGACCATGAAAATCAGTTTGGGCAGGGAAAAGGGTGTGGCCAGCACTACATCACATCCCAGAAAAATTTGCTCTTTTGCATCATGGTATATGCAGTCCACAATTTGCACTCCCCTCAGTGTTGACTGTAGTGTTACTTCAAAGTTTGGTGTAACAATACAGTCAACACTGAGTGTGGTGTAACACTACAGTCAACACTGAGGGGAACACAAATTGTAGATTTTTATGACTGCCTCTACGATTTATCTCACGTTTCTAATGTCCCTTTTTGTAAAAATTGCGTTCTGGTTCACTGATTCCACTTCATACGGCCCGAGCCGGAGATTCCGCCCTGGGTGTTGAAATTCCGGCCGGAGAGTACAGCTTGAGCCAGAGAGTACGGCTTAAGCCGGAGATTCCGGCCAGACTGCAAACCTTAAGATACGACTCGTAAATTACTTCTATGAATACCAAAAGTCGTAAAGTTAGACTTGTGTCTCAGATTGCCTATATGAATCGGGCCCTATGAGTGTAAGTTTGTTACTAGTAATTTTACTAGTAGTAAAATTAAGCTTCCAGTTTGTCAATACACAAAAGTTAAGATTACCCAAAGTGCTTAATGTGTTTTTTGTTGATGTTTGGGGCACTTTGGGCGTACGCCATCACAGCTTTGTTTCCACAAAAAGTACCCAAGCCAAATCTGCGTCTCTTTTTCCCTATATGTTTGAGATTCTAAAAGTACACAGAGTTTGTGGATTCCCATTAAAGGAACCAAGAAAATAGCCAAAATAAAGCAAAACTTTTTTGGGGGGGGGAAATGTGTTGTGCAAGAAAGCATTTTTTGTTTAAAAATTGCATGAACAAAAGATTTGCTTTGCTAAGATTGCAACCTTTACTGCTCCCAGGAATAAGCAGAGTGGTGAAGAACAAGTTACTTACCTTCAGTAACATTATTATCTGGTAGAGACAATATCTAGCTGCAGATTCCTTACCTTTGAATTTCCCAGGCACCAGTCTGGATCCGAAAACCTTTGCGCGAGCAGTACCCCTTACGCGCACCGTTGGGTGGCTCCATTCAGCTCCGTGTGACGTCGTCGTTAGCATCGGTTATGACGTTGCTGTCACCTATATAGGCACCACCCAGGCCCTGCAGACGTCAGTACTTTTCACTTTTCCACACCAGAAGCGCAAAGCCATGAAGTGACTGACTTGATTGTGTGTCATAACTAGGGCCCTGAAAAGGGAGCAACCCTAGCCCTATCAAATAAGTCGGCAGAGAGTGGAGGCATGGGTGGGTCTGTAAGGATCTGCAGCTAGATATTGTCTCTACCAGATGAACAAGTTACTTACCTTTGGTAACTATGTATCTGTAAGAGACATATGTTAGTTATAGATTCCTTACCTAAGAATTTCCCCCAGGCGTCAGACTGGATCAGGAGATTTTTCTTTAGCAGTACCCCTGCGGGTCAGTAGGTGGCGTTGGTCAACTCCGCGTCCGTCGTCAGCTTCGTGGTCGTCGGGATGACGTCGCTGTGCCTACTTAGACACCGCCCCTGCGCACTGACGTCAGTTCTAAAAAGACTTTCAACGCCAGAAGCACAGAGCCATGCAAGACACTGACCACTGGGGTGCCACAACTAGGCCCCTATAAGGGAGTCCCTATCCCTAGAAATCAGTTCGCAGAGTGGGGAGGATGGGTGGGGCGGTAAGGAATCTATAACTAACATATGTCTCTTAAAAATACATCGTTATTGAAGGTAAGTAACTTGTTCGTCTAAAAGAGACAGTTAGTTATAGATTGCTTACTTTAGAATAGATACCCCAGCAATACCATCCCCGGAGGAGGGACTACGAACCAAGTTCACACCAAAAAGTCCTGAAGGACCGAACGGGCAATATAGCCGCCCCTACGGACTTGGCTGTCCAGTCAGTAATGTCTGGTAAATGTGTGCGTAGCTGCCAGGCAGATATCAAGGAGTGGGACTCCGTGTGCTAATGCAGTGGTTGCTGCTGTAGCCCTAGTGGAGTGAGCACACCGCCCCACTGGAGAAACTTTCTTAGCTAAGGCGTAGCAGATTTTTATGCAAAGGACAACCCATTGAGAGATGCTACATTTTTTTAACAGCCCTGCCCTTCTTAGCACCAACATGCCCAACAAAGAGTTAATCATTCACCCGGAAGTGTTTGGTGCGGTCAAGGTAGAATAACAGCACCCGTTTAGGGTCCAGACGGTGGAGTCTCTCCTCCTCCTTGGAACGGTGCGGAGGTGGCAAGGTGATAGATTGACCTATATGAAATGGAGTAACCACTTTAGGTAGGAACGAAGGCCTAGTCCTAACCACCACTTTGTCCAGATGCACAGAAAAGAAAGGGGGCTTGGAAGATAGAGCTTGAAGCTCACTCACCCTGCGAGCAGTGGTGATGGCAACAAGGAAGGCAGTTTTCAGAATTAGGAGCATGAGAGGACAGTTATGAAGAGGCCCAAAGGGAGCACACATGAGGTATGTAAGAACGAGATTCAAGTCCCACTGAGGCATTACGAAAGGAGTTGGAGGAAACAGATGAGTAATGCCCTTAAAGAATCTATTCACAATAGGAGACTTGAATAAGGATGGCTGATCTGGTAGCCGAAGAAAAGTAGCGATAGAAGCAAGATAGCCTTTGAGAGTGCCCAGAGCAGAGCCCTTCTGGGCCAAAGAAAGTATATACAAAAGAACCTCTGAAAGAGGGTCAGGAAGGGGATCCACAGCCTTTGCTGTGCACCATGCCACAAACTTTTTCCATCTACAGGTGTATAGTGATTTAGTGGAGGGAAGCCTGGCTGCCAAGATGACATCACGGACTTTGGGCGGAAGGTCAAAAGCTGTCAACTGTCACTGCTAAATCTCCACGCAAGGAGGTGGAGGCTGGACAGGTTTGGGTGAAGAACCGTCCCCTGCTGCTGCGACAGAAGATCCCCCAGAAGGGGAAGTGATCGGAGGATCGATGACCATGCTCAGGTGCTCGGGGTACCAGACTCTTCGTGCCCAGTCCAGGGCCACAAGAATAACTTGGGGCGGGTCGCGCGTGATCTTCTTGAGCACTCGGACAGAAGTGGAACATGCGGAAAGGTGTACACGAGGCTGCAGTTCCACTCGGGATGAAAATGTGTCAATACTGTTCTGGACTTCATATCACTGTTCTCATGTGAATATCTCATCATCAACCACAAACTTCGTATAGTGTATTAGTTAGGCATGTACACATCAGTTTGACATAATAATGCCTTCTCTGTCATATTTCAAAATACATTTGCTTGTGGAGTCATAGCTAATCAAACTCTTATGGTGAATGTGAAATACCATTTGCATATGTGGTTAAGTTGTTAATGTATTTAATCACAACAACTCCACACACATGATGCAAATCCAGTGTTACGCCAGTTATGTCACAAGCCCTAACATGGCAAATCCCAGTGCTCAACAATGGTCATGTCAGATGTACGTGGGCGACCAGGTGTATGGGTTATAATGTTCATTCAGGCCATATGTCGATCATGTTGAACAATGTTTTATTGACAAAGTGTAATCATTGGTAAATAAAGATACTAGTTAGGTGTATGTCCAGGGCCAAAATGCTACTGTTCTCTTCCGCAGAAGACATAGAGTAGGAAGCTGGCTTTGTATATACCAAAGTAAGGTATAGTGTGCACAGAGTCCAGGGAGTCCCCAGAGGTATAGCAGAGGCTAAATTAGGTAAGTACTAACAGCTCTCTTTGTGGTAATGTGGGCGAGCACTTAGGCTTATCCAGAGGGTCTGTTAAGCATTTATTGTATTCACTGACTTATAACTGATAGCACACACTCAGACAGAATCCAGACCAATTGGATAAGTATAAAAAGATATACTCAGGTTTTATTTTTAGAACCAAGCAGAACTTGGCAGAGGTAAGTAAAGTATACTTTCAATTGTAAAACTTTCCACAGAAATACAATTGGGAATGGACTTGCAATTATTACAGGTTGGTATTGGCGTAAAAAAGCAGTTTAAATTATGCAGAAATAACTTTTGGAATACTTTATGAATACTTTCAGATTACATCGACTACCCGAGTGGTATGCCTAGATACCACACCGGGGATCTCACAATACAATGTAAGTAAGACTTTTTAGGGTTTAAGATATAATTAAGCAAGCCCCAACATAAAAAACAGCAGTTCAACCGATAACCATTTTCTCCCATATAAACCAATGTTATGAGTTTTTGTTCCCAAAATGTTTTATCGGTTTTACAGGTAAGTACTAGACTTACGAGTGGGAGTTTTGGGGATTAGGACCAAGGTTCCCCAAGGTCTAGGTAGGCACTCTAATTGCACCAACAGCGGCACTGGAGCGGCCAGGTGCAGAGTGCAGGGGCCCAATGTTAGCCAGGGTCAGGGACTGCTTACGAGCCGGCCACTCAGTGTGGGAGCAAAGCTCCTGGGGTTAAGGTCAGCACTGTAGGGGCCAACAGGAGCTGCACCACCAGCGGCACAGGGGCGGCTGCGTGCAGGGTGTCAAGAAGACATCGGGGACCCTGTGGTTTCCAATGGAGACCTTCAGTTCGGCAAAGTTGCTGCAGGCTTGGGCAGGAGACTTCCTGAAGGCGGCCACTGGCTGGAAAGTTAAGTTGGGTACTTGGGGGATGCCTGGACACCGTCAGCTGGGCCACCCAAAGCCGCGGGGCATCGGGTGCAGGGGTGTCTTTTGGCATTGGGTTTCTTCACCAGTTCCAGTCGCGGTTGGGGGGGACCCTTCAGGTTGAGGCTGCAGGTGTCGGCATGAGGCTTGAGGGAGGTCGGGGATTACCAGGTTCCCAGGTCAGGATCGCTGGGGAGACCTCCTCGTGGTGTTGGGCCACTCGAACTCGGGCAGTGGGCATCGGGTGCAGAATCGCTTCAAGATGGAGGGGACTGAGATGTGTGCTTCATCACACCTTCCCCACCTGAGGGGTGGAGTTGACAAAGGAGGGCACACCTCTCTTCCTAGCTTTGTTTTCCCGCCAATTCTCCCGCCCAAAGTGGGGGGCAGAACGGGTGGGAGCCAGTTGCTGGGGGCAGCAAAAGGCAGGGACAGCTTCCAAAGGCGGCATGCCTTTGAAGCTTCCCCTTCGTAGACCCAGCCCATCCTGGTGGAGGAGGCATGACACCTCTGCCCAGGATGGGCTTTGTTTCTGGACCTAGAGAGCGGAGGCTTTCTACCCAGTGGTCCAGAAACCTGTCTCCTGGTGGCAAATGGCGGGCAGCCATTCAGGAACCACTCCAGGGCTGGTCGTTTTTCAGGGTGCAGCACTAAGATGCCCTCTGAGAGCATTTTACATTAAATCCCACACTGACATCAGTGTGGGTTTAATGTGTGAGAAGTTTGCTACCAAACTTACCAGTTTTTGGTAAAGCCATTTTGGAGCTGTGGAGTTCGTAATGACCAACTCCCAGACCATATACTCCTTATGGCTTTCCTACACTTACAATGTCTAAGAATGGACTTAGACACTGTAGGGGTACAGGGCTCGTGCCACTGTACCCTCGCCTTAGGGCTAGTGCACCCTGTTAGAGGGGTGGCTTACCTAGGCCTCAGGCAGTGTTCTGCAGGCATGTGCCATGTCGACTCTTCAATTTTCTCTGCATCAAAACACTGCGCCTTGCAATTGCAGTGTGTGGGTGTTAAGGTACTGGGCCTCTTATGGTGGCAAAATAGGTGCTTCAGCCCTTAGAGGCCTTACCTGGTCACAATGCCCTTGGTACCCATGGTGCCTTTTACAAGGGGCTTACCTGTGGCCTGAGTTGTGCCAATTGTGGGTACAAAGTTACAGTTTTGGGAAAGAACACAGGCCCTGGGAACCTGATTGGCAGGGACCCTGGGCACATCAGGTCAGGTTGCATCAGATGTCAGGCAAAAAGTGAGGGGTAACCATGCAAAAAAGGGCACTTTGCTACACATAGGTGTGCTGAGGTTAGCAGTTATGAGATTTCATACCACCTGTGTTCTCCCATCCACAGTGCAGTGAGAGGTGTTGCATAGTCACTAAGGGCAAGGTCAGGTTAGAGTGTGGTGTAAACAGGAAATGAAAATGTGTTCATAAATATGTAAATGTCGCATGTTTGACAACAGCTGCAGTGTTGAGAATTCTAGTCTGCTAACTTGGATATTTATTAAGCTAGCTATTCATGACCTATGTGACAAAGTACCTGGATATGTATATCTTGCATGTGTACTAAGTGTCCAATACCATGTCATCCTTACAGGTCAATGCCCATGAGAAGGTTTTCCTGTGGAGCACCATCGCCCAGAAGGTGCATTCCCTGGGGGTCACACGTCGGCGCAGTGGCCACTACCGAAAACGGTGGCAGGACCTGAGAGGCTGGGCCAAGAAGATCGCCGAAGTCCAGCTGGGCCTGGTACCTCCAGGCCGGAGAGGCGCGTGCCGCACCATGCCCCCCTAATGCGTTGCATCCTGGCGGTGGCCTATCCCAACCTCGATGGGCAGTTAAGAGCCAGACAGCAGCAAGGAGGGGGTGAGTATGTGCCTTGATGAACTTCGTGCAATACCATGCAGCCAGTGTTATGACTTTTAGGTTTTCAGACAATCGAGACTCATGTAATGTGTAACATGTAGCATATGCAACAATAGTTGGTGCATGGTTAGGTCCCTTGATTCTGGGACATGTAAGACTAAAATAGGCTGGGTATTGCCACTAGTGCTATACCATTTTAGAAGAGGCACATGACAACACAAAGTGCAAGAAAAAACCCTTTTAGGTATTTCGGTGATGCTCAACATAGTTCATACCAAATACCATTGTTTGCCCTGGGCTCTGTACTGAGACAACAACACATTTGTGTTATTTGATGCTTGTGAACTTGACTGTGACATCAGGGGGAACATGACGGCTGGCTAGTCTCACCAGCCGCGAGCTCCTCAGTCTTCCTCTGGCCCGTGTAACTCTCCTTTGATCTTTTGATGCTGTGCCCGCTAACCTGATTCTGGCTATTCCCCCGCTCCTGGTCTCCTCCTTGCTCTTGCCTTGTCTTCAGTCCCTTTCCTGGGAACCGCATCAGAGCGGGGAGGGGACGCTGGCAGTTTCTGGCTCATGGCTCCACTGCAGCATACCCCGGCCTCCGGTCGATGTTGGCCGTTGCATGCGGCTCGACGTCTTGCTTCCTGGCGGGGGCGGCTGCTGCAGACGGCTGTCGGCATTTGCCAGGATAGGCGTGTCACTGGTTTCTTTCCGGGGCACGCCAGGTAGGGTCAGTCTTTGCTGGGTGCCCCAGTGTTCGCCTGAGGCAGTGAAGCCTTCGGCTGTGAGAATCCCAGGCAGTTGGTCTTCCCTGGGCCACATCGGTGAATCAGCCCCGCTGTCTTTCATGGTCCTGAGACAGACCTGGAGTATTGGAGGCTAGGAGTCTGGTGCCTCCTCCAAATCCTCGACGGCCAGTGAGAAAGGGAAGACCCCCAAGGAAAGGCCTGAGCAGGAATCTCAAGTAAGAGTGGCTGGTCCAGCACCACTAACTGGTGGGCTAACTGGTGGGAGTACTGTGGGGCAGCCAAACAGGTACGCTCTAAGAAATAAAAATATCAGTACAATGGAATCTCCCCCACTCCCTCAAGGTCCTATATGGGAAAAAAAATTGAGTGTAAACAGAGAGTTAACACAGCAAATACCAGTTTTGACTCTACACCGGCTTCATCCATTATTAAGGATCCTCTAGTTTCAGTTTTGCAGAAAAATAAAGTGGATCGAGTTAAGATAACCCCCTCACTAAGATCCTTCTTTAAAGTACAGGCTAAGGTTCAGACCAAAGGGCCCGGCACAACCTATCTCCCTGCCCCCGTCGCTGGTGAATTGACTGGACTTACTGAAGATAAAAGGAAGATAATAACCAGTATGGAGTCTAATAAACAAGGAGCAGAAGCACTATGAATGGGCATTGAAACTACTAACAGATTTCAGGTACTAGGTGATAGCGAACCCAACTCTACAGAGGGGGGGATCCAGGATATTGACCCCTTAGCCACTACGGATAACCCCAGAACAACCGAAGGTAGTCAGAGGCATCTGGGTTTGGCGGATTTGCTAGATGCCTTATCTACTGAAATTAGAAACAAGTTTGTCATATCAAAGAGAAATCAAATTAAGATTCAAGAGACCTGAAAGACCTTGGAGGCAAGAATGTCTTCTATTACAGAGAGAATGTGTTCGATGGAAGCCTCTTTAAAGGCCTTTAATAGAGAGGTGGAACTCAATCAAGGTTAAATTCAAGCCCTAAAAAATGGGGAGAAGGGTATATTAGACAAAATAGAGTCATTGGAAAACTATGCCAGCTGCAATAATATCAGAATACTCAACATCCCAGAGGGCCTTGAGGGTGACAATATTAAGGGCTTCATCGTAAGTCTACTTAAAGAATTTATCCCCTCCGTAGACGCTGTGGAGCTGGAGGCAGAGATTCAGAGGATTCATCGGGACCCATTTTTAAAGAGTCTGAATAGTAAGAACCCAAGGAAAATCATGATTAATTTTAAATCTTATACTTTAAAAGAACAAATCCTTTCGGAGACCCTAAAAGCCGGCAGCTTCACCAAAGGGGAGTGAACGTTTCGTGTCCGGTTAAACATTTCTAAGATTACACAGGATAGACAGTGGGAGCTGGGGAAATTTATACCCGAGTTGAGATCGCTAGGTGCCATAGCCCAAATGAGATTCCTTGCTTTGTTAAAAGTCATGTGGAATAACAAGATGCACAGCTTTCGGGATCCTAAGGAGGCTGGAAATTTCACTGAGCAGATAAGGGCACAGCAGAAGCATAAAGAATAATGGTCTAACGCCGGAGGGAGCGAAGAGCTCCAAAGGGTATCAGATCAAACATACCCGTTTTTTCATTGGGGAGGGTTCCCCTGGGTGGGCTGGGGTCACTTGATGAGATATTAAGTTTAGAAATTCACTGGGTGGGGTGCAGATGGGAAAAAAAGGGGAAAAATTAAAGTTCTCATTTATAGGAATCTAGAATTAGGAGCTAGAGGTACGAAAGAGGGGGTACGAGTCAAGTTGAGAAATGCTCTTATGAAAGAAAAATGTCAGGATGCCAGATTCTAGAGAACAGGTCCCTCTAACAATTTTAACATGGAATGTCAATGGGCTCAGAGTAGCTAGTAAAAGAAGAGTTTTTAAATATTTGACTCAAGCCGATTATGACATAATGATTCTGCAAGAGACCCATCTAATGCAAGATGAATGGTAGGCCATCCAGTCTAAACCAAAGTGGATAGTAGAGTCAGTCCACACTAACCAATCATGTTGCAATAAGGGAGTGGCCTTACTCATTAAATAATCCGCCAAAGCTTTTTTAGGGGAGTGTAATGTAGATGATAGGGGCGTTGGATCATGGCAAATGTTAAAAATGCAGAATGTATGGTATGCTTTGGCAGGATACTATGGGCCAAAGATTGACAACAACATGCCCCTGAAATCCCTGTATTATCAGTTGTTGGAGATTAAAGCCTCAATTGTTATGGGAAGTGATTTTAATGTGTTACTGGACCATAATCTTGATAAATCTATCTAAGGGGAGAGTATTGGTTCTCTAAAAATGAGATGGTTTATCAAAACAATGATGGAAGGTCTAGGACTAATAGATATATGGAGAGTTAAAACTTAGGGGCTCAGCGGCAGTCAAAATGTTACCTTAAATAACAAAAGGCACAGGCATGCCTCCAGAATCGATTTCTTCCTGGTGGATACCAGGTTGGTCAATAGAGTTAAAAAGGTGGAACATATCCTGAGCACCTCTCAGACCATTCAGCAGTTTTCTTAGAGTTGCAATTAGAAAGGGGGTCCGGTCCCGCAACAGTAGGTGGACTTTTGATAGATTCCTATTATTAGATCCAACAGTAATAGCTCAGTTGAAGAGAGATACGCTGGACTTTTTCGAAGCTAACGACTCCTCAGCGCCAATGCCAGTAATATGGGATGCCTATAACACCTATTTTAGGGACTGTGTAATTAGTCTTGCAGCAAAAAGACACAAGGAGACTAACTATAAGATAAAAGATCTGGAAAGTGACATCTCAAGGGCTTTGAGTGAGAGAATCCTGCAACAAGAAGAGCAGGACCACGTTAAGAAAGGCAATGAAATTAAAACAACAATACAGGCCTTAGCAGATTACTTAGATGGTATTCTAAGGAAAAAATGGGAGGCCAGTAAATTAGCCCACTATGATTATGGGGAAGGATGTGGGAAGCTTCTCGTCTGGATATCTCGCACTGATTATACGAGAAATATAATAAAATAAATAGTAGCTAAAGATTCGGGGAGGGGATGCACAGAGAATGCAGAGATAGAACAAACATTCAAGTTTTTTTTTCAAGAGATATATACTGAGGACCTTTCAGCCTTCGAGACACAGGTAAAAGACTATATCAACAGTAAAGCACTGCCTTCGCTTTGTGATGATTCTGCACAGTTGCTTAACCAGAAAATTACCTTAGAGGAGGTTAAGGCAGCAGTTAAAAAACTAACGAGAGGCAGCGCTGACGGGTTAGATGGAATCCCCAATGAGTTTTATATATCTCTCGCCGAGGAAATTGTGCCTCTTTTGGCTAAGCTGATTGACTGTATATTTTCCGAGGAGCTGTCGAGCCCGAAGTCCTGGGACGAAGCGGCAGTTAGTTTAATTATGAAACCAAATAAAGACCCTAAAAGTTGCGAGTCCTACAGACTGATCTCATTGCTGAATTGCGATTATAAAATCTTTGCGCAATTTTAGCAAAGAGGTTGGAGCCAGTAATCAGTTCCCTGGTTCAGGCCGATCAGAAGGTTTTCATTAAAGGTCGTCAATTGCATGATTTAACACACAATCTGATAGGCGCAATTGATATAGCTTTAGCAAGTAACTTAGCTCCATCTGTTTTTACATTTGATGCTACAAACGTCAAACGATTCATCAATTCGGCCTAGGTGAGAGGTTTGTTAAAGCTATTAGTGCCATATATGACATGCCATGCAATACATCCAGCTAGCAGGCAATGTGTAATTGCAGGCCTTGGTCAGTAGAGATTGATCTATGTGAAAAAGTTTACAACCACTGGTGCTATCTGTTGTACAATGTAGTAGCTGGCAAAATTTAGACTTATGTGTACTTTATTTATTTATTTAAGTATTTATATAGCGCACTGCTACCCGAGGGCGTCTCTGATGTCACGTCAGACTGGACCTTACCATAAGTGAGTGACAGAATTCATCCTATCTGATTTTAAGCAGATTCCCTGTTTTGGACTATATGGAGGTGACAAAAGATGTCTGTGAGTGCCTAACAAGGTAGGTGTTAGATGGTAAAGGGGGGGTGAGGTTTAAGGTAACGGGGGGGGGGTTAAGCACATGGATGTGGATGTTACACATTCCCAATGGTACTGATGGTTGTTACAAGGGGCATTATGATTTTTAGGCAAATAAAACTATGTTTTTTAAATTTTTTTTATTTTATTTATCATTTTAAAGCGTAACATAAAGGTCACAAGCAAGTCACATTGCGGTCACAGCTGATGCAGATACATAGAGACAAGGTAAAAACATTCGAGCATCTGGATGACAGCGGGAGAGAACAACAATCGTGTACGGTTAGGGCCAGGGTTCCACTACAGCCACAAGGTACTTTCAGGAAGAGGAGGTATGAAGTAAGGCACATATGGTGAAAGGACTACAATATTCCCTCCCCGCGTATACGCCAATTTAAAGGTCAAGAGCATAGGCATGCAAGTTGTGACGCGTTGGGATGAGGACCCGGCATCTTAAAAAATAGAGATGGTGGTAGGAAGTGATGTACTAACCGTCAATTTGGGTGAGGTTATGGAGGTGGGTGCGTTAGCGAAGTGTGAGTTGTCACTTCGGTACGGGCAGCCGCCCATGCCATGAACGGGGCCCAGATGTCTTTGGGTCTTGATGCAGTGGGCATCAGGTCCCAGTATGCAGAGAGCATCTCCTGGCAGTAGGCGACGTCTTTTATCCACATGTTCACATTGGGTGTGTTTGAAGATCCCCAGTGTATTGCAATACGGCGCTTGGTGAGGAGGAACATCATGGCTGACAGGTGTCCAGCGCCAGGAGGGGCGCCAGCCACGTGACCAAGGGGGGCTGTGAGGGGAGTTTGGGCGTGTTGGAAGCCTGTCACTTCGTGTATAATATCAAACACCCTTCCCCAAAACAATGAGATGGGGCCGCACAGCCAAGCCAAGTGGAGGAAGGAGGCTTGTGTATCCGCACAGCGCCAGCACGTGGCGTCCGGTCGCAAGCCCATTTTATGTAGTTGCAATGGTGTACGGAATAACCTGTGCAGGTATTTAAAATGTATTAACCGCAGCTTGTAATTTGGAGATAGGAGCTTGAGTTGAGCACAGCAGAAGGCCCATTGTTTGTCAGTGGGTGGTGGGTCAAGGTCTGAGGATCATTGCGCCAGCGCATTAGGGGACGTGATCGGGGCAGTCGGTTGTGTGATATTGTAAATGCGGGTTATCAGCTTCTTGGGCGAGGGATTCGTTAATATGTTTTCCAACGAAAGTAAGGGTGAAGGTGCAGCGGGAAATGAACTGTGTATTTGCCGGCAGTTAGCCTTGAGTTGGTGATAGATTAGCAATTCCAGGAAGGGGGTGCGTGCGTCATCTGAGTTTTGTGGCCGAGGTAGGAATTCCTTGGCTGGATACAAGTCAGCGAAAGTGGATAGCCCCATCCGGCGGGCCCTTAGAATAGAGCCAGTGTCTTGCATTGGGGGGAAGCTAGGGTGGTGAGCTTGTGGCATGGACGGGGCGTATAGTAGTGGAAGTTTTGCGCGGCGTCGGAGTCCTTCCCATGCCCAGCGTAGAGTTTCCACTGTATTCATTTCTGCGTTGGGCCTTTTGTAGGTGTAGTAAATGGCGGCTGGTAGCGGCGCAGGGAAAGCGACATCCCTTTCAACTGCCACATGGGGTTGGAACGGGATGGGGTGAACCCAATAGTGAAGGTATTGAGCCTGAGCGCTCAGAGCATAGAGTTCAAAGTCCGGTGCCCCAAGACCTCCCTGTGACAATGGCAGAGTCAGGACTTCCCAGGGAATCCGTGGTTGTTTACCTGCCCAGACAAGAGAGAATGTAGACGTTTGAAAAAGGCCTGCGTGAGAGGAAGGGGAATGTTGGCAAAGAGGTACAGGAACTTAGGCAGAAGAACAAAAGTTACTTACCTGTAATCTGTGGTTCTCCAGTATTGGTATCTTTCATAGATTCACATGCCTGAATCATTCCCCGTCGTCGGAGTGGGAGTCCCACGGTACATAAAAATAGCAATATATATGCATACAGAAACCATATCCTAGGTAACCAGGAAGTAAAGTAGCCAGAAATCAAAAGGAAAAAATCCTCCACTTTCATGACTCGTCCAAGTCATTATATATAGTCCAAACTACAGCCAATCAGGCGACAGCACCACCCAGAATGTTCTCCTCAGAGGATCAGGCTCTCAGATTTTCCAGCAGAAGTGTGATCCAGAATGAAACAGAGCATAGAAAGAGCCTATGAGGGGAGGTGGGCGGGTTGCATGTGAATCTATGAAAGATACCAATACTGGAGAACCACAGATTACAGGTAAATAACTTTTGTTCTTCTCCAGTATTGGGGTATCTTTCATAGATTCACATGCCTGAATCAGAGTAGAGAGCAGTAACTCCATAACAATACTAGTGATATTATCATCACAACATAAGCATATGTATAACACAGGCAATATGTAATCACAAATATAGATATTGTTATACATCTATACACATACACAGACCGGTGACTCGGGCAGAACACTCGTGAGAGGAGAGTGGTTCTACCGGTGTTGATTCGTTTTTAAAATTAACTTTGCTGATTACTGCTTTTAATCTAACTTGCTGCTATTGAATTTGCACCATATTCGCACTTGTTTTACTTGTGTTTTAATGTGCTGGGAAGAGCTGTGTTAAGGCTCGAGGGGTAGGAGGGGCCGCGATCACTTCCGCATCTGGGCAGCGGTCTAGTTGCTGCTCCCGACGCCGGAATCGTGGCATAAAGGCGCCCGATGACGCGACCGTGCTCAGGCTGACCGGTGACTCGGGCAGAACACTCGTGAGAGGAGAGTGGTTCTACCGGTGTTGATCCGTTTTCAAAATTAACTTTGCTGATTACTGCTTTTATTCTAACTTGCTGCTATTGAATTTGCACCATATTTGCACTTGTTTTACTTGTGTTTTAATGTGCTGGGAAGAGCTGTGTTAAGGCTCGAGGGGTAGGAGGGGCCGCGATCACTTCCGCATCGGGGCAGCGGTCTAGTTGCTGCTCCCGACACCGGAATCGTGGCATAAAGGCGCCCGATGACAGGACCGCGCAGCGGACGCATGCAGCGGGCGCGCCGCTGGCGCGCCTAAGGCAAGCCCGTCTGCACACGACCGGGCCCAGGGACCAGGACCCCTGGATCTTTTTCGCCACGGCACTACCGCTATTCTAGCTCCCAGCTCCATCAGTTAAATAGCAGACTAGGAACTACATGCTATCATCAGATTGCATGTGGAAAATCCATGAAAAAGGGCACTCATTGCTCGTTTATTTTCTCCTCTCAGATAACTAGGACCACTAAGCCCCCCGTATCTATAAGGGCCTTTAAACTTCTCTTATTAAACTGTCGCTCCCTGCCCAAGCATACTACAGAGATCTCTATACTTTTAAAGGATCACGATCCAGAGGTCCTGTTTTTAACAGAAACATGGCTTAATCCCAGCTCGGAACCTGACATTGTCCAAGCGCTCCCCCAGGGGTACCAGATACAGAGAGTGGACAGGTCGACAGGCAAGGGTGGTGGGATAGCTATTGTTTATAAAGATCACCTCACATGCTGCATGCTGGGAAGCCCACTTCTGGACTGGGAGAATGTTAATTTCTCATTAGAATTTACCCCACTCCTTTCATTCACAGGCATTCTGATTTACCGGCCCCCTAGTGCGATGGGCACCTTCTGTAAAACCATGCTTGATACAGTTATTAATTTTGCCAGTACGGCAGCAAATTTTACTCTCCTCTGAGATTTTAACCTACATTTTGATGATTTGGGAGCAGTAACTGTGCTAGAACTTGCGCGGGATCTTATGGCCCTGCAGCTACCGCAAAAGGTTACGCAAGCCACCCATGTCAAAGGGCACTGCCTTGACTCTGTGTTCTCGAATCTGGAGAACCTAAAAGGGGATGTCCCTATCCCTGTCCCATGGTCTGATCATTTCCTCATTCCCCTGTCTTGGTGCCCTCGGGTCACCGCTCCCTGCGCTCAACCTTCACTAACAATGAACGGCCCTGGTCCAAACTTTCTACGGACAGCTGGGCTCATGAACTGGAAAATACCAGACCCAAGCCGAACCCCAGCCCAGGTGTAGCCAATGACGACTTTTGCAACTGGATAGAAAACTTGTTGAATGCAGTCCTCCCAAACATTTTGATGAAAAAGACGGAGGGCTCGCATAAATCCCCCAGGTACTCCTCCGAATTACGCATTCTTAAACAGCGATGCAAGGTCCTGGAAAGAAGCTGGAGGAAAGATTTTTCACCAAGTAAAAAACTGGAATATCGGAGAGCCATTGGTACTTACAAAGCAGGTATTAAACAGGCACAGACCTCCTACTTTGAGGAAAAAATTCTGTCGGCCGGTAATTCCCCAAGAGAAACCTTTATTATTATAAAGAAGCTTCTCAAAACTCCTGCCCCTTCCGTGGCCCCTGATATTTCCGGGCAACGATGTAACAAACAAGCAGATTTGTTTACCATCAAAATAGAGAATATTCTTAAATGCCTGCCTCAAATTGATGACGAATATGACTTATTAGGTGAGGACACAGATCAAGGTGCCCTGCTAACCAGACCTTTGCTGGAAACCTTCCCACCACTCACCCAGGAAACTCTTTTGACTCTGCTATCCTTGGTGAAAAGTGGGTCTCCTAGGGATCCGGCGCCTATGAACGTTTTGGTAAGGGTTGCCCCGATAATTGCCCCTGTCATTACGGATGTAATTAATGCGTCATTAAGTACAGGAATAGTTCCCTGCAATTGGAAAAGGGCCATGGTAAAGGCACTTTTGAAAAAACCCAACTTGGACCCAGGGGACTTGGGTAACTACCGCCCCATCTCCTTGCTTCCCGGGATGGCCAAGCTCACTGAAAAGTATGTCAATTCTACCCTCTCCAATTTTATTGAATCCAACAATTTGCTCCACCCCTCCCAAACGGGATTTCGACCACAACAAGGCACGGAAACTGCCTTGTTAGCGGTAGCAGAAGAAAGTAGAAAGATTCTGGACTCAGGAGGGGCATCCGCCATCATACTCCTTGATTTGAGCGCAGCATTTGACACAGTGAATCACCGTATCTTGAATCACCGTCTTAGGAAGTTGGGAGTTACTGACACCGCACTGCAGTGGCGGCGCTCCTTCCTGGAAGATAGATCCTTCCAGATATTTGAAGGTGAGATGGCCTCCAAATCGATGTCTCTGCGTTGTGGTGTACCTCAGGGCTCCTCTCTGAGACCGACTCTTTTTAATGTGTATATGGCCCCACTGGCGGCTATTGTAGCCCCCTTTGGAATCCATATGGTGACCTACGCCGACGACACCCAGTTGGTCGTTGCGCTTAATCAAGCTAAGCAGTTATCTCAAGACCTCCACTCATGCCTGGAGGAAGTTTCTAAGTGGATGGGGGCGTCCCACCTTAAACTCAATGGAGACAAAACAGAGATCATGATCCTGGGTAATCCCTCCAACGTCTCATTGAGTACTATGTGGCCAGCATGTATGGGACCAGTCCCAACTCCCAAGAGCGAGATAAAGAGCCTGGGCATCTGGCTAGACCAGAATTTGACTTTTAAGGTGCAAGCTAGGAAGACGGTGGCAACTTGTTATGGACTGCTTAGAACGGCCCGCAAAGTGCTTCCTCTTCTCCCTCCCCAAGCCAAAACAATATTAGTCCAATCCTTGATACTTTCAAGGATAGACTACGGAAATGCACTCTACTTAGGGGCCCCACTGGCAGTAACCATGAAACTGCAAACGGTCCAAAACTGCGCGGCCAGACTACTACTTGGAATATCTAATCGCCTCTCTGCGAAACCGGCCCTTTGTGCCCTTCACTGGCTTCCAGTGAAGGAAAGAATCAGCTTTAAGGCCCTCTGTATCGTCCACAAGTCTTTGCAAGGGAACGGGTCTACCTTAATCCCGACAATGTTTCGCCGTTATAAGGCTAACAGGGAATTGCGCTCGGATGAACTCCACTTGGTGGAGGTCCCAAGGATCAAGAGGGCGAGAAGTGGCGGCCGCCTTTTCTCACTCAACGCGGCCAAACTTTGGAACGCACTGCCACTTCCTTTACGCAGGGAACCCAGCCACCCTGCCTTCCGAAGGCAACTAAAAACTCTGCTGTTCCCTTGAGTGTTTCTGTTAGTGGTCACTGGTCTAGGCCAGCGCTGGGAGGCCCCCGGGTAGCCATGCGCTATATAAGTGCCCTTTTCATTTAATTTCATTTCACATATGTAGATATATATATATATATATATATATATATACGCATGTTAGAAAATAGCAAGAGGAGGAGGGAAGAACAGAGGCTCACCTTATTTAAAAAGATTACGGAGAACCGACTGTCCCACAGACGTGTCGGCATCGTTGGCAGCTTCCAAACAGTAGTGCTTTGTAAAGGTGTGCCTGCTGGACCATGTAGCAGCTCTGCAGATTTGATGAATAGGCACACCAGCAAAGAGAGCGGTAGAGGAAGAGATTGCTCTAGTAGAATGTGCTCTTGGAGTTGTCTGTAAAGGTCTGCCTGCATGTTGATGACAGAAACAAATTGCAGCAGAAATCCAACGAGCAATGGACTGTTTGGATATTGGGTGTCCTGTACGCATCTTTCCATAAGCTATAAATAGCTGATCAGATTTCCGTATTGAAGATGTCCTCTGTAAATAGAATTTGAGACACCTTTTGAGATCAAGAGTATGTAAAGCCCTTTCCGCAGGTGATTGAGGATTGGGAAAGAAAGTTTTTTAAATGACCGGTTCGTTGAGATGGAAGTCCGAAGGTACTTTAGGCATAAAAATGGGGTTAGTGCATAGCACTACTGAATCTCTGGTGAATTGAAGATAAGGCGGTTTTATAGTGAAGGCTTGAATGTCACTGACCCGCCTAGCAGATGTGAGGGCTAATAGTAGAGAGAACTTCCATGAGAGAAACTTTAAGTCTACCTCATGAATAGATTCAAAAGGATGACGCATGAGTTGTGAGAGCACAACGTTCAGATGCCAGGATGGAGGTGGACGGCGAATGGGAGGAAACATGCGAAACAATACCTTGAAGAACTGCTGAATGATCCTAGAAGAGTAAAGAGAGTTGGAACCATCCTGTCGGAATCTGGAGATAGCCGCTAAGAATACCTTAAGGGTAGAATGCAAAAGGCCTGATCTTGCCAAATGCAAAAAGAAAGGCAAAATTTGTTCCGGTTTTGCATGAATTGGATGAACATTGACGTCATGGCACCAAATACAAAATCGTTTCCATTTAAGCGTGTATGTCTTGATTGTGGAAGGCGCCCTAGCATTGGCCAAGACTTCTCTACAGTCAGAAGGAATATCTAAGTGAGCGAATTCAAAGTGCCCAGGCGCCAGGCCGCTAAGTGCAGGGATGCAGGATCCGGATGGCAGATCTGACCGTTCTGAATGGATAGAAGGTTCGGTATTGGTCGCAGCTGAATGGGATGGCATTCGGAGAGAAGGAGGAGTTCGGTGAACCAGAACTGGCGAGGCCACCTGGGAGCTATGAGTATTAGGCGACAAGGTTCCTTCTTCATTTTCCGGAGAACCCTGGGAACCAACGGTATTGGTGGAATATCTAAGTGAGCGAATTCAAAGTGCCCAGGCGCCAGGCCGCTAAGTGCAGGGATGCAGGATCCGGATGGCAGATCTGACCGTTCTGAATGGATAGAAGGTTCGGTATTGGTCGCAACTGAATGGGATGGCATTCGGAGAGAAGGAGGAGTTCGGTGAACCAGAACTGGCGAGGCCACCTGGGAGCTATGAGTATTAGGCGACAAGGTTCCTTCTTCATTTTCCGGAGAACCCTGGGAACCAACGGTATTGGTGGAAAAGTGTAGGCATAAGTCCGCGACCAGTTTATCAAAAAAGCATTCCCGCATGATCCCTTGTGGGGAAGCCAACTTGCGAAGAATGGGCATTTGCGGTTCAGACTGGTTGCGAACAAATCCAGGTCGGGCTGACCCCACTCCTGAAAAATACGATTCAAGGTTGGTTGATGGAGCTCCCACTCGTGATTGGAAGTTGTCGATCGGCTGAGGGAATCCGCGAGAACGTTGGAAACTCCCGGGACATGGATTGCTGTCAGACTTATCCGATGTTTGATCGCCCAATCACAAATTTCCTGGGCTTGCTGAGACAACAGTGCGGATCTTGTCCCTCCTTGTTTGTTCAAGTAGTGCATACTTGTTGTGTTGTCCGTCCGGATCAACACTGATGCTCCGAGAATGATGGTGCGAAAAGATTTTAGGGCTAGGAAAATCGCCAGCAATTCTAAGAGGTTGATATGCCAAGTTCTTTGCTGAGCATCCCATCTTCCGCTTGCTGTCAGTCCTTGCAGGTGAGCTCCCCATCCTTCTAGGGAGGCATCCGTGGTGATGACGAAGCTTGGAGCTTGATTAAGAATGAGCAGCCTGCTGCTACATTTTTCTTGTAAGTCCACCATAGTAGAGTGTCCCTTGTTTGAGGAGTGATGTGGATGAGATCGTCGAAGGACCCTGAGACTTGTAGCCACTGTTTGTTGAGTTCCTCTTGCAAGGGTCTCATTCTGAGATGGCAGTTGGGGACCAGAGGAATGCAGGATGAAAGCATCCCCAGAAGCGACGACTTGAACTGCCGGACTGAAACGCACTCTTTTGATCGCAGTAGCTGGGCAAGTTTGCAAAGTTTCAGTTGCCTTTCGTTTGAGACAAAGGCTTGTGTTCGCAAAGTGTCTATGGTGGCTCCCAAGAACGTTCTGTTTTGCGATGGGAGGAGGTGAGACTTGTCGAAATTGATGGAGAGGCCCAGAGATTGGAAAAGGGATAGACATCTCTGAGTATGGACGTTTGTGATGTTGAAAGAATTCGCCTTAATAAGGCAGTCGTCCAAATAAGGAAAGATTTGAATTCCTTCCAGCTGAAGGTGTGCAGCCACTGGTGCTAAGACCTTGGTAAAGACCCGGAGTGCGGAACGTAGTCCGAAAGGGAGGACTTTGAACTGAAAGTCCCTGCCAGCCACTCTGAACCTCAAGAACTTTCTGTGTCTGGGTAGAATTGGTACATGAAAATAAGCATCTTGGAGGTCGAGGGTGGTCATATGATCCCGCGCAGTGAGGAGTGGAAGGATTTCTGGCAGAGTTAGCATCCGTAAGGATAATTTTTTGAGATATTTGTTGAGGGAGCGAAGATCTAAAATGGGACGCCATTCTCCCGATTTCTTCTTTATGAGAAAAAATCTGGAATAAAAACCGGTTCCTCTTTGCAGTCGAGGGACTACTTCGATCGCTCCTTTTCGCAGCATCAAATTTATTTGGGCAAAAAGCTCTGAGAGGTGAGCTGGAGGTGGTCCTTTGGGAGGAGAATTTGGAGGACGTTTTACAAATTCTAGAACGTGGCCTCTGGCCACAATGTCCAAGACCCATTTGTCTGTTGTTATCTTCGACCAGTTTGAGTAGTAACGGGAGATTCTTCCTCCAACTTGTAACGGGGTAAGCGGTAGAGCAGGTGGCAGTTGTCACTGCTTCTTAGACGTATCACGCCCGCGGTAGGTAGACTTTCTTCTATTTTGCGAGTAGGAGGTCGATGGTTGCTGTCTGAATG
Source organism: Calotriton arnoldi (assembly GCA_963921515.1). Taxonomy (NCBI): domain Eukaryota; kingdom Metazoa; phylum Chordata; class Amphibia; order Caudata; family Salamandridae; genus Calotriton; species Calotriton arnoldi. The sequence continues at coordinate 2,361,644 of CAWUFW010001426.1, read as the reverse complement.
GTTGTTGGCACTGGGAAGAGTAACGTTGGTTACTTTGATAGGACTGATATTGTCTTTGTTGATTATAACCTCCTTGATTAGAAAAGGATCCACGGCCTCTCGCACCCCGAAAGGGCGGTTTACGAAACTGAAGTGTTCCGAGAGATCTTGCTGTCTCGGTATCCTTTTTAATGGCCTGTAGGGCCTCGTCAATACGATGCCCAAAAAGAGACTCGCCATCAAAAGGCATATGAATTATTTTTGCCTGAACCTCCTGGCGAAATGATGTTGATTTTAACTAGCCCTGCCTCCGCAAGACTGCAGCACCTGCCAGTTGTCGAAAACCTGTAGATGCAACATCCACCGATGAATCAATAATCTCAGCCGAGATTCGTTCCCCTTCCTGAAGGATCTTAAGCGCCTCTGATTTAGAGGGCTCAGGCAACATGTTGATGTAGGGAGAAATGTCCGACCACATTTGTCTATCATATCGTCCTAAGATAGCCAGTGAGTTTGCTGCCCGAACTGTCGTCGCTGCCATAGTGGACACCTTCTTTCCAATAGCGTCCAGACGTCTACCATCCCGATCTGGGGGGGCGGACAGCGGAGAGGAGGGATTCCGCGCTCGTCGTTGAGCTGCTTGGGCGATAACTGAATCTGCCTTTGTTTGACCTATCAAGCATGCAGGCGAATTGTCCGGCGCCTTGTATTTTTTATCAAGGCGGGGCAGGACCGCAGGAACAGAAGCCGGAGCTTTCATAACTTTTAATCCTTCTTGCCAAATGAAATCAATAATCGGAATAGATCGTATTTGTTTTCTTGGTTGGTCCTTAAAATCATAAAGGAAACACTCATCCTTTTTTGTTTCCATAGAAAGTAGAAAACGCTGTGTAGCCCTCTCCATAAGAAGGTGAAAACCTCCAATGTCAACAGGAGGAGAGTCGACAGGAGCAGGAGTTGAAGCGACGGAGTTTGAATCTGGTAATCATCCCATTCCGTGAGTAGTGATCTGTCATCCAATTCTCCTTCCTCTCTATCGTCATCAGAGGTGTGAGCGTCCTGAGAGTGATGTGAAAGTACAGGAGAATGTGACCTGGGCGACCTCAAAGCTGATGAAGATTGAGGCACAGGTGTGGGCGGTATAGAAGAAGCCGATTCAGATGGAGGGAAACCGCGATAGTAATCGTCCAACATGTACTGCAGATTGTTTAAAAGAGCCAAAGGCATTTTGGCCGTAGGAACTGGATCTGGAGCTGAAGGAACCGTCTCCGGACAAAATTCGTCATCTTGATCCACATCTTGGTACTTAATGAGGAGTTCAGAAGGGCTCCTGGCGGTACGGAACATATCTCCCTCATCTGACTCTTCATCATCTTCGTCAGAAACCAGTAATTGTTCAGGTAACCTAAGAGGAACCTTAGCAGGAGAGATTGTAATTGGAGAAAGTACATCCAATGAAGATCCACGTCTTTGTAGTAAAGAAGATTTCGCTGTCGACGGAGGCAACGTAGACGGCGTAGAAGATACTGCAGGCGTCGTCGAAGACCAAACCTGAAGAGCCGTACATGAAGACAGTGGTAACGTCGACGAGGCAACCGTCGACGAAGTAGTCGTCGACGAGGCGGGCGTCGATGGAATCATCGTCGACGAGACGGACTTCGTCGACGAGACGGACTTCGTCGACGAGATGGACTTCGTCGACGACACTCTTTTACTCTTCGTCGTCGAAGGAGCGTCGACGGTAGATACAAACTCTTTCGTCGATGGAACTGGTCTGACGGAGACGGATACCAGCGTCGACGGCGAAGACGCCGACGACATTATCATCTGTGGCTTCGGCGACGAGAAGGTTGCAGTCGACGTCGTCGTAGCTGCGACGGAAGGCTTAGTTGACGAAGGCGTCGTCGTCGAGCTCGTCGACGAGGGACCCCGTTTCTGAGGTAAATCCTTGTCAGAAACCTGCTTTGAAGATAGAGACTTCGTAGTCTTTCTCGGGGGCGTAGAAGGCATAGATTTAAGCTTAGAAGGTGGAAGAGCCTTTTTTCGAAGTAGAAGGCAACTCAGCACTCTTGGAGGTATGCTGTTTCTTCGACACCTTAGCCCCAGGAGAAGATAAATCTGTGTCAGCAATCCTCTTTCTAGAGGACGTAGACTGGACAGAGGCAATACTCCCAACTTCAGATAAGGGATTGTCCTGATCTTTAATCTTCTGTAGCCACAGAAGCAGACGCCCCTCTCTGTCCCTCAGAGTCTTTTGTGGGAAAGTTCTGCAGACCTTGCAGTCTCTCACCTGGTGGTCAGGATACAAGCAGTAAATGCACTTCTTGTGGGGATCTTCTGAAAACAGCCGGAGCTTCCCACAAGATTCACAAGGTCGAAAGAGAGATTTCTTTGAAGAAGACATCCTAACAGGAGATTTTCCAAAGAAAAAACTGAGAAGAACTGAGCAGAGCTCAGGGAGACTCCCTTCACACGACGTGCGGTAGAAAATCTGAGAGCCTGAGCCTCTGAGGAGAACATTCTGGGTGGTGCTGTCGCCTGATTGGCTGTAGTTTGGACTATATATAATGACTTGGACGAGTCATGAAAGTGGAGGATTTTTTCCTTTTGATTTCTGGCTACTTTACTTCCTGGTTCTAGGTTACCTAGGATATGATTTCTATATGCATATATATTGCTATTTTTATGTACCGTGGGACTCCCACTCCGACGACGGGGAATGATTCAGGCATGTGAATCTATGAAAGATACCCCAATACTGGAGAATTACCATTTTAGCTATAGCTATCCTACCCGCTAGCGACAGAGGCAATTTGGCCCAAATGGAAATTTTGCTTTCCAGCCAGGTGATGAGTCGACCATAATTCAAACGCCAAATCTCTGGTAGCTCCCTAGAGAGCCATATCCCAAGGTATTTGACCGATGTATCCGCCCAGGTCCAATACAATTGGAGCCGGTGTTAAGGCGAGAAGGGTCGATTTGGACCAATTAACTTGTATGCCTGACATGCCTCCGAAGAGGAGGATCTCGCGTAGCACCGGGTTGAGGTTCGTTTCAGGCTCGCGTATATATAGTGTGATGTCATCTGCATACATTGATATGATCAAGCCTCTGTCTGTGAGGCCTAGCCCCCTGGCTGTGTGGTGTTGGTGTATCCTGGCTGCGAGAGGTTCCCTAGCTATCGCGAATAATAAATGGGACAAGGGGCACCCCTGTCTAGTGCCTCGGGCTACGGAGAATGGTTCTGAAAGCAAGTCGGAAACTTTGAGTCTGGCAGTCGGGTTAGTATAAAGCAAATAAATAAGTTTCAGGAAGTTGGGGCTTATGCCAATCCTGGGGAGTATGGTGAAAAGTAATGGCCACTCAAGGGAGTCGAATGCCTTCGTGGCATCTAAGAACGCAGAAAGCGCGGGGAGATTGGGGTCTAATTGATGAAGCATGGAGAAAAAAGTGCGTAAGTTATGTGAGGTGGATCTCCCAGGAATGAAGCCGGATTGATCCGGTCTAGCGACGATGGGTAGGAGCGGCTGTAATCTGTTAGCAATCAATTTGGGCAGTATTTTCGCGTCAATGCTAATAAGGGAAAGCGGGCAATAAGAATTGCACTTATTTGCAGGTTTATCTGGCTTCAGAATCGTCACAATCACAGCTTCGCGCATCGTCGGGGGACGGTGCCCTATTTCGAGGGATTCTTGGTACACTTCTAATAAGTGCGGGCAAGTTCAGTAGCGTAAGTTTTATAGAAGGAGGCTGATAGGCCATCTAGGCCCGGCGCTTTATCTCCAGGTAAGCTGTTAATGACCTGGACAATGTCCTCTTTGGTGATTGGCACGTCTAGATATTCGCGGTGGGCTTTACTTAACCAGACCAGTTCGATGGAGTCCAGGTGAGTCTGCAGTTCAGAGTGAGGGCAGTCCTGGGTCGCGGTATAGAGGGATTCGTAGAATCTCCTCATCTGTCTAGGGTGGCAGATTGCCCACGTGCAGGTCTGGAGTCATCCTCCAAGAGCTCGGTGATATAAGCGGAAGTGCGTTGTTGTTTGAGTGTGTGACGCCACCTTCCGACGCGCAGAGGTACTGCTAACGAAAACTTTCCGGATCCAGTCTGACGCCTGGGGGTAATTCTAAGGTAGGGAATCTATCACTAACGTGTTTCTTTCAGATGTGTTTTTTCTGCTGGGGAGAGACCTCATGTTATTGTGTAAGACTGTAGGTCTGAATCATATATATGGTATATGTCAAAGCTTGTATGCCTATTTTTTTGATTGGAAAACCTATGTTAAAGGCAATAGACCTTTGGATAGTATTTTGGAAAGCCCTATTTAAAGCCAGTAGGAAAATATTTTGCTTCATGTAATCTTACAAAGTAACACCGTAGGTAAAGGTATTGGTGTTGGTTATGCCCTCTAACAAACACTTTGTGTAGATGTTTTGCACTTTCTCAGTTCTTGTTAGACCTCTTGGGAGGTGCTGTGTGTTATTCTACAACCTGCAAAGTAACTGTATATATTTGCAATTGTGTGCAAAGTATCTAGTTGTGTGTACATTAAAGTAACTTTTCTTTTCTAGAGAAAAAGCATTGGATAGAGATGGAGTCATTGAGTGTTACTGGTGTGTGTTGTGAGTTCGGAATTGCTAGCTGACAGTTCCTCCCCAAATCAGTCTTGAGCTGCTCTGCCTCGTTACCCTGACAGTCAAGTGGAAAAAGTGGCATTTGCTTTCAGTCCCATGGTACACAGTGCTGAGGCCCAAGGACACCAGATGTAAAAGGCCCTCATAGATACAACTGATGGCCAGAAGTAGTGTGAACCCCCCGCCTTAGCAGCTTAAGTGGGGGTAACCACTAAAAGTTGATTAGTTTTACATTGGACCCATCAGCCTGCAGGGCTACAGACAAAAGTTCATGAAACACTATATGGGAAGAGCAGGCCAGGTTCAACAGGTGGAAGGTTGAGTGTTTCTATTTAAGCGACGTTCAGTAAAGGAGAGGGAAAGAAAGATGATGCAAACAAAGAAAAAACGGAGAGAGAAATCAAAAAGAAAGTGACAAAAGAAAGAATTGTGCTTTTTAGAAACCAGACATGATGAAGGGGTGAGAAAAAAAGGGTGAAAGTAATGAAAGCTGCAAGAAAGGAAGGAAATATGAAAGGAAGGATGGTTGAAAGGATGATACGATGGATAGAAGAATGACAGATGGGATGAATAGGTTGAAGGAAGGGCAGAAGAGTGAAAAGATGGATAATATCTATGTGTTAAGATAATGTCATTGGATGGAAGAATGGATGGAAAATGGAAAGGTGAAAATATTCATTGGTGAAAGGATTGAAGAATGTTAGAGCAAATAGAGGGAATTCAAATCTATGGTAGGAATAACGAAAGGATAGATGGATAGGCGAAAGGAAGATGGATGGGTGGAAACGTGGTGGGACGGGTGGAAAGGTAGTGGGAAAGATAGATGAGTGAATGCAAGGGTGAAGGGAACTATTATCGAAGGATTGGGCTAACTTGCTTCATTCACTGTGTGTCATTAGAGGCTTAGGACCCAATTTATAATCTGGAGGCCAGGCTGTCCTCTGCTAGGGCGATGGAGTAAAATACTCAGTCACCCAGATGGAGGTCCCAATGACCAAATGTATAAATATTTGGTCAGGCCAACGGACATTCAATGTATTGACAGGAGCCATAGTCATGGAGATTCCCATCAATGCACTGGAACTTTGCCGTATGGCTCCGTCAAACATAATGACAAACTTAAAAACTTTTTATTTCCAAAAATAAAACCCAAAGTAGGATTTTCCTTTTGAAAATAAAAAACAATGCACCCCTTGCCAGGGGAGTTGTCTTCCATGGTGAGGGAGGCATTTTGCAGTTTTCACTGCCCTTACCGCCAGGGTTTTCCTGGCAGTGACGGACAGTGAAAACTGACCTGTGAGTCCGTCCATCTAAATTAGGTGGGCAGGCATACAGGTCAACCTCCGATGGCGCTTACTCCGACGGGCCATCGGAGGAATGTAACCAAGTAGCCTCCACCATGGTTACATCAAAGGTCCGCCTGCATTTGAATTGGGCAGACAGACCGTTATCTTGGCGGACAGGGTACTCCATCACCGTTGCGACAGAGTACTATTTCCGCCAACATATAAATCGGCCCCTTAGCTCAAAGTGGGGGGGGGGGTGTTCATTTTCTGGCTACTACCTTGTTGTTGCCCAGGAAACCCCAAAATGAGCTTTCTCACACTGTGGATATTGAGTGGGACATTGTCCCTTCACACACGCACTGTTCAAGTTTTCTGGCGGGCATGAACAGTTATGGCTCTGTGAGTCAGCTTGGAGTAATACCCTTACCCAGCAGTGTAACAGAGTATGTTGCTCTCATGTACTAAATGCAATCCAACCAAACATGCAGCTCACTAGCATATGACTGAAAGACAGACCACATGGTGTTTGGCCTACTATTCAAGGCCCCAAGACCTCATGAGATGGAGGCATGAGTGAAAGGCCTGATGAAGCAAAGGAATGGGAGCTCATCCAAGTGCAGTTATTCATGCTGCATTCTGGCTGTGCTGGGCTCTTAACAGCAGGCACCAAAAGTTGAGACCTGAAGCCTTTATCAAGTAAGCAGAGGTGAAGGAGAACTATTTGTGAGTTTGAGTGTTAGTGTGTTCATATAACTGTCTGTGCCTGCCTGTCAGTTAGTAAATCAGTTTGCATGCATGTGTGTATGCACACATTTAAATGAATGATTGATGTCTGGTAGGAAATTTGGCCCCTAGCAAACCGTGGCTTTGGCGTAAGGAGTCTCTAAAAGCTTAGGTTTTATGGTAGGTCAGGTATGAGGTTGTCCTCTTTTACATATGTTGGCTAATCTAGCAGCTTGATTACATGTCAGGTGGAAGAAAATTAAGACAATGCTTCCTCCTGCTAAACAAATACGTCACTTTCCCTTCCCTACTCCCCACACCGCCTCCTGCATCCCCCACCCCATGCACCAGCCCTGCATACATTTACTACCTGCTCAGAGCAGGTGGTAAATACATGTGGTTAGGTGTTACTGTAGCCCTGATATAAGGTAGCCATCCCAAGAATATTGTGGCATTCTAGGCATTATGTTGACCTTTCTTGGCATACTGTAAATATTGTGGAGCAAACGTCGATAGAGCCTTGTGAATGGATTTATCTTCCACAAACTAGGTGATTATTGTCAGCAGACTTTAGGTGTCTGTTTGGTGTGGAGCAAGCAGGAGAGAAAAATAGAGTGCACAAGAGGAGAAGGAAGGAGAATGAGACAGTAGGAGGATAAATCCAACAGTGGCAAACAGGTTGAGTATGCTGGGCCTGATGGCCAGGGCAAATCTGGAAAAGTCATATAACTATGTTTACACACTGACATACAGAGGCTGACAACCGCATGCAACAAACTTACAAGACTACTTACAATCACACAATACTGATTCGATCTTACAGAATACAAGCAGGCACATAGAGGGATGGGCACAAATGGACAAAAAGAGAGTTAGACAGAAGTATTGATGTAGATTTCATGTGCATTCAACATTCAGATACTTTGGTGATGAAGGTAATAAGTCGTCAGGTGGATACGCTATCTACCGGTGATTCCTCCCCTTTTAAATATCCCAGGTGCCAGCCTGGATACGAAAACCTTTCCAATAGCTCTTTCACACCAGTAGATGAGTCAGGCAATAAGGCAGCACCAAAGTCATTGTGACGTAACTGGAGCCATAATGCTCTGATGTCCGTTTCCCATCCATTTTTTTCTGTGCAAGGACAAGAAAGGCATCAGCTCTGCAGAGTTTTGAGAACCACAACAATATGAAACCTTATTACCATGGCTTAGGACCATCCTTCAAGATGGTGAGGATGCTATGACTGGTGAGGAATGTTCAGGTGGATAGGGTACCCATCAGAAAGATTGCTACCAAAGGAAAATAACTTTTTCTTCAAATGTATACTTCTACCTGCAGATTCTTTGCCTTCTAAATAGATTACCAAGCAGTAAATCACACGGGCAGAACTTGAAGGGATGGTCAGACACAGAAGTCATGGTGGACAGAACAAGCGAAATGGCTGTCGAGTTGTAACTCCAAATCAGTGTAGTAATGCTTAGCAAATTTATGAAGAGACAGCAATGTTCCTGCCCTGCCGGTTTCAGCGACAGGAATTCCCTTCACAAATACTCAGGGGCATATTCTCAAGCAGTTATCGACGCGTTAGCGGCATTTTTCTGCCGCTAATGCAGCAATATTCTTATCGCCCTATTCGCAAGCTATTGCTAACAGCCGTTAGCGACAGCTTTCAGGCAATAGCGGCCGCTATTAACATCGCCAACGATGTTAGCGACAACTAACGCTAATCATACGCAGTGTAGGCGTTCCCGTGCTAAATCGCACGCTAACCCCACTTTGCGATATTCTCAACGATCGCCTGGACCGGCGATGCGATTAAAAAACACACGCTAAGGCCCGTTAGCTGCTGGAACTTAAGACCAGAAAAAAGCTGGTCTTAAAAATGGGAATAACACTTGTGGCCACATCACAGCAGGTTCTGGTGCTGGACAGCGCTGCAAGTAACGTTGCAAGCGCTGCCCAGCGACAAAACTACAGTGCACGAATGCGCACCATCAATAAGATAGTTCGCATTCCTGGGCCCCAGTCATGAAAAGTGTTGCTGCGCTGCGACAAGACAGCGTTGCAACACTTCTCACTACGCCCTCCTTGCGACAGCATGGATGCGCTGTATTCACTGGACAGCACTCCATGATGCAAGTAATGACAGATACGTCAGGAATCCTGACATATCTGTCTGCGCTAAAGTCACGCATTGCTGCAGTCGTGTCACAACCATGACGCAACTCCATCAATCCATGGGGCCAGCCTATTCCTGTGGCACTGCGTCACCCTCACGCCTGCCATCAGGCAGGCGGAAGGTACTGAAGCAGTGCCGTTCAAGAGGGATGCCCGAATGTGGGCGCTGTTGGAGATCCATCGGTGGTGGTTGCGCGCTGCGGTGTCATAGTCTGGAAGCATTGGCGGAGTGTTGGTGCGGAGGGAGTTGACGAGACATCCTTCGGTGGCCTTGATCCAGCTGCAAGGGGGTGCGATGATGGCGGTGGCGTCGGGTGGGCAAAGTGAAGACGTGACGAATGATGGTCGGTCCAGGAGAGTCCGGTGTCGTGGCTGCCGTAGAAGTTCCCGCTGGCGGAGGTGACGTGCTCGACCGTGTGTCCTGCTATGTGGCTTGTTGCAGTGACTTGCTGCTTGCGTCTGATGTAGGGGACCTTCCCCAGGAGTGGTTGGTGTCCTGGTCACTGGGGTAGTCCAGGTGCAACTTGAGTTCACTGAGTAGGATGTCGTCGGTGGATGGGAGACACAGGGGTGCACTGAGGCCTACAATGGTATTGGAGAATGGTGGGCCATGGCCCGTGGGGCCTGCACATGAAGGTGCCGCAGAGGATGTTCTTGGGCTTGGTCCGGATCTGGGAGTTGAGGTGGTCCATGGTCACCCTTGGGTCATTAGAGTGCGTGGTCAGTCGGAGTGTGCTTCTGTAGGTGATGGCAATGCCTCCTCCTTGACGGTCGGGGTGCTCCTTGCGGGTGATACTGCAGCCGTCAGTGATGGCGATGGCGATGTCCGGTCCGGAGCAGAGGTTGGTCCTGGCAGGCGAGGTGGCGTCCAGGGTTGATGGCGAGGAGGGTGCTGGCGCCGTAGCGGTGGAGTGCTCAAGAGGAATGCTCCTTGGTGCTGAGCGCGGTCCAGGGGCAGACAGACGCAATCGGCGTAGCCTATGGGTTGCCTTTGGCACAGGAGACGACCATAACGCAGGCAGTGCATCGTGAACAACGCAACTCCCACAACGCAGGTGCATTTACATCGCATTTGATGACAATGCATTGAGAGGTCAGTAATGGGGTAATTTTAAGTTTACGGGTGGGTATGGGTTTCGGATGTAATATATGAAAATTGGGGTGTGTTGTGGGGTAAAATATGAAAATTGGGGTGCGTTGTGGGGTAAAATATGGAAATTGGGGTGTGCATTTGGCTCAAAATCTGATTTTTGGGTGTGTTTTGGGTGCTCAAAAAGGAATTCCAGGGTTCAGGTTTGGGGTGCAAAGGTTAGTTTTCAGTTGCACTCAGTGAAGTGTGAATAATGATCTTCATGTCTCCGCTATGCAACACCTACTCTACTGTTGCAATGTGCCTAGTATCAGTATGCATTGGAATGGAATGCAATGTTATGGCATGCGTTGCAACTACGTATGTGCCTTTGGCACACGAGTGGTACGCCCGCTGTGCATGGCCGCACAGCGTCCGCCATTGAGAAGTGCTTGGGGGGGGGGGCTGGACAGCTGTGAGGTGGTAACCGCCAGTAAGAACACTGGATGGGGCGTGGACGAGGGGATGTGTGTGTGAGCGGGTGTGGTAACAATTCAAATGTGGGAAGTCTTACCTCGAAGCCGGGTCCCGTGTCTTCGTAGCTCCTGCTCTCCTGCATCTGCTTCCAGGAAAAGGAAGTAGGCAGCCAGGCTCCCTACCCTGAGTCAATCCTAACGCTGCGATGCGGCGGTGGGAATGGTAAATGGCAACGGGACAAGTCATGCAGCCCGGGGCCGGAGGGGTGGGCATGTTCTCCATGCAGGCTGTAATGCAGCCTGCATTGCGAACAGGGTGGTGCGCATGACTGCTTTGGGCGGGCCGAGCAAACAGTCATTGCACACTTGAGTGGGAATTCCAATACGCCCATGCCATGCCCCTGTGTTTGGAGCAGTCCTACCCACCCTCCCCCCCCCCCTGAGGATACATAGCATGATCACATCAGTTAGTTATCCCTTTTTTTTCACTTTTGAATATTATTTTTTGGCTTCTCTGAGCCCGTGCTTCCCGCTTCCCCCCGCTGCTGCCCCTTTGGCCCCACACCGCTGTCCTCGTCCGTTCCCGCCTCCCAGATGAGCGTCCCTCTCCCACTTAATGGCGGCCGCTGCGCGGTTGCGCAGTGGACGAATGCGGCTGGCGCCCCAAAGGCGTGCCTAAGGCAAGGCTGTATGCGCCCGTCCGTGACCCGACCGCGACCAGCGCCAGGAACCCTGAATCTCCAGCCACCCACTGCTACAGTACAGCCACCCTCCACGCACTCAACCACGGAAAAATCAGAGACTGCCAACAGGCCTCGCCAAACACGACCCACGGCCAGTTCTCCTGCCTCCATTGCCGCAAGACCTTAACCACCACCCCGGACTTCAACCCAGCCGACGCCAGCCCCGGCGACACCCTAAGATGCATCCTCCTCAACGTGCACTCCGAGCACAAACACGGCCTGGAAACTTGAACCTACTCGACTCTCTCTCGCCCGACATAGCCTTCTTCACGGAGACCTGGACCTACGCCTCCTCCGCCCCCGACATCAACACCGCCATCCCGGACGGATACAAGATCCAGAGGAAGGACCGCCCCAACCACCCGGGATTGGGCCTCGACATCGCCCACAAGAGCACCCTCCACCTCACCACCTCCTGAGAAACATTCCCCTCCGTCGAACACCTGCACTTCCAGATCCAGACCAGCCACAACTCCACACTCCGAGGAACCCTCGTCTACAGACCCCCCGGCCCCCGGACACACCAGCCAGCCCACCATCTCCACCTGGACGCCGGTCACAGCCGAAGACACCGCCTCGACCATGAAAGGCATCCACTCGGGGGCCACCACCGACCCCTGCCCTCCTCACATCTACCACAGAGCCACGGCCGCCATCGCACCCGAACTACAACGCACCATCAACACCACCTTCAAAACAGGCACTTACCCAGATGACTGGAAGCGCACAGAAGTCAGGCACATGCTCAAAAAGCCCACGCTGACCCCACCAACCTCAAGAACTACCGGCCCATCTCGCTCCTCCCCTGCGCGGCCAAAGTTGCAGAGTAAACAGTCAACAGGGAACTGACACGCTTCATTGAAGACAACGCCATCCTCGACCCGTCCCAATCTGGATTCCGAAGCAACCACAGCACCGAGACCGCCCCCCTACTTGCTGGCACAGACGACATCCGCACCCTCCTGGAACAAGGCCACTCCGCATCCCTCATCCTACTCGACCTTTCAGCGGCCATCGACACCGTCTCCCACGGCACACTAGTCGCCAGACTACACGACGCCGGTATACAAGAAACAGACCTAGACTTGTTCCGATCATTCCTCACCGGAAGAAGCCGAAGGATCAGACTGCCACCCTTCCTCTCCTATCCCACGTTAAACACCTGCGGAGTCCCACAGGGATCATCTCTGAGCCCGACCCTCTTCAACATCTACATGGCCCCCCTCGCCGCCATCGTCCGACAACACGGCCTCAACATCGTATCCTACGCTGATGACACCCAGCTCATCCTCTAACTCACCAAAGACCCCCCCACCGCCAGACTCAACTTCCAGAAAGGAATGCAAGACGTCGCAGTCTGAAGCTCAACGCCGAGAAGACAGAAGTCCTCGTCCTTGGAACCACCCCTTCAGCATGGGACAACATCTGGTGGCCAACCGCCCTCGGAAGCCCACCTACCCCCTCGGACCACGCCACACACCTCTGCATCGTACTCGACTCATCCCTCACCATGAACCGACAGGTCTAGGCCGTCACCTCCAGCTGCTTCAACACCCTCCGCATCCTCCGCAAGTCCTTCTAATGGATCCCCCCGGAGTCAAGGGAGACAGTCACCCATGCACTCATCACCAGCAGACTGGACTATGGAAACACACTCTACGCCGGCATTTACAAGTCCATACTCCGCACACTCCAGACATTACAGTACACCACCGCCAGACTTGTCCTCGGCATTCCCCGGCACAAACACATCAACCAACACCTACGAAGACTCCACTGGCTCCCCGTGGAGACAAGAGTCACCTTCAAAATCCTCACTCACACCTACAAATGCCTACACATCAACGGCCCCAAATGCCTCAACGACAGTATCAACTTCCACGTCCCCAAAAGATACCTCCAATCTTCCAACCTCGCACTGGCCAAAACCCTGCGCATCCACAGAGCCAGAGCAGGTGGAAGATCCTTCTCCCACATTGCAGCCAAGATCTGGAACGAGCTACCGGCAGACATCAGACGCACCCCCTCCCTGTACGCCTTCAGGAAGACCCTCAAGACCTGGCTCCTCGGCTAACAGATCTGCGGACACCCCCCCGCCCCTCAGCGCCTTGAGAACCTCACGGGTGAGTAGCGCGCTTACAATTCCCCTGATTGATTGATTGGGTCATCATCATGTGATGATTGTTCCTCTTCTGCACTGCTTGAGGTAGTGGGGCAACGCTCTTCCGCCATAGCGGTGGAGCCACCACTGGGGGTGCGTCATCTACGTGTGATAGTCCTGAGCGACTCGCCCCCTGGCCCTCCTGCGCTACGCGTCCCACCTTCTCCTTACCTGGGCATTGACAGCGTGGCCCAATCCACTGCACTCTTTCCAAATCTGTGACTCAGCCAGCAGGAGCCTCAGCCAGGTGTGATTTCACTAGGCTGGGTACAGCAGTCGCTGCCTAGTCCGCTGGTGGACCTCCCGATGCAGTTGATGCAGCAGGGCCCCCTTAGGCGTGAAGTTGCAGCGCTCACGCCACACAAGTTCGACGTAGCACAGGGGCCTCACCCTCCGCAGCGTACAGCCAGGCCAAGATCATCCGGACTGTGATGCAGAGATGCGCCGCACAGCATTGGTAATCCTCTCCGTGCACCGCGGTGTAGTGGTGGATCAAAGTATGCGATGCAGACCTCCCTACGTTGGTGCGCAGGAGCGCCTCTGCCATTCACAGCTCCAAGGGGCTCATGGCGGTCTTCTCACACAGGTCAGCAACGTGTCTCCGTGCGACCTGCCAGACTTCACCACCAGGTACGGGAGATCGTCGTCCATCAATGTCTACCGCCACGGCTCAGCTACTCCACAGCTCCTCCGCATCACACTCCAGGCTCCAGACGCAGGTCCAGCGAGGCATCCAGGCTCCAGACGCAGGTCCAGCGAGGCATCCAGGCTCCAGACGCAGGTCCAGCGAGGCATCCAGGCTCCAGACGCAGGTCCAGCGAGGCATCCAGGCTCCAGACGCAGGTCCAGCGAGGCATCCAGGCTCCAGACGCAGGTCCAGCGAGGCATCCAGGCTCCAGACGCAGGTCCAGCGAGGCATCCAGGCTCTCATCCTGGTTGTTGGCTGGCTTGCAGGGGTTGTTGATGTGTGCTGCACTTGGCCCTGGCTGCTCCATTCTGCATGTTGTTGTTTTTAATGCCTATTTCCAATTAGGGGGTCACTGATGGGCTATTTATTGCATTAGAGGCAAGAAAGCTCACATTGGGCTGACTAACGTGAGTTTTTTTATCGCTAATCGGCCTATCGCTGGTTTTTGCACGCTAACGCTGGTTTCCCTATCGCCATCGCGCTAATGTTAGCGGCAGTTTTCACCGCCGTTCCCTGGAAATATGGCCATGTAGCAACGCTTGGTAATAAGCCGTTAACATGGCGATAATTTTCAGGGTTAGGCGGCGATAAAAATACTACCGCTAACTGGCCTTAGCGATAACTATCGCCAGGGCTTGAGAATATGCTCCTCAGTTGGAAGATTAGCCCTGGTGAAATGCGGCCTGATGCCCTCAGGTGTTGCTTTTCATGCTAGAGCATAACACATTTTAATACATAGGATGAGCCCCCTCAAAAGATTCTCTTTTTAACACCTTTTCCCTTTCTGTTAACTACATACCCAACAAAGAGCTGGTCAGTGACCTTGAAATCTTTTGTGTGGTCAATATGAGACACTAACTACAATTGTGAGATCTGTGTAACCTCTCCTCCTTGGAGGAATGGGGAGGGATGGAAAAGAAAGCAGGGTAGTGTACTGACCAAGATGAAATTGGGTCACTATCTTCAGAAGGAAGCAGCTCTGGTTCAAACAACCAACTTGTCAGGGAAGTAAACAAGTAAAAGCCTGTTGGAGTTTACAGCCTCTGCCTTTCCCATGGCCCATATACTGCCAAAGCAGCGGGTTTTGTGGTTGCTGCTGGTGGGTGCTGTGGCTGATGTTGGTGAGAAACTGAATCCACATTCAAAACCTCAAAATTTCCAAAACTAATGGTAATGATGTTGGGGATT
This sequence comes from Calotriton arnoldi, assembly GCA_963921515.1. NCBI lineage: Eukaryota > Metazoa > Chordata > Amphibia > Caudata > Salamandridae > Calotriton > Calotriton arnoldi. The sequence goes on along the minus strand of CAWUFW010001426.1, from coordinate 2,346,519 downwards.
ATAGACTTAAAGAGGGTGCTGTCATGCTGCTGGTCTCAAAATGTTCTATGGCTGAACAAAAAGTCTGAACCTCTAGGCTCTCAGGTGACAGATGTATGGATAAGAAACCTGTGTCACCTAGTTCAGGTTAATTGAGTCTATCTATTGTCCAACTCAATGCTGGTGAGGAAGATGGCATATCCCAAGCCGCAAAAACTTGATTCAGCAGGGCAATATTAAAAGGTCTAAGAAATGTCGGATAGCTGAGCAAAAGGGTGGAGCACCTATGTCAATATATTTGCTTTCGTTCCCACTGAGGGAAGTGGAAGTTCCAAGACCTCAGCCTCCTTCCTGGCTACAGTGTGCTAGAGAGCACTTCTGGAGGAGAGGGTCCTGAATGATTTAACATCCCGAATTCAGGGGATGTGTCAATGCCACAAGCTTTCCCAAGGTCCTGGAATTCGATAGAAATAGGTGGCAAATATTGAGATATTTCACCCATGTCAACAGTTCTTGACACATCCAGTGGGTCGGAATCACTGCAAAACAGTACATGTATCATCTCCCAGTGGGACAACCCATGTGCCTGCTTCTCTCTATTCTGATGCTACTCCGTGAGACATTGTGCCTCCCTCTGGAATTTGATAGGCATCCTTGTGGGCTCAGGAGGGGGAGGTTTTGCCTTGGGAAGCTCTTTCTTCAGGCTCATCATCGCTGGTGCTGAAGTCATTAGCACCGAAAGTCAAGCAGGCATCGGAGTCAGTGGTGTCAAAGATGGTGCTGGGTGCCGTGGTAGTGGAGCAAAAGGCAGTGCCACAGGAAAGTGCTGAGGCAGGAAGGGAGCAAATGGCGCAGAGGGGAGCCTCACAGCGGCAGTCCAAACGGCATTCAGGAAGAACATCGTGTACTTTCATAGAGTAGGGAACTTCAGAAAGGCCTTGGGGCACTGGCCATGATGGTGGGTCCTGTGGTAGGAAAGGAAGCAGCAATGGTCCAGGGTCAGCTGGTGCTGGTGGCATTGGGTCAAAAGAGGGAGAAATCTAAATCAACTCTAGTTCAGAAGACGACTCAGTGGGGGTCGGAGACCATTGAGGGGATTTACATTTTTTACATTTGTCACTGTCAGCGTGTCTCTTCTTTTTATGCTTGTGTCTCTGCTCTCATTACGATTTCGAAGCCAGAGACCGCAGTGACCTCTAAGGGTTTGGAAGTTTCTCTTAACCCGGTCAGTTGTCATCATTGACCATGGCAAGAGTTTTACCTTCCTCTCTGTAATGGCCTTGGGGTGCATACTCTGACAATACTCACATGACCAGCAGTTGTGGTCAGAACCGAGGAATCAAAGGCAGATGTTGTGAGGGCCAGTCATTGACATCTGACCCTCAGTCTCAGCAGGGCTTGAACCGTAATGGCTGTGGGAGGGGGCAATGCACCTAAGAAGTTTTCACAGAAAATTTAGAAGAATTGCTGACAGGAATTTTGAAGAGCAAGCACCACACCTGCCTCAAAGGTGCAGAAAAAGTGAACTGGCGTCAGGGTAGCTGCATAGGTGTTCTATGGCTCCTGGGACATCACAATGGCGTTTCTTCCAGTGCCATCTCATTGTGTGCGGCCCCTACCAGAGTAGATGCGCTATTGGAAAGGTTTCCAGATTCAGTGTGACACCTGGGATATTCAAAAGGTGAGGATTGTGAAGGTACTAGTATCCGGCAGAACTCAAATTTTAGGTAGACGAAAATCACTGTCAGTGCCTAATCAATCCGTGGCCTCCCCTTAGGGAAACCACTTTTACTTGCTGATGGAAAGCTTAGGACTATAAACCGACTCAATCACTGCCGTTTTAGGAACGGTCATGTGTCAATAAAAATGCAGTTCTCTCCTCGTGTCCATTCTATCCTTTACTCCTATGCTAAAGTAATACATTTTTAAGCAGACAGCCGTCTTACCTGATTGAGGTGCTACTTGAGCTGCATATCCAACCATTCCTAGCAAATAGAAAAAAAATGATTAATAAGTATTATATAAGGTACACCAACAATAAAAAAATCAATGTGCTACTGGAAAACAACCGTTTAGGGACACGCAAATCCACAATAACGGAATGTACAGCACTGTTATGTAATCCATTTCTGTACACTGATTTTTAGCCAGGTCTTTAAAGCAAGTATTTGGGCAGTGACTGAGTGACGTTCTTTGACCATATTTTCGTTTATACCTAGTGACCCCAGTGAAATGAAAACAAATGACCAAGACTGAACAATCAAGACTTACCAAAACCTGATGCACCCAGACTTTTGACACAATCCAATCCTGGCTTACTGACTGATCACTCCCCCCTTTAGGCAACATTTCTGTACCAGTAGAACTGTGTAACAGTCAAACAGATAGATCAGTCTTTACACACATGGGATTTTTATTCTTGAATGTGGCAGGTATCCGTAAAAATCAACACTAGAGAATGCCTAGATTTTATAGCAATTTTTCATATTCTCTGCTTACAGGGGTCTTGGCTTTTAATGGTTACAGACCATACCATGTCCCAGCTGTCGTGTCTAGCCACAGTAGACCGAAGGGAGGGTTATGCAGTTATTTTTCCAATTATCTCCCCTTTACTAAAATAGCCATGGTAGCTCATAATTTATATTACCAGATGATTGTATGCGAAGTTTCAAGATCCACCAAGTTAGCAGTGATTATTTACATCGCTTGATATAATTACCGTCCTTCGATAATTACATAATGACTTAGTGCTTCCTTGTATAGGAAATCAAAAGGACCAGATTATTCTGTGAGGTGGTGATTTAAATACATATTTGTGCAAGATGCCTTCCAAAAAGGTATGCATTTAACTAATTCTGATAATCTCGCACAATCCCATTACTTACTTAACTGTTACAGGGACAAGTTGAATAATTTATTATATAGGCTAAACTTGGCGTTTTTAATGACATTTGCTCTCCTCGTGCCCCATTTAAGTATACCTTTAACGACAGAGGTGATAACGGCGTCATAGATTTTTTGTTATTCTCTAGTCGTTTTTAGGTCTCGCCCAGGCAGCGCTTGCGCTTTCTCTTCGAGACATGCTGTATTCAGGATATGTGAATAAAGCTCCGCCTTCTTCCTGCCCATCTTTTTAATTAACTCCTGTACCTGTCCTTTGTAAATGGTGGCTTTTCATTGGTTATTAGGCTTTGTAGTCCCTCCTTAGTAACTCCCTGTCTCTTTTTGTAACCTCCCATGAGAACACCCTCCTATTCCATGTGTTGTTATGCCCTAGGTTTTAATTACAGCCTTAAGGCGCTATTTTTTTTAAAGGCCTTCGGACAGGACACTCACTTGGTCTTAAACAAGGTTAGCAGTGATTCTCCGAGCTGGAGGATGGTGCTACGAGCAGCAGACAACACCTTTCACAAATGGACAGGCTTCTAAAAATAATCGCAGAGAAGGACGAAGACCTAGAAGCTCGTTCTCGGAGAAACAACGTCCGCATTTTAGGCCTGGCGGAATCAACGATTAATGGTCGCATGGAAGACTTCATTGAAACCCTTATCACTAAATTGTTCGGAACAGAGGCGTTCTCCGCTCATCTTATCGTGGAACGTGCACATAGGTCTCCGACAGCCCGCCCTGCACCGGGGCTGCCTCCACGTCCTGTCATAGTTCGATTCCTCAACTACCGAGACCGGGACACCTTACTACGCCTGGCGCGGGAGCGGCAGAAGGTTGAATATGAAAACACGGTCCTGTTTTTCTATCCAGACTTCACCCAAAATGTGCAAGAAGCCAGGAGGAAATTCACGGCTGTCAAAAAAAAGCTACAAGCCCAGAGCATACCGTATGCTATGCTGTACCCGGCGAGGCTGCGCATCTCACACCTGGGAAAGCAACATGTGTTCCAAAATCCACAACAAATTGAAGACTACCTCAAACACCACCATGGGAGGTCGCCGGCTAAGTTGCCCACTGGGGTGGGCTCTAGATCGCCGTCGCCACTGCTGGAACCGGAATGAACTCGAGCATCCAGTTGTCCTTGAAATTTAAAATGGCTTGCTGGACTCTATCTGGAACTCTCCTCAAGTTTCCGCCATCTCTCACTCTATTGTAGTGATTCCTGAATATGCATCGCCTGGAACTTTGCCCTCCTCCCGTCACTGGTTCCTGTCTTGCAGTTGCAGGGTGATAGGCGGGTGGAACACCTGGAGGGCAATGGCAGGTCGTGTGCCCCTAGCTCTACCCACAAGGGAGTACCCCCTTTGCCATGATCTTGCTTGGTTTCTTGTTGTTTCTTTAGCAGTAATTGGGAGGGTCTTTATGCCCGACAAGTTGGGGAAGTCGGTGTGGGTGGAGGGTGGTATTGTTTGTCCTGCTATCACATATGATTCACATAGGGAATACGTCAAGTACACCGAATATCGGATTTTTTCCATCCACCTAGCGCACTTTGCTAGCCTCTATATTCGCTGCCAGCCGCACTCAGCATAGTATAAACTGCATCACCTGGAACATCCAGGGGTTAAATAATCCTCGGAAAAAGAGACAGGTCCTGGGATATCTGGAGAGACACAATGTTAGTTTGGCCCTGCTGCAGGAGACCCATCTGGACCCGTCGGTGCCCTCTACCTTCGCCAGTAGGTGGGCCTCATCGCGCTGCTTTTCCTCCTATTCCACTTACTCCAGAGGGTTTGCCATTTTGATTAAGCGTGGTGTCCCCTTCTCTTTGGGTGGTACTGTCACAGACGCGCAGGGCCGCTACTGCCTTGTGTGGGGGCGGCTAGCCTCTCAAGACGTAACCATAGTTAATTGCTACGGCCCCAATGTCGACGACCCTACCTTCCTCAACACATTATGGGGGGAAATCTTGTCCGTAGGTTCCACATACTTCTCTGGGGGGGTGATTTCAACACCGTTGTGAACCCTGAGATGGACAGATCCCATCCCATGGCCTCTCACTATTCTCATATGCAACAACAGCTCACAAGCATTGTCTCAGACAATTACCTTCTCGATGGCTGGAGACACATACATCCTACGACTAGGGAGGGTACACACTTATCTGCAGTACATTCCTCGTGGTCCCGCCTGGACTACTGGTTCATTTCAGTTGGCATGGCCCATTGGATCGACACGACTATCCACCTGGCGAGTACATTTTCAGACCACTCTCCAGTGAAGCTTATACTCAAGCCCCCGCCAGTGCATTCCCCCTACCTCAGTTGGGGTCTCAACCCTTTACACTTACTGGACACGGTGTTTAAAACAGAGCTCGAACAAGAAATACAGGACTACTTTGTGCGAAATGTTGGCTCCGTCCCTAGTCTTACCACTGTATGGGAGGCTTTTAAAGTTACAATTAGGGGCTTCTGTATCGCCAAGGGGGGAGGTGTCTTGAAAGACATCCGCCGCTCCCTGACCCGATTAGAACAGGACATTAAGCAATTGGAGCTGACGTTGGGTGAGGGGGGTGGAGACGAGGCCACTAAAGCTCAAATACGAGATAAATTGACGGAATACGCAGACACGGCCGAGCGCGAATGTAAATTCCGGGGTAAATATCATGTCGCTCGTCAATACGGAGAGGGTGACCGCCCGGGAAAGGTCCTCGTGGGCTTAGTGCGACAGCCACGGTTTTCTAACTACGTGGCGGAAATACAGGGCTCAGAGGGTGAGACACACAGGAACCTCCCCGAGCAACTACACACATTTACGCAATATTACAAATCTCTGTACACAACCCATAGGGAGCAACCGCTTGACCTCACCGCTTACTTCGAGGATACTGCTCTGGCCTGGCTGGGGGATACCCAACGCGAATTTCTGAGTGCTGAACTGGAGCTAGATGAGATTACAACTGCGATAATGCAGATGAGATCAGGGCGCGAACCGGGATCAGACGGGATTCCCATAGAATTTTATAAGACCTACTTGACACAGCTAGCCCCCATACTTAAGGAGGTCTTTTATGAGGCCAGGGAGGAGGGTCGACTTCCGTCCACCATGAGAGAGGCCTTGATTACCTCCCTACTGAAACCTGATAAGTCCCCCAATCAATGTGAATCCTACCGCCCTCTATCTCTAATCAATAGCGACACAAAAATACTGGCCAAGGTTCTCTCTAACAGGTTAAACCTTCTAATGGAACGTCTGGTCCTCCCTGACCAGTCGGGGTTTATACCTCATCGAGCGACATCCCATAATCTCCGCACCCTGCTCACTATACTACAGGACATTGACCCCGGCAGCAACGCCGCCGCGGTTTTTCATCGATGCCACTAAGGCGTTCGACTCTGTAGAGTGGGACTATCTCCTTGGTACTTTGCAGTATATGGGAATGCCCCCGGCATTTCTCGGGTGGATAGAGCTATTGTATCAACAACCCACGCCCACTGTCCTTCTGAATGGCGCGCGATCATCTAGCTTTACTATTACCAGAGGCACCCGACAGGGGTGTCCCCTCTCTCCCATACTGTTTGCGTTAGCTATAGAACCCCTGGCCGCTAAAATCCGTCAACACCACAAAGAACGCACCCTGATTTACCCCTCTAGACAGCTAATCATATCCCTGTATGCGGACGATGTCACTCTCTACATAACCAACCCCCAAGTTAACCTCAACCCCGTCTTGCGAGAGGTGATTAAGTTCGGGGCCATTTCGGGCATAAGCGTCAACTGGTCCAAATCGGCGGTTTTCCCTCTCACGGATGGGACAGCCCAGTTTTCCATGGACTTCCCCTTGGCATGGAAGGCGGATGAACTTAAATACCTGGGCATAACAGTCACTAGACATAGAGAGGAGCTCATGCGCGCTAATTATGGAGTTACCTTGGTAAAAATCACCGACACCATCACTAAGTGGTTGTCCTGCCCCTCTCGATGGCAGGAAGGATATCCCTAGTTAAAATGATACTACTGCCTAAACTCCTCTACTTGTTTACTAATATACCATACAACCCATGCACACAATTCTTTGCCGCTCTCCGGACACAAATGATACGCCTGGTATGGGGAGGCAAACAAGCCCGGCTAAGTCTAGCTACCCTGACTCTTCCTTTCTCTCACGGTGGGTTCGAACTACCAGACTTTGAGCTATACTATCACAGTGCGCAGGCCCATTTCGCCGTCTACTGGCTTCACCCACCCCCCTTCATGCCCCATCTGGCGGTGGAAGAAGGGTACATGGCCCCTGTCCCTTTGTCAGGGTTTCTGTTTACATCAGGGGTAGAGCGTGATCGTGGACCCTCCACGGTAGTCAACACTGTTAAGTCCTGGAGAACGATAGCTGATAGATTGGGCGTGCCAATGCTGTACTCCCCTAGGATGCCCCTGCTGCGACATCCCTCTCTACAGGTAACCACTGAGCGACAATGTAAGCTAATGCTGGAAAACCTGCACTACACTACTTGGGGTGACTTATTCCTGGGAGGCACCTTCCGCACCAGGGAGCAATTCTTCGGGGCGCACACACCCTCCACCATGGAGCTGTTTATGTTCATTAGCCTTCGACAGAGTGTGAGGGCGGCCAACCCGACCTTCCCAGCGGAACCGCCTATACTCCCCCCTCTTCACGCCCTCCTACAAGATGTACCCCCCGGCCATGTCACATCTTATCTCTACCGCCAGGCCCAGCTAAAGCCAGGGCCCCAGGCCCCGAAGGCGCGGCTGGAGTGGGAACACGACATCGGTCGGCAATTGACGGATGACCAATGGGAATTCAGTTGCAAACAGACACAAGCTATCACTGCAAATAGCCGCTTGAGGATAATACACTTTAAGTTTTTACATAGGATATACTATACCCCAGCCAAACTACACAAATTTAAGCTTAGAGCAGATGATAGATATGCCAGATGCAAGAGCGAGGGCACGGACTTTCTGCACCTTGCCTGGCTATGCCCATCCATACAACAATACTGGGAACAAGTGTTTAGTGGAATGTCCAATATGATCCACACACCACTGCAGATGTCGCCGGAGGTGGCTCTCCTGGGCTGTGTGCAGGACTTTGCCCCCGCGCATAAAAAATTTGTCGCCTTAGGGTTTTTAATTGCGAAACGTAAGGTGGCGTGCCGCTAGGGTAGAGGCCGCGCCCCAAAATTTAAGGAATGGATGCATGATCTCACCACATGGCAGGAGCAATCGCTCAGATATGCTGAATTACTCCCCCCTACCTCCGCTCCTAAGAATATATGGAGCCCCCTAACCACATACTTGCTAACCACAGCGACAAATACTCCCAATAACGGGGATGCCCCGATCGGTGATGGGACTCACTCAGCTTCTCCTCCCATCCCCCCGAATCACCTGCAGTAGACTTCTGGCACACTACATTACGGGATGCAGCGGGGAGGGATGGGGTGGAATGTGGGAGCTGGAAGTGAATTAGAGGGGGGTCCACCCGACGTATAGTCCCGCAGGGGCCCAGAATTCCTTACTGTTTCTGCAATTCCCCGGACAAGGGCCAAGACGTCATCAATGCATAAAGTATGTGATGCTGATAACACCATGTTAATGCTAGTAATGATGTGTTTCCTTTTCTCCCCCTCCCTCTTGTTAATTGTAACGCAGGATCGGGTGGGGTATGCTTCTTTGCTAGGGTTTGTTTTGGGGGATATTAGATATAATTGTTCTCAGCCTTATATTTGATGACGCCAAGAAGTTCATTGTCCAAACAGATGCATCTGAATTGGGGGTAGGGGCTGTACTGTCACAATTGAATGATGAAGGTCAGGATCAGCCAGTAGCTTTTATTAGCAGAAGGCTGACCCCTAGAGAGAAACGTTGGTCAGCCATAGAGAGGAGGCCTTTGCTGTGGTTTGGGCTCTGAAGAAGTTGAGGCCATACTTGTTTGGTACTCACTTCCTTGTTCAAACAGACCACAAGCCCCTCCTATGGCTAAAACAAATGAAGGGTGAAAACCCCAAACTGCTTAGGTGGTCCATTTCCCTACAGGGGATGGACTTTACAGTGGAACATAGACCTGGGAGTAACCATGCCAATGCCGATGGACTCTCTAGGTATTTCCACTTAGAACATGAAGACTCAACTGGTCAAGGTTAGTTTATTGTCCCTGCGTTTGGGGGGGGGGTTTGTGTAGGAGAGTAGGATCTGCTTCACATGGGTACCCCCACTTTTTGCTGATGCTTCACTGTTTTTCGACTTTAGTCTGGCTGGGGCACTGCTAATCAGAACCCCAGCCTAGCTGCTTCCTCTCTAAAATGGTTTCCATGTGCCTTAGGCACATCTCTGATTGGAATCTGGAGTGCCCTTATAAGTCCCTAGTATATGGTATACTATGTACCCAGGGCATAGGTACCTCAGAGGCCTACCAGGGGCTGCAGCATGTATTGTGCCACCCCTGGAAGGCCATCCAAAATGACACCACAGGTCTGCTACTGCAGCCTGGGTAAGGTGGTGCATGCACCCCTTAGAGTGGTATAGGCTACCTATATCACTACCATTGCACACACATATAAACCTATAAGTCACTCCTATGGCAGGCCTTAACAATCCTGAAGGCAGAGTGCTTGGTTTTTATGTGAGAGGGTGCCCCTGCATGAGCAGAGCCCCTCTGCAGCGTTCGAGTCCCTCCTCTGATGCTGTTTGTGGTACAGCCTGACCATATACTCTTAAGTGCATTATATCCTCGCGGTACAATGCTAACTTTGGACTGGCTGCACCAAAACATGTTGTGTTTGGTGTCAAACATCTTGGAATACTACCCCCCCGCCAATCCTGGCGGCGGGGTAGCATTCCACCCTTCTAGAGGAGAGACATGTACACACCGGGCTGCCCGGTAACTTCTTTCCAGAGCCCTGGCATCACAAAATGGATGCCGCTGCCACAGACACGGGTCTGGTCTCTTGCTGCTGACTGAAACTCCGGCAGGGGAGGCCTGGACAATAGGTTTCCTGTCGAAGGGAGGTGTAACCACCTCCCCAGACAGGATAGAGTGTATTGGGGCTGGGCGGGAGCACCCTCTGGTGCTTTGAAGTCCTGCACTGGGGGCACATTTGGTGTCCCTGTGCATATGCCAGATCAAACCGGTTGCAGGGGCTACCTGCCCCTGCTCTGGCGCGAAACTGGACAAAGGGAATGGGTGTAACCACCCCTCTTCCCTGACCCTCCCATAGGTGGGTCCCCAGAGTATGTCCAACCCCCTAACTTAGTACAAGTATGGGACCCCAGTCCTTAGGACTTTAGATATCCCTGGACGAAACTCTGCAACTGAATCCTGGAACTTCGACGCTCTACTCAAGATTAGAGGACTGAAGAATCTCCCTTGGGGTCAAGGAGTGACTCCCCTGCTTGGCAGGCACCAAAGAAGCAATTGTCCGGTCTGCATCGCCGAAACTCCCGCCGGACGCCGAAGTCTTTGCATCACCAGAGGTGGATTTCCAGACTTCCCCGAGGCTGCCCTGAGTCCCCAGCAAAGCTGAGGCCCGTAGCTATCGTGGGTAACGTGGAACCGTGACCCCTGGACACCGAGCACATTTGCAAGTGCATCCTCTTCCTGGTCTCCCACGAAGTTGTGCTTTGGGCTCCAAGTAGCCCCCGCCTCCAGCACCGACTGCACCGAAGATCGCTGGCCTCCACTCCACGAGTGTCCTGCAAGCCAGCTCCAAGTGCGTCCACTCGAGGCTCCTTCGCGGTCGCTAGTCCGTTGGCTAGTGGGCCCTCCCGAAGGCAACTCTTCTTCTGCTTGGGCTTCCCTGGTTCCTCCAGACGTGCCCTGACTTACCCTCGCTGGGTGAGTCCCTCAGACCTTGCTGGTCTGTACCACCGTCCTTCTTCTATTTCCACGTGACTTGCCGTTGCCAAGGCTTGTTGGGTCCAATCCGGTCGCCGACACCCCAGCAATCGACAGACGTCGGTGGGACAGCTCGAATCCAGCTCCTGGTCGTCGTCAACGCCTCCTGGACCTCGTGGCTGAAGAGTCAAGACGACCGTCAACCTACCTGAAGCACCCGACATCGGTGGGCATCTGCTCATCGCCTTCCTGGTCACTGGCTAGTGACCCAGACTCTGTCCCCTCTGCTTTCAGGTTCTTCAGATCTTCGATCCACCTTTGGATCCACCCGAACACTTTCGACTTGGTCGCCAGCAGCACTTTGCAGCAGATCGCCATTGAAAACGACGACGAAACCCGACCCCGAAAGGCACCTATGCACCCGGCTTCCCTGGATGAGGTAACACGAGTACTCCGGTGCTCCCGTGGGTATTGACTCTAGAACAGCCTAGTTCTAAAGGGGTTTGCTCCAAGTCCTCCTCTAAGTGTCCTTTTTCTTTAAAACTCCAACCGCGACATTCCCCATAGAAGTCAACGGCGGCTCGCGGCTGTGTTCTCACACTGCACGCGTCCCCCGTGGGTCCCCTGTGTCACTACCTTGGGTGGTTCCTTGAGGGCCAAGCACTTCTACAGGCTCTAGGCCTTGTGTCTAGCTCAGTCGTGGTTCTTATACCACTTACCACTTTATTGGTATATGGTTTGGTACGCCCCTAGGGCTCAAACGTGTATTTGTGCTATTACTGTTGATATTCGACTTGTAACTTATGTACTTCGAACTCTAGCCTCATAAAGAGACTAGAGGGGTGTGTTTAAGACTAAATACATATATTTTAAATATATACCTGGTGTGATCCTCTTTCATTTGGTCACTCGAGATTATAGACTGGTAAAACAAGCTGCTTTACATTCCTTCAAGACTTAGCCTGAAGGCTGCTCTCCATAGCTACCACTAGGATAGCTTTCAATAAAGGTTGTCTTTAACCTATCTCCAATAAGGGGTTGTTTGGACTGGTGCAAGGTGCCCACTATAATTAGTGGACAGCATATACCAGGCCAACTTCTCACATCCATGAACTCAGATTGGGACCGGGAGTGACAGTGCGAGGTAGCAAGCAGAAAAAAGAAAGATTTTATAGACTACATGACTACGCTCTATGCACCAAAGGTGACCGCCTCAGAGGAGGAGGTGGGAGACTTTTTGCCAGACTGCCCCGTGAGACCCCTGAGCCCGGCCCAGGGACGGGCATTAGAAGCTGAACTGACTGGATCTGAGGTTGCATTGGCACTCACACAAATGTAAACCGGGAAAGCCCCAGGCCCAAACGGACTACCCATTGAGTTTCTCCACAAAATGTCCAGCAGAGTGGCCGAACCTTTAATCTTGCTTTACTTGGAGGCTTTTCGCACTGGGGAACTACCTGCGGACATGCGCACAGCAACTGTAGTCTTTATCCCCAAGGTGGAGAAACCCCAAGACAAGTGTGACTCGTACAGACCAATCTCTCTACTTAACGCAGACACCAACAATTTAGAAATAATAATAAGCTACGCACGGTGGTGACCGACCTCATACACACGGACCTAACCAGGTTCATGCCATATCGCTCGACGAGGCGAGGCCGAACTTGAGGAACCTACACAACAACATAACCCAGACCGATGGGAAAAGGGACTCTTGGGCTGTTGTTTCATTAGATGCCAATAAAGCTTTAAATTCGGTGGAATGGCCCTTCCTGTTCGCATTGCTAGCGAGGAGGGGATTCAGGTTCACTACATTTTGAAACCGGTCCTAGGATGCTTGTTTCCAGTCCAGGGAGGACATGGCTTGGCAGTTCGGGCTGGACTGTTCCCATGAGGCACAGGGTCAAGACTGATTTGCATATGGCCAGGTCTAAACTGGGGTGGCATGGTGAGCAAAAGAATGATGGATTTAACCCAGATCTCTTGACTGGGGGTGAATGTTTTGATTTGTTCTGCATTCCGTCCATCAATTGTGTGTCTTTCGCTACATCAGGCAGGTCAGATTGCTGTATATATGAGCACAAGCTAAATTGAAACTAAACGGCTGCCTCTCCAGAGAATTTATGATTGGGAGATGAACCAGAAAGGGCTGCCCTCTCTCATTGATGTTATTCGCGCTAGCAGTGGAGCCCCTGGCGGAGATCAGGAGAATAGATGCCCAGATCTGGGGATGGTTCAGAATCGGTGGCTGGGAGGAAAGAGTATCGCTATACATAAATGACATCCTGTTATACCTGACAAAAACGAAAAAAACACTTATCTGCGTCCTGGACGTATTTCGGGTTTTTGACGAGTTTTCAGGCTTTGCGATTAACTGGGAGAAATTCTGGCTCTTTTCCATGGGGGGCTGGGTACAAGAGGGAGACTTGCCGCTGTCCCTGCGGGTGGAACCCTATAGGTTCAAATATCTGGGCATATTGATCAACATAGATGCCGCATCTCACTATGGAGAAAACCTTGCGCCATTGCTCCAGGCCCTGGAACGTGATGTGAAACTTTAGAGCGCACTGCCACTTTCCTTAATGGGCAAAGCAGCAATGTTTAAAATGATCACACTTCCCCGCCTGCTATATGACCTACAAAATAGCTTGTGTCGGATCCCGAGGACCTTCTTTGGCTGGATGGATGCCCTAGGGGGGACACTCATCTGGGCAGGGGGCCAACCCCGAATAGCAATGAAGGCCATGCAGCTCTCTAATTTTGAAGGAGGCATAGTGCTCCAGAATGTCAACAAATACTATGAGGCAGCCCAGGTCAGTATGGTAAATGACTGGGCCTACCCAGACTGGGAGAACCCACCCTATCGGGTGGACAGATGGGGTATGGGCATTCAGAGCTATGTATATGCTCTGTATGGTGGTAGACTGAGCCACACTGCGAGACCAGCGACGACCACGGTCCTGTCGGTATGGCCTGCAAAAAGAGATGAAGTGGGGCAAGAGGCTGAAAATGATAATCTTTTATCACGCTATGTTTGCCATATACCCTACATAGGGTTGTAAAAATGTAATAAAAAATAAATAAAAAAATAAAAAAGTGGGACAAGAGGCTTATGCCTTGCATGCTGCTATGGGAAGGGGCCAGATTGAGACAAGTGGTGGCGCTGAGGGGCTTCCTTGGTTGGGATAACATTGGCCTCACCACGCTCGCAGATGTTAGGGATGCTGCATTGCCATATTTGATTACCTAAAAAAGGAATATCAGATGCCGGAGATGCAATGGATGAAATAAGGACAACTGAGACACACACTCCAGGGGAGCATAGACAAGGAAGAAGAAACTCAGGAGGACTCCTCACTAGAGAGGACACTGCTAGATGGGCCATCCACAAGAAGCTAGTGTCACCGACATATGGGACATCAAGGAGAAACACGCAGGGGCCACTGATGCATTTACAAGGTCGTTGGGGATGGGACCTGAAGGACCTTGATGTAGAGGACTGGAAGGAGGTGCTTAGCTTCCAATCAGAGGAGGCAATTAAAGCGAGCTACCGACTGATCCAATTAACACTCCTCCCCAGAACATATTACACAAGAACCCTTCTGTACAAAATAGGGAAGAGAGGGGACACGCTGTGCCTGCGTAAGTGTGGAATAGAGGGCACACTGTTTCACACGTAGTGGCTTTGCCCAAGACTGCACCGTTTTTGGGAGAAGGTTACCGAGTCACTTAAGAAAGCTGTCGGAGAGAGCACCGACCCGGAGACCTGGGCTAGGGAGCTCTGGAGGCCAAGAGACGGGTTCCGCCATCTTAAGAGTGGGCAGAAGGGTGCATCCTCGGATAGGCAGATGCCAGACTTCCCAGCAACTGGTCATCATGAGGGAATCAGCCTGGTAGCCCATTGTCTACCAACTGCACCTTACCCTGAGGGCATTTTATGTACATAAATAGGTCACCCCTGGCACCCAGAACTTGACTGGACTGGAAGAGGAACTGAAAATGGACTGCCCTGCTGAACCAAGTTCCCGGCAAAGAGAGACTGCACCGACGTGAACTGCTCTTACTGCACCTATTGACTAGCAAAGAAAAAGACTGTGCATGCTGTGTCCTGCTCAAAGAGAAGACCTTTCCAGAGCCCCGCCAAAGCAAAGAGATGCCAAGGGTCATCTGACTTACCTCCTGTTCACAGCACAGGGTCACAACAGCTGAAGAAGCCTGCTAAGGGCGAGTGGTAGCCCAGATCTTCAGATCTCTGCTCCCTGCTGTCGTGCAGAACTAGGGACCAGGAGCCAAAACTCAAGGAAGAGAAACCCAGGAGGACTCCCCACTAGAGAGGACACTGCTAGATGGGCCATCCACAAAAAGCTAGTCTCACTGACATATGGGACATCAAGGAGGAACACGCAGGGGCCACTGATGCATTTACAAGGCCGTTGGGGATGGGACCTGAAGGACCGTGATGTAGAGGACTGGAAGGAGGTGCTTAGCTTCCAATGAGAGGTGGCAATTAAAGATAGCTACCACCTGATCCAATTAAAACGCCTCTACAGAACATATTACACACGAATGCTGCTGTACAAAACAGGGAAGAGAGGGGACACGCTGTGCCTGTGTAAGTGTGGAATAGAAGGCACACCGTTTCACACGTGGTGGCTTTGCCCAAGACTGCACCGTTTTTGGGAGCAGGTTACAGAGTCACTTAAGAAAGCTGTCGGAGAGAGGGTTGAGCTGAAGGTTTGACAAATGAAACCTAAGGGTCCTAAACGGGTTGGTGAGTGTAGTACACGGTGAGGTCGCACAATCACCCCATATAATACACCCCATTTCCTCACACTCTCTAACAGTAATTGTTTGTAAATGTCACGACACTGATTACATCTTCCACATGTCTTTATCAGACTGGGACCAAGATACTGATCTACCCATAAAAGTGGCAAATGGTGAACTGGACTGGAGCTGGAACACTTTTCAGATGGGGGTGCTGGTCTGTGGCATCTGTTCACTAAAATCACAGGGCTTCTAAAAAATCTTGGTGTTGGTACAAACATACATATATACACACATATATACTATGGTCCTGTGGAAGGCAAACGCTGAAACGCGTAGACTGTCCCTTATTGCACTGGTGTTTGGTAATATGGAATAAACTATTGAAAAACACCCCCGCAGTGCCGCTTTTGCTTCCGCCGAATCCTGCTAAGTGTGTAGAACACTGCGGAGAAGCACAGAGCTGTCAAATATATATATATATATATATATATATATATATATATATATATATATATATATATATATATATATATTTTGCTGTTTTATATAGAACAAACACTACCCAAGGGCACTGGAAAGCTTTACATGAGAACCAAATTACATTACATATGGTCAGATTAACTTTATTTCAAGTACTTGAGATTAAGTGATTTGCCCAGAGCCAACGCCAGGACTCAACCTGGTTCTCCAGATCCAAAGCCAGCAGCTCTGGCTATTAAGGTACATCCATGTTCTCAATTTGTGTGAAAGTCATACACAAGTGGGATGACTGAGTATAATTACGTATAGGGAGCACAGATGGCTTTGTGAAGTAAAAAAACACCAGCAAAAAATACTGGAAAATACACCCAAAGTCTTGCCTGAGAGTACTTGCTTGTGTTTGTTTTACAACTGGACTAAGAGACATAGTTCAGCACCTTCGCAACAGTGAAGCTGGAACAATTTTCAACAGGAGGTTGCTGACATCAATGTTACATCACTAAAGTCAAAGGGCCTTGAAAAATCCTAGCTTCACACAAAGTGTAGCAAATGTCATCTGTAGGAGAGTGGTATGTGTACTATGTAGCTGGTGGTGCGTTTTGGAGCACACTGTCACAAATAGAAAACCAAAGCATGGTGTAGTAGCGCACTGTCATTTACAGACAGAACATTTTCCATCGAAATGGCCATCAATTTTGCACACATACCGTTTTACTGCTAAACCTATTTAGTAAACAAATGATAATGTGTGGGAATCGCGTTTCAGTGAATATTTATTTGTGAATCACCAAGTAAAAGTGTCTTTATTTGTTTGATCCTATTAAAATCTTTGTTTCTATCACACTACAGTATTACAAACAAATGTTCTTTATTTTTGCTTTCCGAGATGCTGCTTTATTCTGAAATATGGGCACAGTTCATTTACAGATATTAACATTTTGTTGTGTTACAAAAAATGACATCCTACAGTCTTTCCTTTCACACTCTATGTTGTGAGAAGTTGGCCTGGTATATGCTGTCCACTAATTAAAGTGGGCACCTTGCACCAGTCCAAACGACCCTTACTGATGATTAGGTTAAAGACAACCTTTATAGAAAGCTATCCTAGTGGTAGCTGTGGAGAGCAGCCTTCAGGCTAAGTCTCGAAGGAATGTAAAGCAGCTTGTTTTACCAGTATATAACCTCCTGAATGATCAAATGAAAGGAGAACCACACCAGGTGTATATAAAATATATGTATTTATTACAAAACATTCTCTACTAACCTCTTTATGAGATTAGAGAACAATACACACAATATTAAATCACTAGAATGACAGTAAATAGCACAATACACAGAGGGCTCCAGGGGGAGACCGAACCATATGCTAAGAAAGTGGTATAAGAACCATGACTAGACTAGACACAGTGCCTAGAGCACGTAGAATCGCTGAGTCCCCAAGGAACCACCCAAGGTAGTGACACAGGGGACCCACGGAGGACGGGTGCAGTGTGGAAACACAGACGCGAGCTCCGTACAACTCTATGGGAAAGTCGCGGGTGGAATTTTAAAGATTAAGGACACTTAGGAGAGGACTTCAAGCAAACCCAACTAAACGTAGAAGGTTCTCAGGCCAAGACACTTGAGAGTACCGAGGTACCCGTGTTACCTATCCCAGATGAGCCGGGTGCATAGGGGTCAAGTGGTGTCGGAAACCCTTGTAGTTTTCAATGGCGTGATGCGAGAAAGTACTGCTGCCCTGGAGAAGAAAAGTGTCCGGTGTGATCCAAGCCTGGATCGGAGATGAGAAGAACCTGAAAGCAGAGGGGACAAAGTCTGGGTCACTTCACGTGACCAGGAGCGGAGCAATCGAATGCCCACCGATGTCAGGTGCTTCAGGTGCGGTGAGGTGAAGCTTGACTCTGCAGCCACGGGGACCAGGAGACGTCTGCGACGACCACAGTCCGGATTCGAGCTGTCCCACGAAGGATGTCGAGTGCTGGGGGGTCAGTGTCCGGATTGAACACCAACAAGCCTTGGCAACTGCAACCCACGCGGTCAGAGGAAAGATGCTTCTCCGAGGACCAGCAAGGTCCTGGGGACTCCCCAAGCGATGGAGAGTCAGGGCACGTCTTAAGCAACCAGGGAAGCCCACTGAAAGTTAAAGTTGCCTTCTCAGGGACCCACAGGCCAACGGACCAGGGATCGCGAAGGGACCTCGAGCTGAATCACGAAATACCAGCCCACGGAACACTCGTGGAGTGTAGGCCAGTAATCTTCGGTGGAATTGCTGCTCGGGCTTGGACTACAAGTAGCCCAAAGCACAGCTTCAGGAATCGCCGAAAAGCATATGCTGCTGCAAATGTACACGGTGCCCAGGGGTACGGGTTTCACGGTCCCCACGAGGGATACGGGCCTCAGAATTGCTGAGAGCGCAGATCGAACTCGGAGACTTCGGGAACCCACCTCCTGTGTTGCAGAAATCTTTGGAGTCCTTCGGGAGCTTCGTAGATGCAAACCGGTCAGATGCGTTTAGGTGCCTGCTCAGCAGGGGAGTAACTCCTTTACTCCAAGGGAGATTCTTCAGTCATCCAGCAAAGCGTAGATCGTCGAAGGTTACTTGGTTTCTGTAGCAGAGTTTAGTCCAGGTAATATCTAAAGTCCTGTTGCCAGGGTTCCTACTTTATACCCAAGGAAGGGGTGGGACAAACTCTGGGGACCCACCTATGGGAGGGTCAGGACAGAGGGGTGGCTACACCCATGTCCTTTGTCCAGTTTCGCGCCAGAGCAGGAGCAAATGGCTCCTGCAACCGGTTTGAGCTGGACTATGCACAGGGACACCAAATGTGCCCCCAGTGCAGACATCAAAGCACTCTGAGAGTGCATCCACCCAGCCCCCAATACACTAAAGCCTGTCTGGGAGGTGGTCACACCTCCCTGTGACAGGAAACCTATTGTCAAGCCTTCCCCTGCCGGAGTTTCGTACTGCAGCAGGAGGGCAGACTCTTGTCTGTGGTTGGCAGCATCCATTTTGTGATGGCAGGGTCAAGAAAGCTGGTACCGGGTGTACCGGTGTTGTCATATTTCTCCCTCTATGAGGGTGGAATCATACCTCCCACACCAGTTACTGGTGTGGGAGGTATGATTCCAAGGTGTTTGACAGCAAACACGACATGTTTCCATGCAGCCGTTTTAAAGTTAGCATTTACCTCGAGGTTATAATGCACTTAAGTATATATGGTTGGCTGCATCACAAACAACCCCGGAGAATAGGTTCCGAAGGCTGCAGAGGGGCTCTGCTCATGCATGGGCACCCTCTCACATAAAACCCAGCACCCTGCCTTCAGGATTGATAAGGCCTGCTATAGGGGTGACTGATAGGTTTATATGTGCAGTGATTAGGATAGATATAGTGAACCAATATCTAAGTAAGGGGTGCATGCACCACCTTACACAGGCTGCAGTAGCAGACCTGTGGTGTCCTTTTAAATGGTCTCTCAGGGGTGCCATAATACATGCTGCAGCCCCTGGGAGGCCTCTGGGGTACCTATGCCCTGGGTACATAGTATACCATATACTAGGGACTTATAAGGGTACCCCAGAATCCAATCTGGAGTGTACCTAAAGTACATGCAATCAATTTAGAGGAGAAAGCAGATAGACTGGGGTCCTGAATAGCAGGATCCCAGTGAGACTAAGTCGAAAACAGTGAAACATCAGCAAAAAGTGGGGGTAACTATAAGAAGCAGATCCTACTCTCCTACAGTGGCCATATAAGGAAGATCCTGCACTAGCATGGATACCCCCTGTCTTATGGTCCACTAAGCAGTCCCTACCCCTACGGGTATGGGATGGTCTCCAAAAGTTGGGATTTCTACCTGTGGGGTGTTTTGGTAAAGTAAAAGGCTGGTGGGGTGTCTGAGTTGAGATGTGAGGCACTAATAAAGTTGGCCTCAGCTTCCTCAGATCACTGGTCACCATGGAGGCCTTTCTTTCCATGACTGAGTAGTATCTAGCCCTAAGGGTCAACCTCTGGCTGCCTACAGCTGGGGGTTGGGTCCCTCTTGTTGGAACACTGGAGGGACATGGTAGGTTTGGAACCACTTGGTCCCAGGTTTGCCTTGGCCCAACAGAATCCATCTGGGGGAGGTCCCTATCCAATGGTAAGAGGGATCCCTCAGTGGGTTGAGGAATTTTCACCTGGCTAGGGCTACTAGACTGGGTGCCCCTAATCTGTGGATGAGGGGGTTCCTCTGGACAATGGGCCCTAAGGGGTCCACTGACCTCCCTGACCTCTGCAGCCCTAGGCTGAGTGAGGTAGGGTAGAGAGGGGCAGGATACCTGCTCCAGACTGGGTACCACCTTGGAAGGGTCCCCTGCCATCAGGGGTGTTGACTGGGGGTGAGTGTCTGAAAAGTTTCAACGCTCCATCCATCATCTCCTTGTGTTTGCTTTGTTCGCCCTTAGTTGGCAGGGTATGCCCAGACGTGGGTCCCTTGCTCACTTTGCCACTGGATTCAAGCTAGCCTGGCTGATGAGGGCTGTGAGCCTCAAGCCGGTCCCAGGATGCTTGTTTCCGGTCCAGGGAAGACATGGCTTGGCAGTTCGGGGTGTACTTTTCCCATGAGGCACAGGGTCAAGACTGATTTGCATATAGCTGTGTCTGAACTGGAGTGGCAAAGTGAGCTAAAGAACGATGATGGATTCAACCCAGATCTGTGACTGGGGGTGAGTGTCTGAAAAGTTTCAACGCTCCGTCCATCATCTCCTTGTGTTTGCTGTGTTGCCAGGCCTGACCACCTCGGGGGCAGTTCCTTCACTAGGGGTAGGAGCAGATCCCTGAGGAAGCTGACCCTTACCTATAGTCTGGGGGGTAGAAGACTTTTCGTCCACCCTTCTGCTCTCTGGTGGAGTAGAGTGGGCCATTCTTCCAGGATCCACCTCTCTAAAATTTCCCTGAAATGGGGCTGAGGCCCTAAGAGCCCCACCAACTTTCTCAGGGAGGCCTAACATTCTTAAATGGGCCTGGTATTCAACTTCAGCCCAGACTGAAATTTCCAGATCATTGCCCAACAGGCAATCTACAGGCAAGTTTGGGGACACTGCCACTCTCTTTGGGCCAGTGACCCCTCCCCAGCTGAGATTGACTATAGCCATGGGATGATCTGTTTTAATACCATCAATGTTGGTCACCTGGTACTTAAACTCAGGTAAAAGCCGTTGAGGGGGTACTAGTTTCCCTGTCACCATGGTGACACTAGCCCCTGTGTCTCTGAATGCCACAGATTTCTGACCATTTATCAGTGGCTCCTGTCTGTACTTGCCCAAAGAACTAGGACTGACAGTAAAAGTGGCAAATCCCATGCCACCATCACAGACTAAGGAGGCCTGGGAGGAGGACCTTGATAAGCTGGGGTCCACCTCAGTTCCCCATACCAACGCACCTAACTTTTTGGGTGCATTACTACCACCTGGGGGATTACTACTTGTAGTACCAGGAGGAGTGGTAGTATTGCTGGGAGGAACATTTTCCTTATTGCTGGCCTTAGGGCAACTGGGGTCATTTTTCCAGTGGCCAGGCTTCTTACATATATGGCAATAAGGTTTCTTTTCAGGGGAGGAAGGAGTGTGGGACCCACCCCCAGAAGAGGACTTTTGGGGCCCTGTAGTGGATTTATCTTTTGATTTATCCCCACCTTTCTCTTGGTTTTTGGAAGAATCTTTCTTCTGGTCACCACCCTGATTCTTTGGCTTTACCCTGGTTCTGACCCATTTGTCTGCCTTCTTTCCCAATTCTTGGGGAGAGGTCAGATCAGAGTCCACCAGGTACTGGTGTAAAAGCTGGTTTGGACAATTATTAAGGATCTGCTCCCTCATAATCAAATTGTACAATCCTAAAAAGTCATGCACCCTGCTGCCATGTATCCAACCTTCCAGAGCCTTAGTAGCACAATCTACAAAGTCAACCCAGTCCTGAGTCTGTGCCTTTTGGGTGTCTCTGAACTTTATCCTGTATTGTTCAGTGGTTAAGCCAAACCCATCAATCAGAGCACTCTTCAGGACTTTGTAATTATCAGCATCCTCTTCTCTTACAGTGAGGAGCTTGTCTCTACCTTTGTCTGCAAAGGAGAGCCACAAGATTGCTGCCCACTGCTCCTGAGGGACCCTCTGTACCTTACAGGCCCTCTCCAGTGCAGTTATCCATTTGTGGATGTCATCCCCACTCTGGTAGGGAGGGACAATCTTGTTCAGATTCCTATGGTCATGAGTATGATCTCTACCTCTAGGGACACTGTGGCTGCCACCATGAGGCTCTAGCCCCAACTTCTGAGAAGCTCTCTGAAGCTCCAGGGATTCCCCATCTAAGGCCAATTGCTCTCTCTTGATTCTGAGCTTAGCTTTCTCAAACTCAAGCAGTTGGCACTTCTTCTCATAAGAGGACTCCCTTTTATGAGAAGTAGAAGTCCTATGAGAAACAGAGCTCCCTACAGATGTACCAGAATGATTAGATTCCTGAGAAGGAGATCTTGATCTTCTTGGTAAACTGTTAAGCCTTCCAGGTGGGGTAAAGAGAGGCCCATTGAGGCCTCCTTCCTCACCTTCAGGAAGAATTGGATTGTCTAGGGTAGAATCATTTTGATCCTCCTGGCCAGCATCAGAGTCCTGGTCATTGAAGTTTTCACTTCCTGGCCTTTCCTCTTCTGCTGCCCCTCCCCCTTTGCCTGCCTCATCAGACCCTGGGGTCTTTCTGAGGTCATCTAGAAGCAAAGTCTCTATGAGACGTTGAGTGTTTTGGTTTTTCCCTGTCTTCAGTTTCCTAGATGTACACATGGCTCTCAATTCTTGGAATGAGAGATGGTCATACTTAGTTGGCAAGGAGCCACCGGCTTCAGGCCTAGAAGACATGCTAGTGTGGTGTGGTGTATGCACCTACCTACTCTAGTGGGAACTGAACTCTCTTGAGTTGGAGAAAGGGTGTGCTAGGCCCTTGACTTACCCAACTCTAAGTTCAGTAGAACTTACTTTATTCTAGTCTTGATTTATATGTACCCAAGTACCTTTAGTGGTTTTCAGCTAGTCACTCAATGAGATTATCTGGTAAAACAATAGCAAGCTTGAATCCCAACCGCTGCACACCAATGTGAGAAGTTGGCCTGGTATATGCTGTCGACTAATTAAAGTGGGCACCTTGCACCAGTCCAAACGACCCTTACTGATGATTAGGTTAAAGACAACCTTTATAGAAAGATATCCTAGCGGTAGCTGTGGAGAGCAGCCTTCAGGCTAAGTCTCGAAGAAATGTAAAGCAGCTTGTTTTACCAGTATATAACCTCCTGAATTACCAAATGAAAGGAGAACCACACCAGGTGTACATAAAATATATGTATTTATTACTAAACAATCTCTACTAACCTCTTTATGAGATTAGAGAACAATACACACAATATTAAATCACTAGAACGACAGTAAATAGCACAATACACAGCGGGCTCCAGGGGGAGATCGAACCATACGCTAAAAAAGTGGTATAACAACCACGACTTGACTAGACACAGTGCCTAGAGCACGTAGAATCGCTGGGACCCCAAGGAACCACCCAAGGTAGTGACACAGGGGACCCATGGAGGACGGGTGCAGTGTGGGAACACAGACGCGAGCTCCGAACAACTCTATGGGAAAGTCGCGGTTGGAATTATAAAGATTAAGGACACTTAGGAGAGGACTTCAAGCAAACCCAGATAAACATAGAAGGTTCTAAGGCCAGCACCCTTGAGAGTACCGAGGTACCCATGTTACCTATCCCAGAGGAGCCGGGTGCATAGGGGTCAAGTGGTGTCAGAAACCCTCGTCGTTTTCAATGGCGTGATGCGAGAAAGCACTGCTGCCGTGGAGAAGAAAAGTGTCAGGTGTGATCCAAGCCTGGATCAGAGATGAGAAGAACCTGAAAGCAGAGGGGACAAAGTCTGGGTCACTTCACGTGACCAGGAGCGGAGCAACCGAATGCCCACCGATGTCGGGTGCTTCAGGTGCGGTGAGGTGAAGCTTGACTCTGCAGCCACGGGGACCAGGAGATGTCTGCGACGACCAAAGTCCGGATTCGAGCTGTCCCACGAGGGATGTCGAGTGCTGGGGGTCAGTGTCCGGATTGAACACCAACAAGCCTTGGCAACTGCAACCCACGCGGTCAGAGGAAAGATGCTTCTGCAAGGACCAGCAAGGTCCTGGGGACTCCCCAAGCGATGGAGAGTCAGGGCACGTCTGGAGCAACCAGGGAAGCCCACTGAAAGTTAAAGTTGCCTTCTCAGGGACCCACAGGCCAACGGACCAGGGATCGCGAAGGGACCTCGAGCTGAATCACGAAATACCAGCCCACGGAACACTCGTGGAGTGTAGGCCAGTAATCTTCAGTGGAATTGCTGCTCGGGGCTTGGACTATAAGTAGCTCAAAGCACAGCTTCAGGGATCGCCGAAAAGCATATGCTGCTGCAAATGTACACGGTGCCCAGGGGTACGGGTTTCACGGTCCCAACGAGGGATACGGGCCTCAGAATTGCTGAGAGCGCAGATCGACCTCGGAGACCTTGGGAACCCACCTCCTGTTGTGCAGAAATCTTCGGAGTCCTTCGGGAGCTTCGTAGATGCAAACCGGTCAGATGCGTTTAGGTGCCTGCTCAGCAGGGGAGTAACACCTTTACTCCAAGGGAGATTCTTCAGTCGTCCAGCAAAGCGTAGATCGTCGAAGGTACTTGGTTTCTGTAGCAGAGTTTAGTCCAGGTAATATCTAAAGTCCTGTAGCCAGGGGTTCCTACTTTATACCCAAGGAAGGGGTGGGACAAACTCTGGGGACCCACCTATGGGAGGGTCAGGACAGAGGGGTGGCTACAACCATGTCCTTTGTCCAGTTTCGCGCCGGAGCAGGAGCAAATGGCTCCTGCAACCGGTTTGAGCTGGACTATGCACAGGGACACCAAATGTGCCCCCAGTGCAGACATCAAAGCACTTTGAGAGTGCACCCACCCTGCCCCAATACACTAAAGCCTGTCTGGGAGGTGGTCACACCTCCCTGTGACAGGAAACCTATTGTCAAACCTTCCCCTGCCGGAGTTTCGTCCAGCAGCAGGAGCGCAGACTCGTGTCTGTGGCTGGCAGCATCCATTTTGTGATACCAGGGTTCTGTGAAGCTGGTACCGGGTGTACCAGTGTTGTCATATTTCTCCCTCTAGGAGGGTGGAATCATACCTCCCACACCAGTTACTGGTGTGGAGGTATGAGTCCAAGGTGTTTGACACCAAACACGACATGTTTCCATGCAGCCATATTAAAGTTAGCATTTACCGCGAGGTTATAATGCACTTAAGTATATATGGTTGGCTGCATCACAAACAACCCCGGAGAATAGGTTCCGAAGGCTGCAGAGGGGCTCTGCTCATGCATGGGCACCCTCTCACATAAAACCCAGCACCCTGCCTTCAGGATTGATAAGGCCTGCTATAGGGGTGACTGATAGGTTTATATGTGCAGTGATTAGGATAGATATAGTGAACCTATATCTAAGTAAGGAGTGCATGCACCACCTTACACAGGCTGCAGTAGCAGACCTGTGGTGTCATTTTAAATGGTCTCTCAGGGGTGGCATAATACATGCTGCAGCCCCTGGGAGGCCTCTGGAGTACCTATGCCCTGGGTACATAGTATACCATATACTAGGGACTTATAAGGGTACCCCAGAATCCAATCTGGAGTGTACCTAAAGTACATAAACAACCAATTTAGGGAGAAAGCAGATAGACTGGGGTCCTGAATAGCAGGATCCCAGTCAGACTAAATCGAAAACCAGCAAAACACCAGGAAAAAGAGGGGTAACCATGCAGTCAGATTCTACCTTCCTACATATGTACCCCAGCTACATTGTCACATATTTCACTTTAAAAACTCGTCTAACTATCCAGTCAAGGAAAGAAAAGTAAACGCCAATTCCCAGGTCAAAAGAATAAGCATTAAATTAAACTGTCAGAAGAAATAGACTGACATTTCACCTCTGTCTTTGAAGCACAGCAAATGTGACAAGATAAATACAAAATGTAATCATTGTCCTTTCAGGCCTCCACCAGAAAACGCCTGGTCACACATTAGTGGATCGGAAACCACAGTTTGGTTTACTCTGATCTAGAAATTAGAATCAACACGGGCCCCTCTAAACTTTACGAACTGAAAGGAACTCCTCTGATTGAGCATATCAAATGGTAGTTTAAGCTATGAGAGAGGTCCCATTCATGTTCATAGGCAGAATGAATCTTAGCAAAATTATTATTCTGCCACAATGTCTTTTTCTGTTTCAAGCTGCCTTGTATCTCAGTTTTTAGAGCGATAAATACTGCATCAGATTTAAATGGACGGGAAAAAAGTGGAATTGGTGGACATAATGTATGCGGCAGGGTACTAAGTGGCAGGGCGGACTAGGATCGCAAACCAGCCCAGGCAATTACAACCGACCGGCCTGTGTGTGTGTGTGGGGAGGGGGGGGGCCTGGCAGGAACACTGCTGCTGCGCTTTTGTTACAAGGGGCTGATTTTGCAGAACAGCTGCAAAGCCAGCCCTTAGTAACAAAAACGCCCCCCCCCCGTCCAAAACTGGCCCACCACCCTTCCGGCCCACCGGGGAAAAGCCTGGTGCCCGCTTTGGCCAGTCCGGCACTGCTAAGTGGTGTATGTGGGCATACCAAGAAGTCATGACATTTTATGTGACTATCTTACAAAACTACTTGATGACAGGATGTGGCGCAGCTGCCAGAGCGGACGACTCAGGAGTTGGGAGTCAGCGCAACATCCTGTGATAATTTCGGGGCCAATCACTCAATCTCCCCGTGCCCATGGACACTGCCTGGATACCCTCGCGGGTGATAAGCAGCGCTATATAAATATAGAAACTTTTAACTTTAACCCCGAACGGTCAACAGAGATGAAGCACAGCTTGATGGAATCCATGTCAGGCCACAGGCGTATGAGAGGTTTCACTATCACTTTTGAATTCAGGCATCATAAACATTTCAGAAAGAATAAAGTGTATCCTGATTACTTATCTTAAAATATTTGGCGTCTACATTTCACAAACCGAGGCCACTGGTACAATACAATTCCTGCCGGTTTAACTGACAACATGCAAATCTGGCAGGCATGGACTTCAATTCACCAAAATGCCAAGGGTAGCAGAAGTGACATCATATGCTTTACAATATCATAGGACGGTAGTGGTGGTTTAGAAGTAGCACATCAAATTCTCAAGATAGCTTTAACGTTATTAATCTGTTTCCAGTATGTCAATGTACAGAAATTACGGTGCCCTACAAGATACCAGGAGCATCCCACTACCAAGGATGCCAGTTCAACGGGTATTACATACCCGTCGTTTCAAGTCTTAACAAACGATTGTACCTCGGCACTCTGATATTTAACTAAAACAATTTACAATTTGGTCATTAGATTTAACTAAATGGCCAGTGCTAAAAATCCTAAAAGCGATTGCTTAATCGATATAATATATCAAAGATAGAAAAACATTTCAAAATAGATCAAACAAAGACAAAAGAGAACATCAAAAAGTGGGTATTATTCTTGTGCAATTTAATATTATTGAATCCAATATTTCTTCATAACAGTTTGATTGAGCACTACAGGCAAGAGCAATATTATCAAGCCAAGTTGGAGGTCCTAATCCTAGGGCCTTCCAAGTAGTAGTGGTTGACGAACAGCCGATGACAGCCGACACGTGTTTCGTTACATATGCGTAACTTTCTCAAGGCTGTAAACCAAAATGAATAATAGAAACATAGTGCTCATTACATACTTTTTCTGGTATGTACATCAGAAGATATTATTACTTCAATTTCGGGTGTAACCAATGTGTAAAAAAAGGAATTTAGGAAACGTGCAAAGATGTTCTCTTATGGTATTTAGAAAAAAGAAGTGTTTATCAATTCATATCTATAGGTGAAGATGACGCATATAAAGAAAGAAATTCTAGGAAGACCATGATATCCCAAATAGTAACCAGAAAGGATAGTAAATCCGAATAGTGATCCAAAGAAAATAGAAGTACACGTGAAAAGAAAGGAACACGTGATACAATTTTAAAAGAACCATAGTTCAGAAAAAGAGGTTGTTCATGCTTCAAAGCTCTAAGTTTTCAACCAACTGTGGATGAAAGAGGAAGCTTAATGAGTACCTTGCTCTCTTATTATTATTAAGGCTGTTGTAGCGAGGAAAGATTTTCGTGTTATCCTTAGCGCAATCTTTAATCTTATAAAATCAATTCTAAAAGACAAAAATAAAGGTAAATGAGTGTAATCACACCCTTATCACTGGTTAATTTTTCACTACTTGTTCCTTATCTAAAAATCTAGAGACACTCCGAAAATTGAGTACCTGAATCTCGTGTGTCATATTTTCCCCCTTAAGGGTGACGTAGTATGAAGAAAGTGACTGTTCACAGATCCATTGTGAGTGGACCTGTGAGAGAACGTAAATAAAGAGATGTTTAAGAATTGATTTGTAAGTAAGATTCTGTTCAGAATGGACCATTATGCCAAAGAAAACAGTGAACTAATGGTTATCCAAAAAGAAACATGATCTGTACCTGGCACGAAAAGTTAGAAGAGGTTGCCCCGTTCGAATTCCCAGCCTGTCTGTGGGTAATTCCTAAATAATATATACGATGGACCCTCTATGGACAAAAATAAATAGAAAACGGAATCAGTTGTCAGAAGATCCATTATTTTTTAAAAACTCCATATTATAAAAAAGCTAGTCATGGTAATTACATTCATCATTGAAAATTTGAGACACCTATGCGACCCTAAATGAATAGGTCGCTTAACACATCTACGATGGACCCTCTATGGAGAGAGTAAACGAAAAAAAGATCTGAAGTCTGAAGACCCGATTTTTATTAAAAACATCATATTATAAACGGATTATGCTATCGTAGTTAGATTCATCATTCAAATTTAAGACACCTATGTGGACCTATTTAGTTGCGTCGCTTAACATCAAAAGTAAAAATTCCTATTTATAAATTACGAATTAGAAAAAAGGAAAGTATGTCCCATTCATAATGTCAGATCAATGGAATATTTAGAAACAGAATAACTCTTTGTAAGAGTTAAAACTCCACCAAACCCACGCCCCCGAGAAGGAGGGCGGACAGGAGCCAGCGCTTGCGGTTCTCCGCCGACTGTTTGATCATGTCCTCCAGCTGAGGCCCGAACACCTTGGACCCCACAAACGGCAACCGAAGCAGGACCGCCTCTTGAGAAGTCTCAACTTTCCAGGAACACATCCAGAGATGACGCCGTGCAGCAATCGAAGCACCAGAAGCAGCCGCACTCAAATTGTCAAAAGAAATGTCTGATAAATAGCGCACCTGCAACTCCATGAGGGCCAAGAGAGAGGAGGCATCCTCCCCATCCTGCAAAAGAAGAGCCAGGGCCAGGAAATCCTTCAGCAGGGACTGGACCATGTAATTGGAATAGGCCGTCGCTCTGACAGAAAAGTTGGAAGCAGCGTAGGAACGTTTCACCGCCCCTTCAACACGCTTATCCACAGCGTCAGAAGGAAGGGCGTCATCAGACAGAACCAAACCCTGCGAGGAAAGGCCAGCCATCAAATTGTCAACCTTGACGGACTGGGGAAATTCAGCAGCAAACCCCTCCAAAGGATAACGTTTAGACAAAAAGCGAGGAAAGGCGGACTTATCCACCTCCTTCCACTCATGATCCAGCACCTTGCGCACAGCACCATGCAAGGGGAAGGACTCAGGAGGACTCAGGAGTCGGCTGGTGATACTGCGTAAAAAAGTCATCCTCCAGGACATCAGACACAGGAGGAGCGAACCCCAAATTATCCCGCACATGGCTGAACAAGTCAGAGAGTTCTGCACCCTGAACAAAGGGCCCACGCACACATTCCTCCTCCTCAGGGCCCAAATCGTCAGCAGGAGCGACAGGTGGATCCACGAGGCACCTTGGCAGGAGGACCAGCAGCCTCCCGAGCCCGGAAGGCAGCAGCAACCGCCTCATTAATAAGGAGGCGCAGGGCATCCATAGGAGGAGCGGAAGAAGAGGCACCCTGGCCATGGCAGCAACGCAACACACACCACGTGAAACACAGAGGACCAAAACAGGCACCCACAGAGGACGGGAACCAAGAAAAAAGGACCCGCCTTTAAATGTGTGAAGTCCCGAGGTCCCGACCTCACGCAGGACCAGGAAAAGTGGCGGACGCTGAAAAAGCGGCCGGCTGCCCAAAACAATCCCCAGGGAAACTGCGCACGCCACAGGAAACACTGCCGAAGAATTCCCGCCCGCTAAAGCAGGGCGCATCGGGACCGGCACGGAGAGAAACGGCCGCTAAAGCAGGCCGAGCAAGCACAGGTGAGTAGCGGCTGAAAAAGTGGCACATGCGTCAGCTAGAGCGGACCGCAACAGTGACAGGCCCCCAGGAAAGCATACACATATGAAGGTGTAGCCACAAAGTGCAGGGATCGAACCTCCGGTAGTCACACAACACCATTGCACTACACATGCAACGAAAGAAAAAAGGCGGCCGCTAAAGCAGGCCGCCTCAACAACAAAAAAGGAGAGAAAAAACTTACCCCAACAGCTCCTGCTAGGAAACGAGTAGACTGCGAAGGCAGAAAAAAAAGAACAGGATGTTCTGTGATGCACTTCCCCCTTTATCGTCACCTGATGGTGGCGCCATATTGGGGGAAGTGCGAAAAGCTCTGCTAGGTAGTAGGTTTCTGTGGAGCAGACTAGCTGCTCACTGTTAAGGAATGGGACGGGAAGACAGGACGAGGAGGTAATAAGGACTGTAAAGGAGTTGGGAGTATTCAGGACAGTAGGGGGTAAGGGTAGCAGGGGAGTGAGTCGAGGTAAGGGCACTGTGAGCTGCACGTTTTGGGGACTAAACGGAAGAGAAGCGCTGTAGAGAGGAGTGGGACGCTGACAGCGAGAGCGTCTCTAGAGAAGTGAGGGCGGTGGCGCAGGTCGGTAGCGCTGCTCGTCCGGCACGGAGGTGGTGACCCCTGAAACGGAAGTAGTGGCTGCCCGGAACAGATGCTGCTCTCCCCTTCTGCAGGTGAAGAGACCCATTTGGCGGGCGTGACCGTGATGGACGGGCAGGTGGCGGTCAGGAAAAGCCAGAAGCGGAGATGAACCGTAGCTGTATGGAGGGCCAGCCTGGCCCAGGGGCTGAGACCTGCTCCAGAGCACTGTACCAAGCCCGTGTGTACATCGATCAGATCCGCAGCCGCGTGTCAGCCGGTGGCTCCTCTGACATGCAGAGCATGCCGAAAGGCTCCGCTCTGGGTGCCAAGCAGGACTCTAGTCGACGCTGCCAAGCAGATCTGCCTGGCACTGGAAAGGGATGTCGGCGAGGACTACGAGGCTGCCTTTAACCACTACAAGAACGGAGTGGACCTGCTTTTTGGGGGCATTCAAGTCGAATCGAACGAGGAGCGTCGTGAGGCAGCATAAAGGAAGGTAGCGCAGTACCTAAAACGAGCTGAAGAAATCTTCAATTCTCACCTGGAAAGGGCTTTGGGGAATGGACTCTCGATCAGAGGGTTACAGCTGCCTGCAGTTTCGACCCATCAGAAACCTGAGCTCGCCCATCGAGCACCTGAGGATGTGCAAGGTCGTGGGAATCCTAGATAAGGTACAGTTGGTCCAGGAGCCCTGCCTAGGAGAGACTGTCCTCCTAAAGAGTCTTCCCAAATCACTGGTGGAGCGGCGGGGACAGCAGACAATCATTCCACAGGGAGTTGCATTCATGATGAAGCTCCTGCGGTATTATGTCAGCGAAGACTCCATTTTCCTGAGACTTCAACATGTGCAGGGAGGCAAGCTCTGGTCACACCTCCGCCAACGGCTTCATCCGGACATGGAACGGGGGGAAGGAATACACAGAATGCGCTAGTCCTTTCCGGAAGACCATCAAACTTAAGAACAGCTACACCACACCCAGCATGAGCTGCCGACTGGAAGAGGGATGAAGTTGGTGGCACTGGGAGTCGAGGAGTACTTGGGATGGATGCAGTGAAGCTATGGCAGAGGGCAATATGTCATCTCCTACAAGTGTTCATCTGAGCCTGGGACCCGGCCAGAGCCCTGATTCTAACCAGTCATCCAGTTGGGATGAGCGTTCCAGTCAATCCTCTTATAGGAAGGATCAGCGGACCCCTATCTTGTTGGCCTTGGGTCATATAGCAGTATTCCATCTGGCACAGTCTGCATTGGCCTGATAAATAACATTAGAGCTGTAGCCCAACGACAAGGACCAAGGATGATTACCGTACACCCCACTTCCCTTAGAGCCGACGATTCCCATTTAATCCAAAGAGAGCCTACTAAGGAGAACGGTCCCATAACCCACAGTGGCCAGGATCTCTGGTCACCAGAGTCGCAGGCTCTTGTGGATAGCTTTAGGAATCTACAGGGCAAGGTTCCTCTCTTGGATCACCATTGTCCTAATGGGAGATTAGCACAGGACACAATTTCCAGGCCAGATTGTGGGCCCAGGCTACCTACTGTGGCAAACATAACAGAAATGCATCAATCAAACTCTAAGATGGTGGGCAACCAGAATACACTGTGCCTTGGAGCCAAAAACCCAGATGAGGGCAACACTACCAATGGCAAACCCTTGGAGGACAAACCATTGGACTGCACTGAAACTCACTGTACTTTGTTGACAGAATGGCACTCGAGACTTAAATGGGAAAGAAGCCAAGAAGGTTATCCAAAGGTCAACAGCTGGGATGCTTCCAGCAAAGAATGCAATTGTAAAGAAAAGGACAACCTGGCTGTCAATTTTTTGAACCGCTATTTATTTAGGCGGACCAAAGCTAAGACTATTCGGTTCTTAAGCTTTAAGTGTCATAATCACATTTTTTCATCATGTTGGACACCTTTGTATAACCATTTTGCACATGTCTGAGTTAAATACACTTTCAATACAAAACAACTGTGATACATATAAGGTGCTTCAAAACAAGACCAATGTGATGTGAAAATACTGGACAATCATAAATAATACACAAAATTTGTACACATTATACAAAAATTACACCAGCAAAATATTGGTACAAATACAAGGCAATTCCAAGGGGCCCTATAGCTTGGCACGATTAAGGGAACTGCCGCCAAATGGAGAGAGTACTGCTCTGTGGGGTACAATGGCTTCTGAGAACCCTCTCCAGAGATCCAAAACTTTTTGAGAACCCTTTGTGGCAGAAAAAGAATGGAAGTTGCCGACGTGTTTTCAATCCCGAAAAACAATCACAGGATTTTTATCAGGGCTAAAGCACGGTGTAACCTGCAGATTTAAGATTAAATAACAGTGGGTTACCTAAATGGAGATGTCCCCTTTCTCTTATATTTAATTTAGTAGCCATATTCGCTTTACACGAATAGTACCTGAAGTTGAAAAAGTGTACCTGTTATGCTTCTCACAAGGGTCAAGTGTTGCGTTTCCAGGACCTAAAAACAACCAGGACATTGACTGTCAGCATGTCTCTGTATTTACTTTATGGCCCACATTAGTCAGAGTTAAAGAACGTGGAACTTACAACTATGTCAGCAGGTGGGGACCGAGAGGTTGAACATTCAAGCTTGCACGGGGTTCAAATCTTTCAGTAATTATTTCACGGTCTCGAGACAAGTACCGCGCTAACTGAAATGAGAAGTAATACACGTATTTCATTGTTATGGTCATTCTTATACGTGATTTCCCGTATGCCCGGAGTGACAATGAATGCACTTACTTTTAAGCGTGTGCACTCGTGACCGCCGATAATCAGATGTTGCATCTTTCAGCAACCCGAGCCATTTCCTTCTGGCCTTGGAAGGTTTGCACCAGCAGGGGGTAATATGCCAGGATCTGAACCCCAGGAATGTACTACTGGATGACACAGGTCACATTTGTTTCTCTTACTTTGGTCAGTGGCCGGAGGTGGAACCGGAGTTCAGCAGCCGAGCTTTGGAAGAGCTGTATGCAGCCCCAGAGGTGTGTGGGATCACAGAAGTGACGAAGGCCTGTGATTGGTGGAGCTTTGGGGCCCTGCTGTATGAGTTACTCACTGGGATGTCTCTAAGTCAGAATCATCCATCTGGAATTCACACACACACGCGGCTCTACCGTCCAGACTCCCTGAGCTGTGCTGCTGCATCTCTGCTTACTGAGCTACTGCAGTTTGACCCTGACAGCCAGTTAGGGTCTGGAGCAGATGGAATCACCAAGATCAAATCTCATCCTTTCTTTAGAACCACTCACTGGAACCAGATGCTTTAGACATGTGGCAAACAGTCCTTGCAGATCTAGAACTAGAAGGGCCTGGAATTACTCACTCAACTTTTTGAAGTGGCCCGGGGTCCACAGAACTTCCAATGCTTTGTGAGGTTTCCTTCAGACGGAACTTGGAAAATCATGTTGGCACCCCTAATCATTGTTGTATGATTTCTCTCCATCGAATTGAGGCCATCACAGGTGCTTCCACTAAAGAGCAATGCAATCCATATATATTCTGCTGATGCTTGAGGTCCTTCTGCTGAGTCAGAGACCTCAGAGTCTCTTCTACTGAAGCATGAGTTCCATCCCCATAGTTCTAGCCCCTGCAAGCCTTTCCGTTGATTCAGTGAGTTCTTCCACCGAGCCTTCACGGGCTGCTCCACTGATGCATGAAATCACTCAGGCTAAAAGGCTGTTGCAATGATGCATGAGCTTGCGCCACATGTTGTAGCCCTCACAGGCTCTTACTGATTTATGAGGTATCTAGGCTGAGACAGCCCTCACATGCCCTTCCACTGATAATTGAGTTTCCTCTACCAAGTGCCATCACAGGCCTTCCTTTGATGCACCCAGTCCCTCCGTAGATTCCTCATCAACTCTTCCACCCATGCAAGATGTCCCTCAACAGTTTTTCCAAATCTTTTGACTGTTAAGGGGACCCTGCCACAGCGCCCTAGCTGTAACAAGCCCTTCCTCGGATGCATGAAGTCCCTTCCACTCATACACTTGCTCACCAGCTTCAGCCATAGGTCTACCTGGGCCTTGCAGTGCTCAGCCAATCCATACTAATGTTTGACCCTCCTTAAGTGACTTTTGCCAAAGGCAGGTCAAGAGACTGGGCATGTGAATTATTAGCTCATTTTCAAACACAGCTCACCATGGGATATGTACACCATTGAAGATGAAACGCAAGTCCTGCATTGCACTGCTAAATAAACAAGTCCAAACGGCAAACCATTTATAAAAAAAAAAAATTGAGAGAAAACAAAGAGAGTGAACTCCCAACCGACGTCCATAAGGATGATATGCCACTGTGTTCCTGGCACTGAGTTTGCCACCTATGATGCCTGGGGTCGCAAAGGCAATGTCAGGGGGTGCAAGTGGCAGGCCATGGGTCGCAGATGCGACACCTGGCGACCTAAATGACGTCCTTGCTGTTAGGGCAAACAGATCACAATAATTGGAGAACTAATGCAAGACAGTTCAATTCAATTATTTTCCAATATTCAGGGTGAATACAACATTCCAAGTTAAGGAATCTTCTTTAAATATTTGCACCTTAGTAGTTGTATTTTGCTTATTATGAACGCTTTCAACCCCAACAGGATTCACTTTGGATTGATCATTCTGTGCAAGCATCACCGCCCTTGCCATCCTGAGTCAACCAGCAACGCAAAAAAATCAACTCCCCCTCTATTGCTGCTTTATAGACTACAGCGCCGCCTTCGACAAAGTGTCCCGTAACACTTTATGGAGGAAATTGGATAAGTGGGGGATTCCACAGAGCCTGCTCGGAGCCCTTATCTCCTTGCATAAGAACAAATGGGTACGAGTCAGAACTGGCCCAACGACAGTCTCCGCAAAAATTCCAACTTCAGACGGCCTAAAGCAAGGATGTGTTTTTGCTCCCCTCTTGTTCAACCTCTACACTGCTGACCTGGGGAGATTTCTGGAAAAAAGTAGTCTCCTTCCGCCAAAACTGGGCCTCGCAAAAACGAACTTGCACATTCTGCAATACGCTGACATTGTTATAATGGATCAGGCAAAGTCTGGTCTCCAAAGAGCCTTGTGCACGCTCCACAATTACAACACAGCTAATGCTCTTAAAATTAACCAGGATAAGACCAAGGTCTTGATTTTCGGCCATTGCAAGAAAAAGAAAAGTTTAACGTGGAACATCGGGCCCGCAAAGATTAAAACAACATCAAAATACAACTACCTGTGGGTTTGGTTCAGCGAGTCTTCCAGACCAGCAGTCCACCTGGCTGCCTTGAAAAAGAGAGCTGGAGCAACAACATACAGCCTGACTCGACTTAACCAGCACCTGAGTAGTCCTTCTGCCGAACCCATTCTGAAGGTGATTAAAGCTACCCTTCTTCCTGCCTTAAGTTACGGGGACCAGGCCTTTCCTGGCGCATGCTCGGCCAGTCTCGAGCACGCCCAGGTTACCATTTATAGAAAAATCTTCCATCTCCCGAACTACATCCACAGGGCTAGACTACGACTGGAGCTGGGCCTTCAAAGACAATCGATTTTCTGTGAGGCTGACACCCTGAAGTATTATATAAGGGCACTAAAAGCCGCAGATAACACGCTTAAAGCCAGGTTAAAAGAAACCCTTGCCAGCCCCGGGAATCCATGGAACTGTCAAATTGTAAATGCCATAAGAACGCTACATATTGACGAAACATCACTAACTGCAGACTCTATTCCATACACACCCTGGAAAAGGGTTATCAACAAGCAGGTTAGACAAATTTCCTACCAGATGGACATTCGGGTCCTAAAAACATCAACTATTCTGCTCCCCTTGAACGACTCATACCTTCCTGGGCTACCTCAACCTTACCTTCTTGATAGTCAGAACGCAGTGGCCCGCAAAAATATAATGTTTATGCGTCTCCTAGGTCTGCGCTCCACTGCTTTCAACCGATGGGCTCCAACTAGTGAGGAGGGTGCTTGCAGACTGTGCAATTACAGGTCTGAATCATGGCTGCATCTTCTGTGCTGTTGTCCCGCCGTTGACGCTCTCAGAAGACTTCTCTTAAAACCCTTATATCTAAAAAGGGGCATCAGCACATGTTGGGAGGCATCTGCTCTCTGCTTTACTTCCCCAAACATTCAAGTGCTTGCAAGGTCCGGGAAATATGTGAGACTCTTGGACAATCTGCTTTCTCCCCCTCCTGCCCCCGCCCTACCAGCTCCTCCTCCCCAAAAACTTATCACAGACTATTTTTGCACTTTGCCCTAGTGTCTCTGCACCAAATCATTTTATCCTTGGTTTTAGAAGCTTGTCACGTGATTACAACAGTAACTACTAGACTGCCTCCTCAGTAATATGTGTATGAATTGAAATTTGATGGTTTGCTTCGCTTTGCTTTTAATGTGGTAACAGTGCTACGATGACATTTTATTACAATGGTTTTAATCAACTGTGCCAATTTAATAAACTAAACTAAAACTGTGCAAGCAAGAAAGAGTTTAACCTCAATACACCAGTTGTTGTCAATTTATACAGGAGCAAACTAATTTTTCTAAAATTCAGAGTAAATAGATAAAAACCAGGATAGAAATAACTAATCGAAAATGTCACAATGTTGTCAAAAAATGCACACTCTATCGGGGATCCAACAATCAGCATCTCTTTATTTTTCTTGCTTTCAATCAATCAATCAATCAATCAGGGGGTTTATATAGCGCGCTACTCACCCGTGAGGGTCTCAAGGCGCTGGGGGGGGGTGGGGGGGGGGGGAGGGCAGCTCCGGATCTGTCGAAGAGCCAGGTCTTGAGGTCCTTCCTGAACATGTGCAGGGTCGGGGAGCGTCTGATGTTCACATGGAGCTCGTTCCAGGTTTTGGCTGCGATGTAGGAGAAAGCTCTCCCGCCGGTTCTGTTTCTGCGGATGCGGGAGACCTCTGCCAGGGCGAGGTCGGCGGAGCGGAGGTTCCTCTTGGGTACGTGGAAGGATACTCTCTCGTTGAGGTATTTGGGTCGGATGTTGTGGAGGGATTTGTAGGCGTGGGTGAGGAGTTTGAAGGTGACCCTCTTCTCGACGGGGAGCCAGTGGAGGCCTCGTAGGTGTTGGGTCATGTGCTCATGGCGCGGTGTCCCTAGGACGAGTCTGGCTGCGGCGTTCTGGATGGTCTGGAGTCTGTGCAGAAGAGTTTTGTTGATTCAGGCATAGATGGCGTTGCCATAGTCCAGTCTGCTGGTAATGAGTGCTTGGGTGACGGTCCTTCTGCAGTCGGGGGGGATCCATTTGAAAGTCTTACGGAGGATGCGAAGGCAGTTGAAACTAGTGGAGGCGACGGCGTTGATCTGGCGGTTCATGGAGAGGGAGGAGTCCAGGATGATGCCGAGGTTCCGAGCGTGGTCTGTAGGGGTGGGTGGGCTCCCGAAGGCGGAGGGCCACCAGGTGTTGTCCCAGGTGGAGGTGCAGGGCCCGAGGATGAGGACCTCGGTCTTCTCTGAGTTTAGCTTCAGGCAGCTGTCCTTCATCCAGGCTGCCACGTTCTTCATACCTTCCTGGAAACAAAGTCTGGTGTCTTCGGGATTCTTTGTGAGCGAGAGGATGAGCTGGGTGTCATCGGCGTAGGATACGATGCTGAGCCCATGCTGTATGACTATGGCGGCGAGGGGGGCCATGTAGATGTTGAAGAGCGTGGGGCTGAGTGATGATCCCTGGGGTACTCCGCAGTTGATTGCCGTGGGTTTGGAGAGGAAGGGAGGGAGTCGGATCCTCTGGGTTCTGCCGGAGAGGAAGGATTGGATCCAGTCGAGGGCGGCTCCTTGTATTCCCGCGTCGTACAGTCTGGATGCAAGAGTGCGATGTGAAACGGTGTCGAAGGCTGCGGAAAGGTCTAGAAGGATGAAGGCTGTGGTGTGTCCCTGGTCGAGTAGCATACGGATGTCGTCGGTGGCGGCGAGGTGGCGGCGAGGAGGGCGGTCTCGGTGCTGTGGTTGCTGCAGAATCCTGACTGGGAGGCGTCCAGGATGGCATTCTCTTCTATGAAGGCGGTCAGCTGCGCGTTTACGAGTCTCTCTGTGACTTTGGCCGCAAAAGGGAGGAGAGAGATGGGCCGGTAGTTTTTCAGGTCCGTTGGGTCGGCCGATGGTTTCTTGAGGAGGGGTTGAACTTCCGCCCGTTTCCAGTCGTCTGGGCAGATGCCTGATCTGAGGGAGGTGTTGATGGTGCGTCCTAGTTCGGGTGCGATGACGGCGGCGGCCCTGTGGAAGATGTGCGGTGGGCAGGGGTCCGTTGGGGTTCCTGAGTGGGTTTTCTTCATGGTTGCTGTGATGAGTTCGAGGGTAGCGGGATCCCAGGACGTGATGGTCGGCTTATCAGCGGCGGTGGGTGGGGGGGGGGTGCTCGTCGTTGGTTCGCTGAAGTTGTCATAGAGGGCCTTGATCTTCAGATGGAAGTAGGAGCTGAGCTTGTCGCAGAGTTCCTGGGAAGGTGTGACGTCCGTGGCTTCGCAGGTGAGTTTTGCGAACTGCTGTATGACGTTGAACAGTTCCTTGGCGTTGGTAGCGTTGGTCTGGACTTTGTCTCTTATGAAGGTCCGTTTGGTGTCTCTTATGCGCTGGTGGTATTCCTTCAGGGCGCTCTTGTGGTCGTTCCGTGCTTCCGTAGTTTTCAGGTTTCGCCAGGTTTTCTCTAGGCGTCTGCAGGAGCGTCTGGCTTCTTGAAGTTCTGTGGTGAACCAGGCGGCTTTCAGCGGGCGTCGTTTGGTGGGGGGGCGGAGGGGTGCGAGCTTGTCGGCACAGCGGGAGACCCAGCGGTGAAATTCTCTGGCTGCGGCGTTGGTGTCGGTCGCGGCGATGGGGGGTATTGACGGAGGGTGGTGTTTAGGTGCTCCTCTGTGACTTTGCTCCAGTTCCGTCGTGGCAGGCGTAGGGCGGGTTTGGGTGCGGTGGTGGTGTTGAAGGTGAAATGGACGCAGTGGTGGTCAGTCAAGAGGGGCTGGGTGGTGTGGCAGAAGCGGATGTTTGTTCCTCCCACAAAGATGGGGTCGAGGGTGTCTGTGGGTGGGTGTGTTGACGAGCTGCTTCATAACATGCTTTGAGTGGCGAGAATCAGTCTCGCTACGTTGACACTCCCATATGCATCGGGCGGATTTACAGTACCAGATATATATTTATATTATCTATGCGCTCAGGCGCAGTATGCGCACTACTGGTATAATCCAGTGCCGTATATGCCACATCTTGCGGTGGAAGATGGGGATGCTGATCCCATTCCCCTTGCCAGCATATTACCACATAACCGGTTACATTTGTCTAAATACGAAATAAATACGATACGAACAACCTCCACAGCATGGCAACACATTAGTCAACTTACTAAAAAGGTTCCCATTTATGCTCCAGACATGCCTCTAGCACACCACCCTGAATTATCAGTTATGCACGAAAAAAATAGCATGGCGCTCCTCAAACGAGTGGGTATAACAAAACTAGGTGACCTTTACCCCAATGGCGCCTTCATCGCACAGGATGACCTTGCATACATAAGCAACCAGTCACTGTTATTTAGATTTATTTACCACAGACTGCGAGCAGCTGTCAAGGGCCTCTAGCCCACTTATCCGAATGAACCTCCAACACTAGAATCACTACAGATGCTGATTATAACTCCAACTAACAAGCATATAGTAGCACAACTCTACAAAAGGGTGCAGACGGAGATAGGTGCAAACACACACAGTGCCCGTGATAGATGGAATACACTCCTGGAAACCCCATTGAATGACGAAGATTGGACATCTTGCTGTGCACTTACCGAATTATTGACACCCAATGGTAATCTCCGTATTATCCATTTTAAGTACCTACACCAAGCCTATCATACCCCACTCAAATTATACAAATATGGATTACGTGACAATGCGCACTGCAAAAGATGTGGGCTCGATCAGGCTGACTTTGGACATTTGGCATGGCATTGTGGTAAGATTAAACAATATTGGGAACAAGTAATAGGTCTATTGGAAGACATCGTTCTCTGTAAACTAAATTGCACACCGCAATTATGTCTTTTAGGCCATCAAATACCTCTGAAGTCTATTAACAAAAAATTAGCGGCAATAATGCTACTACTGGCAAAGCGCAGAGTGGCAATGTATTGGGACAGTAAACAAACACCTACTATACAACACTGGATTACGGACGCTACCTACTGCAGAGATAATTTTCTGCTATATACTGAGGAATTACCAACAGCTGCCAAACCATCTAACTTCTGGGAACCTCTCACTACCTATTTACGAGAACATCTTGACGTGTTTAAGATGAACCCTTAGTGTGTATAACTGAAATGTCATTGTTATGTAGATATGCTGTACTGATGATCTGCCAGCCAGATTAGACATCTTATAGAACGTCAACGGTTATTGTAATCTACCTGCCATGTGTATTACCGATGTTATTGATTCAATGTATTAATTAAGAAAATCTCAATAAAAAAATAAAAATAAAAAAATAACATGCTTTGAGTGGTTCTCCAAAGTCAGCCCCAAGTGTTCATGTAACAAAAAAGCAAAGGGAACTTGGGAATACATGTTTATAGACTGTCCCCTAGTATAACATGTGTTGGGGCATGTCCAGGCTCTTCTAATTGAACTTACTAGTAAAAAATTGGAAATTTGGTCTGGAAGTGCCCTCAAGGGTTTACCAACTACTTTCAAAGTAACCTCGCCCAAAGTTGATCATGTAATCTTCCTCTGAATTTTAGCAGCCCAAAGACTAATAGTCAAACATGGAAAGAACAAGGCCCCCACAATCCAGTAATGGAACACTGAGACGAGGAATACTGCAGAACGGGAGAGGTGTTACTAAGCTATGAATAGCAGATATTGATAAAATTTGTAAAATATGGGGCTCATTTCTCACCAAAACTACAGATGAATAGAATGAAAAAGGATCCTTGAAAAGGGTATAATAGAGTTGACAGGGACAGGGAGGGACTAAGTAAGGATGATTACATCTTATATCTGGTATTGACATCCTAAGGTACAGCCATAACTGATCAACATCATGTTCCCAGTAGGATCCGAGCCCAATTTGCCTTGTTTAAAACCTCCATTGTATTGATTTCTTTTTTTTTCATCCAAATACTCTTTTTTTTGATTCAGCATCATAGATGAACACACAAAATTTATATGTATTCTACTGAACTCACAGTGTGCTGCCTGATCTATTTTCTGAAAGGGAGTCATGCCCTTGATCTTTCATCAAACATGTAATAAGCTAGACAGCCTTCTTACCTGATAGAGGTGTGTATTGAGCTGGGTATCCAACCACTGCTGAGAAACAGAAAAAGGGATCAATAAGTACTGTACAAGTTACACAAACAATAAAGAAATCATAATGTACTACTGAAAAACAGCGGATGAGGGACAGGAAAGACCTCAAAAATAGGAAGTACAGGCTGTAATGGAATGAAAATCTGTACAGTGAAATATAGTTTTAAATTAGCAGGGCATGGCTAGGTCTTTTTATCAGGTATTTAGTTAGTCACTGAGCAACATCCTTTGACTCTACTGTCATTTAGTGATCCCAGTGAAATGAAAACAAATAGC
Organism: Calotriton arnoldi; assembly: GCA_963921515.1. NCBI lineage: Eukaryota > Metazoa > Chordata > Amphibia > Caudata > Salamandridae > Calotriton > Calotriton arnoldi. The sequence goes on along the minus strand of CAWUFW010001426.1, from coordinate 2,303,923 downwards.
AAAGACGAACAAGTTACTTGACTTCGGTAACACTCTTTCTGGTAGAGACTCTAGCTAATCTCAGATTCCTCTCCTTTTGAATATTCCCCAGCTAGTCAGACTGAATCCGGAAACGTTTGAGTAGTACCTCTGCACGTCAGTAGGTGGCGCTATGCGGCTCTGCAGTGATGCTGTTTCACTTCGGAAATGACAGGCCTATATAGGCTGACCACGCCTTCAGAACAAAACCCCAACAACAAACTAGCATTGACTAGTGTGCAGATTACAAAACCTGGAACACAGAACAGGGAGAATAGGAGGGTCGGTGAAGAACCTGCAGTTAGAGTCTTTACCAGAAAGAGCGTTACCGAAGGTAAGTAACTTGCTCTTACGATAGAGACTCCTAAAAGCAGATTCCCCACCTTTTGAATAGATACCAGAGCAGTACCTATTATAGGTCTGTGAAGTGGATGAAACAAGAAGTCCTGTAGGACCCGGTGGGTGAAATGCCCTTCTCAGTGAACCTGGCTATCCAGACAGTAGCTCTTCATGAATGTGTGGAGTAATGCCCACAGAGCCGCCTGGCAGATGTCCAGTACAGGAATTCTGCATGCCAACACAGTGCTGCAGCTTTGGGCTGGTGGTATGGACTTGCAGACATTCTGAAGGCTGCTTTTTAGCCAATGCATAGCAGACCTTGATGCAGAGTACGATCCAACAGGAGATTGTCCTCTTCTACATGGCTTTGCCTTTTTACGCCCCTGCAAACTCCACAAAGATTTGATCGTCGCACTGGAGGTCTTCGGTACGAGCGATGTAAAAGTTTAGCACTCTTTTGGGGTCCAAGAGATTTAGTCTCTCCTCCTCATTAGAAATGTGAGACGGCACATAGAATACTTGCAGGATGTTGGTTTGACTGATGTGGAACAGCATCATAACTTTCAGACAGAAGGGTGCTCCTGTTCTCAGAACCAGCTTGCCTGAGAAGAAGGTAGTGTATGGCAGATTAACGCTAAAAATGTAAAGCTCGCTCTCGCTGCTCCAAAGTGAATGCGATGAGGAACATGGTCTTGAGGGTGAGGAGCCACAGGGGACATCTGTGATGCGGCTCAAAGGGAATGCCCATCAAATATGTGAGAACCATGTTAATGGTCCCATTGGAGCATGACAAATGGAAAGGAAGGAAATAAATGGTGTAGACCTTTCAAAAAATGCATCACAACCAATGACGTAAAAAATGAGGGCTGGTCCGGCAGCTCTAAAAAGGCAGGAAGAGCCAAAAAGTGCCCCTTAACTGTGCCCAAAGCAAATCCTTGTAACGCAAGAAACAAAACAAACAGAATGTAAGATAACTTGGCTTGGAAGGGGTCAGTCTGGTATGTTCCAAATTTGTTCCAATGACAGGCGTATATGTTTTTTATAGAGAGATGCATGGCTGCTAAGATGGAAGGTCGAAGCTATTCAGCTGTCACCACTCAATCTTCATGCATGAAGTTGGAGATTGCGAAGGTCGGAGTGCAGAAATCTGCCCTGTTGTTGTCACAGCAGGTCCTCCTGCAAGGACAGCCTGATCAGAGGACAGATGCTCATGCCCAGGAGTTCTGGATACCTCACTCTCTGTGCCCAATCTGGAGCCACTAGGATGACTTGTGCCCAGTCATTCTGATCTCCTTTAGAACTCGGGATAGGAGTGGTATCAGCGGGAAGGCGTACAGGAGTCCAGAGTTCCACTCTAGGTGGAATGCATCCCCTAGCGAGAGTCATCTTGGAAACTCCAAGGTGCAGAAGTGCTGATATCGCGCAGTTTTTGCAGTGTGGAATAGATCGAGCCAAGGTTCTTCCTGTTCACAGAACAGACCTTGTGGCACCTCCGACTGTAACTGCAGCTCATGATCCGCTAGGCGTTGACTGCTGAGCTTGTCTGCTCTGGCATTCAAAGATTCTGCTAGGTGGTTTACCTCAAAGAAGATCCCTTGATGGTAAGCCATTTCAAGAGGTGGAGCGATCCTGGCACAGGGTTCAGGACCCAACACCGCCAACGATGTTGCAATATCACACAGTGGTGGTATTGTCAGTAAGCACGTGTACCAGCCTCCTTTTATTGGACAGAAGGAAGGCTTTCAATGCCAAGCGGGTGGCCTTCAGCTCCAGGAGGTTGATATGGAGCCGGAACCAGGCCAGAGACCAGAGGCCTCTAATCTCTACCTCTCCTAGATGGCAACCCTAAACCAGAAGCGATGCATATGTCACCATTGTCAACTCAGGGTGGGGTAGGAAGAGGGGTCTGCCGCTGACCCCATCGATGTCCACTAACCACCACTGCAGATTTTTTGCAGTCTCCTACGAGATCTGATGTTGGGCCCACTGAGACTTCAGTTTCCACTGCAGAGCCCACATATGCCACCTGGAGCGCTTGAACAGTAGGATGTAAGAGGCCATCAGTCCCAGTAGCCTGAGTCGACGTCACTGAAATCTGAAATCTAGGACACAGACTGAAAGATCGGTTTTAATAGCCTGAATATCCTGGACTCTCCATTCTTGGGGAAAGGCACGACATGTGACTGAGATCAGAATGCAGCTGATGAAAGGGGAAGATGCTGAGAAGGAGTTAGGTGTGACTCGGGCACATTGATAGTGAATCCCAAAGATAGCAGGAGGTTCACTGTAGTCTGGAGTTGGTTGAGTGCATAGGGTGAGCCAGCCTTCAACAGCCAGTTATCAAGGTAGGGAAGAACTCGGATCCCTTACCTCTGAAGAACAAAAGTTACTTACCTGTAATCTGTAGTTCTCCAGTATTGGTATCTTTCATAGATTCACATGCCTGAATCATTCCCCGTCGTCAGAGTGGGAGTCCCACGGTACATAAAAATAGCAATATATATACATATAGAAACCATATCCTAGGTAACCTAGAACCAGGAAGTAAAGTAGCCAGAAATCAAAGGAAAAAAATCCTCCACTTTCATGAGTCGTCCAAGTCATTATATACAGTCCAAACTACAGCCAATCAGGCGACAGCACCACCCAGAATGTTCTCCTCAGAGGCTCAGGCTCTCAGATTTTCCAGCACAAGTGTGATCCAGAATGAAACAGAGCATAGAAAAAAGAGCCTCTGAGGGGAGGTGGGCGGGTTGCATGTGAATCTATGAAAGATACCAATACTGGAGAACTACAGATTACAGGTAAGTAACTTTTGTTCTTCTCCAGTATTGGGGTATCTTTCATAGATTCACATGCCTGAATCAGAGTAGAGAGCAGTGACTCCATAACAATACCAGTGATATTATCATCACAACATAAGCATATGTATAACACAGGCAATATGTAATCACAAATATAGATATTGTTATACATCTATCCACATATGTAGATATATATATATCTATATATATATACATATATATATATATATATCTATATATATATATACACACTCATGTTAGAAAATAGCAAGAGGAGGAGGGAAGAACAGAGGCTCACCTTATTTAAAAAGATTACGGAGAACCGCCTGTCCCACAGACGTGTCGGCATCGTTGGCAGCTTCCAAACAGTAGTGCTTTGTAAAGGTGTGCCTGCTGGACCACGTAGCAGCTCTGCAGATTTGATGAATAGGCACACCAGCAAAGAGAGCGGTAGAGGAAGAGATTGCTCTAGTAGAACGTGCTCTTGGAGTTGTCTGTAAAGGTCTGCCTGCCAGTTGATGACAGAAACAAATTGCAGCAGAAATCCAACGGGCAATGGACTGTTTGGATATTGGTTGTCCTGTACGCATCTTTCCATAAGCTATAAATAGCTGATCAGATTTCCGTATTGAAGATGTCCTCTGCAAATAGAATTTGAGACACCTTTTGAGATCAAGAGTATATAAAGCCCTTTCCGCAGGTGATTGAGGATTGGGAAAGAAAGTTTTTAAATGACCGGTTCGTTGAGATGGAAGTCCGAAGGTACTTTAGGCATAAAAATGGGGTTAGTGCGTAGCACTACTGAATCTCTTGTGAATTGAAGGTAAGGCGGTTTTATAGTGAAGGCTTGAATGTCACTGACCCGCCTAGCAGATGTGAGGGCTAATAGTAAAGACACCTTCCATGAAAGAAACTTCAAATCTGTCCGATGAATAGGTTCAAAGGGGTGTCGCATGAGTTGTGAGAGCACAACGTTAAGATGCCAGGATGGAGGTGGATGGCGAATAGGGAAACATACAAAACAATCCTTTAAAGAACTGTCGAATGATCCTAGAGGAATAAAGAGAGTTGGAACCATCCTGCCGAAATCTTGAGATAGCCGCTAAGAATACTTTGAGTGTAGAATGAGAAAGGCCTGATCTTGCCAGATGCAGGAAGAAAGGCAAAATTTGCTCCGGTTTTGCATGTATTGGATGAATGTTGGCGGCTTGACACCACAGGCAAAATCGTTTCCATTTAAGCATGTATGTCTTGATTGTGGAAGGCGCCCTAGCATTGGCCAAGACTTCTCTACAGTCAGAAGGAATATCTAAGTGAGCGAATTCAAAGTGCTCAGGCGCCAGGCCGCTAAGTGCAGGGATGCAGGATCCGGATGGCAGATCTGACCGTTCTGAATGGATAGAAGGTTCGATATTGGTCGCAACTGAATGAGATGGCATTCGGAGAGAAGGAGGAGTTCGGTGAACCAGAACTGGCGAGGCCACCTGGGAGCTATGAGTATTAGGCGACAAATTTCCTTTTTCATTTTCCAGAGAACCCTGGGAACCAACGGTATCGGTGGAAAAGCGTAGGCATAAGTCCGCGACCAGTTCATCAAAAAGGCATTTCCGCATGATTCCTTGTGGGGACGCCAACTTGCGAAGAATGGGCATTTGCGGTTCAGACTGGTCGCGAACAAATCCAGGTCGGGCTGACCCCACTCCTGAAAAATACGATTCAATGTTGGCTGATGGAGCTCCCACTCATGATTGGAAGTTGTCGATCGGCTGAGGGAATCCGCGAGAACGTTGGAAACTCCCGGGACATGGACTGCTGTCAGTTATCCGATGTTTGATCGCCCAATCCCAAATCTCCTGGGCTTGCTGAGACAACAGTGCGGACCTTGTTCCTCCTTGTTTGTTCAAGTAGTGCATACTTGTTGTGTTGTCCGTCCGGATCATAACTGATGCTCCGAGAATGATGGTGCGAAAAGACTTTAGGGCTAGGAAGATCGCCAGCAATTCCAAGAGGTTGATATGCCAAGTTTTTTGCTGAGCATCCCATCTTCCGCTTGCTGTCAGTCCCTGCAGGTGGGCTCCCCATCCTTCTAGGGAGGCATCCGTGGTGATGACGAAGCTTGGAGCTTCTATTAGGAATGAGCAGCCTGCTGCTACATTTGTCTTTGAAGTCCACCATCGTAGAGTGTCCCTTATTTGAGAAGTGATGCGGATGAGATCGTCGAAGGACCCCGAGATTTGCAGCCACTGTTTGTTGAGTTCCTCTTGCAAGGGTCTCATTCTGAAAGCGGCAATTGGGGACCAGAGGAATGCAAGATGAAAGCATCCCCAGAAGCGACTTGAACTGCCGGACTGAAAGCGTACTCTTTTGATCTCAGTAGCTGGGCAAGTTTGCAAAGTTTCAGTTGCCTTTCGGTTGAGACAAAGACTTGTGTTCGCAACGTGTCTATGGTGGCTCCCAAGAACGTTCTCTCTTGCGATGGCAGGAGGTGAGATTTGTTGAAATTGATGGAGAGGCCCAGAGATTGGAACAGGGATAGGCATCTCTGAGTATGGACGTTTGCGATGTTGAAAGAATTCGCCTTGATAAGGCAGTCGTCCAAATAGGGAAAGATCTGAATTCCCTCTAGTCGAAGGTGTGCAGCCACCGGTGCTAAGACCTTGGTAAAGACCCGGGGTGCGGAACGTAGACCGAAAGGGAGGACTTTGAACTGAAAGTCCCTGCCAGCCACTCTGAACCTCAAGAACCTTCTGTGTCTGGGTAGAATTGGTACATGAAAATAAGCATCTTGGAGGTCGAGGGTGGTCATGTGATCCCCGCAGTAAGGAGTGGAAGAATTTCTTGCAGAGTTAGCATCCGGAATGATAATTTCTTGAGATATTTGTTGAGGAGCGAAGATCTAAAATGGGACGCCATTCTCCCGATTTCTTTTTATGAGAAAAAATCTGGAATAGAAACCTGTTCCTCTTTGCAGTCGAGGGACTACTTCGATGGCTCCTTTTCGCAGCATCAAATTTATTTGGGCAAACAGCTCTGAGAGGTGAGCTGGAGGTGGACCTTTGGGAGGGGAATTTGGAGGAAGTTTTACAAATTCTAGAACGTGGCCTCTGGCCACAATGTCCAAGACCCATTTGTCTGTTGTTATCTTCGACCAGTTTGAGTAAAAACGGGAGATTCTTCCTCCAACTTGTAAAGGGGTAAGCGGTAGAGCAGGTGGCAGTTGTCACTGCTTTTTAGAGGTATCACGTCCCCGGTAGGTAGACTTCCTTCTATTTTGCGAGTAGGAGGTCGATGATTGCTGCCTGAATGGTTGTTGGCGCTGGGAAGAGAAACGCTGATTACTTTGATAGGGCTGATATTGCCTTTGTTGATTATAGCCTCCTCGAGTAGAAAAGGATCCACGCCCCCTCGCACCCCGAAAGGGCGGTTTACGAAACTGAAGTGTTCCGAGAGATCTTGCTGTCTCAGTATCCTTTTTAATGGTCTGTAGGGCCTCATCAATATGATGTCCAAAAGAGACTCGCCATCAAAGGCATGTCAATTATTTTTGCCTGAACCTCCTGGCGAAATGATGTTGATTTTAACCAGCCCTGCCTCCGCAAGACTGCGGCACCTGCCAGTTGTCGAAAACCTGTAGATGCAACATCCACCGATGAATCAATAATCTCAGCCGAGATTCGTTCCCCTTCCTGAAGGATTTTAAGCGCCTCTGATTTAGAGGGCTCAGGCAACATGTTAATGTAGGGAGAAATGTCCGACCACATTTGTCTATCATATCGTCCTAAGATAGCCAGTGAGTTTGCTGCTCGAACTGTTGTCGCTGCCATAGCGGACACCTTTTTTCCAATAGCGTCCAAACGTCTACCGTCCCGATCTGGGGGGGCGGATAGCGGAGAGGAGGGATTCCGCGCTCGTCGTTGAGCTGCTTGTGCGATAACTGAATCTGCTTTAGGTTGACCAATCAAGCATGCAGGCGGGTGTCCGGCGCCTTGTATTTTTATCAAGGCGGGGCAGGACCGCAGGAATAGAAGCCGGAGCTTTCATAACCTTCAATCCCTCTTGCCAAATGAAGTCAATAATGGGAATGGATCGTATTTGTTTTCTTGGTTGGTCCTTAAAATCATAAAGGAAACACTCATCCTTTTTTGTTTCCATAGAAAGTAGAAAACGCTGTGTAGCCCTCTCCATAAGAAGGTGAAAACCTCCAATGTCAGCAGGAGGAGAATCGACAGGAGCAGGAGTTGAAGGCGATGGAGTTTGAATCTGGTAATCATCCCATTCCGTGAGTAATGATCTGTCATCCAATTCTCCTTCCTCTCTATCGTCGTCAGAGGTGTGGGCGTCCTGAGAGTGATGCGACAGTACAGGAGAATGTGACCTGGGCGACCTCAAAGCTGATGAAGATTGAGGCACAGGTGTGGGCGGTATAGAAGAAGCCGATTCTGATGGAGGGAAACGGCGATAGTAATCGTCCAACATGTATTGCAGATTGTTCAAAAGAGCCAAAGGCATTTGGGCCATAGGAACTGGATCTGGAGCTGAAGGAACCGTTTCCGGACAGACTTCGTCGTCTTGATCCTCATCTTGGTACTTAATGAGGAGCTCAGAAGGGCTCCTGGTGGTACGGAACATATCCCCTTCGTCTGATTCTTCATCGTCTTCGTCAGAAATTAGCAATTGCTCAGGTAACCTAAGGTGAACCTTAGGAGGAGAGATTGTAAGTGGAGAAAGTACATCCAATGAAGATCCACGTCTTTGTAATACAGAAGACGTCGCTGTCAACGGAGGCAGCGTAGACGGCGTAACAGCTACTGCAGGCGTCGACGAAGACCAAACCTGCAGAGCCGTGCATGAAGATAGTGGTAACGTCGACGAGGCAACCGTCGACGAAGTAGTCGTCGTCGAGGCGGGCGTCGATGGAATGATCTTTGACGAGATGGACTTCGTCGACGAGATGGACTTCGTCGACGAGATGGACTTCGTCGACGAGAAGGACTTCGTCGACGGGACAGTCGTCGACGAGGCAGTCGACAGACGACACTCTTTTTACTCTTCAGTCGTCGGAGCGTCGGCGGTAGATACCAACTCTTTCGTCGGCGGAACTGGTCTGACTGAGACGGATACCAGCGTCGACGGCGAAGACGCCGACGACATGATCATTTGTGGCTTCGGCGATGAGAATGTTGCCGTCGACGTCGTCGTAGCTGCGAAGGAAGACTTCGTCGACGAAGGTGTCGTCGACGAGCTCGACGAGGGACCCCGTTTCTGAGGTAAATCCTTGTCAGAAACTTGCTTAGAAGAGAGAGATTTCGTAGTCTCTCGGGGGCGTAGAAGGCATAGATCTAAGCTTAGAAGGTGGAAGAGTCTTTTTTGAAGCAGAAGGCAACTCAGCACTGCTGGAGGGCTGTTTCTTCGACACCTTAGCCCCAGGAGAAGATAAATTTGTATCAGCAACCCTCTTTCTAGAGGACGCAGACTGGACAGAGGCAATACTCCCCACCTCAGATAAGGGATTGTCCTGGTCTTTTATCTTCTGTAGCCACAGAAGTAGACGCCCCTCTCTGTCCCTCAGAGACTTTTGGGGGAAAGTTCTGCAGATCTTGCAGTCTCTCACCTGATGGTCAGGATACAAGCAATAAATGCACTTCTTGTGGGGATCTTCTGAAAACAGCCGGAGCTTCCCACAAGATTCACAAGGGCGAAAGAGAGACTTCTTTGAAGAAGACATCCTAACAAGAATATATTCCAAAGAAAAAACTGAGGAGAACTGAGCAGAGCTCAGGGAGACTCCCTTCACACGACGTGCGGTAGAAAATCTGAGAGCCTGAGCCTCTGAGGAGAACATTCTGGGTGGTGCTGTCGCCTGATTGGCTGTAGTTTGGACTGTATATAATGACTTGGACGAGTCATGAAAGTGGAGGATTTTTTCCTTTTGATTTCTGGCTACTTTACTTCCTGGTTCTAGGTTACCTACGATATGGTTTCTATATGTATATATATTGCTATTTTTATGTACCGTGGGACTCCCACTCCGACGATGGGGAATGATTCAGGCATGTGAATCTATGAAAGATACCCCAATACTGGAGAAGATGTGCTTCTACCACCACCATCATTTTCTGAACACTCAAGGGGCACTGGTGAGACCAACCACAAGCTTCAGGTAGTGCCCATGGACCAGCAGGATGGGTATATGGAACCAGGCGCCCTGCAGGTCCAACACCACCATCCAGTCTCAAGAGCATTTTGAATTAAGGGGGTGCAGGTCTAAAATTGGACAAAGGTCTCCGACCTTCTGGTGCACCAGAAAGTAGCTGGAATAACAACCACGTCCTAGTTCTGGCACGGGCACTCTCGCTAGCCACTTTGGCCAAAGGGGCTTGCAGTTCTTGCTGAGAAATGGATAGATGGGCCTTCGTCAATTGTCGTGGGGACGGTGGGAGGTTCAGCCTTGGGAATAGGAAGGATAGGGCATAGTCCTGAACAATATGCAGACCCACTGTCTGATTTTAAGGCCTGCCAACCCCTCGGGATCCTGCCTCCCAATGGGAAGCCGTGCTCCACTAAGGGCATGCTAAATGGGTTTAGCAGGTGAGGCTGCAAGGGGGTAGTAGATGGGATGGCACGTTGACCTTGAGCATGGAGCACCACAGCCTCAACCGCAAAACTGCTGGGCACCTTGAGTGGGTTAGAATGGCAGACGGAATGGGGTACCTCTGCCAAAGCTGCGAAAGGAACAGTAGAGCTGATGCGGTTGGCGATGTGGGGAAGATAAGACCTAGAAGCGTGCTGTGGCCCTGCTTTCCTCGAACTGCTCAACAAGAAAGTCCGTTTTGCCCCAAACAGATTAGTCAGTCAAATGGCATGACCATGAGGGACAATTGGACATCACCTGAAAAAGCGTTGGACTGCAGCCAAGCGTGGTGGCGAATGACGACACTGGTGCCAATGACCCGCCCGATGGAGTCAATGGTGTCCAAGCCACAATAAATTGGGAACTTGGCTGCATCATGACCATACTGTTTGGACCAGGCGAGGACAGGTCAGAGGTCGTCAGAGACATCTGGTAGGACTTGAGCCACAGAATCTCAGAGGGCATAGGAATAGCACCCTAGGAGACAGGTGGCATTTACTGACCGAAGAGCCAAGCAGGTAGACAAGAAGACTTGCTTTCTTAACGTCTTCCCACTTTTTGACTTCCTATCGGGGGGAATAGTCAGAAATGTGTTGGGATTAGTTTGCCCACAGACACCGGCAGACCAAGCTTTCAGGTGAGAAGTGCTGAGACAGAAATGCAGGATCTCCCGGGGCAGGGTGGTGGCATTGTGTAATTTGGTGAGTGACCGGGGAGCCAGAGCAAGGTTTGGTCCAAGCCTCCAACAAGGTATCTGTAAGGGCATCATTAAAAGGTAAGAGGGGCTCAGTAGATGTTTACCTCCTCAGAAGAACGTTCATTAGAACACTGGTCTTGACCTCCAAGGTGGGGAGCTGCAGCTCAAGGACTTCGACAGCCCTACACATTACCATGGCATAGGAAGCACTTTCCTCACTGGCAGGACCAGGGGGTGAGTATAGACTAGACTCAGGAGAAGTATCAAGGCTAATAGACTCTGGCAGGTCGTCATGCCAATTCTTCTTGTGATATTTGTTGGCCAATCTGTAGGGTGTGCATAAGTAGGGTGTGCGTACGCCGCTGTGGAGGCAGATCACGTGGAGGAAGAGAAGCCTCTATAACGGACAGGTGTGGCCTAGGTCAGGGTTTAACTGGTGTTGATTCGACATCAGAGAAGACAATTGGGGCCTCTTCTTCTAGCGTAGATGGAGTTGGCATTGGTACTGTTGCCCATGAAATCAGCATGGAAGGTGGCACCGGAGACAGATCAGGACCGGAGCCAGAGAGGTCCTGTTAGGGCTCGGAGGGTGTAACTGGTGCTGAGGGTCAACCTGCCAGTGGTAATCCAAGTGGGCGACCACTCAGCTCCATGGGGTCAGCAGTTACACCAAAGGGAGTAGACAAGGATGAAAAGAGTCAGAGCGTGCCCTCATGGAACTCTTCAAACTGTTTCGGAGTGGGGGATGGCGCCGGAAACTCGGGTTGGCCCAGGACAAGTTGCGGGATGGGGTCCGAAGTCAAATGGCTTCTGGTGCAAGATTGAGATGTATGGTGCCTTCCCTCCACCTTCACATTGGAATGTGAGTGGTGGGAAGGTGTTGAGTTCAGCTTCGATTTCTTGCGTTTTTTCTACGACTTACCTAAGGATTGGGATGGAGATGAAGACCGACCTTTGAAATTACTTTGCGACTTTAGGATCTCGAATAGGACCGGTACTGGACTATTGACTTGGACCTGTCCCATCGTGGAGTATTCGGGTGCTAGGATACCTACATCAGGGAAGCCGGGTGCATAGGTGCGAAGTGATGTCGGAAACTGCTGCAGACCACAATGGAGGACTTCAGAAATTATGCCGCTGGCAAGGACTGTGCAAGAGTCTGGTGGAATCCAAGGGTGGATTCTAAAAGAGAAGAACCTGCAAGCAGAGGGGACAGAGTCTATGCCACTCTGAGGTGACCAGGAGGCATGGGAGAGCAATGCCCACTTATGACCGAAGATACAGGAGTGATGATGGTGACCTTGTCGCTGGAGCTGTGAGGACCAGGCAATGCTAAGGAAGACCAGGAGCCATTCTTGATCTGTCCCACGTCGTAAGTCAAGAACCAGGGGGTAAGTGTCCAGCGGGAGCACCAACAAGCCTTGGCAGCAGCAACAGACATGGAGAACAAAGAAGGAGCAATGTTGGGACCAGCAAAGTCCGAGGGACTCACCAAGTGCAAGAGAGTCAGAGCAGGCCCGAGCAAGCAGGGGAGCCCACTGAAGCAGGAGAAGACTCTCAAGAGGACCCACAGGCTGAAGGCACAGGAGTCGCAAGAGAATCTCGAGCAGCTCACCAAAGATGAAGGCCCACGGTGCAGAGGATGCGGTGAGGACGAAGATCTTGGCAGGAAGTGATGCTGGAGCTTCTTGTAGCCTGAAGATCTATGGAGTGCAGACCTATCAAGCCTTGGCGACGGCAAGTTGACGCGGTGCACAGGGGTCCAGTCCCAGAGGTTCCCACGAGGGATTCTGGCCTCGAACGTGCAGAGAGGACAGGTCAGGCCTCGAGGGAGTTGAAGAACCACCACCTGTGTTGCAGAGCCTTTCGAAGTCTGTGGGACGTAAGGAGCAGCAGACCGGTCAACTTCGTTGCGGTGCGTGCAGATGCAGGGGAGTGACGGAGTCACTACAAGGGAGATTACTTTGGGTGTCATTGATGCCCACAGGTCTGTTGAAGATCCTGGATGAAGCACAGACACAGACGACAAAGAAGACTTGCAGAACAGCAAGACCAGGAGCAGCAGGAGTCGTTCTTGGTGCAGTCTTGGTTCCAGCCAAAGTCCAGCGAAGTCCAAGTGTCCAGATGGTCGAAGAGTGACGTGGCTTCAGGCTTGAGTCTTGTCCCACGACAAATCTGAGTACCCATCCATAGGTAAGTCCTTAAGTACCCTATGGGAAGGGTTGGAACACTGAAGGGTCCCCCCCAGAGGAGAGGCTGGATAGAGGGGAGGATACTCCCATGTCCTATGCCATGTTTCGCGTCAGAGCGGGAGCCAAGGGCTCCCTTGAACTGGTTTAAACTAGAGTATGTAAGGAGGGCACCAAATGTACCTTCAAAGCAGTCTGGGGGCGCTGACAAGCGCCCCACCCCAGCCCAATACACTAAGTCCTGTCTGGGAGGTGGCCACACCTCCCTGTAACAGGAAAGCTATTGTTCTTCCTTCCCTTGCTCGAGCCTGGCTCAGCAGCAGGAGAGCAGAATCATGTCTGTGGTCGGCAGCAGTACTAGCTTGCTGTCAGACCCTGAAAGGCTGTAATAGGGAGTACAGGGAGGGTACCCCAAGGGAGCCCCCAGTACATGGGATCATACTTCCAACACTGGAATAAGTGTTGTTGTATGATTCCAACATGTTTGATACCAAACATGACCGTGGTCAGTGCAGCCACTATATAGTTAGATATCTCGTAATAACTGATGTCCACTATATCTATTAAAATGGCTGACTGCACTTACAAAGCTTATAGAATCAACTCCGGGGTTTGTAGGGGTGTCCTGCTCATGCAGGGGCACCCTCACACTTAAAACCAAGCACCCTGCCCTCAGGACTGAAGAGCCTGCCATTGGGGTGACTTATAGCTTTTAAGTGTAGTGACCTCAGATATAAGGAAACTCATATCTGTTGTGAGTGGTGCCAGCACCATCTCACACAGGCTACAATGGCAGGCCTGTAGTCATAGTTTAAGTGGAATCCCATGGGTGGCATAATACATTCTACAGCCCATGGGAGACCCTGGTGTACCTATACTCTGGGTACCACAGTACCATATACTAGGGGCTTACAAGGGTACACCAGTAGCCAATTGTGGATGTACACAGTGTTTACCATGGTCAAATTTAGGGAAGAAGCACAGAGACTGGGGTCCTGATTAGCAAGATCCCAGTCAGAATAGTCAAAAGCATACTGACACCAAGAAAAAAGTGGGGGTAACCATGAAAGCAGATCTTACTTTCCTACACCTCCATCTCTCACTGCTTGAGAGCTCCGGGAAATGTGGCAGCACTTGCGCAACCGTTTCCCATAAGGTATGCGAGAAACGGCTCAAAAGGCATGTAGTGTTCACTCACTGCAATGCTAGGTTGGCGGAAAAAAACATCATCTTCCCAATTTCCCTGTCTGGGAGCGCGGAAGGGAAAGCGCTGTGGGATGTTGAGGCTTGGACTACCAAGCTCTCAGGGGTAGGATGTTGGCTGAGGAAACTTGGATCACCCGGGGCAGGGAGATGGCAGCGTTGTATTGTCTTCTTCACAGGAGCCCCTGTGCCAGGCTTAGATCAAATGCCTAGAAGAACATCCGTTAGTGCTTCATTGAAGGGCAAAAGGGATTCGGATGAGGAAGCCCCAGGCCGAAGCACTTCGGTCAAGAGGTTAGCCTAGACCTGCACAGAGGGTTGCTCTGGGCCAAGGACCTCCGCTGCCCTCTTTACCACCATAGCATATGACACTTCCGCCTCCCACAGAAGATGGAGAGAGCATACCAGCATCTGGAGAGGCGTCCAGTCCACTGGCCTCCGCAAGCTCCCCATACCAGTCTAATTCCTCACCAGGAGCATCTAACTGGTGTTCTTAGGTTCCCGTGACTCCTCCAACTCTTCTCCCATGCCTGTAACATTCTCAAAATGTTCAGGTGGGCGGAGTTCGCGGGGTTGTACTATGCAGAATTCTGCAGAGTTGCATAAAAACTCTGCAGAATTCCACGTAGTGCTGCTCCCAAAGTAGTAGCATAAAGGTGGCTTCAGAGCAGGCTTCTCCAAAGGGTAGCTCTTGAGCTACTGGTAGCTCTCAAGCTACCTTTAAATAGCTCCCCTGTGTGCAGCTCTTCCTGCTAAATTAGAAGGTTTTAATTGGTTGAAGTATATGTTAATGTATTAATTAATTAATGTATGAGTGCCAAAACCGTTTATTCAAGCCAAACGTGTGTATTTTCAGAACTCTTACACTGAGGTTTGTAGAAAAATGGCTGAATTTCCAAACTATTTTTAAAACTGTCTTTTGACTGAACTCATCAACCGTACAGTACTGCGACCTGCACGTATCTGCAACAGCTTCACGCAGGCTCTGTCTCTGCAAAGGAACAAACTGCCCATGCCACACACTGGCAATGATGCAAAGGCACGCTCGCTCTGGCATGAGGAATAGTACTCCAAAGTCTTTTGCCGAACACACACCCTCTTGCCCCCGCTCTCTGCTGTTCGCGGGCTCTGAGGTCCATAGCCATCCGCTAGTCTCGAGATTGCGCACTGATTGGAGAAGAGGGCTAAAATGACTGATTTTAGGCCCTTGGTTCAAAAGATTCCGATCAGTCCCGGTAACACCCCGCCCACCTCTGCATGGCTTTCAAATGGTTATTTACGAAACAGTCAGGTAAGATTTAAGTTGCGCATAGTCTACACTTCCAATAAGTGTCCTGTCACATAGGACTCCTGATTCTTGTCAGGAAGTGAAGTGAATTAGTGTTCAACTTAGCTGCCATCTATGCAAAGGTGACACCTTTCTATATTTTCAGTGTGCCCATGAGTTATTTATGTCCTTAACATGTGACACTGTGACTGACACTTTATCAACAGCAGTTGAAAAAGACAACGTGCACTGTACGAAAAGCAATCTGAGTTTTCTAAAGTTGGCCTGCGTTAAGTTCCAATGTACTGCATCTATTTTGGCACAGTAAAAAAAAATTGTGTTTTGATTAATAAAAGAACACTTGCTGGTATAGGTTACAAGTCTATGGGTGGGCGGCGGGAGCAAACTCCATCACTCAGCGGAATTGGAGTTTTTTGACGAACTCCGCGTTCACATCGGAGCGCGGTTGGCGAAACTCCGCAAACTCCGATGGCGGAGCGGAGTTCACCGCCCGTCC
The DNA here is from genome assembly GCA_963921515.1 of Calotriton arnoldi. NCBI lineage: Eukaryota > Metazoa > Chordata > Amphibia > Caudata > Salamandridae > Calotriton > Calotriton arnoldi. Next base: position 2,288,258 of record CAWUFW010001426.1, on the reverse strand, counting down.
CTACCTAGTACCCCTAGGCCCTGTCGGCACCAGAATTGGCGTTGCCGGATGCTGTTCTGACTCCAAGACATCCGGAATGAGAATGGTGTTGGTACCAAAGATGGGCGCCGGGAGCATTGACTTCGGGACCGGCACCGGGGAAGGTCGCGTTAGCACGATCGATGCCGATCCGGATGCGGGATTGGATCCATGAAACCCCACCGGAGCTGACGCCGGAGCAGTCGGCGCAGAACTTGATGGGGCCTCTTCCGACACCGCGGGGCCAGGTGACGCACAGGAGGAGTTGGCTAACTCAAATACTCAGCGCATGGCCTCATAAAACTCCTTTAATTGAGTGGGCCTGGCTCCAGCTACAACTATCGGAAACGGGGGAATTCACGGAGTCAGACCTGGCAATGGCTCCGCAGAACCATGCATGGAACGTCGATGTTCCTCAGTCGTCTCGTCAATCCTCAACGGACGAGGTGAAGTCAAAGTCTGTCTTGACTTCATCTTCTTCATACGCTTCTACCCCAAGTGTCCAGAGGACCTCGAGTGCGATGAAGAATACTTGGGGCTCCTGGAGTGGTCATCCGACCTTCTCTTCCTCGATCATGACCAAGACCTCCTAGGAGTCGCGATAGATGGCGTTGACTGTCGGGCCGCAAGCAGCTTTAGGGACCGTTCCTTCAAAGCCTTCGGCGCTATGGCCTGGCAGTCCCAACAACACTTTGAGTCATGGTCACGCTCGAGACACCACAAGCACACAAGGTGCAGGTCAGTAACCGACATGGCGCGGTGACAGGCGCCTCACGGTTTAAACCCTACCCTTCTAGAGGTCTTCCCTCGACACACAAGGAAAAAGTCTTCGACAAAAGAGACAGAGGGGTAGCTCTTCCCTGGATCAGCGCTAACTGGCGCAGAAAGAAAAGAACTGACGTCCGTGCGCCTGGGTGGCACCTAGATAGGTGACCGCGACATCACATCCGGCGCTAACGACGCCAATTGCGCAACAGGGAGCTGAATGGAGCCACCCGATGGTGCGCAGGGGTACTGCTCACGCAAAAGTTTGCGGATCCAGTATGACGCCTGGGAAATTCGAAGGTAAGGAATCTGCAGCTAGAACTCTCTATCAGATACCACAGATTCCTCACCCTGTGAAGAGATATCAAATCAGTACTGCTAACGGTGTGGGTCTGTGCAGTGGCTCAGACCAGGAAATCCAGCAGGACAGATAGGGCAAAGTGGCTCCCCAGGCAGTTGTGCTTTATGAACATTTGGAGAGATGCTCATGTAACTGCCTGGCTAATGTCCATAATTGGCACACCACATGCTAGTGCTGTTGTAGAATAAGGGTGCAACCCTTCTGGGGGTTGTTTTTTAGCAAGGCCATAGCAGATCTTGATGCGTAAGACATTCCATCAGGAGATGGTTCTCTTTTGCACCTCTTTGCCATTTTTTACTCCAGAGAAATCAATGAATAGCTCGTCATCTTGTCAGTATTCTCTGGTCTTGTCAGTGTAGTAACTAAGAGCCCTCTTTAGGTCCATATAGTGATGCAGTTCTTTTTCCTTGGGTGGATGGGATGTTGCATAAAAAGTTGGCAAAGTGATGGATTGCCCTTTGTGGAAGAACATGACTATCATTGGTAGGAATGCCGCTTTTGCCTGGAGGACCAGTTTGTCTGGGAAGAATGATGTGTATGGCTGTGTCACAGGCATTGCCTTAAGTTCGCTGACTAGCCTTGCAGATATAATAGCCATGAGGAATGCCATCTTAATTGTTAGGAGACCGGGAGGCCAGTTGTGCATTGGATCAAAGGGAGAGCACATTAGGAAATTGAGGAACAAATTAAAGTCTCACCTTTGCATGATAAATGGAGTTGGCAGGAACAGATAGATTAGCCCCTACAAAAACTCGACACAACCTATGTCATGAAGAGGGATGGCTGATCTGGTAAATGTCAGAAGACCGAAAGATTATCTTTAACTGTCGCCACAGCAATGCCTTGCTGGTCTAAATAAAGTCAGAACATTAGAACACAAGACACCTGTGCATTCAAGGGTTGAATGTTGTGAGAGAAACACCACACAACAAACCTTTCCCAACATCCTGCATAAACAGTTTCGGTAGATGGACAGCTGACTGCCAAGATGACTCCAACCACTTCAAGAGATAAATCGATAGTCATTATCAGTTGATGTTCAATTTCCAAGAATGGAGGTGTGGGTCGCACAAGTTCAAGAGCAGGACCCTTCCCCCCTGCTGTGACAGGAGATCCTCCCAAAAAGGCAGCCAGACTAGAAGACAGGTGCTTATTGCCAGAAGTTCTGGGTACCACATTCTCCTCACCCAGTCCTTTGCATATAGAAGTCCGAAGCCCCAATTCAGATTTAAGGCGTCTCTGATGGACAGCTGCCTTGGGAACTCCAACATTTTGCCATTGAGCGTTCTCTGCAGTGGTGAACAGATCGAGCCAGGGTTCTCTCCATTTTTGGAAGATGCCCTGTACCACCTCAGAGTGTAAATGCCATTCATGATCTGCTAGACAACGTTGGATAAGTTTGTCTACCACAACCCCACTCCGCCCTGTTTGTTGCAGTATCACTTTGCGTCTGTGTTGTCTGTGAGAACCTGTACCCATTCTCCCTTGGTGGTTGGGGGGAATTACCTCAGTGCCGAGCAAATCGCTCGTAGCTCCGGAAGGTTGATGTGGTGGTGAGCTTCCATCGAAGACCAGAGTCCTCTGATCTCTATGTCTCCCAGATGACCTTCTGAACCCAGAAACAATGCATCCGTCACAACCGTTAGATCTGGTTGGGTAGGGAGTGGGGCCCTGATCCAACTGTGGTTGGACAGCACCAATGCAAGTCTTTGAAGTCCCTTTGACACTTGGGTAGACTCTGATAGGTCACCTCGGTGCGGAGTCCTTTGCGACTTCAGATACCACTGCAGAGTCTGTAGGTGCTACCTGGTCTGGGTCACAAGCAGGATACAGGGGGCAAAGAGGACTACAAGTCTCAGAGCTGCTCTTACTGAGACCTGTTGCATGAACTATAACTCTGGCATAGCTCTACAAGGTTTGTTTTTACACCCACAGGTGACACAAGTGAACTTAGTTAAATGCACCAAAGCTTGAATGTGAAGGACAGGTTTTTGTAGCCTTGCGAAACCACATCCAATACATAGTTGAAGACCATAAATGCTTTTGGGATCCTAACTGTCTCTAAACAGGAATCCAGGGATGGTGATTGGAAAAAAAACCTGTTTCGTTGTCTACAATATTACAGACACGGGGCCAGAGTCACAAAGGTAAAGTTAGACGTTTGGTCTAAACTTAGACCAAACGTCTTTGTTTACGACTTTGGGACTTCACAAAGGGCATTTACGAGTACTATCTGTATTTCCGCACTTGGGGCGGAGTGCGGGCATTAAGATAACACTTGTAAATGCCCTTTGTGAATTCCCAAAGTTGTAAACTTAGACATTTGGTCTAAGTTTAGACCAAACGTCTAAGTTTACCTTTGTGAATCGGGCCCACAGAATGCACTAAGAAAAATACACTTTAGGGGCCGAGCTTGCCAGGCTCCAAGATGCCCGCTACCTAACGCGGCTCTGCCGCAACCGGCTCATTATCCTTAACTATCCTCTGAAAATACTGAGCGCCCTCACCGTAACTGCCGTCATCCGGGCATAGGAATCGAAGCTGATCCGCTCGATGTGTTTGGATTCCCGTGGACGCCTTGCAGTGCTGACTTCTGCCACCGAACAGTGTGGGGCCCTGATGCGGCCTATGCGCCAGCTGAGCAGTCGGTACGGCTGGCTGTGGCCTATGGTCACCCGAGCGCCTGGTGCACGGCCTCCAAGGGTGCTCTGAGGCGAGGGGGCCTTCTGCTCCCAAGAATTGCTGTGGCGCTGATCCCCGGTCCCACTGGTGCAGCTCCGTCCAGGTGAGTAGCGCAGCAGGCGGGGCGGGTGCGGTCCGGAGGGATCCGGGGTCACGCCGCCTATGAAGATTCTGCTGGATGCGCTTATGAAGGACCCCGGCTGATACTGTGACTGCTTCTGCCCTTGGCCCGGCGAGCAGCGCTTCCCAGTGAGTCCGGACGGACTACAGCGTCTGGATCGGTGTGGGTGGCCAGTGCGGCCTGGTGCAGCGGTGGGCCGAGCGCATGAGGGGGGAGCGCGGCGGCCTAGACACTGGTGCTCGGGGGCATTGATATACTGCCAAGCAGCTTTTGGTGAGTCACGATCTGCTGTTGAAGATACCGGCAAAAGGTGGTGCAGTATTTCACCCGACTCATAGCCCGGCCTTGAGGGGCACGTGTGAAGTGGCGGGGGCACTGATACACTCACTGCGAGGCGTTTGTGCCCTGTAACTCGCTGGTGTGCAGTCTACTAGCAAAAGAGAGATCGTCAGCCCCACGACCTCACTCGCATATACTTTCTCTGCACCGCCCATAACTCTACTTGTGGGACTCTAGGTGTGATACACCTCACACAAACCCCAACCGGGGTGCAGGGCGAAGATGCCTTCTATCCACCGCCCAGCCTCGACTCCATAGGTCTACATAGGGAGGTGGGGCCCGGGGTTGGATCTGCACTGCCTGGGCCGCGCTACCTGACCTGGGGGGTCTCCTAAAAAGGGGACAGTTTTGCAGGCGCTTGGAGAGTGCTGCCGCGACCAAGCGGAATGGGGAAGCCGGAGAAGTCGCAGTCGAAGCTGTCGTTTGAGCTGCAAAAGTCCCAAAGGCAGCAGGAGCAAGATAAAACTCCATCAGAAGAAGGCTCTGATGTCGGGGATGCCACCTCGGACCCCGAAATTAAGCAAATCCTGGCTGCAGTGCAACGCAGTTTAAATAAAATTGATGGCAAGATAGACGCCTTAACCTTTGGCATGGACAGGATGCCAGACAGATTAGATAACCATGCGGAGCGACTTGACAATGTTGAAAAGAGAGTGTCTGATGCGGAAGACGCTGCACAATTGACATCCAGTGCTCAGGCAGGCATGGGGAAACAATTACAAATGCTGCAGGCCAACGCTCGAGGATTTGGAGGCACACTCCCGGCGAAATAACCTCAGGATTGTTGGGATTGCAGAATCTACGAATATTCCTAACATGGAGCGGTTTGTAGAGCAACTACTTACCACGCTGCTGGGGTCTGACACCTTCTCGGCAATGTTCGTGGTCGAAAGAGTGCATCGCTTGTTGGCCCCCAGGCCGGTCCCTGGAGCGCCGCCGCGCCCAATATTCGCAAGGCTGCTTAACTACAGAGACCGCAACAGTGCGCTTCGGAAGTCCAGAGAACTGCAGGAGTTAAGATACGAGGGGATGGCGGTGTCTCTGTACCTTGATTTCATGCCTCAGGTGCAGGAGGCGCGGAGACTATTCGCACCAGCTAAGTGGAAACTACTCGAACTACAACTAGACTACAATATGCTGTACCCAGCCAAACTCCGTGTGGCAGTAGACAGCAAGACGCACATTTTCACTGACCCCTCGCAGGTGATGCAGTTCATCAAACGACGGAGTAATACTGGGTCAAAAAAGTCTCCTGGGCTTGGCAGCGAAGACGATGAGAACTCCTAAGTCGTGGTGCATAGCCTGTGTGCGGGAGGCCAGCTGAACTTAACCCAATCGCAGTAGTGAGAAGGCCCTGCGAATGGTGGATGCATAATGATGGACCTACAGCACTGCAAGTGGGGTCTGTCAGGTACGGGCCCGTGCACCCAGATTCAGGTATCTGCACTGGGTCAGTCTGAAGCCGAGTGACAGCAATGCTTGCCTCTATGGGCCCTGGCGGTGGGAAGTGCCTTTAGCACCTTCTGATTGAACTACTGCCTGATACAAGTTCTTGTTGCACACATGGGTTGTGACGCCTAATGGGTCACACTTGGTGAGAGCAATTAAGATAGATTAAAGGACACATGTGTTATAATACTAGCCGGTTGATTCATGTATGGTCCGGAGCTAGGTGACATCTGCCCTGCAGTGTGCACCACAAAGGGGAGCTCTTGTTTTAGTCCTTACCGGACTTTGTTTGGGTTACTATGATTGTTTATGGGAGGGCATGGGGGGGGTCGATTTGCTTATGCGCAGTTGTGGTATGCATAGCGTGGGAGGTGGGGGGGCGTTTTTGGAGTTGCGAGACAAACACTTGAAATGTAAAATAATGCACTGTATGTACTACAAGGTAGTGTTCAAGGCTGACTCCTGCAACACGGGAGGAGTATTAGCATTCAGTACAGCAATTACCCCCGCTGTCCATGGGTAGCACAGTTCGTTTCCTGACATGGAACATCAGGGGGCTCAAATCAAAGGAAAATTAGGAAGGTGGTGGCATACTTGAAACGTCATCAGATAGATGTAGGGTTGTTGCAGGAATCACATCTGCCACCACACAGTAACCTATTGACGCACAAACTGCTCCAAGGAAAGGTCAGCGTCGCGGGGTTCACGACGCATGCCAGGGGGGTTATAACATGGATAAACCCAGCGTCAGGGATCTCCGTACAGACCATTGAAACAGACCCTAATAGCAGGTACACGATAATCAAATGCCAGAAAGAAGGACTTGACATTAAGGTCATTAATGTGTATGGGTCCAATCATGATGACCCGCAATTTTATAATAGCCTTGGGAACACTCTCCTCTGGGACAGAGACGCCCCCATAATTATAGGTGGGGATTTTAACTGCATCTTGGATCCGCAGAAAGACCGCTCCAAGGGGCCACCTTGCCGTCGCTCCACGGCCGCGGGGTCTATCCTAGATCTTATGGAAAGTCTGGACTTGAGAGATGTTTGGAGGCACCTCTTCCCTGACATCGCAGGGTTCACTCACTACTCTGCACCGCACGATACTCACACGAGGATAGAGTACTGGCTCATGTCCGAAGGCCTGGCTGGGCAACTCAAGGGGAGAACCCTACACTTACGCACTCTAACTGATCATTCCCCAATACAGCTTGACCTGAACAGTCCTGTTAGGCAGATACCAGCATTCCTCTGGAGATTTCCCCCATACTCCCTTATGGACCCAGTATTCACGGCAGAAATCTCAGCCGACATTGAGTTGTATTTTGAAAAAAAACCATAGGATCAGTGGATAACTTTGCTACCATTGGGGAGGCCTTCAAGGTTTACATCCGAGGTATGGTAATAGCCAAACATTCCGATGTGCTCAGATCACTGAGGGACAGATTATCCAAACTAGAAAAAGACATCCTAGCCCTAGAGCGTGCGTTCCAGGAGTCAGGCGACACTAAGTTACTGGGCGACATTAAGGCAGCACTAGAGGACTTTCAGGACACAGCAGACAGGGATGGCAAACATATGGGCAAATACGCAACAGCTAGAGTCTATGGAGAGGGGGTCCGGCCAGGAGCTACCTTGCCAGCACAGCCACGCCCCAAGAGGGAAGTTGACATTATCTCGGAAGTACTTGACGAGCAGGGCCGGCTTTTACGCAGCAGTCAGGATACAGCGGGCAGGTTTCATAGATACTGCACACAATTATATGCCTCCCAGTCTCCCCCAGACGCCGACGCTATCAGCGAATACCTGGATCATAACCAGATGGCCTGGCTGACGAACGCGCATAGAGAGTACCTCATGTCCCTTCTTACCCAAGGAGAGGTTAGGGCAGCAATCAAATCAATGCGAACAGGCAGTGCCCCTGGCATGGATGGGCTCACAGTTTTATTGTACAAACATTTCAGGACCAGATGGTCCCACACCTTATGACCTTATATGAACACATGGCCCAAGCAGGAAGCATGCCCCCCACTATGAGAGAAGCATTAATAATTATGTTGCTGAAGCCTGGGAAACCACCGGAGGCCTGTCCTTTGTACAGGCCTCTATCCCTGATTATTGTTGAAACGAAGATCTACACCAAAATTCTAGCTAACCGTCTAGCCCCACTGCTGCCTCTGGTGGTACGCCCGGAGCAGGCGGGCTTTGTTCCTGGGCGTAGTCTCACCCTGAACTTACGCACTATATTTGGCAGCATTCAGAGGCTCGACCCCGGGGTCAAAGCAGCAGCTATTTTTTTAAACACCGAGAAGGCGTTCAACTCTGTAGAATGGGTCTTCATGAAAGGAGTCCTGCGAAGGGTCGGGGATATTTTCCTTCAGTTAGTGATGACCCTTTACGCTCAACCCGCGGCTCGAGTCAGACTTGGCAAGGAGGTCACTGCCCCAATAGACATTTCGAGAGGGACCCGACATGTCCCCACTGCTCTATGCCTTAGTTGCTGAACCACTAGCCTGCGCACTGCGGGAATACCATGGGCACAGGGGACTGGGCTTCCCGGGATACCGCCTGATAATCTCTGCATATGCGGACGACACCCTGTTGTACGTTCGCGACCCAGAACGTAACATCAACCCAGTACTAGCCGAGGTGGTACAGTTTGGGGGTTTGTCTGGACTCCGAATTAATTGGACCAAGTCACTGGTGTTTCCTTTAACCCCAGTGACTGCCCCAGTTGAAATGGACTGCCCCTTGCGATGGACCTTAGATCCGGTCTGCTATCTCGGTATCCAGATTCATATAGACCCCAAAGTTATGAGAGCAGAAAATTATGGCAGGGCTATCTCTAAACTAGAGGAGGATATTAGCAGGTGGATCAAATTGCCTCTCTCCCTAATGGGGCGCATCTCCTTAATGAAGATGGTGGTATTACCTAGGTTTCTCTTCCTCTTCCTTAATATCCCGATATTATTGCAACGTTCTGTTTTTGTGACCTAGCGTCGATTGATGATCAAGCTGGCATGGGCAGGGAAGCAGCCTAGGGTCCGGTGGGACACACTGACTCTCCCGTACGCTGCGGGAGATCTCGGGGCTCCAGATTCAGAACTTTATTACAGGGTAGCTCAGGCCTCCCATGCATAGCATTGGCTACATGGTCCTAGCGACTTGCCGCACCTGTTCCTTGAACGGAATGCCACAGCCCCCCTTACTCTCCCTCAGTTTTTATTTACCCCTCCAATTCGTAGACAAGGAGTTGCAGACTCCCTAAATTCCACAGTACATTCCTGGGGCAGGCTTCTGAACTCAAGGTCGGGTGCGCTTACATACTCTCCACTCATGCAGCTTGGCTGGTGCAGTTGGCTCCCGATGATTGGGGACCGAGCTGTCCTTTGATCATTGAGGCACATAGGCTTCAATACATTAGGAGACTTCTATCACGACGGGTCACTGCGCGACTGGGAGGACTGCACTGCTGGTACGCAGGGACATTCGTCACTGGACAGGTTCCAGTTTCTTAGGGTTAGGCACGCATAGCGACAACGGCTGGGAGACGACCTGCAGGAACCTGCAGAGTTCCCGGTGCTCTCTTACGTTATCAAGGCTAATTCACCAGCAAAACTTATTACAGTGCTATACTCCATGGCCCAAGAACCGAGGAAATCACAGTTAAACAAGGCAAGGGTGGAATGGCAAAGAGACATGGATATGGTAATAGATGACAATTGCTGGAGGTACTGCTCTAAGGCTACGAAAAATGTATCCCTGAATGGCAGGCACCGTTTGATTCATTTTAAATACTTTATTTTTTTTAAAAATATTTTTTATTTTTGCTATATTAACAAACCATAATACAGAGATTAGATGCAACTGCAGCAAAGAAAAAGCCAACTAAAAGATAACATTATAAAAAAACAATAACAGAAAAATCATTACAATTTAGAAATGCCATATTTCTTCTTCGTCAATCATTATCGATTCAAACATTTCTTATAAACACCTGAAATTAAACGCTCCTACCAATAGACTCTTAATTTCTCTCTATTTTCAAAAATAAAAGAGAGCAGGATACTATCAAATAACAGAATCCTCAAAAATAAAAAATGATAGTACATATTGCTGTATACTCAAAATTCAAACAAGCTTGTCAGTATTATTTAAAGAGTCCAAATTAAACATAAACCTAGGTATTCATTCTGTCGGAACAAGTTGGTCCATCCATATGGATAATGGCCCCCAAATTCTTTTACCTTTGATCCTACTTTTCCTGCCTCTCTGATCATATAGTGTTTTTTCAAGATTAAATATATGTAAGAAGCGACCTTTCCACTGATGGAAAGTTGGCGGAGAGGGATCTAGCCAGGCTGACGCTACGCAAAGTCTAAACACTGCCATTGCTATAAACGTAAGCTCCTCCCCAATTTTCCCAGTTCGTTCATTTACTCCTAGAAGCATCAGCTGGGGTGAAAGCAGAACATCTTCTTTCAATATATGCTGCAAGAAGCCCGCTATTTCTCGCCCAATAGGTTCTATTAATATGCATGTAGCAAATATATGAACCAAGTCCGCCCCATATGTTTTACACCTGAAGCATTGGGTCCCTTCCCCTCTTCCCCACTTTACTATTTTTGCAGGAGTAATGTATAGATCGAAGAGGGTTTTAAAATGTTGTGCCCGCAAGTTTGCAGAACATAGTATAGAGTTACCCATCTCCAGTGACTTCATAAAATGTGACTCCCGGACCCCAAGCCTGTCGTTCCACTTCTGCCCCTGCCTATCCACATCGTCAGTCACATCTTCTAGCATACAATTATATAATTGTGAGATCGTAGTGCTGGAAGGCCTTGTTAATAAATCCATTAGGGATACTTTTGAGAAGCCGGCGGCTCTGCCTGCTTTTTTTTAAAAGAAAGTCTCTTAATTGCAAAAATTTGAAGAAATCCCGATGACCCAAATTAAATCTTTCCCTGACCATTTCAAACGATGCTATATAATCCTCTGCCAACATATCCTCTATCCTAAAAAAGCTGACTTCTCCCCACCTTGCCAGACAGTTATCCTGCAGAGCATTTGGCAGTTGATCATTATAAACCAGGGGGGTGTATCATCTAAATCGTCAAATTACCAGTTTTTTCCGAACGCCCGCCCAGTTACGAAATGCGGTGATTAGGGTCTTGAACCGTGTCCTTTTGAAATAACTTGGTTCATAGATCTTTAAGAGACATCCATTAGCTCGTGGTCCGATCAACATCTCGTAAATTGATGGGATAAAACTGGAGCCATATTCTTCTCTAGACCTGGTGCCAAAGAGAGGCCAATAAAATTGCAGAGATGCGGCTAGGTAATACAGTTTAAAATTGGGGATCGCAAGCCCGCCTCTGTCCCTAGGAAGGGATAAAAATACATTAGATCTTCTGATTCTGCCATATGACCAGATAAATCGAGCCACCTCTCTCTCAATTAAGCTAAACCAATCATTATGTATTTCCAGAGGGATCGTGCGAAAAATATATAGTAATTTCGGTAACATCATCATTTTGATCAGATTGCATCTTCCTATGATAGATAATTTTAAATTATCCCATCGTCTTAGATCGTTCTTTAAATTCCCTATTATAGGAGCCAAATTTATGTCAACAATGTCATCTATCTTTGCCGTGATGTGTATTCCTAAATAAACTGCAGCCTCAACAATCCTACTATCAGTGGAAATGATAAATTTATTTGTCAAAATTTGAGTTTTTATTTTATTCAGAGCGAATCCTGAGTATATTCCAAAATTTTCGGCAATGGTTTCTACCGCCGGCATTGCTCTATCAAGGTCGACCGTTACTATTGCCACATCATCGGCATAGGCCAATACTTTCGTATACCCAGCGATGTAGGGTTATTGGTGCTATATCTGGGGATGCCTCCAATTTCCTAAGAAAGGGGTCTATGTATAACGCGAACAACAAAGGAGATAAGGGGCACCCTTGTCTGGTCCCCCTACCGATTAAAAAAGTCCCAGACTCTCCGCCAATAACCTGCAGTCGTGCTGTAGGATTACCGTACAGAATCTGTACTGATCTGATAAAGGAACTCCCTAGACCATTAGTTTCCAAGACCCTCCAAAGATAACCCCACGAAACCCTGTCGAAAGCTTCTCGGCATCGAGAAAGGCCACCCCCATAGGTTTCGTGAGAGCCTCAGTAGCATCAAAAAGTGAGATAACACGCCTCACATGGTCAGCCGTCCCTCTCCCTTGAATGAATCCATGCTGCCATACTGAAACTAAATGATGCATTACCCTGTTCAATCGAGTGGCGAGGATCTTCGAGTAAAGCTTAGTATCGCTATTTAAGAGTGTTATAGGCCTGTAGGAACCTAGATTCATGGGATCTTTACCTTTCTTTAAACAAATAACAATATTTGCAGTGCCCCATGTACCAGGTGGTGCCGCCCCCTCCCTTACCTCTTTAAATAATCCAAGTAATTCCTGGGTAACTTCCTTGGCAAAAATTTTGTAGAATTCTAATGGAATACAGTCAGTCCCTGTAGCCTTTCCCGATGGAAGAGCTTGCAAAGCTGTATGAATTTCCTCCTGAGAAAATTCTGATCCCAGCAGGAGGCTCTCCTCCTGAGGGATCCTTATCCATGGAGCAAACTCATCCCAGTTCTCCTGATTATAAGAGTCCCCTCCAGGTAATGCCGTATATAGCCCCTCATAGAACCCCCTAAATGCCTCCCTGATATCTGCGGGATCAGAGACTATATCTCCTTCCTTATTCGTAACCTGCTTAATATGTCCTGCAGCAATTTGTTGCCTATCCCTGACAGCTAACAGTCGGCTGACATTCTCGCTATATTCGTAACACTGTTGTCTTTTTGCGATAAATTTACCTGCTGTCTTCTCAACATTAAAATCGTTTAACGAGGCCTTAGTGATAGCTATTAAATTCATAACTGAAGTAATATCGCTTCCGTTATTCACAATATGAATTAATTCTGTTTCAAGAAGGGCAAGTTTTTGATAGAACTCTTTAATCTGAGCTGCTCCTTTTTTCTGTTTAGTCAAACTATATTGAAGCGTTTCTCCTCTTAATGATGCTTTAAAGTCATCCCAAATCATTCCAGGAGGGGCACTATTTTTATTATCGCTAAAAAATTCTGCGATCCACCCCTTCATATGTTCGACATACTCTTGAACTGTAAGGAGTGCTCTCTCAAAGGACCACTTCCTATGCTCCTTTCTTAGCCCTACCAGCTAAAATTCCAAAACAAGGGGATTGTGATCTGACATCACCCTGGGAAAAAGCTCCACCCGAGCCTCCTGAAGTTGGGATGGTGAGATTAAAAAATAATCAAGTCTTGCAAACTTAACATGAGGTGCTGAATAATAAGTATAGCCTGGCTCCTGAGCCCTCAAACTAAGCCATACATCCATCAGGCCGATATCCCTTATATAGTTTTTCATTGCCTTAGATGACTTAGGTTTCCGCCCTTTACTAAATACCCCATCCCTCTCTGTGTCTATCCTAGAACCATTAATATTAAAATCCCCACACACTATATACGGAGAAGGCCAAGATGGTAGCTCGATAGCCAGAAAATTCAGCAGCTCAGGATCATCCAGAACTGGAGCATATACGGTGCATACCGTGAACTTTCCTGTCCCGCCGCTGCATTCCATAATTATCCATCTACCATTCTTGTCTACAGCCTTTCTCCCAGGCATGATGGCCCCACCTTTCATTAAAATGGCGACCCCCTTAGTCCTAACGTCTTGTGTTGTATGGGCAAGAACTTTTAAGCCTAAAGAATTAAACAAATTACTATCATTGCAGGCTATATGGGTTTCCTGAAAACACACCAAATCCGCTTGTAGAAATTTAAGATCCTCACTAATCCTCCTTCTTTTACCCCCGTCATTTAAACCACAGATATTTATAGAGGCTATACGAATCTTAGCCATAATGATACTGTGACAGCTTGTCCGAGCAAATATCCTTCCTGTTAGAGTTGTCTGTATACCAAATTTTCTGATTGACTATCATATATACAATGTTCAACAATTTTAATATCTCACAAAATTCTAATAGACAACATTTTTTATTAGGCTGCAAGTTGCATACTGACTTTCCACCAGGTTACCCTTCTACCAAAACCCCCCCTTGACCCCTCCCTCTCCCCTTAACCCTCCCCCTACCTTTGAAAGCATCCAGACCACCCAGGTCTGTGTGATGGAGATAGTGAGAGACGCCGCAGCACCTCACCTCACCTCCTTACCTCCCTATGCACCAAACCGTAATTATGGAAGTAGACCTCCAGAAACCGGATCCCTCTTTTTATATAGGGCCCCATAAGAGGCAGAAGAAGACAGGGGCTGCAAAAAAAAAAAGAGAGAAAAAAGAAGATGGAAGAAAAGAGATACCCCCGGTGAAGAGAAAAAAAAAAAAAGAGAATAGCAGAAATAGCCATGACCGCTCTCCCTTATAGTGACTATCTAACAATCCCCCCGTCTTCAATATTTCATCCCGAATACATTTTACCAACTGATTATACATTTCTTTTCTCTGCTTGAGCCTGAGCCAGATAGTCTCTTGCCTGTATTTCGGATGTGAAAAACTTTACCGACCCTTTCACAATAGTTTTTAGCCTGGCTGGGGCCAACAAGAATGCCTCAAAACCAGCGTCCTGATAAGGTTTAATTAGCTGCCGTAAGCGCCATCTGCGTTCCACAGTTATATGACAGAAGTCCGGTCGGACGAAAAATGATGATTCCTTGTACTGCCTTCTTGCGTCAGGCCGAGCTTTCTCAAATATTTCCTGTCTTAGAGAAAAATTGCCAAAAAAGACCAAAATGGCCCTTGGCTGATTTAACCCCTGACTGTGGGTTTTGTTACGAACAAAAGGAAATCTATGAGCCCTCTGTATTTCCCGCTCCCAATCCCACCCTGAAAGCTCGGGAAAAGCAGTTCTGAGAAGGTCCAGAATAAACAAGCGGACATCGGCCCCTTCCAGTCCCTCTTGAATGCCTAGGAAGCGGAGGTTATTTCTTCTCTGTCGGTTTTCGAGATCTTCCAGCTTCCACTTAACATCCGTGAGTTGAGCCTCATGGTTCTTCGTCTGCTCTTTCACAACAACCATATCCTTTTCTACCAGGGAAGTTCTTTCTTCCATAGCATCCAACCGTTCTCCAATCTCCAAACAGGTTCTCCCCACTTTCCTTACTGCGCCCTCCAGTTTTTTTGTGGCCTGTCTCGCTTTTTTTCCCTCAGCCTTGGTTTCTGCTCGGTGTTCACTGATTGACTCCAAGATCAGGCTCAAAGCAGGATTTATATTTGCCGCAGCTTCATCCTGTTGCTCGACTGAAGAGCTGCCATTTTGCATAGACATTGAACCCATGGGGCCCATGATCCTTGAATGCGAATAGTCCCATTTTAGCCCTGCTCCAGAACTGTATATTCCTTTCTTTTTTCGGGCCTCGGACTGACTTTTAGACCCTCTAGATCCCCTAGATCTCCTTCGAGATTTCTGGTGTTTTAAAGCAGTCTCAGGCGCCTCCAGTGTACTTGAGCCAGAGGCTGAGACGCTATCTTCGGTGTCACTTCGCCCAGTCTCTGACGTACCTGAAAGTGAATCCTCTGTAAGGGAAAAGAATTTGTCTGCTCCATCAGATATAATGTCGGCTCCTAGTGACCCCTCAAAATTATGTGAATCTTCAGGCTGAGGAGGCTGCACATAAGATTGCGAGTCTACCGTACTACAGGGTTCAGCCATTGTATCGACCTGCATACCACCTCTCAGAGTGTCTACTGAGCTGACTGTCGTTGATCCCAGTTTGAGGGGGCGTCCTAGAGGCGATGCTTTGAGGTGCTTGACATATTTCATTATCCGTCTCAATGTATAGGGTTCCAGTACTTTCAGAGGCTTCCTCGCCTTGTGCTCCAGTCATACCCCTCGCATTTTTGCTTAAGTTTGACTCTAATGTCTTCTGGTCATTTTTGTATAGTGATTCATTGGAAGTCTGGTCTGAGCCAGAAATCTGTTCCCTTACCACCTCTTTAGTCTTAAAGAAATCTGCAATGGCTTGCTGTGGTGGGACAGGGTTGATCGTTACATTGTCTACCACCAGTGTTACACCATGATCCTCTGTAGTTTTAGGAACAGTTATTTTCTTGCCCCCAATCTGCCCCCGCTCCATTATAATCCTGTTTCCCGGCCCCTGCATTATCCAGTTGTTTTTTGGATATACGGGACTCACTGGGCTTACCTGCGATGTCTTCAGAGCCTGCTGGTGGGGACTCCTGTCTTGCTCCCTGTTGTTGAGCTAGATTCCGAGCCGTGTTTCTTTTAATTGTTTTAATGCTCTAGGAGGCATTGCTGAAATCCCGCTGTTGTCTGTTACAGCAGACCGTGTCCTCCACGTCTCCCAGGAAAATGCGCGGCTGACAGAAGCTGCGAGACCCGCCCCTGACCTCAAGGTGTTACACAGAGATCGGGCGAGCCTGGCAGTCAGGATGCTAATCACGCCAAATCTCCGCCTCCAGTCAGCAGCAGCCAGAGCGCGCACCCCCCCCCGAGATCTCCGATGCTCGTCCCGCTGATCCGCCGGCAGCCTCCGCTCTCCATCGGGGAGACGAACCAGCCACCGGTGCCCGCCAGCTGATCCGCATCCGTGACCGGCCTTCCCTAGACTCTAGACTCTCTGCAGGTAAGCCCGCGGGGATCACACATAGTGCCTTCGGGAGAGTGAGGTGAGTAAGGTGAGTGCTCCGCTACGGCGAAACTACGCCAGCGCCATCTTGCTTTCCTCGTGTCCGATGGTCCCATTTTAAATACTTTAATAGAATGTACTACACTCCCAGTAGGCTGGCGAGGTATGGGCTGAGAGACACAGCTAAGTGCGACAGATGCACCTAGCCAGACGCTGTGTTTTATCACGTAGCATGGTACTGCCCCAAAATCTTGCCATTCTGGGAGAAAGTTTGCTACTCTTGGCGAGATAGTTGGGCAAGACCTCACACCTAACCCGCTGGCAGCACTGTTGGGATATGACAAGGAAATTCAGCCAGACTGCAGGAAACTGGTCGCTATAGGGCTGCTGTTGGCTAAATGCAGGATAGCAATGTGTTGGGCAAAAGGGCCTACCCCGCTCATTAAAGGCTGGAACTCGGATATGCTATATTGCAGTACACAATCTGATGTATACAATGAACTCCTTCCTCCGCAGTGTCGACCTAAGGGAATTTGGGGTCTATACCAGCAGCACCTGGCGGGATCGGGAGGGTCCGAGAATATTGTGTGATGAAAAGGCTGAGATTGGACACTGGCCCTAGGTTGTCAAAAGTGTAACAAGATCATGTAACTTACTGCTCTTGAGGTGTGTTATATGTGCTCCCCCCTCTGTGACTACCCCATGCTTACATGGAACTGAGCGGACATGGACAATTGCATATGCTTCTCCAATGTCTAAAGGATGCTTAATGTTATAGCACGCCTTGCATAATGAAGTGTTGTCTAGCCTTGGGGGGAGGGAGGTTGGGATGTTTACTCGTTATTGTATTTCTCTAGTTCTGTAAATAACAGTAAGGGATTTTTAATGCAAGTTGTGTATCAATCGCATAAAATGCAATAAATATAATAAAAAAAGAAAAAGACACTTTAACTAAAAATTGTTTATTTCAACAGTCTTACCCTGTTGCTTAGCAAAAATAAAATAACTACACAAAATATACCTAATCCAACACCCTAAAACCTACTTCTGTGTGCAACACTAGGAAAGCATGGAGTAGCATAACTTGCATCTGGAGTTTCTTATGGAGAATCAGCGCACCACATACCTGTTTCCAGCAAAGCACTGCATGAGGCCGTGTTCCCTGCTCTCATGGTAAATCACTACTGTCAGCAATAACAGCACATTTAAATAAAACATAGTAAAAATCACATTACATGCGTCTGTCTCTTTCTTAGACAAACTTAAACCTCGAACATGCAGACATAAAACCAACTAATAGAGGTCGCTGCACTCCCAGGCTTTAAAAAAGTTCCAGCCTTGGAAATGTTTATCTTTAGCTGAAAAAGCCAAGGGGGGGGGGGTTATAATTTACTTGACCCTTTTAACTTAGGGTCAGTTTCTTTAAGAGGCAGCCCCCCCACCCACTTTTTTGAGCATTGGTGGTGCCCCTGCAGTCCTGGGGATGCCACCTCTAGTAACAATGTTGGGCAGAGCTTAGCCCTACAGGGCATTATGGGGCACTCCCTTCCGGGAGAGTGAATATACAAAGAGTAACTCTGGCCACTTTTCTTTGCTGCAGCGCAGCCTTGTGCCACACGGCTTCTTTTTGTCTTTCTTTTTTTTCATTTTTTGGGGATGCCTGGTCCCACCTGGGCACCCTTTCGTGTCCATAGGTTGAGGACAGCTGGGGGAGCCTACCCCCGGCTGCCCCTGCTGGATCCCTGCCCGGCCGGCGTCCATCTTATTCGGCGCAGGAGTCAACAACTGGCATTTCTCCTGCCCGCTCCATACAGAAATGGGGTTGCTCTGGTGGGGGGTTGCCCCGCTCCCCCAGACACAGGCACAGGGAGCAGGAGTGAACCCAACACATTTGGAGGAAGGTGACAGCACTCCCCGGCCTCTTTTATGGTGGGGGTCTTTTGTTCGAGTGGGACTCCTGCCCTGCATCCTTCCTTCCCGGAAGAGAGTGATGGCTAACCCTCTCGTGTGGCGTCGGGGTCTAGAGATGGAGTCTCGAGCCCCATTCCTTCTTTGGGGGATGGAAGCGCTCTCCCATCCATTTCCTTCATGGGGCCCCGGATGGTGCCCCAGGCTCCCCCTAGACCTAAACTGGTCCAGGGGTTGGGATCCCCAGGCCTCCAGAGCTCTGAGGAGAGTGCCCCATGCAAGCCCTCTACCAGGGTTTGTTACTTATGAAGAAAACTTTCATCGACCCCTGGGCCCTGGCTAACCCCGGGGAGGGGGGGTTTCTGCAGTGTGAAGGAAGTGACCCATTTAGGGCCACCCGGGTCACTAATGACCACCTCTCAGCCTTCCGTACTAAATGAAGAGTCGGTCAGACAGTAGACAATACAAACCAATAACTGTTTATTCATATACACTCAGAGCGGAGCCCATCTGCCCAGTCGCTAGGAGTGCTGCAGAGGGAAATGAAATCGACAAGCATAAAGATACATTTTGTACGTTTCATGACCGGGCGAAAACACGCCCACAGTGGAATTTTCCAAGCAGGTGCAGTTAAACTGCAAAATACAGAAAAAACGGTTCAGCCGCTCATATCTTACCCAAAGTAACACACTCCAAGGTCGGTCCATCCGGAGCCCACCACCAGACAAGGGGGAGAGGGCCTCTATCTAACGAGAAAGCTATGTGCTGACATGAACAGCGTGTTCATTACTAAAACGAAACTCAAATGGGAGCATTTCTCGGAATTGGACGAGACCAGTTTCGAAGAGCCTAAAATGGCGACCAAATAGAAAATGGTGCAGCGAATGCCAACTTACATAGAGCACTGCATAAGCATAAACGATTTCTATTCTAACAAGTGCAAGCAGCAGAACTCCATGCACTCTGTTTCTTGGCAGGGGGGGGGGTCCAAAGGTCAACTCTTTTTCGCTCGCATATCTCGGGCCCCATTGGGCCGACTATCATCTTGGGCTCCTTTTGCGCCTGGTGGCAAACCTAGCATCCTGACTTCTAAGGTGGCACACTTTGCAGGGGCTTGTTGCATTGGCTCCCTGTGGCAGTCGTTATAGAATTTCTAGTCCTCTGGTGCTTCTCTCCTCCTATGTGGGCATAGAAGCCCAGTTCCTCCCCCAACTGGTCCTTAGGGGGTGTAAGAGGACTACCTTCCCTGGTCCTGGCGAGAGACCCACTGGTTCTGGGGTTAACCATACGCAGAGTCCTTAGTCCATGAGGGCATCTGGGTGTTTGTCATTCCAGTTGTCTATAGCTGCCACTGTCCATTCCCAGTGTCCACCTCCAACAAAAAGCACTCACTCTCCCATATCCAAGAGTTTCTAAGTGGGGGTGGAAAGTTCCAGAAGTCAGGCACCCCTGGCCAATCCTAGGGTACCACATCACATCTCCACCCTGTCCCAATCCTCCTGCACAGTATACTGGAACTGTTCAAGATGGCGCTATCCAGGAGTCACTGCTCACATCTCCTCTGGGGGACTCAGATCCGTACCTTGCTGACATCACTGCTAGAGCCTTTTGTGAGAAGTTGGCCTGGCATATGCTGTCCACTAGTTATAGTGGGCACCTTGCACCAGTCCAAACGACCCTTATTGATGATAGGTTTAAAGACAACCTTTATTGAAAGCTATCCTAGTGGTAGCTATGGAGAGCAGCCTTCAGGCTAATTCTTGAAGAAGTGTAAAGCAGCTTGGTTTACCAGATTATAACCTCTTGAATGACCAAATGAAAGGAGAACCACACAAGATATATATAAAATATATGTATTTATTTCTAAACACTCACTACTAATCTATTTATGAGATTAGAGTCCAAGATACACAATATCACAGTATTAAAACGACAATAAATAGCACAATATACAATGGGCCTCAGGGGGGGAACAAACCATATATTAAGAAAGTGGTATAAGAACCACGACTTGACTAGACAGAGTGCCTAGAGCATGTAGAATCGCTGGGACCCCAAGGAACCACCCAAGTTAGTGACACAGGAGACCCACGGGGGACGTGTGCAGTGTGAGAACACAGCCGCGAGCGCCGTAGGATTCTATGAGGAAAGTCGCGGTTGGAATTTTAAAGTTAAAGGACACTGAGGAGAGGACTTTCAGCAAACCACTTTAGACTTAAGGAGTTCTAGGGCCAACACCCACGTGAGCACAGGAGTACTGGAGTTACCTCACCCAGGGAAGCCGGGTGCATAGATGTCAAAGGGTGTCGGGAATCGTCGTTGATTTCAGTGGCGATCTGCTGCAAAGTGCTGCTGCCATGAAGAAGAAAAGTGTCCGGGGTGATCCAAGCCTGGATCGAAGATGTGAAGAACCTGAAAGCAGAGGGGACAGGGTCTGGGTCACTAGCCAGTGACCAGGAGCAGAGCAATCGAATGCCCACCGATGTCGGGTGCTTCAGGTGCGAAGAGGTGAAGCTTGACTCTGCAGCCACGGGGTCCCGGAGACGTCAAGGACGACCAGGAGCCGGATTCGAGCTGTCCCACAAAGGATGTCGAGAGCTGGGGTGTCGGTGCTCGGATTGAACACAACAAGCCTTGGCAACAGCAACCCACGCAGGAAGAGAAAAGATGCTTATGTGCGGACCAGCAAGGTCCTGGGGACTCCCCAAGCGATGGAGAGTCGGGGCACGTCTGGAGCAACCAGGGAAGCCCAATCAAAGTTAGAGTTATCTTCTTGGGGACCCACCGGTCAACGGACCAGGGATCGCGAAGGGACCTCGAGAGGAATCACGAAATGGCGGCCCACGGACCACTCATTGAGTGTAGGCCAGCAATCTTCGGTGTGATTACTGCTCGGAGTCAGGGCTACAAGTAACACAAAGCTCAGCCTCAGGGGTCGTCGGAAAGCTGATGCTTCTGCAAATGGTCGCGGTGTCCAGGGGTTCGGGTGGCACGGTCTCCACGAGGGATACGGGCCTCAGACTTGCTGTGGGCACAGATCGACCTCAGAGACCTCGGGAACCCACCTCCTGTGTGGCAATATTCTTCGGAGTCCGCAGGAGCTTCGGAGATGCCAACCGGTCAGTTGCGTTAAAGGTGCCTGCCTTGCAGGGAGTAACTCCTTTACTCCAAGGGAGATTCTTCAGTCATCCAGCGTAGTGTAGATCGTCGAAGTACTTGGTTTCTGTGTCAGAGTTTAGTCCAGGTGTAATCTAAAATCCTGTAGTCAGGGGTTCCTACTTTATACCCAAGGAATGGGTGGGACAAACTCTGGGGACCCACCTATGGGAGGGTCAGGAAAGAGGGGTGGCTACACCCATTTCCTTTGTCCAGTTTCGCGCCAGAGCAGGGCTGTGTGCCCCTGCAACCGGTTTGAGCTGGACTATGCACAGGGACACCAAATGTGCCCCCAGTGCAGACTTCAAAGCACTCTTGGAGGGCACCCACCCAGCCCCAATACACTAAAGCCTGTCTGGGAGGTGGTCACACCTCCCTGTGACAGGAAACCTATTGTCCAGGCCTCCCCTGCCGGAGTTTCGTCCAGCAGCAGGAGGGCAGACTCGTGTCTGTGGCTGCAGCATCCATTTTGTGATGCCAGGGTTCTGTTAAGCTGGTACCGGGTGTACCGGTGGTGCCATGTTTCTCCTTCTAGTAGGGTGGAATCATACCTCCCACCCCAGTTACTGAGGTGGAGGTATGATTCCAAGGTGTTTGACACCAAACACAACATGTTTCCATGCAGCCATTCTCAAGTTAGCATTTACCGCAAGGTCATAATGCACTTAAGAGTATATGGTCTGGCTGCATCACAAACAACCCCGGAATGAAGATTCCGAAAGCTGCAGATGGGCTCTGCTCATGCATGAGCACCCTCTCACATGAAACCCAGCACCCTGCCTTCAGGATTGTTAAGGCCTGCCATTGGGGTGACTGATAGGTTTACATGTGCAGTGATATGGAGAGATATAGGGAACCTATATCTCGGTAAAGGGTGCATATACCACCTTACACAGGCTGCTGTAGCAGACCTGTTGTGTCATTTTAAAAGGCTTCCCAGGGGTGGCACAATACATGCTGCTGGTCCTGGTAGGCCTCTGGGGTACCTATGCCCTGGGTATATAGTATACCATATACTAGGGACTTATATGGGTACCCCAGAATCCAATCTGGAGTGTACCTAAAGTACATGCAGTCAATTTAAGGGGAAAGCAGATAGGCTGGGGTCCTGAATAGCAGGATCCCAGCCAAACTAAGTCGAAAACCAGCAAAACACCAGGAAAAAAGTGGGGGCAACCATGCAGTCAGATTCCACCTTCCTACACCTTTCCCACCAAAACTTCAAAGAGGATCCCCTTCTGTGTTGGCTCCTGAGGTCTGGGCTCCAGCCTTTGTGCACTGTGCCTGGACTGTACCTATCCTGGTACAATGTGACAGCTCATTAACAGATGCAAATGTTCTTCCCCACCCATTCCTCCTCAGAAGCTGAGTGAAGCATTGTTAATTGCTCCCTTTGTGTGGGAAGGCTTTTGGTCCTTCTGCTGGACAGCAATGTAATTAACTTGGCCCAGCAGGGCGACAAAAGGCCTGGGCTCTAACCCTGAGCTGAGCCAGAAAAATATGACAATTCTAGATGAACCATCAGGTGCATATATATCTGATTGAGACACATATTTGAACTGGGCACACACTTTTCATCTCAGTTTGATGTCTTGCTGGACTTTGTAGGCCAAAGGGAAGTGAACTACACTCTAAGGCAGATCCCCCCCCCCCCCCCGGGCCCAATTCACAAAGAGCCTCCATACTCGTAACAGAGGCTCCGCAGACGTGGCGGGAATGCAGCCCTCATGGCGGGATCTCTGCACTGCAGTTTCTTATTGAGGAGCTCCCGCTGCGAGTGCGGAGATCCTACAAGTACTGTGGAGCCTCCGCCACGAGTGCAGAGGATCATTATGAATAAGGCCCTCAGTATATAACTGCAGACAAAACAGTAAATCATACTACCTTTCCCTATGAATGTTCACAAATATTATAAGGCCTACTCCAGGTCAATATCTAACCCTGCAGAGTCCCCTCTGTGCCAGTCTACCTGTGTGCAGTTCCCGGGATGAACTCTAACAAGCGCAGCCCTGACACATGTGCACATGCTTATTCACACATGTTGACGTGTAACCAGCCAAATTCCCTTTACCCTTGCTGTGTCACAACAGCCTTATCTTAAAAGGCGGATGCTAGCGGTAGACACATGCAGTCTGTTTAAAGTATGGTTACAGTTGGTGAAACACCAGTGTGTGAGGGTCACCCACAGTAAAAAGTCTGGAACTAGGTGTAGGAAAGTGCACCTTTTTGCATGGTTACTGTTGGAAGCTGGCTCTGTATATACTAAACCAAAGTAAGGTATAGTGTGCAGAGTCCAGGGAGTCCCCAGAGGTATAGCAGAGGCTAAATTAGAAAAGTACTAACAGCTCTCTTTGTGGTAGTGTGGGCGAGCCGTTAGGCTTATACAGAGGGTGTGTTAAGCATTTATTGTATTCACTCAATCAAGACTGATGGCACACACTCAGAGACAGAATCCAGACAAATTTGGTAAGTATAAAAAGGTATACTTGAATTTTATTTCTAGAACCCAGCAGGACTTGGTTCAGGTAGGTAAACTAAACCTTTACACAGAAATGCAATTGAGGATGGATTTGCAGTTGTTATAGGTTTGTATCACTTTAAAATGCAGTTTGAATTACACAGTAATTACTTTCAAAATACTTTTCAGTTACTTTTGGATTACTTTGAGAACTTGGGGTGGTATGCCTAGATACCACACCTTAGGATCTCACAATACACGGTAAGTAAGACTTTTTATACTTTGCAGTTTAGTTCTCATTTCTAAACACTTCTAAACAGTTCAACACAGAACATTTTAGGCCCAAAATCTCTTAACATGAGTTCCTAAGGGAGAAAAAGTGTTATCCGTTCTCAGGTAAGTACACGACTTACGAGTGGGAGTTTTGGGGGTTAGGACCAAGGTTCCCCAAGGTCTAGATGGGCACTTGAGATGCACCACCAGCGGCACTGGGGTGGCCGGGTGCAGAGTGCAGGGGCCCAATGTTAGCCAATGGGACTAAGGGGGCCTTCGGTTAGGGACAGCTGACGAGCAGGCCAGTCGGGTGTGGGCGCAAAGCTCCTGGAGTTAAGGTCAGAACTGCAGGAGCCAACAACCAGCACAGGAGCTGCATCACCAGCGTCACTGGGGTGGCCGGGTGCAGGGTGCCAAGAAGACACTTGGGACCGGGTGCTTTTCAATGGAGACCTTTGGTTTGGTGAAGTTGCCGCAGGCCCGGGCAGGGAGACTTCCTGAAGGTGATCATTGGCTGGAGAGGTAAGTTGGGATCTTGGGGGATGCCTGGACAGCGTCGGTTGGGCCACCAAAGGCCGTGTGGCGTCGGGTGCAGGAGTGTCTTTTGGTGTCGGGTTTTCTTAACCGGTTCCGGTCACTGTCAGGGGTACCCTTCAGGTTGAGGCTGCAGGTGTCGTCTTGAAGCTTGAGGGAGGTTGGAGATCACCGGATCCCAGGTCAGTATCGCTGGGGAGACCTCCTTGTGGTGTTGGGCCACTCGAACTCAGGCCGTGGGCATCGGCTGCAGAGTGGTGCAGAATCGCTGAGTCACCGGAATCCGGATTCTGATCTTGGAGTCTTTCTTGAGCAAATCCGGTGCTCACGGGAGACAGAGTCTGTAAGGTGAGTGCAGGGCTAGTCCTCCAGGCTTTGGGGGGCTGCAGGCTGCTGGACACGCCAGTTTCTTTGCTGCAGGTAGGTCGGAGGTGGGACAGGCCGGTAGAGCTGGGGCCAAAGCAGTAGGTGTCCTCTTCTTCCTGGGTCAGCAAGGCTCTTCGGTCCTTCTTCTTTCTTCCTCGAATCTGAGGAGGCAAGGATCAGTGTTGCTCCTAAATACTAGATTTAGGGGCGTTTAAAGGGGTTAGCAGGTCGGTACCAATGGGTCCCTTTCTTGGGGTGGGTACACCCCCTATTATGCCACCCTCCAGTGGGAGGGGTCATGAGCCTCTCCCTAATTGGCTGAGTCCCCCCATCTTCAAGATGGAGGGGAATGAGATGGGTGCTTCACCTTGTTGGCAAAGGTGGGCACACCTCTCTTCGTAGCTTGGTTTTCCCGCCGATTCTCCCGCCCAAAGTGGGGGCCAGAACAGGTGGGAGCCAGTTGCTGGGGGAAGAAAAGGCAGAGACAGCTTCCAAAGGCAACAGGCATTTGAAGCTTCTCCTTCTTGGACCCAGCCCATGCTGGGGGAGGAGGCATGACAGCTCTGCCCAGGATGGGCTTTCTTTCTGGACCCAGAGAGCGGAAGCTCTCTACCTAGGGGTCCAGAAACCTGTCTGTTGGTGGCAAATGGCAGGCAGCCATTCAGGAACCACACCAGGTCAGGTAGAGTTTCAGGGGGCATCTCTAAGATGCCCTCGGAGTGTATTTTACATTAAATCCCACAATGGCATCAGTGTGGGTTGAATGTACAGTTTTTAGTAAAGCCATTATGGAGCTGTGAAGTTTGTAATGATGAACTCCCAGACCATATACTCTTTATGGCTTTACTACACTTACAATGCCTAAGAATGGACTTAGACACGGTAGGGGTACAGGGCTCATGCCACTGTACCCTCACCTTAGGACTAGTGCACCCTGCTAAAGGGGTGACTTACCTAGGCTTCAGGCAGTGGGTTGCAGGCATGGCACACAGGGATGTGTGACATGTCGATTCTTCACATTTCTCTGCACCAAAACACGCAGCCTGCAATGTCAGTGTGTGTGTGTTACGGTACAGTGCCTCTAAAGGTGGCACAATAGGTGCTGCAGCCCTTAGAGGCCTTCCCTGGTCATAGTGTCCTTGGTTCCCATGCTACCCGTTACAAGGGGCTTACATGTGGCCAGGGATGTGCCAATTGTGGGTACAAAGGTACAGTTTTGGAAAAGAACACAGGCCCTGGGAACCTGATTGGCAGGGACCCAGGGCACATCAACTCAGGTTGCATCAGATGTCAGGCAAAAAGTGGGGGGGGGGGGGACCATGCAAAAAGGGTCACTTTCCTACTGTTACCCCCCACACACACACACGTTTTGCCTGATATCTGATGCACTTTGACTGAGTGTGCACTGGGCCCCTGTAAATGAGGTTCTCAGTGCCTGTGCTCTTTCCCAAAACTGTACCTTTGTTTCCACAATTGGTACACCTCTGGCCCCATGTAAGTCCCTTGTCAAAGGTACCAGTGGTACCAAGGGCCGTGTGACCAGAGAGGGTCTTTAAGGGGTGCAGCATGTATTGTGCCACCCTCTGAGACTCCTCGCCAAACACATACACACTGCCATTGCGGACTGTGTGTTTTGGTGCCGACAAAACCTAAGACTAGACATGGCACACATCATTGTGTACCATGCCCACAACGACTGCCTGTGGCATAGGTAAATCACCCCTCTAGCAAGCCTCGTAGCTCTAAGGCAGGGTGCACTATACCACAGATGAGGGAATAGCTACATGAGCAATATGCCCCTACAGTGTGTAAGTCCATTCTTAGATATTGTAAGTACAGTGAAGCCATATTGAGTACATGGGCTGGGAGTTTGTCATCGCAAACTCCACAGCTCCATGATGGCTTTACTGAATACTGCGAAGTTTGATATCAAACATCTCAGCGCAATTAACCCACACTGATGCCAGTGATGGATTTATTGTAAAATGCTCTCAGAGGGCATCTTAGAGATGCCCCCTGAAAAACGACCAACTTCCATATGTCCAGCTGACTGGTCTGCACCAGCCTGCCACACACAGACATGTTTCTGACCCCCTGAGGTAGGAGCCCTTGTTCTCTTGTGGGCCAGGGACAAAGTCTGCTTGGGGTAGAGATGCTTCACACCTACCACCAACCAGGAACAGCATTCAGGGCGGTGAGCCTCAAAGGCTTCCTGCCCTTTGATATGCTAGCCAAGGCCTCTCCAGCTAGTGGAAATGCCCATCTCTCTGACAAAGCCCGACATTTGGCAGCAAGGTCGGCGGGAAAATTATTAGTCAGGAGAGGTGTGTCCCCTCTCTGCCAGGACCACCCCTAAGGTGCCCTTGACCGAGGTGACCACCTTCTTACAAAATCCTCCATCTTGAATGGAAGGATTCTACCCAATCAGGTTAGGGGATGCCCCCGCCCCAAAGGGAGGGAACATACAAAGGGTGTAGTCACCCTAAAAAGCAAGTAGCTCATTGGCTACCAGCTGCTAGTACCTGTAACTCCCCTAAATTCAGTATTTAGGGGCATCCCTGAACCTTGAACCTGATATTTCTGCAACCTTTGAAGAAGGAGGACTAAGAAGACATCGTGCAGCAATACTTGAAGGTTACGACTGACTTGGCCCCAGCCCTACTGACCTGTCTCTAGCTGAAAGAGCCTGCAAAAAAGACGACGACTGTCCTGTGGCCAGTGACTTCCAAGAACCCCAGGAAGACTGCCACTTTTCAACAAAGACCAGATCTCCTGAGGACAGTGGCCCTGTCCAGAAAACTTCAACTTCAAGGACTCTGGATCCAGGTGGAGCTGCAACCCCTGTCCACTCTGCACCTGAAACCACGGCCTGAGTCTGAGTGGCTCACCTGCCCAGTGAAGTCTCCCCAGCGACCCAGACCTCAACTCCATCGGTGGCTGACCTCTCCTGGACCCTACCAAGTTTCCTGCAGCCTCTACACGAAGGGTCCCCCTGACCGCGACCGGCTCCGGTGAAGAAAATCCGACTCCAAAGGGCATCCCTGCATCCTCAGCCCCCTGACTTTGGGGAGCCCAGCCGACGGTGCTCAGCCTTTCTTCGACATCTCAACTTACCTGCCTTGCTGGTGGTCACCTTCAGCCAGTCTTCTAGTCCGAGCCTGCAGCCTCTTTGTGAGACAGAGAGTCCCCACTGAAAAGCATTAGGAGCCCGATGCTGATTTTCACCCTGCACCCAGCCGCCCCTGTACTGCTGGTGGTGTAAGGTTGGTGTTGCCTTGTGCCCCCCCATGCTTGCTTTAACCCCCGGGGCCTGTGCCCTGAAACCACGGGTACCTACCTGCAACCTGTACCTTGTTCGGTGCCCCCAGTCTGCATTGACTAACATTGGGTCCAGTGACCTCTGCACCCGGCCGCCCCAGTGCCGCTGGTGGTGCAGTACCTACCTTAAACTGACCCTTGCCCAGTGTTGGTATAAACCCCAGAAGACTGTAAGAGTAAGTCGTGCACTTACCTGTTAATGCATCTAACTGTTTTCCTCCCATAGGATTGCATTGAATTTCTCCCATTGCATTTAACTGTCTATCTTTTACAACTGCTAGGTTTGCTTGATTGACAACAAAAAAGTATTTCTCATACTGTAAAGTATTCCTATTGCCTTTGAAAGACAATTCCAATTGCATTTTTTTAAATATTACTACTCTTGAAACTGTTACTTACCAGCAACCGAGTTCCTCTTGGTTCTAAAAGAAAATACCAAACTAGTAACTTTTTGTACGAAACAATTGGTCTTGAAGTGTGTGTAATCATTTCTTGCTTGAGTGTGTACAACAAATGCTTAACACAGCCCTCTGATAAGCCTAACTGCTCGACCACACTACCACAAATAGAGCTTTTAGTATTATCTACTTAAGCCTCTGTAAGCCTCTGGGAATCCTATGCACTCTGTGCACACTATACCTTACTTTGGTGTAGTATATACAGAGCCAGCTTCCTACATCAGGTGATCGAAAAGTGAAAAATCTGATTGTATTAATTTGGGCAGAACCTATTTTGCTACAAGAACTGTAAGAAGCAAGTGTAAAGACTCAAACGGTGTCCCCGTTAAGAACGTTAGAACCAAGTTGAAAACCCACTGAGTAACAACAAAAGGTGATGGCGAACAAGTTACTTACCTTTGGTAATGCCTGATCTGGTAGAGACAGTATCTAGCTGCAAATTCCTTACCTTTAAATTTCCCAGGCGTCAGGCTGGATTCGGAAGATTTTTCTTCGCGCAATACCCCTGCGCGAAGGTAGGTGGCATCGGTCGGCTCCGCGTGACGTCTTCAGCGGTGTCCGCGATGGAAGTGACGTCTGCGTCATCTTTATAGGTGCCACCTCGACGTGCTGACAACTACTTTTCACAACAGAAACTCGGACAATGAAGAGAACTGACATTGGTGTGTTTAAAAACTAGGGCCCTGAAAGGGAACAACCTTGACCCTAGAAACTTGTCTGTAGTGCGGGGTGGATGGGTGATTCAGTAAGGAATCTACAGCCTTTACCAGCTTAATCATTAACTAAGGTAAGTAACTTTTTCATCTGATAGACATCTAGCTGCAGATTCCTTACCTTTGAATAGCTACCCAAGCAATACCATCCCCGGAGGAAGGACTGCGGACACGTTTAGACTAGAAAATCCTGCAGGACTGAGTGGCCAAAATGTCAGTCTCTGCGGACTTGAATGTCTAGGCAATAATGCTTGGTAAACGTGTGCAGGGATGCTCACGTTGCCCCCTGACAGATATCCAGGACTGGGACTACACATTGCAATGCCGTGTTAGCAGCCTTAGCTCTGTGGAATGAGCTCTTAAGCCTTCAGGAA
Source organism: Calotriton arnoldi (assembly GCA_963921515.1). Lineage (NCBI taxonomy): Eukaryota > Metazoa > Chordata > Amphibia > Caudata > Salamandridae > Calotriton > Calotriton arnoldi. The sequence continues at coordinate 2,258,264 of CAWUFW010001426.1, read as the reverse complement.
GCTGCTTCTTTGCCAGAGCGTAGCAAATCTTGATGAAGAGGACGACCCATCGGGAGACGGTTCTCTTCTGCACCTCCTGACCCTTCTTTGCTCCAATGTACCCCGCGAAGAGTTGGCCGTCCACCCAGAACTCTTTTGTGTGGTCAAGGTAGAATGACAACACTTTTTGGGTCCAGATGGTGGAGTCGCTCCTCTTCCTTAGAGGAATGCGGAGGAGCATAGAAAGTGGGCAAGGTGACAGATTGTTCCACATGGAAAGGTGTTACCACTTTTGGGAGGGAAGAGGCTCTAGTGCAAAGCACCAATTTGTCAGAGAATATCGTCAGAAAGGGAGGCTTGGACGATAGAGCCTGCAGCCCGCTCACCCTCCTGGCAGACGTGATTGACACTAAAAAGGCTGTTTTTATTGTGAGCAGCCAGAGGGGACAATTATGCAGGGGATCTAAAGGAGCACACATGAGAAAGTTGAGAACCAAATTAAGGTCCCACTGAGGCATAATGAAGGGGGAAGGTGGAAACATATGTACAAGGCCTTTTAGGAATCTATATACAGTGGGTGACTTAAATAAAGAGGGTTGGTCTGGCAGTCTCAGGAAAGCAGACAAAGTAGACAAATACCTGGGCAAGGGTCAAAATAAAAAATAAAACATTGAACATGGAAGCAGAAAGAGGGTCCATAGACGTATCTGTACAATATATTACAGATTTCTTCCACCGGCAGGCGTATACTGTCATAGTAGAGGAACGCCTGGCTGCCACAATAACATTACAAACTTCAGGAGGAATGTCAAAAGCTTTCAACTGCCGCAGCTCAATCTCCACGCAAGAAGGCGTAGAGTTGACAGGTTTGGGTGGAGAACCCTGCCCTGCTGCTATGACAGAAGATCCTCCTGAAGGGGCAGCCTGATCGGAGGATTGATGCTCATTTGCAGAAGCTCGGGATACCAGACTCTCCGTGCCCAGACCGGAGCCACAAGGATGACTTGTGCGCGGTTGTTTCTGATCTTCTTGTGGTATGGGTGGAAAGGCATGCAGGAGGCCTGAGCTCCACTCGAGACAATAAGCGTCTCCAAGCGAGAGCCACCTTGGAGGTTGAAGAGGCCCTTACTGGTTTACAGAGGCAAAAGTAGACAATACTAACGTTCTATTTTGTGGTAGTGTGGGCGAGCAGTTAGGCTTATCAGAGGGTAGTGCTTAGCATTTGTTGTACTCACGGAGGCAATAAATGATGCACACACTCAAGGAATGAATTTGAGACCAAATTTAAAAAATAGCACTTTTTATATAAATATTTAGACCAAGAACTTCGGGTACAAGGTAAATACTTTTTGCAATACGATAAATCACAGTAAAATGCAATAATCACAGTTGTGGGCAGTTACACACTATACATTTCCTATGGGAGGAAAAAAACAATTGGAGAAAGCAATGCAGTACAGTTATTGTGTGGTTACCCTTTTGGAAATTGGAAGGTTCAGGGCCAAGGTCCAAAGTGGCAAGGCCAAGTTCTCAGGAGCTGAGGCAAAGCAAAGGGGCACTTGCAGGCACCTCCGAGGGCTCTCAAAGGACAGTCGAGGTCGCAAGGGCTCTGGGGCCACGAGAGGACAGCTGGTTTGAAGATGCACCAGCCAGGCGCGCTGGGTGCAGTGAAGATGGGCAGCTGGGCAAAGGCGTGCAAAGCTGAACCTTGAGGTCAGGGGCTGGCACCTTGGAGCAACGATTTTGGAGCTGCTGGGCCATTGCTGAGGTGGGTCTCCGGAGTCCTGAAGTCCTCTGTTGGGTGCTGGCTCGCTGTAAAGTTGGAGTCCAACTGGACTCGGTTTTGTAGGTTTTTGCATCAGGGGGTCCGGTACCCCGGGTATTGGTGCCTGGACGCTCCGGTGGGTTCTGGGTCCTCAAGACTTGGTGCAGAGGCAGAGCTGACCCTCAGACAGCACTCGGAGACGTCAGTTGGGAAACTGGACAACGCTGGACCGGACTTTGCAGTTTTTGGTGCCTGCGGTGGCAGAGAGATAGTACCTCTATCTCGAGGAAGCTCTTTGGCGATTTTCAAAGTGCTGATGTCACTCTGGGGATTGTGGAGGCCACACAGCGATGAGACAAGCTGGAGGATGACGAGTGTCGAGTTCTATGGTAGCAGGCAGGAGTTTGCGACCAAAGTCCACCACGAAGTCTGCAGTTCTTGGTCCAACATCGTTTCCTCGGTCGCCTTCTTCTTGTTTACGTGAAATCTAAGTACAGGGTCTGGGGATGCCACCTAAATCCTTAATTTAGGGGCGTTTACAAGGGAGTGACATGTAGTGGCCAATGAGCCCCTTACCTTTGGGGTCTACTCCCTCTATTATATCCACCTCCTATGGGAGGGGGATATAGCCCTATCCCTGATTGGAGAAATCTCACCATATTTAAGATGGTGGGCAGGCACTGAAAAATGTACTTCACCTCGCATCCAACACCTGAGGGGTGGAGTTGGAAGAGGGGGGCACACCTATTACTCAAACTTGGTTTTCCCACCAAAAGGGGTTAGGACAGGAGGGGGGAGCTACTCCTTCTATCAGGAGAGACTAGGTCGCGTTTCAACCGTGGCGAGGCCTAGAAGCTTCCCGCCGCAGATGACTCTTCCTGACTGGGGGGAGGTGTGAACACCACACAGGACAGGCTTTGTTCTCTACCTCTGAGAGCACCGGTACTCACTCCATGATGTCAGAACACTGGCGGTGACAGGCTGGCTTAGACCGGTCGGTGACCATATGAAGGGTTGGTAGGTTTACAGGGGGCCCCTCTAAAGGGTCCTCTGTGTGCAATGATTAATAAATCAATGCAGGTTTATTAAGACAAGATGTTCGGTACCAAACACACCATAATACAGTGAAGCCATCATGGAGCTGGGGAACCCGTAATGATGACTGTCCAGCCCATGTACTCCTTATGGCTTCCCTGTTCACTGACAATATCCAAGAATCAACAAGGATATTGCAGGGCATCTCATGCAGTGTCTGTGGGCATGGCACACAGGAATGTGTGCCTTGTCGACTCTTCGGTTTTGCCTGCACCGAGGCACGCAGTCTGCAATGGCAGTATGCATGGCCTTGGGGAGGAGACCCTAGGGTGGCACACTTCATGCTGTTATCCTGGGGGTCCCTCTTCAGTGCCCATGCCCTAGGTACCAGGAGTACCATTTACTAGGGACTTACAAGGGGTACTGAAGTTGTGCCAATTGGGAAAAAAGGTACAGTTTAGGAAAAGAGCTTCTGGCACAGGGGACCTGGTCGGCAGGGACCCTGTGCACTTCCATTCGAAACTATATCATGTTCCAGGCAAAAGGTGGGGGCTAACCATGTCAAAAAGAGGCCCTTTCCTACACCACTGCACAGCCCGCATATACCATCTGGCAAGTGTCAGCAGGATGCAGGAGGCCATGAGGCCCAGCAGCCTCAGAGTTATTCTCACCAAAATCCAGGATAGAGGCTGAAACAGCGCTATCACAGCCTGAATATCCTGGACTCGCTGTTCAGGGAGATAGGCCTGAAACTGCACTGGGGGAGAAAAAATAAATTAAAAAATGACTTACCTTGCTGCCGGACCGCCACCTCGTGTCGTCCTCTTCTGTTCCTGCTTGAAGCAGGAAGCATACCCAGGCTCCCCTAAACCAATCACAACGCTGCAATGTTGTAATTGGTCTGAGCGCCATGTTTCGGCACCCTCACAGGCAGCGGGAGCCTCTGCATGTTCCTCACTAGGCTGTGTATTACAGCCTGGTGGGGAACATGCAAAGTGTGCAGGACTGTTTGGCCGGCCCAAGACCGCCGGCCAAACCGCCATGCGCACTGAAGTGCCCACCACTCCTCCCCATTGTTGGCTGTGACGACAGCCAAGCCCCAGACAAGCCCCTCCCCGCAAACCTGCCCAACAACAGAAAAATAAAATGATTATAACATAGTGTTTCTATCATTTTATTTTTCCTTTTTCCACTACACAAAAAGCAGTGGGGCGGCACTCCTCTGCCTTAGCGGAGGATCCGCCGCTGCTCCAGGGGGAGACCAAGCCATATACTAAGCAAGTGGAATGCAAACTGCAAAGGAGAACGAGACTTGGACCAGAAGACTCAGAAGAGCTGGGGACACAAGGAACCACCCAAGGTAAATACCCAGGAGCCCCACAAAGGCTGTGTGCAGAGTGAAAACACAGCCACGTGCCCAATGCAAGTCAATGGAGAAGTCACAGTTGCAATTTTTTTTTGATACTCAAATTTTATTGGATTTAAAACATACAAACAAATCAGCAAAATCACGGATGGCAAATGATCAATTACATCTTCAAAATCAATGCAACCCACAGTTCCACTCCCCAGGGAATGTATATTGGCAAGAAGATTTAGCAAATCACTCAGTTTCTTCCACAGCGCCCAGCCATTTACCCCACACCCTCCGATATTTCTTAGGGCATCCTCGTGCCGCGTACAGGACTTTTTCTTGGGTCGCGCACCAGTCCACTCCCTTGCGCCACTTTCCCAGGTCTGGAGGATCGGGACATTTCCATGCCGCCGCTATATCGCGCTTAGCTACAATCATAGCTGTGTTAAAAAAGGTCTTGTCATTTCGGGACCCATCTAGCCCATCCATGATCCCTAATAGCGAGGGACGTGGGTCGTGGGGAACCGCCCAACCCAGGACCTCTGTAAGCTCCTCCTCAATGGCCCCCCAGAATCTCACCAGCCGAGGACAGGACCAGACCACATGAAAAAAATCTGCTGGAGCCTGACCGCACCTTGTGCAGGACGCGTCAGAGCGTAAGCCCGCTCGGTGGAGGCGCAGTGGAGTGAGGTAAGAGGCGTGTAGATAGTATGGTTGGATTAGCCTGAGTTTGGCGGAGGCGGTGACCATCTTGGGTGCCATGAGTGCATCGCGCCAGTCCGCCTCGTCCAGGGGGCCCACCCATTCTACCCATTGATCCCTCAATTTGTCCAGTGAGGTGGGAGTGTTGTTGATTAGGGTGCGGTATATACGGGAGATGCCCCCCCCTACCCAAATCACCCAACAGAGTCTGGGCCTCCGTGGGGCTGTATTCCGGGAGCCGGGTGTCATCAGTGATGTGTGCCTGGAGGGCGTGTCGTAACTGTAAATATTTATAAAATTGGGAGGGGAGTAGGGAATAGCGGGTTAACATGTCTTGAAAGGAGAGCATATGGCCTCTAGCCCAAACGTCCCCAAGTTGTGTGATGCCGATGAGATCCCAGGTTTTGAACCCCCGCAGGCCACTTACTTCCCGGAGCCAAGCCCCATGCCAGAGGGGTGCGCATTGGGTCAATTTACCCGACCAACCGGTGTGGCGCAGCGATGCCCGCCAGGCTAGCAATACGGACCGCGTCACGTCTGGCAATTGGGACGGGATGGGACCCCCGTACATCATGGCCTGGACTTTAGATAAACCCAGCTCGCTCAATTCCAGCCGATAGGCCGGATCAGACCATCCCCCATTAAACCAATCGTGGACCACCAATAGACGTGCAGCTAAAAAATATAGATACAGATGCGTCATTCCCATGCCCCCGTCAAAGGAGGGGATCCGACATGTGGACAGGGCCATACGCGTCCTCCCTCCGCCCCATAGAAATTTGGTAGCTAAGCTATCCAATTCCTTAAACCAGGACCTAGGGAAGCAAAAAGGGGTGTTCTGGAGGACATAGAGGAACCTGGGAAGGATCAACATTTTAAATAAAGCAACCCGACCCAGAGGGTTCAGGGGTAGTGTCTTCCATTTTTGAAGGTCCTCTTTGGCCTTTTTAACCAGTGGGGCGACATTGAGGGACCAGCCCAGCTCTGGAAGCATGGTAATCCATATCCCCAAATACTTAAAGGAGTTGCGCCGAAGCGGTATATTGGACTGCCAGTCGTAACAATCCCTCGATAAGTGAAGTGGGACCAATACTGATTTCCCTGGGTTCAGTCGAAGACCCGATGCCTGCCCAAACGCCTGCAGCAACCGGAGACAGTGTGGCCCCGAGGAGGCGGGTTCGGCCAGAAAGAGCAAGACATCATCCGCATATAGCGCGATCTTGTCGGTTTCGATATTTGGCCACTCCCATCCCTTAATGCGGTCGTCAGCCCGCATCAAGGACCCCAGGGGTTCCATCGCCAGGGCGAACAGCAAGGGCGAGAGGGGACATCCCTGCTGTGTACCCCTAGCAATGGGAAAGGCTTCGGACAGCACACCGTTCACCAACACTCGCGCGCGCGGCTGTGCGTAGAGTACAAGGACCAGTGCCCGGAAGTGGGGCCCGAATCCCATCTCGGCCAACACATCTTGGAGGTAGGCCCAGTCCACCGAGTCGAAAGCTTTTTCGAAGTCTATGAGGAGGAGAGCTAAGTAAGGAGTGAGTAAGTGTCGATGGGCCAGAGCCAGTTGTAACCTCCGGAGGCAGTGACGGGTCGCACGTTCGGGCATAAAGCCGCATTGGTCCGGATGGACTAGCGAGGGCAAGTACGGCTTCAGTCGCTGGGCCAGGATGGTGGCGTAGAGTTTGATCTCTGTATTTAGGAGGGATATAGGACGGTAGTCCGCGCAGTGACGGGAGGGAGGCTGGGATTTCGGGAGGACCACAATAGTAGCAATATCCGTTTCTGCCGGAAAGGAGCCCTTGTCAAGGGCTTCCCGGAAAAGGCCGGCCAGATGGGGCACGAGAGTGTCACGATATGACGTATAGTATTCTTGGGGAAGGCCGTCTGGTCCTGGAGTCTTACCCGATGATGTGAGGGAAATTGCTTCCTCAATTTCTTTTCTAGAGATGGGGCGGTCTAGGTCCTTCTGAGCAGCCGTCCCCAACCTGGGGAGACTCACATTGCCGCTTTCGAGGAGAACGTGAAGTGAGAGGTGGGGGTTTGTGCTGCATATAACCGCCGATAGTAACCGGCGAACGTGCGTGCCATCGCTAAAGGGGCACCATGCACCATACCTTGATCGTCTACTACTTCTGGAATTATACGATTCGCACTAGGAAAAGTAGCTAACCTATGCAAAATCGTACCATTTTTGTCTCCCCAGCCATAGATTCGCGCCACCGAGGACCTCCAGAGGAGCTTGGCCGCGTCTAGTGATAACTGCTTGATCTCGGCACGGAGATGGGCTAGCTGACGGCTTTGGGCGGCATCCTCAGATAGGGAGAGTGATTGTTCTAAGCGAAGCGCATGCGCTTCCTTCAGGGTAATTTCCCGTTGTTGCGCCTGCCTCTGTTTCTTAAGTTGCCCCTTCGCGATGCCCCGTATGGTTGCCTTCCCGGCCTCCCACAGGGTGCCCGGGGAGGACACGGATCCCTCGTTGGTAAGAAAATATTGCTCAAGTTCCTTCCCTACCGCCTTCTTAAATTCGGTGTCTTGGAGGAACCAAGCGTTCATCCTCCACGTTTGGCGGGCCGAGGGAGGGGGAGTCCATGTACTGAGGAGCACCGGAGAATGGTCTGAGATTTCCCTAGGTAGGATACGAATGTCCACGATTGTTGAACAGTCAGTGGCGGGGAGAAAGATCGCGTCTATGCGTGCCTGTTTGGGGTGGGCTGCGGAGGTATGAGTAAAGTGGGTGGTGCGCGGATGCCACGTGCGCCACACATCACAGAGGCCCAACGATTCGGACCCGGTCCTCAACTGTTTTGCTTGCGCAGTGCGGGCGGCGGAAGGAGGGCCCGTTGTATCTAAGGCCGGGAGGGAGACTGCATTGAAGTCGCCACCCACGACCGTGGTGCCCAGAGGGAGAGTGGACAGGAGGGCGGAGGTCTGTGCCAGTGTGGGAGTGAGCATTGAAGGGGGAGAGTATATGGACATGAGATTGAGAGGGGAGCCAGCCAGGGAGCCACAAACTGCCACGTATGTGCCCTGAGGGTCGTGGGTCACCTGGGACAGGACGAAGGGCAAATTGCGTCTCATGAGGATGGCCACCCCGCGGGAGCCTCTGGAGAAGCCGAGTGCCACACTCTGTCATACCCATAGCGGGCAAGGAAAGGGCAGCAGGTACCCAGGAGATGTGTTTCTTGGATGAGGAGGATGTCAATGTGGAGGCGTTGCGCGTAGCGCAGGACGGCAATGCGCTTCAGCCTGTCCAGGAGACCATTAACATTCCATGACAGGACGTGGAGAGAAGCCCCGATCGTGGTGACGTCGATCATGGCGGGTGATATCTGAGTCTAAGACATGCCATCCCAGGGGGGTGTGTGAGTGCGTGTGGGTGCCAACATATATGTGACTGGTCGCATGTGTTAAGAGCTAGTACAGCCCTTGAGGAAAAGGCATGTGCCGGTCCGTGGAAGCTGAAACAACAAAACAAAACAACAGAGGGAAAAACCAACCCCAACCCTCCCCCCTTCCCCCTCCCCCACCCTACACTTCGAAAACGGAAGCATCTGTCGACCCCCCATATAACTAGGCCAAACTAAAACGCTCTGGTTGGTTGCGTGGAGGACCCCTCCAGAAGAACAGATAATCAGTGCATGGGCATTAAACAATTTGAATGAACATAGAAGTCTACCAATGTCAAGTGACCCCCGCGATGAGGTGCCCCGCCCCGGTGGTGGACCTACATTTGAATCTGACCACAAGGCCTTTAAAGAGTAGGAGTGCAGGAAAGGTCCGAGTCCACCTGGGCCAGCGATAAGGACGAGCCCAATAAGTTCTCAGTGGAGCGGTGCCTGTTGCGCGGTGGAGAGCCTGATTGGCTAGAGTCGCCGCGAAGTTCGGGAGCCGCCACACTTGAGGATCTGAGCGCTGTTTCTTGTGACTGGCGCCCCTTACGAGACCTCGTGCGACGTCGGCGTCCCGGCGACCTCGGCCCCCCGGGTTGCGCCCCCATTGCGCTCCGATGAGGTGTCGCGTCGTGGGCGGAGGGGGCGCTCCTCCGTCAGCCATGTCCATGCCGCCTGGGGTGAGTCGAAAAATTGCGTTTTGCCCTGAAAAATGACCAGAAGGCGTGCCGGGAATTGCAGCTGGTATTGTAAGCCCAGGGCGCGCAGCTTTTTCTTAACATCCGTGTAGGAGCGCCGGAGATCCTGGACTTCCCTGGTGTAGTCTGGGAATATCATAATGACTTGATTTTGGAACTTGAGAGGTCCTGCTGCCCGTGCCGCCCGCAGGATGGCATCACGGTCCTTGAAGTTGAGAACTTTTAGGATGATGGGGCGGAGCGTGGCACCAGGAGGAGGCTTGGGCGCCAGGGACATGTGGGCTCTCTCTACAACGAACCACGTCGACAGAGCGTCTCCGGGCATCCATGACTTAAACCAATCTTCAACGAAGGTGGCCGTCTGGCCTGCTTCCACCCCTCAGGAAACCCCACCAGGCGGAGGTTGTTGCGACATGCACGATTTTCCGCGTCCTCGGCACACCTATGGAGCTCCCTGGTGTGAGTGCGAAGGTGGGCCACCTGTTCCTTGAGCTTCGAGATGTCATCCTCGGCCGTGGATATGCGGGATTCGGCTTCTGTCAGCCGCGCAGTGGAGTTGCGGAGGTCCTGTCGGAGTCGAGACACGTCAATCTTGATTTCCCCAATTTTCCCTTCAACGGACGCTTGCGAGGCACTGATAGCCTGGAGGATGGTGTCAAGGTCTCTGTCCTGGGGGGGGGGGAGGCCCCCCGCAGACTTCCCAGGGGGCTGTGGCTCAGATGTGGTAAACCGGTCCATTTTGGTCTGAGTGGGAGCCGGTGTAGATTTGGGGCCCTTGTCCCTCCCCATGGCCAGGAGTAGGTCTCAGTGTCGCTGTGGAGGCGGGAAACCAAAGAGGACGGAAGGACGGTGTGAGGGCCAGGGACCCGCAGAAGTGTGGAGTGTCTATAATCAAATCAGAGGTCGCTCCAGATGCAAATAGAAGGGGGGCACTGTCCACCGTAAGGACGCGGCACCAGCGGCCCTGACCGCAGGTCCGGGGGGGAGGGCCGGGAGGCCAATAGAACCCCCAGAGCCAGCAGGGCCCAGAGCCAGCAAGCCCAATCCTGTGCTCCCAATCAGTCCCGGGTGCCTCCGGTATCACCCCTCTGCAGGCGGAGCTCCCTAGCAGCGAGGGACCGACCGGCGCGGGAGGCCGCCCACCAATAATCAATCGGGGGACACCCACAACTGTACTCTTCACCGCCACCCGGTGTGATGGCCGAGACCGCCCTTCCCCAAGGGCAGGGCCCAGTGCCGAGGGAACGTGTGCAGACCAGCCTCCTCAGCGTCCGAGGTCCTCAGACCGCCGCGAGGGAACAATGGCGGGCGGGGGGCACAAACTCAACCCAGGGCCCAGCTGATGGGAAATCAATCCGTCTGAGGCCTGCATACAGGGAGCGCCCTCCGCCACCCGGCAAGATGGCCGAATGCGCCTGTCACAGACCAGGCCCCACCAACCCCATAGGCCACCGTCCAGGCCCCAGCGAACTCCCGCACCACAAAAACCGGGAACGGGGGGGCCTCCACCCAGGTCCAGAGCAAGAGAGATGCGGGGGAGGGGGGGCACACGCGCCGCTGCCCGACAGTGCAGCCGATCCCCGCCTTAGATACTAGGTGGAGAGAAGTTGCCCCCGGACTCGGCGGATGAATCAGCCAGGCAGCGGGGCCCAGTCTTCTCCGCAAGGCCCCACCGCAAGCCCCGCCGCCTCGGACACCCTGGTCCGGCCCCACAGTCAGCCCCGGTGCAGGATGGAGGGACCGAGCGCCCCACGGAGCCCGGCAACCAGAGACGGGGGGTGAGTGTCCCGCACCCGCGCTGCTGCCCGAGCCGACAGCCGGCCCCCCACTCACCGATAAGGATCGCAGTGAGGCCCACGGCCAGAGGCCCGCCCAGCCTCGCAATCCGTAGGCCTTCTTCGCCGCGACCTCCTCCACACCGCTGGCGCCAGCCGACGTGCTGGCCGATCCGACGGAGGCCACAAGCTGCTTCCGGGCCGGTCTCGCCCCTCGACTGCAGGGCCCTCACGACTCAGGAGCAGCGGGAGCAGCCCGGCCCCTTCAGGCGTCGCCAGCCACATGGCCCTCTCCAGCACCAGCACTCGTCCGACACCTCTGCCCCGATGACAAGGGGCCATGCACACGGGAACAGACAGGCCGCGGGCCACAGATGGCTTCAGAAACCACGCGCAGGCACCGAAACACCGGAGGGGGAGCGACACCGGTCAGGAAACACAACGACCAGGTAGGGGTCCCGGATGGGTGCCGATGTCCGTGGGATTCGAGGCGGGTGACGGAGGGGTCCGGAGCACTCTTAGAGTGCGACCGCCATCTTGACGCCTCAAGCCACGCCCCCCCACAGTTGCAATTTTAAAGAAGAAGGACCCTTCCCAGAGGATCCCAAAGAAACCCTTTGGAAGATGGAAGGTTGGAGAACCACCCCAGCCGGGGATACACCAGGAACCAGGTTACCTGCACCAGGAAGCCGGGTGCATAGGGGTGAAGTGACATCAGAACCTACCGTAGACCACAATGGAAGACTTTGAAGAAGATGCCTCTGGAGAAGCTTATGAACAAGTCCGGTGGAATCCAAAGGTGGATTCTTGAAGAGGAGAATCTGCAGGCAGAGGGGACATAGTCTATGCCACTCGAAGGTGACTAGGAGGCATGGACATACAATGCACACTGATGTAGAGAGAATCAGGAGTGACCTTGTCGCTGCAGCTGTGAGGACCAGCAGACGCTGAGGAAGACCAGGAGCCGTGCATGAGCTGTACCACATCGGATGTCGGTGTCTAGGTGGTCGGTGTCCGGCGGTATCACCAACAAGTCTTGGTAGCCACAAATGGCGTGGTTGAGCAACAAGATGCAAAGGTTGGGACCAGCACGGTCCAAGGGACTCACCAAGTGCAGGAGAGTCAGAACAGGCCCAGAGCAAGCAGGGGAGCCCACTGAAACACAAGAAGACCCTCGAGAGAACACACAGGCCAAAGGCACAGGAGTCGCAGGAGGACCTCAAGCAGCTCACCAAAGATGGAGACCCACGGTGCAAAGGATGCAGTGAGGATGCTGACCTTCTAGGGATGAGGTGCTGGAGGCTGGAGCTTATTCTAGCCTGAAGATCTCTGGAGTGCAGAGCCAACTATCCTTGGCAACGACAAGTCGCCGTGAGGCACAGGGGTTTGGTCCCAGCGGCTCCGACGAGGGATACTGCCCTCAAAATTGCAGAGAAGGGGTGGGGTGTGGCCAAGCGGGCCACAATGGCGGACGCACTTTAAGCGAGCTCCGGAGGCCCGCTCGTAATCCTGCATTTATCCTACCTCATCAGCCTGCATCCTACCCCCAATCTCCCGGCCATACTGTTCTCCATGCCCGCATCACTCCGAGGAGGCAGCCAAACCCCGATCGAGGCCAAAACGACAAGGCTGTGACGGCTGACCGGCGACGCCCGGGCCCACGCGGCCTCGCAGATTCTCCTGGTCTGCTTGCAGATTGAGCCGGACTGCGCCCGGGAACAACCCGACCGAGGCAGCAGCCAGTAAGCAGGAACATCAAAAGTGGGCCCCGAGGCCGGAAGGTAACGCTGTTGGCCTGTGCGGCGCCGGGGAGGCGTGCGGTGAGCCTGCTGTCGGGTGCAGCCTGCCGCTGAGGCCACTGGATATCTGCTCGCCCGATGGCCCCTGGGAACCGGCCGTGTGGTTGTTCCAGAGTTGGGGCCGGGGCTGGCAGCGGCCTGCATAGTGGTGAGCTGCGGTCGCGCGCGGCACTGCGGAACCGAGACTTGGTTGGGGGATGCCGCGCCCGGCGGACTTGTGGGCCGGTGACACGGGATCCCACCATATTGAAATATCGCGGTGTTCCTGACGCCGCCGCTGCCCTGGCTCTGCCTCATGTCTCCTGGGGAGCGGCGGCTCCTTGTAGCATCTGAGACCCTGGGGGCTCCCCTCCCCTCTTCCTTCTTCTCCTCTGACCACAGGTTGAGATCCTAGAGCCCAGAAGGCTCCTCGTGACGTTGTGCCCCAGCCTGGACCCTGTACCGCAGCCCGCCTACCTGGAATACTGGCGCCCCACCCCTCCCTGGTGCTCCAGCCACGGACTAGATTGTGGCACAGGGCGAATTGCTTGGCGCTGACTCTGCGGCCCAGCTGGAGGTTGTGGTCTCCTTGCTGTCTGTTGTGGTCTGCACCTCCTCTGCGTGGCATGCGGGCTTGGCCCTTCGCTACTTTGGGGCCTCGGCGAAGTGGGCAGCTGCGATCCACATTGCTCTTTACCTGTGCACTACATCCTGGTAGCAGAGACCCTTCGTGAGAACTACCTACCTGTGCCCTGACCACTCTGGCTGGCCAGGCGGATAGACAATCTCCTGTACCGGCCTTCTGGGACCGCCTCCACGCGGGAGCTGCGCGACGCTGCTGGAGGGGGCTGTGCGGGGGCACCCATTAGGGTGGTGGACCGTGGCTGCACGCGGAAGCGGCCGGGCTAGGTCCGGTGCAGCCTGTGTGTGGGCCACCTTTACGCCTGCCTCCTCCCCGCCTTGAAGACAGACGACGTCCGGATCAGCGGCCGCGGGAGACCCGTCGCTCCTTGGAGACAGCACTATTATAAATACGGACTAAGACGAGCTCGCCCTACGTGTTGACCCCTGTAGACCTACACTACCAATATTTGGAACCAACTAATGTCACTGAAAATGACCCGTGATAAGCTGCAGGGTACCAAGCAGAGCACGTTGGATCGCTTGCCGGAGCGCAGGCGGCGGAGCCAGCGGGCCCGGCCTCTACCGGCCCAGACAACGCTGCACTGATTGCGGCGATAACTAAGTCTCGTGAAGCCCTGGAGGCCAAGATCGGAGCGGTGGGGTTGGACATCATGCTGATCCGCCAAGATCTCCGCAAGGCGGTCGACAGGATAACAGAAGCTGAGACCCGTATATCTACTACAGAGGATACAGTTACATCCCTCCAAAAGAGGGTATTCTCCTTGGGATCCATTACGAAGGGTCTTGCGATCAGGAAGAGGATGCCGAGGGCAGGGCTCGGAGGAACAATCTTCGTTCTGTGGGCTGCCCGGAGGGCTGCGAAGGCAACAACATGGAGCAGTTCCTTACCACATGGCTTGGGGGATGGATTCCTCAGTTGTCTTTGTCCCAATGCTTTATTCTCGAATGTGCTCACCGCACCTTGATGCAGAAGCCTCTGCCCGGGGCCAGACCATGGCCCATTATCGCCAGGCTCCTAAACTTTCATGATCGGGATGCCATCCTCGCGCAAGCTAGATTGGCTGGCAAACTTCACTATGACTCTCATCCCATTTTAATTTTTCCAGACTATACAAGACTGGTGCAACAACGCCAACAGTCATTCACGGCCGCGAAGGACTGGCTCCAAGACTTGAAGATCCAGTATGTCCTGCTGTTCCCGGCCCGGCTGAGGGTTATCTATAAATCGTGTACACTGTTCTTCGATACCCCCGAAGAGGTTTTTGCCTGGATGGACGAGAGACAGAAACTCAAGCCGCACACCCTGCCGTCTATCGACTCGGAGTCGTCCTCTGGAGAGGCCGCACGGAAGACTGTCAAACCTAAACAGAAATCGAACCGTAGATCACGCTCAAGGCGCCGCTCAAAATCACGGGGGGCATCCAGCTCCCGAGTGGATGAAGACGAACATGAACTATCACTGTCACACAATGGAGACTGAGGTCGTGAGTACGATGTTTGTTTGGCTGATGAAAACTTTCCAGGGCCTCCGTGGGCCTTTTTCCCCCCATAACACTTCTCTCAGTATCTGAGAACGTTATCTATGTACGGGGATTGTTCAATGGGGATCCATTGGTTTGGGGTTGTGCCCTGCCCCTGTTGGAGCAGAAGTAGGACCCCAACCACGACAGATACTTCAACTGTTATGAGGTATTGGGTGGGGTGGGAGGGGATGGAAAAGAGATTGATTAGTTTTGTTGTTTATGCTGTGCCATGTTTTTTTAATGCCTTTGATCTTCATGCCATGCGACAAGTCATGCTCTACATTTATTCTTCACACTATGCCATATGTCAGACCCCGCTCGTAGACTCCAAATAGTTAGCTGGAATATACGGGGGACACTGGACAAGATCAAGAGAGGGGCGGTCCTTCGACAGGCCAAACGCGCTTCAGCCGATGTTCTGCTAATGCAGGAAACTCACCTTTTGGGTTCCAAAGCGCCATATCTTTCTCGATTTGGCTATATACAGGTCTTCCACGCTGGGTTCACCAGGGGTTCTCGTGGGGTGGCGGTCCTTATTCATCGGAGAGTCCCCTTTACACATACTAAAACATGGTATGTTATATGGGGTACTCGTTACATTTGGTAGTGTTTATGCCCCCCCCATTGTCTGAATCGTTTGTGGAATGCCTGACTAGAATAATGTTAGAGATACCCAAGGGCCTCTCCATTATAGGTGGGGACTGGAATGATGTCTTGATATTGGCTCAGGATAGATGGAGATCTCGTGGAGGGCCGGAGCTACTCGGCGAAACACGATTACAGACACTGGTCCGGGACATGGGCTGGGTGGATATGTGGCGACATTTACAACCGACAGTACAAAGTTACACATACTACTCTACAGTCATGATTCATTCTCACGTTTAAATTATATATTTATACCGACCACTTACTATCATCGAATTGCGGTGGCGAATATCTTGCCTAGGGGCCTGTTGGATCACTCTCCAATAGCGTTGACATTGCGGCTGGACATAGCCCACCCTTCCTTCCGATGGCGCCTTTCGGCGTAGCATCTTCATGATCCACAATATAAAACCTACATGCATTAGGCTATTACTGTGAGAAGTTGGCCTGGTATATGCTGTCCACTAATTAAAGTGGGCACCTTGCACCAGTCCAAACGACCTTTATTGATGATTAGGTTAAAGACAACCTTTATTGAAAGCTATCCTAGTGGTAGCTATGGAGAGCAGCCTTCAGGCTAAGTCTCGAAGAAATGTAAAGCAGCTTGTTTTACCAGTATATAACCTCCTGAATGACCAAATGAAAGGAGAACCACACAAGGTATATATAAAATATATGTATTTATTACTAAACACTCTCTAACCTCTTTATGAGATTAGAGAACAAGACACAATATTAAATCACTAGAACGACAGTAAATAGCACAATACACAGTGGGCTCCAGGGGGAGACCAACCCATATACTAAGAAAGTGGTATAACAACCACGACTTGACTAGACACAGTGCCTAGAGCACGTAGAATCGCTGGGACCCCAAGGAACCACCCAAGGTAGGGACCCAGGGGACCCACAGAGGACGGGTGCAGTGTGGGAACACAGGCGCGAGCTCCGTACAACTCTATGGGAAAGTCGCGGTTGGAAATTTAAAGATTAAGTTAAGGACACTTCGGAGCGGACTTTAAGCAAACCCAGCTAAACATAGAAGGTTCTAAGGCCAGCACCCTTGAGAGTACTGAGGTACCCGTGTTACCTATCCCAGAGGAGCCGGGTGAATAGGGGTCAAGTGGTGTCGGAAACACTCGTCGTTTTCAATGGCGTGATGCGAAAAAGTACTGCTGCCGTGGAGAAGAAAAGTGTCCGGGGTGATCCAAGCCTGGATCGGAGATGAGAAGAACCTGAAAGCAGAGGGGACAAAGTCTGGGTCACTTCACGTGACCAGGAGCGGAGCAATCGAATGCCCACCGATGTCGGGTGCTTCAGGTGAGAAGAGGTGAAGCTTGACTCTGCAGCCACGGGGACCAGGAGACGTCTACGACGACCAAATTCCGGATTCGAGCTGTCCCACGAAGGATGTCGAGTGCTGGGGGTCAGTGTCCGGATTGAACACCAACAAGCCTTGGCAACGGCAACCCACGCGGTCAGAGGAAAGATGCTTCTGTGAGGACCAGCAAGGTCCTGGGGACTCTCCAAGCGATGGAGAGTCAGGGCACGTCTGGAGCAACCAGGGAAGCCCACTGAAAGTTAAAGTTGCCTTCTCAGGGACCCACAGGCCAACGGACCAGGGATCGCAAAGGGACCTCGAGCTGAATCACTAAATACCAGCCCACGGAACACTCGTGGAGTGTAGGCCGGAAATCTTCAGTGGAATTACTGCTCGGGGTCAGGACTACAAGTAGCCCAAAGCACAGCCTCAGGGGTAGCCAAAAAGCATATGCTGCTGCAAATGTACACGGTGCCCAGGGGTTCGGGTTGCACGGTCCCCACGAGGGATACGGGCCTCAGAATTGCTGAGAGCGCAGATCAACCTCAAGTACCACAGGAACCCACCTCCTGTATTGCAGAAATCTTCAGAGTCCTTCAGGAGCTTCGTAGATGCAAACCGGTCAGATGCGTTTTAGGTGCCTGCTCAGCAGGGGAGTAACTCCTTTACTCCAAGGGAGATTCTTCAGTCATCCAGCGTTGTGCAGATCGTCGAAGTACTTGGTTTCTGTAACAGAGTTTAGTCCAGGTAATATCTAAAGTCCTGTAGTCAGGGGTTCCTATTTTATACCCAAGGAAGGGGTGGGACAAACTCTGGGGACCCACCTATGGGAGGGTCAGGACAGAGGGGTGGCTAACCCATGTCCTTTGTCCAGTTTCGCGCCAGAGCAGGAGCAAATGGCTCCTGCAACCGGTTTGAGCTGGACTATGCACAGGGACACCAAATGTGCCCCCAGTGCAGACATCAAAGCACTCTGAGAGTGCATCCACCCAGCCCCCAATACACTAAAGCCTGTCTGGGAGGTGGTCACACCTCCCTGTGACAGGAAACCTATTGTCAAGCCTTCCCCTGCCGGAGTTTCGTACTGCAGCAGGAGGGCAGACTCTTGTCTGTGGTTGGCAGCATCCATTTTGTGATGCCAGGGTCAAGAAAGCTGGTACCGGGTGTACCGGCGTTGTCATATTTCTCCCTCTATGAGGGTGGAATCATACCTCCCACACCAGTTACTGGTGTGGGAGGTATGATTCCAAGGTGTTTGACAGCAAACACGACATGTTTCCATGCAGCCGTTTTAAAGTTAGCATTTACCTCGAGGTTATAATGCACTTAAGTATATATGGTTGGCTGCATCACAAACAACCCCGGAGAATAGGTTCCGAAGGCTGCAGAGGGGCTCTGCTCATGCATGGGCACCCTCTCACATAAAACCCAGCACCCTGCGTTCAGGATTGATAAGGCCTGCCATAGGGGTGACTGATAGGTTTATATGTGCAGTGATTAGGATAGATATAGTGAACCTATATCTAAGTAAGGGATGCATGCACCACCTTACACAGGCTGCTGTAGCAGACCTGTTGTGTCTTTTTAAATGGTCTCTCAGGGGTGGCATAATACATGCAGCAGCCCTTGGGGGAGGCCTCTGGGGTACCTATGCCCTGGGTACATAGTATACCATATACTAGGGACTTATAAGGGTACCCCAGAATCCAATCTGGAGTGTACCTAAAGTACATGCACAACCAATTTAGGGAGTAAGCAGATACACTGGGGTTCTGATTAGCAGGATCCCAGTCAGACTAGTCAAAACCCAGCAAAACACCAGAAAAAAAGTGGGGGTAACCATGCAGTCAGATTCCACCTTCCTACATAACAACCTCCCCCCCCCAAACGAAAGGAGATAAGGCTAACCTTGTCCAGTTGAGCCTCTATTGACTAAGTGGCCATATAAGGAAGATCCTGCACTAGCATAGATACCCACCGTCTTATGGTCCACTAAGCAGTCCCTACCCCTAAGGGTATGGGATGGTCTCCAAAAGTTGGGATTTCTACCTGTAGGGTGTTTTGGCAAAGTAAAAGGCTGGTGGGGTGTCTGAGTAGAGAAGTGAGGCCCTAATAAAGTTGGCCTCAGCTTCCTCAGATCACTGGTCACCATGGAGGCCTTTCTTTCCATGACTGAGTTGTATCTGGCCATAAGGGTCAACCTCTGGCTGCCTACAGCTGGGGGTTGGGTCCCTTTGGTTGGAACACTAGAGGGAGAGGGCAGGTTTGGAACCATTTGGTCCCAGGTTTGCCCTTGCCCAATAGAGTCCATCTGGGGGTGGTCCCTATTCAATGGTAAGAGGGATTCCTCAGTGGGTTGAGGAATTTTCACCTGGCTAGGGCTACTAGACTTGGTGCCCCTAATCTGTTGATGGGGGGGTTCCTGTGTGCAGTGGGCCTTTAGGGGTCCACTGACCTCCCCGACCTCTGCAGCCCTAGGCTGATTGAGGTAGGGTAGACAGGGGCAGGATACCTGCTCCAGACTGGGTACCACCTTGGAAGGGTCCCCTGCCATCAGGGGCGTTGCCAGGCCAGGCCTGACCCCCTCTGGGGCAGTTCCTTCACTAGGGGTAGGATCAGTTCCCTGAGGAAGCTGACCCTTACCTATAGGCTGGGGGGAAGAAGACTTTTCTTCAACCCTTCTGCTCTCTTGTGGAGTAGAGTGGGCCATTCTTTCAGGCTCCACCTCTCCAAAATTTCCCTGGGACTGGGCTGAGGCCCCAAGAGCCCCACCAACTTTCTCAGGGAGGCCTAACATTCTTAAATGGGCCTGGTATTCAACTTCAGCCCAGGCTGAAATTTCCAGATCATTGCCCAACAGGTAATCTACAGGCAAGTTTGGGGACACTGCCACTCTCTTTGGGCCAGTAACCCCTCCCCAGCTGATATTGACTATGGCCATGGGATGATCTGTTCTAATACCATCAATGTAGTTCACCTGGTACTTAAACTCAGGTAAAAGCTATTGAGAGGGACTAGATTCCCTGTCACCATGGTGACACTAGCCCCTGTGTCTCTGAATGCCAAAGCTTTCTGACCATTTATCAGTGGCTCCTGTCTTTACTTGCCCAAAGAATTAGGACTGACAGTAAAAGTGGCAAATCCCATGCCACCATCACAGACTGAGGAGGCCTGTGAGGGGGACCTTTCTAAATTATGGTCCACCTCAGTTCCCCATACCAACCCACCTAACCTTTTGGGTGCATTACTACCACCTGGGGGATTACTACTTGTAGTACCAGGAGGAGTGGTAGTATTGCTGGGAGGAACATTTTCCTTATTTCTGGCCTTAGGGCAACTGGGGTCATTTTTCCAGTGGCCAGGCTTCTTACATATATGGCAATAAGGTTTCTTTTCAGGGGAGGAAGGAGTTTGGGACCCACCCCCAGAAGAGGGCTTTTGGGGCCCTGTAGTGGATTTATCTTTTGATTTATCCCCACCTTTCTCTTGGTTTTTGGAAGAATCTTTCTTCTGGTCACCACCCTGATTCTTTGGCTTTACTCTGGTTCTGACCCACTTGTCTGCCTTCTTTCCCAATTCTTGGGGAGAGGTCAGATCAGAGTCCACCAGGTACTGGTATAAAAGCTGGTTTTGACAATTATTAAGGATCTGCTCCCTCATAATCAAATTGTACAATCCTAAAAAGTCATGCACCTTGCTGCCATGTATCCAACCTTCCAGAGCCTTAGTAGCACAATCTACAAAGTCAACCCAGTCCTGAGTCTGTGCCTTTTGGGTGTCTCTTAACTTTATCCTGTATTGTTCAGTGGTTAAGCCAAACCCATCAATCAGAGCACTCTTCAGGACTTGGTAATTATCAGCATCCTCTTCTCTTACAGTGAGCAGCTTGTCTCTACCTTTGTCTGCAAAGGAGAGCCACAAGATTACTGCTCCCGAGGGACCCTCTGTACCTTACAGGCCCTCTCCAGTGCAGTTATCCATTTGTGGATGTCATGCCCACTCTGGTAGGGAGGGACAATCTTGTTCAGGTTCCTATGGTCATGAGTATGTTCTCTACCTCTAGGCACACTGTTGCTGCCACCATGGGGCTCTAGCCCCAACTTCTGAGAAGCTCTCTGAAGAACCAGGGATTCCCTATCTAAGGCCAATTGCTCTCTCTTGATTCTGAGCTTAGCTCTCTCAAACTCAAGCAGTTGGCACTTCTTCTCATAAGAGGACTCCCTCTTATGAGAAGCAGAGGTCCTATGAGAAGCAGAGCTCCCTACAGAAGTACCAGAATGATTAGATTCCTGAGAAGGAGATCTTGATCTTCTTGGTAAACTGTTAAGCCTTCCAGGTGGGGTAAAGAGAGGCCCATTGAGGCCTCCTTCCTCACCTTCAGGAAGAATTGGATTGTCTAGGGTAGAATCATTTTGATCCTCCTGGCCAGCATCAGAGTCCTGGTCATTGAAGTTTTCACTTCCTGGCCTTTCCTCTTCTGCTGCCCCTCCCCCTTTGCCTGCCTCATCAGACCCTGGGGTCTTTCTGAGGTCATCTAGAAGCAAAGTCTCTATGAGACGTTGAGTGTTGGGGTTTTTCCCTGTCTTCAGTTTCCTAGATGTACACATGATTCTCAATTCTTGGAATGAGAGATGGTCATACTTAGTTGGCAAGGAGCCACCGGCTTCAGGCCTAGAAGACATGCTAGTGTGGTGTGGTGTATGCACCTACCTACCCTAGTGGGAACTGAACTCTCTTGAGTTGGAGAAAGGGTGTACTAAGCCCTTGACTTACCCAACTCTAAGTTCAGTAGAACTTACTTTATTCTAGTCTTGATTTATATGTACCTAAGTACCTTTAGTGGTTTTCAGTTAGTCACTCAATGAGAATATCTGGTAAAACAATAGCAAGCTTGAATCCCAACCGCTGCACACCAATGTGAGAAGTTGGCCTGGTATATGCTGTCCACTAATTAAAGTGGGCACCTTGCACCAGTCCAAACGACCTTTATTGATGATTAGGTTAAAGACAACCTTTACTGAAAGCTATCCTAGTGGTAGCTATGGAGAGGAGCCTTCAGGCTAAGTCTCGAAGGAATGTAAAGCAGCTTGTTTTACCAGTATATAACCTCCTGAATGACCAAATGAAAGGAGAACCACACAAGGTATATATAAAATATATGTATTTATTAGTAAACACTCTCTACTAACCTCTTTATGAGATTAGAGAACAAGACACACAATATTAAATCACTAGAACGACAGTAAATAGCACAATACACAGTGGGCTCCAGGGGGAGACCAAATCATATATTAAGAAAGTGGTATAACAACCACGACTTGACTAGACACAGTGCCTAGAGCACGTAGAATCGCTGGGACCCCAAGGAACCACCCAAGGTAGTGACACAGGTGACCCACGGAGGACGGGTGCAGTTTGGGAACACAGGTGCGAGCTCCGTACAACTCTATGGGAAAGTCGCGGTTGGAAATTTAAAGATTAAGGACACTTCGGAGCGGATTTTAAGCAAACCCAGCTAAACATAGAAGGTTCTAAGGCCAGCACCCTTGAGAGTACCGAGGTACCCGTGTTACCCATCCCAGAGGAGCCGGGTGCATAGGGGTCAAGTGGTGTCGGAAACCCTTGTCGTTTTCAATGGCGTGATGCGAAAAAGTACTGCTGCCGTGGAGAAGAAAAGTGTCCGGGGTGATCCAAGCCTGGATCAGAGATGAGAAGAACCTGAAAGCAGAGGGGACAAAGTCTGGGTCACTTCACGTGACCAGGAGTGGAGCAATCGAATGCCCACCGATGTCGGGTGCTTCAGGTGAGAAGAGGTGAAGCTTGACTCTGCAGCCACGGGGACCAGGAGACGTCTACGACAACCAAAGTCCGGATTCGAGCTGTCCCACGAAGGATGTCGAGTGCTGGGGGGTCAGTGTCCGGATTGAACACCAACAAGCCTTGGCAATGGCAACCCACGCGGTCAGAGGAAAGATGCTTCTATGAGGACCAGCAAGGTCCTGGGGACTCTCCAAGCGATGGAGAGTCAGGGCACGTCTGGAGCAACCAGGGAAGCCCACTGAAAGTTAAAGTTGCCTTCTCAGGGACCCACAGGCCAACGGACCAGGGATCGCGAAGGGACCTCGAGCTGAATCACTAAATACCAGCCCACGGAACACTCGTGGAGTGTAGGCCGGAAATCTACGGTGGAATTACTGCTCGGGGTCAGGACTACAAGTAGCCCAAAGCACAGCCTCAGGGGTCGCCAAAAAGCATATGCTGCTGCAAATGTACACGGTGCCCAGAGGTTCGGGTTGCACGGTCCCCACGAGGGATACGGGCCTCAGAATTGCTGAGAGCGCAGATCAACCTCAAAGACCACAGGAACCCACCTCCTGTATTGCAGAAATCTTCGGAGTCCTTCAGGAGCTTCGTAGATGCAAACCGGTCAGATGCGTTTTAGGTGCCTGCTCAGCAGGGGAGTAACTCCTTTACTCCAAGGGAGATTCTTCAGTCATCCAGCGTTGTGCAGATCGTCGAAGTACTTGGTTTCTGTAGCAGAGTTTAGTCCAGGTAATATCTAAAGTCCTGCAGGGGTTCCTATTTTATACCCAAGGAAGGGGTGGGACAAACTCTGGGGACCCACCTATGGGAGGGTCAGGACAGAGGGGTGGCTACACCCATGTCCTTTGTCCAGTTTCGCGCCAGAGTAGGAGCAAATGGCTCCTGCCACCGGTTTGAGCTGGACTATGCACAGGGACACCAAATGTGCCCCCAGTGCAGACATCAAAGCACTCTGAGAGTGCACCCACCCAGCCCCAATACACTAAAGCATGTCTGGGAGGTGGTCACACCTCCCTGTGACAGGAAACCTATTGTCAAGCCTTCCCCTGCCGGAGTTTCGTCCAGCAGCAGGAGGGCAGACTCGTGTCTGTGGCTGGCAGCATCCATTTTGTGATGCCAGGGTCAAGAAAGCTGGTACCGGGTGTACCGGTGTTGTCATATTTCTCCCTCTATGAGGGTGGAATCATACCTCCCACACCAGTTACTGGTGTGGAGGTATGATTCCAAGGTGTTTGACACCAAACACGACATGTTTCCATGCAGCCGTTTTAAAGTTCGCATTTACCGCGAGGTTATAATGCACTTAACTATATATGGTTGGCTGCATCACAAACAACCCCGGAGAATAGGTTCCGAAGGCTGCAGAGGAGCTCTGCTCATGCATGGGCACCCTCCCACATAAAACCCAGCACCCTGTCTTCAGGATTGATAAGGCCTGCCATAGGGGTGACTGATAGGTTTATATGTGCAGTGATTAGGATAGATATAGTGAACCTATATCTAAGTAAGGGGTGCATGCACCACCTTACACAGGCTGCTGTAGCAGACCTGTTGTGTCTTTTTAAATGGTCTCTCAGGGGTGGCATAATACATGCTGCAGCCCCTGGGAGGCCTCTGGGGTACCTGTGCCCTGGGTACATAGTATACCATATACTAGGGACTTATAAGGGTATCCCAGAATCCAATCTGGAGTGTACCTAAAGTACATGCACAACCAATTTAGGGAGTAAGCTGATAAACTGTCTTGTGGTTTGTGGTCTCCTGGTCTGCCTTGCTACGTTGGCTTAGGCCTGGCGGCCATGATGCCTTTTTGCGCACGTTACTTTGTGCCGTTGATTTTCCAGCCTCTGCTTCTGCCCGGCTATTTTAGAACTGTCTGCATTTCTGTCTTTCACCTTTTCTCCTGTTCCCTTTGGGCTACGTCTGCACAACATGTACAAGGTCGAAAAACAACGTCCCTTGTTCTTGCTGATCTGGCCAGTCCCTCGCACTTAGACATAACACTATGTACAGCTGCCCTGGAGAAATTCGTGTGCTTTTAATATTGTGATTTCACGGTTAGAGACACTTGGAGAAAAACCTTTCCAGAGAGAAGAGCTGTGCTTGTCTGATGATGTAAACCTTGCATCTAGATATTGAAGTATGGGGGTTTGCTCGACCAAGCCCAGAGGTCTTCTGTTTTTATAATAAACTAGCTACTAGCACGGAGAGGGTAGTAAGGTCATTTAGCCCTATATCCACTGCTTTATGAAATGCTTTCCCCGTTTGTATTCTATGGAGTTGTAACTATGCTGATTATATTATCCTTATGCATTATGCTGTTAGTACTGACACGTGTACTGTATCTTAGAGCACGGTAGTTGAAATAAACATTTTAAACTATACAGTGTCTCTTCTTACGCACGTTGTGGACAGGTATGAGTGAGTTATGAAAGGGTGTTCTTGCTCCTGCGAGTCCTGAGAGAGAGAGATACCGTGTTCTGGGTTGTCTAAGCATTGGTAGCATTGTTGCTAATGAGACGCTAAAGCTAGTCGGATTGGGGTTTTAGGTGCTAAGGTGTATGGTTGGCTCACCACTATATTCCGAGGTCCTATTATCCTGTGCATAGCTCTGTGTATGTGCAGAATCCCTACAACATGGCGCAACCAACGAGTGGGCTGCTTATCTGCGAGACGCTTGAGTAGTATTTGTGCTTGTCCACAACTCCCTTCGCAGACGCTTCCGGAAGCGTGTGTGACGGTGATACCTCCTATATTGACGTTTTTATAGGCTCTTTCAAGCTTGAAGTTGTTAAAAGGTTTTTAAATAAAACCCTATATTGTGCTGCCTCATATTAGGTTGTCAGAACTTTTAGCCTAAAATGGCTGTTCAAATTGTGGCACATAGCAGCGCAGCGCTCCGGGCTCACTTAACAGTGTATGGAGTGCCTGACGCGGGTGTCGATCTGATCTTTGTGGTACAAGCGGATCCAGCTTACCACTTTGAGGTGTTTTACTCTTTGGTCACCTTTCCGGCGGTGGATGGGACTGATACTTTGTTCCATGAATATACAGCCACCGTTGTTCCTAATCACTATAGACCGTATAGGAATCTTGAAGTACTGCTCACGGCTTGGCAACACCGTGTTTGGTTTGATGGCGCCCTCCCCCAACCAGTTACCGCGGTTCGTTTAGGCCCCTTATCAATTGAAGGGGCCACTTGGCCTGTCTTGGCCGGGTATACCCCACATCCGCGTTATATGACGGTGGCAGTCGGTGAACTGCGTAATTTGCATTCGTCTTTGATACGAGTGCATAGAGCTTTAGTACAGTATGTTACAGGCAACATCCAGGGAGCCCCGCCTGGAGTTGCAGCCCATCCAGCTGGAGCAGGCAGTGTAACCATAAGTCCTGTCATGGTTAATTCGGTGATGGGCAAGCGCCCACAAAATAAGGATGATTTTCCTTATTGGCTTGCAGAAAAATTTGACCAGCTGGAGGCAGTTTTTCCAAATACCTCTCCCGTGGAAAAACACAGGATTTTGACGATTAGTTTGCCAAAGACTTAATCCCCGAGTTGGCAGAATGCAACAACTGGGGTAGGGTATTCGCAGCAGTATATGCGAAGTGTTTCGGCACTCCTTCCATGACGGTTCTCCCCTCTGTAATTAAACGAGTGCAGGATGAACATGGCCCTGAAGCGGCTGTGGAATTAGGGATGAGACTGGTGGGAGTGTTCGACGTAGTAGCTGATTTGATCCTTGCGAATGTCAAGGGCGATGCAGTTAACTTTCAAGTAGCTAATACTTTGGCTTTGATCCCAGATCCGGACAAGCCGCGCGTATTACCGAAAATTATTGCACAGGCTTACAAAACAATTGGCCGCAATAGCCTGGGAGTTAAGCCCTTTGCTAAATCGCAAACACAATCGCAGCAACCACCAAAAGCTCAATCTGAGAAAGATGAGAAACCAGTTTTTACTAAAAAGAGCTGGAGGTTGAAAAAACAGGGTAAGCAACAGAAGAAGCCGGGGTCGCGAGGCGCATCCCCGGTTTCCGTCTCTTCTGAACGCACTTATGATTTGCGTGATAGGGCGAGAATTAAATCTCCAGAGAGATTTCAAGTCCCTGATTCGAGTTCTCCTCGTTCTTCACAGGCACCAACAACTTCGCAGGCTGGTGGAGGAGATCGCCAGGATAGAGGAAGGGGTCGAGAGGCTCCACAGGGACGAGACCAACCTCAACAACAGGCCAGAGGGAAAGCAGAAGAATTTCAACGTTCTCGCCCACAGTTTCAGAAGAAGAAAGTTGCCGCTGTAACAGCGAGATATGCCACAGACGGTGAGAACGAGACTCCTGAATTGGACGTGGGCAGTGACACTCCTAGACAGCGCCGCGGAAGTTACTATAGTGCGGGAGGCGCTACGTCCTCATGTGGAGGCGACAGCAACTGAAACATTCATTACTGTTGAGACAGCAGACACCAGAGTGGCACCCCCTGACAGACTATATAATATTGTCATTCAAATTGAAGGCGACATACAGCGTTTTATTAAAGGGATTTTGGGGGAAAATCTGACCTCTTCGTACGACATTCTGTTAGCGGAGGCGGATTGGCCGCCTCCATTCGTACTTGCTGCGCGTAAAGGGGAGGAGGTAATCCTTCCGAGCTTTTCTCGTCATGTCCCCAAAGACAAAGCGGAGGCTCTCGCAGCTGAGTGGGCTGTGTCCCTGGCTCCAGCGTTATACCGCAACCACGTGGGATGGGATGAAGATTCTCCCCCCCATGATATTCCTTTGCGGTCGCTGCCACAGCCACAACCCCAATATCCCATCAAGCGGGAAGCAAAAGGTCCCGTTTCCGAAATTCTGACTCAGTTAGAATATCAGGGAGTAATTGAAACATGCGTGTCACCAATGAATAATCCCCTTTTCGCGGTTTCTAAACCAGATGGATCGTACCGCTTAGTTTTGGATTACCAACATTTGAACTCACATTGTTGGACCTTTGCGGTGCAAAACACACATAGTTCTGCGCTTGTAGACAGTCTTGTTCATAAAAATATAAAACTACACTTGACCTATCCAATGGATTCTACACGCACAACTTGGCCCCGGAGAGTAGCCAATGGAGCGCTTTTACCTCCGGTGGTAAATTATTCAAATTTCGGCGTTTACCTATAGGCTACAAGAACAGTCCAGGCGTATTCGCTGCCCGTGTTGTCTCTTTGTTAGACGGCATAGACCCAGATGCATGTTCGTACGTCGATGATATTTATCTGACAGACGACGAATTGTACCCGCATCTTTCCCGAGTGGACCGCATTATCCTAGAATTTGCGGTTTTAGGTTATAAGTTTAACTTTGCCAAATCTCACATTGCTGAATTTACCGTTTTGTTCTTGGGCTATGAGCTCAACAATGAAGGTAAGGGCTTAGCCCCCATTTCCTGGAGAAAAGTGCACTTTTGTGCCCTCCTACCACTGAAGAAACTTCAGTCTTTACTGGGTTTTCTAAATTTCGGGCATACTTACATTCCCGAATATGCCCAGCGTATCAAGCCACTGTATGCCTTGATACAACCTAACTTTTCGAAGTCATGCTGGCTTCCGGAGCATTCCTCCATTCTGCAGTCTTTGCAGACAGACCTGCTTGAATCTAAATTCTTGTTGACTCGTGACAACCACACAACCTGGTGATTAGAATCATTCCAGGGGCAGTGGGTTTCACGTACTTGACTTAACGAAGGTGACACAGTACCAATCGCATACAAGTCACATCTTTACACTTCCGCAGAAATGCGCTTTTCATCTGTGGAGAAAGTTTTGACTGCAGTGCAAATGGCGATTCTGAAGGAACGCGCACTGGCACAGGGAAAACGCATTTTGGTGGTAACACCATATCCTGCCCTAGAGGCGGTAACGAAAGCAAGTGTTCCGAACTCTAAAGCTTTGCACCCCCGTTGGATACAATGGGCAACATCTTTGACGTCTCCGGATGTCACTTTTATCTTTGATTCTTCTCTTCAGACTCAGGAGTTTCTACAGTATGAATTCGTTCATCCTCCTCCTCTGTCCTTGCTACCGCTTGAGGAATACGAATGTATTATCTATACCGATGGTTCGGCACGCTTATTCAGCGGCATGTGCTATTGTTGCAGGTACCATGGTGAATGGTAAGTTCAAATCAACTGTAGTGCATACTCAGGCACTCGGAGACAGTACTGCACAATTGGCCGAGCTGCGCGCATTGGTTCGTGAGAAGGTGGAGAACAAAAAAGAATTCGGCCCCTCTTATCGTGCACCAGTTCCAGTCCTTGGCTTGAAGGGAACTCGTACAGTCATCTTACCACCGCTTCCTGGTCGCAAAGAGAACAGATACATCTCAGTGGAAAATGTCAAGCTACAACATCTGGCCGATCCTGAATAGTGTTACACCAGCGGTCTCTTGTCCTGTCATTTCCCGGACGAATGTTCGTGGCCCTCCTGCCCGAACGGTCACTGATGTTGCTATCGAGATGGTAGATTTGCCTGATCGCTTACTCGACTACCCGGACTCCCCCTGCAACGACGAGTCTGAGTATACCTACCCCGCCAACGAGTCGGTGGCACGCCTACCAACAACGCCACTGAGCCCAACACGTTATTCCTTTGACTCGGATTCCACCTCATCACTTGTCCCGTCCAAATTCAGTATTCTGGTATCCTGGTTCAGAGACAATTTTTGATTCCCCCTGGACATACATCTGGTTGGTGCTATTCCTGATTTTTTTGTTCATGTCCATTGGCTTTGTCACAGTGTTTTTCTACTCATCAATGGACACTATTTACCAGAACGCTCTGCAGTGAACTGTGTCGCTGGAACTTTGGCTCCACATTCTTCATCTCACATCATGAAGCGAGACCACACATTTGTGAACATTTCAGCTTTTCCAGTCACTGATGGCATTGTATGGGATGCGGTAAACTTCCAAATTCATGGACCAACCGAAATTATTAATGTACCAAATGTCCTTCGTGTTTCAATGGGTGATGTCGTAAAAAGTAATATTCAGTCTGACGATTGGGATCAATCGAGATAGGGATACACGAAAATACCTCTGCGATGTAGAGCGGCTGCCACTACTGCCATGCACTTCGTGAACACCCGAGGAGCTGACTTCAATCCGAAGGGTAGGACTTTGAATTGGTAATGCGTCGATCCCACCAGAAAACGCAGGAACTTCCTGTGCAGTGGACTGACCCGGACATGGAAGTATGCATCTTGCAGGTCCAACGAACACATCCAATCTCCCCTTTGCAGATGTGGATATATTTGATGGAGAGCCAGCATGCAAAACTTTTCCTTTTTGATAGACTTGTTTAGGGCCCGAAGATCGAGAATGCAAAAGAGGTTGGCACGTGCCAACCTCTTTTGCATATGATAGTGTTCCTCCGTGCCAACCTCTTTTGCATATGATAGTGTTTCCTCCGGGCCAACCTCTTTTGCATATGATAGTGTTCGATACCAAGGTACAGGAGGGTAATTTGGGTAAACCCCGTGTTTTTTCTAGAAGATCGAGAATGGGCCTGTATTCTGCCTTCGACCTTTTTTCCTTACCAGGAAGTATCTTGAGTATACTCCTCGACCTCGTTGCGAGATAGGGACCTTCTCGATGGCTGATTTTCGCAGGAGGATGGCAACTTCCCGTCGGAGTATTTTTATTTGATGACACGTTTTTATTGGAGGGATCGCAGGAGGTCGATGCTTGAAACGAAGCGAGTATCCATTCTGTAGTGTAGTCAACACCCACTGATCTTGTGTGATCGCACGCCACTCTTGAATGAATGAATGAATGAATGAAACAACATTTGTAAAGCGCATTGCTACCCGAAGGCATCCCAGCGCTGAGCAGGGCAGCTGAAACCACTTCGGGGTTATTTGGGGAAGAGCCATGTTTTCAGAGCTTTACGGAAGGCCAGGTGATTGGGTTCCTTTCGTACCTGAAGAGGGAGGGAATTCCAGAGTTTGGCGGCATTATAGGCGAAGAGCCGACCACCACTTCTAGCCCTCTTGATTCTGGGGACCAAAGCCAGGTGGAGCTCATCTGAGCGCAGCCGCCTGTTAGCTCGATAGGGCTGGACCAGGGAAGATATGATGGCTGGTGCTTTCCCTCTGATCAACTTGTGGGTAACACACAAGGCCTTAAAAAAGACTCTCTCCTGGACCGGGAGCCAATGGAGAGACTTCAAGGCTGGTTTAGCCGATTGCCGACTCGGGATCCCCAAGAGAAGCCTTGCGGCACAATTCTGCACAGTTTAAAAGCTTTGCCAGGACTGAACATGGGGCGCCCAAATAAAGGGCGTTTCCGTAGTCCAGGCGCGA
Organism: Calotriton arnoldi; assembly: GCA_963921515.1. Lineage (NCBI taxonomy): Eukaryota > Metazoa > Chordata > Amphibia > Caudata > Salamandridae > Calotriton > Calotriton arnoldi. The sequence goes on along the minus strand of CAWUFW010001426.1, from coordinate 2,227,484 downwards.
TAAAATAAGCGCCTGGATCATGAGCTTTCTCGCTTGAAAAGGTAGCAGAGGGAGCACTTTGCGAAGCATTCTTAGCATACCAAAGCAAGAAGCCACAACCTTCCTGGCTTGGGTTTCAAAGCTGAGGTTTGAATCAAGCCAGAAACCTAAGCTCTTTATCTCTGGCTTAGGGGTGGGCGGGGGGCCCATGCACACTGGCCACATGGTGTCAGCCTCAAAGAGAGAGGGATTGCCGAGGAACATGAGCTCAGTCTTATCACCGTTCAATTTGAGGTGTGATTGTTTCATCCATCTTGTTACCTCTTCGAGGCAAGGACGGAGACGGTTAGAGGCCCTGTCAGCATGGTTCAGAGCGACAACCAATTGGGTGTCGTATGCATATGTGACGATATGCACCCCAAAAGGAAGAACGATGTTGGCAAGAGGGGCCATATAAGCATTAAAAAGAGTAGGGCTCAGAGACGACCCCTGCGGGACCCCACAATGTAGAGGCAGAGGGTCTGAAATGGCCTCACCCTCAAAGACTTGGAAGGATCTATCCTCCAGGAACGATTGAAGCCAGGTCAGAGCGACTCCCGACACACCCAGGCTTCTGAGTCGTTCGACCAAGATACGGTGGCTAACCGTATCAAAGGCTGCACTAAGGTCTAAAAGAATCACCGCCAAAGAGCTTCCTGCATCGAGGATTTTCCTGGAGTCTTCGACGACTGCTAGTAGGGCCGTTTCTGTTCCTTGACCCGGGCGAAAGCCCATTTGAGAGGAATGCAGAAGATTAGAAGCCTCTAGGTGTCTAGATAGCACTGAGTTGACATGCTTCTCCGTGATTTTGCTGATCCCTGGAAGGAGCGAGATGGGCCTATAATTACCAAGGCAATCAGGGTCGAGGCTAGGTTTTTTCAGTAGGGGTTTCACCATAGCCTTTTTCCATAGCGGAGGGACCACGCCGGCGGATAGTGAGGAATTAATCAGGTCCAAAATAAAAGGACTAACTGATTCAGCCACTAATTTCAAGATTTTGGGTGGGGCGGGGCCACTGGGCGATCCACTTTTTACAAGTGCAGAGGTTATCTGGAGAGTATCATCATTCATTAAGGGGAAAGCTTCCAGCGGTTGTTCCCTGCTCCAAGAGCTAACAACCTCTGAGTGGGGACTAGTATGATAGTCCTTCGAGGTGAAAGCACACCATATTGTTTGAATCTTGTTACAAAAATACTCAGCGAGTTCGTTGCAGCGGTGATTTGTTGCCTCGAGAGTATCAGGGGGAGTGGGGGCTTTCAAGAGTTTCTTTGCGATGTGGAATGTTTCACGAGGGGAGTTGGCTGCCAGGGAGATTTTTTCCTCGTAATAGCAGGTTTGAGCCTTTTTAATTTCCATCTTGTAAACTTTAATAGCCTCCCTGTAGTCCATTTTCTTGCTTGGGGAAAACTCTTTTCTCCAAATTCTCTTATTTTTTTTGCATATCTGCTTGAGTCCTCGAAGTTTGGGGGTATACCAGGCCGTTCTGTTGGACCCAATATGCGCCTGGGTGGTCTTCTTTGGGAGGACCTGGTCTAGTGTCCCCTCAATCCAGTTATTAAATCGTGCGTTGGCCAGTATGGGGTCGGGGTGTGAGGGTGGCTTAGACTTTTCTAAGGCAGAGACCCACTTTTCTAAAGAAAGTTTCGGCCAACTGCGTGCCGTTATTTGAGTTTGCTGGGTCGGAGGGGAGATTTGGGAGGAGGACCAGCAAAAAGGAATCAAGGAATGGTCTGACCAAGGAATAGAAATTGGTTCCTGACAGAGTAACTCCTCTACGTTGGAGAATATGGGGTCGAGGAGGTGTCCTTTCGTGTGTGTTGCATGAGACACCTTCTGTGTGAGTTGGAGAGCTGCAAGATCATGGGAAAGCTCAGTTGCGGTAGTTGATGTAGAATCATCAAAGTGAATGTTAAAATCGCCTAGAAGAGTAAAATTCGAGGCAGTGCCTGCTAGTTCTGCAACTATTTCTGGTAATAATTTATGAAATTGACCCATGGGTCCCGGGGGTCGATAAACTAAAATACCTGAAAGGGAAAGCGTGGGAGAGAATCCTATTGAGAACTGGAGGTTATCACAGTCAGGCAGAGGGCTCCCGAGAGTTCAGCAAATGAGGTGATTTTTATAGATGATAGCGATTCCTCCTCCTTTGCCTGAGTTCCTGTCAAGCCTTTGCAATACGTAGTCGGGAGGGAGAGTTTGGATGATGTCGGGGTCAGAGCACGCATTCGTCCAAGTCTCAGTGAGAAATAAAACATCAGGGCTTTCATCCATTAAAAGCATGAACAGCTCTGTAGCATGCTTAGGCAAGGATCTGCAGTTAAGCAGTAACAATTTGAAGTGTTTGACAGACAGGCGTGCAGTGGGAGAGGTAAGCGAGTGCGACCAGAGCTTAAATGTGCAGTGCTCACAACTAGAGACTAGGCTACTAGGGTTAATAAAGTGGTTGCAGTTCGGTCTGTAGACTGAATTTAGTTGTTTTAATTGCTCCGCACTATAAATGTATCTATCTGGATTGGGAGGAACAGGGTGTCTGGCCCCTGGCCCCGTCTGGACGCGGACGGGCGCAGACGGGCTTGCCTTTGGCGCGCCCGCTGCGCGCATCCGCTGTGCGGTCGCGTCATTGGGCTCTTAAATAGCCCGAGCAGGGTCCAGCGACTAGAGCGCTGACCCAATATGGCCGCCAAAGTGCGAGTGCAGGTAGGCATACTCCCCCCCCCCCCTCCTGAGCTATAACACAGCTCCGGTAACAGGTAAAACAAATTAAAAGCGTGCCACAATTCAATTTATAAAATGATTAAAATTCCCCACAATTCGGTTTTTCAATTGTTAGAAGTTCTTAAAAATTTGCTCTGAGCCCCCCTTCGTGCCAAGCGTGCCTCGTAGCGGCTTCAGAGCCTGCTGCGCAGTCGCGTCCTCGGGCTCTTAAATAGCCCGAGCAGGGTCCAGCGACTAGAGCGCTGACCCAATATGGCCGCCAAAGTGCGAGTTCAGGTAGGACTACTTCCCCCCCCCCCCCTGAGCTATAACACAGCTCCTGTAACAGGTAAAACAAATTAAAAGCGTGCCACAATTCAATTTATAAAATGATTAAAATTCCCCACAATTCGGTTTTTCAATTGTTAAAAAAAAACGAGTTACTTACCTGTACACTATGGTTCTCCAGTATTGATATCTTTCATAGATTCACATGCTTGTATCTTCCCCGTCGTCATGGTGGGAGTCTCACGGTAAATAAATAACAATAGCAGTAAAAGAAAAAACTGCATAGGAAACCACAGGGAAGTATAGAGTTTGGTAGCCTATCATCATTATTATGTGGTCCAAATGCCAACCAATCAGCTGCCAGCCCTGAGATCACACTCCCCAGCATAGCCACCATACCTCAGATTTCCAGCCCCAAGTGTGAGCCAAGGATGTATCTAGAGATAAAAGTGGTCTACCTGAGAAAACGGGGAGGCGGGCGGGTCGCATGTGAATCTATGAAAGATATCAATACTGGAGAACCATAGTGCACAGGTAAGTAACTAGTTTTTTCTCCAGTATTGAATCTTTCATAGATTCACATGCTTGTATCAGAATAGAGAGCAGTACTTATACTTTGTCGCGTTTCCAGGATAGAACCCTTTTTTCTTAGGGTCTGTTTCTTATTACCAGAATACCATAATGACTTATAATAAAGAAAAAGTTTGTATGTCTCAGTGCATATCACATTGGGAACATGAAACCTGAAAATACCAACCTTGCATAGTAAGACCATCCAATGGCACACATAAGAAGAAAAATTTTAACAAGAAATAACATAGCATGTTAGATATGGTCTGAGAAATACCTTAGTGAAACAGGTGCCGTAGAACTGCTTGTCCCACCGCTGAATCCGCTTTCCACGCTGTGTCCAGACAGTAATGCCTGGTAAACGTGTGCGCATTTGTCCATGTTGCCGCTCTGCAGATGTCTGGGAGCGATACTCCCGCAAACAATACCGCTGAAGTTGCCATCTTCCTCGTTGAATGAGCGCGAACTCTAGATCGAAGAGGCTTTCCGGCTTTCTCATGGCATAAAGAAATGGCCGAGGTTATCCATCTAGAAATACTAGACCTTGACAGAGCCAAGCCTTTTCTGGGCCCAGCAAAGGCCACGAACAATTGGTTTGTCTTTCGGAAAGACTTCGTTTTGTCGATATAGAATTTGAGGCATCTTTTGATGTCCAGTGTATGCAGAGATTTTTCCGCTGCAGAAGATGGGTTTTTAAAATATGTAGGCAACACAACGGGTTCATTGAGGTGAAAAGCCGAGGGGACTTTGGGAATGAACTTAGGATTTGTTCTGAGTATGACTTTATCTTGTTTGAATTGAAGAAACGGTTCTGCGATCGAGAACGCCTGGATCTCACTGACCCTCCTGGCTGAAGTCAGGGCGAGTAGCAAAGCCACCTTCCAAGAAACGAACTGCAATTCAGCTTTGCGAACTGGTTCGAACGGGGGCCTTATGAGTTGCGTCAGGACCGTGTTGAGCTGCCATGGGATTGATGGATGCTTGAGTGGAGAGAACACTCTAAAGAGCCCTTTCAGAAATTCCTTTATGACCCTCTGAGACCAAAGAGATGGACGATTTAATGTTCTGCGATATCTTGAGATAGCCGCAAGATGTACTTTGACCGATGCATGGGAGAGTCCTGCCTTGGCTAAGTGTAATAGGTAAGGAAGAATTTGCTCTGGAGAACAGTGAAAAGGGTGCAGAGCTTGAGTGGAACACCACTGGCAAAATCTCTTCCACTTTGCTGTGTAAGTTTTATTAGTTGAAACTGCTCAAGATTGAGAGAGGATATCTCGGCATTCCTGAGGGATATTCAAGGAATGAAATTCGTGCTCATGAGGTTCCAGGCTGACAAATTCAGAGATGTCAACTGAGGATGAAGAACTTGTCCTTCGTTCATTGAGATTAGATTTTGAATCAAAGGAAACTGCACTCTGGGAGCCACTGACAGCTGGAGGAGCTCCGAAAACCAGAACTGTCTCGGCCATGCCGGGGCTATTAGAATCAAGTGGCACGGTTCCGACCTCATTTTCCGTAATACCCTCGGGATCAGAGGGAATGGGGGAAATGCGTACGCAAACATTCCTGTCCTGCGGAGGTGTAGAGCATTTCCCCAAGATCCCGCTTGAGGGAATCTGCTTGCAAAATGTTGATCCTGAGCTAACTCCCATTCGTGGGAAACACTGGCTGATCTGCTTAGGATGTCTGCCCTTGTGTTGTGAACTCCCGGAATGTGCTGAACCTGAGAGATGTTGTGCAGCAGAAGCCAGTTCCAAATCTCTTGAGCTTGTGCCGATAGGGGCTTTGATTTTGTACCCCCTTGCTTTAGCAGATAAAACATCGTTGTTGTACTGTCTGTCCTGACCAGTACTGGCGAATTGTGGATTCTGGGAAGGAAAGCCTGGAGACCCAAGAACACCGCCTTTAGCTCTAACAAGTTGATGTGTAGCTGAGCTTCCTGAATGGTCCAATGTTCTTGTATTTCGAGGTCTTGGAGGTGTGCTCCCCATCCTTGCAGCGAGGCGTCTGTCGTCATGACATAACTGGGACATTGAGGTTCGAAGAGCAGACCTTTTGATAAGTTCTCCCTGATGCCCCACCATGACAGTGCTGTCTGTATTTGAGGAGTGATGGTGATTCGATCCTCGAAGGACCCCTGGGATTGCACCCATTGCATGTCGAGTAGTTCTTGAAGGAGCTGCATGTGTAGCCGGCAATTGGGAACTAATGGGATGCAAGAAGACATCATCCCCAACAAGGATTTGAAGATTCTCACTGAAGTGTACCTTTTTGTTTGTAATTGTGACGTCAGTCTTAAGATTTTTTGGGTGAGTTCTTCTGAAGGATACGCTTTTGCTTCTTTCGTCTGGAGCCTGGCCCCTAGGAATTGAAGGGACTGCGATGGAATGAGAGAAGATTTTTCCATATTGATCCGTAGGCCTAGAAATTGGAAGAGATCCATGCAGCATTGTAGGGATTGCAGGGTATCTTGGTATGATGCACCCTTTATTAGCCAATAGTCCAGATAGGGATATATCTGGAGGCCTTGTTGTCTCAAGTGCACTGCGACCAGCGCCATGCATTTCGTGAAAACCCTTGGCGCGGATCTGAGTCCGAAGGGTAACACTTTGAATTGGTAGTGGTGCCCTGCCACCGCGAATCGTAGATACTGCCTGTGTTTGATGTGAATCGGAATATGAAAATAGGCATCTAAGAGATCTAGGGATGCCATGTAATCTCTCCTGCGCAGCATCAGGAGGATTTCCGGTAGAGACAGCATACGGAACGAAATTTTTCTGATGAGTTTGTTCAAGCCTCTCAGGTCCATTACCTGCCTCCATTTGGAAGACTGCTTTTTTTGAATCAAGAAAAAATGCGAGTAAAATCCTTTCCCTCGCTGTTGAGGCGGAACCTCCTCTATTGCCCCTTTCACAATGAGGGACAGAATTTCTGCCTTGAGGGCTGAGAGATGTTGTTGATTTCTGCGAAGAGGCGGTCGATCCGGAGGTTTTTTTATGAACTCTAGGGTATGACCGTGATGAGTAACGTCCAGTACCCATCTGTCCGTTGTTATGGACAGCCATTGATGATAAAAGCGAGAGAGGTAATGGTTCTGCTTGAGGTATGACGAGGTGGTCAGCGCCTTGGCATTGTCACTGTCTCAGATTGGAGTCCTGTGATTTTCCTCTCGCAGCAGGCTTTCTTCTGGGCTGGTAGGAAGTGTTCGAGGAACGAAACTGCTGGTTGTTGGGGAATTGACGGTACCCCTGTTGGTGATAAGGTTGGTACCTGTTAGATTGGAAGGAGGATCTCTGATTATACTGGCCTCTTGATCCTCTTCTATGAAAGGACTGGAACCTATTTTGTTGTAGGGAACCTAACGCCTTCGCTGTGTCTGTGTCCGATTTTATTCCTTGAAGGGCATCATCGACGTGTTTGCCGAAGAGATTCTCCCCATCAAAAGGAATATCGACAATCTTTGCCTGGACTTCAGGCTTAAATGACGTAGCCTTTAACCAACCTTGTCTACGGAGCGCCACTGCTCCGGCCATTTGTCTGAACGCCACCGATGATATGTCCATGGCTATCTCTATGGATTCGGAGGCTGCCCTTGCCCCGTCCTGTAAAATGATGGTAGCTTCTTCTTTTTTGTCTTCTGGCAGATGAGATAAAAGTGGTGCGATGTCCGACCACATCTGTCTGTTGTAGCGGCTGACAAGAGCCAACGCATTTGAAGCTTTAATCGAAGCTGCTGCCATAACTGCAAAGCGTTTCCCTGCGCCATCCATCTTTCTTCCTTCCTTGTCGGGAGGGGCTGAACAAGCAGAGGCCGGGTTCTTGGAATGCTTCTGTGCCGCCTGCATTACCACCGATTCAGGCCTTGGATGCCCAATCAGGCACGCTGGGGAGGACTCGGGAGCCCGATATTTTTTCTCAATTCTGGGTACCGAGGCTGCAAATGAGGCTGGGTTCTTCATGATCTTTAAACCCTCATCCCAGATATGATTGATCATTGGGATCGTCCTGATGGACTTCCTGGATGATTCCTTGAAGTCAGAGGAAACAATCCGTTTCCTTCACTGGCAGAGGAAGAACAAACCTCTTGGAGGCTCTTTCCATGAGGTTGTGGAATCCTCCGATGTCTTCCGGCGGGGAGCTTGCCGGGGATGGCGACGGAGATGGCGAAGTTGGTACGACATATTGATCCCATTCTTCGCCCACTGGATCATCTTGAAGAAGTTCTCCTTCCTCTGGCTGTTCTTCCCCTTCGCTCTCCACGAAGCTCTCCTGAATCGTAATTACTGTAGGGGTGCACACTTTCTGCACCGGAGGTGGAGGTTGAATCACCGGAGCCTGTGCCGCAGGTTGTGTTTTACCTGAGGTGTCGGAGGCAGAGGCTTTAGCATACGGGAAGCGGCGATAATAGTCATTAATCATGTGTCGTAAATCAGACACTAGCGAGAGAGGCATGGACATCGACTTTTCTCTCACATTAGGATTTGTGTCTTCTTCCTCCCCATAATCGTACGATTGCTGGAAAGACTCATATCTCTTGGAGCCGGATACCGGGCGGTGTGTAAAAGAGTTCTTCCTGCACTTCCTGGTATTCGTCCTCGTCTGTATCCTGGCTTTTAATATGTAGCTGTGAGGGACTGTAGGCCACTTCATCTGGTCCGTCATCTTCCGACTGTTGCATATCCAGAAGATTTGAGGGGGGAAGCGGCGAGATTTTAGTCCATGTGGTATAGTCCGTGTTTTTGTTGTCCATCGACGAGCCCGTTGACGGCGGAAATCTCTTTATCGTGATCGTCGTCAGCGATCTTGTCATCGGAGATTTGAAAGTCGCTGTCGACGGAACTCCGGTCGACGAGATCGACGACGGGGAAACCAGGATGGTCGTCGACGAGGTCGTCTTCATACTCGTCGTCGACGGTGCCGTCGACGATCTATCCGTCGATGGGGTCGTCGACGATCCTGCCGTCGACGGAGTCGTCTTCGTGGGTGCCGTCGACGACGCTGACGTCTTCGTGATGGTCGTCGTCAACGATGCGGTCGTCGTCGAGGTCGTCGACGTCTTCGTAGGCGTAAGTGCCGGGGACACTCTGGTCTTCGTCGACGGGGCCGACGACACAGCTCTCGCCTCTGAGGGCTTCTTTAGAGGTGTATGTGGCAATGAAGAGAAAGATGACTCCTTGTCCTTAGTCTTCTGCCTTTTTAAAACTGCTTTCTCCTCAGAAGATTCTGTCGTCCGTTTTTTAGAGGAATGAGCCTTAGAGTCATCCCCTGAATCAGTCTCTGAGGTGGCCTTCTTTCTCTGAAGCCACAACAGTAAACAAGCCTCTCTGTCCTTAAGAGTTTTAGCAGAGAAGGTTCGACAATGCTTGCACTCCTTAGGAACGTGCTTGGGATGAAGGCAATATAAACATTCTTTGTGGGGGTCCTCAGAATATAATCTGGCCTTCCCACAAGATCTGCAAAGTCTGAAAAGCCTCTTTTTAGAGCCTTCAGACGTTTTGAGAAAATAGAGGAAAAAGAATACCTCAAATCCAGTTGAAAAAAACTGTAGCAAGACAGGTCAAACGTTCACCAGGGAACAAACTGAGCAAGGCTCAGGGAGACTCCTTCTCACACGACGGCGGTTGGAAATCTGAGGTATGGTGGCTCTGCTGGGGAGTGTGATCTCAGGGCTGGCAGCTGATTGGTTGGCATTTGGACCACATAATAATGATGATAGGCTACCAAACTCTATACTTCCCTATGGTTTCCTATGCAGTTTTTTCTTTTACTGCTATTTTATTTATTTACCGTGAGACTCCCACCATGACGACGGGGAAGATACAAGCATGTGAATCTATGAAAGATTCAATACTGGAGAAGTTCTTAAAAATTTGCTCTGAGCCCCCCTTCGCGCCAAGCGTGCCTCGTAGCGGCTTTAGAGCTTCTAGATGCTTTGCAACACTTCCCCCCCACTGGAGTGGATGAAGGCGATGGGGGAAGCAGAGACTCATTGTTTGGCAGGTGTTCTTGCTGAGGTAGTAGACTGTCGAGGGGTTTCTCTCACTCTGGGGGTGCGACGACCCTGATAGTGTGACTTGGACTGGGTCTGTTGATGCTGTTGCCTCTGCCAATGAGGGGTTTGAACCCTCTGGTGGAAGAGTCGCTATCGTACGGCCTGTAACAGCGCTTGAATTCTTTTCTTTTCTCAAGGCCAACCGCCTTCAAAGTATCCAGCTCTGTCTTCATCCTCGAACATCTCTTCATCGGTGTGCGTACCGAATAAAGATGTCCCTGAGAACGGCAAATTGAGGATGCGAGATTGCGCTTCTGGCTTTAGCGCAGTCAACCTGAGCCATGAAGATCTTCTGACACATATCCCATGTGCATAGGCATGCGCCAACAGTGTTGCTCCATCAGCTGCGGCGCTGATCACCTGATTTGCCACCAGGCTTCCCTCTTGTAACACCACCTCAAAGTCCTTACGGTCCTCCTTTGGGAGTTTTTCAGTGAACCTCTGAAGCGAGTCCCACAGGGATCTATCGTAGCACCCTAAGAGCGCTGAGGCGCTGGAGACTTTCATCATGGATGCTGACGTGCGACAGACCTTCCTGCCCCATGAATCCTCTGCCCTGCTGTCCTTATCCGGAGGGACAGATGATGAAGAGGCCACCGCATGGGTCTTTTTTGCAGCTGCTATAATAACTGAGTCAGGTGGAGGATCAGATCTGAGGAACAAAGGATCCTCCAGCGGGGGTCTATACTTTAAAATCCTCGCTGGCGCTGTTTTGAGTGTAGCAGGCGTCAGGAAGACATCCATAACAGGTTGAAGTAGGCCCGGCACCAAGGGCAACAGTGGTCTGGAAGCTGCTTTCTGCCGCAGAGTTTCGAATATCACAGAGGATGAAGACTGTTGAGTGGGCATAACAATGTTCAACTTATTTGCCCCTCTGGCCAGAACGTCCTGAAAAGTACTGACGTCATCCACCAGAGAGATCCTCGACGGAGGACTGTCAGTCAAAGTCGGTGAGTAATCCCTCTTCAAAGAACGAGTGGAAGAGGGCGAGGTTGTCGGAGATCTGGGTCTTCTCCGGTATTGTCTAGACCTGGATCTTCTTCTGGAGGAGGATGCAGGAGTACGAGTGCGCTCTCGACCCCTTGGTGAAGCAGTAGGAGAGAGATCCGCTGCTTGCACCAGCCGGGCCAGCGGAGACCTATGCAAAGGGCTGGAATAGTCCTGATTTCCCCTTGCATGACTTTTCTGCCAGTGATGCAGAGGTAGCATCCATCTAGGAGATAGATGAACTGATGGAGTCTTTTGCCTTTCCTCCCGTGCAGGGGATACAGCTGCGCGGGATCGCACTGGAGAAGGAGCTGGACTGCTTGATGTTGAAATAGCCACCTCTGGTGAGCCTGAGGGTGAAGCCGACGAGAGTCTTGAGACAGAACAGTGGGTCGACGCCGAATGGCGAGAATGCCTTGACGTGGAGTGTCTTGATGTTGAACGAGGGGACTCCGTGTGACCCAGTGCTGGAGATTCTGCCCCCGGTGCCGGTGAAGGTGAGGACGAAATGATCACCGAAGGAGATCTGTGCCTCGACGTCGAACGAGGTCTGTGAGTCGAAGTCGATCGTCTCTTGTCTGGAGGCGGTGATAGTCTCGACGTCGAACGCCTGTGTGGCGACGCCGACGGAGTCCTGTGCCTCGACGTCGGCTGATCACAAGAAGATGCCGGCGGAGACCTGTGCCTCGACGCTGAACGCCTTTTCGTCTGCGACCCGTCTCGACGTCGACTTATGAGAGGAAGATGGAGTTTTCTGCTTTGACGTCGATCTCCTGGGTGACGACAGAAGGGTCTTTGTCTCGACGTCGATCGCCTCTGGGAATGCGACGACGGAGACTTATGCTTCGACGTCGAAGAGTGTCCCTGCTTCGACGTTAATCTCGGCGGAGTCTTATGCCTCGACGCCGACCGCTTGCGCGAGGGGGGAAGACCTGTGCTTCGACGTCGATCGCCTGTGAGAGGTCGCCGACGGAGCATCATGTCTCGACGCCGAACGTTCCTTCAACGCCGGCGGAGATCTGTTCCTCGACGTTGAACGTCACCGGGTTGACGTCAACGGAGGTTCCGATACTTGACACGATGTTGGACGGTTTTTGGTCTTGAAGTCGATCAATGCGCCTGCACCGTCGAAGACTTCGACGTCGCCGTCTTCTTCGCCGCTGGTAGGTTTGACGCCGATCCTGACGGCGAGCAGAGTGGAATCTTGCTTCTCAATGTCGATCGAGCTCTCTTTCTTTTCTGTCTCACTGGAGACCTACCTCTTTCAGAGAGCCCATAAACTCTGATCCTCTCCCTGTCCTTGATGGTTCTCCTGGACAGCTTTTCACAATGCTGACAGGTCTCTGGAGAGTGAGAGTCAGGGAGGCAGATAATACACACCAAATGTGTGTCAGTCCTAGCCTTCTTTTTGCCACAGGAAGGGCATGGATCGAAAAGAGAAGGCATTCTGACAGAAAATAAAAGCTTTTTCTGTCTCTAAAAAGATAGTACTTCACTCTAAGGTTAAAAAGTCAGAGTGAAGAGTAGAAAAGTAGATTTTGAAAACAATTTTCTGACAAAAAAGTCAAAACGTCAGAGCTGTGAATTCTAGGGTCCTGACTGAAGGAGCCGGAAAGAACAACTGACCTGTCACCCCTGAGGCATGATGGGAAGCTAGGGGTCATGGCTGCCTTAAAGGCACGGTGCCAGTTTTTTGTACAATTGCTTTCATTTTCTATGTTATTGGTTTATAATGCAGCCTGTAGGCTAACAATGTCTGCTGTTTTGCAGTTTTTTTAATGAGTCTTACTCATTAAAAAGAGTTCAAGTGTCACTTGCCCTCCTGTGGTCTATAGATTCATTATGTGTTTATAAAAACAGTGATTTGTTATTACATTGTTTAGCCTACTATATGTGGGCTGCATTAGTATGGAAAAAATGATATATGTATATATAAATATAAGAGCTGTATATATATGTTTTTCATATATATTTTTTATTGTTTCCGGGGTCCCCGCACATGGGTGGGAATATTCAGTGCTTATGACTATTGATGAGGATCCCCTGGAAGAGAACCCCCTTTGCCCTGAGCCTAACACCAGGAGCTTGGCTCCCACAACCTTGTGGCCTGCTCGTTAGCAGCCACCAACTGGAGGCCCCCTATCCCCCATTGGATAATATTGGGCCTCAGCACTCTGCATCCGTCCACCCTAGTGCAGCTGAGGGTGTAACAAGGGTGCATCCCTGACCCTGGGGTCCCCTGAGTCTACCCCCAGAACCTCAACTCCCACTACCAAATACTTACCTTAAAACCGATAACACCCAGATACCTTTTCCGGCTTGCAAACCTAGTGTCCAGCGAATGGCACTCCCACCCTTCACTGGTCCTCAGTCTCTGAGAGAACAGGGAGATTTTATGTTGGATAGCCCTGAGGTGATTGCAATGCAGCAATTGACATCACGCGTGTGCCCACCCGGCATGCCATACCAGCCACGTCAAACACCTCCACCACATCTTCCTGGATCCTTTCCACAGCTTGCCCATGTGACTTCTACAAGTTTACATCCGGCAGCAACACAAACACTAGACATCCGGAATGTGCAGGGTACTGGAACCGGGACAGTAAAGGACATTGTAGGAGGTACAGTATACAACGACTTATTTTAAAAATGGATATTGATGGGTTGTGCTTAGCATTTTTGTACTAAATGGCTCTTTAGACTAGAAAATCAGGTTCTCTAGGTTTATAGCTTGGCCTTTCCTGAGAGTGATCATATCAAAGTTTCATTGAGCAACAAAAATATTATTAAGGGGAAAATTAATTGTTTGCCCTGTCCTTCAGGGTCTCTGCATTCAATAGCAGATTACAAAGAAACCATATATATCCCAGTGTAGAAGTTATGTTTTCCAAAAGCTATTACCTTATATCCCTCCACTATCCTTTTCAATCAAAATAACAGACTAACATGTTCACTTCTCAAATTTCATATTTCATTATACTAATTCACCACTAATCCTTTATGGGTTCCGGAGTAGCGTGCTACTCGCTAATAAAGCGCTTCAGCACCCCATCAGGGGTAACAAGCGCTATATAAATGCAAACCTTTTTCCCTTTTCTATCCTTCCCAACCCTTTTCAATCCAAATAACTGACTAACATATTCACCACTCAAATTACTTTCATAATTCACTATACTAATTCAACACTAATCCTTATGGGTTCCAGAGTAGCGTGCTACTCGCCAAAAAAGTGCTTTAAAAACCCATCAGGGGTACCAAGCGCTATATAAATGCAAACCTCTTTTCCCTCTTCTATCCCGCCGCTACACTTCTCTATCCAAATAACTGAATAACATATCCACCACTCAAATTACTTTCATATTTCACTATACTAATTTTCAACACTAATCCTTTATGGGTTCTGGAATAGCATGCTACTCGCCAAAAAAGTGCTTCAACATCCCATCAGGGGTATCAAGCGCTATATAAATGCAAACCTTTTTTCCCCTCTTCTATCCCTCCGCTATCCTTCTCACTCAAAATAACTGACTAATATCCACCACTCAAATAACTTTCATATTTCACTATACTAATTCACCACTAATCCTTTCTGGAGTAACGTGCTACTCGCCAAAAAAAAAAAGCGCTTCAACACCCCATCAGGGGTAACAAGCGCTATATAAATACAAACCTTTTGTCCCTCTTCTATCCTTCCGCTATCCTTCTGAATCCAAATAATTGACTAACCTATCCACCAGTTAAATCACTTTCATATCTCACTATACCGATTCAACACTAATCCTTTATGGGCTCCGGAGTAGCGTGCTACTCGCCGAAAAAGCGCTTTGACGCCTCGTCAGGGGTAGTAAGCGCTATATAAATGCAATTACAATACAATACATTTTCTACAATTAAAATCATAGGCCCAGATATATATACACAGTCATTTTAATGCACTTTGTGAATATATCTAACTCCTTTTCTAGAGCAATGACAGCCTGGTTTCTGTTGTAATCAAAAATATTTTTATAATCAATCTGGGGCTTATAAAGCGCGGCTACTGACCCGTGAGGGTCTCAAGGCGCGGGGGCTGCTTATCCCTCTGGCGGTAGGATCACTCGAAAGCCCAGGTCTTGAGGTCCTTTTTTAATTGAGTCAGCGACGTGGATTGCCTGGGGTGGAGGGACAGGATGTTCCAGGTCTTGGCGGCGAGGTAGGAGAAGGGTCTTCCTCTGGTTCTGGTCTTGTGGATCCTGGAGACGGAGGCAAGGGCGAGCTGGGCGGAACGGAGTTGTCTGGAGGGCACGTGAAATACAAGGCGGTGGTTCCGGTATGCTGGTCCTTCGTCGTAGAGAGCTTTTTAGGCATGTGTGAGGAGCTTGTAGGTGATTCTCTTGTTGACTGTAAGCAAGTGGAGTTGTCGGAGGCGTTGCGTGATGTGGCTGCGGCGGGGGATGTCAAGGACCAGTCTGGCTGCGGCGTTTTGGACGTTCTGTAGTTTCTTGAGCTGTTTCTGGGTAACGCCGGCGTAGAGTGCATTGCAGTAGTCGAGTCTGCTGGTGATAAGTGCGTGGGTGACCGTCTTTCTGGATTCTGTGGGGATCCATCTGAATGTCTTTCGAAGCAGGCGGAGCATGTGGAAGCAAGGTGAGGTGACTGCATTGATTTGGCGGTTCATTGTGAGCGATGAGTCCAGTACGAGGTCAAGGTTGTGTGCATGGTCTGTCGGGGTGGGAGGGGATCCCAGGGTGGCTGGCCACCAAGAGTCATCCCAGACTGAAGGCGAGGGTCCCATGATGAGTACTTCGGCCTTGTCCGAGTTGATCTTGAGGCAGCTGTCATTCATACAGGCAGCGACAGCCTTCATTCCGCTGTGGAAGTTGGTTCTGGCGGTTGTGGGTTCTTTGGTGAGGGAGAGGATCGGCTGGGTGTTGTCGGCGTCTGAGACGATGTTGAGTCCGTGGCTTCTGACGATGGCTGCGAGGGGGGCCATGTAGAGATTGAAGAGGGTGGGACTCAGGGAGGAGCCCTGGGGCACTCTGCAGCTGATCTCTGTGGGTTCTGTGAGGAATGGGGGTAGTCTGACTCACGTGTTCAGGACGTGGTTTACTTCTAAGAACGCGGAGAGTTGGCCGTTAATGGCCTTCTCGATGACCTTGGCTGGGAAGGGGAGGAGATGGGTCTGAAGTTCTTGAGGTCAGTCGAGTCTGAGGACAGCTTCTTCAGCAGGGGGTTAATCTCAGTGTGCTTCCAGTCATCGGGGAAGGTGGCGGTTTTGTTGGAGCAATTGATGTTGCAGCGGAGCTGGGGGGCGATAGCGGCGGCTGCTGTGTGGAAGATGTGGTATGGGCAGGGATCTGTCAGGGCACCTGAGTGGATGCTCTTCATGGTCTTGAGTGTGTCCTCTGTTGTGAGCGGGGTCCAGCAGAGCACAGTCTGTTGGGGTGCGGCCTGTTTGCATGCGGGGGTGGCAGGTGAAGTGGAAGTGTCTAGGGTGTCGAAGCTGTCATAGATCTGCCTGATCTTGTGGTGGAAGAAGGTGCAGAGCTTGTTGCAGAGGTCTTGGGAGGGAGGGACGTCTGTGGTCTCGCTGTTGGGCCTGGCGAACTCCTTGACGATGGCGAAGAGGTCTTTGCTGTTGTGTGCGTTGGCGTTGATTCGGTCTTGGAGGGCTGTTTTATATGTATTATAGAAATTAATTAACAATATGCTCAGTTTTTGGGTGGTCTAGAACCACAGAAATTGGAAAAACTGTGACTTGGTATAGGTTTTTTTGAGAATCTTCGGGGATTTGATAGAAATCAAGATGGCTAATCCTCCTTTTGCCCTTCCATTCTGGGAAGGGATTGCTGGTTTTTTAAAAGAAGAATACCCCTCGATGTAAAAGGCCTCTGTATGGCAAGTTTCTTGTAAAGTAATTAAATGGCAATTTTTTATCATATCCAACCAAGTTTCATCCTATTTCTAATCCCAGTTATGCTCCATGTATTAATAACCAGATTTCTATTCAACAGGGTCTTTTTGTGGCAATCCTGAGACTAGTTATGTTTACTGAGGGCATATGCATACTCAACTTTGTGTTAATTTCTTGTGTTGAGCTCTTATGCAGTCAGTCAAATTTGCTACATTTTCTGAGTGGTGCAAATCCATTTGATGTTGATAATGGTGTATACCAATCTACGTTTGCGTGGACTGTACTAGTATTGGTAGGTTGTTCAGCATCTGGTTTATAAAAAAACTCGAGTGGTACTGCTACAATAACAGCTGGTCGGTTCTCTATCATCATTTGCCTGTGGTTAAATTCTTTGAGCAATGCTTCAACTAATAATGGGGAGCAGAAATTTACAACAACACAATTCCTTTGGCACAGTTTCCTCGAGGAGCCAACCCAGTTTACTCTTTTTATCATAATAATTTCCTGGTAAAGAAAATTTATACTACAATTACTATTCTTTGTGAACCGATAAACAACTTTGTTTTTCAAGTCCCTCAATGATTCTTTGGGCTTAGGTACCAACTTTGTTACAGCTTTCAGAATTGTATATGCCGCTGCCTGAAGTAATAAATGCAGAGAATCTTGAGCATTCCTCATAGGTCTAAAGGTTGTGTCTTCCATATCGCCATGGTATTCGTGCGGGCAGGCTCGGATGTTCTTGTGCATATAGTTGTATTTTCCCTTGTCTGATGCGGCACAGCTGAACTAGATGAAGCATATTGGCCACTCCACTTGAGGAAAGCCCCATATACTCCCTATTAGCCCATTCAATAGGGTGAGTTGCACCAGGAACCTTAACTGGGGATCTTTAATCATTTTCCTGATCAGTTCAACATCGTTCTTGACCATTTTTAATTCAGCCATTAGTCTTCTTTCGATAGTATCTACTTTGGCATGAAACTTTTTGAATAAACCTTCCAAATGTAAAAAAAAAGTATTTGGCGCTGAATTGTCATCCATCCCTTGTACTTTTACATGCCTCGTTTTAGGCTTAACCGTTTTATCCTGGATATTATGCCTTGATGATGCTACTTCTGTTGGCTGCTTACTTTTTTGGGCGGGAGGTGAAATCAGTTCAGTACTATGTGGCAGGACAGATATCTCTAATGGGGATGTCGATACACAGGGTGCCTTGGTTGTGTTAGACAGGGGATGTGTGTTTTCCCCCGGACAGCTAGTGTCCTTTGTTCCGCTTTCTAAACTCACTATTTCTGTCCTGTCTTCTTCTATGGCTGCATTCAAAGCGGACTTGGTAACGGCTAAACGTTCCTCTGTGTTCACTACTTCACCATTAATTAGACCCATAGCGTTAGATAGTTTGTTATTGGTGTACTTGCTCCTGCAATTTGTTTGCCCTTTCCCACGGAGCCTGATGGTAGTTTCCGTTTTCCCATAATGGGGATTGATGATTATCACTGTTAGGGGTGTATTAAAGGGGCAAGAGGGAGCCTCTTACAGTTGTCTGTGATCCAGGAAACCAAGAGCGGGGCCCAGCCGCCTAGCCCAGCCTTGTCCAATTGCGGATGGGCACACACGGGCCCACTCTTGACCCGGTAAAGTGTCTGGGCGCACACGCGCCCCATGCTGCAGATGTAGAGGCTGCGATATGTAGCGCGGCGTCAGGGCGCCTCCTCCTGTCAGAAGCTGTGGCTGATGTGAGGAGAAACAGGTGAGCCCTGGGACCGCGAGTCCCACCAAGGCAGAGCAAAATACAGAACCAACTCCAGTAGAGTTCTGCGCTGCGGGGGTAGAGGCTGCGCTATCTAGCTCGATGTCAGGACACCCCCCCCCGTCAGCAGCTGCAGCCGATCTGAGAAGAAATAGGTGAGCCATGGGACCGCAAGTCCCACCAGGGCAGAGCAGAACACAGAACCAACTCCAGCAGAGTCTCGCGCTGCGGGGTAGAGGCTGCGATATGTAGCACAATGTCAGGCCGCCTTCCTCTGTCAGTAGCTGCGGTCGATGTGAAGAGAAACAGGTGAGCCCTGGGACCGCGAGTCCCACCAGGGTAGAGCAAAATACAGAACCAACTACAGCAGAGTCCCGCGCTCGGGGGTAGAGGCTGCGATATGTAGCGCGATGTCAGGACACCTCCACCTGTCAGCAACTGCGGCCGATGTGAGGAGAAACAGGTGAGCCCAGGGACCGCAATTCCCACCAGGGCAGAGCAGAACACAGAACCATCTTCAGCAGAGTCCCGCGTTGCAGGGGTAGAGGCCCGCTCCCTGTCAGCAGCTGTGGGCGATGTGATGAGAAACAGGTGAGCCCTGTGACGGCGAGTCCCACCAGGGCAGAGCAGAACAGAGTACCAACTCCAGCTGAGTCCCGCGCTGCGGGGTAGAGCCTGCACGCTTGGTAGCGCGATGTCAGGGTGCCTCCCCCTGTCAGCAGCTGCGGCCGATGTGAGGAGAAACAGGTGAGCCTTGGGACTGCGAGTCCAACCAGGGCAGAGCAGAACACAGAACCAACTCCAGCAGAGTCTACTACTTCCCATTATTCCTGTACCTGTTGTTCTGTCCAGCTTCTCATTTGAAGCATGGGAATCCAGGTTTGCTCGTCTCTTTTAGCTAGATAGGTACAGGTAAATACAAAAAAGGTTGCCAAAGTTCTGTTATGTGTGAGAGAGTGTGTGTGTGTGTGTGATGGAGTGAACAAAAGTGTGAGTCATTTTGAGTGAGTTGGTGAAACAGTGAAAGAGTGATTAAGTGAGTATGTGAAAGTGAATGAGTGTGACAGAGTGAGAGTGTGAGTAAATGAATATAAGAGTGTGTATTTCACGACTGTAGTGAATTAAGGGGCCCCAATCATTGGCATTGCTTAGTAAGATCTCTGCTTCTCCCATTGTGCTACCTTCACGCCCCTCACCTTTCCACTGAGAGACCCAGGAGTGACGTTGTGCTCCCTCACCTCCTTATTCTCCCCTCTGGGCTCCCATCCCCACAAGGATTCTTTGTCACAATGGAGATAAGTCCCGACCCCAATGGTTCCAATGCCTTCATCATCAATTGCCCAACCGACCTCTCTAAAAATGCGGCAAAAAAATACAAACATCGCATACTCAAAGCTAGACCAGAAACCCTATTCTCAGACCCCTACTTCTGCACCAACAAAGGAACTCTGGTTAATGACCTCATCTTCTATACCAGAAAACGGGCCTGCTGGCGAACTGTGCTCCACTCCATGCTTCGAATAACAGGTTCTAAGAAAACTTCACATGGCCTTAAACTTACAACGTCTCCTTCGTCCACCGTCAAAGCCACCACCACTATCACCCTCTACAATAATGGTATCGTCTTAATCCAAGCTTCTAATATCAACCTAGTTAAGATGGCCAATTTTTACCCCACTCTCGTAAAAGCGGTTTACGGCAATTCCACAGACCCTTACCCTACCACCACGTCTCAGCTGGACCTAACCAGTACTCCCCCCTTAACAGTTGTGAATACTCCACTCTCCCCTAACCACTCACCTCCTTTTGCGGATTCCAGAGCGGTCTTGTCTCCTATCGGTTTTTGTCAACCCACTAGATCACCCTCTCAGCTGGTGGGCGGTTCTATGGGCTCAATCTCCTCACCGACGGTCAGACCGATACAGGATGACTTTCGAGCTGAGAGTATCCCTCAAGCCCCACAGTCTTCTCGATTAACAGACTATATTCCTTCCCCCATACCTATAACTTTGGGACAGGCTAGTCTAGGGTCTGGGCAACGATTCTCCCCACAGGCATCAACAGGCATACACCGAGGCCCTCCGTCGCCCCTCACTTCTCCCTCTCACCCTCCACCCCTCGCCCAACACTCAGACTTGGCTGCGCGCCTTGATGACATCTCTACAGTTGCACCTTCTCACTTCTGAGCTACATGACCTGAAAGCCCTCTCAAATTATCTTTTCCCCATGATCAGCTCTATCATCACCTCTGCAAATAGGCCCAATGCGTCCACTAGGGATAGTGATCACATGGGTCAGCCTTTTTCCCCCTCCATCTCGAAATCCATTCCTCTACCCAACGCCCCCGCCAGCCATATAGGATGTGAGTCCCACCCGGCATCCTCTGATCTCCATGACCAACACAACTCTTGCCCTACATGGTCCAAATCTAACATGAGCCCGCCGAGACAAATACACCCCATCCTTTCCAACCCGAATAGAGTACCTCCTCGCAATCTTAGAGGCAGCAACACTGACATCCTCACCCGCGTGAACGTCACCCAGACTCCTTCCCCCCCTAATCCACTACGACTTAAATGTGTACTACTTAATTGCAGATCAGCCAATAAACAAGCCTCCGATATCTTCGACCTCATCCAACACAATGATCTAGACATTATCATTCTCACTGAAACTTGGCTAAATCCCGCCTCCACTCCTTTCCGAGACCTCCTAGTACCTCCCACTCATGACATAATTAGGCTAGACAGAGCTCTGAAGTTGGGTGGTGGCCTAGCCTGTATTCACAGGAACACACTCTCGATTTCTCACTTGGAGTCCTCTACGCCTTCCTCCTGTGAATACCTCTGTCTCAGCATCTCAAGTAAGAACCTACCGGTTTGCAGACTTCATACCTTTTACCACCCCCGGGAGATAATTTCCCCTTCACTGAGCAACTAATGGAAATCATCACTAGCAATATCAACTCAGCGGTGCCCCAAATCTTCCTTGGTGATTTCAACCTTCAATGGTCTAACCCCAATGACCCCGCTGTATCTTGCCTTAAATCATTCTTAAATGATCAAGCTCAGCACTGTGACCAACCAACTCACATTAAAGGAGAAACTCTAGACCTCATCATCTCTAAAGGGCAGATTATCACCCTTGATTCCATTACCCCGTGTGACTGGTTCGACCACCACAGCATCCTCTTTTACATTAACAGGGAAGTGTTGTCTAGGAAGGCTCAACCAATGAAATCAAAGATATGGAAAAGGGACCTCAGATCAATAAACTCTGTTGAACTAGCTGCCCACTGTAAATCTGCCCTCTCCTCCCAAGCTGACCTGGTTGAGGTGCAATCACTCACCGAAGCTTACAATTCGACCATCTCCAACTTCATGGATAACATTGCTCCACTCCAACAAAAAAATGCTTCAACAAAAATATCCAAACCGTGGAATAACGACAACTTAAACACGGAACGCCGCAACCTTAGGGCAGCTGAACGCTCCTGGCGATCCAATCCCTCCTCGGACCAACTAAAATTCCTTAGAGAGGTCAGTAGCTTCTACAACAAACAAATCAGAGTGCTAAGGCTGACTATTTCAGATACCAATTGGATCAAGCTGCAAACCGCCCCAAGAAACTTTTCGAATTGGTCAAACAGCAATGAGTCGTCGGTACTAACCACGCGGATCCTGGTGGCAACCCACCTTCATGAGACGAATTTGCCGCTTTCTTCACGGAGAAATCAAGACTCATCTCCACTGACCTCGCCTCTAAGAAGGCTCTATTACCTTCTTCCAGTGCCGCCTCACCCATTGACCCCATTGAAAAGCACAATTCGACCACCCCGAACACCAAGAACAATGCATCATGGGGCACCTTTACCCCATTTAGTGAAAATGACATCTACAAGATTCTGCAGAATATCAACCCCTCCAACCACTTCAGTGACCCGTTGCCCCCGTCCATCTTCAAAGATATCAAGAATGCACTCATCCCCTCCTGGACAAGGATCGTTAACGCTTCTCTGTCACAAGGCACGATCCCCGAGTGCCTAAAAGCAGCTCAGGTATCTCATATACTAAAAAAACCTAACGCTGTCAAATTTGATCTCAATAATTTCCGCCCCATTTCCAACATCCCCACCCTAGCAAAACTCCTAGAAAAATGTGTACAATCCCAACTTTGTGCTCACATAGACAATTACCAACTCCTAGACCAACATCAATCCGGCTTTAGGAAGGGGCACAGCACCGAATCGGCTCTCACTCACGTTATAGATGACATCTTAAAAATGCTTGATCAAAACGAATCCTGCCTCCTGATCCTCCTTGACCTTTCCTCCGCTTTCGACACGGTTAATCATGACACCCTCCTATCCATCCTGCAAAACAGAATGGGTTTTTCGGATCAGGAGCTACAATGGTTCTCATCCTTCCTACATCACAGATCACAAAGAGTCAAGGCAAACCACTCTCTCAGCCCTCTCCTGTACTAATGGGGGTCCCCCAAGGGTCCGCTCTATCTCCTATTCTCTTCAACTTTTTCTTGGAACCTCTTGCAAACTCACTAACCTCCATGAACATTCTCTTTCACATGTATGCGGACGACACGCAACTCTATCTGAAAATATCATCCCCGGAAAACATCATCTCACTCAACACTACCCTAACATCTACTCAAAACTGGTTAACTGAGAACCACCTCCTGCTCAATACTTCCAAAACGGAATTCCTGCTCATCTCCCCTCCGAACCACATCCCCAAACTAGACTTCTGGCTGACTCACCTCACTGCTTTCAACTGCACTCCTCTCATCATAGACTCAGCCAAGTCACTTGGAATCACCTTGGACAAGCACCTGAATATGAAAAATCATATCAGCAATGTATGTAAGGGAGCAAATCACTTGATGAGAACACTCAGAAATATCAAACCTTTCCTTCCACTAAATGATTTCAAGCAGGTGGTCCAAGCGCTTGTTTTGCCGAGGCTAGACTACGGCAGTGCTACCCTCTGTGGCCTTCCCAAATACGCCCTGGCTCCACTAAGAGCATCCCTAAATGCTGCGGCGAGACTGGTTACAGATACCAAACAAAATGAGCATATATCCCCAGTACTAAAATCTCTGAAATGGCAGCCCTACAAAGCACGAATTCAGTTGAAGATTGCTGTTCTGACGCACAAAGCCCTTCACTTCAATACTCCCATGTACCTGGCACAAAAACTTGAACTATCCTGTGGGGTAAGAGCCTCAAGAAGCGCCTCTACCTTCCTCTTGAAACCACTCATTCTTAACAAAAAGAGAACTTGTCACAGAGCTTTTTCCGGCGCTGTCCCACAGATATGGAACTCTCTTCCACCGGAAGTACGCAGGATCTCCTCAGTGACAGTGTTCAAATTGGAGGCCAAAAGATTCCAAATGAACAAATTCTTACCCTAAGAGAGATAGGCTTCACTTGCCCGTTGTTATTGTTCCTACTACCATTGTACCACCATTTGTTACGGCTCTTCTTTACTGCAAACTGTCGACCCCCACTTGTCGCCCGCCTACACCTGTTATTGTATTACCCTCCTGGGTACAATTATCCTGTAATCTGCGAATACTTTTGTGTTTTTTTTTCTTTTTCTTACTTGATGTGGATATTGCATTTATGTCCTTCCTTCCATCATATTGTAAAGCGCTCTGATATCCCTCGGGATCTTGTTCGCGCTATATAAAACTTTATAAATAAATAAATAAAATTAATTTGTGTATAATGTGACCGTGTGTATATTTGTGCTTGAGTGAGTGTGAGTATGTGCAAGTAAAAGTATGTGTGTAGAAGTATGCTTGCGAGTGGCACTGTGGAGGGAATTCCTCACATAGGAGCACACTTAAGGTAAAATTCTGGCATTGCCATACTGGAGATAATTCTTGGCCTACAGGAGTGCTACCATGGCATATGGCGGTTGGTCAACTGCTGGCCCTGGCATACTGGATTTAATTCTAGAAACATGGAGGACACTACTGGCGTACTAGTCATAGTGCTTACAATATGGGGGTACCTGCCTTTGGAAAAATGCTGAATTTCAGCACATGTGTAGTGATTCTTGTCATTATTATTATTATAATACTTTATTCGGAAGTATACAAACATCCATAAAAGCAACATTTAAAACAAACAACATTATACAGTACTTATCTTGTATTGGTAAACATCCACTATTGATTAAAAGGACGGGTCGGATTCTTATGTCATTCAATAATCAATTATCAGCAGGTATTTATACAGTGTATGAGTATCATAATAAAATATAGCTAAATATCCACTTAACAAGCACACACAGGGAATCAAACATTTCCAAGAACAATTTGTAGGGAACCTACATAATAACATTGGCATTTATACAGATTTCATCATATGGCCAATTTTTACAATTCCTCATCATTCCCTAACCATATAGTTGAACTTATTCTATAATGCAACCAATACAGAAAGTGGGAGGGTGCAAAATAACATCAAGAACCTAGTCCCCGTATCCCTCCCCATGATAAAATCCGGATTAGAGATGGACTAAAATCATAATTAAGAGTACATAAATATTATCCAGTCATACCATTGAGAATTGTAATAAAATTATATGAGTACATAGTATTACACATGCCCAGAATAATTAAAAATAGATCCTTACAGTGCATTACTCTTCACAAATCATTTGACTGAATTCCATCATTTGTATATATAGTAATCCCTGAATCGGTGGAGGACATGGGACATATATCCTATTCTAGTGGAGTTAATCAAATATTCTTTCTAGTATAAAATACCGCCCATAAAAAGGATGACAACCTGCAACAAATCTCTAGAGTGGGCAATGATTGCAGATATAAGTAAGCCGGGCGACATTGTGTAAAACAGAATGGTTTAATAACTGGTAAGATATATCTATTTCTTAAATCACTATAAAATCTGCAAAAAAGAACCACATGCATTGTATCCTGGGGCATCATGTTATCACAGGGGCAACTAGTTAAATTTGTAGACCAATCATTCGTTTTTGGAAAGCTGACTAGTCTGTGGAATATATCCAGTCTTAGACGGGTCCGAACAAATCTATGTCTACCATTCAATACTACTTTGAGATAGGGCTGCATGTAAAAAGTGGTTAAAATCAGTTGGTTCTTTAAAACACTGGGTTTGTGGACTTCGGTTAGCAATCAAATATTTCCTAAATGTGTCATCCCTTCATCTTTCAGTGTCTTTCTACTGATATTATTCAGTGTTTCTGGTTTCTCAAAGTATTCAGGATGACCCAGATCATGAAAAAAGTGTTGCACATAAGATAACCATGAAATTCTTAAGTGCGAACTTAATTTGAGAGAATCCTCAATAATCGCTTGGTTAAGCACTGTATATTCCGAGGTCCATAACTTATACCAAAGAAGAATTGGTTGCAGTTTAATTATGTCTGTAATGTGTTGTGCCCCCAGTTCAGTATGACATACGTAAACTGATGTGCTTTTAGGTATTGCAAGTAGACATCTAAAAAATTCATTCTCTACAGTTTGGATGTCTGTGCATTTTCTGTATCCCCACAGTCCTGCCCCATATGTGGCTATGCTGAGACACTTTGCTTTATAAATTTTGATCATCACCTCTGGGGATTTGTACCCAGGCGTTTCGCAAAACTCCAGAGGGCCATACAGAATTTACTAAATTGTTGCTTCCTGTTAGCTATGGCCTTGTTCCATAATCCATCTCTATCAAATAAAATCCCACGGTAACTAAAGCTATTCGTGACACCAACAGATGTGCCATCTATTTTTATGTCTCTGCATTTTTGGCTGGTCTTTCCACATTTCATAATGAAGGTTTTACCTTGATTAACTAGAAGGCCAAGTTCCTTCATATAATCTACAAAGTTTGATAGGAGAGACTGAAAGGCCAACAGTGTACGATTCTTGTCAAATAGCTAGCATACATAGGATAATACTGCCCATCCCTAGCAAAATGCTTAAACTGACACATTGGTGGCAATTCTTGGCATATCGGCGCCTCCTTGGCATGATGGTGACCACTCATGGCAGTTGAGGCCCTCATAGGAATGTTTGACATGAAGTGGTCATACATGCCCACTGCCGGCCTTCCCAATAATGCTGGCCCTGCCGAAATAGTGGTGATTGCTGTCCTGTTGCGGGCTTCCACAGCATGAAGATGTTCAATTTTGGAATACTGCAAGTATATCAAAATATGTAATTTATTTTAATTTTATTTTAACCCCTTCGCCGCGGCGCGAATTCCGCCGCGGCGCGGGGGGGCCAGGGGGTGAGCGCGGCGCTTTGGTGCTCATGACGGCACCACGCCGTCATGAGTCACGGGCAGCGTGTGCTCATGACGGCGTGGTTCCGTCATGACCACGCCCGCTCATTAATTCGCCAGCACAGGCGGGGAATTAATGCCGCGGAGCGGCGGCGGTATGACGGAACCACGCCGTCATGAGCACACGCCGCCCGTGACTTATGACGGCGTGGTGCCGTCATAAGCACTCAAGGGGTTAAAACTCTACTCCATTATGTGTTTGCCTTCAAGCACTTGACGACTTGTTAATTCTTGGGATATTGTGGGAAACCATGGTATAAAATGGTGATAAACAGGCATATGCAAGGTAGAATCTTTTTATGTATGGCAATAGTACTTGTGATTACTTGAAAAACTTGATAAAATTGAGCTTGGGCATCAAACAGATTTACTAATATTAAAATGATAAGCTTTTGATTGAGGGATTTTAATATAGTTTTCTAAAGTAAAATAAATTAATATGATAGCAAAATGCGCAGAAACTAATTTAAATCTTGAGATTTTAACTGATGTTTTAACCATGGCTGGTGTATTAAGAATGAAATGGTTTAAGTATGTCCGGGATTTCCTGTATGATTTAGGCTATCCTGAATTTTATAATGAACCAAGTACTATGAACACCATTTCAAGAAAAGAGCTGAAATCCAAATGCATGTCTTTACTTGAATCACTCAGATTAGTAAAAGTAATTTCTAAACCGACAGTTTTACATAATCAATTGACATTAACAACCTACAGCATGCAACCATACCTTATTTTAGTTTGAGGCACTTACGACAGATTATTACTGACACGATTTAGATTGGGCATACTACACAGATTAATTAGTTTCCCAAATACAAATGATTGGACCAGGGTGATGCAATTATGTCCCTGTGATGACAGGTCAGAGCAAACGACACTACATGTAGTTCTTTTCTGTACATTTTACAGTATACAAAGGAAAAAATGGTTATTACCTCTTTTAAAGAAGCTTGGTTTTAGAAGATGTCGATCTGCGTTTTTAGCATTGCAATTTTTAGAAAATGAATTTACAATATGGATTTTATCAATGTTCTTGAAAAGTATTGTAAAATGCAGAAATTCGATAATATGATAGGCCTAAAAATCTTTGCTCTTACGGGGTGAAATAAATGGTTTTTAGATATCTCTCAAAAGTCTTTGTGAAAAATGAGAAGATGTCTTTTAACTGTGTAGTATGTTCTTTGTATGCTTTTATGATTCTCTTAAATAGAAATCGAATAAAGCTTGTTTGATGATGATAGCAAAATGTGCTATTAATGTAATAACCTTATGCTTGGGGACACAATTATTGCATTTCATAACATGTATTTATAGCAGAAACGTGAGTGACAGTAACAAGCTCTGTCTGAAATCTTAGGGGCTTATTTACAAGCCCCTTGCTCCACTTTTGCGTCATTTTTAACATGGGAAAGTGACGTACGGGTGGCGTAAGGGGCTTGTAAATAAGCCCCTTAATCTGCAATATTAGCGTAGCCAGTCTGCTGTCCGAACGTGTGTGGCCTCTGCAACCTCAGTGACGGCACTTCCACATGAGGCTGTAAAATCTGTCTATGTTTGCTGTACAACATGAAATTGCAAGATTGGTATATTTTTTCGCCCTGAAATTTCTAAGAAGATTCTCTGTCACGCTATATCTTTGTGTAAGGGCAGGATGGAAAAAAGAAAGAATTTGAAATGTAGACAGACCTATAAATTTAATTTATAGGAAATGAATGACCATTTCCCTGCATTACTCTAGCATTTTAGACAACTTGTTTTCCAAACTTTTCTCAGTCGAAATCCCTGGTCTTGCTTAGAGTAAGTTGGCATTGCTACCTTGATTTGCTCCCTTAGCAAATAATGAACCAACTATTTAGACTTTCTTTGTGAGAGTGATACCTGCAAGTTCCCATTAAGTATATAACTTTAAAGATGTACACCTTACCTAATTGAGGAGAGTAGACCCTCTTTACTGCAAAATAATAAAATAATCAATAAGTACAAGGTAAACAGCAGTGTAATGGGAAAGCATTTGTTCAAGAGACAGGGGAGCTTGTGCTAAAGAGCAGAAACAGTAACATATGTAGTTTTGTATACAGTACTCAAATTGGAAGTTACGCCCAACATATTCTTTTGAGCACTGAACGGGCCATAAAACATAATCGGCAGTCAACTCATTGCATTGTTTCCAATGTAACGTCTCTCACTGGTGTGCAACTTTAACAACCGAATGTTAACACTTGGGTGCCACTCTCTTTCAACTTCCGTGGTATTCCCAAACACATTTCAAGTGGAAAAAAGATATATTATACCTACCTGTTTTATGTGGATGCATTCCCATGAATGCTGCACATAAAATAACAAGGTGCCATGAATCTACATAAATAAGACAGGAAATATCAAGGTTTAGATAAAGATGGTACCTGCAGAGTCCTAACTTTCAGCTGTCAAAAGAGCATCCAAATGACAAATGTTACACTAGAAAAGCAAACTTTTGTAGAGCCATTCGGCCCCGCCTGTGAAACTTATTGGCCAATGTCAACAGCACAGGTGTGCTGCGAAAACGAGAGCGAAAAACGTAAGAATGTCCAGCAAACGGGTGATCGAGGGATCCACACTGTTCTCAGAACACAGGTCGAAAACCTGTTCCAGCTTCCAAAGTACACTCTTGGTAGGATAGCGGCGGGCAGAAAGAATAAACGTCTACCAGGTCATCTGGCAAAAACTCAGATGTCTCCAGTCAATGTTCGGGAACGAAGGTGGAGGCTCAGGAGGTTTGGCTGCAGCAGGGCGCACAGGAGTGGTGCAGGTCTACATACTGCACCCTTCTCGGACAATCTGGGGTGATGAAAGTGACAAACCCAATCTCTTCCTCAGAACCTGACTATTCGAAGTATGGAAGGAAACGTGTAATGAAGTGGAAAGTTCCAGTTAAAATAAAATGTATAGCCCAATGCTTCTTGAAATGGATACTAGAGAGCACAGAACCGCGAACAATGTGTGTTGCTGTGAGTGGCAAACCAGTCTAAGTAAGGAAAGCTGAACGGGGCAATGATGTACTGGACCTCCTCTGTGTAGGGACGCCACTCACAGTCGGTAAGATGAAGCCAGCTGAGGCTGTTGGGTGTGGTGCTCATAGAGCCCACCAGATGGTTCATTACCTGCCAAAAAATTTGGCTGGTGCGCTCAGAACTCTTCCCTGTCAGGGAACTTACCAGATCATAGTCTAACCAGTCTGTAAAGATCTGGTTAGACGGACCATGAAAAGAAAGGAGGAACGCCTTGAGCACCAATCAAATTGCCATCAGTTCTAGGCCTGGGCGTTGAACTCCGCTCCGTTCGCGGAGTTTGCAGAGTTTTCTGCACTCCGCGGAGCTCGCGAAGTGCAAGAAAACCCCACTTCGCGTAGTGCAGTGGAGTTTTTTCCCCACTCGCGCACAGTAAGTTAACGAGCGCGAGCTGCCGCTCGGGTAGAATTTTTACCCGAGCGGCAGAAAGAACAGCGCTAACAGCAGTTCGCACTACACTCCACCAGTTGCGGAACTTCGCAGAGTTTTTTTGTAACTTCACGAAGTTTTGATAGCAAAACTCTGCGAACTACGTCCAGGCTTAGCAGACTGATTTGTTCTTCTGGAGACCAGAGGCATCTTATCTCCAGTCCCTCCAATAGTGCCCCACCCTAGGGTGGAGTCCACAGCTGGCAGGGATTGAAAGGATATCCCTACTGCAAACTTTTTCTCCAAGCCTACCAAGCCAGATCCGTTGCAGCTTCACTGGCGCTCACAGTGGGGTTAGACAGAGCTCCCCCGTGCTAGAACCGCTGTTTTCTGAGGCACCAATGGAGACCCTCATGTTCCAGCATGTATGCATGACCAGGAGCATGCAAAAAGCCACTCCCAGCAGATGCAAGACTATCAGAACTGGAATACAATCCCCTTACATAAACATCAGAATTATATTATAGGAGCAATGCCCCGGAGCGATGCTATGTCTAGTACAAACCATATGAACAGGCGGCGCTGATAGAGCTCCAGGTAAGATTTGGGTACATTGATAGACAAGCCCAGGTCAAATAGAAGGGATACCTTCAAGTTGCAGCGATGCTGTCAAATGCAAGAGATGTACACCATCTCCGAAGACCAACTTTCACCAGTCAGTCATCCAGGTATGGGAACAATGGGATCCATAACCGCCTAAAATGGGTCGTTACCACTGCCTTTACTTTTGTAAAGACTCGAGGTGATGATGTTAGAGCAAAGGGGAGGACAGCAAACTGGCAGTAAGTGGACCCATCCACAAAATCCAGGTACGTCCTGTACAACTGCAGAATCGGTATGTGAAAATAAGTGTCCTGAATGTCCACGAACACCATCTAGTCTCTTGCTTACAGTGCCAAAAGAGTAGGGACAGCATCATGAATTTCTCCTTGCAGAGAAAGATTCAGGACCTTGAGATCAAAGATCAAACAAAGTCCACCATCCTTCTTGGGCTCCAGGAAGTACAGAGAATAGCATCCCTAGCCAATTTCCTGCTCTGGCACCAACTCAACTGCTCCTTTCTGCAGCAGATCTGCCAACTCCTGCTGGAAAATAAGGAGCTGTTCTACTGTCTGACTGGATAGGGGAAGGAGAATATGGGAGGCGAACTGCTAAAAGGCTAAGGCACACCCCCTTTTTACAATTTGAAGAACCCACTGTTCCGAAGTTATGGCCTTCCAGATCTGTAGAAAGGAAGACAACTGACCTCCCACTGGTCTCAGGTGCACTGACATGGGTGAACTAGAGCTGCTTCACAGGTGGGGGAGGAGGAGAAGGCTGACTCTTGTATTGTACAGCATTTGCCTTTTTTGTGGCACCTATACTACTCAAACAGGATGTTTTGCAGTTGCTGCTGGGGCTGCTGTTGCTGATACAGGGAAAAAAAGAAAAACCTGAATCCACGTGCAAACTACTGAAATTTCCCAAATTCCCAGTAATCATGGTCAGGGGGTGGGTGTGGGGGCTTGCAGGCCTAAGGAGTGTACTTTTGCACCGCTGGCCTTAAAA
Source organism: Calotriton arnoldi (assembly GCA_963921515.1). Classification (NCBI taxonomy): domain Eukaryota; kingdom Metazoa; phylum Chordata; class Amphibia; order Caudata; family Salamandridae; genus Calotriton; species Calotriton arnoldi. The sequence continues at coordinate 2,195,855 of CAWUFW010001426.1, read as the reverse complement.
CGTTCTAAGGGCAAATCAGCCCATTTCCAAAACAGCTTGGGCCATCGAAAGGTGAGTACATGAGAGTGGATTGGACGTCAAAAGAGAATCCTGACGTTCTAAGCGACACATGATGTCAAAAAGACACTGAAATATCCATGGCCCTGGCTACAGACTCCGCTATTATGGCCAATTGGAATATTTAGTTTAGTTTATTTCAGGGGAGCTCCTATATCAAACTTACATACAATTACAAAAATTAATTTCATACAAATTCCACATAAAAAGAAATAGGAATGCATTCTTACAGAAAATATTAAAATATTCTTTTAAAATCCACAAAAAAAGATATCCAAATAATTACCTAAAATGTCCCTAAGCTTCTTCTTTTAAACTGTATCTTAGGCGCTAGGCTAAATATAAAAATTTACCAATAACTTTAGTGCACCTAGGGTATTAGATGTTTGGAAATAGATTCTGGCTTGGACCAAACTTCAGGGAAGCTGAGTGAATAGAACCAGGATTTAAAATTTCTAAACTAGGGTAATCTACTGTCAATATCTATTCCTTTCGGCTCCAGGAGAGAGTTCCTATATGGGTCTAATTGTGCCCATGACCCCAACCTTAACCAAAACAGAAGGGGTTTTAGGTTGGCAACGAGTGCAATGTTCTTCAGACCCAGGTCTTTCGCAGAGAAATGATTGGGGCACTTTGAGGCACATTAAGCAAAGGCCTCACTAATTTGCTTTCAACGTTTGATAAGCTGGTCAAGTTGTAGTTGTCCTAAATCACAGTGCCTTAGAGCGCAGCACCTAGACCTTTAGCTCGATATATCTCAATGATTGGAGATATAGATTGAAAAGTGGAAAGTTTACGCAGTTTCAGAATAAAGAAAGCTATATGTTGCAGAGTCATGGTACTCCTAGAAATTTGTGGGACCAGGACATTGAGTTTGCCAACCTCACCCCTAGATAGCTGAAATCTTTTACTCTTTTCAACTTGATGTTACCCAGTCTCAGTTTCCCCCGAAATGATCTATGCTAATTAAAGGTCATAAACGTAGTCTTTCTTGGATTAATTTCCAGATTGCAAAATTTGCAGAAACCTGTCAAACAGAGTTTAGGCACACATAGGAGTCTTGGAAATGAAAAGGGTGCAGAGCTGGGATTTTATGCCCAGCCAATTTACGTGAGTTGCTGTGACAATTGTGAAAAACAATTAATCACACCATTAACCCCTTCGCTGCTAGGCCTTTTCCCCTCCTGCTAAGCCTTTTTTTTGCTATTTGGGGTAGTTTGTGCTTAGGGCCCTGTAACTTTTTGACCACATAAGGTATCCATGCCAAATTTGCGTCCTTTTTTTCCCAACATCATGGGGATTCTAAAGGTACCCAGGGTTTGTGGATTCCCCTGGAGGGGACCCAGAAATTAGCCAAAATACAGCTAAATTTGGGGGTTTTGGGAAAAATGCGAAAAAAGGGCTACAGATGAAAGCATCTGGTTTTTTCCCTGCAAATGGCATCAAAAAAGGGGTTGTGGTGCTGAAATCACCATCTTCCCAGCTTTCAGGGTCAAGCAGACTTTTGTCAGAAAACCAAAATTTTGTACACAGTTTTGGCATTTTTCTGGGACATAGCCTATTTTTGCTATTTTTTGTGCTTTCAACCTCCTTCCAGTTAATGGTAGAAATGGGTATGAAAGCAATAATGGATCCTGGAAAGCCATACATTTCTAAAAAGTAGACACAATTCTGAATTCAGTAAGGGGTCATTTGTGTAGATCCTTCAAGTTTTCTTTATAGAAACAAACAGTTAAATATAGGAAAAATTGAAAATTAGTTGAAAAAATCAGCCATTTGTGTCAACGTTTTCACCTGTAACTTCTTCTAATTGTGACAGCTATTTGAAAGCAATATACCATTACATCCGCTGGACCTTTCTGGTTGTGGTGATATATAGGACTTGTAGGTTCACCAAGAACCCGACGAACCCAGAGCCAATAACTGAGCAGCGTCTTGCAATGGTTTTTTATTATGTCCCGGGTATATAGCAATTATTCTGGGAAAATTTATACATGGAAAAATCGGTATGAAAGACACCTATGTATTTCTAAAATGGGAACAAAATATAGAGTTTAGAAACAGTAGATATTTGCACATTTCCGAAATTGGGAGTACCCATACTAGCATGAGATTTATAGGTCATTTTTCAAAATGACTTCTTTTTTACACATTGTCTTTCATTTGGAAGGCAGAAATGCATCGAAAGTCAATAGGTAATAACAGTTGCTCTACAATTCTGTGTTACCCTAAATCTCCCAATAAAAATGGTACCTCACTTGTGTGGGTAGGCCTAGTGCCCGCGACAGGAAACGGCCCAAAACGCAACATGGACACACCACATTTTCACAGTGAAAAATGACCCTTTTTTGCAAAGTGCCTAGCTGTAGTTTTTGAACCCTAGCTCTGCCGGCACCTAGGGAAACATAGCAAAACTATACATTTTTGAAAACTAGACACCCAGGGGAATCCAGGATGGGGTGACTTGACTGGCTCTCACCTGGTTCTGTTACCCAGAATCCCTTGCAAACCTAAAAAATTGTCCAAAAAAACAAATTTTCCTCACTTTTCTGTGGTGGAAAGTTCTGGAAACTGCGTGGATCCACAAAATTCCCCCCACCCCGTGTTCCCCCAAGTCTTTCGAGAACAACGGTACCCCACTTGAGTGGGTAGGCCTAGTGCCCGCGCCAGGAAACGTCCCAAAACGCAACGTGGACACACCACATTTTCACAGTGAAAAATGACCCTTTTTTTGCAAAGTGCCTAGCTATACTTCTTGAACCCTAGCTCTGCCGGCACCTATTGAAACCTAGCAAACCTATACATTTTTGAAAACTAGACACCCAGGGGAATCCAGGATGGGGTGACTTGAATGGCTCTCACCAGGTTCTGGTACCCAGAATCCCTTGCAAACCTAAAAAATTGTCCAAAAAACACATTTTCCTCACTTTTCTGTGGTAGAAAGTTCTGGAATCTGCGTGGATCCACAAAATTCCACCCACCCCGCATTCCCCAAAGTCTTCCGAGAAAAATGGTACCTCACTTGTGTGGGTAGGCCTAGTGCCCGCGACAGGAAACAGCGCAAACGCAACGTGGACACACCACATTTTCACAGTGAAAAATGACCTTTTTTTTGCAAAGTGCCTAGCTGTAGTTTTTGAACCCTAGCTCTGCCGGCACCTAGGGAAACCTAGCAACCCTTTACATTTTTGAAAACTAGACACCCAGGGAAATCCAGGATGGGGTGACTTGACTGGCTCTCACCAGGTTCAGTTACCCAGAATCCCTTGCAAACCTAAATAATTGTCAAAAAAAACACATTTTCCTCACTTTTCTGTGGTGGAAAGTTCTGGAATCTGCGTGGATCCACAAAATTCCACCCACCCCGCGTTCCCCAAAGTCTTCCGAGAAAAATGGTACCTCACTTGTGTGGTTAGGCCTCGTGCCGGCGATAGGAAACAGCGCAAAACGCAACGTGGACACACCACATTTTCACAGTGAAAAATGACCCTTTTTTTGCAAAGTGTCTAGCTGTAGTTTTTTAACCCTAGCTCTGCCGGCACCTAGGGAAACCTACCAAACCCACACATTTCTGAAAAGTAGACACCCGAGAGATTCCAGTGAGGTATGTCTTGCGTGGATCCCCTAACGTTTTCTTACCCAGAATCCCCTGCAAACCTGAAATTTAGCTGAAAAAATCACTTTTTTTACACATTTTTGTGTGGGGAAGTTGTGGCATCACCGGGCTGACACAAATTTCCTACCACCCAGCGTGCTTGCCCTGGTTAGGATCATCGATCTTGGGATGTAAAAGTAGGTGAGCGGGAGTAACCTGATTAAGGTACCTGGGTCCTGGGCAAGATGGTTCAATTGCAAGAGGCGTTGTACAATCTGTGGTTTTAAAAAATTAATTATAACACAATCCCCACATAAATCTTTAGGCCTATTTCCCACCCAGCTGACCCTGCGGGTCAAAAGGATTTCGTTTGTATGTGAATAGGCAAACTGGCGATATCTTGCCAGCCAATGCAGACACGTATTTTTGAGCTCTAGCTGGGTTTCCCACTGACCCACTAGCTTCAGGAACTCCTGCCAGTACAACAACATATGGGGATGAAGCTGGGGGAAGGTTTATTGTTGGTAAATCAACCCCTACCCCGCCCCCTTGTTCTGGGGCCCAGCTCTGACCATGCTGTTGTTCAAAGTACCCTTGGTTGATAGTGCCCATTCCCCCTGCTTAAGTCCAGAGTCTAAGCTACTGTTAGCCAAAGTCACGGTAGCAGAAACCTCCTCACGATGCTTTGGGCCTTTCCATAGCCTTTGCAGTGCCAGTGTCTATGTGGCCAGAGAGGTCGGTTTCGCTCGCTCTGGCTGGTGCGGGTATTTCAAGGGTTTTTTCGTCTCTGTTGACACACAAATTGGCCAGTTTATCAAGTCGGGCTAGCACAGGGGCAGGCTCGTCTCTCACAATGATGCTGATCTGTCCTCGTAAAGCCTCCATCAGGGAGGCCACCCATGGCGGGAATGCCGTATCCAGTTGCTAACTTTGGCCGTTGTCCGGGACCTGGTTAGTCGATGCTCCCATGTTTACAGATATTCCGTTGTTAGATTTTTTTCGCTTTACCCCAGCCCTTGTGGACTGTTTGATTTTATTGTTCTTGGCTATACCCTTATTCTCATCCCCCTCCACGTAGGTAATTTTGGGTGAGGTTCCCACTTTGATGTCTGGGGCTTGCAGGGAAAACACAGGATACTTTCCAGATCACTATTGGTTGTGGGTGCAGCCGAATCTGATGGTGTGCACCGTAGGTCTGGGGTCAGTGACCACCAATATTTGGTTGGTTCTATCTCCGTAGCCACTACCCCTATGGCCCTCTGGAGCATCCGATCGATGGAGGTTTGCGGCAGGGACGGGAGTATTAGTGGGGCTGTGCTTGATGATTGTCATTGATAGTACGCTTCCCCATTATTTATAGTTTGTTAAGCAAGTTCCAATAAACACCCTGGCTCTCGTATTGGCCACCACAACCGCAAAAAGATAAAGTGCATTTGTTTTTTAGGAGGGACTCCAAAAGAAAGCAAGTGGTACTAATGTGGCGATACAGGGATGATTAGAACCGTCAAAGAAACAAGCAAAGCACTTACAGGTTGTCTTGCCATTGTCCTCTAAGAAGTTTTCATAGATCCGACTCAAAAAGTGCAGGGTTGTTGCTTGATGAGATATGGGGACCGTGTAGATGACCCTGTGCAGGAGCAGAGCGTGTCCCGGGTGCAGAACCAAGGGGAGGGGGGGGGGGCCAGCCCAGTCTCTTCCGGTCTATGACGGGCTAAGATGGGCCCGGTCTTCGCCCGGGCACGCTTCGCGCGCGTCCTGCGCTGCGGGTTGCCTCCCGCGCTTTTATGGCGCTCCGGCGCCTCCTGGTGATGTCGCGGCCCCTCCTTCCGGGCCAGCAGGCGGAGTCAGCACAAGTGGAGGGTTCCGCGCTGCATGACGTCTCCCGTGATTTTATGGCACTCCGGCGCCTCCTGGTGATGTCGCGGCCCCTCCTCCCGGGCCAGCAGGCAGAGTCAGCACAAGCAGAGGGTCACGTGCTGCGGGACGCCTCCCGCGATTTCATGGCGCTCCAGCGCCTTCTGGTGATGTCGCGGCCGCTCCTCCCGGGCCAGCAGGCAGAGTCAGCACAAGTGGAGGGTCCCCATTAACCCCTTCGATGCTCATGACGGAATGGTTCCGTCATTAGCATCGGTGCTCCTGTGCTCATGACGGAACCATTCCGTCATGAGGACAGGGGCACGAAATCCCTCTGGTGCAGGCACCAGAGGGATTTCTTTTTCTCTGCCAAAGCCTCGGGAGCTGGGGAAGAGCTTCCCTAGCTCCCGAGGCGCCCCCTGTTTCTGTGAAATGACGATCAGCGCGCACGTCGCGCTGACGTAATTTCACAGAAACCGAAACTGAAATGAGCCTTTAGGCTCATTTCAGTTTCACTTTCTGCGTGCTCAGGGGGCTATCTCAGCCTCCTGAGCACGCAGAAAGACGGGAGAGGTATCATTGGAAAGGGGAGAATGTCCCCTTTTCAATGGTACTCCTCCCCAGTGGATCCCTGCTTGGGGATCCACCCACTAAGACACCAGGGAGGGGGGAGCGGCCCCTTGGCAAGGGCTTTTGCTCCCCCAATAAAATTGGCCATATTCAGTCTTTCTGCCCCCTGGGGGCAGATTGGGACAGTAGTCCCCAATCTGCCCCCCGGGGGCAGAAAGCCCACTTGACGCCAGGGATTTTTTTGCAGCCATATTTATTTAGGGTGGGGGCTGCCCAAAACGGGCACGCCAATGCCCCACCCCCTTGCCAAAATTACAGCCTTTCTGCCCCCCCTGGGGGGCAGATGGGAGAAGTAGCCCCCAATCTGCCCCCCCGGGGGGGCAGAAAGCCCACTTGACACCAGGGATTTTTTTGTTGCCATATTTGTTTAGGGTGGGGGCTGCCCAAAACGGGCACGCCAATGCCCCCACCCCACCCCCACCACAATTACAGCCTTTCTGCCCCCCTGGGGGAAGATGGGGGCAGTAGCCCCCAATCTGCCCCCGGGGGGCAGAAAGCCCACTTGATGCCAGGGATTTTTTGTTGCCATATTTGTTTAGGGTGGGGCTGCCCAAAACTGGCACGCCAATGCCCCCATCCCCCCCCTGCCACAATTATAGCCTTTCTGCCCCCCCTGGGGGGAAGATGGGGGCAGTAGCCCCCAATCTGCCCACCCCGGGGGGGGCAGAAAGCCCACTAGAAGCCAGGGATTTTTTTGCCGCCATATTTATTTAGGGTGGGGTTGCCCAAAACGGGCACGCCAATGCCCCCATCCCCTTGCCAAAATTACAGCCTTTCTGCCCCCCCGGGGGGGCAGAAAGCCCACTTGACGCCAGGGATTTTTTTGTTGCCATATTTGTTTAGGGTGGGGTTTTTAGCAATGTGCCTACCTGTGGATTTTGGGCCCTAGCACAGCTGGCACATAGGAAATCCTAGCAAACCTGTACATTTTTGAAAACTAGACACCAAGGGGAATCTAGGATGGCGCGACTTGGCTGGCTCTCACCAGGTTCTGTTACCCAGAATCCCTTGGAAACCTCAAACTTTGTCCCAAAAAAACATATTTTCCTCACATTTATGTGGTGGAAAGTTCTGGAATCTGCATGGATCCACAAAATTCCACCCACCCCGCATTCCCCAAAGTCTTCCGAGTAAAATGGTACCTCAAATTCTGCATTGGACACCCACACAAGTGAGGTATCATTTTACTCGGGACACTAAGGAGAACGCTGTGGGGTAGGACATTTGTGCCGGCACGGTGATTCCACACAAAAATATGTGGAAAATGTATTTTTTTCAGCTAAATTTGAGGTGTGCAGGGGATTCTGGGTAGGGAAAGGTTGGGGGATCCACGCAAGCCATACCTCATTGGACTCCCCAGGGTGTCTAGTTTTCAGAAATGTGTGGGTTTGGTAGGATTCCCTAGATGGCGGCCGAGCCCGGGGCCAAAAATCAGGTGCCCCCCCCCCAAAACCAGGTAGTTTTGTTATAGGTAATTTTGAAGTCTCCACAGTACGATTTGGCCCATTTCCTGTTGCAGCCACTATGCCTACCCACACAAGTGAGGTACCATTTTCATCGGGAGACCTGGGGGAAGGCTGGGTGGTAGGAAATTTGTGTCAGCCCGGTGATCCTACAACTTTCCCACACAGAAATGTGAGAACAAATTGATTTTTTAATCAAAATTTGAGGTTTGCAGGGGATTCTGGGTAGGGAAATGTTGGGGGACCCACGCAAGCCATACCTTGCTGGACTCCCCCGGGTGTCTAGTTTTCAGAAATGTGTGGGTTTGGTAGGTTTCCCTAGATGGCCGCCGAGCCCGGGGCCAAAAACTCATGGGACCCCCCTTGCAAAACCAGGTTGTTTTGTGATAGGTAATTTTGATGTCGCCTCAATAGGTTTTGGGCCCTTGCCTGTCGCGGGTACTTGACCCACCCATGCGAGTGAGGTATCATTTTTATCGGGAGACCTGGTGGAACGCTGGGTGGTAGGAAATTTGTGGATCCACGCAGATTCCAGAACTTTCCCACACAGAAATTTGAGAAAAAAGTGATTTTTTAAGCTAAATTTGAGGTTTGCAGGGAATTCTGTGTAGGGAAATGTTGGGGGACCCACGCAAGCCATACCTTCCTGGACTCCCCTGGGTGTCTAGTTTGCAGAAATATGTGGCTTTGGTAGGTTTCCCTAGATAGCCGCCGACCCCGGGGCCAAAAACTCATGGGACCCCCCTTGCAAAATCAGGTTGTTTTGTGATAGGTAATTTTGATGTCGCCTCAATAGGTTTTGGGCGCTTGCCTGTCGCGGGTACTTGACCCACCCACACAAGTGAGGTACCATTTTTCTCGGAAGACTTTGGGGAATGCGGGGTGGGTGGAATTTTGTGGATCCACTCAGATTCCAGAACTTTCCACCACAGAAATGTGAGGAAAATGTGTTTGTTTTGACAAATGTTTACGTTTGGAAGGGATTCTGGGTAACAGAACCTGGTGAGAGCCAGTCAAGTCACCCCATCCTGGATTCCCTGGGTGTCTAATTTTTAAAAATGTATAGGTTTGCTAGGTTTCCCTAGGTGCCGGCAGAGCTAGGGTTCAAAAACTACAGCTAGGCACTTTGCAAAAAAGGGTCATTTTCATTGTGAAAATGTGGTGTGTCCACGTTGCGTTTTGAGCCGTTTCCTGTCGTGGGCACTAGGCCTACCCACACAAGTGAGGTACCATTTTTATCAGGAGACTTAGGGTAACACAGAATTGTAGAGCAACTGTTATTACCTATTGACTTTCGATGCATTTCTGCCTTCCAAATGAAAGAATGTGTAAAAAGAAGTCATTTTGAATAATGACCTATAATTCTCATGCTAGTATGAGTACTCCCAATTATGAAATGTGCAAATATCGACTGTTTCTAAACTCTATATTTTGTTCCCATTTCAGAAAAACATAGGTGTCTTTCATACCGATTTTTCCATGTATACATTTTCCCAGAATAATTGCTATATACCCGGTACATAATAAAAAACCATTGCAAGACGCTGCTCAGTTATTGGCTCTGGGTTCGTCGGGTTCTTGGTGAACCTACAAGTCCTATATATCCCCACAACCATAAAGGTGCAGCCGCTGTAACGGTATATTGCTTTCAAACAGCTGTCATAATTAGAAGAAGTTACAGGTGAAAACGTTGACACAAATGGCTGTTATCAACTAATTTTCAATTTTTCCTATATTTAACTGTTAGTTTCTATAAAGAAACCTTGAAGGATCTACACAAATGACCCCTTGCTGAATTCAGAATTTTGTCTACTTTTCAAAAATGTATAGCTTTCCAAGATCCATTATTGCTTTCATACCCATTTCTACCATTAACTGGAAGGAGGTTGAAAGAACAAAAAATAGCAAAAATAGGCTATGTCCCAGAAAAATGCCAAAACTGTGTAAAAAATGTTGGTTTTCTGACAAAAGTCTGCTTGTCCCTGAAAGCTGGGAAGATGGTGATTTCAGCACCACAACCCCTTTTTATACCATTTGCAGGGAAAAACCAGACGCTTTCATCTGTAGCCCTTTTTTCGAATTTTTCCCAAAATTTAGCTTTAGTATTTTGCCTAATTTCTGGGTCCCCTCCAGGGGAATCCAAAAACCCTGGGTACCTTTAGAATCCCCATGATGTTGGAAAAAAAGGACGCAAATTTGGCGTGGATACCTTATGTGGTCAAAAAGTTACAGGGGCCTAAGCGCGAACTACCCCAAATAGCCCAAAAAAGGCTTAGCACAGGGGGGGGAAAGGCCTAGCAGCGAAGGGGTTAATAATTAAGGTAAATAGGGTTGGAGTGAGTACATAACCCCGACAAACTCTTCTCTCTCTCTGTTTTTATTTGATATGTCATTCCTCCACCACCTGACCTGGGAGTAATTGCACTGTATAATCTAATTATTAATATAAGAATATTGGCTGCCATATCCATCTCCCCAAGCAACTCCCACAGTTTGTTTTGGAGGACTGCTCTTAGATCAACAAATACTATGTAGAGATGGCCATGACTCAGATAAACTACTTTCCAAAGCAGCAAATCAAAGCGAAGAACTTGATCTAAGGTGCTTGTTTCTGATCTAAACCTCAACTACAAATGGGATAACACAGTTCTCTCCAGTATCCAGTTCTGCAGTTTGTCCAATATGTGTGGACATCCAGATGGGCTACCAACTGTTGAGGGTATGGCTTCAATAATAAAATTTAAATACACCCCCCTCCCTCCCCCAGGCTGGATCGCTAAGTTTGGCATTAAACCGGTTACATTCCAGGAAAGGAACTGAATCCAGGTGGACCAACAGGGGTCTGGCATGTGTGAAAATTAGCACACAAATTCCTATCATCCACTTTGATGCTTTCTGTGAAATACCCCAGCTTAGGTTAACTAAAAAACGATCAGTACTATGGGAAATGGTTGTTCTATCAACAGTTATTGGAGATGTCCTACTGCTAGATGTCAGACCTGTCAGTCTATCTCATTGTTTTCTAATTCTGCTGACAGAGATGGCAAAGCTGTGGTTTCCGCAGTGTTATTGGAACGTTGGATATGGATATTCATAATACGGAGAAAAATAGAATGATGCGCACATGGAGATTTAAATTTAAATTGGATTTTTGCACCATTCAGGAAGTACCTGTTTTCTTTTGCTCCGTGCCTTCACAAATACCTCACACTCCCCACTCACAATTAAATCTTATTTCTTAGTTAATGATAGGACTATATTTTTCAGATGCATTATCTCATCCTTAAGAGACTGTAATAAATGTCGCCTTTTCTAAGCATTCGATATTTTCAATGCATTCAGTAGGGTTATATTTTGTTCAGACTCGGGGACTGCTAGTGGGGCATATATATTTTGCAAAACTATTTTGAGCTCGACATGAGTAAGAAACCTGTCAAGCAGTAGTAAGAGTAGTATGTAATTTCTTGATATCAGGGGGTACTTTGGGCCTGATGTAGAGTTCGGTTGACGGGTTATTCTGTCACACACGACGGCTATCCTGTCTGCTGTAATACAAGGGCATTATATCCAATGGCACTTGCTATACAGGGGACAGGATATCCATCACGTTTGTGACAGAGTAACCTGTCCCCTAAACTCTAAATTGGGCCCTTTGTTTTTTTTAAATGAGGGTGGTTGGACTGGCACTTGTTTGCTGCAAGAGGATGGCAATCTGCAAAGTTTTATTGCTAGTTGCACTAGGGAATTGTTTACTAAATATATTTTTCTTTTTGGTGGGGTTAGGTGCAGTAATGGGAGCTTTGTTTGTTCTCTGTGCCCTTATAATGGACTCTACTTCTATTAAAATGTCTATTTCATCTAATGTGCAATTTTCTGCAGCATGTTTAGCTATTTTCTTAATTTTGACAGACCCAAGTGAGCTCTCGACTGCCTTCCTTTTACCCATGGTTTGCTGCAGGCACATGGGCTATCTGATTCAGGTTACTAATGTATATTACCACTTATTAACCTTGCCTGTTGCTAGGCTTTAGCCTCACCTGTGAATAGACAATAGTGCAGGCTTTATGCAGGCTAAAAGGCCTTCAAAGCTCTAATGAAGAAATAAACAAGTGGAAAAAAAACAAATTTACAGAGCTTAGAGAAATGTTTAAATTAATTTCACTCCGCGAAAGTATACACACTGGGCTACAGTTAGATCAAAAAGTGATTGTTAACCATCACTAGGATCAAGTTAAATGGCCATGATTTTGAAACATGCTAGATAACGGAGTACCTCAGTTCAGCGTTGATGTGTAATAGAGACTTATTCCACTTGACCACAGGAATACAGTTTCTCATGAGCTGAGATATTGGGCTAAAGGAGGCAACAAGAAGACATTCATTGACAGAGCTAAGGGGGGGTAGACCTGCACTGTCTCCTCCGGACTCTGACCAGCGCATTTGAGCCTGCCCCTGGTTCGGGCTATGCTCGGGCGCGGTTCACACTTGTCCGGCACAGTGGAAGTGATGGTGCCAAAAATATCGCTAGAGAGGAGGCAGAGCTGATCTCTCCAGCAAGGAATTGTGGGCTTCGTGATCCACGTACTGAGCCCCCAATTGGGCAGCTGCCCTCCAAACAGCAGCAAAGTATCTCATGCAGCAGAAATGATGGCACCAAAACGACAGCTAGAGGGAATGCAACTAGTCTCCAGCAAGGAATTGGGGGCCTTGCGGTCCACCTCTTGAGACCCCACTTGGACAGCAATCCTCCAAACAGCAGCAAAGCGTCCTCTGGAATATTTGTCAGGATGCCATCTGATCATCTCTGACCAGCTCAGAGAAGTGTCCCTGCAGGTGCTCCGGTACATTCAGCACAACAAAAGTATGCCATATCCCTAGGGGAGATGTAGTATTGAGGAATTTAAGGATAGCCTGCCTGCAGAAAATACTTTCTTATCTACAACCTACAGTTTTATTGATTCCCTGCCTGCTGGGCTGTAGGGAAAGCTCCAGGAAAGAATTCTGAAGAACAAAAAACCTGAACTTCTAAGGCTTTCAGCAACAGATGCATAGATATAAAACCTGGGCCACCAGGTGTAGGTTGATAGTGATTGGCTAATGTCCAAATCAGCGCCAATGAGGAAGATGACCTATCCTAAGCTGCCAAAACTGGATCCAGCAGCGTGTGGTTAAAATTCTGAAGAAATTTGGCTAACAAAGCAGAAGGCTGTAGGACTTCTATCAATATGTTTAGTTTCCAATTACGAAAGAGGAAGATCTGAAACCTCAGCTGCCTTCCTGACCACCATGTGCTAGTAGAACACTTCTGGAGGGTGAGGTTCTGAAGTGTTTAACATTTGCTATTCAGGGGATGTGCTAGTGACGTTGGCTTTCCCATGGTCTTGGTATTCATCAGGATTAGTTGGCAGGTATTGAGTTGGATCATCTTTCGCATCAGTTCTTTCCATGTCCAGGTGTCAGAATCACTGCCAAATAGTTCCTGGATTATAACTCTGTAGGATCATCCATATGCATGCTCCTCTGTACTGACACTCCTTTAGTAGATGTTGTGCCTCCCTCTAGGACTTGACAGGCATTTTCTTGGACTCAGTGGGTTGATGTGCTGCCCCAGGAAGCTTCATCTTCAGGCTTGGTGTCAGTAGTGAAGCCATCGGCACTGACAGAGGAGCAGGTACCAAAAGCGTGTAAGGGGACTCCGGGTGCAGCAGAAGTGGAGCCGGTGTTGGCTGCACAGGAAAGGGCTGAGGCAGGAAGGAGGCGAATAATGCAGAAGGAAGTCCCACCGGCAGCAGTCCAAACGGCCATTGTACTGGCCCTATTGGGTCAGAGGGCACTCAAAGGGGGCCTTACTCTCCTAAAGACCTCAGAGATCCATATCTATGCCCAGAGTAGGGAAGTCTGGAAAAGCGTAAGGGCATGGGGCCCTGATGGTGGATCCTGAGGGAGAGATGAAGGTGGCAGCAGTGCCAGGACAGGGTCAAGTGACGACGTTGTGTCGGCTCGGTAGAGGGAGAAATCACACCTAGCTCCAGAAGACGACTCGGTGGGGATGTAGAATGTGTGGGGGACTTAACTTTCTTGAGCTTGTTGCTGTCTCCATGCATCCTCTTATATTTATGCTTGTGTCTTCGCTCCCGCAATGAATTTGGAAACGTTGAATGTGGTTGTGACTCCTCTTGCCCCACTGGTCATATCGTCGGTCCTTCAGCTATTGGAAAACATTTTCAGACTGAGTTAGGTGCCTGGGATATTCAAAAGGTGAGGTACCTGCAGGCAAAAATATGCATCACTTGTGTACAAAACTTTATGGGGCAGTGGAGAGGTGCACTGGAATATGGGAACACTCGACACTGCACTGGAACATGGGAAAACAGAGCACTGCACTCAATACTGAAATACAGAGCAATGTATTACAGTATACGTTTATGGAGCACTGAACGACTATTAAGTCATATAAGACATTGAACCTTAATTTGCAACTGCACCTGTAAGAGTCCAAGTACTTGAATACAGAAAACAGTGCTGTACTAGACTAAAAGGCAGCTTAGCTGAAATTGATGGTACTTGCTCTCATTCCACAATGTGTGCATAAGATACTACATGGATGGAGTAACAAGAACATAAATTACAACACTTTTTCCTGCGACTGAGATGTAACTGTAAATTGTATTTATATAGCACTTACTACCCCATGACCGGGCACTAAAGTGCTATGCAGCGAGTAGCACACCACCAGAATGCAAGGTTAGAGGTAAATAGGTAATAGGTTATTAATTTGTGCTTCCTCTTCCTACCAGTATTAGTTGGGTAAAGGTGGTTACGTTTGTGCTATTGTAATTGCATGTATTTACTCTAGTGTTCTGAATAGGTGGTATGTGGAAATAAAATCTATAATTATGCCCCTTCGCTGCCCTCTGCGCGATCTAATTATGCCCCTTTGCGCGATCCCCTTTGCGCGATTAATAATTGCCCACATTAAAAGCCGGCACCATTTTGTTTTTAATTCACCCTTTGGTGTCCCAAGACCCCGAGCACGACACCCCTGCACCTGGTTTTCCTCATTTCCACCATCTGTCTCTGTGGTTTCTGCCAAGTCCGGGAAACCAGTACATGAGTTCCTGCTCCCCCGCAGAGATGGTTCATGTTTCTGACATGAAGCACGAGCACAAACCCCCAAATGAGGAAGCCTTCCCCTTCCAACTGTCAGACTATTTCACATCGCAAGTCCCCTCATGAAGCCTAAGACACGCCCCCATTTCTTCACACTCTGCTCCTCTTGCTGAATCTTTGTTCCTCTATCTGCCACGACCTGTTTGTTCCTCTATTTTGCCTCGTGACCAAGACTGTATAAATATTCTGCTGTTGAAAATAAAGAACCCCCACTTAAAGAGAGGGACTTGAGAGATTGCTCCTGTGCCCGCTTGGTGCTGGAAGCGCTCCCTTTAACTCGAGTTATTGGTCTTCTCCTCCTTCATTTGAGCACCACGGACTCCTCGCTTTGCATTGACAAGAAATTATGATTTATTAAGCATAGAAATTCAGAAATGAGGTAATAAGTAAATTTAATTTACCACAGGTAGAATAACTAAAGTTGATTAACAAAGGGAAGATGTGAGATATTACTGGCAGTGCTAGGCATGTGTGACTTTCAGTGGGATGAACTGGATGGAAAGACGTAAGCATGACTGGGAATCCATAGCAGACAGAAAGATTTGGGAATGAGTCAGGCGAGCGGAGAGAAGGAAAGTGGTGGAGTTATATATATATATATATATTCACTGAAAAAACCATAGGTTTTACAGACGTTATAGTTAGAAATTAGCATTTTAAAAACCTTTGAAATTCACTGAAAAAACCATAGGTTTCAGGGGCGTTATAGTTAGCTGGACATTTCACTCGTACAAAACCATAGAAATTCCACTGTTATAGTTAGTTCAGCTAACTATAACTCGCGCCCCACAATGCACTGCTCATGACGTCACATATTACATCATTCATGGCATGGTCAGTGACATCACTGATGACATCACTGATGACATCTGAAATGACATCACTGATGACATCATCCAGTGACTGTGTGTTTCTGTAATTTTTAAATATGTTTTACATATATTCTTAGGTGTATTGAAGAATGAGTGGGTGTATAAGTGTCTGAATGGGGGATTTTACAGGTGTGTGACTGATTGTATAAGTGAGTGATTAAACGTGTCTTACTGAATGCATGGGTTAGTGATTAAACTGTGTGAATGTGTGTATCAGTCTGTCTGTTGTGTAAGCTGTTACATGGGTTGGTCAGTAGCTACATGAGTGTTTATATAGGTTATTGATTGTTTGCCTGAGTATTTGTATGGGAGACTGAGTGTGTGTGTGGGTGGGTTGGAGGTGTGTGACTTCGTGCATTGATGTGTGAGTGGTTGATTCACTGGGTGTATGGGTTCAAGAGTGCATGTGGAAACAGCTGTATGGGTGGGTGAGTGTGTGTATGGGTGTGTTGGTGAGTGAATGGATGTCTCAGTGGTACATGTGTGAGTAACTACATATGTAAAAGGCAGTATATGTGAGTGATGCTGTATATAAATGAGTATATGTGAAAGTGAGTGATTGTGAGAGTGGCTGTATGGATGAGTGTGTACTTGTATCAGTGATTATATAAGAGAGTAATTATGCGTTAGTATCTGTATGAATTAGGGAGGTGGTGTGTGTATAACTGTATAGGTGAGTAAATGGGAGTGTGATTGATTCTTTGCATGAGTGACTAGGTGTGTGAGTAACTCCATGGATGAGTGGCGGTGTGTGAGTGTCTGAATAGGTGTATGAGTGCATATCATATTGTTGTATTGATGAGTAACTGCATGTATAAGTGAATGTATGGGTGAATGAGTGGATGTGTGTGTAGACCTAGGAATGAAAGAGTGCGTATATAGTAACTGGTATTGGTGTCTCGATGGTTTCGAAAATGGTAGTCTGTATTTTACAGTGGGTGTATTAAAGGTTATATTAGACTGTGAGGAGGTGCATCAGATTTTCACGTGGATGATGTCATCAGTGATGTCATCAGTGATGTCATTTCAGATGTCATCAGTGATGTCATCAGTGATGTCATCAGTGATGTCACTGACCATGCCATGAATGATGTAATATGTGACGTCATGAGCAGTGCATTGCGGGGGCGCGAGTTATAGTTAGCTGAACTAACTATAACAGTGGAATTTCTATGGTTTTGTACGAGTGAAATGTCCAGCTAACTAGAACGCCCCTGAAACCTATGGTTTTTTCAGTGAATTTCAAAGGTTTTTAAATGCTAATTTCTAACTATAACGTCCCTGAAACCTATGGTTTTTTCAGTGAATTTCAAAGGTTTTTAAATGCTAATTTCTAACTACAATGTCCCTAAAACCTATATTGTTTTTAACTAAATTTAAAAAAGACGTGCATACTTTTTGTAGTGAAAAACTAACTGTAACAGTAGTCTGTTATAAGTTATAATTTTACAATGTTTAAAACTTAATTAGCACTAATTAACATATAAGTGTGGCAAAAGTGTGACGGAGCAGCTATGATACCTGACTTCGAACAACAGCGTTCACAGTTCGATTCCCGGCTCCAGCGGCACGTTAGCCCACCACTATGTCACTGTGGGCAACACCTTGCTTAATCTTTCCGACGCCCCTGAGCGCCGGCACACCTTTCCAGGGTTAGCTGTACGCTTTACAAATGCTCGCATTTTTTTAATTTAAAACCATAGTGATGAGAAATATTATCACTTTTTTTTCTTCTATTCTGATAGATCTTTTTTTATGTCTTCTATTTAGAATTACGACAATCAATAAATGTATTTACTCATGAGAATGGAAATGACACGGTTTTCCGGGTAACAGTTTTTAAGCTCTCCAACGTATGTACATATTAAGAACCTTATACGTGTTAGGTTTGAAATCGAAACTTTTTCCGCTTCACATTTTGTAACTTTTCCCAACACGTGCACAAGTGAAACAGTTAAAACGTGAGCACGTGTCAACTGTAAAACGTGACATCTAAATGGGCGGAGCCGCATCTTCCTTCCATAGACTACTCAATAACCAAAAAGTATATAAACCACATCCGTTGATAGATTAGTTTCGTTTTTGCGAGTTATTTACGCGTCTCCATTCAGTGATGCAGGTGCTCTTTTCTACAGTCGGATTCTTCTTTTGCGGCCACAAAACATAATCCTGAGTTGTAAGTTGTTTGATTATGCAATACTAGATATTTATAATACGTAGCTATTTGTCAATCTTTAAACACTTGTATTTAGAAAAAGTGTTATTGGTTGTTTTTGCCATTTATATGTAACGTCAGCAGCTTGTTTTCAGAAACAGACAGAATACAGCAAACATTGTTCCTGTTCTGAGCTCATATAGTGTGACTTTGTATATTATAATATTGACACTGTACTTGACCTCAGAAGTGTTGGTGACCCGTCGGCGCGAAGACTAAAGATTTATATGTAACGTCAGCAGCTTCTAGTTTGTAGTCTATTTCCCCTTGACATCATATAGTGTGAGTATGTATATTATAATAACCACACATTATGATCTCAGAGGAGTTTGTGACCCGTTGGCGCGAAGACTAAAGATTTATATGTAACGTCAGCAGCTTCTGGTTTTTAGTCTATTCCTCCCTTGAGATCATATAGTGTGAGTATGTATATTGTAATATGAACATTTATACTGACCTCAGTGGAGTTTATGACCCGTCGACGCGAAGACTAAAGATTTATATTTAACGTCAGCACCTTCTCGTTCTTACTCTGTTTCTTTCTTGGGATCATATACTGTGAATATGTATATTATAATATTAACAGTCATTGTGATCTCAGAGCACTTTATGACCCGTTGGCGCGAAGATGAAAGATTTCGAAGTCCCGGAGAAAAGAAGCTCTCAACATAATCATCGCTGGAAAGTATTTCGTTATTGATCTGGTTTTGTATTGATGACTTCATTTTCATTTTCCTTTTTGTGTGCCATCAGTGACACTGTGTATATTGGAAGAGTGTGATATTTCCACACAACAGGAATTGGAGATTTCTGCCGCCAGGAGTAAACCATCTGAAATACAGTTTACTGACCCTTATAACTTACTTGATCAGATATTTTTACAGTGACAATATTTTGGAAATTGCAGTTTAAAAAAAATCGTTTCCATAGATACTTTCTTACTGAATACCTTTGATAAACCCTACATTTCTGAATGTTTTTTTACTATTTCTATTTTTGTCTGTTGCGGTTACTATTCACCTTCTCCCTATAGAATATATACGACCAGTAGTGTATATTATTATACTACTATCCTATATATTCTTAAAGGAGTACATGATCTAAGCATTACGACCGAACTTTCCCGAATTCTACAATAATAGAAATGATAAAAAATGATAAAGCGTACATTTCTATGTAATATAAAGTGATTTGTGTTTAACTGTTTTTTACTTGTTATTGTTCTTGTGACCCGAGATGATGTAGTGCGGGAGTGTTTCTTGTAGTACTTCTTTTCTACTTTATCTAAAAGTAACTCATGCCCTCTTATATTATCAAGAATATGGGGCAACACTTTTACAAACTATAGCAGAAAAAGAAAAGGGAGGGTGTGCCCACGCTTAAGGGATATTTTATAAATTGCGTTTTTATTTGTCACCCCTTTGATATATACAGCTTCAGTTTCCGAACAAAGTATATTTGTAATTGCTTAATAAAAACTATTTCAAACCTAGACTGAAATGTTTGCTGCGCAACCACAGCTCCCCGTTAGAAAAGTAAACACCACATTATAACTAAACAGTGCATCCTGGGAAGTATCCCACCCGTAAACTTAATAAAAAGAAGACCGCAACACACTTTGTTATTTTCCCGCCGTGATTTGTACCCCCCACGCCAATTATATAAATGGCCCTTAAAATATATAAAAAACAATTTTTACCTTCACAATCCCTCTCCACCACCTTGTGACCACTGTACAGAGTTAATAGTGTTCCTACCCTCCCCGCTACTACTTTCTTTTCCCGTACTCCATTGAAGTGCGTCACAAAATGGTTCACAACAGTGAACTGTTCTCAGCCAAAAATGAGCAAACTTGTACTAGGAACAGTTTAGCCAATAAAATGTCCATGGTGTTCCGCAGAGGGGGAGGGAATAGTTGGCAACACTTGTACTTTCAATGGTTCGCAGCCAATGAACATTAAGCTTGGGAAGGTCCTGCTTGGAACACGTCAGCCAATCAGATGTCCCTGCTACTCCGCGGACGGGGAGGAAATGGCTGGCAACACTTATACTTTCAATGGTTCGCAGCCAATGAACATTAAGCTTGGGAAAGTCCTGCTTGGAACACGTCAGCCAATCAGATGTCCCTGCTACTCCGCGGACGGGGAGTAAATGGCTTGCAACACTTCTACTTTCAATGGTTTGCAGCCAATGAACATTGAGCTCGTTGTTGGAACACCTCAGCCAATTAAACGTTAATTTTGTTCCAGACACACGAACAGAACACGCCCTCCCACATAATATTAATTTTCGTGTAAGAAAGTGACACTGTCCATGATAAAAGTGAACACCGCATTATAAATAAACATTACTGCGCATTATATTAAAGGAAGGCTGCAATACGGCGCATTGTTATTTTCCCGACAGGATTTCCAGAGCCTAAGCAATCGTGCCGCAATACCGCGCACCGTTGTTCTGCAGACGTGATTTCCACGTCTGCGGACGTGATTTCCACGGCCTACGCAACATTCAAACTCCCTGCCTCTGCACCGTACAGACTGCTTAAACTAAGACCACAGTGTTCCTACTATACCCTCTTATACAATTTTTCTCTTTGTTTCGCCCTACGCCTTTCAAGTCAGTCACAAAATGGCTGCCAACACTTCCTAGTTTCAACAGTTCGCAACCAATGAGCCGCAGGCTCGTGCTCATAACGCCTCAGCCAATCAGAATTCTCAAATATCGATATCTGTAAATTTTGATATTTCTCTAAAACTACTGAACGGACTTACCCCATTTAAACAAAAGCGTGCTTTCTGGACCAAGACCTTTCTCCCTCCCAAATTTGGCATAATTCCGTTCAGCAGTTTGACCTGTAGCCTTGTCTAAAGTTTCCTATAAAAATTGCATGGAGAAAACACGTTTTGGGACCCCCCTTTTTTCTCAGCCCCCCCTTCACGAATCACCCCCAAACTTTCAGGATAGGAGCTCACCTGAAAAGAGGAACTTTTGGAAAATTTCGTAAAGATTCGGCAAACGACGCCAAAGTTATAAGCACAACAAAAATGCTTTTCCTATGGAAACTAGGTTCTAACTATAACTACCTACTGGCGACCGCCAGTAGGTAATATATATATATATATATATATATATATATATATATATATATATATATATGACAAACTCCAACTCCCGGCCTGCCGATCCCCGGTAGAACACCCAGGCACAGACCTCAGCAAACTCCAAGAAAACTCCAAACAACTCAAATGTTGTGCAAATGCAGTGTAGATTTATTCTGTTATAGTCCACAGATTAAACAGGCATAGTGCCTGCCATGATGCGTTTCGCTCGCCTCACGCGAGCTTGATCACATGACGCGCCACATGACCAGGAAGCCAATTAAATAACAAAACAACACGATGTGCACTAATGGCTCTAAAAACAAATCGCCACGTTAGTGAAAATAGTAAACAGACTGGAAAATGACTCAAGATCCGATCTTAGTGAGCCAACAAATTAGACATCACATTAAAGAACTACACATAAATGTTCATAGGCAGTTCTAAAAATCATGTGTGATTAACTAAAGTGCAAAATATGCAATAAAAAGTGCAAATGCATGAATAGAAGGTATTTGGACACCAACAGGCATAAATGCTATGATGAACAGGAATTATAGAACTACACATATATGTTCACACGCAGTTCTAAAAATCATGTGTAAATGACTGAAGTGCAAATATGCAATAAATATGCAACTGCATGAATAGATGGTATTTAAACACCAACAGGCATAAATACTATGATGTACAGAACACCATAACTGTGCAAATACGCAAAAACAAAACTGAACTGAATGGCACATACATCGCTGACTAATAACAGTCTTGTAAATCATAGGTACAGAATGTGAATGGGGACATGCAATAACAGACGATAATTCACTATATAAATGGTACAATATAGGTAGGTTCAGAAAATAAAGTGCTAGTGCAATATTTGTCAAGAACCTTTCTGGAGTATATCACATAATACGTAGTCAATACAACTGTAATATAAACTCAATCCAAAATATAATGTACAAAAACTAATTATTGTTATTGCATCCATGTTCTTCTAACCACAGAACACAGGTACCAAATATCATGACTTGCTTATTCTGTCAAACAATATTTATCAGCAGTCGTATTGTGCCTGGAATGAACGTAATGATGCACACAAAAATCATATATATACACATTTAGAGAAATCCAATATATTGCTCAATCCTGTCAATTCGAGGGTCACACTCATGCTTGATAAAAACCAGTCTGTAAAATCGAAATACTGTGATTATGTGCAAAACAAGCAATACCCGTGCAAAAATTGCGCTGTGCAAATGACAAAATCAATAGCAGCATATACTCATTATTCAAGCCTGAATAATATTAAAGTGCAAGTGCTATTAAAAGAATTTGAGAGTTCACAGAAAAATCATAAAACCTTATTTATACAATGAGGGCAAAAAGTATATAGAAATTGTATACAAGTAAGTTCACTGATGTGGAAGAGACTCAGAACAATCAGCTGAACAGTACGTTAAGATGTCACTATCATGATACAGGTGTATGGTGCAAAAGACTAAAGGAAGTTATGCATGTCTTCACTTGTGTTCAGACCATTAGGCATTTTTGTATCGAGGGCCAGAATGAAGTGAGTTTCTCGCTGACGCAAACTTTTTTCTCGGTTCCCTCCCCATTTGGGAATGTGGACAGCACCTAATACAGAATTCTCTAAGTCTTTGAGTTTATTCTGATGAACCAATTTGAAGTGCCTGGCAACAGGATAGTTAGGGTCGGAGTTTACAATGGCCCTAACATGCTGTAGAATCCGTTTATGCACTGGGAGCTTAGTGCTCCCTATGTACTCAAGGCCGCAGGTATATTGCATATTCAGTGCGACAAGTGAGATGTTCCGTGATTTCAATTCTTTTATCACTAATTGCAGTCGCATAGGGCGTTGCATTAGTCGCAAAAGTACACGCGCGACATGAATTGAACTTGTAGAAACCCCTTTTGGTAAGCCATGTGCCTTTGGGTTTAATCTCAGGGCTTGATTTAACTAAGGCATCCCTCATGGAGGGTGCCCTCCTGAATGTGATGGCTGGCAAGGTAGGTAAAATGGGTCCTAATGTTATATCTGTGAGTATTATCGGCCATTGAGAGTAGATAATTTGGCGGATTCTGTGCTCCTGTTGACTAAAGGTAGTAGTTAGTCTAACATTACGCTTATCAATATCGGTGTCACCAGAATGAAGAACCAGAGCAGAAGCACAGTTGTGTTTGGGTGCAAGCAATACCTCTCTAGGTAAGTCATTTGCTTTTTTCAGGGCTTGAACCAGCTGGGACTTCTTGTAACCCCGGTCCAGGAACCGATAAAATGCCTCCTGTTGACATACCTGGGAATCAGTATCCAAACTGCAAATTCGGCGGATACGCACGAATTCGCCATAAGGTGTACTTCTGATCAATTGGCGGGGATGCGAACTGTCCGCATGTAAAATCGAATTACCTGCAGTTAGTTTGCGATGGAGCTTTGTGTGGATTTTGCCCTCACTGATATACAAGAGAACATCTAAAAATTCTACACTCTGATTGTTTATGGTGGCAGTGAATTTAAGATTTTGCTCATTAGAGTTAATAGCGGTAACAAACTCATTGGCTGCTTCTCTAGTTCCATCCCAAATTAAACAGATATCACACCCAGGACCTCTGTGACAGCCCAGCGACGTTCTTCGATGACAAAATTAGAATTATCATCGATGGCCTTAAAAAGGACAACTTGTCAGGGGGGGTAGAAGACCCCAGTGGCAACAATAATAGAGGTCTAACAGATATAAAGAAGACAAGAGAGGCAGGGGTGGAGATTACAAATGCCTTAACCGATTTTGAGATACCATCGGTGGAGGATTTTAACAGAATGGCCTTAGGTGTTTCCTCTGGATCACCTATGGATCCCTTACCACATAAAATCTGGAAGGAATTGGGAACAGAATTATTCCCAATACTTCGCCAGATTTGTAACCAATCCCTTTCTAGTGGATCAGTACCGGCTTGCTGGAAACAGGCACTGGTGACACCTCTCTTAAAAAGGCAACGCTTGATCCAGCTAGTCCAAAAATTATAGGCCGATCTCCCTGCTGCCTTACCCAGTAAAGATTGTAGAACGACTGGTTAGCAGAATGCTTTCAAAGCACTTGGAAACTAGTAACATTCTAGAGGATGTGCAATTTGGCTTCCGTCCTGGACACGGAACAGAGACCGCCCTGGTGACTGTGATGGACGATCTTCGAATGCGTGCAGACAGAGGTCAATCAGCGATACTTATCCTGCTTGACCTGTCTGCCGCATTTGACACAGTCAACCATGAGGTTCTCCTGAACAGACTTGAAGAGGTGGGGATAGCAGGCACGGCTCTGAAATGGTTTCAGTCCTACCTATCGTATAGGAGGCAGGCAGTGGCCCTTCCCCCCCTATCAGTCTGAATTTATAAACACCGTGCATGGCGTTCCCCAGGGATCCGCGATTAGCCAATATTGTTCAACATCTATATGAGACCTTTGATTGTTGTCATAAGGGCGCATAATGTCAATATTGTAAACTATGCGGATGATACCCAACTTATTCTGTCCTTAGAGGGAGAACAGTCGACATCCCTGGAAGATCTTCACGCTTGCCTGCAGGACACGGCACAGTGGCTGAGAAAGAACTCGCTACAATTCAATGCTGATAAAACCGAGATTCTTTACTGTGCGGCAGGGAAGTCTCCTTCATCACTTCCCACTAATTTCTGGCCATTAGCCACAGCCAGTCCACTGGCCCCCTCGGAGAAGGTGCGGAATCTGGGAATTATGTTTAATAACAAACTGACCCTTGAATCACAAGTAAATAAAACCATGGGGAGCTGTTTCTCTATTATTAGAGCCCTCCGGAAGGTCCTTCCGGTCCTGCCAGCTCAAGCTCGAGCACTGGTAGTACGAAGTACCATTCTAAGCAGGTTGGACTACTGTAATGCCTTGCTGCTGGAGTCTCCAAGATACTTGATTGAGAGGCTCCAGAGGATTCAAACGATAGCAGCTAAGCTAGCTTTGAGGAGGCCAAGACGATCATCTGCCTCCTTGGCCTTGTCGGAGCTACATTGGCTCCTTATACTGCAAAGAGTTCAATTTAAGTCCCTTTGCATAGTTTTCAAGGCCTTGCATGGGTCTGGACCAAAATTAATGCAGAAGAAACTCGCATGGTATGCCCCTGTTAGGAGCCTCCGCTCCTCTTTCGCCAGAATAGTGAAGGTGCCAAGATTCAAAAAAACAAAGTCAGGAGGTAGGGCCTTCAGCACCTCTGCTGCCCGACTATGGAATAATCTTACATTCGAGTTGAGACAGCTGGAAGATCTTCTTCCGTTCAGAAAGAGACTAAAGACATGGCTCTATCCTAGTGCATAACTCTACTATCCTGATGAGACCCCCCATAGCATGAGCCCAGCTGGGCACACATATGTTAGCGCCCGGATGCCTGCTGGGTGACAGTGCGCTCTATAAGTGTCGAAATAATAATAATAATATGTAGCGCCAGTAATGCTTCACATGCCTATACCAATCCTCATGCTTGGTCATGAGGACACACCTCTCCCACCGGCCAACATGGAGACATGAATAGCTGGGGGAGAAGCATGCCCCCACAGCCACACCTCTAAGCTGTTGGTATACATCATGATTGAATACAAAGTAGTTATTAAATAGGCACAGTTCTATCATCTCAATTAGCATACAGTTGTGTTCCTTCATACTGATATCTCTATTATCCAAGAAGTGCCTGGTTGCAGCTAAACCGTCAGAATGATTAATGCTTGTGTACAGAGATTCAATGTCCATAACTACAAGCAAGTAGGTTGACATAACACCTCATTGATCTTTCTGTATATATATATATATATATATATAAAACAGCGCTCCAAACTAAGCCTCGGCCGAATGGAGTTGGAGCGTGAAGATGACAGAGCAGGTCAGAATGCAAGTTAAAATACAAGTTCCAATAATTGCTCCTCACTCAGGATTTGTAGCAAGAATACAGAGTTTTATTCCAAAGAGCAATGCACGACATGTTTCAGCCTACATACGTCATGATCACATGACCATCCAAATGAGACCAAACCCATAAATACCCTCACAGTCACACAGAAAAAGGTGAAAAGAACAGGATTCAATGTTGTCAATTGGGCGCCATTAAAAGTGGTACAGGTTTCTGCACAGACAGATATTTCAAACATAAATGTTCCACAATCTGAATCCACACAACCCATGCTTCAATAAAATGTTAAAAGCAAAATAGAAAATGCATACTCATAGGTTAATCACTCCATAATTCTATGACTGTAACTCATAAAATAATGCTAGAGACGTATTAGAGAAACGGAGTCGAAGTTCAGATTTATAACTGATTAATGCTTGTGTACAGAGATTCAATGTCCATAACTACAAGCAAGTAGGTTGACATAACACCTCATTGATCTTTCTGTGTATATATATATATATATATATATAAAACAGCGCTCCAAACTAAGCCTCGGCCGAATGGAGTTGGAGCGTGAAGATGACAGAGCAGGTCAGAATGCAAGTTAAAATACAAGTTCCAATAATTGCTCCTCACTCAGGATTTGTAGCAAGAATACAGAGTTTTATTCCAAAGAGCAATGCACGACATGTTTCAGCCTACATACGTCATGATCACATGACCATCCAAATGAGACCAAACCCATAAATACCCTCACAGTCACACAGAAAAAGGTGAAAAGAACAGGATTCAATGTTGTCAATTGGGCGCCATTAAAAGTGGTACAGGTTTCTGCACAGACAGATATTTCAAACATAAATGTTCCACAATCTGAATCCACACAACCCATGCTTCAATAAAATGTTAAAAGCAAAATAGAAAATGCATACTCATAGGTTAATCACTCCATAATTCTATGACTGTAACTCATAAAATAATGCTAGAGACGTATTAGAGAAACGGAGTCGAAGTTCAGATTTATAACTAATTATTCAAAAGAAAGTCATCAGATATTAAAAATCTTTAGAAAATGCTGGCATTTTTTACTACTGAAGAATGAGTTACTTACCTTCGGTAACAATGTATCTGGTAGAGACGCAGTCTAGCCGCAAATTCCTTAACTTAGAATATCCCCAGGCGTCAGACTGGATCCGGAGAATCTTCAGCAGTACCTCTGCGCGCTGGGGGACAGCGTCGCATGGCTCCGTCCTGACGTCGTCCACGGATATGACGTCAATGGAGCCACATAAGTCCCTCCCGGCGCGCTGACGTCAGTTTTCTAATGTGAAGCTTTTCCACGACACAACGCGGAGTCACTACCAAAACCAAGAGAGTGTGGGAACAGTGTGCTAAAAAAGATCAAAAATCTTTGAAACAACAATGACAAGAAATCATAGAATGATGAGAAACATCACCAGGTATATCAATGAAAGAGTACTTTATACTGTAAGGGACTGAAGGGGGGAGAGAAGAGCACTCGCCCCTAGAAACAGTGTCACAGAAGCGAAGAGTCATGCCTTCCTATGAGGCAAAACGGCATTGGAGATGAATGACATGGCAAACGATAAGCAGTCTGCAATCACAGAATGTAACTGTAACGGGCTTGGATGTCTCATGTTGTTTTAACTGTTGCTTCTCCACCCATTCTCTTCATTGGGTGGTGGGTTAAATGTCCTTCCACGCTCCTCCACCCTGGTTCTTCCAGTGTGGGGCTTGATCATGTTCTTCTACCCTCCCTTCCACCCTCTTCCATTTTTTAACCATTGCTTGGGGTCTCCTTGACTATGTTGTTGTCAATTACTTTAGGGTCTATTTGACTGTGCTACAGTCAATAGGTCATTTATGGGGTGCATGATTGTACATTCTCTGTTGTTGCAGAAATGTGGTCAATTACCATGAGTCATGTTCCAGTTCTGTTGCCCGTTACAGTTACATTCTGTGATTGCAGACTGCTTATCGTTTGCCATGTGGGAACAGCAATGCCAGCGTGGCTGACACCAGACCCATTACGCTCTGTAAGGGAGCATTAACAAGGGGAGGCAAAGGCACCACAATGCATCAGAGGACAGTACAAGACCTCTCTCGTCCAGACAGGGACGAAAAGGAAGCACATAACCAGAACGGCCAGTAGTGCATAATGGAAGGAAGTCCTCAAACTTCTGCAAGAAGAAGTTAAACCGAGGACAAAACAGTATGACAGAGTCAAAGCATACAAACGGAGCATGCACAACAGTGGATGTCAAAAATGACATGAGGAGGGACAGATGTCACCATGCAGAGAAATACAGAAGCATGACTACCAGGAGATACATGTATGTGGATGACAGTGATACACATAAGCAGACAGCGTGGACCGTGAGAACTACACCACACATATGCAAAATCCCAATGAAATGTAGCATCAACAGCATATATGCGTCGGCAGAAAGAGACCGGCACACCACCAGGTAGTCAACTGGCCAACCGTACCCGGAGGTAAAGTGGTTAATGGATTCTGGCCAGGTTGGGCACACACATAAGGCGTAGAGGGCGTTTCCATAGTCGAGTCTGCTACTGACGAGGGCCTGGGTGACTGTTCTTCTTGTATCTGTCGGGATCCACCTGTAGATCTTGCGGAGCATGCAGAGGGTGTTGAAGCAGGAGGAGGAGACTGCATTGACTTGCTTGGCCATGGAGAGTGTTGAGTCGAGGATGACTCCCAGGTTGCGTGCGTGGTCGGTGAGTGTCGGGGCTGCCCCCAGTGTCGTAGGCCACCAGGAGTCGTCCCAGGCTGAAGGGTTGGAGCCGAGGATGAGGACCTCCGTCTTGTCCGTGTTCAGCTTTAGTCGGCTGCTCTTCATCCAATCGGCGACAGCCTTCATTCCTTCGTGGAGGTTGGATTTGGCGGTGAGGGAAAGGATCAGTTGAGTGTCGTCGGCGTAGGAGATTATGTTGAGGTTGTGCTGTCGGGCGATGCGTGCGAGCGGGGCCATGTAGATGTTGAACAGTGCACAAGGCAACGTGCAGCAGCGACGTGTCTGGCACACACTCTACGGGCCAATAGCGAAAACCAGACAGGGTCTGAGCCGCGAAAGAAGACCTAAGCACGTCCCAACACCAGAGAATGATAAGTAGACAATACCACAAGAATAGAACGCAGCCAAGCCAGTGGCACAATGTGTACCGCAGGCACCCCGTGACTGTGAACATACCCAGTGCGTACTCACATATTGTGTCCGCATAGAACACAGAAAGAAACCGCTCCGGAGCGGAACAGGACAACATGCCCACAAGGAACACTTGCTTACATCTAAGACAGCCAACATAGGCAAAAAGAGCACAGCGAAAAGGTGAAAAACATGCCGGGGTGAGCCAGGTGTGGGAGAAACCCAACAATACTCTGGAGCAGTCTGCGTCCATAGAGGTAGAAGAGTGCTACGGACCAACTGTAGACCACAACTCATAAGCTCCAGGAGAGAGCCACGCCAATCTTGTGGGTCTCACCAGAGGGGACGTCCTACAACATTAGGAAGAGCGACGAAGGGAGGAGCCTACAGTGTGAACTACAGGACAATCCCCCAGAGGGACAGAAGCTAACCATCCTAAGAAGACTCCGCGGGAGCCTTCAAAGCTTCCTGCACAAGGAAGCACGGCCATACAATAGCCAACGAATACTCCACATAGGGTATGTCTTATCCCCGCAAAAAGCCAGGGACACCTCTTGAGTCTAGTTTGTAGGCAGATGACTCAAAAAGAAATGCAGAAACAGCTGGCTAGCTGTACCAAATAAGGGCAAAAACGGCTGATTAGCCATACAGACCGTCCGGGCAATAACGTCTTGAACCCATAGACGGATACCAGAAAAAACTGTGACAATACTGCAACCAAAATAAAAGTCCGCAACAAGGACTAAAAACCACAGAATTTATAGAAACCCAGACATAAGACTTTAAACGGCTGAGTCAGAATGACTGTCAAAAAGGGAGACCCCATCAAAGGGCAAATCCCGAAGACGCTCCTGAACATTTGCAGGAAAACTGCCATCGCGCAGCCAGGCATGGCGGCGCAGAGCAACTGACCTGGCCATAGCCTCACCCACAGAGTCAGTGGTGTCCATGGCCGACCGAATGGCAAACTGTGCCAGTTCCCGGCCATCATGAAGCAGCCGATCCAGGTCAGCCCGAGGGCCTTCTGGAAGAGATGGAAGGAGACGCTCGACCGAGTCCCAAAGGGTAAAAGTAGCCCGTGCAAACACGCACGACGTGTTCAAGGACCGAAGGGCCGAGCTGGTGGACGCAAAGAAATGGCAGCCACACGACTCCAACCAGCGAGACTCACTAGTGGGAGGAAGTAACGGAGGAGGGGAGGAAGGTAGCGAGGCAGAGGCTGCCTGGACTACCAGCCCTTGAGCCCTAGGATGGAGCGACAAACGGACAGGGTCATCTGGAGCTGGGCGATGACGATGTGCAATAGCACGACCCACAGGGTCTCCAGATGAGGGTCTCGCCCAAATCCAAAGAAGAATATCATATAAGGACCCGCCGAAAGGCAGCAAGGACTCCACCTCCACGTCGCCCTGGTAGAGTAGATCCAACAAGGGATCAGAAGGCAGAGAGACTGAGGGAGGCTGCATCTGTAAGATATCCGCAGCTTTGCGAACCACTATCGCAAACGCTGCACTAGCCTCCTTGGCCATTCTAGGTGGCGACAATAAGCCATCTGTAGGGGATGGTTGTAGGCTAACCCGTCCATCAAAAGGCAAAGGCTCTCCAGCCCGAGGACAACCAAAAGCCTGCCAGTGCCCCATGGGCACCTGCCCTGAGGAGCATTGAAACAACCCTGGGGGTGGTGAACCCACAGGGGCCTCATCCTCCTCCACCAAAAGAGGAACAGCAGAGGACGGCACCGGCGTTGACCGACGTCGAGACGGTGTCGCATCGACGACCACCGAAGAGGCCACGGGGCGGCGTTGATTCGACCTCCACCGAGATGGGAAACTGCGGTGAGGAACGGCATCGACTCAGAGTCAAGCTCCACGCTGCAGCCGCATCTGGCGCCAGCGCAGGGAGCCCCACAGGGCTGTGCAGTGACTCCACAGGAGGACCCGACGTCTGACTTGGATGCCCCTCTGGGCCGTGTCCCGACGTCGCAGCGACACCGGAACCAGGGTCAGGGTACTCGATCGGCGCCGAGGGCGAACCCGCCGGCGAATTCCCGATCTGAGCCCCTACCCCTTCTGTAGGGCCCGAAGGCGCGCCAGGAAGAGGAGGCGACCCAAAGATGGCCTGTAAAGCCCGAGAATAGGCTTGCTTCTGGGATCTAGTTGTCCCAACACCAGGGAATGGTGGGTAGGTGGGGGTGCCCCGGCGTCACATCTATGGGAGGTCGACGACCTCCGTGACTTCTTCTTGTGCTTGCCTGCGTCAGACAAGCGATGTCCGCGGGAACGACTCTGTGACCTGTCCCGAACAGAAGCCCCAGCTCGAGATGGAGACCGGGGACGCGAATCCTCCGAACGGGACATCCGGGCGGACAGCAACTTCATCCGACATTCCCGCAGGGACTTCGGCTACAGATGCCGGCAGGCATCCCACTCCTCGGAGTCGTGGTGCTCTCCCAAGCACCACATGCAGATGTCGTGTGGATCCATCGCCGACATCTGCCGTGTACAGGTTTCACACGACTTGAAGCCCTTAGGCATCGCACACTGTTCCCGGACGCTAAAAGGCGTTGATAAGGCCGGAAAACAAAAACAGGCCAGAGGAACTGCTTCTCCTGGATCCGCGTTGGGACGCAGAAAAGAAGGAAACTGACGTCAGCGCGCCGGTAGGGACTTATATGGCTCCATTGACGTCATATCCGTGGACATCAGGACGGAGCCATGCGACGCCGTCCCCCGGCGCGCAGAGGTACTGCTGAAGATTCTCCGGATCCAGTCTGATGCCTGGGGATATTCTAAATTAAGAATTCTGCGGCTAGATGTCTCTATCAGATTAAAGATATATCAAAATACTTAACTAGTACACCAGCCATCACCTTTCGAAGGGAACAAACTCTTAGACATTCTCCTTTTCCAAGTGACACACAAACACTGCCCAGAACAAATCAAAAAAACAACCTTGACTGACATCAAAGAGTTTTTCAAATGCTCCAACTGTATTTGTTGCCCATATACTTTAGACAAATCATATTCTTTCTTTGATGCTCCAAGACAACATGAGTATACTATACGGGATTTCCTTAACTGCAACACAAAATATTGTATATATATATAATTCTATTTGCATGTCAAAAGATCTATGTGGGCTCCACAAAAAGAGCAGTAAAAGAACACTGGAAGCAGCACCTTAGAGCCTTCATAAAATTGGACCCAAAATTCCCCATGTCTGTTATAGGAAAGTGGGTTCCTGATGCAGTAACCACCCACTTTTTGCCAGATTTCTGATGCACTTTGACTGAGTGTGCCCTGGGTATTCTGGTACCACACCCTTACAGTGCACACATGTTCCGCTGATCACAATTAATATTGTAAAACATTGTACTTATCTATTTATAGAGTTTTATATAGCGCAAACATGACCCAAAAGGGTATCAGAGCGCTTTACAAATTATCAGGAACAAATATGACAATATAACACATGTTCATGAGGGATACAGGAAGTCGCAACGACAAGCTGGTGGAGGAGGACCTATTCGGAGCAGAGCCAAAAGTCTATATATAAGAACAAAGATAGGAAATACAAACATGGTTAGGGAATACAACATTATAATCAGGAACAATGTAGGAAGTCACAAGACCAAGCTGGGGAGGTAATCCCAAAAAGCCTAGGCCGATGAGTCAATATATAGTGGCGTAAAAAGCCAAGTGTGAAGAGGATGCATCAAAACGAAAGCCAAGGGGGAGTTCATAGATTTCTAGTTCAGAACGGATGTATCAGTAGTACTTTCACTTCATTTTTGAAGGATGCGGTTGAGGGATTCAATCTGGTTTCTGGAGGAAAGGAGTTCCAGATTCTTGAAGCAATACATTGGAAGGCACGGTTATAAGTTTTCTTTCTATTACATTTTTTGGGTATCAGCAAAAGGGTGTCGGAACTCCCGGAGGATCTGCAACTGCCTCATAGTGAATAATGTCCTAGCTATCGTAAAGGAAAGTTTCATTCTATTAAGGACACGGAGGCGGCGAGGGTTAGGCTTATTCTCTCTTCGCTTTATTATCCATTATAAAACTCCAGCAGCCATTTTTTGAAAGCACCAAGTCAGTAAAAACTACATTTCCCATGAACAGTAGGGAACTTGATAAACACAGAGTCCATCCAATCATGCTTCAATCCCTTGTATAACATCCTGTGTAGCCTCTCTAGCCTCCACTTTCTTCCTGCGACGGCTGAAAATTGCCACTCTTGCTATTCCTGCTTGTTAGATTCTGTTCCTATAGACAAAGAGATACTTTTTACTTGCCGCGGTAATTGAACCTCAACAGTATCAGTAACAGATGAGTCGACATTATGACATCTATCACAGTATAATCAATTCTTGTGTTCATAACCAGTCATTTATTAAACGTTACATAAACATGTTCTCAGTAACTGGGAAAGGGAGATATTTGTAGAAAAAATCTTAGGGTGGGCTAATCCTCGCCTCCGTGTCCTTAATAGAATTGAAACTTTCCTTTACAATAGCTAGGACATTTTTCATCCTATGGCAGGACCCGGAGGCGAGGATTAGGCTAGTTCAAAGCTTATCCACCACCACGCTTGCCAGAGAGGAACTGGTCTGAAATAAAACGTCTTAAAGGTGGAGTCATTTGACCAATCTGCCGCGTTGAGAATATCCTCAAGGCGAGCACCAAGACAGAAGGCTTTTGAAGCCATAGCCCCTCCCACTGAGTGGGCTCCGAAACGGGAAGTATCAATCCCTGCTTCCTGCATGACCCAACTGACCCATCTGGCAATCGTAGGGGACGAAACCCTTTGTGAGGTTTCGTGAGTGCGATTAGCAATTGTTTCTCCCCATGTGGGCGGAGTTCTTCAGTCATAGCTTCATATGCTTTAATGGTGCGAACTATACACAACTTAGGACACTGTCGCAAGGATGGGTAAGACACAATTATAGAATTACACTTTGTTCTACGAGAAATATGAAACAACACCCCGTCCGGGAGAAAGACTCTACCTGTTATATCTAGGGCCTGGAAGTCCGAGACTCGGCGGCATGATAACAAACACAGCAGCATCGCCAACTTTGCTGACAGTTGCTTCCTGGATAGGTACTTATTGTGAGGCCAGGACTGAAATAAGGATAGAACCTTGTTAACGTCCTATAGAGATGTGTACTTGGGTGCAGGAGGGACAGAGAGCCTGACGCCCTTCAACAATTTCCTGACCAACGGATATTCCCCAACTCGGTGGCCGTCCACTGGCAGATGCCCTGCCGAGATCGCCGATCTATAGGTATTAATGGATCGATACGTGAAGCCTTGAGAGGCCAAGTTTGCCAGAAAATTCACCACGTAGACAATGTCCGCCCCCAAGGGATCAACTTGGCGTTGGTGACACCAACCCAACCATCTTGACCAGGCAGAATTGTATCGCTTGCTCGTATTGTCCGCCCAGGCTTTAGCGAGCAGGGAGGAAGCTTCTGCTGAAAGGCCTGGGACTTTCCAGTGTCGCCTGTAACCCTCCAGGCCATGAGATGGAGCGACCCCGCTAGGACCAGCGGGTGGGGATTGTTCTGGGGATTCTGGAGAAGATCGGGCAGTAGGGGTAGAGGGATTGGAAAATCCCAAGAAAGTTCCATCATTGCTGGAAACCAGGCTTGAGATCTCCAAATAGGGGTTATCACTACTACTTCCGCCCTTTGCCTGCGTACCTGTGCCGTCAATCTGGTTATCATGGCGAAGGGGGGAAAGGCATAAGGTTGCTCCTTCCCCCAATCTTGGAGGAAGGCATCCAGGGCTGTGGCATGCGGGTCCAGTCTCCAACTGCAATACCTGTCGAGTTGGAAGTCCAGCCGGGATGCAAAGAGATCCATGGAAAAAGGACCCCACCTGGCCTGGATCTGCTGAAAGATCTGGGGCTTTAATTTCCTTAAGTTGGCATCTCTCCAATGGCGAGAGTGCCAATCGGCCACTTGGTTGGGCTTTCCCGGGAGATGTTCCGCTGACAGAGAAATCTGGTTGGCTAAACAATACTCCCACAGGGTCCGGGCAAAGTCCGACAATGTCTTCGACTTCGTCCCTCCTAGGTGATTGACGTAGCGGACCGCCGCCACATTGTCCATCTTGAGAAGGACCGAGCATTTCACCTTCTTTTTGGTCCAACAACGGATGGCGAATGACCCTGCCATCAATTCCAGGCAGTTGATATGCAGAGAACGTTCGGTGGAGAACTCCCCACATCGCGCGCCCCATCCGGAGCCGCTGGCGTCTGACTCGATTACAAGGTCGGGCTGGGAGCCGAAAATCACTCTGCCATTCCAGGCCTTCATGTGGGCTAGCCACCAATTCATCTCTTCTTTTGCCTTGATCAAGAGTGGAACCATTTGTGAATATGAAAGGCCTTTCCGGAGATGCTCGATCTTTAAACGTTGCAGAGTCCTGTAATGAAGAGGACCTGGGAATATCGCCTGGATGGAGGACGAGAGGAGTCCCACAATCCGTGCCAATTGGCGGAGCGACACGTGGGATTTGGAGATGGTTCTCCGCAATTTGTGGCGGATTTTGGCCAGTTTCCGAGAGGGCAAACTGA
This sequence comes from Calotriton arnoldi, assembly GCA_963921515.1. NCBI lineage: Eukaryota > Metazoa > Chordata > Amphibia > Caudata > Salamandridae > Calotriton > Calotriton arnoldi. The sequence goes on along the minus strand of CAWUFW010001426.1, from coordinate 2,160,205 downwards.
GGGTCGCCTCGGTCGAATTTACCACGAATCCTAAGAATTCCATTGATTGGGATGGAATCAAGGCTGATTTTCCTTCGTTGACCTCGAAACCTAAAGATTCTAGCAGGTCTATCGTTGTCTGCAAAAGCGTGTAAAGCCGCACCGGGCATTTATCCATATCGTCGAGGCAGATGATAAGTCTTATTCCTCGAGCCCGTAAATGTTCGATGACCAGCCTCATCAGTTTGGTGAAACACCATGGAGCCGATGAGAGACCGAAAGGAAGGGCGGTGAACTCGAATACCTGGGAGTCCCACAAGAACTGCAAGAAGCGTCTGTGCAGGGGAAAAATCGGTACTGCCAGGTAAGCATCCTTCAGGTCCAGGCGGACCATCCAATCGGATACCTGGAGAAGGTCCCGCAGGAGGTGAATCCCCTCCATTTTGAAATGACGGTAGAGTAGCCAGGAATTGGACTCCTTGAGGTTGACGACCGGTCGTTGCCTGCCATCCCTCTTTTCCACCAGGAAAAGGTTGCTGATAAAACCCCGGGGGTGAATCTTTGACCTTACTATTGCCCCTTTTCATAATAGGCTGTCTATTTCCTGACTCACCAATGCTCTCTTCTCAGGTGGAAGGGTTAAAGGAGCGGGCGAACGGGGTTGGGTTGGGGTCCCATAAAATTCGATGTGGAAATCCCCCACCGTTTGCAACACCCATGCGTCTGAGGACAACTTTTCCCAATTCGAATGAAAAGGGGCCAACCGTCCCCCAATGGAAATGCCTGCCGGGTCTTGTACCCTTACCTTGGTTGTTGCTGAAGTTGCCTCTTTGGCCGCCCCTGCCTCCACGGCGGCGGGGGTAAGATTTTGTATGGTAGAAATGACCAAACTTGCCGGGGTCCTGCCACTGACCGCGTCTTGAGTCGCCACCCTTGGAGGCTGCTTGAAAAGGACGACCGGACGAGCGCCCCATACCTCGACCGGCTGCAGCAAAAACACAGGGGGTAAAGATTCTGTTGATTGAGGATTGCACCTTGTCAAGGGAATTAAAGGTACTTACGAATTTCCCTAATTCCTTTATAAACGGGTCTCCAAACAGGTTCCCTTGGGCTTTTGTCCCTGCCTCCCATTTAGATAGTTCTCCCAATTTTGGGTCAATTTTAATGAGGAGTGACCTACGCCTCTCCGCAGAGATTGCCCAGTTTGCATTCCCCAGAAAGATGATGGCCCTTTGTGCCCAGTTGGAAAGCACTTCTGGGGATTTTAGGGAGCCGGAGGCCTTGGCATCCTCCGCCATATCCATAATCTTTGCTAGAGGACCGGCGACGTCCAGGACTTTATCCTGGCACGAACGCCAGGACCAGTCAATGTCCTTTTGGGGTCGCGGACAAACTTGGTGAGGAAAGTGGCCATTTTAGGGTCTATCTCCGGTGTGATAGCCACTTTCCCCTCCAAGGAGGGCCGGGGGCATTATGCCTTAAGACAGTCCCTCACTCCCTTGTCTAGGGGTTTCCTTAGACGGCTGGCCATGTAGGCCGCCACCTTGGGTGCAGGGCACCCCTCCGCGGATCTCGGGTGTAAGAGATCGTCCGGATTCAGCGAATCCCCTTGTGATGCTAGACTGGTGTCTGCAGGGAGGTCTGACCCTCCCAGGGGGTTGGCCGTCGGGCGCCACGGTCTAGAACCGTCCCCGTCCCCATCTGATGTGTTGGGGGAATCATCACCCTCCCCTTGGTCCGCTTGAGGGGGTGTGAGCGGGTCTATCCCTGAGGGACCTGGTGTCTGGGAATCTAGAATAGGCTGGGCATCCAGAAAAGCCTTCTTGAGGCGCGCGAAGGCGCTGAGATCGACTCCGGGGTCATCTGCGCGCTCGCGCTTCTCCAAGCTCTGGGGAGGGATAACTGTTGGAGTAGCCGCCTGACCTGGAAGTAGAGGGGCCAGAGGCCCATTGGAATCTTCCCTTGTTTTGAGGGGTTGCTGGCACTGCGCCTGGAGTGCCACTAGTCTCTTCTCCAGGGGGGCAACCACCTGCGACACCGCTCTGAGGATGGATGCAACCATCACTTCGCAGAACTGGTCGTCTATGGGGAGGTAGGTAACCTCCTCTTCCTCCATGTACTCCCTAGTCTCTTCGTAATCCATGGAGTCTATCTAGGTAAGGGAAAAAGACCTCCCACTGAAACTAGAGGGATAATGGTTGGTAATACCAAATACACCACTGGGACTGCCCCCTGGGTTCTATAGGGGTAATCAAGTGCCTGGGGTGTCCCTTGATCAATAAAACCATACCACGTAGGGTGTTATCCCTTCAGGTATCGGCTCGCAGAAAGAATTAATTCCACTTCGTTCTGTCACTAACGAGCGGAAACCAGCCTAGTTTGCCGACTCGCGTGGAGAAGGGGCTAAAAATAGCTTCACTCACTCAAGCGTTAATCAATAGAGCTTCCCCCGTGTCACTTACCGCAGCCGGAACACTTAGCATGTCAGTCAGAAAAACTGACGTGTTCCGGCTGCCAGGGGGTTGGGGACGCGCAGCGCGCGTAATTCAACAAAGCGCGGGCCCTCTATCATTCATGAAGACCGCACCGCGTGACAATCGAGTCTGAAATGCAGCGGCCGTGTAGGAGTGAGGACTCCCGTGGCGCTAAACAAACAAAGTAAACAATTAGGCTAACACGGGTGACCGCGAAGGAGCGGTTTAGAACTCCTGCTGCGCCCGTAATAAATGTTAAACAAGGAAAATAGTCAAGCACTTATCTGTCCTGCTGCTGGAGCAGCGAAGAAAGAGGAGGCTAGAGAGGCTACACAGGATGTTATACATGGGATTGAAGCATGATTGGATCGAGTGTTTATCAAGTGTTTATCGAGTTCCCTACTGATCATGAGAAATGTAGTTTTAACTGACTTTGTGCTTTCACAAAATGGCTGCTGGAGTTTTATAATGGATAATAAAGCGAAGAGAGAATGAGCCTAATCTTCGCCTCCGGGTCCTGCCATAGAATTTCATTTTTTGCGCAAGGTACAGAGGGGTGTTGAAGTGTTGGCTTTGTGGGTCATGCAGGCAATTTTTTATTGAATCCTGGTCTCATATGGAAACCAGTTCAGCAACTTCAAAGCAGGAGAGATGTGGTTGTTTCATTTGGACCATGTGATGAGCTTTGCAGCCGATTTAAGAGAGGCCCTTAGCGGCACCAGCTTGTAGCTAGGTAGACCACAAAGGGTTGCACTACCATAATACAACCTAGAGATGACTAAAGCTTGAACAGCAGACTTGAAGTCATTGGGGGTAGGAAGGATTTTATTTTCCTTAGAATAAGCATTTCGGTGCTTTGGTGGCAGAGCTGATGTGCTCCTGCTTGTTCACGTTTTTATCTAGTATTATTCCCATGGCTCTCGAGGAGTCTATGATTTGTGGTACGCAGTTTAGAGCGGTTTTGTTTTTGTTTTGGAATCTTCCAAACTACCCAAAAATATTAAACATGAAGGAGACTTATCTGCCCCATGCCTCCGGGATTCATTTATATGGGGCTCAGTAGGTAGCACATGCAGGACATATTTAAGAAGCCCAACTTGTAATTGTGGTACCACCAGATAGCACTTATGCACAAGACGTTTGGTGAATAACCCCGTAAGAATAATGCATGGGAGAGAGAAACGAAGGATCTCTTCTGTCATGACACACAGGATTAAGGAACCTAGAAACTGTTGCCAAAAAGTAAAGAGGTAGAGGTACCTTTAAAGATGAAGAAAAAATGGGGGGATGGCACAGATGCATGGTGTGTAAGAGGCTTTTGTTTTTACACTCACCACTCCATACTCTACAAGCCAGGCACAGCTTAGGGCCTACTTTTCAAACTGGGTATCAGTAACCTATTAGATTTGCATAAGTGAACAAAACAACTATATTGTCCTTGGGTTAAGTTCATCTAAGAGCAATTCTTCATAAGTGAAGCTCAATATTGTGACACCACACACCCATATTTATAATTTCACACTATGTCGTACTATTAGACTCTCCATTCCCCCATTGATGCTTTCAGATCATTGAGTTGTTCACTCATAACATAGTTTACATCACCTGCCTTTATCCCTTTACTACAGTGGACTACATTTACACCACTGATTTTACTCCTCGCTTAATTTTAAAAAAACATTTAAGTGCAGAGATGCAACCTTTGCCTTAGGATCCAACCGACAGCCTGAATTATATCATTGCTGAATAACAAGGCTGCCTAGCCTTGAGTACATTTCATACCTCTTTCTTCCACCACACTACCCCTCCTGCCTCATTATCTAATTCTTGTAAGCTCATTTCCTCCCCTGCTTTCTCCCATAGTCACTCTATTGCTATCTTTCTCGTCCTCCTTGTTTCTCCAGAGTCTTAAAAATGGATGTCAGTGCCCAGCAACAGCAACCACCATCACAAATTAAGCACTGATTTTATGGTTCAAATCACTTTGTTGTGGTTTGAAATAACACATACTCTCAACTATATCCAATGGCTGGTGAGGTAAAACACAGACGAGGTACATTGCTGAATGTTCAGTGTCTTCGAATTGAGCCGAGGAGTCAGTCCAGACTCTTACAGTCTGGATCCATAGAGTGATTTCGAGGAGTCCGGCCCTCCTGTCAGTCTTAGTACACGGAGATAAAAGGGGTAGGTTAGTTCCCGGTAGTCTCTGGCCAAGAATAGAATATAGCACCTTACATCGCATGTGTTTATAACGCCTGCGATTACAAGGGGGTCGTTACAACGACTGCTTTGTTACATCGCAGTACATTACAACGCAAGTCGTTACATCGACTTGCTGTAGGGGGCGCGCTGGACTTAGGAATAGTATAATTTACTATTCCAACTCCAGTGTGCGCAACAGTAGGGAAGGTGTTGGAATAGTAAATTATACTATTCCTTAGGTTAGCGCGCCTCCTACAGCAAGTTGATGTAACGACTTGCGTTGTAATGTACTGCGATGTAACAACGCGGTCGTAGTAACGACTGTGTTGTAATCGCATGCGTTGTAACGCATGCGATGTAATGGCTGTTTCCTCAAGAATTGGATGCATGGTTCCCGCATTTTGAGTTTCTTCAATTTGACAGTGACCTACAGTTTGTGTAGCCAGTCTGAGTGGACAGGTGTAATTTCTGTGCCCCACTTGGATGTAATGACCTGTTGAACAAGTTACTTACCTTTGGTAACGCATTATCTGGTAGAGACTATATCTAGCTGCAGATGCCTTCCCTTTGAATTTCCCAGGTGTCAGGCTGGATCAGGAAACTTTTGCTGAGCAATACCCCTTGCGCGCAATGTCGGGTGGCTCCATTCGGCTCCGCGTGACGTCAGCGGCGTCGTTAGCGTTGGTATTGACGTTGCGGTGCCTATAAAGACGCCACCCAGGCACGCGGACATCAGTTCTTTTATTTTTTTCCATGCCAGAAGCGCAGAGCCACGAAGTAACTGACGTAGTCATGTGCAAAACTAGTGCCCTGAAAAGGGGAGTAACTCTAGCCCTACAATATTAGTCCGCAAAGCGGGGAGGCATATGTGGGGCTGTAAGGAATCTGCAATCAGATAGAGTCTCTACCAGATAATGCGTTACCGAAAGTAAGTAACTTGTTCATCAGATAGAGACTTTTAGCTGCAGATTCCTTACCTTTGAATCAGATACTGGAGCCATACCGTCGCGGCGGTGGGTTGCGGACTCGTATTCTAAACTAAAAAGTCTTGCAGGACTGAACGGGCAAAATGTCCATCCCTGCACACTTGATCATCCAGGCAGTAATGTTTTGCGAATGTGTGTAAAGATGTGTTGGAAAACGAGGCAGTATCTGTGAGGCCTACACAAATAACATGTCACATTTATCCTTCACTGGGAACCAAACACCCTATTGTAGCGCTTGACTCTCAGAGGGTAGTGTTACCACTTTCCCCATTTTCATGTCTGATTCCTAATATCCTTTTCCGTCTTTTATCTGCCTTTTTACCCTGTCCCCTGGTATTGGTTCCAGCAAGTCAGATGGTGAGGGGCGTTTGCTATTTAAGAACCTCCCCTACCTGACACAGGTGCTTGGCTTTACTGTTCCAGCTCGTCAAATCCCCGAGAGGACGCCGGTGCGTGCCTCTCTTTCCTGAGTTCCCAGCTTTGTTTATTCCGGAGAGGGCGCAAGAGTGTGCCTCTCTATCTTTGCCTTGAGCCTTCCCCAGTGCGGCAGGAGCCGCAAACCTTCCCCAGTGCGGCTGGAGCCGCAAGCTTTCCCCAACGCGGCAGGAGCCGCGCGCCTTTAACAAACGCGGCTGAACCCGCGAACATTTCCTCAACACGGCTGGAGCCGCCAAACATTTACTTTCACGCGGCCAGAGCCGCGAGCCTATTTCAAACGCGGCTGAACCCGCGAACATTTCCTCAACGCGGCTGGAGCCGCAAACATTTACTTTCACGCGGCCAGAGCCGCGAGCCTATTTCAAACGCGGCTGAACCCGCGAACATTTCCTCAACGCGGCTGGAGCCGCCAAACATTTACTTTCACGCGGCCAGAGCCGCAAGCCTATTTCAAACGCGGCTGAACCCGCGAACATTTCCTCAACGCGGCTGGAGCCGCCAAACATTTACTTTCACGCGGCCAGAGCCGCGAGCCTCTTTCAAACACGGCAGGAGCCGCCAAACCTTTTTGTTCAAGCGGCTGAAGCAGCGAGCATCTTTTAACGCGGCAGTAACCGCCCAAATATTTCGTGGAGCCGCGAGTGTTTTCAAATCGCGGCAGAAGCCGTGAAAGTTTGTGTTACTGTGGCAGGAGTCTCAAAACATTGTCTACTGCAGCAGAAGCTGTGAGAACAAGCCCCTACTCTGATTGCGAACACAGTCACCTTTCTTTTCCCTTCTCTAGAGGCGCACAGCAGGAGCTGGCAGCACTGCCTCCAACGTCAACTAAAGGTTGCCTTCATTCCTATCATTTGTTTTCTTATGACTGAGTGAGTGACACCAGGAGTTGTCAGCGCTTTGGGTTCAGCCTCAGTGAAACTCATCCTCAGAGCTATCCTTTCTACGTCATCTCCCTGGAGAATATCTAGCTCTTCTGAACCTGTTCCTCTATCTTCAACTGGATTGAGTTGTACGTTACCATGATGTGTTGATCATGGTGAGTGTGTATTTTTTTACTTCTTTGTAGGACAACGACAGTGATAAAAGCGTAATTCCCCCTCCTATTTCTTTTCACCTTTTTACGGTCTTCCTATCGTTTCTGTCTTGCAGACCCACAGTTGTTCCCACCTTCTCGGAGGCTTCCCTGCATACGCTGTCTGCATCCCGTTCAACTGATCACGTCTTTCTTTGCCCACCTGCCTGGCGCCTTCCCTTCACTTCCCAGCACACCAGAATAGGTGTAGATTTCTCCCCTTTCCCCTGGGGATCAATCGTCCATACTGTGGTACTCTGTGTGGAGGATTGGTCTAGAGGTGAGAGGGGTGGCTCTCTTCGTTCCTGCGGTACCTGGTATTCAAGTAAGTGGGGGTTGTAACAGGTAGCGTTGCAGAGCAGTCTAAGGTTTACTCAAGGGAGGTGGTGTAGGCTAGTAATCGCCATTTACCAGTACGCAGAAATAACACTCAATAATTGATTTTCCAGTCCGTTCTTTGCTTTATAAAAGGAAGATTACATTTATTAAACAGACACACTACTCAATACTATGCACCAATTTACAAATATACATAAGCTGTTGGAATTACTTTGTGACATTGCATAACATTTTCACCCCTCCCGCAGGGGGGGTGGCGTCTAGTAGCACCACTCTCATGTATGCACATCATCTTGCCCCCTAATGCAGTGGGTTGACATAACCTGGAGCGAGGGCCTTGCCCACTGGCACCATCCCAGTGGCGACCCTCCCCCTCATCTCAACAAGCATTTAAAATAGGTACACCTGCCCTGGTGACATCTAACCCTGACTGAGTATCTCATACTGACCATACAGTATGCACCTCTACATCTTAGTGGCTAACAGTCTGGGTTGTTCTTCACCTAATGCAGTAGCAAGATTACATGTTTGGGCATCACTTAGAATGACAGTACTCATCATAGTGGATAACAGTTAAAATGCATTGCAATTAAAGCCCCTAAAAGGCATCACAGTTAAAATCACAGAATTAAGCATATACAGCCAGACACCCTAGCAGGAATGTCCAGCAACATAACCCGACGTTGCTTATGGACTCACATTACACATGTATCTCACATTACACATGTGACTTTCAGTCCCTCAAACAAAAATAACCTGGGTAAATGCACTTCTCGTGCAATTGCACCTCTTCACCTCCAGGGAATGCCCTTCTCCAGACATCCCCAGCACAGCCCTCCATACCTTGAGGCAATCCCTAGCACACCCCAAGCAGTAGAACAAACGTTCCAGCCCCGGTATGCTGATGACTGCTGGCTGAGCCCTTGAGGGGTTGTTTCTTTTAAGTCCCCCAGAGACTTGGGGAGGGACTTCTCCTCTTCGTGCTGGGGGAGGCTGCGTTACTCCTGCAGCTCCCCCTGCACCTTGGCACACACCTGGCGGTGACCCCGTCCTCCTGGGGCCAACACACGCAGAAATCGATCCGCTTTTCAGCCTGCAAGGCATTATGGGGAGATTTGCTCCAGCCCGTGCATATTATAGCAGCGGCTCCCCCGCTGCTCCAGGGAGAGCCGCGCTGCACAGCTGGCGGCCTCACGCCGCGTCTTCATGCCGTTGGGGGCCCGGTCCCACCCGGACACCTTGTTGTTAGGTAAGTGCATCCAGCGCGGGGAGCCCACCCCCGGCTGTTCTTTCCTCATCTCGGGGGCCCGGTCCCACCCGGGCACCCCGCGTCACAGGTACGTGGGAGGGCAGCTCGAGGAGCCCACCCCCAGCTGCCCTCGCCGGCTCCCCGACTGGCCAGTACCCTCACGTGCTGCCGCGGGAGCAGGCACCTCTCTTCTAGTCTGCCCGGTGGCCGACACGGAGACTGCTGTCGGTCCGGCTGGACCTTGGGGGAGTGCAACGGCACTCCCCCCACCTTCCCTCACGTCGGGGCCCAGAGATGGGGCCCCGGGCCCCTGGGCCATCTTCACGGGGAGCGCGACGGCGCTCCCCGGCTTCACTTCCTGACTTCGGGGCCCGGAGTTGGGGTCCTGGGCCCCAAGAAAGTCTCCACGGGAAGCGAGACGGCGCTCCCTGCGTCTCTTCTCCCGCGAGGGGGGACGCGAAACGGCACGCCCCCCTCCTCCTCACCACCGTCACCAGGGCCCGGAGTTGGGGGTCCTGGGCCCCAGAACTGTCTTCGAGGGGAGCGCGACGGCGCTCCCCTCCCTCCGGTGTCTTCGGGGGGCCAGGGCGGGCTCCTGGCACCCCCCATGGGGATAATTTCACGGGGAGCGCGCCGGCGCTCCCTGACTTCCTCTTCTTGTGGGGGCAGCCCCCGGGGCCTGACCCACCCCGGGGGCACATCTAGGACCGGCGGCGGAGCCCCACGCGCTTTGTTGTCGGTCCCTTGGAAGGTCAAAGGTCGCCTACCTTCTGGGTGGCGTAGCTCGGCCCCCAGGCGGCCGATCTTCATCATTTTGGCCTCCTCTTGCTCCGGATGTCCAGCTCTACCCTTCTGGAGCACCTCATGGCATCCAAGAGGGTAAACTCAGCAGGGAGCGGTCTTCACTGGCTCCCTGTGCCAGCCTTTCGTCTGGCTCTCCTCCTGGGCCTCTCTTCTCCTTGCGCAGAGGCCCAGGCTTCTGCTCACTGGTCCTGGACTTCCCTCCTGGAGCAATTCTGGATCCTGTGACATTCAGGGGGTTCTTCCTTCCAACTGCCCATGGCGCCAGGCTCCAGCACCTGTCTTCCTCAGCAGACCACACCCCAGAGCGAGCTCCTCTTCCTGTGCAAGCTCTTTTAAAAGAATTTGAAGGGGGCTGGCAGGAAGTCTCTGCTTTCCCTATCAAGCAGCGACACATCACCTCTATGCCCCTGTTCCCTCCTTCCTGCCCAGGCCTCTGGGTTTGTTCAAAATGGCGTCGTCCAGGGGTCTCATGCCCCTTTCCCCCTTGCTGCCTTCTCTCCAGAGCAGCTTGGTGCCTGGCACCAGTTGACAGCTGCTGATGGATAACCGTGTAGCTCCACCCATCTTCTCTCCCTTTTGGAGATGAGACCTTAGCCCTTGGAATGCTTGTCGTGAAGGGCTAAGCCTCTGATGCTACAGCTTGGGGAGGAAGGTCATTAATCCAGCCTGGCAGGGTCCACCCCAGCCAGGCTCTGGTTATGAGCTGAATCAGAGGAATGTGACATTTCTGGATGACCCATAAGCAGTACAGATATAGTTTTGGAATTAACAGAATACTTATTTTCACACAAGTTACAGTGGACTTTAGTGCGTGTCCGGAATTTGTAGGCCCTAGGGAAGTGAAACTATCCCATGGGATCCCCATCCTCATAGGAGAATAATGGAGTGGTCCTTCAGTGAAAACAGTAAAGCACACTGACTTTCCCTTACATGTTTCTTCCCATTGTGTAAAGCCTATTCCATGACACCACCCAGCTCTGCATAATTCCTGCCACACCATTCAATCTGTACCTGCTCCTGGGCTGCGCACGCCAGGAATCTCCCCTGCGCAGCCCCTACACCTGTGCACACGCAGGTACACACGTGTCTGCATGTAACCAGCCCAGTGCCCCTTACTCCGGCTGCAGCGCAGCGGCCTACTCTCACCAGGGGGACACCGGTAAATCCACATGCAGTCTCTTTCATCATGAGGTCACTGTGGGTGAGTCCCAACTTATGAGGCTCTCCCACAGTAAATGCTCAACAATTAGGTGTTCAAAAAGCGAAAAATCTGGGCGGCTTAGATGGTCAGAACCACCTTCTAACACACGCTGCGCCCAGCTGATTCCTACAGGGAAGAATTAGCCACTGTACATGGGTACTCTTCCCGTAGTCAGCGATAACTAGTTATAAGGGGTTCTGACCAGACCCCCCTTACTCACCAGTTATCCGCTCAGACCACCTACTCCTCCCATCGATGAGACCTCCACCCATTACAGGGATCCCAGACTACCCTAAGAACCCTCCGGGCTCTATGTTAGATACCTTTAGGTCACTCACGGTCTACATGGATTCAGCCTAACTAGGCCTACCTTTGCCCTTGGTCACGCAACACTATGCCTACCACCTCTCTGGACAAGGGTACAGTGCCTCAGCACCGATGCGGTCTTCTGGGATAGGTCTACATCCCATCCCCTGGGTCACTAGCTGGTCTCCCTTCCGGAGATTGTTCCAACCAGTACCCTCTCTCCTTTTGGTCCTTGCACCCTAAAGATGCAACCTCTCTGGACCCTCACCCTCAGCCTCAGCCTGCCGCTGGGGTCATTCAGCTGCCACCACCCTTTCGGGATGACTGTCTTCCCTAAAGAAAGCACAGCCACTCGTACTTTTCCCACACAGAAAAGCACCTTTGGACACTGGCCTGGCACCCTGATAGGACCTCAGACCGGCCTCATTACCACCCTGGCAGTGTCAGGGAGGAACACTGAGGGTGCCTCGTCAGACATCCTACAGCTCATTCCCCCCGTCAGTAGCTCCACACGGAAACTATCCCGGGAACCTAGACCCCTTCCTTGTTCTCCGCTGCGAGAACAGGGCCTATGCACCCTTCCCTCCGAGAGGCGCGCTTTCCTCCCGGAGTACCCTTAGAGAGCCCGTGGGCCCCGAGTTAGCTACACCAAGGCCCACCACTCAGAGCTCTCCTCGGTCTCCCTGCAGCGCCTTGGGAGACCATCCAGGGACCCTCATGATCCCTGGGGGGCCGGCACCACCCCTTCCTGAAGCGCAGGGTCCCTTCACTTAAGATAGGCCCCACCTGCCTTCAGGGTGGTACCACCACACTCAGCCAGGGACCCTTAAGATCCCGGCTAGGCCTGCACCACCCTCCTCTGAAGCACAGGGTCCCTTCACCTAAGATGGGCCCCACCTGTCTTCAGGGCGGTACTACCTCCATCAGCCAGGGACCCTCAAGATCCCGGCTTGGCCTGCACCACCCTCCTCTGAAGCACAGGGTCCCTTCACTTAAGATGGGCCCCACCTGTCTTCAGGGTGGTACTACCAGGCAGAAGTCCACCTCCTGCATCGAGCTAGGGGAACACCCCCATGTTCCTGGTGTCCAACCCCCACAGGACCTATCTGACTGGTCACCGGCTAGGCATCGCCCCAGCCACCACCTCAGGTTCACAACACCAGCTCCAGAATGACATCCTGTTGCTTCCTTGGGTAACCACCTACCCGACCCTGACACCTCAGGGTCCACCACTAACCCTTCACCTGGAATCTAGGGAGCACATCACCCCCACTCAGATCTCCACTGGGTCAGTTACCTATCCCACCTAGTGTACCTAGGGGCTACCACTACACACCCTTGCTCGAGAACTACTCTCCTTTGGGGCCACCCACTACCATGGGCCACCCCTGGGTTGCTCACCTTCCCCACCAGATAACCTGGGGGGCCTGCCGGACACACAACTCTACCACACCCTCCTCCCACCGGGGGAAAAGTTTCTTGGGGTCCCCCACCATGGGAACCCCTGGGGTGTTACTACCCGGGGTTAAGACACCTCCTGCCCCACCCTTCCAATGGTTTTGGCCTGCGCCAATGGCAAGAAAACTTTCAGCGGGGGAAAGATATCTGGGGCTCCTTCTGTGGAAACCCTCCCTGCCCTTAAAAAGCGCAGGAATCTCCCAGGACCCCCTACCTCTCCTGTCCCCCCAAAGTCCGATCCACCCCTACACCCCCATCTGTGATGTAGGTATCAGTTGCTGTCCCTATCTCTTGAGAAGACACCCTCCTCATGCAGATGTAGTGTGTGTGTAGTGTTAGGGTTCAAATGTGTACAATATGGCTTAGAACACTTGTATGCAATCATTTCCTGGAAAGCACCATCCCGCTATCACATGATAATCAACATAACTCAGTCATATCAATACAGTTTACATTTAAACCATAATATCTTCACATGACATATATGTGCGCTGGGCTTTCCTTTCCCATACTTTTAGTTCACATAACCAAACCTTTGAACCCTTCTCAGAGCCTTGTGCTCTCCCATTTGCTCATTACTGCATAGGTAATGTGTGGCAAAACTGGACTTATCAAATGCTATAAATGCGTACCAGAATGGGATATTATGTTTCCCGCCGCTAGCCACCAATGTTGGAAAACGAGGCAGTATCGGTGAGGCCTGCACAAATAACATGTCACATTTATCCTTCACAGGGAACCAAACACCCTATTGTAGCGCTTGACTCTCAGAGGGTAGCGTTGCAGAGCAGTCTAAGGCTTACTCAAGGGAGGTGGTGTAGGCTAGTAATCGCCATTTACCAGTACGCAGAAATAACACAATAATTGACTGTCCAGTCTGTACTTTGCTTTATAAAAGGAAGAGTACATTTATTAAACACACACACTACTCAATACTGTGCACCAATTTGCAAATATACATAAGCTGCTGGAATTACTTTGTGACATTGCATAACATTTCCACCCCTCCTGCAGGGGGGTGGGGTCTAGTACCACCAATCCCATGTATGCACATCATCTTGCCCCCTAATGCAGTGGGTTGACATAACCTGGAGCGAGGGCCTTGCCCACTGGCCATCCCAGTGGCGACCACTGTAGGAAGGTGGAATCTGACTGCATGGTTACCCCCACTTTTTTCCTGGTGTTTTGCTGGTTTTCGACTTAGTCTGACTGGGATCCTGCTATTCAGGACCCCAGAATATCTGCTTTCTCCCTAAATTGGTTGTTCATGTACTTTAGGTACACTCCAGATTGGATTCTGGGGTACCCTTGTAAGTCCTTAGTATATGGTATACTATGTACCCAGGGCATAGGTACCCCAGAGGCCTCCCAGGGGCTGCAGCATGTATTATGCCACCCCTGAGAGACCATTTAAAACGACATACGAAGTCTGCTACTGCAGCCTGTGTAAGGTGGTGCATGCACCCCTTACTTAGATATAGGTTCACTATATCTATCCTAATCACTGCACATATAAACCTATCAGTCACCCCTATGGCAGGCCCTATCAATCCTGAAGGCAGGGTGCTGGGTTTTATGTGAGAGGGTGCCCATGCATGAGCAGAGCCCCTCTGCAGCCTTCGGAACCTATTCTCTGGGGTTGTTTGTGATGCAGCCAACCATATATACTTAAGTGCATTATAACCTCGCGGTAAATGCTAACTTTAAAACGGCTGCATGGAAACATGTCGTGTTTGGTGTCAAACACCTTGGAATCATAGCTCCACACCAGTAACTGGTGTGGGAGGTATGATTCCACCCTCCTAGAGGGAGAAATATGACAACACCGGTACACCCGGTACCAGCTTTCTTGACCCTGGCATCACAAAATGGATGCTGCGAGCCACAGACACGAGTCTGCCCTCCTGCTGCTGGACAAAACTCCGGCAGGGGAAGGTTTGACAATAGGTTTCCTGTCACAGGGAGGTGTGACCACCTCCCAGATAGGCTTTAGTGTATTGGGGCTGGGTGGGTGCACTCTCAGAGTGCTTTGATGTTTGCACTGGGGGCACATTTGGTGTCCCTGTGCATAGTCCAGCTCAAACCGGGTGCAGGAGCCATTTGCTCCTGCTCTGGCACGAAACTGGACAAAGGACATGGGTGTAGCCACCCCTCTGTCCTGACCCTCCCATAGGTGGGTCCCCAGAGTTTGTCCCACCCCTTCCTTGGGTATAAAATAGGAACCCCTGACTACAGGACTCTGGACTAAACTCTGCTACAGAAACCAAGTACTTCGACGATCTGCACAACGCTGGATGACTGAAGAATCTCCCTTGGAGTAAAGGAGTTACTCCCCTGCTGAGCAGGCACCTAAAACGCATCTGACCGGTTTGCATCTCCGAAGCTCCTGAAGGACTCCGAAGATTTCTGCAATACAGGAGGTGGGTTCCCGTGGTCTTTGAGGCTGATCTGCGCTCTCAGCAATTCTGAGGCCCGTATCCCTCGTGGGGACCGTGCAACCCGAACCCCTGGGCACCGTGTACATTTGCAGCAGCATATGCTTTTTGGCGACCCCTGAGGCTGTGCTCTGGGCTACGTGTAGTCCTGACCCCGAGCAGTAATTCCACCGAAGATTTCCGGCCTACACTCCACGAGTGTTCCGTGGGCTGGTATTTAGTGATTCAGCTCGAGGTCCCATCGCGATCCCTGGTCCGTTGGCCTGTGGGTCCCTAAGAAGAGCAACTTTAACTTTCAGTGGGCTTCCCTGGTTGCTCCAGACGTGCCCTGACTCTCCATCGCTTGGAGAGTCCCCAGGACTCTGCTGGTCCTCACAGAAGCATCTTTCCTCTGACCGCGTGGGTTGCAGTGGCCAAGGCTTGTTGGTGTTCACTCCGGACACTGACCCCCCAGCACTCGACATCCTTCCTGGGACAGCTCGAATCCGGACTTTGGTCGTCGTAGACGTCTCCTGGTCCCCGTGGCTGCAGAGTCAAGCTTCACCTCTTCTCACCTGAAGCACCAGACATCGGTGGGCATTCGATTGCTCCGCTCCTGGTCACGTGAAGTGACCCAGACTTTGTCCCCTCTGCTTTCAGGTTCTTCTCATCTCCGATCCAGGCTTGGATCACACCGGACACTTTTCTTCTCCACGGCAGCAGTACTTTTTCGCATCACGCCATTGAAAACGACGAGGGTTTTTGACACCACTTGACCCCTATGCACCCGGCTCCTCTGGGATAGGTACCTCGGTACACTCAAGGGTGCTGGCCTTAGAACCTTCTATGTTTAGCTGAGTTTGCTTAAAGTCCTCTCCTAAGTGTCCTTAATCTTTAAATTTCCAACCGCGACTTTCCCATAGAGTTGTACGGAGCTCGCGTCTGTGTTCCCACACTGCACCCGTCCTCCGTGGGTCCCCTGTGTCACTACCTTGGGTGGTTCCTTGGGTTCCCAGCGATTCTACGTGCTCTAGGCACTGTGTCTAGTCAAGTCGTGGTTGTTATACCACTTTCTTAGTATATGGTTTGGTCTCCCCCTGGAGCCCACTGTGTATTGTGCTATTTACTGTTGTTCTAGTGATTTAATATTGTGTGCCTTGTTCTCTAATCTTATAAAGAGGTTAGTAGAGAGTGTTTAGTAATAAATACATATATTTTATATATACCTTGTGTGGTTCTCCTTTCATTTGGTCATTCAGGAGGTTATAGACTGGTAAAACAAGCTGCTTTACATTCCTTCGAGACTTAGCCAGAAGGCTGCTCTCCATAGCTACCACTAGGATAGCTTTCAATAAAGGTTGTCTTTAACCTAATCATCAATAAAGGTCGTTTGGACTGGTGCAAGGTGCCAACTTTAATTAGTGGACAGCATATACCAGGCCAACTTCTCACAACCACCCCCTCATCTCAACAAGCATTTAAAATAGGTACACTTGCCCTGGTGACATCTAACCCTGACTGAGCATCTCATACTGACCATACAGTATGCACCGCTACATCTTAGTGGCTAACAGTCTGGGTTGTTCTTCAGCTAATGCAGTAGCAAGATTACATGTTTGGGCATCACTTAGAATGACAGTACTCATCATAGAGGATAACAGTTAAAATGCATTGCAATTAAAGCCCCTAAAAGGCATCACAGTTAAAATCACAGGATTAAACATATACAGCCAGACACCCTAGCAGGAATGTCCAGCAACATAACCCCACTTTGCTTATGGATTCACATTACACATGTACTTCCCATTACACATGTGACTTTCAGTCCCTCAAACAGAAATAACCTGGGTAAATGCACTTCTCGTGCAATTGCACCTCTTCACCTCCAGGTGATGCCCTTTTCCAGACATCCGCAGCACAGTCCTCCGTACCTTGAGACAGTCCCTAGTGCACCCCCAAGCTGTAGAACAAACGTTCCAGCCCAAGGATGCTGATGACTGCTGGCTGAGCCCTTGAGGGGTTGTTTCTTTTAAGTCCCCCAGAGACTTAGGGAGGGACTTCTCCTCTTCGTGCTGGGGGAGGCTGCGTTGCTCCTGTAGCTCCCCCTGCACCTTGGCACACACCTGGCGGTGACCCCGTCCTCCTAGGGCCACCACACGCAGAAAACGATCCGCTTTTCCTTGCAGGCCGGTCCGGGCCTGCAAGGCATTATGGGGCGATTCGCTCCAGCCCGTGCATATTATAGCAGCGGCTCCCCCGCTGCTCCGGGGAGAGCCGCGCTGCACAGCTGGCGTCCTCACGCCGTGTCTTCATGCCGTTGGGGGCCCGGTCCCACCCGGACCTCTTGTTAGGTGAGTGCATCCAGCGCGGATAGCCCACCCCCGGCTGCTCCTTCCACATCTCGGGGGCCTGGGCACCCTGCGTCACAGGTACGTGGGAGGGCAGCTCGAGGAGCTGCCCTCGCCAGCTCCCCGACTGGCCAGCACCCTCGCGTGCTGCCGCGGGAGCGGGCACCTCTCTTCTGGTCTGCCCCCTGGCAGACACGGAGACTGCTGCAGGTCCGGCTGGACCTCGGTGGAGTGCAACGGCACTCCCCCCGTCTTCCCTCACGTCGGGGCCCGGAGATGGGGTCCCGGGCCCCAAGGCCATCTTCACGGGGAGCGCGACAGCACTCCCCGGCTTGACTTCCTGACTTCAGGGCCCGGAGTTGGGGTCCCAGGCCCCAGGAAAGTCTTCACGGGGAGCGCGACGGCGCTCTCCTCCCTCCGGTGTCTTCGGGGGGCCAGGGCGGGCTCCTGGCACCCCCATGGAGATAATTTCACGGGAGCGCGCCGGCGCTCCTGACTTCCTCTTCTTGTGGGGGCAGCCCCGGGGGCCTGAGCCCACCCGGGGTCACATCTAGGACCGGCGGCGGAGCCCCACGCGCTTTGTTGTCGGTCCCTTGGCAGGTCAAAGGTCGCCTACCTTCTGGGTGGCGTAGCTCGGCCCCCAGGCGGCCGATCTTCATCATTTTGGCCTCCTCTTGCTCCGGATGACCAGCTCTACCCTTCTGGAGCACTTTCCTTCACCCTCCTGGCATCCAAGAGGGTAAACTCAGCAGGGAGCGGTCTTCACTGGCTCTCCTCCTGGGCCTCTCTTCTCCTTGCGCAGAGGCCCAGGCTTCTGCTCACTGGTCCTGGACTTCCCTCCTGGAGCAATTCTGGATCCTGTGACATTCAGGGGGTTCTTCCTTCCAACTGCCCATGGCGCCAGGATCAAGCACCAGTCTTCCTCAGCAGACCACACCCCAGAACGAGCTCCTCTTCCTGTGCAAGCTCTTTTAAAAGAATTTGGAGGGGGCTGGCAGGAAGTCTCTGCTTTCCCTATCAAGCAGCGACACATCACCTCTATGCCCCTGTTCCCTCCTTCCTGCCCAGGCCTCTGGGTTAGTTCAAAATGGCGTCGTCCAGGGGTCTCATGCCCCTTCCCCCCTTGCTGCCTTCTCTCCAGAGCAGCTTGGTGCCTGGCACCAGTTGACAGCTGCTGATGGATAACCGTGTAGCTCCACCCATCTTCTCTCCCTTTTGGAGAGGAGACCTTAGCCCTTGGAATGCTTGTCGTGAAGGGCTAGGCCTCTGATGCTACAGCTTGGGGAGGAAGGTCATTAATCTAGCCTGGCAGGGTCCGCCCCAGCCAGGCTCTGGTTATGAGCTGAATCAGAGGAATATGACATTTCTGGATGACCCATAAGCAGTACAGATATGGTTTTGGAATTAACAGAATATTTATTTTCACACAAGTTACAGTGGACTTTAGTGCGTGTCTGGAATTTGTAGGCCCTAGGGAAGTGAAACTATCCCATGTGATACCCATCCTCATAGGAGAATAATGGAGTGGTCCTTCAGTGTAAACCGTAAAGCACACTGACTTTCCCTTACATGTTTCTTTCCATTGTAAAAAGCCTATTCCATGACACCACCCAGCTCTGCATAATTCCTGCCACACCATTCAATCTGTACCTGCTCCTGGGCTGCGCAGCCCCAGGAATCTCCCCTGCGCAGCCCCACACATGTGCACACGCAGGTACACACGTGTCTGCATGTAACCAGCCCGGTGCCCCTTACTCCGGCTGCAGCGCAGCGGCCTACTCTCACCAGAGGGACACCGGTAAAATCCACATGCAGTCTCTTTCATCATGAGTTCACTGTGGGTGAGTCCCAACTTATGAGGCTCTCCCACAGTAAAAGCTCAACAATTAGGTGTTCAAAAAGTGAAAAATACGGGCGGCTTAGATGGTCAGAACCACCTTCTAACAAGATGCCCCGTTGCTGCCTGACCGATGTCTTGAATTGGGACACCCCGAGCCCAGGCCATAGTCGCAGCCTTTCCTCTGGTGGAATGGGCCCTTAATCCCTCAGGGGGCTGCTTCTTTGCCTAGGCATAACAGATCTTGATGCAGAGAACGACCCAGCATGAGCTGGTCCTTTTCTGCACTGCCCTTCCCTTTTTTGATCCTACGTACCCCACAAAGAATTGGTCATTCACCCAGAACTCTTTTGTGGGGTCAAGGTAGAAAGACAACGCTCTTTTTGGGTCCAGTCGGTGGAGACGCTCCTCTTCCTTAGAGGAATGCAGGGGAGAAAAGAAGGTGGGAAAAGTGATGGACTGACCCGAATGGGGTCACAACCTTTGGAAAAAACGATGCCTTGGTGCGAAGCACCACCTTGTCCAGAAAGGACATAAAATAAGGAGGCAAACAAGATAACGCCTGCAACTCATTCAGCCTCCGGGCAGATGTACTCGCCACTAAGAAGGCTGTTTTGATGGTCAACAGCCGGAGGGGATAATTGTGCAAAGGCTCAAAAGGAGCACACATGAGATAGGTAAGGAGCAAATTAAGGTCTCACTGTGGCATAACAAAGGGCGTGGGTGGAAATAAGTGAGCCAGCCCTTCTAGAAATGTATTTACAATAGGAGACTTGAAGAGAGAGGGCTGGTCTGGCAGCTGCAAAAAAGCAGAAGGAGCAGAAAGGTATCCCTTGAGAGTTCCCAAGGCAGAGGCCTGCTGGGCAAGGGTTAGAATGAACAAAAGGATAGTAGAAAGAGAAGCAGAAATTGGGTCAATGGACCTTTCTGTACAGAATAATACAAATTTCTGCCAACGGCAGGCGTATACCGTCTTAGTGGAGGGCCGCCTGGCAGCCAGAATAACATTACAGACTTCGGAAGGAAGGTCAAAAGCTATCAACTGTCGCCGCTCAATCTCCACACATGGAGGCACAGAGTTGACAGGTTCGGGTGGCGAACCCTCTTCTGCTGCTGCGACAGAAGATCCTCCCGAAGCGGCAGAATGATCTGAGGATCGATACTCATTCTCAGAAGCTCTGGATACCAGACTCTCCTTGCCCAGTCCAGAGCCACAAGAATGACTTGGGCCCGGTCGCTCCTGATCTTCTTCAGAACCCAGGCAGGAGTGGTATGGGCAGAAAGGCGTACAACAGGCCTGAGCTCCACATGCAACAAAAAGCGCCGGCGAGCAATAGTCGTCTTGGAAACTCCAGCGTGCAGTACCGCTGACACTGCACGTTCTCTCCGGAGGTGACCAAATCTAACCAAGGTTCTCCCCACTGCTGAAAGAGAGCTTGTGCCACCTCCGACTGGAGGCGCCACTCGTGATCGGCTAGGCATCGACGGCTGAGTTTGTCCGCCCTGGTGGTCAGAGAACCTGCCAGGTGTTGAACCAACAGGGTTATGCCCTGCTGTTCCAGCCATGTCCAAAGACGAAGAGCCTCTCAACAAAGGGTCCACGACCCCACCCCGCCCTGTTTGTTGCAGTACCACATTGTGGTGGTGTTGTCTGTGAACACCTGCACTAACTTCCCCTTGACAGAGGGAAGAAATGCTTTCAATGCCAACCGAATCGCTCGGAGCTCCAACAAATTTATGTGGAGCCCCGTCTCCACCGAAGACCAGTGTCCCCTGATCTCCACCTATCCCAGGTGGCCGCCGCATCCCAGAAGTGAAGCATCTGTCACAACTGTGAGATCTGGTTGGGGAAGGGAGAGAAGTCTGCCGTTGAACCAATCGCGGTTCGTTAACCACCACTGCAGATCTTTGCAATTCCATCTGAAATCTGAACCACGTCAGTGAGATTTCCCTGATGCTGTGCCCATTGGAACTTCAAGTCCCACTGCAGCGCCCACATACGCCACCTGGCGTGTCTTACCAACAGAATGCAGGAGGCCATGAGGTCCAACAGCTTCAGAGTCTGTCTCACCGAAATCCAGGATAGCGGCTAAAATATCGGAATCATAGCCTGAATATCCTGGACTCGCTGCTCGGGAGGATAAGCCCGAAACTGCACTGTGTCTAGAACAGCTCCGATGAAAGGGAGTGACTGAGAAGGAGTCAGGTGTGACTTCGGCATGTTTATAGAGAACCCCAGTGAATGTAGAAGGTTTGCCGTGGTCTGAAGGTGGGAGACGAAAGCCTGGGGCGAGGATGCCTTCAACAGCCAGTCGTCGAGGTAGAGGAAGACTGACACCCCTAACCTGCGCAGATGAGCTGCAAACACTGCCATCACCTTGGTGAACACCCGAGGGGCACTGGTAAGGCCGAAGGGGAGCACGGTAAACTGAATGTGCTTGTGGCCTACCTTGAACCGCAGGCTCATGGGAATGTGAAAAGCACGTGTCCTGCAGGTCCAAAGCTACCATCCAGTCTTCTTGGTCTAGGGCAGAAAAGACCTGAGCCAGAGTGAGCATTTGGAATTTCTCCTTTTTGAGGAAGAGATTGACGAAGATCCAAAATGGGCCGAAGCCCCTTGTTCTTCTTCAGAATCAGAAAGTAGCGGGAATAACCGCCACTGCCTACTTCTGAAACTGGGACCCTTTCTATAGCTCCCTTGGCCAAGAGAGCCGTAACTTCCTCTTGGAGCAACTTTAAATGATCCTCCGTCAGCCGTTCCTGATTTGGCGGAATAGGAGGAGGAAAAGAAAGAAAAAGTGGAGAATAGCCCTCCTGGACTATCTGCAAGACCCACTAGTCCGATGTTATGGATTTCCAATGGGGGAGATGATGACGAATTCTCCCACCAACTGGAGTAGTGTGGTCCTGCAGAATCAGCTTAGGAGTGCTTGGAGGCTGCGCTGCTGGGGGCAGTGTGGTCAACCGACTTCTGGCCTCCATTCCGAGATCGGAATGCACTTCGTCCACGTCCTCGCATGGTTTGTGCAGTCTGTGTGGGACGGTGGCTGGGAAAGGGCTGACGCAGCTGGAAACCCCTTCCATTGCCACGAAAGGGGTGAAAGGAAGGCTTGCCACGGGGGGGGGTGGAGGAGAGGCCCAAGGATCGGGCCGTAGCTCGAGAGTCCTTGAACCTGACCAGGGCCGAGTCTGCCTTTTCCCCAAACAGGCGGGTTCCATCAAAGGGCATGTCCATCAAATTGGCTTGGACATCGCCAGAGAAGCCAGTTGTTTAAAGCCAGGTGTGGCACCTCAAGGCCACCATCGTTAAAATCGATCTGCCCAGCAAATCGGTCGTATCTAGGCCACACTGTATGGTGAATTTTGCTGCATCTCTCCCATCCTTGACAGCTTAGGAGAGCACAGCCCAGGCCTCCTCCGGGACTTGTGGCAGCACTTACGCAACCGTCTCCCAAAGGGAATGGGAGAAATTGCCCAATAAGCACGCAGTATTCACCGACCGCAATGCTAGGCTGGAGGAAGAAAGCAACTTCTTCCCGAATGAATACAGCCTCTTGGATTCTCTATCCAGAGGAGCAGAAGGGAATGCGCCTTGGGATGTAGAGGCCTACACCACAAAACTCTCTGGAGTGGGGTGTTGGATGAGGAATTTTGGGTCGCCCTGAGCTGGGCGATGGCAGCGTGCAATCGTCCTAGTCACAGGGGCTAGGTTTAGACCATGTTCCCAGAAGGACGTCTGTAAGTGCCTCATTAAAGGGCAACAGGGGTTCGGGAGTGGAAGCCCCAGGTTGAAGCACCTCAGTCAGGAGATTAGTCCTGACCTGTACCGAGGGCAGCTCCAGTCCAAGGACCTCGGCAGCCCTCTTAACCACCATGGCATAGGATGCCCCCTTCTCCGTAGCCACTGTTGGCGGAGACAGTATGCCAGTATCTGGAGAAGTATCCAGTCCACTGGCCTCCCCAAGTTACCCATACCAGTCTAAATTCTCCTCAGAGACTTCCTGGGTTTCAAGAGGGTCCCCAGACCCTCCCACTCCTCTCCTGAGCCTAGCACATCCTCAAAGTGCTCAGGCGACGACATAGAAACCTCTGGGTTCTGTAGACTTTGGAATTGGCATCGAGCAACGTCGTTCCGGCTCCGTGTCGTTGGGCATGAGGATGGGGCTTGCACCTCCGACGGGCGTCGGTGACGTCGCAGGCACCGACTTCGAATCCGACACCGGGCAAGGTCGCGATGGCACGACCGGCATCGAACTGGATCCGGTATTAGATCCCTGAGGCCCCACCGGCACCGTGGCCAGAGCCGACGGCGTCAAACCCAATGGGGCCCCATCCGACCTAGCGGGGCCCGAAGGCTCACCAGCAGGGTTGTTCCGCTCAAATATGCGGCACATGGCCTCATAAAACTATTATTTGGGCGGGAGTCGCTGCGGCTCCTGGAAAGGGGGGGAGACACAAAGTCGACTCTGGCTCCGCGGAACCGTGCCTAGAGCGTCGGTACTCCTTACCTCTCGACGACGGACGCCAGTTGAGGTGAAGATGAAGTCTGCTTGGACTTCTTCTTCTTCTTATGCCTCTTCCCAGAGTGTCCCGAGGACCTCGAATGGGAGGAAGAGGGCTTAGGGTTTTGGGAGTGGTCCCGCGACCTCCTCTTCTTCGATCGGGACCGTGACCTCCTCGGAGACTCGCTGGACGGTGTCGACTGCCGGGCCGCGAGTAACTTCATCACCTGCTCCCTCAAGGTCTTTAGAGCCATTGCCCGACAGTCCGAACACGACTTCGTATCGTGGTTGCGCTCGAGACACCAAAGACATACGCGTGGGGATCGGTGACCAACATCATGCGGGAACAAGCCCCGCACGGCTTGAAACCTGATTTCCTTGAAGACATCCCTCGCACACAAAGTCGGAAAAAAGTCAAAAATGTCAACAAAAGTTGAGATAAAGCCTGCCAAAAAGCAACAGAGAGGTAGCTCTTCCCGGATCTTAACTGGCATGGAAAGAAAAGAACTGACGCCCGTGCGCCTGGGGTGCCTATATAGGCACTACGCTATCATAACCGACGCGAACGACGTCACGCAGAGCCGAACAGAGCCACCCGACGTCGCGCGCAAGGAGTATTGCTCAGCAAAAGTTTCCGGATCCAGCCTGATGCCTGGGAAATTCAAAGGTAAGGAATCTGCAGCTAGAAGTCTCTAT
Organism: Calotriton arnoldi; assembly: GCA_963921515.1. Classification (NCBI taxonomy): domain Eukaryota; kingdom Metazoa; phylum Chordata; class Amphibia; order Caudata; family Salamandridae; genus Calotriton; species Calotriton arnoldi. Next base: position 2,135,900 of record CAWUFW010001426.1, on the reverse strand, counting down.
CAGATTGGAGGCACAAAAAGCCATGGTCATTGCATTTTCCCTATCAGAGCAGAGTGAGATCAGCTGGTTTGGTAGTCTCATCAGGACATAGCTGGGGAAGCGGGGGATATCCGTTGCAAGCATGTTGTAGATGTCTTTTAACACCTCCTCCCAATAGCTTTTTAGTCTGTGGCAACGCCACAGCAGGTGAGTAAGTTTGCCTACTTGGCCGTAGTTCTGCCAGCAACGATCTGTGCTATTGGGTTTCCATTTTGCTAGTCTGGCTGGGGTATTCTACCAGTAGTGAGTAGTCTTAAACAGAGACTCTTTGCCAGTAGCACTGTGGGAGGGGGTACGGGTTCTGTGAAGGATACTGGACAATTCCTTGGGCGTGAAAGTGCGTTCCAACTCAGTCTCCCATCGTCTTTAAGCTGGTGATTTACTGGAGTCTGTGGGTTTGTTCAAGAAGTTGCTCGAGAATTCATTTTTCTTATTTCCTGAGTGGTCTACTGGCATGCGGATGGATTATAGGTTGGGTAACCCAATGTTTGATTGCTGTGTAGCGTCAGTGTTTAATAACGGGGATGACTTGGTTTTACTAAATTTGCGGGAAGAGTAGTACCCCTGTGTGCTCTAAGAGGTTGCAGATGCATTTGAGGTGGACTGGTTACCTAGTGTAAAACTCTGTCGGATCAAGCAGGAGGGATACAGGGTTTCCTATGATGGCTGTGAGACGGGAGATGGGAGTGGACAGGCCCTTTGCTATTATCTCCCAGGCACCTATCGTCGCGGCGAGATGTAGACCCCAAAAGGGCAGTGTTTTTTAAGAAGCCAGGAAATTTTCTAGATATGTATCCCTGCTATGGATTGGTTGATGAAGCACCAATGTTTTTTCTGTAAGCGGCCTATTCAATTCAACCACATATCTAAATTGCACTGCTAAGTAGCAGTAAGTAAGGGGGGGAATACCTAGGGAATCCCTAAGCCTTCATTTGCTATAGATAAGTAGGCTTGCTTTCTGGCCATTCTTGGGTTCTTGCTGTACCAAATATAGGACTCTATCATGTGTTGGAGTCTGCTTAGCAGCTGAAGGAGTTGCTGAATAGGGAGGGTCTGCATGATGCACAATATGATGGGTAGTAGTGCCATTTTTACAGCTCCAATTTTGCCTACCCATTAGAGGCCTCCAGCTCTGAAGATCTTTTTGTGCGGGGCTATGAGGTCTGCATAATTACATTCTATTGCCTCCTGCAGGAATGGGAGTATTGTGCGCCCCAGATAAGAAACCCCCTTACTCGCCCACAGGAAGGGGAAGAGGTGTTGCATTTGGGCCTGGTCATTCGTTGTATGGTTAGACCAAGGGTGTATGTTGTTTGAATATTCACTTTGAAGGAGGAGACCTCTCTGAATAAGTCTAGTTTGTTCATTAAAGCTGGGAACGAGGACTGAGGCTGGGTCAGGTCGAACATGACATCATTGGCATAGCGAGGTATTTTATGTTCCTGAGTGCCAGAAGTGCTGCCTGTGATCAGTGTTGCCATCCACATCCAATCTGCCAACGGTTCCACATAAAGAGCAAAAAGGAGAGGGGATGGGGGCATCCTTGGTGGATGCCCTGGCTATCACAAAAGGCTGGGAGGTTAGTTTATTAACACTCACTTGGGCGTTTGGGTCAGCATAGCTATTCCAAACCCACTTCAGGAACCACTTCCCTAGTCACACATTTTCCGTGGAGTCAGAGAAATGACCAGTGCACTCGGTCAAATACCTTTTCGGCATCAATTGGCAGGCCGTAACTCAGGGGTACGTGACCGAGCAGTATTGTCAATGAGATGGGGAGGCGCTTGGTGCTGTCACTTCAACCCAGTTCTGGGATGTCTATATGAATTTAGACGGGACGCCAAAATGCCAGTGAAGAGCTTGGCGTCGACGTTTAACAGGAATATTGGTCAGTATGATGAACATAGAGTAGGGTCTTTCCCAGGTTTGGGTATCACAGTGATTACTGCCTCCTGCATTCCGTTAGGGAGGATGCCGGTCTCACCATATGAGTTATATAGGCAGGCAAGGACAGGAGCTAGTTGGGGGACAGAACAGTTTATAGAAGACAGGGGTAAAGTCATCTGTCCCAGGGGCCTTGCCGGGCTGCAGTCGGGATATGGTGGCTAGGACCTCGCCTGCAGGCGAGTGGTGTGTGTAAAGGAGAGGAAGTTTTGGATCTCTTCTGGATCTATCTCTTCCACTGCATAGAGGGAGGCGAAGAAGCGCCAAACGGCTTGGGTGATTTCCACATTGCAGTGTGTCATATGGCCTTCTGGATCTCTTATGAATTTGGGCTCTCAGTTTGTGAGCAAGCAGGTGTCCAACCTTTATGCCTCCTGCATAACATTTTTGTTTGGTGCGAAGGAGTGCGTCTTCAGATACATTCCAGTCTAAAGCTGCATTATGGCAAGGATTAGTTGCCAACACATCATGTGGGCATCTGATCGTTTATGGGCCTCCTCTAAGTTTCTCACGTGGTGTTCTAGTTCTGCGCGTTTATCCATCTCACTTTTTGAGCTTCACGGAGATGGCCTACTGTGTTCCTCTTTTTACTGCCTTTAGTGTTTATCAGACCAAAGAAATGGGGGAATTTGGTGTGTTGTTGATTTGGAGAAAATGTTGGATGGCTTCTTGGACCTCTGTTTCAGTGGTACATATGTTAGTAATTTACCATTAAATCATGTGGGGCGGCAATGTCAGGTCCTCGGAAGGTTATGGTGATAGGGGCCTGATTGGACAGCGCTACCACCTCCAGGTCAGGCCGACCTGTGGCTGCCAAAATGCATGGGGACACTAAGAAATAGTCGATCCGGGCATAAGTCTGGTGTGAGGCAGAGAAAAAGGTGTATCCCCTGGATGAGGGGTGTATAGCTAACCAGGCGTCCGTCAACCCCACATCTTTCAACCTTTGGAGCTCTGTGCAGGCTGTAAAGGCCCCAGATTGATCTAAACTTTGGACCGATCTGTCTATTGAGGTGTTTTGGACGAGGTTAAAGCCCTTTCATCACCCATGTCTGTATCTGGTGATGTGGCGACGAGGCCTAGGGCACCAGGGAGTAACTGCTTCTGATGGTCATTGGGTGCATATAGCGTGGCAAGGGTGAAAGTGCAGGCTTCATGGAAATGCGTAGGAAGAGGAGTCTCCCTGGTATTTGTTCCTGGAAGTAGCCAGTAGTATCGTAACTCCATGTATCTTGCTGGGTCCAGAGAAGATACACTGCTTATCAAGCAATCGCCACCGCAATCGGCCACCTGTCTCTTTTTCTAGGAGATGTATCTCTTTTAGAAAGGCGACAAACAGTTAGAGTCTCTTAGTATGGACGGGAGTTCCGGTCGCTTCATTGGGGAGTTGAGGCCTCCAACATTGGGGCTCATAATCTTAACCAACAGGAGGCTGTAGGTGTGGCTGATATGTATGGGGCCTGGGAATGATCACCTGATCAGTGTGGAGTGGAACGTATGTCAGCTCCGAAAGGCTTTAAGTTCATCAGTGGATGGGACCTCTGGGGTGGAAGGGATAAAGCCACAGGGGAAAATAACCACTCCCTCAACGGGAGTCCTAAATGGGTTTAGTGCTGGGATCGTGGCAGCAGGACAGCAGGACGAGGTGGTTTATGAGCAAGGTGTGTGATGGTCCCTCCAACCCGGTTCTATGGTGTGAAGAGATATGATGATGGCATCAGCCTACCTGCGAGTCCAATATCTTGGCTGTGGCACCTGGATGCTCTGTCCCCTGGGTGCACCCAGTATGTTCGTATCTTTTGGTGATCATGGTGGTAACAATTCAGAAGTCTGCTCCTTGTTGGTGTCCTGACTTTGGAGTTGCTATAATAACGCCATCGTTCTTGGCGGCTTTCGTTGAGAGTTAGTCTGAGGGTGCCTCTTCCTTTAGGGCATTGGTTCCTCCTTCCAAGCGTCCTATGTTTCGGAAGGTCTTGGGTTTGTGTTTTTACTATGCCTTATCCTGTGGGCTCACAGCCCCAAGATGGAGCTGGCTTTCTCCATGGTGCGCACTGCACATGTTTCTTTCTCCCATACAAAAATCAGGTAAAAGGGGAGTCCTCATTTGTATTTGATCCCTTGTTTGCATACAAACGTGGCCGCTGCTTTAAAGGAGTGGCACCACTGAAGCGTGAGGTGAGATCGACTTTGACAGAGCCACACTTTTGTGCCTTTGAACAATAATGGCCCCTGGACCACTGCCGCCACCATTATAGCCTCTTTTATGCGATAGTTATGGATGCAGGTAAGGATATCATATGGTTGACCTGGTGTACAGAATGGGCAGTCTGCTCTGTGAGTACGGTCTAGGATAATCTCTTTCTCGACCAAATCTGGCAGCACCTGGCTGAACAGATGGATGACAGCCCTCCAGGTCGCCAGAGTCTGCCTGGAGTGGGGCCCCTTTAATCCTTATTTTCGAACTGCAGGACCTTTCCTCTAGCAAGATGGAGATAGAGGTCTGCGTTCTGCTCTCGTAGCTCCAAAAATTAGTTTCTATGGATCTCCAGCTCCTCCTTCCTCACGTCCCTGCTTGTTTCTAGAGTTGGCCCACATTCGGCAACCTTCGCCACATCTTTTCTGTCTTTAATGTCTATGGCAACATCTCCCCAAAGTGCAGCAATGTCCTCTATACGTTTGCCAAAGAGTGCTTCAGAGACTGTTCGGGGCATGGGTATCCTCGTAATCTGAATTTGTGTCTTGGTTAGCTGGGGCCGAAGAGTCCTCGGTGTTCCTGTTCCTCAGGTGATCGGGCTTTTTCGAAGCAGCTTTTGTTAGCAAGTCCTTCCATGTGGAGTCTTTCTTAGCTCGGTGGGCAGCCATGGTGTTGTGTGGAGATGTGCCCTATTCAGTGGCAGCTGGTGACATCTGAAAGTGGTGAGGCGTAAAATTTGCGGCACAGTGCAAAGCGGCGAGCGAGCGTAGCGAGCGAGCCTGAACAACCTAAGGGGGGCTCGGGTAGGTTCTCCCCCAAGAATTTTTTTTAAAAAGAGCGGGCAAATGGTGCATTTTTAAGCAAATTTGACAAAGCAAGAAGGTTTATAAAGCAATTCAACTGTTCGTCTGCATTAGGAGCCACAAAGCTGTAAAAGTTTACTTATTTTACAAAAGTATTTATTCTGCTTTTTTTCAAAAGCACTAGATAGAATAAAGAGCACATTAACATGAACAAATACTTATACACAAAAAACTAAAACCTCAAATAGAAAGTAAAGGACAAAAAAGCATATTCTGCTTCTGCATAGCCACAGCCTATGCATGGCAAATTAATTGTTTACCTACCATCGCAGCCTTTCGTAAAGGCCTCCCTGCTCTTTGGATCAGAGCTACTCCGCTCTGGCGCAGTATACTGTCTTAGTGTCTTTGCTGCAGATCAGGGCCTGATCTGCAGGAAAGACACTAAGACAGTATGCAATTTGCGTTCAAAACCGAACCCTGACACACTGCCTGCCTCCACAGTAGCTGGTTACTTGACCACCCTAACATCTTTGAGAAGGGCCTTTCACTTCTGGGAATTCTGTGGGTGCTATACATTGACCCAGGTTTACTGCCACAGAGGATGGGTGGGCTGGTCATTTGATCTGAGGGCTATGTAAAACCGGATGAAAGAACCCTGAAACCTGGGTCAATGCATAGCACCCACAGAATTCCCAGAAGTGAAAGGCCCTTCTCTTTGAATGACACTTGGGTTAAATTCCTTTTCTCCCACTTGCTTTCGAATGTCCGCTTTTAATTTTTACGATATTGCATTTCAAATGTATTCTTGGGCTGATTGTTTGGGAACTGTACTCGTGTACAGACTATCTCCCACTAACTCTCAATTATCTGTTTTAATTCTAGCTAGGTTGCATCTCGAATGTACTCCTGCTGTAATCCTTTGGTAACTGTTCTACTGTAAAGCGCCCTGATGCCTCTGGGCCATGTTCGCACTATATGACATCATGAAGATTACATTAATGTATAAAATGGAGTGCTGTTCGAATGCAGCATAAGCCTCAGGGTTCTCTCACCCGGTTTTACAGAGTCCTCAGATCAAATGACCAGCCCACCCACCCTCTGTGGCACATTGACAAGAACCATAAAATGACACCAGCTACTTTTATAGCAGTTGCAACTCTTCTAACTGAAGAACGCAGGGATGTTAGGCCACAGACTGAGTGACATTAACAGAGAAAGGCAATTCACCCCGTTGGGCGGTCAGCAGACAGAGGAATTTGATGCCTGAGAAGACACTTTGAATCCCAGCTGGCCAGAGTGAAACGAGTGCTATTAACTTGCTTGATAGTATTTGAAAATGTGGAACTGTCCTATGAGGTGCTGTATAAAATGTATTGTAAATTGAACATACTCACATTTTCAACCAAAAATTGGTATTTACAGTTCTTCTCCACTAGCTATTACTTGAAGTGGAATTGGATAGCAGCAAAACAGTGGAAGCTCATTCTGGTACGTGATATCCTTTTATATTCCTAATATGCACATATATGGTATACCCTCTCCCACTTTGATGCATAGGGGCCCAAGACGTGAAGTGATAAAAACACTATAAACTATGGAGCACAAAGCCATTTCCAAAGCAGCAACAGAGCTCCGCTGCGGGCAAACGGAAAGCCGATTTTATTTCAGCCCTTCAGACCTTCTCTCCTCCCCCATGCCCCTGATGGATGCGTGATTTTTATTCCCACAGATCTCTCGAGTAAATGAAAAATTAATTTGCACACACGCTGAGAATTCTCTGACAGTGTGCTTTGCACCTCTTGACACACGGTATGTATCACACGCGGGAGGAAAAGAATATGCAGTAATTGGTCCTGTACATAAAAACAAGTTGCCTACGCATGCAGGCAGTCGCGGCCGGCATGATGCAGGGGGGGGGGGAGGGGTTTTATTTGAATTATATTTAAAAAAAAAAATAATAAATAATAACTTACCTTAGCCGCCCAATCCGGTCCCTTGTCGTCTCTGCTCCTCGCAGCCGCAGGAAGCAAGCAGGCAGCCTCCCTCCCCTCCCCAAAGCCAAACACAATGCTGCAATGGCAACGTTGTGATTGGCTGGGACGCCGACCGCACAGGCGTCCATGGGGAGGCCATTTTCTCCATGCAGGCTGCATGCAGCCTGCATGCAGCCTGCATGGAGAAAACGGGAGAGTGTGCATGACTGGTTTGGTCAGCCCTGGAGCCGACCAAAGAGTCAACGCCCAAAACATTGGGCAAGCCACGCCTCCCCTGCCTGGATTAGGACCGCCCACCGGCCTGCCCCCAACCAAACCCTTCTTCTGCTTTCTCGCAGTGCGAGAGCAGTAACATAAAATGGTATACCATTTTATGTTACTGCTTCTCGCACTGCGGCTGCAAGTGGAGCGGCAGCTCCTCCGCCCACGTGGAGGAGCCACCCCTGGCCCTGTTCATGAAGTGTTGGGATCGGAAAGCGGGGGAGTCGGAGCTGCGAGGCCTGGGAGGCTCTCGTGTGTTCGAGGTCCGCAGGGCGCCGGGGTGAGGGAAGTGTAACTGTAGTTACTGTGTCAGTGATCACCGTCACCAGGCGATCCTTGGCGCATTCCCTTTCTGTGGCTTCGCCTCGCATTTTCCGGTCGCCCCAGCGTAGCTTATCTCCCACACACCAGGTGTCATCTAGTTCACATTGTCGGGCTGCTGCCTGTTTCTAAGCCATTGGGGGCCTTCCTGGAAAATGGTTAAGAGGTAGCTTGGTGAAACGGTCCAGGGGCGGCAGTAGCAGTATCTCTGCGAAACTGCAGCGACAAAAGCTCTCTTGGGTGGAGCCTGTAGATGGCTCCAAGTAGGCTGGCCCGGCTTTCCTTCTCCATGGGCCGCCAAGTAGGTAGAAGAGGCATGGGCAGCGGGACTAGCCATTGGTGGCCCAAATGGGTTTTGCACCAGTCGGCTGTCTCTCTGGCTCACCAGCGTTCCTCGCGGCAGGCGTCATCTCAGGTCGAGGTCGGGATGCCGCACGGCCACTTTATCTCCAATGTTCTCCATGGGGCCCGGGTCTGTGCTGTTGGGCCTCCCCTGTCTGATTTCTTCTCCGTGCGGCAGCCGACCAGCTTGCAGGAGAACAAACCTTCAGACAGCTGGTGTGGATCCCACATACCCTCCTCAGTGCCACGGCCTCATTCTGACATGGGCCACGGATTTGGGGGGGGTGGTAGTCTTCATGCAGGATGGCCCTCACTCCTCTCCTGATAGCTGGCAATCCAGCGGGTCAGGAGGGAGAAGTTAACACAGCCGCCGGGATTTGAAATTTGCTGCGCCAAGCTTGACGCTACATCAGTCCACCACACAGTCCCCGTGGTGGGCAATTTCCTAAGCTGAGTCCCAGATCGTGCGGTCGTATGTACTTCCCTGTGCTCCAGGACCACTCCAATGAACTCCTCTTGTGGTACTGAATCTGTCTCTGGGGGAGAGACCACTCAAGATGCGGCCGATACCAGTGGGTGGCATGCTTGGGCGGAGGAGCTCTGTGGAAATGCTCCTATCGGGCCGCCATTTTGGCCAACTGAGCACTGACTTTATGATCACTGCTGTACTGTGCTAGTGCCTATCTCATTTCTTACCCCTCTATCATAGTTAAAAAAGGTTCCCAATTAGTAGTTTGCATAAAGGAAAGCTTCTGAAAGATACATAGAAATGGAATTTTGAAATCCTGTCAAATTTTCACCAGAATCTAATGTCACACTTGTGTCTGAATCTGAGAACTGCATAACTAAACAACTCCTCAATACATTGACATCACACTGTACAACATATAACATTCTACAAGTTACTTACTGAGCTAGCTTCAGAAACAGTGGGATGCCAGTGTCTTTTACATGCACAAGTAATAAAAAAGATGGGTTTCATACCTGGTTGCGGAGGGTATCCCTTCATTCCTGGAAAAAACATGCCATGTTAGTAAAAATAATACAGACAATTGGATGAACAATGTGTGCAACTGGTAAGGAACTGTGTATGATATATGAGGGCTTGTGTCGTAGAGGGAAGACTGGAACACACCGGAACATGGCAATATATAATTTTCTTTGCAAGAATGCAGCTAAAGTTGAGGTTGTGTAAATAATGCGACCTATTGAACGAGTTACTTACCTTCGGTAACGATGTATCTGGTAGAGACACAGTCTAGCCGCAGATTCCTTAACTTAGAATATCCCCAGGCGTCAGACTGGATCCAGAGAATTTTTTGCAGCAGCACCTCTGCGCGCCTTGGGGCGGCGCCACATGGCTCCGCCCTGACGTCGTCCACAGACATGACGTCAGTGGAGCCATACAAGTCCCTCCCGGCGCGCTGATGTCAGTTTTCTTCGGAGAAACTTTTCCGCGCCACAACGCGGAGCCACCACCAAAAACTGTGAGAGTATGGGAACAGTGTGCGAAAAAAGATGAAAAATCAGTGAAACAAAAAACAAAAAGAATCAAATGGTGAGAACCATCACCATAATTGACAGTGACAAGCACTGTATACTGAAAGCAATTGAAGGGAAAAAGTAGAGCACCGCTCTGAAAGAGCTGAGCACCGCTCTGAGAAACAGCCCCGCAAAAGCGAAGACTATGCCCTCCCCCGAGGCAAAATGACATATGAAAAGAATGTCAAAGCAGACGATCTACCAAAGGTCGGCAACACCAGGAATGTCGTATCCCCTGTAAGAGATCTATGGACTGAGGCACAGTCAAATAGAACCCCAAAGCAATTGACTGTAGTAGAGTCAAGAGACAAGAGACCCCAGAGCAATGGAGAAGGTGGGAGGGAGGGAAGAAGAACAGTAGTAGGCCCCACACTGTAAGAACCAGGGTGTAGGGATGTAAAAGGATACATGAACCCGCCGCCCAATCACGAGAATGGGTGGAGAAGAACAAGTAAAACAGAATGAATCATCCTACCGAGGAGGGAGGTGAAAGATGCCACCCCGTAGGAAGATAAAAGCCACCCGGAAGGAGGCGAGTGCATAAAACACAACCTGAAAAGGTCCTCACAGAGCGGGGAGGATGGGCGGGCGTTAAGAAATCTGCTAGGACTGTGTCTCTACCAGATACATCGTTACCGAAGGTAAGTAACTCGTTCATCTGATAGAGACATCTAGCTGCAGATTCCTTAACTTAGAATAGATACCAAAGCCATACCCCATAGGAGGCGGGTCTGTGACTAAACCCCACCAAGGTCCCAAGAGAACCCAGTCGTCAACAAGTTGACTAAACACAGTGGGGGTAGCAATGCCAGCGTGGCCAACACCAGACCAGTAAGCTCTGTAAAGAGCGGAAAACAATGGGAGGCAAAGGCATCACAAGCCGCCCAGGGACGGCATGAAAACCCTCTCGTTTGTACAGGGTTTGAAAGGGAGCACAGAACCAGAATGTCAGTGCGGAATGTAGAGAGGACAAGACGGTATGACCGAGTCAGAGCATACAGGTTGAGCATGCACAGTGGAAAGCGTACCAGCTAGGAAACTTTGGACAGCAGTGGTAGGATGCTGACCATGTCCAGGAAGAGCCTGTGCTACCAGGGACACAAGACCTGCCATTGCGCAATCGCCGCTTCACAAAATGACATGTGAGAGGGAGGACATCAACAAGCAGAATGACATATAACCATGACTACAATAAGAGACATGCATGCGGGAGACAGAAGTACACATGGGCAGACTGCGTGTACCGCTAGAACCACGCCACGTAAAAGGAAATGCACAATGGAACGCAGTGAGAACAGCCCAGATGCGAAAGATGCATCATCAGGTAGACAACCGACGAAAGGGAGCCGGCAAGCTGGACACACACAGAAGGCTTGCTCCCATGAGAAGGCAGAGAGCAAGACCACGGACACCGCAGCAAGGAAACCCTAGTATGCATGACCCCTGGTTGTGTGTAGAGCGCAGGACAGAATATACATCAAGAAAGGACACAGCCGTGAAGGATGCGTTTCAAAAAAGAACCCAAGAGCGCACCAGAGGTACCAACAGCTATGTTGCAGCAGAACCGGACAGAGCAATGTCCAGACCCGTAAGCGACAACGGCCACCCGGCAGGGAGGAGCCACAGTCCCCCGTGAGACAGACTGGGAGACTGAGCAGTACTCGAAAGAGTCAGTACTAAACGGACATAGAGTAACAGGAAATTGTAAAGAGATGTACATACAAGACCACACAAGACAGTGAGTGTCCTGAAGAGAACAATTCTACAGAGAGCAGCAGTAGCAGGGGAAGAGGAAACTCCTGCGTGGGAAGTGCCCATGGAGTAGGGCACAAGGCAATGTACAGTATTGGCGTACGTGGCGAGGATGCCACCGTCTACAGACAAAGTCCAGACAGGACTGAACTACGAAAAAGTACTACCTATCCCGGAGAGAGGAAAGTAGAAATCAGTCATCGCAGGAGCGTAAGAAAAGCGTCAGCCCACTGTGGCAGCGAACATACTAGGGAGCATCCACCTGACGCGCATAGAACACAGAACAACCGTGCCGCGTCAGCCCTGCGTGCCTGAGAGCCGCACCACAAGGCTCCGCCTTGAGGTCGTTCATGGCCAGGACGAACTGTGCCGGAACGGAACAGGACAAGGTGGTCCAAGGGACAGTGGCTGACGATAAGGGCAGCCAACATAGACAAGGAGGGCGAAGCTGAAATGACACTCCTGGAAGAGGCAGGCGAGGCAGAAACCTCAAGAAAGTGAGCATCTACAGATGCAGGGGAGTGCTACGGACCAACCGCAGACCCCAACGGATAGGCAATAGAGCGAGGCCAACCGGTGGACCGCAAGAAGGAAAAGGAAGGGTCCACAACAGTGGAAAAAGACCACAGACTCATCCGCAGGACAACCCCTTTGAAGAAGACTCCACAGGAGCCTATCAAGCCTTCTGAGCAATGGACCTGGCCATCGCCCGACCCACAGAGTCAGTGGTGTCCAGAGCCGACCGAATGGTAAATTGTACCATTTCTCGGCCATCATGAAGGAGACGATCCAGGTCAGCACGGGGACCCTCTGGAAGAGAGGGAAGAAGACGCTCGACCGAGTCCCAAAGGGCAAAAGTAGCCCGTGCAAACACGCAAGACGTGTTCAGAGCACGGATGCCCGAACTAGGGGACGCAAAAATATGGCGGCCACATGTCTCCAACCAACGAGACTCTCTAGTGGGAGGAAGGCTGCGAGGCGAAAGCCGCTTGGACCACCCGGCCGTGAGCCCTAGGATGAAGGGACAAACAGACAGGGTCACCTGGAGCCGGGCGATGCCGACGTGCGATGGCCCGATCCACAGGGTCTCCCAAGGAGGGCCGTGCACACGTGCCAAGAAGGGTGTCAAATAACGACCTGCCAAAAGGCAGCAAGGGCTCCACCTCCACAGCATCCTGGTGGAGGAGATCCAATAATGGATCAGAAGGCAAGGAGACTGAGGGGAGTTGCAGGTGTAAAATAGATGTAGCCCTGCGAACAGCCCTCGCAAATGCCACGCTAGCCTCTGTAGCCATTCTAGGTGGCAATAACAAACCATCTGTAGGGGACGGTTGAAGGCTAACGCGTCCCCCAGAAAGGAGAGGCGCCGCAGCCGGAGGCCGAGCAAAGGGCCACTGGCCAGGGTGCAGCGGAGCCGGAGAGCGTCGAAACAACCCTGGGTGCTCCGGGTCCTCATCCTCTTCGAACAGAGGAACAACAGGGACCGGCGCCCCCAGGGCCTGGCATCGGACCGGCGTCGACTCGCCCTCCACTGAGGCCTGCGGGGAGGAAGGATGTCGACAAGGAGTCGAGCTCCGTGCTGCAGCCGCATCCAACGTCGGCGCAGGGAGCCCCAAAGGGCTATGCGGAGACGGGGCAGAAGGGCTCGACGTCTGACTGGGATGCCCCTCCGGGCCGTGTCCCGACGTCGCAGCGACTCTGGAACCGGAGTCGAGGCACTCGGCCAGCGCCGGAACCCGCCGGCGAGGACCCGACCTGAGTCCCTACCCCCTCTGTGGGGCCTGAGGGCGCGCCAGGGAGAGGAGGTGACCCAAAGATGGAGTGAAGAGCCTTGGAATAGGCTTCCATCTGGGCCTGAGTCGCCCCAACGCCCGGAAAGGGTGGGTATAAGGGGACCGACTCCTGGGCGCCCGCGCAGGACCGGGAGCAGCGGGCCCCGTCGTCACGTTTATGTGAAGTCGACGACCTCCGTGACTTGTGCTTGTGCTTACCTGCGGCAGGCGAACGACGTCCGCGGGAACGACTCCGTGACCGGACCCGAACAGGAGCCCCAGCTCGAGATGGAGATCGGTGGCGCGAAGGCTCTGAGCGGGACATGCGGGTGGTCAACAACTTCATCCGGCGCTCCCGCAGGGACTTCGGCTTCATCTGCCGGCAGGCGTCGCACTCCTCGGAGTCGTGGTGCTCTCCTAGGCACCACATACAGATCGCGTGCGGATCCGTCGCTGACATCTGCCGCGTACAGGTCTCACACGCCTTGAAACCAAAAGGCATCGCACACCGTTCCCGGACGCCGAAGGCGTCGAGAAGGCCTGAAACAACAGGCCAGAGGAACCGCTTACTCCTGGATCCGCGTTGGGACGCGGAAAAGAAGGAAACTGACGTCAGTGCGCCGGGAGGGACTTATATGGCTCCACTGACGTCATGTCTGTGGACAACGTCAGGGCGGAGCCATGCAGCGCAACCCCCGGCGCGCAGAGGTGCTGCTGCAAAAAATTCTCCGGATCCAGTCTGACGCCTGGGGATATTCTAAGTTAAGGAATCTGCGGCTAGATGTCTCTATCAGATACCTTTTGACTACAACCCCCTACTTAGATGTGACACTTTCAAACATACAGAAGGTGAGGTTGCAGGAGTTCAAATCCATTCCATTCTCCTTCATTGTACAAGTTATTGCAGTGCAGGGCAATAATACATTTCCCGTACTTTTAAAGAATTACCAGGAAGAGCTCAAAATAGCCCTTGATTATGGCACGCCCGAGCTATGGCAGCATCATCTATACTTGGCTAATGAAAAAATTATGCAGTAGGTTCCAAAAGCTCCATATCAGGTTTTCAGAAAGTGCCTTCATTTGAGACCACATAAAAACAGAAACTACTCCACTGGTTCCCCATGGATGCAAATGTCAGGTTCAAAGATCTTTGTACTGTACACAAAGTCTATCGGGCTATGCTCTATATATATAAAGAAACTAGGATCACACTATGAATTAAGTGAGACTCTACACTCAACGACTGCACACAATGATCTATAAGACTCTGGGAGTCAAAGTCCCTTCCTTCACTGATTTGAAATTTAACTCTCTTCTTTACACAATGTACATCTTCTGACCCAGCCATAGTGCTGCCAAGTAACTGAAAGGCAACAGGCAGCACTTTGTAAACTGCCTTAATAAACATAGAGCTTTGCTCTAAAATACATGATTAAAGTGCACTACAAAGTATATTAGTATCGTGCATGAAAGTCAAAAACTGAATGTAGCATTGATCAATGCACTTAAATGAAGTTTACAGTACAGAAATGGTCAGTGTGCACTAGAAAAGAGAGTTCTACAATGAAATGTAAAGTAGAGCATTAGAAAATACAGCATTGGTTTGAGCACAAATCATTGTGCTGTAGTATGAAGCACTGAGCCTTCAAATGTAATATATCGCATAGCACCATAATAGTGTGAGGTCACTGGTAGGATAGAAGTGAGGGAAACTAGAGACCAAAATATAGCTGAGCTCCACATTCCTCCTATCAATATCAATCAAAATCCTGCTTGTGAGCAGGAGAGAAGAAACTCGGGTCTAAACAATCGTATTTGTGAAAATCGAAAACTTCTTATAACTAGGAGCCTAACATACATACATGCAAGTCCTGGATAGGTGGTCAAAATGTGCACCAACATTTTGCAACCTTCATGTAATTCTGCAATGTGATCTGTGTACTAATAGGGTGCATCACTAAATTCCCATTTCCAGGAGGCTGCAAAATAAGCTAATGTATATTATTAATCAAACAACAATTTGCATTAATATACGGTAGACATTTTTTTAAACAGCAAACCATGTCATTTAAAGGAACAAGGGCTGCTTTACAAAATAAATGTTGGGTGTTCTTTCACCTGATCTTTAGCAGGCGACACTCTCTCGGACTGATCTCTGTTTTATGACTTTTATATTGAGCTGTATAATACTCTGTTCTGCTATTTCATGGTTTGCATTTTATTCTGAGCTTCATGCTTTTATATCACAAATAATTAACTGACAGACTCGTTGCCACTGATTTTGCTTTCTTTATTGCTTTTAAACATTTAATAAACCTTCATGGTTTTCATTTTAATTCTTGCCAGTCTTCATTGTGAAACCTAATGTGCTTTACATTTAACTTGGACATCTTATTTGATATTGAATTTACATGTTGACCAAGTCCACTTGTGGAGCATCAAAATCCTTAGGAGATTAACAAAGTTACCGGTTTATCATTAGTACCCAAGATTGAAGATCATTGTAAAAACACTACATCACTACCATATGTAAGACGTCCACACAAGCAAACCCATTATCGGTGAAAATTGTGATTACAGATTCTGCAGCCTGAATTTCATACACTCATAATTTCAATATAAATCAAATATACGACGTTGAGAAGCATGGCAGATGTTGCCAATTAAGCATTATTCACCAGCTCAAATGGGAGTCTCACAAACAAACCCATTTGAATTGTAATGCTCTTGTGTAAAGTGAAGACTAAAGACTAGCTACCAAAAATAAACAATAAAAAACAACATCATTCTAAGAGTAACCTCACTTTGACTCTCACATCTGAAAAATCTAAACGCTTGGAAAAACATATTTCACAACGCACCACCACTAACAAACGTACCTTGAAAACGGGACAACAGATAAAAACGTGCAGAGAAAAGCGTGATTATGAGCACATGCAAAATCCAATATGGAGGGCACCGATGGACATTACACACAAAGGAACGGACTATTCAAAGGAGAAGTAATCCCCTTTATAGGCAGCAGTGGCAGCTGGTGATCTTTGAAAGTGGTGGAACATATTACCGGCCAGGAGTTCACCCCATTTCTTTTTTTAGTTGCCGCACTCATACTCACTCCCCTCACATTTAATCTCTTTCCCCTCACTCTAACTCACATTCTCTCACTAGCTCATTCTCACCCATAATCACTCCCACTTACTATTACTCACACACAAACGTACGCATGCTCACTGGTTATCCTCACTTACTTAGCAAAACCAAAGGGGATGATGGACGGAGTGTTGAACATTGCAAGCACTCACCACCAGTCAACTGATCTGGGTTTAATCCATCATCATTCTTTAGCTCACTCCGCCACCCCAGTTCAGACATGGCCATATGCAAATCAGTCTGATCCTGTGCCTCATGTGAACAGTCCAGCCCGAACTGCCAAGCCATGTCTTCCCTGGACCGGAAACAAGCATCCTGGGACCGGTTTCGGGTTCATAACCCTCATCAGCCAGGCTATCTTGAATCCAGTGGCAAAGTGAGCAAGGGACCCACGTCTGGGCATACCCTGCCAACTTAGGGCGAACTTAGCAAAACCAAAGGGGATGATGGACGGAGTGTTGAACATTGCAAGCACTCACCCCCAGTCAACTGATGCATATGGCCATGTCTGAACTGGGGTGGCGGAGTGAGCTAAAGAATGATGATGGATTAAACCCAGATCAGTTGACTGGGGGTGAGTGCTTGCAATGTTCATTCCAAAAACTGTGGGTTGGCCCTATGACCTGCACATCCATTTACAATAGTTTTTGACTATATCATTCAATAAAAACATTTCTTTCGGGTGCTCCCATGGTGTCACAATACCCACCCACCAGGGTATGCTTACACTAGTACTGCAAACAGCCTAGAACAATATTCAACCAAAATACACCAAAGCACACCAAATGGTTGTGACTGTTATCCAAAACTTAAAAAATCGGTATAAGAGTGCAGCCACACTGTGTATATCAATTCGCCATAGATTAATATCCTTTTAATAGTAGTCCACAAAGAGTCTTGAATCAAGTCCTTTTGTTTATTTTATTTCATATTCTTTAAGCACGAAGAACAGTAGCAGCCGACGTACGTTTCGCCCCCCTGGGCTTTCTCAAGGCTCTGATGTGAAGATTGGATTCATTTTCATAAAGTTATATGCAAAGAGTTGATTGACTACCCTCACTGCTGAAATGTCCCGAGTGAATATACTGGGTGAGACGTAAATCAACACTGACGATGTTGTTAGCTTCTTAGCGAATGTATTTATCTCCTCTCAAACAAATAATATTAATCACCATAACGTTAAAGCTCTGTATTTCAGACCTTGATAAGTCCTCTCTCAGTCTCTCTGTATTTCCCGCTTCTCGTGACTGGCAGCAACCATGTCTTCCCTGGACCGGAAACAAGCATCCTGGGACCGGTTTCGGGTTCATAACTCTCATCAGCCAGGCTATCTTGAATCCAGTGGCAAAGTGAGCAAGGGACCCACGTCTGGGCATACCCTGCCAACTTAGGGCGAACTTAGCAAAACCAAAGGGGATGATGGACGGATGGACGGAGTGTTGAACATTGCAAGCACTCACCCCCAGTCAACTGATGCATATGGCCATGTCTGAACTGGGGTGGCGGAGTGAGCTAAAGAATGATGATGGATTAAACCCAGATCAGTTGACTGGGGGTGAGTGCTTGCAATGTTCAACACTCCATCCATCATCCCCTTTGGTTTTGCTATGTTCGCCCTAAGTTGGCAGGGTATGCCCAGACGTGGGTCCCTTGCTCACTTTGCCACTGGATTCAAGATAGCCTGGCAGATGACGGCTGTAAGCCAGAAACCGGTCCCAGGATGCTTGTTTCCGGTCCAGGGAAGACATGGCTTGGTAGTTCAAGCTGGACTGTTCCCATGAGGCACAGGGTCAGACTGATTTGCATATGACCATGTCTGAACTGGGGTGGCGGAGTGAGCTAAAGAATGATGATGGATTAAACCCAGATCAGTTGACTGGGGGTGAGTGCTTGCAATGTTCAACACTACATTCCATCATCCCCTTTGGTTTTGCTATATCCTCACTTACTACCACAGTTACACACACTCACTGTCTCTGGGCTCTGGTGCAACTGCTGCACCACTGACAGCTACACCCCTGACTCACTTCCACTCCCTCTCAATCTCCATTCAATCACTCGTTCTAACACACTCATACTCCTTCACTCACTCACTCACTCATATTTACTTTCACTTATTTATACACACTCAAACTCAGATTCTCATTCACTTTTACTCTCATTGACACTCTCAAACATACTCTCACACACAAACACTTTCAATCAATCCCATTCACTCTCAATTACTCAGAAACACATACACACACGCATGCAGAAATATATATATTTTTTACTTACCTTGCTTACTTAGTTGGTAATTCAGAGGCTCCATGGCAGCAGCAGAGCAGGAATTTGGTGCTGAGCATTAGAACCACCAAGCAATCATTCCCAACGAGGAGCCAGATGGAGCAGCAAGGGCTAGATTGAAAAGGGGAAGATCCACCTCCATGTGTGGAACAGAAGCCAGGAAGCAGAGGCGAGACGAGCCGAGGGAAGGAGCGGAGTTCCCGGTTGCTGCAGCCATGGTCAAGGCTGAGACCGACTGCGACCGTCTGGGACTGACAAGAGGACTCACTCCACTGCCTGCCATCGACCACTACCACTCGTCGACCACTGACCGCCCACTACTCCCTTGTTCTGCTTGCAGACCCACGGGGGAGGCATTCCAGGCCACCGTCCCTAAGCTGTGTTTTGTGAGCAGCGGTAAACAGTGTGAGGCCACTGCATGGGGGGGCTTGGGGTGCTGTGAGGGAAGTGGCTGGCCTACAGTCTATTAGGCACGTGGTTAGGACCCAAGGACGCAGAGGTGGCCAGCATAGTGGCTGGTGTGGCTTGTGTCCGGGTTTGGGGCCCTCGGTGGCCAATGCCAATTGCTCTTCCCACACCAAAGCTCTTTGCTCACGTTTACACTTCGCACATATGACCTTCTAAGCCACTGCTTCCCCTCCCCCCCGAGCTCGTCTCTGAATATTGTGTTAATTTGCGCTGCCAAGCAGATATGCCTGCCTTCCCAGCTTAGCACATAGCTGGGACTGTCCAGCAGCTCATTTGTTCACCTGCTGTCACGCTCATCAATCACAATTGGACAGTAATGGATCTTGGGAAGGACTTGGAGTACGACTTGGATTGGGCATTACAGTACACTTAAAGGTCCATCAAGAAGCAAGCAGCAACTTTTCCTTCTCCTTTTAATGCTGCATCCACATTAGCATCTGACAACCTCTTCCACTGCGCTATTGTTGTGCTCATGCCCTCCCCTCTTCCTCCATGGAACAAACAGGCCAGCTAGGGATTGAGGGAAGATGGCAGCAGCAAGTCTGCTCTATATATGTCACTTGGTACAGCTCCCAGGTACCTTGCTTTCACATCGATGCTGACCTTAAATCGCTGGGTCCCAAGGCATGCAAGGCACTTGAGATGCAGTCGGACACAACAGCCTTACAAGTTCTCCTTCTAAACCTATCTTATGCTCCTACAAGCGTGGAAACTCTCAATCAGATTTTATATAAAACTTTAAACATGAGGCACAGAATGGAGGTACATCACTAGATGCCAACAGATGATTAACATGAAGTAGAACAAGCAAGGGATGGAGCTGTGCCCAACAGCCTCTTCATCCATAAGCCAAAAGAAGTCTAGAGTGAGCCCACTCTAAATCAAGTATTTTCTTCCCTATAATAATAATCTACCATTAATTGCTTGGCTTTATGCAGTAGACCACTCTCTCTTTCGCCAAAAGCGAGCACCTCATCCTTACCCACCTCAAGTCGGGCAAGCAGTCAGCAAACAGGACAGGACATTTGCAACACCTCCATCATCTAACTCTTATCAATCTTGACGGTATCCGTCCATACTTCTCCAAATCCAGATAAAAATAAAAATTAATTGCTGACCTCATCAGGGCATCAAGCAAAGGTGATA
The DNA here is from genome assembly GCA_963921515.1 of Calotriton arnoldi. Classification (NCBI taxonomy): domain Eukaryota; kingdom Metazoa; phylum Chordata; class Amphibia; order Caudata; family Salamandridae; genus Calotriton; species Calotriton arnoldi. The sequence continues at coordinate 2,115,886 of CAWUFW010001426.1, read as the reverse complement.
GCTCAAGTAAACCAACCCTCTGGGTTAGATACATCGGATTATGTCCCAGCAACTTGTAGCCAATCGCTCATCACCACAAAAATCGATGGATTGGAGATGCACTCAAAAATGTCAGCAAGTTTTTTACTGAACTGCTCTGATGAGAAATTATTAGAAACAAATGACTTTTGCAGCATACAAATTCTTCAGGGAAGGGACCCGGGCCGACTGGACAAACAACTCTTTCTTTCTCGCCGCTACAAATGCCCTACCCTGGCATTCCCATAAACTAAAAGTTCAAGTTGACTTGATGAAAACCCCAGCAAATGCAGTAACCAGCATGAATGAAAAATCAACCATCTGTAAGCCAAATTTAGCGCGTTCCTGGTAAGTCCAGGTGTGCACATGCACCTCAATTGTGGATAAGCTTGAACACTCCCGGAATTGTTCACACTTCTAGTAGACAATCTCAAATTCAACCATCTCACGAAGGAAGAGAGCAATGATAGGGACTAAGTAACCGGACCAACTGAAATTGAGAAGGGCACTGTTTCGACAGGACTCACCTTTCACTCAGCTTCTAGTGTCGCTCGCAAGGCCACATTCTCTTTGAAAAATGTAATTCGCATTCCATCAAACAGATTTCCCACAATGAATTGCACAAATAAACCAGTAACGGACTCTGTTATCATTTACGCCTCATTCGAGTCAGCCAAACGGATTAATAAGCTCCTAACTAGGAGACAGAAGGAAAGGATCAGGAAAAATATGAAAAACCTGCCAAGATTGGCAGGCTGGGTGTCAGCCCTACACTGTGCCCAAAGAACTCACAATAATGTTTCTCCACAACCAAAACCTCCTCTAAAACTGTTTCCAATTTTCTGCCAGTCTAAAACCACTACACCATCTCAGTTGGTGCATGATGATGTACCTCTTGCTCCAAGTTTTCACAATGACCACCATGTTGACCAAAAATCAGTTTCATTATCTGCTCATTTTCAAAATATTTTATCGGCACAATTAGGAAATAAGACTTCCTTGATGGATGATGTACCCCTGCCTAAATAAGGTCTACCAGTCAAGAAAGGGGTCGTACAAGAGGGCAACATCCCATCTGCTGTCCATTAGTGAACATGTACTTCAGCCCATACCTAATAGCTCATATGGGCATGGAAACAACTCTACTGATGCAAACAGCTTGACCACGTCTCAGGAAATACCAGTTAAGAACAATAGCGGACCGCGCTCCACATCACACACTTTGACTAGCAGAAGTAATAACTCCCAATAATCTTCCTAGCGCAGGCAGCCCAATAATAGTATCATTTACAAAGGTGGCTTCGAATGAGACAGGGGAAGAACTTCAAACAACATCAAAACCTGTCTTTACTCCAACATATATCCAGAGGGCAGAACGACATCTTTAACAGGGCAAATATCCTACGTCTCCTGCAACATATTCCTACCTTGAACCAATACCAAACCAAAGATATTACTAGGATTCAGTTTGTTACGAGTCGATTACTCCCTAATATACAATTAACAATTGTCACTTGGAGAACTCAGATAATCGCAACACTAGTCCTTAGGGAAAAACATACATTTGCACAGTGGGGCATTGACGTATTTTTGTAACAGGTGCTAGAAGCAATTATCGACCTGGGCTGATAAAATATCAGCAATCTAACCCTAATTCGCGTCTGATGTAATTAATTTATCAGTTTGAACTATACACTTCACAAGCTGATTCTTGTTCGGGCTCACCTGAGTCCTAAGATAACTTGGGCGAATGGGGTTTGAGGTGCTGTTAGCCTCCCTTAAGAGACTTGTAGTTGATTTGTAGAACCAGAACAATATCCCCACATTTTGAACAGCTGTAGTCTATTACCTGAACACAAATCAACTACAAGTATCTTAAGGGAGGCTAACAGCACCTCAAACCCCATTCGCCCAAGTTATCTTAGGACTCAGGTGAGCCCGAACAAGAATCAGCTTGGGAAGTGTATAGTTCAAACTGATAAATTAACTACATCAGACACGAATTAGGGTTAGATTGCTGATATTTTATCAGCCCAGGTCGATAATTGCTTCTAGCACCTGTTACAAAAATACGAATGAAGATCGCATACACCGCAGGTCTCATCTTAATTTGATCTCTTGGAATGTAGCCAGCCTAAAGCAGATCCTAAAGAAGGATAAGGATAAGGCCTGAAAATTCATGGAAGCTGATCTCCTTTGCTTCCAGGAAACATGGGTGGTCGCTCGAATTCAGATCGCAGGCTTTCATGGGCTACGTAAACTGGCTGCTAAAACAAATCATTTTGGATGCCCATCTGGTGGAATTGCAATTTACACAGCCACAACCACAAACCTTGATACTACCATAGTTGACACAATGAGCCCATCACTTTTTGCATTCTCAATTAAGGGGTGCAAATTTCACAAGAGGGCCAAATCGATTTTTCTAATCAATGTTTACTAAAACAAACACAGAGGTGACAAAAATGCCTTGATTGCTGCATTCTGCTCGTCGCTCACAGTACTAGTGTGTAGATTTCCCACACATAAGATTTTGGTAACTGGTAACTACAACACTCACGACCTTTACATTACGGTAGATTCATTCCACGATAGCAGTTCCAATGAGGTGGGGAAAATATCAGTTTGGCTAAAAATACATGAACGTACCTTCTTGAGCACACACATACCCAGCAATAAAACAGGCAACTTGATTGGTATCTGATTATACACTAGGCATTTTGCAACCTGAAGAGCCAAAACAATCATTGCCCATCAATCCCAAAGAAATATGGACCCATAAATGCACCACGGTACACCTCCGAACTAAGGCAGCAGCAAAACTGCCCTGAATGCAGCTGCCAGTAGATACAACAAGGATAAAACAAATCAGATGGCTTATCAGCAGTTGAACAAAACAAGGAAAGCCTACCATTCTCTGCTGTGGAACACAAAGCTAAATATGTGGAATCGGATTGGCTACATCTACACTCCCTGTTATCCCCCAACACTCAAGACAAGTTCTGGCTCCACATCAATGAACTAAGCAATAAATCCACTGTCAGAATGGTGTTTTAACAAGTAAATGAGTAGAACATGTACAGAAGCTATACACGGACGGCAGCCTTTTGGCTTGCCACCGAGACTCCCATAAGTCGAAGGGCTCAGACTTTGGGACTGAAGACGATAAGGATGGGTCCCTGGTCTTCAACCGTGTTTTTAGAGCCCTCAAGGTCACAAGGGTCAACGGGGTGCTGGGTCCCAATGGTCTCCCATGTGCACTTTTCAAGGCAGACATGGACTTCTGGACCAACTTTCTTATCCCTTGTACGTGGACTCTTTCTAATCAGCTGAGGTCCCACAATTGTGGAAGGGCTCAATGTTTCATCCAATTCACAAAAAGGGGGCAATGACATGCCAGCATATTGCCCTACTGGATGTTGATGCCAAAATGTATGCAAAAATCCACCTCACGAACTACAGGCATGTGCAGCTGAAGCAAACATACTATTTCACCAAACTGGATTCAGACAGCATTCCTCTACAATTGAAAACACAGTGTCCCTGTCATAGTTGGCCTACTGTGCCTCTCTTCCGTTCTGGCCACACCTCTTTGTGTGTTTTGTGAACTATACTGCTGCATTCGATGGGTTTGATCACAACAAATTGTGGGCAAAAATTGCAAAGTGGGGTATACCTGCTGCCCTCCTCAAAGCAATTATCTCTCTCGCTCTGCGACATGTGGGACCTTGTCGAAACCGGTATAGACAACTTCGCTACCAAACAAATTTGGACCGCACGAAGCCTAAATCAAGAGTGTGTTTTAGCCCATATGCTGTTCAGTCTGTACACAGCAGACATTGGTCGCTCTTTGGTAAAGACAAATACCTTTCCACCTAAGATCGGCTCCTCCAGGCTCCCTATGATCCAATATGCAGACGACCTACTTATTTTGGATCTCTCAAAAGTGGGTCTGCAGCAGGCCCTTATCGAGCTCCACAACTACAACATGGCAAATAAGTTAGCAGCTAACCCAGATAAAACAAAAGAGATGATTTTTGGCAGATATAAGAACAAGAGGAAACTAGGATTGGAGCTGGGCAACCACTTCATTTCTCAAACATCAAATTATAACTATCTTGGGGTCTGGTTCATGGATACAGGCAAACCCAGTGCCCATCTCAAATACATCAGCAAGAAAGCACAGACAGTTACATTTGCAGTACGAAAACTATACAATAAACTATACTCAGCATCACCAGAGGCCATCTTGCGAGTAACTCAAGTGAAGTTACTACCCAATCTTTCTTATGGCCAACACACATTTCCGGGGAAACGATCCCCTATTCTGGATAAGTCTCAGAGTAACACCTACAGAAGATTGTTTCATCTTCCAAAATACACTCGCCGCTCCCTGATTTGCCTGGAGTTTTGCCTGAACACATAGGATATTGAATGCAAGGCCACTTTCCTCAAATATTACTATTATGCAATACAAATAGCCAAATCGGACACTCAACTACAGCAATCCATGGTCCTTATATCTTAGAAAGGCGGTTATGGACTTAGATGTCAACATGAACACGTTGTCTTCTCTCACCACTCCCTATTCGAGCGTGAAGTCAATTCTGAGGAAACAGGCAGCATTTGCCTCATGACAGGCTGACTTGACAACAGCACATATCATTCCATACACCAGCCTAATCATAAAATCATCTGAGGAAATGAGATTGCAAGGAGTCCAGGTACAGGTATTCTTAGAGCACGACGTATGGTCCTCCCAATCAATGAGTACTGCGCTGATTGGGCATCAGCACTTAAAAGCATGCCCTGCAGATTCTGTGAGTATAAAAGAGCCCATGTTTCACCTGCTCTGCTGTTGCCCAGAATTTTTAATGGCATGTCGCACTTTATTGAAATTAATGTTTCTTTTAAACGGGACCCATACTTGTAATGTAGCATTGGAATTCTGCATGACCACTATCGTTCTCATGTACTTGGCACGCTTCGGGAAATTGATATAATCTTTACAGCCATTAGGGAGAGAACATTTTGATTATTATTGTCGCAGATCGACAGCTATTTTATACACATTGTTACTTTATTATGGGTCGCTTTATATTGACGTTTAACATTTTGGGTCTTCACGGCTTACAAGCTTCTGTTCTTATTCTCTTATCTGATTTACTGTGATTCATTTGATCGATTTTAATGAACTGACACAATAAATTATTTATTCATTCATTCCCACCTCAATCCCTCTCCCAGTTTTTTGATCGGACTGGAAGCTCAGCCCTTTAAGAAGCTGGGATAGTGCTGGGGATCATGCCTCTGCTGCTGTGTGTGGCTTTTTGTTGGCTATAGGGATGCACTGATGTGCGCACTGACAGCCACATTTGAGCAGATATACTGGTTGCCTGAGGCATGCACAGTACGTCTGCTAAATAAAATGGATTGTGCAATAATTTGGAGACTGTAGTTGAACTACGCCCCTCTGACATGCACAATCCAGACATTTATTTTGAAACGTCACTCCGCAGCTGAATCATGCCTCAGCTCTCTTTGCTCCTTCTTCCTTCTCCTGTCATCAGGAGCCTGAATATGAGGCAGAGAAGGCTGATCTGCACGCTAGCGGTGTTCATGAAAACACTGCAAAACTGAAAAATGCACAGATTCTTCACAGGAGGCAGGGGGCTGTGCCCTGAAGCCCCTGATAAGAAGCCACTGCTGATGGGCAGAGCTGCAAGATCAATTTTACTGCAAGTTGAAGCAACTGGCTTTTCATGTTCATGCATAAACCCCAGGGGCCATGAAAACCCTGAAGCCAGCACCCCAACCCAAATACAGAAGATTCTAAGAAAGGGAAATGCTACGTAAAATGCTGAAGATAGAAACCTACGAGAAGTTCCCCCCCCTCCGTGACATGCAAGTCCTTCTTGCATACATAATCATGCTCATGCAAAATATCGGGAGAAGGAGGAGTCCGACTGGAAAAGAAAGTTCATGCAAAAGCCATCACTCTATGATGTCAATGAGGAGTATTTATAGATGCTCAGGATCAACAAGAATATAATTAGCTACTACTCATGTCAATCTACATCAACAGGGGGGGCACTATCTAGGGCAGCCCCTTTGATGGGATAACTTGTTCTGAAGACACCAGATGACACCTGACAGTTGCCACACTGGCACCTGTGTCTCTCAGAGCCTTCATCCTCTGCCCATTAATGGTAAGCCTCGGACTGTATTTTTTAGTGTTATCAGACATGTGGGCTTTGGGTACCATTTCTATAGCACCCAGGAACACTAGGGTCACTTCTGCATTGTTCCCAAAACTGACTTGGCCAATCTCCTCACCAGCACTGGCAATACCTGGAGTGGGCCCACCAGTGGGGTGCTTCTTCTTGGGACAGATGGCATCTTCCTTCTTTTGCTCTGACACTAGTCAGTCATGGCACCGGGGCTGGCAAGGCCCCATGGGTCTCTTCCTTCTAAATCCCACCCCCCCTGCGATGGTCAGAAGAGGAATGGGACTATCATTCCTGGAAATTCTTTTGGGGTCCTTTAGAGAACTCTTTTTGGTTACGGTTGGACTTGGCCCTCACTGCAGGGTCACCCGCAAACTTTTTGACTTCACCCCTCCTGTGTGGGTGAATTAGTTTTGTTGGCAGTAGGACCATGCACACTTTACCACTGCTAACCAGTGCTAAAGTGCTTGTGCTCACTCCCTAAAACATGGTAAAACTGGCTAACAACTGGGCCCGTATTACTAAAAGTGCCATGGCGCACCTTTAAACAAGCGCAGAAAGTGTTTCCTATTCGAAAAATGGGTTGCCCTTAGGGCAGCCGCAAACTAGTGCTGCCCTCAGGACTGCGCATTCAAGTGAAATACTGAGCTGTTTAAAAGCTGCTCCGTGTTTCACAACCCGCCTGCACTTTCAAGAGGGGTCAGATATCCCCCTGCAGGCAGGTGCAGGGAGTCTCTGCACCTGCCTGCAGAGGGATGTCTGGGGGGTCCAAGGGACCCCCTGTTGCGGGGATTCTGCACCTACACAGAACTATGCGCATGAAAACAGGACCTCAGTGTATAGGGGTGTACCAACCTACCACCTTAATGCCCAAAATCCCAAAACCGACTAGCTATAGGGTCTCATTCGTTCTCCTCCCAAAATCACGAAGCTACAAATGATTAGACAACCCAGAACACAACACTCCCGACTCTCTCAGGAATCGCGTTAGCAAGACATACCCTTTCGCTTGCTCACTCGTACTTGTCCACAATAAGAATTGGCAGAGTCACTGTAATAGTTCAAAAATTTTATTTTAACTATCGTGCTCTACAATACAGTATACGAGCCACTACTAGCGGAAAAATGCATAAACTTAAAACAATTAGCATTGTTACAATTCCAAAGAGTAAGAAGAGGGAAGTCATTTTATAAAGACAATGGAAAAAGGACTACAAGGCCTAACCACCCTCCCCTTGACTGGAAGAAGGTTATTATATAAAGGAAGATCTCTGGGCTTTGTCAGCAGACCCCATACCTTAAAGCCTGGATGTGAGGTTTACATCATAGGAACAGCATAGCTCTTCTCCATGGAAAGGGCTCTCTCCAAGTGTGTGTTAAAACAACATGCATCCCCGTAATATCAAAGCACGAGTCTCCAGCATTGCAGCTGTGTTTAGCATGTTATGTCTAGGTGCTAGGGACTGACCAGAACAGAATAACAAGGGGCATTGTTTATCGACCTTACACATCGTGTTCAGACTTAACTCCAGGAACTCAGCAGAGAACGTGAAAGGCAGACAGTTCTCATGTGACGGGCATAAACAGTCTTGCAAAAATAAAGTCATGTAGTAACGTGCGCAAAAGCAGCATCATGGTAGCAAAGCTCATGCTAACTTAGCAACGTCGACAATGACCCTAATGGCCATATAACACCCTCCCCTTGGTAAGGTCATAGGACATAGACAAAGGACCAAAACAGAGTTCAACAGCCAAGCATAGTTCAAAGGCATCGGAAAAAAAACAAATTGGAAAAAAATCCAAAAGAAAAAGGGGGAAGAGAGAAAAAAAAATGATTTTATTGTTGACGTGCAACACAGTGTTGTCTTCAGGAAAACGGTATTATGAAGGAGGTGTCAAATCCATCGAAGTACGTGAACCTAAGAATGCAATTCCCTCCAAAAGATCATCCCTATCATTAGTAGAAAAAAGGGATGCCATCCACTCAAGTAGGTCGAAGGAGCAAACGTGCTCCTCATAGTCTGATGCTTCCAAAAGCATAATCGAGCAACTTGCGTGATATTCGATGAAACTCTGATGCAGGAGGTTCTGCGCAGCCGCACAGATATCCCATTCAGCCAATACTCCAAGTGCTGCACGCACCATACGGCCATCCCCAGAACAAGCCTGGTCATGAGCCTCTAAGGGGCCCATCAACTGGTTAAAATCCGGGACTGGACATGACATATTGGAGAGACATAAATCCATAGCCCAAAAGAAGGGGCATCGTTGACAGTAGAAAACTGGTTGCACGCAAGTAAAGTAGGCAAAGCGAAAAGTTAATCCATAACTCACGCCAAGCGTCACTAATGGCAAGCATCCAAAAACATGTTGCATTCGATCACGGTACAGTTGCAATTGGCCTGGTCTGTGCATTACTACAAGAGGAGCAGCCATTGCGCAGCAGGAACAGAAGAAGCAGGATTCCATCAGCTAACGCTAGCAATAAAGGGAATCCGCCGAAGACGCTGGAAAAAATAGAATGAATAAAAGCCGGTATTACTCCAAATATCGTCTGGAAAGAAGTCACAAGGCCGGATCCCACATGTTTAAAAAAATGTGCAAGGCCTTTAGTGTCAGACGCATTAAATATTTGATGTATAAGCTCCCCAAAGTGAAGTGGGTGGTTAGTGTTCAGAAGTGACTGAATCTCGCTAGATGTCCTAGCACCTGTAACTCGAAGGTCTCTCGAGCTGAAGTGAGAGCCACTTCTTGTTGGAATAATAGCGCTTTGAGCCTGCTTAATTTGTTGAAGTCTGTTTTCAAAGTCGGAATGGAAACCACAGTAGTTTTGGTTGTTCAAAATAAGATAACTGCCGTTAGTAAGCAAGGTAAAAGCAGGAATTATTGACGGGACTGGAGTTCCTTTAAAAAAACAAGCAAGATTAGGCGCTGACACATTACATGCGCCGTGCAAATTAACGTGTTTACAAACCAGGGAATGCCCTACTGTGGAATCGCAGTTCTCCCATGTTAGGAAAACTTGCTTATACTCCCGTTGACATCTGTAAGTAAAAGGTAGGGACCATAATTCATGGAGAAACGCACTACCCAGGGGTTCAAAGCGGCCAATTGGAAAATGTTGCATACATGATTTAAATTGAAACAGTGAGAATGGGAGAGATATAACCCCATGAACTAACCAAACAGCAGAATCCGTTTCCGCCACAGAGACTGGCAAGGGCTCCAATTGTTCAATGTGCAACAGTGTGTATGTAGCATCTTTCATGGACATAAATCTCTGTTTATCAGCCAGATTAAACGGTAAAAACAAAGCAGAAGCATTAAAATAATCCCAAGGGACTTTTCCCATTTTGAGAGTCTGTAACGTCCATGCAAACTGCATAACTGATCGTAATTGATTTTGACCATGGTATAACACAGATACATCACTCTGAACAATATCAATAACAGAAGAAACTAGATTATCCAATGTATAGATGCGTGAAGAAAGCGTGTTGATGCTATTGTCGACCACGGCAAGGACTTTTTCTAAATTTGCTTGATCGATCTGGCGCAGACGAAGCGCTGCCTCAATCTGCGAAAGTTTCCAAATTTCATTGTAAGAAGCACAGATAAACCTCTTAGATCTAGGAATTCTAGGACCAAAGAGAAAATCAGCCAAATTGATGTCACTCGACAATAGTGCGAGGTGTTGTCTCACTGACGATAAGGTGGAATGTTCCAACCACTGTTGGCATAATTTACCCACTGAGGATGTTGTGACCGAATGTGTAAGTGGATAACGAGGATCCGGTCTAGTCTGTGTGAAACCAGGTGTTACATTATAAAAACGCAATTGACATGCATTTGAATTTGTTTGCCACACCAACCAACCGGATGAATCAATTTCAGAGACATTGAAAGTGTCATTTCGAAACAATGCCTGTAAAGCATCGATAGTATAATTCGTCTGAGCACGCCAATTGTCGTATTCCGCCAAGGATGGAATGGATGGGATATAATTTTTTTTTACAGTGGCCAGGCCGAAACAAGTGGTTTGGTACACGGAATCATTTAAAAATAAAATTTGAGTTGGGATCAGGCAGGCACGATGTAATGCTTCAGTTCCCTGAACCTGCCATTGTTTAGTGCCCCATATTGAATTCAACTCGACGGTATCTTTCCAATGATCATGACCCTGTGTGGCCAATTTAGTCCTAAAAGAGTTGGAGTAAATCAATTTAGTGTGGGTCAAGATAAATTTGGAGTGTGAAGACAACTGCAGTTTAAAATAATAGGATTCCGGATTAGACGTGTCATATTCGGTAAAATAAGTGAACTTATCTCTAAGAGTTTTAGAACTCCCTTGTACGGGAGCAGGACAATGTTCCCATTGAGTGTAATTAAAAACAGGTCTTAACGTGTTTGTTTTATGCAAAAAATGATGCCCATAATGTTGATAACAGAAGAGATCAGCATAATTGGCAGAATTTAAATACAAATCTTCAGCATCAAAAGCAGCATAATATTTTAAATCGGAAAACAAGGCATGTACTGCTTGCACATCCCAATCGTCAGAATGTATGTCCCGTGTTACCACATCTCCTAATGAGACGCGAAACACGTATGGCACCCTGAGTACCTCAGTCGGACCGTAAATTTCAAAAGCCACTTTGTCCCAAACAATGCCATCTGCAACCGGGAAAGCCAAAATGTTAACACGGGTCTGATCACGTTTAATGATATGGGACGATGTGTGTGGGGCCAGAATTCCATCGAACAAGTTCACAGCAGAGTGTTCTGGCAAATAATGACCATTGATGAGTGAGAAGAACACTGTCACAAATCCAATCGACATAAAGAGGAAAATCAGGATAAGCACCAACCAGATGTAGGTCCATGATGGAATCAGGTACGTTTTTTTTTAACCACGAGATGAAAACACTAAATTTAGTTGGTGGGATTGCCAAACTGGAAGACGAGGAGGATGAGTCATAAGAGAAGCTGGCATGGTCCCCAAAATAACCGCTTGCACCTATCAGTATTAAAGGCGGATGCGATGTATCAGCGTGATGTTGTCGAGGATAGCTCGGCACTTCCCTTTGGGACTCATCTGTGGGATATGTATACTCGACATCTGTAGTGGAAGAGGACGGAGGCAGAACAGGCGAAATGTCAATAGTAGTTTCCATCTCAGCCTCACCGGTACGGGCTTTAGTCGTAGAGGTTGAGATTACCGTATTCAAAGAAATAGCGTTGCAGGAAACAGCAGGTGTTACACTATTCAGAATCGGCCAGACGGTGCAACTTGACATTGTCCACTGAGATGTATCTGTTGTCTTTGCGACCAGGTAAAGGTGGTAAAATGACTGCACGAGTACCCTTCAATCCAAGTACTGGAACTGGTGCACAATAGGAGGGACCAAATTCTTTTTTGTTCTCCAGCTTTTCTCGTACCAGATCCCCAATCTTGGGAAGCCAACCGGCAACCGGAATCAGCCGTACTGCCTCATTGGAAGAGGGTAAACGTTCAGTTGCGTAGCTGTCACGGGTCTTTTGTAGATCCTGTAACACAGTAGGATGATTATATACGTCAAAGGTTGCGGCAGCCACCACAGCGTCTAGACCATCGAGGTCTGGCACAAACATTTTAATGCCAAAGAGCATTTCGTATGGGGTCCGCCCACCCAGAGATCTTCTAGGGAGAATATTGAGTGCACGTTGAACACCATACAAATGGGCCAGCAAGTTCCTGCCACTACCTAAGACTCTAGCTGTCAAGGATTGCTTTAAGTCACGGTTCATTCGCTCCACAATTGAATTTCCCTCAGGCCTGCATGGAGACGAAAACTGCACCAGCACCCCCATTGACTTCATCGCGTCCTTGAACGCCTTAGAGGCGAACGCTGGACCTTGGTCCGAAGGGAAGATGCCACAGGCAAACATCCCGACAAAGACAAGCAAATCTCTGATGACATTTCGAGCGTCAGCACTGCGTTGTGGCCAAACCCAAAGGAATCTAGTGCACGAATCAACTGCAACAAATGTATATTTATACGCAGTATCAGAAGAGAATGGACCACAGTGATCAAGATATACACAGCCTAATGGCTGATTAGAAATACACAGCTGTGTTTGAGGTGGACGTGTGACCATAGAGGGTTTAATTTGTTGACAAATGTCACAAGAAAGTACATAATTACGGGTTTGTTTATATAAACCACGCCACCAAGAACGTTGCTGTAAAATCGAGACTGTCGCAGACACCCCGGCATGTGCAGAAGCCATGCCCTTGTGTGCGACTTTGATCAAAGCAAGTCTGCGGTCCATGTTGGGAATCAGCCGATCCCCAACAGATGGAATCTTAGCATAAGGAACTTGTTAGGGAGATATACGATAAGAGTATTTCGAAGGGAAACCCTGAGGATAAGCAGTTCCCTCCCTCGTAGCAGCTACCGCCGCCAGAATATCATTATCTATTTTAGTCATGGACCTTGTAACTGCTGCTACGGAACACGTGGCTACTGCAGATTTGGCGGCTTCGTCAGCCAAAGAATTACCAAGAGCATGTGCTACCACACGCTGATGGGCAATGTAGGAAGGTGGAATCTGACTGCATGGTTGCCCCCACTTTTTTCCTGGTGTTCTCCTGGTTTTCGACTTAGTTTGGCTGGGATCCTGCTATTCAGGACCCCAGCCTATCTGCTTTCCCCTTAAATTGACTGCATGTACTTTAGGTACACTCCAGATTGGATTCTGGGGTACCCTTATGAGTCCCTAGTATATGGTATACTATGTACCCAGGGCATAGGTACCTCAGAGGCCTCCCAGGGGCTGCAGCATGTATTATGCCACCCCTGAGAGGCCATCCAAAACGACACAACAGGTCTGCTACAGCAGCCTGTGTAAGGTGGTGTATGCACCCCTTACTGAGATATAGGTTCCCTATATCTCTCCATATCACTGCACATGTAAACCTATCAGTCCTGAAGGCAGGGTGCTGGGTTTCATGTGAGAGGGTGCCCATGCATGAGCAGAGCCCCTCTGCAGCTTTTGGAATCTTCATTCCGGGGTTGTTTGTGATGCAGCCAAACCATATACTCTTATGTGCATTAAGACCTCTTGGTAAATGCCAACTTGAGAATGGCTGCATGGAAACATGTCGTGTTTGGTGTCAAACACCTTGGAATCATACCTCCACCCCAGTAACTGGGGTGGGAGGTATGATTCCACCCTACTAGAGGGAGAAACATGGCACCACCGGTACACCCGGTACCAGCTTAAAAGAACCCTGGCATCACAAAATGGATGCTGCAGCCACAGACACGAGTCTGCCCTCCTGCTGCTGGACGAAACTCCAGCAGGGGAGGCCTGGACAAAAGGTTTCCTGTCACAGGGAGGTGTAACCACCTCCCAGACAGGCTTTAGTGTATTGGGGCTGGGTGGGTGCACTCTCAGAGTGCTTTGAAGTCTGCACTGGGGGCACATTTGGTGTCCCTGTGCATAGTCCAGCTCAAACCGGTTGCAGGGGCTACCAGCCCCTGCTCTGGCGCGAAACTGGACAAAGGAAATGGGTGTAGCCACCCCTCTTTCCTGACCCTCCCATAGGTGGGTCCCCAGAGTTTGTCCCACCCCTTCCTTGGGTATAAAGTAGGAACCCCGGACTACAGGACTTTAGATTACACCTGGACTAAACTCTGACACAGAAACCAAGCACTTCGACGTTCTACACTACGCTGGATGACTGAAGAATCTCCCTTGGGGTAAAGGAGTTACTCCCCTGCAAGGCAGGCACCTTTGACGCAACTGACCGGTTGGCATCTCCGCAGCTCCTGAGGACTCTGAAGAATATTGCCACACAGGAGGTGGGTTCCCAAGGTCTCTGAGGTCGATCTGTGCCCACAGCAAGTCTGAGGCCCGTATCCCTCGTGGTGACCGTGCAACCCGAACCCCTGGGCACCGCGTCCATTTGCAGAAGCATCAGATTTCCGGCGACCCCTGAGGCTGAGCTTTGGGTTACTTGTAGCCCTGACCCCGAGCAGTAATTACACAGAAGATTGCTGGCCTACACTCAACGAGTGTTCTGTGGGCCGCCATTTTGTGATTCCTCTCGAGGTCCCTTTGCGATCCCTGGTCCGTTGACCTGTGGGACCCCAAGAAGGCAACTCTAACTTTAATTTAATTTGGCTTCCCTGGTTGCTCCAGACGTGCCCTGACTCTCCATCGCTTGGGGAGTCCCTAGGACCTTGCTGGTCCTCACAGAAGCATCTTTACTCTTCCTGCGTGGGTTGCTGTTGCCAAGGCTTGTTGTGTTCAATTCGAGCACTGACACCCCAGCACTCGACATCCTTCGTGGGACAGCTCGAATCCGGCTCCTGGTCGTCCTCGACGTCTCCTGGACCTTGTGGCTGCAGAGTCAAGCTTCACCTCTTCGCACCTGAAGCACCCGACATCGGTGGGCATTCGATTGCTCCGCTCCTGGTCACTGGCTAGTGACCCAGACTCTGTCCCCTCTGCTTTCAGGTTCTTCACATCTTCGATCCAGGCTTGGATCATCCCGGACACTTTTCTTCTTCACGGCAGCAGCACTTTGCAGCAGATCGCCATTGAAAACAACGACGATTCCCGACACCCTTTGACACCTATGCACCTGGCTTCCCTGGGTGAGGTAACTCGAGTACTCCGGTGCTCCTGTGGGTGTTGGCCCTAGAACCTCTTAACTTTAAAGGGGTTTGCTCAAAGTCCTCTCCTAAGTGTCCTTTATCTTTAAAATTCCAACCGCGACTTTCCTCATAGAATCCTACGGCGCTCGAGGCTGTGTTCTCACTCTGCACACGTCCCCCGTGGGTCTCCTGTGTCACTACCTTGGGTGGTTCCTTGGGGTCCCAGTGATTCTACGTGCTCTAGGCACTGTGTCTAGTCAAGTCGTGGTTCTTATACCACTTTCTTAATGTATGGTTTGGTCCCCCCCTGGGGCCCATTGCAAATTGTGCTATTTACTGTTGATTTAATACTGTGATATTGTGTATCTTGGACTCTAATCTCATAAAGAGATTAGTAGTGAGTATTTAGAAATCAATACATATATTTTATATATATACCTGGTGTGGTTCTCCATTCATTTGGTCATTCCCGAGGTTATAATCTGGTAAACCAAGCTGCTTTACACTCCTTCAAGACTTAGTCTGAAGGCTGCTCTCCATAGCTACCACTAGGATAGCTTTCAATAAAGGTTGTCTTTAAACCGATCATCAATAAGGGTCGTTTGGACTGGTGCAAGGTGCCCACTATAACTAGTGGACAGCATATGCCAGGCCAACTTCTCACATTGGTGTGCAGCGGTTGGATTCAAGCTTGCTATTGCTTTACCAGATAATCTCTTTGAGTGACTAACTGAAAACCACTATAGGTACATAGGTGCATATAAATCAAGTTTAGAATACAGTAAGTTCTACTGAACTTAGAGTTGTGTGTCAAGGGCCTGGCTCACCCTTTCTACAACTCAAGAGAGTTTAGTAGGCCCCACTAGAGTAGGTAGGTGCATACACCACACCACACTAGTCATGTCTTCAAGGGCAGAAACCAGTGGGTCTCTCCCAACTAAGTATGACCAGGTCTTATACCAAGAATTGAAGACTATGTGTGCCTCTAGGAAACTGAAGACAGGGAAAAGCCCAAGCACACAACATCTCATACAGTTGTTGCTAGCAGATGACCTCAGAAAGACCCCAGGGTCTGATGAGGTTGGCAGAGTGGGTGGGGCAGCAGAAGAGGAAAGGCCAGGTAGTGACCACTACTATGACCCAGACTCTGATGCTGGCCAGGGGATCAAAATGATTCCAACCTGGAAAATCCAATTCTTCCTGAAGGTGAGGAAGGAGACCCCAGTGGGGTTCTCTTTACCCCACCTGGAAGGGTTAATAGTCTACCAAGAAGATCAAGATCTCCTTCTCAGAATCTAATCATTCTGGTACTTCTATAGGGTCCTCTGCTTCTCATAAAAGGGCATCCTCTTATGAGAAGAAATGCCAACTGCTTGAGTTTGAGCGAGCTAAGCTCAGAATCAAGAGAGAGCAATTGGCCTTAGACAGGGAATCCCTGGAGCTTCAGAGAGCTTCTCAGAAGTTGGGACTAGAGTCCCATGGTGGCAGCAACAGTGTCCCTAGGAGTAGAGAAGATACTCATCACCATAGGAACCTGAACAAGATTGTCCCTACCTACCAGAGTGGGAATGACATCCACAAATGGATAACTGCACTGGAGAGGGCCTGTAAAGTACAGAGGGTCCCTCAGGAGCAGTGGGCAGCAATCTTGTGGCTTTCCTTTGCAGACAAAGGTAGAGATAAGCTCCTCACTGTAAGAGAAGAGGATGCTGACAATTACAAAGTCCTGAAGAGTGCTCTGATTGATGGGTTTGGCCTAACCACTGAACAATACAGGTTAAAGTTCAGAGACACCCAAAAGGTACAGACTCAGGGCTGGGTTGACTTTGTAGATTGTGCTACTAAGGCTCTGGAAGGTTGGATACATGGCAGCAAGGTGCATGACTTTTTAGGATTGTACAATTTGATTATGAGGGAGCAGATCCTTAATAATTGTCAAAACCAGCATTGGGAAAGAAGGCAGACAAATGGGTCAGAACCAGAGTAAAGCCAAAGAGTCAGGGTGGTGACCAGAAGAAAGATTCTTCCAAAAACCAAGAGAATGGTGGGGATAAATCAAAAGATAAATCCCCTACAGGGCCCCAAAAATCCTCTCCTGGGGGTGGGTCCCAAACTCCTTCCTCCCCTGAAAAGAAACCTTATTGCCATAACTGTAAGAAGCCTGGCCACTGGAAAAATGACCCCAGTTGCTCCAAGGCTGGCAATAAGGAAAATGTTCCTCCCAGCAATACTACCACTCCTCCTGGTACTACAAGTAGTAATCCCCCAGGTGGTAGTAATGCCCCCAAAAAGTTAGGTGGGTTGGTATGGGGAACTGAGGTGGACCCCAGCTTATCAAGGTCCTCCTCCCAGGCCTCCTTAGTCATGGGATTTGCCACTTTTACTATGAGTCCCAATACTTTGGGCAAGTACAGACAGGAGCCCTTAATAAATGGTCAGAAAGCTGTGGCCCTCAGGGACACAGAAGCTAGTGTCACCATGGTGACAGGGAAACTAGTCCCCCCTCAACAGCTTTTACCTGAGTTCAAGTACCAGGTGACCAACATTGATGGTATCAGAACAGATCATCCCATGGCCATAGTCAATCTCAGCTGGGGAGGGGTCACTGGCCCAAAGAGAGTGGCAGTGTCCCCAAACTTGCCTGTAGATTGCCTGTTGGGCAATGATCTGGAGGTTTCAGCCTGGGCTGAAGTTGAATACCAAGCCCATATAAAAATGTTGGGCCTCTCTGAGAAGGTTGGTGGGGCTGTTAGGGCCTCAGCCCCATCCCAGGGAAATTTTGGAGAAGTGGAGCCTGAAAGAATGGTCCACTCTACTCCCCAAGAGAGCAGAAGGGTTGAAGAAAAGTCCTCTCCCCCACAGACTATAGGGAAGGGTCAGCTTCCTCAGGGAACTGATCCTACCCGTAGTGAAGGAACTACCCCAGAGGTGGTCAGGCCTGGCCTGGCAACACCCCTGATGGCAGGGGACCCTTCCAAGGTGGTACCTAGTCTGGAGCAGGTAACCTGCCCCTCTCTACCCTCCCTCTGTCAGCCCAGGGCTGCAGAGGTCAGGGAGGTCAGTGGACCCCTAAGGGCTCCCTGTCCAGAGGAACCCCCTCATCCACAGATTAGGGGCACCCAGTCTAGTAGCCCTAGCCAGGTGAAAATTCCTCAGCACACTGAGAGAACCCTCTTACCATTGGATAGGGACCTCCCCCAGATGGATTTTGTTGGCAAAGGCAAACCTGGGACCAAGTGGTTCCAAACCTACCATGTCCCTCCAGTGTTCCAATCAAAGGGACCCAACCCCCAGCTGTAGGCAGCCAGAGGTTGACCCTTAGGGCCAGATACAACTCAGTCATGGAAAGAAAGGCCTCAATGGTGACCAGTGATCTGAGGAAGCTGAGGCCAACTTTATTAGGGCCTCACTTCTCTACTCAGACACCTCACCAGCCTTTTACTTTGCCAAAACACACCACAGGTAGTAATTCCAAATGGTGGAGATCATCCAATACCCTTTGGGTTAGAAATTGCTTAGTGGACCATAAGACAGGGGGTAACCATGCTAGTGCAGGTTCTTCCTTATATGGCCACTTAGTCAATAAAGGCTCAACTGGACAAGGTTAGCCTTATCTCCTTTTGTTTGGGGGGGGGGGTTATGTAGGAAGGTGGCATCTGACTGCATGGTTGCCCCCACTTTTTTCCTGTCCTGGTGTTTTGCTGGTTTTCGACTTAGTTTGGCTGGGATCCTGCTATTCAGGACCCCAGCCTATCTGCTTTCCCCTTAAATTGACTGCATGTACCTGCCCCTCTCTACCCTCCCTCTGTCAGCCCAGGGCTGCAGAGGTCAGGGAGGTCAGTGGACCCCTAAGGGCTCCCTGTCCAGAGGAACACCCTCATCCACAGATTAGGGGCACCCAGTCTAGTAGCCCTAGCCAGGTGAAAATTCCTCAGCACACTGAGAGAACCCTCTTACCATTGGATAGGGACCTCCCCCAGATGGATTTTGTTGGGCAAAGGCAAACCTGGGACCAAGTGGTTCCAAACCTACCATGTCCCTCCAGTGTTCCAATCAAAGGGACCCAACCCCCAGCTGTAGGCAGCCAGAGGTTGACTCTTAGGGCCAGATACAACTCAGTCATGGAAAGAAAGGCCTCAATGGTGACCAGTGATCTGAGGAAGCTGAGGCCAACTTTATTAGGGCCTCACTTCTCTACTCAGACACCCCACCAGCCTTTTACTTTGCCAAAACACACCACAGGTAGTAATTCCAAATGGTGGAGATCATCCAATACCCTTTGGGTTAGAAATTGCTTAGTGGACCATAAGACAGGGGGTAACCATGCTAGTGCAGGTTCTTCCTTATATGGCCACTTAGTCAATAAAGGCTCAACTGGACAAGGTTAGCCTTATCTCCTTTTGTTTGGGGGGGGGGGGGTTATGTAGGAAGGTGGCATCTGACTGCATGGTTGCCCCCACTTTTTTCCTGTCCTGGTGTTTTGCTGGTTTTCGACTTAGTTTGACTGGGATCCTGCTATTCAGGACCCCAGCCTATCTGCTTTCCCCTTAAATTGACTGCATGTACTTTAGGTACACTCCAGATTGGATTCTGGGATACCCTTATGAGTCCCTAGTATATGGTATACTATGTACCCAGGGCATAGGTACCCCAGAGGCCTCCCAGGGGCTGCAGCATGTATTATGCCACCCCTGAGAGGCCATCCAAAACGACACAACAGGTCTGCTACAGCAGACTGTGTAAGGTGGTGTATGCACCCCTTACTGAGATATAGGTTCCCTATATCTCTCCATATCACTGCACATGTAAACCTGTCAGTCACCCCTATGGCAGGCCTTAACAATCCTGAAGGCAGGGTGCTGGGTTTCATGTGAGAGGGTGCCCATGCATGAGCAGAGCCCCTCTGCAGCTTTCGGAATCTTCATTCCGGGGTTGTTTGTGATGCAGCCAAACCATATACTCTTAAGTGCATTATGACCTCGCGGTAAATGCTAACTTGAG
Organism: Calotriton arnoldi; assembly: GCA_963921515.1. Taxonomy (NCBI): domain Eukaryota; kingdom Metazoa; phylum Chordata; class Amphibia; order Caudata; family Salamandridae; genus Calotriton; species Calotriton arnoldi. The sequence goes on along the minus strand of CAWUFW010001426.1, from coordinate 2,095,995 downwards.
AATGGCTGCATGGAAACATGTCGTGTTTGGTGTCAAACACCTTGGAATCATACCTCCACCCCAGTAACTGGGGTGGGAGGTATGATTCCACCCTATTAGAGGGAGAAACATGGCACCACCGGTACACCCTGTACCAGCTTAACAGAACCCTGGCATCACAAAATGGATGCTGCAGCCACAGACACGAGTCTGCCCTCTTGCTGCTGGACGAAACTCCTGCAGGGGATGCCTGGACAATAGGTTTCCTGTCACAGGGAGGTGTGACAACCTCCCAGACAGGCTTTAGTGTATTGAGGCTGGGTGGGTGCACTCCAAGAGTGCTTTGAAGTCTGCACTGGGGGCACATTTGGTGTCCCTGTGCATAGTCCAGCTCAAACCGGTTGCAGGGGCTATCAGCCCCTGCTCTGGCGCGAAACTGGACAAAGGAAATGGGTGTAGCCACCCCTCTTTCCTGATCCTCCCATAGGTGGGTCCCCAGAGTTTGTCCCACCCCTTCCTTGGGTATAAAGTAGGAACCCCTGACTACAAGACTTTAGATTACACCTGGACTAAACTCTGACACAGAAACCAAGTACTACGACGATCTACACTACGCTGGATGACTGAAGAATCTCCCTTGGAGTAAAGGAGTTACTCCCCTGCAAGGCAGGCACCTTTAACGCAACTGACCGGTTGGCATCTCCGCAGCTCCTGAGGACTCCTAAGAATATTGCCACACAGGAGGTGGGTTCCCGTTGTCTCTGAGGTCGATCTGTGCCCACCCCAAGTCTGAGGCCCGTATCCCTCGTGGAGACCGTGCAACCCGAACCCCTGGGCACCGCGTCCATTTGCAGAAGCATCAGCTTTCCGGCGACCCCTGAGGCTGAGCTTTGGGTTACTTGTAGCCCTGACCCCGAGCAGTAATTACACCGAAGATTGCTGGCCTACACTCAACGAGTGTTCTGTGGGCCGCCATTTTGTTATTCCTCTCGAGGTCCCTTCGCGATCCCTGGTCCGTTGACCTGTGGGTCCCCAAGAAGGCAACTCTAACTTTTATTGGGCTTCTCTGGTTGCTCCAGACGTGCCCTGACTCTCCATCGCTTGGGGAGTCCCCAGGACCTTGCTGGTCCTCACAGAAGCATCTTTACTCTTCCTGCGTGGGTTGCTGTAGCCAAGGCTTGTTGTGTTCAATCCGAGCACCGACACCCCAGCACTCGACATCCTTCGTGGGACAGCTCGAATCCGGCTCCTGGTCATCCTCGACGTCTCCTGGACCCCGTGGCTGCAGAGTCAAGCTTCACCTCTTCGCACCCGACATCGGTGGGCATTCGATTGCTCCACTCCTGGTCACTGGCTAGTGACCCAGACTCTGTCCCCTCTGCTTTCAGGTTCTTCACATCTTCGATCCAGGCTTGGCTCATCCCGGACACTTTTATTTTTCACGGCAGCAGCACTTTGCAGCAGATCGCCATTGAAAACAACTACGATTCCCGACACCCTTTGACACCTATGCACCCGGCTTCCCTGGGTGAGGTAACTCGAGTACTCCGGTGCTCCTGTGGGTGTTGGCCCTAGAACCACTTAAGTCTAAAGGGGTTTGCTCAAAGTCCTCTCCTAAGTGTCCTTTATCTTTAAAATTCCAACCGGGACTTTCCTCATAGAATCCTACGGCGCTCGCGGCTGTGTTTTCACACTGCACACGTCCCCGTGGGTCTCCTGTGTCACTACCTTGGGGTCCCAATGATTCTACGTGCTCTAGGCACTGTGTCTAGTCAAGTCGTGGTTCTTATACCACTTTCTTAATATATGGTTTGGTCCCACCCGGGGCCCATTGTATATTGTGCTATTTACTGTCGTTTTAATACTGTGATATTGTGTATCTTGGACTCTAATCTCATAAAGAGATTAGTAGTGAGTGTTTAGAAATAAATACATATATTTTATATATATACCTGGTGTGGTTCTCCTTTCATTTGGTCATTCCCGAGGTTATAATCTGGTAAACCAAGCTGCTTTACACTCCTTCAAGACTTAGCCTGAAGGCTGCTCTCCATAGCTACCACTAGGATAGCTTTCAATAAAGGTTGTCTTTAAACCTATCATCAATAAGGGTCGTTTGGACTGGTGCAAGGTGCCCACTATAACTAGTGGACAGCATATGCCAGGCCAACTTCTCACAGGCAAGAGTATGTATAACACGTGTGCGGGGCAGACGTTGTTTAAGGTCTGCCACTCGAGCCCAAAGCGTTTTATGCTTAATTGCGCTGCCTTTAGAGTCTCGATAGTCGTTTTGAGACCAAAAGAATAAGTTGTCATTAAAAGACTGAACACAGTAGTAAGAATCGCATACAATAAGAGTATTCACATCAGGATCAGCAAACTCGAGAGCAAGAACAAGAGCACGCAGCTCCGCCAATTGTGCTGTACAGTCCCCAAGTGCTTGAGTATGCACTATGGAAGACTTAAATTCTCCACTGACAATTGAACCAGGAACAATTGCGCAAGCCGCCGAATAAGCGTGTTTGGAGCCGGTGGCCGGTTGAGCCGAGCCATCGGTGTAAATGATGCATTTCTACTCATGTAAAGGAAGCAACAACAACGGAGGAAGATGAACATGTTCATACTGTAAAAACTCCTGTGTCTGAAGTGCAGGGTCAAAGATAAACGTGACATCAGATGATGTCAAAGACGTAGCCCATTGTATCCAACGGGGATGTAGTGCCTTAGAGTTAGGTACACTTGCCTTAGTCACGTCCTCCAAAGCAGGGAAAGGTATGACCATAAGAATGCGTTTACCTTGCGCCAGGGAACGTTCTTTTAGAGCTGCCATCTGGACCGCCGTCAACATTTTTTCAACATTTGAAAAACGCATTTCAGCTGCAGTGTACAAATGTGATTTGTATGCAATAGGTACTGTGTCTCCCTCATTAAACGTCAAGTAAGAGAAACCCACCGCTCCTGGTATTATACGTATCACCAGGTTCGTGGTGTTATCACGCGTCAACAAGTAGTTAGTTGCAAGCATGTCAGATTGCAAAGATTGTAGGATAGAGGTATGTTCCGGAAGCCAGCTGGCAGAAGAATATGTTGGTTGTATCAACGCATAAAGCGGTTTGATACCCTGGGCATAATCGGGAATGTATGTCCTCCCGAAATTCAAAAATCCCAGCAAAGACTGAAGTTTCTTCAGTGTAGAAGGGGGTTGCAATTGTGCACATTTCTCCAGGAAGTGGGGGGCTAACCCCTTACCTTCATTATTGAGCTGCTAGCACAAAAAGAGTACCGCCAAATGAGCGATGTGCGATTTTGCAAAATTTAACATGTATCCATAGTCGGCAAATGACAAAATGATGCAGTCGACTCGGACGAGATGCGGCATGAGCTCATCGTCCGTCAGATAAATGTCATCAACGTACGAGAACACATCCGGATCTATGTCGTGCAATAAAGACACAACACGTGCAGCAAATGCCCCGGGGCTGTTTTTAAACCCCATAGGCAAACGTGTAAATTGTTTCTGATTCCCGACGGCGGTAAATGCTGTCAAGTCACTGCTCTCTGGAGCGAGATTATGACTGTAGAAACCATTGGAAATGTCCAGTGTTTTGTATTTTTTACGAACAAGATTGTTCACCAGCGCAGAGCTGTGTGTGTTTTGCACTGCAAAAGTGCAACAATGACTATTCAAATTTCGGTAATCCAATGCAATGCGATATGAACAGTCAGGTTTTGACACCGTAAAGAGAGTATTATTCATTGGTGATGTACATGATTCAGTCACCCCCTGATACTCTAACTGTGTTAGAATGTCACAAACGTGAGCCTTAGTTTCACGTCTGATTGGATATTGCGGTTGCGGCTGTGGCATAGATCGTAAAGGTATCTCATGAGCCGGTGAATCAATATCCCAGCCTACCTGATTACGGTACACCGCTGGGGCAAGGGCCATAGCCCACTCAGTTGCGAAAGCCTTTGCATGTTCCTCAGGGACGTAACGTGAAAAACTCGGAAGTATCACGTCCTCCCCTTGAGAAGCGGCTAGCACAAAGGGTGGAGGTCAATCCGCCTCCGCCAACAAAATGTCGTATGAGGAGGTTAGATTTTCCCACAAAACCGCTTTGATTGGATGCTGTACCTGACCTTCAATTTGGAAAATAATCTCATAGAGTCTATCCGGGGGGGGTAACCTGGATATCTGCTGTCTCTACTGTAATGAATGTATCAGTTGCTGTCGCCTCCAGACAGGGACGCAGTGCCTCCCGCACTATGGTAACCTCCGCTGCGCTGTCAAGCAGAGTCACTGCCCATGTCCAGTCCAGGTGTCGCGTTCTCACCGTCTGAGGCATATCTCGCTGTTAAAGCCGCAACCTTTTTCTTCTGATACGGGGGCCTAAAACGAGGCAGGTGTTGTTTGGCTTTAACGTCAAACTGTCTAGGTTGATCACGACCCTGTTGAGTGGTCGGACCTTTGCCACGATCCTGGCGCTCCCCTCCACCGACTTGAGAGTCTGACGTGTCCTGTAAAGAATGAGGAGAGCGCTGATCAGGGACCTGAAATCTATAAGGAGTCTTAATTTTCGCGCGGTCGCGCAAGTCATAAGTACACTCAGAAGACTCGGGTGTCAGTGAACCAGCACGCAAACCTTGCTTCTGTTGTTGCTGCCCCTGTTTTTTAGTTTTCCAGTTCTTTTTAGGAAAGAACGGGCGCCCGTCTTTATCAGTCTGGGCTTTTTGTTGTGATTGAGATTGCGTCTGGGTCCGAGTAAAAGGCTTGACTCCCAGACTATTGCGGCCTATGGTTTTATAAGCCTTTGCAATAATCTTCGGTAATTCGCGTGGCTTGTCTGCGTCTGCGACAGCCTCCAAGCGGTTTGCCACTTGAAAGCTTACAGCATCACCCTTGCAAGGATCATGTCAGCTACCACGTCGAACACCCCCACCAGTCTCATTCCCAACTCCACAGCCGCTTCGGCTCCGTGTTCATCTTGAACACGTTTTATCACGGAAGGGAGTACAGTCATGGAGGGAGTCCCAAAACACTTTGAATATACCGCAGCAAACACCTTGCCCCAGGTGTTGCAATCAGCTAATTCGGGAATGAAGTCTTTAGGCAAACTTATAGTCAAGATCCTGTGTTTTTCCACAGGAGTGGTATTTGGAAAAACAGCCTCCAGTTGTCCAACTTTTTCAGCAGGTCAATAAGGGAACTCTTCCTTGTTTTGCGGACGTTTGCCCATTACTGAATTAACCATAAGAAGACTGATGGTTACACCACCAGGTCCAGCGGGTTGTGCAGCAACGCCAGGTGGTCCCACCTGAAAGTTGTGCGACATGAACTGTATAACAGCCCTATGCACATGTATCAAGGATATATGCAATACGCGGAGCTCTGCAAGCGTTGCAGTTGTCAGATAACGTGGGTGTGGGGTATACCCAGCCAAAACGGGCCATGTGGCCCCATCTATCGATAAAGAGCCTAAATGGACCAGCATTATTGGGTGAGGAAGGGCGCCAACAAACCATATTTGGTGTTGCCAAGCCGTTAGCGGAACCTCAAGAGCCCTATAAGGCTGATAAACTTGAGGAAGGGCCGTGGCAGTATATTTGTGAAACAAATGATCAGTTCCATCCATCGCTGGAAAGGTGACCCAAGAATAAAACACCTCGAAGCGGCAAGCCGCACCCGCTTCTACAACTAAAATGAGCGCAAAACCAGCATTAGGGCCTCCATGTTGAGTCAAATAAGCTGTGACTGCAGCCCGATTAGGCGGTGTAATCTCAACCGCCATAATGAATATCAATGAACGACAACCAACAGCGTGGAAGCGCAAGAACGGGTTAAGAAGAAAGAGAAGGAACCTTTTAAGATTTCAAGCATGAAAGAACCTATAATACATTAATATAGGAGGTTACACCGACACAGCTGTCTCCGGAAACAGAAGTGAGGGGATTGTGGACAAGCACTACTCAAGAGTCTCGCAGATAAGAACCAGACCAAACGTTGGCGGCGCCATGTTGCGGGGATTCTGCACCTACACAGAACTATGTGCAGGAAAACAGGACCTCGGTGTATAGGGGTGTACCAACCTACCATCTTAGTGGCCAAAATCCCAAAACCGACTAACTATAGTGTCTCATTCGTTCTCCTCCAAAAATCACGAAGCTACAAATGATTAGACAACCTAGAACACAATACTTCCGGCTCTCTCAGGAATCGCGGTAGCAAGACATACCCTTTCACTCGCTCACTCGTACTTGTCCACAATAAGAATTGGCAGTCACTGTAATAGTTCAAAATGTTTATTTTAACTATTGTGCTCTATAATACAGTATACGAGCCACTACTAGCGGAAAAATGCATAAACTTAAAACAATTAGCATTGTTACAATTCCATAGAGTACGAAGGGGAAGTCATTTTATAAAGACAGTGGAAAAAGGACTACAAGGCCTAACCACCCTCCCCTTGACTGGAAGAAGTTTATTATATAAAGGAAGATCTCTGGGCTTTGTCAGCAGACCTCATACCTTAAAGCCTGGATGTAAGGTTTACATCATAGGAACAGCATAGCTCTTCTCCATGGAAAGGGCTCTCTCCAAGTGTGTGTTAAAACAACATGCATCCCCGTAATATCAAAGCACGAGTCTCCAGCATTGCAGCTGTGTTTAGCATGTTATGTCTAGGTGCTAGGGAATGACCAGAACAGAATAACAAGGGACATTGTTTATCGACCTTTCACATGTGTTCAGACTAAACTCCAGGAACTCAGCAGAGAACGTGAAAGGCAGACAGTTTTCATGCGAAAGGCATAAATAGAGTCTTGCAAAAATAAAATCATGTAGTAACGTGCACAAAAGCAGCATCATGGCAGCAAAGCTCATGCTAACTTAGCAACGTCGACAATGACCCTAATGGCCATATAACACCCCTTTCAACCCTTAAACGGACTGTCCTCAGAGGGCGCACTGACAGTGTGTCACCTTTTTGTAGCGCACTGCCAGTGCGAATCCAGAGGGCATGTTTGCCTCTGCACCCGCATCAGAACTACGTCACGGGAGCAGAGCCAAAGTGATTGCCCCATGCAAATGAGGGAACACCCTCTGAAGATAAAAGAAAACAGAACCAAAGCAGTCCACGCCAACAAAAGGATGTGCGTAGCATCCTCTAAAGCCACCTCCACCTTTATGCTACTACTTTGGGTGCACACTAGGGCGTAGCAGAACTACGCGGAATTCCAAAGAGTTTTTATGCAACTCTGCGAAATTCCACGTGGTGCAACTACGCCCACCCCTATTTATAATGTCCTATGAAGTCCCTAGTAAAGTGGTATACCATATAACCAGGGTTAGTAAATGAAATGCTGCTAGTGGCCCTGCAGCACTTATTGTGCCACCCACTTAAGTAGCCCCTTAAAACATGCCCCAGGCCTGCAATTGCAGCCTGTATGCAATGTTAAACTACCAATTTGACTGGGCAAAATAAACCCCTTGCCAGACCTAAAACTCTGTTTTTATTACATATAAGTCCCCCCTCTGGTAGCTTAAGGAATCTGCCCATCAAATCCACCCAGAAAGACTGCAATGGATTAATTAAAAAGGGTGAGGCTAGGCCCGATGCCTGAGTGGCCCGCCTCCACCCATTTATGCCCCTAATAATAAATCCTGGATGTCTCGTGGGCTCTCGGCACCACGGGGGCAGATAGAACCTCCAATCTGCCCCCCCCCCCACCATTGGGGGGCGGCAGAAAGACTTTTGGGGCCGGGAGAGGGGAGCACTAGCCCATTGCGAGGGGGCAGCTCCCCCTTCACAAAAGAGTCCCTGGTGTCTAGTGGAGTGGATCCCTGCTAGATCCACTAGGTAAAGGTATCATTGGAAAGGAGAGATTCCCCCCTTTCCAATGATACCTCTCCCGTGTGCTTCAGTGCTCAGGGGGCTGAGATATGCCCCCGAGCACAGAAGCTATGAAAGTGGAATGAGCAAATCGTCTCATTTCATTTTTAATTTCTCCGAAATTACATCAGTGCCCCACGAGTGCAGATTGTCATTTCACCCAAAAAAAAAATTAAAATAGCCTCAGGAGCTGGTGAAGCTCTTCCCCAGCTCCTGGGGCTATTTTAAATTAAAGGAAATCCTTCTAGTGCTCGCACCGAAGTGATCATCAGAAATAAGTGCATTTAAACATGATAATTTTCTATTGTGGTATCTTTGCGCAAAATTATGAGATCTGACATGTGGTTTGTTGGTCTGGACCTCGCTAGGTGGTCAGAGGTGATTACTCAATGTCCTCACAAGGTATTTTCATCCGCCTTATGTATATTTGTAAATTATTGCATAGTATTGAGTAGTGTGTGTGTGTGTGTGTAATATATGTACTTTTACTTTTTCAAAAGAAAAAGCACAGACTAGACAATCATTTACTGAGTGTTATTACTGTGTACCAGCGAATGGTGATTACTAGCCTACACCACCTCCCTTGAGTATGCCTTTGACTGCTCTGCTTCATCGCTACCCTGAGAGAGTCAAGTGCTACAATGGGGTGTTTGGTTCCCAGTGAAGGACAAATATGGACCCATTACTTGCGCAGGCCACACAACTAATGGCTTGTTTTCTTACAGGTAGGCACTAAACAGCCCATAGGACATGGCGCATTGTATTTAAAAAGTTGGACATGTACTTTTGAATTTTACATGTCCTGGTAGTGAAAAACTCACACATTTGTTTATCACTACTTTGAGGCCTAACTCTCCCATGGGATAAAATTGGGTTTCCTTATTACATTTAATAAGTGGTAACATTTGTTTGGGAACAGATATAAATATCATGTTTGGTGTCTAAGGAATTGCCTCTTTAATGGTAAAGTCTGATTTTAAGTTACAATTCTGAAAATGTTACTTCCAGAAATCTGGCATTTTATTGCCATAACCATTTGGTGCCTGAGGCCTGTTTCCTGGGTCACATGAATAGGTGCAGTTGACAGTTAGCTTTTGTGTATTTCTCTCAGACAGCCACACAAAAGAGGGACTGGGTGTTAACAGGATGGGCCATCCAAGCAAGATAGAGGAGTAGAGCTGTGCACGCCCTACCTGCACTTCAAAGATCCTGCTTCAGCTCACACACAAAGAACTTCACACTAGTCTATTGTGCTCCCAGACAAACTGGGATGAGGGTAGGGAGGCAGGAAATTTGCAACACTTCTTTAGGGGGAAAACTCTAGAAGCTTCTTTCATTTCAGAGCTGGCACCAGGTATAAAACTAGGAACCTCGGACCCACTCTTCAGTTTACTTCTAGACCTGCGGAAGGACTCTTAGAGGACTGCCCTGCACCCTGTATCCTACTGCGTACTTCAGTGGACTGCTCTGCTGCACCAAGAGGACTGCCCTGCTGTCTGACGTCTGCCCTGTGCCCTCAGAGGACTGCCCTGCTGTTTGAGTCCTGCTTTCCTGCTACCTGAACCCAAGGACTTTCAGAGTGACCCCAAGGGCTAGTTGGCTGGCCTCTTGATCAGAGCCTCAGGGACAGAAAAGGCTCCGACCAACTTGGACTTGCACTTGGAACAGACTGAGTGAGTCCTGACCTAAGTGGTGCCCCTCCAGTCCTTGACCCTTGGAAGTGGTGCTAAATGTGCCCACATATGCCTAATCCGAAACTTGAGACTTACAAAGCTTTTTGCCAAAACGTGCCAGGAGAACCATGAGAAGACCGAGCCCTATCTGCTCGCCGATCCACCCAAGGTGCATCGTCAGTTGGCCTGACTTCGCGGCAGCTCCAACTACATTCTCTGCCTCTGCAGCAAAATCTGTTTAGCGGCTCCTCGAATAAGGGGTAACCGGCCTCATAGAGCCCTTGTCAGCAACAGCCTGCAGCATTGTCCCTCTAAAGATTTTTGACTTCCATAAAACAGACTTAGTTCGGACTTAGAAATCTTCATCGCAACTTCGTCAAGTGGCTCCTGACACCGACACCTCCTCCACGGACCACGCCGGCTGCCTTGTCCCACTTAACTTTACCTTCTCAGACATTTTTCTTTAAAAATTCTTCTAAGTCCAAAGGTAAGCGGAGACTGGGCCCAATCCATTTCGAGGATCTGAACCGTGCTCCACTGCGGTCAGCCATAGCTTTCGACATTGTCCCAGTCTCACGCGACTAGATGTCCGCTGTTGGCGCTTTCATCTTTTAGCCGCTATTTTTCACTATAAACTTTTATAACTTATAACTCTGGTTCTACTGATTGAATTTTTGTTGTTTTGGTGCCAATTAATTTATCAAAATTGACTCTATTTTTCTAAATTGGTCTGGGACTTCTCTTGTGTTGTGTTTTTACTTTATTACTGTTTAAGTGCTGCATAAATACTTTTCACATTGCCTCTAAGTTAATCTTGACTGCTTTTGTGCCGAGCTACCCGAGGATTAAGTGTAGGTTAACTTCTTGCCTTTTTGTGGATCACCATGACAAGGATTGTGGTTGTTGCTTGAGTAGGGTTTCACCCCACCTCCCAACAACAACCCAATTTCTCACAGTTATCTTTGTTCCCCCCTACTTTTGGTGGTGGAGGACATGTTCACCTTTCTTGTGGTCATCCCCAAGTACCTTCTTTGACAACCTGGTGTTGATCCAGTGGTCATCTTATTTCCAAAACTCTTAGGGCACAGTGAGCCTGGTATCAATCAGGTGCTGGCACAACTCTGTAAAACAGTTACTTAGAACATCTTCTTTTATAATCAAATTACACAGCCCATCACACTAATTTACTCTGCTGCCTTTCACCCAACAATCCAGCCCGTTACTGGATGAATCCACAAAATCCACCCATGACTGGTGTGATGGCTTCTGGCTATCCCTGAACCTCAGGTGATATTTTTCAGTGGTCAAACCAGACTTGGTGATAAGGGCTGCCTTCATGGGAGTATATTTCATCTGGTCAGCTTCTTTATGGGTCAATAAGGCATCACTCCCTGCAACAGGCATGTGCTTCCAGAGACTAGCCTCCCAGTCCTCCTCTGGGACTCTATGCATACATAGGGCTACCTCAAATTGTGCAAACCACTTATCTATGTCGTTCCCGATAACATAGCTAGGCACCAGGTCTTTCAGGATATCAACTCTTTTACTTCTCTTAGGCACTTCATTGTCATGGCCTCCATGATCACTGGACTCAGATGTACTTTTGGACCTTAAGTCCAACTCTCGCTGGCTCCCCTTATGAGCTAGCAGGACTTTTTCCTCTGCTAGGGCTAATTTATTTTTCTCTACAGCCAGCTTCCTCTCTTCCAAGACTAGCGTAGCCAGACAACTTCAGATCCCTCTCTGCCTGTCTGTCCTCCAATTCTAATGTGGACACCCCATGGGACTACACATTGCTCCCTAGATAATGCAGGTGAGGATACTCTTTGGAACACACTCCTTTGGCACTGGAGCCTCCTCAGTGTCATTGTAAACGTCTTCCTCCATTCCCTCCTCATCTCTTGCTCCTGTGGGAGGGATTAAAACAGGCTTATCTGTGAGCACGATCAAGGAACACAAGTCAAGCCTTGTCTGAAGTATCCACGTTTGCTCTTTAGTCGGAACCTCTAGCCAACGTGTTTCATCTACCTCCGGGCTAGAAAAAATGTATGATATGTACAATATATAAGTAATCTGACATTTATCAAATGTAACAATACCATCACCAGAATACCAAACATAAATCAGACCTCAAACTATTTGGTCAAAATTCACAAAATCATTAAGGACACCACATGCGAGTTTATGCATAAATACATGGAAGTTTTTTCCCCCTTGTAAATTGGCTAATATGTTAAAGACTAGATCAGATTTACTTGAGGTCAATTATATCACTAGTGCCACAGTGCTAAGCTAGATGTGATTATTCTTTGAGAGTAGTCACGAGATTAGATATTGATATTTTGTGCAAAAGATTAACAAGATGACGTGTTCTGAGTGGGTTGCTCAAGTAATACACACAGGCCCAAAACCATCACTTGTAATGCCTGACTCCAAAGAAAAAAAGCACAAATATAAGCACAAAACCGGTAAAAACCCTACCTCAATACTCATTTCTGCAACTCTTAATATTCACACCATTTTAATGATGCTGTCAATATAATCATAAGGCAGAAAAATAACGAAAGATGAAGAGCACCATTATATTCAATACAATGCTGATGGTAATATCAAGGTGCAAGTTACCAAGTAAGACCCAATTATTGAAAGATCAAAATTCTCACACCATCAACAAATACTCCACTTACAGATTTTGTGCAAAGTCCCGAGAGAAAGCAAAAAACTCACCCTATGAAAAGATACATACAAAAGCGAGTTATGACTGTAAACCCCACCACCAGGTCCAAAATGAATTTAATAATACGTGGTGCCATGTGCTGGGAAACAATATACACAAGAGTCACACTTAAATTCCTTAAGTATTCACCTGCTTCATAAAGGTAGCGCTACTAATTATGGCATCTCAATAAGATGTGTGTCATCATTCTATTTAGGCGTCATCTTTTAATAGCAACATACAAGGCCGGGCACCTTCTCTGAGAGGTCCAGCTGAATCAGACTTGCTGCTGCAGAAAAGCTCTGAGTGTGGGAAACATGAGCCCAGCTGCAACACACCTTAGTCAGATCAGCTTGGCAGGATTGTCTCAGTCCTCTGGAGATCTTTGGAGCCAAAACGTCCTAGGTGTTTCAGGAGAAGTACACTGACACAGCCCAGAGTTCCAGGACATCAGGGACAACACTTGGGGGTCAAAACTCACCCCAGCAAGAGCCACCAGCAGGGTCCAGGGAAGGCCTAGTTGGAACTGGGCGTTTGTAGGAAAAGTCTCTTGTAGCTGGTTATGACCCTTGGGGTCCACTTCTTTGTCCCTGGTACAAGAAGAAGAGGAGGCCTAGTCCTTAAGGGCTCTGCTCACGTTTCAAATAGCAGTTTTAGTCCTTTTCTGGTCTTCAGTAGATCTACTAGTGCTCTGAGTAGAGTACTGGGGATGCCAGAATTATGCCTGGCACCAGTCTGTGAGTGACGCCTAGTCTCACTCTAACCAATAGGGTAAAAGTTCCCAGAGGCAACCCCTACCAACTTTGGCAGCCTTTCCTGGGCGTGTGAGAGCAAACAATCCCACAATGCCCCTTTCTGCCTAAATCTAAGATGGCAAAAGCCTTCTCCCCTTGTGCAGAGCCTATGTGCCCACCCCATAGGTGTGGCCAGTGAAATGAGTAACCCCTCCTCTACGGTCACTTCAAACAAGTTCTGGGGGCAGGTCCCTCCCCACTGTTATTGGAGCCTGGCTGACTGGGGAGACAATGAAGGGGCCTATGCATCTGACATCTGTCTATGCACCCTTTAAAGGTAATTAAGTTCCTGGGCACTGCCCAAATGGTCATGCTGCTAGAGGAAAAGAAACACCTCCCCACATAAAAGCCTTTGTTTCCTACTGTGGTTGCAGTTTTCCCTCCACATTCAGGGTAAAGCACTCAGGGGGCTGCAGAACGAGGTTAATGCAAATTAGTCTACAGAGACTTTAGAAAGGGAAATGGTAACTTTCTAAAAGTACCTTTTACTTAACATTTATTAAAGATCTGACTTCACCAGTGAAATGAAATTTTAATAAACATTACAAAGAGGCAAAAAACGAGATTTCTAGCTATTACCAATGTTGGAGATAACATTATTGAATTTATAATTGCATCCCAGTGTTTACCTATTGAACAGCTAGCCTTCCTACACTGAATGTGGCTTTTGGGACTTTTTCACTGTACGAACATGTTTAACATTAAATTTCCATGTGTCTTACGTTTAAATACCATGCACCCTGCCTTATGTACAGTAAGGCCTACTTAGGGCTGGCTCATTAATATTTAAAAGGAATATGTAGACCTGTCAAAGGGGTTAATTTTGACAGGATGAACTGCAGTTCAAAAGCTGCTTTAATCAGGCTATATTAGTAGGTCTGAAGCTATGATTTACACTGTCACTGCAGAAGATAGCATAATATGTGTTGCCGTCCACTAATGACATCTAACTTACAGGTCTTGGGTACACTTTATACCATTTCATGGGGACTTAAAAGGTAAGATAATACGCCAATTAAGAGTATACCAATTTCATCATGTTGAAAGGAGAAGTACAGGTACTTTACCGCTGGTTAGCATAGGTACATTGCACAGAGTTCTACAGCCAGCAAAAACAGTTAACGCAAAAATCTGAGGGTACACCACACACAAAATGGGCATTTTTTACATACAGTATCCAATAATAAATTGTACACCCGGGTGGCACATCCTTTAGAAGGAGGGTGGTGAAATACTGCAATGAAAATGCCAGACTCAGCCTTTTTACACCTCACAAAAAACGACATAATTGGAGATATTTAAGAAAGTTGCCACTTGATCAATTCCAAACCGCTCTTGCAATACAGTAAAGGGAAAAACCTCTCCGGATCTAATAGATGATTTAGCACCTACAAGCCAGGCTTTCTCCAGCCTTTCAGTCCCTTAGTTAACTCCTCTGGCAAAATAGCGTTATTCATTCGGAGAAACAGCCAATCTAGATTCACCAGTGAAATTAAATATTTTCACCCACTGTAAATATGGCTAACAATGCACCGATATAATTTTAAATGTAAGCATATTGAAACATTGTGTATCTTGAACTTTTGTGGTGTATCCTGCCAAATCATAGCTCTGGGTAGTTTTTAACAGAATTGATTGATAGGGTAGTATTCTTGAATGGGGTATAATATCACGACAGGCAAATAAAGCCTTGGTAGATAATTAACAGACTTATTTATTCAGCAAGGACCCGGATTTCCATTTGCAGAGGTACACATACTTTCATTCAGGCGACCCACTTTACTTTGCACGTCCCGATGGATAGAACAATTTACTTAATTTGACAAAAAGTAGTGTGTTACAAAATGAAAGACAGACACTGAAATATGAAAATATACCGAGACATGGTGATCATTTTAATAAAACTGATATGACCAACAATAAATACTGACACATGCAGCCTGGTAAGGAAATATTTTTGTATCTTTGTTAATAAGCGAGCAATGTTGAGGTGATACATAGGTGACCCTTGGCTACTAACCTTCATACCAAAATGTCCAATTGAACCCTCGGTCACCATATTCTTAAATTTGATGCTCAGGTTTGAGCCAGAATCCCTACTGTTTTAGATAAATTTTTCACACATCCAGAACTTTTGGAGAATTTATCAATTACTTCAAATAATTTAGAAATATTTTGTTGCTCAGAACCAAAAAATAATGCCACGTCATCAGCATATAATACTATCTTCTTGGCTTCTGGAACGCTGGGGCGGACCATAAACTGTTTCTCATTCAAGATTAACTTAGAAAGGGGCTGAATAATAGTGCAAATAAAAGCAGTGAAATGGGACATTCCCGTTAGGTGCCTCACTGGTTTTGTATTTTGCTCTTCTATTATTAGGTCAACCTAAGTACCACCTATCACGATTCCTAATAACCTGAAAAATTGGCCTGGTAATCCTATTCTGAGCATTAATATTTATATAAATGCCCATTTCATCATATCAGAGGCCTTTATGTGTACATGAACCAGGCAACAAAAGGCACATTTTCTACTTCAATGAAGTCCAAGGCTTCCAATAGATGAACATTTGCTGCTAATAGCCGTCTTGGAACAAAACCTGGCTCAGTGAGAATAGCCTGAGGTTCATACTTGCAAGTCGAATTACAAGCATTTTCATTAGGATCCTATATTCTGAATTCAACAGTATTACTGGGCAGTTTGATCCATATATTTCAGGACCCTCGCCTGGTTCAAGAAAGATTAACAACTTCCCTCTTCTAAATGAAGAAGGAGACACACCACTGGTGATAATACTATTGAAAAATATGTTTAACTGTGAAGTCAATGCATCTTGATAATTTGTAAATATTTCTGAAGAAATCCCCAGTGCATCTTCAGAAAGGAGGGACCTAAGTATCTGTTCACAGTGCAATGCTGGATTAATTTAATTTGAAAATCTGGGGGGCATATTCTCAAGGACTTATCGCCAAGTTAGCGGCACTTTATCGCACCCAAAGTGGCGATAAATTTATCGCCCTATTCACAAGCTGGTGCTAACAGCCGATATCGCCAGTTTTCCTGCGATAGCAGCCGCAAAAAACATCCCCACGGATGACACCGGCAACTAACGCTAATGAGATGCAGAGTAGGTGTTCCTGTGCAATAAGCCGCGATAACACCACTTCGCAATATTCCCAACGACCAGCCAGATCTGTGATAAGATCCCAAAGCAGGCGATAAGGCGCGTTAGCAGCAGGGATTTAACACCTGCTCTTACCTGGTGTTAAGTCGGACGACAACCTGCACCATAAAAGGGAGCCCAGACCAGAGCCACACCTGAAGAGCAACAGATGCCATGGAGCTACTGATCATGCAGCTCGGAGCCCCAAGAGGGCCACAACACCCTCCGCCACCACACCCAGGCCCACCACTCCCCCCGGACCCCCCCCCCCGGACTACCACAGAGGCAGCGCACACAAAGACAGCGGACCTTCAGAAAACGCACCAGCCTCACAGACTTAACACCAGAGGATGTCATTGCCCACTACAGGCTCAAAAGGACAACCATCCTCCGCATCCTGACCATCATTGCCCACAGGCTGATGGTACCAACACAGAGGACAACCAATATCCCTCCACAGACAAAGCTGCTTGCTGTGCTGCACCTGTTGGCCTCTGGTACCTTCCAACCAACAACTGCCAGAGTCGGAGGAGTCTCACAGCCAGCCCTATCCAAGTTCCTCACACCTGTCTTGGATGCCATCATCAGCTTGGTACCCCAGCACCTTTACTTCCCACACACTGTGCAGGAACAGCTGGAGACCAAGCAAGGCTTCTACGCCATAGCTGGCTTCACGCACGTGTTGGGGGCAATCGACTGCACACATGTACTCCTCGTGCCCCCTGCCGCCACTGCACACAATTACCGCAACAGGAAGCACACGCATTCCATCAATGTGCAGGCAATAGTGGACTACCTGGGACTCTTCACCAATGTCGTCGCCAACTACCCAGGCAGTGTGCATGATTCCTTCATCTTCCGACAGTCCATCATCAACCAGCGCTTTGAGGCTGGCACCTATGGGAATGCATTGCTCGTTGGTAAGTACCAAATGAACACACCACACACCTCAACTCCACAGTCATGCAACGCACGAGTCTGGGAATGCACGCGTTACAAACTCACATACAACATGCCAAACATGCCCACCTACCAGACACGACAGCACAACTTACTGTGGTAACCTGGGCTAGCCATGTACACAAGCCATCAACGGCATGGCACCTCAGCCACACAACAGAAGAATGTGGGAAGAGGTGGGAACCAAGTATGTGCGAAGGAGGCAAGTGACCCATGAATGAGAATGTACACAATGCCAAGTGTGGCGTGGATGTGCTGGCCAGACTGCAGTATGCAGACCACAGACATGTCCATGTCAACATATACTGCTGGTGTTTGGAGTTTAGTGGACAGTGGACGCAACCATGTTACCCCAGGCAGTGGGGAAGAGCGCGGAAATGTAGTTTGTTACGTCCCTCCCTGTAAGCGTGAGCGGAGTGGGCTGGCCCGGCGTACGCGAGGCCAGCGTAGGGGTGTGAATACAAAGCCCGTTGCTCCGGGCGTGGTTCTCTTCCGGAATGGCAAACGTGTCTGCCAGGGCGGCGCCTCTCAGTCCGCCACGAGGCTGACGCTGTGAGCGGCAGTGCCTGCGATCCTGTGCACCTGCTGCACCCCAGGCCGCTGGTCCCCAGACCGGTCTTGGCCGCCCCTGCGCAACCAGGCCTCACTGCTCACCTGCCGACACCGACATGTGTCAAAGAGGCCCCACCACGTGCCGGTACAAGCTCCAAGCCCGAGGCCCACGACCTTGGCAGCCTCCTCAGACCATCACGGCCTCCGCGACACAGGCCCCCAGCACTCCTTTCTCGTTGACGTACTCCACCGCTGCCTCCGGCCTACACTGCGGCCCAGTAGGTCACACATTTGGAACGAAGTCTTGATTTCATGATGGCAGAGTACATATGTTAATGGCAGCACTTATATCACTGTACTCCCTTCGATCTGGTGCCACCAACTCTGTGCATTGCAAGCCAACGACACGTGTCTGTGGGCCCTTGCTGACTACTGCCTTCGGCCTACACTGCAGTGAAGTAGGTCACACATTTGGAACTGAGCCTTGATTACTCAATGGCCGAGTTCATATCATTGTACGCAAGGAGAGGAGTAGGAGGAAGACGCGGTTCAGTCCGGAGGAAAAAAGGATCATCGTGATGGAGGTGATCGAACACTACCAACAACTGCTCTGGTGCCACTAACTCTGTGCATCGCAAGCCAACGACACGTGGCTGTGGGCCCCTGCTGACCACTGCCCCGGCCTACACTGCGGTCAAGTAGGTCACACATTTGGAACTGAGTCTTGATTTTTTTATCGCAGAGTTTATACCATTGTACAGGCCTCATCGCAGACTGCATCCCCTTTCAGCTCTGGTGCCACTAACTCTGTGCCCCGAAATTCATGGACACTCTCTGGTTGAACTTTGGTGGCATCTGAGTCTATGGCCTGGGGGTTGTCTTCATCATCATGTAGCTGATACTGACTTGGTGTTAAAAATGAGTCTGTAGCATTCATCTCCTCCATATTGCCTGTTTCTGCTTGGTTCTGCCCTCTGCATCATGCCCTGGAAGAACACCTTCCACTGTCCCCCGAAACACTCCGCGACATTCACCTTCGACATTGACGAGGACCCGCTCAGCTCTCGTGGCCCTACCTCAGTGCACCGCAAGTCACCGTCCCGTGGCGGTGTGCCTGTGCCGGCCGCAGTGCATCCGGGGTCACTAACTCTGTGCAGCTCAAGTCATGGACCCTTGCTGTTTGAACTTCTGATTGTCTGATCACTGTTGTAGTTGTTGCCAGCACCAACCACTCCCTGAGGGCTGGCTTACACTCACCCCACACCCATCCAGCACAGGCGTCACTGGACATTTGACCCTGGCAATAAAAGGGGCCGGGCGCACGTGCCCGTTCCACAAACTATCTAAGTGTGTCTGTGTGGTCATTATGTATGCATGAGGGCCCCGGGCCCTACCACATTACATTGTGCTGTGTACAGCGGACGCAACCATGTCACCTCAGGCAGTGGGGAAGGCCTGGGACATGTAGCTGTGTCGTACCCCCCTGTAAGCGTAAGCGGAGTGGGCTGGAGTAGACAGTCCAGCGTATGGGTGTGGATAATCAGCCCGTGTCTCTGGGCGTTGCTAAGTGTTGGCCTTGCCAAGGAAGTAACTAATGCATGTGTCTCTGTTGTAGTGTCGGCGACACCCGTCCCGCAATGGAAAATGTTGCGATGTAGCATGCCCCCAGAGTGCGGGCTCGGCCGAAGGGATGAATGAAGGAGCGCAAGCCCGCTCGGGGTCCGGGATCATACATGCCAACTGTTGTGTGTGTCGCTATTACCGCAGCATAGGCCAAAGGTCTACCCTCAACTGCATCGCGAGTTCAGCCAGCCATGAACTCTACATCTGTGTCCGCCCTATCCTTACCATAGGCATACACACACGTGGCCGCCCACCTTCAACGCACAACATCACAGTGTCGTTGTCAGGCTTGTGGACATGCGCAGACAGGCATGACAATGGTGTGCCGTAGGAGTGCAAGTGATGCAACCGCGCTGCGCACACTAGTAAATAGGATTGGGGGGAGGGAGGAGCAGCAGTGAGGCTACGTACTACACATTTATGCCGCTCATTTGCTACAAGCAGTACCTGTCAAACAGGAATCACTAAGTCACACATATCACACACCAATGAACTAGTGAGCCTGCCAACACATCATGCAGAACCAACTTCTGACTCATGTCTCTCTGCACTGTCACAGGTGATCAAGGATATGCACTCTGCCCTTGGATGATGACACCCCTCCGAGCCCCGAACACACACGCCCAGAGGCAGTACAATGCGGCCCACAAACGCACCAGGGGCATCGTGGAACGCACATTTGGCGTGTTGAAGTCACGTTTCAGGTGCCTGGACATCACAGGTGGAAGGCTCCTGTACAGCCCAGGCCTCGTGTGCAAGATGATCGTTGCATGTTGTGTGTTGCACAACATATGTGTACGCACCAATGCCCCATGGCTACAAGTGCCAGATGCACCGGACGATGATGAAGATGGGGCAGGTGGACCACACCCCACTGCAGCAGCAGCAGGAATAGCCCGTAGGAACACCATCATTGACAATTTCTTCACATGAGCACGTCGCATTGCTACAGTTCTTAGCAATCATGGGACAGTACAAAATGACCACAGGCACAGCATGTGCAAGTAAATTCATTACAACACACATTCCCTGTGTGCATGTTACTCCTCTGTACAAGCACATCACTCTGACAAGTGTAAGTGCAACATGTAGTGCTAACAATCTCACAAATTGTAAATAGATGGTGGGTGTGTCACCTCTGTACAGAGAGGCCGTTTAGGGTGTCACGTATTCGAAATGCCATTTCTGTGTGTCAAAGATAGTACGGAATCCCACTCATCAGCGTTTCACATGTGTCCCAGATCATTACATATAGGCTGTCATTTGTGACCTACAATTGACAACAGGGCTTCTTTTGGGGTCAAATATGTACCACCATGATGCAGGGATGCACCCTGTGACTCAAGTCCCACAACATGAGCTACATGGACGTAAGGGGGAAATCACTGCCCCTATTTTCGCCCATGCTTTCATACTTGGTTAATCATAGACATGACACATCTGTGTTTATTAGAATGTATTATTCACGTTCAGTGGAGTGTTGAAGCTGTCTTAGTACTGGGCCATGCAGACAACACTTTACAATGTTGCCCCGTGGAGGGCCAGCCAGAGTCCTTTAGGGATTGACAAGTTACTCGGAAGGGGAAGAGTCCAGTCAGCAGGCTGATTGATGTGTCATTGTTGAGCATACAAAATATGGCAGTCCATGTCGAGGTCCAAGGTTAGTGTCGCAGAGTGTGTCGGGGGACAGTGGAAGGTGTTATTCCAGGCCATGATGCAGAGGGCAGACCCAAGCAGAAACAAGCCATATGGCGGAGATGAATGCTACTGCTTCCTCCTTACCACTAAGGCAGATTCATCCTCATCTTCGTCCTCTGACGTTTCATGTGCCTCACATGTGGGTGGTGGTGTTTGGTTTGCAGCACTGTGTGACACTGACACATCAGGGGCCGGAGATGTGGATGTAGAAGTAGCAGCAGCATTCATCAGCTCAATGTCTTGTGGCATCACTCCCATGATGAGGATCTGCAGGGCATGGAAGATCCCATCTACAGCTTTCTCGTGTGCAGCCGTAGTAGCCATTCTTTGCGCCTGCATCCGCTCCATGTTCTCCATGACCCTCCTTATGTTTCCAAATCACGGATGACATCGCTGTAGCCACTCTGACTAGACAGTTGTTGTTGTCTCCGAGTCATAACTCCAGCAACGCCAGCCATGGATTGTTGGAGGGCATGGGGCGTACTGTGGGTGTCCGTTAGGGAGTGTAAGTGGTCCCTGATGGGACTTAGACACCCACATATGGCATCTAGTTTGGCTGCCATGAGGTCGAACCCCACCTGCACCTGTTCAGCCAGCTCCTTCTGGCAGTCTAACACACGGCGTTGGAATGCCATGTGTACTTCGGTGAGGTGCTGGGAGCCAGACGTGGTGGTGGGTGCTTCCTGCTGTGTGGTCTGTGCAGGAGGTGGGATCACCTCGATTGTGCTGGGCTGCCCTGCTACTGGAGGTGTGGTGCGGAGGTTGTCCATGAACCGTTGGAGTTCGTCGTAGTCGATGTCCTGGAGGTCGTCTCCATCATCGCTGACGTGATGTAGGGTCTGCTCTGCAGGAGGTGTTGATTGTCCCTCTGCAATGTAAAGGGGAGATGCAGTTTCACAGTGTGTTCCATGTATGTTGATGCATTGGCGGAGTTTACATACAGACTGCATGACAATGTACATTGTGACTGTTTGTGAGGAGATGCCTATTTGATGCGGGACAGTGGACATTTGTACTACATCATGGATGTGAGGTTGTACTTGTACATTGTCATCTCACAGTTTCCTGCTATGCCAGATGTGATTGGCCATTTTGTTCACACATGCGCACCAGTTGTGTCCAGTGTTCTGTTGGGAAATGTTGCAGTTTGTACCACATTGTTGTCAATGTTGAGGTGCTCTTATTCTCACGTGTGTGTGCTGCATTGTGGGTGAGTCGCCCCTGCAGCTCTGATTTGGCTGCCCCTTATCCCTTTCAGGCGGTGTGCCTTTGACTTCTGTGCCTCTACAGTGCTGAGATGTTGCGGACTTGGGTAAATTGGGCTCTTGGTCGAGTTGTGACTCTTGGGCATGGTTTGTCCGCAGATGTGTTGTTGACGTCAGGGGTTGTTTGTGCACGTGGATGTGTCAGAGTGTGACCTGCTCCTTTCGGATGTGGTCCACACTCAGTCACCTCAGTGTCGTGGCGTGCACCATGTCATGATAATTGGACTGCAGCCATGCTAATCGTCATGCAGTGTCACTTGCATTGTCAGTGTGGCTCACGGACCCGCAGCTTTGCTGGGTTCAGCACATGTGTATGGGTTTGTTGTGAGATTAGTGATGTGTGGGGAGGGCCCCCTCCGGGCACATTGTCGGCGGGGGCCTACTTGCTGTTTCTATGTGTGCTGCAGTATGCCAAGGAGATCAGGGACATGATCCAGAGTCATTGTGGGTGTGCAGTGTGCTCTACTTAATTGTGCATGTGTGCCATTGTGCCCATCTCCCCCGTCCCCCAGTCCCTGGTCGGTACTCACCCTGTTGATGTTGTGTCAGGTCATGTTGAGCAGTGTCCGGATCCACGACTCCTGGCACCGTATCCCGACTGATGACTGTGGCCACCATTTTCTCCATGTCATCCAGCTCCTGGGGTGCCGCTGGACCCCCACCTCCAATCTGCGTTGCTGCTTTCATGTTGGCATCGAGTTTCTTCTTGGTTTTGCCCTTCACATCATTCCAGCGCCTCTTGACCTCTTCCATTGCCCTCCTCAACTCTGCAACTGCATTCACATGGTCCAAGATAGTCTGCCATGTTTGCGTCTTTGTTGCCAATGACACGTTGGAGGTGACGAACAGTTGTTGGTAGTGTTCTATCACCTCCGTAACGATGATCCTGTTTTCCTGCGGACTGAACCGCATCTTCCTCTTCCTCTTCTCCTTGGCCTTCCCCGACCCCGAGGTTCCTTGCTGGTGGTCTGTGGGGCTTGTGGGGTTTGCGTTGTCCTCTGCACTCGGTCCGGGTGCATCCATGGTGCTACGCAGTTTAACTTTTTTTTGTCTTGTATTTTTTTCCTGCTTTTATGGTGCATTTTCCTGCATAACGCGTGGGAATTGCAGGCCTGTTGCTGGTTATCGCTGATTTTTGTATCGCGATTTGGGGCATCGCAACTTTTTTCGCGTATGTGTTTTGCGTTTTTTCGGCGTCGCATTGATTTTAACGCAGTCATTTGGCGCGTTATCGTGAGACTATCGCATGGTGCCGCCGGATTGAGAATACAACGTTAACACGGTGTTATTTTCCCACGATAGACTGCGATGTGCAAAGTTGTATTAAGCTAATTTTGCGTTAATTAGCACACGTTCTTGAGAATATCCCCCAAAGAGTGTTGCTTTCACAAAGTAAGCTAGATCTCTAAGGGGTGGAATCATGTCCTTGAGTTGCAAATCCTGT
Organism: Calotriton arnoldi; assembly: GCA_963921515.1. Lineage (NCBI taxonomy): Eukaryota > Metazoa > Chordata > Amphibia > Caudata > Salamandridae > Calotriton > Calotriton arnoldi. The sequence continues at coordinate 2,072,236 of CAWUFW010001426.1, read as the reverse complement.
TACCACTTTTTAAAAAGTTTCTCTGATATGGAGGGGAGTCTTTATCGATCAAGTAGTCCAATTTTCTTTATCAACTTTGCAACAGATTTGGTCCTAGCTTTCCAAGGAAGACATTTTCCTATTTTGATGTCTTCCTCAAAGGTTTTCGGATACACTGTTTCACTGTTTAGCAACTCCCTCATAAATCAAATCAATATAGTCTCCACTTTCAAGGTCTGTCGATTTCCTAGTATGACGAATTGGTGGCTATTAATTTTCGGATAAACGTTAATTCTTGATCGTTTCTTTTAGTTCTTCATGTTCCCTTTTATTCCTTGTGGTTTGTTTAGAAGTCATGAATCCCGTAAATAAGCATTGGTAGGCTCACAAATGAGTGCCTAACTGTCAGAGCTGTTGTTTATTTAAAGAAAATCTTCAATGCTAAGCAGTCGTTTTGTGTGTCTGACTCTGCCAGCAGTGAAATATCTGCTCTCCAAAATATTTAACTTGTCAGTCTGCTTTTTAAGGGCACTAAAGTTCAAACAACATACACTGGGGCAGATCTGATAATACTGGGATGATGTCTGGCTTCTTTACTTCAGAGACAAGAAGATCAAAGAATAGGCAACGTCTGCTTGCCTTTCATGTTTTCCACTAAAGTACATAGAACCCACTTCATAAGGGTGCATTTTTCTCCAAATATCTAAAACATGGTACTTATCCAGGATCATTAAAATAGTTTGCTTCATTTTAATCCTGCTTTTAAGAGCCCCTGTGTTTGTGGCAGGTTTTTGAACAAGTTCCTATAAAGCCAAACTGAAGTACCCTCCTAACACCACTTGAGAATGAAAATCACTAATTCTAAGATTAGCTCCTCTAAAGGACCCGATCATCGTTGGTAGGAGGGTAATAATTTTCCACTGACATCCATATTGATCTATTACTAAGCTGTAATATAAGCCATCTGCCAGTTTTGTCCACTTTACTTTTTCTGACTCCTAAAGGTGTTTTGTTCTAATTACTACAGCTAATCCTTTTGCTGCTACAGTGCCAGTGGAAGAGGGATTGATGTGACTGCATACCCCCTACCTATACGCCTATACGCCTAACCTGAGCAAGACCTTTCCAGCATCATGTTCCTTAACTGTTACAGGCCCTGATAAATCCCAAGATTGAATCATAGGTCTTAAACTATTGGACTTCGTCAGAGTTGTTATCCAACCCTTTCCATTAATCGTTCTTTCCACCAGTTCTCCAGTTCAATAATGGAACCCACATCTCCTCCTTCTTTGGTGTTGAGCAATCACCGCCTAACTTGCCAACTTGCATAGCAGAAAGGGCCCAGTTGGTAAGGTTCGGGGAGGTAGAAGCTAACCATTTCATGCAGATCTCCCATCTTTCCAGTAGGATCAGAGCAAATAAAAGTAATCTTTGCTTCTTAGGGGATTTGATGCTCACCTCTTTATCCACTAAGATGCCAAAAATTATCAGTTCCTGGCTTAAATTAACTTCTTTACTGAGCATCTTGGATAAAGCCTTACCCACTTCTTGCCAGAAAAGTTAAATCCCGGGATACTGCATAAACATGTGCAAAACATCTGCCAACTCAAGACCACATTAAGGATAGGACTTCATTGCTTGTTTTCCCAGGGCAGATTCCCCCCAGGAGGGAGAGGTCGAGGAGGCTTCAGGAACTTCAGAAGATTCACCACTTTCTCAGACTCATCCGGAGCCAGCAGCACAGGCAGTGACTCCGAACAAGCTGGGCCAAGTACAGCCCAATACAATCAGAACTACAGATATCAGGACCAACCACAGGGCCCTTTTTCAGGGGACGGAGATTGGAGACAACCAAGGGGTGGTGATCCCCATGGATCCAGGGACAAACAGAGAGGGCAGGATTGGCAAGGAGGGAGAAACAGGGGCCAGAAACAAGTCTGCTTCCAACAAGAGAGCCACGGGGAGATACAAACACGGAGGCAACACTACAGGTGGTAGACATCAGCAACTCTAACCCCATCATCAATCTGGCTCACCATGAACTATCCCCGAAGGAAATCGAGGTACTTGACAAATATTATCCTTTGTCCTGACCTCATTACCGAATTCCTTCAATCTTAAAATGGAATTACATAAATTCTTCCGAAAAATAAGGCTGCACCATTATTTCAACAAGCTTCCCTCCCATTCTAGCCTTTCCCACACAGGTCTGCCCTGCCCCTCTACTGTTACGCCTCCCCACAGATTGCATGCCACATAAGATAATCGCATACGAACAAGTTGTTCTAAGGGATGTCATGCAATTGGTTTCCAGAAAGAAATATGTGAACTATAATATCTCCAAGGCTGAAAGAGACGCTCTTAAAACACTACGGGAGAATAAGGACATTGTGATCAAGCCCGCAGACAAGGGTGGCGCCATCGGCATACAGAATACTAGTGGCTATAAAAATGAGATCATTACCCAACTGAGAGATGGAGGCAGCTACTCCAAGCTAAATTCAGATCCCACTAAGGAAATCAGCAGACTCAAAGGCCACCACCGATGTCGGTCTACATATGGGTTTCCTTACAGAGACTGAATATAACTTTCTCAACAAAAAACTACCGCGCCTACCCACCATCTACACCCTCCCTAAGGGCCATAAAAACTTGTCTCATCCTCCTGGACGCCCCATAGTGTCCGGTCGCCCCATAGTGTCCGGTTGTGGACTTTTTTCTAAAACCATGTGCCATATCTACCAAAACCTACCTAAGGGACACCATGGAAACCATTAGGTTGGTTGACCGACTAGCATTCAACCCCACACAACAACTGTTGGTCACCATGGACATTGCATCCTTATATACTAGTATCCCTCAGAGACCGGCTCTAGAAGTCATAAGGACTGTCCTTGATAACAGACCGCAACCGGTTCAAGTTCCTACGGATTTTATTTTGAGCCTACTAGAGATTGCTATGATGAAAAACTTTTTTTTTTCAGGGTGATTTCTTTTTACAAACTAAAGGTGTTACAGTGGGGGCAAACTTTGCACCTAATCTGGCCATACTGTATATGTACAACTATGAGACAAACTACATTTTCAACTAAGCGAATCCATACCTGAACAATATAGCCTTCCGCAAGAGCTATATTGACGATATTCTCGTGATCTGGGCAGGAACCGAGAGTGACCTCCAAGGTTTCTATGGTTGGTTAAATGACAGATCACAGGACATTCAATTTACAGCTCAACACAGTTCAGCCAGTATAGGCTTTCTGGATATCTCCATTAAAGTGGAGGAGGGTCATCTATACGCAACCCTATTTAGAAAAAGGAGTGAACGCAATACCCAATTACGATACACAAGTCACCACTCTAGAAACCGTAGGGACAACCTACCATATGGACAATTTCTCAGAATACGAAGAAACTTTTCACGTAAGATTGACTACCTGAAAGAAAATCTATACGACAGGCTGTTAGCAAGAGGTTATTCTAAAAGTCTGCTTTAAAAAGCCTGTAAGAGAGCTTGGTTTAACCCTCGAGATACTCTATTAGAGCCCAAACTCCCTTCGAATAAGATTGACAACAGGATAATCTGCGTCACAACTTTCTGTACTCGCAGTAATGACATTAGACGCATCATCAACCACCTTTGGAACTTAACCTCGGATGAGATAGACATAAAGGAGCCGCCCATGCACACCTTCAGGAAGGGCAAAAATATTAGAGACCATGTAGTCTGTTCTCTACTTTCGACACCGACACAACCCTCTCTACAATCAATGTGGAGCTTGCCCCTTATCACTGGACACCACAAATAAGGACACTGCAAAGCACGTGACCTCACGGTTCAAACCAACTCCTTCAGCCATGAAGACCACAACTTTGAACTTAAAAAAACATACCAACTGCAATAGTGTAGACGTCATATATGCCATCAAGTGCCCTTGCGGTCTACCATACATCGGACAAACTCGACAAAAAGTCAAACCACGCATACAACAGCACTGTAGCCGCATCGGATGTAAGATTCAAGGGGCACCACTAGTTGAACATTTCCTCACACTTAACCATCCAGTGAACAGTCTGAGATGGGTGTTTCTTGAAAAAGTCACTTTAGGTCCCAGGGGTGGTGACCTTATGGATATCCTAAACTTGCGTGAATGCAAATGGATCCATATTTTGGATACGGTTAACCGGGGATTAAATGAGCATGAGGAAATCTCAAGACAAATGTCTCTTCTCAATAACGGTTGATTCCCCCTTTTTCCTTTCCCCCTGTCTAACATCTTTAGAACTGTCACAGGCCTGTAATTGCCAAAACCCATGGGCCTGACGACAATTTGAGTAACCAAATATGTACATAACTGTGTATCCCTATTTATTCCACAGTGATCCTGCTTTGAACTGTTTGAATTGTTGTCATGTGAAATTGTACCGATCATTGCTTATGACACTCTTATTTAATCAAACCACACGCTTATGTATACTGTATCTGCTAATTGTCCTGAATTGGTTCAAAGGTGCATCTCCAATCCCTTTAAAATACGCTAACATGAACTGTATTTTCATCCTACCTTGGACATACATTGGATGTTTCCAAGGTGCATCTCTCTTTTCAATATACGCATCACCTTATAAGAGGGCGTGCGATTTTCACACGTACGTCATAAGCATTTTGTTAAATGTATTCTATCTTCCGATGTTGTACGTGTATTGGATGTTAGCCCTGACTAGTCTGTTTAGACTATTAGGATTTTTTCCATTTTTATTCCTGACCCACAATAATAATTTCTTTGCCAATTTTATTTACGTCCGCATATTCCGATTCATTCCAATACTTTCACAAATTTGTCATGCCCCTTGCATATATGTTCCTGTATGCATTGATCGCCATAGTTACGATCTCACGCTGAGATCGGCAGCATTCAGCGGCTGGGACCCAGACGTGACAGCGTGCACGCGGCATTCGTGTCTATTTCAGACACAGCACCGGAGGCGCTCGGCTCAACACGAGACGCTCTGGTTGCCTGTCGGGTTGCTAATCCTATGAATTAGGTAATTACTCATATCCCCCTGTGATAATTCTTTTGTCACTAACTTTACCCTGTTCACCAGCGATCATCACTATATACACCTTGTTATATTCCAGATAATACTCCGATTAATTCGGTCAGTGAATCCACAAGGAATGAATTACCTGTGACACAAGTGGTGCTACCCATTCTTGAATTAACGATATCTGGTGGGTAAGTCATCTTAATTTTATTTGATTTCTCAATGAAACGGTAATGATTCAGTATTCTAATCCAGAGATGTGCAATTTAATTTCAGCACATCTCCTCCCTGCACCATGAGAAGGGCCCATTTTTTCTTTCGATTGGAGCTATCAGCCCACACCCAAGTATTTGGACCCTACCACGCATTCCCGGCGGTGGGTGTAAGGTGAGCCATTGTGCCACTATGTATTGTACCCTGAGCTAATATGACTATTGAGTCCCTGATGGGTTTCCTCACCCCCTCTTTAAGACCATTCTGCCCTGATGAAGACCCGCTTGCAAGGTTTAAGTGGCCCTTCCACATTCTAGGGGTCGAAACATCGACATTTCACTATCCATCTACCTGGACTGTTCATCGCATCTAGATAACATTGAATGTTTATGATGTATCTACTCAATTGTGATATTCAAATGATTATAAGTGTCTCCAGCTAGGTTATATCTGAAATCTCTTTGTGACTACCGTTTATATTGTATATATTATCTATCACTTGCAATTCTCCAACTTCTTCTCACCTACTCATGAGCACCTTGACTTACACTCTTTCCACCGGTTGTGGAGCAACTGTAAAATAAGAATTGAATATACGTTGTAGTGATCAATTGACACCCACTATAAAGAACTGTGCAGCCCAATTGATTGAGATGTTTTTTGTATATGGGTACTAAGCATATGATTTAATTAATTTCTTTGGGACCACTTTGTTCTCTACCTGTTTTCCCAGCCTTGACAGCTTTTTCAGTGTCCAGTGGGCTCTGTGTAATGTAAACAGATGGTTTTTCCTCAGAGATGCAAATTTCACAGACTAACGTAAAGTAGACATAGATGCTTGCCAGAGACGTGTTAATTCCAATAATTGTAGATACCTTTTCCACAACTCCTCCCGCATGGTGAAGTCTTCATCGCTGCCTTGTACCTTCCTCCAGTACCATTTGGCCACCTCTCTCTTTATGGTGAAGCCTTCCTGTAGTAATTCTACTCAGCATCCCCTTTACTAATTTGCGGCAGTACACGTGCCCAGCTGGACAGTTGACAGTACTTGAATCTAGATAGCCTATCTTCTGGTGTCCATGATAGATCTTCCCAAGATATAAGGCTGTCTCCCTTGATAATCTAGCTCCATCAAGCTTATGTCCGCATCTTTCAATGGTCTTGCTAAGATGTCCTGTAGACAATCAGGATTTCCAGGAGAATTCCATATAGGGGCAAATTCGCTATAGTAAGATATTCCAAATAATAGTCTGATTTGCACACAATGTCTACCTGCACCATTCAGCGTCTTTAGCCTGTCCCCATTCAACTGTTTTTTCAGCATGGCGTAGAACATAAGCCCTGTCTGTGAGTGGTCCTGTGAGTGGTCCTCTCCCCTTAGCAATGTTCTAATGTTCTTTAGCTGGAAAGCCCAGTAATAGAATTGGAAGTCCAGGACAGCTAAACCACACTCAATCATTCTCCTTCTGAGTTTTTTCCAGAATCTTCTAACTCCCCTGGATGCCCAGATGAAACTACACACTTCTTTCTCCATGTAAATTATTGATCCAAACCGTACTGAACAATAGTGGTATCCCATTAAAGAGGAAAGTAAACTTCAGCAGGACCAACATCTTTATGATGTTAGCCCTGCCAAAGATCGTGAGAGGGAGACACATACTTGCCCTCTGGAGATTCTTAGTATCTGTCATAAGTTTCTTAAAATGTATGCGAGTCATCTTGTCCAGATCTTGTAACTGCTAAATTAGACTTATAGACCATCAGATCATCAGCGTATAGCGCCACATTCCTCTCCCAGCTGTTACATTTAAAGGATATAATGCCTAAGTTCTCCCTCATTCTTATTGCTATTGGTTCAATGTATAGATCGAACAGCATAGGCAACAGTGGGTGGCCTTGCCAAGTCCCTCTCTTTATTACAATTTGTCTGGTCAATCTCCCATTCACAATGATTCTTGCAGTCAGCTCTCTATAAATTGATTGAATTGCTCTTGAGAAAACCTTAACCAAATCATTATGTTGGATCACTTTGTTCAAGAAGGGCCAACTCACTCTGTGAAATGCCTTAGCAGCATCAAAAGTTAAAATTGATAGGGGTACCTTCCCATCGATCACCATGTCTGCTACCCCCATCAGGCCATGTTTGAGTTGGCGTAGCTGCGTCCACTTATGAAACCCTTTTGGTCCGCATTTATTAGGCACCCAATCACTTTATCCAATCTCATTGCCAAGATATGTGTGTAGATCTTAGAATCACAGCTCAGCAATGAGATCGGTCTTTATGATTCACAAAGTTTTGGGTCCTTGCAAGGCTTCAATATCACACTAATTGTGGCCTCTTCCCATGACCTCGGTAAGTTGTTTCCTCCTGAGAAAATGTCATACAACAATCTAACTAATATGGGGAGTATCTCCTCCACCAGAGCGATGTGCAGCTCATTAGGGAGACTATCGGGGCCTGAAGCCTTCCCTCTTTTTAGCCAGGGGAGGTGGAAAACATAATTAAAAAAATCAAAGTGCAAAAGCAGTGTGAATGGCATTAGAGGGAGAACTCAAATGGGTGTATTGAGAGTACCCAAACGTTTAGAAGAGAGAGTTCCCCCCTTTAGGGGTGGGAGGGGTTTGCCACAATCAAGGGGTCGATTCCGATCTCGGTCGGAAGGCCTCCGAATCGGATTCGGCTTTACCGGATCCGAGTCGGACGCTTTGTTTCCGACCGAGTCGCACAGAGGTCCGGACGCCCAAGTACGATGCGAATGAATGCGAAATCGCCATCCGAATCGTTTCCGGGTCCGAACCGCTCCATATGACTCGTTCGCACCGCGCAATGGAGACGTTTTACGACCGAGCCAGTACGATGCACGATCCGGACAGCCGGATCGAGTCGGAGCCTCCGACACGTAAACGCTCTGGGAAGCGGACTTCGGGGTCCGTGCTGGACCCCCTTCACCCGTAGCCTTACGAGTCGGACACAGGGGGACCCAAGGGTCCCCTATACATGCATGTATGGTGCGGATGGCACCAACGCATACCCACTACAGGGGGCACCCTTTTGCACAACGTACCCATTCAGTCAATGGGAGCCCATGTACGCGTCGTACGACCGGCTCCCATTGACTTCAATGGGAGTCCGACCGAACCGAGTCCGTCAGCAAGCGGCTGCATCGTACTCGCTCGCTTGGTGCCAAGGGGCACGAATCGGTCGGAAATCGCTCCGGGAACGTGTCGGACGGAACGGTTTCCGACCAGGATCGGAATCGGCCCCCAAGTGATGTGAGGAAGATGAGACACTGAGTGGGGAGCATTAGGGTGAAAATACCCTCAAAAAATCCTCACATGCAGCCAGGCCTCGAAAAATCATAAACATTTTACTAGACCTGCAGGTCTATTGACTTAAATAATCAACTCAACCTATTTGTAATGCTCATGACCCATAAACTGATTTCAAATGATGTGATTGTGGGCAAATACTTTAATTCATTGAGCCGCCATTTTCTTCATTATCACATAAGAGAGCAACTTCAAATCTGCTTTACAAAAAACTATTTTGTTTGATTTAATAGAGTAAACTTTGTTTCCATATATAATACAAATCTAGCCACATATAGGATACACATAACCCCTGACTTGCTTCTTAGTTCACTAACAGCATTGTCATCAGGGCGGGGGCAGGAATGTTTCTCAAATCATATTGAAAAACTATCACTTATAATAAATACATATCTAAAGCATGAAGTAGTAGTACACTGTCATTTTCAATCAGCAGATTCTTTTTTAATTTTTTTATTTATTGAGTTTTCTTGCTTACAAAAACAGAATCCAGCAACAAAAGAAAAGCAAATCGAAAGTAAACAATAAGAAAAAAATTATAGCATACATTGACATTGATCACAGTATACATCATTGGTGGCAAAGCATAATGACTGGATACATAGATAAGAAACCATCGTAGCATTCCGATCATGACATCATATATACGGCTCCTGTTGAGTTGAACGTTAATCACATAGATAGTGCGATAACACTAAATAGCAGTGGCTAGAACAGCACATCCTCCGTAACCATAATTAGTGATGACGATAGTAAAACTTTTCGCATGTATTTGACCCATATCCTAAGGGCACAAATACCCTCAAGCGAGCATTTCATTACAAGCAAGATCAACATTTGGAACTCATTTTACTCAGATATATTTGGCTCACTTCCTTGTTAAGTAGCTTTAGTATAGGCCCCAGAAGCCTTTAGGGCGGTTCTGAGGGAGGGAGTAGTTTACTATATAATTCAGTTTGGGTATTACAATATATCATATCTTTTGACCATTCTTTTATGGTAGGCACCGGTCCCCGGGACCATCGCATCGCTATTCTACCTTTCGCAATCAACATCCCCATATCAATTAGACAGCGGGGATCCTTTTTTATTTGTCTTGAATATCCTAATAGCGCCAACATGGGGTCAGGAGGTAATGTAAGTTTTGTAATTTCACTCAGCTTTTGAAATACCAGTCTCCAAAAACCTGCTACATCTGGGCAGAGCCAGGCAACATGCATAAAATCCCCTGGATTTGCACCACAGCGATCACAATCCGCCGTGTCCCGGAGGCCATATCTATGCAGCCGGGCTGGCGTATAGTAAACTCTATTTAGGAACTTAAAGTGTATTTAGTCTATGTCGCCCATTTAAAGAGATACTTCGTGTCGATTCGCAGCAGTAGCCCCATGTTTTGTCGTCTAGAGCCCTTCCCAGGTCGCTCTGCCACTCCAGCCTGGCTTTTGTAAAAAAGGTTCTTGCGGTACCCTTGCACCATATTATAAATGCTTGAGACTATCTTGTTAGGGGAATTCGAACTAAGTATAAAAGAGAAGGGGGTGACGTCGGGGGGTTCCATCATATCATCGCCCAGCTGTTTGCGGAGGGCATGTCTCACCCTGTGAAGGTGAAATCTCACCAAAGGGGAAACTATTTGTCCCTCGGTTTCGATCTCATCCCAATCCCGCGCGCTGCCCGCCAGAAACAAATCTCCAATTTTGGTAATGTTGAGAGTCTCTAGCGCAGTGACCACCTCCCTCTCCCTGCTTACTATCAGCCACTGGCACCAATCTAGTGGTGTCAGCGGTGAATACAAGATGGAGCTCGCCTGTCTTTTTAGCAGGTCGTGCCATGCGTGTACCGTGGCACTGATTGAGTCTAGTATTCCGGCGCGCCTGCATGGGGCTTGAAACATCTGAGTTGGTAATGGGGACGGCATTGCCGCTAACCTCTCTATATATATAAGTGGGGGGAGTTGGTTGTTGGTGAACCCAATAGTAAGCGTGTGAGCACTGGGCCACCCTGTAGTAAAGCTCCAAATCCGGTGCTCCCAGTCCGCCCAGAGAATAAGGGAGGGTGAGAATCTTCCATTGGACGTGTGGCTGCTTACCGGCCCAAGCCAGTCTCACCAGCAATGTTCTAATAACTTTAAAAAAATGTGTGGGCAGAACCATCGGTATATTAAGGAATAGGAATAAAAAATAGGCAATACCACCATCTTCATCAGAGAGATGCGACCCAAAAGAGACAACGGTAGGTGAATCCAACGTTCCACATCTTCCTCCAATCTAGCGATAACCTTGCCATAGTTCTCACTACATACCAAGCCAGAGTCCGTGTGAACCTTGATTCCCAAGTATCGTATCGGATCATCAGACCAGGTGAGGGGAAAGTCGAACTCGGCAGGCCCAGTAGTTGGGGTCAATGGAAATATTGTGGATTTGGACCAATTAATTTTAACGCCTTCGGGGCCGTCCGACGCACCAGTGCTCATGTGCGTCGGACGGCCCCCGGCCGTCCTCACACATGGCACAGGGAATCCCTCTAGAGCGGGCACCAGAGGGATTCCCTTTACCCCCCAAAAGCTTCGGGAGCTGGGGAATAGCTTCCCCAGCTCCTGAGGCTGCCTGCATGGTTTCCCTGAAATAACTATCAGCGCGCACGTCGCGCTGACGTCATTTCAGTGAAACCGTAAATGAAATGAGGCAAGAGGCACATTTCAGTTCTGCTTTCTACGTGCTCAGGGGGCTATCTCAGCCTCCTGAGCGCGTAGAAAGTCAGGAGAGGTATCGTTGGAAAGGGGAGAATCTCCCCTTTCCAATGGTACCCCTCCCTAGTGGATCCATGCTTGGGGATCGCCCCAGGAGGGCGATCCCCAAGCATGCCCCCACCCCGCAAAATCCCCCATGCCCCCACCCCCGCAAAATTACAGCCTTTCTGCCCCCCCTGGGGGCAGTCGGCCCTAATCTGCCCCCGGGGGGGGCTGAAAGCCCACTAGACACCCGGGTTTTTGCCCCCCGATGAATTTAGGGGTGGGAGTTGCCCAAGATGGGCATGCCAATGCCCCCACCCCCCCACAAAATTCCAGTCTTTCTGCCCCCCCCGGGGGCAGTAGCCCCCAATCTGCCCCCAAGGGGACACAAAGCACACTAGATGCCAGGGATTTTTTTTTTTCTAGGCCCGTGGTGGGGGCTGCCCAGAATGGGCATGCAAATGCCCCCACCCTACCCCCAAAGAGAAACAAAAGACTTTCTGCCCCCCGCAGGAGGGGGGGGGGGTAAAATGATAACTCACTTGTGTGGGTGGGGCAAGGGCCTGTGACTGGGAAGAGCCAAAAACAAAGGGATTAAGGGTATAGCACCGAGAATTCTAAGCGCTACATTTTGTTAAAAATACGTTTTTAGCCAATTCTGCATTGGACACCCACACAAGTGAGGTATCATTTTACTCGGGAGACTGAGGGGAACGTTGTGGGGTAGGACATTTGTGCCGGCACGGTGATTCCACACATAAAAATGTGGAAAATGTGTTTTTTTCTGCTAAATTTGAGGTTTGGAGGGGATTCTGGGTAGGAAAACGTTGGGGGGTCCACGCAAGCCATACCTCGCTGGACTCCCCCAGGTGTCTCGTTTTCAGAAATATGTGGGTTTGGTAGGTTTCCCAAGATGGCCGCCGAGCCTGGGGCCAAAAACTCATCGGACCCCCCTTGCAAAACCAGGTTGTTTTTGCGATAGGTAATTTTGATGTCTCCTCTATACGTTTTGGGCCCTTGGCTGTTGCGGGTACTTAACCCACCCACACAAGTGAGGTACCATTTTTCTCAGAAGACTTTGAGGAATGCGGGGTGGGTGGAATTTTGTGCATCCACGCAGATTCCAGAACTTTCCACCACAGAAATGTGAGAAAAATTGGTTTTTTTAAACAAATTTTGAGGTTTGCAAGGGATTTTGGGTAACAGAACCTGGAGAGAATCAGACAAGTCACCCCATCCTGGATTCCCCTGGGTGTCTAGTTTTCAAAAATGTATAGGTTTGCCAGGTTTCCCTAGGTGCCGGCAGAGCTAGGGTTCAAAATCTACAGCTAGGCACTTTGCAAAAAAAGGGTCCATTTTCACTGTGGAAATGTGGTGTGTCCATGTTGCGTTTTGGGAAGTTTCCTGTCTTGAGCACTAGGCCTACCCACACAAGTGAGGTACCATTTTCCTCGGAAGACTTTGGGGAATGCGGGGTGGGTGGAAATTTGTGGATCCATGCAGATTCCAGAATTTTCCACCAGAGAAATGTGAGGAAAATTTGTTTTGTTTGACAAATTGAGGTTTGCAAGGGATTCTGGGTATCAGAACCTGGTGGGAGCCAGACAAGTCACCCCATCCTGGATTCCCCTGGGTGTGTAGTTTTCAAAAATGTATAGGTTTGCTATGTTTCCCTAGGTACTGGCAGAGCTAGGGTTCAAAATCTACAGCTAGGCACTTTGCAAAAAAAGGGTCAGTTTTCACTGTGAAAATGTGATTTGTCCACGTTGTGTTTTGGGCCGTTTCCTGTCGCGGGCACTTGGCCTACCCACACAAGTGAGGTACCATTTTTCTTGGAAGACTTTGGGGAATGCAGGGTGGGTGGAATTTTGTGGATCCACGCAGATTCCAGAACTTTCCACCACAGAAATGTGTGGAAAATGTGGGTTTTTTGACAAATTTTGAGGTATGTAAATGATTCTGGGTAACGGAACCTGATGAGAGCCAGACATGTCACCCCATCCTGGATTCCCCTGGGTGTCTAGATTTTAAAAATGTATAGGTTTGCTAGGTTTCTCTAGGTGCCGGCAGAGCTAGGGTTACAAATCTACAGCTAGGCACTTTGCAAAAAAAGGGTCAGTTTTCACTGTGAAAATGTGATTTGTCCACGTTGTGTTTTGGGCCGTTTCCTGTCGCTGGCACTAGGCCTACCCACACAAGTGAGGTACCATTTTTCTCGGAAGACTTTGGGGAATGAGGGGTGGGTGGAATTTTGTGGATCCACGCAGATTCCAGAACTTTCCACTACAGAAATGTGAGGAAAACGTGTTTTTTTTTACAAAGTTTGAGGTTTGCAAAGGATTCTGGGTAGCAGAACCTGGTGAAAGCCAGAAAAGTCACCCCATCCTGGGTTTCCCTGGGTGTCTAGTTTTCAAAAATGTATAGTTTTGCTAGGTTTCCCTAGGTGCTGGCACAGCTAGGGTTCAAAACCTACAGCTAGGCACTTTTAAAAAAAAAGGTCCGTTTTCACTGTGGAAATGTGGTGTGTCCACGTTGCGTTTTGGGCCATTTCCTGTCGCGGGCACTTGGCCTACCCACACAAGTGAGGTACCATTTTTCTTGGAAGACTTTGGGGAATGCAGGGTGGGTGGAATTTTGTGGATCCACGCAGATTCCAGAACTTTCCACCACAGAAATGTGTGGAAAATGTGGTTTTTTTGACAAATTTTGAGGTATGTAAATGATTCTGGGTAACGGAACCTGATGAGAGCCAGACATCTCACCCCATCCTGGATTCCCCTGGGTGTCTAGATTTTAAAAATGTATAGGTTTGCTAGGTTTCTCTAGGTGCCGGCAGAGCTAGGGTTACAAATCTACAGCTAGGCACTTTGCAAAAAAAGGGTCCGTTTTCACTGTGGAAATGTGGTGTGTACATGATGCGTTTTGGGCCGTTTCCTGTCGCGGGCACTAGGCCTGCCCACACAAGTGAGGTACCATTTTTCTCGGAAGACTTTGGGGAATGCAGGGTGTGTGGAATTTTGTGGATCCACGCAGATTCCAGAACTTTCCACCACAGAAATGAGGAAAATGTGTTTTTTTTTACAAAGTTTGAGGTTTGCAAGGGATTCTGGGTAACAGAACCTGGTGAGAGCTAGACAAGTCACCCCATCCTGGATTCCCCTGGGTGTCTAGATTTTAAAAATGTATAGGTTTGCTAGGTTTCCCTAGGTGCTGGCAGAGCTAGGGTTACAAATCTACAGCTAGGCACTTTGCAAAAAAGGGTCCATTTTCACTGTGAAAATGTGGTGTGTCCACGTTGCGATTTGGGCCGTTTACTGTTGCGGCCACTACACCTACCCACACAAGTGAGGTATCATTTTTATCAGGAGACTTAGGGGAACACAAAATGGTAGAGCAACTGTTATTACCTATTGACTTTCAATGCATTTCTGCCTTCCAAATGTAAGACAATGTGTAAAAAAGAAGTCACTTTGAAAAATGACCTATAATTCACATGCTGGTATGGGTACCCACAATTTCGGAGCTGTGCAAATAGCTACTGTTTCTAAACTCTATATTTTGTTCCCATTTCAGAAATACATAGGTGACTTTCATACTGATTTTTCCCTGTTTATATTTTTCCAAATGAATTGCTACATACCCGGTACACAATAAAAAACCATTGCAAGACATTGCTCAGTTATTGGCTCTGGGTTCCTTGGGTTCTTGGTGAACCTACAAGTCCTATATATCCCCACAACCAGAGGGGTCCAGCGGATGTAACGGTATATTGCTTTCAAACATCTGTCATACTTAGTAGAAGTTACAGGTAAAAACGTTGGCACAAATGGCTGTTTTTTTGTTTTTTTTTTACTCATTTTCAATTTTTTCTCTTTTCAACTGTTAGTTTGTATACGAAAACCTTGAAGGATCTACACAAATGACCCCTTGCTGAATTCAAAATTTTGTCTACTTCCCAGAAATGTATAGCTTTTCAGGATCCATCATTGCTTTCATACCCATTTTTACCATTAACTGGAAGGAGGTTGAAAGCACAAAAAATAGCAAAAATAGGCTATGTCCCAGAAAAATGCCAAAACTGTGTAAAACATTTTAGTTTTCTGATAAAAGTCTGCTTGTCCCTGAAAGCTGGGAAGATGGTGATTTCAGCACCACAACCCCTTTGTTGATACCATTTGCAGGAAAAAAAAAAAAAAGACGCTTCTGTAGCCCTTTTTTGCCATTTTTCCCCAAAAAAACAAAATTGTGCTGTATTTTGGCTAATTTTTGGGTCCCCTCCAGGGGAATCAACAAACCCAGGGTACCTTTAAAATCCCCATGACATTGGAAGAAAAGGACGCAAATTTGACGTGGATACCTTATGTGGTCAAAAAGTTAAAGGGGCCTAAGCGCAAACTACCCCAAATAGCCAAAAAAAGGCTTAGCACAGGTGGGGAAAAGGCCTAGCAGCGAAGGGGTTAAGGCCGGATAGTTCCCTAAAACGCACTACTTCTCTTAATACCGGGGATAAATTGGTCTCAGGGTTTCTGATATGTAGTAGTGTATCATCTGCGTAGGTGGATATTAGTAAGTTGTATCCCGGGAAGCGAATCCCTCTCTGTCCATGATATTCCCTGCAGGCACACACCAGAGACTTTTGTACAAGTGCATATAGAAGGGGCGATAATGGGCACCCTTGGATTGTGCCCCTCGAGATTTTGATCGGGCCGTCACAGCGTCTCCTAGTCTTATCCTGGCAGATGGGGAATTGTATAGTACTGAAACCAACTTTAGGAAACTCTCACCCATGCCCATCCTCCTCAGTACAGAGATCATGAAGGCCCATTCCACCGAATCAAAAGCTTTTTCTGCGTCAAGAAAAATCGCGGCAGCCTTGATCTCTGGGATAGCGTGCTGTATTGCACCAAACACAGTACACAGATTTTATGTTAAATTGCGCCCTGGAACAAACCCTGCCTGCTCTATGCCAATCAGCTGTGGCACCAACAGGGCCAAGCAGTTAGCGAGTACTTTGGCAAATATTTTAGTATCTACATTGAGTAGTGATAAAGGCCTAAACGAGGAGCATTCATCAGGGGGTTTGCCGGGTTTCAAGAGCGTGACTATCATGGCTTCCCTCATGGAAGGGGGCATCTCCCCATTCTCGCTCATTTCCTCAAATAGTGTCATTAAATGTGGGACTAAAAGATCTTTAAACTCTTTGTAAAATGTGACAGTGAGGCCATCTTGTCCCGGAGCACTACCCGATCGCATGGATTTTAATGCGTTGAGGATCTCCCAGGATTCTAAGGGTCTCATGAGATACTTCCTGTGTTCTTCCGTTAACCAAGGTAATTTAATGTGCTCAAGGTAGTCTAAAATTTCCAGTTCCCCCGCTGAAATTCTGGATCGATACAGGTCTGAGTAATACTGACTAAATTGATCAGCCATACCAGACGGGTTCCTTAATATCTCCCCGGACTCTGCTCGTATTTCTGCGTTATCAGCCCTTTCCCTTTTGTTGCGCAGCAGTGCAGGTAAGGTGGCCCAAGGTTGCTCCCCCTCACCATACGTTTTGGCAATTGCGTATTTCCCCATGTGTTTAACTTCGTTAGCTGCAATTTCATGGTATTCTTCCAGTGTCATTTTAAACTCTTCCGTAGTGAGATCATCTCCCCCTCCCAAGGCAACCTGTTCTAGGTCAGCTAATCGCTTCTCCAGCAAATCAAGCCATCCTCTTAAAGATCGAAGGACCCCTGAATGTTTTGAAATGGCAATTGCTCGAATGAAAACTTTAAAAGTCTCCCAGACTGTGGCAAACCGGGGTACCGGCCCTATATTAGTATGAAACAAGGATTCTATGGCCTCTGATTTTTTTTTAGAAATTTTTTTTTAACAGACTTTATTCAGAAGATTGCAAGTACACAAAGTAGCCAGCGGTATTAGAGCACTTAGCTTGTGACCAGTAACAGATACAGATATCGATGAGCATGAATGTTGGTGGCATAGTTCCTGGTGCAGATTCCGCCATGCGAAGCCCATGCGGAAATCGTGATCAAGTACATTGTTCAGGTTCGAGTTCTCAGGGAAGCTATGCGCTGTGTCGGTAGGATTAGGAGATCGGCATCTCAATAAATTGTCCCAGACCGAACTCAAGTAGATCACAACAACAATAACCAATAAGATTAACACCCCCCTTCCCTTCCCCTCCCACCTATGCAACTCCCTCCACCCCCCCACCCCCCAGGCATGTCGCTCAGTCGCCAGTAATTTCGTGGAGGATCATACCCATCCATGTAGGACAACAGGTACAGTAATTCCAATAGGGAGACATCAATCACTGGTAGGCCGCCATTTACTATATGGTTGATTCCTCCCATAGGGCGCAACCCAATAGGGCATCATTTCAGTCCTCTCACACAAGTCCACTCACTCAGTGTGCGGTTCCGTATTATCTGCCGGGCGCTTGAGCAGCCCAACCAGTGCCTCCCACGCTCTCGCCGCTTCCAACATTTTTTCATTGTCTAGCTTCTGAGCCATTTGCAGTCTAAGAATCCCCTCACAATCTGCCCATTTCGTGAATTCCCTCCGCCACCTCAGGATACTAGGAGCACTGGCCGCCTTCCAGTGGCTGGTAATTTCTCGTTTAGCCAGGACTAACCCCAGGTCTATAAACTTACTGGTAACTTTATTCCGGGTAGTATGAGGAAACCAATGTAGCAGGCAATAACCCGGAGTCAATGTGTTGTCTCTTTCCGTTATGTCGCCCAGTGTAGACAGTATCCCCCTCCAGTACCCCCCCCCCCCCCAACAGTGGACACTCCCAAACCATATGTAAAAATTCGGCGTTTTCTAGTTTACATCGCGGACATACTGATCGGGCCCCAAAATACTCATTAATCTTGTGCGGAGTGAGATATGCTCTGTGGACGACAAAAAACTGGATTAGCTGGAACCACGCATTTCTAGAACATTTCCATGCTCTCTCTACTAGTGCCTCCCACGCCTTCTCATCCATAGGCGTCCCTAGGTCTGTTTCCCATTTAACCCTCAGGCTCTCTAAGGGCCTCCTCATCTCCTGCGTGAGCCGCCTATAGAGGCAAGTGACTGCTTTGATCGTCCCAGCCGCTGATACTACATATTGGCATGACAGCGAAACCGGGGGTTCCACCATTCCCTTTTTCCAATGTTTACGGATGGCTGTCGTCAGCGAGGCATGTAACAGAAAGTCCCTCCCAGGAAGCTTGTGCCGCTCCGCGAGGTCATTAAAGGGTAGCAGAGTATTGTCCTCGTAGAGGTCTCCAATAGTGGAGATCCCCATCTCCTCCCAGGTCCGCAACCCTCGCCAGTCCCCCCCATGGGGTAGTGCCTCACACATCAACAGCGGGATCTCAGGGGCATATGGGGGTAGTTGCTGAGCTCTCCTACTAACCCGGTTCCAGCATTGGCGCATCGCCCACAGATCTCTTGGGGCGTCTCTTTCGCTCAATGGGAGCCGTAGTAACACTTGAGAGGTGTCTCAGACCCGGATCTGAGCCCCTTTGGCCTTCCCCATTTCGAAGCCTTCCCGCCACCCATTTCGTGAACCCCTGCAGCTGCGCGGCGTGGTAGTAGGCTTCAAAATCCGGTACTGCAAAGCCCCCCTCCTGTCTAGGTCTCATCATGGTGGCGAGCGCTACTCTGCGTCTCCCAGAGCCCCAGAGAAATCCCGTGATCATGGTGTTAAGTTGGGCAAAGAACTTTCACGGGATCCATAGTGGCAACGACCCAAAATAATAGAGCAACCGCGGCAGCGTGATCATTTTTAGAAGCGCTACCCATCCCGCCACTGATAGCGGGAGAGTCCCCCAGAATTCAAAATTACTCTTAGTGGTTCGTAGCGCGCGGCCGAGATTACCGTCCAGTAGATCAGCAGCCGTATGATAGATGCGTACTCCCAGATATGTCAGGCAGCTGCTTTCCCATTCAACGTCTAACCCATGTGGTGGGTCATTCCTTCCGCTTAAAACAGGGAATAAGCACGTCTTGCTCCAGTTGACCTTAAGGCCCGCCACCCGTCCCAGCCTGGTCAGTAGATCTCTGGCACCTTGCAGCTCATCCGTAGCGTTGGCAAGGAACATTAGCAGATCGTCTGCATATAATGCAATGAATTGGGATTAGCCCACCCCATCCAGTCCCCGGTAATACCGCCCCGAGCGAGCATGCACAGCCAGGGGTTCCACCGCCAACGCGAACAAGAGGGGAGACAGTGGGCAACCCTGCCTTGTACCCCTGCCCACAGCGCAGGCCTCTGAAATCACCCCTCCCGTGCGCACCCTGGCCGCGGAGTTCTTATACAGTATTGCCGTCCAGGCCACAAATCCCTCCACGAGACCAAAGGCCCTCAGGACTCTAAAAAGATATGGCCATTCAAGGCTATCAAAGGCTTTTTCGATGTCAACCGATAGGATGCACGCCTCACCGTTGTCTTGGATGGGAGCGTCTAGTATTCGGAGTAGGCGCCGTATATTCATGGCCGTATTCCGGGACGGGATAAAACCCGCCTGGTCTGTGTGTACAAGTGCCGTCATCTGAGTCATCAGACGGCTAGCCAAAATGCGGCTCAGGATCTTATAGTCAAGGTTGAGCATGGCGAGAGGGCGGTACGCAGTGCGATCCCAGGCTGGTTTACCTGGTTTTAAGAGCGGTATGATTACCGCTTCCCTCGTGGTTACGGGCAGGCACCCATCTCGCCTCAACCTATTGTACAAACCCAGCAAGCGAGGAGCCAAGGCATCCACATATGTGGCGTAGAACTCGACCGGGAGTCCGTCCGTACCAGGGGTTTTATTTCTGGCCATGTGTTTAATGGCTCCTCTGATCTCACTTATTTCTATGTCACGTCCTAGAGCCTCCGCTTCGTCTGCATCAATTTGAGGTAGTTCAATATCTTCCAAAAATCCCTCTCCTTCGAACACCATAGGGTCCAATTGGCTCTGATATAGGGTAGTATAGTATTTTAAGAACTGTGTGTTGATTTCTTGCTGCCCATAATGAACCTCGTCACCCCTCCCCTTTAATTCTAGGATCGTCGTCCCTCTGCGCCCTGGATTGGCCAGCCAAGCTAGCAACGCCCCAGATTTATCCCCCTCAGCGTGGGCCCAGGTCGCATAGGCCCTATAATCAAAGCATTGCAGCCGTTCCACCTGTGAGGCTAGTGCTTCCCTGGCCTCCAACAGTTCTGCTTGTTTGTCTACCTTTTCCGGTCTATCTTTTTCAACTTCTCGGAGCCGATTTTCGGCCTCACGTACATCATTTAAAAGAACTCTCCTTACATCCACCGCCTCACCGATACACCGACTCCTTATGACAGCCTTAAAGGCATCCCACTCAATGCGGAGGTTGGCAGCCGTATCAGCATTATTCTGAAAATACTCCTCTATTGCGGTGCCTAACGTGGTGCGGAATACTGGGTCCTCTAGCACCTCCGGTCGAAGGCGCCAGCTGGGTATTGTGGGCCTGGTGCGCATCCAGTTCAAGATTACCAGTAGGGGGTTATGATCAGATATCGTCCTAGTTAAGTACTCACTCGAGATGATCCCTACATGTACGTCTGGGGAGCAAAGAATGGAGTCCAACCTAACATGCAGCTCGTGTAGAGCCGAAAAATAAGAGTAGTCTCTCGCCATCGGATGATGGGCCCTCCAAGTGTCCGTCAGTCCCCAGGGGCGTTACCAGTTCCGCCGTGCTTCTGCGACCCTGTGTGTGGGGGCGTCAGGGAGTGGCGGGTGAGATCGGTCTAGGTTCACGTCAGCAATACTATTGAAGTCTCCCCCCAAAATTATTGGAACGGTGAGGGCCTGCGCCAATGTCTGCGACAGCTGCGCCAAGAATGCCGGTTGATCAACATTAGGTGCATATATACTTCCTATAGTTATATCTCGGCCATCTAGGCGCCCCATCTCCACCACAAACCTGCCCTCCGGGTCCACTATTTGTCTGACACACTGAAAGGGGACTCCCGCCCGCACCCACACTAGAGTCCCCCTGACAAAGGCTGAGTACGTGGTATAGAATATCTGCCCCCTCCAGCGGCGCTGTAGTGCTGTCCCTTCCTTCTGTGTGAGGTGCGTTTCTTGTAATAGTGCAATTTGCACTCCTCTTCTAATCAGATAGGCATGAATTTTGTGTCGTCGGCTCATGGTGTGCATCCCCCTAACATTCCAGGTTATGCATTTAAAACCTACGGCGGGATCCATGATACAATCTCCAGTGCTTCTCGGCTTACCCCTCCCCTAGCGACATGCCTGGCCCCAAACCAAATATCCCCAACATTGAAAACGCCCCACCTCCCTTTCCCCAGGACAGGCCTACCCAAACAGGTCCCCATCCAAACTATAGCACTCAAACAGTAAGTCATGAAAGTGGCAGAACGTGTCCGACATCGTTAGACCCAGAACCCCCCCCCCCCCAGTCCTCCCCCCACAAATAGAGATCCCACAGAAGGCCCCCATAGCGCATGTGTGTCCTTCGGCAGTTCACAATCTAAGCCGCTGGCACCAAGGGCCACCCCTTCCCCAACAGGCAAAACTCTGGACATACGACCTGGCCTCTGGTCAACCAAACACGCCATCTGCTGTTTGTGGTGTGAGGTCCGGCAGTTCAGTATCTGAGAATCCATGAGAACTACTTGAACGCGAGCTCCCAGGCCCGTCCCGGTCCGGGTCTGTGGTATTGCTGGTCGGGGTTGCCGCTCCGTGACTGATCTCCGCCACTGCCCGCACCGCCCTGTCTCGTTCTTGGCGTGTCCCATCAGGCGAGGGGGCTCCCCCGGGCGGCGATGAAGAGGGCGACTGCTGTCGGGGCGACCCCAGGCGCTGCGAGCGTGATTCCTTGCTGCGTCGGGCTTCTAGCCAGTCCCAAGCTTCTTGCGGAGTAAGAAAGAAATGTGCCGAAGCATCTGCGGTCACTCTCAGGCGAGCCGGGAACAGCATGGCATAAGGGAGCTGAAGTTGTCGCAATTTTCGCTTGACAGCTAGGAAGGAGGTTCTTTGTCGCCGCACTTCCCTAGTATAGTCCGGGAAGATCATCACCTTACTGTTTCCAATCTGTAATGATTGCTTTTCGCGAGCTCGTTGCAGTAAGTAATCCCGATCCCGGTAATGGAGTAAGCGCACCACCATCGGGCGGGGCGGAGCACCAGGCTTAGGAGGCTTGGCCGGGACTCTATGGGCTCGCTCCAACGCATAGAAGGGGGACAGGCCCTCCGGAGCCACCTCTGCTTTTAACCATGTCTCCAGAAACTGGACTGCATCCGCCCCCTCCTCCCGTTCCGGCACTCCTACGATGCGCATATTGTTTCTACGTGAGCGCCCCTCACTGTCCTCAGCTCTCATTTCCAGCACTTTGACCCTGGTTACCACCTCCTCCAAGGCATGCTTCAGTGTGTCTACCGTGTTCGGGACATCCTTCATAGTGTTCTCATTGGCAGTCACCCTCTCCTTAAGTTTGCGGTGATCATCTTTTAACAGGGTGAGATCCGTCCCTATGGCGTCTATCTTCGACTCCAGTGCTGCCCTCGAGGAGGTGATAGCCTGCATGATGTCAGCCAGGGTAGGGTCTCCAGGTGCTCCCTCTGCACGATCAGTAGGTGCCCCCTCATCTTCGTCGGTGGGATGCTCCCGTTCGTCCATCCTCAGGACTTCAAACACCCTCCTCCTGGACGTTCTTCCCATCGTGTGTCTTGTCAAGGAGGGTAACAGGATAAAGCAACAATCTTGTAAGTCTCAATCCCTCAGGGCAAGGTAAGGGGGGGTGCTCGTCGAGAGCCTGAAAGCCGCGGTGCCGCAGATAATCGCAGTCACCCTATAGTGAATGTGGACGCTCACTCAGTCGGTAGGCGGCGGGGAGGCCTCTCATAGACAGGCCAGTCGGGTGGTTCCGTTCAGGAAGGGCGTCAGGTGGTCCCCCCGGGCCACACAGGGACAAGCATCCAATACTCAATGATCCTACAGCCCCAACCAAGTCCAGATCACAGCTCCAGCTCTCTGTCAGTTTGCTGTAATCAGGCAGCAGCGCAGCCTCACTCCTTCCACTTTTCCCCGTGTTATCTGTGCTGCAGGCCCGCTCTCTCTCAGCCAGCACCCGTCTCCCAGTCTTGCGCCAGCAGGTGGTCTCCTCCCTCACCTGCACCACTCGTTTACCCAGTAGCAGGAGGGTTGGCGTCCCGTTCCCCGAGGGCTCGTCAGTGTCCCAGGTTGCCGTCAAGCGTTGCTCGCTCCCCGCTTAGCCTCCACGTCCCCGCACCTAGGTCCACTCACAGGTCCCCGAGCAGGTCCCGCCGGCAGTGCGTCTGCTCTAGTGCATCCCCTGCTCTGCCGTGCATGCAGCCCCTCCAGGCCCAGAGCGTGTGATGGAATGTGCTCCTTGGTAGTGGTCCCCAGCCCAACGCCGGCTCCCCACCAACACAGTCGCTCACCAGGGCTCTCCGCCAGCCCTCCGTGCCGCCATTTTAGGACCGCTTCTCAGCGCGGGGGCCCAGCGCTCCGTCGCCCCAGCACCCTCTCCTCGCTGGTATGGCTGTCAGATGCTAAGCTCAGCCGCACCCCCAGCACCGCCGCCCACAGAGGGCCCCGCCGGTGTTAAGCTGCCTGCGCAGACCTAGGCTCCCAGTAATGGCCAATCTCACCGCCACCGGTGTCCTCTCTGCACCTCCGTCTGCGCCTCCACAGCAGCCTCAGGAAACACCATGGGCACGTTATGTCACCCGCTCAGAGGCAGCAAGCCCCAGTCCAGCGCCGCAGTCTCCGGCTGCTCGCGCGCTCACCAGGTCTCTCTCCCAGTCCGCATAGCCGCCATCTTGGGGTCACCTCTCAGCGCCGGGTCGCAATGCACCGCCACCGCAGCGTGTCCTGCCCCCGCCTGTATCTTCCTCACTTTCCGGCTCATGAGCAGGTCCGGAGCTCGTCACCACTGTCCAGTAGCAGTCCGCCACATCCTCAGTGTCATAGCCCGCAGAGGCCGTCTCGTTACCTCACGGCCGCCATCTTAGGTCGCCGCGATCGGAACACCAGCCAAGCAGGAATTTACAAATTACTCTGCGCCGCAGTCACCTCGCCCTCCGGCAGTCGCCCCACAGCGGCACCAAGTATTCCGCCACCGATTGAGCGGTAAGGGGCCCCCACAGCTGGCCAGGATCAATTGCAGTGGAGGGAGGCCATGGAGGAGCTCCGAGGTCCGCTTCCCTCTACATCGGCGTCAAGCCACGCCCTCATTCTATGGCCTCTGATATGTCGGTTTTAAAAGCACTGTCTAAAAACGAATATGGCAGAAATCGCCACGTAAACGGGGCTGGTCTCTTTTGCGGATTTTCTATATCCAATAGTAGAGGCGAATGTTCTGAGAAAGAGCGGGGGTGAATCGCGCATTCTCTAACCTCGGAGTAGAGAGCTCTAGATATAAACCAGTAGTCTATTCTAGTGTGTAGGTTGTGTGGGGCAGAGAAGTGAGTAAAGCCACCTTTTCCAGGAAAGCGAGCGCGCCAAACATCTGTCATTTCTAATTGGGTAATACCATCTATGATAATTTTAGCGGCGGCTGATGGGCGTCGGGCCGGTCCCCCAGGATCTAGTACACAGTTATATTCGCCGCCCCATATTTGCATTAGTGGACTGCTGGCTCTCAATCACTCCTGAAGATCGCTGTAAAATTGGGGTTATCAAAATAAGGGCCATATATATTGGTTACTAAGAGGTCCAGCCCTCTCCCCTTACATCTGGAAATAGTATAACTACCCCCGTGTCTGTTTCGACCACCTCTAAGTTGATCCCTGATTTCGGATTGACCCAAGTAAGCACCCACCTAGCGTGTGTGGAAAAGCCAGCAGCATAAAAGGGGCCGTGCAGCCGTCTGCGTGTTAACATTTTGCTGTCCAAGGGAGGATGAGTATACTGTAAAAGAGCTATATCAATACCATGTCTCGTGAAGTAGGCCAGTATCCTACGCACCTTACGGAAATCGTCGAGGCCCCTAACGTTCCATGTCAGGAACTGCGTTACATTTCCCTTACCCTGTGCCATCTTTGTTCTCCAGAAGTAAACATATGCTTTTCTGCCTACTAGATTTCTTGTTGTCTTAACACTATGTAATCCACCTTCGTACTGACATATTAATGTTTGAGGTACACTGTGTTCACAATAACTAACAGTTATAACTCCCCCCCCACCCATGCCTTGGCATCCCCAACTTGCCATGGACGAGTTCCACACCCCCTCCAAATAAACAATGATCAGGCATAGTGCCTTGTGGCGGGACACACACAGGGGCGGATGCTGCCTCTCCACCATTCTGTACTCCGCCAGGGCAGAGCTATGCCCATGCCATCTTTAATCATATAGTACATCCAGCAGCTAGTCAAACAAATTATTTCTGTGTATTTGAGACCAAATTCTAGCGCCTCCTTCAGTATACAAACATTTGTTCAAAGTAAAACAACTTTATCCGTCTGTTGGGCTAATGTCCTTATATTCACACAAACAAAACACATAGGGGGATATTCTCAAGAACATGTGATAATTAACGCAAAATTAGCTTAACGCAACTTTGCACATCGCAATCTAGGCGCGGGAAAATAACACCGTGTTAACGTTGTATTCTCAACCCGGCGGCACCATGCGATAGTCTCACGATAACGCGCCAAATGACCGCGTTAAAATCAATGCGACGCTGAAAAAACACAAAACACAAAAGTGAAAAAAGTTGCGATGCCCCAAATCGCGATACAAAAATCAGCGATAACCGGCGACAGGCCTGCAATCCCCACGTGTTATGCGGGAAAATGCCCCATAAAAGCAGAAAAAAAAGAAAAAAAAAAGTTAAACTGCGTAGCACCATGGATGCACCCAGACCGAGTGCAGAGGACAAAGCGAACCCCACAAGCCCCACAGACCAGCAAGGAGCCTCGGGGTCGGGGAAGGCCAAGGAGAAGAGGAAGATGCGGTTCAGTCCGCAGGAAAACAGGATCATCGTTACGGAGGTGATAGAACACTACCAACAACTGTTCGTCACCTCCAACGTGTCATTGGCAACAAAGACGCAAACATGGCAGACTATCTTGGACCATGTGAATGCAGTTGCAGAGTTGAGGAGGACAATGGAAGAGGTCAAGAGACTCTGGAATGATGTGAAGGGAAAAACCAAGAAGAAACTCGATGCCAACATGAAAGCAGCAACGCAGATTGGAGGTGGGGGTCCAGCGGCACACCAGGAGCTGGATGACATGGAGAAAATGGCGGCCACAGTCATCAGTCGGGATACGGTGCCAGGAGTAGTGGATCCGGACACTGCTCAACATGACCTGACACAACATCAACAGGGTGAGTACCGACCAGGGACTGGGGGACGGGGGAGATGGCACAATGGCACACATGCACAATTAAGTAGAGCACACTGCACACCCACAATGACTCTGGATCATGTCCCTGATCTCCTTGGCATACTGCAGCACACATAGAAACAGCAAGTAGGCCCCCGTCGACAATGTGCCCGGAGGGGGCCCTCCCCACACATCACTAATCTCACAAACACATACACATGTGCTGAACCCAGCAAAGCTGCGGGTCAGTGAGCCACACTGACAATGCAAGTGACACTGCATGACGATTAGCATGGCTGCAGTCCAATTATCATGACATGGTGCACCCCACGACACTGAGGTGACTGAGTGTGGACCACATCCGGAAAGGAGCAGGTCACACTCTGACACATACATGTGCACAAACAACCCCTGAAGTCAACAACACATCTGCGGACAAACCATGCCCAAGAGTCACAATTCGACCAAGAGCCCAATTTACCCAAGTCCGCAACATCTCAGCACTGTAGAAGCACAGAAGTCAAAGGCACACCGCCTGAAAGGGATAAGGGGCAGCCAAATCAGAGCTGCAGGGGCGACTCACCCACAATGCAGCACACACACATAAGAATAAGAGCACCTCAACATTGACAACAATGTGGTACAAACTGCAACACTTTCACAACAGAACACAGGACACAACTGGTGCCGCATGTGTGTACAAAATGGCCAATCACATCTGGCATAGCAGGAAACTGTGAGATGACAATGTACGAGTACAACCTCACATCCGTGATGTAGTACAAATGTCCACTGTCCCGCATCAAATAGGCATCTCCTCACAAACAGTCACAATGTACATTGTCATGCAGTCTGTATGTAAACTCCGCCAATGCGTCAACATACATGGAACACACTGTGAAACTGCATTTCCCCTTCAGCGATGGAGACGACCTCCAGGACATCGACTGCGACGAACTCCAACGGGTCATGGACAACCTCCGCACCACACCTCCAGTAGTAGGGCAGCCCAGCACCATCGAGGTGATCCCACCCCCTGCACAGACCACACAGCAGGAAGCACCCACCACCACGTCTGGCTCCCAGCACCTCACCGAAGTACACATGGCATTCCAACGCCGTGTGTTAGACTGCCAGAAGGAGCTGGCTGAACAGGTGCGGGTGGGGTTCGACCTCATGGCAGCCAAACTAGATGCCATACGTGGGTGTCTAAGTCCCATCAGGGACCACTTACACTCCCTAACGGACACCCACAGTTCGCCCCATGCCCTCCAACAATCCATGGCTGGCGTCGCTGGAGTCATGACTCGGAGACAACAACAACTGTCTAGTCAGAGTGGCTACAGCGATGTCATCCGTGATTTGGGAAACATAAGGAGGGTCATGGAGAACATGGAGCGGATGCAGGCGCAAAGAATGGCTACCACGGCTGCACACGAGAAAGCTGTAGATGGGATCTTCCATGCCCTGCAGATCCTCATCATGGGAGTGATGCCACAAGACATTGCGCAGATGAATGCTGCTGCTACTTCTACAGGGGACAGTGGAAGGTGTTCTTCCAGGGCATGATGCAGAGGGCAGAACCAAGCAGAAACAGGCAATATGGAGGAGATAAATGCTACAGACTAATTTTTAACACCAAGTCAGTATCAGCTACATGATGATGAAGACAACCCCCAGGTCATAGACTCAGACACCACCAAAGTTCAACCAGAGAGTGTCCATAAATTTCGGGGCACAGAATTAGTGGCACCAGAGCTGAAAGGGGATGCAGTCTGCGATGAGACCTGTACAATGGTATAAACTCTGCCATAAAAAAATCAAGACTCAGTTCCAAATGTGTGACCTAATTGACCGCAGTGTAGGCCGGAGGCAGCGGTCAGCAGGGGCCCACAGCCACGTGTCGTTGGCTTGCGATACACAGAGTTAGTGGCACCAGAGCAGTTGTTGGTGGTGTTCGATCACCTCCATAACGATGATCCTTTTTTCCTCCGGACTGAACCACGTCTTCCTCTTACTCCTCTCCTTGCGTACAATGATATGAACTCGGCCATTGAGTAATCAGGACTCAGTTCCAAATGTGTGACCTACTTCAGCGCAGTGTAGGCCGAAGGCAGTAGTCAGCAAGGGCCCACAGACACCTGTCGTTGGCTTGCGATGCACAGAGTTGGTGGCACCAGATCGAAGGGAGTACAGTGATATAAATGCGGCCATTAACATATGTACTCGGCCATCATGAAATCAAGACTCAGTTCCAAATGTGTGACCTACTGGGCCGCAGTGTAGGCCGGAGGCAGCAGTGGAGTACGTCAACGAGAAAGGAGTGCTGGGAGCCTGTGTCGCGGAGGCCATGATGGTCTGAGGAGGCTGCCAAGGTCGCGGGCCTCGGGCTTGGAGCTTGCACCGGCACGTGGTGGGCCCTCTTTGACACACGCCGGTGTCGGCAGGTGAGCAGTGAGGCCTGGTTGCGCAGGGGCGGCCAAGATGGGTCTGGGGACCAGCGGCCTGGGGTGCAGCAGGCGCACAGGATCGCAGGCACCGCCACTCACGGCGTCGGCCTTGTGGCGGACTGAGAGGCGCCGCCCTGGCAGACACGTTGGCCATTCCGGAAGAGAACCAGCCCGGAGAAACTGGCTTTTTATTCACACCCCTAAGCTGGCTTGGCGTACGCCGGGCCAGCCCACTCTGCTCACGCTTACAGGGGGGGACGTAACAAGCTACATTTCCGCGCTCTTCCCCACTGCCTGGGGTAACATGGTTGCGTCCACTGTCCACTAAACTCCAAACACCAGCAGTATATGTCAACATGGACATGTCTGTGGTCTGCATACTGCAGTCTGGCCAGCACATCCACGCCACACTTGGCATTGTGTACATTCTCATTCATGGGTCACTTGCCTCCTTCGCACATACTTGGTTCCCACCTCTCCCCACATTCTGCTATTGTGTGGCTGAGGTGCCATGCCGTTGATGGCTTGTGTACATGGCTAG
The DNA here is from genome assembly GCA_963921515.1 of Calotriton arnoldi. Taxonomy (NCBI): domain Eukaryota; kingdom Metazoa; phylum Chordata; class Amphibia; order Caudata; family Salamandridae; genus Calotriton; species Calotriton arnoldi. The sequence goes on along the minus strand of CAWUFW010001426.1, from coordinate 2,042,615 downwards.
CCCAGGTTACCACAGTAAGTTGTGCTGTCGTGTCTGGTAGGTGGGCATGTTGTTTGGCATGTTGTATGTGAGTTTGTAACGCGTGCATTCCCAGAGTCGTGAGTTGCATGACTGTGGAGTTGAGGTGTGTGGTGTGTTCATTTGGAACTTACCAACGAGCAATGCATTCCCATAGGTGCCAGCCTCAAAGCGCTGGTTGATGATGGACTGTCGGAAGATGAAGGAATCATGCACACTGCCTGGGTAGTTGGTGACGACATTGGTGAAGAGTCCCAGGTGGTCCACTATTGCCTGCACATTGATGGAATGCGTGTGCTTCCTGTTGCGGTAATTGTGTGCAGTGGCGGCAGGGGGCACGAGGAGTACATATGTGCAGTCGATTGCCCCAAACACGTGCAGGAAGCCAGCTATGGCGTAGAAGCCTTGCTTGGTCTCCAGCTGTTCCTGCGCAGTGTGTGGGAAGTAAAGGTGCTGGGGTACCAAGCTGATGATGGCATCCAAGACAGGTGTGAGGAACTAGGATAGGGCTGGCTGTGAGACTCCTCCGACTCTGGCAGTTGTTGGTTGGAAGGTACAGGAGGCCAACAGGTGCAGCACAGCCAGCAGCTTTGTCTGCAGAGGGATGTTGGTTGTCCGCTGTGTTGGTACCATCAGCCTGTGGGCGATGATGGTCAGGATGCGGAGGATGGTTGTCCTTTTGAGCCTGTAGTGGGCAATGACATCCTCTGGTGTTAAGTCTGTGAGGCTGGTGCGTTTTCTGAAGGTCCGCTGTCTGTCTGCGCTGCCTCTGTGGTAGTCCGGGGGGAGGGGGTCGGGGGGGGGGCCTGGGTGTGGTGGCGGTGGGTGTTGTGGCCCTCTTGGGGCTCCGAGCTGCATGATCAGTAGCTACATGGCATCTGTTGTTCCTCAGGTGTGGCTCTGGTCTGGGCTCCCTTTTATAATGCAGGTTGTCGTCCGACTTAACACCAGGTAAGAGCAGGTGTTAAATCCCTGCTGCTAACGCGCCTTATCGCCTGTTTTGGGATCTTATCGCCGATCTGGTTGGTCGTTGGGAATATTGCGAAGTGGTGTTATCGCGGCTTTTAGCACGGGAACGCCTACTCTGCATCTCATTAGCGTTAGTTGCCGGTGTCATCCGTGGCGCTGTTTTTTGCGGCTGCTATCGCACGAAAACTGGCGATATCGGCTGTTAGCACCAGCTTGTGAATAGGGCGATAAATCTATCGCCACTTTGGCTGCGATAAAGTGCCGCTAACTCGGCGATAAGTCCTTGAGAATATGCCCCATAGTGTAGGTAACGGTATTCCAACCACAGTGATGCCTTAAATTTCTAACATCTAGCGACCCCCGCAATACATAAGAATTAATTCCAAAGGTGAGTCCCATCGGAGCTCACCCATACGCAACTACTTTCACATGTTACCAGTCTGTCCGATTAATCTTACTCCTCTAGATCTCCACCAGTCGCTTCCGGCAGTTTCTCCAAGTCTCTGAACCTCTCATCCAGTTTTTGATATTGTTTAAGTGCTTTCTGTAGAGACTTGGGGTCTAAAAAAATCTTTGATTTGCCGTTCATGGTGACCCCGAGTCTGACCGGATAGAGCATTGCGTAGTCTAGGTTGCAGATCCCCCTTTTCTCTGGCTTGTTTTAGGGCAGCATCGCTATCTCTGTAATTTAAGAGTTTGGCAACCGGACGCGGCTGCGCCCCTGGTGGGGGCCTGGGGCCAAGAGAGCGGTGGGCCCGCTCCACCACGAACAATGGAGAAAAGGTGTCACGGCCCAACAGCGTAACTAGCAGCTTCTCGATGAATATTTCCATGTTGCCCGTGGATTCCGCGAGCCCAATAATTCTAATATTACTTCGCCTGGATCTAGCCTCCAAGTCCTCCTCCTTGTCCTGCAGGGCGGTGAGGATCTTGCCGAATTGTTTCTGCGCATAGTCTGTTTCCGTTTGGGCCTCTTCAATCTCAGTCATGCGTCGTTCGACCATATCTAGTAGTTCTGCATGTTTATCGAGTCGCTCTGTTATTCGATCCATGCGATAGGCTAGGGAATCAATTTTCCCATCGATTGTAGACAGGCTTTTTTGCATGGCCGATAGAATGTGCCGAATATTTTCAGAAGATTCCTCAGGCGTGCCCTCTTGTCTCTCGGGGGACCGGGCGTCGCCCATCTCCCTGTTCCGTGACTTGCACTGCTCAAACTGCAGCTTGGACTGTGTTCTGTCCTCATTTCCCATTGCAAAGGACCCTGTGCGTCCTATCCCACTGTCTATAGTAGCCAAAGGCTTTGGGGATTATCCCCACAGATGCGCAGCGAGGGTTCGGGGCTCTCACGAAAGGCCAGAATCAAGCGGAGCGCAACCACCCCCAGTACCACCAGCTAGGGTGCTTATGTCCCGCTATGGCGAAGAGGGGCCTTCACATAGGCTTAGGGAGGGCCAGGACGACCGTGCCAGCAGGAAGGTGTATCTGGAAGCGTTGTGGTGATCCACTAGTCCCAAAGCAGCAAATCAATCAGCTTATTGAGTCAGGGAAGGGACTCCTGCCGGTGGTCAGATCTACAGCCGAGGGGCCCAGTGCAGCAATAATTACGCACAACTCGCCTCTCCCTGTTGAGCATTAATGGCTGTTGTATTGGCAATTTGACTGTTCAGGTCTTAATTTCAATGAGGCGACCAGTGATTTGCCCAGTCTATCAGACCCTCAGTGCGTATGACCCAGGCCTCAGCTCTCTCTTTGTGTAGGCCACCCGGTCACGCCTGCCCCTCCGTCTCGCTTTTACTAGCACCAATGAGTGCTCACGGGGCTTCTCTTTATTTACAAGTCTTCCTTTCCCCAGGCAGGGACAGGCCGCGACTGCTGTCCCAGCGCGCCACGGACGTTCTGCCGCACTTCACGGCTCCTCGCAGGCACTTGATCAGCCGTGACCTCTCCGCGGCCGCCCTCGGCCCCCTGCCGCAAGCTAGCTGGGAGGCACCCACCAGGCAGACACCGATGAGGCAGGGGCCCACGCTCTCACAGCTAGGCACCAGTCACAGTCGCCGCAACCGCCGCCCGGCACTCAATGGCGCTCGTGTCAGCAACAGGTCTCGATCGAGGCCTTAGGCAAAGGCCTGCTTCACCTCTCCCCTGTCTCTGGAGCAGGCCACACCAACGTGTGTCACCAGGCCCTCATCGGCTGCGGTGCCCACGGGCGCTGCAGCTGCACCTCCAATGGCGAGATTGGTCTCGATCGATTCAGCGCAGCAGCCGCCTGAGGGTGCGTGATTTGTTCGGCAGAATCTCCGCCTGGCTGTCAGGATTTATGCTGGATTTTCTTGCTGGCTTGCGGAGCTCCTTTAGGACGCAGCCATCTTGTGCGTCGGCAAGCTCTGCCCCCTTCAATCGGCAGATTTTACATTGAAATGGCCACAAACTTTCTCACTGACATGCAGCTTTACTGATAAAACTATACAGTGCACAAACAATAATGTTTGGAAATAGAGTTTCTGCAAATATGTGTCATTTGCACATCACAAAGTAAATTGTACTGGTTTGTTTTGCTCCCATTTAACTTTTTGTTTGCATCACACTTCTTAATTACAAAAAAGTCCTTTTGCCATTCCTGATATATTTTGAAATATTTGTAATATTAATTTACATGCAATTTATATAAATGTTATGTGTTAGAGGAAAATAACTGATATCTTCAGACAGCTCACTTGACAAAAATCTCTAACTCAAATAAGAGAGAGAAAATAAATCTTAATTTTCCAAGCAGCAATTAGTTAAAAGACAAACTGACATTTGACCTCTTTCCTTGAACAGACAGCAAATGTGTCAAGATAAAAATAAGATTTAATGGCATCTTTATTGCTCATTCACTTTCTGAATAAACAGAACACCTGTTCCTTTCCAGCCTAAGTTTACTCGCCAGATGAGACTAGTAGGTGCTAAAAATAGCTTGACCTGATCAAATTGTACTCACAATTGCGAGTGGGCGAGGCCTGGGAGCTAATGATGACAAAGTGTAAGAGAAGAGGGCAGTGGGCGGACTTTCAAGAATGGTACCTAAGACATGGAGGTTTATGGGAGAAAGGTAGGGGGAGGTAGAGAAGTCACCTTGAAGGTCCTATTATGGAATGTGAATGGGCTTAGAGCAAAAGTAGAAGGAGGAAGATCTTTGAGTACTTAAGTCTCTCGGAAGTCAGTCTAATAATCTTACAAGAGACACATTTACTAAGAAAGGAGTGCGAAGAAGCACTAAAGGGGCAAAAATGGGTCAGTGAATTTGCTTGTCATACATGTTGTATTAAGGGGGTGGCCATCTTGATTAAAAAATCCATCCAGGTTACATTGGGAGAGTATATAGCAGACCCCAGTGGGCGCTGGCTGATAGCAAAAATTCAGATACATAACATCGGGTACACATAGTGTGTTTTTACGGTCCGAATACGGATGACCTTGATTCTCTCCAGGCTTTACATTACCAATTGTTGGAGATAATACCGGTAGTGATAAGGGGAGACTTTAATGTAATACTCAAACCTGCTCTGGATAAATTCACCACAAGTAAAACAGCTAACTCCCCAAGGACGATAGCGCAAGTGAAGCTACTGATGAAGGATCTAGGCTTATGTGATGTGTGAGATCAGAGGGCGGGTAATGATGAAAGGTTCACGTTCCATAATAAGAAATATTTCAATTTTTCCAGAATTGACTTCTTCCATTTAGATGCTAGAATGTTCAATAGAGTGAAGGGGGTGAGTCAACTTACTGATCACTTGTCTGACCACTCAGCAGTTAGGCTAGATTTGAAGCTGGACAAGAGGTGTGAGCTTCCGAGATGGGCCTTAGATAGGTCATTATTGCTTGACCCAAGGATAATGTCAGTTGAGACAGGATAAGAATATCTGCATTGAAATGAACATGAGGTCAGCCCCTTTGCACATAATCTGGGATACCTTCAATATTTTCATTAGAGGGAAGATTATAAGTATAGCGGCTTGGAAACATGGAAAGTCTAAGCAGAAAATTGGTGACTTGGAGTGGAAAATTGCAATAGCACAGAAGGCATGGGATACCCAGAATGGCGTGCAAGACCCAGCTACTCTTAACACCAAGATTAGGGAGGCAAGGAAGAGCTTGCTGACTATTTGGATGGTATCTTGCGCAGGAAATGGGAGTTGAGTAAGATAGCCCACTATGAGTATGGGGATGGATGTAGAGAATTACTAGCCCAGAAAACGAAGGTGGACAACACAAGGAACGTCATTAAGGGGATTAAGTATAAAGACACAGGGGAATGGTGCCCCGATGAGAAAGATATAGGACAGGCTTTTGCTAATTTCTATCAAAATCTATATATACTGAGGAATTTGAGGTGTTGGACGAATGAACAGAGAATTGGCTAAGGAAATATCATTCCCTACTCTTGAACCTGAATCTAAAAGAGTTTCAAATCAGGAAATAACACGAAAAAGTGGGGGTTGCAATTATAGAGCTAAAAATTTTCCTCTTGTATTAAACTTAAATCTGACTTTGATTGTTCAAGGATATGCATAGACATATTCCTTTTACCTTGAACTTAAGGTGTGTTCTAATAATAAATAAGCATGAACTTAAATACTCAGGAGAGGAAGATACCTCTCTTTTTGTAGTCAACTTTTTTTCTGTGTTGACTACAATGGGAGCAATTAGTAATACATTGTCAAAAATGTCAGACATTTTAATGAATCGATCCTCTTAGCATCCGAGCAGGTTGCACTCCTTAAACAGATTGCTGGGGAACTGGTGCTGATGAAAGAATATTCTAAAGTACTATCCTCAATCAAACAGAACCTGAGCAAATTAACAACCGCCTCAAACAATCTTAAGCGGCTAGACGATATTGTTGATTCTCTACAACTTTTATCAGTTACGGTAAAAAACTTTATAGCGGACCACACAAAGAATCAGCTGTCTCCTTCTATAACTGAGGGAACTGGTGCCTCGACTGAAACAAATTACTTAAGCCCCAACAACATCATGACTCGGGATTCAAGTAAAATAGACTTTTTAGTAGCAGTATTAGTCCCAGAATCCCCCAAGCAGCAAAACCTGCTGAGTCGTTGTGAGAAGTTGGCCTGGTATATGATGTCCACTAGTTAAAGTGGGCACCTTGCACCAGTCCAAACAACCCTTATGGTGATTTAAGAGGTCAAAGATAACCTTAGAAAGCTATCCAAGTGGTAGCTGTGGAGAGCAGCCTTCAGGCTTAGTCTTGAAGGAATGTTAAGCAGCTTGTTTTACCAGAATGCAACCTTATTATATTGGTTAAATGAAAGGAGAACCACACAGTAGTTATAAAAATATGTATTTATTATTATAACACACCTTAAATACCTCACAGTACTTGCTACACGCAGATAAACACAAAGCACACAATACTGTAGCACAGAAACAATCGTAAGTAGCACTAATACACAGTGGGCTCCAGGGGGAGACCAAATCATATACTAAAATAGTGGTATAAGAACCACGACTCGAGTCAAGACAGAGTCTAGAATGTGTAGAATCGCTGGGACCCCAAGGAACCACCATAGGTGAGTAAGGAGGGACCCCACGGAGGACGGGTGCAGTGTGAGAACACAACCGCGTGCTACGTACAATTCAACTGGAGAGTCGCAGTTGCAGTTTTACAGTTTAAGGACCCTTCCCAGTGGATTACGAAGAAACCCTTTGGGACCTAGAAGGTTGGAGAGCCACCCCACCCGTGGATACCGAAGTACCAGAGTTACCTATCCCAGGGAAGCCGGGTGCATAGGGTTGAAGGGTTGAAAGAAGAAAAATGTCCGGTGGAACCCACAGGTGGATTCTTGATGGAAGGAACCTGAAAGCAGAGGGGACAGAGTCTGGGTCACTCAGGAGTGACCAGGGGCTCAGTAGACGAATGCCCACCGATGTCGGGTGCTTCAGGTGTGATGATGGAGACCTTGACTCTACAGCTGCAGGGACCAGGAGACGTCGAGGATGACCAGGAGCCGGATACGAGCTGTCCCACGAAGGATGTCGAGTGCTGAGGGGTCAGTGTCCGGCAGGAGCACCAACAAGCCTTTTTTTTTTTTTTTTACTTGATTTAAGATTTTTGAAAAACATTACAGCAGTGCAAGCAGCATGTATACAATACAATATGTTCTGTACACACATTGGAGTAACATAATAATGATGCCAGTATAAGCGGCTTATCTATCACACAATCAACAGTCCCCACGCTCCGTACCCAAGACCCGTGTTGTGTCCAGTGGATCCCCGTGACATCATCTTATTTTCTCAACATTTTATAACTTCTGTATATTAACACACCCACCCCCTCCTTCACCAATCCTACCACCCCACATATATGTCAGTCAACTAGATGCCAGTGTCAGCGTTATTCAAGCGACACCCACTCCATCTTGTTCTGCATGTGTGGTATCTTCTGCAGCTTTTTTCAGCAAGTACGCTTGGTATGGCCCCCATATATCTTTAGGTTGACACTTAATAGGCATTAATGCATTATAATTTTCTGATTGTGTAGAACAGTAAGCCAGATCTTTGTGCCATTCTGCCAGTTTGAGTAAGGGACCACGCATCCATCAAGAATCTGGGTTAAATCCATCATTCTTTTGCTCACCACACCACCCCAGTTTGGACCCAGCCATATGCAAATCAGTCTTGACCCTGATCCTTGTGGGAACAGTCCAGCCCGAACTGCCAAGCCAGGTCCTCCTTGGACCGGAAACAAGCATCCTGCGACGGGTTTCAGGGGATCACCCTTCATCAGCCAGGCTAGCTTGAATCCAGTGGTGTTGTGAGCACGGGACCCATGTCTGGGCATACCCTTCCCACTTAGGGCGACATATGCAAAAGAAACAATTGATCGACGGAATGCTGGACAATGCAAACATTCACCCCCAGTCACAAGAATCTGGGTTAAATCCATCATTCTTTTGCTCACCACACCACCCCAGTTTGGACCCAGCCATATGCAAATCAGTATTGACCTTGTTCCTTGTGGGAACAGTCTAGCCCGAACTGCCAAGCCAGGTCCTCCCTGGACCGGAAACAAGCATCCTGGGACCGGTTTCAGGGCATCACCCTTCATCAGCCAGGCTAGCTTGAATTCAGAGGTGTAGTGAGCACGGGACCCACGTCTGGGCATACCCTTCCCACTTAGGGCGACATATGCAAAAGTTTATGGACGGAATGCTGGACAATGCAATCATTCAAACCTGGCTTGGCAGTTCGGGCTGGACTGTTTCCACAAGGAACAGGGTCATGACTGATATGCATATGGCTGGTTCCAAACTGGGGTGGTGTGGTGATTAAAAGAATGATGGATGTAACCCAGATTCTTATGACTGGGGGTGAATGTTTGCATTGTCCAGCATTCCGTCCATCAATGCCCAGGGCCGCCCCCCCCCCCGCAGATCGTTGGGCTTCTGTATCGTATCGCCTCGCACCGGGCCGCACAGCACACCTCGGGGGTCCGATGCAGTCTTCCCCAATGCTCTTTTTCCTTGGCCGTCGCCTCTTCACCCGCACCCTCAGCAGCAGTATCCACCGGGGCAGGCAGGGATAGCTCACCTGACACTCTTCAGACAGCGCCGTGTGATCCGACCAAACCAGTCATGCACACTCTCCCGTTTTCTCCATGTAGGCTGCATGCAGCCTGCATGGAGAAAACGGCCTCCCCATGGACGCCTGTGCGGTCGGCGTCCCAGCCAATCACAACGCTGCCATTGCAGCGTTGTGATTGGCTTTGGGGAGGAGAGGGTGGCTGCCTGCTTGCTTCCTGCGGCTGCGAGGAGCAGAGACGACGCGGGACCGGATCGGGCGGCTAAGGTAAGTTATTATATATAAAACCCCCTCTCCCCGCGCAACCCCCCCCTGCATCATGCTGGCCACGAATGCTTGCTTGCGTAGGCGCCTTGTTTTTATGTCCCGGACCAATTACTGCACATTCTTTGCCTCCCGCGTCTGATACATACCGTGGGTCAAGAGGTGCAAAGCACACCGTCAGAGAATTCTCAGCGTGCGAGCGATTTTGTTTTTCATTTACTGGAGAGATCTGTTGGAATAAAAACCACGCATCCGTCAGGGGCATGGGGGAGGAGGGAAGGGCTGAAGGGCTGAAATAAAATCGGCTTTCCGTTTGCCCGTAGCGGAGCTCTGTTGCTGCTTCGGAAATGGCTTAGTGCGCCATAGTTTATGGTGTTTTTATCACTTCACGTCTTGGGCCCCTATGCAAAGTGGGAGAGAGTATACCATAAATGTGCATGTTAGGAATATAAAAGAATATCACGTACCAGAATGTGCTTCCACTGTTTTGCTGCTATCCAATTCCACTTCAAGTAATAGCTAGTGGAGATGAACCGTGAATACCAATTTTTGGTTGAAAATGTGAGTGTGTTCAATTTACAATACATTTTATACAGCACCTCATAGGACAGTTCCACATTTTCAAATACTATCAAGCAAGTTAATGGCACACGTTTCACTCTGGCCAGCTGGGATTCAAAGTGTCTTCTCAGGCATCAAACTCCTCTGTCTGCTGACGGCCCAACGGGGTGAATTACCTTTCTCTGTTAATATCACTCAGTCTGTGGCCTAACATCCCTGTGTTCTTCAGTTAGAAGAGTTGCAACTGCTATAAAAGTAGCTGGTGTCATTTTATGGTTCTTGATGATGTGCCACAGAGGGTGGGTGGACTGGTTATTTGATCTGAGGGCTCTGTAAAACCGGGTGAAAGAACCCTGAGGCTTATGCTGCATTCGAACAGCACTCCATTTTATACATTAATGTAATCTTCATGATGTCATAGTGCGAACATGGCCCAGAGGCATCAGGGCGCTTTACAACAGAACAGTTCCCAAAGGATTACAGCAGGAGTACATTTGAGATGCAACCTAGCTAGAATTAAAACAGATATTTGAGAGTTAGTGGAGACAATTCCCAAAAAATCAGCCCAAGAATGCATTTGAAATTTAACATCGTAAAAATTAAAAGCAGACATTCGAAAGCGAGTGGGAGAAAAGGAATTTAACCCAAGTGTCATTCAAAGAAAAGGGCCTTTCACTTCTGGGAATTCTGTGGGTGCTATACATTGACCCAGGTTTCAGGGTTCTTTCACCCGGTTTTACAGAGCCCTCAGATCAAATGACCAGCCCACCCACCCTCTGTGGCAGTAAACCTGGGTCAATGTATAGCACCCACAGAATTCCCAGAAGTGAAAGGCCCTTCTCAAAGATGTTAGGGTGGTCAACTAATCAGCTACTGCCGAGGCAGGCAGTGTGTCAGGGATCGGTTTTGGATGCAAATTGCATACTGTCTTAATGTCTTTGCTGCAGATCAGGCCCTGATCTGCGGCAAAGACACTAAGACAGTATACTGCGCCAGAGCGCAGTAGCTCCGAGTCAAAGAGCAGGGGGGACTTTACGAAAGGCTGCGATGGTAGGTAAACAATTCATATGCCATGCATAGACTGTGGCTATGCAGAAGCAGAATACGCTTTTTTGTCCTTTACTTTCTATTTAATGTTTTAGTATTTTTGTGTATAAGTATTTGTTCTTGTTAATGTGCTCTTTATTTTATCTAGTGCTTTTGAAAAAAAGCAGAATAAATACTTTTGTAAAAAAAAGTAAACTTTTACAGCTTTGTGGCTCCTAATGCAGATGAACAGTTGAATTGCTTTATTAACCTTCTTGCTTTGTCAAATTTGCTTAAAAATGCACCATTTGTCCACTCTTTTTAAAAACTTCTCGGGGGGAGAACCTACCCGAGCCCCCCTTAGGTTGTTTGGGCTCGCTCGCTACGCTCGCTGCAGTGCACTTTACTGCAAATTTTACGCCCCACCACTTTCAGATGTCACCAGCCGCCACGGGCTCAGGCTACGGCGATCTTGGTGTCAGGCAAGCTCCGCCCTCCCGAGCACCAACAAGCCTTGGCAGCGGCAACCCACGAAGAAGGTCAAAGAAGGTTACGGTCTGGCCCAGCAAGGACCAGGGGACTCACCACAGCAAGGGGAGTCAGGGCAGGCCTGGAGCAACCAGGGGAGCCCAAGAAAAGCAGTGTTGTCCCTCAATTGGACCCACAGGCCGAAGGCACAGGAGTCGCGAGGGGACCTCTAGCAATTTCACAAAGTAACAGCTTGCAGGGCACAGAGTGCGAGGAGGCCGAAGGCCTTTGTACGAAATGTGCGCAGAGGTTGGGGCTATTGATAGCCCAATGCACTTAGTTGGGGAACGCCACCAAGCATATGCACTTGCAAAATTACGCGGTGCACAGGGGTTCGGGTTATGAGGTCCCCACAAGGGATACTGGCCTCAAACTTGGTGAGAGGGCAGCTCGACCTCAAGGAACTTAGGAACCCACCTCCTGTGTTGCTGGAGCCTTCGGAGTCTGCAGGAGCTCAGGATCAGCAGAACGGTCAGTTGCGTTACGGTGCCTGCGCATGCAGGGGAGTGACTCCCCCCCAAGGGAGATAACTTCAGTTGTCCTTGATGCTCCACAGGTCCTGCACGGAGCCTGTATGGTGCACTGGCACAGACAATGCTTTGGGCGGAGAGGGAGACGAAGTCAGGCCCAGTCGAACTCCAGCAAAGTCCAGAGTGTCCAGACCGTCGAAGGTCAGTGGTTTCTTGATCAGAATCTTGTACACCTCAAATCTAGGATCCTACAGCCAGGTAAGCCCTCTTGTACCCACAGGAGAGGGTTGGACAGATTCAGGGGACTTTCCCAGGGGAGGGTCAGGACAGTGGGGAGGTTACTCCCATGTCCTTTGTCCAGTTTTGCGCCGGAGCAGGAGCCAACGGCTCCCAGGACTGGTTTGAACTGGACTATGCACAGGGACACCAAGTGTGCCCCAGATGCAGACTTTCAGGCACTTTGGAAGTGCACCCACCCAGCCCCAATACACTAAATCCTGTCTGGGAGGTGGTCACACCTCCCTGTGACAGGATGCCTATTGTGCTGCCTTCCCCTGCTCGAGCTTGGCTCAGCAGCAGGAGGGCAGAAATGTGTCTCTGATCGGCAGCAACCATTTTGTGCTGCCCAGGTCGAGAAGGCTGGTACTGGGAAGACCAGGGACCCCACGAAGCTCAATTCAGAAGGGTGGAATCATACCTCCCACACCGGTTACCGGTGTGGAGGTATGATTCCAAGGTGTTTGATACCAAACACGACATGTTTTGTTGCAGCCGTTTGAGATAGCATTTTACGCGAGCATAAAATGCACCTCTACCTATATGTCTGACTATGTCACCGACAACCTGGGAAAATGGTCTCCGAAGGCTGCAGGGGTGCTCTGCTCATGCTAACGTAAAACCCAGCACCCTGCCTTCAGGATTGTCAAGGCCTGCTAGAGGGGTGACTTATAGGTTTTAAGTGTAGTGACCTATAGATATAGTAAACCTATATCTAAAGTAAGTGGTGCATGTACCATCTTACACAGGCTGCAATGGCAGGCCTGTAGTTCAATTTTGCATGGCCTTTCATGGGTGGCATAATACATGCTTCAGCCCATCAGAGACCTCTGGGGTACCTATGCCCTGGGTACATGTGTACCATATACTAGGGACTGACATGGGTACCCCAGTATCCAATCTGGATGTACCTAAGTACATGTCATAACATTTTAGGGAGAAAGCAGATAGACTGGGGTCCTGATTAGCAGGATCCCAGTCAGACTAGTCAAAAACAGTGTAACATCAAGCAAAAAGTGGGGGTAACCATAAGAAGCAGATCCTACTTTCCTACACAACCCTCCCCAAATGTAAGGAGATGAGACTAACCTTGCCCAGTTGAGTCTTCATGTTCTTAGTGAAATATCTGGAGAGTCCATCTGCATTGGCATGGTTACTCCCAGGTCTATGTTCCACTGTATAGTCCAACCCCTGTAGGGAAATAGACCACCTCAAAAGTTTGGGGTTTTCACCCTTCATCTTTTAGCCATAAGAGGGGCTTATGGTCTGTCTGAACAATGAAGTGAGTGCCAAACAAGTATGGCCTCAGCTTCTTCAGAGCCCAAACCACAGCAAAGGCTTCCCTCTCAATGGCTGACCAACGTTTCTCTCTGGGGGTCAACCTTCTGCTAATAAAAGCTACTGGTTGATCCTGACCCTCTACATTATGTTGTGACAACACAGCCCCTACCCCCAACTCAGATGCATCCGTTTGGACAATGAATTGTTTGGAATAGTCAGGACTTTGGAGAATGGGAGCAGTGCACATGGCCTGCTTGACATCATCAAATGCCTTCTGACAGCTAACTGTCCACTGAACTTTCTTGGGCATTCTTTTGGAAGTAAGATCCTTCAAGGGAGTCACTATGGACCCATATCCTTTCACCAATCTTCTGTAGTACCCAGTCAGGCCCAAGAAAGCTCTGACCTGAGTCTGGGTAGTGGGAGCAACCCAGTCCATGATGGTCAGGATCTTGCTCTGCAAATGACTGAACCTGGCCTCCACCCACAAGGTGGCACAGGTACACAACCTTACTCTGCCGTATCTGGCACTTGGTGGCCTTGATAGTGAGACCTGCTTTCTGCAGAGCCTCCAAAACATTCTTCAGGTGGACCAGGTGATCCTCCCAGGTGGAGCTAAAGACAGCTATATCATCTAGATAAGCTGCACTGTAGTCTTCTGGGCCTGTGAGAACTTTATTCACCAACCTTTGAAATGTGGCAGGTGCATTCTTCAAGCCAAAGGGCATCACAATAAATTGATAATGCCCACTAGGGGTTGAAAATGCTGTTTTGGGTTTGGCATCCTCTGCTAGTCTGATCTGCCAATATCCAGCAGTGAGGTCAAATGTGCTCAAGAACTTGGCTGAGGCCAAAGTATCAATGAGCTCATCTGCCCTAGGAATAGGGTGAGCATCAGTCCTAGTGACTGCATTGAGCCCCCTGTAGTCCACACAAAACCTCATTTCTCTCTTACCACCCTGGGTATGAGATTTGGGTACCAGAACCACTGGACTAGCCCAGGGGCTATCTGAGGGTTCAATCACTCCCATTTTCAGCATCTTTTGGACCTCAGTCCTGATGCAATCTTCGACATGATCAGGCTGCCTATAAATCTTATTTTTAACAGGTAGACTCTCACCTGTGTCCACTTCATGGGTACACCAGATGGTCTCACTAGGAGTCAAAGAAAACATATGTCTGTATTGATTGAGGACCTTCCTGCAATCAATCTGCTGTTGCTCAGTGAGGCTGCCTACCAAGGCTACTCCAGCAACTGAGCCAGCATCAGGGTTCTGTGAGAGGAGGTCAGGGATTGGGTCACTCTCTTCCTCCTGTCCCTCATCAGTAGCCATGAGCAAGCCCATGTCTGCCCGGTCCACATAGGGTTTGAGCCTGTTTACATGGAGCACCCTATGGGGGCTCCTGGGAGTTCCAAGGTCCACCAAGTAGGTGACCTCTCCCTTCTGCTCAAGAATAGTATGGGGTCCACTCCACTTGTCTTGGATGGCTGCTGCAGCCAGAGGCTCCAACACCCATACTTTCTGTCCTGGCTGATAAACAGTCAGTACAGCCTTTTAGTCATGCCAAGCTTTTTGCAATTCTTGACTTGCCTCAAGGTTTTTGCTGGCCTTCTTTATGTACTCAGCCATCCTGGAGCGGAGACAAAGTACATAGTCCACAATGTCTTGCTTAGATGGTTTGAGAGGTAACTCCCATCCCTCCTTCACTAAACACAGGGGACCCCCTAACTGGATGCCCAAACAGAAGTTCAAAAGGGCTGTAGCCAACCCCCTTCTGTGGGACCTCTCTGTAGGCAAAGAGAAGGCAGGCAAACAGGACATCCCATTTTCGCCTAAGCTTTTCTGGGAGGCCCATGATCATGCCCTTGGGGGTTTTGTTGAATCTCTCAACTAACCCATTGCATTGTGGGTGATAGGGTGTGGTGAATTTGTAGTTCACTACACACTCCTTCCACATACCAGTAATGTAACTTGACATGAAGTTTGTACCTCTGTCAGTTAAGACCTCCTTAGGGAAACCCACTCTGGAAAGAATTCCCAGGAGGGCCCTGGCCACCACAGGAGCTGTGGTGGTTCTAAGGGGTATTGCTTCTGGATACCTAGTGGCATGGTTCACCACCACTAGTATGTAACTGTGCCCAGATCCAGTAGGAGGATTCATGGGACCAATTATATCAATCCCAACCCTCTCAAAGGGAACCCCCACCATAGGTAGTGGTATGAGGGGGGCCTTTGTGGTACCACCTGACTTACCAATGGCTTGACAGGTGGTACAGGAGCGACAAAACTCCTTTGTGTCCTCTGACATGTGAGGCCAGTGAAAGTGAGGGACAAGCCTGTCCCAAGTCTTACTTTGGCCTAGGTGTCCTGCCAAGGGAATGTCATGTGCCAAGGTGAGTAGGAAGCCCCTAAACTTCAGAGGTATGACCAACCTCCTGGTGGCACCAGGCTTCGGGTCTCTACCCTCTGAGTAAAGGAGTCCCTCATCCCAATAGATCCTGTGGGATCCACTGTCACTCCCAGCATCCTCAGTAGCAGCTTGCTGTCTGAGGGGTTCCAGAGAGGGGCAGGTTTGTTGCTCCTACCTCAGATCTGTCCTGGAAGGGGCCCCTGTCCCCAAGAACTCAACCTGATCAGGTTCCAGTTCATCTGAGACAGTTCCTTCACAGGGACTGAGATCATCTCCCTCAAGAGACTGATCCTCTCTCTAAGCTTGGGGGGAAAACACAGCCTTACCCCTCCTGCTCCTTCTCTTGGAAGACACCTGGTCCATTTTTTCAGAATCCAGGGCCTGTTCAGTAGAAGTCAGTTTAGCCTGTGACCTGGTCACAGCAAACACATCTGCAGAGATGCCCAGCATTGCTGCATGAGTCCTAAGTTCCACCTCAGCCCAGGCTGAAGTCTCCAAATCACTGCCCAACAAGCATTCTACTGGAAGGGCTGAGCTAACCACAATTTTCTTAGAGCCAGTTACCCCTCCCCAGCTGAAATTAACAACTGCCAAGGAATGATCAGTCCTGACATTGTTAGCAATGGTCACTTGGTATATCTCACCAAGTATGATCTGGTCAGGGCCCACAAGATCTTTTGACACCATAGTGACACTTGCACCTATGTCCCTGTATGCCATGGCCTCCTTACCATTAATCAAAGGCTGCTGCCTGTATTTGCCCAGGTTACTGGGGCTGACAAATAAGGTGGCAATATCCATGCCACCATCACAGACAAGCACAGCCTGAGCTGGAGTTCTGACTAAGCCAGAACCCATCGCAGAGCCCAAGGTTAACCCTACTAATACCTTGTTCCCTGTACCACCACTTAAAACTGTACTAGGGGGGGATCAGGTGCCTTAGGGGCAGTGGTTGTTGGAGTTAAATCCTTGGCCTTTGGACAATTGGCATCTTTTGTCCAATGGGTCTATTTTTTTACATAAGTAACACCAAGGTTTTTTTTTGCCTTTTCCCTTGTTGGACTGTGACTCCCCCCCCCAGATGCAGGTTTTTGGGGCCCTGATGAAGACTTGTCATCTTTACCCTTATCTGAAGTTTTAGCATATTGCTTCTTTTGGTCACCACCATGGTTCTGGTTTCTCTGCTTTATCCTGGTTCTGACACACCTATCTGCCTTCTTGCCCAATTCTTGGGGAGAAGTCAGATCAGAGTCAATCAGGTATTGATGCAACAACTGATTTTGGCAATTATTAAGGATCTGCTCCCTCAATCAAATTGTACAATCCCTTGAAATCATTCACTTTCCTGCCAAGCAACCAGCCTTCCAGAGCCTTAATGGAACTATCCATAAAGTCTACCCAGTCCTGATTCTGTGCCTTCTGGGTGTCTCTGAACTTAATCCTGTACTGTTCAGTGGTTAAGCCACACCCATCAATGAGAGCACTCTTCAGGACTGAATAATTGTCAACATCTCTTCTCTAACAGTGAGGAGCTTATCTCTACCTTTGTCAGCAAAGGAGAGCCAAAAGATAGCTGCCCACTGCTCTTGAGGGACCCTCTGAACTTTACAGGCCCTCTCTAAAGCAGTTATCCATCTATGGATGTCATCCCCAACATGGTGGGGAGGGACAATCTTGCTCAGGTTTCTATTATCAAAGGAATGTTCCTTAATTCTAGGGACACTGTTGCCGCCACCATGGGACTCTAGTCCCAACTTTTTTCTAGCTCTCTGGACTTCTAGGGACTCTGTGTCCAGGGTCAATTGCTGTTGCCTAAGCTTAGCTTTCTCAAGTTCCAGAACTTGGGGGGCGCTAGAGTGCCGGCTGCAAAATGGCCGCCACCTCGTGAGGCTCTGCGGGCTGGACCCCTGATCCGCAATTATCAGTCGGATCGGGTGGGTGCTGGGAGCCCCAGACGGCAGAAACAGGCACAGGAATGCCCCAACATTAAGCTGTATCGAAAAAGAGGGCTGTACAACTCCAGTGATCGGGTGAAACGCAAGTCCACCACAACCGTGGGGCCGGGGTACAAAATGGCGGCCCCGCGCGCCGTGGCCTGAGGAGCGCGGGGCCACGGCGTTTGGAGCTTTTGCATTTGACTCATGAGGGACACCTAGTAACGACTAGTGGAACTGCAGCTTCATGAAAGGGTTTCAATGCTTTTGCATTTGACTCGTGAGGGACACCTAGTAACGACTAGTTGAACTGCAGCTCTTTGTAGAATCATTTTGATATTGGATACTATAATATTCACTGCCCACTGCTAATCTCGTCCCATAATGCTTTGCAGGGCCTTTGGTTGGGATTGTATTTTTGCCCATAACTGTGCTTGGGGTGGTCCTAAGAGGGTGGGACCACCACTGAATCGTTCAGCAAGATGTGCTCTTTATTTTCAAGGCAACTGCTTGGTTCTCTCCTTAGGTTAGGGAGGATCCCAAAATCATCACCTCTCTCACTGCTTGCTAAATTTTCATTTTCACTTTTGTGAAATGACTATATGCATTTTAGCATGTAAAGACAGAGATACTTGTTATTTTGCCAAAAGTATATGAGGTTTCTGTTTTATTAATTAGGAGTCCTACGAAACGGAGTGAAGTTGCGGAATTCACAGAGTTTTTGTTCAACTTCGTGGAATTCCGTGTAGTAGTACTCTGCAAATTACACCCACCCCTAATTTTAATGTGGTGTTGGATGCGGGCATGGATAGGTCTGACGATTCTCGCCGGCCTCATCCAAGGGCGGATGGAACAGCTCCGCACTATTATGGTGGACCACGAACTGGTGGATGTCTGGAGACACCGGCATCCTACACAGCGCGAGGGCACATGTGTCTCTACAGCGGGCCCTTCTTGGTCCCGTATAGACTATTGGCTCACAATACGAGACATGGATGCATGGGTACTCACGGTTGCCCATTTAGCCCGATCCCTCTCTGATCATGGCCCTGTGTTACTTCGATTTGCTTTGCCGGACGCGACGCGCACGCCCTTCAGCTGGAGACTCCCCACTGGGGCGCTTCGTGACCAGGTATTCAGGGAGTCGATCCGTACTGACATTATAGAATACTTTGAGTTAAATAGTGGGACTGTGGACTCACCCTCGGTGCTGTGGGAGACCTTCAAGGCAGTAATCCGGGGCAAATGTATTGCCAAACAGGCAGGAGTACTGTGCTCGCTCAGGGGAGATCTCCGGCGCCTAGAAGGGGAAATTCGGAAACTTGAGCTGGAGTACTTTGAAAGCAACAGCCTTGAAATCCTGGGCAGCATTAAGGGAAAGATTGCAGAATTCGAAGAGGCGGCACAATGGGAAACGCACTATTTGTGCAAAGAGGCTCGAGCGCGACAGTACGGCGAGGGGGACCATGCCGGGAAAATGTTGGCGGGTTTGCTAGGGAAGCCCTGGGCTAGTGAGTATATTTGCGAACTACGTAGGGACAATGGGGAGATAGTTGCAGACCAGGAGGCGGTGCAGACAGAGATGCTCGAATTCTACACCTCCCTGTACTCAGCACAACAGAGAGCAGTGCGCCCAGATCTACTTTCCTTCTTCGACTCGATTGAACTGGCCTGGCTGAGCGATGGGCAACGGAAATACCTTGATGAGCCCTTCGAGGAGGAGGAGGTAATTGCGGTGATCCGGGCCATGCCTGGGGACAAGGCCCCTTGGCTGGACGGGCTTACTGCTTCTTTCTATAAAGAATATGCGCCGCTTCTGGTCCCTCATCTCCTCAACATGTATGAGGAATCCCTGGAATGCGGTACACTTCCCCCTCCTTACGAGAGGAACTAATCATGACCATTCTAAAACCTGATAAAGATCCGCAGCTGTGTGACTCCTACAAGCCGCTCTCAATGATAAACCTGGATAATAAGATACTGGCCAAGCTACTGGCGTCGCGTCTTCTCCCTCTGCTGCCAGCGATGCTGCGGCCTGATCAGTGCGGCTTTGTGCCCGGGCGAAGCACGGCTCACAATTTGCGTACTTTCTTCGCGACCATGCAGGAGGTTGATGGTTCCCTTCCCGCTGCAGCCGTTTTTTTAGATGCGACCAAAGCTTTCGATACCCTTGAGTGGCCTTACTCGTTTGCTCTCCTTTCCCGCATCGGCATCAGTCCCCTATTCCTCCCAAAAAAATCGCCTTATTGTACTCAGCTACAACTGCGAGACTGAGAGTCAATGGCCAGGTATCCCCCGCCATCCCGGTGGCCCGAGGCACGCAACAGGGGTGCCTCTTTCCCCCCTCTTGTTCGCTGTTGCGTCGGAGCCGCTCGCGTCCAGGCTCCGGCAGCATCATGCTAGACGAGGATTGGACTTCACCCCCAGAGTGATTCTAGTTTCAATGTACGCCGACGACGTGACTCTGTATGTACAACATCCAGCTGAAAATTTGGACCCACTCATTAGGGAGGTAGTCCAGTTTGGGGGAGTGTCGGGTATCTCCATTAACTGGGGAAAGTCCATCCTTTTTCCGCTTACCGCGGCCACTGACCAATTCCAGTCAGAATTCCCGCTTCAGTGAGCAAACGCCCCGTTAAAATATTTGGGGATCTGGCTTAGCCGGAACCTAGACGAACTCTGGAGCCACAATTATGGCAGGCTCATGGAGTGGCTGGAAAGCAGACTGAGTAGGTGGAGATCGCTTCCTCTATCCCTTGCGGGCCACCTGGCTATAGCCAAGATGGTGGTCCTCCCCAAGTTTCTCTATGTTTTTACTAATCTGCCACTTCCCCTTACTGCACAAAAGAGTAATGTCACAGTGGACTGCATTTACATGTTATGCCAAACAAAGGAAAACATTATTACTTTAAATTAATCTCTGTCATCAGTGTCTGAACACAACGTTAGCTGTTTGTTAGTCGATGATGCAGCAGCCCACAGTCAGAGGTTACTGAACAACCTCGACGTCTCACTTGAATTATTGAAGAATTGTGGACCTATCTGAGAGCCCGCGAGGCCCAGCTGTTTGTACTTTCTTCTGGTGCTCACTCTTAACTCTTATCCCCGTCCTGAGGAAGACCCCACTCACAAGGCATCAAACCAGCTGTTTATGTTAGGGGTCGAAACGTTGACGTTGTTTCTTTCTTGTGTTCAGACACTGATGACAGAGATTCATTATCTGCATCGGATACTTTGTGTTATGTTTTTCAAATTTATAATTGCCAGACATCTGGTTGGTTAGGTTGTATATATGGATCAATGATGTCACATATGCACACCACCTTCCCTTTTCACTTCACTTCCACAAACACTCCCCTTTTCCTTGCACTTTTCCCTCTTGTCACCAGACTTGAATTAAATGCTTCATATTGATACATGTCATTTATATTCGGGCTATTATGCAACTCTGTGATGTAATAAAATCATAACCATTTTTGGTGAATGATTCAAATGGTGGCGTTTAATTAATTTAAAGTAATAATGTTTTCCTTTGTTTGGCATAACATGTAAATGCAGTCCACTGTGACATTACTCTTTTGTACCATAAACTACCCGGGTCCAGTGGCCTTTCGGGTTACCCCATTATTGTATTACTTCCCCTTACTGCGGCGTTTCGGCGCCGATTACGCTAGAATCTGATTGCATTGGCATGGGCAGGACGACAGCCTCGAGTGGCATGGAAGACCCTGACGCTGCCGTTTGACCAGGGCGGGATGGCAGCCCCGGACATGGAGCTGCACTATAACTGCGCCCAAGCGCAGTTTGCCTATTACTGGGTATTCCCGACTCTCTTCATAGCACATACTGCCCCGGAGAGCGACAGGGCGGCACCGGTGCCCCTACACATGGAGCTATTCGGATCTCAAGGGAGACCCAGAGCCAGGATTGATTCAGTAGGTTGTACGGTGTGGGCTTGGCGAGAGCTTCGGCGTAGAGCGAAATTGGAGACCACATTCGCCCCCTCGATCCCTCTCATTAGTCACTTGGGACTACCTTTTACCGCTGAGGCTGGGGTGGGTCAGAGGCTGCGAGGGCTTCAGTTAAACACGATGTGGCAGGCGTTCCGTAATGGGGTGTTTGCTACCATAGACGAGGAATTAGGCGACGAGCACACAGGGATGTTGGACAGGTTCACTTACTACCAATTAAGAGCAGTGCTGTGCACCTTATATGAATCCTTTCCTGTAGCGCCACCAACATTCCAGGTGCTGGAGGACTTCCTGAAGAACCCCTTCGCCGCGAAAGCTCATTACCCGGCTTTACGCGGGCATGCAGCGCACCTCTCCGATTTGTATTCCCCAAGCGCAGCATGAGTGGGAGAAGGTTCTGGGGGGTCTGCTTGAGGATGACACATGGGCTTACTGTTGCGCACAGCTTAAGGAAATGTCACCTAATTATAGATTGTGGTTGATCCATTTTAAATTTATTCATAGATTGTACAGGACCCCCGTCTGGCTACACAGAGCTGGTCTGAGTGAAGATGCGAGGTGTGTGCATTGCCGAGCCCCGGAGGCCTCCTTCATTCACCTGGCCTGGGAGTGCCCTGCGGTGGCGAGGTACTGGGAACTTACTTTTGAGGTACTGGCCCTGTTAATAAATGCTACAATTGAGTGCTCCCCTTTGGTGGCCCTGCTGGGGTATGTGCGCAGTGTAGCCGCAGAACACAGACTGCTTGTGGCCATGTTGTTGCTCTTAGCTAAAAGACGGGTGGCTATTTGCTGGGGCCGCAGGCGCAGTCTGAAGGCAGAGGAGTGGCTTAAGGATGCAGCATTCTGCCACAATCAGCTATCTGATTATTGGGAATTGATGCCCGCACAGTCCCAACCCAAAGATATCTGGGCACCACTGCTGAGCTTCCTAGACTCCCTATCCCTGAACAGCAGAGATGGTGCGGTGGCGGTAGCCTAGACGCTGCGCGCTGGCTGGACGTCACAGCCATGACTAATTTGGCACTCTGGTCGCAACCAAACAACTTCATCTTCAATTGGACAAGTGAGGAATTTTCCTGCCCCATCTATATCATCCCTACCTGTTCTGTCTTTTTCTTTTCTATTTTCTCCATTTCGTTTGTTTGGATTGGTTTGGGATCCTGTTTTACCTCTCGGGGGGGGGATGCCACTTTGGGATACAGAAAGAAATAGATGGAGATGGACACTTTGTATTGACATAACACCGATCTGTGAAGCATTGCTTCCAGAGATTATTTTGTTTTTGTTACGCATGCCAGAAAGAATGTATGGAGCAATAGTGTGGCTCCGTTTCTGTATCTCTGTACTTGTTCATTCTCTTAAATACAATAAAAAGAACTTTTAAATAAAAAGTTCCAGAACTTGGTACTCCCTGTCATAAGAGTGGTCCCTCTTGCTAGATACAGAGGTCCCTACAGACTGTCCTGAGTGATTAGATTCTGAAGAGGGAGATCTAGATCTCCTTGGTAAACTCTGCACTCTTCCAGGAGGGGTGAACAGGGGGCCTTCTTGGCCTTCTCCATCATCTCCCTGAAGATCTGAGTTGTCGAGGTGGGAACCATCTTGTTCCCCCTGGCCAGGGTTTGAGTCCAGGTCATTAAAGGTGTCACCTCCTGACCTGTCCTCATTCCCTGTCCCACCCACTCTCTCCTGTTCATCTGACCCAGGTGTCTTCCTAAAGTCATCAACATGTAATGTCTCTATGAGATGTTGAGTGTTGGCACTTCTCCCTGTCTTCAGCTTTCTAGATGCACAAAGGGCTTTCAATTCTTGTAATGAAAGCTCACTGTATCTAGAGGGCGGAGAGCCACTGGCATCCCCTTTAGAAGACATACTAAGTGTGGTGAGGTGTTGCACATACCTAACCTAGTGGGAACTAAACTCTCTGAGGTTGGACAAAGGGTGTGCTAGACCCTTGACTTACCCAACCCTGAGTTCAGTAGAACTTACTTATTCTAAGCTAGTATTATATGTACCTAGTGCTTAGTGGTTTTCAGTTAATCAATGCAAAGATTTATCTGGTAAAACAATGCAGGCTTGAATCCCAACCGCTGCACACCAATGTGAGAAGTTGGCCTGGTATATGATGTCCACTAATTAAAGTGGGCATCTTGCACCAGTCCAAACAACCCTTATGGTGATTTAAGAGGTCAAAGATAACTTTAGAAAGCTATCCAAGTGGTAGCTATGTAGAAAAGCCTTCAGGCTTAGTCTTGAAGGAATGTTAAGCAGCTTGTTTTACCAGAATGCAACCTTATTGTATTGGTTAAATGAAAGGAGAACCACACAGTAGTTATAAAAATATGTATTTATTATTATAACACACCTTAAATACCTCACAGTACTTGCTACACGCAGATAAACACAAAGCACACAATACTGTAGCACAGAAACAATCGTAAGTAGCACTAATACACAGTGGGCTCCAGGGGAAGACCAAATCATATACTAAAATAGTGGTATAAGAACCACGACTCGAGTCGAGACAGTGTCTAGAGGTTGTAGAATCGCTGGGACCCCAAGGAACCACCCAAGGTGAGTAAGGAGGGACCCCACGGAGGACAGGTGCAGTGTGAGAACACGACCGCGTGCTACGTACAATTCAATGGGAGTGTCACGGTTGCAGTTTTACAGTTTGAGGATCCTTCCCAGTGGATTACGAAGAAACCCTTTGGGACCTAGAAGGTTGGAGAGCCACCCCACCCGTGGATACCGAAGTACCAGAGTTACCTATCCCAGGGAAGCCGGGTGCATAGGGTTGAAGGGTTGAAAGAAGAAAAGTGTCCGGTGGAACCCACAGGTGGATTCTTGATGGAAGGAACCTGAAAGCAGAGGGGACAGAGTCTGGGTCACTCATGAGTGACCTGGGGCTCGGTAGACGAATGCCCACCGATGTCAGGTGCTTCAGGTGTGATGGAGACCTTGACTCTACAGCTGCAGGGACCAGGAGACGTCGAGGACGACCAGGAGCCAGATACGAGTTGTCCCACGAAGGATGTTGAGTGCTGAGGGGTCGGTGTCTGGCGGGAGCACCAACAAGCCTTTTTTTTAAAAACTTTATTTAAGATTTTTGAAAAACATTACAGCAGTGCAAGCAGCATGTATACAATACAATATCTTCTGTACACACATTGGAGCAACATAATAACATGATGTCAGTATAAGCGGCTTATCTATCACACAATCAACAGTCCCCACGCTCCGTACCCAAGACCCGTGTTGTGTCCAGTGGATCCCCGTGACATCTTCCTATTTTCTCAACATTTTATAACTTCTGTATATTAACACGCCCACCTCCTCCTTCACCAATCCTACCACCCCACATATGTCAGTCAACTAGATGCCAGTGTCAGCGTTATTCAACCGACTCCCACTCTATCTTGTTCTGCATGTGTGGTATCTTCTGCAGCTTTTTTCAGCAAGTACGTTTGGTATGGCCCCCATATATCTTTAGGTTGACACTTAACAGGCATTAATGCATTATAATATTCTGATTGTGTAGAACAGTAAGCCAGATCGTTGTGCCAATCTGCCAGTTTGGGTAAGGGACCACGCATCCATCTCAAGAATCTGGGTTAAATCCATCATTCTTTTGCTCACCACACCACCCCAGTTTGGACCCAGCCATATGCAAATCAGTCTTGACCCTGATCCTTGTGGGAACAGTCCAGCCCGAACTGCCAAGCCAGGTCCTCCCTGGACCGGAAACAAGCATCCTGGGACGGGTTTCAGGGGATCACCCTTCATCAGCCAGGCTAGCTTGAATCCAGTGGCGTAGTGAGCACGGGACCCACGTCTAGGCATACCCTGTCCACTTAGGGCGACATATGCAAAAGAAACAATTGATGGACGGAATGCTGGACAATGCAAACATTCAAACCTGGCATTTTGTGCTGCCCGGGTCAAGAAGGCTAGTACCGGGAAGACCAGGGACCCCACGAAGGTCACTTCAGAAGGGTGGAATCATACCTCCTACACCGGTTTCCGGTGTGGAGGTATGATTCCAAGGTGTTTGATACCAAACACGACATTTTTTGTTGCAGCCGTTTGAGATAGCATTTTACGCAAGCATATAATGCACCTCCACCTATATGTCTGGCTGCGTCACCGACAACCTGGGAGAATGGTCTTCGAAGGCTGCAGGGGTGCTCTGCTCATGCAGGGGCACCCTCTCACGTAAAGCCCAGCACCCTGCCTTCAGGATTGTCAAAGCGATACCAAAGGGGTTGATGGACGGAGCGTTGAGCTAATCAAACACTCACCCCCAGTCAACTGATCTGGGTTTAATCCATCATCATTCTTTAGCTCACTCCACCACCCCAGTTCAGACATGGCCATATGCAAATCAGTCTGACCCTGTGCCTCATGGGAACAGTCCAGCCCGAACTGCCAAGCCATGTCTTCCCTGGACCGGAAACAAGCATCCTGGGACCGGTTTCTGGCTATTCAGCCGTCATCAGCCAGGCTAGCTTGAATCCAGTGGCAAAGTGAGCAAGGGACCCACGTCTGGGCATACCCTGCCAACTTAGGGCGAACAAAGCGAAACCAAAGGGGATGATGGACGGAGCGTTTGAGCTAATCAAACACTCACCCCCAGTCAACTGATCTGGGTTTAATCCATCTTCATTCTTTAGCTCACTCCACCACCCCAGTTCAGACATGGCCATTTGCAAATCAGTCTGACCCTGACCTAAGTTGGCAGGGTATGCCCAGACGTGGGTCCCTTGCTCACTTTGCCACTGGATTCAAGCTAGCCTGGCTGATGAGGGTTATGAACCCGAAACCGGTCCCAGGATGCTTGTTTCCGGTCCAGGGAAGACATGGCTTGGCAGTTCGGGCTGGACTGTTCCCATGAGGCACAGGGTCAGACTGATTTGCATATGGCCATGTCTGAACTGGGGTGGTGGAGTGAGCTAAAGAATGATGATGGCTTAAACCCAGATCAGTTGACTGGGGGTGAGTGTTTGATTTGCTCTAACACTCCGTCCATCATCCCCTTTAGTATCGCTTGTTCGCCCTAAGTTGGCAGGGTATGCCCAGACGTGGGTCCCTTGCTCACTTTGCCACTGGATTCAAGATAGCCTGGCTGATGAGGGTTATGAACCCTAAACCGGTCCCAGGATGCTTGTTTCTGGTCCAGGGAAGACATGGCTTGGCAGTTCGGGCTGGACTGTTCCCATGAGGCACAGGGTCAGACTGATTTGCATATGGCCATGTCTGAACTGGGGTGGTGGAGTGAGCTAAAGAATGATGATGGATTAAACCCAGATCAGTTGACTGGGGGTGAGTGTTTGATTTGCTCTAACGCTCCGTCCATCATCCCCTTTGGTATCGCTTCAGGATTGTCAAGGCCTGCTAGAGGGGTGACTTATAGGTTTTAGGTGTAGTGACCTATAGATATAGTAAACCTATATCTAAAGTAAGTGGTGCATGCACCATCTTACATAGGCTGCAATGGCAGGCCTGTAGTTCCATTTTGCATGGCCTCTCATGGGTGGCATAATACATGCTTCAGCCCATGGGAGGCTCTGGGGTACCTATGCCCTGGGTACATACGTACCATATAGTAGGGACTGACAAGGGTACCCCAGTATCCAATCTAGAGTGTACCTAAGTACATGTCATACCATTTTAGGGAGAAAGCAGATAGACTGGGGTCCTGATTAGCAGGATCCCAGTCAGACTAGTCACAAACAGTGTAACATCAAGCAAAAAGTGGGGGGGTAACCATAAGAAGCAGATCCTTCTTTCCTACAGTCGCCGACACAAAAAGACCTCAAAGCAGTAGCGGCAAGTGCAGGTATGAGAGGTGGAGCCAGGTTGGGGGGGGATTCGACAGACGACCATGAGGGAAAATTAAATAATTAATTTTCCCTCGTCATCGTCTATTGAAACCCCCACGGGCCCCACTGCTCTTACCTACACGGGCCGCTGCTGCCTCAAAGACCTCCAAAATGGCTTTGCTTCTTACTTAAGCAGGAGATGGCTCAAGAAACTAAAAAAACTTAAGCGGAATTTAGGTTCCAATGAAGCAAACCCAGGTCAAACCATCTAGGAGCCAAGGGAAAACTTCCCCATATTTAACAAACCATTAACAAAAATGGTTGTCTGTAATACAAGTGAACCCCAAATCACCATAACTGCTGAAAATCCAGAAAAAGCGGACAAAAAATAAACCTCAAGTAGACCAACTACAATATGATGTGCAAGCAAAAAATAAATGATGTGCAACAAAAAATAACAGTCGCAGTAAGGGAGCCCACTCCTACTTCACACATGGCAATAAGGACATCCAGTGCTGATGAGAACCTGTCAACCATTATCCCAATCTTGATGATTTCAGCATTGCCATCTACCTCTGGTACTTCAATGGCAATAACACAACCATCGTACAGCAAAGCCTTGCAGTCAAGGATGCATACTACATGTCCTAAAAACATTTACAAACTAATGCAGTTCTATCTTCAATATAAACGAATGATTCGGAGCTGCTCAAACTTATCATGAATGGTATAGCAAGGATAGCTAAATCACTCCAAGCTAAGCCCTCTGATATACCTGCCTTACCTAATTAAAGTCCCACTCATGCAATATTGGTCGCAAGAGAATCTCCATGACCGAAATTTGAATCTAATCAATGTTTCTTTCGCCTGCAACAGTCAAATAGAGAACAGCCACATACAGCAGCCACAAATGACAAAACTGGGGTGCCAAAACTACTACTCATAATGAGCTGCCCCCCCCCAAATAAGGAGAAGTGCATAATAGACTTTGCACCCTCAAATCAGAAGACCCTCACGATATATTAAATCGTCATAACATATTGAAGTTATTAAATTCTTTTGATGATCTAAAAGTTCTTGATTCACAATCGCTGTCAACCGTTTGCTTTATTCGCTTTCACAAAACAAACTCAGATTTATAAACCACTAGAGCTATGCGGTGCACGCAAAACACGGCCCAAAGAATATGGGCACTGAGAGAGACCCTAGTGGACTGGGGAATCATGGTTTCTCAATCCAAAAAGCCTAATTATCCACAAGTGCTCAGGAATTCACATTGGCAAGTCGTGTCCCATAATCCCTCACCAGCAATCATACTGCATAACAAAAGCCCAGATACAATTATGACATTTGAAAACTTACAAACCACAGCAAGAGGAACAGCACCTAATGTGCAATCAATTACATGAACAGAGAACTTACAACCAACAAATCAATTGCAGCTTCTAACAAATAATCAGTATACCAAATGCGCTAAGAACACGGGAATCTTCTTACAATTAATTTTCTATTAGATCTTGGAATATCGCAGGCTTCTACAGGCAATTGAATCATTCGGAGGAAAAATTGTGATACTTCATAGAAGATCATTGTGTAATATGTTTTCAAGAAACATTGCACCCCTCTACATTAATGATCTCAAATTAAACTGAGCACGAAATCAAGGCATGAAAGAACTACCTTGGGAGACCGAGTGGTAGATTGGCAACACTAATCAGTAACAAACTCTGCATAAAAGGTATAAAATTAAAATCATCTTCAGACTATATATTAGCAGTTTTACTTATAAGCCAATCTGCTGCAAGGTTCCAGAGCATAAATATGTATTAACATCAAACTAGACCAGCTGGAAACTCGGATAATGACAAACAGTAACCATATGATCACTGTCAATGGCAAGAAGCTCAAATGGAACAGAGCTCTGACAAATAAAGCTTCCAACTTGTGCGGAGCATGCAGTCATTATGCTGAACTTTTAAAAATTAATATCCCAATCTTGGGATTAGCAATGACTGGATGAACACCTGGCAATATACATTAGATTCCATACTGTCTGTCCTGATGACTTTATGATGGAATACTCCTGATTTGTCCAGTGTTCAGCAGCTAAGCGAGGCAAAAAGGGTCTATTGTAAGACACTGCAACATACTCTAAAATGATCTCCTTCCA
This sequence comes from Calotriton arnoldi, assembly GCA_963921515.1. Classification (NCBI taxonomy): domain Eukaryota; kingdom Metazoa; phylum Chordata; class Amphibia; order Caudata; family Salamandridae; genus Calotriton; species Calotriton arnoldi. Next base: position 2,013,320 of record CAWUFW010001426.1, on the reverse strand, counting down.
AGGGTTACGATGCAAGAATTAAAGTCTGAAGATTGCTTTAAGAAGAAAAATACACAAATAAACAGGATGGCCAATGAAACACTTAGGCCAAATTGTTGTACACCATCTCATCTCGAAATGAAAGAGCTTTTTGGACTTTGGTCTGCGAAGGCTCAGGATCGTATCAGTGGCCAGACGACCAGTTTATATCAAATGCCAAGTGGGAAACACACAAAGTCCCTATAAAAATCAGCTATCAATGGCTCATTCAAATTTCCAAGAGACTTAGCAACATATCCTGACATCACTAAGGTGGAAATATCAAAATTAATAAAAACTCTTGCTCTTTTAAAGCGGCTGGTCCAAACAGCATACCGATTAATCTGGTTACATTAGATATCTTCTTCTGAAGTACACTTCTGGAACAGCTATTTTCCTATGTAACCAATTCTGGGCAAGTTCCATCCTCTTTGAAAGTTACAGTAGCTCATCTAATTTATAAGAAGAGCCCCAAGCAAGATCCAACCAGCTACAGACTAATAACACTTCTAGACTTTGAAGGGAAGCTATTTGCCAATTTCCTATTAAATAAATTGAAGAACTGGACCGAGGAACAACTTTTAATACCGTTAACACAAACCAGATTCCACACCGGTTGTTTAAGTGCGGACAACATTATGGCACTGACTACTTGCAAAAACATAATTAACAAAGAAATCACCATTATATGCCTGCTTTGTGGATTACACCACCACAATCGACAAAGTGAATCGACAAAGGCTAGGGGCTAAGCTCTAAAAGTGGAAAATCGATCCTTGTTTGTTGCATTTTCTTGTCGAACAACATACGGACACATGGCTGCAGGTAAAGTTATTCATCAACATCTAAATTCCACACCGAGAATGGTCTCAAACAAGGTTGTATTCTAGCCCCCTTATTATTTTTCTTGTACATCTCTGATTTAACTGAGTCATTGGAGTAAGATCAGGGCATTCTACCTAAGTTGGGAAGTAAAAAAATACCATATTTGGCCTACGTCAACAATTTGGTGGTACTGTCATAAATGCCAAAGGACCTAACAACATCAATTAAACCACTCAAATAAATTTAACTTGGAGAACAGATTAATTGCTAATCTGTCAAAAACGAAAATCATGATTTCTGGAAAGAAATCTAAGCTTGTGGTGTGAGTCCTAGGAGATGCTACGATTGAAATAGTCAAACCATATGATTATCTTGGGGTGATATTTGACAGCAAGATATCACGATCTAAACATATAGCCATCAGAAAGCTCAAGTCAATCATCATCACAAACTCTGTTGTAAGATTTGCAAACTTATTCGGTGGCACAGCAATCAAGCCATCATTGAAAGCATTAAATATGAAACTCATTCCATACCTGCTATAGGCAATAGGCATCTCCTGTACCAAATCACAAAACCATTGCCAGTCTTGATAAAACCTTTATGCAACGCGTACATAATCTCCTTTATCTTCGCACAGCTACTCCACACTGTTTTATCAAGTTAGAATTAAGTTTAAAATCTTTAATATCACTTTATTACAGAAGCAGTCGGAACTACTTTTGTGACTGTGCAAGAGCAGATCCATCATCATTAAAAGTTCTTAATCCATCATGAAGTAAGAAAAACTACATATAAAAACTTAGAATTGCATGTTTTACCCTGAAATATAGGGTAGCGTATAAATTACCCGATCTAGACTCACTGGTACAGTTAATTCGACCTGCCTCAAACATTTACTCCGTGGAATTTTTTCTCTTAGACACAGGAACTCTGACTTGGCTCAGGCTAAACAATACAATCACATGGATTTAGTCTTAGAGACCTTTTCTTTGCAGAGCCAAGAGTATTTAGGGTCATATCTGCCTGGGTATGTTAAAATGACATTTTTAAGGCTCAGATTGTTTTATATGCCGATCTATGAATTTGAGGGTAAATGGAACCCAATATTCAAAGATAAAACAACCATCTGTCGACTTTGTGGGCTCACAACCAATCCCTTCTGCACGTTGTATGTATTTGCCCCAAACTCTTGTAATTGAGAAAAAAGTATTTGCGGACTATTTTTAATAAGGCAAAATTAAGATCAACCGTGGAGGCTGTTAGATACTATTTTAGTGTTAGGGAAAATAGTGCAATATTAATGCTGATGAAATTTCTAGACTAGGCTTATAAAACATTACCTTCATGATTTTAGCAATAATATTTTATTTTTTTAACCTCACTTGATCCCATTTGTATTTACATTTAAGCAAGTTGATTTCATACATTGATCTTAAATCATATGTTTCTTCACAGTTTGTGCATTTGTACTGAACTCTTGTGTTTAAGAAAAATTATCTGCCATAGATTCTTAAAAAGCAAAAATAAGATCCACTGCGAAGGCTGCTCTAGACTAATAATGTTAGGGACAAATGTGCAATATTAAAGTTTATGATAATTTTAGAGCAGGCATACAAAGCATTAATTCTGTGAAGCAAGTAAATCATTTTTATACTCTGATTTGATTTAATTTGTATTTAGATTTAAGCAAATTGCTTTTATACATTGATTTTAAATCATACTTTTCGGCACATTAGCGCACTGCCCCAAACTCTTGTATTCAAGAAAATGCATCTGCCAACGATTTGTATAAAGCCAAAATAAGATCTACTGTAGAGGCTGCTAGATACTGTGATAGTGTCAGGGACAACAGTGCAATAATAATGTCAATGAAATTCTTAGACCAGGCTTATAAAGCATTTTTAGCTTTGGGGCATATTATCAAGGGCTTATCGCCGCTTTAGCGGCACTTTTTTGCCGGTAAAGCGGCGATAATTCTATCACAGTATTAGCAAGCTGCAGCTAACGGGCATTAGCGCGAGTTTTTGGGCGATAGCGAGCCGTTTTTTTATCTCAAAGCATGTTAGCGATATTTATCGCTAATTACATGCAAAGTAGGCGTTCCAGTGCAAAAAGGCATGCAGACACCACTACTCCATATTATCAAGGGGCTCCTTGAAATTCTGAAGAGCAAAAAAACTGGCTTTAACTGCAGTTAGAGCCAGTTACTTAAGAACAGAAAATAGCTGGTCTTAAAAATGGTGATAAAACTTGGGCCCATATCCCTGCAGGTTTTGGCGCTGGCCAGCGCTGCAAGCAATGTTGCAGCGCTGCCCTGCGACAAAACTACAGTGCAGGAATGCGTACAATCAATAAGATAGTGCGCATACCTGTGCCCCAGTCATGAAAAGTGTTGCTGCGCTGCGGCAAGACAGTGTTGCAACACTTCTCACTACGCCCTTCTTGCGACAGCATGGATGCGCTGTAATCACTGGACAGTGCTCCATGATGCAAGTAATGACAGATACGTCAGGAATCCTGACGTATCTGCCTGCGCTAAAGTCACGCATTGCTGCAGTCGTGTCACAACCATGACGCAACTCCAGCAATGCATGGGGCCAGCCTATCCCTGTGGCACTGCCTCACCCTCATGCCTGCCATCAGGCAGGCGGAAGGTACTGACGCAGTGCTGTTCATGAGGGGTGCCCGAATGTCGGCACTGTTGGAGAACCATCGGTGGTGGTAGTGTGCTGCGGTGTCATAGTTTGGAAGCATTGGTGGAGTGTTGGTGCGGAGGGAGTTGACGAGATGTTCTTCGCTGGCCTTGATCCAGCTGCGAGGGGGTGCGATGATGGCGGTGGCGTCCGGTGGGCAAGGTGAAGACGTGATGTTACCAATGATGGTCGGTCCAGGAGAGTCCGGTGTGGCTGGAGTTGAACTACCCGCTGGCGGAGGTGACGTGCTCGACCGTGTGTCCTGCTATGTGGCCTGTTGAGGTGACTTGCTGCTTGCGTCTGATGTCGATGACCCTCCCCAGGAGGGGGTGGTGCTCTGGTCACTGGGGTTGTCCAGGTGGAACTTGAGTTCACCAAGTTGGATGTCATCAGTGGATGAGAGACCCTGGGGTGCAATGAGGTCTACAATGCTATTGGAGAATGAGGGGCCATGGCCCGGGGGGCCTGCACTTGAGGGTGCCGCAGAGGATGTTCTTGGGCTTGGTCCGGATCTGGGAGTTGACGTGGTCCATGGTCACCCGTGGCACATTAGAGTGCGTTGTCAGTCGGAGTGTGCCTCTGTAGGTGACGGCAATGCCTCCTCCTTGACGGTCGGGGTGCTCCTTGCGGGTGATACTGCAGCCGTCAGTGATGGCGAAGGCGATGTCCGGCATGGAGCAGAGGTTGGTTCTGGCAGGAGAGGTGGCGTCCAGGGTTGATGGCGAGGAGGTTGCTGGCGTCGTAGCGGTGGAGTGTCCAAGAGGAATGCTCCTTGGTGCTGAGCGCGGTCCAGGGGCAGACGGACGCAAACGGCGTAGCCTATGGGTTGCCTTTGGCACGGGAGACGACCATTACAACGCAGGCAGTACATCGGTAACAACGCAACTCTGACAACGCAGGTGCTTTAACAACGCATTTGATCTCAATGCATTGTGAGGTCAGTAATGGGGTAATTTAAAGTTTCCCAGGTGTGTATGGGTTTTGGGGGAAAATTTGAAAATGTACGTTTTTTTGCGGTAAAATATGAAAAATGGGGTGTTTTTTGGGGTAAAATATGAAAAACGGGGTGTTTATTGGGGTAAAATATGAAAAATTGTTTTTTTTGGGGGGTAAAATATGAAAAATGTGTTGAATTTGGGGGTAAAAAATGAAAAATGGTGTGTGCATTTGTCTCAAATGTGATTTTTGTGTGTGTTTTGGGGGCTCAAAAAAGGAATTCCAGGGTTCACGGTTGGGTTTGTGGTGCAAAGGTTAGTTTTGGGTTGCGCTCACTGAAGTGGGACCAGTGATCTTTATGTCTCCACTATGCAACACCCACTCTACTGTTGCAATGTGCCTAGTATTAGTATGCATTGGAATGGAATGCGAGGTGATGGCATGCGTCGCAACGAAGTATGTGCCTTTGGCACACGAGTGGTAAGCCCGCTGTGCATGGGCGCACAGCGGCCACCATTGAGAAGTGCGGGGGGCTGGACAGCTGTGAGGTGGTAAACGCCGGAAATAACATTGGATGGTGCGGGGATGTGTGTGTGAGCGTGTGTTAAAAATGTATTGATCGAAGTCTTAACTCGAAGCCGTGTCCCGTGTCTTTGTAGCTCCTGCGTCTGCTTCTAGGAAAAGGAAGTAGGCAGCCAGGCTCCCTCCCCTGTGTCAATCACAACGCTGCGATGCAGCAGTGGGATTGGTAATCGGCAACGGGACAAGTCATGCAGCCAGGGGCCGGAGGGGTGGCCATGTTCTCCATGCAGGATGTAATGCAGCCTGCATTGCGAACAGGGAAGTGCGCATGACTGCTTTGGGAGGCCTGAGTGGGCCGACCAAACAGTCATTGCGCACTTGAGTGGGCATGCCAATCCACCCATGCCCTGCTCCGTGAATGGAGCAGTCCTACCCACCCTCCCACCCCCTGAGGATACATAGCATGATTACATCAGTTAGTTATCCCTTGTTTTTAACTTCTGATCTGTTTTTTTGGCTTCTCGGAGCCCGCACTTCCCGCTGCTGCCCCTGTGGCCTCGCACCCCTGTCCTCGCCCATTGCCGCCTCCCAGCTGATCGTTCCTCCCCCCTCCCCTACTAAATGGCGGATGCTGCGCGGTTGCGCAGCGGATGTGTGCCGCTGGCGCGCAGAAGGCGCGCCTAAGCCAAGCCCTTCTGCGCCCGTCCGCAACCCAACCGCGACCAGCGCCAGGAACCCTGGATCTCGGGCCACCCACTGCTACAGCACAGCCATCCTCCACGCACTCAACCCCGGAAAAGTCAGAGACTGCCAACAGGCCTCACCAAACATGACCCACGGCCAGTTCTCCTGCCTCCACTCCCGCCAGACCTTAACCACCACCCCAGACTCCAACACAGCCGACGCCAGCACCGGCGACACCCTAAGATGCATCCTCCTCAACGTGCACTCCGTGCACAAACACGCTGTGGAAATCTGGAACCTACTCAACTCTCTCTCGCCTGACAACGCCTTCTTCACGGAGACCTGGACCAACACCTTCTCCGCCCCCGACATCAACACCGCCATCCCGGACGGATACAAGATCCAGAGGAAGGACCGCCCCAACCACCCGGGAGGCGGCCTCGCCATCGCCCACAAGAGCACTCCCCGTCTCAACACCTCCAGCGAAACCTTCCCCTCTGCAGAACACCTGCACTTCCAGATCCAGACCAGCCACAACTCCACACTCCGAGGAACCCTCGTCTACAGACCCCCCGGCCCCCGGACACCCTTCGCCACCACCATCACCAACTTCATCGCACCCCACGCCATCGCCTCAATGAACGACATACACCTTGGAGACCTGAACTTCCACCTCAACAACCCCAGCGACCCCAACTCCACCATCCTTCGTGACAACCTCGCCAACATCGGACTTAAACAACTCGTCACCACACAGACCCACTGAGCAGGCACCATCCTCGACCCCATCTTTGCGGCAGGAAACAGCGTTCACTTCAGCCACACAACGCAACCGCCATGGACCGACCACCACTGTGTACACTTCGCCGTTGACAAACACAAGGCACACAAACAAACCTCACGCACACCACGGAGGAGCTGGAGCAAGGTTACCGACGAGCAACTCAACTCCACCCTCACCCGAGACAACCACACCTGGGCACCCGACACCAACATCGCAGCCAGAGAAATCCACACTTGGATCTCCAACTGCACATACAAGCTTGCCCCGCTGCGCAACCCCGACAAACCGCACCCCAGGAAAGCTGCCAGGTTCACCACCAATCTCCAAGAAGCAAGATGCACCTGCAGATGCCTGGAGAAACACCAAGACACCCAAAATCTACATCACCTACAAGGACGCCATGATGGCCTACCACAACCAAATCAGGACCACCAAGAGGGACTTCATCCACAACAAAATCCTCGACAACTCCACCAACTCCAAGCAACTCTTCAGTGTCATTCATGAATGCAACAACCCACGCAGCGAAGCCACAGACATCACCCCGTCCCAAGACCTCTGCGATAAGCGTGGAGCCTACTTCCTCCTCAAGATCAAAAAGCTCTACGACAACTTTGCAGAACATGCAGCAGACGCCACAGCCGGCCCCGCCCCCCAGACACACCAGCCAGCCCACCATTTCCACCTGGACACCGGTCACAGCCGAAGACACCGCCTCGACCATGAAAGGCATCCACTCAGGGACCCCCACCGACCCCTGCCCTCCTCACATCTACCACAGAGCCGCGGCCGCCATCGCACACGAACTACAACGCACCATCAACACCACCTTCAAAACAGGCACCTACCCAGACGACTGGAAGCGTGTAGAAGTCAGGCCCCTTCTCAAAAACCCACAGCTGACCCCACCGACCTCAAGAACTTCCGGCCCATCTCGCTCCTCCCCTTCGCAGCCGAAGTTGCAGAGTAAACAGTCAACAGGGAACTGACACGATTCATTGAAGACAACGCCATCCTCGACCCGTCCCAATCAGGATTGCAAAGCAACCACAGCAACGAGGCCACCCTACTGGCCGTCACAGACGACATCCGCAACCTCCTGGACCAAGGCCACTCCGCAGCCCTCATCCTACTCGACCTGACGCCGGCATACAAGGAACAGCCCTAGACTGGATCCGATCATTCCTCACCGGAAGAAGCCAAAGGATCAGACTGCCACCCTTCCTCTCCGCATCTATGTAAATCACCTGCGGAGTCCCACAGGGGTCATCTCTGAGCCCAACCCTCTTCAACATCTACATGGCCCCCTCGCCGCCATCGTACGACAACACGGCCTCAACATCGTATCCTACGCTGATGACACCCAGCTCATCCTCTCCCTCACCAAAGACCCCACCACCGCCAGACTCAACTTCCAGAAAGGAATGCATGACGTCGAAGTCTGGATAAGCAACAGCTGCCTGAAGCTCAATGCCGAGAAGACAGAAGTCCTCGTCCTTGGAACCAGCCCTTCAGCATGGGACAACACCTGGTGGCCGCCGCCCTCGGAAGCCCACCTACCCCCTCAGACCACGCCAAAAACCTCTGCATCGTACTCGACTCATCCCTCACCATGCTCCGACAGGTCTACGCCGTCACCTCCAGCTGCTTCAACACCCTCCGCAAGACCTTCAAGTGGATCCCCCCGTAGTCAAGGAAGACAGTCATCCATGCACTCATCACCAGCAGACTGGACTAATGAAACGCACTCTACGCCGGCATTTACAAGTCCCTACTCCGCAAACTCCAGACATTACAGAACACCGCCGCCAGACTCTCCCTCGGCATCCTCTGCCACGAACACATCAGCCAACACCTACGTAGACTCCACTGGCTCCCCGTGGAGTAAAGGGTCACCTTCAAAATCCTCACTCACGCCTACAAATGCCTACACAACAACGGACACAAATACCTCAACGACATAATCAACTTCCACGTACCCAAAAGAAACCTCCGATCTTCCAACCTTGCACTGGCAGAAACCCCACGCATCCACAGAGCCAGAGCTGGCAGAAGATCCTTCTCCCACATTGCAGGCAAGACCTGGAACGAGCTACCGGCAGACATCAGACGCGCCCCCTCCCTGATCACCTTCAGGAAGACCCTCAAGACCTGGCTCTTCGCCTAACAGATCTGCGCCCCCCCCCCCTTCAGCGCCTTGAGACCCTCACGGGTGAGTAGCGCGCTTACAATTCCCCTGATTGATTGAGTTATCATCATGTGATGATTGTTCCTCTTCTGTACTGCTTGAGGCAGTGGGGCAATGCTCTTCCGCCATAGCCGCCACTGGGGGTGCGTCATCTACGTGTGATAGGCCTGAGCGACTCGCCCCCCGGACCTCCTGCGCTACGCGTCCCACCTTCTCCTTACCTGGACATTGACACCGTGGCGGAATCCACTGCAATCTGTCCAAATCTGTGACTCAGCCAGCAGGAGCCTGAGCCAGGTGTGATTTCACTAGGCTGGTTACAGCAGTCGACGCCTAGTCCGCTGGTGGTCCTCACGATGCAGTTGATGCAGCAGGGCTCCCTTAGGCGTGAAGTTGCAGCGCTCACTCCACACAAGTTCCGCGTAGCACAGGGGCCTCAGCCTCCACAGCGTACGGCCAGCCCAACATCATCCGGCCTGTGATGCAGGGAGTCGGCAGCCACCGTTGGTAATCCCCTCCGTGCACCCCGGTGTAGTGGTGGATCGTAGTATGCGATGCGGACCTCACTACGTTGGTGCGCAGGAGCGCCTCTACCATTAACTGCTCCAAGGTGCGCAAGGCGGACTTCTCACACAGGTCAGCAACGTGTCTCCATGCGACCTGCCAGACTTCACCACCAGGTACGGGCGATCGTCGCGCATCAATGTCTCCCGCCACGGCTCATCGACTCCACTGCTCCTCCACATCCCACTCCAGGTTCTAGACGCAGGTCCAGCGAGGCATCCAGGCTCCAGACGCAGGTCCAGCGAGGCATCCAGGCTCCAGACGCAGGTCCAGCGAGGCATCCAGATTACAGACGCAGGTCCAGCGAGGCATCCAGGCTACAGACGCAGGTCCAGCGAGGCATCCAGGCTACAGACGCAGGTCCAGCGAGGCATCCAGGCTACAGACGCAGGTCCAGCGAGGCATCCAGGCTACAGACGCAGGTCCAGCGAGGCATCCAGGCTACAGATGCAGGTCCAGCGAGGCATCCAGGCTACAGACGCAGGTCCGTCGGGGCATCCAGGCTCTCATCCTGGATGTTGGGTGGCTTGAGGGGGTTGTTGATGTGTGCTGCACTTGGCCCTGGCTGCTCAAATCTGCATTAAACTATTTTTTTGGACATCTTTTCTATGGGAGGTGGACTGATGGGCTATTTTTTCTAAGTCCACACTTGCTGCCTAGCGTGCGTTTTTATATCGCTAAGGGCTTATTGCTAGATTCCGCCCGCTATCGTCGGTTTTCCTATCGCCATCGCACTGATGATAGTGGAAGTTTTCTCCGCTGATCCCTGTAAATATCGCCTGTTAGCGACGTGTTGGTAATACGTCGCTAACAAGGCGATAAATTTCAGGGATAGAAGGCGATAAAAAAAATGCCGCTAACCTAGGTTGGCGATAGTTATCGCCATTCCTTGGTAATATCCCCCAAGGTATCCTGGAAACAAGTCACCATGACGATGACAGGATGATAGTGTATAAAGTAGCCTAATTAATCAGATTTTCACAATATAATCTCAGTGCAACTTTTCCAATGGAATGTATGTTCTGCCGAATCTGTTGATTTGACTGTCTTGACACAGAAATTACCATTTTTGAGTGTTAGTGTGTATTTCATAAGGAAATGCAGGGCAGTCCTAACATACATAAGCATGACTAATGTTTCGCATGTTGCCTGGAAGCAGCATTTAGGCACACACATGGAAGGAAGTATGCATCAAAGAGGCTCGCGATGGTGGCGGCACGGAAGGGCGGATATCAGAGGTTATATAAATTGCCCAGAGCATTCACAATTGTAGGCATTTGTGTCTCACTAGAGGCCCATGCATCTTATTCGTCACGCAGCATGAATAGTAAATATGCCTCCAAGGCTGTATAGCAAGGCACTTGTTCATATCTACGTTTTTCGCCTTTACCTTTCTTTAACTATATTTCTATAAACAATTAATACGAAGCACACCACAGCTTACAATTCTAGGAAAAAGGCCTTTTTTTGCCAAACAGATCCAATTATTTTACAGATTTGCAATTATAAATATTACTTGTACTGTAATATGTCACTTTATATTCACTATTTTTAGCCATGTTTGGACACTCCATTTTTGTGTCGATTTCCAAACTTAAATATTATTTGTGCATTATAGGATTACTTTAGTTTCCTCCATTTTCCAATTTTCATTCTTGTCTTATGTTGATGAGAGCACATGGGTATTGTTTCATCATAAAGGCTGCTCACATTCTGTCTCAAAGCGTTCATTGTGTTTGCTATTTCATTTTCTAAACCAGATGCTAAACACTTATGTTTGTTTATAGAAGCATATTAAAATACCTTTTCAATTACTCATGCACCTAATCAGGGTCCAATATTTATGTGATGGCCTGTCTGTTCTAAATCCCTCAAAGATGTTCACATTATACAACTCTGAATAAAGTTGGCACATGCATGGGTTCGAAATTACAAAAATGCCAGGGGCAGTGCCGCCTTTGACTTTATTGACATCACATAACGTGGCCTCATATTACCTTTAACCATGTACCTTCCCATGGAATGATGTCATATGGCCTAACCCGATGGCATCCCAATAATTTAAATCACTGAACTTCCATACTAACTGCTTAATATAACAATGCAACAAAGACAACGGCCTATTTTGGATTCCAGCTATATTAAGGTGATGACATGATATGCCCTGGGAAACATTACTCATTTTTCTTTGTAATTCATGAAAGATTGTGGGGCATATTATCAAGCCCATTATCGCCGCGTTAGCGGCACTTTTACTGCCGCTAACACGGCGATCACTAGGTATCGCCTAAATGACTATCGCCATCGTAAACAAGTTAGCGGGAGTTTTCTACGCCGTTCCCTGAAACTATCGCCTGTTACCGACGTGTTGATAATACGTCGCTAACAAGGCGATAAATATCAGGGAAAGAAGGCGATAAAAGAAATACCGCTAACAAAGGTTGGCGATAGTTATCGACATTCCTTGGTAATATCCCCCTCTGTGTTTTAAGTATATTGCCTTATACTTTGAATTGAACTCATCTGTGTTCCGACTCCCGATCCAAGCTAATTGTTTTTATATTTTGAATTTAAAAAACTATTCTAGAACTTTTACCGATCACCTGACACTTGTGCAATATTAATGCTAATGTAATTTCTAGACCAGGCTTATAAAACATTAACTTAATGATTTTAACAATAATATTTTAATTTTTTACCCTCACTTGATCCCATTTGTATCTACAATTAAGCAAGTTGATTTTATACATTGATCTTAAATCATATGTTTCTTCACAGTTTGTGCATTTTTACTAAACTCTCGTGTTTAAGAAAAATTATCTCCCATAGATTCAAAAATAAGATCTACTGCGGAGGCTGCTCTAGACTCTAATAGTGTTAGGGACAAATGTGTAATAAAGATTATGATATTTTTAGACCAGGCTTACACAGCATTACTTCTGTAAAGCAAGTAAATCATTTTTATACTCTGATTTGATTTAATTTGTATCTAGATTTTTAAGCAAATTGGTTTTATACATTGATTTTAAATCATACGTTTCTGCACATTAGCGCACTGCCCCCAACTCTTGCATTTAAGAAAAAGTATCTGCCAGCGATTTGTATAAAGCCAAAATAAGATCTACTGTAGAGGCTGCTAGATACTGTGATAGTGTCAGGGACAACAGTGCAATAATAATGTCAATGAAATTCTTAGACCAGGCTTATAAAGCATTAAGTTTGTGATTTAAGTATATTGCCTTATACTTTGAGCTGAACTCATCTGTGTCCCGACTCCCGATCCAAGCTAATTGTTTTTATATTTTGAATTTAAAAAACTATTCTAGAACAGATCACCTGACACTTGTGCTGATTGTGATGTTTTATACTTTTTATTGTAATCTTTTGATTAATACAATAAACTTATATTACTACTATTCCTTTTACTAACCCCACCAAAAGCTTTTAGCATTCAGAGAGATTATTTTAACATGCTGTAACATTTTAGCCATCTTTATCCATGAGAAAAGAATTTTCACCTACGAAGTTAAATCTGTTACTCATCACCTTCCTTTTATCTTTTCAACCACCCCTTTTACCCCTTATCTAGCTCCATAACCCCACTCTAGTTCCTCCACACCTAAGGAAGGCATCCCTTCCCTTTCTACATTGAATACACTCAGAGGCGTTCAAGAGGAGATGGGAACTTGGCTCAACTGGACTTATTGTAAAATCAAATCCAAGAGCCTGACAGATATTGTCATCAGATACACGCAGCTACTAATTTTATACATAATTATGGCTCCCACCCAACCTCATATACCTGATGAATATATCACCAGCATCACCTGATTTAAACCAACAACCACTGAATATACTATGACTATACTATGAATAGTCATGTCTTTCAGAAATTTCTGCACATCAGATACCTCAAAGATCTTTAAGAGCCCTTTCCAAATAGCCCTCAGATTTGCTTTCTGTTTTGACATTGGGGACCTGCACTCTTAAGCTCTAGAATCGAGCCCCTCATAAATCTCCGCCATTGTGTTGGCTAATAGGAAAAGGCTGCAAATACTCATCATATTCAAGAATTATCTTTGCCTTTTTTATGTGGTCCTAAAGGTTTGCTCCAATTAAACTAAAGGAGGAAGACAGGCACTGGCTTCCCACCCAAAAGCAGGAGGTCTTACGAAGTGGGAGCAAAGGAAGATTTCTCCTCAATCTTCTCATATTCCACTGAGAAAGCGCCACAAGGTCCAATTTTCATATTTATTTGACTGAGACATGGGTTCAACTTGCTTCTGAGATCATTCAAAGATGGAAGGTGGTTCATAATCACTCTGATTGCACTAGGGAACACGAGGGAGTCCCTTCCTTTATATATGCCTCGTTTTCTTTTCCAGAAATGGTAAGGAAAAAGAAAGATCCATGCTTTTAGAAGATATTATCTCATTTATTTTCCCACTTCCAATACAGATTCACCTTTCATACTGTCTTGTTGGAGGACAGATTTCTCCAAGATTGCCTTATTAATGTTATCCAAACATATATTTGAGCCCAACTTCAGCTTAGAGCATCTTCTGGGCTTAGGACAGTCTGGTTTCTAGGCCAAATAACTTGCCTTTTGATCCTGCTTGTAGAGATTCCCTCAGGATATCCAAAACATATCAAACAGAAGGTACATCTGAGAAGAAAAGTTACTTACCAGTAATGGCAGTTCTCCAGTACTGATATCTTTCAAAGATTCAAATGCCTGAATCATCCCTTTTGTCGAGCTTGGAGTCTCGCAGAAATATCTTCTTTTTTTTTTTGATAAACAATTTTATTGGTTTTTAAACAGAAACTACCAGCGGTAGCCAAATACAATATATCGCAACAATCATCGGATATTACCATTTACATGCACAGGGAGATGAGTTTGCATTACACAGTTCCGCAGATCCCACACAGTGCACACATTTTCAAAGGAGACACGCTTAATCTATCTGCCCCAGCCATTTGCCCCAGAACTTACGGTATTTAGCTGGACACCCTCTGGCCTCATAACGGTTTCTCTTGTGCTGCGCACCAGTCTACGCCTCTGCGCCATTTCGGTATGCCAGGGGATTTCGGATCTATCCAACTAGCCGCGATGTCTCGCTTGGCTACCATTATGGCAGTGGTAAGGAATTGCTTGTCAGCGCGGGAGCCATCCAGGCCGTCCGTAATGCCCAGGAGTATATTTAAGGGGTTGTGCGGGACCTCCCAGCCCAGGACCTCCGTAACTTCTCTTTCTATGGAATCCCAGTAGTGTCTAATGACCGGGCAGGCCCACACCATGTGGAAGAAGTCTGCTGGGTCATGAGCGCTTCGCGCACAAGATGCATTTGGCTTTATACCTCCGCAGAAGAGGCGTTTGGGGGTTGAGTAGGTGGCATGCAAATAGTATAGTTGGACCAGACGGAGCCTGGCGGAGGTGGTGACTGTCTTGGGTGCCATTAGAGCGTCTCTCCAGTCTTCCTCCTCAAGAGGTCCCACCCATTGCTCCCATAAGTTTCGGAGCCGGTCTAATGTGTTTGGAATTTTGTTGGTGAGAGAGCGGTAAATACGAGAGACAGCCCCCTTTCCCAGGTTGCCTGTCATAATCTGTGCCTCAGGGGGACTATATTCTGGAAGGGATGTGCCTTGAGGTACGTGTGTGTAGAGGGCGTGGCGTAGCTGCAGATATCTATAAAACTGCGAGGAGTGCAGGGAATAGCGGGTTTGTAGATCTTGGAAGGTACGCATACTGTCACCCGTCCACACGTCCTCAAGCTGCGAGATACCGATGAGGTCCCATGGTCGGAATCCCTCCAGGCCTCTGACTTCTCGAAGCCGGGTCCCCTGCCAAAGTGGTGTGTACTGGGTCAGTTTGTTCATCCATTGGGTGTGGCGCAAGGAGGAACGCCAGACTAGGAGAACCGCCTGCGTCACTGTTGGCATCATCCTGGGGATAGTGGCACCGTACATCATCGCCTGCATCTTGAATAGGCACAGATCACCCAGCTCCAGCCTGAATGTTGGGTCCGACCAGCCACCGTTAAACCAGTCATGTAGCGTGAGCAAGCGGGTTGCCAAATAGTATAGAGATTAGTCATGCCCATGCCACCATCAAAGGACAGGATCCGGCACTGGGGTAGGTCTAAGCGAGGTCTTCGCCTGCCCCAAAGGAATTTAATAGTCAGGCTGTCAAGCTCCTTAAACCAGGTTCGTGGGAATTGAAAGGGGGTGTTTTGGATCATATAGAGGAACCGGGGAAGTATCATCATTTTAAAGAGGGCGACCCTTCCCAGGGGATTTAGCGGTAGTGTTTGCCATTTATGGAGATCAGCATGAGCGTGACGTTGAGCGAACAGGCGAGGTCAGGGAGCAGGGCCACCCAGATTCCTAGATATTTGAAGGACTGCCTTCTGATTGGGATCTTAGACTGCCAGTCAAAACAGTCCCTTGACAGGTGAAGAGGGACTAAGACGGATTTGTTGGAATTTAGCTTCAGTCCGGAGACTTGTCCAAAGAGATGTAAAGCCTGAAGGCAGCGAGGGCCAGATTGGGCTGGTTCAGCCAAGAAAAGCAAAACATCATCCGCATATAATGCGATTTTGCCCTCCACAGCATTCAGCCATCTCCAGCCTTGAATACAATCGTCGGATCGCACCAGGCACGCGAAGGGCTCCATCACTAGGGCGAACAGGAGCGGGGAGAGGGGGCAGCCTGCCTCATCCCATTTTCGATGGGGAATAGCTCCGAGAGTGCCCCATTGACTAGGACTCGGGCTTGTGGCCGAGAATATAATACTCTGACCAAGTTCCAGAAGTGTTGGCCCATACCCATCTCAGTTAGGACATCGTCTAAATATCTCCAATTTACGGAATCAAATGCCTTCTTGAAATCAAGGAGAAGGAGTGCTAAATAAGGAGTTAATGATTGGTGATGCGCTGAGGCTACGTGGAGACGTCTGAGGCAGTGTCTGGTTCCACGGGAAGGCATGAATCCACATTGGTCGGGGTGGACCAATTTGGAGAGATACGGTTTCAGTCGGTGGACGAGAATCGAGGCAAAAATTTTAACCTCCGTGTTTATGAGGGAGATGGGACGATATTCAGCGCAGTGTGGTGAAGGAGGTTGCGTTTTTAGGGATAACCACAATAGTGGCGGTGTTTGTTTTGGGCAGAAACGAGCCGCTTTTGGTTACTTCAGCATAAACGTCCAACAAGTGTGGGACAAGTATTTCTCGGTAGGCGGCGTAGTACTCCTGAGGGAGGCCGTCGGGATCCGGAGTTTTGCCCGGAGCGGAGCGCGATATAGCGTCGTTGATCTCCTCCCGGGTAACAGGAAGGTCTAGGTCTAGCGCGTCAGCTTGGCTTAAGCGCGGAGTTGGATATGTATTTGGGTGATCAGACTCGAAAGAGAGCTCAGATTTCTGCCTCGAATAAAGTTTGGAGTAGTAGGCAGCGAAGGTCTGGGCTATCGCCGAAGGGGTGCAGTGAGTGGTACCCTCTGGGTCTATGACCTCCGGGATGATACGATTGGCCATGGAGTATGTGGCCAAACGGTGCAGGAGTTTCCCATTTTTATCCCCCCATCCATACACCCTAGCTACAGAGGATCTCCACAGTAGCTTGGCAGCCTCCATGGAAGCTTGCTTGATTTCATCTCGCAAGTGCATGAGTTGCCTCTCATGTACCTCGTCCTGTTGGGGAGCTGTCTGGGTTTCGAGGAGAGTCGCCTGGGCCTCCAAGAGAGCAACCCGAGCCTCTTGGGATTGGCGCTTGAGTTTGAGTTGGCCCTTGGCGAAGCCACGGATAGTGGCTTTACCGGCTTCCCATAGAATATTCGGGGAGGGGACAGAGTCGCAATTGGCCAGAAAGTATTGTTTGAGTTCTGCGCCCACAGTCTTTTTAAGGTTTTTGTCCTGGAGGAACCACGCATTGAACCTCCAGATCGGACGGAGTGTGCCGGAGGGGGCTTCCCACCCTCAAGAGTATCGGCGAGTGGTCAGAGATGCCCCTGGGAAGGATAGCGCTATGCCTGACTTTTTGTCAGTCTAGCGCTGGCATGAAGATGTGGTCAATGCGTGCGTGCGTGTGATGCACAGCAGAGGTGTGGGTGTATTGTCTGGTCTGGGGGTGCCATATTCTCCAGGTGTCACACACAGCGAGTGTGTCTGCCCAGTTAGTAAGGAGCAGTGCGTGGGCTGACCTCGTGTTGGTCGGTGGGCTAGTGGTGTCGAGGCATGACTGCGTTGAAATCCCCACCAATGACCGTCAACCCAGGGGATAGCGAGGCGATAAGAATGGTGGTGCGTTGCAGGGTCGAAGGGAGCAGTGACGAAGGGGAATATATAGAGAGCAGGGTGAGAGCAGCTCCTCCCATGGACCCTCTAAGGGCTATGAAGCATCCCTGGGGGGTAGGTAGTGGTCATTGTCGGTGTGAAGGGAAGATTGGGATGCATGAGGATTGCTACACCTTGTGAACCCCGGGTGAACCCTGAGTGCCAAGCTCTATCATAGCCATGCCGCGCTAGAAAGGGGCAGTTGGTGCCCACAAGGTGTGTTTCTTGGAGCAATAGTATGTCGGCCGCCTGGCGTTGGGCATATCGCAGGACTGCTGTCCGCTTAACCTTGTCTAGCAGCCCGTTGACATTCCATGACAGTATACGGAGAGTCTCTCCGGTGTTGTGTATTTGTCACGGTGGGTACAGGTGGAGGTGGAGGATAGTGTGGTGTGATCTGAGTGCGGAGTTTCCCGCCTTGTGGGTGAGCAGCAGGATCGCGGGCACCCCCTTGGGTCGTGTGCAGTATTTGAGAGTGATTTGCTGTGGAAAAAGGTTGCTGGTGTAATGAACATAATGTGAGAACTGGAACTCGGACAACGCCCATCCCCGCCCCCTCCCCCCACCCTATACTTCAGGAACTGAAGCATCTGTTGCTCCAAGTGAAACAAAGAGAAAGAAAACCAAACTAAAATGCTTGGATATGGGTTTGCGTGGAGGACCCCTCCTTACATAAGGATAGTTATCGCTGCATTGTGGAATAGCTATACATTACGGTGAAAGTCATCTGCTTCCGAAGGCATTTACTGCAGAGCATCTCTGGATGGCTTACAGGCAAGGCAAGTATTTACTCCAGAAGTGTTGGGCTTCGGGAGAGGTCTGAGTCAATGGAGTCCAATTGGAGAGCCTTGGATGAGGCGTCGTCAGGTTCCGAGCGGGCCACTGATTCGGGTCTTTGGAGGGAGCGGGAGATGTTTAATTGAGCAGATTCTCTGGGGAACAACCTAGGGCTCACGGGTGAGTCCGATCTGGCTCGGCACGCTCCCTGTCCTTTACGGGAGCGTGTGCGTCTTCCACTTGGTTTGAGCGATCTCGCCTGGGTGTCGCCATCTCGGGCTCTGGAGTGTGGAGCCGACGGATTTAACCCTAGCGGATGTTCTTCATTCAGCCAAGTCCAGGCTGCCTCTGGAGAATCAAAGAAGAGGGATTTGTTTTGGAACACCACCCGGAGGCGGGCCGGGAAGAGCAGCCGGTACTGGAGGCCCAGTGCACGCATTTTCTGTTTTGCCTCAGTGAAGGATCGTCTTTGAGTTTGGACTTCCCTTGTTTTAGTCCGGGAAGATCATTATTGGCTGGCCTTGAAATGATAGAGATTTTTGTGTGCGTGCCTCAGCAAGGATAAGGTCTCTATCTTTGAAGTTGAGAACCCTGGCGATGATAGGCCCGTGCGGTGCTCCCGGTGGGGGTTTCGGAGCAAGAGAACGGTGAGCGCGCTCAATCACAAACCAGGTGGAGAGGGAGCCTTCCGGCATCCAGGGTTTTATCCACTGTTCGATGAAGGTGCCCATCGTGCCACATTCTGAGCTCTCCGGAAATCCCACTAGGCGAAGATTATTACGTCTAGACCGGTTTTCAGCATCTTCTGCTCTTCTATGTAGCTCCTTGCTGTGGGTTTGTAGACGTGCGACTTGGTCCTTCAGCTGACAGACATCATCTTCAACTGTGGAGATAAGAGATTCAGTTTCCGCAATCCAGGCTGTCGTGTTGCGGAGGTCCTGTCGAATGAAGGCCATCTCAACCCGGACCTCGCCAATTTTTTTTCCGACCTAGGTTTGTGAAGCGTTGATTACCTGCAGAATCGTATTGAGGTCAGCAGCCGCAGGGGGTGGCTTTTCTGTGGACCCACTCGCCATTCTGGGATCATTAGTCGTGAATTGATCCATCTTGGTCTGCGTTGGGGGTGTAGGGCCTCGGTCTCTTCCCATGCTGGCAACGTGGTATGTATCTTTAATGCATCTATTGTCGCAGGATGCAGTCCGGTACTTCTCTGAGGGAGAGGAAGTATAACTCTGTGACTTTGGCGTTGGGCGGGATAAGAGAGCACAAAGTATGGTTGTGCAGGACGCGACACGGCCCATCCAGTAGTTAGTGGTGTACGGAAAGGACAGTCCACAAGATAGCCGGCCACTGTAGTCTCTAGATCCGTTGGGCGGATCGTTTAAGGACACTGGGAATTAGCCGTGCAGCCGGCCTCAAGTCAGCCCAAGGTGTAGTTTCTACGTGGGCACTCTCCGGTCTCATTCGCCCAGTTAGGCTCCGGAGCGGGCACAGGAAGTCGCCGGTGTACGCCTACACAGGCGCCGAGACAGGGAACTGAGCCAGCACTGGCTGATGCGTCATGTAGGAAGGCCTTTGGCGGGTTGCGTATAGTCTCAGGCCGTGATGTCTGCCCCCACCACCCTCCTCCAACGCCCGACCCCGCAGCGATGGGGCACGCAGCCGGGGAGGGAAGTCTCAAGAGAGTGTCCACAATTGTGCAGGGCCGGAGAGGCCAAGAGGTGCCCCCCCCCCCCCCGGAAGGGACCACAGTAAGTCAGGAGGACCGGTAGGTACTGCGGTGGGGGGGCGGGGGAATCGCGGACTCTGAACCAGTTCCACTCAGCAGCCTACCAGACCACTGGGGGGCAAGGGGAGGCAGTTGCAGGCATTGGTTGGTCGTGAGGCCTCTCCTCGGCCTCGAGGCGGATTGCGTATAGTCGTAGGCCATGGTGTCTGCCCCCCACCGCTCCCCCCCAGCGATGGGTACACAGCAGGAGAAGGAGGTCCCAGGAGAGTGTTGACAGTTGCGCAGGGCCGGAGAGGCCAGGGGGTGCCCCTCCGGGAGGGACCACAGGCAGTCAGGAGGGCCGGTAGGTACTGCGGTGGGGGGGGGGGGGGGGGGCAGTCACGGTCTCTGGAACCAGCCTCACCCAACCGGATCACTGGGGGGCAAGGGGAGGCAGTTGCCGGCAATGGATGGTCGCAAGGCCTCTCCAAGGAAGATTGCAGATCAGCCCCTCTGGTCAGCACATCGCAGTCACTCAGCTGCCGGATCCGGTCGCAGTAGGCAGCAACGCGTTTCCTCACCGCATAGGCCCTGGGGTCTCCAATCACCAGCCGTCACTTCCGCGCCGGGTCGCAAGACCGCGCACCAGTCCCCGGAGTGTACCCAGCCCGCCGCAGCGAGGGAACCGCGCAGGGCGCAGAGCCAGTCGCGGGGTGTCTCGAAGGCAGAGGAGGGACTCCGGCAGGCCAGCACAGCTCGGCTCTCCGTCGTCAATCCAGTGATCTCGGCCGCAGACGCAGCGTGCACAGCCTCAGGGATCGGGCACAGGATCTCTCAGGAACCCACGTCTCAGGCAGGTCAGGCCGCGGCTAAGGCTCGCCCCAGGCGGTCAGTGAGAAGCAGCGCAGGCATGGTCAGGGCCTACCTCGGCGCTATTCATCTCCCGGTGTCACCCTGCGAAGAGGCCACGATGGGCCCGGTTCTTCCCGGCAGTGGCCGCGTCTCTGTCCCCGCCTCCAGTATGCTTCCGAGCAGGGCTCTTCAGGCCAATAGTAGTGCTGCAGGGAGCCGTTCCGGGACAGACGGCATCCGCCTCTATGCAGTCGGCCGAACTCTCCACAATCGGGAAGATCTCGGGGAGTCACTCAGGATACCTCGCCGCCATCTTGAGTAGGCCACAAGTCCGCCCCTCGTTGGGCAGCCCTTCTGGACCTCCAGTGGTGCCACAGCTCACCAGGACATCTGTTGCCAGTCTAGGAAGGTAATGCCAGGTCCTGAGACGCGTTTAAGTGGAGCGATGCATAAGGATGGCTGAGCGGATGATGGAGGGGTCTGCAGCACTCTTAGAGTGCGACCGCCATCTTGATGCTCCAAGCCACGCCCCTCCAGAATTATCTTAATAGTAGTACAATGTTTAACATAGCCATAAGCTGTAACCACAGGTGTTTTGTAACTTAGGGCTTTGGCGCACAGAGTATTCTCAGTCGGCCTGGAAGAGGACTTAACTTACGCCAGGCCGAGGGTAGTTTAGAAATGACCACCAAGTTGGCGGTCATTTTAAAAGCTCTGGCAGGAACCACTGTGAAAGCGGTTCCTGTCAATGCTTGTTTAAGTTTGATGCACGACTCCATCAACATTATGAGCAATCCGTCAAACTTATTTTATTTTTATTTTCATAAAGAAAATTCCGAAATGGGATTGTCGCTTTGAAACTTTAAAAAAAAGTGCTCCCAACCCCATGGGAGTTCTTTCCCATGGTAAGAGGAGCATTGAGCAGTTTTTATTGCCCCTTACTGCCAGGGTTTTTCTGACAGTGACGGGCAATCTAAACTAGGTAGGCGAACATAGAGGTCAGCCGTCTGTGGCCCTTACTCCATCAGGATGTATGAGTTATGTAACCATGGCAGAGATGGAGTAGTCTCTGCAGTGGTTACACCAATGGTTTGGCAGCTTCTAAATCTGAAGGGGTACCATAATCTTGGCAGTAAGAATATTCTGTTGCCTTTGAGACAGTGTATCCTTACCATCAAGATATAAATCAGGCCTCTATTCACATCATTTTAAAAAGAACCAAACTCAGCCAATCAGAGACAAGCTGACTGAAGGCCAAACCCTGAGAGGTCATCTTCCACATTTCAAAGTACTCATGTGAAGGACTAATCTTGTTAGGTGAGCATCTTGCGGGAAGGAGCACGAGTCGCATGTGAATCTATGAAAGATATCAGTATTACAGAACTTCCCTTGTAGGTAAGTAACTTTTTTCTTCTCCAGTATTGAATCTTTCATAGGTTCACATGCTTGAATCAAAATAACAAGCAGTACATAATATTGAAAATAAATTAATAACATGGATGAGGGAAAATTAAAGTATGGTTCACCTTATAGAAAAAGATGCTGTAATACTGATTGGCCTATGCCTGCATACTTCTGAACTGCCTCCTCCAGACAGTAATGTTGCATAAAAGTGTGCACATTTTTCCATGTTGCTGCTCTGCATACATCCACCAACGACCCTCCAGAAAACAGACCGGTAAAAAGCAATCCTGGTAGAGTGTCACCTAACACTGTTGAGCAGGAGTCTACCTGTTTTTTATGTAGCAGAATGAAATAGCAAATGCAACCCATTGTGCAATACTTTGCTTTGAGATAGTTTCTCCTTTGATTGGATTGCCAAAGACAATTGACAGCTGATCCGATTTCCTAAAATGTTTCTTCCTATCTAAGTAAAAATTACAATATTTTTTTATGTCTAGGGAGTGTAAGGTTCATTCCAGGACTGTTCCAGGGTTCAGAAAGAATGTCTTTAATATAATTGTTTAATTCAAATGAAAGCCTGATAGCACCTTAGGCATACATTTTGGGTTAGTTCTCAATGTTACCCTGTCGCTTCTAAACTGGAAATAGGGTTCCTCAATTAAAACGGCTTGTCTCTCACGGACCTTCCGTGCTGAAGTAGGTGCTAGAAGGCCACCTTCCAAAAGAGAAATTTGAATTCAGCCCAGTGGATAGGTTCAAATGGTGGTCTCATAAGTTGAGACAGGGCTGTATTGATTTGTCAAAGTATTGGAGGTTTTCTTACAAGAAGTAAAGCCCTGAAGAGTACTTTCATAAACTCTTTGATCAGGCTATTGGCACATAACAATGGTTTATCTAGCTCTCGCTTATAACGGGAAATATCTGCAACATGAATTTTAATAGATGCATGAGCCAGTCTTGAGTGGGCAAGTATAAGCAGGTCAGGAAGTATTTCATTGCCATTGTTGACATCAGATGTAATCCTTTTGAGTTAAATCAAGAACAGAATCTTTTCCATTTAGCGTGGTATGTTTTAGTAGACAAGATCTAGCCTGTGCTAAAATTTGTCTGTAATCCTCTGGTATGTTCAGTATGAAGAACTCATAGTGTTCTGGAGTTAAGCATGCAACTTCAAAGATGCTGGTTCTAGGTGATGACTATGACCAGCACCTCCGGTGTGGTCCTGCTTTGGCATTATTGGTAACTGTGGGCTTTCTGAGAATAACAGAAGTTCTGTGAACCAAAAATGTCCTCGCGATTCTGGTTAAATAAGAATTGCTCACAACGTTCTCTTCTTATCTTTCTTGGCACCTGCAGTATCAGAGAAAGAGGTAGAGATGCATATGCAAATGTCTCTGACCATGCTATCAATAGGGCATTACCCCACGACCCTGATAACATCTCCCTGCTTGCGCAGTATTGGCATTTGCAATTTATGCTCATTGCAAACAGATCGATATTTGATTTGCCCCAGACCCTAAAGATTTTGTCAACCTGGGACTGATATAAACTCCCACTCATGACATTTCTAAAATTCCTGGACACTGTAGCTGAGGGTATCTGCCCAGTCATTGATCTGTCCTGGTAGATGTTTAGCCGATAAGAATTTCTTGTGTTGAATTGCCCGCTTCCAGAAAATCTGACCGTCCCTCAAAAGGCTTTTTGATCTTGTACCTTGCTGTCTCTTTATGTAAAACATTGTGGTAGTGTTGTCTGTGTGTACTAACACCGACGATGCTCTCAATCTTGGAAGAAATAAATGAAGACCTAAACGGACTACTGGAAGCTCTGGCATATTTTTATGCAGGTGCCTTTCTTCCCAGGTCAACCTGCCATTCACAGCTAGGTCCTGCAGTTGAGCACCCGATCCCTCCATGGATACGCCTGTTCTCATCATCAAATTTGCAGGCTGTGTCAAGAAAGTGAGGCCTTTTGCTGTGTTGGCTCTCTCTATCCACCATAGCAGGGCTTCCTTTCCTGGTGTCATTATCTTGACTTTGTTTTTGAAGATTCTCTCTATTTGAGCCCACCGGGAGCTTAGGCCTCATCTGTAGTCAACAAACTGGAATTAGAGGAATACAAGAGGAGATCATGTGTAGGAGGTGCTTGAATTGACGTACTGTCACCCATTTCTTGGACCGAATCCGAGTTGTTAAATTCTGCAACCTCTCTTGCGAAAGCAACGCTTTTCCTTTCCTCGTGTCTAGTATCACCATAGAAACTGGTTTCTGGCTTGTGGAGTCATTTAAGATTTCCTGTGTATTAACTATGAGACCCAGTCTGTTTAATAGGTTGAGACATGCTTGATTTGAATTTCTGACTGAATCGAGTACTGGACCTTTTATCAACCAGTTGTCCAAGTAAGGAAAACACGTGATAACCCTGTATCCTTAAATGTGCTGCTGCTGGGGACATGCATTTTGTAAATATTCTGTGATGACTTCAGTCAAAATAGCAGCACCTTGAATTGATAATGGCACAAGGCAACTTAAAAATAAAGGTATGTACTGGATTGTTAGGGTGGACAGGGATAAGGAAATATGCCTCCTGTAAGACTAGGTTGGTCATAAAGGCAGACTCTCTAACAGATGGAAAATGTTGCGTAATGAGACCATCCTTAATTTTTGTTTTTTTTGAGCCGTTACAAGTTTAATACTGCCCTCCAGTCCTCTAACTTTTTCCTGATTAAAAAGAAACAAGAATAGAGTCCTGAATTTTGTTGGGATTTGGGGACAAATTCTAGTGTTTCACTGTTTATCACTGAGAACATTTCCCCTTGTAATTTGTGAAGATGTAGGTGTTGCATTCTGGTTGGAGGTGTTCTTGGAGTTTTTTCCACAAGCTCTAAGGTATGACCCATCTTTACTAGATCCAGAACCCATCTGTCTGTTGTGATCCCTCTCCAACATTTTTCACAGGAAGAAATGTTCCTGCCTGCTAAGCACGAAGTCGACACAATTTGAGGATTGGTGTTACCAGTGCCTTAGTACGTCAGTGTCTTCTTCCAGGGTCTTGGAATCTGGTCTGGGTGATGTTCCTTTTTCTTGGAGTGGTTCTGGAGTATACCACTTTTGATTGCTTATATTGAGACTGATATTGCTGGTGATATGTTGAAGCTGATACACCTGGCATCTGTATTGTTGATATCCACATCTGTAGGCAGGTTGTCCTCTCCCTCTATAAGGCTGAAAGGGCTGCTACCTGCATTGTTTCAGGGCTCCCAGCGACATTATTGTTTCAATATCAGTTTTTATACCCTGCAGTGCCTCATCTACATGCTTTCTGAACAGAGATTCACCGTTAAACACCATATCCAAAATTTTACTCTGCACCTCTGATCTGAATGAAGTACAGCATAGCCATTCTTGTCTTCTTAAGACAGCAGCACCAGTAAGTTGTCTGAATCCTGCAATCGCTACATCCCTATATGCTTTGATAATTGCTTTTGCTGTTCTTTCCCCTCCTTTAGACTGATAATAGCGTCATTCTTTTTGTCTTCAGGAAGATGATCTAACATGAGTGCCACGTCAGACAACATCTGTCCGTCAAAAAGGCAGAGAATAGCCAGGGTATTTGCCGCTCTGATGGTTGTTGCTGCCAATGCAGAAACTCTACTGCTGATGTTATCCAAGTGCCTACCTTCTCCTATGTGCAGGTGCTTACATGGGACAGAAGGGTTTCCATATCTTCTCTGTGCCGCCTGTTTAACAACAGAGTCTGCTTTCGAGTGGCTTATCAGGAAAACTAGGGTAGTTTCTGGTGCTTATATTTTTACCACGATGTGGAAGCACTGTTGAGACTGTGGCTGGGTTTCACATAACTTTGAGTCCTTCATTTCATATATGATTTGTTTTGATCGTACTGATTCCTTTGGTGCATCCTTGAAATCTTAAAGGATGCACTCAACCTCTTTGGTTGGTAAGGCCGGTCAACACGTTGAGAAGCCTTTTTCCAAGATTGCATGACAACCTGCTATGCCGTCTGGTGGTGAAACTACAAGAGCAGGCATCTGGGAAATCAATGAAAGTGTTATATAGTCATTCCTTTCTAAGGTTCTCATAGATAAATGCCCTGCATCTTGGTCATCATCGGTTGAAAAACCATTTGTGCCAGTGATATACGTACATTAGCTGGCTGAGGTGCCTGTATTGTAGAAGGAGCATTGACAACAGGTTCTATACGTTGTGCTCAAGGAAATGTTACTGGAGGTATCCTCTGTGGAGTCTGAGCCGACTTGCTTTTGTGCTTTTTTGGGAAAACGTCTATAGTAGTCCAACATAGTCCTCTTGAGGACTCATACCAAAGCTATAGTCAATTGTAATGCATTCGAGTCAGGATATTGGTCATAATAAGGTTAGCATTCTTGATGAGACTGCCAATGTAGAGAACAGGCTTCTTCTTTGAAAGGTTCATATGGCCTAGAATGTTGTGGTTTGACCTGTTGTGTGGCAACAGGATATCTCTGGTCATCTTCATACTCCTGCCATTTCATCATTATTGGCCAGGGCTATATATGCAGCACCAAATGGATATTTGTCTCTGACCCTTCTGTGTCCAGAAGCCTTGCAAGTGGTTCCTTGGAGATTTTAAAAAGAGAAGTATGTCTTAGCATGATCTTTGAAGGCACCCATGATTTAGATATATATGTTTTTTATGCAGAGGCTTCTTCAATTGGCAGGAGGAGTTTCCTCAACGGTAAAGTCATAGATGGGGACCCCATTCAAGGAGATATATTTATCAGGTGTCTTGTTGAATGTGATGTCATCAGTGGTGAGGCCATCAACACTGGGTGACAGTGAATTTGTCCACGGATGTGCCATGGACGGTGTTGTCATTGGTCTTGCTGACAATGGTACCATTTCCATCTGCATATCTGTTACCTAGCTGCCTTTCAAATCTCCTGCCTGGTGGATGCCGTGACCACAAAGTAGGAAGAACTTTAAGTAGCACAAGCTTGGTATTGTAAAGGTATACTCTGTGTGATATAGGTGGCTCTCCTCTGAGGAAATAGCAGCTCTGTAAATGCAGCCAGAACTGTATCAGGGTGCTTTTTAGAGGTTTTCCTACACTTTTAGCCTCAAGCCCTTGACTCTAGAGTGGCCTATATGCCAAAATTCAAAATACCCTCTGGTCTGGTTTCCCGGAAACAAGCCTGTTAGACCTGTCATCCTTAGGGTGGTCTTCCCCCAAACCTTTTGCCTCCTTGCCTCTTCTTTTTGCTGTATCTTTTTGTTGGCCTTATGACTGTGTGCACTTTACCACTGCTGACCAGTGCTAATGTGCTTCTCCCCTAAAACATGGGGACATTGGGGTATACATGATTGGCATATTTAGTTTGCTTATAATTGAATGAATCAATGAATGAACGGGCATTTGTAAAGCGCACTTTTACTCCAAGGAGTGTCCTGGCGCTCTGCACCTCTGCCCACACCTAGAAGGCCTAATCAATTTAGGCTTGGTTAAACAACCAAGGGGCCGATTCACAGAACTAATCTGAGATAAAATCCTAAACTTACTACTTTTGGTATTCACAAAAGGCATTTAGTAGTAGTAAAGTTAGGGTCCTAACTTTACTACTACTAAATGCCTTTTGTGAATACCGAAAGTCGTAAAGTTAGGATTTTGTCTCAGTTAGTAGTAGTAAAGTTAGGAGTCCTAACTTTACTACTACTAAATGCCTTCTGTGAATACCAAAAGTAGTAAGTTTAGGATTTGATCTCAGATTAGTTCTGTGAATCGGCCCCAAGTCTGCAATCTTTTCCTGAATTGAGACATATCTGTAATGCTATGAATTTCAGAAGGAAGTTTGTTCCAAGCTGACGGACTTAAGAAGGAAAAGAATCTACCGCCAGTCCTAGTGCGCCTAATCTTAGGCGTTTTGGCTAACTGAAGGCATCTGGAGGGAGCATAAAAATTAAAGCGGCCCTGGGATATTCAGCACCCGTACGATTAAGAGCTTTATGAACCAGGACAAAAGTCTTAAATAAGATTCTCTTTTTTTTTTTTAAAGGGAGCCAATGTAGTGTCTTTAGGTGTGGCGACACGTGGGCTCTCAGAGGCAAACCGAGGAAAGTATGTTAAAGCAATGGTTAAAGCTTTGCTGAAAAAACCGAACCTGGACCCTGAAATGTTAGGGAACTATCGTCCCATTTCATTATTACCAGGGATCAGCAAAATTGCTGAAAAACATGTGAATAGTGCTCTGTCCGTGTTCTTGGAAAGCAATAACTGTCTTCACCCATCTCAAACTGGGTTTAGACCCCAACAGGGCACAGAAACCGCCCTTTTAGCTGTGGTTGAGGGAACTAGGAAAATCCTAGACAATGGGGGCTGCGCTGCCATTGTGCTTTTAGATCTGAGCGCAGCCTTCGACACAGTTAATCATCAGCTGCTTATCCAGAGGCTTAAAGATGTAGGAGTGACTGATCTGGCCCTTAAATGGATCTATTCCTTTCTGGACGACCGGTCATTTCAAGTGTTCCATGAAGACTATCTCTGACCCTCTGCCACTCCGATGTGGGGTTCCTCAGGGATCCTCCCTGTCCCCCACTCTTTTTAATGTGTACATGAGCCCCTTGGCAGGTGTTGTGGAGCCTTTCGGCATCCAAATCATCACATATGCCGACGATACGCAGTTGATTGTCTCTTTTAATCAGCTCAACAACACCGCCCCGGAGTGGGCCATGTGTCTTCGAGAGATCTCAGCATGGATGGAGGGTTCATTCTTGAAGCTGAACGGATCTAAAACGGAGCTCATGTTTCTGGGTAAACCTTCTATACCCAATATAATATCTTCTTGGCCGAGTTGCTTCGGTCCTCCCCCATCCCCCAAAGATCATATCAAGAGTTTGGGAGTTTGGTTAGATCGTAACCTTGATTTTGGGGAGCAAGGAAGGTTGCTGGTAGCTGCTTTGGGCTGATGAGGATGACACGGAAAATCATTCCTCTCCTCCCTTTCTCTGCAAGGAAAGTGGTGGTCCAGTCCCTTATTCTTTCTAGGCTCGACTACGCCAATGCCCTATACTTAGGAGCACCTTGCTCCACGGTTAAGAAACTGCAAATTGTACAGAACTGTGCGGCACGACAACTTTTGAATATCCCCAGCCGGCAGTCAGCAGGGGCTGCCCTGGCCGCCCTTCACTGGCTGCCCATTCAGCAGAGAGTGCAGTTTAAGGCTCTCTGCATTTCACACAAGGTGCTGTTAGGTTCTGGCCCACCTATCACACGCTCTCTCATTTCCTCTTACCATCCTGAGAGAACCCTGCGATCGTGCAATAAACAGTTGGCAGCTGTACCTAGAATTAGGAAAGCCCGCACAGGGGGTCCCCTCTTTTCATATAACGCCGCTAGGCTTTGGAACTCCCTCCCCCTTGCCATTCGGTGTGAAACTAACCATCTGGTCTTCCGGAAACGCATAAAAACGTTCTTGTTTCCATAAACTGATAAGTAGTTCATGAACT
The DNA here is from genome assembly GCA_963921515.1 of Calotriton arnoldi. Lineage (NCBI taxonomy): Eukaryota > Metazoa > Chordata > Amphibia > Caudata > Salamandridae > Calotriton > Calotriton arnoldi. The sequence goes on along the minus strand of CAWUFW010001426.1, from coordinate 1,983,531 downwards.
TCGGCCTCTAGCGCTGGGATGCCTTTGGTAACCAGGCGCTTTACAAATGTTTTTACAATTACAATGCGCTGTCGCATTTTGGACCACCTACAGTTTGATAATAAGGTAGTCAGGCAGACCCAGATAGAAGGCATTGCCATAATCCGGCCTAGATGACACCAGCGCCTGTACCACCTGTTTCCTGGCTGAGAAAGACGAAAAATGAAGAAGCTTTCTTAAGATAGGTAGTAGACCGAAGCAGGACCCTACTACTGTGTTCAACTGCGATGAGATCGTGAGGCCTTCCTTGATTTTATTACCAAAGTTATTGACCGAGTTCGCTCGGCTCCCTGGAAAGGGAATTTCCACTGGCCAAAAGGATTGCCATGGTTCCTGGGCCTTAGTTCCAAAAAAAAAAACCAGCTCTGTTTTTTCTGCATTGTGTTTGAGCTAATAAAACGTTAGCCACTGGAAGACCGCTGTCAGGCAGGTTCTAATATTTTCACCAGGAAACCCTGTCTTACAGTCCCATGAAAACAGTAGCTGGGTGTCATCAGCATATGAAATTATTTTTGGTCCCAAGGCCTCCTCAAGAAGCGCAAGAGGAGTAAGGTAGATGTTTATTAAAGTAGGGCTCAAAGCCGAGCTCTGCAGTACTCAAACTTGCAAACCATGCTGTTCCGACGAGAAAGGAGGGATCCAGACCTCTTGCCCACTGATGACAGCCAGTCGAAGGCTGTACCCCCAATTCCAATGCATTTGAGCCGGGCCAGTAGAGTGGCGTGGGGAACTGAATCGAAGGCTGCTGAAAGATCTAACATTATTAGCAATGCCTTTCCCCCCAGAGTCTAAAAATACTCCTGATTTAATCTACCACCTCCACTAGCGCTGTCTCAGTAATGAAACGTGGCAGAAGCCAGACTGACTGGGGTGTCATAAATTGTTGCTTTCCAGGTATTGGAAGAGCAGAGAGTTAATATGTTTTTCCAAAACCTTTGCAAGAGCTGGGAGCAAAGAAATGGGTCCGTAATTAGTTAGTTCAGCTGGGTCTGCCTGTGATTTTTTTTAAGAGAGGCAGGACCTTAACCTGCTTCCAGGCCTGGGGTACAACTGCTGATGACAGCAATTCATTCAAGACTATATTGGCTAAAGGGTTAATCACTCTGGCGCCCAGTGCCAGTACGTTAGGTCTGTCGGAGAACAAACTTGAGGCTTTGAATAGCTATCAAAGAATCTTCCAGACAGATAGGATCAAATTTGGAAAGAGACCCTATAAAATTCAGGGGATAACTTGGATAGAAACTATCTAGACAGACACCCCCCGGCCATCTGCTAGAAATGAGGCTGTCTTGGATGTTCTTAATCTTATCATGGAATAATTGTGCCAGCTGCTCACACCATTCAGCTGATGATTCATGACATCTGGAGCTTGCTTCTGGTGACATAAAGCTTAGTACAAATTTTAAAAATGTTTGTGATTTATTCCCAGCAAGTTTAATTCTGTCTCCCAGATATGCTTTCTTTGCTAATCAGACCTCCCTATAGTTCTTTTTAAAAGCAGCCTTATATTGGGTTTTGGGGATAAGACTTTTGTAAGGGTTAAGTATACCAAGGACATGAATGCTTGACTTTAAGTGGCGCTCACTTGATTTATGGTGCTAGCTCCTTAGATGAGCCTCCAATCCAAGTGTTCAGGATACGAGTGTCAAGAATCACGTCACCTATCAAGGTTGGGGTTCTTGCCTCCAATGTTCTAAGAAAATCCACTCATTGGATTTTATAAAAGGCTTTTGAGACATGGGGAGCTATCACTGGCTTTGTAGGAGATGTCCCAGTCCCTTGTAAAGTGGTATACCATATACTCAGGGCCTGTACTCTAAATGCTACTGGTGGGTCTGCAGCACTGGTTGTGACACCCACACAAGTAGCCTTTCAAACCTGTCTCAGGCCTGCCATTGCAAGGTTTATGTTTGCAATGTACTGCCACTTCGACTTGGCATTTAAAACTACATGCCAAGCCTTAAACTCCCCTTTTATTACACACAGGACAACCCTAAGGTAGGCCCTAGGTAGCCCAGAGAGCAGGGTGCTGTGTAAGTAAAAGGTAGGCATGTACTGTTAAGTTTTACATATCCTGGTAGTGACAAAAAGCTACATTTGTTTTTCACTAATGTGAGGCCTACTACTCTCATAGGCTAGCTTCGGGAATTCCGTAAAACACTTTTAAGCTGTAATTCTTGATTTGAATGGAGTAGCTGCATCATGTTTCATATCTTTGGAATGGTAACGATAAATCCTCTTTATTGGTAAAGTTGGATTTAACATTACTGTTTTAGAAATGCCACTTTTAGAAAATGGACATTTCTCTGCTCTTACAGCTCTGTGTGCCTTGCAGCCTATCTCCAATACACGTATGGGATGGGTGACAGCTACACTTTGTGCATTCCCTCTAGACAGCCACAAACACAGGAAGGAGGGCTGTGACAGAGAACTTATCTGCATTCATCTACATTCTGATAGCTCTCCTTGAGCACAAAGAGGGAGGGGGACCGGACACTTACACCTGAATAGGCAGTGTCCTGTTCCCACACAAATGGCTGATTACACCCCATAGATAGTCTGGCAGACAGGACTGGGATGCAAGGGGACCTGTGCACTTCAAGAGCCTGCTTTGAAGTCAGCCCCACTTTAAAGGCACATTTGGGTAGAAGTACTGGGGCGCTGACCCTGCCAAGACAGTACACTACTGGATCTCTGAAGTACGCTGCCAGGAATAATCACTGCTGTGCCACACGGATTCGCACTTTGCCTGACTGCTGTTCTGAAGGAACTGTTTTCTGCTTTGTTGAGCTGCCCTGCTGATTTCTGCCCTGCTGAGGATAAGGACTGGACCCATCTCGTGTGAACCCAGGGTGACTCCGAGGGCTTGCTGGCTTGGGCCCTGTTCTGAAGTCTCAGGGCCATCAAAGACTTCCTTCAACTCTGCAACAGCACCTGGACTCTGCCATCTGTGAGTCCTGCCCTGCGAAGTGGTGCCAATCCAGTCCAGGGTCATTAAAAGGTGATTTCTGCTGTCCAGAACCATCAAAATTGGTGCAGTGACGCTTTTGCGCCGATTGTAACCAACGCATTGCCCTTTGAGGGCGACGCAGGAGCCGATCAGCGACATCGCCTCTATGGACTGTGTGGCTCGACGCCGATGCAGCGCCTGCATCATAAAGGGGTTCACCTGCGTGGATCGGCATCAACACATCCAGGCTTCGACGTTGGCACTTTGCTCGATCCACGGTACTTTTTTCAGCGGGACCTGCATGAGTCCTGTAACCGGCCTGCCCTCCATTTTCCCTGGTACAGCGCAACCTCAAGAAACCCCTTAGCGCTACTGACTTCTAAGCACTACCTTTTGATTTAACCTTTAAAAATTCTTAACCCGATTCTACTTATTGGATTTTTGTCGTTTTGGTCTTGTTTTACCCATAAACTTATTCTCTATTTTTTTTAACCTGTGTAGAGTATTTTGTGATGTTTTCATTGTGTTACTGTGTGTGTGTTGCCCAAATACTTTACACATTGCCTTTTTAAATAAGCCTGACTGCTCTGTGCCAAGCTATCATGAGCACAGGTTATCTTTTAGTGTGTATCTAGCTTACTCTGACTAGGACCGTGGTCCTTACTTGGACAGGGTGCATACCTCTGCCAACTAGAGACACAATTTTAAACAAAGCCCTACCACATCCCCAAGACAAGATATAGAGTATGGGCACTCTACTGACATGCATAAGAGTGAAAGTCCGATAGGGAGTGGCTAGCCAGCCAAGATGGCAGACGCAAACGAATATGGCTCTGTGTCCACCCCCCTGTTTTATCCTGTTTCATCCCTAAGTAAATTAAGGTAATCCTACAGTAGGCAGGGGTGAGAACCCTCCGAATAAAAAGAGCATTGAAGCCCGTGAAATACGAGAGCTGCGAGTTAGCAATCGTCTGTAGGATAAGGTGAACGGCTGCGGTCTGAGTCGATCGCTAGGGCCTGTGGCCTCAGCAGAACAACATTGCTGCACTGGGCGATGCTCTGTGCACTGCCTGCAAGTGAGAGGTGCAGATCCCGACAGACCGCCAGGAGTAGGGGTGAGAGGGGAGCTCATCAGTGGCGCCGACATCCCGGCCTTCTGTGGAGAGCTGCGGCCAAGGCATGGCGGGCGCACCTGGACCAGACAACAACTGAACGGAGACGCATGAGATGGGTGCAAGACACAGTCCCTAAGGCCGAACTGTCCTGGAGACATGGAGCAGGTCAGAGCAGGCAGCGCGGTACGCAGGCTGTTCGCGCACCGATATTGGAGTGAGAGTGCGACGAGGCGGGCCCGGTGCACACGACTCGCTGAAGACTGCGGCTGCCTGGGGAGGAGGAGGAGTCAGTCGAATGCAGACAGCAGGGACAGGCTGAGAACACTAAGGTGAGCTCCTTCAGTCTGGCAGCTTGCAGCGACCTGTGAGTCCCTGGTGGTGCACGAAGGCTGGATCAGGCCTGGGCCGCATCGCAGTGATTTTGGACTGAGCTTGGGGTCGGATCGGGCCTAGACCCCTGCCCGCTGACGAAAGATGGAGTGGGGACATTGAGACCTTGTCGGGCCTTTCTTCCCCCCCTGCTGCAAGACTACAGAGGCATTTTAAATAATGCTTGATAGATGCGGGTGGCTGTATGGTACCATCTGGGGAACAGTAAACCATATTGCACCAGGCAGTAAATTACTGAAGCCTATTCAAATTGGATGGGGCCCAGAGGTCTGATCGTGCCTAGGCCTCTCAGCAGTGACGCGCCCGCAGAAGCGAAGCGCCAGAGGTGTACTGAAACCCCCTCCCCATGCAGACTAATGCAAATCCCACACATGAAGATGGATGTATGTGCTCATACTAAACATTGCTATAGCTAAACACAGAGGAGAATTGAAGCGGCCCCACCTGGAACACCTATTGTGCAGGATAGATTAGTAAACCAGCATCGTGGTGCCCATACTGCAAAGCGGGTGCCCCCACATTGGTTGGGTCCTGCCAGAGCCTTGCTGCAGCTGCCCACGTGGCAAGAATGGTGCTACAGGAAGCAACAGCCGTGATATAATCAACTTCCACAGCGGATATGTCACCCCCTCCCATCCGCTCTTAGCACTGTCAAAAATCTGGGCGTCCTGATGGTCAGTACCCTCTCAATGAGATCTCAGGTCCAGTCTGTAGCAGGCTCCTGTTTTGGGCTTCTTTGAATGCTAAGAAATTTCTCCCCCTCTTGAACATAGGAAGACCTTAGTCCAGGCATTGATCATCTCAAGACTGGACTACGTTAACGTCCTGTACCTAGGCCTCCCTGAATATTTGCTCAACCGCTTATAGGTGGTCCGGAATGCAGCCGCTAGAGCGGTCCTTTTGCTCAAACCTAGGACTCATATTTCCCCTCACCTCAAGGCATTGCACTGGCTTCCTGAAAAAAAGGATCAGCTTAAGGCCCTGGTACTCTTCTTTAAGGCCCTTCAGGGAAATGGGGCGGAGTATCTCAGAAGGAGAGTCACGCACTATGTGCCACCAAGAACCCTGAGGTGCTTCACGTTGAGCATGGCATCCGTCCCTAGGATATACCACGCCCGTTCCGGCGGCCACTCCTTTCAGTTACTTGGAGCCCGCGCCTGGAACCTTCTTCCTTTGACTCTCAGGAAAGTGTCCAACCTAACCGTTTTCAGGAAAATGCTTAAAACCTGGCTTTTCCGTAATTAACGTCTGGCCTCCTGCCCCTTGGGGGCAGAATTGGGTCTGATAGAGTCTTTTCAGCCCCAGGACACTCTTTTGTGAGTAGCTGCGCGCTCTACAAATGCTCTTTCATTCATTCATTCAAAGCAGATGCCTAGGCTGTTATAAATGTATGCCAACACCCGAAAGATCAGTGGACAGCGCCCGGGAACACTCCCACGTCAATTCTGAGCAGGAATATTAAATTCCACGATAAGAGGCACTGTGCTAAGTACGAACCTTATATGCCTTCGGCGCAAAAACTGGTCATGGGCCGGCTAAGGTCAAACGCCTCGCAATCAGCCATGCACTCGGATGCGGGCAAGGCATCACACGCAGAAGGCGATAAAACCAGAGAGCCTCCACATGCAGCGCTATCCACTAAACCGGACTCTGTCCTAGCCGCAGTCGAGAAAATAGGGAACACATTAGATCAAACGCACACGTCCCTGGAATCTAAAATAGACAAAGTCGCATCCGACTTCACGCTTTTGAGGGCTGATCATAGTAAGCTGGCTGACAAAGTCCATGCTAATGAACATGCACTAACAAATCTACAGCCAGCTACCCACATTCATGCGGCAGCACTGCAGGACATTCTAGATCGTGTGAATACCTTGGAGGATAGACTGGAAGACGTGGAAGGACGCTAGCGCCGCAACCATGTCAGAGTGGTAGACCTCCCGGAAGCGAGCCCAAAGGGTGCCAGCTCGCAGACCACAGCCAGGTGCCAGGCTATGCCCGCTCCTATTCAAAATGCTGATCTATAGAGACAGAGACACTGTCCTGAGGGAAATGCGAAAACCGGGCGACATCAGGATCCAAAATGCGCACATTATGTTGTTCCCCGACTACACGGCACAGGTGCAGAGGTGGCGGGGGTCTTTCAGTGAGGTGAAACGCCAGCTTCGGGGGCTGGATATCCGTTACTCTCTGCTGTTCCCGGACAGGTTGCAAGTGGTTGCGAAGGGCGCCACTCGCTTCTTTGATATACTATCAGACGCCTGAGACTGGTTAGAAGAAACGGTCTGGCGACAGGACCGAGGCCGTCTAAGGAGCCCACGACACCCCAGCGAGACAGAAGAGGCCGGCGCCTAAGCAGGGGCAGAGGTCTGGGCTGCACCACCGTGCAGTTGGCAGCTCCTAACTTTAAAAAAAATAATAAATTATTATGGTTTTGTGCATATCACAGGTATAGCCTGTACATAAAACAAAAACAGAGAAAAAGAGCAGAACAAAGACTCCAGCATAACGTCCCAGCCCAGCCACATGCATAGGTTATACACATTATCATTGTTCCTCCCAGCTACCTGACCCCACCCCCAACACACAGCAGGTGTAAACCTGTGCAATGTTTTAGTCAGTGCCCGTAGACAGCATGTAGGCTACATATGGGGCCCTAAAGTCTCTTGGTCTGAAAGCCAGAGGTAGTTCTTCAGCGTAAGTTTCCAATTGAGCCTTACAATATGCTAGATCATGTAAGCAGTCCGAGTGTCGTGGTGCTCTCCTCCCTCCCCAACATATTGACACTCTGCATTTGGCCATTAGCAATGATACTGCTATTAGTTTGTGTGTCGCCGGCGGGAGCGATTTAATGAGGCACAATAAACAAGTTGAGGGATTGCAATCTATGTGTATCCCTACCAGTTTGGATAGGGTCTGCGTAACTCGCCCCCAGTATCGGAACACCGAACCACAGGCCCATGACAAGTGCAAGAAGTCCACCACAGCAGCCCCGCACCGCACGCATGATGGCTCAGTGCGCAACCCAAATTTGTGAAGCTGGAGGGGGGGGGGGGGAGTAGTAGGCTTGCTGCAAGTACTTAAAATGTATTATCTTGAGGTTGCAGTTAGGTGTAAGCTTGTCCAGTAGGACGCAGCAAAATTCCCAGTCTGACTGGGTTATCGGGCTGTCCAGAATCGCGTCCCACCTCTCCTTGGCCTTGTCTATGGACCTACCCCTCTCACTCTCAGAGGAGCTATATAGTTTAGTAATATTTTTTTTGTGATCAACACTTGAAAGCAGGGTCTGCAGTGAGGTCAATGAAGGTGGTTCCTGGGGAAACCATGGGTATAGTGCCTTCATTGCTGCCCTTAATCTACAACTCTAACTGGGGTGCAGTGCCGACCTCCCACAAACTCAGTGAGCGTGAGGAAAGATCCTGCATGGTCTTTACCCCAGCCTCTTGCAAAATGGCCAGCGCCCCCGTCTCCTTTGTGACTGATAAGGATGGATGGTGTGTTAGTGGAAGTAATGGTGCTTTTAACAGAGTTTTGAGTGTTTGTGTTGCGAGTTATTGCCATGTTCTAGTTGTGCTATACACCAGGCCAAGGGATTTAAGATTGTTGGACGGCCACACGTGGGGTAATATCGCGCTAAGGGGGGTCGGGTGGGCCTCCTCATATTCCACAGCAGTGTGTGCCATGTATTGTTGGGGATGAAACCAGTAGTGAGCAAAATGAGCCTGAGCGCACAGGTAGTATAGAGAGAAATCAGGAGCAGCCAACCAACCTTGGAGATAGGGACGTGTAAGCGTCTGCCATTCAATCCAAGGCTGTTTACCAGCCCACGTGAGTGTTGTCAAGCAGGATTGCAGTGTTTTTAAAAAAACTTGTGTTAATGGGATTGGGATGTTGATAAACAGGTATAAAAACTTAGGCAACACAACATCTTTATGATTGCCAGCCTATCCGCTAGTAAAAGGGGTAGAAGAATCCAGCGATCCATTTGATCACGCAGCTTCATTACAGCTGTTCTGTAATTTTGGCGTATTATGACTTCTGGGTCGCAATGTACCCAGACCCCCAGATATTTTAGAGGTTCTGCACACCATTCAAGTGGGTATTCCAGCACGTGCGGAATCATGGCGGGGGTCAATGGAAAAAAACACCGATTTTCCCCAGTTGATACTTAAACCAGAGTACCATTCGTACTTAACATACTCCCGCACCGTTGAGTCTAGGTTCACGCCAGGTTCCCTCACATACACCACCATATCATCTGCGTAAAGTGATATGGCCAGGGGGCGCTGGCGGAAGCGCAAGGCCATCGACAAGTGCTTTCGTCTAATAATGCATTCAAGGGGCTCCAGTTCCAAGGCAAATTAGATCGGGGAGAGCGGGTAGCCCTGTCGGATCAGAGGTTTTGCACTAATGCGGACAAGGACAACCGGCTCTGTATACAGCCGCTCAATCCATCGCAGGAATGCTGATGGCATCCCCATGCGGGCCGGTACAGTGAACATGTTATGTTAAAATACTTGTATAGCGCATGGCTGCCCCAGCATTGAGGCATCCCAGCGCTGAAGCAGAACACTGAGTGAGGAGGCAGGGCGGGAAAATTAGCAGTGGGAGAAGAGCCAGGTCTTCACCAGCCTTCTGAATGTCAGGTGATCAGGGTTGCTACGAATATGTAGAGGGAGGGAGTTCCATAAGGCAGGAGCCAACCGCTTAAAAGATCGACCACCCGATCTGACCCTCCGTATTCGTGGGATTCTGGCAAGGAGCAGGTCTGCCGAGCGCAGCGCTCGTGTAGGTACATAGTAGGAGCATAGATCACTCAGTATTCCTGGGCCGATGCCTGTGAGAATCTTATGCGTGATACATAACGCTTTAAAACAAACTTTGTTCAACGGGTAGCCAGTGTAGGCAGTGAAGGAGGTTGGAGACATGACAGTGTTTAGGGAGGGCAGAGATAGCGCGGGCCGCAGCGTTCTGGACACACTACAGTCTTTTGATCACGGATTTATTGTAACCCAGAAGTAGCATGTTACAATAGTCAAATCTGGCCAGGATGGAGGCTTGGATGATCAGCTGACGCGTTTGAGAATAAAAAAAACAAGTATAGGCTTTAGACCTCGCAGCAGTCCGAAGCATTTCCCGGCCACAGATTTGGCATGCACCTCCAAAGTGAGTTCTTTATCCATCATAATGCCCAAGTTCTTCACCACAGGTTTGGGTGCGGGGGGCACTCCGAGAGCAGGAGGCCACCATTCATTGTCCCAGAGATGGGAGACCTTGCCTACCAGAAGGATCTCGGATTTGGCTGAATTTAACTGCAAATATCTAGCAGTCATCCACTCCGAGATGGCCATTAAATCTTCTTTGAATTTTGCTGCATCCTGGCTGGGATTGTTGGAAAAAGTGATCACCGGCTGGGTATCATCTGTGTATGACACCAGGGAGATGCCCAGCGCTTTGGCCATCAGCGCCAGTGGTCTCACGTAGACATTAAATAAGGTAGGGCTCAAAGCTAACCTCTGAGGAACACCGCAGCATAGTGGGTGTGTGTGGGAGGAGAAAGGAGGGGCAGTTACTTGGAATGTCCGATCCCCCAAGAAAGACGAGAACCAGGAAAGGGCTTTATTGTTGACCCCGATCTCCTCCAGGCGACGAAGCAGAATTTCGTGGGAGACCGTGTCGAAGGCCGCACTCAGATCCAGCAGAACTAGTGCTGTAGTTCTGCCGGCATCCGAGGCGGTCCGCAGCTGTTCTATGACTGTCAGCAAAGCAGACTTGGTGCTATGCCGGGGTCGGAACCCATTCTGGGATGTGTCTAGTATTGAGTTTGCTTCCAGTTAGTAGTGAGTTAGTTAGAATCGAATTAACATGAGATTCCATGATTTTAGATCGGAACGGAAGCAGCGAGATCGGTCGGAAGCTTTCCGGCTTGGACACATCTAGTGTTGGTTTTTTCAGTAGGGGGACCACTTTGGCGTGTTTCCAGGACTTAGGAACCACCGCCGAGGATAGGGATAGATTGATAAACTCCAAGCACTCAGGCAGGAGACACTGTTGGAATTTTCGAAAAGCGTCAGGTCTCATAGGGTCATCTGGAGACCCTGATTTTATTTTGACAAACAGTGCTTCCATAGCTTTAGGAGAAATAGGAGGGAGCAAGGCGAGAGAGTAGATCTCAGGGCCCGCAGACAAGTTCCTCCCGTGACACTGGAGGTGTCACCTGGGTGAAAGCTACTTTAGATGCGTGCCACCTTCTCCAGAAAGAATTTGGCCAACCCTTCACATTGTAGACTAGAGGATATGGTACTGCCCGAAGCAGAGGGAGGTTTGACCAGGTCCTTCAAAAGAGAATATGGTTTTACTGGGATTACTACTTGTGGTGATCAGGTTCGAGTAGTGTGCTGCCCTAGTCTTGCGGACCAATTTGTGATATGCCTTGATCGCACTTCTATACTGCGTTTTAGCCTGAGGGTCATAGAATCGCCTCCAGGCTCGCTCGAGGACCTTGCAGTTGTTCCTGGCTAGGGTCAGAGACTCATTAAACCAGACGTTAGCCCGTGCGTTTTTTGAGTGTGTAAGTTTGAGCGGGATACAGGTGTCCAGAGCTTGGGTAACCCACCCCCGAAAGAGCACATCGGCCTCTTCCATATTCGCGGACTTTCCTGGAGGCTGAGTGCTCAAGGCCGCAAGGAAAGCCACCTGGTCCAGTTTGTGACAGGGGCGTTTGAGTGAGGGTTGTGGTGTGACTGGAGTTTGGGGGCCAGCTATCTCTAGCCGCATGGAAATGAGAAAATGATCTGTACGACAATTGTATGGAGTCAAGTGCCTTGGCCGCATCCAAGAACACGGCCGCTACTGGCAACTCAAGGTTCAGCTGGTGCATAACCGCAAAGAGGGTACTCTGAGCAGTGAGCAGTGGATCTAGTGTGGATGAACCCCACTTGGTCCAGCAATACTAGTGACGGCAACAGCGGTTGTAGCCGGGACGCAATGATCTTTGCTAGTATTTTTACATCAGTGTTTATTAGTGACAGCGGACGGAATGAGTATGCCTTATCGGGTGGTTTCCCTGGTTTCATTAGTGTGATGACCAATGCTTCGCGTAACGTGGGGGGTAGCGTGTGACTGTCGTATGCTTCTTGATACATTTCAAGAAGATGAGGTGCTAGCAGGTCTGTAAAAGTCTTATAGAACTTGCTCGGGAGGCCATCGCCCCCAGGCGACTTCCCGTTTGGGAGCGAACGGATGGCCTCGCACACCTCCTCTTCCGTTATCGGTTGGACTAAATACTCCTGGTGATAACCACGCCAGTGCAATGTCATTTAGATATGCGTCTGACTCGTCTAGAGACGCCGACTGGCGCTCGTCATAAAGTTCGGCGTAGAAGTCCACAAAGCATTTCAGGATTACTCGGGAATCGAAATGGCACATCCCGTCCTGAGTCGTGACGCTCAGTAATTGTGGGATATCTCGAGGACCTCTTATCTTAGTTGTCAGGGTGCGCCCAGGTCAGCCTACCTCACCATACGCCTGTGCAGACCAGCGCTTCAACATATAACGGATTTCTTGCTTCGCTGTCTCAGTGTATTTGAACAGGTGTCTTCCTATGTCTGCCAGTGTTTTGGGCTCTGGAGTGACTTCATATGCCCTCTCAAGGGACTGGAGTGTGGTTTCAAGGTGTCTCAAGCGGGAGAGCAGAGATTGTAGCACTCCCGCCCGGATTCCCACGCATGCCCCACGGATTGTGACCTTAAACACCTCCCAAAGCGTCCCGGCTTTATCGACCAAGCCCTTATTTTCAGCAAAGTATTGTACAATGGCTGTTCTGACGCCGTCCGTAAAAACAGTGTCCAGCAAAGCGGAAGCCTGAAGCCTCCATTGGTAGGGTCGGGGGGCCCCGGTCGGCAGCGCCAGAGACAGCAACACTGGGGAGTGATCCGACAGCGTACTGGGCAGGTGACACACATCCTGCACCCATGTGTTGGCTTCCCGGGACACCAACCAGTAATACAAGCGTGACCACATAGTATGTGCTGTCGAGACAAACGTGCCCTCTCGGTTCTCTGGATGCCGAATACGCCACACGTCTGTGAGTTCAAAGTCTGCCAGACCCTCCCGGAGCACCCTGCTTACCTGTTTGATCTGTCCAGACGGGCCTGATTATCTATCCATGTTTGGGTCTAATGTAGTGTTAAAAATCGCCTCCCCAGATAATAGTAGAGGGTTGAAGCTTATATATACAGGCAAAAAGAGTGGTGTAAAAGTCAGAGTCATCCATGTTGGAGCCATATACGTTGATTAGGGTTAGGGTGGTGCCTCCGCATATTCCCTGCCATACAGCATACCTCCCCTGGTCACCTGTTTGAGTGCAACATGATAAAAGGGGTGCCTCTTTGTATCAAGGTGAGGACCCCTCTGGAATTGGAGGAGTAGGAGGAGGATAGTTTGTGTGTGCCCAACGCGCCCCCATGCTACTTGCCACCTGCGCAATGAGGTGCGTTTCCTGTATAAAGTCAATGTGCACCCAATGACGGTCCAAGTATGCAAATACCTTCTGACCTTTCTAGAGTTATTCAACCCATGCACGTTCCACGTGAGTAGATTAAGGTTACCCGTCACTGCATTCATTACCCTGCCGCAGCTGTGCTGTGTCGCTGTGCGCGAGGCCACGCGGCAAGAGGCTAATCTATATGGTTGTGTGTCAGGCAGCACATGGCCAGAGTCTCAACATAACATTCCCTCCGCCCACCCACTTCAGAGTCATGAACTTGCCGAAGACACAACCAGTGTGAAACCCATATGTGCTTCAAACAAACAAAACATCTGTGTCCAGGAGGACCATAACATAATGCATAAACCATTTGTTCCCAGTGGGGTGTACCCTCGCGGGGGCGTGAGAAGCCATCAGCCCTCTGTAACAGCCAGAGGGGGCCGGGGAAAACAGTAATGGATACCCGGCCAGTAGCGATTTATAGATTGGAGGGGGATTGGCCATCATCCCCTGCCCAGTATTACTGTGGAGCTGTCTAGGCTAACTCTGGACAGTGGATCCCAATATGTGCCCATCCACCGACCCATCATTTAGCCGATCTAAGCGATTACAGACCACAGCTATTTCTCTACGCTTGCCTAAGTAATGTTGATACCAGAGCCTGACAGTTCCAAGCCATGCCTCGAGAGGCTTATCTGTGCGGGCTGCTTTATGTCAAGTTTCAGACATTACTCTCCAGCAACAGTTGAGACCGTCCCACCATCCTGGGGTGTGTTGGGGGCGTCCCACATTCTTGATGAAGTCCATAGCTGACTTGGGGGAGGTCAGTATAGTGTGGCGACCATCATGTTCTACTCTCAAGCCAGCTGGATACAACATGGCATATTTGAGGGTGTGTAGTTTCTTCTTCACCGTTGCAAACTCCTTTCTCAACGCCTGCAAAGCGGCGGTGAAATCGGGGTTGAAGGACACTTAATTTCCCTGATATTGCGTGACTCCTTTTTCACGTGAGAGGAGTAGCACCGCATCCCGGTCCCTGTAATTTAGGAGTTCAGCAATAATCGGTCCTGGAGGGGCCCCGGGAGGCAGGTGAGTCTGCAGGGATCTGTGAGCCCGTTCCACTATCAGTACGGCTGACAACTCCTCACTGACAAATATGTCTTTCAGCATTTCTTCAACGTATTTTTCTAGGCGGCCTGTATTTGTGGACTCTGGGATACCCATTATATGTAGATTATTGTACCACGAGCGTGCCTCCAAGTCCTCATTTTTGGCTTGTACGACAGCCAAGATTTGGTCCCTATTCAGTTGCTTACAGGTGATCTCTTGGATATCATCCTCAGCACCCTAAATGTGCTGCTCCGCAGTGGTGAGGCGCGCAGCTTGTTTGTCAAGTTTAGAGGCCATATTGTCCATTCGTGCATTCAAAACATCAATCAAAGTCTCATCCAAGGCCTCCGGGGCTGCGGGGGTGGTTCCTGCTTGGAGTCTGAGTGCGGATGTTGTGTGTGTCTGGGTGTCTTTTTCGTCTCAAAGGTGAGATGTAACCGCTGGCGGTCCGTTTTCCCCATTTTGCGCTCGTCCACTTCTGCGCTCGTGGTTAGCGAATCACCTTGCGCCCCACGTCTGGGCCCAGCTGCCATGTGGTCTCTGCTCACCCCAGGCCCCGATCCGCTGTATAGGGGCTGGCACAAAGGGCCTCGGATCTTAACAGGGAGCTCAACTTAATTTTGCCCCGCAGAGCTCCAAGGCCATCACGCAGGACACAGTGTTCATGGCCCTGTAAAGTGCCAAGCATTTGCACACCTCAAACGGTCCACCGCAGGGAGCACAACTGGCCTGCGCCGTCTCAGGTCCACCGCAGAATGTCCAGGTTATCCGGCCTCCGTAACGAGCCCTACAGCGAAGGCAGCAGCTGTGTCTGGTGATCCACAAGCAGGGACCGTCCCTAGTAGTCGCAGCCTCGGCGGTGCTTGCGCATGTAAAGTCGTGCAGGCCTGCACTTGGCAGGAGGGAGACCGACACTCAACCCTCCTGCGCGGGGATTTAAGGGTCGCGTGTGTTCTGGGGGCCGTCGCGAGAGTCCCAGCCCCCCCGCAGTCCCGCGAGGTTGCTCCCCGGCACCACCAGCCTCTGCATTTAGGGTCCTGTGTCTGGGGGGGGGCTGCAAATCTTCTGTCCCACCAGCAGCTCGAAGCAGCGCTCTCACCGTCTTCCTCCCACTGCAGCTCCGTCTTTGGGGAGTCGGCGGTACGCCCTGGTCCAGACAAGTCTAACTGACAGCGGACACCCGTCCCTGAGGCGGCCGTCCCGTCCCATGCAGCAGGCACCCCGCCTCACCCATGGCTTTCTCAGGAGCTGTCACGTCACCAGGCCAACACAGACCGCCAGCCTCCCGCTGACAAGCATAGCACAGCAGCTCTCCACGCCAGGACAGGGCTCTACTGCCCGTCCTACTGCGGATCCCAATCGGGTGCCACCATTTTGGATGGTCTCACCGCCTTCACTCAGCTATTCCTTACTCGGCTTTGCGGACGCCCCGTGATTGGATTTCGCACAGGGATATGGAGAGGTGGCTGCAGTCTCTTCTCCCCTCTCACAGACGAGGATGCCACATTTTGGACCAGATATTTGGCGGATTAGGGCCCCGGCCGGCAGAGCTTCACTAAGGTGCGGCCATCTTGCCGTGGGCTCTCTAGTGCCCCCCCCGCGGCCCCTAACTTGGAACAAATATTAACGGAGAGACAGGAGGCCCTCCATGTGGCAGCGACGATCCGGTCCACACCACAGATTTCAGACCAGGAAGCGGGATCCACCAGGTCCCAGAGTGAAGATCACTCTACTCCTACAGAGTCCGAGGACCGGGACTCCCTGCACCTCCCATATGTCACGCCACAAACGTCAGACGATATAATCTGAATAGCCTCGAGAAAGTGGAACACTGAACTGTGACATATAATATACATATGCAGAAACAACCTGATCCAATGTTAGAAGCCTTGCATCACACAAACGGCACAGGAGGGGCCTCGCCTTATTGGGGTAGACTAGGACGGGGCCCCTGAAGGACATAGGGCTCTCCCCTACCGGATGGCACACACATTAATATTTAGCTCTATGGGAAACACCGGACAACACAGGAGAGCATTAGGGGGGTGGATCGACACCAACAGTGCAAGGCGCGCGACCCCCATTGCCACACACCAAAGCGTATAGTAGTTGCCATGGTTGGGCGACATCATTTGGGCGAGCTCCAGTTGCGAGTTTGCCCTCATAAGGTTTTGCAGAATGCATTTCAACCCCCTGTCTACATTTTATTTTTGAAACCCCATGGAGCACTGACTGATCACCTGGTTCCCCACTATGTGTACAAACATACCTGTAGTGGTAGGTATAACACCCCAACCAAATGACTTGTGCAAACATCCTCACATGGAATGCGAGAGGAATATACAGGCCCGCGCATAGATACCCTGTATATTCATACTTACAACGCAGATCAACCAGCATAGCCCTCCTACAAGAAACACACCTGACTCAAGTAGAAGCGGATCGCCTACGCCAGCGTTTGCGACGCCAGGTATATAGTACTAATTATTTCGCCCAAGCTAGGGGGGCCTTGGTATGGGTAAGAGCGGGGTTCGCTTATGTGTTGGAGGAGGTAGAGACTGACGAAGAGGGCAGATATGTGTTTATGAGAGGCAGGCTGAATGGCCAAATATTCCTTATTGGTTCTGTATACGCTCCCAATACAGAACAGAACTTGTTCCATCGTTGGCTGACGGAGGTCTTGGCCTGCTGGAGTGGAATTCCCTAACTGATAGGTGGCGACTTAAACTCAGTGCTGGATGTGGAGCTGGATCGATCGTTTCCACCCCTGACACGCCCCATGGCTGCGTCAAATGCAAAGGCGTTGACCGAGTGGCTAGTCTACTGGTCTCTGGCTGATGTATGGCACACTCGCAACCCAGACGCATGCATCTACTCATTGTATTCCCATGTGCATGGCTTGCACATCAGACTGAACCGCATAGTAGGTCTCTTCTTGTTGGGTGGGGATTGAATACCTGGGGCGCACGCACTCCGATCACAATCCTCAGCTCTAACAGCTCAAGTGGGAGGCAGGCACCTTCAGCCTGCAGCGCTGGAAGACCAGGCATTCCGTGCCTCCTTGGGAACTGCGACTGCGGCATACTTCGAGGTCAATGACGGCTCCACACTCCTGGAATGGGATGCTTTTAATGTAACTGCTAGAGGGCACCGTCTAGAACTCACTTGGAACATTCGTAAGCAGCTAAGCGATGCACTTAGCAAAATAGAGCATCAACTGCTGCAACATAAAACCAAAGCGGTACCGGACATGGGGAATACCGGACATGGGGAACACACACCCCTTAGACGAGTTGCGCGCCGAGCATGTAGACCTATTGGAGAGACTAAGGTGCCACAATTACACAGCGCATTCTGCACGCACGCATGCAATATCAGATAGGGCAGGGCGGATGCTTACATGGCTTTTGCGCCAGGAACAGGCTCGTCGACCTATATACGCTTTACGTGATGACATGGGACGCTGGCTATACACGCAACATGAAATACATGCTGCAATGACAAAACTACGCAACACTATTAATCCTCGGGCGCTGTGACAAGCAACAATTAAACATATTCCTAGACTCCATAAGCCTACCTAAGGTAACCCCTGAGCAGTGCAAGATGTTAAACCTACCAATTATCCCGGACAAAATTTGTGACGCTACTGCAGCACTGGCAACAGGAAAAACCTCAGGGCCGGATGGACTCCCAGCCGAATATTATAAGGCATATGCTGCAACGCTAGCCGCCGCCTACAGGCCTTTTACACCACGGTGCTGGAAGATTCAAGGCTACCCATGTCGATGCGCGAAGCGAGTCTGGTGTCGCTGCTGAAGCCTGACAGGGACCCCACAGACCTGGGCTCCTAAAGACCGCTGGCCTACAAGGTATTGGCAAAAATCCTTGCAGATCGATTGGCACCTATAGTCCCAACCCTAGTCCATTTGGATCAAAATGGATTTGTGCCCTCTCAAAGTACCTCCTTAAACCTGAAGTGCTTTTTTAGGGTTGCCACATATTCTACGTATCATAGGCCATACTCAGGTTGTCTGGTATTGGACCTAGAGAAGGCCTTTGAATCCCTGGAATGGGACTTTGTTTGCTGCCCATGCCCTCTACGGCCTTGGAAATGAGTTTGCCCGTATGGTCAAGCTGCTAAATAGGGAGCCAACGGTACGGGTAAGAACAGGCCCATGTATATCTGAGCCAATCTCGGTGAGAAGAGGGACCAGGCAAGGATGTCCGTTATCCCCACTCCTCTTCTCACTAGCTATTGAACGCTGGCGGGGGCCATCAGTGTTGGCGCAGACTGGGGCATCCCGCTAGGAGATGGCACGCATGTGATCTCATTATATTCGGATGATCTCCGGGTGTGCATCAAAGATATACGGTCGATCCCCTTACAACTAGCCAATATCCTAGGAGACTTTGCCGCCTTGTCTGGGCTGAGAGTTAACGCAGCAAAGTCGTGTTTATATCCTTTCAAAGACATGTCAAGATCTGGGATACATACTTAACGAGGTACGCGTACAATGGAAAACTGACACCTTCTGCTACTTGGGCATACAGATATATAGACAACAGGCAGACTTGCTGGATGGCAACTTGGGTAGAGCATTAACAGCTATCTGCTCCCTAATATCCTTCAGGGGCAGGCTCCCGCTGTCGGTGACGAGTCGGGTGGCTCTCACGAAAATGGTGATTCGCCCACGATTTCTATTTTGTTTCACAAACTTACCCCTATATATCCCTCCACCCCTCTTTCACACACTTGAAAGGATAGACAGAGGCTTTATCTAGGGTAGCTCCCGGCAAAGGGTAGCTATTAAGAAGCTTTACCTGCCTACGGACCGGGGAGGCCTAGTGGCACCAAATATGGAACAGTACCACCTGGTGGCGCAGCTGCAATGGGTAGCTAAAAGGTTGGCCGATTGCCAGCTATATGATACAGCAACTAGCACCTGCCCTGGCTCCTAGCTGCTCTGACCAAGTTGTTTCACCCCTGTGCGAAAAAGAAACCACCTGAGCCTTTGTTGCTCAACATGGCATACAGATGTTATCGAAGGAGCCTGTATATCACCAGAAATGTGGAACCATACGCACCTGCCTTACGGCTGGAGGGCACACCCAGGGGACGCACCATAACCATGGCAGCCAAATTACGCAGCAGGTGTGAAGCAGGGATTAGAGATATGGGAGATTTATACCGGGAGGGCACCCTAATATCCTACGCTACGCTAGTTGAGGAAGACGGATTACACCCAGGCCAATTCCTGCTGCACCGTTCGCTCTTGACCGCCCTAGCCACTACATGGGGAGACATGAGCAGTGAGCCTCCAACGCACCTTACAATCCAGTACTTGCATGATGGGGCGCGGTGGACACCTCATTCGGTGGTTCGCCGCTTACCTCAGGCAACACACCGCAATCACGCTGACACCATTGCGGCTCCACTCGGAAGGGGACCTGAACCGCACACTTACAGATCCTGAATGGGCCTCAGTATTGGAGGGTCCTATATATATCCCCAGGAATGTGCACTTCCGCCAGATATAATTCTATATTACACAGAGGGCATACCTCACACCGGCTAAAATTAATCAATACATTGGCCGCGATTACGCTGCCTGCCCCCGCTGCCACCTTACAAAAGCAGACCTGTTACACATGATATGGGAGTGCCCCAGCCTGCTGGAATACTGGAGAGCGGTAGCAGACGCCCTTTCTCAATGCACGGAGTGCACCCTCCCCTTTGAATGGGAGACCTATATCCTACATCTTTACCGCAGAAGCAAAAAACATAAGGTGACACACCGCTTCTTGGACCTAGGATTTGCAGTGGTGAAGAGGCTGATAACCAGAAGATGGAAGGCCTCTGCACCCCCTCACATGCTGGCGTGGAAGCGCTCCATGCTGATATGGGCTAAAGCAGAAAGCGTTGCACTGCGCCGGGAGTACACACTGGGTATCCGTAAGACTCCAATCGCCACAAGCTGGGACGGGATATTGATCCGGCTGCAAAACATGTACAACACTGAGATAGGCACACCACCCCCAACTGACAGCAACCTTTCGGAACACGCACTGGGGGAGGAAAACAGGTTCAGACGACAATGCAGTTGAAGGCTCAAGGCTGGCGATTGCCCCAGGGCATATGCAAGACTTTACTTACAATGGCAAACAATGGCGACACTCTGATGTGGGGGACCCAGAAGAGCTCCAGTTTTACAAACAACTACCTGTTATGTTTTATGTTGTCCCGTTTTCTTAATACCTGCCTCCTCTGTTAACAGAACATTACACAGTCAGTAATTACCTGGTTGACACACACAGTGGACCCAGGCACAAAGTGTCTGCAGAAGATATTATGGCTCAATATGCACAGCGTATATATGTATAGTGGAAGCATGAGCTGGCTACATGCACATGTCCTGTTTGCATCTGAACTAATGTATGGTGTCAACTAAGATACCAGCCAAATGGCTAACATAAAATGTGATATACATTGTGAATGTCTGTATTATTAACTGAAAACGTAATAAAACAGATTCAAACAAAAATAAGAGTGAAAGTCAATTGAAACATTACTCCCAAAACATGAGTTTTGGTTTGCACATAGGTGACGGAGTTCACGTTTTCAAGCAATGTTTTTTTACAATCAATATCACTTGCTATCTTAGACTGAAAAATAAAACCAGGTGTCAAGATATGAGAGGCGCAAATAACAGAGCCTGAGTGACTGACCCAAGTTCTCAATTTTCCAAAGAACCTAAAAAGTCAGTGAATGAATAACCCTCTTGCACTGCAACATAAAGAAATATGTGATTTATGACCCAATGTTTTTTTTATGTGTACAGTCCCATCCTCATATGGTCGAAAGGGCCTACCCCTCACCTGTTACTTTGTTCATCTTACGACACACCAAGGTTTTAAAAGATTTAAATAAAAGACTGTAACTGGTTTTGGCCAAATATTGATTGATATATGAAAATAAATGTCCAAATCCCACTGCTCATGAATAGTTTCTTTTGCTGAAAATTCCCAAATGAAAATATGTAAACA
The DNA here is from genome assembly GCA_963921515.1 of Calotriton arnoldi. Lineage (NCBI taxonomy): Eukaryota > Metazoa > Chordata > Amphibia > Caudata > Salamandridae > Calotriton > Calotriton arnoldi. The sequence continues at coordinate 1,962,392 of CAWUFW010001426.1, read as the reverse complement.
TTGATGAAAATTGTATGTTTGGTAATATGTGACTATGCTTAACAAAAAAGACAAACATATGGACTTGATCAAGGTACTTTAGGTCCATGTGGAAGCGTAAGGAAATGCTTTTTTTTTGCATGATAACACCCAAAAGTTTGGACTGATGCTGCTGGTTTTTCGACTCTGAAAGTGCACCGAGGCCTGCTAACCAGACCTCAGTGCCAGCGTTCTAATCCTTTACAAAATGTATGTTAAATGGGCAGCCCCTATTGGCATAGGTTATCTTACTTATAAGTCCCTAGTATATGGTACCAAGGTACCCAGGGCCTGCAAGTTAAAGTGTTCACTCAGGGCTGCACCGACAGTGCCACCCTGAGTGTGACAAGTTACAAAATGACTTCCAGTCTGCCACTGCAGCCTGGAAGAGCAGTCGTAAACTGATAGTATGACTTGGCCATTTGAACCAATGGCAAAGCTCTCACTTCCCTTAACAATATATGTATGTAAGTCTCCCTAGGAAAGGCCTATCAAGCCTTAAGGTAGAAAGCTGTATAATATTAAGCAGGACATACATTAGTATATGTCCTAGCAGTAAAAACCCTAAATTGTTGTTTTTACTGTGGATAACCCAGTAGTCCCATTGGCTAGTACAGAGTTACACACTTATTCTTCAGCTGTGCTAGCTTCTGAATGGAACCACCAAAATGGGTACTTCAAGGTATCAAATTCATAATGGCATTAAACCTGACTTGATGCCCAAGTCATATTTAATGTCGCTGTTAAGAAAATCAAACTTTTAGAAATTTGACAATCTGTTGGCCAGTTTTTCCAGTGGCCACCAGAAAGGTTTCTGCCCTCCTGGGGAGTCGTGTGAATGACACCCATGCCTTAGAACAATAGAGTCTTGCTGCTGAGAGAAGTGTTACCACCCCTTGCAGGAAGCCACACAGGGTGTTGGCCCAAAAGGTGAGTTTCAAATGAGAAGCAGCCTTTGATGGGCAAACGGCAAACAAACTCAAGAGGGGCTGCTCCTCTGTTCAGGTAGATGGGCTGTTGGCAGGAGCAGAGAGGGGGAACCAGTTGCCAAATAGGGTTTTCTATGGCCGTGTAGCCCACAGGCAGTCACATCTCTAGGGTGGGCTACCAAGCTCCTTACATCGAGCGACGGGTTCAGATATCTTGAGTGTGGGCAGCATAGCACACTCTAGGATTGCGAAGATGCCACAAGTGGTCATAAGGAGGGATGGGACATGATAACCTATTGGCTGGTGACCGCATCATCCCCCAGGGCACCTTCTGGGCATAAATATGGCACCCCTGGCACCTGAACCTCAGATCACACCTGGACTGGAGGAGAACCAAAGAAGAAATAAGCTGCTTACCAGTAACTGCAGTTAATCAGTAGTGGTATCTTTCATAGATTCACATGCTTAAATCATTCCCCGTTGTCAAAGTGGGAGTCACGCAGTATTAAAATAAAGCAGTATGAAAAATGTCCATAGGCTATCATGGTATTAGGCCATGAAATGAATAACCCATCTACCTCCTTTAAAAAAAAGGACCAAACTTTAGATACAACCAATCAATAGCTAGCGCATTCTAGAACCTTCCCAAGAGAGGCTGAGCCCCTCAGATTTTCCAGCACAAGTGTGGATAGGTAATACTAAAGTATAAGGGGAGCATCTCAGGGGAGGAGGGTGGGTACATGTGAATCTATGAACTAATACTGGATAACTGCAGTAACAGGCAAGTAACTTATTTCTTATCCAGTATTGGGGTATCTTTGTATAGATTCACATGCTTGAATCAGAATAGCAAGCAATATGATAACAACTGTAAGTACCCTTAGCGGATGGTGGGTAACATTAACATCATATGAAAATATCACAGACACAGAATAAACATTCCTATGAACAACACTGAATAAGTTAATTTTTTTAATAATCAGTCAGTAAGATTTCCATATTTGAAATGCAGGTAATCTTAAACATAAATAAACACCTCTATTGAAAGAGGCTCACCTTACTGGAATAAACGGCTGCATCACTATGCTGCATTGATTCCAGGCAATGCTGCGTGAACGGGTGGGTGCTTTTCCATGTTGCAGCCCTGCAGATTTTCTCCAGTGGAATGCCTGTGAACATAGCAGCCTAGGTATAGACTGCTCTTGTGGAATGTGCTCTAACCTTCCTTGCCAGAGAATATCTGTACATTCTTGTGTCTTGTGTTATATTCAGATCCCGAAATCATTGAATTCAGGAGCCACGCATGCAATTGAAGAGATGCTAGCTCCGAGTGACATATCTGGCCTCTGTTCATGGTTAGAAGAGTTGGCATCGGTAGAAGTAGGATGGACTTGGCCTCTGAGAGAAGGAGAAGCTCCGAAAACCAGTGTTGCCTGTGCCATCTAGAGATAATCAGTAGCAGGTGACAGTTCTGCTTTTTATTTTGGTGAGTGCTTTGGGAATCAATGGGATGGGGGAAAGGCGTAGGCATAAATCCCGGACCATCGAATCAAAAGGGCATTTCCCTGTGATCCTGAGAGAGGGAATCTGCTGGCATAGAACAGACATTTGGTATTGTTGTTCGTTGCAAACAGGTCCAACTCTGGTTTCCCCCATTCTGAGAATGCCTTGTCTTGTTGACACTGGTTTAGCTCCCACTCATTGCAACTGTCCTTTGTCCTGCTGAGGGCTTCTGCCAGTGTGTTTCGAAGCCCTGGGACATGCTCGGCTTTCAGGGATATGCCATGCTCTGTTAACCAATTCCAAAGCTCTTGTGCTTCCTGAGATAGAGTCAGAGATTTGGTTCCTCCCTGCTGGTTGATGTAGAACATGCTTGTGGTGTTGTCCGTACGGTCCAGCACCGAGGATCCAGCTATCCGAGGGAGGAAAGCCTGCAGGGAGAGGAATATGGCTTTGAGCTCTAGCCTGTTGATGTGCATTAGTCGTTGAGATGAGGACCATTTCCCTTGAATTTGGAGGTCTTGTAAATAGCCTCCCCAACCCTCCATAGAGGCATCTGTGGTGATGATAAAGTCTGTAACCAAAGGTAGAAATGAGAGGCCTTGTAAAAGATGTGACCTTAGGCTCCACCATTTGAACCCCTCCCTCATGCGTGGAGTGACAGAGATAGCGTCTTCGAAGGATCCCGTTGTTTGAATCCACTGAAGTTGAAGCTCTTCTTGCAGTGGCCTCATGTGGGGACGAGCTAGAGGAACTAAGTTGATTGCTGAATAAAGCATGCCTAGGAGTGACTTGTATATCCTCACTGAAGTGCGCTGCTTTTTTGTCAAGTTTCGTGCAAAACTCGCTAACTGTTCCTGCCTTTCGAGAGAGAGGAAGGCCTTGCTCTGAATTGTGTCTAGCTCAGCTCCAAGCAATGTCATTGTTTGATTGAGATTAACTGAAGACTTCAGTTGGTTTATCGTAAGGCTCAGCTTGAGGAAAAGTGTTATGCAGGCTTTCGTAGTTTTGGCGGCTTGTAGAAATGTCAGAGCTTTTAGGAGCCAGTTGTCTAAGTATGAGAATTCTTGATGACCATGGTTCGGTAATGCGGCTGCGACCAGGGCCAGATACTTGGGGGCAGATTTACAAGCCCCTTGCGACACTTTTGCGCTGCCGTTGCATCACTTTTGTGATGCAACGGTGGTGTAAAAAATGCGGCAAATTTACAACGTGACGCATCTAGGGAGATGCATCACGTTGTAAAGCCCTGCGGGACATTATACCTGTGTTAGGTATAATGTATGGAGGGTAGGCGTTCCCACGCAGGAAAGCCTTGTAAAAGTGACGCAGTGAAATCTACAAGATTTCACTGCGTGACTTTTAGGATGCCACTGCGTCAAAACCTTACGCCTGCTTGAAGCAGACGTAAGGAGTGACGCAGTGTATTGGGAATAGGCCGCAACACACATTGCTGGAGTTGCGTCGTGCTTGCGACACGACTCCAGCAATGCGTGACTTTTCCGCCAACAGACGCGTCAGAATTTTTGACGCATCTGTCAATCCTTGCGCCATAGTGTGCCGTATTGTAAATACGGCGCATTTATGGTGGCACAAGGGTTTTTCACGTAGGCGAAGGGAAGCTGACGCATCTATACAGATGCGTCAGTTTCTTGTAAATCTGCCCCTTGGTGAATATCTGCGGAGCAGATTTCAGGCCGAAGGGAAGGACCCCAAATTGATAATGGGTACCAGCTACTGTGAATCTGAGGTACTTCCGGTGTTTGGGGAGGATAGGGATATGAAAATATGCGTCTTCCAGATCCGTGGATGTCATGTAATCTCCACTGTTGAGGCGCTGAAGGATATTTGAGAGCGTAATCATCCTGAAGGTTTGGTTCCGGAAGAATTTGTTGAGGAGTCAGAGATCTAAAATGGGTCTCCACTTCCTTGATTTCTTGCATATCAGGAAAAGCGGGAGTAAAAACCTTTTGCTCTTTGTGCTCCCTTGATAAGCATATTCTTGGCTTTCTGTTTTAATAAGTGAAGACGAGGGGGGTGCGATCCCCTGGGCGGAGTGTTTGGTGGTCATTGTAAAAACTCTAGAGTATGGCCATAGGTTATTAAAACCAGTACCCATCTGTCCATTGTGATGTTCAGCCACTGATGGATGTGACTAAAGATTTTTGCACCAACGGGGAGAGAGGGGACAGTAGCTGGCACCAGACTGCGATCACCAGTCCTAGGATACTTGTTTCTGGTTCAGGGAGGACCTGGCCTGGCAGTTCGGGCTGGACTGTTCCCATGAGGAACATGGTCAAGACTGATTTGCATATGGCTGGGTTTGAACTTGGGTGGCGAAGTGAGCTAAAGAACGATGATGGATTACACCCAGATCTGTAATTGGGGGTAAGTGTCTAAAACGTTTCAGCGCTCCCTCCATCATCTCCTTGTGTTTGCTTTGTTCGACCTTAGTTGGCAAGGTATGCCCAGACGTGGTTCCCTTGATCACTTTGCCACTGGATTCAAGCTAGCCTGACTGATGAGGGGTGAAATCCCGAAACCGGTCCCAGGATGCTTGTTTCTGGTCCAGGGAAGACCTGGCTTGGCAGTTCGGGCTGGACTGTTCCCATGAGGAACAGAGTCAAGACTGATTTGCATATGGCTGGGTATGAACTGGGGTGGCGAAGTGAGCTAAAGGATGATGGATTAAACCCAGATCTGTGACTGGGGGTGAGTGTCTGAAAAGTTTCAGTGCTCAGTCCATCATTTCCTTGTGTTTGCTTTCTATGAAAGATACCCCATACTGGATAATGACTGACATGTAGTATGGTTGCCTCTTTAATCTGGCATATAAACTAAAACTAAGGAAATGTGCAATATTGTGATATTTGTGTGCCCTGTACAGGTTTAGAATTGCATATAATATATATACATATATATTACCTACTGGCGGTCGCCAGTAGGTAGCTATAGTTAGGACCACGTTTCTATTCAAAAAGTGTTTTTTGTTTTGCCAATAACTTTGGCGTCGTTTGATGAATCTTCGCGAAATTTTCAAAACTAGTGGGGCACTCCGGTCAGCTCCTGTCTTGAACGTTTCGGGGTGATTCGTCAAGGGGGGGCTGAGAAAAAAGGAGAAGTCCCAAAACGCGTTTTCCCCATGTAATTTTCCATAGGAAACTTTACACAAAGCTACATCCCGAACTGCTGAACGGAATTACACCAAATTTGGCAAAAAGGTAGGTCTTGGTTCAGAAAGAGCCCTTTTTGTTAAATGGTGTAAATCCGTTCAGTAGTTCTTGAGAAATTTAAAAAAGAAAAAGTTTCGATATCTGAGCACCGAGGAGGGTTCGCGAACCCTCCCGAGCACGAGCTCAATTCTGATTGGCTGCCAACACTCCAAACCAGGAACTGTTGGCAGCCATTTTGTGACTCGGTAGAACCGAGTTAGAAGAAAACAGTGAAAAAGAGGTTAAAAAAAAGAAGGGGGCAGGGTAGAAACACCCTGACCCCCTAGGCCTGCTCAGGGGGTCCCATAAGGACCGCCAGGGCCAAAAAAAGCATTTTTTTTTTTTTTTTTTTTAAACGGCAGAATTTGCGTTGGGGTCGCGAATCCCGCCAAAAATAGAAAAAAAACTTGAAGCGCGGACTCCCGCGCTTCATTTTAATGAGGCCCCCGGGTGGGCCAGGTCCCGGGGGCAATGCCAAAAAAAAATAGCGGGGGCCGGCGGGGGCCCCGCAGCCCGAGGACCGCCACCTCCACGGGGCTTAAAACAAAATGAATGCGTGGGGGTCCCACCCCCACGCTGCCCGAGGACCGCCATCTCCCGGGGCTTTTTGCTTTTAATTGTATGCGGGGGCACGCGGCCCCCGCAGCCCCGGGACCGCCACCTCCCGGGGCTCTGTTTTTGAAAAAAAAAAAAGAAGTGGGCGGGGGGGCAAGAGCCCCGGTGGTCTGTGGCCACGCCCCTTTTTACACCTCTCTGCAACGCAGCTCTGTGGCGCTTACTGGAGGTACCTGGTGGGCTAGTTGGCCCCCAGGGACCCTCAGGATTCAAGAGGACTTAATCCCCCAACTTACAATGCACCAGGGGGCGCGTTTGCACAGTGGTGCAGGGAGGGGGCGGGCCTGACATAAGTGTGCAAATGTGCCCCCTGGCGCGTTGTAAATTGGGGGATTAAGTCCCCTTCAATCCTGAGGGTCCCTGGGGGCCAACTAGCCCACCAGGTACCTCCAGTAAGCGCCACAGAGCTGCATTGCAGAGAGGTGGTTCGAGGCCACGCCCCTTTTTACACCTCTCTGCAACACAGCTCTGTGGCGCTTACTGGAGGTACCTGGTGGGCTAGTTGGCCCCCAAGGACCCTCACGATTCAAGGGGACTTAATCCCCCAACTTACAACGCGCCAGGGGGCACGTTTGCACAGTGGTGCAGGGAGGGGGCGGGGCCTGATACAACAAGTTAGCAATCCTGCAGTGTGGGACTTACTGGAGGTAATAAAAGGGGTAGTTGGCCCCCAAGGTTGACGTTGGGGGCTAACTATCCCTCCTGTTACCTCCGCTAAATCCCACACAGTGGGATTGCTAAAAGGTGTTTGAAGGCCACGCTCACCTTTCTCCACCACTCTGCAAACGCGACTGCTATGTTATAGTTAGAAATTAGCATTTAAAAAAACGTTTGAAATTCACTAAAAAAAACATAGGTTTCAGGCACGTTTTAGTTAGAAATTAGCATTTAAAAAACCTTTGAAATTCACTGAAAAAACCATAGGTATCAGGGTCGTTATAGTTAGTTGGACATTTCACTCGTACAAAACCAGAGAAATTCGGCCGTTATAGTTAGTAGAGCTAACTATAACTCGCGCCCCCGCAATGCACTGCTGATGATGTCACATATTACATCACTCATGACATGGTCAGTGACATCACTGATGACATCTCAAATGACATCACTGATGACATCACTGATGACATCATCCAGTGAATGTGTGTTTCTTTAAAGTTTAAATATGTTTTATATATATATATATATATATATATATATATATGCTAAGGTGTATTGAAGAATGAGTGGGTGTATAAGTGTCTGAATGGATGATTTAGTAGGTGCATGACTGACTGTATAAGTGAATGATTAAGTGTATCTTACTGAATGCATGGGTTAGTGAGTAAACTGTGTAAATGTCTGTATCAGTCTGTCAGTTGGTGTATAAGCGGCAGCATGGGTTGGTGAGTAGCTAAATGAGTGTCTATATGGGTTATTGATTGGTTGTCTGAGTATCTGTATGGGTGCCTGAGTGTCTTTGTGAGTGGGTGGGGGGTGGATGACTGTGCATAGATGTGTGAGTGGGTGATTCACTTGGTGTATGGGTTCAAGAGTGCATCTGTGAAGGGCTGTATGGGTGGGTGAGTGTGTGTATGGGTGTGTTGGTGAGTGAATGGATGTCCCAGTGGTATATGTGTGAGTAACTTCATATGTGAAAGGCAGTATATGTGAGTGTTGGGGTATATAAATGACTATACGTGAGAGTGAGTGATTGGGAGAGTGGCTGTATGGATGAGTGTCTGCTTCTATGAGTGATTGTATAAGAGAGTAAGTATGTGTTAGTATTTGTATAAATAAGTGAGGTGGTCTGTGTATAACTGTATAGGTGAGTAAATGGGTGTGATTGATTCTTTGCATGACTGAGGAGGTGTGTGAGTAAGTCTATGGATGAGTGGCGGTGTGTGAGTGTATGTATAGGTGTATGAGTGCATATGATAGTGCTGTATTGATGAGTGACTGCATGTATGAGTTACTGTATGGGTGAATGAGTGGATGTGTGTGTAGACCTAAGAATCAGTGAGTGCGTATGTAGTAACTGGTATTGGTGGGTCTATGGTTTCGAAAATGGTAGTCTGTATTTTAGAGTGGGTGTATCAAAGGTTATATTAGGGTGTGAGGAGGTGCATCAGATTATCACAAGGATGATGTCATCAGTGATGTCATTTGAGATGTCATCAGTGATGTCACTGACCATGTCATGAGTGATGTAATATGTGACGTCATCAGCAGTGCATTGCGGGGGCGTCAGTTATAGTTAGCTCTACTAACTATAACAGCCGAATTTCTCTGGTTTTGTACGAGTGAAATGTCCAACTAACTATAACGTCCCTGAAACCTATGGTTTTTTCCATGAATTTCTAAGGTTTTTAAAATGCTAATTTCTAACTATAACGTGCCTGAAACCTATGGTTTTTTTCAGTGAATATATATATATATATTTTATATGAAGCAAATCCCGATCCGCTCAGCCAGCAGCATGTCTCCCAACTCTGCCCACGGTCACCGCTTGCCATATGTTGCCCTGGTAGCCTGGTTAAACAGGACAGCACTGCCCGTTTCCCCCTGAGTTTATTTTGCCTTATTTGCTTGTTGACTGTTGACTTTTTGCTTTATATCGTGCCTGTTATCCCTTAGTTTATTTTACCTTATCTACTCTCTGACTGTTGGCCACCAAAGACGACATTACACCAATTATGGAGCACTTCAACTTTCAACTCCAAACCAACGGCAAGCCAGCCATCAGAGGCACCCGCACATACAGACCCCCTGAACCATGCCCTGCGTTCTGCACCGCCATTCCCAAATTCATCGCCCCACTCGCCATCGACTCCGAACACTACATCTTCCTCTGTGACCTCAACTTCCAACTCGTCGACCCCACAGACACTAACACCGCCAACCTCCTGGTAAGCATGAGCAATATCAGCCTCACCCAACTGGTCTCCAACCCCACTCACAGTGCAGGACACATGCTTGACTCAATCTTCACTGCCAGCGACAGAACCATGTAAAGCGAACTCACCTCGACTTACCATCATCCACTTCACTATCGCAGGAGCACCTTACACCACCACCAAGACCTCAAGCTCCTCCCACCACAGCTGGAACAGAGTGACAGAGAATCAATGGATGGACGCCCTCAACACCATCCACCCTGACCTTCGCGATCAACCTCAATCAGGCCGTCGAGAGCACCTCCGCCTGAATCACTGAATGCGCCGAAAAAGTCGCCCCTATCAAACCCTCCAAAAACAGGAGATTCACCAAACAAGCCAGCTGGTACACACCAGACCTCAAAACGCAACTACAAATGCCTAGAGAGACAATGGCACACCAGCAAAGATCCCACAGACAGAGTCATCTTCAAATCAGCCCTCAGCAAATACCACAAAGACCTAAAAGACATGAAATAACACACGTTGGCGGACCGCATTGAAGCCAGCTCCAACCATAGTTAGGAACATTGTCAGAGTGTTCTCCTGTCCATCAGCAACGGAGAAGAAATGCGTTACTTACCTGTAACTGCAGTTATCCAGTATTGGTATCTTTCATAGATTCACATGCCTGAATCTTTCCCCGTCGTCGGGATGGGAGTTCCCGGTACATAAATAAAGTAATGTCTCATAAGACAGAGAGTAATAGGCCTAAGGCCTCACATTAGTAACATATCTAGGTCCTTTTGTAAAAAGGACCAAACTCTAGAGAACAACCAATCAGCTGTCACCACCCTCTGGAACCTTCCTGGAAGGAGCTCTAGTCCCTCCGATTTTCGTAAGCACAGTGCTATATAGAGGTACAACTGAGAGTACTAGGTGAGCCCTTCCAAGGGAGGCGGGTGGGTTGCATGTGAATCTATGAAAGATACCAATACTGGATAACTGCAGTTACAGGTAAGTAACGCATTTCTTATCCAGTATTAGGGTATCTTTCATAGATTCACATGCCTGAATCAAAATAAAAAGCAATGATGAGCACATTTCCTTTTGTAAAGAATGCAAAAGTTATAGAAATAACAGAGAAATGTGCGTCTAGAGAGAGATAGAGGTTGGCGAGAAGGAAGGAAGGCTCACCTCTATTGAAATAGATGACGCAGCACCGCCTGTCCCACCGCAGCATCCTTCATTAGCTCTGAATCCAAGCAGTAATGCTTGGTAAATGTATGCGGCGTCTTCCATGTTGCCGCTCTGCAAATGTCAGTTATAGGCATGCCCGCAAACAATGCCATAGAAGTAGAAACTGCCCTAGTGGAATGGGCACGAATTCTTGATTGTAAAGGTTGACCAGCTTGTTGGTGACAGAAGACAATAACACCAGAAATCCATCTAGAAATACTTTGTTTTGTAAGGGGAAAACCTTTCCTAGGAAGACTGTAAGCCACGAAAAGTTGGTTGGACTTGCGGAAAGCTTGTGTCCTGTCAAGGTAGAATTTAAGGCAGCGTTTCAAATCAGTGAATGTAGGGCTCTTTCCGCTGCTGTTTGAGGATTTGGAAAGAAGGTCTTTAGGACAAGAGGTTCGTTAAGGTGGAAGTCCGACGGGACTTTGGGTATAAATTTCGGATTAGTCCGCAGAATTACCCTATCGTTCTTGAATTGAAGGAATGGGTCTTGCATTGTGAATGCGTGAAGCTCACTGACTCGTCTTGCGGATGCAAGGGCCAGAAGAAGTGCAGTCTTCCAGGAGAGGAACTTGAGGTAAGCTCTGTGTATCGGCTCAAAAGGATGTCTCATAAGTTGAGCAAGGACTGCGTTGAGCTGCCATGTTGGAGGCGGAGACTTTACAGGTAGGAAAGTCCGAAATAGACCTTTGAGAAATTGTTTTATCAGTCTATTTGACCAAAGAGAAGGTCCTGTAGAAGATCTCCTAAAACGGGAAATTGCTGCCAGGTGAACTTTGATGGAAGCGTGAGCGAGGCCTGAAGTTGCTAGATGGAGAAGGTACTGTAAAATTTCTTCCGGAGAGGATGTGAGAGGATGCACCTTAGCCGATCTACACCAGATACAGAATCTTTTCCATTTGAAAGAATAAGTTCTATTTGTACTATCTGCTCGAGCGCGAGATAGAACTGCCCTGCAGTCTGGAGGAATGTTTAGGCCCTGAAATTCGTGGAACTCAGGAGCCAGGCCGATAATTTGAGAGATGCTGGATCCGGGTGTTGGACTTGTCCCTGGTCCATTGTGAGGAGAGATGGAAATGGTGTCAACGGAATTGGAGGCTGCAGGGAGAGGAGATGGAGTTCCGTGAACCAATGTTGGCGAGGCCATGCTGGAGCTATTAGAATCAGTGTGCAGGGCTCTGCCTTCATCTTCCTGAGGACCCTGGGAATTAGGGGAATCGGTGGAAAGGCGTAGGCAAATACGCCGAACCATGCTATTGAAAATGCATTCCCCAGAGACCCCTGTTGGGGATGCCAGCTTGTAAAGTGTTGGCATTTGGCGTTGTGCTGTGTGGCAAACAGATCCAACAGTGGTTCGCCCCACTGAGAGAAGATGCTGTTGAGAGTATCTTGGTTCAACTCCCACTCGTGGCAGGTTGTCTGCAGTCTGCTTAGTGAATCTGCCAATGTATTGTCTTTTCCTGGAACATACTCCGCTCTCAGGGAAATTTTGTGTTGAAGTGACCAGTTCCACATTTTTTGAGATTCTCGAGAGAGTGTGAGCGAACGAGTTCCTCCCTGTTTGTTTAGGTAGTGCATCGTCGTAGTATTGTCCGTTCTGACGAGCACTAGTGAAGCTTTTATCCTGGGAAGGAAAGCCAGGAGGGCAAGATAAACCTCCTAGAGCTGAGAGCAGTCTATGTGCAACTTTCGCTCGGAAGATGACCATTTCCCGCTGATCTGAAGCTCCTGAAGGAAGGCTCCCCAACCTTCTAGAGACGCATCCGTGGTTATCACTTGAGGAGAGGCTTGAGTTAGAAAAGGTAGGCCTCAAGAGAGATTTTGAGGATGAGTCCACCAGTTTAGAGAGGCGACCATCTGAGGAGTCACCTGTATGATGTCGTCAAAGGATCCGCTGATTTGAATCCACTGAGTGGAGAGAGCCTCTTGGAGAGGACGCATGCGGAGGCGACAGTAGGGTACCAGGAGAATGCAGGAGGACATCATTCCGAGGAGGGATTTGAATAGGCGCACTGAAAGAGACTTTCTTTTCCTTATTCGCTCTGCTAATTGCCGGAGTTTTTGTTGCCGTTCCTGTGATGGGTAAGCTCTTTTCAGGACCATATCCAGGACAGCTCCCAGAAATGTTATCCTCTGAGAAGGTTGCAGAACCGATTTGTCTGGGTTGAGGGTGAGACCCAATTTTCTGAAAAGCCGTAGACAGGCTCTGGAAGATTCCTCGCGCTGTCGAGAGAGGGCGCCTTGACGAGCCAGTCGTCGAGATAAGGGAAGACTTGGTGATGCTGCTGCCTGAGGTATGCAGCCACTGGGGAAAGACACTCTGTGAATATGCGCGGAGCTGACTTGAGCCTGAAGGGCAGAACTCGAAACTGGTAGTGCCTGCCGGCCATGGCGAACCTCAGAAACTTTTTGTGTCTTTTGTGGATAGGAATATGAAAATAGGCATCTTGGAGATCCAAGGATACCATGTAGTCTTTCGCATTGAGAAGCTGCAAGACTTCTTGAATGGTGACCATGCGAAATGATTGTTTCTTCAAGAATTTGTTTAGACTTCTCAAATCTAGGATTGGCCTCTAATTCTTTTCCTTTTTGCGCACCAAGAAGAATTGGGAGTAAAAACCTTGTCCTCTTTGATGAACAGGAACCCTTTCTATGGCTCCCTTCTGGATCATTGATGATATTTCCAGGAGTAAGAGGTGCAAATGTTTGTGAGCCATAGGTTGAGGAGGTGTCGGTGGAGGAGTTTGCACAAATTCTAGAGAATGTCCAAACTGTACCAGTTGGAGAACCCAACGATCTGTTGTGATTTGATTCCAATTTTGAAGATAGTGGGATATCTTTCCTCCTACTTTGGAGGGTGGAGATGTAACTGGGATCGGCGGTAGAGACAAGTCATTGGCGTCGGGCGGAATCCTTCTGTCGTCCAGCCCTTCCGCGAAAGGAAGACTTGTTGTATGAAGTCTGTCTGTTGCTTTTGCTGAAATTGTGGCCTGTATTGTTGGTTAGAAGAGGAATAGGTAGGATACCTATACTGCTGGTAGACTCCTCTGTAAGAAGATTGCCCTCTACCCCGTGAGCCTCGAAAAGGGGTTGTTTTATATTGAAGGGTACCCAAAGCTCTGGCTGTATCCGTATCTTTCTTGATCCCTTGGAGGGCTTCATCTATATGAGCTCCAAAAGGAAGTTGTCCATCATAGGGCATGTCAAGAATTTTGGTCTGGATTTCAGGCCTGAATGTTGTTGCCTTAAGCCATCCTTGGCGCCTTAGGACCGCCGCCCCAGCCAGTTGGCGGAAACCAGTGGACGCGATGTCCATCGCACAGTCTATAATTTCAGAAGCCGATCTTTCGCCCTCTAGCAACACCTTTTTTGCTTCCTCTTTAGACTCCTGCAGCAGGGTCTCTAGGTAGGGTGCAATGTCTGACCACATCTGCCTGTTATAGCGTCCCAATAACGCCAATGAGTTAGACGCCCTTACAGTTAACGCCGACATGGATGAAAAAAGTTTCCCAATATTGTCTAAGCGCCTGCCCTCTTTATCCGGAGGTGCTGACAGTGGGGCAGATGGGTTTTTTGATCTGCGTTGAGATGCCTGAGTAATCACGGAATCAGGCTTTGGATGGGCTATAAGGCAGGCTGGAGCGTTGTCAGGAGCTCTATATTTTTATCCAACCTTGGCAAGACTGGAGGAACTGTAGAAGGGTTTTGCATTATTTTTAAGCCTTGATCCCAGATATAATCTATGATAGGCATAGATCTAACAGATTTCTTGAAAGGTTCCTTGAAATCGTAAAGGAAACAGTCCTGTTGGTGAGAAGGCATTGGCAGTTTAAAACATTGTGCTGCTCTTTCCAGGAGGTTGTGGAATCCTCCGATATCTTCTGGAGGCAAGTCTGCCTGAGGAGGTAAAGGCGACGCTGGAAGAGGGATAACATACTCATCCCATTCGTCATGATGTGACTGGGTATCTTGAATTTCCCCTTCTTCTTGTGGCTCATCCTCCTCGTCGTCCGTAGAGGGGGGAGGCGGCACAGACAGTTCAATGGCAGGAGGCGGTGGAGGTTGAACTTGCGCCATCTGAGGTGGAGAGAGAACTGGAGCAGGAGACGGAGCAGAGGTAGGGAACCTCTTTTTGTAGTCTGAAATCATGAACTGCAGGTCAGAGACCAGGGCTGAAGGAAGACAAACCATCTGCGGCTGTTGATGATGGGTTTGTTCTTGATAGTACGCCTGTTCATCCATATCTTGATCTTCATACTCAGAGTCCTCTTGATACTTAACATTGAGTTCAGAAGGACTTCTTGCAGCCCGGAACATACTGTCCTCGTCCGAATCATCATCTTCATCCAATAGATGAGAGGGAAGCAAAGATTGGACCCTACTGGGTGATGTCAGGGAAGGCGTCAGCCTCTGTTTGCTGAATTTCTGTTGAAAATATGCACTTTCTGTCTTAGATTTAGGTGTCGTCGACGAGGCCGTCGTCGGTATACTCCTCGTCGTCGACGAAGCTTCATCGATGGTAATACAGGGCACCGCCGCTGATGAAGGAACTCTCGTCGACGAAGTCGTCGATGACAAAGTCGTCGTCGACGGAAGGGTCGTCGTCGACGTACGTACCATCGTCGCCGAAGCGCTCGTCGTCGAGCGAGCCGTCGATGCGATCTTCAACGTCGACTTCTTGATCGTCGACGACAAAGGGGTATGTGCCGTCGACGAAGAAGTCGTCGAAAGAGATGCCGACGAGACTGAAATTGTGGAAACTGTCGTCGTCGACGTCACTCCAGCAGCTGTATGAGGAGATCTTGTCGTCGTCGAAGCCATCGTCGACGAGATGGTAGTCGACGGGGTTGAGGAAGGCTTTTTAAAGGTGTTTCACCCTCGGCGGGGGGGTTAGAGGGTCTGAAGCTGTATTTTGCGATTTTTGAAGGGGAGGAGACTCTCTGGCTGGCAAATCCTTAATTTTTGAAGCCTCTGAAGACTTTTTGTGTGTCTTCTTTTGAGGTTGCTGCGAAGAAGGACCTGGAGAGACATCTCTGGGCCTTTTCTGAGGTGTTTTAGAAGAGGATTTCGATGAGGTCTCACTCTCCTCAGAGGACAAGGGGTCTTCTTTGTCCTTAAGCCTCTGCAGCCAAGTCAAAAGCCTTCCCTCACGGTCTTTTAACGTTTTGGTAGAAAAGGTACGACATACCTTGCAGTCTTTAGATGAGTGGTCCGGATAAAGATAGTAGAGGCAGTCTTTATGTTGGTCATCGACGTGGAACCTCTTCTTTTTGCAGGTACCACAGGGCCTAAAAAGGCCTTTTTTAGGAGTGTCTGACATGAAGACAGCAAGGACTTCACTCAGACAAAGAGAATCCTGAAGAAAAATACCTTGTAATTCAAGAAATAAGGAAAACCTGAGCAGAGCTCAGTGGAGACTCCCTTAGCACGACGTGCGGTAGAAAATCTGAGGGACTAGAGCTCCTTCCAGGAAGGTTCCAGAGGGTGGTGACAGCTGATTGGTTGTTCTCTAGAGTTTGGTCCTTTTTACAAAAGGACCTGGATATGTTACTAATGTGAGGCCTTAGGCCTATTACTCTCTATGTCTTATGAGACATTACTTTATTTATGTACCGGGGACTCCCATCCCGACGACGGGGAAAGATTCAGGCATGTGAATCTATGAAAGATACCCTAATACTGGATAATACGATTCCTCCCTTCCCAGGTACTCTGCAACATCCTGGCTGACTACTTCCACAACAAGATATCCACCATCTACAGTAACGTGGAACTCCAACCCACAGACCTCCACAGCCTCCTCACGCCAATTGACGCCACCCACAACCTTCCGCTCATCACAGGGGAACAGCTTACCAGTCAGAGCATCTCAGCCATCATGAACTCCATCCACTCTGGAGTACCCATGGATCCCTGCCCCCACCACTTCCTAAACCTTGGGAGCAAGGAAACCAGCAGCAAACTCACCTCCATTTTCAACGCATCCATCACCACAGCCACCTTTCCGGATCAATGGAAAACACGCAGAGGTCACACCCCCTTCTCAAGAAACCGTCCGCCGACCCAAGCGATCTCAAGAACTACCGCCCCATCTTTCTGCTCTCCTGCCCCGCCAAATTCCTCGAGAAGGCAATCAACTGACAACTCACTCAACGCCTGGAGAACAACAATCACTGTACACCTCCAAGACCGGCTTCCAGGCCAACCACAGCACCGAAACCACCCTAATCGCTGCCACTGATGACATAAGAACCCTCTTCGGCCCAGGAAGCACAGCAGCCCGGATCCTCCTTGACCTCCCAGCAGTTTTAGACACTGTATACCACCACACCCCCCTCAAGAGACTCCGCCATATCCGGATCCAGGGAGATGCCCTCAAATGGATCACATCTTTCCTTACAGGAAGAATCCAGAAAATCCGCCTACCAGCGAATATGTCAGAAACCAAGAGCATCATCCGTGTCATCCCGCAAGGCTCATCCCTCAGCCCCACCCTATTCAATACCTACATGACGCCCCTGGCCAACATCCTCAGAACACATAGCCTCAACATCATTTCCTATGCAGACAACTCCCAGCTCATCCTCTCGCTCTCAGAAGAACCCTCCACCACCAGAAACCACTTCCACAACTGCATGACGAGGGTCGCTGAATGGATGAAGACCACCTGCCTGAAGCTCCGAACTCAGACCCACACCAACAGACCCTGCCAGCAGCCTTGGCATCATCCGGGACAGCAAACTATCCAAGAAACACCAGATCACACAGTCGGCTCCAACTGCTTCCACACCCATCTCATGCCCTGAAAGGTCTTCAAATGGCTCCCCGTCGACACCAAGAAAAAAGTCACCCAAGCCCTAGTCACCATCCGACTCTACTACGGCAACATGCTCTATGCAGTAATCACCACCCAACTCTTGAAGAGGCTCCAGACGATACAGAACTCAGCTGCCAGACTCATTCTCAACCTCCTCAGATATACCCGCATCACCCGCCACCTCAGGAACCTCCACTGGCTTCCCGTCCAAGAAAGATGCCAATTCAAGATGCAGATACACACCTACGGGGCCCTCCATGGCCAAGGACCAGAATGCATCAACCACCACCTAAACTACCACCAACCCTCCAGAAACCTGCACTCTGCCTCCCTCGCTCAGACTCCCCGCATATGTCAAAGTCACAGTGGAGAACGCTCCTTCTCCTTCCTACCGCCAAATCCTGGAACGACCTTCCCCTCCACCTCCGAGTAGCTGCCTCTCTCACGGAATTCAGAAAGCGACTCAAGACCTGGCTCTTTGATTGAAGCAGGATCCTAGCGCCTGGATACCCTCACGGGTGATTAGCCGTGCTCTACAAATCCCGAACAGATTGATTCTGATATAGTGTATGGATGCCTCTTTAACCTGGCATATACTAAAACTAAGGAAATGTGCAATACTGTGATAATTTTGAATGCTGTACAGGTTTATAACTGCATCTTGATGCATATTTGTTTATTCTGTATGTACTGTATTTAGCCTTTATTAATTTTTTATGCTACAGAAATGCAGTGAATAAAGATATTTTTTTACTTGAATTGACTACCCTGCTAACCCCCGGTCCTGGCAGGAGTGGCTGCACTAACCACTGGACTGCCACCTGTTTCTTCTTGAGCTAAAAAGGAGAGAACTGTGCCTGTGGTGCCTGGCTCGTGGAAAAGTTTCTCCTGAGCCCCAGACAGAAAAGGCGAACTCCAAGAGTCAGTTGGCTGACTCCCTGTTCCACTACCAAACCATAAAAGATTAAGTAGTTCATTCTGGCTGGTTGGTAGCCACTCTCAATGATTCTCAGCTAGCCGCCAATATGCAACCAAGACAACTTTTCCTCTGCACTCAAAAGTTGCACCAGAGTCTGGCAGACCCAGGAGACTCATCAGAGTGCAAATTGGATGCCCAAGACAGACACTAGTCTTTACCACAGAATACCGCTGGAACTGCTGTAACTGGAGACCAGAAGCCAAGTTGTGACTGAACTTCTGCTGGCTGGCAGCGGACTTCGTGGGACCCTGACTCCTGTGGCCAAAGTCGCACCACCTCACCCGTGGACTGAGGAGTAATCCCAGGAAAACCCCCGTTGACCATAGAGCAGCCCTAGCATCTTTCAGCATCCTCAGCATTAGGACCACTTTATTGAAATCGAAGGTGGTGCTTCTGTAAAGTGTGGAACTGGACGAGACTGCTTTGGTTCCCAGGTAACTGCCGGCTACTCCTTATTGGTCCCCCTGTTGAAATTGGTCGACCAGTCCCGGTCAGAGTGGTCAAGCACAACTGTTTAAAACTTTTCATAAGTTTCTAAACTTGCCAATGCTGGTTTGTGCTTTGGACTAAAAGCTGAGATTTACATTTTACTTGAAAATCTATACCTCCGGAATCCTACGGTGGATTTTGCTCATCTTGGTGTCAAAAAATTCATAAAAATATAATCTATGATTACAAAGTGGTGTCTGATTTCTTTCATGCTGTGAGACTTTCTTATTTTGTTATTTGGAGCTTCTAAATGCTTTACACTAGTTTCTTTGTTTAAGCCTTGCTGCTCGAAGCCACAGCTACACAAGTTTGAGTGAGAGGTTGTACAAACGGGCCTAAATGGGCCCAAGATGGTGTTGTGTGTGTGTATTATACGGTGAGGTTTCAAAACCACACCAAATAATACACCACAATCCTCACAGGAAGTATACTGACGCTGTATGCCATGCTATCACTGAATATGTTAATTCTTATTCAAAAATATGATGTGCAAATGTATTTGAATTGAATATCCTGAGAATCGGACAAGGATGCTAAGCTCATGCCCCAACACTGGACACATTCCTTGATAAATACTATTTGACATATATTACACTGGGTTTGTCTTCTATAAAATGAAGATTAAATGAGACTATGTTTTAAATGTCTAGTGATCAGTATCATATATATGTTTGCATCTTATTCTAAACTGGAAAAATAATGGAGATTAATAGCTGTGCAACTGAGTTTTATCAGTAATATGGCATTAACTAGCACACTTCAAATAATTTTAATCAGGAATTAGAATATGTGGTCAAGACTACATTAAAGACCAAACTGAAATTGTTTGCTCGTCTCGGATCATAGGACAGATTTTATTTGTCTGTAAATAAACTGGGAACATACACTATACTTATGGATGCGATGGATGGTAATTTTAGAATCTTTTTACAGGAAAAAGGATGTTTCAGAACCAACGCCAGTCATCCTTCTTTGGATTATTTAACTGCTAGGGTGTGACGTGATTAATTATTACCATAACGTGAACGGTTTATGCATTTATTGTATTGTACTTTGATATAGTGTAACCTGATTTTTAATATGACTACACTTATTTTACAGGGTGTGTCATTCCCCATAAAAATAAACTAATAAAAGAAAAAACGGGAAAGTAGCCCAGTTACCTGACTGAAGAGTGTATTCCATCATTACTGAAAAAAATATGATAAATAAGTGTAAGTTATACAAACAATTAGAAGGGGGAAGTACACACAGAAAAACACCAGACAAGCAACAACAGAGAACTGACTGCAATGTAGATTAAAGCAATGGGCACCAGCATAAGCCACAGTACTCTGAAGAATTAGAATGCATTGCACACTCGCGTAACACATTGCACACTTGTGTTACGCATTGTATTGTAACAAAGCACTGCAAACAGAGCAAAAACAGAATTGAACATAGAAATGGAGGGCACTACACTAGACAACAGAGCATGCCTCATGGGTATTAAATACAATAATGGAACTTAAAGCATTTAACTGGAAAAAATTGAGAACCGATTTAGAATACACAGTACATGCTGATACTAAAGGGAACTGCAACTGAATACAGAAATATATTATTGATAACTAAAACAGTTACTCATTTACTAAGCATCGCTGCCACACAAAGAAGTAACCCTACCATGGGAGGAGGACGAACTGAACAGACCATGTGCCACTTGGACTGGGACCTGAGCCCTGAAACCTCAGATTAAAAGCCTGATACACTTCTGACTGAACAATACAGGCAGAAGTAAAAGTCTGCAGCAAGAGCATGCCCACTATGAAACAAAAACAAAGTATGAGCTGCTAGGGCCAGCAAATGACAGCAAATCACTTCCTTCAAAGAAAGCCATGGATGAAAAATGCAGCAGGCAGAAAGACCGAAACACAAAACCTGAATGTCAGGTCACTGGGCAGTGGGAGCCTAGTCACAAGTGTCTATTAGAAAGCACAGGTGACAAGAATTAGATCCTATTCACCAACAACAACAAAAGACAAGAGCAGAAAACCTGGACAGTACGGATGGATATAGCTTTCGCCATGAGGTACAAGTGAACACTGAAGGACTCAAGCGCGATACACATTTTAACATCCAAATGTGTATTGTATTAGTTCCTCTGAAGAAACAGAAGTTTATAAAAAGCTTTAAAAAAATCAGAATTCCCCAGATATAAACCAGGAGTTTATATCACTATTGGCATTTCACAAATAAGAGGGATCTTTGAAGCAAATTATGGTCAAACAGTCAGTTCAGTTCAAAATGTTTATTCGACCTTTAGGAAAAAGATGGTGCTGAGACAGAATATCGAGTTGGAAATGTCGTGATTCAGAAATATCAACAACAAGAATATCGTGGTCAAAAATATCAAATTTAAGGTAAGAAATATCGTTTTAAAAAATATAGAAGTCAATAATATTGTTTGCAAAAATAACGATGTTTAAAATATCGATTTTTTTAATTAGTGTTATGTATTTTAGTTTATATTTTAAATGTATGTGATGTATGTTTCTTGTATAAGTATTGTTTATGTGTTTTAATATATGTGTTACATTTTTAGTAGTTATGAATTTTATTTTAATTACATTTTCTTTTTTTTTTTTTATAACAAAATTTATTAGATTTTGAAGAAAATGATGGGCATCGGCCCTACAATGACCTGGAGGAGAAAGTAATATGCATTTACCCTGAGGTCCATCATTTCGTCCATATAGAAACACCTGCGGAACATGCAGGACAATCAAACAATACAACGTGCAGACATCACCAGATCTTACAATTAACCTGTGCGACACATGTGGCTGAGCGGCAATTCCTAAACAAAATAGGGGTCCCCAGATATCGCCGATTACGGATATGGTAGCAGTCATGGGTCCGTGGATGGCAGTGGAGGAAGCTCGATTCCGCGGTATGTCGCCCATCGGGTCCAGATTTTCCTGTGTTTTTTCGGGCAACCACAGGCCAGAAAAACAGCCATCTCAGCCCCCATACATCTATCCAGCTCCCGCTTCCATTTGCCAAGTGACGGGGGTGATGTGCTTTTCCAACATTGTGCTATGTCTCGTTTGGCGATCACCAGGGCTAGGAATAGCAAATGCTGCTTATATATATTTCCCCCTATATCTTCCGTGGTATGGAGAAGGAAGAGTCGCGGGTCCAGAGGGAGTTCCCACGCCAACACCTCCTGGAGGCATGTTCTAATTTTCTGCCAGTAGGGCTGCAACGTCGCGCAGCCCCACACTGTGTGCAAGAATGTCCCCACGTCGCGATCGCACCGCAGACACATGGGGGACTGGATCACTCCCATCCTCCACAGTCTGATCCGTGTAAAGTATGCCCGATGTAGGTACTTGAACGGTATCAAGCGGTATCTGGTAGAGACCGCCGCCCCCCGCGGGCTAGCTATGGCTTTGGCCCAATCATCATCCGTTAAGTCAGGGACATCAGCCACCCAGGCCTCACGTGTCCTGTCAATCGTTGTCGTGGTGTGGGTTGTTAGAGTCTGGTATATTTGTTTAATTTTGTGTTGGCCAAGGTCGCCCATAAGCAGGCGGCCTTCTAATGGGTGGAACTCAGGGAGGGTGTTCAGTGTGCGGATGAGGGGGGTGAGTGCATGGCGAAGTTGCAGAAATTTATAGAACTGTGTTTTATGGAGTAGATACTCAGCTTGCAACTGTTGATATGTATTTTAATTACATTTTGCATTTTTTAGTTCCGTAGCGGGTTGTGGGTTTATAGGGGAATAGGGTGGGAAGTAATTTAATTATAATAAATTAATGATTATTTTTTATGTATTTAATTTAGATTTTATACGTTAATTGTGGGAACAAATTTATTTGTAATTATTTATTAATTGGTTGTTAATGAATATTAGTTAATCGATCATTAATTATGGTAGTTGTGTAATTTTTTTAGGTGCGGGTTGTGGGGTTTATAGGGGTAAAGGGTGGGAAGTAATTTATTTTTGATGAATTAATAATTAGTTGTTAATTTATATTAATTAATTGAAAATTAATTATGGAAATTGTGTTATTAATTTTAGGTGCGGGCGATTAACTAATTAAACATAAATTACTTCCCACCCTTTACCCCTATAAACCCCACAACCCGCACCTAAATTTAATTACACAATTTCCGTAATTAATTTTCTATCAATTAATTAATATTAATTAAGAACTAATTAATTAAAAACAAATTACTTCCCACCCTTTACCCCATAAACC
This sequence comes from Calotriton arnoldi, assembly GCA_963921515.1. NCBI lineage: Eukaryota > Metazoa > Chordata > Amphibia > Caudata > Salamandridae > Calotriton > Calotriton arnoldi. The sequence continues at coordinate 1,939,492 of CAWUFW010001426.1, read as the reverse complement.
CCATAACCCGCACCTAAAAAAAAAATCACACAATTACCATAATTAATTATCAATGAATTAGTTTATATAACTTAACAACTAATTATTAATTAAACATAAATTACTTCCCACCCTTTACCCCTATAAACCCCACAACCCACACCTAAAAAGAATTACACAATTACCATAACTACTGATTAATGAATTAATATTAATTAACAACCAATTAATAATAAATTACAAATAAATTACTTCCCACAATTACCATATAAAATCTAAATTAAATAAATAAATAAATAATCATTAATTTATTATAATTAAATTACTTCCCACATTATTCCCGTATAAACCCACAACCCGCTGCGGAACTATAAATTGCAAAATTTTATTAAAATATAATTCATAACTACTAAAAATGTAACATATTAAAAAACATTAACAAAAGTTATACAAAAAACATACATCGCATCCATTTAAAATATAAACTAAAATACATAACACTAATTAAATTATTGCTATTTTAAACATCTATATTTTTGCAAACAATAATTACTTCTATATTTTTAAAAACGATATTTCTTACCTTAAATTCGATATTCTTGACCAGGATATTCTTGCTGTCGATATTTCTGAATCACGATATTTCCAACTCAATATTTGTGTAAGTCGACATTTCCAACTCGATATTCTGCCTCAGCACCAGACCTTCCCTCGTAAATCCCCTCAATGGACATTCTGCAACGGTTGTCCATTTTCAGAAAACAATAAACACTATAGCAGATATCTGGGCTATTTAGCATTTGAAGATAAATTAAGGCCTCTCTGCATTTATGGAAGGCTAACAAAGTTTAAAAATGTGCGACAAAAGCTGCAAAAGAAGGTAAAATACAACCAAGATTGCTCTGCCGTTCCACTGCAGGAGCAAGGAGGCAGTGAGCTGTCCCACACCTTTGCCTCGTCAGAAAAGCACATTAAGCGCCAAACCATTCCGGATATAAATCTAAAAAGAAGGGACTTCTCCCAACATGTGAGCTCCAGAGTAGGGTACAGTACTATGTCTCCTGTCACAAGAGTGAGATAATAGTTACAAACGGTATGTTTTCTAAGAGCTTCCTGGGTTCTTTGTGTGGAAATAAATTCAGCATACCGGGACTTGACCACCCTCTTATCAGATTTAATAATGGAACCAGGGGCACTAAACAATCCGAGGAGACCAATGTCAGAAAAAGATTTACTGACATAGTTCAACCATGGGAAGGAAGGATAAGTTACTTACCTGTAATCCTAGTTCTCTTCCAGGGGTATCCTCATCAAAGTCATAAGCACTGAATATTCCCGCCCACGTGGAAGAGAAAGCCCCTTATCCTGGCTAAGACAATCCACTATCACTGCTCCATTAAAACTTGCTTCATTATTACTCCACACACTCACGCAAAACAGGAGAGGAGCCAGTTTGATGGTGTCTGAAATAGAAACTAATTTCAATTCCGTATGCACAATAAAATTAGCACATGAGAGGGGGAGATTCATCAACCACCTATTTTCTTCTATCTGCATGGCAGAAACATTATGGTGTCCCCACACCCCTGCTCTGTATCTTGGTGTAGGGACACATTGCATTTTATAGGCTTTAAGATAGGGGAGATGGTGATCCTACCATCCTTCTTGGATAGATTAAAAAGAGAACCTGACGCACTTACAAGTCTCAGAAATGCTGTATTCACTTGTGGCTGCCAGGAATTGTCTGAATCGAACACCATACCCAAAAAATCAAAAATTCAGTGCTGCGCTAAGGTGTTGTTCATTCAGGTTTAAGGATGTCAAGATTTTCCTACAAGGCCCACAGGCCATTATGTGGGATTTCCCAAAAGTAATTTTCATATTAAGGGTGCACATGAATGACACAAAAGATTTGACTAAAATACTCAGTGCACGGGTTGTCCTACCCATCAAAACCGTGTGGTCTGCATATAATTAAGCCGGGACGGCTTAGTGGACTATTTTAGGCACATCCCCGGTACAGCTAGTTAAGTTTGTGTTCAAGTCATTAATATACAAGATAAAAAGCAGGGGTGCCAAAACACACCCCTGGCGCACCCCACTTGCTAGCGGAAAGATATCAGAGAGTTCCCCTGATTGTCCATACTGTACCCTTGCCCCTAGTTGCTCATGAAGAGTGTATAAAAAATTAACTAAAGGAACTTCTACCCTAATTGGATTAACATCAGTTACAATTTACTCATGTTCATACAATCAAAAGCAGATCACCGGTTCATAAAGGCCAGGTACAGTGGCCAATGCTTAGCAATGGTGTACTTACTCACAATCAAGTGTAAATTCAAGGCGTGGCCTGGCGCCGATGGAGTGAGCACCAAGGCTCGTGAGCTCCAGTCGGCCGGCCGCCATCGACTACCATCCTGAAGCCCTCACTGGGTCAAGAGGCCCTACAGCACACCCCTACAGCTGTGTGAAGGGTGAGAGGTGCCCCAGAGGCGAGGTGAGACTACCCAGCAGCCCAAGGGCAAGAGCTTTGGGAACGGAGAGCGAGCTGAACGTTCGCGCAAGATGGCGGCGCCCAGCGCACAGTGAGGCGACCGAGACGAGTGTCGGAACTCTGAGTGGATTTGGCGGAGACGGAGGGGGCCTGGAGTACCCCCCTCCCCGCCTCTTGCGCCGAGCGATCAGCCTCGAGGCCCCCTGGGGCTGAGAGCCGAGGAGCCGGCCACGGCAGATACGGCCGAGAGCAGAGGTAAAATGGCAGCGCCCGCAGAGTGCATTGGGCGCTAAAGCCTGTGCTGATCTACCGGCGCAACCCTGCTCGGGACCTGGAGGGCCTTCCCCCCGCCCCCCTGAGCAGGACTGAGTGCCGGGCACGGAGCCCCTTGAAGTGAGCCTTGTGCGGAGTGGAGGAGTCTGGGGCTCCGGGGCCCCACGTGGCGGACTTGGGGGCTACGCTGGATAGTCACCGGAGCGGCGGCGATATCTGAATGCCCCCTGGGGAGCTGAGCAGAGCGAGCGCAGCCGGCGGAGCAGTAACGAGGTGACCGCGCACATTGAGCACTGTGCGCGCTGGGGCAAGTGCCGGATTCCATGCGCGTGCCTGCATGAGGTGCAGAGGGGCCTGGAGTGCCTTCCCCTCGCTCCCCTGCACAAGCTCAGAGTGCAGGGCCCGGAGGCCCCTTGAAGTACCCTCGGTGGGGGGGAAACAGCGTTTATAACGCTGTCAACACCACGCGGGTAGGTAACAACGCGGACGTTACATCGTCCGCGTTGTTACCACGCATGGCATTACATCGCAAGTTGTTTCTACGACTTGCGCTAGATGGCGCGCAACCCCAAGGAATGTGTTGGATTTTAAATCCAACACATTCCCTACTGTTGCGCTAACTGGAGTAGGAATAGTAATTTATACTATTCCCAAGTCCAGCGCGCCATCTAGTGCAAGTCGTAGAAACGACTTGCGATGTAAAGCCATGCGTGGTAACAACGCGGACGATGTAACATCCGCGTTGTAACCTACTGCGTGGTAATGTATGTCGTAGTAACGTCATACATTCCTCGGGGGAGTGAGGCAGTGAGAGGATGGGATCCCCGTGAGGCCCCGCGAGTAGAGCCTGGCAGCTGGATGGGGCGGACGTAGGAGAGGCTGCCGGAGCCCTGTGGGGAACACAGTTTATAGCAGGGTATGGAACAAAGTTTATGCCGGCACTGAAGCGACCAGCAGCGACAGCGGCCAGCAGAGACAGACTGTCGTTGTGAGGGCGGGAGGTGGAGAGGTTCCCCGCCCCCTCTGGGCTGCGGTGGAGTGCAATGAGCCCGGGTTTGGGCATTCAGATATGGGTTTCAAGCAGGAAACACCAGTACAGTGCCACGGCGAAGGTGACTGAGGCGGCGGACCTGAAGCCAGCGAGGACAAGGCCTACACGCCCTACAAGCCGGGAGGTCCTGGTGACCCCTAGGGAGAGAGGAGGCCTTAGTGAAGGCGCCTGAAGGGGCCTGAAATGCCTCTGCGATGGGAAAGCGGACCCTAGAGCTGCCACTGCTGGGGCCTCATTCATAGAGCAGCAGGGAGATCTCCCCGCTGCACACAGCCCAGGGAAGCGCCTTGGGAGAACGCGGACTCGCCAACCTGAGGACGAGGTATCTGCGCCCAGCTGAAGCGGCGCCGAGGTGGCGCATTGGGCCAAGGAGCAGCAAGATCCAGAGTCCCCAGGCAGGCCTAGAGAGGGGTGCAACCAGACCCGTATTGTGCATGTGGGTGCGCTGGAGAGGACGGTGAGACAGCAGCAGGAAGCTAACACGGAAACGGATGGGCCCACCCTGGGTCTGAGTAGAAGGAAGCATTGGACCGAAGAGCGCCTGCCGAAGCAGACAACCCCATGGACGGCGGGCATAGCCTGAAGTGTCCCATGAATATGCGCAGCGCCAGGAGCGCCATAGAGTGAGAAGACGCCATGGGGAAGCCCCTCAAAAAGAAAGGCAGGGAAGAGACCCTGACAGGTAAGCCCTCAGACGAGAAAGAGAGGGCCTCGACGCAGAAAGAGCACCCTGGAGACCCCACGCTGCAGGATATACTGCAGGCTATTACCACCTCCAGTGAACCACTGGAAGGTAAAATTGACTCATTGAGCCTGGACATGGGACTGCTTCGAGAAGACCACAAAAAGCTGGCGGACCGGGTCAAGGCAAACGAGGGGGAACTAGCCGAAGCATTGCCGGCTCTAACAATAATGAAGCAACGAATGACTGCGCTGGAAACTAAAGTGCGAGTACTGGAGGGCAGGGCCGAGGACGCCGAAAACAGGTCATGCAGAAGCAACCTGAGAATCGTAGGCCTGCCTGAGAAAATTGAAGGCCGCAGCATGACAGACCACCTCGAAAAGTGGCTCAGAGAAGAAGTAGCGCCGAACGGCTTATCGAATTTCTTTGCCCTAGAAAGGGCACACCGCGTCCCTGCAAGCCGCCTCCGCCGGGAGGACCTCCGCGGGTGGTGATAGTGAAACTCCTTAACTACAAGGACAGAGATCATATCCTTACCCAGGCGCGCCTCAGAGGAGACATACAAGTAAATAACGCCATGGTGCGCATCTTCCCAGACTTCTCCCGAGAAGTGCAAAGGCACAGGGGATCCTACCGAGACGTGAAGCAGAGGCTGCGGCAACTGAACTACAAATACGTGACGCAGTACCCGGACACGCTGCGAGTCACCTCGGATAGGGGTACGAAGTTCTTCAGAACCCCCCAGGAGGAATCGGACTGGCTGGACCGGCACGGAGGGGCAGAGCTGCCAAGGGACCCTGAAAAGAGAAGGCGACGAGAAAACCACTCCAGGAACCGGCGGCCCGGGACAGAGACTCTGGCACCTACGCAGGAAGAGGCGCAGCTTGAACGGCAGAGCGCGATGCAAGTTGTAGCGCTGATCAGCGGCAAGGCGAGGAGCCAGGTCCCACCTGAGGGCAGTGAGACTGCAGCAGAATCCGGCTCAGAGAATGGGTCCAGCGACTCTGAGGCGCAGAGTGTGATACTCCCGGACGTCACCCCGCAGACGGCGGATGACATTGTTTAGTGGATAAGAGCGGTGGACTGCGATGAACAGATCTGGACTGCTACGGGGCACTTCTGCCTCTGCAATAAGGTACGGGGGTTGATATGGGGGGAATGCTGCTGGGAGGACCTCTGACATTACAGAGGGAGATGGCGGCCGCAGAGACTGGGAGAGCACCGGCGAGTGGCCTTCCCCTGGGACTGACTGATCGAACTGCAAGCAGTCACTTGTAGACGTTTCAAACTAGTTTGGATGGGGTTTTTTTTCCCTGCTTGTCCTGGGGAGTGGGAGTTGGGGAAAATGTTTAATGTTGAACAGGGGGGGCACCTTGAGTTGCAGCGTACAAGGCACCACATGGGTTCGAGTGGGGGGGGCGCGCAGGGGGCACCGCACTGCCAGAGAGGCGAACGGGACACAGTAATACCCGATGATGGCTGACAAACAGCAATACAAGTGTATGACCTGGAATATTAGGTCCTCTCGTACATTAGGAGGAGGGGAGCCCAGATAGCTCTTCTGCAAAAAACACACCTAACGCAGAAGGAAGGACAGGCACAACAAAGACAGTGGAGGGGGCAGCTCTTTTACACCACTTACTCGGCCTATGCGCGGGGGGCACTAATATGGGTTCAGGCGGGAGTCCCATTCCAACTGCTGAGCTCCATGGTAGATCCGGAGGGTCGATATGTAGCCATAAAGGGGCGACTAGAGGGTCGAGAGATTAGTATAATCAGTGTATACGCCCCTAATGTAGAGCAACCGGCCTTTTTCGCGACGTTGAGTCACAAACTATCACAATATTTTGCAGGTACTGTTATAGTGGGAGGCGACTTTAACAGCGTAGATGACACACTTTGGACAGATCCCACCCCCCAGTACGAAACTCTCAAGCGGCGCGCGCCTCTCATGCATTCACTACATGGAGACAGAGCTGGGGCCTGATAGATGCGTGGAGAACCCTATACCCACAGGGAAGGGACTACTCCTACTTCTCAGCGGTCCATGAGGTGCATGCGCGACTAGATGCCTTCTTGTGCTCAGTAGATGCTCAGCGTCCTGTCACTGCTGCGGAATACCTTGCGCGAACCATCTCGGATCATAATCCGCTAGTCCTGTCCCTGAAGTGGGCACACCCGGCAACAGCGATTCCTACGTGGAGACTTCGCCCGGACACCCTGGAAGACCAGGTCTTTCGGGAAGAGATTAAGGGCGAAATAGCGCACTATTTCTAAATTAATGCGGGAACGACCGCATCGCTGAACACAGAGTGGGACGCTTTCAAAGTGGTCCTGAGGGGCCAATGCATTACACGTGCCACGGGTGTCAGGCGCGTCATCATGAGAGAAGTGGAGGGGGCAGAGACAGCTCTCAGAGAGGTAGAATGCAGAAGGCCAGGGCACCAGGAGCTTCAACAGGCACTCTTAGACGCCAAGGAGGAAGTGGCGAAGCAGACGGAGAAGCTTAGAAGCTTCGACTACAAGAAATACTTGGAGCGTACGCATGCTGAGAGGGACAAGTCAGGGTCGCTTTTGGCATGGCTGACGAACCCGGTGAATAGGGTCCCCCCCATGGTGGAGACAGAGGATGAGTGGGGGGTTAGACACTTCGCACAAGAAAAGATCAATGAGGTCTTTGCCCGCTATTATGCCAAACTCTACAGGAAGACGCGTGAAGGCGAGCCTACGGACATGAGGGAATACCTGGCCGACTTACAGCTGACAAGCCTGAGCCCGGAAGCGGCGGAAGAACTGGGAGCAGACGTCACCCAGCGGGAGGTGCAGGTTGCCATTAAGGGCATGGCGCGAAACAAGACCCCGGGCACAGACGGCCTACAGGCCGAATTCTATGCAATATACGCGGAGGAGCTGGCCCCCCGTCTGGTTACAATGTACCAAGAGGCCCGAGAACTCGGAGAATTGCCCGAAAGTGCCAGGGAGGCCCTTATTGTCCCAGTACCCAAGCCAGGGAAGGAACCACACGACTACACGGCTTACAGGCCACTATCCATGTTAAACATGGATTATAAAATCCTGAGTAAAATTCTTGCGACGCGCTTACTCCCTCACATGTCCAACCTGGTCCACGCAGACCAGGCGGGGTTTATCCCGGGGCGGAATACGGCCATAAATATCAGACGACTCCTGGCTGTGATGGATTCCAAGGGATACGACAAGCGAGAGGCGGCAGTGTTCACAGTGGACATAGAGAAGGCATTTGACAGCCTGGAGTGGTCGTACCTGTATGAAGTCCTGGCCAAGATGGGTCTGGGGTGAGGGATTTCTGGCATGGGTGCAGCTGCTATACGCATTCCTTACGGCAGGAGTGCGCACTGGGAGGACTATCTCGCCTAGACAGAGGGTGGAGCGAGGTACGAGGCAAAGGTGTCCCCTCTCCCCGCTCCTGTTTGCACTGGCTATGGAATCGCTGGCGAGCAGAGCCAGGAGCGGGCAGGACTATGAGGGCCTGGAGACAGGAGCGGGGCACCACTTCATAGCATTGTATGCGGACTACCGCTTGCTATTCTTGTACAACACGATGGGCGAACTGCGCGGAGGGCGTGACATGCTGGCCCGATTTAGCACCGTGTCTGGCCTTAAAGTCAATTGGCAAAAATCCAGCTTATACCCAATGGTGCCGGATACACCCCCCCCCGCCGCTTGATCTAGAACACTTGAGGTGGGAGCCTAGCTGCCTACAGTACCTAGGAGCTAAAATATATCACGGAGCGACGGAATTACTGGAAGGTAATGTGGGTAAGGCGAAAATAGCGATGGACTTTTGGGGAACGCTGCCGCTGTCAGTAGCTGGAAGGGTAGCCGTCTTGAAAATGGTAACGCTGCCGCGCCTACTATACTACTTCGGGACTCTCCCGGTGTGGATCCCGCGAGCGATGTTCAAAGAGCTTGACTCAATGGTCACGTCATTCCTTTGGGGTGCAGGACGAAGGAGAGTGGCGTTAGCCTCACTGGGACGCCCCACAGCGGAGGGCGGGCTAGCGGTGCCTGATTTCGAGAGTTACTACTTAGCTGCGCAACTATATTGGCTGATCCAATGGTTGGCAGCGGATCGTAACCCGGAAAGGGAACAATGCCCAACTGCACCAGACACTGCAACTCTGGCGAAAATCCTGCTGCGAGAGCGTCGGAATACATCCGAAGACACAACCGAAACTAGGGTGCTGGTGCGCTGCTGGGCTAGATCCTTGAGGAAAGTGGGCGCTGCGACTCCCTATTCCCCTGACATACCTATCACAATGCTACGCTATCTTGTCAGCAGGAAAAATTAAGACGGTGTCCTGCCTCTATAAGGCAATACGGGGGGATATGCAAAAGCCGTTAGAGCGCTTGCGATTACAATGGGAAGAAGACTTGGGTAAACAGATACCAGAGGGAGAGTGGGATAAAATCCTAGAACGCACCCCGAAAGCGTCTAGAAATGCGAGATTTAAATTAATTAACTATTATGTGACATAGAGCGTATGTAACGCCGTCCCGCATTAGGAGACATTTTGGTGCGGAAACGGCAGTTTGCCCGAGATGCGGGAAAAGAGAGGCGCACATACTCCATATGTTTTGGAACTGCCCCATATTGCAAGCCTTTTGGGAGGAGATACGACAGGTGGTAGGCGACCTTATTGACAAAGAGCTTCCTCAGGCCCCAGAGCACTTCCTTTTAGGGTGGTTCCCCCATACGGCCAAAAATAAAGTGACAGGAAAGTTTCAGGACCTTGCCTATGTCCTGGCCAAGAGGGAGATAGCCAGGAATTGAAAAGCGTCGGGAGGGCTGCGGATTATCACATGGAAAAAAGAGCTTGAGAGGTGGGCAGGAGCAGAAGGCAGATTGTTACTCAGAGAGGCCAGCCGGGGAATAGGCAAAATGGAGAGGGCTAGAGCATGGGAAAGCCTAGTGTGTGAGTTGATGACGAATGAGCAGGACAACAATAGTGGAGAGAGCACTCCGAGAGTGGCAGAGCCAGAACAAGAGGATAGACAGGAGGGACATCCAGCCTAACGACATCAGAAGGTATAGCACTATAACGCATGGAATCTGAGAGCCTGGCACAGGAGAACCCAGCAGCACGTAGAAACACTCACCTGGTTACCGAAACGCAACTCAAGGGGGGAGGGGGGGGGGGGGGTTAGTTTTGTTTCAAAGGGAATGTTGAAGACAATGCACCAGAGAATGTAAATGGCATGTCATATACACTGGGCGCTAGATACGAGCCTCCGAATGAACATGTATGTTGGTATTGTTTAAAAGCCAATAAAATATGGTTAAAAAAAAAAATCAAGTGTAAATTCAAGCACTGCTCTACTGTACCTAGCCCAGGACGAAAACCATACTGGCAAGGGGATCTACAGTTGATTAAAAATAACCCTCCCCATGATCTTAACAGAACTATCAACAAGGGAGATCGGTGTAGGAGAGTAGGATCTGCCTCTTATGTTGCCCCCACTTTTTTTCTGATGTTTACACTGGTTTCTGGCTATAGTCTGGCTGGGCCCCTGCTAATCAGGGCCCCAGCCTCTCTGTTCTCTCTAAACGATTTGGAGTGCACTCTAGGTGCACTAGTGATTGGATACTGTGGTACCTTATGAGTCCCTATTATATGGTACCTTAGGTACCAAGGGCATAGGTACTTCACAGGCCTACCAGGGGCTGAAGCATGTATTATGCCACCCCTGGGAAGCAGACTAAATCTGACACCACAGGCCTGCTACAGCAGCCTGAGTGAGGAAGTGCTAGCACCCCTCACTGAGATATAGGCTACCTATATCTCTCCTACACACACATATAACCCTATCAGTCACCCCTAAGGCAGGCCCTATCAATCCTGAGGGCAGGGTGCTTGGCTTCTATGTGAGGGTGTGCCTCTGCCTGAGCAGGGCCCTCTGCAGCTCTCAGAGTCCATTCTCTGGTGCTGTTTGTGGATGCGGTTAAACCATATACTTTTAAGGGCATTATATCCTCGCGGTAAAATGCTAACTTTGGAATGGCTGCATCGAAACATGTCGTGTTTGGTGTCAAACACCTTGGAATACTACCCCCCGCCAGTCCTGGCGGCGGGAGTAGCATTCCACCCTTCTAGAGGGATAGACATGTACCTACTGTGGAAACGCGGTAGAATCCGACAGAGCCCTGGCATCACAAAATGGATGCCACCAGTCACAGACACTGGGCTGCCCTCCTGCTGATGACCAACACTCGCAGTGGAGGGAGCCCAACAATAGATATCCTGTCCCAAGGGGGTGTGACCACCTCCCAGACAGGGTTTAGTTGATTGGGGCTGGGTGGGTGCACTCTTAGAGTGCTTTGAAGTCCTGCACTGGGGGAGCAGAAGGCTCCTCTGTGCATATGCCAGTTCAAACCGGCTCAGGGGCTACCTGTCCCTGCTCTGGCGCGAAACTGGACAAAGGGAAGTGGGTGTAGCCACCCACTCCCCTGACCCTCCCATAGGTAGGGTCATAGAGCTAGTCCCTCCCCTCCTTTTAGTATAAGAGGGGGAACCTGTGCATTGCACCCTAGATTTTCCCTGGACGACGCTCTACAAGAAGAATCCCGGACCTTCGACGTTCCACTACCTTTGGAAGACTGAAGAATCTCCCTTGGAGTCAAGGAGTGACTCCCCTGCTTGGCAGGCACCAAAAACTACAAACGACGGTCGCAAACTACGCCGCTCCCGCCGGAGTCCGAAGTCCCTGCAGCCCAAGAAGTGGATTTCCTGACTTCTCAAAGGCCATCGTGAGTCCCCAGCGAAGCTGAGGCCAGTGGACCCCAAGAGTAACGAGGAACCGTGACCCCTGGGTACCGTGCACTATTGTCGAGTGCAACCCCTCACAACGTTCCACGAACTTGTGCTTTGGACCACGTGTGGTCCCCGCCTCCAGCAGGAATCCCTCCTAAGATCAGCAGCCTACCACGTCCCGAGTGACCGTGGGCCCCTGTGAGAGAATCCTCCCGAGGCATCTTCGCGATCCCTTGCCAGCCGGCTTGTGGGTCCCCAGAAGACTTTCCAAAGAAACCAAAGGGCTCCCCTGGTTGCTCCAGGCCTGCCCTGACTTACCCTCGCTGGGTGAGTTCCCCAGATCTTGCTGGTCTGCGCCATTGCCTCTTCACACTTTCCTCGAGACTTGCTGTTACCAAGGCTTGTTGGCTCCGATCGAGTTGCCGACACCGCAGTAAGCCGCAGACATCGTGGGACACGCCGAATCCAGCTCCTGGTCGTCGTCGACGCCTCCTGGACCTCGTGGCTGAAGAGTCAAGGCAACCTTGAACGACCTGAACCCTGCGACGACGGTGGGCATTCATCTTCCTTGCCCCGAGTCACTGCTAAGTGACTTTGAACACTGTCCCCTCTGCTTTCAGGTCAACCTTCCACCGAATCCAGGCTTGGATTCCACCGGACACTTCTTCGGACTTCACAAGCAGCAAGTTCTCTTTGTTCGCCATTGAAAACGACGCCGCGACCCGACACCAAAGGACACCTGTGCACCCGGCTTCCCTGGGTGAGGTAACTCCAGCACTCCGGTGCTCCTGTGGGTGTGGGCCCTCGAACTACTTACCCTGTAAGTGACTTGCTTGTAGGTTCACCAGAAGTATCCTAAAACTCTTACTTTCCCCGTGCGATTCTCGCACTGACTCGTACCTGGTTCGCGTCTGTGTTAGACACACCGCGTCCGACTCCCTTGCAAAATCCTATCTGTAGACCGTATCCTTCGACTCGTACTGAGTCCGATCGGTGTGTTCGCCTCGAACACGCAAGGGACCTTGAACATTGATATCACGATCGCGTCTGAGCGCATAGACTCGTACAGGATTCGCATCGGTGCCAGGTAACCGCGTCCGTCCCCTGTGGGTCTCCTACAACTACCTGGAGTGGTTCTTGGGGGTCCCTCGATTCTAGATGCCCTAGACCTAGGTCTAGCAAACTAAGATTGTAATATTCAATTGTGCTAAACTTATCCTGATAATATTTGACTTGTACATATGTTCCTATCCTCTAATCTCATAAAGAGATTAGTAGAGAGTGTTTATTAATAAATACATATATATTTGATATATATACCTGTGTGGTGTCTTTTCATTTGGTGATTCAAGAGATTGTGTGGTAAAACAAGCTGCTTTACATTCCTTCAAGACTTAGCCTGAAGGCTGCTCTCCACAGCTACCACTAGGATAGCTTTCTATAAAGGTTGTCTTAAACCTATCTACCATAAGAGTCGAATTGTTCTGGTGCAAGGTGTCCACTTTAATTAGTGAACAGCATATACCAGGCCAACTTCTCACAATCGGTCTAGAACATTTAGGTGACCCTCTATCTCCCTTCTTGAAAATCGGCATGATCGTAGCGAGGGTCCAGAACTCTGGAATCCTGCTACAGAAGGAGTTTTAAAATAAATTTGTGAGTAAGGGATCCCATAGATCCAGATTACATTTAAGGAGATCCATGGGGATCCTGTCAGGGCCCGGAGCTCAACCACATGCACTGAATCCAACTGCATCCTCTACTTCTTGCAGAGTAACTTGGAGAGGATGGGGTGGACAAAATACTGTTGTAGTATACCTTCACATTCCTTATCTTTCTCCAATTGATATATATGGATGAAGTGCTTAACCCATTCCTGGCCTGAGATATTACTAATCAAAACAGTCTTTTTAGAAGATGGTGACCATGGCAATGAGGGTCCCAGGTGCAGAGGATCTGCTCTGGGTCTTTTGGTAAGGCAATGAGGAAACAACACATTGGTGGGTGACGCAGCAGAGGCATTGGTGTGAAACGTTATTGTGCATGAGAAATAAGCAGTTCAATCATTGCTGCACTAGCAAAGGGACAAGATGGTGGCATGTCAGGATATAATGGGAGCTGACACTGCATTCGTAATTGAGTTGCTAAGAGTGGCTGGCCCATGGCTGCCTAAGAAATGTGGGATTCCCCGGCACCACGGCTGCAAGGCAGTCATAAAAGGGCAGCATCTGCGGGGTGCTTGCTGCTTTGGTGCCATGGAGTGCCTTCCCCTAAGTTGGGGAGGAGTGCAGGGACACCCACACGGCCTGGCTAGTGGACCTGCCAAATATTAATAGATATAGGGTGCAGACCAGGCAACCCTGAGCTTGGCCATCAACCTTAATGGGAGAGACCCAGAGGCCACCAATTATAGTGAGGGTGTAAAAGAGAGAGCCACTAAAGTGTGTCTTAAGAAAAAAATGTTGGTGCAGAGGAAGAAAAGAAAATGTAACACACTAGTATTACTGTTTCTGCATCATAGGCATCTTCATTGAAGTCATAAACACTGCGCCGCATTGCACAGTCCCTGGAACAACTTCTTGGATAGTTTACTTTCATTGAAACAGCAGTAAGCAGAGTATGTGTCCATTGATGCACTAATGGAAACATGTAATGGAAGCCAAAGGCTTATTTTTTCCCTAAATATGCATATGAAGTGGTCATATAGGTTACCAAGGGGCTGTATTGAAGCATCTAAAATGCACGATCTATCTATCTAGTGTACATGAGGGTAAGAAAGTGGCTTACATTGCAGGTAACGAAAAAGGAGCCTTTCTTTATAAGAGCCTGGAAGACACCCATTCCCACAATGCCTAGTACTGCTAGTTGCTTTCCAGGGCCAGGTATTTTGTTTTTTGGATAGAGTGTAGAATGATTGTAGAATATCTGACTGACTATATAGTTCAACAGCTGAGGAGGTGGGTGGGTCATTTAGGACTTCAATGAAGATTCCTACGATGCAGAAAAAGGACTACACATACGTAACCTTTTACTCTGCATCAGATAATTTATTGATAGTCACAAATGTTAGAATAGAGTAGCAAGCTAATATATAATGTATATAGCTGCTGTTAGGCAGGAAGGAACTATTAAATACGTGTAGACAAAAAGAGTTATCATTGGGGGATCACTTGAAAAGATTCCTAAATGTTTCCTGGCCTACTATAGCTTCTGCCTGAGTATTTGAGTCTAGGCAGTAGTGTTTAGGGAATGTGTGAACAGATCTCTAGATAGCAGCTCTACAGATTTCAATGATGGGGACATGCCTAATCCAACTCGTAGTAGTTGCTTTTCCTCTAGTGGAATGGTACTGGGGTGTACCAGGTAAGCACATATTTTTTTGTTGATCACAAAATGCTATATGTGGTGCTATTCATCTTGCAATGAATTGTTTGCAAGTAGCTAAAGCTCTTCTGATATTCTCATAGATAAGACAACTTTTTTTTGATGTTCTTAGTTCTGTCTAAGTAAAATCTTAAGACTCTCGAAACATCTAGTGAATGCAGTGTTCTCCCTGCTGGTGTGGGTGGGTTAGGAAAAATCACTGGGAGAGTAATGGTTTGATTGATGTAAAAATCAGATACTTCCTTCAGTATGAAAGAGGGGTGATTTCTTAAAACAACTCTACTAGAGTGAAAAATAGTAAAAGCTCTTCTGTTGATAAAGTCTGTAGTTCACTAATGCTTCTTGCAGATGTATATGCAATCAGGATAATAGTCTTCGAGGAAAGATGCTGCAATGTAGCTCTATGAATGGGTTTGAATGGGGGACCCATTAATCTAGACAGTACTAGGTTGAGATCCCAAGGTGGAGATGGTCCCCTTATTGTTGCGTAGACTTTTTGAGTCCTTCCAAAAAATCTTTAACAACTGTTGTGTAGTTCCGACTAATCCGTAGGATCTGCACGTTTGTTTGGACAACATAAGCTTTGGGTGAGGTGCCTAGACTGCTTCTGGGCACCCCGCATGATATGTTGGCCTACAGACCAGCTAGCTCACAGTGCCACCATAAGCCCCCCTAACCTTACCAGGGAGCGAATGGTTTCTGGCAACCACTGACCATGACAACCCTGACCCCTCAGGATTCGTGCAAACAGATCCGAACCTTTTGATCAGTCACTCGTGCTTACGTGTGCTCAGAGAAATATAGAGAACACACAGTGGGACATTTTCAATAGATTTATTGAACCAACGTTATTCTTGTATAGAATACCTTTGCTGCGTTAATCAGTAGACAGAAGCAGATGAAAGTGATTACAAACACCAAATGAGTAAACAGTAGGTACAGCTCTACCATGGTGCTAAAACAGTGTGTATGCAGGCATATAAACAAGGCAGTAATCAGGTGTACTCCTATATGCAAACCCTACTCTACCTGGAGGTTATGTAGGTGTAGAGCCAAGAATCTCCCCCCTAGGGATGATCCAACACCATTACCTGGCGGGAGAGAATTAAGGACCCAATCTTAGTCACAAACTGGACATGCCTCATGGAGATGTCAGACCGCTGCGTGGTGAAGTCTCAGCTTGCAGGGACCCTCGGTGTCAGCTGAAGTTCCTCCTCTGATAATCTATCGGGTTGCACCAATATTTATAATAAAAAGCAGCCTGGCGATGTACGTTGTAGATTAGCAATGTTTTGGATATGTAGATAGCCCTGTTGCCCCGTGGATGAAGATAGAACAACATTTGCACATAGTGCGTAAAGAGGCCTTGTACATGATGTTCGAGGCATCATGATAATGTTGTGTGAAGCTAGATGTATAAACAAAGTTGTTTCAGAGAAACTAATCCAATCGTGCATGCAATTATGCGCACAAGTTCATGGCAGAAATGTTATTGTGAAAAAGAGAACAATGTAAGAAATGAGCAGCTTCGTTACATGGGCCTAACCTGGGAACATAACGCCCACTCCTCATACTAAGGGTCGATATATTTAAAGCTATCTAAAAAGCCAACAGGCTATAACAAAACAATATTTAAAAAGACTGAAAAATCACTATTAAAATCATCTAAAAGCAATCTTCCCTTAAAAATATAAAAAATAAAAAACCTAAAAGTCATTATACTATTTGAAATTCAAAGCACTCAGAAAGCCATGGTGCCAAGAAAAAGCAAAAAACTGTTTTGATTAATTTTTGTTTAAAAAAACAGGCCAAATTGTTCCCACACGGAAAAAGCCAATTGTTTATGTGTTCCGAGTGGCAGCAACATTGCTGTTGTCCACAATCGCAGACGACGGTCCCAGAGGTGCACCTCAAAGCAGGTTTATGGAGCAAAGGTGATTCCATACAATTCCCACAGCAGCCGCTGCATCCTGTAAGCGTATTGCTGAGCCGGTGTCCGTTTCACTAGGAGCCAAAGCATCCCAGGGTGGATCGAAGAATGCATTTGTCAGCAATTGAATACGCTGGGGACAACAATGCCCATAGGCTTTAAGGGGTCCATCAGTACTTCAATGTCCAGTGGCGCAACCAATTGTGATCCTAGGCATACATCCAATACGCATTCGTGGATGCTAAGCAGGCAGTGGAAATCAGGTTGTACGCAGTGAAGCCCAAAAGGCCTGAAGGACAAGAACCAGTGCTCATTTAGTTCTCGAAACCGAGATGTGCCAAAGCAGTGTACCATGCGCTCACGGCACCGTAGCACAAGCAGTGCTGTCTCCATTCTGGGTTGAACTGGACGTCCATTGCAGAGCAGAATATTTAAATCAGAATTTCCGAAACAAGTAGCAGAATAAGCGGGAGACTGACAAAAACTCTTCCCAACACGGAGTGTATGAAAGATGGTATAACTCCAAAAATCGTCTGAAAGGTGCTAACCAGTCCACAAAAAAAAGATTAAAAAGTGCACTTTTCCCTTCTTATCAGATTATTAAAGATAAGGTGGACCAGCTCCCAAAATGCAGTGGGAAGTTAGTGTGGAGTAGTGTCTGTATCTCAGACAAGGACCTTGAAACCTGGAGATTAAACATCTCTCTGGCTGAAGTTAAGGCCACATACATTTGAAAAAGCATGGCTTTCAGTTTGCTCAGAGAATCAAAGCATATGCTGGAAACATTTATCGAAGTCCACAGCGTTGCCTCCCTAACTGTGCGGGCAGGTGGAAAAAGTACTTGTATGCAACAAGTGACTATGGATTTAATCGTCACCAGATAAGCGATGCCCAGTTTCATTCCACAGCAACCTTGATCATTCAGCATGAAATAGCTCCCATTCGAGAGCAGCTTGAAAACTGGATGAATCACGACAACCGGGGAACCCTTCAGATAACAGGACAAGTTCGCCACTGAAGCACTGCATGCCCATTGAAGAAAAATGTCCTTGCAAACTAGAGACCCACTTAAAGCATCCTCACAGTCGGAACCACTAAGGAAAACTTTGGGTCTCATTCCTGCATCTAAACCTGAATGGTAACTCCCAGTATCCATGCACATAACTTTCCCCTAGCGCTTCGTATCTGCCTACCTGCTGGTATTGGAGACAATATTGGAATTGGAAAGTCGTGACCGGTAGGGTGAAGTAACCATGGATTATCCAGTCAGTGGATGGTGTCTCAGCCATGGTGAAAGGTAATTGGTCTAATTTTTCAATGTGCAACATGGTATATTTGGCATCTCTGCATGCCATTACTATCTGTCTTTCCGTTAGCTCGTATGCCAAAAACAGACATGTACTGTTGATGTAATGTCATGGCACGTGGCCAGAATGCAGTGTTTGCAACGTCCAGCTCAGTGTTACAATGGACCGTAATTGTGACGGTCCATGATGTAAAACTGACATGTCTTGCTGTATAATGTCAATTACAGAAGACACTATGCTGCCCAGTGAATAAATTCTGGATTACAATGTGGTCATACCGTTGTTAAACACAGTCAAAGCCTTTTTCTAAATTAACCCTATCGATCTTGCGCAATCTCTCAGCAGCTTCCTACTGGGAAGGAAATTTTCCACAGCTCATTGTTTATTCCATACAAGAAGCACTTTTGATGTGGGTTCCGGGGGCCTAATAGAAAATCTCTGAGATCCATGTCATCAGAAAGAAGGGACAATTGTTGTTTCACCTGAGAGAGTGTTGAGGTTTTTAGCCAATCAAGGCACAACCTCCAACACTATATGATGTCACCACCCAAAAGTGTTCTGTTTGTACATATTGCTGATCAGGCCTATTGATTCTAAACCATTCTGTGTTACCCAGGAATCTAGATCGACACCTGTTGAGTCCATAGGTCAAACTAACCACCCCTTCCAATAGGGATATGATGAATTAAAAGAACCATTACATGTGTTAGATGCTGTCAGATCTCAAAGCGTAATAACACGGGAATATGAGGCGTGTTCAAATCCTTCATCTTGGCTATTACAAGACAAGGAAGTTTGTTGCACTGTTTTATTCAGGAAAATCATTTGATGTGGTATGAGGCATGCTCTAAATAAGGCCTCAGTTCCCTAAACCTGACAATCTTTTGTCCCCCAGACAGATTTTGTGTCTATGATATCTTTCCAAAAGTCGAAACCCTGTACAGACAGTTGGGAAATAAAGTAAGGAGAGTACATAAGATTTGTGTTTGTTAGCATATTTTTCTTTGCTGGCACAGGTGCAAGCCTATAATAATAAGAGGCTGGGTCTGATGTCTCAAAACCAGAAAAATAAGCATACTTGTGTGAAAATGTTTTTGAACTACCTTTTGGAGGTGTTGGGCAGTATTCCCATTGAGTGTAATTGTAAACAGCATGTGGGATACTAGCTTGGTGTAAAACATGGTGACCATAATGTTGATAACAGAACATGTCGCCAAAATTAGATGTACCATCATACAATTCATCATTTGAAAATGAAGCGGATTGCTCTAGATCTGCAGGCAAATTATGCACAGTTTCAATGTCCCAATCATCAGAGAAAGTACTAGAGGTGATGATATCATTTAGAGAAATTTTAAACAAATATGGAATTTGTAAAAGTTCAGTAGGTCAATACACATCGTACGATACCCTATCCCATACTATTCCTTCCGGAACTGGAACTGCTGTAATGTTCACCGGGGACAGGTGTTGTAATATCTTGCATTCCCTTTCCCCTTTCCCTCTTCCCATTCCCTTCACCTTTTCACCCCCGCCTTTCTGTCCCCATTGGTACTTACCATTGTTAGAATCTTGAGGTGAAGCTCACCTTAGAATGTTCTGTGTAGCTTCATTCTATAGTTGGTGCATGAGGATCTCAACGAATAAACTTGTTCTCTTCACCTTGGAGTCTTCTTTCTTAACAGGCCCCTTTGTTCACGGTGCGATGATGCATGTGGTTTCAGAACCAAGTTCATAAGTTGTACTGCAGAGCGTCCTGGGAGATAGTGTCTGTTCTGGAGTAGGAAAAAGACAGTTACCAAACCAATCCAGAGGACCAGGAATAGTAATCCAATTGTAATCCAAAGATGTATCCATGGAGCAACAAAGTATGTATTTTTTAGCCAAAGATAGAGTATACATTCGTAGCCTGAAAGGGAGAGGCGGTGGTGGCAGCTCAGGTTCACTTGAATCTGATGAGAAGTCGTCATAATGCACGAAGTAGCCAGACCCCGTCCAGTCTATTTTTGGCAGCTCAGATCGTTTTGTAGGACTGGGAGATGATTCGATCTGTGGCATGTTCACATAGACATCGTCAATTTTTTGAATTGAGATTTCTGTACTTGTTGACTGTACAGTTGTAGTTGTTTCAACAGGAAGAAAATAACTTCATTGTTGTTTACAGATTCTCTTTGCAGAGGGGAATCTTCGGTGGTTTTTAAGTGGTTTTTAAAGCTTCCATCTGAACTTACTTGAATGGTAGCGAGAGGAGTGTGGTGGCTACCCAGGAGCCCACGTGGCCTACTGTTGAGAATTGGCCACATACTGTGGTTTGATCGGATCTATTGAGACAAACCTTTTGTCTCTGCAACCGGCATGGGGTAGAAGAAGTACAGTTCTAGTATCTTCGACAGCCAAGACAGGTACAGGCGCTCTGTAAGATGGCCCAAACTCTTTCTTGTACACAATTGTCTCTCTGACTAAGTCCCCAATCTTCGGGACCCAGGCTGGTCTTGCAGGAACAACCTTCACTTCTCCAGTGGTGGTGCGTTTTACTTGGACATTGCTTTGTGTGCCCCGGAATTCACTGAGTTCCTGTAAAACAGCCAAACGTTCATTGATGTCAAATGGCGTTTCCGCCGCCACTGTGCTGACATTATCGAGGTCTGGTACCCACATTCTCACACAGAACAGCAGTTCGCAAGGAGTACGAGTCCCTAGGGATTTTCTTGGCATGTTATTCTGTTCCCTTTGGACCCCATATAGGTGACTGATCCAACTGCCACCAGAGCCTAATACTCTTGCTGTTAAGGACTGCTTTCAGTCACGGTTTTTCCTCTCAACTACCAAATTTCCCTCAGGATGGTAGGGGAGGAGTACTGCAAGGCCACACCCAAACTTCCCATGGCTTCTTTGTAAGCCCAGAGCTAAACGCCGGGATCTGGTTGGAATGTAGTGTGGCAATTGAGTATGCCCCGATGAAGTCTCTCAGATCCTTTATAACAGTTCGAGCATCAGCCGAGCGCTGCAGCCAAACCACAGGAATCTGGAGCATGAATCCACTGACACGAAGATGTATTTGTAAGCCCCATCTGAGTGTAAGGGGCCGCAGTGATCCAAATAAACAACCGCTAGAGGTTTGTCTGAAATCAATAGAGGTGTCTGTGGAGGACGTGCTATGGTGGAACCCTTCATATGCTGGCAGATGTCACATTTGAGGACAAAGTCCTTGGTCTGTTTTGTAAGACCAGGCCACCAACAGCGATGCTTTAGTAATAAAACTGCAGCAGTGACCCCTGTGTGTGCTGACACCAGACCCTCATGTGCAGCTAGTATTAAACCCAATCTACGATCAGCGTTTGGTATTACTCTATCCCCAACTCCTGTAATCTGAGCATACGGAATATTTTGTGCATCTAATTTGAGTGGAAAACCTTTCAGCAGGTGGATGTCATTGCGAGAAGTATTGACAGCCACCATGATGTCTGTCTATTCTCGTACTTGAACGAGTGATTGCAGCAACTGCAGCAGTGCAGACTGTTGACTTAGCGTACTCATCTGCCATGGAATTCCCTTCAACATGAATGCCAACACGTTGATGACTCAAGACTCACGCGCAAGACGTACACCGTAGGAGTTTTTTCATAGAAGGATGGCGAGGAGCAGGAAGGAGAGCGGCCAGGCAGAGGAGGAGGCAGCCACGCAGGTAAGTGCCTTCTTTTTTAATTTTTCATTAATTTGGGAGGGTGCGGAGTGTTTTTCAAACTCCATGGAACTCCGCGTAGAGGCACTACGCCAGCTCCACCCGCCCTTAGTTGGTATACCAATTTATAGGAATGGGAAGAGAGTTGAACTGGTGGGGTACCAGAAACGAGAAGGACCGCATTTGGGTGAGGTGCATTGTAACTTGGGAACAGAAAAAAGGATGAGTTTCACAGAACGCCCCATTCATGTTCAGAAATTCTGAGAGGTAAGCAGAGGTTCTGAGGTGTATTTTTGTAAACATTCACAAAGTTGGCGATGATTTTTTTTTTTATTAACAGTGGGTGGAAAATACTGGGGGACATATTTACTAATCTTTCAAGCAGGGCAGCAAGCAACGGCTCTGGAGTGATGGCTAGAGTATGCCAAAAGTGTATTACGTTCATTAGGCTTGCGATAAAGGGTCGTGTATAACTCACCCTCATCATTTAACAGAGATTTCATCTGTACTAAATTGGAAGGTATATTTTCGTAGACCTGACTTATCCATAACTATTCCTTTTTTTTTTCTTCTTTACCTCTACAGGTGTTAACTATTTATAATTTCCGTTTATGATTTATGTAATCAGGGCTATATTTCTGTTGTTCTGATGATGATCCTGTATGATAAATGGATCGAAAAGTCGTCAAGCTAAAAACACTCTGGGGCATATTCTCAAGAACGTGCGATAAACATTGCCAAAATATGTTAACGCAAGTTCACATATCGCCGTCCATCGCGGGAAAATAACCCTGTGTTAACGTGGCATTCCCAACACGGCGGTAACATGCGATAGTGTCTTGATAACGCGGAAAATGACCGCGATGAACTCACCGGGACGGCGATAAAAATCCAAAGCTGAACGTGAAAAAGTTGCGATGGGCCCCAATCGCGATAAGACAATCAGCGAAAAGCAGCGCCAGGCCTGCAAATCACACACGTCAGGCAGGAAAAATCACCATAAAAGCAGAAAAAAAAAAAAACTAAAACCGAACCACAGCGAAGCACAATGGAGGCAGCCGGAGCAGGTACAGAGGACGGCCAGAACCCCACAAGCCCCACGGAGGTCCAGCCTGGGACCCCGGGGACAGGGAAGGGCAAGGACAAGAAGAAGAGGAAGACGAAGTTCAGTGAGCAGGAAAACAGGATCCTGATCACGGAGGTGGTAGATCAACAACTGTTCGTCACCTTCACTGTGTCCTTGGCAACCAAAAATGCAACATGGCAGTCCATCCTGGACAAGGTGAATGCAGTCGGAGTGCTGAGGAGGACAATGGAAGAGGTCAAGAGGCGCTGGAATGATGTCAAGCGCAAAACCAAGCAGAAACCCGCCAACAACCAGAAGGCAGCAATGCAGACTGGAGGTGGGAGTCCTGCGCCACAGGAGGAGCTGGATGACATGGAGGAAATGGTGTCCACAGTCATCAGTGGGGAGACTGTGGCAGGAGTTGGGGGACCGGACACTGCTCAACATGACCGGACACAACAGCAACAGGGTGAGTAACGACCAGGGACTGGGGGGACCGGGGGAGATGGGCACAATAGCACACATGCACATTCAAGAATAGCACACTGCACACCCACAATGACTCTGGGTCATGCCCCTGATCTCCTTGGCATACTGCGGCACACATAGAAACAGCAAGTGGGCCCCCGTCCACAAGAGGACGGGGGCCCTCCCCACACATCACTAATCTCACAACAAACCCATGCACATGTGCCGAACCCAGCAAAGCGGCGTGTCAGTGAGCCACACTGACAATGCAAGTGACACTGCATGACGAATAGCATGGCTGCAGTCAATATACCATGACATGTTGCACGCCACGCCACTGAGGTGGCTGAATGTGGACCACATCCGTAAAGGAGCAGGTCACACTCTGACACATCCACCTGCACAAACAACCCCTGACCTCAACAACACACCTGCGGACAAACCATGCCCCACAGTCCCAACTCCCACCAAGAGCCCAATTTACCCAAGTATGCAACATTTCAGCACTGTAGAAGCACAGAAGTCAAGGCACACCGCCTGAAAGGGATAAGGGCCAGCCACATCAGAGCTGCAGGGGCGACTCACCCAAAATGCGGCACACACATGATATGCAGAGCACATCAACATTGAAAACAATGTGGTATGAACTGCAACACGTTCACAACAGAACAGAGCACCCAAGTGGTGCCGCTTGTGTGTAGAAACTGGCCAATCACATTTGGCATAGCAGGGAAACCTGGGATGGAAATGTACTAGTACAATCACACATCCGTGATGTTGTCGAAATGTCCACTGTCCCGCATCAAATAGGCAGCTCCTCCCAAACAGTCACAATGTACATTGTCATGCAGTCTGTATGTAAATGTGTACAATCCGTCAACATACATGTGAACACCGTGTTAAACTGCATCTACCCTTCACATTGCAGAGGGAGAACCAACACCTCCTGCAGAGCAGACCCAACCTCTCTTCACTGATGAAGAAGAGGACCACACCACCATCGACCCCGATGCCCTCCAACAGCTCATGGACGCCCTCAGGACCCCACGCCCAGGAGCAGGGCAGCCCAGCTGCATCGAGGAAACCCCACCCCCTGCACAGACCACACAGCAGGAAGCACCTACCACCACGGCTGACTCCCAGGACTCCCAGGACCCCCACGACCAACACATGGCCTTCCAACGCCATGTGTTGGAGTGCCAGGAGAAGGTGGCTGATCAGGTGCGGGTGGGGTTCGACCGCATGGCAGCCAGACTTGATGCCATACATGGGTGTCTAATTCCCATCAGGTACCACTTTCAGTCCCTAACGGACACCCACAGTTCGCTCCATGCTCTCCAGCGATCCATGGCTTACATCGCTGGAGTCATGATACTGAGACAAGAACAACTGTCCAGTCAGAGTGGCTCCAGCGATGTCTGCCGGGAGTTGGGACAGATGCGGGGGCTCATGGAGACCATGGTGCGGATGACGGCGGACAGGATGGCTGCCATGGCTGCACACCAGCGGGATGTGGCTGGGGCCTTCAATGCCCTGCAGCACATCGTCATGGCATTGCTGCCTCAAGGCCTTGCTCAGATGGATGCTGCTGCAACTTCTACATCCACATCTTCGCCCCCTGATGTCTCAGTGCCTCACAGTGCGGCAGGCAATCCACCACCACCCACGTGTGAGGCACATGTGCCATCAGAGGACGAAGATGCGGGTGAACCAACCTTACTGGTAAGGAGGAGGCAGTAGCATTCATCTCCACTAAATGGCGGGTTTCTGCTTGGTCCTGCCCTTTGCATCATCACCTTCCACTGTCCCCCGAAACACTCTACGACACTCACCTTGGACCTCGACATGGACTGCCATCTCCTGTTTGGTTACCAATGACACAGCGATCACACTGCGGACTGAACTCTTCCCCTTCCGATGTACTTGTCATTCCCTGTAGGACTCTGGCTGGCCCTCCACGGGCCAATAATGTGAAGTGGGGTTTGCATGGCCCTGTACTGCTCCAGCTGCAACACTCCACTGGATGTGAATTAAACATTCAGAATCGCACAGATGTGTCATGCCTTTGATCATTCACGTATGTGCGTATGGTTGAATGTAGGGTGGGAGATTCCCCCTAACGTCCATGTTGCTCATGTCATGGAACTTGAGTGACAGGGTGCAACAGTGCTGATTGCGGTCCGGGTGGTGTAGTCACTACATCAGGGACACACGCATCAGTTACTTCCATGTCCAGCCCAGAACTGGAGCACGCCCAGAGCCCCGGGTTCATTGTTCTCACCCCTACGCTGGCCTGCCATACGCCAGGCCAGTCCACTCCGCTTACGCATACAGGGGGGGACGACAACGCTAAATGTCCCAGGTCGTCCCTGTAGTGATCTGCTGATCACTGGTCTAGTCGTCAGCATGCCACAGCCACTCCCTGAGGGCTCGTTCAGACCCACACCACACCCATCCAGCACAGGCTTCACAGGACATGTGACCCTGCCAATCAAAGGGGCCTAGCATGTCACATACCCCACTGCCGGTGTGGTAGTCCGGGGTGGAGGGAGGGGTCCTGGGGGGGGGGGTGGGGGCGGTGGGTGTTGTGGCCCTCTTGGGGCTCCGAGCTGCATGATCAGTAGCTCCATGGCATCTGTTGTTCTTCTGGTGTGGCTGTGGGCCGGGCTCCCTTTCATGGTGCAGGTTGTCGTCCGACTTAACACCAGGTAAGAGCAGGTGTTAAATCCCTGCTGCTAACGCGCCTTATCGCATGTTTTTGAGTCTTATCGCCGATCTGGCTGGTAGTGGAGTATGATGCGAAGTGGTGTTTTCGCGGCTTTTTGCACGGGAACGCCTACTCTGCATCTCATTAGCGTTAGTTGCCGGTATCATTTGTGGCGATGTTTTTTGCGGCTGCTATCGCGGGAAAACTGGTGATATCGGCTGTTAGCACCTGCTTGTGAATGGTGCGATAAATTTAATCGCCAATTTGGCTGCGATAAAGTGCTGCTAACTCGGCGATGAGTCCTTGAGAATATGCCCCTTTGACCCTTTCAAATTTGCTTTGCTTTATGGGTGCAGCAGTGTTCTGTTCTACAAATAAGTAACCTTTATTGTGTACATGATTGATGGTCACACAATGTTCCTTGCCTGTTTTTTGTGTAGTTTTTAACACTTGTTGAGGATTACCCCAGTGGGGTTGATCTTCCTTATTTAATTGCTAAATTTAAAATAAAATGTTTTCTATATGTACGGTTGGATAATTCCTGGATAATAATTTTCCTTTTCCAGAGCATTGATTAGGGACGCTTGTTCCTTAAACTACAGATTACCCTTGGTCCCTATTGATTCTTGGGTTTCCCTTGAGTTTGCCTAACTACATATGCGCAATCAAGTAGGTTCTCATACCCCCTCCTTCCTTGTCCTTCTAAATCACTCTTTACACACAGCTCCCTTGTTTCTGAGAATGTCTGACCACACTCCCTTATAGACTGATGAATACATTAAAAAAAATATTAGAAGGACCCTCTCTCTTCACTAATTCAGCAGAATCAGTTCAACCAGCCAGTACTAGTCTAACAGAACAACTTGAGAAGTGCAGGAAAAAATATACCAAACTACAACTTATGATTTAAATGCTGAGTGAATACTCAAAGGCAGACACCATACCTAGAGGCCTTCAGGTTAGGAATATCCCTGTTTTTTTTTTACAGACAATAACACATATAAACAAGGCTTTAGTTAAATCTGCACTACTTGTTCCAGGCACTGGATGTGCTTGGCATAGGTACAGCTATTGAGCATTCGAAAAAACTACTAGATGAGATAATAGAATTAGAAAAACAGATTTCAAAACCAAGCCTAATAGCAGATGCCAAATGTCTGTCAGAAAAAATTGGTAAAACAATAGCCGAGTTCACACGACTAGAGTAAGACAAGAAATCCAACAGTGAAGAATGATATACAATACTATATGATTGAAAAGACTTCCCCTACCTCAACGAAGAATTATATAATAATAGAAGCTTCCGTAACTCCAATATTGAACGCCCCTGGGGCAGATTCAATAAGCAAAGGAATTTAATCACATTTACTGATTCCTCAGCAGAATCCTCTGATAATTCGGACCCTGGTGAGGCACAAGCTCTGCTAGCACAACCCATAATCCTAATTTTTCAGGGGGAGGCCAACCCAGAAACCCCAGACGAGAGAGAGGTTGAGTTCAATAGCAATTCAATAAGCCAGGCGAGAGACAGACACACCAAAAATACTACCAGTGGGGGAGCCAATGAGTGATAATGCTATAGGCACAAACCATGATTCCACCTCACGGTGCACAAATGATGTAACAACTATTCTTCTTTTTTAATCTCTCTGCACATAACTTGTCATCTATTGAAACATCATTACTTAGCAGAGGTCTATCATTTATTCCTATGGTTCGACCCAATATTTTAGAATTACAAACTGACATGTTCAGATTATTTACAAGATTAGATGACATGATTCTCTCCAGGACAACCCATGCATCCCGACCAATACACACACTAATTTTTGACCTCCGTCTACCTTTTCATCTCCCAACTCATCAATACCACCTGAGGTACATACCTTTGAAAAATTGGAATTTTAGAGGTAATTCTAATTTGGAACAACAGAGGGTTTTTGTTCCATATAACATACCCTTAGCAGAGAAAAAGGCCCTTATTGAACCTAAGTTCACTGACATAATAATTGTCAAACCAGCTGACGAAGGTGGTGGTATTGTGCTACAGGACGTTGATGAATACAAGAACAAAATTATGAGACAGATATCTAACCAGGAACATTACATAGACTTACAGGGGATCCCACAAAGGAATTACAGACTGCAATTTCCTCCATTTCCAAGCAAGGTCTTGAAGCAGGATAAATTACAAGGAATGAAGAACTCTTCCTGAAAACAAAAATCTAGAACACTGGTAATAGACACCTTACCTAAAATACACAAGAATCTGACATCACCCCCAGGGAGACCTATTGTATCAGGGTGTGGGTAAATATTCAAGCCCACTGGTAAATACATTGACTTTTTATAAAAGATTTAGTACATAACACCAGATGCTATGTCAAAGACAGCACAGATATGATAAATCAAATTAAACAGATGCCATTTGACAACACTTGCTGCCTTCTGTGTACTTTGGACATTGAATCCTTATACACGAACATTCCCCAGACTGAAGGCATTCAAGTCATTACACAAACCCTAGAAAGGAGAGAACGTCCACACCCTGTACCCACCGAATTCATTCTTGAATTGTAACAACTGATACTCAAAAACGATTTCTTCCAATTCGATGGACAGTATCATCAACAAATAAAGGGTACTTCCATGGGAGCCGTTTATGCTCCCAACTTTGCCATTCTCTTTATAGACAATATTGAAAACACTATCATACTCTTCAAAAGCAACCCTTTCCATGACAAAATAAAAATCTGGAAGAGATACATCGATGACATTTTTCTAATCTGGAATGAAGACGTGACTGGCTTAACAACATTTGTAACATGGGTAAACAACTGAAAAGGACTCAAATCCATATTCCAATTTAGTACAGATGAAGTCTCCTTTTTGGACTTCATGATTAGAAATGACAATGATGAGGTATACACAGCCCTTTATCGCAAGACTACTGAACGTAATACACTTTTGGAATACTCTAGCCATCACCCCAGAGCCTTCATGATTCTCGGCCATACTCACAATTTAAGGATCCGCAGAATGTTTTTTTTAAAATGACTTTTTAAAAGAAGCGGAGACATTAAAATCTAAATTGCTTGCCAGGGGCTATTCATGGAAACTGATCACCAAATCCTTACAAAGGGCTTGGAATAATTCATGTGAGGCTCTGCTCTCCCCCAAAGCCAAGAAGGACATGAACAAAATGGTCTGTGTGACCACATTCTCACTTATTTTGAACGAAATAAAGAACAATTTATGCCATTAGCATACTTTGAACACACGGGAATTGTCCTTAGAACACCCTTTATTTGCCTTCAAAACCAACAAAAATATTAAAGATCATTTAGTTAGAGCATGCCTTACACCATCTACAACTCATTGCACCTTACATGATTTCTGGTGGGCCATCATAAATGCGGTGATTACAGCGTATGACACTATGCTATTGAGTCGAAAGAATTTGTATACAATAATGTATGTACTGCGCTCAAACATTCTTCAAACTGTAACACTCCAAATGTGAGTTTCGCAGTTATCTGTCCTTGTAACTTAATATATATTTGGCCAAACCACCCAGAAAATAAGAATAAGGATGTGCCAACTGTAGAAAACTGGCACTGTATATGCTATACCAAAGTAAGGTATAGAGTGCACAGAGTCCAGGGAGGCCCCAGAGGTATAGCAGAGGCTAAATTAGGTAAGTACTAACAGCTCTCTTTGTGGTAGTGTGGGCGAGCAGTTAGGCTCATCCAGAGGGTGTGTTTTGTATTTACTCAATCAAGACTGATGGCACACACTTAGAGACGGAATCCAGACCAATTAGGTAAGTATAAAAAAGGTATACTTATGTTTTATTTATAGAACCGAGGAGAACTTGGTACAGGTAGGTAAAATATATTCTCAAATGCAAGACTTCACAAGCAAATGCAGTTGTGACTGAATTTGTAATAGTTACAGTTTTGTATTGATTCAAAAAGCTGTTTACATTACACAATAATTACTTTTAGAATACTTTTCAGTTACTTTTAGATTACTTTGATTACTGGGGGTGGTATGCCTAGATACCACACCTAAGGATCTCACAATACAAGGCAAGTAAGACTTTTCTTGGCTTGAGTTATAATTAGGGCTCCCAGTTTTATGGTATTTATTTTTTTAACATTTCCGTCTGTATTTATCCCTATTTATTTTTTGGCCATCTTATTGGTATTTATCCATATTTATTTTGTGTTTTCAGAAAAAATGGAGCCATAAAATGGTATATTTCCATGTTTATTTAACTTTTAAAAGTGCACTCAAACCTGGATGCCTGTCACGATTTAGCAAATTAAGCAGCCACGTATATCAAAACACTTCACTCACAGAGACATATTAGCGTTATACTATAAATACATGTTAACATATGCCTGTATTTAAGGAAACTGCATTCTGTTTTTTAACTCTCCATTCTGTCTATCTGCTCAGCTGTTGCCTGGAATTCATGAAAGACAGCATGGAGAGTCTCACAACAAGCATCATTTTCAGTATTTTTCCGCTTTTATAAATGAATACAGATAGGAAACACATTGTTTTCTGTCTGTATTTATCTGTAAAAATGGAAAACCAGAAGCCTTAGTTATAATTACTGTTTTCCCCATACAACACAACAGTTCAACACAAAACATTTTAGGCCCAAAATCTCATAACATGGGTTCCTATGGGAAAAAATGGTTATCGGTTTCACATGTAAGTAAACGTCTCACGAGTGGGAGTTTTGGGGGTTAGGACCAAGGTCCCCAAGGTCTAGGTAGGCATTCAAGTTGCACCACCAGCGGCACTGGGCGGATGGGTGCAGAGTGCAGGGGCCCAATGTTAGCCAATGGCGCTAAGGGAACCTTCGGTTAGGCACTGCTTACGAACAGGCCACTCAGGTGTGGGAGCAAAACCACTGGGGTTAAGGTCAGTACTGCAGGGGCCAACAATAAGCACAGGAGCTGCACCACCAGCGGCACAGGGGTGGCCGGGTGCAGGCTGTCAAGGAGACGTTGGGAGCCCTATGGTTTCCGATGGGGACCTTCGGTTTGGCAAAGTAGCTGCAGGCTCATACAGGGAGACATCCTGAAGGTGACCACTGACTGGACAGGTAGATTGGGTTCTTGGGGGATGCCTGGACACTGTGGTTTGGGCCACCCAAGGCTGTGTGGCGTCAGGTGCAGGGGTGTCTTTTGGCATCTGGTTTCTTTACCAGCTCCGGTCACGGTCGGGAGACCCTTCCGTTTGAGGGTGCAGGCGTCGCCTTGAAGCTTGAGGGAGGTTGGGGTAACCCTCATACCCGGTCAGGATCGCTAGGGAGACCTCCTTGTGGTGTTGGGCGACTCGAATTCGGCCCGTGGGCGTCGGTGCAGAGTGGTGCAGAATCGTGGAGTCTCCGGAATCTGGATCCTGGTCTTGGAACTTTTATTGAGCAAATCCGGTGCTCACGGTCTGTAAGGTGAGTGCAGGGCAGGTCCTCTGGGCTCGCCGGTTTCTTACCTGTAGGCAGGTCGAAGTTGGAACAGGCTGGTAGGGCTGGGGCCAAAGTAGTAGGTGTTCTCTTCTTCTTGGGTCAGCACAGTTCTTTGGTCCTTCTTTCTTCCTTGAATCTGAGGAAGCAACGTTGAGGGTTGCCCCTAAAAACAAAATTTAGGGGTGTTAAAGGGGTGTGCAGGTAGGGACCAATGGGTCCCTTCCTTGGGGTGGGTATACCCCCTATTATGCCACCCTCCAGTGAGAGGGGGAATGAGCCTCTCCCTAATTGGCTGAGTACCCTCATCTTCAAGATGGAGGGGATAGAGATGTGGGATAAACCTCGCCTCCCGCATCTGAGGGGTGGGGTTGGCAAAGGTGGCCACACCTCTCTTCTTAGCTTGGTTTTCCCGCCGATTCTCCTGCCCACAGTGGGGGCCAGAACCGGTGGGAGCCAGTTGCTAGGGGCAGCAAAAGGTAGGGACAGCTTCCAAAGGCAGCAGGCCTTTGAAGCTTCCCCTTCTGCCCAGGATGGGCTTTATTTCTGGACCCAGAAAGTGGAGGCTCTCTACCCAGGGGTCCAGAAACCGGTCTGTTGGTGGCAAATGGCGGGCAGCCATTAAGAACCACACCAGGGTTGGTCGATTTTAAGGGGGCATCTCTAAGATGCCCTCTGAGTGCATTTTACATTAAATCCCACACTGGCATCAGTTTGGGTTTAATGTGCTGAGAAGTTTGCTACCAAACTTCTCAGTTTTTAGTAAAGCCATTATGGAGATGTGGAGTTCGTAAAGACCAACTCCCAGACTATATACTTACAATGTCTAAGAATGGACTCATGTCACTGTACCCTCACCTGAGGGCTAGTGAACCCTGCTAGAGGGGTGACTTACCTAGGCCTCAGGCAGTGGGTTGCAGGCATTGTACACAGGGATGTGTGGCATGTCAACTCTTCACTTTCCTCTGCACCAAAACTCGCAGCCTGCAATGGCAGTGTGTGGGTGCTAAGGTACAGAGCCTTTAAGGGTGGCACAATAGGTGCTGCAGCCTTTAGAAGCCTTCTCTGGTCCAAATGTGGGTACAAAGGTACAGTCTTGGGAAAGAACACAGGCCCTGGGAACCTGATTGACAGGGACCAAGGGCACATCACATCAGGTTGCATCAGATGTCAGGCAAAAAGTGGGGGTAACCATGCAAAAAGAGGCATTTTCCTATACCAACACAGAAGTCGTCTGAGATGCAAGGTGACCAATGCACCACTGGTGGAACATTTCTATACACTGGGCCACACTGAAAATGACATCCGATGGAAGGTCATTGAAGTAATCAAAACACCGGAAGGTGGAAGTGACATCACTACAATTCCGAATAAAGTGGAACTCAAATGAATCCTTAAAATGGACAGCTTCTATAGGGGACTAAACAGAATGGAAGATTGGACAGCTTTGATTTGAAATCTCTAGATTTACAAGTATAATTTTTCACTACTTTTATTTCATGAGCCCTAATATGTACTTCCATTAATTGATTTCAATAACTAATATGTTGATAATTTAATTACACTACAAGTACATCATTTATAATTACTGTCGAACGTCCTGTCTCGTAGTTTCTATGTATCTCTCCTTAATCACTGTGGGCCAACATGTCACCCCATTCTTTTGACAGTGGCCCTCCCTCGACATATCTTTACTTTCATTTTAATTTTAATGAGCTCTCCTTACATTACTGGTTGTTTATATGAACCTCCCACCTTCCACTTGAGCCCCTTCTTATGTACGAATAGAAAAAACCCCATACACATACGATTTCAGTTGTGGATTTCCGAACCCCTTTATGGTCCAAAATGGCTGATTTATTATTTTCAAATAACAGACACTTCTTGTAGTCAGTTTTCCATTTTTTCACCTTCATATGAGCTGTACGCGCAGAAAACCACTGACACCACACTTTGGTGGTAAAAATCACTGGGACATCGTGAGCACGTTCATATTATATTGTTCAGGGGACACCATAGCTTAATCGGAACCCCCATTTGTATTTCCTGTAGAACTGAAGTATACTGAATTGAACAGTATGACTTAATTAGGACTTCCTTGATTTTTTTTTTTTTAAAGGTTTTTATTAGTTTTCAAAGGAAAGGCAAACATTACACCATATGCGCAGCCCCATGGGCAATACAGAGACACAGGAGGAGGGCAATATACATTACAATTACAGCCATTAACAACCTGAGGCCCTCCCAGAGCCAGCTGCCGGTAAATGTTCCTAACCAGAACAGGCCCCCTTCTGGTCCTTTCCTCCCTCTCCTTTTAGTCAAATCAGCATATGGCTCGGCTCATCTCCGCACTTGTTATGGTCCAAGAACGAGGTCCAATAGAAGGCTCCCAACATCCCTCCCTCCCCCCCCCCAATTCCCAAACACCCCAACGAGTTCCCCCCCACCCCATCCACCCCCCCATGCATGCCGTTGGCCCATTAAAATATTCCACTGGTCTCCTAACACACTTGCATCGTACATCCGGGGTCCTGCCGCACAGCGCTCAACCTAAGGAGGTCCAATAGCCCTGAGGGAAATCCTTGTCCGGCCCTCTCCAATTCAGTCTCCTTCTAACCCCTTCAAGCATCAATCACTTCCATCAGCTCGTTCGTCCTCCCTTCCACCTGGTACTCCCCCATCATCTTCAACTGGGTGTTTGACTAGTTCCACTAGCGCCACCCACGCCCGGGCCATTTCTAGTGATTTCTCGCTCCCATTGCGCCTAGCTAGGCGTAACCTGCAGTTCCCCTCGCTCTCTGCCCACTTCTCAAGTTCCCTGCGCCAGCGCATGAGGATAGGCCCCCTCTGAGTCTTCCAATGGGTGGTAAGTTCTCGCTTTGCAAGGATCAGCCCCAGATCAATGAACTTGCTGGTTATTTTAGTCTTAGCAGTGTGGGGAAACCAGTGCAACAAGCAAACCCCTGGTGTCATGACTATCTCTCTGTCCGTCACGGCCGCCAGGGTAGTCGACACCCCTCGCCAGTAGTCCTCTAAGTGCAGGCAGCTCCA
Source organism: Calotriton arnoldi (assembly GCA_963921515.1). Classification (NCBI taxonomy): domain Eukaryota; kingdom Metazoa; phylum Chordata; class Amphibia; order Caudata; family Salamandridae; genus Calotriton; species Calotriton arnoldi. The sequence goes on along the minus strand of CAWUFW010001426.1, from coordinate 1,905,145 downwards.
GAACATATGAAGAAACCCCGCCCCCTCCAGCATACAGCAGGGACACGCAGACGATGCCCCAAAATAGTCGCTGATCTTGCCGGGCGTTAAGTACGCCCTATGCAAGACGTAGAATTGGATCAGTTGGAAGCGCACATTGCGGGAGCACTTCCATGCCCTCTCAACAACCTCCCCCCAGGATTTCTCCTCAATGGACACTCCCAAGTCCGCCTATTAGGACTTCCTTGATGTTACTACCCCAACTTGGACGATCTGATAATTGGTTACGGTAAAAGCAGTTTCTTACTTACTTGCCCCCACTAACGTACTCACGAGCCATATTCTCACGATTGACATCCCCAACACACTTTATCCATGTATGTCAGATTGATGATTCTGGTATCTACTTGCCCAACTGCCAAGTTCTGTACGCAAGACCAGTCACGCTGTGACAGGTACGAGCCTTATTTTTTAATTATGCACCTTGTTCATTGTCGTTCCTCCACACCTTGACGCACACATTGGCGTCCCCAGTCCACTATTAGTATTGTGTATGCCTCATTTCCACGATGTTTTTCATTGTTAAACCACCTCGATTGAGCCTCCCCATTTTGACATTGACATCGTAGTGGTTTTCTCTTCTTTTTATTGATTAAATCGTGGTTTTCCATTGTTCGAATTCCAAGGCACACATTGAAATGCTGTATGCTCTTGTGCCATGCTATCCTCGCAACACAGTTTTGATGCTCCCATGAGACGTGGTCCACATAATAATTATTGCTTTAACTGACATGGGTTACGTACAATTGTTCACAATTCACATGGTTCTGAGCATTGCTCTCCCCGTAGTACGACTCAGTGGCACTCATGAGACTGTGATCCACATTATATCTATTTTTGTGTATTATCAGGCTCCCAAAATGATTCCATTACTTTTATGAATCGGTTTCACATGATAATGATCACCTGAATAGTCACAACAAGCATGTTCTCGTGCCTCTTGCATGCTCTTGCAATTTTCTTAGACCTGACATCCATAATGCTTCCTTTTTCTTTCTTACATCTACAGGTGTTAACTATTTATAATTTCAATTTATCATTTATGTAATCAGGCATATATTTCTGTTGTTCTGATGATGATCCTGTATGCTAAATGGATCGGAACGTCGTCGAGCTAAAAAAACTTTCAAAACTGTAAATATGCTTTATGGGTGCAGCAGTGTTCTGTTCTACAAATAAGTGACCTTTATTGTGTACATTATTGATGGTCACACAATTTTCCTTGCCTGTTTTTGTGTGGTTTTCAACACTTGTTGAGGATTACCTTGGTGGGGTTGATCTTCCTTATTTAATTGCTAAATTTAAAATAAAATGTTTTCTATATGTTAGATTGGATAATTCCTGGAGATTTTTTTTTTTCCCCAGACGATTGATTCTTATTAAACTACTTAGGGACCCTTGTTCCTTAAAATACATATTACGCCTGGTCCCTATTAACAGTGGCGTAGGAAGAGGGGTGCGGTGGGTGCGGGCCGCCCCGGGTGTCATCACTGAGGGGGGTGACAAAACGGCAAAAATATGTGTTTTAAACACATATTTTTGCCATTTTGTCAAGCCGGGGTTGACAAGAAATTTTCCGCACCGGGTACCACCTGACCTTGCTACGCCACTGCCTATTAATTCTTGGGTTTCCCTTGTGTTTGCTTAACTACGCTGTGTTAGAGAGCAGAAATGCTCCATATTTACAAAGATGTGACGCATTTCTACTCTCTCTTTGTTCAGACGCACTGTGTGCTGCCTAGCGCCAACGCAGACACGGTTACATCACAGTGCAAGGATGCCTGCATTACAGGCAGGATTGTTTTAGTGCAGGAAGGGACACAAAATCAATCCTAAAAGGCGTTTTCCTATTTTCGTGTGTGCTGTTCTGCAGCAGACGTGAAAAGAGGAAATAACGAATAAAAAATTAAGATATTTCTCCTTGTTACAACTCACAGGGGAAGGCGCAGCATTTTGATGCATTTCCAGGTGTACTAGCTTTAGTAAATCTGGGATTGCATCAAAATCCATGGGTAGATGCATGGGAACGCCCATGCTCCACCCATGTAACGCCTTCCAAGTTGAAGAACAAGTAACATTCCATCGTTAACGCCTTATATGGTTGAGACTCTATCTAGATGCAGATTCCTTACCTTAGAATATCTCCAGGCTTCAGACTGGATCAGGAAGATTTTTGAGCAGTATGCCTGCGTCCCGATTGGGGGAGTCATCCGGCTCCACGGCGGCGGCATCCTCACCAGAAGTGATATGTGCGGTACCTATACAGGCGTCACCTCAGTGCGCTGACGTCAATTACTTTTCCGACTTTCCACGCCAGGAGCGCAGAGCCTCAATAAGAATTGACCAGTGCTGTGGAAAAGACTAAGGCCCTGAAAAAGGTGTCCCTTACATCCTAACCAGTTCGCAGAACGGGGAGGATGGGAGGGTCAGTAAGGAATCTGCAGCTAAATAGAGTAACTACCAGATTATCCAGGCAGTAACATTATGTGAACATGTGCAGTGATGCCCACTTTGACGACTGACAGATGTCTAGGAGAGGAACGCTGTGCACTAATGCAATGGTCGCAGCCTTGGGTCAGTGCGTCTGTAAGCCCTCAGGGGGTTGTTCTTGGCCAGTATATAGCAGATGTTAATGCACAGGATGATCCGTTGTGAGATGTCTGTGTGTCCTAAGGAAGTTTGAAACAACCTTACTTTTACACTTATATATGCCAAAATACAAAGAAAATGGCTTTGCAGATTTATACATTTGTGCAGAAGGGTTTATAGCAGGTCCCTAAGATTCAAGCTAAGTGAACAGTATTTTATTTTTCTATCCACTACTGAGAACCACAAATGGTGTCTGGGACTCCTTAAGAAAGATTCAAGCTAAGTGAACAGTATTTTATTTTTCTATCCACTACTGAGAACCAAAAATGGTGTCTGGGACTCCTTAAGAAAGAGGTAATTTTCCTTCAACAAGTAGCAGGTGTAATCCAGGCAGTTTATGAAATTACCTGTGCTACCAGTTTTACTGCTAGGTATAGGAGGTGAAAGTGAGCATGGGTATCATCTGTATACATCTGTAACCTCAAGTGGCAGTGCCTGGTGTGCTGGATTAGAATACAGTACATGATACAGCGGAAACCAAAACCGAGAAAGTACATTTGAAAACGCATTCATTCGGTTTCTGAGTTGTGTTTTTGACTCTTCCTGTCTTGGGTGGATTTGCACAATGCCTCGGTGTAGAGATATATGTATCATAGGTGGAAACCCAAATACATATGCATTCTACAAATCCTATAGAGCACTCACTCATAAACCTTCTGTGTGTGTGGAAAATCGGTGAGCTTATTTGGAACATACGACAAGAAAGAAAGCCAACTTACCTGGTTGGGCAACATATCCAGCACTCCCTAAAAAAAAATTACAGTAAGAACCGGCTCCATAAATATTTAGAAGTGTTAAGTTTATAACAAAAGCTTTTTATGTATATAGGAAACACGACAACATAGATCATTAAATGTGGTTGGTGCTGAGGAGATATGGGTACTTTATCTGGGTAGATATCTGTGTTGGTATACCAATTTATAGGGATGGGAAGAGAGTAGCAGTGGAGTTCCGAAAACTGGAAAGACCACATTTGGGTGAGGTGAATGGTAGCTTGAGAACAGAAAAAATGATGCCTCATTCATGTTCAGAAATTCTGAGAGGTAAGGAGAGGTTCTGAGGTGGGAGTATTTTTTTTTAACACTCACAAAGTTGGCAATGTTTTTTTTTTATTCACAGGGGTGGAAAGAACAGGGGGGATATTTACGAACCTTTCATGCAGGGCAGCAAGCAAAGTTGCTGTGCTGCACTGTGTGAAAGAGCAGAAATGCTCCATATTTACAAAGATGTGAAGCATTTCTGCAATCTTCTTGCGCAGGCACACTGTGCACTGTTTAATGCCAACACAGACACCGTTTCACCACAGTGCAAGGGCGCCTGCATTACAGGCAGGATTGTTATTGTGCAGGAAGGGACACAAAATTAATAATTAGAGGCATTTTCCTCCTTCCGTGTGTGCTGTCCTGCAGCAGAGGTGGAAAGAGGAAATAACTAATAGATATAAATATATTTCTCCTTGTTACGACTCACTGGGGAAAGCATAATATTTTGATGTATTCCCAGGTGCACTAGCTTTAGTAAATCTAGGAATGCGTCAAAATCCATGGGTAGATGCATGGGAACGCCCATGCTCCACCCATGGAATGCCTCCCAAGTAGAAGAACAAGTTAAATTACCATTGTTAACGCCTTATCTGGTAGAGACTCTGCCTATCTCCATTCTAACAAACATACACCCAGGACGGGATTTCAATTAGTCCAATTGTCATTAATAATACACTTCATTAGTAAATCTTAAAATTATCAAAATACTCTCTTCATATTCATAGACATTGTTAACCTCATTTTTACATTCTTGCGCATTCGACATGATGATGACATTCAAATACCCAGGTTATTTACCTAAGAAAAACCTCCATTGCCTCATCGTTTCTCTCCTAAATACCAGGGACATCCCTGTTCTCTTACTTTGCATTATTATAAGCCCTTATTAACTATTGTTCACTGCTCATTAAGGAAGAGTCAGAAATTCTCCAAAAATATTCTAAATTTACCCAGAGGCCTACTGTGTAATTTTTTTAATTTAAAGCCTATTTATGCACCTTCCTATTACCCTTAAATAATCTTTGAAAAAAGTACCTTGTTCAATTCTTGTTGGACCTTTATTCATATCACAAGTCAAACGTGCATCTTTTTTAAGCGCTCCCATGAATAACCTCTGTGAAAGTTCAAACAACATCTGCAATTACCACTTTGATTGTAAAATTTATCCTTCAGCTATTGCTATTTTTTAGAAAAACAACATACCTTTATTTCATGTAACCAATTTCATATACATTCTTCACGATCAATCCGTAATCGACGTCCTGATTTTCACACTGTCTTATTCACTAATACTGTGTTCTGTATAAAAATACATTTACACCCATATTATACTCTAGTGCCGATCAACTGACAAAAAGCATAGATAATGCTTATTTCCCAATCAGGGTGCTACCCCTACAATTAACGCTGTCTATTTTTAAACTCACCCTCCAACTGTTATCTATTTTAGTTTATATTTATAGATACACCGTACCTTGTTTCACAGCAACAGTTTTTGCTCAATTCTCACGATCTTCCTTATTCCATATTCTGTGGTCCTCTCTTTCACAATCACAAGTACTTCATTCTGCGTAAAAATATATTTACACCAATGTCATCCTGTCATGACAATCTGCTGACAAGAGACATAATTAATGCATTATTGTCCTAATCCGGGAGCTACCTCTGCCCCACCCTACATACGTGTACCCAACATAGTGGTCTGAAGTCAGAATTCTTTAGTATAAACACAATTAATATCCACCATCAACTCATATCCCCACTATGGATTAAGCCATAATCAGTTAAACCTCACTCCAAATCTATATTTCTCCTTTTCCTTCCTCCGTTATCCAAAATCAGGCCCCCAGCACGTATTTTTCTCACCTTCTCTACTTCAGTAAGTCATTCCCATGAGCAGCCGGTCCGATAAATCCCGCTGTCTCAGAAGCTCCCGCTAACACTTTCTTTTAAAGGAAGTCTCCACCAATCAAATTTCAGCCATGTTCGTCCTCCTAACCAATTAAATTAATTTCTTTTCAAGCCTCCATATTAACTATTCATATGGTTTCCTATGTGGTCCGCTACCGTTCTTAACCAATCAAATTCCAGCCATGTTCGTCCTCACAACCAATCAAATTCATTCATTTATTTTCAAGCCTCCATATTAACTATTCATATGGTTTCCTCTGTGGTCCACTACCGGTCTTGACCAATTAAATTCCAGCCATGTACGTCCTCACAACCAATCAAATTCATTTCTTTTCAAACCTCCATATTAACTATTCATATGGTTTCCTCTGTGGTCCACTACCATTCTTAACCAATCATATCGATTGCTGCTAACACCCACCTCCATGTAACAACTTCCTCTATTCACCTAGTTTCACACGATTCATTTCCTGTTTACAACCGAGCTATTTTATTGGTTAGCTTACGCATATAACATCCTCTTTCTACGTGATTCATTTCCTGTTTGTAATCAAGTAATATTATTGGTTAACTTGCGCAACCTGCCCACGCGCTCATCTCCTGCTCAAATCTCCTTTCTCTAAATTTACTCCCAACAACCATCTCCATGTTCGAACTTCCTCTTCCAAGTGATTACGCCCAATTACTATCCTGTTTGTGCCCCAGTAATTTTATAGGTTAGCTTATGCTACCTGCTAGCCGCGCTCATCCCTTGGGTTGTAGTTATATTAATAGAGCATTAACATCAACAATCTACTACAGTATGATGACGACTACTATTTCCACTGACTCAAATTCTTAGATAGTGACTCAGGAAATGATGAATTCAAGAAATGATGTAATTCATTATCACTGTTTAGGCCCTGAGTCACCGACCTACATCTACTGATCCATATGGCTTCTTGCTGCCTTAATTGTAACTCCCAATCACCTCCCCTTGCTTTCGGAACAATTCTTTGAATACCATGAAACTTGATCCTCGCTCTAGCCTCATGATTCTCCCTAATATGTTGATATATAGGGGATCTCATGTCTTTATTAACTATTGCTCTCCTATGTTCTTGTATCCTAAGTTTCAAGGTGCGCTTTGTGCTCCCTATGTAGATCTTCAAACATTCACACTGAATTACATACACTACTCCGCAACTATTACAATTAATGAACTCATTAATATGGTATTTTTTCCTTGTATTGTAGCTAAATTCCTTAATGCGATTAATACCCAAGTCGCACATATTACATGCACCACATGTGAAAAACCCTTTCGGTGGAGCGGGGAGCCAGTTTCCTCCCTGTACGCGTGGAGGTTCCAGATAGTTCCTAGTGATTAAACTACCGATGGTAGGACATATCCTGTAAGTGACCTTAGGCTTATCCGAAATTACAGCCAATAGTCCTGTTACACCTTTTAACAAATTCCAATTCTTATTCAAAATCTTATATATTAGATTTTGATGCATACTATATGTTGAAATGAAAGCTACTCTTTCCTTCGCTTGATTTCTCTCTTTCTGCACTAAAGTAGACTCTCTTCACCAATTTCACCCTTCTTTTTGCTTTCTCCAAACAATCACGCGAATATCCTCTTCCTAATAGTCTAGTCTGTAATTCTTCTAGTCCTGTTTCAAAATCTGTCTCCTGACTGCAGTTACGCCTTATCCGTATCATCTCTCCATATGGGATGCCTTTTATAACTGCAGGTGGGTGTGAACTATCAGCTCTTAAAATGGAATTCGTAGCTGTTTTTTTATACGGAATATCTTGCTTTGCACTCTATTCTCAATTATAAACCGTTCCACATCCAAAAATTCAATCTTTTCTTTATGGTGACACAAAGTGAAAGTAACATTGAAATCATTGCTATTCAGAAATTCAAAATACTCTGATAACTCCCCATCTGTCCCTCTCCATATAACCAAAACATCATCAATAAAACGGCCCCAAAACAAAATGGAGTCCATCCACTTAGCTGCCCTCCTGCCCCAGGCATGCTCACTCTCGAACCAACCCATGAAAAGGTTGGCATAAGAGGGAGCAAACCTGGAACCCATTGCCGTACCTCTTATTTGGTGAAACCATTCCCCTTCAAATAAGAAGTTATTCTTTAGTATCAAAGTACTCATTTCAGCAATCATTGCTGAACGATCTAAAAGGCTTGCACTCCTGTTTCCTAAAAAATTATTCAATGCTTGCTCTCCTTTCTCATTCTCTATACGGGTATATAATCCTACAACATCAAGAGTCACAAAACTCATACCATCCTCCCAGACCACATCCTGTAACTTATTCAGCACATCCATGTTGTCCTTTATATAAGAGGGTAAATTAATAACCAGTGGTTTTAAAAACAAATCCACAAATTCTGAAATATGCTCAGTTAGACTCCCCATACTGGAGACAATTGGTCTCCCTGGTGGATTGTGCAGAGACTTATGTATTTTGGGCAAAATATATATAAATGGAAAGGTGGGATTCGTAACATTTAAATATTTATATTCCTGCTCATCCAATAAGCCTTGTTCCTTCCAGGTAAATAACCTTTCAGTTATAATCCTACCAAGTTTACACCGCAGGGTCCTCAGTATGCTGCAATTGATTTATTTGTTAAAAAAAAACATGGAAGATCTATATAGACTTGAGGACCATGGTAGATGGAGGAGGAGAAATTATGGATGTAATGAGAACCTGTCCAAAGAGGAACGATTAGCAATTACTAGCCTAAAAAATGACGAAAGTATAGTAATACGCAAAGCCGACAAAGGCGGTAATATTGTACTTATGAAAAGATGGGATTATGGTAATGAGGTGAGGAGACAACTGGGTGACATGGGGTGTTATAGGAGATCGAGTTACAATCCAACCAAGGAAGTTGGTAGGATTATAACTGAAAGGTTATTTACCTGGAAGGAACAAGGCCTATTGGATGAGCGTCGAGCTAAAAACTTTCAAATCTGTAAATATGCTTTATGGGTGCAGCAGTGTTCTGTTCTACAAATAAGTGACCTTTATTGTGTACATTATTGATGGTCACACAATTTTCCTTGCCTGTTTTTGTGTGGTTTTCAACACTTGTTGAGGATTACCTTGGTGGGGTTGATCTTCCTTATTTAATTGCTAAATTTAAAATAAAATGTTTTCTATATGTTAGATTGGATAATTCCTGGAGATTTTTTTTTCTCCAGACTATTGATTCTTATTAAACTACTTAGGGACCCTTGTTCCTTAAAATACATATTACGCCTGGTCCCTATTAACAGTGGTGTAGGAAGAGGGGTGCGGTGGGTGCGGGCCGCCCCGGGTGTCATCACTGAGGGGGGTGACAAAACGGCAAAAATATGTGTTTTAAACACAGTTTTGCCATTTTATCAAGCCGGGGGTGAAAAGGAATCACTGAGGGGTGACAAAATGGCAAAAATATGTGTTTTAAACACATATTTTTGCCATTTTGTCAAGCCGGGGTTGACAAGAAATTTTCCGCACCGGGTACCACCTGACCTTGCTACGCCACTGCCCATTAATTCTTGGGTTTCCCTTGTGTTTGCTTAACTACGCTGTGTTAGAGAGCAGAAATGCTCCATATTTACAAAGATGTGACGCATTTCTACTCTCTCTTTATTCGGACGCACTGTGTGCTGCCTAGCGCCAAAGCAGACACTGTTACATCACAGTGCAAGGATGCCTGCATTACAGGCAGGATTGTTTTTGTGCAGGAAGGGACACAAAAACAATCCTAAAAGGCCTGAGGATTGTGGCCTGTGAGCGGTGGGCCACGGGGAGTTGAGCGTTGCTATTTGAATTGAGAACAATATTATCCAAGAACAACGACTTGTGTGCACAAGTGTCAAGCCCTCACCGCCCTGGGTTCAGTGAATGACTGGTAGAGACTCTGTCTAGATGCAGATTCCTTACTTTAGAATATCCCCAGGCATCAGAGAGGATCAGGAAGATTTTTGAGTAGTACTACAGCGTGCCGGTAGGTGGCGTCGTTCGGCTACACGTCGCCGTGACCCTCGCCAGAAGTGACGTCCGCGGTACCTATACAGGCGTCACCTCGGTGCGCTGACGTCAATTGCTTTCACAACTTTCCACGTCAGGAGCGCAGAGCCTCGATAAAAACTGACCAGTGCTGTGGAAAAGACTATGGCCCAGAAAAAGGTGTCCCTTACATCCTAACCGGTTCGCAGAATAGGAGGGATGGGAGGGTCAGTAAGGAATATGCGGCTAGACAGAGTCACTACCAGATTGTCCAGGCAGTAATGTTATGTGAACGTGTGCAGTGATGCCCACTTTGCAGCCTGACAGATGTCCAGGAGAGTAACGCCGTGCGCTAATGAAGTGGTCGCAGCCTTGGGTGTGTGAGCCTGCAAGCCCTCAGGGGGGCTGTTCTTGGCCAGTATATAGCAGATGTTAATGCACAGGATGATCCATCGTGAGATGGTCTGTGTGTCCTAAGAAAGTTTGAGAAAACCTTACTTTTACACTTATAAATGCCAAAATACAAAACAATTGGCTTTGCTCAGGCTTATACATGTGTGCATCAGGGTTTATAGCAGGTCCCTAAGATTCAAGCTAAGTGAACAGTATTTTATTTTTCTATCCACAACCAAGAACCAAAAATGGTGTCTGGGGCTCCTTAAGAAAGAGGCAATTTTCCTTCAACAAGTAGCAGGTGTAATCCAGGCAGTTTGTGAAATTATCTGGGCTACCAGTTTTGCTGGTAGGTATAGGAGGTGAAAGTGAGCATGGGTATCATCTGTGTACATATGGAATCGCAAGTGAGAGTGTCTAATGTGCTGGACTAGAACACAGTACATGATACTGCGGAAACCAAAACCAAGAAAGTACATTTGAAAACTCATGCATTCGGTTTCTGAGTTGTGTTTTTGACTTTTCCTGACGGGTGAATTTGCACAATGCCTCGGTGCAGACACATATGCATCATAGGTGAAAACCCAAATACATATGTTTTCTACAAATCCTATAGAGCACTCACTCATAAACCTTCTGTGTGTGTGGAAAACCGGTGAGCTTACTTGGAACATGCGACAAGAAAGAAAGCCATCTTACCTGGCTGGGCAGCATATCCAGCACTCCCTAAAAAGAAATTACAGTAAGAACCTGCTCCATAAATCTTTAGAAGTGTAAAGTTTATAACGAAAAGCTTTTTATGTATATAGGAAACACAACAACACAGATCATTAAATGTGGTTGATGCTGAGGGGAGATGGGCAATTTATCTGGGTAGGTATACCAATTTATAGGGATGGGAAGAGAGTTGCAGTGGTGGAGTACCAGAAACTGGAAAGACCACATTTGGGTGAGGTGAATGGTAGCTTGAGAACAGAAAAAAGGATGCCCCATTCATGTTCAGAAATTCTGAGAGGTAAGGAAAGATTCTGAGGTGTGAGTCTTTATTTTTTTTAACATTCACGAAGTTGGCGATGATTTCTTTTATTCACAGTGGGTGGAAAAACAGGGGGCATATTTGCTAACCTTTCATGCAGGGCAGTAAGCAAAGTTGCTTGCTACGCTGTGTGAAAGAGCAGAAATGCTACATATTTACAAAGATGTGAAGCATTTGTGCTCTCTCCTTGCGCAGGCACACTGTGAATTGTCTAGTGCCAACACAGACACCGTTGCACCACAGTGCAAGGGTGCATGCATTACAGGCAGGATTGTTTTTGAGCAGGAAGGGACAAAAAATTTATCATTAGAGGCATTTTCCTCTTTCTGTGTGTGCTGTCCTGCAGCAGACGAGAAAAGAGGAAATAAGTAGAAATAAATATATTTCTCCTTGTTACGACTCACTGGGGAAGGCATAATATTTTGATGTATTTCAAGGTGTACTAGCTTTAGTAAATCTGGGAATGCAACAAAATCCATGGGTAGATGCATGGGAACACCCATGCTCCACCCTTGGAATGCCTCCCAAGTTGAAGAAAAAGTTACATACCATCGTTAACGCCTTATCTAGTAGAGGCCCTTTCTAGATACAGATTCCTTACCTTAGAATATCCCCAGGTGTCAGAGTAGATCAGGAAGATTTTCAAGCAGTACCCCTGCATGCCAGTAGGTGGCGTCGTTCGGCTCCACGGCAGTGGGACCCTCGCCAGAAGTGACATGTGCGGTACCTAGACAGGCACCACCTCTATGCGCTGATGTCAATTACTTTCAAGACTTTCTACGCCAGGAGCGTGGAGCCTCGATGAAAACTGACCACTGCTGTGGAAAAGACTAAGGCCCTGAAAACAGTTTCCCTTATACCTTAACTGGTTCTTGGGGAGGAAAGGAGTGTATGTAAGGAATCTGCAGCTAGATAGAGTCTCTACCAGATAAGGTGTTACCGAAGGTAAGTAACTTGTTCATCTCATAGAGACTTCTAGTCGCAGATTACGTACCTTAGAATAGATACCCAAGCATACCTCTCTGGAGGTGGGTCTGCATGCCAGATTAGACCAGAAAGGCCTGCATGACCCAACGTGCGAAGTGCCCGTTATGACGAACCTGACTGTGCAGGCAGTAATGGTTTGTGAATGTGTGCAGTGATGCCCACACTGCCGCCTAACAGGATTGTTGTGAGGAAGAAACACAAAATTAATCATTAGAGGCATTTTCCTCTGTGTGCTGTCCTGCAGCAGAAGTGGAAAGAGGAAATAACTACTAGAAATAAATATATTTCTCCTTGTTACGACTCACTGGGGAAGGCATAATAATTTGATGTATTCCCAGGTGCACTAGCTTTAGTAAATCTAGGAATGCGTCCAAATCCAAGGGTAGATGCATGGGAACGCCCATGCTCCACCCATGGAATGCCTCCCAAATTTAAGAACAAGTTAAATTACCATTGTTAACGCCTTATCTGGTAGAGACTATCTAGATGCAGATTCCTTACTTTAGAATATCCCGAGGCGTCAGAGTGGATCAGGAAGATTTCGCCGGTAGGTGGCGTCGTTCGGCTACACGTCGGCATTACCCTCGCTGGAAGTGACGTGCGCTGTACATATACAGGTGTCACCTCTGTGCGCCGACCTCAATTACTTTCACAACTTTCCACGTCAGGAGTGCAGAGCCTCGATAAGAACTGACCAGTGCTTTGGAAAAGACTAAGGCCCTGAAAAAGGTGTCCCTTACATCCTAACCGGTTCGCAAAATGGGGAGGATCGGTAAGGAATATGTAGCTAGACAGAGTCACTACCAGATTGTCCAGGCAGTAATGTTATGTGAACGTGTGCAGTGATGCCCACTTTGCCGCCTGACAGATGTCCAGGAGAGGAAAGCGGCGTGCTAACGCAGTGGGCACAGCCTTGGGTCTGTGAGCCTGCAAGCCTTCAGGGGGCTCTTTTTTGGCCAGTGAGTAGCAGATCTTAATGCACAGGATGATCCATTTTGAGATGGTCCACTGCTGCACAGCTTTACCTTTTTTGGCTCAGACATAGCCCATGAAGATTTGATCATCCACACAGAACTTTTCTATGCCATCAAGGTAGAACAACCACACTCTTTTTGGTTCCAGACGCTGGAGTCTCTCCTCCTCTTTGGAGGGATGAGGCGGAGCAAAGAAAGTAGGCAGAGTAATAGTTTAGCCTACATGGAAGCGAGTGACAACCTTCGGAAGAAAGGACACACATGTCCTGAACACCAGTTTGTCCAGGTAAAAGGAGGTGTGGGGAGGGTGCACAGGGAGGGCCTGTAACTCACCAACCCTCCTGACCGATGTAATGGGTACTAAAAAGGCAATTTTAGTGGTCAGCAGCTAAAGAGGGCAATTGTGCAAAGGATTGAATGGTGCACACATCAGGAAAGTGAGAACAAAGTTGAGGTCCCACTGAGACATGGTAATTGGCAAGAGGGGGAAAACGTGCTTCAGTCCTTTAAAGGAAGCTGGCTACAACAGGGGATTTGATAAGAGAAGGTTGGTCCAGCAACCGCAGGAATGCAGGGATTGCAGAAAGGTACCCTTTGACAGTGCCAATAGCAGAACCCCGCTGGGCCAAAGAGAGGAAACAAAAAAACCTTGGATAAAGGTGCAGAAAGGGGTTTAATGTTGTGGAAAGCATACCATGACAAACTTGTCCCAAAAACAGGCATACACCGACTTGGTGGAGGGATGCCTGGCTGCCAGAATAACATCACAGACTTTTGCCAAAAGATCAAAAGCTGTCAACTGTTGCAGCTCAACCTTCACACATGGAGGTGGGGAGTGCAGAGGTTCGGGTGCAGAACCCTGCCCTGTTTCTGTGACAGAAGATCCTCCTGAAGAGACAGCCTGAATGGATGACCAATGGTCATGCTCAACACCTTGAGATACTAGAATTTCCGTGCCCAATCCAGAGCCACAAGAATGACTTGGGTCCGGTCTTTCCTATCTTCTTGGGAACTCTGGTAAGAAATGGTACTGGCGGAAAGGCACACAGGAGGTCCACTCAAGACTAAAAGCGTCTCCGAGCAAGAATCGCCTTGGAAACATCAGGCGCTAAACTACTGACATTGCGTGTTTGACAGTGGTGAACAGATCTATCCATGGCTCTCCTCACTGCTGAAAGAGACCTTGCACCACCTCCAAATGAAGACGCTATTCGTAATCCGGTAGGCATATTTGTCTGCGTTCGTCCGCTCTGGCGTTCAGAGAGCCCGACAGGTTTTGAACCACCAGGGAAATGACCTGACATTCCAGCATGTTCCAAGTTGCAGGGCCTCTTGACACAGGGTCCGCGACCCCGCCCAGTTTGTTGCAGTACCACATGGCTGTGAACAGATCTAACCATGGCTCTCCTCACTGCTGAAAGAGACCTTGCACCACCTCCAGATGAAGACGCTATTCGTAATCCGGTAGGCATATTTGTCTGCGTTCGTCCGCTCTGGCGTTCAGAGAGCCCGACAGGTTTTGAACCACCAGGAAAATGACCCGACATTCCAGCATGTTCCAAGTTGCAGGGCCTCTAGACACAGGGTCCGCGCCCCCGCCCAGTTTGTTGCAGTACCACATGGCTGTGAACACTTGCACCACCCTTCCCTTAATCTAAGGAAGAAAGGCTTTTAATGCCAAGCCAATCGCAGAAGCACCAACAAGTTTATATGGAGCGCAGGCTCCATCAGAGACCAGAGTCTTCTGATCTCCACCTCTCCTAGTTTGCCGCCCCAGCCCTGAAGTGACACATTTGTCACTACCATTCGATCTGGTTAGGGAAGGGAGAGGGGTCTGCCACTGACCCAATCGCAGCTTGTTAGCCACCACTGCAGGTCTTTTGCAGTTCCCTCGGAGATCTGACTACATCAGAGAGATTCCCCTGATGCTGTGCCCACTGGGCCTTCATCAATCAATCAATCAGGGGTTTGTGAAGCGCGCTACCAGGTCTCGAGGTTCCTCCTAAAGGTGTGTAGATTGGGGGAGCGTCTGATGTTGATCGGGAGCTCGTTCCAGGCCTTTGCCGCGACGTAGGAGAAGCCTCTTCCACCCGCTCTGACTCTATGGATGCGCAGAGTTCCGGCGACGGCAAGGTCGGCAGAGTAGAGGTTTCTCTTGGGTACGTGGAAGGAGACTATCGTTGAGGTATTTTGGTCCGGTGTTGTGGAGGGATCTGTAGGCGTGAATGAGTAGTTTGAAGGTTGCTCTCTTCTCGACGGGGAGCCAATGGAGGTCTCGCAGGTGTTGGGTGATGTGTTCATATCGTGGGATGCCGAGGATGAGCCTGGCCGCGGTGTTCTGGATGGTCTGGAGCTTGCGGAGCAGGGATTTGTTGATTCCGGCGTAGAGGGTGTTTCCGTAGTCCAATCTGCTTGTTATGAGTGCGTGGGTGACTGTCTTTCTGGATTTGGGGGGGGATCCACTTGAAGGTCTTTCGAAAGATGCGGAGGGTGTTGAAGCAGGTGGAGGGGACGGCGTTGATCTGTCGGGTCATGGTGAGGGAGGAGTCAAGTATGATGCTGAGGTTCAGGGCGTGGTCCGTGGGAGTAGGGGGGTTGCCGAGGGCCGTGGGCCACCAGGAGTTGTACCATGCTGAGGGGGTGGGTCCAAGGACAAGGACTTCTGTCTTCTCCGAGTTGAGCTTCAGGCAGCTGCTGCTCATCCAGGATGCAACGTCTTTCATTCCTTCCTGGAAGCCGAGTCTGGTGGTGTCGGGTTCCTTCGTGAGGAAGAGGATGAGTTGGGTCTCGTCGGCGTAGGATACTATGCTGAGTCCATGCAGTCTGACGATGGCAGCGAGGGGGGCCATGTAGATGTTGAAGAGCGTGGGCTGAGCGATGATCCTTGGGGTACCCCGCAGTTGATCTCTGTGGGTTCGGAGAGGAAGGGCGAGAGTCTGATTCTTTGGGTTCTGCCGGTGAGGAAGGAGTAGATCCAGTCGAGGGCGGTTCCCTGTATGCCGGCGTCGTGGAGTCTGTCGGTGAGAGTGCGGTGGGAGATGGTGTTGAAGGCTGCAGAGAGATCAAGTAAGATGAGGGTGGCGGTGTGGCCCTGGTCGAGGAGTGTGCGGATGTTGTCTGAGCCGGCGAGGAGGGCGGTCTCGGTGCTGTAGTTGCTGCGGAATCCGGATTAGGAAGGGTCGAGGATGGAGTTGTTTTCGATGAAGTTCGTTAGCTGGATGTTGACGATCTTCTCACTGACTCTGGCCGCAAAGCGGAGGAGAGAGATGTGTCGGTAGTCTTCAGGTCCGTAGGGTCAGCCAAGGACTTTGAGGAGGGGCTTGAATTCTGCGCGTTTCCAATCGTCAGGGAAAGTGCTAGATTCGAAGGTGGCGTTGATGGTGCATCGTAGCTCAGGTGCTATGGCGGCGGTGGCCCTGTGGAAGATGTGTGGCGGGCAGGGGTCCATGGGGGCTCCTGAGTGGATGCTTTTCATGGTCGTGGCTTCGGTGCTGACCGGGGTCTAGGGGGAGATGGTAGGCTGGCTGTTGTTGATGGAGTAAGGAGTGGTTTCGGTGTCTGTTCGTTGAAGTTGTTGTACAGGGACTTGATTTTCAGATGGAAGTAGGAGCCGGGTTTGTTGCAAAGGTCCTGGGAGGGTGTGACATCCGTAGCTTCGCTGAGGGGGGGGGAGGGGTTGGTGAATTCCTGAATGAAGCTGAAGAGTTTCTTTGAGTTGCTGGAGTTGGCGAGGATTTTGTTCTGGATGAAGGTCCTCTTGGTGGATCTGATGAGTTGGCGGTACTCCGTCATTGAGTTCTTGTAGGTGGTCCGATCTTCCAAGGTTTTGCTGTTTCTCCATATCTTCTCGAGATGTCTGCAGGTGCGTCTGGATTTTTGGAGCTCAGACGTGAACTAGGTGGCTATTCTGGGGCGATGACTGTCTGAGTTGCAGAGGGGACAAGCTTGTCTGTGCAGTTGGTGATCCAACGGTATAGTTCGTTGGCTGTAGAGTTGACATCGGTCGCGGTGGAAGGGAGATCGTGGTTGAGGGTGGAGTTGAGGTGCGCCTAGGTGACTGCGCTACAGTTCCTTAGCGGGAGCGTGGTGTGGGTTTGAGAGCGGTGGTTCTCTCGAAAGAGAAGTGTACACAGTGGCGGCCTGTCCGGGGGGGGGGGGGTTGCGTGGTGTGGCTGAAATGGATGTTGTTACCCCCTGCGAAGATGGGGTCGAGGGTGTGTCCGGCCTTGTGGGTGGGGTTGGTGACGAGCTCTCTCAGTCCGATGTTGGCGAGGTTGTCCAGGAGGGTGGAGGAGTTGGGGTCACTGATGTTGTCGAGGTGGAAGTTGAGGTCTCCGAGCAGTATGGAGTCGATGGCTTGGGGCGCGATGAGGTCGGTGATGGTTGTGGTGAACGCGGTTCGTGGTCTGGGAGGTCTGTAGGCAAGGGTGCCACGAAGGGTAGTTCTGGGGCTGGTATGGATCTGGAAATGGAGGTGTTCTGTGGGGGACGAGGAGTCCTTAGTGCTGGAGGTGGTGAGTCGGAGGGAGTTCTTGTGTGCGATGGCGAGTCCTCCTCTGGGGTGGTTGAAGAGTTCTTTCCTCTGGATCTTGTATCCGTCGGGGATGGCGGTAGCCATGTCGGGAGCGGAGGTGGGGTTGGTCCAAGTTTCCGTGAAGAAGGCGACGTCTGGCGAGAGGGTGTCGAGGAGGTCCCAGATTTCTACTGGGTGTCTGTGTAGGGAGTGCACGTTGAGGAGGATGCACCTCAGGGCTTCCAGTGTGCTGGCGTCCGGCAGGAGAGGTGAAGGATTGTCGGCAGTGTCGGCAGGAGAACTGGCCGTGGGTGGTGTTCGGCGTAGGCAGCTGGCAGTTGTTGTTCCGTCCAGGGCTGAGTGCGTGGAGGGCAGCTGAGTCGTAGCGGTGGGTGGTCGGAGAGCCAGGGTCCATGGCGCTGGTCGCGGACGGGCGCAGATGGGCTTGCCTTTGGCGCGCCAGCGTTGCGGCCGCATAGCGACTGTCAGAGAGGGAACGGGGGAGGGAAACGCAGCTGGGAGGGGGGAGCGGGAAACCGGAAGGGGGAGAGGGGCCGCGGGGCAGCAGCGGCAGGAAAAGGGCAGCAAAAACACAACAAGGCACAGTGAACAGCGAAAACACTGAAAAAACAGAAAACCAGGCACAATCATAAAAAGGCACAGTAACAGAAAAAAATACAGAGTAACAGACAAAAGACAGAGGCACAGAAACAGGCAAAACAGACAAAAGACAAAACAGAGAAGGCAGCCAAGCAGATCAGCAGAAGAACAATGCTCTCCCACTGGACCACCAGGGATGAGGTGCAGGCAGGAGCCTGCGGGTGGAGGAGGGCCTCGAACACCTACCAGAGAAAGGTGCTAGGGGCAGCGACGCAGAGACGGAGCTGCGCGAGGGGAGAGCAGGGATCACTGGCCAGAGGTCCGGCCTTCATGTCTCACTGCAGAGCCCGCATACGTCAGCAGGCATGTGCCACCAGCAGGATGCAGGAGGCCATGTGAACCGACAGCCTCCGAGTCAGTCTCACCGAAATCCAGGAGAGAGGCTGAAACATTTGAATCATAGGCTGAATATTCTGGACTTGTCACTCAGAAGGATAGACCCAAAACTGCACTGTATCCAGAACAGCTCAGATGAAAAGGAGCTTGTGAGAGGGAGTTAAGTGCAACTTCAGCATGTTGACAATGAGCCCCATCAAGTGCAGGATGTTCATTGCATTCTGAAGGTGGGTGACAACTGCCTGGGGCCAACCCGTCTTCAATAGCAGACATTGAGGTAGGAGAAGACTGAAATCCCCAACCTCCTTATATGAGCTGCCACCACCCCCTTCACTTTGATGAACACCTGGGGGGTGCTGGCAAGGCCAAAGAGTAGCACAGCAAACTGAAAATGCTCTTGGCTCACTGTGAACCGCAGTTAGTGTCTGTGGGCTGGCAGGACAGGGATGTGGAAATATGCATAAGTCCAACTCTACCATCCAGTCTCCCAGGTCTAGGGCAGACAAAAATTGAGCGAGAGCATTTTGAACTTCTCCTTTTCAAGATGATGTTAAGAAGGTGCAGATCCAGGATAGGATGAAGCCCTCCATCCTTTTTTGGCACCAGAAAGAAGCGGGAATGACACTCATGACCTACTTCTGATGCAGGCATCCCATCTATGGCTCCCTTGGCCAAGAGTGCCTGCACTTCTTGATGGAGCAAGGAGAGATGATCCTCTGTCAGCTGATCGTAAGTGGGTGGCATGGGTGGTGGGATTCTCACAAAGGGGAGGGAGCAGCCGCTTTGGACTATCTGCAGTATCCAACGGTCTGATGCGATTTACCACTAGTGGGGGAGGTGATGGCAAATCTGGCCTCCTACTGGATTGACATGATGGTCTGAGGACAGACTAAAGAGGCTGGAAGGAAGCGGCTGTCTGGGGTGTGGTAGGCTCACTCGACCACTGACCACCTGTCCCACGTGGTCTCTGGGATCCGTGTCCTTGCCCACTAAAAAGCTAGGAAGCCTGCTGGGTGTGATGGCTGGTAGGGTATTGGGGAGGCCGGAAACCCCTTCCATGGCCACGAAAGGGGTAAAAGGCAGATTGGGGTTGACGAGGGGCCATAGACATACCCAAGGACCTGGCCAAAGTCCTGCTGTCCTTGGAAGTGCTCTAGCATTGAATCCGCCTTGTCTCCAAATTGACAAGAGCCGTCAAAGGGCATGTCCATGAGAGAAGACTTGACATCCCCTAAAATACAGATGTTCTCAGCCAGGCATGGTGCTGCAAGGCCACCGACAAGGAAATCGCTCTGCCCAGCAAGTCGGGCATGTCAAGTCCACAGTGGATGGAGAACTTAGCCGCATCCCTTCCATCGGCAACAGCCTAAGAAAGAATGGCCCAGGCCTCCTCCAGGACCACAGGTAACACTTGTGCTAAGGAATCCCATAGTGTATGGGAATAACGGCCCAAACGGCATGCGGTGTTGTGAGAAGTTGGCCTGGTATATGCTGTTCACTAATTAAAGTGGACACCTTGCACCAGAACAATTCGACTCTTATGGTAGACAGGTTTAAGACAACCTTTATAGAAAGCTATCCTAGTGGTAGCTGTGGAGAGCAGCCTTCAGGCTAAGTCTTGAAGGAATGTAAAGCAGCTTGTTTTACCACACAATCTCGTGAATCACCAAATGAAAAGACACCACACAGGTATATATATCAAATATATATGTATTTATTAATAAACACTCTCTACTAATCTCTTTATGAGATTAGAAGTCAGGAACATATGTACAAGTCAATTGTTATCAAAATAAGTTAGCACAGTAAATATCACAATCTTATCTTGGCTAGACCGGGGTCTAGAGCACATAGAATCGAGGGACCCCCAGAGAACCACCCAGGTAGTTGTAGGAGACCCACAGGGGACGGACGCGGTGTTCAGACACTAGTGCGAGTCCTGTACGAGACTATGTAAGCAGACGCGATTGAGTTATCAATGTTATAGGCCCCTGGCGTGTTCGAGGCGAACACACCGATCGGTCAGTACGAGTCGAAGGACGCGGTTACTGGTAGATTTACTAGGGAGTTGGACGCGGTGTGTCTAACACAGCCGCGAACCCTGTACGAGTCAGTGCGAGAATCGCACTGGGAAAATAAGAGTTTAAGGATACTTCTGGTGAACCTACAAGCAAGTCACTTACAGGGTAAGTAGTTCTAGGGCCCACACCCACAGGAGCACCGTAGTGCTGGAGTTACCTCACCCAGGGAAGCCGGGTGCACAGGTGTCCTTTGGTGTCGGGTCGCGGCGGCGTTTTCAATGGCGAACAAAGAAGACTTGCTGCTTGTGATGGTTTGAAGAAGTGTCCGGTGGAATCCAAGCCTGGATTCGGTGGAAGGATGACCTGAAAGCAGAGGGGACAGTGTTCAAAGTCACTTGGCAGTGACTCGGGGCAAGGAAGATGAATGCCCACCGTCGTCGCAGGATTCAGGTCGTTCACGATTGCCTTGACTCTTCAGCCACGAGGTCCAGGAGGCGTCGACGACGACCAGGAGCTGGATTCGGCGTGTCCCACGACGTCTGCAGCTTACTGTGGTGTCGGCAACTCGATTGGAGCAAACAGGCCTTGGTAACAGCAAGTCTCGTGCAAAGTGTGAAAAGGCAATGGCGCAGACCAGCAAGGTCTGAGGGACTCACCCAGCAAGGGTAAGTCAGGGCAGGCCTGGAGCAACCAGGGGAGCCCTTTGGTTTCTTTAGAAAGTCTTCTGGGGACCCACGAGCCGGCTGGCAAGGGATCGCGAAGACGCCTCGGTCGGATTCGCTCCACAGGGGCCCACGGTCACTCGGGACAGTGTAGGCCGCTGATCTTCGGAGGGATTCCTGCTGGAGGCTGGGACCACCCGTGGTCCAAAGCACAGGTTCTTAAAACGTTGTGGAGGGGTTGCACTCGACAATAGTGCACGGTACCCAGGGGTCGCGGTTCCTCGTCACTCGTGGGGTCCATTTGCCTCAGCTTCGCTGGGGACTCACGATGGCCTTGGAGAAGTCAGGAAATCCACTTCTTGGGCTGCAGGGACTTCGGACTCCGGCGGGAGCGGCATAGTTTGCGACCGTCGTTTGTAGTTTTTGGTGCCTGCCAAGCAGGGGAGTCACTCCTTGACTCCAAGGGAGATTCTTCTGTCTTCCAAAGGTAGTGGAACGTCGAAGGGCCAGGATTCTTCTTCAGAGCGTCATCCAGGGATATCTAACTTACAAGTTCAAGGGTTCCCTATCTTATACTGTAAAGAAGGGAGGGACTAGCTCTATGACCCCACCTATGGGAGGGTCAGGGGAGTGGGTGGCTACACCCACTTCCCTTTGTCCAGTTTCGCACGAGAGCAGGGGCAGGTAGCCCCTGAGCCGGTTTGAACTGGCATATACACAGAGGAGCCTTCTGCTCCCCCAGTGCAGGACTTCAAAGCACTCTAAGAGTGCACCCACCCAGCCCCAATACACTAAACCCTGTCTGGGAGGTGGTTACACCTCCCTGTGACAGGATACCTTTTGTTGGGCTCCCTCCACTGTGAGTTTCGGTCATCAGCAGGAGGGCAGCCCCGTGTCTGTGACTGGTGGCATCCATTTTGTGATGCCAGGGCTCTTCAGGATTCTACCGTGTTTCCACAGTGGGTACATGTCTATCCCTCTAGAAGGGTGGAATGCTACCCCCGCCGCCAGGACTGGCGGGGGGGTAGTATTCCAAGATGTTTGACACCAAACACGACATGTTTTGATGCAGCCATACCAAAGTTAGCATTTTACCGCGAGGATATAATGCACTTAAAAGTATATGGTTTAACCGCATCCACAAACAGCACCAGAGAATGGACTCTGAGAGCTGCAGAGGGGCCCTGCTCAGGCAGAGGCACCCCCTCACATAGAAGCCAAGCACCCTGCCCTCAGGATTGATAGGGCCTGCCTTAGGGGTGACTGATAGGGTTATATGTGTGTGTGTGAGAGATATAGGGAACCTATATCTCAGTGAGGAATGCTAGCACCACCTCACCCAGGCTGCAGTAGCAGGCCTGTGGTGTCAGATTTAGTCTGCTTCCCAGGGGTGGCATAATACATGCTTCAGCCCCTGGTAGGCCTGTGAAGTACCTATGCCCTTGGCACCTAAGGTACCATATACTAGGGACTCATAAGGCACCACAGCATCCAATCACTAGTGCACCTAGAGTGCACTCCAAATCGTTTAGAGAGAACAGAGAGGCTGGGGCCCTGATTGGCAGGGATCCAGCCTGACTATAGCCAGAAACCAGTGTAACATTAGAAAAAAAGTGGGGGCAACATAAGAGGCAGATCCTACTCTCCTACAGGTGTTCACTGACTTCAGTGCCAGACTGGTGGAAGAGCACATTCTCTTACCGAAGGTGCCCAGCCTCTTGGATTTCATATCTGGTGTTGTAGTAGGGAACACATCAGGGTGGGTACGGGAAGAGGAGGCTTGGACTACCAAGCTCTATGGTGTGAGCTGCTGGGTAAGGAAACTGGGATCCCTAGGAGCAAGGCGATGGTGGCTGGCAATCGTCCTATTCCCAGGAGCCCCTCCTTGTACCAGGCCACAAGTAGGACATCCATAAGGGCTTCATTGAATGGGAGTAAGGGTTCTGAGGGGGTGACCCCCAGCTGAAGCACTTCTGTCAAGACATTAGTCTTGACTGCCACTGAGAGTAGGTTAAGGTCTAGGACCTCAGCCTTGGGCACCACCATTGTGAGGCTCCCTCCTTCGTAGTCACAGTAGGAGGGACAACAAGGCCAGAGTCAGTTGAAGTGTCCAACCCACTGACCTCACCCAGTTCCTCATACCAGTTGTCTTGTTCCTTAACTTGTTTATCCTCATAAGGGTCCATAGACCTCTCCCACCTGGCTCCGCGTCGAAGTCGGGAATCATGATGGGGACGGTGCCGCCCAGGGGTGTCGGCCTCACCGACACTGTAGCGTGAGCCGAGGAAGGTCTCGGTGCAGCCGTTTGCTTCGCTTTGGATCCAGTGAGGATCCCTGGGCCCGACTGGCGCCGAGGGTGAACCCGCCGGCGTGGTCCCTGTAAGGGCCCCTTCTGCGTCAGTTAAGCCCGAATGTGCTCCAGAGGGGCCGGGCCACCCAAAGATTAGGCACATGGCCTCAAAATTCTTTTAGTTGGGCGGGGGTCATGACGCAAGGATAACGTAAAGGCTTGATAAGTCTGGCTCAGGGCAAGAATCTTGTGAAAAATAGGTTTAGCATGAGAAAATCCCTGCAAACTCTGGGCCATATGTACGACGAAATGGCGGAGCGTGTCGTTAGCCTCCTGGGCTTAACGACACGCTCCGCCACTTCGGAAACGCAAGGCTGCACCATATTTACAAGGATGTGGTGCAGCCTTGCGTTTCCCCCTGCGATGGCGCTAAGTTTCACAACTTAGCGGCAACGCAGGCACCCTTGCACCAGAGTGCAAGGGTGTCTGTGTGCAGGGGAGGATTGGTTATGTGTAGGAAGGTGTCCCTTCCTGCACATAACCAATCCTAAAATGCCATTTTGTAACTTTCATGTGTGCTGCATGAAATTTACAAAATGGCATTTTAAAAAGGTTTGTTTATGTACAGTAGGGGACACCTTCCTGTACATAAACAAACCATTGCATTTTGCTTTTTCCATGTGTGCTGCACAAGGCAGCACACATGGAGAAAGCAAAAACGAGGAGAAATAATGAATTTCTCCTCGTTGCGCCACCTTAAGACCAGGGTTTTCCTGGTCTTAATTTTGGTGCTGCCTCCTATGTACGCCAGCCTTGTACATAGGGGGCAGCGTCAAATACAATGGGTGTTGCGATGGAACGCCCACCACAACACCCACTGCATGCCCCTTTCACGCTAAACATAGCGTGAAATGGGGCCGTATGTACAAGGCAGCGTTAAGAAACGTTAAGTGGCTTAACGCTGCCTTGTACATAAGGCAAGGCCCCTATCGCCGATTTGGCTTGTACATATGCCCCTCTATTCTTTGCATACTTTTCCAGAAAAAGAATATGCTTACATCATTTAGTGGAAAGCTTTGTGTCCCCTTGAGATCATGCTATTACCAATTCAAGCAGTTTACGAAGTTCTGAACTACTTAAGTGAATCTTCGTACAGCCTTTAGGTGTTTACTGCTGTGTAATCGAGAACTGTTACTTTAAGAGACCTTTGGGCAGCAGTGGGGGGAGAGACGAGGAAAACGAAGGCCCAAAGGGATAGAAAGCAGTAAAACACAAGACAACAGATAACTTCAATGGAACTTATATCAAAACAGTAGAATAAACTATTACCTAGCTGTTTAGAACCCAAGCACAACATAACTTCTGAAAATATAATGACATAGACCACTACACTAGAATTTACAAATCCAGAACATTCGCCAGACTACAGATAGATTTAGCGCTGTACTGGAAAAAAGGATTTAGAACAGTGAAATCCAAATGCAGCTATACACAGCACTGCACAGGAATGTTAAGCAATACTGTACAACTTAAGAATATAGATCATAGCATAGCAAAATAGGATTGTAGAGTACAGCACACAATGAATAGGAATGGTTTGTATGAATGTAAAGCACTGCACTGGAATATGGGAATATATATTACCCTGCACCATAATACACAATACAGTAATGGGGCAAAGAAGAGCATTGGAGTGGGAAATCGGGATTTAGAGAGTTCCATTGGAAAATAGTGTTGCCTTCAATATGTGCTGATTGTGTAATGCATCAGTAAGCAGACCTCTGACTTTATTACATAAACACATATCTGCTGAACAAGGCCATGATGAACTCAGAGATCTACCACCAAAAGGTGACTAAAGAATTCCCATGAACATGCCACAGAAAAGGTAGAATTCTTACCAGACTGAGCAGAGTATCCCAACATTCCTGAAAAAAAAAGAAACCAATAGTTACACGAGTAAGAAGAAGTATTTATTTAACATGAAAGCAGTTGTGCAGGGTAAGAGAGCTGAAGCTAAAAAGTAGCAACAAGAAAGCGCTACAACATGGGAACAGAGATCATTGTACTAAATCCAGAGCACTACGAGAAAATATATACATTTAAAGCATTGAAACGGAATAAGAAAATGCAAAGCAGGCAACTGTGCTAATGCTTACAGAACATGGGGGACTCGGTACTGCAGACTTAGGGCCCGACAAGCAAAGGCACCAAAAACAGAGAAGATGGAGTCACCATGCCAGATATTAACGGAAGACATCTGTATTTGGCTATGCAAAGCGCCTATGCATTGACATAGGGGTGTGCAAAGCTGTGAAGACTTGTGACTTGCATCTCTATGTAATTTATTCTGCCAGTTTTGCGTACAGTGTAGCTGCGTGGCTCTTTGGGTTTAATTTTTAACAAAGGGGAACTGTGATTGCTGCTGCCCAAGGGCGTAGCAACCAATGGTGCAGAAGGTGCAATGGGACTGGGGCCCACGGAGCCCTGATAATTCCTGCATTTTACTTCCTCAACAGCAGTCAAAATGGCCATTTTCCATGCTTGCAATAGGGCCCATCACATCCTTGTTAAGCTACTATGACCTGTCACAGCAGCAAAAAATATTCTAGCAGCTTCAAGGAGCTGCTCAAGTGGGGGCTAGTGCCACTTAGCAACTGCCCCCTCTCCTCTGTACTGAGTCCCCATTGCCCTTCGTCCCGGCAGCACCCACATCGTCCCGGCAGCACCCACATCCACAAGGGGCACCTGATCGCTCTGCCAAATTTCACCATGTCCTTCTCAGGTGTGGCCTTGCTCTGGAACTTTCTCTAACCCTCCCCACATGACACGTTATGAAAAATATTTCCTTAGCATAACTATAACAGTGACCGTCTTTCTAGTCAATGTTAGCCCATGTTAACAAGTGTATGCCTATCTCTGATGTATAAAACCTCGCTCGCCTTGCTGGTTGGGATGCTAGGGGACCTCTTTGTCTACTGACCCTCTGATTCACAGACTCATTTTTCTTTTGTTAATAAACGCTTGCAGACTCCAAATTGACCTGTGTACAGATTTTCATTAACACTGTTTGCCTTGCCAGAGAGCTCAGGGGTTGCAGGCAGGCTTCTGGCTATGACAACTCTGTTCTCCGTGATGAACTGGAGATATACTGGAGATGGAAACTACCACCATACGTAAGCCAGTAGTTTTTCACTCGATTTGCATAAGCAAAAAAAACTGGGAATCTTAGTTGAGTTTGCAGTGCCCAAAGTGTCTCAATTTCGCCACATACATCACCGTACAAATTTGGCTACCCCTAGTTAGCAGATGTTGAATACACCATCTTCGCCAAAAATTAATTGAAGGGCCTGTGATTACCAACATACCTTACCTTAGCTACTAGTGTCAGATAACCCCTCCTGGAAACTGGGCTTAGCTATCTGGGTGGGTTAAAGGACCCCATGTACAGCCCCTAGCAACCAATGGGGGATAACATCTCCCAGATACAGCCCCTGACTACCTTGGAATGATAAATGCTCCAGGGTACAGCCCTTAGCTATCAATAAGGAATAAACGCTCTTGGGTGCAGGGCTTTGGTATCTGGGTGGGATAATTAATTCTGGGTACATGTCAGGGACTATGTGGGGAACACAGTCAGGGACTTGGGCAAGGACTGGGAACTGGGTAGAAAACGTACATAGAAAGAGGAGTACAGCGCTGCCCAGGATCATACAGGGAGTCAGAGGAGAAAAAGGGATCCAAAGGGGAAGCCTGTACAAGTGAACAAGATGGGTAAGACTCAGAAAGGAAGGGCACTCACAAGGCAATTTAGCATTCAGAATAACTACACCCAGGATGAATGTGCAAGACATATATATGAAACAACATTAACAATAAAGGGAATGTGGGGTAAAGCACTCAGGAGCTCCACACGGTAAGACTGAAGCTCAGTAAGTTCCTCACCCACAATTGCTGTTACAGATACTGACTGAAAATACCCACATATAGGATATGTATGCAAAGGCAGGGTCTGTGGAGCTTATACCTATGGTGATGTTATAACAGTAACTCAAAGACAATACTCACAGTGAACAAGAAACACCACCTAGGTAGTCAGCTGTGCCCACGGATCCTGGCGATCAAACAGGAACACGCAAGGCAGTAACAGCAAAGGGGTAGAACTAAACACAAGCACAATAGACAAGGAGCTAGCAAGGAGGAGTGCTTAACAGGAAAGGAAGGAAAACCCAGGGCACACTTGGCAGAAAGCAGGTAACAAACATACGAGGTAACAGAAGCAAGACAGCAGAATAGAAAGACAGCAAACTAGAACTGGAACCAAGGAAATGGGAAGAAAGGCAGGGACTGGAAAAGGATATACAGAAGGGGAGGCTACAAGGGTATACTAGAATAGTGCAGGTTCAGGAATCAAGAAAACAAAGCATAGAAGGCAGTGCTGGGGCAGGAACAAGAATTAAGCAAAAGCTCAGGAGTCAAAGTAGCACTGCAGGCAGTGCTAGGTCAGGAGAAGGGAAACTGCTGCAGGTCAGGAACAAGGAATGCTAAGACTCAGGAGTCATGGTAGCACTGCAGGCAGTGCTAGGTCAGGAGAAGGGAAACTGCTGCAGGTCAGGAACAAGGAATGCTAAGGATCAGGAGTCAGGGTAGCACTGCAGGCAGTGCTAGGTCAGGAGAAGGGAAACTGCTGCAGGTCAGGAACAAGGAATGCTAAGGCTCAGGAGTCAGGGTAGCACTGCAGGCAGTGCTAGTTCAGAAACGAGGGAAACTGCTGCAGTTCAGGAACAAGGAATGCTAAGGGTCAGGAGTCAGGGTAGCACTGCAGGCAGTGCTAGTTCAAGGGAACAGGAAATAGCTACAGCTCAGGAAACAAGGAGTCAAGAGAGCACTGCAAGCAGTGCAAATCAGGCACAAGAAATAGCTGAAGCCCAGGAACAGGAATAGCTATAACTCAGGAAACAAGGTAGCACTGCAGGCAGTGCTAATTCAGGTACAAGGAATAGCTATAGCTCAGGAACTCAGGAAACAAGGTAGCACTGCAGGCAGTGCTAATTCAGGTACAAGGAATAGCTATAGCTCAGGAACTCAGGAAACAAGGTAGCACTGCAGGCAGTGCTAATTCAGGTACAAGGAATAGCTATAGCTCAGGAACTCAGGAAACAAGGTAGCACTGCCGGCAGTGCTAATTCAGGCACAAGGAATAGCTATAGCTCAGGAATCAAGGAACAAGGATTAACTATAGCTAAGGAAACCAAACAGCTCAGGAAACAAGGATCTGTCGCACCGGTATACAGCTACAATGACCCACACTGGGCTGAAGGGAGCTGGGGCTTAAAAGAGCTCACATTAATCACATGCATCAGGTGTGAGCAGGCTAGCAGCAGCCAGCCACAGGTGAGCTGAATTCCTCCACCCATCCTTGGCCTGCAGGGGTGGAGACAAAGCAGTGAGCAGGGAATTCTGGGTAATGGAGTTTCAGGCATGAGTAGGCTGGCTTCAAATATAAGCAGGCTGGCTTTCACAAAACCCGGCATGGATTGGGAATGGATGTCAATTCCCAATAAGTGTCCAAATGGCTGGAAGTCAGGATATGCATGCAGGGGAGGGTCTGGAAGCTTATTAGAAGACTGGAAAGTCCCACTATGCGGCCCCCTGGTGGTGGGTACGAGAGCACAGGGAGCAAATCGTGACAGTACAGCCCTAAGCTGCCAGTGTGGGCTAATTGCACCTGGGTGTATAACCTTTAGCTACCCAGGTGGCACTGGTCAATATAGCCAGTTTGGTTGACAAAATGGAGTGTAGAATATACTATTTGGCTTTACCCTTCAGCACCCCTCTGGAAGTTCTCAACATACAGCATATGTAATGCTACAGGCACTTATACATTGTGAGATCATGTATTGACCATTGACTTCATTTTATTCTAACTATATTTTGTGAGCACTGTTTCATCTTGTGCCTGTCTGACCCTGCCTTTCAGCTACAAACGCAGGCAGGCCCAGGTTACTTGCGCACATAGACTGTTTTTGTTTCTCACTTCACCGAGCGAGAGAGATAAGAACAGACGATGTGGGATGCGTACAGTGTCCCAGGATGAGAATGTGAAGAATTTTGCCTCAGCTCTCATCAAAACCTGGCCAGCTCCGTTGACTGACCTCGATGCAGAGTGTAGCCAGCACCTACAGAGCAGATGAAGGGAGGGGGAGCTTCTAGAAGTCTCTCTCTATGTCAATAAAGAGTATAAAGACAGAGACCTATTGGCGCTTTGACAGGAATTCTCCTGGGAGCCGACAAGCTGCCCAGGGCTTTTGTGCCTGGTTGAGACCTCCTGCCTGAGACTGTCAACGGGTTCCCCAGTCGTGCTGGCAACAATGATGCTAAACAGACAGCCGGTGAAGTATTCCAAGTTCTAATTACTTATTCTTATGTACATGCAGTTATCTTTCTATACATTTATTCTTGTGTATATACATTCATTATATGCATTTATTTTACATGTGCATTATTGCCATTTGATATATGGGAACTTGCTGCAATAAATATTCCCCTTTACTTGGCAAATGAGTGTTGAGCTTTGTCTATGTTGTATTTTAGAATTCTAAAGTGTGTAGAGTCCTATTTTGAAGAGTGTTCACGTTGTGTCCTGGTGTTTTGAAGTCTTGCTCAGGTGTTTTGAATAAAAAGTAAGACAGCATAGGGGCTACAACTTGATGAAATCCCTACAGTCCCCTCAGCCCCCAGAGAAAAGGCTAGTTGTCACAGTGTTTCCCCACAGAGTATTCAGGAGGCCGCTCCCGGTAATGGCGCTCGAAGCTCAAATACCCAGCCCACTGCAGGGAGTGTACCTTTTACCTCGAACAACAACACCCCCATCCATGTCTCTACAGCTCCAAGCGCTTTTGAGTTAAATAGAGGAGGTAGTTCTCATATCCCTACCTGCAAATCTTTACGGGAGCACATATCTTGCACTAAGATCTTAAACGTCTCAAATGCCTCGAAAGTTGTTCTACAATTGCCCCCTGCTTCGACACCCTATGTCCTTGTGATCGTTAATGGGCCGCCTCTTAAAGGGGGTTTGAAGAGAGCTTTAGCCAGATTAAAAATAAGGTGATTTACTGGCTCTCGACCCAGCTGGGTCTTTCATCTTCCTCTTTATCTAAAGAGTTTACCTACCTATGTAAGGTAGGCTGCATTGGGGATACCCTTAAACAAGGGTCTGGTGATTGTATTGTGGTTAATTTCTGAAACAGATTTTAACAGTGAGCCTAATATATTAATGGGGACTGATATTTTACTCCAACACTTGGGTTTCTTTTACACCCCACCATGCGTCAGATCTCTTCAAGGGAGGACATCTAGCCTGCCTTTGTTGGGGTGGGGGCTCCTGACTCCCTCTCACAATAGACCCAGCACCAATATCCAGCTTAGTAATAGATTTGCCCCCCTAGCCCAGCTTGAAATGCAAGATAGACTACCAGTCCCAATTGATTCTGTATTTGGTGTGGCAGAGGTATCGCCTCTGTCTTGTAGGTTGCTTAGGATGTTAAGCTGGAATGTTGCTGGGGCTCGAGACCTTACCTCAGATGAGAACGAAATGAGATTATTGAAATCCAATGGGATTATTTGTCTACAAGAGACCTGGGATGTTTCGGGGGGCTTGTACATGGATGGCTATGTCACTTTTTTTTGTCAACGCTACACTCTTGTTACACGGCAGACCGAAGGGAGGTCTTGTGACGTTTGTGGATTTAGGCTTAAGTTGTGAAATGGAAAATGTCCCTTTCAATTCCTTGAACATTTTATGTGTTCTTTTGACCTTTCCCAACAACTTAACGTTGCTAGTGATAATTGTCTATAATTCTGTATTATCGAATGAAACCCTCATCTCAGAGTTAAGAATTTTTTGGGAGGAATATTTTATGGAATTGTCAAAACCAACAGTGAGTTTGTTAATAGATTTTAATCTGCACCCTTGCACGTTATGTGGTTTTAATGTGGAGAATGATGTTCCTTTCTGTGATTCTGGCCAGGTGTATTTTATTCACTCCCGATAGGGGGATTTTAAAAAAAATCATCGGTTTTCTAAATGTCATTTAATTGGCTAAGGAAGAGATCAACTCTGCTGGTCTACTGCCCACATTTAAGGGAAGAGGTCACAGCACAACTATTGACTTAATTTTAGTGTCAGCTAGCCTATTACACCCCACCCCCCCTTATCAAATTTGAAACGGTTTGGAATGTTCGTAGCAACCACAATCTTTTTTTGCTTAGTTTAGATGGGATTATTCGTGGTGCAGGATTCCACCCCTGTACAAGGAGCCTCATACCACCAAGGAGCAGGGTCACAGGATAAGTTGGGCCAAGGTAATTGCAGGAGATTTTCTAAAGAGTCTAGTGGTAACTTGCCGCACTGATGTTCAATCCTGCTTACAGTCAGAGTTATGATCAAGGCATTCTGGATTTGTTCAATAATATATATTCAGAAGTACAGAAAACCCTTACTAGGAAGGGATGGGCTTCCCATAGCACTGGGTTCAAATGGTTCGACAGAATTGCTCTAAGGCTCATAAAGTCTTGTTGACGGCTTTACATCAGAAATCCAGAATAAGAGAAGTGGTGAAGAAGGCCAGGAACCTGTACTATTCTGCCTGCAAGGAACAAAAAAATGCTCTTAAAAAGGAAACCTGGAAACAGTTATTGGCCGCATGCTCGCTTAGGGACAGCACAGCTTTTTGGAGGGTGGTGAACCAACCCTTATTTTTGTGGGAGAGCTTGTCAGAAATGGCTCAAATAATCTTGACACAAGCCTGGGTCACTCATTTTGAGTCTACAATGTAAAAAGCCCATCCCATCCCATTTATACCCCCTTAGGAGGGAAGAGCTTCATTTTAATTGGGAAGAGGTGAAAGAAGCTACCTTGGCTTTACCATCCGGGAAAGCTCTTGACCCGGATGGACTCCCCGGGGACCTTCATAAATCTTGTGTGGACCTCTGGACTCCCATAATCACTCTACATCTAAATGTGGCAGCCCACGTCACATTCCCTTATCCTGGCAAACGTCTGTGATCGTTCCGATTTTTAAACAAGGGAACAGAGTCGATCCAGCCTGTTATAGGCCTATTTCCACAGTGGACGTGGAAGTAAAAATTATTTCCCGTATCCTGCTGAATCGGCTGACAATGTGGGCAGAGGAGTGTAACATATTGTCAGATATTCAATATGGTTATAGAGCGGGCAGGGGGACGATTGAGCAGAACCTGAACCTATATTTACTGATTAATAAATATACTATAGCTAAAAAATGAACTATCCATTTGGCCTTCGTGGACCTCAGTAAGGCCTTTGATATGGTTAACAGAACAAAGCTCTGGGCTGTGCTGGATTCCATGAGGGTGGAAAATTCACTTTTCTGCATGATCTCGTGGCTTCTGTACCATTTGGCCCTAAAGGAGACTGCACGTCGCACTTCAAGCTGAGGAGGGGAGTTCTACAGAGCTGTATATTAGCACCCTTTCTATTTATTCTTATTATTAATCATCTAGAGCCCTTTTTATTGGAACAGTACAAACATGTCCCCAAGGTTGGAGATAGACCTGTACCAGCCTGGTTATAGGCGGACAATACAGTTCTTATTGCGCACACGGCCAATGGCCATCAGCACCTGTCGGATCAATTTATCAAATTTATGGATAGTTTGGGTCTGAAAACTAACTTTTCTAAATCACAAACTATAGTTTTTGGACCTAAGAGACTCAAAACTAAAAGCCATTTGATTAAGGGTCATCATATTGGTAGTAGAGTTGACAGATTTTGCTACCTGCGCATTTTATTAGACACCAAGTTGGACTGGCACTATTTGATTAATAAACATGTACATTCTTTTAATAGAGTTGCTCACAGTATAGATGATTTTTGTAGCTGGCTAGGTCAAACTCCTATCAACTCGATTATTGAGATCTATAAAGCAAAATGCATCCAACAGTGAGTTTGGGATGCAAGATTTGGGGCTATAAGGTTTGCAACTCTATTCAGGTAGCAGGAACTATGGGGGATATGTACAATGAAGTGGCGGAGCGTGTCGTTAGCCTCAGTGTCGGAGCGTGTCGTTAGCCTCCTGGGCTTAACGCCACTTCGGAAACGCAAGGCTGCACCATATTTACAAGAATGTGGTGCAGCCTTGTGTTTCCCCCTGCGATGGCGCTAAGTGTAACAACTTAGCGCCAACGCAGGCACCCTAGCACCAGAGTGCAAGGGTGTCTGCGTGCAGGGGAGGATTGGTTATGTGTAGGAAGGTGTCTCTTCCTGCACATAAACAATCCTAAAATGCCATTTTGTAACTTGCATGTGTGCTGCAGCACACATGAAAGTTACAAAATGGCATTTCTTTAAAAGGTTTGTTTATGTACAGGAAGGGACACCTTACTGTACATAAACCATGGCATTTTGCTTTTTCCATGTGTGCTGCACAAGGCAGCACACAAGGAAAAAGCAAAAACAGGGAGAAATAATGCATTTCTCCTGTTTTCGCCAACTTAGGACCAAGATTTTCCTGGCCTTAATTTTGGCGCTGCCGCCTATGTACGCCACCCTTGTACATAGGGGGCAGCGTCAAAAACAATGGGTGTTGCGGTGGAACGCCCACCGCAACACCCACTGCACGCCCCTTTCATGCTAAACATAGCGTGAAAGGGTGCCTTATGTACAAGGCAGCGTTAAGCCATGTTAAGTGGCTTAACCCGGCCTTGTACATAAGGCAAGGCCCCTATCGCCACGGGAACGTCGCAAAAAGTGACGTTCCCGTGGCGATAGGGGCATGTACATATGCCCCTACGTTTCTGAGAAGGGTTTTAAAGATCCCTTAAAGTGTCCCATTTAAGACTGTCCACGAGGAATTGGGTGTAGGTTATATTTTAGACTACATTCAAATCTCTGCCCTTTGTTACTGTGGCCCTCAGTATGACTGAAAGGTGAACTCGCTTTTAATAGAAGGTTCTTAAGAGACTGCATGGGTCTGGAATATTGGCATTGCATACCCTGGCTGTAATATATTATATGTACTTTGAGCCATCTTGGTAGACCCAATCTCTTTTTTGACCCAGATCGTATCTCTAAAGCGGATATTCTTTCGGTCATACAAGCATTTTGTTTTCCAAAGTACACGAAAAAAAGGCTGTAGATGAATTAATCAAATGTTCACTTACTCGTTATTTTATGGTAATTTTGTAACATTGAATTGTATTTGACGATTGACATGCCCTCTCATCATAGAAAACTCCTGACTTATTTTCGATCGAATTTGTTCCCCCAGCTTATGTTTGGTTGGCATCAGCCCTCTGTGCCTTCGATTTGCACACATGATTTAGCTGCTACATTGGACACTATGTACACTGTTCTGCCCCACATTTTCTAGGTTAAGTTATAATTTTATTTTACTCTTTTATTGCTAATAAATTTTATTCAAGCAAGACCAGCTTTATTGCATCTGCAATTTTTATCTACTCCTGTCTGTTTTTATTTATCATGGTTCTTAGCTGGTGTGTTACATTCTAAAATCTGAGACGTTTTGATTATGAAGGATTATTTTTATTGTTTATCTGTCAGTCTAAATGAAATGTTTTTATGTACTTTTATGATCTGCATTTTTCAAATCAAATAAAGTGATTGCTGTCAACTTCTGCACCTTACAATTCGTGTTTACATCTCACGATCTCTGAAGGCTCCACATCAAATCTTCCCTGAAGAAACTCAATAAATGCTACCAGAAAAGGATGTTAGGCCCCACAAAGAACTGTTGGTAGTACATCTTCTCTGTCCAAACTATTAAATTACCACCTGGAGTTCAGAAGGATGCTGAAAACATTACTATCCCAAAATAAACCCCGGATATAAACTAGAGTAAGGCGCTCGCTATCAACAGTAACACAGAGAAACTAGAAGAATCACATGCTCCTGGCCATGACCTAAAAATGATGCTGTGCTTAAAGAACACTTCGAACACCGCATCAAATACAATGGAATACCAGTTTAAATCTGGATCTGATGATGAGGTCATGCTTCTATCATACACATCTGTGAGACCCAAACAGCAACAATGGAATTTCATTAACTTTCAGTATTCACGTAATTTGAAGGATACATATATGTAATTACAAATAAAAGCCATTAATAAAAAATGTCTTTTGCTTGTACTTCTTGAAATGACACAGCATGTGATCAGATAAATGCACATGACTTGCATAAGAGGCTTAATTCATACCCCTACTAACTGAATTTATTTCATTCCATTTCACATTATGTCCTGTACCGCTTCCTCTTCCAAACTAAACTAAACTCCTACTAAACTCTTTCCACCAGACTAACTGACCCAGCCTGTAAAAGCATGACCTAAAATATGTACAACTGTATTCCCTAACAACATTACTGTCATACAATAACACAGTGTACTAAGACAGTCAAACAATAGGATAATACTCATTTCTTCCATTCTTTGTGATCATTCCTTCTCTTCTCAGTAATCAGAGACGCCATTTAGGATGCAAATCGATACAAGACTAAAGCATCTGCAACAATAACAAATAAGAGCTAACTTTACTATATACTGGAAATTGCATGCAACTAGTCAATGTACTGACTAATTCTATTGCATAGTACATGGATAACTGCAACACAACTAGCTCTGGGATCCACTGGGTCGTGGTGAACCATCCACAAACTGCTTCAACACCTTGTCAGATGTAGTAAGTGCTATATAAAATACTTATTTGCATGCACACTAACACCCAAGGTAGTAATCACTGGACTGAGCTAGAAAAAAAGATACAAAGTGCACCAACACCCGAATCACAGGACTACACACTGAGACGGGCAACTTCAAAATGCAATTCTTACTAAAAGCATATTTAACTCATCCTTTAACCAGCAAACACCCACAGTGCAATGTACAATGAGAAATCAACAATCCACAAAATGCATGGCTCATTATTTATCTATTATTCAGACCACTGCAAATGCAGGAAGCAAAATCATAAAAGAAATGAACAATGAAAAGTGGTGAAGAGTGGAGATCAAAGGTTCCTATGTCCATCATCGGTAATGCATGCATCGTCATTGTGGGGGTTAATGTTTTCTATCTTCACTAAGGGGCCGATTCCGATCTCGGCCGGTAGGGCACCGAATCGGATTTGGCTTAACCGGATCCAATTCGGAGCCCTCTTTCCCGACCGATTCGTACGTGCGTCCGGCCGAGCGAGCACGATGCGAGCGCACGCGAAATCGCCGACCGACTTGTTTGCGGGTCCGAGGCGCTCCGACCGACTCGCACGGACACGACTCGCACCGCGCAATGGAGACGTTTCCCAGCCGGGCAAGTACGATGCGCGCCGCGAGCAGTCCGACCGACTCGCACCGTCCGGCTCGAAAGAGCAGTCGGAGCCGGACTATGGGGGTCCGTGTCGGACCCCCCTGTACGCGTAGCCGCGCGAGTCGCACACAGGGGGGACCCATGGGTCCCCCCTACCTGTGCATGTACGCCGCGAGTCGCTTCGAGGCGTACCCGCTGTAGGGGGCACCCTTGTTCGCCTCGCACCCATTGAGTCAATGGGAGCCCGCGTACGCGTTGTACGTCCGGCTCCCATTGACTTCAATGGGAGTCCGACCGACTCGAGTCCCATTGCATGCGTGCGCATCGTACTCGTTCGGTCGGACTGCCAGAGTCCGATTCGGTCGGAAATCTCTCCGGGTCCGGCTCGGTCGGAGAGATTTCCGGCCTGAATCGGAATCGGCCCCTAAGTGTCATTTTTGGGGGTCTGCTGTCGTTATGTCTCCAACAGTGTTACTGGCACCGTTGTGAGGTAGTGGAAATGGAGCGTGGTTCAACTTGCTGGATTGTGCAGGTCAGCCGGTTTCTCTCTTGGACTCATCCCAACATATGGGGTGCCACCATGGACCATTTCATTTGAATACAGCTGCATCAATCTCCCATCTTGGCTCATGTGCTCTCACTAGTCTAACCTGCCTGCTGCTCTTTTCGGGAGAAGGCTCCCAGATCAGCTTTCCCTAGGCTTTCTTCTCACAGTCCTGCAGCAATAACTTTGCATGGCTCATCACACCAGCTCCACTCCACGTCCCCTCCCCATCTCATGTAATGGTGTATCCAACTCTTCCATGGCACTGTCTGCCTGCACCTGAGCTCACTCAGACATGACTTCATCCTGCGACTTGCCTGGCATTACAACCCTCAATCTTTTTTCTGCACTGAGGGCTGGCTAAAGCCTGCAGACCTCTACTGTGTGGTACCTCCAGAGGTATATTTGTTTTGAAGCGCACACATTGGTGGCAAGGTGCAGAAGAATGACAAGAAGACCTGCTTACTTTTTCCTGGAACTGCCCTCACAGAACTAAACAACGCCTTTCCTTCAACTTACACATCATGGATTTTACCATGACAGAACTGCAAACCTTGGGGCTATTTACTGAGGGCCATACAAGCATAATATGAGACTCTGGGCTCAGGGGAAGTGGCACATCTCTTTGGACAACACACAATGCACCCAAGCCACCACTTCTTTGGCCACTGGCGTCTTAATCAATTCAGCTAAAATCCCGGTACATATTGAGGGATCACTGACAAAATATTGCTGTAAAAAAAAAAAAAACGAAAAAATATAGAATGTAAAAATATCGACTCCCTATACTTAAAAAGGTAAGGACAAAAATATTGAATCAAAAATATCGAAGTAAAAAATATAAATGTACAAAATATCGATTTAAAAATATATGTAACAAAATAAAATATATTAAATCTATTTAACAAGATAAATTAAATTTAATATACATTTTAAATAAATATAACAAATAAACTTAATGTAAAAAATATAAACACAAACATAATAATTTATACATATATATATAAATTTACTTAAAGCTAATTTATTAACTATTATCTTTATTTAATTTTTAAGCTTTTAAATTATTTAAAAATAAAATATATACATATATCTATAATTTAAAATTAAAAAATAACCATTTTATAATTAATTCAAACATTTAACCATTAAAAATAAATTAAAAAGTAAATTTCACAATACAATAAATACAACAGTAGGGAAAATGTTGGATAGTGGAATAATTGAATTTACTATTCCAACTCCAGTGAGTGAAACAGTAGGGAAATTGTTGGATAGCGGGGAAGTGAAAATTACTATTCCCACTCCAGTGAATGCAACAGTAGACAAAGTATTGGATAGCGGAGGGGTAAAAATTACTATTCCCACTCCAGTGAGTGCAACAGTAAGGAAATTGTTGGATAGCAGAGAAACAAAAATTAATAATAACATTTAAACAATTGAAAAAATATAAATAATCTTAAAAATAAATAAACAATATTTTAAAATTATAAGATTAAATATATTAAACATTAACATTAAATATATTAATTACATATAACAAAAAGGTACTATCTAAAATAAATTAATAAATACATTTATAAACAATATGTATTTAAAAGAAGCAAATATTAAACAAAAAAAAATTCGAACACATTTATTTATTTTATTTCCTACCCTATAACACCACACCAATAAAAAAAAGTCAACATTTTTATTTAAATGTATTTCAATAATTAATAATGATTTTAAAAATTATTATAAATACAAAAAATTAATAATCATTCATTGAATACGCATTCTTTAACACTATAATATGCACAACACACACCTAAAATGAATTACACAATTACCATAATTAATTACCAATTAATTAATTTTAATTAATTAACAACTAATTATTAATTCATCAATTAAAAATAAACTTCCCACCCTTCCCACCATTTACACCTATAAACACCACATCACACACAAAATTAATTACACAATTACTATCATTAATTACCAATTAATTAATTCAAAATAATTAGCTAATTATTAATTCATCAATTAAAAATAAATTACTTCCCACCATTTTCACCTATAAACACCACACACAAAATTAATTACACAATTAACATGATTAATTGGCAATTCATTAATTAAAATTAATTAACAACTAATTATTAAATAATTAATAAAAAAATAATTTACACATTTAACACTATAACATCTCAATTCAACAAATAATAATAAATATTATTCAATAAATTTACTATAATTAAATTACTTTCCACCCTATTCCTCTATAAACCCACAACCCGCTACGGAATTAAAAACGCAAAATTCAAACAAAAACAATTTAATAACTACTAAACTTTTAACACATATAATAAAAATACAAACAATTCTTATACAAAAAATACATGCATCACACAGATACAGAAATATATACTAAAATACATAACATTAATAAAAAAAAAAAAAGAACGATATTTTTAACATCTATAATTTTGCAAACGATATTGAACACTTTTTTTTTACATCGATATTACTTACCCAAAATCGATATTCTTGACCACGATATTTTGTCTGTCGATATTCTTGACCCACGATATTTATGCAATTCGATATTTTTTCTTCGATATTCTGTCTCTGCACCCATATTAAATTGTCAGGCCTAGTGTTTGCCAGAATCCACAACACAGGTTCCTGTGACTGAAGCGTGCTTGATACATATATCCTTAATGTGCCCTTGCAGGATACAACCTCTGGCTGCTATGGGGTATAGGTATCCACGTCTTCTGCTCTATGTATGTCCCAAATTGTCATTATGGGGCTTATGTGTCCTTCAGCGTGAGCAGCTGCAGACTCTTCGAGAACGAGGTGTGTGCAAAATTCTGCAAACTTTGCAAACCCAGTAACCAAAGGCAAAAGCGGCATCGGAGTAGATATGGGAGTTAACGTCTCCATGATAGCCAATACAGAGAATTAAGGAACTTCCATTTGTATATTAAGCTTCGCCTCTCTCCTCAGAAGCACATCATGAAAAGTTGTGATGTCATCATTAGGTGAAGATCTTGTAAGAGAACATGTCGGTGACGCAGGTGTGTCTCATGAACAGAAAGACTCAGTAAAATGATGTCTCAAAGAGAAAGGAGAAGTAGATGGTGACCTTCTTTTATGCATCCTAGGTGATGATGGAACAGAGTAGCTTAAGGCGATGAATGTTGCGCTAGTATCAGCCTCATCTTTCGAGTGGGTGACATAGAGGTACACTTGGATAGCATGACTGGTCTTGGAGAAGGGTCTATAGGAGCAAGAGGTAGCGAGATGGATACTCTGCTGGAATGATCGTCCTTGGAAGTGTTGATGGCAAAGATGATAGGTGCAGAAGAGGAAACAAAAAGCATCCAAAAGGTGAACCTGAGAATCCAGATGCAGTGGACTTCCTTGACTTTGATCTGATTGATTGCAACTACTTTAACATCGATCTTTTTAGTGTCATATACTTTGACGTTGTGTGCCTTGATGTCACCAATAGGGTGAATGCTTTGATGTTGCTGGTATTGACATCTGGTTGGTTCGTAACCAAGGACTTGCCTGGCGTAACTTGTCCTCTCTGTGTAAACGGCATACCTGCGAATGAGCTGGCATTCAACGGCAAACACGCTGGCTCTGTATATACCATACCAAAGTAAGGTGTATTGTGCAGAGTCCAGTAAGTCCACAGAGGTATAGCAGAGGCTAAAAAAGGTAAGTACTAACAGCTGTCTTTGTGGTTGTGTGGTCGAGCAGTTAGGCTTATCCAGAGGGTGTGTTGAACAAGTTACTTACCTTCGGTAACGCATTATCCGGTAAAGACTCTATCTAGCTGAAGATTCCTTACCTTTGAATTTCCCAGGCGTCACGCTGGATCCGGAAACTTTTGCTGAGCAATACCCCTTGCGCGCGGCGTCAGGTGGCTCCATTCGGCTCCATTATGACATCGCGGTGCCTATATAGGCTCCACCCAGGCACGTGGACATCAGTACTTTTCGGTTTTTTCCACGCCAGAAGCACAGAGCCATGAAGCAACTGACGTAGTCGTGTGCAAAACTAGGACCCTGAAAAGGGGAGTAACCCTAGCCCTACAATATTAGTCCGCAAAGCGGGGAGGCATGGGTGGGGCTGTAAGGAATCTGCAGCTAGAGTCTCTACCAGATAATGCGTTACCGAAGGTAAGTAACTTGTTCATTTGATAAAGACTTCTAGCTGCAGATTCCTTACCTTTGAATAAGATACCCAAGCCATACCATCCCGGCGGTGGGGGCGGACCAATACCTTAAACTATAAAGTCCTGTAGGACCGAGCAGGCAAAATGCCCGTCTCTACGGACCTGATCATCCAGGCAGTAGTGTTTTGCAAACGTGTGCAATGATGCCCACATTACCGCCTGACAGACGTATTGGACTGAGACACCCCGAGCCAAGGCTGTAGTCACAGCCTTACCCCAAATCCGGTCCTAGGATGCTTGTTTCCGGTCCAGGGAGGACCTGGCTTGGCAGTTCGGGCTGGACTGTTCCCATGAGGCACAGGGTCAAGACTGATTTGCATACCGCCAGGTCTAAACTAGGGAGGCATGGTGAGCAAAAGAATGATGGATTTAACCCAGATCTCTTGACTGGGGGTGAATGTTTTGATTTGTTCTGCATTCCGTCCATCAATTGTGTGCCTTTTGCTTCCTCGCCCTAAATGCGCCGCGTATGCCCAAACGTGGGCCCGGGCTCACTGTGCCACTGGATTCAAGCTATCCTGGCTGATATGGGGTGAAACCCCGATACCGGTCCTAGGATGCTTGTTTCCTGTCCAG
This sequence comes from Calotriton arnoldi, assembly GCA_963921515.1. NCBI lineage: Eukaryota > Metazoa > Chordata > Amphibia > Caudata > Salamandridae > Calotriton > Calotriton arnoldi. Next base: position 1,862,902 of record CAWUFW010001426.1, on the reverse strand, counting down.
GGAGGACCTGGCTTGGCAGTTCGGGCTGGACTGTTCCCATGAGGCACAGGGTCAAGACTGAATTGCATATGGCCAGGTTTAAACTGGGGTGGCGGGGCGTGGCCAAGATGGCAAGCGGGTAAGACACGTTTCTCTCGTCTCCCCGCGCGCCCAATCCAGCCCAAATTTCAGAAGTTTCCCCTCTATATAGCATCAGCCTGCACTGAGAGTCGTGGAGATTCGCTGCGGGGGCCTGCCTTCGGAGGAGAAAGAGTCCCGAGAAATTGAGAGGCCGGGGACAGAAAATGGCGGCCGGACGGGCGTGGGCCGGTTGAGGCCGCTCTGGGTGCGGGACCTCACCGGAGGCAAGCAGCGGACCAGCTGAGCCCACCCGAGACCAGAGGAGCGCTGCGGGGAGACGGTGAGCGGCCCACGGGGTGCGGGGCCCCACCAGCAGCTTGAAGTGCCGGAGCACAAGCCGGCACCCGACTGCCTGAGGCCGCGAGGGGTACAGCAGACGGGCCGCGCCAACGGCTGGGCCCGGAGAAACACCAGAGGGCCAAGGCGGTGAAAGGAGGGCCATTAGGGTCACAGCGACACCAGGGTGCCAGGCGGGAGCCTTCCTCACCCCACAGCACGGCGGCCAGAGGCATCGACTGGCGGGGACCGGGATGGCGTAGGGAGCGGAGCCAGGTGCCAGACGCAGGATGAGGGCCTGTTAGAGAGAGGAGGCACCCGGTGGCGAGCAACCGCAGGCACAACAGCAAGGTAGGGTGCACATTGAGAACGCGGGGCGGACGCTCGCTCCCCGGGGGCCCAGCGCGAGGAGCCCAGGGCTGCAATCAGAGTCCGAGCGAGGCGAGAGTAACTGCACCGCAGACACAGGCCTGAAGAGGAGAGGCCAAGAAGCCCCAGAAGGACGGGGAGCGGAGAGCGGACCCAGCGAGAGCCCTGGGAGCGCCGGTGGCCTCCAGGAGGGGAACAGGGGTTTGAGTGACACTGAGGTTCCCGCTGAATGAACCCACAAGGAAGGCCCACGCCCGTGGGTGAAAGGCCGGAGTGCGCTACATTGTGCAAAGAGAGTGAGCGGCGGGTGTAAGCGGCCGGCCTGCGACCAGAGAGAAGGTACGGGGCCATCCATGCGAAGCCGGGCCCCGGAGGGCTTCCTAGGGTGCGCCGCATAGAGGGAAGAAGCGGCGAAGACAGGAACCAAAAGCAGGAGGGTGCAGGGCGGCACACGACCGACGAGGTGCAGAGGCAGGCCGCAAAGACTTTAGAGACGGCGAGCGCAGCCGGACCCTCCCTCTGGGGGCCCGCGACAGCCAGGCACAAAGTCCACTGAAGGAAGAGATTGGGGCAAGTACCGGGAGCAACGCCGGGGGGAGTCCTCTGCAGCGCCGCAGGGATTCGCATCTGACATGGGATTCTGTTAACGGGCCCACACCCCTCTAGAGTCAGCGTGGACGGCGCTCGGAGGACGGGCACACTAGTAGATAGCCATCGCCCGGAGACAGGTGACATTCCCCTACACAACCGGAAGCGGAAGCCCGGAGAGGCAGAGGGAGACAGTGCGGCCATGTCGACGGTGAGGGGCAAGAATGACCGAACCCTCAAAGAGATGCTGACCAAGCATCCTCCATCTAGCAGCGGGGACGGGAGACTTTCCCCCACATCACAAGCGGGGCAGGACACAGACTCCCACGAAGCTCCGGTCACTCATGCTTTTTTTGGAGACGCTCTTCGGCACACTGAGGGACGACTTTCAGGCAATGAAGAGAGAAATTGCGAGGGAGATGAAAGAGGTGAGACGAGACATCGACGCAGTGGGCGAACACGTGGCCTCCATTGAGGATCAAGAACAAGCACGGAAGGAGGAAGTAGAACATTTTCAGCAGGAGATTCTCAGGCTCAAGGCGCAGCAGATCAACCTCCAGGCACTCACAGAGGACTTGGAAAATCGTTCTCGCCGAAATAATATCTGCGTTAAAGGAGTGCCACCCAAGGAAGAAGGGCCGGACATTACGCAGTATCTACAAGGTCTCTTCAGGAGTGTGCTGGAGGTCCCACCGGACTTCGACATAAAAATAGACAGAGCTCATCGAGTGGGACTCCCGCGCCGAGCACCGGCACCCCCGCCGGATATACTGGCGTATCTCCCGGACTTTCAGCTTACAGAGCGCATATTACGAGCTGCCAGAGACAAACAACCCATCCGATATCAGGATCGCCCCATCGCCCTTTATCAAGATTTGGCCCTGATAACTCTCCAGAAGCGGAGGGAGTTTCGGGTGGCAACAACACATCTCCGGAACCAGGGTGTACCATACTCATGGGGACACCCATTTCGGCTAATCTTTAAATGGAAGGGCAAGCTACACCAACTTCAATCACTACAAGACACCTGCCGAGTGCTGGGCATCAAGGACCCACAGCAAGGGGAGGCGGAGATCAGACAGAGCAAGGCCCCCAGAGAGAGATGGCAAAAGGTCACCGGAAGGCGAAGCACAGAGAGAGCGATGAGACCCGATCCCACGACTATGGCGCAGGAAAGACAAGCGGTGCTGGAGACGTTGTCTAGAGGGACATCCCCACTTGCGGATACCCTGGACGATTGAGGGACAGATAAGTGACATATGCAGGGCTGGGGGGGTGGCAGATCTACCTGACGGGAGCGGGGAGTTATGGTCACAGGATGCTCCCAACCTTTCTGAATACCAAGGACACGCAAACAAGTTTGGCGGGCCCTGGACATTATGGGGATCAAACGGGTTCACAGCTGGGGTTAGGGAGGGGAGGGTGGGACACTGGTATGCAGTTTATTGACATGGAGGGGAAAGAGCGCAGGCACTGGAAACTGGAGGAGGGAGGGACAATGGGGGGGGGGGAAGGAGACACGGTGCGGGGACATGCCAACGAAGATACACACACCACAGAGAGATATGGCCCGGCCCACAATGAAGGTTCTCACTCTCAATGTGAGAGGCCTTAATAATCCCATTAAACGGAGGTCCATCCTTTCCTATCTGGAAAACTCGGAGGCGGATATATGCCTCCTCCAGGAGACGCATCTCCTCTCCAAAGACTGGCATAGATGGAGATCCCGAGTCTTTCCACAACAATTCTTTTCATCTACATCGGATAAAAAAGCGGGGGTGGCTATCTTAGTGGCTAAAAGTTTCAAGGAGACAGTGGGGGAAGAGGTGGTCGAGATCAAAGGAAGACTACTGGCTCACGTATTCCGGATTGGGGGACACAACTTACTGATAGGATCCATCTACACACCTAACACAGGTCAAGAGAAGTTTTTGAGATCGGCTCTTACGGAGGTCATGCACAGTCAAGAACGTAAGACGATCATAGGGGGGGATCTGAACATAGTGATGGATGAGATACAGGACAGGTCGGGTAATCGACACTCACAGACGGGGGAGGTATCACAGGAAGGCAGAGAGTGGCTTCGGTCCCTGGGATTGGTGGATCTTTGGAGGGAGGCTCATCCACACACGTCGCAATTTTCATATTACTCGCACGCACACAAGACATATGCACGCTTGGATCACTTGTTGGGAACGATAGAGATCAATCAGATGGTAGGGGAGGTGGACATTTGTCCAGCGGCATTGTCCGATCACAACGCCGTGATGGTCTCTTTACAGGCCACCGCAACGGAGAACACAGGGGGGCTGGCGACTGAGGGAAACGATGCTCCACAACCCTTTCCCGTAGGCAGTATGTCAAGTACAATGTCACACGTTCGGAGCGTATGGCACTTACAGCTCTCAGCAATAACGCTGAAATAGTAATCAAGCCCGCCGACAAAGGGGGGGCTATTGTGATTCAAAATACTGAAGAATACAAAAAAGAGATCCTATCCCAATTAGGGGTAGAAGGTAATTATGAAAAATTAAGATCAGATCCCACTAAAGAGATTATGGAGGCCATCAAACATATCACACTTGAGGGGCTTGAGTCTGGTTTTCTAAATACACATGAGTTCGACTACCTGAATAATAAGTATCAGAGGATCCCGACCATATATACTCTCCCTAAAATACATAAAAGGATGCATGATCCACCGGGGAGACCCATAATCTCGGGTTGCGGCTCCATCTTAGAGCCTCTATGTAAGTATATTGATATATTCCTTAAACCTATCTCTGAGAATACCGTCACTTACCTAAGGGATACTATGCAAACAATTCAACTTGTGGACGATCGCCCATTTGATATGAATCGCAATCTCCTGGTCACCATGGATATTACATCCCTATATACAAACATTCCCCAGGGTGAGGCATTGAGAGTGATGAGAGAAGTTCTGAACAAACGTCCCAGGCCACATAGAGTCCCAAATGAATTTATCATCAAACTCCTTGATATAGCTATGACTAAAAACTTCTTTAGCTTTCAGGGTGACTTCTACATACAAACGAAGGGAGTTGCTATGGGGGCAAGCTTCGCGCCTAACCTAGCAATTATCTTCATGGATGTATACGAACACAACTACATCCTGAGCGAACAAAACCCCTACAGTCAGTGTATTGAACTATGGCGTCGGTACATTGACGACATACTACTGATCTGGCAAGGGAGTGAAAACCTACTTGAGGAATTTCACTCTTGGTTGAACAACTGCTCCAAGGATATACAATTCTCTTTAGACTATACCAATTCCACAGTCAATTTTTGGGATCTAGCTATAAAAGCAGAAGAAGGCAAACTTTACACCAGCCTTTACAGAAAGGCGAGTGAACGCAACACTCTCCTGCGTTACTCGAGTCACCACCCACGCAACATTAGGGACAATTTGCCCTTTGGGCAATTCCTAAGGTTGCGGAGGAACTGCTCTAGAAAGGATGATTATTTCTTGGAGTCAGCTGAACTTATGTCACGTCTGACTGACAGAGGCTACCCGCTTAGATTATTGAAAAAGGCGCGTAAACGTGCATGGTTCAACAATAGAGATTCCCTTCTGGAACCCAAAGAGAGAGGGACTACTGATCAAGACAGGTTAGTTTGTGTGACTACAATATGCACAAAGAGCAATACCATCAAGAAAATCATAAACAGCCACTGGCATTTGGTGACATATGAACTTGGTGGACTACCACCACCCATGCATGCATTCCGCAAAGGCATGAATGTTAGGGAACATGTTGTTAAATCCTTATTGCCCATTGAATTGAGAACTTCACAGATGACACTATAGAACATCCCGCCTGTGAAGGGACATTTTAAATGTGGGCAATGTAGGGCGTGTCACATGGCCAATGAATTGAAAACTTTCACACACAACAACTACAAACACACACTTCAAGATCACACTAACTGCAACTCCAGCGGGGTAATCTACGCCATTTCCTATCCATGTGCTTTTGTATATATAGGACAAACTATACAAAAAGTTAAGTCCTGTATCCTGCAACATTGCAGTCGTATACGGTGCCAGACACAGGGAGCACTCCTCGTGGAACACTTTACATCATTTGGACACACACCTGAGAGCCTACGCTGGTGTGTAATAGAGAAGGTACACCGAAACCCCCGGGGAGGGGATTTTGGTAGAGTTCTGAGCCTACGCGAGTGTAGATGGATACATCGCTTCGATACTGTAGCGAGAGGATTAAATGAATACGAGGAGATAACTAGACAGGTGTCCACACTCAGCAATGTTTGTTGACAATAGGTCTTAAATGCATAATCTCATGGCAATCTCCTGTGTAACACATATGTAAATGTTGTTGTTTTTTAACCCAATCCTGTTTGCTCCTACTGGAAATTGGCGTCCTATGCCTTTAGATGTGATCATTTATTGTTTCTTTTTCCCTTTTTAAGTGTCTGTATTTATGTTTAATGTGAAGTGTAATTGTGATGTCATATGTGAATAATTGCGTACCACTAGGTTGGTACTTCATCTGTGAATATATCCAATCTTTAACACTGGTCGCTATATGTCTATACACACTGATTCCTAAACCTCAACTGTGAGATTACACCTTTTAATTGTACACTGTCTGTTTTTAATACTTATTGAACGATTGAGTCTATCTTAAATATTAGAATGGTGACATCGCACCTCGAGGCGTGTTGTTATTACATTGAAGAAGCCACAAAAAGAGGAGCGGGCCTTTTGCTTAATTGTACATTGGCATGTCTTAATATACATTGAATGCTTGTATGTATCAACAAATATTAGAACTGTGACATTGCACTTTGAGGCCCTCTTCAATGATGTAGAAACTGTGAGCCTATTGAGTCTTTCAACCCTTTTTACTAGCGTGTGGTTGACACCGCCCCTATTTTCCTCAGTATAAATGCTCCCGCAGGTTGCTGCTCTGTTGGCTGCTACCGCGATGGAGTAAGGACGTCGATCAGATCGTCTCCAGGTAATTCTCTTTCACCACCGACTATCACCTAGGAACGCCTTGCGCTCCTCAGATAGCCTTTTAATTAGATTTCCCTTCCTTTTTTCAAGTTGCAAAATTACGCTGTGCCCCGAATTGCCTGATTTATTCAGCAAACTCTTGCCACACACACTGGCCAGAATATTATGTTCCATGGATGGTTTGGGCACCACCGCCATGGTTTATATCTACTGAATAACGGGAATTGTCCTTAGTTGGCCCTTGCCACTTCATGGGTGAGTTGCTATAGCTAGTCCTTGTGTACTTTTAGTGTACAATCCTTATGGACCCTTAACAACAACTGTTGTTGTTATTGAATTGCAGGCATTGGTGTAACCAGGTTTTGGACTCCAATTGAGCATTGCAAGATTAATGAGGTGGGTTTAATACATTACTCCCGCCAATTGATGTGCAGACACCATGCCTGGGTAACCTATTAGGTCCCGGTTCTAAGTTCCTTGTTTTTATTCTGTAGGGTCATTTCACCTGTCCCCTTGTCCTGAGGAAGATCCGCATAGCTGAGGTATTAAAGTCCCTCGTTTGCCGATAAGCCGGATCGAAACGTCGACACTACCCCCTACCGCACCTGGACCAATTTCCCCTTCCCCATTACCCCCGTTTACAGCCTTAAGGAAATTCTCCTTACAAATTCAAATGAATAATTTGCATGTGGCCAGGTTGCATCTAACTGTTTATTGGATATCAGTTTTGTACAGTTTTTTAAATATATACCCTTTACTTTTCTACACACTTTGAGCTCTTTTGACTCCTATATATACACTTGAGCACTTTTTCTTACACGTTCCCTAGAACATTCTCCTTTTTTCTGGACCCTCTAATGATTATTCCTTTCAATGACTAAATAAATATATTGTAATAATACTTAGTGGTTTTTCTGCACATTTATTTTTACGATTTACAGACGTTTGGGAGCTGATTAATGTAAGCTCAAATAAGTTGATAATTCTGTCACTATCTCTTCCTTGAACAATTGGTCCAGGACCACTGTTTCTTTATAATAACCGATACCCAGGTCCAGGGACTATTTGGGAATACCCCATTGTTTATAATGGCTACCTTGTAGGTGAAGTGGAGGCCAAGTCCAAACCCTTCAACCCAAAATCCAGACCATTCTGGATTGGGAAGCTCCAAAAACCCAGACCCAAGTCGGGGCATACCTTGGTTTGATTGGGTACTATAGAAGGTTTGTTAAGCAATATTTGTTCATTGTGATTCATCTCACAGAACTCACCTCCAAGAAGATGCCCAAGAAAGTGAACTGGACAGTTGGCTGCCAAAAGGCTTTTGACACCCTAAGAGAGGCAATGTGCTCAGCACCTATTCTCAAGGCTCCAGAATACTCCAAGCAGTTCATAGTGCAGACTGATGCATCTGAGCTAGGGGTAGTAGCGGTCCTATCCCAAACAGATGATGATGGACAAGGCCAACCTGTTGCTTTCATAAGCAGAAGGCTACTCCCGAGGGAACAGCGTTGGAGTGCCATTGAGAGGGAGGCCTTTGCTTTGGTTTGGTCCCTGAAGAAGCTGAGACCATACCTGTTTGGTACTCACTTCCTAGTTCAAACTGACCAGATGCCTAATGCAGATGAAAGGAGAAAACTCAAAACTTTTGAGGTGGCCCATATCCCTACAGCGAATGGAATTTACAGTGGAACGTAGACCAGGGAATGCCCATGCCAATGCAGACGGCCTTTCCAGATTTTCCTATTTAGACAATGAAGACTCTCTTGGGAAAGGTTAGTCTCATTCTCTTTCGTTTGGGGGAGGGGTTGTGTAAGAAAGTGCCCCTTTTTGCATGGTTACCCCCCACTTTTTGCCTGACATCTGATGCAACCTGACTTGATGTGCCCTGGGTCCCTGCCAACCAGGTTCCCAGGGCCTGTGTTCTTTCCCAAAACTGTACCTTTGTACCCACAATTGGCACATCCCTGGCCACAGGTTAGCTCCTTGTAAAAGGTACCATGGGTACCAAGGGCACTGTGACCAGCAAAGGCCTCTAAGGGCTGCAGCACCTATTGTTCCACCCTTAGAGGCCCTGTACCTTAACACCTACCCACTGCCATTGCAGGCTGCGTGTTTTGGTGCAGAGAAAGGTGAAGAGTTGACATGGCACACATCCCTGTGTGCCATGCCTGCACCCCACTGCCTGAGGCCTAGGTAAGTCACCCCTCTAGCAGGGTGCACTAGCCCTCAGGTGAGGGCACAGTAGCATGAGCCCTGTGCCCCTACAGTGTCTAAGTCCATTCTTAGACACTGTAAGTGTAATGAAGCCATAAAGAGTATATGGTCATTACAAACTCCACAGCTCCATAATGGCTTCACTATAAACTGGGAAGTTTGGAAGCAACCTTCTCAGCACATTAAACCCACACTGATGCCAGTGTGGGATTTAATGTAAAATGCACTCAGAGGGCATCTTAGAAATACCCCTGAAAATTGACCGGCCCTGGTGTGGTTCCTGATTGGCTGCCCGCTATTTGCCACCACCAGACAGGTTTCTGAACCCCTGGGTCGAGAGCCTTCGCTCTCTGGGTCCAGAAATAAAGCCCATCCTGGGCAGAGGTGTCATGCCTCCTCCCCCAGTATGGGCTGGGTCCACTGGAATCAGTGCGGGTTTAATGTGATAAGAAATTTGCTACCAAACTTCCCGGTTTTTAGTAAAGCCATTATGGAGTTGTGGAGTTAGTAATGACCAACTCCCAGACCATATACTCTTTATAGCTTTACTACACTTACAGTGTCTAAGAATGGACTTAAACACTGTAGGGGCACAGGGCTTATGCCACTGTGCCCTCACCTGAGGGCTAGTGCACCGTGCTAGAGGGGTGACTTACCTAGGCCTCAGGCAGTGGGGTGCCGGCATGGCACACAAGGATGTGTGCCATGCGACTCTTCACTTTTCTGTGCACAAAAACACGCAGCCTGCAAAGCAGTGTGTGGGGGTTTAGGTACAGGGCCTCTAAGGGTGGCACAATAGGTGCTGCAGCCCTTACAGGCCTTCCCTGGTCACAGTTCCCTTGGCACTCATAGTACCTTTTACAATGGGCTTAACTGTGGCCAGGGATGAGCCAATTGTGGGTACAAAGGTTCAGTTTTGGGAAAGAACACAGGCCCTGGGAATCTGGTTGGCAGGGATCCAGGACACATCAAGTCAGGTTGCATCCGAAGTCAGGCAGAAAGTGGGGGGTAACCATGCAAAAAGGGGCACTTTCCCACACACCAATAGGGTTGAATGGTGTTGACATCTAGTCGGGTCGGTGTAACTTGTCCTCTCTTTGTAGACGTCACACCTGCAACTGAGCTGGCCTTCAATGGCAAAAACACTGGTGCTGAGCCATGCTTTGAAATCATCTGGATATCTTGATGTGTCGGGAGTGTCTCGTGTGATAGTGATTAGGGCAATGCCTCTTTCTCTCTATAGATACTCCTCTTCCTTTGGAGAATGCAAACTCAGAGGGAGCAACCTCTCTAGCCAGCTTTCAATGTTTCTTTGCCTCTTCCTCTGCTCTTAAGTCCTTTAACTTCCCACTTAAAAGAATTCCCTCACAGTCTTAAAGTGTTCTTTTTGTTATTTTTGACAAAACTCACATTATTTCACTGCATACGAGGGTAGACAGACCACACACAGAGTATATGTCAAAGGCAGACTTTTTTCCTCCCATCGGAGGGAAACTTCACAAATGGTGAAGGTATCTGAGGAAATCCCTCCCAGGCCTTCCAATTACCCAGCCAGCTGGTTTCTTTTACAGCACACGTAGAAGCTGCAAGCTTACTGGACGACCTGTGCTAGAACTTAGCAAAGGTCTTGCAAGACTTGAGAGCCACATCACAGTGCTCTTTCACTATGCAACTTGCTTATGTGAAGCATGTCCTTACCTAGTCCACACATCCACTAGCCTCTCCACTTATCTGTGACCTTTGGGTGCATCATCCTGCCTATAAGACTTTAGCAAAGTGTACACCAGCAAGCTGAGACTGCTTATGCTTAATAACAGTGCCAAAGAGCTACATTTAGATATGGCTAGAAATAGGAACTGTGTGTTGCTAACTTACTTTGCCCCATTGTGCAGCTATTTGTGCCCAGGAACTTCCACCTAAAATTGTTATTGGGACTGCAATGTTTATATTTTGGTTGTGCACACTAGTGGTTTATAGTTTGCACCTAATGTTTCCACTGCACCATTTACCTTATGTTTCCCGTGTGCTGGACAATTCTACATTGTGGCTTTGTCCAATTACCTAACCTACCCTACTTAATTCTGATAAACACATGCTTTACATAGAAGGGACATGAAATGAAGGAAACCTAAATTCATTTAAATTCTCTGGTCAGCATCAAGAAATTGCACTTAGAAATCTAAAGTTAATAAAGAGAATATGGTTTAAAAATTTGAATAAAATGATTAGTAAGCAGTATGTAAACCCAACTATCAATTTGGAGAAGATTAAAAAAGGGACCTAGGAAGGAATTAAGGACAAACTGCTAATGTTTTTGGGACTCTGAAGATAATATATTTTGGAATGCACCACATGAAGCATAAAAACAAAAATTCACAATGAAATTGGCATTTTTTATTATGCAAATTAGGTATGATACACCGTGCGATACAAGAGGAAATTTGGGTCAAATATGCAAAAGACCTAAATGCACCCAAAACCTCTGCCCAGAGGGCAGTGCTTTTCAAAACCTTGGTGTCACTTGATTTAAATGGATATATTCCAGACCTGAAGCTGATGACTCCTATACAACAGACTAGAAAATCAAATGCTCAAGGTCCTGACGAGATACTGATTACCATTTAAAACAGAACAGTATACAATGGAATACGCTCTTGGCCCCTTTGAGTAAAGAATGAATATTAACTGGCCTAATTGCAAGCACATGGAGGGAAAGAATTCTCTTACATTTACAAAGAAAGGCCAAAAGGAACCAAAACATTACAGAACTTGTCCTTGTAGACACTGCCAGAAAATGTTTTAAACCTGTAATTTTGAAAACGAAACAGGCAGGATTTTGTTCCTAATATTAAGGGTTCAATTGGATAAACATGGTATGCATAATTGCAAGCCTCTATATATACAGCACACAGACTATACAACAGCTTTTGATTTGCTAGATTGATCTACCTTTTGGTGAAAGTTGCCCCTAACCCCCTTAACATTCAAGAAGACCTACTCTGAATTATAATTGCCCTGCATTCTGTAATATGATGTCAAGTTTTAATCGGATCTGTATGGGGATTATCAAAATATCTCCACAGATAAAGGCCTCAAGCAGGGGTGTATATTGGCTCTCCTGTTCTTTTCCAACCATGCCAAGTACCACGCATCAGGCGTGAGACTTTTAAAATAAAAAAAAAATTCTTTGAGTTTCACAGTCAAATAAAACAATACCAATAATGTAAATTCTGACAAAAAAAAAGAAAATACAAAAACAAAACAACCACAGTATACATACATGTTTGGTCCAGAGATCATCTATGTGGAATGTACAGTATCGAGTGACTTTACAATAAGGTGTAATGACCGGTACCAGGAGACAATTGCATTAGTCGTTGATATACATTTAAACATCACAGAGGAACAATGAGTATAAACAGTTCCGCTGAGAACCCCATGAGTACTGACCTTTTTATTGCAATATCCCAAGCCACAACACAATTACAATGCCCATCAGGGAAACCAACAGCGCGTCACCACCGCTCCCCCGCCAGACCCATCTGGGGAAAAGAGAAAGGGGTAACAAGAGAACCAGTTAGGACTGAGTGGCAAGATATTCTTGATATAGGCTCCAGAAATTCTTGGGACGGTTCCGGGGAGGGAGCAATTCGCTATATAGTTCAGTTTGTGTGTTGCAATATAACATATCACGGGTCCACTGCACTATACTGGGAGGGGGGCCTCGGGCCCAGTGCATCGCCACCACCCGCTTGGCCAATAGTAGCCCCATGTCAACTAAACGTCTGATATTTTTACGAATGTGCTTGGAATAGCCAAGCAGTGTCAACAGCGGATCCGGGTCCAGGCTCTCTCCCGTAATTTCACTAAGTTTCTGGAAGATGACCGACCAGTAATCAGCCACCCCTGGGCACAACCAAACCATGTGAAAGAACCCAGCAGAGTCAAGGCTACACCTCTCACACCTCGCAGAGTCACAAAGCCCATATCTATGAAGCCGGAGCGGTGTGTAATACACTCTATTGATAAATTTAAAATGTATGAGGCGGTGCCAGCCATTCAGGGAGACGCGCCGCGTGGCCTCGCAGCAGTACCGCCAAGTGGTGTCATCTACGGCTCTATCTAAATCAGTCTGCCAGTAAAGTCTAGCTTTAGTGAAGTGGTGCCTCCGATATTCCTGGGTTAGAGAATATATGTTTGAAACCACCTTACAGGGGGATTCCGCTTTTAGCAAAAGAATAAAAGGTGCAACCTCCGGAGGCTCAGACAAGTCGTCACCCAACATATTGCGGAGTGCATGCCGCACCCTGTAATAGTGAAATATCGTCAGTGGGTTAACCTCTCGCCCGTCCAGGACGATGTCCTCCCACTCTCGCCCAACACCATCCACGAAGAAGTCGCCGATGCAAGTAATGTCAAGTGCTGCAAGTGCACATTGCACCCCCGACTCCATAAGGACCGGCAGCCAAGCACACAACTCAATAGGGGCCAAAGGAGAATATAATATGGTCGCCGCCTGCTTCTTCAAGATATTAAACCATGCGTGTGTAGTGGTGTTAATAGAGTCCAACACTCCCGAGCGTCTGTGAGGTGCCTTGAACAGGGACGAAGCCAGTGGAGAGGGCATAGCCGCAACCCTCTCAATATGCAAATGAGGCGGGGGCTTGCTGATGCAGCCAGTAAAAGGCCGGCATGCATTGAGCTGCAGAGTAGTAAAGTTCTAAATCATAGAGTAAGGTAGTGTTAAAATCTCCCAACGGACCCGTGGTTGGTTACCAGCCCAGGCAAGTTGAATCAGGAGTGATTTAATACGTTTAAAAAAGGGGGAGGGAAGTATCATCGGTATGTTGCAGAACAGTAATAGAAAACGAGGCAGCACTACCATTTTCATCCAAGAGACTCGGCCCATGAGAGATAAAGGCAGACGTATCCATCTGACGACGTCGTCCTCAAGCCTGGCCACAGCTCTACCATAGTTGTCATTAAACACCACTTCAGAGTCAGTGTGGACTTGTATGCCCAGGTAGCGCACCGAGTCAGTAGTCCACTGTAGCGGGAAATCTAACTTGATGGGGTTCAATGTCGGCATGAGAGGGAAAATAACGGACGTTGCCCAGTTAACTCGGAGGCCACAGAACTCACCATAACGCACCACCTCCCTCAAAACTGGGGAGAGGTTAGATTCGGGATCTCTAAGGTATAGCAGGGTGTCATCTGCATAAGTGGAGATGATTAGATTGTACCCAGGGAATCGAATCCCGCGATGGCTATGGTACTCACGTAGTGCACACGCCAAGGGCTCAGCCACGATGGCATAGAGGAGCGGCGACAATGGGCACCCCTGGCGAGTGCCCCTGGAGATTCTAAAGGGAGGTGTGACTAAATTACCCACCCTAACCCTTGCAGTGGGGGAGTTGTACAAGACGGATACTAAGTTGGAAAATAGATCTCCCACCCCCCTTCGCCTCAGGACTAACATTATAAAATCCCACTCGACCGAGTCGAAGGCCTTCTCGGCATCTAAGAATATCGCAGCTGCCTTCACTTCAGGCTTAGTATGTTGGATAGCCCCAAAAACTGTGCGCAAATTGAGGGTGAGCGTGCGACCCGGCACAAAGCCAGCTTGTTCGGGACAGACCAGAGTTGGAACCAATGGGGCCAAGCGATTGGGGATAACTTTTGCGAAAAGCTTTGGGTCTACGTTCAATAAGGAGAGTGGTCTATACGATGAGCACTCATCCGGGGGCTAGCCCGGTTTCGGAAGGGCGACCAGCAGAGCCTCGCGCATCGATGGCGGCATCACATCACTCTCTCCCACCTCCTCAAACAAGGATATCAGGTGGGGGACCAGGAGATCCCTAAATTCCTTGTAAAAGGCTACAGTGAGGCCGTCTTGCCCGGGAGCGCTCCCTGCCCTCATAGATTTGAGTGCCTCATGGATTTCCCAGGCCTCGAATGGTCTCATCAGGTATTCCCTGTGCCCGTCTTCCAGCCAGGGGAGCTTGATATGTTCCAGATAATCTACCATTCCGTCACCTCCCCCCGATTGGCGGAACTGATATAGCGCAGAATAGTAATCCCTAAACCTATTCGCGATAGCCTCGGAGTCCTGTATGAGTTCGCCTGTATCAGTACGAATTTCCGTAATTCCAGTAGTCTCGCGCTTACCCTTCAGGACTGCTGCGAGTGTGGCGCCTGGGCGCTCCCCCTCACCGTACGTTTTGGCAACTGCGTATTTGCCGAGAAATTTGACCTCTCTGTCTGCGGCCTTGTGATACTCTGCTAGCTTGACTTTTAATTCTGCTGTCGCCAGTTCGGCACGTCCCGTCTGAACCTCCTGCTCAAGAGTAGCGAGTTCCCTTTCCAGGGTTGTCAGCTGATTCCTGATAGACCGGAGCACTCCAGAGTGCTTAGAAATAGCAATACCCCTTATATACACTTTGAAGGCTTCCCATGTCGTGGAGAACTGAGAGACAGAGCATATATTAGTGTCGAAGAAAACCTCAATAGATTCTATCAGGCGTGAGACTTACGCATTTCAGTGTGGTGGTCCGCATCACCGCACTGAAATGCGAAGTCGCGCATGATAGCGCCTCGTCAGCAGCGCTATGTAATCATGCACCTAACTGACTTGAAACTAAAGCTGGTTTGTCCATCTGGATTGGCAGCGCGCAGTGCACGCTGCTTCCAACAGGCTTGGGGCGAGTCTGCAGCGATAAGCTGTTACAAAGTAACAGAAATTCACCCGACCTGCGTTTCACCGCAGCATGATTAATGACATCGACACCTTCATGACGCTGCGGCGCGACTAGTGAGCGGGTGATGGCTACAGTCAGAAAGAGTGGTCTGGCACAGATCCTTATCATGGGATTATAATTGCTCCTCTGGTAAAATGAATTTTGCCCTCTTAGTGGAGTTAGTGCTATAGTGCGCTCGTGTGATTTGTAAAGCGCAGCGTGTAGGTAGTGGAAAGTGCAGCGTATTGCTTTCACAACAGAAATGCTATCAGGGGCAAAGGCGGCAGATTCACACACTTCCCGCACTTTCTCTCGACAGGAGGAGGATCGGTGCGCGCCCGGAGGATTGGATCGAGGAGACGGTTGCTGCTCGTCTCGAACTCCATTCTGCAGAGGCACCGCCACCGGCTACCTTCCTAACCAATAACCAAATGCATTAATTAATGATTTTAAAGAAGGCTTTCAGCGACAGCGCCAAACCCGCTTTCTGTAGATGTTTCCCGGGTCGCGTCAGGTCCCACGTGGACACACTGTTGGTTGGGGAGGAGCCGTGTCCGGTGGGCCCATGCTGTAGCAGGATGTTCAATTTCCTGCCCGCCAGCCGGGCCCCAAAGCACCCAGGAATTACTTGCTGTTCTGCTGCGTGCCCGAGAAAAGGAGGAAGCCGGTGTTCGAGAACCGATCACCTGCTCACCTCCTCCTGACCTCGCCATGTGCTGGTGCTGGTGCTGTGCCCTGCCCAGGCAGAGCCTAACTTGTGCCCCGGACTCACCACTAACAGGATGAGTCTCATAGTGGGAGCAGGTGGCACAGGCTGAGGAAGTGCAGCACAGCTCGCTCCGACTCTGAAGAAGAGACAGGCAAGCAATCTCCACGGTACCACAGCAGCTCCTCTCGGTGGATCATTCTATCAAGAGACTTAGTAAGTCACATTTTAATATAATTTACTCCTGCCATTTAAAATGTTTGTTACGAGAATGGGGAAGGGACTCCAGCACAGCATAGCGCCGTGCATATGCACACTAACGTTGTCTGTGCTGTAAATAGAGGGCCATCTAAGGTGGGAGTTTTGTCTAATTAAACTAGCAGTTGTTTTGCTGATTTATTAGTTCAAAGGGTTTAATATCCTTGCTTGACAGTACGAAGCAGCAGGTTTTATTTTCGCAACACTAAGAGACTTGCTAAGTGAAAGTCACAGATAAGTCAGGTGATTAAAGTTCCCACTGGATAGAGGTCAGTGTTCTCTACTGGCAGTTTTCACTCTCACCATAAAGTAGCGCAGAAGGTTAATATGCCTGCTATAAAGAAAGTCAACCAGCATATTACAGAACTGTATTGTATGTGGATAGCTCAGTGAGGTTGCTGCTTTTGTCACAGAGTTCCCTTTGTTTCTTGTGGTTCAGCCGCACCTGGAGCTGATGTTGGGGTGGACGGTGCTGATTATTTAGAAATGAAAAAATAGCTTTAAAAGCACCTTCTGCAGAGTGTGACTTTTATGTTGCACAAATGAGTGTGTTTTCTGATATTTGTCAGTTTCCATGGACTTCATTGCGTGATTTTGGTTGCACGAAAGTGTCACTTTGTGTCACACATTTAGTCACTGACTGTCTCTCATAAATCCACTGAATCTATGAAAATGTCACACATAGGCAATCTGAAACATTAGCAGCTGTGCTTTAATGGGTGTAGTTTCTGATATTTATAGGTTTCCCTTGTCTTCATTGCTTGATTTGCTTGCCAGAAAGTGTCACTCATATTTGTGGAAATGTCACTCATAATTACACTGAAATTATGAAAATGTCACACATAGCAATCTGAAACCTTGGCAGCTATGCTTTTCACTGTACATACGACCTTCCTTCAATTTTCCATAGTATTAGGAAGTTTCATCGAGTAATCATTGGTTACCCAGTAAATACAACTTTGTATTCAGATGACGTTTTGATTTTTATTATCAAACACCTATCAGTCCTCAAAGGTATTTCGATGAGTTATATAAGCATTCTCATAACAGTTCCTGAAAGAAAACGTAGTTAAAGAGCGTGTTTTTTGTATTCTACATCCAATACAAGAAGGAAAACTTTAGATGGCATTTACGTCAAAAGCCTAAGGAAAGAGTGAAAAAATACACCTTTTTAAGAATAGTTTTTACTTGTTACTTGTCCTACCACCAGCACATCAAACAAGATGAAGGAAAAGTAAATTGACATAGCACAGGTTTTAAGGCTCTACATAACACAATATTTAAAAACACAGCTTTAGCCACCCTTAAAATATATCAAGCAAAAAAAAACAACTCAACACTCAAGTACAGAACTTAATGTAATTCCACGAATTAAAATATTATTAGACAAAGCGGACGTAATGATTTTAAAGTCCCTTATCTTGGTCAGACATCTCCTCTCATCATAAGCACTATGCCTAAAGGTCAGTATTACTAGTACTTTTGCTAATGCTCGTTGAGCTGCTAGTTTATGGGAACTTGTTTCTATGGCCTTAGTCTAGGGCAGAGGTCTTCAAATATTTTGATGCCGAGACCCCGCTGTCAAGATGCTTTAGGCGTAAGGACCCCTCCTGAGAAAAATTTCTAGCACAAGGTACTCCTCATCATTGACAACTATTGACAATCATAAATGCCCCCAGTTACCACAGCAAATCATTTTTACGGTAGGGAAATAATACTAAACAGCGTTTAGCAAACCAAAGATCAGTGGACGTGGGGGTGTAGTCAAAAGGTGTGGCTAAAAAAAAAGAGCAGCATTTATAAGGAATTGGTGTAGGGCAGCACCGCAAGTCTTCTTGCTGCGCTGCCCTACGCCAATGTGAAAGGGCAGGAATGCACTGTATTTATGAAATATGGTACATTCCTGTCCTTTCACCCTGTGTTGGCACACAAATTGCCTAGGTGAATGCTAGGTGGTAGGAAATTTGTGTCAGCCCGGTGATCCCACAACATTCCCACACAGAAAAGTGAGGATGTGTTTTTTTCTGCTAAATTTTAGGTTTGCACGGGATTCTGGGTAGGGAAACGTTGGGGGATCCAGGCAAGCAATACCTCCCTGGACTCCCCAGGGTGTCTACATTTCAGAAATGTGTGGGTTTGGTAGGTTTCCCTAGATGGCCGCAGAGCCCGGGGCCAAAAACCCAGGTGCCCCCCCCCTGCAAAACCAGGTCGTTTTGTGTTAGGTAATTTTGATGGATCCACAATACGTTTTGGGCCCTTGCCTGTCACGGGTACTTGACCCACCCAGACGAGTGAGGTATAATTTTTATCGGAAGACTTTGGGAAATGCGGGGTGTGTGGAATTTTGTGGATCCACGCAGATTCCAGAACTTTCCATCACAGAAATGTGAGGAAAATGTGTTTTTTTTTTAACAAAGTTTGCAAGGGATTCTGGGTAAGAGAACCTGGTGAGAGCCACACAAGTCAACCCATCCTGGATTCCTCTGGGTGTCTAGTTTTTAAAAATGTATAGGTTTGCTAGGTTTCCCCAGGTGCCGGCAGAGCTAGGGTTCAAAATCTACAGCTAGGCACTTTGCCAAGAAAGGGTCAGTTTTCACTGTAAAAATGTGGTGTGTCCACGTTGCGTTTTGGGTCGTTTCCTGCCGCGGGCACTAGGCCTGCCCACACAAGTGAGGTACCATTTTTCAAGGAAGACTTTGAGGAATGCAGAGTGGGTGGAATTCTATGAAACCATGCAGATTCCAGAACTTTCCATCACATAAATGTGAGGGAAATGTGTTTTTTTAATAAAGTTTGAGGTTTGCAAGGGATTTTGGGTAACAGAACCTGGTGAGAGCCAGACAAAGCACCCCATCCTGAATTCCCCTGGGTGTCTAGTTTTTAAAAATGTATAGGTTTGCTAGGTTTCCCCAGGTGCCGGCAGAGCTAGGGTTCAAAATCTACAGCTAGGCACTTTGGAAAAAAGGGTAAATTTCACTGTAAAAATGTGGTGTGTCCACGTTGCGTTTTGGGCCGTTTCCTGTCGCGGGCACTAGGCCTACCCAAACAAGTGAGGTACCATTTATATCGGGATACTTAGGGGAACACAGAATTGTAGAGCAACTGTTATTACCTATTGAGGTTCGAAGCATTTCTGCATTCCAAATGTAAGACAATGTGTAAAAAAGAAGTCACTTTGAAAAATGTCCTATAATTCACATGCTAGTATGGGTACCCACAATTTTGGCGATATACAAATAGCTACTGTTTTTAAACTCTATATTTTGCTCCCATTTCCGAAATATATAGGTGTCTTGCATACCGATTTTTCACTGTTTATGTTTTCCCAAATGAATTGCTACATACCTGGTACACAATAAAAAACCATTGCAAGACGCTGCTCAGTTATTGGCTCCGGGTTCGTCCGGTTCTTGGTGAACCTACAAGTCCTATAAATACCCACAACCAGAAGGGTCCAGCGGATGTAACGGTATATTGCTTTAAAAAAATCTGTCATACTTAGAAGAAGTTACAGGTGAAAACGTTGGCACAAATGGCTGTTTTTTTCAACTCATTATCAATTTTTCCTATTTTCAACTGTTAGATCTACACAAATGCCCCCTTGCTGAATTCAGAATTGTGTCTACTTTTTTGAAATGTATCGCTTTCCAGGATCCATTATTGCTTTCGTACCCATTTCTACCATTAACTGGAAGGAGGTTGAAAGCACAAAAAATATCAAAAATAGGCTATGTTCAAGTAAAATGCCAAAACTGTGTAAAAAATGTTGGTTTCTGACAAAAGTCAGTCTGTCCCTGAAAGTTGGGAAGATGGTGATTTCAGCACCACAAACCCTTTGTTGATACCATTTGCAGGGGGAAAAAAACCAGACGCTTTCATCTTCAGCACTTTTTTCCAATTATTCCCAAAAACCCCCAAAATTTGGCTGTATTTTGGCTAATTTCTGGGTCCCCTCCAAGGGAATCAACAAACCCAGGGTACCTTTAAAATCCACATGATGTTGGAAGAAAAGTACGCAAATTTGGCGTGGATACCTTATGTGGTCAAAAAGTTACAGGGGCCTAAGCGCGAACTACCCCAAATAGCCAAAAAAGGCTTAGCACAGGGGGGGGGGAAAGGCCTAGCAGCGAAGGGGTTAATATAGAGATATATATATTTAAAATTTACAAGACACACTTGTAGAACATTGGCTATAGCAAGATTTCTAGGCTCTACCCCGAGTACCCCTGCTCTCCTCTCTTCTGTCTCCCCTCTGCTGCAGCATGCATGCAGTTCACATCAACACGCGCTTCCTGAAACAGATAAATTATTTAACAAAGGCATACCTTTCAGTTCTCCTTTGCTGGATGAATTGACCTTGTCCCAAAAACCGGGACATGTATTGAAAATTAATGAAAGCGTCGGGACACAGGGACAGTCCTCTGAAAACCGGGACTGTCCGGGGAAATCCGGGACGTCTGGTCACCCTACCTTAATCTGACAGAAGTGGAAGCTAGCTAGCAGAAAATCGACGCTAAGGCAGGGTGTGGCTTGAGCAGTGTGGCTGGTTCACTGAACCAGCGGCCAGGCAGGCATCCAGACTTGGACCCGGCAATAGGCGATTGGGTGGCCCTTCCCAGTGCCCCCTGCCCCCACAAGCCTCCCTGGGGCAGAGCTGGAGCTGGAGGACGCGCGGGTCAGGGAGACAATCTTGCTGGCACAGGGCTGGCCACAGCGAGTACTGAAGCGGGCTGGAGAACAGCAGAGGAGCAGCGTGTCAGCGAGGCGATATGCCACAGAGACTCCGGACGGCCTCACAGGCGGCCGGCCCAAAGTCCATGCATCTTGTATGCCACAGTGGAGTCTGCACACCGCACGTTCCCTAGCCCGTCTGGCCCATATGAGCCTGTCCTGACCTGCCATGCTCCGTTTGTCTACAGTGGCGGCCGGCATGGTTCGCGGGTGACGGGGCGGGTGCGAGCGCGCA
Source organism: Calotriton arnoldi (assembly GCA_963921515.1). Lineage (NCBI taxonomy): Eukaryota > Metazoa > Chordata > Amphibia > Caudata > Salamandridae > Calotriton > Calotriton arnoldi. The sequence continues at coordinate 1,841,654 of CAWUFW010001426.1, read as the reverse complement.
TGGGGGGGTGCGCAACGAGGGGGGAAACTGTGCGCAAGGTAAAAAAAAAATACAAAGAAGAAATTAAACACTTACCTTGCCACGCCGGGTCCCACTCTCTGCTCTCCTCGTCGACTGATGCACAGGAAGCACAGCCAGGCTACCCTGACCAATCACAACGCTGCAATGCAGCGTTATTTGGTTTTGAGTGTCCTGGTTCGATGTTCAACCAGGAAATAGGGGTCTGGGCTTGTTCTCCATGCAGGCTGTAATGCAGCCTGCATGGAGAACTGGGAAATTGCGCATGACTGGTTTGGGCGGCCTATGAGGGCCGACCAAACAGTCATTATGCACTTAGGAGTGGGCAAACCACACCTCCTCTGCCCTGCTCCGAGAGCAGAGCAGCCCCGCCCACCCACCTGCCACCCCGCAAACTAAGCAGCACAGAAACATAAAATGATAATAACAAAGTTATTATCAGTTTGTCTACCCTGAGTCCGCCCACGCCTATACTGTTAAGCGCTAGTGCCTGTATCATCACACGTCTGCACTTCTATAGCCTTCATGCCAGGGGGACTCACCCGATTAATCAACATCGCACAGGTTTTTAATTGACCCCATCCATCTCTTTGTCTTGCAGGTTGTACCTGCCAACTCACCTGCCTCTACTGCTCGTCGGTGGGTCAGCCAGGTTGCTCACTGCTGGGGACTTTTATCCAGCTAACCCCGCGGCAAGGCAATGGGAAATGGCCTGAGTAAGACAAGGCTTTTGACCAGGATAATCACAACTGGTGGCTATTTGGTATGCCTATTTTTAACATTCTGAAAAAACATGCTGGAACCTAACGAGACATTAAATCAGCGACTAGCAACCAAGCTAAAATATTGACTAGCAACTAAACTAACTAAAACAAAACGAACGTAAACAGCAAGCTCTTCTCCTGCCACAGTCTATTGCAACATGCGTTTTGGGAAAATTAGGGGTCCTGTGGCAAGTTTGAATTGCAGGAGAAAAAGATGCTGATAATGAACAGGAGCCTAATCCAGTTACCGCCGGACACAACTAAAAGACCATTCTAGCACAGTAGATATACCAGAAAAGTCACGGCCAAACCTGGAATCCAGTCCCTCTCAGCCCAAAATCATAGCAAAGTTTACATTTCTGAAGGAAGCAGGAGCAGCAATCTACTCAAGCAACAAAAACATCGCCGGCCTTCCCCCTTCCACTCAGTCCAATTGTGATTGATCATCACCAGGGGAAAGCACAAAGGGACCAACCACTCAATGAAGGGGCTACACAATTGGCAAGCTCAGAGGACTCCAGCTCTATTATGAGGGCACTGGAAATAATAAAAGAGAGCTGCAAGAGCACTGCTGGGCATTCCAAGCTAAACAAAAATGCTAAACCTGGCTAGACACTTCTTGAGCAACCATCGGGCCTGGACCTTCAGGCAATGCGTAACCAGCCGACGCAGAGCTCAAACGGGGATGACAAGGCAACGCCATCAAACGTCCTAAACTCCTTAAGGGGAATGGATGATCTGTCACATCTGATAAACCAACTGGAAAAGAGGAGGCGCCACGACAAACATCAAGTGATACTCGAGCAATCAACAGCAAAGCAAGGACACCCTGGGCACCCTCATGCAGACCTGAAAACGAACAGCCCTGTGGAGGAGACAGATTGCCTGACTGGAATGGGAGAACTCAGTGTCTGCCAAACTAAGCAGGCTGCCCAAGAGCAGGGTGCTGAGCCGGCTAGTAACACACCTGACCAAGCTAAGGACCTCTCCTAACTAAGTACTCAACAGTGGGAAATATGATGGCCACATACGTGTAAGAGTGCTAAAAACACCCCACCAATCAGCAGTTTCAATGCACCCATGAACAATATACAGAACGGACAGACAGGGGGGAACTGGCTAACCTTACTTCAAATTCTACAACGATCAGTAGATGCAATTAATTATCAAGCAAATAAAATGGATATTCAGATCAGCCCCCTAACCATCTTGGCTATCTATGTATGTCTCTGAGATTGATGAGAATTTAGCCAAGGCAAATAGCCTGATAAAACAAGCACAATCAGAAGCATCCAGCTTCAGGCAAAGTTGCAACTGCTCACCAATTCTGGACAAGCTGCTCACCCTTCCGGAGACCCTCACCCTGCTCTTTAAAGAGTTAAATAAAAGCCTCTTGTCAACGAGCGCTCCCTCGTCCAAGGCGCAACCTAGGTACTTTAGCCGGAAAAGGTACTGAACAAAGCAGGCTCCTGGATAATCCAGAGGAACAATTGACTGTGGGCAGCTTTTATAGGAGTCCCCCAGGGCGAGGACCCACAAACAAACACAAAACTAAAAGAAACATTAAATATGGGCTTTGGCCAGTAAGAGGTTTCGAAGGAAAAGTACCTCTGCCCCAATAGTGAACTCCCTACTGAAGGGGCAAACTCCAAAACAATTCTTAAAGAAAATAGAGGTAAGAAGAGAAAATGTTGAAACAAAAAAATCCATCCTGCCAACCAGATAGCCTGACACCCTATCTTTAATATGGCAAGAAAGTACCCCTCTCGCAACTCAGAATCTAATGCTGACTGATCTCCTGCGACCTCGGGCATTGCCCCAGATAAGCCGCTTGATGGAAACAAAGTCAACAAGGCCGAGGGCCAGTCAAGCAGGGCAGGACGAGGGACAAACCTGCCACAGCAACTACCTGTTCCGATTACAACAAACAAAGAAAACTATCCACCACAGTCTTTGGAAACACTGCAGTCGACTGGATCAAGTAATGAGCTGAAAGTCTACACAGTTACCAATTAGGCCAGGAGAGCTAGCTTAAAGTCTCCAAAGGACCCACACCCAGAGTACAATCACACCTCAAGACACACGGCTGAAAGTAACTATGAACAACATGAGCCCTGAGATTTGTGGGTTCAAAACCTCTCCCAAACCTCTTTCCAAAAAGCTTATTTTGGAAATGGCAGATACAGGAATTTACCTAGAGGTGCAAACAACTACTACTCATGAAGGAAGCTGTCCTCTTTTTCACCCAGATTACACTTCTTAAGGACTCGGACATCCTGAACAGGGGCTATATATTAAAACTTAAACAACAAATCCATTCCCTTGTCGGACTTGCAACTAAGGATATAGACTCAATAGAGTTCCTAGATCTGGGTCCTGGACTCCGTAACGAAATCACCAAAGTCACCTGAGCCACATCTGATTTAGCTCTCAAAGTCTTAAAATAAGCAAACGCCTTTAAAAAACAAGCATTGGCATAGCCAATAGGTCTCGCCTTTGGGACCTTATAAGTATTTAGTTTATGTTGTTGCACCAATGATATTGTGCTGCATAACTAAATACTTATAAGGTCCCAAAGCGAGACCTATTGGCATAGCTAATAGGTCTCGCTTTGGGACCTTATAAGTATTTAGTTATGCAGTACAATCGCTAAACACTTATAAGGTCCCAAACGCGAGACCTATTGGCTATGCCAATGCTTGTCTTGTTTGTTTCTGCTTTTAAAGAACATAATTTATTTTATTGAAGCGTACTCGAGGTGGTTTTGAGAAAGGTGGGTAGGATTGGAATCGCAAAGTTTAACACTTTTATTTCCCCCAAACAGGTTCATTTTGCGAAGCATCTGGCCGAGCAACAACAAGGTGAGGTTTGATTTGTGTGATGTTGGTCTAATGCAATCTTCTCTAGCACTGCAGCAAGCGCCTTGAAATGTACTGCTTTTATAACCCCATTCCATGTTCCCCAGCTGGAGCATAGATTAGTTAGTGAGATCTGGGCTGTGAATCTCTAATTTCCCAACTAAAAAAAAGAGGTGGGGAGCGCTCTGCAGTGTGGCCAAAAGCCTTTGGGAAAGCCAATAGGTCACAAAGGAGAGATCTGTTGGCTTTGCCAATGTTTGTTTAGTAAACCAGTCACTATACATATGTTCCTGATCAAAAAAATAAACACGCTAAAATCTCTCAGTGAAGTGACGATGCCAAGAAGAAAAAAAAACAACAAGAACATATCAAAACCGACGCTAGGGGAGTGGGGGGTCACTCCCCAAACACTCCCTGAAACTACACCCCTGCTCCCTAGCACCCCCTAACTTTTGTATTTGTGCAAAAATACACCTAATGCTTTTTACACATTTTGCTGTTTGCGTGAATGGGTACTGAAGCAAACAGATTTTGCACTAATTAGGCTGCATTTATAATTGAAAAAAATATGAAACTGATTTTGCTTCAAATTTATTTTCATCTTTCTCATTTTGAAAGTGAAGAACATCTGCTGTGCTTATTATTATGAAAACACAGCGAATAACGGAGCAAATCCGCTTCTCTCCATTTTTGCTGTGGTGCAAACAAATGTTAGATATTTATTCTTTACCCCAATGCACAAGAAGCAAAATGATGCAAAAGCATTTCCTGTTTTTGCGCCGCTGCAACGTTTATGTAATCTGTCCCTAAGAGTCCATAATGCTGACTGCTTTTGTGTACACAGATAGGACTGATAGCAGAGTTGTGTCCTGTGTGCACCGAGTATGGCATGCATAAGAGCTTTGCCTAATATTGTTTAAGGAGCCAAAAGACTCTCAGAAACCTCGCTCTTTTTACGTACAGCAAAGTGCGGCATGATGAAATATTTAGATCGTATTACAAGTAGTCATGCCTCAAAAAATGTGTACGCTTGCACGACGTATCCGAAGGACAATGTATGTCTACTGCTAGACACAAGTGAATCTGACGGTCATCGATATGTTCCGACAAGCTAAATCACACCTAAATATTTCAACTGCACCGTTTCAACTGCTTCTGTACCGATGTTTTTTTTTTTTAAAGTAACATAGACCTTATTTTCATAAGTTAATTAGTTTAGCAAACGCAAGCAAACTGAACACATAGCTGACCAACTCCGATGAATATTTGCCTTGGTATCTGCTGCAGTACAGCGCAGCGAATTCGTGCACACGCTACAGAGATTTATGTGCAATATGAATGTCACCTTTTGGAATTACAACTCCGGCTTTTACCCAATATGCACCATTGAGACAAGTGACATTAGATACACTGGTGTGAAGGCGCAAGTCTGTGCAACAAAAGCGCGTATTGGGTTAAAAATATCTATCTGTCTGTCTGTAGTATTATGCACTTATTAGGCTACCACTCATGATTCTGTTCATATTCAATGTCGGGCAAAAATACTCTGGTCCTCCGAAAAAATGCACAAAAAACATTTGTTTGGGTCACTGATAGCAGGTAACTCTTTACAGCAAGCAGAAGAGTTCAGAGACGGATCACACATCCGCAAAACTCTTGGATTTTGTAAAGCGAGCCCACGCAAAGACAAGTTACCTTTTAAGTGTTCACCCAAGAAAGACTTCTTTGATAAGAGCTGCAAATAAAAAAATTTTTTTTTAAAAAGAATCCTTCTCCATGGGAATTGCTTGTTAAGTGGAAGCATTGGCCGCGCGGCCGTAAAAGTAACGCCGTGCGGCCACGAAATGAAATAATAAAAATAAAAAAAACGCGAGTTGTGCGCACGCGCGCGACGAGAAAAAGTGGTGTGCACGTCGCGCGCGCTTGTGCGCGTAATCGCACGCTGGTGGCCGCTTTCGGAGCACTTTCAAAAGCCCCTTACTAAAGTCTCGCAGAGCAGCGCATGCGCGCTGGCTCAGCGAGACCTAATGAGGAATATCGCTCACCACACTAACGAATACTTGTTACCCCTTTCCAATCGCAGACCTCAGGGAAAAATGCAAACAGCCTTGCAAGCCGACAAGGGCGTATTCTGTCCTGATGAATGCCCGAAGCAAGTAGCCAAGAATCAACAGCAAAAAGGCTGGAGAAAATGTCTCCAAACCTAAATCTTAGAACAGCATTCAAAGAGAATGGGGCTAGCTACCTGAAGTGCTGAACACAACCTGTAAGCAGCTATGAATCAAAGTAAATCGACATGAAAAAGGATCCAGAGAGGCCACGACGTTCCGGGTATGTTACTGGAATATTAACGCTTTAATTGGCAAAATGGGTGATCAGGGAACACTTAAGTACCTTCAAACCTTCCAAGTGGTGTTACTCCAGGAAACATGGGCTGATGATTTGGGCCAATGCAGCAGGGTTTTACAAACTATTTTATCCCCACGACTAAGGCTACAAACACAGGCACAGTAAGGGGGGCCTCGTAATTTACATCTCATTTGCCCTCGCAATAGTAAGTAAAGATGTGAGAGGCACCAAAGAAGGCCTTCAAGTAGTGGAACTGGTAACGCATCGGTCTGAAGTTACCAACACCATCACTATAGTGAACATTTATATACAGTCAAATAAGAGGGCAACATCGAAATATCATAAAGCCTGGGGGGCGAAATTATGAGAGTACAAACCGAAAATTCTAGGTCCCAATTTATAATCTTAAGAGACTTTAACATGTGCCTAATGGGCACATAAGAATCAAATGACATATTGATGGCACAAGAACAATGCTTCAATATCTTGCAGCAGGAAAAAACGCTTCGGCACAAAATCGACAAGAAAGGCCAGTCACTAGCAAGAAATCTAGAGCACTTGGGCTCCAGAGTGCTAAATGGCCACTTCAGCGCAGACAAACCACCAGGATTTTCATTCCATTCTGAGACAGGTGCCTTGCCGATCGATTTATACCTTGTTGAGTCTACCTGTAACGCAACATGTACATTCATTCAGGTTGGGAGACAGGCTAGACAGTGACCATTTCCGCCAGGAGCTAGAACTGTCAGTCTGGACTAGTAGCCACGATATCTCCCTCGACCACACAATCTCAATGTATACCATAGATAACAAGCAGATGAAGTGCTCATCTTGCTCCTTGCAAGCCCTACCCAATGATGCCCAGGAGACTAAAAAATATTGACAAAACCCCATACGTAATTTGGACATCTTTGTCAGTCAATTCGCATAATGTCATGCCAAATTAGTAAGTCATCAAAGGCAGGACACCAGCAGTACCAGATTCCAGCAGGCAGCCGGGGCTGGAAACGTACACAATAATTAACTAAAAAAGCAAACAAAACTCTGAAGGGCACTCTGGAGAGCCACGAGTGACTGAACCATAACTGCTGAACTCAGGAAAGCTAAGAACACCCTAAAAAAAAGTGGGAACTGGCAAGAAATCGAAATGACACCACATGGGCGAAGCTGCTATGGAACCTCAAGAGGAAGAACTTGACTACTTTTTGGAAGGCAGTTAACAACATCAACAGCACAGTTCCCAGAGCACGAAATTCAAACATCCCGGAAACCACATGGGTATACTATATATCGATCTTTGAGGTCCTGTGGAAGTTCAATCTTGGTTCTTACATCACCAGGCTTATTCAGCTCCTTTATACTTCACCCACGGCTAAGACCCACTTTAGGGGTGCGATATCTGGGCCACTAGTGGTCAGGCGCAGCACCCAGCACAGTTGTCCTCTGTCGCCTGGCTCTTTGCCATGACTATGGAGCCATTGGCCATCTGGGCGCGGGTGGAGGAACTAGGCTGGGGTGTTCCCCTGCAGGACGGAGTCATGTGGTCTCCTTGTATGCGGACGATGTCCTGCTATATTTGCGAGATGTAGACTCCGACCTCTCCACAGTTGCCTTGTTGCTAGCAGAATCTGACTGAGTGTCGGGACTATCAGTCAGTTGTGATAAGTCCTTTTCGTTCCCGCTGGTGCTGGGGTTGGAACCGAGGGTCACTGATCTGGGGGGTTGGAGGGTCAATCCGATGGGTGCCCACCACTGTTCGTTACCTGGGGATTGGGTGTACCACATGAGCTCAGACCTTCTGGAGAGCAATGTGACCGCAGCTGTTGCGTCGGTTTGCTCGTCCAACTCCTTTTCGGCGTCGCTCCCCTTGTCGGTGTCTTGCAGAGTGGCTATCTCTGATCATCCTCACCCACCCCCTTCATTATTTTGCAAATCTCCCCTTTTTCCTCGTTTCGGGAATTGTAGGCCCTGTTGAGAGAGGTCCTTTGGAACGGGTCTCACAGAAGGGTGGCTATTGCGAAGTTCCAGCTCCCACTGGAGCGGGACAGCCTCGGGCGCCTAACTTCTAACATTATTACATGGAAGCCCAGTTGCAGTGCCTTTCTTGCTGGTTGGCAGGCTGCTACTTGGTGGACACCCGGATGTTTGACCCCCCCCACTCCACCTTCGAGGGCGCTCCTCCACTTCCACCATCCCCGGGTGCAAGCCCCCCCCCCCAAACTGGCCTCTTCTCCCAAGGGTTGCCATGACATGCCTAAAATGCACACTTTGTCTCACTAAGCATGTTCCCCCTTATGCCCCAGCCATTCTGCTGCTTGGGTTCCCTGTGCCGGGGGGCCACCTTGATGGAGGCGGCCTCCGGAGATGGGAGAAGGCTGGGAGCTCTTGCATGGGATACCTTCATGCCGATGGGCAAATACTGCAGTGTGAGGCTCTGGTGGAACAACATGCCCTACCTGAGGGGCAGTTTCTACTTTATGCTTCCCTCCGAGGGGTGATGGAGGACAACTGTGGAGGGCAAGGCTCCAAACCCAACACGCATCAAGTCCTGCCAACGCTCCACACTATGGGTGAGAGCGGTTGATTAAATACCTGGCTTACCAGGGCCATCCTTCTACACACGCAGATTTCACTCTAGCCATTGAGTTTGGGAGGAGGAGTTTCGCAGACCACTTTGGGATGGGGCGTGGAAGAGGGCTCTGGCGTATCCAAGGGGGGGTGTCTTGTAATGCCCGCCTCAAACTCATCCAGTTTTACAACCTGCATCATACATATCTTTTGCCTAAGCAAATCGCAAGGATATTTCCCAGCGCCTCGAACTTGTGCCCTTGATGTAACGCTCAGGCAGCTGATCTGAAACACATCATATGGGACTGCACACACTTATTAGCCCTCCATCCTCACGCAACTAAAGCATCTCATGGGCATCCCAAATCTTTTCACCTGGGAGGTGGGCTCCTTGGGTATTTATCCCAGACCACAGATCGTAGGGTGTAGGGAAGTAGGATCTGCTTTCATGGTTACCCCCACTTTTTGCTGGTGTCATTCTCTTTTCTGACTAGTCTGACTGGGATCCTGCTAATCAGGACCCCAGTCACTGTGCTCTCTCCCTAAATTGGACTATGGTAAGTACTTTGGTACCTTCCTAATTGGCTACTGGTGTACCCTTCTAAGTCCCTAGTATATGCTACTGAGGTACCCAGGGCATAGGTACACCATGGGTCTCCCATGGGCTGCAGCATGTATTATGCCACTCATGAGAGACCACTTTGGCTGCACCGAAACCGGTCATGTTTGGTATCAAACATGTTGGAATCCTACCTCAACACCGATTCCCGTGTTGGATGTAGGATCCCATGTACTGGGAGGCTCTCCTAGGGAGCCCCGCTGTATTCTCAGTACCAGCCTTTCAGGGTCTAACAGCACACTAGTGCTGCTGCTGACCACAGACATGATTCTGCCCTCCTGCTGCTGAGCTAGGCTTGAGCAGGGGAAGGTAGAACAATAGGTTTCCTGTCACAGGGAGGTGTTACCACCTCCCAGACAGGACTTAGTGTTTTTGGGCTGGGGCGGGGGTGCTTGCCAGTGCCACCAGACTGCTTTGAAGGGCACATTTGTTGCTCTCCTTGCATACTCCAGTTGGAACCAGTTCAGGGAGCCGTTGGCTCCCACTCTGGCACGAAACTGGACAAATGACATGGGGGTATCCTCCCCTTTGTCCAGCCCCTCCTCTGGGAGGGACCCCTGAATCGTCCCAACCCTTTCCTTTGGGTACTTAAGGGCTTACCTGTGGGTGGCTCCTCAGATTCGTCGTGGGACAAGATTCAGATCCGAAACCATTTCTACTTCAACCGTCTGGGCACTTTGGACTTCGCTTTGGGGACAAAGACTGCATCGGGAAGACTCCTGCTGCTCCTGGTCTCGTCGTCCTGCCCGTCTTCTGAGTCGTCTGTGCCTGTCTCCATCTAGGTTCTTTTCCTGACCTGTGGGCATCAAAGACACCCAAAGGAATCTCCCTTGGAGTGAAGGAGTCACTCCCCTGCATCTGCTGGCACCGCAACTAAGCTGACCCGTCTGCTGCTCCTGATGTACTCCGGACTTCGCAAGGGCCAGCAACATAGGTGGTGGTTCTGCAACTCCCTTGAGGCCTGCACTGTCTTCTCACCGAGTTTGAGGCCAGTATCCCTCGTTGGAACCGCTGGAACAGCACCGCTGTGCACAGCATCGACTTGCTGTTGCCAAGGCTCGTTGACTCTCTTTTCCAGAGATCTTCGAGCTCCAAGAAGCTCCAGCCTCCAGCATCTCCTCCTACCGAGATCTTTGTCTTCACCGCACTCTGACCAACAAATTCGGTCTGGGCTGGAATTGATATGTGGGCAATGTTAGATCATTGCCCAAGCAGGCCATTGAAATCTGGGATTTACTTTCCTCCGGATATCCTGATATCGGGTTTCTTAATGAAACCTGGCTAAAATCTAGCTCCACCCCCGCTATTGCGGTGGCACTCCCTGATTGCTACCGTATTCAAAGGCATGATAGGCAGTCCAAGGTCGGTGGAGGTATAGCCATTATCCATAAAGACACTATTAAAGTATCCATACTCGAGCAATGTGGTAATAACAATATAGAAATCTGTTTTTAGAATAGATTTTCTGCCCCAGTACTGCTGGAAAGGAGCCCTTGTATACCGGCCTCTGGGTCCCTTCCAAGATTTTTCGCTCCAATTGATGGAACTAATTGCCTCCCATATTATCTCCACCTAAACATTTCCTGTTATTAGGGGACTTCAATATACATAGTGAGATTTTGTCTAATCTAGATGCATCTATGTTTCTCGCTGACTTGGCCACTTTAGGATTAGGAAAGATCAATGAGGGTCCTACCCATCTAGCGGGACATACGTTAGATCTTATCCTGACCAACTCCCCAAACATCCTTTGTGAGGCCCCACGTCCTCTCATATGGTCAGAACACTCTCTAATTGGCTTCCAAATCGCGGGGCCCAGGGTCAACCCTGCCCCTTCCACAGGCCCCCTATAGTTTCAGGAGACAGTGGCATAAAATTACACCTGACCTTTTTAAGAATATATTCCCAACTGTCAACCAGGAATCAGGGAATGTTGAGGATTGTTTAGCCAGCTACCATACCACAGTAAAAACAACCATAGATCAGCTGGCCCCATTGAAACAATACCTTAACTCGCCCAGATGACCACATGCAGTGTGGTATTCTCTGAAACTGCGAAAGGAGAAATGTCTCTGTAAAAATTTGCAAAGACGTTGGCGTCACTCCCATGATTTAAATGACAAAGAAAGGTATAAGATCTCTATAGCTCGTTATCATAAGAACTTAAAAAACACCCGTAGAGCCCAACTCAACCAAGCAGGGAATGCTCCTAAAGAACTATATCAAATCCTCAAATCTTTTACCAACCCGAAGGCCAGCAATAATGAAGTTCCTCCTTCTCAAGAACTTTGCAATAAGATTGCTAATCATCTTGAACAGAAAATCGAACTCATGTATGATAAAATCACTAAAGACAGGAACCCTTTGAATGACACTTTTATCCTTGGTCCTCCATCTTTGACCAGCGGGCACTCTTTGGAAAGTTTTGTTCCTCTTACAGTAGATATAGTGGAGACATTGCTGAAAACAGCTAAATCTGGTTCACCTATGGATATTATTCCAGCTAAAATCTCCTCTCTACTTTACAGACAGTTGTCCCCGTCTAGCTGTTTAATTCTCAATCTCGCTATGAGAGAGGGCCAACTGCCACTAGAATGGAAGGCTGCTCAAATAATTCCCATCCTAAAGAAACCTAATGCCCCATTGGAGGATCTATCTAACTACAGCCCGATTTCTCTTCTACCTCTTCTGAGTAAGCTATTGGAAAAACATATTAACAAACAACTTTCTGATTATATCGAATCTACTGGATGCCTCGACTCCTCACAGTCTGGGTTTAGGCCAATGTATAGCACGGAGTCAGCAATGATTGCCATCACTGATAATATAAGACAATCCCTTGACAACGGCCAGGCAGTACTATTAGTGCTGCTGGATTTGTCAGCGGCTTTCGACACGGTATCCCATTCCATTTTACTCAGGAGACTTAGAGAAATCGGGATTTGTGGACAAGCCTTTCAATGGATCTTGTGTTTTCTTACCCATCGGACACAGACCATTAATCTCGGCTCCTTCCGCCCACAGACAATGGAACTAACCAAAGGAGTTCCTCAGGGAACTTGCCTTAGCCCCAAGTAGTTCAATATCTATGTGGCCCTGCTAACAGGGTTACTTAGAAAGCTTGACTTTACTCCAATTTCGTATGCTGATGACACCCAGCTCTTACTGGCTTTTGATAAAAACTCCAATAACACTCAGACCACTTTCTCAGAAGGCATGACTGCTATTGATGCCTGGATGAGGAGTAATTTCCTACAGCTAAATGCTGGGAAAACTGAGATCATGTTGTTCGGAGATGCGCCTCTGCTCTGGTCTCCAGAGTGGTGGCCACCCAAATTAAGCACTGCCCCGTTCCCCAAGACTGTGGTCAAGAACCTAGGCATACGTCTGGACCAGAAACTAACAATGAAAGAACAAGTTACAACTACCACAGGCTCATGCTTTCAAATGTTAAGCCTCTTACGCAAGGTATTTCCCTTTCTCCCCCTTACCGTTCCTAAAAAACTCATCCAAACACTGGTGATAAATCACCTGGACTACTGCAATGCCCTTCTGATTGCGGCATGTGAGTCTTCCCTAAATAGACTTCAGGTAGTTCAAAACACAGCGGCACGTCTTGTCATGAACTCACCAGCCAGAACAGCCTCTCTCCCGCTATTACAATGTTTGCATTGGCTGCCCACAAGTAAGCAGGTTAGATTTAGGATTTGCTGTATTGTGCATAAAGCACTAAACGGTAAAGATCCTGGTTACCTAGCAGAAAAACTCATTCAATACCAGCCACTCAGATCCCTCCGCTCAGGAGCAAAATCCTTGCTCCTTGTCCCTCGCTGCAAGAAATCTTCCACCTAGCCCCCTATTACTGGAATCAGCTTCCAATTCATCTCCGGAAAGGTCAAGAATACCTTTTATTTAGAAAGCTTCTTAAAACTGAGCTTTTCTAAACTGCCCGCATCTAATCTGCTATGACTGCTGCACCTCCCCCGCGCGGAGATACCCCTTTGGGGGTAATTCGGGCGCTTTACAAGTAAATAAAATAAATAAATTCTCTGCACCGTGGGCCTGCATCATTGGTGAGCTGCTCGAGGTCCTCCTGCGACTCCCGAGCCTTTTGGCCTGTGGGTCCTCTAGAAAATTCAACCAGTACAAGTGGTAGTACAGCAACCAAGGGATTAGTAGGGTTAACCTTTGGTTCTGAAGTGGGTTCTGGCCCAGTCAGGACTCCCACTCAGGCTTTCGTTGTCTGTGACGGTGGCATAGATCTTGCCACTTTAATAGTAGGACCCACTAACGTGGGCAAGTACAGGAAACAGCCTTTGATTAATGGGTAAGAAGCAATGGCTTACCGGGACACAGGGGCTAATGTCACAATGGTGACAGAGAAACTTGTGTCCCCTGAACAGATCATACTTGGTCATCTGTACCAAGTGACCAATGCCAGCAATGGCAGGACTGATCACTCCTTGGCAGTTGTTAATCTCAGTTGGGGAGGGGTCCCAAAAGAGTTGTAGTTTCTCCAGACCTACTTGTGAATTGTCTGTTGGGCAATGATTTAGAAACTTCAGCCTGGTCTGAAGTGGAGTTCAGGACACATGCAGAGATGATGGGAATTTCTGCCAGTGCCTTTGCTGTTAACAGGGCTCAGGCCAAGCACTGGGGAGGCACTTGATCCTGAAAAAATGGACCAGCTGGCTCCTAAGAGAAGGAGCAGGAAAGGTAAGGATTTATCCTCCTCCCGAACTCCCAGTGAGGATCAGTCTCCTGAGGGAGATTATCTCAGTCCCTGTGAAGGAACTGTCCAAGAGGAACTTGGGCCTGACCAGGCAGAGTTCTTGGGGGCAGAGGGTCCTTCCAGGGCAGACTTGAGTTTGTCGCAGAAATCCTGCCCCTCTCTTGAACAACTCAGACAGCAAGCTGCTGCTGAGGAGGCAGTGAATGCCAGTGGGTCCCATAGGATCTATTGGGATTGTGGGCTCCTGTTCTCTGAGTGTACAGACCCCAAGCCTGGTGCCACCAGGAGGTTGGTAATACCTCAGAAGTTCAGGGGTTTTCTTCTGTCCCTGGCACGACATTCCCCTTGCAGGACATGTTAGGCAAAGCAAGACCTGGGACAGGCTTGTCTCTCATTTTAACTGGCCCCATATGTCTGAAGACACCAAGGATTTTTTTCGATCCTGTGTCACTTGCCAAGCCAGTGGTAAGTCACGTGGCACTACAAAGGCCCCCTTAATTCCAATCCCAGTGGTTGGGGTTCCTTTGAGAGGGTAGGGATAGACAATGTTGGTCCCTTAAACCCTCCAAATGCATCTGGACATTGTTACATCCTAGTGGTGGGGGACCATGCCACTAGGTATCCAGAGGCTATTCCCCTTAGGACCACTACAGCTCCTGTGGTGGCTAGGGCCCTTCTGGGAGTCTTTTCCAGAGTGGGTTCCCCTAAGGAGGTTTTAACAGACAGAGGTACACACTTCATGTCTAGTTATATCACTGCAATGTGGAAAGAGTATGGAGTGAACAACAAGTTTACTACATCCTACCATCCACAGTGCAATGGGCTTGTTGACAAGACCCTCAAGGGTATGATCATGGGCTCCCAGAAAAGCTTAGGCGAAAATGGGATGTCTTACCATTCTGCCTTCTCTTTTCCTTCAGAGAGGTTCCACAGATTGGGGTTGGTTACATCCCATTTGAAATTCTGTTTGGACATCCAGTTAGGGGTCCACTGTGTCTAGTTAAGGAGGGCTGGGAGCAGCCTCTCAAACCTCCTATACAGGACATTGTGGACTATGTCCTTGGCCTGCGTTCACGTACGGCTGAGTACATGAAGAAGGCAAGCAAAAACCTTGAGACCAGCCAGGAGCATCAGAAAGCTTGGCATGACCAAAAGGCAGTATTCACTGTTTACCAGCCAGGACATAAAGCGTGGGTGTTGGACCCTGTGGCCCCAGCAACTCTCTAAGACAAGTGGAGTGGCCCCCACACCATTCTTGAGAAAAAAGGTGAGGTCACCTATTTGGTTGACCTAGGTACTCCTAGAAGTCCCCACAGGGTACTTCATGTGAACCGCCTAAAGCCTTTAGTTGACAGGGCTGACATGAGCTTCCTCATGGCCACTGATGAGTCAGGAGGAAGAGAGTGACCCTCTCCCTGATCTCCTCTCTCAGGACCCTGTTGATGGGTCAGCTGATGGAGCAGCCTTAGCAGACAGCCTCACTAACCAGCAGGGAGCAGATTGCAGGAGAGTCCTCAATCAGTTTGCCCACATGTTTTCTCTGTCTCCCAGTCAAACCACCTGGTGTACCCATGAAGTGGACACAGGTGACAGTCTGCCTTTGAAGAACAAAATTTACAGACAGCCTGACCATCTCAGAGACTGCATCAGGAGTGAGGTCCAAAAGATGCTGGAGTTGGGGGTCACTGAGCCTTCGGATAGCCCTTGGGCTAGTTCAGTAGTCCTGGTACCAAAACCTCACACTAAAGATGGCAAGAGAGAGACGAGGTCTTGTGTGGATTACAGGGGCCTCAATGTAGTCACTAGGACTGATGCCCATCCAATTCCAAGGGCAGATGAGCTTATTGATACACTGGCCTCAGCCAAGTATCTGAGTTCATTTGACCTGCCTGCTGGCTACTGGCAAATCAGACTCTCTGAGGTTCCCAAGCCAAAAACAGCATTTTCAACCCCTAGTGGGCATTATCAATTTGTTGTAATGCCCTTTAGTCTGCAAAATGCACCTGCCACATTTCAGAGGCTGGTGAACAAAGTCCTAACAGGCCTGGAAGCCTATAGTGCAGCATATCCAGATGATATTGCTGTCTTTAGTTCTACCTGGGAGGGTCATCTGGTCCACCTCAGAAATGTTTTACAGGCCCTGCAAAAGGTAGGCCTCACTATCAAGGCCACAAGGCGCCAGATAGGATAGAGTAAGGTTGAATATCTGGATCACCTGGTAGGTGGAGGCCAAGTTCAACCATTGGACAGCAAAATCTAGACCATCAAGGACTAGATTGCTCCAACTACCCAGACTCAGGTCAGAGCTTTCTTGGGCCTGACTGGGTACTACAGGAGGTTTGTTAAGGGATATGGTTCCACTGTGACTCCCCTTAAAGATCTCACCTCCAAGAAAATGCAAAAGAAAGTTCAGTGGATAGTTAGCTGTCAAAAGGCATTTGATGACCTGAAGCAGGCCATGTGCACTGCTACCATTCTGCAAAGTCCTGATTACTCCAAAACCTTCATTGTCCAGATAGATGCTTCTGAGATAGGGTAGGAGCTGTTTTGTTGCAACAGAATGCAGAGGGCCAGGACAAACCAGTAGCTTTTAATAGCAAAAGTTTGACCCCAAGGGAGAAACGTTGGTCAGCTACTGAGAGGGAGGCCTTTGCTGTGGTCTGGGCCTTGAAGAACTTGAGGCCATACCTGTTTGGTACTCACTTTATTGTTCAGACAGACCATAAGCCCCTCTTATTGCTTAAACAGATGAAGGGTGAAAATCCCAAACTTTTGAGGTGGTCCATTTCCCTACAGGGGATGGACTTTTCCGTGGAACATAGACCTGGGAGTAACCATGCCAACTCAAGTGGACTTCTCAGATATTTCCACTTAGAAAATGAAGACTCAACTGTGCAAGGTTAGTCTCATCTCCTTTCATTTGGGGGGTGGGGTTGTGTAGGAAAGTAGGATCTGCTTTCATGGTTACCCCCACTTTTTGCTTGTGTCATTCTATTTTCTGACTAGTCTGACAAGGATCCTGCTAATCAGGACACCAGTCACTGTGCTTTCTCCCTAAATTGCACTATGGTAAGTACTTGGGTACCTTCCTAATTGGGTACTGGTGTACCCTTGTAAGTCCATAATATATGGCACTGAAGTACACATGGCATAGGTACACCAGGGGTCTCCCATGGGCTGCAGCATGTATCATGCCACCCATGGGAGACTACTCACTGAAACTACAGGCCTGCCATTGCAGCCTGTGTGAGCTGGTTCTAGCACCACTCACAACAGATAAGTTTTCTTATATCTGAGGTCACTACACTTAAAACTTATAAGTCACCCCTAAGGTAGGCCTTTCAATCCTGAAGGCAGGGTGCTTGGTTATAAGTGTGAGGGTGCCCTGCATGAGCAGGACACCCCCTACAAACCCAGAAGTCGATTCTCCAGGTTTTTTAAGAGTGGTCAACCATTTTATACATACAGTGGACATCAAGTCAATTACGAGATGTCTAACTATATATTGGCTGCACCGAAACCGGTCATGTTTGGTATCAAACATGTTGGAATCCTATCCCAACACCGATTCCAGTGTTGGATGTAGGATCCTATGTACTGGGGGCTCCCCTAGGGAACCCCCTGTATTCCCGGTACCAGCCTTTCAGGGTCTAACAGCAAGCTAGTGCTGCTGCCGACCACAGACACGATTCTGCCCTCCTGCTGCTGAGCCAGGCTCAAGCAGGGGAGAACAATAGGTTTCCTGTCACAGGGAGGTGTGACCACCTCCCAGACAGGACTTAGTGTATTGGGCTGGGGTGGAGGCACTTGCCAGCAACACCAGGCTGCTTTGAAGAGCACATTTGGTGCACTCCTTGCATACTCCAGTTGGAACCAGTTCAAGGAGCCGTTTGCTCCCGCTCTGGGGCGAAACTGGACAAAGGACATGAGAGTATCCTCCCCCCTGATTCATTGTGGGACAAGATTCACATCCGAAACCAAATCAACTTCAACCGTCTGGACACTCTGGACTTCGTTGGACTTTGGGAACTGAGACTGCATCTGGAGGACTCCTGCTGCTCCTGGTTTCGTCGTCCTGCCAGTCTTCTGCATCGTCTGTGCCTGTGCTCTATCCAGGTTCTTCTCCTAGTCTGTGGGCATCAAAGACACCTGAAGGAATCTCCCTTGGAGTGAAGGAGTCACTCCTCTGCATCTGCAGGCACCGCTACTAAGCTGACCGTCTGCTGCTCCTGACGTCCTCCGGACTTCGCAAAGCCCAGCAACAAAAGTGGTTGTTCTGCAACTCCCAAGAGGCCTGCAATGGCCTCTTACCGAGTTTGAGGCCAGTATCCCTAGTCCGAACCGCTGGAACAGCACCCCTGTGCAACACCTCAACTTGCCGTTGCCAAAGCTTGTTCCAGAGATCTTCGAGCTCCAAGAAGCTCCAGCCTCCAGCATCTCTTCCTACCAAGATCTTCGTCCTCACTGCATCCTCTGCACTGTGGGCCTGCATCATTGGTGAGCTGCTCGAGGTCCTCTTGCGACTCCTGTGCCTGTGGGTCCTCTTGAGGGTCTTCTTTGGCACCTGCTCGGACTCTCCTGCATTTGGTAAGTCCCTTGCTGGTCCCGACACTGCACATTCTTCGTTTTCCAAGTTTGTTGCTGCCACCAAGGCTTGTTGGTGCTCCCGCTGGACACTGACACCCTGGTTCTCGACTTCCGAGACGTGGGACAGCTCGTGAATGGCTCCTGGTCTTCCACAGCATCACTTGGTCCTCACAGCTGCAGCAACAAGGTCACTGTCAACTGTCCTGCATCTTCCGTCATCGGTGATCATTGGTCTTCCGTGCCTCCTGGTCATCTTTCTGATCTTCCATTGACCATAAGTAAGATTGACAGTTACGCCCTAAAACTGGGAGGGATACACCTCTCAAGCTTACTGTACACTGACGACCTAGTGCTAGCCAGCAGGACAAAGGTGGGAATACAACAGCTTCTGGACGCGACTCTAGCTTATTCTGAGTTAAATGGGCTGACAATAAATATGAAAAAGACCAAAGCCCTAACTATCAACAAAAAAGAGCGGAAACCGCATACTTGGCACCTGAGGAGAGAGAAGCGAGAATCCTTCAATGTCTACAAGTCCCCAGGAGTGCTCTTCAACGCCAATGGAAGCTTCAACAATCAACTGGAAGATATCAAAAGGAAAGGCCATGCCCTTATAGTAGGCTTGAAAGTCCGGTATACAAAACTAAAGGGCCAACATTAACCCTTTTGCTACAAGCCATCCAAGCAAAGATCCTTCCCAGCTTAACCTATGGGAGTG
Organism: Calotriton arnoldi; assembly: GCA_963921515.1. Taxonomy (NCBI): domain Eukaryota; kingdom Metazoa; phylum Chordata; class Amphibia; order Caudata; family Salamandridae; genus Calotriton; species Calotriton arnoldi. The sequence continues at coordinate 1,822,441 of CAWUFW010001426.1, read as the reverse complement.
AGGCTGAGAGGTTGGGACAACATCATCCTGGAGAAAACAAGAACAAAAATCTTTAGGAGCATCTTCACAATTACGTCATATACATCCCATGCTCTGATCAGATTGGAATTTGGCCTTGTGAAGCAATCCCTGGTTGGCAGGCAGCTTGTGTGAACTGCTGGCATAATTTCAAAGCAGCAAGCAAGGATACCTTAAGTCATAATCTCTGGGTTGAAATACAAGGGAGGGCTTGATCTTCAGGAAGAGCCACCTTACATTTAGCCATTAATAATCTGGGCCTCTCGCCAGCATGGGATTCACCACTGAGCAGAGCTGAAATAAAAAACAACAAAATCAAGTACCAAACCCCTTTCCCTCCTGGAAGACAAAACTGCTCTAGCCAGGCGTAGCCACAGATGGCTAACCCTCAGTAACTATAAGAAGAACAAGCCTCAGGACTACCTAAGAGGGTTCTATAACAACTCGATAAAATAAAGGCTCTTAAAACATAGGCTGGGTGTCTTGCCTGCACTAAAGCATGTTCCACTATGGAGAAAAACAGAAAAGCAGCACAACTGCAGGCCTTATAGTCAGGGGATTGAAGATATTGTCCAAATGTTGTCTGTGTAAAGCTACTCTGGAATACCGATGGGCAATTCTAAGAAGCAAATTCAATGAACAAAGAATAAGGTCATGCAGAGAGGATGCAGTAGTTTGTTTTAACTCCAAAGATCCTCAGCTGAACTTTGCGCTGGTAAAATATTTTCAGAAAGTTGAGAAAAAGGTGTCGGCTCTGGAACACGAACTTGAACTGTAATCATCCTTGAAGCAGGGAAGGTCAAACTGGGAGACCAGCATGATACATGTAGCACTTTCAGAATCTGTCTGTTGACCCTAACTAGGCAGAGACTAGGCGCAAAATCACTCTATAATGCAAGGTTCTTGTTGACCCAGGCACAGCACTTCATAAGAAAAAAATTCACAAAACCACATTTGAGAGAATATACGAATGGGCTGCGTCTGGTGGTTTCTAGGCATAAGAACTGTCACATGGCTGGTGGGGACATTGTCGACATCACTAAGTTAGCATGAGCCCTGCAGCCATTATGCTGCTTTGCGCACGTTACTACATGGATTTATTTTTGCAAAGGACTTTGTTTGTGCCTTTCACATGAGAACTGTCTGCTGTGTTCGTTCTCTGCCTGTTCCTGGAGTTTAGTCTGAACATTGTGTGCAAGGTCGATAAACAATGCCCCTTGTTATTCTGTTCTGGTCAGGCCCTAGCACCTAGACAAAACATACCAATGCAGCTGTTGTTGGAAACTTGTACTTTGATATTATGGGGATACATGCATGGGGGGCACACACTAGGAGAGGGACCTTTCCAGGGAGAAGAGCAAGACAGCGACCTATGATGTAGAACTACCATCTATAGGCAAAGGTATGGGGTCTGCTGACAAAGCCAAAAGATCTTCTGTTATGTAATAATACTTCTTCTTAGCAAGGGGAGGGAGGTTATGCACTATAGTCTTTTTCTCCATTGTCTTTTTATGATGACATCACCCTTCATGATAAATGGACTAGCTACTATGCTGACTGTATTTGTACTATGCATTTTCCTGCTTGTTGTGGCATTATATTGTTAGTTAAAATAAATATTTTAAACTATTCCGTGTCTCTGTCAAATCTTATTGTGGACAAGTACAAGAGAGTGAGCAAAAGGGTGTGTCTTGTTACCGCGATTCCTGAAAGATCTGGGAGTGTTGTGTTCCGGGGTGCCTAACCATTTGTTTCTCGGTGAGTGAGTAGGAGAGCAAGTGAGGCACTATAGCTAGTGAGCCCTGGGCTCGTGGGTACTAGGGTGGTAGGAAGACCCAGTCCCTATACACCGAGGTCCCATAATCCTGCGCATAGTTCTGTGTTTCTGAAGAATCTCTGCAACATGACGCCACCAATGTTTGGTCTGGTACTTATTCACGAGAGCCCTGAGTAGTGCTTGTCCACAATTTCCCTCTCACCGGTTTCCGGAGACGTCCGTGGTGTGAGGGCTTAGCCTCCTATATTTATGTTTTATAGGTTTTTCAAGCTTGAATGTTAAAAGGTTTACTTTCTTTTTTGACCCGGTTTTGTGCTACCGTTCTTTTGGTTTCTCCTTTTTCATTTTAATTATGGCAGTCGCTATTACAGCGCCTAACCGCGTGGTGGTTACAGCATTCTTGACTCAAGTGGAGTCCCGAATGCGGGGGCTAATGTTATCTTTGTTGTCGAAGCGGATGCAGCTTACCGCTTCGAGGTTTTCTATTCTTGGGTTACATTTCCAGCTGTGGATGGGAATGATAATTTGTTTCATGAATATACAGCGGCAGCGGTACCGCTCGTTTATCGCCCTTATGCATTATTTGAAGTTCCATTTGACAGCCTGGGAGCATACCATCTGGTTTAATGAAGCCCTTCCTCACCCTGTTTCTGTGGTCCGTTTAGGCCCCTTATCAGTCGATTGGGCCTCTTGGCCCATTTTGGCGGGTTCTACACCACATCCAAATTATCTTAATGTTACACATGCAGAGCTACGTCAGTTACATACAACGCTGATTCATATACACAGAAGTGTGATTCAGTTTATGTCACGTGCAATTCAAGTAGAGGAGTTGGCCTAACGGCTAGGGCGTCCGACCTCGAACCTGGGGAACTGGGTTCGAGTCTCGGCAATGACGCTGAACATCCTGTGATTCTGGGCAAATCACTTAATCTCCCTGTGCCTAACAAAAATGAATGTGTGTCCTAATGTAACGTAACTGGTGCTATGTAAAGCGCTCTGATACCCGATTCGGGTCAAGTTCGCACTATATAAAACTCTGCAAAAAAAAAAAAAAAAAGTAGTTCCGGCTGGAGCTGCTCCTCATCCACCAGGACCTGCTGGTGGGATTGTCATTAGTCCTGTCATAATTTAACTCTGTGATGGGCAAACGTCCTCAAAATCGTGATGATTTCCCATATTGGCTTGCTGAAAAATTTGAGCAACTCTAGGCTGTTTTTCCACACACAACTCCTGTAGAAAAACACAGGATCCTTACAATGAGTTTACCGAGTGGTATTATTCCCGCTTTAGCTGATTGCACCACCTGGGGGATGGTGTTTGCTTCAGTGTATACACTGTGCTTTGGCACCCCCTCCATGACCGTTCTTCCGAGCATTCTGAAAAAGGTTCAAGATGAACACGGGGCTGGTCCAGCCCTGGATTTGGGGATGAAATTAGCGGGCATGCTCCCTATTGTCTCCGATATAATTCTGGCCAATATTAAAGGTGAAGCGGTTTGCTTCCAAGTACGCCAACGCCTAGCGGCGGTGGCTGATGTGGACCGGCAACGGCAGTTGCCGATCATCATAGCAGATGTATATACATCTTTAGGTCGGAATAGCTTAGGCATCCAACCGTTTAGTCAGCCACAGATTAAGGCCCCTCCTGGAAAGGAGGGCCGTCCAGTCTTTCCTAAAAAGGCTTGGAACAGAAATCAGCGGCAGCAACAACAGAAGCCTGGTTCATGTGCGGGTTCGCCTCCACCTGACGCTTCTGAATGTAGATATGATTTGCGTGACCGCTCTAAAATAAAGACACCAGGGAGGTTCCAGGTTCCTGATCCTCGTTCTCCTCGTTCCTTTCAGGAATCGTCGGATCAACAATTCGGCGGAGGAGGACGACAGGATCGCAGAAAATGCGAGTCTGCGCAAACAAGACACGACCTGCAGCGCCAGTTTGATGTGAAAGTCAAGCAGGGAGAACCACCTCCACATCTTGCCCCATTTCAGAAGAAGAAAGTTGCCGCTTTGACTGCAAAGTATGCCACAGACGGTGAGAACCCTGCTCCTTGACAGGAGTTGGGCGGTGACCCTACTCGGCAGCACAGCAGGGGTTACCATAGTCCGGCAGCCACTCCACCCGCGTCTGGAGGCGAAAGCAACTGACACTTTCATTACCGTTGTAACAGCTGACACGAGTTGCCCCTCCTGATAGGCTTTATGAAGTAAGCCTCCAAATTGAAGGTGATGTTAAACGTCTGATAAAGCAGTCTTTTGGGAGAATCTTACTTCTTCCTATGATATTTTATTGGCGGAAGTTGATTTTGCCTCCCCCTTTTATCTTGGCTTCCTCTAGAGGGGAAGATGTTATTCTACCCAGTTTTTCACAATATGTTCCTGATGACGATAAAATGGCTTATGCCTCCAAATGGGCTTTAGCCTTAGCCCTGGCATTATATCGCAATCAGACAGGTTGGGATGAGGGTTCTCCGGATCATGAGATTCCTTTGCGTTCTACACCTCAGCCCCAGCCATAATACCCCATCAAGCGTGACGCTAAAGCGTCCGTGAGTGACATTTTGACTCAATTGGAATACCAGGGTGTAATTGAACCCTGTGTTTCATCGATGAATAATGCTCTTTTTCCGATATTGAAACCGGACGGTTCATATCGTATAGTTTTAGATTACAGACATTTGAACAGTCATGTTCGTACCTTTGCGGTTCAGAACACACATAGCTCTGCGTTAGTGAATAACATTGTTCGAAAAAAGTACAAAACCACTTTGGATATTTCCAATGGCTTCTACAGCCACTCTTTGGCTCCAGAGAGCCGTGATTTGATAGCATTCAGTGCGCTGGGCAATCAGCGCTGATATTCGAGATTGCCTATGGGATATAAGAATAGCTCTGGTGTGTTTGCGGCACACATAGTGTCCCTTTTGCATTAGATCGACCCGGATGCCTTCTCATACGTCGATGCTATATACTTGACGGATGATGAATTACACCTGCATCTCTTGCGTGTGAACCGCATTATCACTCATTTTGCACACATGGGTTACAAATTCACTTTTGCTTAGTCTCACATCGCCTTCTTGGCGGTTCTTTTTCTTGGTTACAAACTAAACAATGAAGGCAGGGGGTTGGCCCCCCCACTTTCTGGAGAAATGTGCTCAATTGCAACCTCCGTCTACACTTCAAAAATTGCAAATATTTGCTGGGTTTTTAAAATTTCGGGAGGACATACATTCCTGATTATACCCAGCGTATCAAACCCCTTTACACATTGATACAACCTACTTTCTGTTGGCTTCCGGAACATACCGCAATTCTTCGGTCTCTGCAATCTGACCTGCTTGCGACCAACTTCTTGTTAACACGAGACAATTCTACAAATTTGGTAATAAGGATTGTACCCGGCGCGTTGGGCTTTACTTACTTGACGTTCAGTGAAGGGGACACGGTCCCCATTGCTTTTAAATTGCATTTGTGTACTTCAGCTGAGATGTGTTTCTCATCGACAGAAAAAATCTTGACAGCTGTCCAGATGGCGATTCTTAAGGAACGCTCTCTGGCTCAGGGAAAGCGCATTTTCATGGTTTCGCCAGTACCTTCTTTAGAAGCGGTTACGAAGGCTAGTGTCCCGAATTCAAAAGCTTTGCATCTGCAATGGATTCAATAGGCTAGTTCTTTGACGTCGGCTGATGTCAACTTTATCTTTGATCCTTCTTTGCAAACACAGGAGTTTTTACAGTATGAACATGTTCATCCGCCTCCTTTATCACTACTCCCTCTAGATCAGTACAAATGCATTATTTACACTGATGGATCTGCGCAGCCAGCCATTGGTTCTAAACACGCTTATTCAGCAGCTTGCGCAATTGTGGCAGGTTCTATGGTTGATGGGGATTTTAAATCCTCCTTAGTGCACACACAATCTTTTGGTGACTGCACGGCTCAATTGGCAGAGCTACGTGCTTTGGTTTTGGCTCTAGAATTTACTGATCCGGAGGTTCCTACACTTATCGTGTGCGATTCCTTTTACTGTGTACAATCCTACAATGACAATTTGTTCTTCTGGACACAAAATGATTTTCATGATTCTAAAGGTAGCGCAATTAACCATGAAACACTTTGGGTCTGGGTGGCGGCTCTTAAGGAACGTTTGCCACTCACACATGTTATTCATAGTTTGGGCCATCAACGTGTGGAAGCACACGCTGTTTGTAATTCTATGGCTGATGAGGCAGCCAAATCTGCAGTAGCCACTTGTTCAGTAGCAGCGGTCACTAGGTCTATGACTAAAATTGATGATGATGATATTTTGGCAGCTATTGCTGCCACGAAGGAGGGAACAGAGTATCCCCAAAGTTTCCATTCACGTTACACATACCACTTGTTGTCTGATCAGCTTCCATTTGCAACTATTCCATCCGTTGGGGGATCGGCTGATTCCCAACGGGGAACTCAGGCTCTCTTTAATAATAGCCGCACATGAAGGCCTTGCTTCTGCTCATGCCGGAGTGACTGCGACTGTTTCACTTTTGCAGCAACGTTTTTGGTGGCATGGTTTATACCAACAGGCACGTAAATATGTTCTTTGTTGTGACATTTGTCAACAAATTAAGCCTTCTACTGTTGCACGTCCACCACATACTCAACTTTACATCTCTAAACAGCCATTTGGCCGTATTTATCTTGATCACTGCGGTTCTTTGTCAGCTGACACTGCTTTTAAACATATTCTGGTCGCAGTGGATTCGTGCACTAGATTCCTTTGGGATTGGCCGCAACGTAGTGCTGACGCTCAAACTGTTATTAAAGATATGTATGTCTTTGTCGGTACGTTTGCCTGTGGCACCTTCCATTCTGACCAAGGTCCTGTGTTTGCCTCTAAGGCTTACCGGGATGCGATGAAGTCTTTGGGGGTGCAGGTGCAATTTTCGTCTCCATACCGGCCTGAGGGCAATTCTGTTGTGGAGTGAATGAACCGTGACTTAAAGCAATCTTTAAAAGCTAGGGTCTTAGGTACTGGCAGGGGCTGGCTGACTCATCTTTATGGAGTTCAACGTGCACCAAACTATCTCCCTAGAAGATCTCTGGGTGGGCGGACCCCATACAAAATGCTCTTTGGCATTACAATATTTGTGCCAGACCTTGATGGTCTAAACGTTGTGGCGGCTGCGGCATCCTTTGACATAGATAATCATTCTACTATGTTACAGGATCTACAAAAAGCTTGTGATTCACAAGCAATAGCCCATTTACCCTCTTCGGCGGATGCAGCGGTGCTGGTTCCTGTTTCTGGCTGGCTGCCTAAAGTTGGAGACCTGGTCCGAGAAAAGGTGGAGAACAAAAAATAATTTGGTCCATCCTACCGTGCACCGGTCAGAGTCCTTGGCATAAAGGGCACCCGTACAATGATTCTGCCAACACTACCCGGTCGAAAGGAGAATCAATACATTTCCATCGAACATGTCAAGCTACACCATATGGCCGATACTGATTAGTATGCCTCCCAGCATTTCACACCGGGATCTTTAGCTGAATCCAATGACTTATGTTGCTTCGACTAATCCCCTAACCATGGCGCCGGGGAGATGAAAACTGCAATTGATGTATTACCTGCTTTACCGTCTACATCCGCAACTTCGACTATGGAGTATGCTTCTCCACACGTTGAGGTTATAATTGACATTCCTGAAAGTACAGTCCATTCTCCTTCTACTGAATCACAACCACCGTTGTTTCAGCTGGGGTCCAGTGGTTATTATATGGACTGCACTAGCTTTTCCTCTGACTCGTCTTCGTTGTCATCAGCTGTAGCAGCAACCCATACACGTACCAGTCTTTTCCTCCTGGTTCAAAAAGACCTACCTGGTCCCTCCATGGACATATGCCTGGGTTGACTGACAATGGTGATCCTTTTCATTTTGATTGGGTTCCTGTGTTTTTTCTCTTGATTAATGGCCATTACCTACCTGAACGCTCTGCTGTGAACTTGTTTTTTTTATTTTTTATTTCTTTATTGCAGTTTTATGGTATACTTCACATGTTTAAACAGTTATATCTCACGGACCACCCTGAACAATAGGCAGTACAATCCCCGGTCAGAAGCTATTGATCCAATGTGGGTTGCCACTGAAGTATTTACCAAACCGACAATTAGTATGAACAGTATCATTAGTAATCACAGTAACTTGTAACTGAACACACCCCCCCTCCCGACCCGACCCCCCCCCCCACCGGGCCCACCCACCTAGAGGTCCATCTAACAGCAGTTCAATCAGGGGTATCCTCTCGTCTCTCCCCTTGTCTGGGGGATTCAATTCCCACGTGACTATCTCCAGTTGACACCGTCTGTGTAGAACTAGGGGAGCTTCTCCCTATCTCCTGGACCATTAGCCCCCACGCCTGCAATACTTCCGGGAGTTTGGCATCCCTTCTGGTACTACGTATGTGCACCTCCTCCGCCATTGCCCATTCCTTCAGGTCCGCTTTCCAGTTCACTATCAGCGGCCCATGTTGTGCCAGCCAGTGGATTGCTATTCGCCGCCTAGCTGTCACAAGCCCCAATACCAGGAACTTCCTGCTGGTTTTGCGTTTAGGGTCTCGGGGAATCAATCCAAGGAGACAAGTACACACCTCTAGGGCAACCCTCCATCCCGTTATTCTATGCAGGTCCTCTAGGATAGCTGTCCAGAATACCTGGATCGTCGGGCATGACCAAACCATGTGTGGGAAATCTGCCTGTGCATAGTGGCATCTGGGGCACCTCGGGTCTCTCGAACTGTCAATAGTGTGAAGGCGCTTGGGTGAAAGGTATGTCATGTGAACCATGTTGTATTGTATCTGCTTAAATCTATTGGAAACCGCCACCTTGCGTACTCCCTCATGAATTTTTCCCCACTCCTGTGGTGTAATCTCCTGCGGGCTCACCTCCTGCCATCTACTTTCTATTTTGAGAGGTGCACCTTTTCTGTCTTCCCTTAACGCCCTATACAGGTGGGTGACAAGTTTCCGCCCTCCCGCCATGGCAATCATCATGACCAGGGTATGCGTGTGTTCCGGGGCTTCCGGGAATGTAGGCCATAGATGCCGTGCCGTTGCCGCTATTTTGGCGTATTGCAAGAATTGCCCCGATCCCAACTCAAAAGAGTCCATTGTTTCTTGATATGTTATGAACCGTTGTTCCGGATAGAGGTCCGACAGCATAAGACAGCCTCCCGCCTTCCATTTGTCGATAGACATGACCCGCTCAAAGACCGCGAAAGGCGGCATCAGCCAAAAGTCTGCCTCCGGGGCAAACGGTCGCACCTGGAAAATTCGTTTAACCACCCTGGCCCATATGGCAGCCAACAATCCGCCCAATGGAGGACATTGCTTCTGGTGCCCTTTCCTGTGCCATAGGAGCGCGCCCAACTGTCGGTCCCCATATGTGTCGGCCAGGAGCGAACGTTCCCATGAAGGGTCCGAGTCGACCCAAGCCACTGCGTGCTGTAATTGGGACGCAAAATAATAATGTTCCAGGTCAGGGATTTCCAAACCGCCCCTACCCCAAGTGCGTTTCATGACTTCCAGGCTCACCAGACAACGTTTTCCATTCCAGAGTAGTTGTATAAGCAGTGCATCGAGGTCCTTGAATACCTGGTGTGGGAGCTCAAAGAAGGAGCCCTGCATTGTGTAAAGACATCGGGGCAGCACCACCATCTTAATCAAGGCGATCTTCCCCATCAATGAGAGCTTGAGCGTGTTCCAGAAGGCAATACTGCCTCGGAGACCTCTAAGTATCCTCCCCATATTATGGTGATAAAAAACTTCTCTGTCCCTACTTATCCAGATCCCGAGATAGCGCAACGCATCTGACACCCAAGGGATCCCCATCTCGGGGAGTTGGACCTCGCCCCTTTCAGCCTCCGACCCGACCGGGTATAGTTGTGATTTAGTATTATTGACATAGAGTCCAGAGGTCTCGGCAAACTGACCCAGAGCCGCCATCAGTATCGGAAGCGAGTGGGTTGGCTCCCACAGGTACACCAGCGCATCATCCGCGTACAATGATACAATATGTTCCAGGGCTCCAATTCGAATACCCTGCCCCTGGAGGACCCCACGGAGATGGCATGCTAATGGCTCCATTGCCAGGGCGAACAGCAAGGGGGAAAGCGGACACCCCTGTCGCGTCCCCCTGGCTATTGATATCGCATCCGAGACATAGCGTCCCGTACGGACACTTGGCACCGGCTGAGTATAGAGGAGTTTCACCCAGTTCACAAACCCCTCACCGATCCCCATTTTTAATAGCACCTGCCACAGATATTCCCACCTGAGCGAATCGAACACCTGTTCGATGTCTAGGAATACCAAGGTATTCTGCTCGGCTCTGCCTTCTAGGGATTGCATGACATGAGCCAGACGACGGATATTCCGCAACGTGTTTCTTCCTGGAATAAAACCAGACTGGTCGTCATGCACCAATCGTCTGAGATACGGAAGTAGTCTGTTGGCCAAAACCAGACTAATGATCTTAAGGTCGACATTGAGCACAGAGATTGGCCTGTAGGAGGCCGGGATTAAGGCTGCTGTGAACTTGGTTGACGGAGTTTTGCCCCCTCACACTTCGTCACATATAATGAAACGAGATCAAGCCCTGGTTAATATTTCAGCATTCCCAGTTGTTGATGGGATTGTTTGGGATAAAGTAGCATTCGATCTCCATGGCCCGACCGAAATTTTGAACATTCCATATTTGTTTCGCGTTTCCATAGAAGATGTGCTTTTGCCTAATATACACTCTGATGACTAGGATGTTCATGCTGTTCATTCCTTGTTCTCTGATTTGAAATATTACACTGCATTTGATACTGAAGATTTGTATTTGAATACTGCAAATTATGCCGATCTATTCTGTTATCAACATTATGGATATCATTTTTTACACAAAACCAGTAGTCAAAGACCATTATACTCAATGGGAGCATTGTCCAACACCATTACAGGAAAGTTCGAAAACTCAGCAGAATAAATTTTTTTATTTTTCTGGTTACAATCTTTATGACCCTCACTCTTACTGTTATAAATTGAAGATACCGTCCCACACTAAATTTATGCTGACACACATTAAATTAGTTTATTCCTTGTCCTTCATTAATGATTTGGCAGTAAATGGTTATAAATTCTGGAAAGGCACGGTTGATATGAAGTCAATTTGGGGAACTAAATTGTGGCAAGTGCAGAGCACTGAGTCATTGCATCGTGCATGTCTGATACGGTCTCAGCTCATATTATTAAATGAGACGGTACAACAGACTACTTGTTTTGGTTTAGCCATGGCCAAAAATTTAAATGCTCCATCTGTTTTGTCATTGTTGCCTTATGACACATGGCAATTGCAAACCAACTATACATTGGAGGACTTGTCTGTCATGTTTCAGAATAGCACACCTAACTCTTCCGCTGTTGACCCCTTGGGATGGTTACTGTGTCCAACAAACTCTAATGCATGTCAATTGCGTTTTCTAAATTCCTCAAACAAATTTCCACATAGTAGACCAAATCCCCGTTTCCCTCATACCTGTACAGCTACCACATATTCAGAGGGTAAATTGTGTCAGCAATGGTTAGAACATTCCACACTTTCTGTGAAACAACACCTTTCTCTTTTGTCCGGTGACATTGATCTGGCTGATTTTCTTTTGGGTCCAAAGTCCCCTCATACAAAACGTTTTCTTTATACAGCCTATAATGAATTTTGGAAGCTATCGCAGATGGAAACTGCGGTGTGCATGTGCCAAATTGACCAAGCAAATTTGGAAAAAGTTCTTGCAGTGGTCGATAACAGCATTAATACACTGTCTTCCCGTATATATACTTTGGATAATATTGTATCTTCCGTCATTGACATTGTTCAACATGAAGTGTCTGTTTTGCACCATGGTCAAAATCAGTTACGTTCTGTGATGCAGTTTGCGTGGACCTTACAAACGCTCAAAAGTGGAAAAGTACCATGGGATTACCTAAATGCTACAGCACTGTTTTTGCCATTTAATTTAACTGATAAAAATTATTGTCAATGAAAGATGCCTCATACACACTGTTACATACTGAACATTTAGAACAGTTACCATGTTCTGTGGCAGAGATTGATTCAGATGTGTGATTAATACATGGGGTTATTTCACTTCCTATCCCACTTTTTCAGTTTACGGCATGCATGAAACATTATCCCGTGGGACGATATGAGCCCCTTGGCACTAATTATATTCATGAATTGTGGTCCTTGCCCTTCACCTTTAGATGTCAACGCGCAGACGGGGAAGTATTCCTTACGGGGGAAGATTGTGATTCAACAGTAGGACACTCCCTAGTCTGTAAACAAGTTAAACTTCACGGCGCCTGTAATGTCTGGCACCTAATCTAGTTTGTTTTCTAAAAGGTACCCCGGGCCCAGCTATTATTCCTGTGCTAAAGTTGCTTTCTAACGGCAGTTATCTTATTTTTAATAACCACAACTGCTGCGGCTTACGGGCTGGCATTCCGTATATAGTAACAGTTTCCCAACGCGTTACATGTTGCAGCAATGTCTTGTTTCCACCCCAGCATGGGATAGTAGATAGTTCGCTTTGGCCTTCCATTCCAACTTTAAAAACAGATTTCTATCAGCTAAGCAGACTCAAAGCGCTATTGTTTCAACAAGAAGAGGCTCTCACATCGGCTCGCAAGACCTTCGAATTACAGGTGGCGAGACCCGCAAGTGAGATACACTCGCTGCTAAATACGAATCTCCCACTCCATCTTGGAGAATTAATACACAAAATATTTAATGCATCTGATACGGAAGGCCTTGCCCACTTTTTTAAACTCGTGGGATCCGGCCGTGTTTCTTCCTTTCAAAATATTTTTGGAGTAATACCAGCCTTTATCCATTCTATTTTTTCCAGCACCTTCATAGGGTTTCCCCTGGTACTCTTGCTAGTTTGCGGAGTGCTGGTTCTTCTGCTCTTACTACGTAATGGCTGCCCACCCTGTGGCTCAACCCAGCCCAGGCCAATTGCGGCTGTAACGTGACCGAATGCAACAACTTTTTGGATGCTTGCCATTAGCGTCTCTTGGCATCAGCTATAGGCTGACCTTCTGCTACGCCTACTTCACCTGCGTGCAACCTGTGTTCTACTGTCGCCAGTGCCCCTTTGACTGGGCCCTGGATGTCTACCTCTCCAATATAATACACGCTGACTTGGATTATGAACTGTTGGTGGGTCCATTGTTGGCCCATGACCAGGACTGTTCCGGGGACAGCCGCTTGTGGGATGCGTTTATCCTTGGAGCTTTGGCAGGCTTGAGTACCTGTGGATATGCGCAGCGCCTCTTGCAGCAGAGTATTATCGAATATCACGCAGGTTGCCCGGAAATGATCCTGGTTGCCGAGGATTATGAGGAGCATGTCTGTTCGTTCGCTCGCCTTGCTCAATTGAATGGCAGCCCTCTTTACAAAGGAAGGTATGGATGGCCTTTTGGAGCCGATTGCATTCCAAGGTGCACATGACTTTTTTGATTTCGCTGGCTCTCCATAAACAAGCTTGGAGATGCATCTTGAAGGCCTGTTTTTTCTTACTTTCATTGCCACTCTATTTTTTCACTTCCTCCTTCTGTATACATTTAGATTGTTTTCCACATTTGACCTTTCAACAACCGCTTTGGCTCTGTTTACCTCTGAGTTCTGTTTCCCTTGGTGTTACAGACCTGGCCAAGGGGAGGGTGTCACGTGACTGGTGGGGACATTGTCGACATCACTAAGTTAGCATGAGCCCTGTCGCCCTTATGTTGCTTTGCGCACGTTACTACATGGCTTTATTTTTGCAAAGGACTTTGTTCGTGCTTTTCACATGAGAACTGTCTGCTGTGTTCGTTCTCTGCCTGTTCCTGGAGTTTAGTCTGAACATTGTGTGCAAGGTCAATAAACAATGCCCCTTGTTATTCTGTTCTGGTCAGGCCCTAGCACCTAGACAAAACATACCAATGCAGCTGTTGTTGGAAACTCGTATTTTGATATTATGGGTATACATGCATGGGGGGCACACACACTTGGAGAGGGACCTTTCCAGGGAGAAGAGCGAGACAGCACCTATGATGTAGAACTACCATCTATAGGCTAAGGTATGGGGTCTGCTGACAAAGCCCAGAGATCTTCTGTTATATAATAATACTTCTTCGCAAGGGGAGGGAGGTTAGGCACTATAGTCTTTTTATGATGACATCTCCCTTCATGATTTATTGACTAGCTGCTATGCTGACTGTATTTGTACTATGCATTTTCCTGCTTGTTTTGGCACGTACACTGCATGTTAGGGCACGTTAGTTAAAATAAATATTTTAAACTATTCCGTGTCTCTGTCAGATCTTATTATGGACAAGTACAAGAGAGTGAGCGAAAGGGTGTGTCTTGTTACCGCGATTCCCGAGAGATCTGGGAGTGTTGTGTTCTATGGTGCCTAATCATTGGTTTCTCTGTGAGTGAGTAGCAGAGCAAGTGAGGCACTATAGCTAGTCAGTCCTGGGCTCGTGGGTACTAAGGTGGTAGGAAGACCCAGTCCCTATACACCAGCTCCCATAATCCTGCGCATAGTTCTGTGTTTGTGCAGAATCCCTGCAACAGAACACTTTATTGTTATTTGAATGGTTCTTGCCAGAATACATACATTAAAACACTCGGTTACCATCGAACTGAAAGTTGTCAGCTTTGCTATTACTAAGAAAAATACTAGATATTATTTAATTTTTACAGCCTTAGGTAAAGAATGGCGTTATTATGCTTAGAGGGTCACAATAGGCTGCTCCCTAAGCTTTTTAATTCTTTATCTTATTGGGAAATGTCATAAAAAAAGAGAATTTGAACTGTAATCTATTCATGGAAACAGGGCAGGCAAAACTGAGAGGTTAGCACGATGCACAGTTGCACTTTTAGTATCAGCATTCTGATCCAAACCAGTCTGAGACTAGGCCCAAAGGCACTTTAGATTGCAATATTGCACGGTCCTTCTTTCCGCAGGAATAGCACTCTTTGAAAATCATGAGCTCTGCAGTCGAGAATGTACCAGAATGGTCTGTGCCAGACTGACATTAGGCACAAAAACACTTTACTGCGATGTGAATGGCTTACGCCAGGTGGACATCATGACCCAAAACACGTTATGCCCATTGAATCGAATGTTGCCAGAGCTGTTACTTCTGAGAAGAACCTAGACGCCATTTTGTTTTTTCAGCCTAGGTTAAGGGACGGCACTATTATGACTAGAGAGGTATAATTACATCTTTTTATTCTTTTATAATATATATTTTATACTGTATCGTTTCGCAAAATATTTTATTGCTGTAATAGAGTGCTCTGTGAGACCTTTTGTTTTATATAGGCTTTGCAATGGTTTTTATTAATCCAACAAATAAACGAATAATTCAAATAGTTTGCACTGTGCATAAGAACGATATTAATCTATCTTTGTCAAAGGCATGATTATAATTATTGTATGCATTGCTAAAAAAAGTATTTTTAGTAAATCTTATATCTGTTCGTATTACCTTGATGGGTCCGACGCACACGCCACCCGTAGCGTCGGACGGCCGGGGGCCGTCCGACATCTTGTATTTACAATGAACTATATAAACACGAAGAATGACATTTACTTGAAATTAACTACTATAGCTCATCTTGCGAATATTTGTAAGATTAGTTATACAAGAATATAGTTACGCTAGTGATAGAGGTACTGTTCTCAATTTAAAAGTTTGAAACTCACAGATACTGCTGTATTGAACAATTGTCACTCATATTTTTGAATACTGAATAAATATGCAGTGAGAAAGTTATTATTTAGACCTTCAAACTAATGGTTTATCACTAATGGTGAAAACTGGGGAAGGTGTTACAGAGTAAGTGTGGCAGACTTGAACTGTCCATTCTCTAAGCATTTTATTCAGGACACTAATTATGTGTTTTTTGTCTGACCTAAGTAGCAACAAATACGATCCTGTTAATTAAGGAACAACTCCCTATGTAACAACATCACTAGTGCCCAGGAGACCAGGCAATTCATAAGTGCCTTACCAACAATAATTGACTGTTACTGGGTGTAAAGCTTTTCAAAGTAGTTTTAGGATTAACATCGCTTTATTATTTTGACACATTACGAGCCGCCTACATCCATAGGCCAGCGGCGATGGGTCTTTCAGCATAAGTGAGTGTCATTTAATAACAATGAAAAGAACTATAGGAGTGAAAGGTCAGGCCCAAGAAGGGAGAAGAGAGGTGAGGAGGGGGTAGTCACTGGAGTGGAGTCTACATTATGGCTTCCCTTTGCCTCTGGTGCGTCGTATATCCACCTCTGATGTCCGTGACGTTAAGCATAGAATTTTCAAATATTGAGGGCAGGACAGTTCTCGAAATTCATCCGACAGTTTTGTATTGTGGGTGCCACATTTTATCGAAGCAAGGCAATTAATGCGTGGCTATAGCCGTCAGCTTTTCCATGCCCAGTGTGTCCCAGACCTTGTGTAGCCAATCCAGGTGTGTTGGCACCGTGTCCGTTCCCCACCTCGATATAGCTTGGGAATTTGGGTATGTCAGTTTGGAATATAGTGTTGATCGATTCCAAAAGGGTTCCAACTTGGGACAGTGCCAGAGTATATGCGTGAGTGTGCCCTGATGATCACAATGGCGCCAACATCTCCCATCATTGGACCTGTTCCACGCCGCCACTCTGTCAGGCGTGTGATACCAGTAGTGGGCGATCTTGAAGAGCATCTCTTTGCTAGTGGTGTTCAGTGCTGAGGAGCGTGCTCTGTGGAGTATGTCGTTCCATTCCTTATCGGTAAAAGTACGCTCGCATTCTCTCTCCCAGTGGGCGCAGGCCAGCGAAGCTAAGGGGTGAGTCGGTTTTACTAAGAAGGCATAAATGTCTGAGAGTAGCTTGGCATCCGAGGTTCTAGTGAGGATTCACTTCTCGAATGCCGTCAGAGACCTACTGGCATGCGGGTCAGATCCAAGGCTGAGAAACCCAGTGCGCCACCATGAGATATTGCCACTGTGTCGAGTGTGGTAGATTGTAGTGGGTTTGCAAAGTGCAGAAATCCATAAGCCCATCAGCGTCAAACATGTCACCTATACGCTTACAGGTGGCTTCCTGCCAGGTCTTAAAAGCTACCCCTGTGAGTGCCGTGAGTGCCGGTGGGAAGTCTGGAATGCCAATCAAAGGGGTTTGTGGCGATATTGGAGTGGAGAGCCCATGTCGCAGCTGTACCTTATCCCACACCCCCACTGTGGCCTGCGTGACTGGGGAAACATACACGCCCTTGGGTCTGTGTGCTTTCCGCAACCAGGGTATCTTCCAAATGTGAGTGGCTGCAATGGCCTGGTCGATGAAGCACCAATGCTTTTCAGTGAGCGGGCGGGACCATTCCACCATGTAGCGGAGTTGCGCCACCTGATAATAACACTATAGGTTCGGAACGCCCAAGCCGCCAGCAGCCAGGGGGAGGTAGGCACGGGCTTTGGATATATGTGCTCGCTTGCCTTCCCAAATGAAGTCCCACAGGAGGGATTGTATCCTATCCAAGACCCGTGGAGGGGGCTGGAGGGGCAGTGTTTGCATGGTATAAAGGAGCTTAGGCAGGAGTGTTGTCTTGATTGCTGCAAGGCGGCCAAGCCATGAAAGCTTGTGTGTCTTCCATTTGGCGAGGTCATGCCTCGCAAGTGCTATGAAGGCCCCATAATTATAAGCAGCGGTGGCTGTAGTTGTAGAGTGCACAAGTAGACCAAGGTACTGTATGCCGTTGTCTGCCCAATGGTATGAGTATTTGCCCTGCAGCGGAGAGCGCTCTATGCTGGGATGATTAGGCATAGGAGCAGGGACTTCTGAGGGTTCATCTTAAAGCCGGAGGCCGCTCAGTACTCCTCCATCTCAGCGGAAACCGCATCTAGCGAGGTGTCGGGGTCCGTGAGCATGAGAAGCACATCATCAGCATACAACATTATCTTATGTTCCCTGCCTCCCATTCCGACCCCAGAGATGAGTCGATTAAGCCTTATTCATTTGGCGAATGGCTCCATGTAGAGCGCAAAAAGTAGTGGCGACAGAGGGCAATCCTGTCTGGTGCCTCTCCCGATGGGGAAGGCAGATGATTTAATACCATTGACTTGTACATTCGCTTTGGGGGCAGAGTAGCAGGAGTGGATCCAGCCCCGAAGCCTGGGCCCAAATCCGAATCCCTCCAATACTCGGTGTAGGTAAGGCCAGTGCACGCGGTCGAATACTTTCTCAGCATCTATGGTCAACACTAGGGCTGGGGCCTGTGTACGTTGAAGTTTGTCCAGTAGATGGCACAATCTTTTGGTGTTGTCGCTACAGCTCTTTTCCTGGTCAGAATCCACCAATCCCTGCACATAGGGGGCCATCCTGTGCGCCAGGATGCTGGTGAAGATTTTTGCATCAACGTTCAATAGTGAGATTGGCGATAAGAAGTGCAGTCCCCAGGTTTCAGGATCACTATGATGGTGGCTTGGAGCATCGATTCTGACAGCGGCTCCCCCTCCTTCCATGAACTGCACACCCGTGCCAAGATGGGAGCTATCTGTACCTCAAAGAGTTTATAGAACTCTGCCCCGTACCCATTGGGGCCAGGGGCCTTGTTGGACTTTAGTTTCTGAATTGCTAGGAGGACCTCCTGTGTACTTATATCCTTTTCCAGCACATCAAAGGTGGACCCAGTCGCCACCGGTGGAGGCACCGGTGCCAGGTACGCCGCAATGTCTACGTTGCGGAGCTGCTCGGCCTGGTAAAGCGTCTGATAAAAATTTTGGAAGGCATTAGCCACCTCTACGTCCGAGGAACCAAGTGAGCCGTCAGTAGTCCGCACCTCGGGAACCCACCGATCCGATGCCTGCGCTCAAAGGCGTTGGGCTAACATGTGCTCTGCCTTACTACCCCCTGCATAATATGTCTGCCGTATTCTAAGAAGGGCATACTCCGCACGTCCCATATCTAGCGCCCGCAGCTGTTTCCTTGTCGCGTTCAACTGGCGAATGGATTGCCACTGATCCGGACCAGACATGTGCTGACTCCATATCCTTGATCTTCGCTTCCTGGCTTTCGCTCTCTATTGAAATCTGTCGATATACCTAGAAAGTGCCCTCGCAATACCACCTTCAGCGTATCCCAAAGGATATGTATGGGGATCTCGGGGAGATCATTAGTTTCCAGGAAGGAGCGGAGTACCGTTTGTGTATCCGCTCTTATCTTGTCATAAGTCAAAAGTTTAGAGTTGAGTCGCCAACGGAGGGGGGCGGGCGTCTGTCCCCTGTATTTAAATCACAGAGTTAAAGGAGAATGATCCGCGAGTGAGGCTGCCCCAATGTCCGCCGATAGTGTGTCCCGAGTGATCCGGGATGTAGTGAGAAAGTAATCTATGCGCGCATACGTCTGATGTGATGCAAAAAAGAAGGTGTAATCTATTGCCCTGGGATGCATGTGTCTCTAGATATCTGTGAAGCCTGCCTCGCCCAACCACTGTCGGGTACCCTTTGTCAGTCCCCCATCCTGACCTGTCTTCGGGGCAGATCTATCCAGTTGGGCGTCCATTACGATGTTGAAGTCCCCCCCCCACGACTATTTCCCCATCGAGAGAGGTAAGCAACAGACCCAATGTATCCCTAAAAAAACTTCCTGCTGCTCGTTTGGGGCATAAGTGGTAGCAACAGTGAGCCTGGCCCCCTGAATAGTGACCTGCAAAGCCAACATCCTACCTGGGATCTCCATGAGCACCCGCTCCACCCTTCCCGCAAAGTGGGTCGCAAGCAAGAAAGCCACCCCCCCTTCTTAGTGGACCCTGAGGAGAAGTATTGTCTGTCGAACCACCGGGAGCGCAGTCTCCGCCAGTCTTCCTGAAGGAGGTGGGTCTCCTGCGATAGGCAAATATCACATTTCGAGTCTCTAAGCAGAGCCAGGACAGCAAGCCTCTTGGCTGGGTCAGTAAGGCCTCGAACATTGAGGCTAATCCAGGACACCACCATGAGGAAATGTTCAAGGAAGCTTGTATACCTTCTGCAGTTAACCACATACTGCGGACCACCCCCCTACAAGGGTCAAGGCCAGGGAAACCCCCCCCCCTCCCAAGGACAGAGAAGATTGGGTAAGGAAAGCGAGATATAGAGAAGAAACAACATTATCAACACAATGAACTTCCCCCTCCGGGGGGCACTTGAAGAGTCGTAATGAGGTGGGTCCAAGACATAGGCGAACACAGTCATTAACAAATGTCCAGCAGGATGGAGCTCCACAGGACACAACGCTCGTTGCCCGGCAAGGAAGGCCTACATACCAGCCAAACAGGAGCCTCTGCCGCTGAACCTGGAAAGAAGCACATCAGCTTTCTTTTTGCTGAAGATGATGGAGTAACCTCGAGTACTCCTCTCTGCTATCTGCCTCGGTAGGTTTGCCCACGATCTTCTTCACACGTCTAGTTGGGCGACGGGAGCCCTGCTTTCCCTTCTCCAAACCTCGCACAGGCGACCCAGACAGTCCCACGTCGCCCAGCTTCAGGATGTCCAGCAGGTTGTCGGCCTCGTCCAGAGTACGGATCACTCTGACTTCGTCTCGACAGACGAATTGGAGGCGGAAGGGGTGACCCCATTTGTATCAGATCTTTTGAAGCTGCAGAAAGTCTGTGAGGGGTTTGAGGGATCTGCGTCTCTGGAGTGTTATTGCGGAAAGGTTATAGCCTCCTTCTGTTGATAATAGTGGAGGCAAGTGAGTATGTCTTGTGGCTGGCCCGATCCGGAAGTCGGCCTCCCCGCCCGATGAGTACGGTCAAGGATGATATCATGGTCTTGTAGCGATGGAGCACCGTGCTTGAAGAGGCCGACCAGAAAGTCCTCTAGGTTGCCCGTGACTGCCTGTCGAGGAACTCCCTTAATACGGATATTGGAGCACCGATATCTGTTCTCCAAATCTTCCAACTGATATCGGAGCTCTGTATTCTGGTTGCCCAGCTTCAACAGTTCCTGGGAGTGACTCTCCACCTCCTCCTCTCTGGCATCGTGGTTCTGCTCCAGGGAGGTCACCCTCTGATCCAGCTCCTCGACGTCATGACAGATCCCTTTAATATCAGCAGCTATATCCTGGACGCTTCGCCCTTGGACACATCTCCCACCGCCTCCAATCTTTTTGTAGAGGTCTTGGTGAACATATCCTTTACCGACCTGTCCTTCTTAGCGGCCCGGTGGGTCGACATGGCCGCTCACTGGCCAGAAGTATAAACCGTCAGGGCCGTCAGTCACTACAGCACTGGTCCCTTCCTCTGCTGCCTTACAGCGCAGCCATGCGTGGCGCCTCTTCTTTGGAAATTGCGCTCACATCTCCTCAGGATTGATGGGAAAGCCCTTAAGGCCGCACCCAGAGCCAGGGACAGCGAACAAAACTCTCAGGGATGGGCCGGTCCTCTTCTCCCCAGACCGCAAAAGGCTGCCCCTGCAGGCCCTCGTCTCCCATGAGGCGCTCCTCCTGCTGCAGCCAGAAGTATAAACCCTCAGGGCCGTCGGTTGCTACAGCACAGGTCCCTTCCTCTGCTGTTTTACAGCGCAGCTGTGTGCAGCACCTCTGCTTTAGAAATCACGCTCACCTCTCCTCAAAATTGGTGGGAGAGCCCTTAGGGCCGCAGAAGTCTGCCGCCCCAAGCCCTCATCCCCCATGAGGCGCTCCACCTGCCGCAGCCCAGCACCCCATCACCTCTGTTGCCACCGCAGCCAACGCAGGGGCCCCTCAGGTTCAACCCCAGGCCCCGAGAACAACAGGGCGGCGATCTGGGCGTCAGCAATGGAGGGGGTCGCCCCCCCAGTCATCCAGTGGTAGACAACCCAGTCAGTGGCAGGGCCTGCATGTGGCTTCCCGGGGACGGGCCGGCCCTCCTCCTCCGGACCACAGAAGGCGTGCCGTCGCGCGCTCTCGTCCCCTGCAGGCCACTCCCTTAGCGATGGGAGGCTCTGGGAGTCCCGGTTTCGGTCCCCAGTCGCCCCAGCATTCACAGGGGGCCCCACCCAGCCCGACCACCAGGATCAGGGGCAGGTACTGCCGTGCTGCATGTGACCGCCTGGCGGGCAGCCCACCAGGTCTCCAGGTAGCCTGGGGGTCCCCGGCCTCCAACCAACCACCTGAAGCGGCCAAATTTATGGTGGGGTGGACCCCGCTCCAAACCTCGCACGACTGCATTTATGGTGGGGTAGGTCCCCGCTTCAAACCCTGCACCGACTGCTCAGCCCCGAGACCGGGCCGCAAACCGCCCACGTAGTCCGTTACAGGACTTGGGTAGCCGGAGCCCGCCCCAGCCCAGAGTCTGGCGTGGTAATTCCAGGCCCGCGGTCCTCGCCTTCCCCGCACCCAGGGCTGTAGAATCACTAACTCTTTGGTGCCAGGGGGGCGGGCCGCTCACTGCCGGATCGAGACTCCCAGCACGGCTACAGGCACGTCACTCCACAAGGCCGCGGCCGCCCACGAGGCCTGGCCCCGCGGCTCCACTCTGCCCGGCACACCCGGCCCGAGGTCAGATGCCGTCGCCTTCAAGTATGCCGAGGTCCGGGATCGCAGGACACCTTGGGCTTTCAGGCAGGCACGCCTCTGAGGCCTCCTGCTCAGCTCATGGGCTTCTTGGCCTGCACACCTGGCGGAGCTCCGATGGCTGCGACCTACTCCACCGCCATCTTGGACACGCCCCCTTCAAAGTAGTTTTAAACCTGGATTAACAGTATGTCTTGACACAATATTATACATTTTCTTTTAACTTAGAAAATTCTTTTTTTTTTTTACTTGTTTTAATTACAAGACCGCACAGATATCACATAACATGTTTACCCTGCAATTTACAGTGCATCAGAGATAGGCTAAGTATCAGTACATTGTGTCACAGCGGTCTGTCTGGGTGCCATATGCTACGCTCAGTAGCTTCATTGCTGGGTGCATGGCAACTGTGCGGCATATAGAGAAATTCCATCAAAGGAGAAATATGTGCAGAATTAACTAATATAGCTTGTAATAAAAGATATAAGAATAAAGACGAAAAGTACCTTGGCAGCAACTGGTGGCGGGAACCCATCCCAAAAAGGGAAAAACATGATACCTAAAATAGGATTATCGAGCAGTAGGCAGAGATTTCAGAATATACAGGGGCAAGCACCTCAGCTCTCCGATGAAGGTCACTACAGCATGTAGGGGCGGGGGTGGGGAGGGAGTTTCAACAGGTACCACCGGGGCAGCAGACCACAACAGTGCAGTCTGCAGGGGTAATGATGCCAATCAGCCGCTATAACTTAGGAAATTCTTAATTTTATTTTTATTAGTACTGTAGTTGTAAATGAACATTCTTTAATTTAATTTGAGCATCACATCAACTGTTTTCTTGTTTTTCCATTTCCTGTGTTGAAAGTAGTGACAACTTTAAATGTTTCTTCATCACAATGAAAGTGACTTCTATCACCCCAGGGCAATTTACCATGTGCCTTCAGCCATACATTCTCAGACATATAGCAGGAGCATAAACGTTGACAAACCATGCTGGTCATCTGTCTTGCTTGTGGAGATTTTCCATCTTGGCCCGGAGTGAGTCTATATGTCTCAACAATTTCCCTTTATCCCATAGTGTGGGAGGTCTGTGGAGTAGTCTCAGTGGCCATTATCCATGTCTATCTCTGAAGTACAATTTTCATGAAGTATTTTTTATTTTTATTTAAATCAATGCAAGCTTCAAAAAAGTAACATTTCTGTTTTTTAATTGTGCGAAAATATTAGTCGCTGCTGCTAGGCCTCCCCCCCCCCTTTTGTGAAGCCTTTTTTCGGCTATTTGGGGTAGCTTGCGCTTAGGCCCCTGTAACTTTTTGACCACATAAGGTATCCACGCCAAATGTGCGTCCTTTTCTTCCAACATCATGGGGATTTTAAAGGTACCCAGGGTTTGTTGAATCCCCAGGTCGTTTTATGATAGGTAATTTTGATGTCTCCTCAATACGTTTTGGGCCCTTGCCTGTCGCGGGTACTTGGCCCACCCACGCGAGTGAGGTACCACTTATATCGGGAGACCTGGGAGAACGCTCGGTGGCAGGAACTTTGTGTCAGGCCGGTGATCCTACAACTTTCCCCCACAGAAATTTGAGAAAAATTAGATTTTTTCTGCTAAATTTGAGGTTTGCAGGGGATTCTGTGTAGGAAAACGTTAGGAGGTCCATGCAAGCCATACCTCCCTGGACTCCACAGGATGTCTAGTTATAAGAAATGTGTGGGTTTGGTAGGTTTCCCTAGATGGTGGCCGAGCCTGGGGCCAAAAACCTATGTGCCCCCCCCTGCAAAACCAGGTCGTTTTATGATAGGTAATTTTGAAGTCTCCACAATAAGTTTTGGGCCCTTGCTTGTTGCGGGTACTTGGCCCACCCACAAGAGTGAGGTACCATTTTTATCGGGAGACCTGGGGGAACGCAGGGTGGTGTAAAATTTGTGTCAGCCCGGTGATCCCACAACTTTCCCACACAGACATTTGAGAAAAATTAAATTTTTTCAGCAAATTTGAGGTTTGCAGGGTATTCTGGGTAGGAAAACGTTGGGAGGTCCACGCAAGCCATACCTCCCTGGACTCCCCAGGATGTCTAGTTATCAGAAATGTGTGGGTTTGGTAGGTTTCCCTAGATAGTCAATGAGCCAAGGACCAAAAACGCAGATGACCCCCCTTGAAAAACCAGGCAGTTTAGTGATAGATAGGTGGGCGCCTATGTTTTTGGTCCCGGGTTTGGAGGCACCTAGGGGAACCTAAAAAACCCACACATTTCTGAAAACTAGACACCAGTGGGAGTCCAAGGAGGTGTGGCTTGCGTTGATCCCCCAACATTTTCCTTCCAAGAATCCGCAGCAAACCTCAAATTTAGCTAAAAAGTCAAATTTTCCTCTAATATCTGTGTGGGAAAGTAGTGGGATCACCGCACGGCACAAATTTCCTTCCACTCAGCGTTCCCCTCAGTCTCCCAATAAAAATGATACCTTACTTGTGTGGATGGGCCGAGTGCCTATGATATGGAAGGGCCTAAAACGTGTAAAGATTGAGGGAGGCCCAAAGCGGGTCCAAAAGGGCAGTTTGTTTATACGTTTTTAGGCTGACGCTACTTTGGGCACCCACACAAGTGAGGTATCATTTTTCTCGGGAGACCAAGGGGAATACTGGGTAGTAGGAAATGTGTGCCTGCGCGGTGATCCTACAACTTACTCACACAGACGTGAGGAAAATGTGATTTTAAAAATAAATTTAAGGTTTGCGAGGGATTCTGGGTAAGAAAACGCTGGGGGATCCATGCAAGCCACACCGCCAGACAAGAGTCAGTACATGTACACCACCATCCACGCACACCACCAGCCAAGCGCAATCCCCGCACACTGCCAAACAAGCGCCATCCACACACACCGCCAGCCATGCACACCGTCAGCCAAGCGCCATCCAAGTACACAGCCAGCCAAATACTATCAATGCATACAGTCAGCCAAGCATTATCCACGCACACTGCCAGCCAAGCGCCACCCACGCACTCCGCCATCCAAGCACCATCCCCGCACACCGCCATCCAAGCAGGGCCGGACTGGGAACAGCAACCAGCCCTGGCAAATTGCAGCTCGACCGGCCCTGGGGGTGGGGGCATGCTAGTAAAAAGCACCGCTCCCGCTTTTGTTACTGGGGCCCGATATTGCAGCACTTTTGCAAAACTGGCCCCCAGTGACAAAACTGCCCCCCCCGGCCAGAAAACCGGCCCACTTTGGCCAGTCCGGCCCTGCAGCCAAGCACCATCCATGCACACAGCCAGCCAAGCACCAGTCCACGTACACCACCAGCCAAGCGCCACTCCACGCACATCACCAGTCAAGCGCCAATCTACACACACCGTCATCAAGCGCGAGTCCACCCACACCATTAGCCAAGTGCAGGTCCGCACACACCACCTGCACAATGCCAGCCAAAGGTCAGTACTCGGAGACCGTCACCCAACCTCCAGTTTACACACACACAAACTCTCCCTGGTTTCTAGTGGTTTTCTGCCCCTGCTTGGGTGCAGATGAGAATAAAAATATCACTGAAACAGCCAAAATGTGTGCCTGAAAAAAAGGAAGCGACCCTTGCCTATGAGGCTTCTCACTAGCATGCCCATAAACATATCCCTGGTGCCTAGTGGGCTTTCTGCCCCCCCCCCGCAGGGGGCAGATAAGGGGCTATTGCTCCGATCTGCCTTCCGGGGGGGCAGAAAGCCTTTTTTGGTGGTGGGGGCATTAGCATGCCCATTCGTAGCAGCCCCCACCACAATGTATATAAAAAAGAAAAAATCCCTGGTGCCTAGTAGGCTTTCTGCACCCCCCCCCGGGGGCAGATTAAGGACTATTGCCACATCTGCCTCCTGGGGGGGGGGGGGGGGGGCGGAAAGACTGTGGGATTTTTTTGGGGGGGTTGGGGGCAATGGCATGCCCATTTTGGGCAGCCCCCACCCCTATATACATAAAAATAAAGTCCCTGGCATCTAGCAGGCTTTCTGCTCTCCTGGGGGGGGGGGCAATTGGGGGCTACTGCCCCCATCTGCCTTCCAGGGGGGGGGGCAGAAAGACTGGAATTTTGCAGGGGGGCATTGGCATGCCCATCTTGGGCATCCCCCACCCCAAAATTAAATGAAAAAAAAATCCCTGGCATCTACTGGCCTTTTTGCCCCCCCCCGGGGGGGCAAAAAGACTAATTTAGTTGGGGGGGATGGGGGCATTGGCATGCCCATATTGGGCAACCCCCACCCCTAAATTTCATGAAACAAAAATTCCTGGCATCTAGTGGGCTTTCTACCCCCCGGGGGGCAGATTGGGGACTACTGCCCCCCGCAGGGGGGCGAAAAGACTGTAATTTTGTTTGGGGAGATTGGCATGCCCATCTTGGGCAGCCCCCACCCCTAAATTCCATGAAATAAATATCCCTGGTACCTAGTGGGATTTCTGCCCCCGGGGGGGGCAGTTTGGGGGCAGAAAGGCTGATTTTCTCCAAATAATTTTGGGGGGGGCAAAGACCCTTGCCCAAGGGGCCGCCCCCCCCTCCTTGGTGGCTAGTGGGTGGATCACTGCTTGGGGATCGCCCTCCTGGTACTTTTTCCAATGATACCTCTCCTGACTTTCTACGTGCTCGGGGGGGCTGAGATAGCCCCCTGAGCACATAGAAAGCGAAACTGAAATGAGCCTATCGTTTCAATTTCAGTTTCTGTGCAATGACGTCAGCGCGACATGCGCGCTGATCGTCACTACACAGAAACCAAACACACAGCCTCAGGAGCTAGGGAAGCTCTTCCCCAGCTCCCGAGGCTGTTGGGGGGGAAAAGGGAATACCTCTGGTGCCTGCACCCGAGGGATTTTCTGTGCCATGTGATCAGACGGCCGGGGACTGTGTGATGCACGAGCACTGGTGCGTCGGACGGCTCCCGGCCGTCCGACACACCGAAGGGGTTGAAACACATTTAGAACAATTCTGTGTCAGGACCAGAGGCGTGAATTATGCATACTCCCTTCGCTTTAATATCAACAGCAGCCATTTCACAGAACATCAGACCAGTCCTTATTTGTATGGCAGTGCAAATAATTGATACTTGTTAGACAAGCAACATGCCAGATGCAGCTAGATCAACCGAGGTTGCAACAAACAGAAAGGGTTCTCCTCAGGACCCTTAGAATGTATTGGGTTCAGAAACGCGTCGACCCCCCTCACAGCTAGTAACAGCCATTACCAGCTTATGGAATGTACCATATATAAACAGGACTTTCTGTCTGTTGCAACCTCGGTTGATCTAGCTGCATCTGGCATGTTGCTTGTCTAACAAGTATCAATTATTTGCACTGCCATACAAATAAGGACTGGTCTGATGTTTGTCACATTGTTTTTTGTATACACTTGTTTGTTCATTGATGTGGTTCTTTAAAGTATCTCTGTTTGTAATGTGCTTTACCTCAATGTTTAACTGTAATTTTGAATATTGTACAGTGTCTTACTCTATGACATGAATCAAATGTCATCTTATTTTGTATTTTGAATGAAATAAGAAAAGGTGAAATAAAAGTACCACAACCACTTAATGATTAAAGGTGGTGATTTCTGAAAGTAGTATAAGAACAGTGCACGTCCTAAACACCCCCTCTATTTTCCTTAGTATTAAGGTGGCCTAGTTTGGACGTAAGTATAGGCCCAACCCCTTGTTGTAATAACCAGCTGTTGATATTAAAGCAAAGAGAGTATGCATAATCCTCGCCTCTGAGTCCTTAATAGAATTGAAACTTTCTGTTACGAAAGCTAGGACATTTTTCATTCTCTTGTAAAAAACGTTTTCACTGTAAAATTCTGATAATTGTGGGAATTTTTGTTCACGAAGTTATTACAACGTTTATAAGCTTTGCTAACTGCTTAAAGTGAAATTCATACATTTTTTTTTTTAAGTCCTTATTCATTAGATTATGCTCTACGTTCAGGAAAGCCGAGCCTGGCCAAGCCGCAAGGAGGCAGTGGGGCACCCGGTCTCTCCGCAGGGAAGGGAGGATAGGAATATCCCAGGTCCAAAACAGATACCTCGTAGCTGGTCAGAGACGGTAGCTCCTCTGAGACAGGTGCCAAAAGAAGGTGACCCCGGCACCAAAGCAGCCTGCGTAGCATACAGTTAATCCTTGGAGCGTAAGGTTTAAAGAAACAAAAAAAGAAAAACTATGAGGGATAAGTAAGCGAGATTAAAGAGAAAAGAGAGCGAGAAATGGTGAAGAGGGAGGCATGGGGTACAGTGGTGGAAAGGGCGAGATCCCATACTCCGAGTGATAAGCTGGAGACATAAGACTTAAACCAATCGTCCCATAGTCCCAAAAATTTTGTTCTCTTGACGAGTTTGTTAACCCGGTCAAGAGACAAGATTTTTTGTGTAGAGCGAAACCATTCAGCCTCAGTGGGGGGACAAGGGAGGATCCACTTGACACACAGCTCCCTGCGTGCAAGGAGAATCAAGACAAAAATAAGGGCTTTATGAGTTTTAAGAAGGCCCCGATTATCCTCCCCTCCCGGGACCACTCCAAAAATCACAAGAGCTAAGCTCACCTTAATCTCCTGGCCCACGATACCTGAGATGGTCTTACCCACTTGCAGCCAGAAAAGCTGGATTGAGGGACACTGCCAGAACATGTGGGTCTCATTTGCGTTGTTTTCTCCGCACTTTGGACACTGCTTCACTGCTCGACTCCCCAGCTTTGATAGCTTCCGTGGCGTCCAATTGGACTTATGGACAGTAAAAAGATGTTTTTTTCTTAATGGAGCAGGTTTCACATATAACCACAAATGAGACATAGATACTTGCCCAAAGGATTCGAGGTCTTGGTCTGGCAGTTCCCTCTTCCAGTTCTCTGTGAATGGAGTTTGCTTCTCTTCTTCACTCTGAATTAGCATCCAATACCACTCTGCAACTTCTTTTCGTGAGGTGGAGCGTGAACAGATCCTGGCCACCAAGTCCGAATTCCCCTTGCCCACCTCTTCAGCGTTTTAACCCAACTTAGAAGTTGGTAGTATCTGAATTTAGAGACCGAATTTTCAGAAATCTCGGAGATGCGTTGCCATGAGATTAATTTTTTATCCTCTGAGTTGCCCCCACCTGCTCCGTAGCGGGATTGCATGAGCATCTAATAGGCAGTCTGGAGTACCTAGAGAATCCAAGATGGGCGCTATGTCATTGAAGTAGGGCACTTGTAGTGCCGATCTCACTTGATACCAGATCTTGGAAGCCACTAAAAGGACCTTGAGCCTCACCTTCTTAAAGAATTTGGAGTGACCAAACTTTAGAAGGAAGAAGTCTGCTTGATATGGAGAGTTTGCCGTGAGAGCCCTAAATAGCGGGGACAAGCAGGAGCTTCCCAACAATAGCTGACAGAAGTTTTTCAGATGGAAAGCACAGTAATATTGGTAGAGATCTGGATTGGCAATAACTCCATGTTCTTTCTTTCTTCAGAACTTCTTCCCGGAGATTCTAGGTCTTTTATTTCCCCAAAATGAAACTGGAGAACTCCCCCTGCACTTTCTTAAACCAGGTCTTCTTAAATTCTAAAGGAATAGTGTTAAAAAGGAAGGTAAACTTTGGGAGGATTGACATTTTTAGGAGGTTCGATCTGCCCAAAAAGGAGAGCAGGAGAGTCCCCCATGCTCGTAACTGTGATTTTACAAACGAACGGGTGAATATTCGGACATGCCTGTAATTTGCATGCCAGAGGTTCAATGTAAAGGTTAAAAAGGAGGGGGGAGAGAGGACATCCCTGTCTAGTCCCCCTACCAATTTTTATTGACTTGGAGAGATTCCCATTGACCAAGACCCTGGCCGAAGGATTTATACAGGGCCCTAACTGCTGCTAAGAAGACCTCCCCTAGGTTAATCATTGGATCATTTTGTATAGAAAAGGCCAACTAACACTATCAAAGGCCTTCGCAGCATTGAAGGTCATTACTGCCAAAGGGATCCCATATTCTCTTGCCATGTCAATCGCCCCAATCAGGTTGTGTGTTAGCTCATGAAATTGCCTCCCCTTCATGAAGCCTTTTTGGTCGGAATGAATTAGTGATTCTGCCACCTTATCCAGACGTTTAGTTAAAATCTGGGTATAGACTTTGTGATCACTGTTGAGTAGGGCGATAGGCCTGTAAGACTCACAGGACCTCGGGTTCTTATTTTTTTTTCAAAAGGATGGTTATGGTAGCAGCATCCCAGGATGATGGAAGATCCTGGCCAGCTATAAAGGCAGCATTAAGCAGTTGGAGCAATATTGGGGCGAGTTCCTCTTTTAATATAACGTAGATCTCATTAGGGATGGAATTAGGACCTGCAGCTTTCCCTTTTTTAAGGGTACTGATGGTACCAAGGATCTCCTCGAGACCAATGGGGCTGTTTAAGTTATCTTTTTCTGGGCTCTGAAGCGTAGTGAGTTCTAGGTCTACAAGAAAGTCCTCCATGAGTTCTTCACTTACTAAGTGGTCCTCTGTATATAGATCCTGAAAAAATGGGCAAAGGCATTTTCAATTTCACCATCGTCGGAGATGATTTTACCTGAATTAAGGCATCTGAGATATTTTATCAGATTCCTAGTCTGCTTAACTCTAGTTTTCCATGCGAGCAACTTGCCGCACCCCTCCCCATATTCATGATGGGATAACCTGCTGGCTTCCCATTTCCTCCTGACTATAGCTTCAAGGTAGTCAGCAAGCTCGGTCTTTGCTAAGTGTAATTTTTGCTCAATTTGTGATACATTGCAGCTAATGGGTGTTTGTTCTAACGTTAACTGATTGTGTATTGCGGCTTCGAGAGTTCTAATTTCTGCTTTAACTTTTCTGTTTTGTGCAGTAGAAAGGGCGGTTAAGGTATCTCTTAAAAAGGCTTTGAACGTATCCCATACAATGTGTAGGGGGGCTGAGTCTAGATTAAATAGAAAAAACTCTTTGGTGGCAAGTTTCAGCTTGTCACATACAGATGGTTCAAGAAGTAAAGAGCGATTTAGGGTTCACCTTCAGGAGAGGGGCATATTACCAAGAGTGATCTCCAAGGTGATAGCGGAGTGGTCAGACAGGTGTTCCGGGACATGATTTACCCTCGTCATATTTTTACTGATGAAGGAATCAACCAAAAAGAAAATCAATCCTAGAACGGTGTACGCTTTTTTTGTTGTAGAAAGTGAAGTTCCCCCCCAGACGTCCCTGCCTTCCTTCCCATCACTCTCCAGATATCTATGAGGCCCATATCGGTCATCAGTTGTTTCAGAGCGGCTCTCATATTATGAGTTGCGGCCGTTGCTCTCCTGGAGGTTGAATCCTGAGATGGATCCAGGACTACATTGAAGTCGCCTCCCAATATAATAGGGTCTTTAATATCGACCAATTGGAGGAGTAAGGTGCAAAGTGGGGTCGGGTCGTCCTGGTTAGGGCCATAATAACCCACAAAAGTCAGCCAGGAGCCATTAATTTTGGCCCTGGCTAGTGCCCACCTACCAAGAGGATCAACAACACAATCACCAAGTATAGCTTGGGAAGATTTTTAAAAGAAGAGCAACTCCTTTCACCGAACAGGATTGTGTAGTGCATACACAGTGATCCACCCATTTCTGATTTTTAAGTATGTCTGCCCACTCCTCTTTAAGCAAATGCGATTCTTGTAACAGGAAGACCTCACTGTCTGGTAATCTCAGATACTCCAGGATTTTCCTTCTTCTAGCAGGAACCCTAAGGCAATTTACATTCCATGAAAGGATTGTTAGCTTCTTTGGCCTATCTAAATCTGTCATGAGGAAAGTGGATCAGTGCGAGGTAATCTAAAAAACCTGGAAGAATGAAGCAAGCCTCTTAGGACCATTCAGGTCTTCTTAATAAATGAGGACAATTTTTTCTTTTTTTCCCACATGTTCCCTCACCCAGTGCAAATAAAAAGTGAACTTATTTTTAGTGTTTTCTCTTTGCTTGTGACCAACCCCAACCCCTTCCGTCACCCCACCCGCCTCGGGGAACCCTCCCAAAGGACTGGAGGCATACCTAGGGTTTCCTCCACTTCGAGCTCTCTCACTACATGGCGGCAAGATTAGATTTTTTTTTGGGGATGTGCTTTGATCTGTTCGATCAGGGAACTAACTTCAGAGGGGTCCCTAAAGTTGTACATTTTATTGTTCCACATCACTTTTAGGGAGGCAGGGAACCGGAGGTTGGCCGTGGCACCCAGCCCCCTCAGCTCTTGTATAAACTTCCCTTGCTCCCATTGCCTATCTTGTGTGGCGCGTGATATGTCTGATCTGATGCGGAAGGACCACTCCCCTTTCTTATATGATCCTGCTTTAAGTGCCCCGGCAAGGATTTTCTCCTTGATTAAGTATGTCTTAAAGTTTACAAGGATCCTTCTCTGATTTTTCTTCCCTGATCTCTTAGAGAACGGGTCTCGGTGTACTCTCTGAATAACACAACTCCAGCAATGCGTGACTTTTGTGTCAACAGATGCGTCAGAATTTCTGACGCATCTGTCAATCCTTGCGCCATGCTGCGCCATATTGTAAATACGGCGCATCAATAGTGGCACAAGGGTTTCTCAGGGTGGCGCAGGGAAAGTGACGCATCCCTACAGATGCGTCACTTTCTTGTAAATCTGCCCCAGTGTTTTTTGCTGCACCCTGATGGTTGCTGTGCAGTGTCTGCCTCTCATTAAAGTATGATTGTTTTGGGTCTGCCTGGAGAAGTCTTCATTTTTTAGCATGATTCACAAGCCACTAGATGCATTTAGAATCATTAGTGACACTATCCAATATCAGGCTTTTATTGGCCTTAAAATAGGATTTCTTGTTTGGGTTTATGAATGTGGGCTGCAAGTGTGATTGGCAGTTAAGCCTAATGTTCTTCACAAGTGGGTGTTGATTAATCATGAGGTGCCTGTCATATCAATAGTGCTTTTGAATTGTAAACCCTAGATGACTGCAGGGATCCAGTGAAAGCAAAGCTGAAAGCGTTAGGGTGAGGTGGGAATCATGTTTGAACTGGTGTCTGCATTTTTTGAAGCCCAGGAAACATACATTTTTTTATGTTAAATGTGGCTTCTGGTGTCAGGAAATCCCGGCCAGTGACACGCTGACTGACGAAAAGCCGTAAAGAGGAGCACGCGGTTTACAAACTACACTTCCCGGCATGCTTTGAAGGTCACGTTGCACGTGACGCTTACGCACAGCCGGAAACAGAGAAAAACCGAACAGAGAGACACCGACCCTGCCGATTATTCCTTTCCGAATGTGACAGACTTCTCCTACGGACGTTCCTGAGGTGTGGGGTAAGAGTGCCAGCTGGCACACTTTCCGTGTACGGATTTCCTGGGGAGTCAAGCAGCAGTGCACTGCAACCCCGCTTATCACCTTCGTGGTCCTTCCTCCTCCGTTGGCAGAGACCGGCATTATGCGGTAAATGCGGAGGAGGTTTCTGGCCCCATCTGAACATCCCAAATTGTTAGCTCTCCTCCGTTGGTTGAGACCGGCATTGTGCGGTCTCTTGCGGAGGAGGTACTTAAATACTTACGAGCATTGTGTGCTCATTCACTTGCATCCTCCCCGATGGTTGAGGCTACCAACACTCAGTTCCAAGCGGGGAATAGTTACACTCATAAACATCTAACTAACGGATGTTGGTACATTTAATCTGGCTCTGGCGCACATAACATTTCCGATCATCTATGGCAACATGTCAGTATTTTGGATATCACAAAGTGAAGCATAACTTTGTTGCTTGTTACAAATCCATGTTATAACTTTGATGACGTTCTATTGTGATTCAACAATAAGGAGCAGTGTCAAATTGTTCATATGATGTGGGACCTTGACTGAAGTGAAATTGCAAAACTTTGTTTCCAGTTTAGTCTGGGGCTAGTGATCTTATTTCTAAGTCAGGTTCTTTTGTTTTGTCTTCTTCCCAGAAGAGAGATCCTGCGTTGGGGTGCACCATCTATGATGTCTGAGTCTTAGGTGTTACCACATGTGTATTTAGGTAAGGGTGGGGAGTTATTACGTATAACCAGGTATATGAAGAAAAGACGAGCAAGATCAGAATTTTTACACTGGTGTCTCTTTTGTTTATAGTTTCATGTGTTACAACAAAAACTCACATCCACCCCTACTCTCTTCTGGCAACATATTGTCACCTTTCTTCCTTTACAGGTGGGGTATGCGAATCATACAGTGTCTTGATTATGTTGTTATAAGTTTCTAGGTTCTACATATACCTATAGCACTGTATACTTACCCAGTATTCTTGTGTCATCCTCAGATCTCCCTCCTTGCAGTCCCTACCCTTTCCTTCCCTCACTTGACTATCCCAAAGTCTGTGTGTTCTTACATTCCAGACTTGGGGTCGTCGAGAGGTGGACCCCTTGAGCATCACAGCACAATCCCGAGGATTCTGGAAGGAAAAGTCTGACAGAATAATCGACCTAAGTATTTATTCCTCCTGATTGTGCTGTGATCAAGGATGGCCACCTTGGAGGATGTTATGGCGGCTCTGGTACTGGTACAGGCAGAGCTTGCGGCTTCAGCGTCAGGAAACCGCGAACTTGCAAAACAGAGTAGACAGAATGCAAAGAAACCCGTTTGATGCAGGGATTACCACACACCCTACATCAGTCGTTGTTGAAATGCCAGTTCAGGTACCATTGGCCCCTCCGGAAAGATTTTATGGAGATATTAAGAAGGTACAGGTCTTTGTCACTCAAGTACTACTCCACTTCACATGCAAACCCAAAACGTTCACAAACAACCAAGCACGGGTAGCGTTCCTGATATCCTACTTGGGTGGTGAGGCAGCACAGTGGGCTGTTCCTATAGTCAGAAGAGACGACCCCCTTCTCTATGATTGGGACGAATTTAGGGTTGAGTTTGAGAAAACGTTTGACCGTAGGGCAGAAACGTTCTCTGCGGATAAAGACTTGCTGGAGTTACGACAGGGAAACACGGATCTGGTTACATATCTGAACAATTTCCGGAGACTGGTGGCTGAAACCAACTGGCCAGAATCCAAACAGTCGGCCATTTTCTACCAGGGGCTCTCAGAAGAGCTAAAAGACGTCCTCGCCCAAATAGATCCTCAACCACGCACTTGTACTGCTCTCATCGAGCTGACGCTGCGTCTAGATCATAGGTTAAAAGAGCGGAAAGGAGAACATAAGAGGAAAGAGAGATGCACACCACAGAACGCTCGTATTTTATACGCGACAAACCTCCAATAACGTCCGAACCTATGGAAATCGGGGCGGTGAGAGCCTCCCTAACACTCAGTGAGAGAGACCATCGGAGGAAACAGGGCTTATGCCTATATTGTGGGAAAAAAGGACATTATCTTCGCGACTGTCCGGTTAAACCCAAATACAGCCGTCCTAGGATGGGACAACTAGCTACCGTGGCAGCGGAAAAGGGAACGGAAAACTACAGCGCTTGATGGTAGCAGAAGGGAAACCCTCAAGCGGCAGCGTCATCCCTTCATTAACGCCTTCTGCCGTCACAGACACAGAACACTTCTTCATCCATATGGAGCTGTGCATTGACATGGAAAAGAAACCCTTAAAGGCCATGGTGGACTCAGGCGCCACCGGTTGTTTTATGGATAGAGAAGAAGCAACGCGACTGGGTATACCACTTCGAGACAAAATCACCCCTGAAGCAGTCTTCGCAGTAGACGGCAAAGAATTGGATTCTGGACCCATAAAATATGAAACCCCTGAATACGAACTCATCTATGGCGGTTATCACAATGAGTGGTTGTCCTTTAATATCATACAAGCCCCTCAGTACGGGGTGATATTAGGACTCCCGTGGTTGCAGAAACACGAACCCAACATAAACTGGGCAGAAAAAACTGTGGATTTTAAATCCCCTTATTGCCTACATCACTGCACCCCGTCACCGTGTCGCCCGTCTCAAGCATTAGCTTCTAGACATCACATCGCAACTGCGGCGGAAAAAGACGTGGCATTACCTAAATGCTACGAAACTTATACTGATGTCTTCAGTGACAGTCAGGCGGAACAACTTCCCCCTCACCGAGAATACGATTGCCGGATTGATTTAATCCCAGGAGCAGTGATCCCGTGTGGCCGGATCTATGCCCTTACCGTACCAGAGAACGAATATCTACGGTTATACCTGGATAAACATCTGAGGATGGGATTCATCCGCCCCTCAAGGTCTCCTGCAGCATCACCTCTTTTTTTTATTCCAAAGGCGAACGGAGATTTACGATGCTGCATCGACTACAGGGCATTGAACACTATAACCATAAAAAACCGATACCCGCTTCCGCTAATTCCAGTCCTGTTAGAACAGGTAAGAGGGGCAGGCATCTACACGAAGCTGGATCTAAGAGGGGCATATCATCTGGTTAGAATACGCCACGGCGATGAGTGGAAAACAGCCTTCAAGACTAGATACGGGCTGTTTGAATACTTAGTTATGCCCTTTGGATTATGTAACGCCCCTGCGGCGTTTCAGTTCTTCCTGAACGAGGTGCTCAGGGAATACCTCGACCATTTTGTTGTGGTTTACATAGACGATATACTGATATATTCTATTGATGAAGAACAACACATCGTCCATGTGCGTTTGGTATTACAAGCCTTACGGAACCACCAGCTATACTGCAAGATCACGAAATGTGAGTTCCATGTTACCACAGTTGAGTTTTTAGGGGTGATACTTACTCCTTCCGGCCAGGTGATGGCAAAAAGAAAGGTGAAAGCCATAGCCGAGTGGCCACGTCCCCAAAACGTTAAAGACATTCAAAGCCTGCTAGGGTTTGCGAACTTTTACAGACGGTTTATCCGACAGTTTTCAAACCTAGTCACCCCTCTAACAAGGTTAACAAGAAAGAAAACACCCTTTCTGTGGACTCAGGAAACCCAAGAGGCTTTTGACCTGTTGAAAGAAGCATTCGTGTCTGCCCCTGTTCTAACTCATGCAGATCCTATGTTGCCGTTCATAGTAGAGGCAGACGCATCAGATGTAGCTCTAGGAGCGGTTTTGTCTCAAAGACATAAAACAACCAGATATCTTCATCCTATCGCATTTATGTCAAGGAAATTAAATACAGCAGAACAAAACGACACCATCGCAGAGAAGGAACTTCTGGCCATAAAGGAGGCATTCTTGGAGTGGAGACATTGGCTGATGGGGGCAATTCACCAGGTGACGGTTTACACAGATCACCGTAATCTGCAGTTTATGCGGGCAGCCAGACATCTCACCCCTCGACAACTCCGTTGGATGCAATTCTTCGAGGAGTTTCATTTTATAGTAACCTTCAGACCAGGAGTAGACAACAAAAAAGCGGATGCGCTCACGAGACAAGAAAACCCAACACACCACTCTAATTCTCCCGAACAAGCAATCATAGAACCGAGTAAAGTGTTATGCGTGGTTCAGACGGAGAAATTCTTGCAGACAATCAAAAAAGGGGTACAGTCCTGTACGTGGAGAACGTGGTTGAGACATCACAAAGAATGGCAGATGCGCCAAGGAATCCCCATGAAAGGCTCACAGGTGCTTGTTCCTACCAGAAACTTACGCGACACAGTCTTTTTATGGTGTCACAACCTTCCGTGTGCCGGTCACACCGGGGGTGCAAAGACGTTGGAGAAAGTGCTTCGGCAGTTCTGGTGGCCGACCGTTCGCCCAGACATATTGCAATGGGTAAAAGAGTGTTCCATATGTGCTCAAATGAAAACTGACCACAGACAGGCTCAAGGACTCCTACAACCTCTGCCCACACCCGATGCCCCCTGGGAGAGAATATCCGTGGACTTTATTGTGGGGTTACCCAAAGACCAAGGTAATACAGCAATAGTGGTGGTCATAGATTACTTGACTAAAATGGGACACTTCATTGCTTGCAAGCAAGTGCCGTCAGCTGGACAACTAGCCAGACTCCTGATGACCCATGTGGTCCGGCTTCATGGCCTCCCCAAAGTCATAGTGTCAGATAGAGGGGCTCAATTTACTGCTCGTTTTTGGAAATCATGGTGTTCTGAACTAAAAATCGCCTCTTCACTTTCCACAAGCTTTCATCCGCAAACTGACGGACAAACAGAAAGGCTTAATCAAACACTCAAACAATTCCTCAGGTGCTATGTTGATAATAACACAGAGGCATGGGTGGAGTGGTTATGGGTGGCAGAAATCGCATACAACAGCGCGAACCACTCTTCCACACAACACACGCCTTTCTTTAGCAACTATGGTATGCATCCCAGGTTCAACCCTCTGATTCTCCCCAGTACCAACACTAAAATACCCGACCTCCGAGACAGGCTGTTGCATGTGCGTGCAACGTTACTTGCCACACGCCGTAACTTGATACAGGCCAAAGAAAGATATAAAGCCCAAGCAGACAAAAATCGCAGACCATGTCCCTCGAATAAGAAAGGGGATTTAGTCTGGCTATCTACCAAAAACATCCGTTTTAAAAAGTACAGTGTGTTCAACCCTAAGTTCATTGGCCCATATCGTGTGATAAAACATATCAACCCTGTAGCAGTGAAACTACGCCTACCAGTCCACTTTCGCATACACCCTGTTTTTCATGTTTCCCTCTTAAAACCTTCAAATAGTCCGGTGAAACGGAAACCAGTGCCCTTTGGGTACAGCAAGACCAGGAGTATGAAGTGAAGGGGATATTAGATGCGAAGAAAGTGCGAGGGCAGCTATGGTATCTGATTTCCTGGAAAGGTTATGGGCCAGAAGAAAACTCCTGGGAACCAGCGGTAGCTGTACATGCCCCCCGTTTGGTAGCTAGTTATCATCGTCAACACCCCTCTATGCCTGGTGTCACTCAGCGTTCCCCGGGAAGGGGATGTGCTGTCAGGAAATCCCGGCCAGTGACACGCTGACTGACGAAAAGCCGTAAAGAGGAGCATACGGTTTACAAACTACACTTCCCGGCATGCTTTGAAGGTCACGTTGCACGTGACGCTTACGCACAGCCGGAAACAGAGAAAAACCGAACAGAGAGACACCGACCCTGCCGATTATTCCTTTCCGAATGTGACAGACTTCTCCTACGGACGTTCCTGAGGTGTGGGGTAAGAGTGCCAGCTGGCACACTTTCCGTGTACGGATTTCCTGGGGGAGTCAAGCAGCAGTGCACTGCAACCCCGCTTATCACCTTCGTGGTCCTTCCTCCTCCGTTGGCAGAGACCGGCATTATGCGGTAAATGCGGAGGAGGTTTCTGGCCCCCTCTGAACATCCCAAATTGTTAGCTCTCCTCCGTTGGTTGAGACCGGCATTGCGCGGTCTCTTGCGGAGGAGGTACTTAAATACTTACGAGCATTGTGTGCTCATTCACTTGTATCCTCCCC
Source organism: Calotriton arnoldi (assembly GCA_963921515.1). Taxonomy (NCBI): domain Eukaryota; kingdom Metazoa; phylum Chordata; class Amphibia; order Caudata; family Salamandridae; genus Calotriton; species Calotriton arnoldi. The sequence continues at coordinate 1,782,707 of CAWUFW010001426.1, read as the reverse complement.
GAAGGTTGAGGCTACCAACACTCAGTTCCAAGCGGGGAATAGTTACACTCATAAACATCTAACTAACGGATGTTGGTACATTTAATCTGGCTCTGGCGCACATAACATTTCCGATCATCTATGGCAACATGTCAGTATTTTGGATATCACAAAGTGAAGCATAACTTTGTTGCTTGTTACAAATCCATGTTATAACTTTGATGACGTTCTATTGTGATTCAACAATAAGGAGCAGTGTCAAATTGTTCATATGATGTGGGACCTTGACTGAAGTGAAATTGCAAAACTTTGTTTCCAGTTTAGTCTGGGGCTAGTGATCTTATTTCTAAGTCAGGTTCTTTTGTTTTGTCTTCTTCCCAGAAGAGAGATCCTGCGTTGGGGTGCACCATCTATGATGTCTGAGTCTTAGGTGTTACCACATGTGTATTTAGGTAAGGGTGGGGAGTTATTACGTATAACCAGGTATATGAAGAAAAGACGAGCAAGATCAGAATTTTTACACTTGTGTCTCTTTTGTTTATAGTTTCATGTGTTACAACAAAAACTCACATCCACCCCTACTCTCTTCTGGCAACATATTGTCACCTTTCTTCCTTTACAGGTGGGGTATGCGAATCATACAGTGTCTTGATTATGTTGTTATAAGTTTCTAGGTTCTACATATACCTATAGCACTGTATACTTACCCAGTATTCTTGTGTCATCCTCAGATCTCCCTCCTTGCAGTCCCTACCCTTTCCTTCCCTCACTTGACTATCCCAAAAGTCTGTGTGTTCTTACATTCCAGACTTGGGGCCGTCGAGAGGTGGACCCCTTGAGCATCACAGCACAATCCCGAGGATTCTGGAAGGAAAAGTCTGACATCTGGCATGCGGAGAGCAGAGCTTTTCACTTCTGAAAGTGTTGCATAGCACAGGAATTGTCTGTGCAAATTCATTTCTATTGGTCTTGGTGGCAAATGCACTGCTGATTTGACCTTCTACTCTGTTTTAGTTGCTTGGAGTGTAGTTGCTTAGCCTCATAAGTGGAGGGGCGGGATTGGCCATGTCTGTGCACCATACAAGCAGTGAAGCAGGTTAGTGAGCTATTTGGTAGCGTATGGAGTGTTACTGGATGTGTTATTGGGCCACACTTGCTGGGGCTTTCTCGTTTCTGAGATTTTCATATGCACTTTGAGTGACTTTGTGTTCCTTGTGTTTGATCAATTAACACCCATCTACTTGTGTTCTTTTGCTGGTATTTGGTGGAAGTCAATTAAGAGTAGCCAGGGTTACCACATGCTCCCCTTGACTTGAACTTTGGATCCTTGGCATTAGGAAGCATGCAAGGTTCTAAGAATCCTTTTTAGGTATGGCTTGATAGCACGGCTGTCTCAGGCCTACTGTTAAGAACTCTAAAATATTTTTACAGTGACTTTGGCTCTGCCCTGACGAGTATTACCCTTGCAACTCATGCTACGGGCTCTCTGGTGTATCATTCTGCCTTCTGTTGAGTGGTTGCATTGAAATGCAAGAGCGACTATTTTACATCTCACAAGCACACTGAATCATCACACATTATACCCGTTATCTCATAGATGCACTCTTCACAAAAAGCAATAGATTTTCGTTTTGTTTCTACAGTGCAGGAGGCTTTTTAAAGCTTTAGCTTTTTTTAGTACAGGCTAAAGCATTAAAAAGCCACTTGGATTTCACTACCATTTCATCTGGTGAATCAAAGTCCACTGAAATCAGAACAGGCCTACAGATTACTGAACTACAGACCTACAGTAGTGAAATACAGTCCTACAGTTTACTGAACATTTAAAAGGAGCACTTACTGGACATATAGTTTTAGCTGCACTAGGTCAAACAGGAATGTACTGGAACACAGCAGTGCAATGGAACATTGCAGCAATAAACTTGAATAGTGCACACTGCTAGATGTCAGAGCATTGCTCTGGCATATAGAGCACAGCAGTTGTGCATATGAACTAAATCATACGCCAATACATAGCACTTGGATGGAATATATAGTGCAACACTAGAGCCCTTGAAGCAGGAGCATGGCGGAGTAATAAATGAGGAGAGAATGCTGTACCAAAAAACTACAAAATACAACACTTTATCAAAATATAGGCCTACCTAGCACTACCAAGACAGCCATGAATATTAGAGGCAGCTCATCTTTAAGGGTACTGTACCACTCAGGATGCTTCCCTCTCCCACGTTCTTCTCCATTGACTAACAGCTCAGCACTCTTGGCAGACTATGTATCACGCATACTGTGTGAGTGACATACAGGCTCTGATTGGATCCTGCACTGTCCATCACAGACTGTAAGTGTGACAAAGGGCCTGCCACTGGCTTTCCAGTTTGATGTCCAGCAGTCTGATAGAGAGCTATGACTGTGCTTAATTTAAGGCAGTGGTTGTCAGTGGGGACCACCAGCACTTCATCATTATCAACAACTTTATTAATTTTTTTACAAAGAAAACCATAAAAGTCAAGCAATCACAGTTAAAAACCATCAAGTACATCATAAATAGGCTAAAAAACAATACAGTACAACGATCACAGCCCCATAGGATACAAAGTTAATAACAAAGACTGTCAAAAACAAGTGAGTTCATAGATAGAAAATCTCATCTCGCCACAGTAGCCAGGGTTGCCCCAAATAGGTTAATCACAGCTGGACCTGAGCCTGACCGCAGCCCTTAAAAAGCTAAGAACATACAATACTGAGTTACTTGAGAGCAATTTTTAAAAGATAAAAGCGGGTCTAACCTGCCTAAAATTTAGTTTTTGTAGAATGGGGATAATAATACTTTCTTGGTACCTCATAAAAGATACAAAACATTAAAAAAAATGCATCATGTCCTGTGGAGACTTTCCATCGCAGCCACAGGGTAAGAGTCTCTGACCTTTGTGTGCCCCACGTAGGTGGGCCAGGAGATAATGAAAAAGGTCCAAGCGAAATCTAGTCAATAGGAAACGATCATGACTGCTTTTAAACCATAAAAGGTAGGGCTCAGTTAATGGCACAGTTTTCAATATAGAATGCCTGCGGACACTGGGCTTCCTCATCTCCACTTCTTCTCTGGCCAGCATTCGCTTTTCAAAAAAGTTCTCGTTCACCCAGCATAGGTCCTTCCAGCAGATTTTCTCTGGGTTGACAAATAAATCTATCCTTCCTAGACTGGTGAAACATTCCCTGACATACTTGAGCCAGGGAATGCGATTAGAGTAATCAAGGGAAAGGCAGTCACTTGAGATTTCCTTATTTAGGGCAATTCCCTTCATGAGCCAGATTTTCCTCCACTACAATAAAGGACTGTAGGCCAGCATGTCTGAGAGAAAGGCCATCCCCATTTCTTCATGAGCTACAAAGGAAGAGGTGCCCTGCGGTAAGCATAGTATCCATCTCAGGAAGGTGTTTTAAACAATTTGCAGCACATCATCCTCGATGTAGCCCCAGATCTTGCTACCATAAATCACCTTAGAAATGCATTTGGCCTTGTAAATCTGCAAAAGGGCCCGATGGGTCTACTACCCAGTCTACAGGAAAAGTTAAAAATAGCAGCATTAGCCCTGACGAAATCCCCTTTCTTTTTTACTTATCAGAGGACGCCAGTTCAGGGCCTACCATGAATGTATAAGATTTAACTGGGCGGAGACCCACTTGCATTACGAAAGATTTACTGTTATTGACCAACAAGTCCAGGTCCTCCATGAAGTGAACAAAAGAGTTCAACAAAGATTGCAATCCCCTAGCTGTCCTAGCCATGAGAACAGCATCGTCAGCGTACAGTAGGACAGGCAGACTACGCTGACCCACCTGGGGACAATCTTTTTTTAACTTCAAAAGGACCTGTTCCAGATTATTAACGTACAGGTTAAAAAGAAATGGGGCCAAAATGCACCCTTGACATACCCCTCTCTGAATTAAAAACTGGTGAGCGACTCTGAGGACTTTAGAATAGCGAACCACCACTTTGGTGTCTCTGTGGAGATCCCTTAAGAACAGGACAATGTCTCGGTCGATACCAACAGACAGCATGATCTGCCAAAGCTTGAATCTGTTAACGGAATCAAACGCTGAGGACAGATCCATAAAAGCAAGGTAGATGGTACTAGAACAGGCGACGGTGTACTTGTTAAGGACCATATAGAGATTCAAACTCTGGTCCACCGTTGAACGTCCGGGACGAAAGCCATATTGAACCTCTGCCAAGATGTTACGATCATCTACCCAGCTCGAAAGCCTATCTAGTACCATGCGTCCCACCACCTTTACCACAGAGTCAAGTAGGGAGATGGGCCTATAACAGTCGGTGCTATCTCGATCTCCTTTTTTGATAACAGGGACAATGGTGGATAACGCCCAGGTGCCTGGACAGCCTGTCGTAACTATTGCATTAATAATCGAGGTAAGGGTGGGTACCCAAATATCCAAATTCGAGATGCAGAGGTCTGGGGGGATCCCATGAGGGCCTGGGGTCTTGTTTTCAGGCAGCCCCTCTATAACCAATCTTACTTCCTCCGCAGTGAACACCACTTCAGATTCACCCTCACATGTAGACTGAAGTTCCCTCAAAGTAGGGGTGGACTGAAACATGTCCTTAAAATGCCTTACCCAGTCATCTTCGGTAATATGGGCGTCCAGTAAGTTGGCGCTATCTGTTGCCAGAAAGGGATTATTTTTGATGCTCCAAAACTTTGAGCTATTCTTCAGGGTACTGGCCTCTATGAGTTCTGACCAGGCCTCATCTTTTTGTGCAGACTTACGTTCTGCCAGGGAAGCCTTCTATTGTCTACGACATCCCTTGACTATTCAATGATCCCTTGGTTTAGTACCCAAGGCTTCCTCCAAGTTCCTGGAGGCATGTGAACATTCAGAGTCAAACCATCTCGGGGCTGCATGAAAGCAAGGCGTCCCCGGGGCCTTTAATAGATTAGATATAGCACCTGGTTTGACGCTAAAAGCCTCTATAATAACTGTTGGCTTGGACAGCCTGTCTAAGCAGGTATCAAACTCCTTGTGGCACTGGGTGAGCAGGGACTCATAAAACTGATCTGGGATAATCTGTGCCCACTTTAGTCTCCTTCCACCGTCCACAGCTGTCAAGGATCCCTTGGCTCCATCCTCGATAGGTTGTACTGCCCGGGGCAGCAAGTCGAGGCACGTACCGGATTATGATCACTGTGCAAACTCTCCTGGATGGTAAAATCCACAATAACAAGAAAGGTGTGGAAACAAAACAAAAAATCAATAAACGACTCACACCCTCTCCCAGTAATGGTGAGGATAATATCCTTCTTGTCTGGGGGCAACTTGTTCATGGCTGAGGTTAGATCAAACCCATTCATGATGGCATTAAGTGTGCTATCTTGATGGGTGTGTTCCACATGCATGCCTGTACAGTGTTCACATCCCATGTCTTTAACCCTTTCAAGCCTTGGGTCCCCACACAAGTGGACATTAAAATCTCCTACAATCATGAGGTTAGAACAGCTCTGTTTACGCAGGGTCATATTTCTCAAAAAGGAGCCCAACCGGGAGATGTTGCAAACTTCAGGTAGGGAGGATACAGCGTTATAAAAATTCAAGAGCAATAACTTGTTCGACCCACTAGATAACGACAAGGCCTGTAAGGTAGGAGGAAATTCTGAGGGCAACACAAGACTGCCTTGGACAGCAAAGGAAACAAAGCTAACCAAGCCCCCCTTGGCTCTACCTGCACTAGAGGGGGTGGCTGGCAGGAAGAAGGTTTTATGGCCTTCCCAGAAGAAGCTATTTTCAGTAGCCCACGTCTCCTGGAGGCATATCACATCAAACTTTCTTATGAAAAGCACCCAACCTGGATCATTGAACTTAGTGCCAGCCCTGCAATATTCCAAGGAGTAAAGTTACAAACATTACAATCTGGGGTATCCAGACCCGAGGGCCCGACGAGACACTGTATTGAAGGGATGTTTTGACTCTGGTGGAACTACAGCAGGCAGTCAGTCACGGCAATATAGTGATCCCAATGGCGCAAACCTATTAGATGTATCTATGTCTAGGACAGCCTCTTGGTGACTCCCCTATCCCAAATCAGTAGGCCTCCCCAGGTTCCTCGCAACAGAAAAAAGTGGAGGTATCAGGGGCCTATAAAAGCAACCCAAAGGAAGAGCCACAATGGCCGAGTTAGAGCCTTTAAGAGTTAGGCTGGGAGGCCATTCTTAATATCCTGTCCACTACACAGGGGCTGTTAAAGTTGATGGTAACACAATCACTGTCCCAATTCTTCTTAGCCCTGTCCACCCAGGTTGTTCTGCGCAACATAATGATGTGGCTTTCCACCCGCAAGCCTGTGGCACTGTTAGAGTTCAACCAGCACACAACTTTATTCTTAAGTTTCCCAAAGTCTTCCTTCGCTCCCAGAGCAAGTCGGGGTACATTTGCTAAAGCCACTACAAAAGGAGTTGAGTCTGGTGGTAGGTGTAGAGTACATGGTTTCTGGGTAGGGTTGCTGGTTGCCCCTGGGCAAATGCTGCTTACCCCTCCTCTAGTCATCTTGTTAGACGTGCTCACAGCAACCCCAGGGCCTGGGTTAAGCTTAATTTGTGGAGAAACCCCCACCTTAGAGTTCAGTACGGGTGTCAATGTCGAGTTCGATGTCAGTGAGCAAGCAGGACACAAGTGGACACACCCTCTGGCACCAACTTTGATGAAGGCTGAGGTACAGTACACGTTATTCCAAACACCTGCACACTGCGACACTCGCTGATGGATGGATCAATTAGGCCCGGTGGTGGGGTAAGCATTGCTGCAGGATCACCTCGGAGAAGCGGGGTCAGGTTAGTAAAGTCCTTTTCTATTGCTGTTAAGCGTTGAAGGATATGGTCCAATTTAGAATCCAAAGCTGCTATCAAGGATACCTTAAAAGTGTCCAACAATGTTACCAAGTCCAATCTAAACAAAACTGTCAGATCTGGGGGACTGGGATGCTGGCCGTTGCTCTTCCGACGCTTGCCATTGCTCCCAATTGGGGGACACTCCCTTTTGGCTCTTCATTCCTTCCCCAGTCGAGGGTCCTCCACAGGGATTGCTGACGCTAGCTGGATGTCTGGTATCTGCACAATGCCCTGTCGAGGAGGAACAGGAGGAGATGGACAAACGGCATGGTCCTTGTTCAGATCAATGGGCAAGGGATCAAAATTGGAACTTAGTTCAGGAAAATCTGGGCATAAGGATGAGAGGACACTCAGAGGGCCGGGAGGTGAATGTAATACAGGGGAATAGGAGAGGCGGTGAGTGGCCAACTCAATCTCCTTGTCCAGAACACCTACAGCTCGTTGTAGAAAAGCGTCCATAGTAGACACAGTGTTCGCGGGGGCCTTGTAAGAGGGCCCCTCTGTCCTACTTTTCCCCATTATAACTCACCAAGGGGTCCGAAGATATATCCTACAGAGCTGTACAAAAACGGTGCCCTAAATTAATAAGTCACCAAGATGATTGTATATCTGGGGTGAGCGAGACAGGCGTGGGGATCATTAGTTGAAGAGCAGTGGCACAATGACGACTACTAGCACTGCTCCTTGTGAACAGCAGAAACAAGATGCCTACACCACTACAAATAGGTGTCCAAAAAACTCAAGAAACAGTGCACACGGGGAAGTGGAGACGAAGGCTCTCCTACCTGCGATTACACAAGAGCACCAGGTCAAGGTACCTCCAGATGCAGTTGCCTGGTGAGTCCAAGGATCACTCCTTCTCCTGGCTTAAACAGAAAAAAGCCACGTGCCCGACACCTGAAGTCAGAGAACCAAGAGAGGGTGCCCAGCCCAAACTCCTCCGGTCTCTGATGGGTGCGGACGGGCCCACCCTTGGCCCGCGCCGTCGGAGATGAAGAGCACTTTTAAGTGAGCGGCGGGGGAATGCTAACCCCGCCTCTGGTCGTAAGCACAGATTCCTGGGACAGTGAGTCCCGAGTCCCCAGGCAACATCAGCTGCAATTGACCAAGGCGTCCCGCGCCGCGGGAGATGATAGCACTTTTAGGTGCACGCCACAGAAATGCTAACCCCCTCCTCCGGTCGTCAGCACAGATTCCTGGGACAGTGAGTCCTGAGTCCCCAGGTAACATTAGCGGCAATTGACCAAGGCGTCCCACGACGCGGGAGATGAAGAGCACTTTTAAGTGCGCAGCACAGGAATGCTAATCCCTCCTCCCGTCGTCAGCACAGATTCCAGGGACAGCGAGTCCCCAGGCTACAGCAGCAGCAATTGACTAAGGCGTCCCGTGCCACGGGAGATGAAGAGCACGTTTAAGTGCGCGGTACAGGAGTGCTAACCCCTCCTCCGGTCGTCAGCACAGATTCCTGGGACAGCGAGTCCACAGGCAACAGCAGCGGCAATTGACGAAGGCGTCCCTCGCCACGGGAGATGAAGAGCACTTTTAAGTGCACAGAGCGGGAATGCTAACCTTCTCCTCTGGTCGTCAGCTCAGATTCCTGGGGCAGCGAGTCCCGAGTCCCAAGGCAGTGGCAATTGACCAAGGCATCTTATTTTTGGGGACCAGCACTTATTTCCAGCATCAGATGTTTACCGAATGCAAGGGAGGGAAAAACTAGAGGTGGGCGAGCTTACAAATGAACAGGGAGAGCCGAGCCAAAGTAAGTAAAGAATTTGTAGAGCACACAAATGCTGAGGCGTCTTGGCGCTAGGGTTTGCAAAAAAATGAGTAGAGAGACCAGGAAGTACTGGATCATTCCTGAGTAGGGAATAACCAAGTTTTGACCATTTTCCTAAACAAGGGTCTGATTGATTGAAGCCTAATCTGGGTAGGTAGCTCATTCCAGAGCTTCGAAGCTCGATAGGCGAGGCATCTTACTCCCCATCTTGCCTTATTGATTTTAGAAACCTGAACCAAGGCTTTACTGGCCGATCTAAGATTCAGACGGGGCGTGTACCACTGAAAGAATTTCTGTAGGTCCAATGAACATCTACCGTAGAGTGCTTTATGCACCAGGCATAGCACCTTAAACTCGATGCGCTGCCTGAGTGGAAGCCAGTGGAGCTTCCTGATGCTCCTAGAAATATGGTGGTATTTAGGAATATTGAGCAAAATTTGTGCTGCAGCATTTTGCAGTGATTGCAGTTTTAGCAGTTGACGTTTGTCAAGGCCTAAATAAAGTGCATTACAATAGTCAATTCGAGAGAGAACTAAAGCGACTACAACCGTTTTTCGAAGGTCTGATGGAATGAAAGGCAGGATTTTACGCACAATTTTTTGTAGAAAAAAGCAGGATGATGTCACAAGGTTAATCTGTCCTGAAAAATGTAACTGGACATCACACAGAAATCCCAAATTCCTCACTTTTGCCACTGGGTCCGGGTAAACCCCTGCCACAGCCGGTCACCAAGATTGATTCCAGATTGGAGGTCCATTTCCAAACTGCATGACCTCCGTTTTATCCCTGTTTAATTTGAGGTAATTCTTATGCATCCATTCGATATTGTGCTCAAGACAACTGTGGAATCTCCCCGCCACGGTATCTACACTGGAGGAAATGGAAATAACAATATGAGTGTCGTCGGCATATGATACCAACAAGAAACCGTGAACCCTAATTAGTTTGGCCAGAGGCGTAACATAGATGTTGAATAATGTTGGCGACAGTGCTGAGCCTTGGGGGACTCCACAGGGGAGGGAAAACCTCTCAGACCTGAAGTTGTCCCAGCACACAGTCTGTTCTCTTGCAGTCAGGAACGGGGTATGAAGAGTTAGAGCGGCCTCTTTGATTCCTATTGCCTCCAACCGTTGCGTGAGTACCGTATGATTCACAGTATCAAACTCGGCTGATAGGTCAAGTAGGATCAGGACAGCTCTACCTCCACCATCGATCAGCATGCGGATTTCTTCAGTGGCGATGATTAACGCTGACTCTGTGGAGTGACGTGGTCGGAAGCCACGTTGAGTGGAATCTAGGTGGTTATTGGCTTCAAAATAACCAATTAAATCTTGGTTAATAGCTTTCTCAAGGATTTTGGCCGCCAGGGGTAGACAGGAAATCGGACAGTAGTTCTTCACCTCAGATGGGTCAAGGGAAGGATTCTTTAGGATGGGTCTAATGCAGGCTTTCTTCCAGGAAGCAGGGACGATTCCTGTCCTAATGACATTGTTGAGAAGTGGGGTTCGTAGAGTACTAATCTTACCAGAGGCCAGATGTATTATGTCGGGGGGACAGGGATCTGTTGGGGACCCTGATTTTGTGGCTAATAGCAAATCGTTGACTTTGTCTTCAGTTAAAAGTGAAAAACTGGTCAACTGGCCATCCCTAGAAGAGGAGGAAAGGTCCTCCATTGATTGTAAAAAAGAGGTGGTGGGGGCAGGGATCCTCCCAGCCAGTTCATCATATATCGTTTGAACCTTTGACTGGAAGAGGTTGGCCATTTTATCGCAGAGAGCTTGATCAGGAGCAAATTGATTCTCCTGTTGCAACTTGGACAAGGCTGTGACGGTCTTAAAAAGTTCTCTTGAGGAATTTTTTGCTGCCTCAATTTTACTTGTGTAATAAATCTTTTTGGAACTTTTAATAGCTTCCTTGTATTCAGTTAGTGCAAGTTTGTAGGTAGCTTTACCTTGCTCGCTATATTCTGTCCTCCATGTACGCTCTGAGCGTCTACACTTAGATTTTAGAAGTTTAAGCTCAGAATTATACCAGGGGACAGAGAGTTTGTTTCTCTGCTATTTCATTGTTCTTTCTGGGGCCAACTGGTTCACGGCTGACCTAATCCAATTGTCGTAATTGTCAGCCGCTTTATTGGCGTCAGTCACTAGGACGGGTGTACTATTATCAAGTATCTCTATTAAAGCGACTTTCCTGGTGGAGAGGAGCAAGATGGCGGTTGGCTGAGGTAACGCTGAGGCACCGCTAACGATGCTAGCACCCTGATCCATTGCGGACCCCCTCCCTGCAGGCTGAAATGCATCCACCACCAACAGAATGCTAATGACGATTTTAGATAGCTTGCTGGGCTTGCTACAAGAAAATACCTGCCACTGTACTCCTCCCTGCTTCGTGGTGTTGAGGCAGCAGGAACAGGAGCTGAGACGTACCTGTCAGAGGATATACGGGACGCGGCAACCTGAGTTCTGCGTGAGCTGCTGGTCCTCCGCTGAGGTATACGGCGGTGCACTCGCTGGTATGAAGCCGAAGGGTCCCGCGGAGGCGGTTTTGACCCGCGGTAATGGCTTGCAGAGTCCAGCTGCGGAGACATCGACGGAGGCTTGTGGAACGACGGGAGGGGCTCCGCGGCAACAGGGACGCCGCGGGGAGACTGCAATCCGGACAGAGCCCGCTGAGAAAAAAGGAAAAGGCGAAATGAACTACCAGCATAAACCTGGCCCGACGATCGCGGAACTGTTCTCGGGAATGAAGAAACCCGATGTGGAAGGTAAGGATCTGCAAGGCGATGAAGTGCCGGATCTAGGACCGACTGGAGATGTGTCCCCCCGAGTATCAACTCCACAGGTAGATATACAAAAACTAGTTCAGGTAGCTCTGGGACAGCTAGAGAAAGATTTGATAGCTGATGTACCCCCGACCCGGAGCGAACAGATGCCGGGGAGTGACAGCCCAGTACTTGTATTGCCTAATAACATGGACAATGTAGTGACCACAGAGGTTGTTGAAGCTGTGGATGATGCTGACCAAGGCGGGGAACTGGGTCGGCTGGAGAATGCTCATGCGACTCAGGATAATACTATTGCTGTTGATGCGGGTGCTGCGGTGAGACTGAAGCTACAGCCAACCAAAGAAACAGTATCACTGCATGTGGTATGTCCTGCGAATGCTGGAAGGAAGCAGGAACAAAGAAAGGGGGCGATTCCCATTATGGTGGCTACTAAACAAAAAACTAAGAGTAGGGTCAAGCCTAAAAATGGGAATAAGAAACTACAAGAAAGTATCAAGTAGGGGTCTAAAGCTAATAATCCCGTTAAAGCAAGTAAACAAAGACAGGTTGCTGATAGACGGCAGATGACTGATAGAGAGGGAAATGTCAGAACCATTCTATTCTTTATCCGATGATACAACGTCAGTGGAAGACTCCTCTATGATGCTGAGCTCAAGTGGAGAAGAGAATGAGTCAGAGAGCAAATCGGATACTACTGGTCAAAACTCTGCCATAATCAGAAGGAAGGGTAGCCAGACACCCATTCTCCCTGATCTTGAAGAAGAATTAAACTGGGACTACACGCCCACTAATCAACTTATTGGAGAAATGGGAGAACGACTACCTGGGCTGGAAAATAGCGTAAATGCAACCTTGGACACCATATTGCAATCGGTGTTAGCTCATCGCGAGGAAAGTAAACAAGAGAATAGGCAGACACAAACAGCTATACGAAAGATCCAGGGGTCAGTCCGGAAAATTGCTAAGGTATGTGGGAAATCTCGGATCGTCTTTTATTGCTGGAGACAAGAACAGAAAATCTGGAGACGGATGTCGTGACAGTTCAAGCACAATCCGAATCACACGAGGCAAGATTAGCCGACATTCAGTGGAAAATGGAAGACCAAGAAAATCGCCAGCGAAGGAACAATTTAAGATTTTTGGGTATTCCAGAAGACAAGGTGGGGACAGACATGCGCCTTTTTATGGTTGATATATTGGCAAAGGCTTTCCCTGAAGTTACGGGTTGGAACCGGGCGCAAGAAATTCAGAGAGCCCACCGAATTCCATTAATAGCCAAGCAACATAGTGGAACTGATGGCAGGCATAGAGCTGTATTAGTATACTTCGGAAATTATCTTCTTAGGCAGGCTATATTTGAAAAAGCCAGACCAGATAAGGAATGTCAAATAGATGGTTTGGAATTTTTTACCCGCCCTGATTTTTGCCATGTCACTGTAGAGAGGCGCTGGCGCCTCCGACAGATGATAAATCAGTTTCAAGAGAAAGGCATGCAGGCTTATCTTACGAACCCAGCTAAACTGAAAGTTGTGGTAGGAGATAAATCTCGTTTTTTTACTTCGGAAGTTAAGGCTAAAGAATTCCTAGATGAATTAAATAAGAAATAAGGGAAATTTATGAATTGGTAAATAATACACTGTCTAAGCTCAACACTAGCTAGCTGAGGGCTATGAGGGTGGGGTAGGATGTGTGTTATGTTTTACTGTGGATTGATATAATGATTATAACTAATGTTATCGTTGCTGATGTAACGGAATCAAGAGGGGGGGGGGGGTAATGGATTGGGGACAAGGCTTCTTTTTCATCTTATGCCAGACCTAGGTCTGGAAGCTTCTAGGGGGGGGGGCTGGCGAGGGGGGGGAGAGTTTGGGGGGCAGGGAGGGTGGGAAAGAGGGTTGGGTTTTTGAAGGGATAAAACGGGGGAAAAATCAAGCAAGGTAGATGAAAATAAAGGGGGAAAAAAAAGAACAAAGAACTTTGAAAATGGTCAATTTAGATGGTGGACTTTAATAAACTGGTATGGATAAAATACGGGTTTGTTCGGTAAATGTTGGAGGGCTGATTAATAGAAAAAAAAGAGATAGGGTATATGAGATTCTACGGTTCTGGAACCCAGAAATTATATGTTTACAGGAGACCCACATTTCATGGGCCAATAAAAAATATCTGCAGATAAGGGGCTATGAAATGATAATATGCTCATCACAAACGACAACGATTAGAGGAGTCGCAATATTTATGCGGCATAATGTAGGATGTGTGAAACGTACATTGGCGGATAAATGGGGCAGATGGGCCATTGCTGCATTAGAAACGGGTCACAATAGTTACTGTCTATGGCTCTAACCAAGATGATCCTAAAATTTGGCGGGACCTTGAGGTTGAGCTGGCAGCTTGGCCAACTCCATTAATAGTATGTGGAGACTTCAACATACATTATGGGGTTCTAAGACAGGATTCTTTCCAGTATAAAGGCAGGAAGTCACAGGTCCACCGGGCTCTAAAAGCATGTCAAGAAACGCACGGGTTGTCAGATGCCTGGGTACATAAAAACACTAACGATCCCGGGTACACATATTTTTCACATCCACACCAAAAATATGTACGCTTAGATTACTTTATGGTTTCCACCTTGATGTTGGAAAGAATGGAAATAAGTAAATTACCCCAAATTTTTTCAGACCATAATCCATTGTTATTAGAAATAGACTGGCAAGATTTAAAAAGATTGAAAACACGACAATGGTCATTTGATCGTAAATTATTAGTAGAAGAAGCATTTAAGGGTCATATTAAAGGATGGGCTAAAGAATATTTTAATATGAATAGATATAGTGCCCCAAGGATTATTGTATGGGATGCTTTTAAAGCAGGGTTACGTGGGTAAGTAATAAATTATGTAGGATATCAGAGGAAACAGCGACGAAATATGGTTAACATATTAATGACAAACTTGGCCCAATTAGAGATAATGCACACTGAACAGATTGCACAAGCGGGGCAGGAGACACTAAGAGAACTGCGGATTAAAATAGCAATTACCAAAGCAGAAATAAATAAACTATTTCAGTTACAGGCTGCTCAGACATACCAGGTACATCAGAAGGAAATGTACGAATATGGGGAAAAGGCAGGTAAATTACTGGCCCTCCGTACTAGGCAGAGAGCGATTAGAAATAATATAAAAAAAATACAGAATACTGAGGGTCAGCTTGAGACGACTATGGATAAAATTATAGGGGTATTTGAACAGTTTTATCAAAAACTATATCAAGATGATCGTTTCCCAATTACTAAGTGAGGTAAGGGATATAGGAATGAGCAAGATCGAGGAAAGAATGAAACTAGAATTGGAAGAGGAATTTACATTGGAAGAAATAATAACTGCAATAGCTTCCCTATCTTCTGGAAAAGCCTCGGGCCCGGATAAAATCCCGATTGAAATTTATAAGATGTTGCAGCAAGAACTGGCTCCATTACTACACGATCTATTCCTGGATGTACAGTATCGGGGTATCCCACCTATTTCCTGGCAGGAAACTGATATAGTAATTTTCCCAAAAAAGGGGAAACCAGCAGAGCTACCTGGTTCATATCGCCCCATCGCATTAATAAACTCGGATGCAAAGATTTACTCAAAAGTTTTAGCAAATAGGCTGCAGAAAGTTATAGCCAAATTAGTATCGCCATGGCAACATGGCTTTATTCCAGGCCGAGGAACCACGGATCACACTAGACGGGTGATATCGCTACTGGATATTGCAGAGGCCAAAGGGAAAAAAATGGCTGTAATCTTTTTAGATGCCGAAAAGGCTTTTGACCGGGTGGCCTGGCAATTTTTATGGGAATGCGCTACTGGAACGAGGGTTTGGTCCGTGAATTATTACAGCTATTCGTGCGATGTACTACAGACCTATAGCCAAATTACAAATTATGGGAAATGCATCAGGAGCCATAAAAGTAGCTAGGGGGGCAAGGCAAGGCTGCCCATGTTCCCCAATTCTTTTTGCCATCTATTTAGACCCATTTATTAAACAGTTACTTTTGAATCCCAAAATTAAACCAATAATAACTAGTGGCTATGAAACTAAAATACTGGCTTATGCGGACGATATTGCCATTACTACGTCCGAGCCAGGGGTAGCAATTAAGGAAATTGAAAGGATGGCGGGAGAATTTGGACAAAGATCAGGATATCTATTAAATAAAGGCAAGACACAGATAATCTGCTCAAAGCAATAAATATTCAAGACCAACGTCAAGTTGAAACAGCAGTATATTTGGGGGTTAAGATAGGAGCTGATTTGGATAAGATATGGCCAAATAATCTTGAGCAAATGCTGGATGAAATAGGTATGGATCTAAGACGGATAGATAAAATTCAGCTAACTATAGTCGGGAGGATCAATGTATTGAAAATGAAAATTTTTCCAAAAATATTATATCTGTTCCGCTCTATCCCCCTGGAACTGCCGGCTATAGCTAGTCGGAAAATGGAGGCAATGTTTTCAAACTTTATATGGCACTATCAAAAAATTAGACGATCCTTAAAGTTTCTAACACTTCCACAAGACAGAGGGGTTGGGCGGCTCCAAATCTGTTATTTTATTACTGGGCAGCGATCTTGCAACAGATGGGACCTCTCCTAATGGATAGGTCTAGGAGAGAAAACGACTTACCTTCAATTTATCATCTAGCTATAGGCAATGAAGCCTCGGGTCTGTTTTTGAGGAAAATAGAACCTAGTTACTATAAAAAAAAACGATTCAAATGTATAAAAGCTGCCTGGAGGGTGTGGATAAGAGTAAAAAAAGTATTGAAAATCCCAAGCTATAATAGATATACCCCATTATGGGGATCATCACTGTTTCCAGTAGGATTGGACGATGCTATGGCGAGAGGATGGGAAAGGGCAGGTGTTGATAAAATTGGTCATTTATATAATGGAAAAACAGAGATTATAACATTTTCGGATTTGGTTATACAAAAGGGGATAGCTGAACGATCCCAATTTAAATATATTCAAATTTGGAGCTGTTTGAAGATATTGCCGCAAGGGACTTTTAATCATGATATTATACCAGTACTAGAAATGGCTTATCGGGGGAAGGCACGGATTGGGGATTACTATAATATTTTGCTGGGAAATTTAGATGATGATTTAGAAAAAATCGAGACCAAATGGGTAGAAAAACTTAAGGATGAAGAAATAGATTTGGATAGATCATTGGAACTGGCAAAAAAAAAATTTCTTTCAGCAAATCTTAAATCCCAACATTATAAAACTATATTTAATTTGTACTATACGCCCGCGAAGCTATTTAATTGGGGAAGCGTGAAAACGATAAATGTCCTAGGTGTCAGGCTAGTCCAGCAGATATAATACATATGTTTTCCACATGTAGTAAACTTACACCCCTAAAAACTGGTATAGAGGAATTTTGGCTACAGACAATCAATAAAAAAATTAATTTAACCTCACCACTAATGCTATTTGGATATGATAATCGTCTTGGTCTATCTTCATCGCAAATAGATTTTCTATTTATAACAGTGGCAGAAGCTAGATTACTGATTGCTACAGCTTGGAAGGATACTGAAGCACCTATGTATTTAGCATGCTTTTATCGACTTTTGAATGTATATAGTCAGGAGATGACATTATATGAGATTAAGGGGAGACGAGCCAAGGAGAAAGGCTATAAGATCTGGGCTCCTATGATTAGATGGCGTGAAGATAGAAGGTAAAGAGGTGTAATAGCGGGCTCCGATAAATAACAATGCAGAATAATGTAAATATTGTAAATAGAATTTGTGTAGCGAATATGGAATGATGGATTTGCTCTATGATTGATTTGCTTTTTTTTTTTGTTCCGGGACCACTAAGATATGTATATGATTTGTATGAAATAAGTATGCAATACCAAAGGGTTGGTATGTGAGATGTATTCTTTTGTTTACCTTGCTTAATAAAAAAATAAAAAAAAAAAATAAAGCGACTTTCCTGATTTTACAGCAAGCTATTACTTTGGTGGGGGGCAGGTTTTTTAACTAGGTGAGTTGATTATTCAGACCGAGTAGGTTGAAGATAATTGCCATATGATCAGTCCAGGTTAAAGGTAATACTATGTTCACCGTAATAGAAGGATTGTTAGTAAATGATCCCATACAGCGTATGACAAGCCTTGTGTCTGGGCTCCGAGACTATCTGTGTCAGTCCAAAACTCTCCATATTGTCTAGTAAAGTGGAGGTATCTGCATTCTTGTCACACTCTAAATGAAAATTAAAATCCCCCAGTATCGTAAAAGTTGGGGAGTCCAGACAGGATTCCATAAAGGTCTGTAGACCTTGAATAAACAAGGGTTTTGGGCCTGGCTGTCTGTAGAGAAGTAGCCCAGGGAAGGATACAGTGTTGCCAGTTTTAATATTAAAAGTCATGGCTTCCACCCCAGGCAGCAGAATGGTCTCAAAGGTAGCTTTAAACCAAGACCTGTCTATAATGGCTATACCGCCACCCTTTTGCCCCTTCCTGGGAACACTGGATAATACATATCCAGCTGGCAGCGCTGTAATTTAGTCTGGTTCGGAAGTAGTGGTGGCCCAGGTTTCCGTTAGGAAGAATATATCCTGGTTTGATGTCTGCATCAAGCATTCAAACTCGTACTTATGTTTAATCACTGATCTAGTATTTTTCCCTGTTGAGGTGTTAGGTGAGGGAGCAGGAGGGGTAATATCTCTGTTGACTTCCATGACTATGCTAGATAAGTCGTTATCCCTTTTGAGAGAGCTGTAGGCAGAGGTAATGGGAGGAAGATTGATGGCTGTGAGTGACAAATTACAGTGAGTGCAATGCCATGGGTAATAGTCCTTTTACCCAACCCAAATAGTGGTGTTGCCACACTTACCCTTACTGAGTGCCAGTAACTGTGCCCTAGTGTAAGTATGGCGAGAAAAAACGGGCAGGGGTCCTGGCGCTGATGGGCATGCCTTTGGCACACCTTTGGTGCGCCAGCGGCGCGCCCGCTGCACGCGGCCGCGTCAGCATGCTGTTTTTATCCCCCACTTGTGCGTCAACAACTAGCACGCTGACCTTACTGAGGGTGGGCCCGCTCTTACATACGGGCACCGCAGGTCATGAGGGAAAAGACACCAAGGCAGTCGGCAAGTCCAAGACTCCTTCGGTAAAGTGCAAATACAACTTTAAAAACAGTTAAAAACAGTACTCTACGCAGCGTAGCAGACTAATGGCAATTCCTGATCAATTCACGTTTCCATACTGCGCGGTCGCGTCAGCATGCTGTTTTTATCCCCCACTTGTGTGTCAACAACTAGCACGCTGACCTTACTGAGGGCGGGCCCGCGCTTAAATACAGGCATGGCAGGTCACGAGGGAAAAGACACCAAGGCAGTCGGCAAGTCCAAGACTCCTTCGGTAAAGTGCAAATACAACTTTAAAAACAAGGGTCTGGCTTGGATCTTAGAGCCCGTCCATAAGCCAAGCCCTAAAATGTTTGCTAAGAAAATCATATAACAAACATCACGTTAAATATGACACGCCTTTAACATGAACCATTAGTGAACTAAGCGGCAGGACAAATGTCATGTAAACCCTATACATGGCCCAGATTATTATAGAGCAAAATTACAGTCCACTAAATTAAACACAATAGGTTTTGTACAACTGGTATTCAAAACTCACATATTTGAAAGTGCTTTATTAAGCGATAATGAAGATAAAGGAGTTTTGGTGAAATAAAATATTTGATTAAGCTCAGACAATTTTAGCAGAAAGCTGTGATTTATCCTGGATTTCTGGTTTCACTGTACAAATTAGCCACTAAATGGGCATCTATTTGTATTTTTTTTTAAATGTATGTAAATGCTTTGTTTTCATCTCTTTATGTATTTTCTGCAATTTTTATACAGTGCGAAATCGACCCGGAGGTATTGGGTGGAGCGCTTTATGTGGGAAACGATTATATTACACCAAGTCACATTCCTTTTTTAAAGGCATGGGGAGATTAAGGGGTCGATTCCGATTCGGGCCGGAAGCGCACCTAACACTATTCGTCCGGAAAAAAACCCAGCCGAATGCGTGTTTCCCGACCGATTCGAACAGTCGTCCCAACGAGCAAGTACGATGCGCATAACAGCCCATATTCCGAGCGAGCCGTACTCACCCATTTCAGCTCCTGTTCCCCGCCCGAGCCGGATCCGTAAACGCCGAATCGAGTCGCACGGAAGCAAATACACTGCACCTTCCAGCCGGACTAGTACGATGCGCACTCCGTACGCGCCGAACCCGTCGCTACGTCCGGCACGTCAGAGCATCCGGGAGAGCTGCACATAAGCTCCGATTCGCGCCACAAGACGATCCACGGCTACGAGACGAACAAGCCAGCGACGAGTACGAGTCGAAGCCACGAGAAACCCGAACGAGACGAACAAACCATAAATCCCATCGCGCAGGTCCTACCAATACTCTACATCTATTACTGGGACCGGTACGGACGCGTACGGCGAAGACGGTAAGTCAAACACCCACTACACAAAGCAACGACACGTACCCAACATATGTAACACACACATAGGGATGCAGAAATGACGTACACTAGCAACAGCAGAACCATAGGGGCGGGATGGCTACCACCAATGCCATACACACCCATAGGGTGCTGGATGCCTACCACTACCACCACCCCTACTCAGGGGGGCCTGGATGCCTGTCACTACTACCATCCCCACCCATAGGGGGATGGATGCCTACCACTACTACCATCCCCACCCATAGGGTGCTGGATGCCTACCACTACCACCACCCCTACTCAGGGGGGCCTGGATGCCTGTCACTACTACCATCCCCACTCATAGGGGGATGGATGCCTACCACTAACACCACCCCTACTCAGGGGGCCTGGATGCCTGTCACTACTACCATCCCCACTCATAGGGGGATGGATGCCTACCACTACCACCATCCCCACTCATAGGGGGATGGATGCCTACCACTACCACCACCCCTACTCAGGGGGCCTGGATGCCTGTCACTACTACCATCCCCACTCATAGGGGGATGGATGCCTACCACTACCACCATCCTCACTCATAGGGGGATGGATGCCTACCACTACCACACCCCTACTCAGGGGGGCCTGGATGCCTGTCACTACTACCATCCCCACCCATAGGGGGATGGATGCCTACCACGACTACCATCCCCACCCATAGGGTGCTGGATTCCTACCACTACCACCACCCCTACTCAGGGGGGCCTGGATGCCTGTCACTACTACCATCCCCACCCATAGGGTGCTGGATGCCTACCACTACCACCACCCCTACTCAGGGGGGCCTGGATGCCTGTCACTACTACCATCCCCACTCATAGGGGGATGGATGCCTACCACTAACACCACCCCTACTCAGGGGTGCCTGGATGCCTACCACTACCACCACCCCTACTCAGGGGGGCCTGGATGCCTACCACTACTACCATCCCCACCCATAGGGTGCTGGATGCCTACCACTACCACCACCCCTACTCAGGGGGGCCTGGATGCCTGTCACTACTACCATCCCCACCCATAGGGGGATGGATGCCTACCACTACTACCATCCCCACCCATAGGGTGCTGGATGCCTACCACTACCACCACCCCTACTCAGGGGGGCCTGGATGCCTGTCACTACTACCATCCCCACCCATAGCGGATGGATGCCTACCACTACTACCATCCCCACCCATAGGGTGCTGGATGCCTACCACTACCACCACCCCTACTCAGGGGGGCCTGGATGCCTGTCACTACTACCATCCCCACCCATAGGGGGATGGATGCCTACCACTACTACCATCCCCACCCATAGGGTGCTGGATGCCTACCACTACCACCACCCCTACTCAGGGGGGCCTGGATGCCTGTCACTACTACCATCCCCACTCATAGGGGGATGGATGCCTACCACTAACACCACCCCTACTCATGGGGGCCTGGATGCCTACCACTACCACCACCCCTACTCATGTGGGCCTGTATGCCTGTCACTACTACCATCCCCACTCATAGGGGGATGGATGCCTACCACTACCACCATCCCCACTCATAGGGGGATGAATGCCTACCACCCACACCACCCCTACACATAGGACGGGAAATGCATGACACAACCAGCATACTCCAACATAAGGAATGTCTGAAAATACATCCCACCAACACCATGACAAGCGTGTGTAGTCTGTGTCAAATGCCTACAACACTGAACATGACATTGAGCATACAATGTGACCCCCTATCACATGTGTCACACATAAATGTGTGTGGCCTCCACAATGCAAGCAGACCATGACCACTGTGGCAATGGGGTATAACACCCCATCATCACAGTGACCACAAGGTAAGTGTGGGGTCCATAGCTGAAGCCCAATTGAACATTGTGGCAATGGGGTCTAAACGCCCATCACCACAGTGACCAAAAGGTAAGTGTGGGGTCCATAGCTGAAGCACATTTTGAACATTGTGGCAATGGGGTCTAAAACCCCATCATCACAGTGACCAAAATGTAAGTGTTGTCAGGGGAAAAGCTGCAAATGCCAAACAGCATGAATGATTCCTGGTCACAGAACAACAAACACATCTGTGGCATAGTAGTGCTTGTGTCCCATAGCAACATACATTGGGTGAGGCAAACAGTGCAGTGCAAATAAGATATACCTTTGGCCATGTGCAGACAAACATCACCCATGGGGGCTGACATTGTCAACATTCATCAATAACACAATGACAGAAGTGACCATCATAATGCAGCCCCACATATCTGCACCAATGGACACACAAATGTAGATATCCTGTGGAGACTGTAGATGTGAGGTGAACAAATACCATACCATGGCAGCAATGGGACATACAAACCATGATCATTGTGCTGACTGATGACCTAGGAGTCCCAGGGACAGCAGGGGAAAGCCACCAAACAACATACAGCCAATGGCACACTAAAGATATGCCAATGCAGTGGTGCAGATGCACAAACACAAACAGGCAGCCTCACACTGCATAACAAACACAACAGGTGATGGGGGGTGTGCCAGTGTCCCCAGGCAACCACACAACACATGAGGAGGCCTGAATCACAATTACACAGATGTGTATACAGTGCCACACAAAAGTAACTCATGGATCGGATTCCCCTATGTGGGTATCAGGCATTGTTAGATGAGAGGGAGCCCAAATTACACATGTCACACAAGCTTGTAGGAACAGCAAATAACACAGCAAGAGACAGACCCACCACAGCACTACCCCCAGGGAACCCACATTGTGGTGACCCTGGCCTGCATGATAATCCCACTGTGATGACAAAGCTAGATGTCGTTCACACTGTGAACCACAGTCATGTGTCCTGAGCAACAAACTACCATCACACCTACACAAGCACAAATCAATCAGCACGGCCTGTCAGCCAAGGCCAACATGGAGGTAGGGGTCTAGCCGTGCAACAACTCTCATTTGCACACACTCAACACCACACACCTTGATCTACACCAATGTGCAGCTGTGAAGCTCACATGGACTGGTGACATTGCACATGCACCCATGACAATCTCAGGGGTGGTGGTGGGAACTAAGGTGCAGAAACCCATCACACATGGCCAGTCAACAAGACTCGTGAATGTCTGACACACTGCACAGTACGCCGTACATGGGCATGACGTGAAATCCACCACAATCAATGGGATCCCGGACACAGTCACACACCAATGAAGAAGTCAAGGTCACCCACAAAGAACACACATAGACAACTTCCAACATTGCAGCTCTGACCCTGAGGAGTGGAAGCAGTCACACACACAACGTGTCACAATCACTGAAAGCTAACACAAACTGTAAATTACATGACTTGTGTAACCAACACGTGCCAAGGGGAATCCTGACTGTGTCTCATCTGCGTTTGCCCACAAACTCAGCCCTGACAGCAAACACACCTATGGATGACACCCTGATGACCAGTAATGTGCCATGCACCCACATCCCAGAGAACCCAGTGTGAAGATTTGGGGGGAACATAGGTCAACTCAGCAAGCATCACAAACAGGAACATCACTAGGGATCCCAACCTGTGTTGCAAAATGGAAGTGAACACACACAGACATGCTCACACAACACACACCTTGGGCTCAGGCAATGTCACGGAATTACACACTGCCATGAGGGGACTCCACTCCTGTGTAAGGAAAGCTGTGCCATACGTTGTCTCTGCAGGGCTCTATCATGTCAGCAGTACACTTGGTCACTCAGTCAACAATTAGCACAAAATGAAGGCTCGCGTCACATCAGCCTGGTCATGGGAGTGTCACCGAAATCATCTGCACAGATCCAACACACATGTATAGCAAGTTGCACTGATAACACAGATGAGTCCTTCCCCATTGATGCCCAAACTTGCATGTCCAGTGGAGATGGTCACACGGTCAGGGAAACAGACAAATTGAACAATGGCAAGCACAACTGATGTGCAGGGGTGTAAGCCACAGATGTGATATTGCAAATAAATGTAGGAAATCACATTGGCAAATATTGAAAACATGACACCCTCATATTGCTGCAAAGGATGACATGGCTACACACCAGGATAGGACACATTCCCCCTGGACCACATGGGGTCCTGCACAGTAACACTGCATTTTCATGATATCAAAAATCACCATCACTGCAGCAAGGGCATGGTTAGCATCATCAACATCATGTACATCTGAAGCAAAACCACCAGAGAACAGAAAGGAGCTTTATTCAGCATATGTGTGTGAAATATGAAAGTCCAGCAAAAATACAAAGGCCAATGGCCAGTCCAACAGTTCAGTCCGAACAGGGTGACAGTGGCAGATGTCACCCTCTGCTTGCCTGCACTGATACGGACCAGAGACATTCCCCTCGGAGGGGCATACGGGGGGGCAGGCCAGGCACCGCAGGGACAGGATCAGGGCTCACCAGAAGGAGGCAGGGAAGGGGTGGCTGGTGCTGGAGAGTCACTGACAACTGCAGTGGAGGTGTCTGACATGGTGTGTGCCGGCACAACTGGGGGGCATGAGTCAGATGGTGTGGGTGCCGGCACGACTGCAGTGGTCTGGCCAGATGGAGTGGACAGGTACCCCACTGCAGTGCCCAAGTCAGACGGGGTGGTAGTGGACTCCACTGCAGTGCCTATCTCCAGGGGAGTAGAATGGGGTTCAGGTAAGGTGGGCAGGACAGAGGGGGAGGACACGGTCTCCACACCAGTGGCACAAACATGTGCAGCGGGGGTGTGAGGCTGGAAGAGCAAGTGGTAGGTGGAGAAGGCCGGATCATTTTGGGGATGGTGTATCTGTGGGTGGGGGAACCTGGGGCAGGGTGTGGTGGGGGAACCAGTGTTGTGGGGGCCTGAGGGATGGAGGAAGGAGACTGTGTGGTTGAGCTGCAGGGCGGTGGTGGGGTCTTGCTCTTCCGGGACCGGGGGGACTTGCGTGTGGGGGCCTTAGTTTGTCCGTGCCTGGGGGAGGGTGTCCGGGGGTGAGGGGCACTCCCCTGTGTGGGTAGACTTCCTCTTCCCCCTGTATGCTGGATCAGCTGGATCGGAGGGGAAGAGGCCGAGGTCACAGAGGAAGAGCTGCTGTTTAGGTGGGGTTGCAGGTGAGGCAAGGGAAGGGGTCTTGGAGGGAGAGGATTTGGAGGACTGCGGCGTGACTGTGGATGCCTGTGTGTGTCTGTTCCCCATCCCCTGTGGGTGTGGTATCAGTCCCCTGAGGATGCTTGCGTGCACGTTTTGCCTTTGTTTTGGGTGTTTCTGTGCTGCTTGTGTCTGTGTGTTTGGGTGATTGTGCAGGTGTGCATGTGCTTGGGACAGGTAGGGTGCCAGGAAGTGTGGATGGGGCAGAGGTAGGAGGGGTGAGGGACTGTTGGAGGAGGGACACTGCTGCCGTCAGGGAGGAGTCCATTGACGTATTGCTCCTCTGTAGGGCAGACATGCCAGATGAGATGCCCTCCATGAACGACACCAGCTGTGTCAACAGAGTGGTGTGTGCATGGAGGACACTCAGCATAGCTGTCTGCCCTACATGGAGCTGGCGAAGTAAGTACACAGACTCCTCACTCAGGGCAGCAGGGGTCACAGGGGCAGGGGGTGCGGTGCCTGGCACGAAGGAGACACGCTACCGAACACGGGAGCCTCCACGGACCTCTGGAATGGGAGCCGATGGGAGGGCGGTGGTGGTGGTGGTGGCGGGGCCAGCCATACTAGCTGGGGTGTGGTGGCTGCTGACACCCGCCTCCACAAGGGAGTCATCCTCCGAGCTGCTGTGGTCCTCAGCTGAGGTGGATGGTGCTGAGGACTCCTCGGTGTGGCTCCCCTCGCCCTCCGTGCCACTGGGTCCCTCCGACCACTCATCGGCTGCTGACCCAGCCTGGCTCTGCAGCTCCTCCTGGTCCGTGGAGCTGTCCCCTCCTGTGGCCGTGGATGTATCTGCAAACAATTAGGGAAACAGACAAACATCAGTCACCTGCACTGACCGCACACACCACAGTAAGTACAGCACATTACAGAGCAAGCCCTGGCATCCTTAGTTGAACATTGCCAAAAGTGCTCACACAGATTAGGAGAAGCCAATTGTCAGTCTGATGGTCAACCATGGCACTCACACCACTCCTGGCCTTTGTAGTAGGGTTCTGTTCTACCATATAACACAGACCTATGTACCTTTCTGCTCTGCCCATGAAACATGGCACTCCCATATAGGCCCCACCAGTCAGGCCCTGATAGATGACCTAAACTGTCCATTTTTCTTTTAGCCTTTTAGTACCTGTCACAGTGGTCCACCCCCCCTTAGATACATACACTTAGGCCCAAACCCACCTCCTTAGATGCACACACACATGTAGGCCCAAGAGGCCACTGTCTCATGCTATCATTTTTCTAATACAACAAATCTTGTAGGCCTTTCTGACCTGACAGCAGGGACCTGTGCCATCCACCGCGGCACCAGCCCCCCCCCTTGTAAATATCCACAGTCACAAGAATAAGGTTAGCCCACACGTATGTGACACTCTGCTGGTACATCTTGCTCTTTCACAAGCAATGTTTGCAAAATTTTAACTTATGAAACTTTCCACGCTTGCTCCACTGAAACTGAAAAGGCGGCTACGTGACAGAGAAATAATATATAAAATTCTCAATTTCTGAGCATCTTACGGTAAAAGTTATCTTTTTCTTATGTTTGCGGTCAAGAGCACGACCACCTGCTAAAAGCCCGTTTTCACCATGATACCACTTCTCTGTTCTTCAAAAAACTTTCCACAGTTACTGTAAGCGTGTGGTCAAGGACCCACGTCAGGGCCCACGTCAACTGTGGGTAGGAGTTCTGCATTAAGCCATATAAAAGGTTTGCACCCATGTCCACGCCCTGAACTCTTCATACCAGTGCATTGCATGGGGAGGGTTCCCGGTCGGCCGTTCTCCTGATCTTGGGCCTCGAACTTCTACTCTCAAGGTGGTAATGCTCTTTTCTGATTGCTAGCCTTTTGGCTTTGTCAGCCTCTCTAATTTAGCTCATCCACACCCAATTCATTGCATTTATCCTAGCTTAAACTGTGTAGCCTTGGATGGTTCTTGCTCTCTTATTTAAGATTTGCCTTCTAGGCGCTTGCCTATTCATGATCCCTCTTTTAAGACTTGCCCCATAGGCTGTAGCTCACTGATAGATAGTTACATAGATCTTTGTGCTTCACTTAAAATATGATTTGTAATATTGTTGATGCTTTCATTTTCATCCTGCTCATGTGTTGACGAGCAGCATTAAATGAACAGTTCTCGTTGTTACTGAATTGCTTAACAAAGTGCCACTGTATTTCACACCGTTGTTCCTTCTTTTCAAGTGAACGAGCAGAGTGCGGGTCGTGCTCTCATGAGCCGGTAAGCAGAAGGGTGTGACCACCCATTTACCCTCAAACAGCTTGCACCCATCTGTCTGGTGCCTGCCGGATGGTAATACCCCAGTGTGGACACATGCACCACCTACCCAGTTGTTGGACATTGCAGGGAACACGGTGAAGTATGTGAACATGCACACATCACATCTCTTGCCACTGAGTCAGTACAGGTGTCCGGATGAAGGGATGGCCAGAGTCTAATTTGAAATGCATGTGATGCATACCAGCACCAGACACCATGATGCACCCATGTCCTCATAGTCAATGCCACAATGGGGTGCATGTTGCACATGTCACTCCCCTGCAGGATCACTCTTAGGAAGTTTAATGCCATGGCACATGCATGCCTGCAAAGTCATACATCACTGTCTGCAGTCACATGGGCAGGGCAGCCAGCCAACAACAGTCTGCACTGTGTCACAATCCTAGGTCATGGGGAATGCAAGTTCTGTAGCTGACAAGTGCACATGTCCATCCCCCCCACCACATTATCTGAACTCTTATTTGTCCACGTCATACCAATTGGACATATGGGAGACATGAAACACACCTCTCTGAACCGGAGCACCTCACAGTCTGCTGTGAATGAAAAACAGCTGCCTGAACTTCTCAGTCGCATGCACCAGTCTGCACAGTCAAGTGATCAAACACCTATATGTCACCCAAGTATCGTCTCTCATGGTCACATCTCAGATGGCATGCTGAGCCATAACCGATAAACACCCCAGTAGTCCTGACAACGAAGCCACAGCACAATGACACAGAGGCAGACACCTGAGGGAACATTTCACTGAGCACAACGTGTCAGCTGATACACGGGAGTGGGAGTACAGAGTGTATTGTATGCCCTGGAGTAGGCATGACTGTCCTGCTCCACGTGAAAGAGGGATGAGCCCTGGACAGTAGGCATGTGGCTAAGCATGTGTGACACACTTGATATACATACTCCTGAGGCCCAAATATTGTTCCCACCCGCAGCATGGGGGTGTGCCAAATACCCCAGGCACATGTGGTGAGTCAGATCAGCAATTGGAACACATATCAAAGTTACACGCAGATTACATGTCAGAACTCAGGCATTGTGTAAGCAATTGACCCACCCATGAAGCCCACCACAAAGGTACGGTAACAAATGCTGGCCCCCACCCTGAGCTAAGCAAAATGCAAGGGCACAGTACCCAAGTGACACAATTTCCAGACTGTAAGGGCTACACCTGGGTATCAGATGAGGAGTGGGCATGTCACAATTGAGGGACATGGGTCCTGGACCACAAGACTGATGTACTGTGGAGGTTTAACCAGGCCAGAGGAGGGCACATAGCATGTCAGACAAAGTTCACAGTGCAGTCATGGACTCACCCCCTCCTTGCTGCTGTCTGGCCTTCAGCTGCCCATCCAGGCCAGGGAAGACCACCGCCAGGATCCGGAGCATGTGGGGGTCAGGGTCCGGTGTCCGCCCCGCCTGCGAGGAGGCGACAGCTTCAGCTGGACCCTTGCGATCCTCCGGGTCCAGCCCCAAAGGTCCTGCCACCTCTTCTGGCAGTTGCGGATCCGGCGCTTGTAGTCCCCCACGGATCGTACTGCCCGGACGATGGTCAGCCAGATCTCCTGCTTCTGGTGGGCATCAACCTGTTAGGATGACAAAGTGAAAAAGGCCATTACTACACATGCAACATATCCGTGCATCACACAGTTGGATATACATGTCTCAATATGCTATATGCATAAGATTAAGCTAGGTACAGCACCCCATTACCTATGCTCCCTAGCCCAGATATATCTTCCGCCCCGTCTACTTCGCTCTGCATCCCAAGCTAACTTTATAGTTCCTAGATTTAAACTTTCACGTATGGGCGGATGTTCTTTCTCGTATCTGGCCCCAATGTTGTGGAACTCACTACCTTCCCCACTTCGCCACGAAATTAGCCATAAAAGCTTCCGCAAAGGCCTGAAGACCTGGCTTTTCAACCAGTAAAAAGCTTCCGATTTGTCTGCAATCTGTCCTGTGCGCCGGGAAACCTCCGGGTAGCTGTGCGCCTTATAAATTTAATAATAATAATAATCACAGGGGCACATGATGTGCACAGGCAGTGCAACTATGGCTATGAACAGTTTACCAGCAGTTACTAAATGGTATCATTGCCTGGGAAGTCAAACCTTGTTGGAATGCACTGTTACTGCACTATACCTGTTCAGTGCATGTAACTACACACTTTGGGGGGTGAGAACTACTCAGTGAGCATGCTAGCCAGTGGTGTGCACACTGGAAGTCTTGCTAGTCAGACAACATGCACATTTAGTAAGGCAGTGGACAGCACACTCACCTGCTCCCCTAGTTTCCCATACAGCTTGCTGTACTGTGGAAGGAGGCTGTCCAGCAGGGTCTGGTTCTCCTCTGTGGTGAAGGCTGGGGCTCTCTCCACAGTACGTGCCATTGCAGTAGCCAGAGGATGCAGAGACAGCAGCAGTGTTGGTGGCCGATGTCGTCCTGGAGCATGTAGTGCAGGCAAGTGAGCTCTCAGGGGAACAGCCAGCATTATATGTGTGCTGCAGAGGCAGATACTGTCCCATGTGTCCAAAGTGATAGGTCCAAGACGTTTGCATCTTCTGAATCTGGCCAATCCATGGAATTGCACCACTTATACACGCCCCCAGCATCCTTCAAAAGTTAAACTTCATGACACCCATGAATTTGCAACATTGTTGTGGCTGGCCAACTGAATTCACTGCATCAGGCTCGTTACAGATTCGAAAACGCGTCCGTTGCAATGCCAGGCCCTAACCAATGAGTGCGCACCGATCGGACCATTGCTGTACAACGCGTATTTCAAATGACAACGCATACCCGTTCACATCAAATGCAATGTCCAATGCGTGCGCACCGATCGATCCATTGCTGTACAACGCGTACCCGTTCACATCAAATGCAATGTCCAATGCGTGCGCACCGATCGGTCCACTGCTGTACAACGCGTATTTCAAATGACAACGCGTACCCGTTCACATCAAATGCAATGTCCAATGCGTGCGCACCGATCGGTCCATTGCTGTACAACGCGTACCCGCTCACATCATATGCAATGGCCAATGCGTGCGCACCGATCGGTCCATTGCTGTACAACGCGTACCCGCTCACATCATATGCAATGTCCAATGCGTGTGCACCGATCGGTCCATTGCTGTACAACGCGTACCCGTTCACATCATATGCAATGTCCAATGCGTGTGCACCGATCGGTCCATTGCTGTACAACGCGTACCCGTTCACATCAAATGCAATGTCCAATGCATGTGCACCGATCGGTCCATTGCTGTACAACGCATACCCGTTCACATCAAATGCAATGTCCAATGCCTGCGCACCGATCGGTCCATTGCTGTACAACGCGTACCCGCTCACATCATATGCAATGGCCAATGCGTGCGCACCGATCGGTCCATTGCTGTACAACGCGTACCCGCTCACATCATATGCAATGGCCAATGCGTGCGCACCGATCGGTCCATTGCTGTACAACGCGTACCCGTTCACATCAAATGCAATGTCCAATGCGTGCGCACCGATCGGTCCATTGCTGTACAACGCGTATTTCAAATAACAACGCGTACCCGCTCACATCATATGCAATGGCCACAGCGTGCGCACCGATCGGTCCATTGCTGTACAACGCGTATTTCAAATAACAACGCGTACCCGTTCACATCAAATGCAATGTCCAATGCGTGCGCACCGATCGGTCCATTGCTGTACAACGCGTACCCGCTCACATCATATGCAATGGCCAATGCGTGCGCACCGATCGGTCCATTGCTGTACAACGCGTACCTGTTCACATCATATGCAATGGCCAATGCGTGCGCACCGATCGGTCCATTGCTGTACAACGCGTATTCGCTCACATCATATGCAATGGCCAATGCGTGCACACGGATCGGTCCATTGCTGTACGACGCGTCCCTGTACAAGTCACTCGCATATGTCACCATGCTTGTCACTGGTGAACGTATGCCAGCCACATTTACTTGCCAGGGACTCAGGGGCA
Source organism: Calotriton arnoldi (assembly GCA_963921515.1). Classification (NCBI taxonomy): domain Eukaryota; kingdom Metazoa; phylum Chordata; class Amphibia; order Caudata; family Salamandridae; genus Calotriton; species Calotriton arnoldi. The sequence continues at coordinate 1,751,264 of CAWUFW010001426.1, read as the reverse complement.
CACCTACGACACCACAGCCTGTCCACACTGTATCCTAAGGCATGTAAGGCTGCATTACCTTTTCTGTGTATGGGGGGAAACATGTGGTTTTTTGGGTGGCACTTGGGGGCAGCCACTCCCAGGCTGTGCACGTGATCATGGGGACAGAATCCTTTGTGTGTTGTGCACATGACCACTGTGATGTGCAACTGTTCATTTCAGAGCATGTGGCATGGTCACATTTCCAGGTTGTGTATGTGTATGTCATGTCACATACCCCCTGAGTCCCATGTGGGAAGGTATGTACGTCACAGGGTGACCCATTGCCACAATAGTGATGGCCCTCCACAGTCTGTGTGCATGTTGTGTTTCCGATGTCTCTGATTCCATGTGCACAATGGGAGACAGTCTCCACATCCACGTTGTTTGTGCATAGACTTTGATGTGCGTGTGTGTGTCACAGACGTCCATGTCTGTCCTGCAGAGGCAACAGGGGCAACCTGTGGGAGTCATGGTTGTTTTGCTGACATGTACATGATACGCCATGTCATGCCAGTGTCCATGTGGCAATACAGGGTCCCTGGGAATCTACCTGTCAATGAGCTGTGATGCCTGGGGCACATCTGTCCTGACATGTCACTGTGGTGTGTGTTTGGAACGTGACAGCAGTAAATGGGTACTGTGACACAGCCTAATGATTTCCCATAGCACAACCTGGAACTTGTTGTCAACACATGTTGAACTGTGATGTTAGATGTTGGCCATGTAGGTGCCATATATGTCCATACAGAACGGCACACACATCAGGTACTTGTGTCTCGTAATGATGTATCATGTGATATTGAGTATGGTCAATGGCACATATGTGGGGTGACTGACAATCTTTCTTTCTTCACCTATGCACTGCAGGGCACCAGCTGTCCATAGACCATTCCCTGACCTTGCAACGATGGTGGAACGTGACTGCATCCGACGGTACCGCTTCAACAGGCCGCTGATTGAGGAATTGGCGGTGCGGTTGGCCCCACATTTGCAACCTGGCCGGCCATACCCTACAGCGCTGACCCCCACGGTGAAGGTGATGGCAGCCCTACACTTATTTGCCACTGGTACCTTTCAACACACTGTGGCGTCTGCTGGTGGGATGTCACAGACCATGTTCAGCCGTGTGCTACGCGATTTTTTGGAGGCAATGTTGAGATACCTGAACCAGTACATCTATTTCCCTAAACGTCAACAACTCACTGACGTCAAGAGTGACTTCTATGCCCTGGGGAGGATGCCACATGTCATTGGCTCCATTGATGGGACACATGTGGCTTTGGTACCACCACAGGCACATGAGCAGGCATACAGGAACATGAAACATTATCATTCGATCAATGCTCTGGTGGTATGTCTTGCAGATATGAGCATCTCACATGTGTGTGCCCGTTTCCCCGGTTCGGCACACGATGCCTACGTGATGAGGAGTAGTCGCATCCCGAGGATGATGTCACAGATGCAGAACCAGCATGCCTGGCTTGTCGGTGTGTACTGACTTTGTACCATTGTGTGTGTTCTGCTATGTTGTATTCCGCCCTCTTTTCCAACTCAGCTAATGTGCAATTGTCTGTCTGTAGGTGACTCCGGATACCCCAACATGCCGTGGTTGCTGACACCCATCAGGAACCCTGTGACACCAGCCCAGATGCGCTACAATGAGGCACATGGTCGGACCAGGAGAGTGATTGAGCGGACATTTGGTCTCCTGAAGAGCCGCTTCCGCTGCCTAGACAAGACAGGAGGGGCCCTCCCATATGCCCCAGCAAAGGTGTGTAAGATTGTCATTGTCTGCTGCATGCTACACAACCTGGCAGTGCGGAAGGAGTTGCCTCTCATCCTGGATGACGATGACCAACATCCGCCACCTGTGGAGGATCCTGGCCTGGGCCACGATGCCAGTGATGATGATGATGATGAGGGTGAAGTCCGCACACAGCTCATCACCAACTTCTTCTGCTGAATGTGAGTATCCAGAGATGTCATGTCAATGATGTGAGTTTGCATGATATGTGGGGGTGGTGCTCTGGTGCTGTTTGAGAGTGGCCATGTGCTACTTGACTGGATGCGTGCAGCGATGTGTCCTTACAGGTAGTCTGTACTCCCCAACAGTGTTGACATGCTAACTTGGTTTTGTGTAGGTATCTTGTGACATGTATTGGGCATGAGTATTGCAGTTCTGTCCTGTTCTTCAGTGCTTTTGACTGTGTGTCATGTCTGTCCTTCACAGGGTGCTTTCAGAGTTGTTTGTTCAACTTGGATCCCCCGACAGCATGATTCAGCTTTCAGGGTGGCAGCAGTCGTTTCCCTACAGGTGATGTGCCACACACCCCTGGACTTTCTTTCTTCTACACTTGTTGACTGTGTGGCCACTGCCACGTGGGATTACCTTGCATCTGTAGTGCAAACAACATGTTGCAAATGTGTAATAAACCTGTGCTTCACTTTGGGATGTGCGTTGTCTGTGGTCACACATCTGACTGACATTTGCTTACTGCACCTGTGGGCTAGTTAATACAGACTCTGAATAGGTGTGTTGTCTGTGCATTCCACTGTATTTCCTGGCAACATCAGTGTAGGCGATGAGTCCGATGGCCCTGGTGTGTATGTGTTGTGTAGCCCTAGTGGTGTGTCTCCCTCATATGTGTCACATCGCCATGACTCACATGACGGTGTTGTACTTGCTGTAGCAGTTAGCATGCACAGTGTCATTTAGCAGATCATCATCTCCATGACAGAAACCACGTTGGAATCACAACAGAGGCAAGTATGGTGTATTAGTGAGTTTATTTACATACATGTGTGAGTATAGTGCACAGGATGGTGGGTGCTGTACATTGGGATTGTGATCCAAAGTTCCCAGATGAGTTGGAAGTCTTGGTAGCAGAAATGTCCTGAGTAAAGTCAACAGTCATCTGATACATTGGTCCAACTTAAACTCCCCATGTCATGTGGGAGAGTTGGGTTGCATTCGACAGGGTGAACAGTTTGCACACAAAGGAGAATTTCCAGAACAGGTGTTGGGTTCCTGGGGGATGTACATGGCCATCGATCTCTCAATTTTCCTTCCTCGGACGACCCCTCTTCTTTGGGGGGGGACCCTCATGTGCAGGCTGCTGCGGTGCAGGGGACTCTCCGCCAGAGTCCTCCTCCCTCCCTGTGGCAGTTGCAGTTGTTGCAGCACCAGATGTTGTGGGCACACAGGGAGGTGTGGCCATGTTGGTGCTCATCTGGCGGAGGCATGTCAATATGTCCCTATGCACCGCTGTCAGTTCTTCCAATGTGTCCCACTTGGACTCCATGCCAGACATGTGTGTCTCCACACGGGACATGTGTGATTCCAAGCGGGCATGATGGCAGCCTGCTGCTGTTGAATGTCCTTGAGGATCCCCACTACCTGGCTGACCTCTCCGGTGCTATTCTGGTACGCATCAGCAATGCGTACCAGTTGTGGGTCATCATGCAGTCCAAACCCCTCTGCAAACAGCGACCTATGTCTACCACCCATGGCGACACGTGCGGAACCTGCGGTGGCACGCACAGGTGACCCTAGGCCCCCTTGGGGGTTGTTACTGGGGTCGTTGTCCGTAGCTCGACGTTGGGCCAGGGTCCCTGTGCTGTTGTCATCGGTGGTCCTTGGGCTGTCCGTGTCGGCGGGGGTGGTCTGTGTGTTGGCAGTTGTTGGAGGGGTGGGTGCAGGGGGTGCAGATGTTGGTCCTGCTGGTGGTGCATGATGACTCACACCGGAGGGGCCAGGTAGGTCTTCGCCATCCGAGGAGGGCAGAGGCTGTTCCACACCAGTGCGCTCAGTGTCCCCCGGAGCCTGGGACAGGGACTCATCATCGTCTGCTGCTGTGTCCCCATCATCACCTGTTTTTGGAAGAGACACACAATGTATGTTATGTTTCTACAGGCATCAATGGTTCACACACCTGACAGTTGTGACTGTACCTCTGGATGCGGGCCTGTACATTGCATTGTCCTAAGTTGTCACAGTAAGAGGTTGATATTGGTGTAGCACATTGTCCTGCAACCCTGAGGCATTTCAATGTGAATGTTGAGGTGTGTGCATGGCCAGCATTGGTTGTATTTGGTGGACATCCGGCCCTCCTTCTCCCCCCAGCCCAGTTATCCCACCATGAAGCATGCCACCCTTGCAGTGGGTTCAGGTTGACTCTCAGGATGTCAGTCTGTGGTGTCCTGCTGTTGGTTGGTGCCCAGTTCCCAGCAGGGCCTGGTACTCCCCACAACAGAGGACCATTGTCAGACATCTTAGAAGTGGCTTTTCACTCCCTGTGAGGTGTGCATGCTTCAGTGTGAGCTTGCTGGGCCATGTGGGTGGTGGACGTTGAGCTGTGACTACCACTCCCATCATGCTATTGCCTACACCCCCCTTCCCAGCATGCCCATACTTCCTTCCTTTTGACTCTGCTTCCCTGTGGGGTAGTGTGCCTGTGCTGACAGGATGGCTGACAGTGTTGTCCTGGCGTTTGTTTGGCTACAAGTCCCAGAAGTGTCCCTGTGCTTCACACAGCATAACCCAGTGTGGTAGTTCTTTGTGGGATATTTAATTGGAGTGTGAGGCAATGCATTCTCCCAGGTGAGTTGTGTGGAGTTTGTGTTAAGGGGGTGTGTGAGTGAAGCTGCTGGTAACTATGGTCAGAGCTGTCAGTCCTCCTTCCCACCCAGCCAGATATCCCACCATGGAACGTGCTTCCATTGCAGGGAGTGCAAGTTTGCTTTCAGGATGTCAGTCAGTGGTGTCCTGCTGTTGGTTGGTGCACAGTTCCCAGCAGGGCCTTGTGCTCCCCACAGCAGTACCCAGTGTCAGCCATCTTGTCAGTTCTTTTCAACTCCCTGTGATGTGAGCATGGTTCAGAGTGGTGTTGATGGGCCAATTGTGAGGGTGACCAATATCTGTGACTACCACTCCCATCATGCTATTGCCTACACCCCCCTTCCCAGCATGCCCATACTTCCTTCCTTTCGAGTGGACTTCACTGTGTGTGAGTGTGACAGCAATGGCAAGATGGCTGACAGTGTGATCCTGTTTGTTGGTGCCCAGTTCCCAGCAGGGCCTTGTGCTCCACACAGCAGTACCCAGTTTCAGCCATCTTGTCAGTTGTTTTCCACTCCCTGTGATGTGAGCATGGTTCAGAGTGGTGTTGATGGGCCAATTGTGAGGGTGACCAATATCTGTGACTACAACTCCCATCATGCTATTGCCTACACCTCCCTTCCCAGCATGCCCATACTTCCTTCCTTTTGAGTGGACTTCACTGTGTGTGAGTGTGACAGCAATGGCAAGATGGCTGACAGTGTGATCCTGTTGTTTGTTGGTGCCCAGTTCCCAGCAGGGCCTTGTGCTCCCCACAGCAGTACCCAGTGTCAGCCATCTTGTCAGTTGTTTTCCACTCCCTGTGATGTGAGCATGGTTCAGAGTGGTGTTGATGGGCCAATTGTGAGGGTGACCAATATCTGTGACTACAACTCCCATCATGCTATTGCCTACACCCCCTTCCCAGCATGCCCATACTTCCTTCCTTTTGAGTGGACTTCACTGTGTGTGAGTGTGACAGCAATGGCAAGATGGCTGACAGTGTGATCCTGTTGTTTGTTGGTGCCCAGTTCCCAGCAGGGCCTTGTGCTCCCCACAGCAGTACCCAGTGTCAGCCATCTTGTCAGTTGTTTTCCACTCCCTGTGATGTGAGCATGGTTCAGAGTGGTGTTGATGGGCCAATTGTGAGGGTGACCAATATCTGTGACTACAACTCCCATCATGCTATTGCCTACACCTCCCTTCCCAGCATGCCCATACTTCCTTCCTTTTGAGTGGACTTCACTGTGTGTGAGTGTGACAGCAATGGCAAGATGGCTGACAGTGTGATCCTGTTGTTTGTTGGTGCCCAGTTCCCAGCAGGGCCTTGTGCTCCCCACAGCAGTACCCAGTGTCAGCCATCTTGTCAGTTCTTTTCCACTCCCTGTGATGTGAGCATGCTTCAGTGTGAGCTTTCTGGGCCATGTGGGTGGGCGATGTTGAGCTGTGACTACCACTCCCATCATGCTATTGTCTACACCCCCCTTCCCAGCATGCCCATACTTCCTTCCTTTTGACTCTGCTTCCCTGTGGGGTAGTGTGCCTGTGCTGACAGGATGGCTGACAGTGTTGTCCTGGCGTTTGTTTGGCTACAAATCCCAAAAGTGTCCCTGTGCTTCACACAGCATAACCCAGTGTGGTAGTTCTTTGTGGGATATTTAATTAAGAGTGTGAGGCAATGCATTCTCCCAGGTGAGTTGTGTGGAGTTTGTGTTAAGGGTGTGTGTGAGTAAAGCTGCTGGTAACTATGGTCAGAGCTGTCAGTCCTCCTTCCCACCCAGCCAGATATCCCACCATGGAACGTGCTTCCATTGCAGGGAGTGCAAGTTGGCTTTCAGGATGTCAGTCAGTGGTGTCCTGCTGTTGGTTGTTGCACAGTTCCCAGCAGGGCCTTGTGCTCCCCACAGCAGTACCCAGACAGCCATCTTGTCAGTTGTTTTCCACTCCCTGTGATGTGAGCATGGTTCAGGGTGGTGTTGATGGGCCAATTGTGAGGGTGACCAATATCTGTGACTACAACTCCCATCATGCTATTGGCTACACTGACTTCACCAGCATACACAGAATTCCTTCCTTTCAGTGAGCTTCCCTGTGAGGTGGTGTTCTGGTGGTGGCAACATATCTGACTGTGTTTGTTTGTTACATTTGTGCCACTGCCTTGCTCTATTTGTTGTTAGGTTTGTACATGTCATGACACAGTTACATATCACTATGAGATGGCAGGTATTGTGTTTCTCTGACTAACATACACATCTTGGTATGATTATCTTTTGGTTGCTGTGGATTTGCTAAGGGTGCATGGTTTGACTATTCCCTTGACAGTGATGTGTGTGTATTGTCACACAATATTGTGTATATTGGTTGTGTACTCACCAGGCTCTGGGATGTTTGATAGTCCATATACGCTCACTGGTGGTAGGATGGCCCGCACCTTCTCCTCCCAGGGCCTGAGGTATAGTGGTTTGGCAGGAGGGCCACTGCCGGTGCGCTGACTCAAGATGTAATCCTTCTTTAGTAGGTCCTTGACCCTCCTGCGCACATCATACCACCTGTTCTGGATGTCTTCCTTTGTGCGCAAACATGGTGATTGTGCGTTCACCCAGTCGACGATCCTCTCCCACATCTTGGTTTTCTGCGACATGGGGGTCTGTTGGACCAATGTACCAAACAACTGTGGCTCTACCCTGAGGATCTCATCTACCAGGACTTCCAATTCACTGTCTAGGAACTTTGGATTCTTCTTTGGGGGCATGGTGATGGGTGGTGGTGGTGATTGATGTGTGTGTGTGTGTGCAAGTGAGGGTGTGTGAGTGTCGGTTTTGCCGGGTGTATGTGAGGGTGTTATTTGTTGAGGTGCTAATGGTGTGTGGCTTGTGTGATGGATGAGCTGTGAGTGTGTCTGTGGTTGCTGTCTGATGGTGTTCTGTGCTGGCAGGTCAGTTGAATTTGCAAAGGATCATGGTAGGGATTTGTGGCCTTTATATGGGTGGAGTTGTGGGTGTGTCTTTGTTCCATGTTTCCCCCCCCCCAGTATTTATTGGCTTTGTAATTGCTTGTTTGGCCCTTTTTTTTTGTATTTTTCCCTTTGTACTTTTTGTGCATGTAGGAGACGTTCTTCTGACCGAGTAGGACGCTGCAGTTGTCTCGTGCCAGCTTCTCCGAGTCGTTCACGCTGTGTTTCTGCTAGGTTTCATGTGCGGCGTACGCGTCGGTCGCGGAGTATTGGGTTGCTTCGGCTGGGTTTTGTATGCGTGTCGGTCGTACGGCTTGGGCTCCGTGCGACTCGGTCTGGTTTTACACACATTGCATCGTACTGCGCGGGTCGGATTTCGCGGGTACGTTTCGGTCGGGTTCATTCCTGGTGTGTGTCGGTCGGTTCGATTCGCGTGGTTTCCCGGCCGGATAGCTTGTTTCCGTGCGGTTCGGTCGTTTGGCTTGTGTTCTGTACGAGTCGGTCGTGATTCACATGCATTTCATCGTACTACGCAGGTCGGGCAGCGCCGGTACGTGTCGGTCGGACTATATTCCCGTACCGAGTCGGTCGGTATGTTTTCCGGCCCGAATCGGAATCGGCCCCTAAGTTGGCCAAAATCACAGGATGCTGAGCCAACGACGATACTCGAACCTGGTTCTCTAGTTCCAAAGTCAGCGGCACTGGCCTTAATGCCACATTGTGGGTAGTGCGAGGGCGGCAGGTAGAAGCTACTTAAAAGCTCGGCTCGTTATGGGCTCGAGGTTAGCCAGAGTCAGGCTTCAAGCTTGAGCCTGGATCGAGCTTTCAGTGGCTCGCCCACTTCTAGGAAAAACAAACAGATCGGAAAGACGGAGGAATAGGAAGACAGCAAAACGGTCACAAAAAGAGAAAGCAAGAGCAAAAAAAAAGGGGGTAGGGAGTGTCTGGTAGTGAATTAAAGACTACAAGCCTTGGTATTCAGCGCACTAAATTTAAATTGCTCTGGCCGCGGGCTTCTGAGCAGAGCTTCGGCACTAGCACCTTTTCTTTCAAGAATTAAGCACTGGCTATGGGACACGTTTCAGGTACCACTTCTCTAACAGGGTGTTGAAGTCAGCTCTATAAACATATACAAAATGCGCAGGTGTGATCGGTGTTCATTTTATATTTTAACCGTCACTCCTCAAATTTGTAGCTGCGTGGCAGCGGTAGCGCTGCACAGTTTAACACCATTTGGAGTAATGGGAAAAAAAGGGGAGATGGTGCAATTGTAATTGATCAGCTGGCTAGTACAATGTAAGTGTAAACAAACATAAAGAAATGGCTAGTATGTTGAGTGTGTGTGGGTGTTTGGGTGTGTTTGTGTGTGTGTGTGTGTGTGTGTGTGTCTGTCTGATTTAGCATATGTATTTCCCTTTATATTTTAAAATGACAAAATTATGTTTGCTGGACATAAAATGTACTCACTAAAAATGAGCTAGTGTTTAAGGGAAAGTGTTTTGTTTTAGTTAATGAAATGCTACGTTTTTGTTTGATATATTTGACTTTCTTTTTCCAAAAAGAAAAGCTTGTATTTGATAGCAAAATGTGGGTATTTTTTAAACTTAAGAAGCTGAGGTTTTGAGACAAATGTATTGCATTTTGAAATACAAATTTAAAGCTGATATTTTAGTGCTGATCATTACTGTTTCTAGAAACACGTCTGTGAGACTTAGTCTGCCTGATGTGTGACCCTGCAACGTCACCGAAACATGAGTGCCAGCAATGCTGTAAGCGACTGCAATATTTGTCTTATTCTATTGTGTGCTAACTGAGAATGCAAAGTTTATGTAGTTTTTAGGTCGAGCATTCGAGACCTCTTGTATATACTTTAGCATATACTTATATGTGTATGTACTTTGTGGGCTCTGGAGATCAGCCCTAGGACTTGTCTGCTTCAGCTTAGGGTCTTTTTTTCTGTTCAACTGCCTCTATTTAACTGTCTTGATAGAAAATGACCAGTTGAGATCAGTAAAATACCAGAATTGCTTTCTGCTTGTTCAACTGCCTCTATTTAACTGTCTTGATAGAAAACGACCAGTAGAGGTCAGTAAAATACCAGAATTGCTTTCTGCTGAGGGACTTTCTTTTTTTAATTTTTCTTGCAACTGCCTCTATTTAACTTTCTTGATAGAAAACGACCAGCAGAGGTAAGTAAAATACCAGAATCACTAGCATTCTCTAGATTCCAGTCCATAGAAATTGTCTTTTAGAGTACCCGTAGACAATAATATTTTTTTCAAATCTTGTATTTTCAGTGATGTGACCACCGAAGGCACAGATTTTATATTAAAAACATAGCTTTGGACTATAGCATTTCCCGCTGAAAGGCAATATTTCTCTCCATGTGTTCCCATACCTGGCGTGTCACGCAGTTTGGTGCTTACTTTCCCTCCATGTTAAAGGACAGTAGATGTTTCAGCACCCAGGCTAATGTGCTGCATAGATAAATACATATAAGGTCCCAAAGGCGAGACCGATTGCATTGCAAATGCTTGTTGTATTCTTTCATCCTGACTGTTCCAAAGAGATTGCTATTCAGAACTTTACAGAGAATCTACTTTGCAGCACAAAATCTTTAAAAGAACTGAAATCTAAAATTATAACTAGATAAATGCTATAAAAAAAAATAGGCCAAGAGAAATTCAATTTTTTAACTGAATGTATACACCATGAATCTTTAGATATTTTTAGGAAAACTGTGTAAAGAATGCACAAGTTTGCCATAATTTTTTCAAACATTTCTAGAGGCGGGTGGTCTCCAACACATCAAGGAAGAGTAAGTCTTGCTTAACACACCATGAAATTAATATTTCATGACTGCCCATTTGGAACCCATAACATTTCAGAACATTAATGTGAAAATCGTACTATAACAACGAATTCCCTGGCTCCACTTTTAGGTCTCGCCTAGGCAGTGCTTGCGCTGTCTCTTCGAGACATGCTGTATTCAGGTATGGCCTGTAAGCTCTGCCCATTTTTCCACCCATCTTTTCAATTGGCTCCCGTTACTGTCCTTTGTAAATGGTGGCTTTTGATTTGTTAATAGGCTTAGTAGTGCCTCCTTAGTACCTCCTTGTCTCATGTTGTAACCTCCCATGAGGACTGATACTCTTGCATGTGTTGTGACTCCGTATGTTATTTATTACACTTGTGAGGACTATTTTTTTAGCTGTCCTCTAGCAGCGCTCCTACTCAGCTGATGGCTGCCTTTTCTTTCTTCAGCTCACTGAGCTTCAAAGTCAGCTGCTTTCATGCTCTATTGCTTACCCCCTCCTGCTTCACATTAGTAGCCCTCCACCACCCTCTAAGCACAGACGCAACGTTTCCCTCCCCCCACCCTTTCTGTGTGCATCTTGTCCACGGTACCGCTCAACTAATGGCTGCCTTTCCTTTTATTCAGCACGCACTGCTTAGTTTTTATTTTTATTAGGCCACTTGGGAGCTTCAAAGTTGGATGCACTCATAAAATATTGCTTTCACCCTCCCGATTTGCGTTCAGCCCACCCCACCACCCTTTCCATATGCATCGAGTGATGCACCATCCGTGTCCTTATGTCAAAGAAGGGGAACATTTAGGCCTTTTTTTTACAGGCAGATCGCTAGGGCATAACGCCATCACATAGTAAACCCTTTTTGCCAATTTTATAGGTTCGTTTTTCCCAGGAGGAGGATGCCTAGTCTCATTCTGAAATAGAAGACGGGCTGCACTCAGCGGGGTGTTATGATCTGTTCTGCTCTCTGTGATGAGACAGACAAGGCAGGGCAGGCACGGGAGTCTGACTGGCTGCTGCTTAGAACCAGCGGGAATGAGCAGGCAAAAAGCACCAGGAATTGGAGAGCTGCTGCCTGCCTTCAAGCCAAAGGAGACACAGAGCTGAGTGGAACAAATACCTGCCATTGCTGCCTTTTTGCAATGGCATGAGCCGTTTTACCCAGTGTGAAGTAGTATGTGTGCGCAAGCTGGTCGTTAACCATTGATTTCAATCCATTTCCCTGGGCTTTTAGCATCGGCATTAGGATTGCACCATATCGCCCTGTTGAAAGAGCAAAGGTCACGAAAGCAAAATGCTAGTTCTCCCTTGTAACCCCCTCCCCCCACCCCCACCCCGCAGAGTAACATTTTTTGAAAAGAAAATGAGAATGGTGTGACACTTCCCAAGTGTAGATGATTTCTCAGGGCCTGCAGAGGAAAGTGCGGAGTGGATCCCTAGGCTGGTATTGGTGGTGCTGACCCCTACATTATCAGATATGTCTTAATCCAGTAAAATAATATAGGTCTCATTCAACATTCAACCTCTTTACTCTACCCGGTATTTTAGCAGAGTTGACCTTTATTTACCACTCTGCTGCCTCTAAAGGATGAATTTACATTTGTGATTATCCTGATTCACTGCCTTCAGTAAATACGAACAATATCTTATCTCCATTTAGCAGGGAAATAACATGATGGTAGCAAAAGAGAAGAAAAAATCATTTATGCTCTTAGTAGCGCAGGCGGAAATGCTTCCTTGCATTTCTTAGCATACGAAGAGTATGTTCTCCATTGCTGCATGTGGGGTGGGGAACTCCCTTTGCTGATGTAATTAGTTTGAGGGTCTTATCCTCTCCCTGCCTTGAGTGGGGAGGGAGCTTACGTTTCAAACAACATTGCTTTAGCATGATTCCTTACTTTTCTTCTCAGCTCTAGTTACCCCTAGCCCTTGTGGCCTAGAAAAGATGCAATCTCCGCCCCAGGTTATTCAGTGGTTCTGGCAGCCCCTATCAATATGACAGTAGGTTCCCAATTAGTCTTTGAAGTTTCTCGTTGCAGATTAACATTTCTGTAGATAATCTTCAGATCCAGTCCCTTTCCATCGGGTGTTCCACATAGGGACAGACTTTTAGGATGTCTACGTAACATGTTTAAATACCACCAGCCTGATTCACAAAATCATTGGCTTGTTCAAGTTGCACTGTCAAATGACTTTATGTGCGAGTGCAAATAATATATATACGACAATTGTGGACTCTTAAATCACTTTTACACGGGTAGTGTTCCTCAAATATGGAATATTACTAATCTCCTACCAGAGGCTGGGAATGGGTGTTTCACTGCACGGGAATCTTTGGAAAGTTTGGGAATATCTGCAAATTTATGAGAATGAGGGTGTTCACAAATCTTTCCATAGTCCTTTCCCACATTAGACCCTTTGTAGATTTACTCATAGTAAAGGAAGGAGTAAATATCTTCCCAAGATGGGAATGAGAAATTGGTCTTAGGAAGAAGGGCTTTTTCCACTGGGAAAACACATTCCCATGGAGAGAAAGAAAAAGGTGCAAAAACAGCAATTCGAAGGCATGCTAATCCACCTTTGCCTTGCCTTTTATTAGGAATTCACAAAACATTTTCAAGTTTTCTCCTGCAACTTTCAGAGTGTGGTCTATTTGTAAAATACTGAGCATTGTAACACAACCATGAACAGTGAAACCCGTCAGGTGCCAGCTTACAAATACTTATTTGAATTGGATCCAAGATTCCATAGAAAACAGTTCGCTTTTAAAATAAGTAATTATAAATAAATAACAGGAAAGCTGGACATTTAAGATTTCCCTCATCTGCATGAAAACTAAGAACAGACCCGTGGGATCTCTGGCCTAGTGTCCTTTAGATTTGCATTTATGGATGTGTAAAAGTTCAACAATTCATAACGTGTTTTTCAGCTTCAAATGGACTACTTATGCTTGTATAGTCAGGTGCTAGCGTAACTAATGTCACCATAACATTACACCCTTCAACTAAACAACACTATACTCCATATATTACAAAACACAACATGCAGATCCATAACAGACTATACCACTCCTCAAATCAGCACCACTACCCTATACACCACTCCATAACAATACATTCTCCAATTTACAAAACTGCACTCAACACCCCTTTGCAACAAATAGGTACACACATCCACATATCAACCCCACAAATATACAGCAAAACAAAAACATATAGGCAAAGCTATCCACACAGTTCCACGCCACACAATTCAACTCCACACATTTCCAAACCATCCCACATAATTCGACACAAACCACATAATTCAACTCAAGAACACAATTACACAACACTACATACATCCAATACACACCACAGAATTCAACATCATGCCACACAATTCAGCAGCCCACTTCATAATTAGACCCCACTAGATACCACTCCACATCACAAAATACCATTCCACATAATTACACTCCATAACACACAATGCCACTCCACAGAATTCCAGTACACTCAATACCACATCATTACTATCCACATAATTCCGCTGCACACCATGCCACATGATTCCACTACACAAATCCACTCCACACCACATAATTCCACGCCACACAATTCCACAACTAACAATTCCAATCAAACCCACATAATTCTACTCCACACATCATACATCAACTCCATAACACATGCCTAAAAGACATTGCCATTTACAACGCCAATAGCTCTAACTCAACCAAATGTGAGACCTACTGCATTTGCAGTGCTTGTTTATTTTCTTGAGGAGACAGCCAGCTGAGACGGCCTGAGGGAAGTCAGGCTTATTGACTAGACTCACTGTTAAACCGGGCAGATAGTTGCGTCCCATCGCTTTCCAACACCCTGAGTTTCCGTCAGAAGCTAAATAAATATAATATAAATATGTATCTTTGAATTGAAACATAGGCATAAGGAGAAATGAACAGATGCAGGAAACTGAAGTTACACCATTAACAGCAACACATATATTGATGAGGAACAAGCACTTTAAGTGGGAGGAAAAGGGCGTATCAAGGGCCTGCAAGTTAAATGTCACTAGTGGACTGCAGCACATACTGTGCCACCACTAACGTAACAATGCAAAACATGACTGCAGTCCTGCTACTAGTAAACTGGCTGTGCAGGTTTGAACTGCAAATTTGACCTGTCAAAATAACCCATTCTGACAGGCCAAAACCCTCCGATTCAATAATAGTACGTAACCCTTAAATGCCCATAAGGTAGTTAGTGTGCATGAATTTTAAAAGTAGGAAATGTAAACATTTCATGTTAAACACACAAGATGATGGACGGAATGCTGCACATTGGCAAACATTCACCCCCAGTCACAGATCTGGGTTTAATCCATCGTTATTTTGCTTCACCACGCCACCCCAGTTCAGACATAGCCATATGCAAATCAGTCTTGACCCTGTGCCTCATGGGAACAGTCCAGACCGAACTGCCAAGCCATGTCTTCCCTGGACCGGAATCAAGCATCCTAGGACCGGTTTCAGGCTATCAGCCTTCATCAGCCAGGATAGCTTGACTCCAGTGGCGTAGTGAGCACGGGACCACGTCTGGGCATACCCTTCCCACATAGGGCGAAATGCAAAACACACAAGATGATGGACGGAATGCTGCACATTGGCAAACATTCACCCCCAGTCACAGATCTGGGTTTAATCCATCGTTATTTTGCTTCACCACGCCACCCCAGTTCAGACATAGCCATATGCAAATCAGTCTTGACCCTGTGCCTCATGGGAACAGTCCAGACCGAACTGCCAAGCCATGTCTTCCCTGGACCGGAATCAAGCATCCTAGGACCGGTTTCAGGCTATCAGCCTTCATCAGCCAGGATAGCTTGACTCCAGTGGCGTAGTGAGCACGGGACCCACGTCTGGGCATGCCCTTCCCACATAGGGCGAAATGCAAAACACACAAGATGATGGACGGAATGCTGCACATTGGCAAACATTCACCCCCAGTCACAGATCTGGGTTTAATCCATCGTTATTTTGCTTCACCACGCCACCCCAGTTCAGACATAGCCATATGCAAATCAGTCTTGACCCTGTGCCTCATGGGAACAGTCCAGACCGAACTGCCAAGCCATGTCTTCCCTGGACCGGAATCAAGCATTCTAGGACCGGTTTCAGGCTATCAGCCTTCATCAGCCAGGATAGCTTGACTCCAGTGGCGTAGTTTGCATATGGCTGGGTCCAAACTGGAATGGCATGGTGAGCAAAAAAACGATGGATTTAGGCCCAGATCTCTGTACTGGGGTGAATGTATGACATTGTTCTGCATTCTGTCCATCAATTGTTGTTTTTGCATTTGTCACCCCGAGTGGGACGGGTATGCCCAGACGTGGGTCCCGTGCTCTCCATGCCACTGGAGTCAAGCTATCCTGGCTGATGAGGGCTGAAAGCCCGAAACCGGTCCTAGGATGCTTGTTTCCAGTCCAGGGAGGACCTGGCCTGGCAGTTCGGGCTGGACTGTTCCCATTGGGCACAGGGTCAAGACTGATTTGCATATGGCTGGGTCCAAACTGGAATGGCATGGTGAGCAAAAACGATGGATTTAGGCCCAGATCTCTGTACTGGGGTGAATGTATGACATTGTTCTGCATTCTGTCCATCAATTGTTGTTTTTGCATTTGTCACCCCGAGTGGGACGGGTATGCCCAGACGTGGGTCCCGTGCTCTCCATGCCACTGGAGTCAAGCTATCCTGGCTGATGAGGGCTGAAAGCCCGAAACCGGTCCTAGGATGCTTGTTTCCAGTCCAGGGAGGACCTGGCCTGGCAGTTCGGGCTGGACTGTTCCCATTGGGCGCAGGGTCAAGACTGATTTGCATATGGCTGGGTCCAAACTGGAATGGCATGGTGAGCAAAAAACGATGGATTTAGGCCCAGTTCTCTGTACTGTGGTGAATGTATGACATTGTTCTGCATTCTGTCCATCAATTGTTGTTTTTGCATTTGTCACCCCGAGTGGGACGGGTATGCCCAGACGTGGGTCCCGTGCTCTCCATGCCACTGGAGTCAAGCTATCCTGGCTGATGAGGGCTGAAAGCCCGAAACCGGTCCTAGGATGCTTGTTTCCAGTGCAGGGAGGACCTGGCCTGGCAGTTCGGGCTGGACTGTTCCCATTGGGCGCAGGGTCAAGACTGATTTGCATATGGCTGGGTCCAAACTGGAATGGCATGGTGAGCAAAAAACCGATGGATTTAGGCCCAGATCTCTGTACTGGGGTGAATGTATGACATTGTTCTGCATTCTGTCCATCAATTGTTGTTTTTGCATTTGTCACCCCGAGTGGGACGGGTATGCCCAGACGTGGGTCCCGTGCTCTCCATGCCACTGGAGTCAAGCTATCCTGGCTGATGAGGGCTGAAAGCCCGAAACCGGTCCTAGGATGCTTGTTTCCAGTCCAGGGAGGACCTGGCCTGGCAGTTCGGGCTGGACTGTTCCCATTGGGCGCAGGGTCAAGACTGATTTGCATATGGCTGGGTCCAAACTGGAATGGCATGGTGAGCAAAAAAACGATGGATTTAGGCCCAGATCTCTGTACTGGGGTGAATGTATGACATTGTTCTGCATTCTGTCCATCAATTGTTGTTTTTGCATTTGTCACCCCGAGTGGGACGGGTATGCCCATACGTGGGTCCCGTGCTCTCCATGCCACTGGAGTCAAGCTATCCTGGCTGATGAGGGCTGAAAGCCCGAAACCGGTCCTAGGATGCTTGTTTCCAGTCCAGGGAGGACCTGGCCTGGCAGTTCGGGCTGGACTGTTCCCATTGGGCGCAGGGTCAAGACTGATTTGCATATGGCTGGGTCCAAACTGGAATGGCATGGTGAGCAAAAAACGATGGATTTAGGCCCAGATCTCTGTACTGGGGTGAATGTATGACATTGTTCTGCATTCTGTCCATCAATTGTTGTTTTTGCATTTGTCACCCCGAGTGGGACGGGTATGCCCAGACGTGGGTCCCGTGCTCTCCATGCCACTGGAGTCAAGCTATCCTGGCTGATGAGGGCTGAAAGCCCGAAACCGGTCCTAGGATGCTTGTTTCCAGTCCAGGGAGGACCTGGCCTGGCAGTTCGGGCTGGACTGTTCCCATTGGGCGCAGGGTCAAGACTGATTTGCATATGGCTGGGTCCAAACTGGAATGGCATGGTGAGCAAAAAAACGATGGATTTAGGCCCAGATCTCTGTACTGGGGTGAATGTATGACATTGTTCTGCATTCTGTCCATCAATTGTTGTTTTTGCATTTGTCACCCCGAGTGGGACGGGTATGCCCAGACGTGGGTCCCGTGCTCTCCATGCCACTGGAGTCAAGCTATCCTGGCTGATGAGGGCTGAAAGCCCGAAACCGGTCCTAGGATGCTTGTTTCCAGTCCAGGGAGGACCTGGCCTGGCAGTTCGGGCTGGACTGTTCCCATTGGGCGCAGGGTCAAGACTGATTTGCATATGGCTGGGTCCAAACTGGAATGGCATGGTGAGCAAAAAAACGATGGATTTAGGCCCAGATCTCTGTACTGGGGTGAATGTATGACATTGTTCTGCATTCTGTCCATCAATTGTTGTTTTTGCATTTGTCACCCCGAGTGGGACGGGTATGCCCAGACGTGGGTCCCGTGCTCTCCATGCCACTGGAGTCAAGCTATCCTGGCTGATGAGGGCTGAAAGCCCGAAACCGGTCCTAGGATGCTTGTTTCCAGTCCAGGGAGGACCTGGCCTGGCAGTTCGGGCTGGACTGTTCCCATTGGGCGCAGGGTCAAGACTGATTTGCATATGGCTGGGTCCAAACTGGAATGGCATGGTGAGCAAAAAAACGATGGATTTAGGCCCAGATCTCTGTACTGGGGTGAATGTATGACATTGTTCTGCATTCTGTCCATCAATTGTTGTTTTTGCATTTGTCACCCCGAGTGGGACGGGTATGCCCAGACGTGGGTCCTGTGCTCTCCATGCCACTGGAGTCAAGCTATCCTGGCTGATGAGGGCTGAAAGCCCGAAACCGGTCCTAGGATGCTTGTTTCCAGTCCAGGGAGGACCTGGCCTGGCAGTTCGGGCTGGACTGTTCCCATTGGGCGCAGGGTCAAGACTGATTTGCATATGGCTGGGTCCAAACTGGAATGGCATGGTGAGCAAAAAAACGATGGATTTGGCCCAGATCTCTGTACTGGGGTGAATGTATGACATTGTTCTGCATTCTGTCCATCAATTGTTGTTTTTGCAACATTTCATGTTAAACATGTCATTAGAGTAAAAATGCCCTAAAAGCTATTTTCACTGTAGCGGGGTTAGGTGTTCCATAAGAAAGCATTGAGGTACTTTGAGGTACTTTATTAAAGTTAATAAAGGTATCTATCCCTAAGACCCAGATAAAAGTTAATTCTTGGACTTTTTATTTAGCAATTACAAATCCAATTAATTGGTAATGCTGAATTTCTAACATATATTTTACAAAATGTACTTTACAATGTTACCTTTGCCAGCCTAAAGTAATGAGAAGCCCATTTGCATGGGTTTCCAACTGTCACCCAGGAACTGAATAGCTCCCTGATTAGGTGTGAATTGGCTCCCACAGCTGAGACAAAGGCATTGGGTGTAGGTAGAAGTTGGCCTTCCCCTGCCAGGATGGTGTGGGGGCCCACTGGCAGATGTATCTCACACCTGGGCCTGCCTCCCTTTGGTCTAACTAGCCAACCAGGCATACATGCCAGTGGGAGAGGAGCTGCCCCAGAACCGGTTTTATGTGACTACAGGGGAAGGTTTGTTAATTTCCTAGGCCACGCCACTAGGGTAGGCACAGGAGCTCTCTACAAGGGAGGAAATGTACTGCTATCTTGGTTTTCGGTGGAGAGGGGCACTGTAAGACTGTTTGCAGCAGAGCACACAGGTACTACTGCTAAAGTTTGTAGGGTTCCCCCTGAAACTTGTTCCCCCTATTGGTTAGGGAGGTGCCAGAAGTCACACCCACCCAAAGACTAGTGCCAGGCATAAATGTGGCACTCCTGGGCACCTTCCTCAGAACCCTACTGGATCTGTGGAAGACGGAGAAAGGACTGCACCTGCTGTTGTGACCTGTGAGGAGAACCTGCTCCCAATTGTATCCAGAACTAAGAAGGGGACTCCAAGGGCCAGTCAGTTGGCTTTGTCCTGTTAAGCTACAGGGACACAAAAGCTGCAAGAAACCTGCTTTCCTGAAGGAACTCAGTTGACCAGTTACAACTGGACCTGACCTGGACTCTGCTTGTGGATTCTGTGGAGAAGATGTCAAGTCCTGCTCCAGAGGTCTTGGAACCTTTGGTCGGTGTCAGAGTGTACCCCTCCTGCCTGGAGAACTGTCAAGGGACCAGGACCAACATGCCAGCACAATCTGTCGAGGGTACATAGCCGGTGGGCCTGGCTTTGCGTAGGGCCTACTACATTCTCCGCCTAACACCAAGAACCATCATCGATAAAGATGCTTTGACTCCATCCCGCAGCTTCCTCGGCACTGCAGTTGATGACTGCATCAGGACAACATCCTCTTGCAATTCCTCACCGCCGAGCCCTGCTTTAGGTCTCATCTGTTGCCGTCAACGCCAATGAACCCAATGACAACCAGTCAAATTCCAGAACAGTTTCGAAGAAAGAAAGCAAGTCTTTGACCGGGGCAAACCCAGTGCTTATATGAGGCAGGCGACTGAGAGCAGTCATCCTCAACTTTGACTTTGCCCTACTCGAGTGCGACCATTTGCTGGAGGTTGGCGTTTTGTTGCTTTTTGGCACTAC
This sequence comes from Calotriton arnoldi, assembly GCA_963921515.1. Classification (NCBI taxonomy): domain Eukaryota; kingdom Metazoa; phylum Chordata; class Amphibia; order Caudata; family Salamandridae; genus Calotriton; species Calotriton arnoldi. The sequence goes on along the minus strand of CAWUFW010001426.1, from coordinate 1,731,089 downwards.
TTTTATTCTATCTTACTCTAAAAATTCATATTTGTTGTTCCCCCTACTGGATATTTGTGTTTTTGGTGTCATTTTGTCTATATAAATAGTCTCTATTTTTATAAATTGGAGTGGGCTTTTTATTGTATTTTTTTCGACTTAACTGTTTTTGTATTTCTTTTTTTTTTCTTATTGTTTTCATTTTAAGTTTTCATGATAAAGACATGTACAACAATAACATGGCAACAGTGTAACACTGCAGTATTTCCCCACATATCCAATACACAATTCCCGTGTGAAACCCAGGCCAGGCGGCACAGGGAGGTTTCATAGGTTCGTACTACATTCCAACAGCCAATAATATACATTAGCCCAGTCCAGGGCCACAGGTACAGCAGACGTCCACAGCGCCCTTCGCCACCAGGGGCTACCATACTCTCACAGCATCTCAGCGCTCCTCCAAGGGCCTACTCCTGCCCAAGAGGCTCCCTATTCGGCATCAGGGGATACTGAGCGGGGATCAACATTGGCCTGCTTACCCCTTCCAAAGATTTCACCATCTCTCCCCATAACTCTAAGTCACGTTCTGCATTATCATCAGTTCTCACCCTTTTCAGCCAACACCACTCAGCTATAGTCATAGATTCCTGCAGGGCTGCAAGCCTTTTGTGAAGCGAGGGGTGCTCAGGCCTAGTCCAGTGGATCGCTATACCACACCTTGCTAACACCTGTCCCAGCAAAGCAAACCTATGCCTCATCTTCCTCCCTGTTTTGGGGATCGGTAGGAGGCCGAGAAGACAATGTGAAGCAGTTAGCTCAATCTGGGTGCCTGTAACCCCCAAATTATCCACACCAACCCAACCCAGTAGGCCCCCAGCCTATGGCATCCCCATGTTATGTGTAAGAAGTGAGCTGGGGTCGCACTACATCTAGTGCAGCTCTCTGCCCGAGCCAGAAATATTCTGTGCAGGCACTGTGGAGTAAGATAAGCATGGTGCAGGTAATAGAACTGAGTGAGCTTAAAGCGGGCACATACTCGCTTCCACCCACCATCTGTAAGTTGATCATCTAAGTCCACATTCCAGCCATTGCATACAGTCATAGTGTCAATACGTCTGTATCCCTTCAGTGCCACATACAGACGCGAGATGAAGCCTCTGCTAGATACTGGATCCAATATTGTAGTAAGAATTTGCGACTCTTCCGGCTCCGCCAAGGAAGATCGACCAGATCTCCTGGCCGTACGTGAGAGTTTGGCATATTGCTGCAACTGACCTGGGCCCACCTGCAACAAAAGGCCAGCCTCTTCCATAGTAACAAAGGAGCTGTTCAGATAGAGATCCTCCACCCTATGGCAGCGGCACGCCGCCCAGTAGGACATGTTCAACAATGACTGTATGTGCTGAAAAGGCTTTAGCCACCAGACAAGTCGAGTATATGGGGGACAAGTCAAGCATACTGGGGTCTTCCCAAGATTCACCACCAGTTCCCAAACATTCACCACCTGCTTTACTATTTATGGGCTGTCCATCGGCACCCTTGTGTCGCACATCAGATGTTTGGGAAGGTCATCATCCTCCATCAGTCCGGCCTGCAGTCGCTTCTCCCAGTTACTACCCTTCGCACACCATAACGCCGCATATTGTAGTAACCCAACCATATAGTACAGCTGCAGATCGGGAAAACCCAGGTCGCCCTCATCAGGGTCTAGCTGGGGAGCACATGATGGAATGTAGGGATCGTATGACTACTAGACCAAATAGGCCTCACGTGTTGTATCAGAAGCATTCAGTTCCACCCGAATCAGCACGTCCCCCTCGAGACGTACCAAGAGAAAGTGTAGGTTCAAGGTGGGCGTGTATCATTTTTGGCTTCCACATTAAGCAGGAAGGTCTCCCAGCACTCCCCACTGGTGAAGGAGATCCCACGCATGCAAAGCCCCCGAAGGGTATGAGCCTCTGCGCGAGTCCGTGTCAAGAGGTCGCAAAGCCATCGCTGAGGGTGCGGTGGCGCAGGTGACTTCCAGGCCATGGCCTCCTGACATTTGAACAGAACAAAGGCAAGATCAATGAATCTATGTAAGTGCTTGTCTCCTTTCCTACGAGGGAGTAGCCCTAGCAGGCAGGAGGTCGGTGTAGGAGTGAGGGCATGTGCTGCCATTCCCGTCGCAGTTACCATGTGCCAAATCGGTTGCAATACTGGGCAATCCTACACCATGTGATAAAACCCTGCTTCCTGCAGTGCACACCGGGGGCAGCCGGGGGCAAGCAGCAGGAACATACGCTTGATGCAGTGAGGGGCAAGGTAGGCCTGATGTACATAGTTAAACTGTGTAAACCTGAACCTGGAGTTACGGGATTCACCCGTAACCATTTGTAGAACCCAGAACCAAGCTCCGTCCATCAGAGGTTGCTGCAACACTGCATCCCATCGGGCACATGCACCCACTGCATGGTCCAGTGGGGTCACATGCAAAGCTGTGTAAAGAGTGGTGATGGCATGTCATGCGCTGCTGGAGAATAACAGCGCATGCAGCGCCGCTGAGGTGGGAAGTTCCCCTTCTCCACCGCCCCAGGCGACTTGCAAAACATTCTGAATAGTACAATAGGTTAGGAACTGGCCAGCAGGCAGACCATAGGTGTTGGTCCAAGCATGACCGTGAGTTGTAGAGAGAAGCACAGGGTGTGTGGGAAAATATTGCACCTCCCCCATTCTATGTACCATCCATGGAGGCCCCCCAGAGTGTTACAGATAGGTTGTTGGAGAATACCTGAAGACACCTCATTCCGATAGTGACAGTACAGAAAGGAAGGAACCTGGGAGCGATCTTTGATGATAAACTCCACTTTGACCATCAAGTAAAAGCACTCTCTTCTTCTGTGTTTTATACACTAAAACTAATAAAGAAAATCTGTCCATACATCCCGAATGAACTTCAAAAAACAGTTGTCACTTCCCTTATTCTGGCCAAGTTGGACTATGGAAATGCTCTCTTTATTGGTATCCGAAAAAAGTTGTTACAAAAACTTCAAACACTGCAAACTGCGGAAGTCCTACTTCTCTCTGGAATTCCCAAATATAAGTCAGCGGCCCAATCACTGGTCAATTTGCACGGCTACTGTAGGAGAGTAGGATCTGCCTCTTATGTTGCCCCCACTTTTTTTCTGATGTTTACACTGGTTTCTGGCTATAGTCTGGCTGGGACCCTGCTAATCAGGGCCCCAGCCTCTCTGTTCTCTCTAAACGATTTGGAGTGCACTCTAGGTGCACTAGTGATTGGATACTGTGGTACCTTATGAGTCCCTAGTATATGGTACCTTAGGTACCAAGGGCATAGGTACTTCACAGGCGTACCAGGGGCTGAAGCATGTATTATGCCACCCCTGGGAAGCAGACTAAATCTGACACCACAGGCCTGCTACTGCAGCCTGGGTGAGGAAGTGCTAGCACCCCTCACTGAGATATAGGTCCCCTATATCTCTCCTGCACACACGTTGAGACTTATCACTCAACCCTAAAGCAGGCCCTATCAATCCTGAGGGCAGGGTGCTTAGTTTCCATGTGAGGGGGTGCCTCTGCCTGAGCAGGGCCCCTCTGCAGCTCTCAGAGTCCATTCTCTGGTGCTGTTTGTGGATGCGGTTAAACCATATACTTTTAAGTGCATTATATCCTCGCGGTAAAATGCTAACTTTGGAATGGCTGCATCGAAACATGTCGTGTTTGGTGTCAAACATCTTGGAATACTACCCCCCGCCAGTCCTGGCGGCGGGTTTAGCATTCCACCCTTCTAGAGGGATAGACATGTACCTACGGTGGAAACGCGGTAGAATCCTGCAGAGCCCTGGCATCACAAAATGGATGCCACCAGTCACAGACACTGGGCTGCCCTCCTGCTGATGACCAACACTCGCAGTGGAGGGAGCCCAACAATAGATATCCTGTCCCAAGGGGTGTGACCACCTCCCAGACAAGGTTTAGTGTATTGGGGCTGGGTGGGTGCACTCTTAGAGTGCTTTGAAGTCCTGCACTGGGGGAGCAGAAGGCTCCTCTGTGCATATGCCAGTTCAAACCGGCTCAGGGGCTACCTGTCCCTGCTCTGGCGCGAAACTGGACAAAGGGAAGTGGGTGTAGCCACCCACTCCCCTGACCCTCCCATAGGTAGGGTCATAGAGCTAGTCCCTCCCTTTCTTTTTAGTATAAGAGGGGGAACCTGTGCATTGCACCCTAGATTTTCCTGGACGACTCTCTACAAGAAGAATCCCGGACCTTCGACGTTCCACTACCTTTGGAAGACTGAAGAATCTCCCTTGGAGTCAAGGAGTGACTCCCCTGCTTGGCAGGCACCAAAAACTACAAACGACGGTCGCAAACTACGCCGCTCCCGCCGGAGTCCCTGCAGCCCAAGAAGTGGATTTCCTGACTTCTCAAAGGCCATCGTGAGTCCCCAGCGAAGCTGAGGCCAGTGGACCCCAAGAGTAACGAGGAACCGCGACCCCTAGGTACCGTGCACTATTGTCGAGTGCAACGCCTTCACAACGTTCCACGAACTTGTGCTTTGGACCACGTGTGGTCCCAGCCTCCAGCAGGAATCCCTCCTAAGATCAGAGGCCTACCACGTCCCGAGTGACCGTGGGCCCCTGTGAGTGAATCCTCCCGAGGCGTCTTCGCGATCCCTTGCCAGCCGGCTTGTGGGTCCCCAGAAGACTTTCTAAAGAAACCAAAGGGCTCCCCTGGTTGCTCCAGGCCTGCCCTGACTTACCCTCGCTGGGTGAGTCCCACAGACCTTGCTGGTCTGCGCCATTGCCTCTTCACACTTTCCCCGAGACTTGCTGTTACCAAGGCTTGTTGGCTCCGATCGAGTCGCTGACACCGCAGTAAGCTGCAGACATCGTGGGACACGCCGAATCCAGCTCCTGGTCGTCGACGACGCCTCCTGGACCTCGTGGCTGAAGAGTCAAGGCAACCGTGAACGACCTGAATCCTGCGACGACGGTGGACATCCATCTTCCTTGCCCCGAGTCACTGCCAAGTGACTTTGAACACTGTCCCCTCTGCATTCAGGTCATCCTTCTACCGAATCCAGGCTTGGATTCCACCGGACACTTCTTCAGACACCACAAGCAGCAAGTCTTCTTTGTTCGCCATTGAAAACGACGCCGCGACCCGACACCAAAGGACACCTGTGCACCCGGCTCCCCTGGGTGAGGTAACTCCAGCACTACGGTGCTCCTGTGGGTGTGGGCCCTAGAACTACTTACCCTGTAAGTGACTTGCTTGTAGGTTCACCAGAAGAATCCTAAAACTCTTATTTTCTCCGTGCGATTCTCGCACTGACTCGTACAGGGTTCGCGGCTGTGTTAGACACACCGCGTCCAACTCCCTTGTAAATCTACCAGTAACCGCGTCCTTCGACTCGTACTGACCGATCGGTGTGTTCGCCTCGAACACGCCAGGGGCCTGTAATATTGAAAACTCAATCGCGTCCGCTTACATAGACTCGTACAGGACTCGCACTAGTGTCTAAACACCGCGTCCGTCCCCTGTGGGACTCCTACAACTACCTGGGTGGTTCTCTGGGGGTCCCTCGATTCTATGTGCTCTAGACCCCGGTCTAGCCAAGATAAGATTGTGATATTCGATTGTGCTTTACTTATTTTTTTAACATTTGACTTGTACATATGTTCCTGACTTCTAATCTCAAAGAGATTAGTAGAGAGTGTTTATTAATAAATACATATATATTTGATATATATACCTGTGTGGTGTCTTTTCATTTGGTGATTCAAGAGATTGTGTGGTAAAACAAGCTGCTTTACATTCCTTCAAGACTTAGCCTGAAGGCTGCTCTCCACAGCTACCACTAGGATAGCTTTCTATAAAGGTTGTCTTAAACCTATCTACCATAAGAGTCGAATTGTTCTGGTGCAAGGTGTCCACTTTAATTAGTGAACAGCATATACCAGGCCAACTTCTCACAGCTACCCAGAGCAAAACGTCTAGAATTTAAGACTTTATGGATAACCTGTAAAGCATTGCACAACTCAGGACCAAGCTACTTTCGCAAACAATTTGCCTGGTATTCCCGAGGCAGAAAGCTCAGATCCTCAGACACAATGCTGTTATCCCCCCCCCGCCAATGGCGTAGATGCCTCAAATCTCAGCCCACCAGGGGAGTTGGCAGGCACAGGTAGTCCCACTCAGGAGCAGGCACTTCCAGAAGTAGAGCTGCGCAGGAGTAGGGGCCCATGCGCAAGAGCCACAGCTTCACTGGGGCAACCTGCAGCCCCCTGGGCAGTTAACAGGTGGGCAGCGGGGAGCGCCAATTACAGTATATCCAAGTCAACAGGGGGATTTGTCTAGCCCCCACTCAACCCCGCCGCCCCGGTCAGTCTTCGTTCTCCAGCAGCACAAGCACATTGCGGTCTTGCACTCTCACCAGCTACAGCCCTCGCAGCAGCACCACACCCTAGAGGGGCCCCTGGGTGAGACCCCCGGTAGCGGCAAGTCGCAGAGTCTAGGCAGGATCCTCTCAGAAAATAAAAGGCAGTTCCCACTAAAGGTGGCGCGGGCTCCTCCTTAGGAGTGGCAGCGGTCCTCGCAAGTTCCCTCAAGGGCCCAGATGGGGTGTGAGCAGTTTCTCCTGCAGTGCAAGGCCCAGGCCTCAATGCCCAGCGGAGTGCAGGCTGCCCCCTAACGCAATCCGTGGCCTGGGATGTGCAGCTGATTCCCATTACTCAGAAGCCCCCGGGGGGGTCACACAATGCCGGCAGGTTCTGTACTTCAGATGGGGGTCAGGCCGTTTCACAGCCGGCTCCGGCAGTAGGGGCCCGGTGTGCTTTAGATCGTCAGGCCCCGCCTTCCGCATCAGACAGCTGGGACGCTCCTCAGGCAGCGCCTCCAGTTATTGATGGCTCTCCGTCTGGGAGACCAACAGGCCGTATCCTAAGCCCCAGCGACGCCAGTTACCTCTGTTCTCCAATGCGCGCAGCAGCAGGCCCGGATCTGTGGTTCAGCAGCAGGCCTGGATCCTCAGCGCAGGCCACAGCAGACCGAGCACCTCGTTTCACTCAGCTCAGGTCACTCCGAGGGCCAGGGATGGAGAAATTATGCCCCAAGTTATCTCAGAGCCGCTGCAGCCAGTTGGTGGCCAGTTTGCAGATTTATATAGCGCAAACTCGACCCGAAGGTATTGGAGCGCTTTACATGAGCACCGGTTACGTTACACAAGGACACATTCATTTTTAAATTTTTTTTGTGGTAGGCACGGGGAGATGAAGTGATTTGCCCAGAATCACAGGATGTGGACGCGACCCCGAGGCTCGAACCTTGGTTTCCAGCACCAAAGTCGGCAGCTCTAGCCATCAGACCTCATCCTCTCCTCCTCTCAGTAAGTGTCCGATGCGGCATCTAGGCCACGCCCCCACCTTGTACATTTAATGAAACGATTTTCAAAGGTGGCATAGTATTTGTGACCGGGATTCGAGCAGAAGGGTGTGCTTATCTGCCTGTGGGCTGAGTAACAAGAAGGCCGCAGTAGCTACCAACGAGAGTGGTTCGCTGGAACTTAGACTGTGCCAGAGGGCTGCCCTACGTCCCATGGGAGGTGGAATCATGCGTGGTCTCATGTGCAATGTAAAATGGGGAGACTTGGTGGGACATGGTTGATAAAACCGGGAAAGGAAAGTGGGGTGAAAACCGTGGTCCCAAAGAGGGACATTGGATACAGACAAAATGTATAACAAGTTGGGGTTGAGGGTCACTGAATTACAGTACGAGGGTGTGGCTGGCTCTACTGATATTGTTGAGGTCCCGCTCTTCCAGCATTGTTAATGGGCTGCATACAGCATTAACACCAGCACAAAACATTTATAAACCGGACCCAATCGATATACGGGCTACTAAGAATTCATGGTTTTCCCACTCAGGGGAGTTCGTTGTCTTCTGAGGTGGATAGATGGAGCTCTTTATTTTTCTGGTAACATTGTTTCCCTGCTGATTTTCGGGAGGACCTTGAAGGTTGGAAAACGTGGAAAACGCCATCCATCTTCCTTATCCATCGGATTCATGGAGGCCTGTTCCTCGTCCAGGCGCTGTGAGGGAAAGCGAGGGAGGCTCAAGATTTTTGGTAGCTTCCTGCAGGTCTCTCAACACGTGGCGTTTATCCTTGTAGGTGAAAAGGTGTTGAAAGAAGAAGTGCCAGCAATACGATATCTTTTCGCTTTGCAGGTAGTTTAAGATATGCTTTTCACAATCAATATCTCAGACTTACTGATTTTAACGTAATTCTTCATACTAAACAATAAGGCATAGAGCCTTTATCATTGACTTGTCACCATAACCAACTTATCCAAAAAGCTTTCCCCAGGGCAACCATCTTGCATACAGTTATAAAAGTACAAATCTATACAAAATTACAGTTGGCAAACCAAATACAATCGCTCCCAAGAGAGCCTAACAAGGATTATTGTAGTGCATATCTTCTATACCACAGTTTGCTCAGGTAGATCACCAACACTAAAACCCTTGCCTATAAAAGTAATCTGTGAAATTATATGAAACAAAGTACCTGCCTACAGGCTTTAGCAAAGTGTAAGAACAATCCATCCTGAAAAGCCAATAGTCTTTACTGCTTGCTTTTCACAATAACTATGTCCGACCTACTGGCTTTGTCACAACGTTTCATAATAGACAGATGAAACCTATTAAATATGGCATGCTGATCCCAATTAGCTGATGAAGCCTTTATCCTTTAACATTTGCTTTACACTTTACCCAACACCGGTGTATTCAAGGTCTTAGAACTACAAGACCTACAGGATTTAGCACAGTGTAAGAACAATTAATCCATCCTTAAAAGCCTATTTTCTATAACACATGCTTTTCACAATAACTAAGTCGGCCTACTGGCTTTTTCACAACGTTTCATAATAAGCAGATCAAACCTATTAAATCCTGGCATTCTGTTCCCAATGAACAGATGAAGCCTTTACCCATTAACATTGATGTTGCTCTTTATCCAACATCGGTGTATTCAAGTCCACATAAACTGACATTCATCATGTACATAGTTATAAAATTACAAATATGTAGAAAAAGACAGTTGGCAAATCAATGTAGAACCCCTTTCAACAGGGCCTAACAAGAATCATCACAGTACAATCCCCAGTGTTTATCAGAGTGGTGGTCAAGTCAAAATCCTTGCTACTAAGGTAATCCTTGAGATTCCATTCAACAAAATACCTATTGGTAGGCTTCAATATAGAGAAATAACAATCCACACCTAAATGCCTACTGACTTTAACAAATACTTTTCACAGTAAATACGTTCAGGCCTAGTGCCTTTATTGTAACATTCCATAATAAACAGATCAGGCCCATAGCCATGATCATTGGCTAACCACCATAGCCAACTTAGTCATGCTGGATTGAGTATAAATTTTGTCACAAGCCAAAAAGTGCAATACATGCAGTTTTTTTTGTGGAAGCATACAAATTCGGCCCAATCAAATCCTGTACTCAGTGGGACCAACATGTAGGTGCAGCCTAAGTCCTCTCGCTCAGTACGACTCTGAAAGCTCTTTTATGTTGATCACATAAGGTGGAGTGACAATTTCACTATCAAACCAATCAATCAATCAACAACTGAGAAATAGAGATGACAATGGAGTTAATTCGTTAGCACATACAAATAGTTCAGGAAAGGTTTCAAAGGCACATCTGTCAAGTCGGCGTGCTCAAAGAGACAGAGGACACTATGCCATCCAAATAGTGTCACATGTAGGAACAAGCCGTACATATAAATTTAGAAAAATTGTCCAGAGCACCACCACTATGGAAAAGTTGCAAGGTCCGTATTTTCCGTGGGTCCTTTCAGTTGTATTCAACAGTATACATTAATAAGTATACAGAAAACCAATGGAAAGTTCCAAATTCTTTATTTTTCACAATCCAGCTTGAACAAACAGCCGAAACGTGTTTCGTCGAGAGATGACTTTTTCAAGGCTTCATGAGGAAGCAGTAATTAGAAAATTGTTCACAGTACGATACGCTGGTATGCTCCTCGTCATCAGCAAGAATGAATTCAATCCAAAACGTCGCAATACAAATAGAGCTTGGCTTGAGAACCAAACGCCCTGTCCCATAAAGGAGTGTGAAAAGAGGAGCCAGGACCTTGGTAAGTCCCTAGTACTTGATCTTGCCTGAGAGAGTCACAAGAGCAGGAGAGTCTGTCCGTCCCAACGCGAGTTAGCCTTTGGGACGATCAATCAATCAATCAAGGTTTGTAGAGCGCAGCTACTCACCCGGATGGGTCTCAAGGCGCTGGGGGAGGGGGGGTGCGTGCAGCTCCTAGGCATTCACGGAGTATCGTTGGAGGCCAGGGGGTCAGAGGACTTCCCTGGCCTTTCGGGGTACGTGCGGGGCCGGACGCTCATGGTGATTCGTCAAAGAGCCAGGTCTTGAGGTCCTTTAGGAACTTGGAGAGAGTTGGTGTCTGGCGGAGGTGGAGAGGGAGGGTGTTCCATGCTTTAGCCGCGAGGAAGGAGATGGAACGACCTCCTGTCCTGGTCTTCTTAATGTGTGGTACTGTTGCGAGGGAGAGCTGGGCTGAACGGAGGGATCTTTGGGGGTGCGTGGAACAAGAGGCGGTGGTTTATGTAGGCGGGCCGGTGTTGTGGAGGGTTTTGTGGGTGAGAAGCTTGAAGGTGATTCTCTTCTCGACGGGGAGCCAGTGTAGTGCCCCCAGGTGTTGGGTGATGTGGCAATGGCGCGGTAGGTTAAGGACTAGCCTGGCGGCGGCGTTCTGGATGTTTTGGAGTTTGCGGGTGAGGTTCTTGTTGATCCCGGCATAGTGTGTGTTGCCGTAGTCCAGTCTGCTGCTGATGAGGGCGTGGGTGATGGTTTTCCTGAGTTTGAGGGGGATCCAGTTGAAAGTTTTACGTAGGAGGCGGAGGGTGTCAAAACAGGAAGAGGTGACAGCGTTGATCTGGCGGTCCATTTTGAGTTCGGAGTCCAGGATGATTCCGAGGTTGCGTGCGTGGTCCGTGGGTGGGGGTGGGTTCCCGAGGGCTGGGGGCCACCAGGTGTCGCTCCAGGCATCGGGATGTGGGCCTATGATGAGGACTTCGGTTTTGTCTGTGTTCAGTTGTAGGCAGCTGTTCTTCATCCATCTGGCGACTGCTTTCATTACTTCTTGAAAGTTGTGTTTCGAGATGTTGGGTTCGTTGGATAGTGAGAGGATGAGTTGCGTGTCGTCTGCGTACGATATGATGTTGAGTCCGTGTGATCTGACGATGGGAGCGAGAGGGGCCATGTAGACGTTGAACAGGGTAGGGCTGATGGAGGATCCTTGGGGGACTCCACAGGTGGTTGGCGTGGTCTCTGAGATGAAGGGAGGTAGTCTGACCCGCTGCGTTCTGTCGGAGAGGAATGAGCAAATCCAGTCGAGGGCTTTGTATCGGATTCCTGCATTGTGGAGTCTGCAGGCTAGGGTACGATGCGAGACTGTGTCGAAGCCCACGGAGAGGTCCAGGAGGACCTCTGTCGAGGAGGGAGCGGATGTCGTCACTTGCGGCGATGAGGGCCGTCTCTGTGCTGTGGTTTTTCCTGAAGCCTGATTGGGAGGAGTCGAGGATGTTGTTCTCCTCGATGAAGGAGGCGAGTTGGCTGTTGACAGCTTTTTCAATGACTTTTGCTGGATAGGGAAGTAGGGAGATCGGTCTGTAGTTCTGGAGGTCGGTGGGGTCCGCCGATGGTTTCTTTAGGAGAGGGTTGACCTCGGCGTGTTTCCAGTCATCGGGGAAGGAGGCGGTCTCGAGGGATCGGTTGATGGTTCTTTGTAGCTCGGGGGCGATGATGTCTGCGGCTCTGTGGTAGATGTGGTGGGGGCAGGGGTCAGTGGGGGGCCCAGAGTGAGTGGTCCTCACGGTCTTTAGGGTGTCTTCGATGCTGACGGCGGTCCAGCTGTCCAGCGTCGGCTGTGTGGTGCAGGAAGCGGTGGGTGTGGGTTCCTTGTGGAGGTTGTTGTTGTCGAAGTTGTCATAGATGGTCTTGATTTTGTGATGGAAGAAGGCGCTGAGTTTGTCGCAGAGGTCATGGGAGGGTGGGATGTCGGTGGACTCGCTGTTGGGTTGGGCGAACTCTTTGATGATGCAGAAGAGTTCCTTGCTGTTGTGTGCGTGGGCAGAGATTCTGTCCTGGAGTGCTTTCTTCCTTGAGTGTCTGATGAGTTTGTGGTGGGCAGTGGTGGCTGTTTTATAGTTGTCGAGGTCCGCCAGGGTTTTGGAGTTCCTCCATAGTTTTTCGAGAAGTCTGCAGGTTCGTCTGGATTCCCGGAGTTCGGTGGAGAACCAGCTGGTCCTCTTGGCGCGAGGGTTGGAGGATTTCTTGAGGGGGGCGACGGTGTTGGAGCAGTCGGTGATCCATTTGTGTAGGGTGCGGGCGGCGGTGGGATCGTTGTCTGAGGCGGTGGGCACGGAGTCGCTGAGGGTGCTGCCTGTCAGAGATCTTGTTCCAATTCCTGCCTTGGAGCTGGGGTGGGCGTCTGCGGGGGATGTTTGCTTTGTAGGTGAAGTGGACGCATCGGTGGTCAGAGGTGTGGCTGAAGGAGATGGAGTTTCCTGCTGAGAAGATGGGGTCGAGGGTGTGTCCTGCTGAGTGCGTTGGTTCTGGTACGATCTGGTTGAGTCCGATGATGTGGAGGTTTTCCAGGAGGGAGATGGAGATGGAGTTTGTGTCTTGACGGTTGCCGGGGTGGAAGTTGAGGTCTCCCAGTAAAATGTAGTCTGTGAAGGTGATGGCATGTGGTGTGATTATGTTGGGGATGGAGTCGGAGAATCTATGTAGGTCAAGGCTTGCCCTCCTCCCATGTTTGCAGCTTCCAGAGAAAACCACTGTAAATTATCTAGATATCTCAGACACTGTAATAGCATGACAATGTCATGTGTGCTTCTTAAAGTTCAAGCTAAATTAGTATCAATGTGAGATTAAGCACAAGCAATACAATTTAAACAGAGGCTAAGTAATGACAGAACTTGCTGTTTCAACGTGGTTCATACTTTCAGGAATTTTAATTGTGCACTATAGACTTGAACACATCTAGACTGAGATTTTGTTTTTTTATGTCTAGCAGATACTTTTCCCCTAAATACTTTTTGGAGTGCATTGCTCTCTCCTCTGAAAGGGCTACTGGCTATATGGAATAGAGAGAAAACTATTTGATCCAAAAAGGGATGTTGACAGAATATTGCACTTGTGAGGAAACTCAGTCAGGCTGCTTCTACTAACTGCTGGATTTAACAGTAATATAATATTAATTTATGGAGCTCATCCGTAGCACCAAAGGGTATTCTGGTGGAAAGGAAAATGCTATGCATGTGAGATTATTCCAGCTGGAACAGCTATGTTTTTCGCTTTTTTCCTAAGGTGCGCCTGGTAGACCATATTTTTTATGTAAGATGGTTAAGAATTCCAGTATCCTTCTATCAGATAGGAAAATGAACGCTCACTTACACAGTTGTGTTTGAACCAGGAAATCTCCACCACGTTGGTGAATGCTAAACGAAGAGAGTGTGTCAGACGGTTAAGAAAAAAATTGTGTTTTGAGGTCAATCAGTCCAGAGTTATTAACAGCCTGATAAGTGAAGCAAAGAAGTTGAAAAATGGAATGTGAATGAGAAGCCAAAGGATGCGGAGATACAGATGCACGAGAAGGAAGGTTCAGAATGAGCTTAGCAGATGCATTCTGAATAATCTGTAAACAATGTGAGAGACAGATTCACAAACCCAGGTAGAGAGAATTCTCATAATACAGCTGGGAACTGATGAGAGGCTGGACAAAACTCGTGCATGAAGGAAGCAGAAGAGTGGTGACTTTTCTGAGCATCCTCAGTAACGGGAAACATACGTCTGCAGTGCGATTAATTTCTATGAAAAATGTCAGATTGCAGTCAAATATAAAACCTACATTTCTTGCAGAACTGATTAGTAAAAATAGGGTCCAGAATGAGCCCTTCAAAAAGAACAAGTGAGGAAACTAACTGTTGAGGACTTAGGCCGTCCATGGCAAGAACAGTACCAAACAGAGAAAGCAGGAATGAAAAAGAACCTACAAGAGTGAGATAATCAGACACAAAGCATAGTGTGATGGAAGAAAAGTGGTAGGAGGTGGAATCAAGATGAGACAGTCTTGGTATTCAGTAACGTATGCGGCCTGGGGCACAGGCATAAGCCTCCTGAGTAAAACCTTGGGCCCCTGCTTTTATTTTAATGCAAATTAGGCACTGCAAGTATATTTCCATTTTTTGGTTCTATTCTATTTTTAAAGTCCCCAAAACCAGAGAAGAGGGACAAAACACAAACAGTTCAAAAGCTTTACACCTTTGATGTCCTCTGAAAGAAATCCTTAAATGTAACCTAAGGAAATAACACATTGTGTACAAGCATCCTGTTCCCAAATAAACACCACATCAAATCTGGTGTCATAAGGCACTCAAATAAGATACAAAACACATGTTGTGGCACAAGACATTAAGGCCCTGTAGAGAGATCTGCATCATGTAAAGAAAGTTTAGAAACACATGAAAATATCAATAATTTAATGTCTTTCTTATTTATTAAACACCTGCTATTGTCTTGTTTAGATTTACTATTGTGATAACCAACCATAGAGTATATCTGAAAATTTCAAAAGATCTTAGGTGAACAGTTCTTGTTAACTATGTCAACTGTATACTCATGAAACATGGGCCTCTTCTGACATTTGAGGGTGTTTAGGTGTGGATGAGTAAGGGTCTTAAGGACAATGTGCACCAGCTCCCTGACTTAGCTAAGTTGATAAGCTAATGTTTCGAGCTATATCACCTAGAATGGTCAAAGAAGGAAAAATTACTCATATGAATTGTCTTGCCCCGGCATTTTAATTTTTTTATATCGGAATCATTTTTAGAATAAAGAAATTACTCAAAAAAATTAATTGACAAAGATAGTGACCAGGAAGATCTTTCACAAACCTTTTTAAAAGAAAACAAAAACTAAAATCATTACAATGTAGAGAGAGAGGCTGCAGAAACCATAAACTGGAAAAGTGACACTGTACCTTCTTTAACCCCCTTAAATGCTGAGGCCCCCTACTAAGTACTGAGCTCTTTTTAAATAATTGAGGCATTTCACTCTTAAATCTTCACATCTTTTCTCCCACAAAAGATATCCAGACCTAAGTCACATCCTTTTTTCCTCACATGTTGGGAATTCTAAAGGTACCCAGAGTTAGTACATTTCAACAGAGGAAACAAAAAATAGCCAAAATGTAGCAAAATTAGTTTTTTTTAGAAATGGGAAAAATGTGTTGTGCAAGAAAGTATTTTTTTCTAAGAATGGCATCAACAAATGTTTTGTTGTACCGAGATCTCCCCCTTCCTAGCTTTCAGAAATAGGTGGAGTTGTAAAACAAAATAATTTTACCACAGATTTTGCAATGTTCTGGAGATGAGTCTATGGAATATCTCATATAAAGAAATCCTGCAGGACAGATCCGGCAAAGAGCCTGTCATGCCGGACCTGCAAACAGTAATGGTTAGTGAACTTGTGTAGGGACGTTTATGTAGCGGCCTTGCAGATATCTGTGACTAGCACATCGTGCACCAGCGCAGTGATAGCAGCCTTCGCTCTGGTGGAATGAATGTGCAAGCCTTCTGGGGGCTGCTTCTTGGTTAGCCCATACCAGATCTTGATGCATAGCACAAACCTCTTTTGCACTGCTTTGCCATTCTTAGCCCAGAGAAACCAACAAAAAGTTGGTCATCTTGGCATATTCTCTGGTTTAGTCCACCTAGAACCTAAGTGCCCATTTAGGCTCAAGGCAATGAAGCATTTCTTCCTCCTTGGAGGACAGAGGTGGTGCATAAAATGCCAGCAAGGTGATGGATTGCCATATGTGGAAGGACATGCCGACCTTGGGCCGGAAAGCTGCTTTTGCCTGAAGCATCAATCTGTCTGGGAAGAAAAATGTATATGATGCAATCACAGAAAATACCAGGAGTTCGCTCACTCGTCTGGCTCACCTTATGGCGATGAGAATTGCTGTAATGATGGTAAGAAGACGAAGAGAACAATTGTTCGAAGGGAGTGCACATCAAGAAGGTGAGTCCCAAATTAAGGTTCCACAGCAGTATGACAAATGAAGCAGGCGGAAACATATTGACCAGCCCATTTAAATAAACGCATCACAACAGGTACCTTAAAGAGCGATGGCTGGTCAGGTAAATGTAAGACGGCTGAAAGGAACAAGAGGTAACCTATAACTGTTGCCACAGCAAGTCCTTGTTGGGCCGATAACAAACAGAAGGACATCTGATAACTGCATGTTCAGGGGATGTATGTTTCGGGAAGAGCATCAGACAACAAACTTCTCCCTGCATAATCGATTTGGTTGATGGGAGTCTGGCTGCTAAGATGACTCCTATCACTTTGGGGAAAAACATCACAGGTCATCAACTGTCACAGCTCAATCTCCATGCATGGAGGTGTAGATTGTGCAGGTTTGAGTGCAGAACTCGGCACGCTGCTGCAACAGAAGGTTCTCCCTAAGGGGTAGCGGGTTTGAAGGACGTAGGCTCGTGGTCAGAAGTTCCGTGTACCACACTCTCCTTGCCTAGTTTGGGGCCACTAGGATGACTTGTGCCCAGTCTCTTTTGATCTTCTTGAGCACCTTAGGCAGGAGAGGGAGGGGCATAAAGGCATACAGGAGTCCTGACACCCAATCTTGTCGAAAGGCATCTCAGAGGGAGAACTGCCTTGGGAGCTCCAACGTGCAAAAGTTAAACACTGTACATTCGCTGAGGTGAACAGATCGAGCCAGGCTTCTCCCCATTGCTAAAAGATGCCCTTCTTGAGTGTAACCACCATTCACAATCTGCTAGGCAAGATCGACTGAGTTGGTCTGCCCTGGTTTTTATAGATCCTGCCAGGTGCTGGGTGATCAGAGAGATGCCCTGAATGTTCAGCCACTTCCAGGAGTGCAGAGCTTCTTGGCACAATACCAACAACCCCATGTCGCCATGCTTGTTGCAATACCACATTGAGGTCATGTTGCTCGTGAGTGCCTGCACTGGTTCCCCTTTAATGGTCGGAAAGAACGCCTTCAGTGCCAAGCGAATCGCTTTCAACGCCAGCAGGTTGATGTGGAGGTGAGCCTCCACCGGAGACCAGAGTCCTCTAAACTCCATCTCTCCTGGATGGCCTCCCCAACCCAACACAGTGATGTATCCGTCACGATCGTTAGTTCTGGGTGGGGTAGGAACAGGTTCAATTATGGTCAAGCAGCTATTACTGCAGATCTTTTGCAGTCTCCTTCGACACCTGGATGGAGTCTGGGAGGTTGCTTTGCTGCTTTTCGGACTGAGACTTCAGATCACCCTGTGGCCCACAAGCATGATGTAGTAGGCCAAGAAGCCCAGAAGCCTAAGAGCTGCGCTCACTGAGATCCAGGTCAAAGGTTGAAATTTTGGGAGGGCTGCTATTGCTGAGGCAAGTACTGGTGCTGCCTTTGCTGATATCCTCTACTAAAGTGTCAAAAGGGGAGCTGCTATTGGGGATCTGTCGAACAGACTGAGCTAGGCCCAGAGAATGTGGAGTGGCCTTGCTCTCATCGAACTTCTTGAAGGCTGAATCAGCCTTTGCTCCGAAAGGTTTCAAGCCTCAAACAGCATGTCTAGGAAGGATTGCTTTGTGGAAGAGAAAGGAGGAGGGGGGAGCCCTTATAACCCTCTAGAGCCTGGACTACACCACTAAACAAGAAACAATAAGATCGCTCTAGCAGGATAGATACATTAAATGATCCTTTTGTATGTTTTAGTACTGCACTTTATATTTGAGGTGCTATACATCTTAGGAAAAGCATTGTATTGTGACATATACTTTTAGGAATGATTTGACTGTTTTAATTTCTATTGCTTTTAAATGTTATATTTATGTGTGATATATTTTATGATCTTTTATGGTACCAGTATTCGTGCCGAATAAAGAATTCGATTGATTGAAATATTACATTTCAAGAGGAGGCAAACTTATTATTTGTAACTTCACTGGGAATGAAATCACCGTATAACAATAGATTCTATATATTCAATTACAAAATACAATCATTATGAGAGGCATTGCTGCACTACAATCAGGAAAGGCAATGACACCAAACTCACGTTCACATAACCATGTTTACTTGTTCAATGTTACTTTCGAAATGTATTACTACTATACATCAAAGGCAAAGAGTGTCAAAGGACAACATTTCAATATAGGTGAGCTTTACGACCGCGCTGATGGACAAAAAAACATTACTAAAAGGCGACAAAGAATTGCCATATATAGGTAAAAATGCCAAATAATAATAGACCTGCTTAAATGTTCAACTGCGTACAGCTATGACTCAAACGCTGGTTTACAACATAGTTTGAATTCTCTGTTGTTTCTCCTTGCTTGATGTAGATCCTAGGGGGTGTGGGTCGACGCATTTTGGCCTTGTGATTAGTGACCTCTTCAAGACTGCGCGGAACAAATGTCACACTAACACTTAGTTCACACAACAAAGCAGGCGACAGGGCTCTGCTAACAAGACCGAGTCAGAAATTCGCCATCTGCACTGTAAAGGGGAAACTGTGAAGTTCTCATTTACAATCAATGATGTCTCTCCTTAGAAGATCACAGCCCACTTGAGAGAATTTTAGTGAAAGTATCGCAGGGGGCAGGTCAACTGATGAAACTGGCTAAATTAAACTGGCTTTCTGAATCCAGTAATGGAGTGTAAAGGGCGGTCCGTCATGGGTTTGGGTCGCAGATGCGGTCCACAAACCAGTGTATGGAAGAGCTCATTAAGCCATGAAAGATTGCAGGATATCCACCGAAAAGCCCACCAAGCGAATCTTGTTGTGGTACCTAAGCACCATCACTCGTCCTAACTGCCTTACCTAAACAGTTACTCAATGCACACCAGGGATGCAGAGGGAGGTGCCCTACCAGAAACGTACAACTCCCTAAATATAACAAACTCACACAAAGTATATCTGGTATCCAACATGGGGAGAAAAAGAAAAACTTCGAAAGGAATTTATGTCTCAAGGAAGAAAGCTTCTTTAAGGATGAGAACCCTCAATCACCCAAAGATGACATGCTTCATCATTGGGTTCCCTCCACACACCAGGACCGCAAGGTACATGATGTGGGCTACGACTACCCAAAAAGGGAGGAGCAGAGGTGTTTTCAATCCGATGAGCAGATGTGGGTTTAGAGTGAGGGGCAGAGTGCAAAAAATGAAAAAGAGAAGTGAGAATAAAACTATCTCTGGATGGGTGAGTTTTATTCTGGTGCCCTCCGGGATAGAGTTAAAAACAAGCGAGTATGAAGTTTTTGTTAACAAATATACCCCTTTAAGTGGTCAACATGTTTCTGCCTACCACTGACGCTAAGGAGAGTTCCAAGGCATTCACCAGGACCAAAAAGGAGTTAGTCTGCTAAGGAATCAAATTGATTTTACCGGCCTCTCAATAAGGTAATCCTTGTAGAAACTGGATGGCCCAGCGAAGCTCAGGGTCCACTGACATTCTACAAAATACGAAACAAAATGAAATGAAAATTAGAAGCGCTCAAACAACATTGCATATGAGTCAATGGGACACGGTTGCGGCACCCTGTGTATAAATTCAGCTCAGTGCGCCTATTGCCCAACACCAACAAGCAAGTTCATGCCCAATGAAAGAATATGGGTCATCTTACCCACAATGAAGAGATATGCTTCACTCCCAAGCCTAAAGGCCACCTTGCCCGCAGAGCTGCATCATAAAAAACAAGTGAAACCAATCCAATCAGTCCTAAGGGTCTATACTAAAAGTAGCTCTTAAAGACAAAAAAGCCAACCGTGGAATGACATCTATTGGTATATATCTGATATATGAGACCATACTGTAGCCCTACCCCTGCCATGTGTGTGTCTTGTGACTCTACTCGGGACATGTCTACTCTGTTATCTATGGCCTATGCTTTTAAGCGCATCCCAATATAAGATGTGTGCTTATGTTACATACACAAGCAGAAAAATGCCGCTGTGGACGGGGTAGCATCGGGAGACATTATCAAACTGAAAAACGCCATTGATAAGCATGAGGCACGTTGTAGAGTGTGGATAAAAGTCTGCCCTATGTGGCTCATTCGTGCATCGCGCTGTGTCAAGGAAGGGAATGGGCAATAACAGCTAATCGTGTCGTTACCATAGGACGATTAGCAACGTAATGGCAGGGTGAAGTAGCCGCTGTCATTTTAAGCTGGGACCTAATAAAAGAAATCATGATCGGCCAACACAGTCACGCGGGGATCCGAGTGAGGGACCACGCTCCTATAAACGTTTTCTTTCATGGCAATCGTTGCACATTCCATGACAAATTAGGTGGTAGTCTATTCATCCGAAACTCTGTGTTCCAGAAGTTCCTTAACAGTGTGTCTTGTGGGTAGTTTGTAAATAATAATTTAACATCGTAGGATACCAGGTAGTGCTTCTGAGGATCAAAGGGAATGTCAGCCAGTACAGCGAGTATATACTTGCTGTCCTGGGGATAGGAGGGCATCAGTACCTTGATGGACAAAGGGAGGGATGCCGGGTGGATCACCAAAGGTGAAGCTGAGTTCTTATTGAAAACCCACCGAGGACCCCCTATTTCTATATTCTACCAAAAATACACAAACTGAGACGACCACCATGAGGAAGACCGATTGTCTCCGGTATTGGTTCCCTCCTGGAGACTCTCTCACAGTTTATTGGTTCTTAAGAGCAACGGTTACTGAGATCCACCACAATGCCATCTACAAGCATGAGGGAATTGCTGTAAAGTTTCTGGATCCAGCCTGGCACCAGGGAAAATTCATGAGATGAGGAATCTGTGGTTAGAAGTCTCTATCGGTAAATACATTATTTGTAACCATTTAATATTATCCAAGTCGGGAATCTGGTGACATTCAACCTTCAGCCTTGTTTTTTATGAGGTCACCAAAGCCTCAAAGGCATAGTGGAAGATATTAAAAAGGTACTTGTTAAGTATCCCCTCTATCTCTCGCCCATGCGGTTGCCACTGAGGGTGAACAGAGAGAATATTGATGTAGAAATATCGAGTGTCATGAATATCGAGTCATGAATATTGATAGTGTAAAATATCAAGGTAAGTTTTATCGTTGTTAAAAATATCGATTTTTGTGTAAGTTAGAAATATCGATTTAGAAAATATCGATGTAAAAAAAAATCATTGTAACTAATATAGACTATGGAGTCGATTCCGATCCCGGCCGGAAGCGCACCTAACAGTATTCGTCTGGAAAAAATACAAGCCGAACGCGTGTTTTTCCGACCGACTCGAACACTCTACCGAACGAACAAGTACGATGCGCATAACAGCCCAGATTCCGAGCGAGCGGTCTTACCCAATTCAGCTCCTTTTCTCCGCCCGAGCCGGATCCGTAAACGCCGAATCGAGTCGCACGGAAGCAAATACACAGCACCTTCCGGCCGGACTAGTACGATGCGTCTTCCGTACGCGCCGAACCCGTCGCTACGTCCGGCACGTTTCAGCATCCGGGAGAGCCGCACATAAGCTCCGTTTCGCGTCACAAAACGATCCACGGCTACGAGACGAACAAGCCAGCTACGAGTACGAGTCGAAGACACGAGAAACCCGAACGAGACGACCCAACCATGAATCCCATCGCGCAGGTCCTACCAATACTCTACATCTATTACCGGGACCGATTCGGACGCGTACGGTCGCAGACGGTAAGTCAAACACCAACAATACAAACTAACTACACGTACCTAAAATATGTCACACACACACAGGGATGCACAAATGACGTACACTAGCAACTGCACAATCATAGGGGTGGGATGGGCATCACCAATGCCATACACACCCATAGGTGCCTGGATGCCTGCCACCACCACCACCCCTACTCAGGGGGGCCTGGATGCCTATCACTACCACCACCCCTACTCAGGGGGGGGCTGGATGCCTGCCACTACCACCACCCCTACTCAGGGGGGGCTGGATGCCTATCACTACCACCACCCCTACTCATGGGGGGCTGGATGCCTGCCACTACCACCACCCCTACTCAGGTGGGCCTGGATGCCTATCACTACCACCACCCCTACTCAGGGGGGGCTGGATGCCTATCACTACTACCATCCCCACTCATGGGGGGCTGGATGCCTATCACTACTACCATCCCCACTCATGGGGGGCTGGATGCCTATCACTACCACCACCCCTACTCAGGGGGGGGCTGGATGCCTATCACTACCACCACCCCATCTCAGGTGGGCCTGGATGCCTATCACTACCACCACCCCTACTCAGGGGGGGGCTGGATGCCTATCACTACTACCATCCCCACTCATGGGGGGCTGGATGCCTATCACTACCACCACCCCATCTCAGGTGGGCCTGGATGCCTATCACTACCACCACCCCTACTCAGGGGGGGGCTGGATGCCTATCACTACTACCATCCCCACTCATGGGGGGCTGGATGCCTATCACTACTACCATCCCCACTCGGGGCTGGATGCCTATCACTACTACCATCCCCACTCATGGGGGGCTGGATGCCTATCACTACTACCATCCCCACTCATGGGGGGCTGGATGCCTATCACTACCACCACCCCTACTCAGGGGGCTGGATGCCTATCACTACTACCATCCCCACTCATGGGGGCTGGATGCCTATCACTACCACCACCCCTACTCAGGGGGGCTGGATGCCTGCCACTACCACCACCCCTACTCAGGGGGGGCTGGATGCCTATCACTACTACCATCCACACTCATGGGGGGCTGGATGCCTATCACTACCACCACCCCTACTCAGGGGGGCTGGATGCCTATCACTACCACCACCCCTACTCAGGGGGCTGGATACCTATCACTACTACCATCCCCACTCATGGGGGCTGGATGCCTGCCACTACCACCACCCCTACTCAGAGGGGCTGGATGCCAATCACTACCACCACCCCTACTCAGGGGGGGCTGGATGCCTGCCACTACCACCACCCCTACTCAGGGGGGGCTGGATGCCTATCACTACTACCATCTACACTCATGGGGGGCTGGATGCCTATCACTACCACCACCCCTACTCAGGGGGGGCTGGATGCCTATCACTACTACCATCCCCACTCATGGGGGGCTGGATGCCTGCCACTACCACCACCCCTACTCAGGGGGGGCTGGATGCCAATCACTACCACCACCCCTACTCATAGGACGGTTAATGCATGACACAACCAGCATACACCCACATAAGGAATAACAGAAAATTACATCCACCCAAACACCATGACAAGCGTGTGTAGTCTATGTCAAATGCCTACAACACTGAACATGACAATGAACATACAATGTGACCCACTATCACATGTGTCACACATAAATGTGTGTGGCCTCCACAATACAAGCTGACCATGGCCACTGTGGCAATGGGGCCTAAAGCCCCATCACCACAGTCACCAAAAGGTAAGTGTGGGCTCCATGGCTGATGTACCTTTTGATCAGTGTGGCAATGGGGCCTAAAGCCCCATCACCACAGTCACCAAAAGGTAAGTGTCGGCATGGTAAAAGCTGCCAAAGACAAACTGAATGGATGAATCCTGGTCACACAACAACTAAAACATCTGTGGCATAGTAGTGCTTGTGTCCCATTGCAACATAGATTGGGCGAGGCTAACAGTGCAGTGTCACAGAAACATCGTTTTGGCCATGTGCATACAAACATCACACATGGGGGACCACATTGTCAACATTCAGCCAATAACACAATGACAGAAGTGACCATCATGATGCTGACCCACATATCTGCACCAATGGACACACAAATGTTGATATCCTGTGGAGACTGTCGATGTCAGGTGAACAAATACCATACCATGGCAGCAATGGGAGATACAAACCATGGTCATTGTGCCGACTGATGACCTAGGAGTCCCAGGGAGAGCAGGGGAAAACAAGCAAACTACATACAGCCAATGGCACACTACAGAAATGCCAATGCAGCGATGCAAATGCACTAACACAAACAGGCAGACTCACACTGCATATCAAAATCAACAGGTGATGGGGGGTGTGCCAGTGTCCCCAGGCAACCACACAACACATGAGGAGGCCTGAATCACAGTTACACAGATGAGTATACAGTGCCACACCCAAGTAACTCATGGATTGGATTCCCCTATGTGGGCAATCTGGCATCGGTAGATGAGAGGGAGCCCAAATTACACATGTCACACAAGCTTGTAGGAACAGCAACTAACACAGCAAGAGACAGACCCACCACAGCACTACCCCCAGGGACCCCACATTGTGCTGACACTAGCCTGCATGACAATCCCACTGTGATGACAAAGCTAGATGTCGTTCACACTCTGAACCACAGCCATGTGTCCTGAGCTACAAACTACCATCACACCTACACAAGCTACAATCAGTCAGCACGGCCTGCCAGCCAAGGACAATATGGAGGTAGGGGTCTAGCCGTGCAACAACTCACATTTGCACACTCAACACCACACACCCTGATCTCCACCAATGTGCAGCAGTGAAGCTCACATGGACTGGTGACATTGCACATGCACCCCTGAAAATCCCAGGGATGGTGGGGGGAACTAAGGTGCTGAAACCCATCACACATGCCCACTCAACATGACTCGTCTATGTCTGACACACAGCACAGTACGCCGTACATGCGCATGACGTGAAATCCACAACAAACAATGGGATCCTGGCCATAGTCACACACCAACGAAGAAGCCAAGGTGACACACAAAGAACACACATACACAACTTCCAACATTGCAGCTCTGACCCTGAGGAGTGGCAGCAGTCACACACACAACGTGTCACAATCACAGAAAGCTACCACAAACTCTAAATCACATTACTTGTGTAAACAACAAGTGCCAAGGGGAATGCTGAATGTGTCCCATCAGCGTTTGCCCACATCCCCAGCCCTGACAACAAAGACAATCTGGGATGAGAACCTCATGAACATAAGTTTGCCATGCACCCACATCACGGAGAAACCAGGTCCAAGATGCTGGATGAACACATACCAACTCTGCTAGCATCACAAACAGGAACATCCCTAGGGACACTGCCTGTGTATGAAAAGGGAAGGGAACATGCACAGACATGCTCACACAACACGGGCACACGCAATGTCACCAGAATACACACTGCCATGAGGGCACTACACTCCTGCGGAAGGTCCTCTGTGCCAAACCTTGTCTGTGCACGACTCAAACATGTCAGCAGGACACTCCGTCAGTGAGTCAACAACTACAACACACAGAAGCCTCTGCTCACATCAGCCTGGGTACGGGAGTGTCACGTCAGTCATCTGCATACACCCAAAACACCTGGCAAACATGTTGTACTGTACACACAGATGAGTCCTTCAACATTGATGTGCAAAACTGCATGTCCAGTGGAGATGGGCACACAGTCACGGAATTGGAACATTGAACAGTGCTAAGCCCACCAGATGTGCATCAGTGTAAGACAAATATGTTCATTTTCGAATGCAAAACGTACATCCCTGTGTCAAATGATGAACATCACACCCTCAGACTGCAGCAAAGGATGCCATAGATCTACACAACAACAGGACACATATCCCATGGACGACATGGAGTCCATCACAGCAACACTTCATTTTCCTTATGTGATCACTATAACTACTGCAAATGCAGGATGCTACTCATGTACATCATGTACATAAAAAAAAAAAAAAAATTAACAAAAGGAGGCTTTATTCAGCAAATGTTAGAGAAAAGTCCAAAGTCCAAAAGAAACTAAGGCCAATGGCCAGTCCAAAAACACAGTCCCAACAGGGTGATAAGTCTGAAATGCTCATCCATTGCTTGCCTGCACTGGTAGGGACAGGGGACATCCACCTTGGAGGGGCATACAAGGGGCAGGCCAGGCACCGCAGGGACAGGATCAGGGGATGGCAGAGTGAGGCAGTGAAGGGGTGGTGGGTGCAGGAGTGTCACCGGCAACTGCAGTGGAGGTGTCTGACTCAGCGGGGGCCAGCACCACCGTGCTACACAAGTCAGTTGCTGTGGGTGGTGCAACCACTGCAGTGGGCTGGTCTGATGAAGTGGACTGGGTCCCCACTGCAGTGCCTGAGTCAGACGGGGTGGTTGTGGACTCCACTGCAGTGCATAACTCCAAGGGAGTGGAATGGAGGGCAGATGAGGTGGGCAGGACAGAGGGGGGACCCGGTCCCCACACCAGTGCCACTAACAGGCAGAGCGTCTGGGTTGGGGGTGGAAGAGCAAGTGGCAGGGGGGAGGGCCTAAGCAGTCTGGGGATGCGGTATCGGTGTGTGGGGGAACCTGGGGCAGGGTGTGGCGGGGGAACCTGTGGAGTGGTGGCCTGGGGGATGGAGGTGAGAGACTGGGTGGTTGACTTGCAGGGCGGTGGCGGGGTCTTGCTCTTCCGGGACCGGGGGGACTTGCGGGTGGGGGCCTCACTCTGCCTGCGCCTGGGGGAGGGTGTCCTGGGGCGAGGGGCACTCCCCTCTGTGTGGGTGGACTTGCTCTTCCCCCGGTATGGTGGATCAGCAGGATTGGAGGGGAAGAGGCCGAGGTCACACAGGAAGATCTTCTGTGTCGTTGGGGTAGCAGGCGAGGCAAGGGTAGGGGTCTTGGAGGGAGAGGATGTGGAGGACTGCGGAGTGAATGTGGATGCGTGTGTGTGTGTGCCTTCCCCATCCCCTGTGTCTGTGGTATCAGTCCCCTGAGGATGCTTGTGTGCACGTCTTGCCTTTCTCTTGGGTGTGTCTGTGCTGCTCGTGTCGGTGTGCTTGGGTGAATGTGCAGGTGTGCATGTGCTTTGGACAGGTAGGGTGGTAGGAAGTGTGGATGGGGCAGAGGTGGGAGGGGTGAGGGACTGTTGGAGGAGGGACACTGCTGCCGTCAGGGAGGAGTCCATGGAGCTATTGCTCCTCTGTAGGGCAGACATACCCGTTGAGATGCCCTCCATGAACGACACCAGCTGTGTCAACAGAGTGGTGTGTGCATGGAGGACAGTCAGCATTGCTGTCTGCCCTACATGGAGCTGCCGAAGGAGGTACACAGACTCCTCACTCAGGGCAGCAGGGGACACAGGGGCAGGGGGTGCGGTGCCTGGCACGAAGGAGACACGCTCCCGAGCACGGGAGCCTCCACGGACCTCAGGAATGGGAGCCAATGGGAGGGCGGTGGTGGTGGTGGCGGGGCCAGACAGACTAGCTGGGGTGTGGTGGCTGCTGACACCCGCCTCCACAAGGGAGTCATCCTCCGAGCTGCTGTGGTCCTCAGCTGAGGTGGATGGTGCTGAGGACTCCTCGGTGTGGCTCCCCTCGCCCTCCGTGCCACTGGGTCCCTCTGACCACTCGTCGGACGCTGACCCAGTCTGGCTCCTCTGCTCCTCCTGGTCCGTGGAGCTGTCCCCTCCTGTGGCCGTGGATGTATCTGCAAACAATAAGGGAAACAGACAAACATCAGTCACCTGCACTGACCGCACACACCACAGTAAGTACAGCACATCACAGAGCAAGCCCTGGCATCTTTAGTTGAACATTGCCAAAAGTTATCACACAGATTAGGAGAAGCCAATTGTCAGTCTGATGGTCAACCATGGAACAGACACCCCCTGCCCTTGCACCCATCCCTCTGGTGCCTGTCTGATGGCAATACCCCAGTGTGGACACACGCACCACCTACACAGTGGTTGGACATTGCTGAGAACACTGTGAAGTATGTGAACATGCCCAACTCACATCTCTTGCCACTGAGTCAGTGCAGGTGTCTGGATAAATGGACGGCCTGAGTCTAAAAAGAAATGCATTGGATGCATACCAGCACCAGACCCCATGAAGCACCCATGTCCGGATAGTCAATGCCACAATGGGGTGCCTGTTGCACATGTCACCCCCTGCAGGATCACCCTTAGGAAGTTTAATGCCATGACACAGGCATGCCTGCAAAGTCATACATCACTGTCTCCAGTCACATGGCCATGTTAGCCAGCAAACAACAGTCTGCACTGTGTCACTATCCTAGGACATGGGGAAGGCAAGTAATGTAACTGACAAGTGCACATGTCCATCCCCCACTAACCACATCATCTGAACCCGTATTTGTACACTGCACACCATTTGGACAAATGGGAGACATGAAACACTACTCCCTGAACCAGAGCACCTCACAGTGTGCTGTGAATGATGAACAGCTGCCTGAAAGTCACAGTCGCATACACCTGTCTGCACAGTCAAGTGATCAAACACCTATGAGTCACAGAAGCCTTGTCTCACATGGTCCAATAGCAGATGGCATGCTGACCCCTAACCGAAATACATCACAGGAGTCACGACAACGTAGTCACAGCACAACGACACAGAGGCAGACACTTGAGGCAACATTTCACTGAGCACAGCATGTCAGCTGATACACGGGAGTGGGAGTACAGAGTGTATTGTATGCCCTGTAGTAGGCATGACTGTCCGGCTCCACCTGCAAGAGGGATGAGCCCTGGTCAGTGGGCAGGTGGCTAAGCATGTGTGACACACTTGACATACATACTCCTGAGGCCCAAACAATGTACCCACCCGCAGAATGGGGGTGTGGCAAATACCCCAGGGACATGTGGTGAATTAGATGTGCAAGTGGATCACATATCAAAGTTACACCCAGACTACATTGCATGACTCAGGCATTGTGTGAGCAACTGACCCACTCCATGAAGGCAAACACAATGTCACGGGAACAAAAGCTGTCACCACCTTGAGCAAAGCAAAATGCTAGGACCCTGTACCCGAGTGACACAATTATCCTGAGCGTAAGGAGCACACCGGCGCATCAGATGGGTAGTGGCCAGGTCACAATAGAGGGACATGGGTACTGGACAACAAGACTGATGTACTGGGGAAGTTTAACCATGCCAGAGGAGGGCACATAGCATGTTAGACAGAGTTCACAGTGCAGTCTTTGACTCACCCTCTCCTTGCTGCTGTCTGCCCTTCAGCTGCCCATCCAGCTCCGGGAACACCACCGGCAGGATCTGGAGCATGTGGGGGGTCAGGGTCCGGTGTCCGCCCCTCCTGCGAGGAGGCGACAGCTTCAGCTGGACCCTTGCGATCCTCCGGGTCCAGCCACGAAGGTCCTGCCACCTCTTCTGGCAGTTGCGGATCCGGCGCTTGTAGACCCCCACGGATCGGACTGCC
Organism: Calotriton arnoldi; assembly: GCA_963921515.1. Classification (NCBI taxonomy): domain Eukaryota; kingdom Metazoa; phylum Chordata; class Amphibia; order Caudata; family Salamandridae; genus Calotriton; species Calotriton arnoldi. The sequence goes on along the minus strand of CAWUFW010001426.1, from coordinate 1,701,812 downwards.
CGGACGATGTCCAGCCAGATGTCCTGCTTCCGATGGGCATCAACCTGTGAGGATGACAAAGTGAAAAGGCCATTACTACACATGCAACATATCCGTGCATCACACAGTTGGAAATACATGTCTCAATCACAGGGGCATATGATGTACACAGGCAGTGCAACGAGGGCTATGGACAGTTTGCCAGCAGTTACTACATGGTATCATTGCATGGGAAGTGAACCTTGTTTGAATGCACTGTTACTCCACTGTACCTGTTCAGTGCAAGTGACTACACACTTTGGGGGGTGCGAACTACTCAGTGGGCATGCTAGCCAGTGGTGTGCACACTGTAAATCCTGCTAGTTAGGCAACATGCACAATTAGTGAGGCAGTGGACAGCACACTCACCTGCTCCCCTGGTGTCCCATACAGCTTGCTGTACTGTGAAAGGAGGTTGTCCAGCAGGGCCTGGTTCTCCTCATGGGTGAAGGCTGGGGCTCTCTCCACAGTACGTGCCATTGCAGTAGCCAGAGGATGCAGAGACAGCAGCAGTGTAGTGGCAGATGTCGTCCTGGAGCATGTAGTGCAGGCAAGTGAGCTCTCAGGGGAACAGCCAGCATTATATGTGTGCTGCAGAGGCAGATACTGTGCCATGTGTCCAAAGTGATAGGTCCAAGTCGGTAGCATCTTCTGAATCTGACCAATCCATGGAATAGCAGCTCCAATACACGCCCACAGCATCCTTCAAAAATTCAACTTCATGACACCCATGAATTTGCAACATTGTTGTGGCTGGCCAACTGAATTCAGTGCATCAGACTCGTTGAAAATTTCAAAAACGCATCCGTTGCCATGCCAGGCCCCAGCCAATGCGTGCGCACCGATCGGACCATTGCTGTACAACGCGTACCCGCGATACAACGCGTACCCGCCCACATGCAATGCAATGGTCCGAGCGGCCACACCGATCGGACCATTGCTGTACAACGCGTACCCGACCACATGCAATGCAATGGTCCGAGCGGCCACACCGATCGGACCATTGCTGTACAACGCGTACCCGCGATACAACGCGTACCCGCCCACATGCAATGCAATGGTCCGAGCGGCCACACCGATCGGACCATTGCTGTACAACGCGTACCCGCCCACATGCAATGCAATGGTCCGAGCGGGCACACCGATCGGACCATTGCTGTACAACGCGTACCCGCGATACAACGCGTACCCGCCCACATGCAATGCAATGGTCCAAGCGGCCACACCGATCGGACCATTGCTGTACAACGCGTACCCGACCACATGCAATGCAATGGTCCGAGCGGCCACACCGATCGGACCATTGCTGTACAACGCGTACCCGCCCACATGCAATGCAATGGTCCGAGCGGCCACACCTATCGGACCATTGCTGTACAACGCGTACCCGCCCACATGCAATGCAATGGTCCGAGCGGGCACACCGATCGGACCATTGCTGTACAACGCGTACCCGACCACATGCAATGCAATGGTCCGAGCGGCCACACCGATCGGACCATTGCTGTACAACGCGTACCCGCGATACAACGCGTACCCGCCCACATGCAATGCAATGGTCCGAGCGGGCACACCGATCGGACCATTGCTGTACAACGCGTACCCGTGATACAACGCGTACCCGCCCACATGCAATGCAATGGTCCGAGCGGGCACACCGATCGGACCATTGCTGTGCAACGCGTCCCTGTACAGGCCACACGCATATGTCACCATGCTGGTCACTGGTGAACCTATGCCAGCCACATAGACTTTCCAGGGACTCTGGGGCACACCTACTACACCACACCCAGTCCACACTGTATCTAAGGCATGTGTGGCAGCATGACCTTATCTGTGTATGGGGGTGTACATGTTGTTTTTGGGCTGGCACTTGGGGGCAGACACACCCAGGCTGTGCACATGTTAATGGGGACAGGGTCCTTTGTGTGTTGTGCACATGACCACTGGGATGTGCAACTGTTCTTTTTGGAGCATGTTGCATGGTCACATTTCGAGGTTGTGTATGTGTATGACATGTCACATACCCCAAGGCTCATGTGGGAAAGCATGTACGTCACAGGGTGGCCCATTGCCACAATAGTCATGTCCCTCTGCAGTCTGTGTGCATGTTGTGTTTCACATGTCTGACTCCATGTGCACAATGGGAGACAGTCTCCACATCCACGTTGTTTGTGCATGGACTTAGATGTTGTGTGTGTGTGTCACAGACGTCCATGTCTGTCCTGCAGAGGCTACAGGGGGCACTACCTGTGGGAGTCATGTTTGTTTTTCTGACGTGTACATGATACGCCATGTCATGCCAGTGTCCATGTGGCAAGACAGTGTCACTGGGAATCTACCTGTCAATGAGTTGTGATGCCTGTGGCGCATCTGTCCACACGTCACTGTGGTATGTGTGTGGAATGTGAGAGCAGTAAATGGGTACTGTGACACAGCCAAATGGTTTCACATAGCACACCCTGGGACCTGTTGTCCACACATGTTGAACAGAGATGTTACATGATGTCCATGTGGGTGCCATATATGTCCAAACAGAACGAGACACACATCAAGTACTAGTGTTTGCTAATGATGTATCATGTGAACTACAGTATGGTGAATGGCACATATGTGGGGTGACTGACAATCTTGCCTTCTTCACCTCTGCACTGCAGGGCTCCTGCTGTCCATAGACCATTCCCAGACCTGGCAACGATGGTGGAACGTGACAGCATCCGACGGTACCGCTTCACCAGGCAGCTGATTGAGGATTTGGCAGTGCGGTTGGACCCACATTTGCAGCCTGGCTGGCCGTATCCTACAGCGCTGACCCCCAAGGTGAAGGTGATGGCAGCCCTACACTTCTTTGCCACCGGTACCTTTCAACACACTGTGGCAACTACTGGTGGTATGTCACAGACTATGTTCAGCCGTGTGCTACGCGATGTTTTGGTGGCAATGTTGAGATGCCTTAACCAGTACATCTATTTCCCACCACGTCACCGACTCACTGACGTCAAGAGTGACTTCTATGCCCTGGGGAGGATGCCACATGTCATTGGCTCCATTGATGGGACACATGTGGCTTTGGTACCACCACAGGCACATGAGCAGGCATACAGGAAGAGGAAACATTACCATTCTGTCAATGCTCTGGTGGTATGTCTTGCAAACATGACCATCACACATGTGTGTGCCCGTTTCCCCGGTTCGGCACACGATGCCTACGTGATGAGGAGTAGTCGCATCCCGAGGATGATGTCACAGATGCCGAACCAGCGTGCCTGGCTTGTCGGTGTGTACTGACTTTGTACCATTGTGTGTGTTCTGCTATGTTGCTTTCCGCACACTTTTCAATATTGGCTAATGTGCAATTGTCTGTCTGTAGGTGACTCGGGATACCCCAACATGCCGTGGTTGCCGACACCCCTCAGGAACCCTGTGACACCAGCCCAGATGCGCTACAATGAGGCACATGGTCGGACCAGGAGGGTGATTGAGCGGACCTTTGGTCTCCTGAAGAGCCGCTTCCGCTGCCTGGACAAGACAGGAGGCGCCCTCCCATATGCCCCAGCAAAGGTGTGCAAGATTATCATCGTCTGCTGCATGCTCCACAACCTGGCAGTGCGGAAGGAGTTGCCTCTCATCCTGGATGACGATGACCAACATCCGCCACCTGTGGAGGATCCAGGCCTGGGCCACGATGCCAGTGATGATGATGGTGATGGTGATGGTGATGTTCGCACACAGCTCATCACCAACTTCTTCAGCTGAATGTGAGTATCCAGAGTGTTGTACTATCAATGAATTTTATTTGCATGATATGTGTGTGTGGTGCTCTGGTGCTGTTTGAGTGTGGCCATGTGCAACTTGACTGGATGCGTGCAGAGATGTGTCCTTGCAGGTGGTCTGTACTTGCCAACAGTGTAGACATGCTAACTTGCTTTTGTGTATTTAACTTGTGACAGGTATTAGACATGAGTATTGCCGTTCTGTGCTGTTCTTCAGTGCTTTTGACTGTGTGTCATGTCTATCCTTCACAGGGTGCTGCTGGAGTTGTTAGAACAACTTGGATCCCCCGAATCAATGATTCAACTTCCAAGGTGGCAGCAGTTGTTTCCCTACAGGTGATGTGCCACACACCCCTGGACTTTCTATCTTCTGCATTGTTTGACTTTGTGGCCACAGCCAGGTGGGATTAGCTTGCATTTGTAGTGGAAACAACATGTAGCAAATGTGTAATAAACCTGTTCTTCAGTTTGGGGTGTGCGTTGTCTGTAGTCACACATCTGAGTGACATTTGCTTACTGCACCTGTAGTGTAGTTGACACAGACTGTGAATGTGTGTGGTGTCTGTGCATTGCACTGTATTTCCAGGCAACATCAGTGTAGGGGATGAGTCATATGGCCCTGGTGTGTATGTGTTGTGTGGCCCTAGGGGTGTGTCTCCCTCATATGTGTCACGTCGCCATGACTGCCATGACGGTGTTGGACTTGCTGTAGCAGTTAGCATGCACAGTGTCATTTTTCTGATCACCATCTCCATGACAGAGACCACGTTGGAATCACAACAGAGGCAGATATGGTGTTTTGGTGAGTTTATTTACAAAAGGTGTGGGGATGGTGCACAGGATGGTGGGTGCTGTACATAGAATTAGGAATCCAAAGTTCCCATGTGAATCGGAAGTCCTGGTAGATGAAATGTCCAGGGTATAGTCCACAGTCATCTGATGAATTTGTACAACTAGAGCTCCCCATGTCATGTGGGCGAGTTGGGTTGCCATCGACAGGGCGTGCAGTTTGCACACAGAGGAAAAGTTCCAGAACAGGTGTTGGCTTCCTGGGGGATGTAGCTGGCCATCGGCCTCTCAGTTTGGCCTCCTCGGACGGCCCCTCTTCTTGGGGGGGGACTCTCAGGTGCAGGCTGCCGCGGTGCAGGGTACTCTCCGCCAGAGTCCTCCTCCCTCCCTGTGGCAGTTGCGGATGTAGTGGCAACAGATGTTGTGGGCACACAGGGAGGTGAGGCCATGTTGGTGCTGATCTGGCGGAGGCATGTCAGTATGTCCCTATGCACCGCTGTGAGTTCTTGCAATGTGTCCCACTTGGACTCCATGCGAGACATGTGTGTCTCGACACGGGACATGTGGGAGTCCAAGCAGGCATGATGGGCACCCTGCTGCTGTTGTATGTCCTTGAGGATCCCCACTACCTGGGTGACCTCTCCGGTGCTGGTCTGGTACGCATCTGCAATGCGTGCCAGTTGTGGGTCATCACGCAGTCCAGACCCCTCTGCAAATAGCGACCTGTGTCTACCACCCCTGGCAACACGTGCAGGGCCTGCGGTGCCATGCACAGGTGACCGTGTGCCCAGTTGGGTGTTGTTAGTGGGCTCGATGGCAGCAGCTCCAGTTTGGTCCTGGGTCCCTGCGCTGTTGTCACCTGTGGTCCTTGGTGTGTCCGTGTTGGCAGGGGTGGCCTGTGTGTTGGCAGTTGTTGGAGGGGTGGGTGCAGGGGGTGCAGATGTTGGTCCTGCTGGTGCTGCATGATGACTGACACCGGAGGGTCCAGCATGTTGTTCGCCATCCGAGGAGTGCAGAGGCTGATCAACACCAGTGAGCTCTGTGTCCCCCGGAGCCTGGGACAGGGACTCCTCCTCATCTGCTGCTCAGTCCCCATCATCACCTGTTTTGGGGAGAGACACAGATTGTATGGTATGTTTCTACAGGCATCAATTGTTCAAACACCTGACAGTTGTGACTGTACCTCTGGATGCGGGCCTGGGCATTGCATTCTACTCAATTATGACAGTCAGAGAGTGATATTGGTGTAGCACATTGTCCTGCCAACCTGTGGCATGTCAATGTGAATGTTGAGGTGTGTGCCTGACCAGCATTGGTGGTATTTGGTTGCCATCCGGGCCTCCTTCTCCCCCCAGCCCAGATATCCCACCATGGAACATGCTTCCATTGCAGGGAGTGCAAGTTGTCTTTCAGGATGTCAGTCAGTGGTGTCCTGCTGTTGGTTGTTGCACAGTTGCCTGCAGGGCCTTGTGCTCCCCCAGCAGTACCCAGTGTCAGCCATCTTGTGAGTCCTTTTCCACTCCCTGTGATGTGGGCATGGTTCAGGGTGGTGTTGATGGGCCAATTGTGAGGCTGAGCAATATCTGTGACTACCACTCCCATCATGCTATTGCCTCCACCCCCCTTCCCATCATGCCCATCCTTCCTTCCTTTTGACTCTGCTTCCCTGTGGGGTGGGGTGCCTGTGCTGACAGGTTGGCTGAGAGTGTTCTCCTTGCGGTTGTTTGGCTACCAGTCCCAAGAGTGTCCCTGTGCTTCACACAGTATGAGCCCGGCTGGTTGGTCTTTGTGGGATCTTGAGTTAGAATGTGAGGCATTGCATTCTCCCAGGTGGGTTCTGTGGAGTTAGTGTTGAGGGTGTGTGTGAGGGGAGGCGCTTGTAACTATGGTCAGTGCTGTGAGTCCTCCTTCCCACCCAGCCAGATATCCCACCATGGAACATGCTTCCATTGCAGGGAGTGCAAGTTGTCTTTCAGGATGTCAGTCAGTGGTGTCCTGCTGTTGGTTGTTGCACAGTTGCCTGCAGGGCCTTGTGCTCCCCCAGCAGTACCCAGTGTCAGCCATCTTGTGAGTCCTTTTCCACTCCCTGTGATGTGAGCATGGTTCAGGGTGGTGTTGATGGGCCAATTGTGAGGCTGAGCAATATCTGTGACTACCACTCCCATCATGCTATTGCCTCCACCCCACTTCCCAGCATGCCCATCCTTCCTTCCTTTTGAGTGGACTTCAGTGTGTGTGAGTGTGACAGCAATGGCAAGGTGGCTGACAATGTGGTCCTGTTGTTTGTTGGTGCCCAGTTCCCAGCAGGGCCTTGTGCTCCTCACAGCTGAGGCCAGTGTCAGACATCTTTGAAGTGGCTATTGACTCCCTGTGAGTTGTGCATGCTTCAGTGGTAGCTTGCTGGGCCATGTGGGTGGGGGATGTTGATCTGTGACTACCACTCCCATCATGCTATTGCCTCCACCCCCCTTCCCAGCATGCCCTTCCTTCCTTCCTTTTGAGTGGACTTCAGTGTGTGAGTGTGACAGCAATGGCAAGATGGCTGACAATGTGGTCCTGTTGTTTGTTGGTGCCCAGTTCCCAGCAGGGCCTTGTGCTCCTCACAGCTGAGGCCAGTGTCAGACATCTTTGAAGTGGCTATTGACTCCCTGTGAGTTGTGCATGCTTCAGTGGTAGCTTGCTGGGCCATGTGGGTGGGGGATGTTGATCTGTGACTACCACTCCCATCATGCTATTGCCTCCACCCCCCTTCCCAGCATGCCCTTCCTTCCTTCCTTTTGAGTGGACTTCAGTGTGTGAGTGTGACAGCAATGGCAAGATGGCTGACAATGTGGTCCTGTTGTTTGTTGGTGCCCAGTTGCCTGCAGGGCCTTGTGCTCCCCCCAGTAGTACCCAGTGTCAGCCATCTTGTGAGTCCTTTTCCACTCCCTGTGATGTAAGCATGGTTCAGGGTGGTGTTGATGGGCCAATTGTGAGGCTGAGCAATATCTGTGACTACCACTCCCATCATGCTATTGCCTCCACCCCCCTTCCCAGCATGCCCATCCTTCCTTCCTTTTGACTCTGCTTCCCTGTGGGGTGGGGTGCCTGTGCTGACAGGCTGGCTGAGAGTGTTCTCCTTGCGATTGTTTGGCTACCAGTCCCTAGAGTGTCCCTGTGCTTCACACAGTATGAGCCCGGCTGGTTGGTCTTTGTGGGATCTTGAGTTAGAATGTGAGGCATTGCATACTCCCAGGTGGGTTCTGTGGAGTTAGTGTTGAGGGTGTGTGTGAGGGGAGGTGCTTGTAACTATGGTGAGTGCTGTGAGTCCTCCTTCCCACCCAGCCAGATATCCCACCATGGAACATGCTTCCATTGCAGGGAGTGCAAGTTGTCTTTCAGGATGTCAGTCAGTGGTGTCCTGCTGTTGGTTGTTGCACAGTTGCCTGCAGGGCCTTGTGCTCCCCCCAGCAGTACCCAGTGTCAGCCATCTTGTGTTTCCTTTTCCACTCCCTGTGATGTGAGCATGGTTCAGGGTGGTGTTGATGGGCCAATTGTGAGGCTGAGCAATATCTGTGACTACCACTCCCATCATGCTATTGCCTCCACCCCCCTTCCCAGCATGCCCATCCTTCCTTCCTTTTGAGTGGACTTCAGTGTGTGTGAGTGTGACAGCAATGGCAAGGTGGCTGACAATGTGGTCCTGTTGTTTGTTGGTGCCCAGTTCCCAGCAGGGCCGTGTGCTCCTCACAGCTGAGGCCAGTGTCAGACATCTTTGAAGTGGCTATTGACTCCCTGTGAGTTGTGCATGCTTCAGTGGTAGCTTGCTGGGCCATGTGGGTGGGGGATGTTGATCTGTGACTACCACTCCCATCATGCTATTGCCTCCATCCCCCTTCCCAGCATGCCCATCCTTCCTTCCTTTTGAGTGGACTTCAGTGTGTGTGAGTGTGACAGCAATGGCAAGATGGCTGACAATGTGGTCCTGTTGTTTGTTGGTGCCCAGTTGCCTGCAGGGCCTTTTGCTCCCCCCAGTAGTACCCAGTGTCAGCCATCTTGTGAGTCCTTTTCCACTCCCTGTGATGTAAGCATGGTTCAGGGTGGTGTTGATGGGGCAATTGTGAGGCTGAGCAATATCTATGACTCCAACTCCCATGATGCTATTGGCTACACTGACTTGACCAGCATACACAGAATTCCTTCCTTTCAGTGATCTTCCCTGTGAGGTGGTGTTCTAGTGATGTCAAAATATCCGAGAGTGTTTGTTGGTTCTATTTGTGCCACTGCCTTGCTGTATTTTGTTGTTAGGTTTGTACATGTCATGACACAGTTAGATGTCACTATGAGATGGCAGGTATTGTGTTTGTCTGACTGGCATTCACATCTTGGGATGATTATGTTTTGTTTGCTGTGTATTTGGTAAGGGTGCATGGTTTGCCTATCCCTTTGAGGGTGCTGTGTGTGTATTGTCACACCATATTGTGTATATAAGTTGTGTACTCACCAGGCTCTGGGATGTCTGTTAGTCCGTATACGCTCACTGGTGGTAGGATGGCCCGCACCTTCTCCTCCCAGGGCCTGAGGTATACTGGTTTTGCAGGAGGGCCACTGCCGGTGCGGTGGCTGAGGAGGTAGTCCTTTTTCAGTAGCTCCCGGACCCTCCTGCGCACATCATACCACCTGTTCTGGATGTCTTCCTTTGTGCGCAAACATGGTGATTGTGCATTCACCCTGTCGACAATCCTCGCCCGCATCTTGGTTTTCTGCGACATGGGGGTCTGTTGTACCAATGTACCAAACAACTGTGGCTCTACCCTGAGTATCTCGTCTACCAGGACTTCCAATTCACAATCTAGGAACTTGTGGTTCTTCTTTGGGGGCATGGTGATGGGTGGTGATTGATGTGTGTGTGTGTGTGTGTGTGTGCAAGTGGGGGTGTGTGAGTGTAGGTTTAGCTGGGTGTGTGTGAGGGTGCTATTTGTAAGTGTGGTAATGGTGTGTGGCTTGTGTGATGTATGAGCTGTGAGTGTGTCTGTGGTTGCTGTGTGATGGTGTTGTTTGCTGGCAGGTCTGTGGAATTTGCAAAGGATCATGGTAGGGATTTGTGGCCTTTATGTAGGTGGGGTTGGGGGTGTGTCCTTGTTCCATTTTTCCCCACCCCAGTATTTATTGGCTTTGTGGTAGCTTGTTTGGCCATTTTTTTATTTTTTGACTTTTTTCCCTTGGTGCTTTTGGTGCATGTAGGAGTCGTTCTTGTGTCCGAGTCGGACGCTGCTGTTGTCTGGTGCGATGTTGTTCGACTCGTTCCTGCTGTGTTTCAGGTAGGTTTCATATGCGGCGTACGAGTCGGTCGCGGAGTATTGGGTTGCTTCGGCTGGGTTTTGTATGCGTGTCGGTCGTACGGCTTGTGCTCCGTGCGAGTCGGTCATGTTTCGCACGCACAGCATCGTACTACGCGGGTCGGAGTTTGCGGGTACGTTTCGTTTGGTTTCTATCCGAGTGCGTGTCGGTCGGTTCGTTTCGACTGGTTTTCCGGCCGGATGGCTTGTTTCCGTCCGGCTCGGTCGTTCGCTTTGTATTCCGTCCGAGTCGGTCGAGTTTCACATGCATTTCATCATACTACCCGTGGTCGGACGGGCGCCGGTTCGTGTCGGTCGGACAAAAATCCCGTACCGAGTCGGTCGGTACGTTTTCCGGCCCGAATCGGAATCGGCCCCTATTTGTTTTTTTGTTTCTTTAATGTTTAAAATCTTTTTTAATATTTTAGTAGTATTTATTTTATATGTATAAATATATTTTTTAATCTAAAACTGTATGTTTTTAATGTATTTTCACTTATTTTCAGGCGCGGGATGTTGGGTTTATAGGGGATAAGCATGCATTTCATCATACTACCCGTGTCGGACGGCGCCGGTTCGTGTCGGTCGGACTAAAATCCCGTACCGAGTCGGTCGGTACGTTTTCCGGCCCGAATCGGAATCGGCCCCTATTTGTTTTTTTTGTTTCTTTAATGTTTAAAATCTTTTTTAATATTTTAGTAGTATTTATTTTATATGTATAAATATATTTTTTAATCTAAAACTGTATGTTTTTAATGTATTTTCACTTATTTTCAGGCGCGGGATGTTGGGTTTATAGGGGATAAGGGTGGGGAGTAATTTAAAATGTATTTGTTCAAAGTAATATTTATTTTTAAATTTATAGTTTGTTTAATTAGGAGCGGAATGTTGGGTTTCTAGGGAATACGGGTGGTTAGTAATTTAAAAATATTTGTTTGAAGTACGTTTTTTTATTTTTATTATTTTAATGAAATTTTTTTTATAAATTTAAATAAATATATTTTTTTAATTAATTTGAAGGTTTTTTTTTAGGTGTAAATATTTTTATGTAAAAAATTAAGCATTTACATAAAATATTTTTATAAATTTAAAAATGATTTAAAATAAATAAATAAATTACAAGTGTACGTTTATTTGTATGTATATAATATTTCTTATTCTGTTCGTACAAATGTTAAAAAAAATTATTATTAAAAAAAATTTAAAGATTTTTTTAATGTTTTTAATTTTCAAAAAGTTTGAAATTTAAATTTTTTTTTTAAACTTGGGAAATTTAGAATTAAAAAAAATTATATTTTTTTTGTAAAAAAAGAAAAAAATGTTTTAATTTGTAATTTTTTTAAAGATTGTAATTTATAATATATAGATTTTTAGAAATTTGGGGGATATTCTTAAATGTTCCTAAAAATATATTGTACATTTTTTGTTAAATTTCTAAATTCTATAAATATTTGTATATTTTTAGAAATCTGTTTTTTTCATAATGTTGTTAATTGTTATTTGTAATATTTGTTTTTAATTTTACATTACCTAGCACTTTCCCTGCGTTTAGTTTTTTTGGAGTTGAATTAGTAATTTTAATTTGTTTGTTATCCAGCACTTTCCTTGATTTTAGTTCGTTTGGATTTGGAATAGTAAATTTAATTGGTTTATTATCCAGAACTTTCCCTGAGTTTAGTTGTTGTGGAGTTGGAATAGTAATTTTTTATGGTTTATTTTCCCGCTCTTTCCCTGAGTTTAGTTGGTTTGGAGTTGGAATAGTAATTTTTATGGTTCATTATCCAGCACTTTCCCTGAGTTTAGTTGGTTTGGAGTTGGAATAGTAATTTGTAATGGTTTATTGTCCGGCACTTTCCCTGAGTTTAGTTGGCTTGGAGTTGGAATAGTATTTTTTATGGTTTATTATGCAGCACTTTCCCTGAGTTTAGGTGGTTTGGAGTTGGGATACTAATTTTTGATTTATTGTCTAGCACTTTCCCTGCGTTTTGTTGTTTTGGAGTTGGAATAGTAATTTTTTATGGTTTATTATCCAGCACTTTCACTGATTTTAGTTGGTTTGGAGTTGGAATAGGAATTTTTCATATTTTATTATCCAGCACTTTCCTTGAGTTTAGTTTGTTTTGCAGTTGGAATAGTAATTTTTTTATGGTTCATTATCCAGCACTTTCCCTGAGTTTAGTTGGTTTGGAGTTGGAATAGTAATTTTTAATTGTTTATTGTCCAGCACTTTCCCTGAGTTTAGTTGGTTTGGAGTTGGAACAGTATTTTTTTCAGTTTTAGTATTCAGCATTTTCCCTGACTTTATACATAAATTATAAATAAAAAAGGAGACGTATGTGAGTTTTTATTCACAATAAAGTGTATTTATTTCAGTTGTTCACAATTAAACTGTTTTCATTCAGTTTTATTTCACAATTTTTGAAAATAATAAAAATAAGATTAACAAATTTTGATGTTAATCAGAATACATTATAAAACATAAAACACTTTAACCTATATTTTTAATGTACATTTACAACATTACAAATATATTGTTAAATACATTTATATTTTTTAAACAATTTTGAAAAATGTTACATTTTTATCCAAGCACAGTTATGCAATAGTAAAATAAGTATATTTTTGGTACTTTCATTATACACTTTTTAATTTTTGTTATTTTACATTTATTTAAAAGAAAAGTAAACATTTTAGTACATTCGTTTTTACATTTTTTTAATACATTTTAGATAATTTTATTTTCGTAATACAATTATATAATATGTATATTACATTGTAATAGTTGATACTTTTTTGGTTATTATTTAGTATATGAAATATTATTTTGTAAAAATATTATTTAATATATTGAATAGTTTTCAAATTTGTTTTAAAAATTGATTTTTGTTTCATATATATTTTTTTAATTATACATTGTTATATTTTTACACATTCACAATAGTTTTCTTGTCATTTTATATGTCGAAAGTAAGTACATTAAAGAAATATACATTTTAATATATATTAAATATTATATTTTATGTTTTGTGATAATATATATTTTACATTTTTTCAATATTTTTGTATTCTTTTTTCAAAATATATAAATATATTAAATTTTTGGGATTTTTTTCAATTCTCCATTCTTGTCTATGGGCAGGTAGTCTTTTTTTAATTTTTACTACGCAGGCATTTTTTTTCTATTTGCTCACTTATCTGTCTATTTCGTTTTTAGGTCATTTTGGAAGACGGAACTTTGCGGTTGGGAGCTGTGTTTCGTCGGTTAAGGTAAGTTTGATTTAATTTACTTTTAAGGTAATTTTAGAGTAGGGGGAAGGTAGTGGTGGTGTAGTTAGCATTGTTAGAGTGTTAAATGTCCGTTTTTGGTGTTGTTTTGGTAGTTTAGTGCTTGATGTGTTTGACAAACTTTGGAAGAGTAGTAGAGTGTTATATAGTGTTTATGTGATATATAATTATGTTATGTTGTATTTAATGTTGTAATTAATGTGTGAGGGTTTGTATGTGTTTATGTGGGAGGGTGTTGTTTTTTTCTTTTGCAGGTTTCCCGTTTCGATAAGCTATAGTGCATAAGACGCATTTTTTTTTTTAAAAGGAAAATGTATTTTGTTTCTTTGAAACTAATTACTTTTTTACATTTCCTTTTATTTTTCAGATTTGTTGCAGCGTTTTTTTTTGTTTACTAATTTTCGGGTTTTTGAGGGTTTCGTTATTGAGAGGATTGCGTAGCTGGACCTTTTTCCTACAGTTGTATTTTAAATTTTTTTTGGGGCTTTCCTTTTGTAATGGATTCGTATTTCGTTTTAAACACTATGGATTTTTCGTTTTTGAGGACCATCTACTGCGACAAACCTGTAAGTTATTTTTAATCATTATGGGTGGGAAAGGTTTTTGTTAACATTTTGTTTTCTTGTTTCTTTTTATTTCAATCATTATATTATGTCATATATTTTTATGCAAATTTTTTAATTATGAAATGACATAATTATATATTAATTTTAAAAAGAATAGAAATATGTTGTTTCATTGTTTTATAATTTTTAAATGCTGCATGGTGTTTGGTATTCTTTTATTTTTAAAGTATAGATTTGGCTATTGTGTCTAGGTATTCTAGTCCTTTGGTGTTTGGGTAGAATCTAGTTGTGTACTGTAGGTGTTCGTACATTGTTTTTGTTTGCTTACTAAGGGGTCCATTAGGATGTCGGGCGGAAGCACTACCGCCGTGCTGTCGGAGGCAAAAACCGCTAGTTACCGTCCGCCAGCTAAGGCCCACACGCCCGCCAAATTAGGATGTGAAAAGTCAGCTAAACACCGCCCGTAAGCCAGCGACACCGGCCGCCATCAAAGTGCACCCGTCCACGTAGCGGCGCGAGCCAATGGAGAAACACCGTCCGACGAAATTACGTACCGCCCGGCGTACAAATTACGATGCCACAACCAAACAGCTCCCCCGGCAAAGAGACACCGCACGAGATACCAAGGCGGAAACCCGACTGCTGAGTACGGAGACCAAAAAGGCGGCCCACCCCGAAATGAATCCTGCACTCCAGGCCATCCCCATGCTGTACCTGATGCACCACCTAGGAGTGAACGCGCCACGGCGACGCAGGTAGGCAGACACACAACAAGGGCACGCAAACACTGCACACAATGCAAGGGTGGAAAAACTGTACAAGGGCCCCCCAGACACCCCTGTGTGGACAGGACACATCCACCACTGTACCCACACATGTCCCACCTGTCAAAATGAAACAACTCGCAACATCCTGGGCACCCACTACCCGGGACCAGGAAGTGACGTCCCCGTCACGGCACCTCAGCACAGCGGCGATGACGCAAGTACACATGCGCACAACGCAGAGGCCAACGACAGCGCCACGCATGGGCTGCACACAAACACCACAGGGACACAACTACACACCCCACACACCAGCCCCACCCTGAAGGCACATGTCACGTGGCCTTCCTGCATCAGTCATGTCCCCAACCGACAACTCACAGTTGGCAACAGGATGTCACACAAGTGTCCCGAACAGGGGAGTAATGTGATGGCAAAATAGGACACATCCTTGTGTGCAAAACATGGAGAAGCACACGGCGGCTGCCACATAACAGCACAGAATATGGACATCGTCCGTAAAAGGCACGCCAGTCTCATCCAAAAATACCTATACCATCCTGCTCGCAACATCAAGCCATGCAATGTACAAAATTGAAAAACCCTGCTGCCTGAGAACAGGTGTTTCCAATTACTACACCCACACAGAAGCCCCAATGTATAGCGGAAACGCAGTGTCCCGCCCACACACGGGAGAGCAGATAGCACTGAATGGCCTTCCATTCCTACTCTGAAATCACATTGCAACAATTTATGCAGGAGAATGGATCTATTGTACCAACAAGAAGCCAAACAGAGCCATGCAGAGTAAACAGCCCACTGGCAGATTGCGCCCAACATGAAAGAAAGTTAATAACACAAAAAAGATTATACCACTCCTCCATGTGGGTCAAATGCAAGTAATCTTGAAAGAGTCAGACACCACTGGCCTTGACCATTCATTGAAGCATGTGGGATGAGGGCCTGTGTCCTCCGCCCAAGCTATAACCCACGTCCTGCCGCCGTACATCCATTCCAGAATTTCCAGCATCGTCGGAGGTTGCACTCTGCTGACTGCACAGGCATCCGGAGCACGCCATCACATCACCCTTCAGCAAAATGGCTGTTGCACCACTGCTTCCCAACTACGCCGGACAGATGCAGCTGTACATTGAGAGCCTGCTACAGATAGTGGGCTGTGAAAATCTGGCAATGCAGAACGCAAGGTACCGAGTAACTTACCGCATAGCAATGTTCAGCTGCGTCATCCCCGTTTTCTACTGTCGGAGGTGTCCGTTCCACTGTCCTGTGGATCTATGTCTCTCCAACCCGGCATGTCCAAAGGCGGACTTGGTACACTTGTTTGCACCCCTGGACACCCACGACAGGATCTGTTCAGTGTATGGTGGCATGGCGTATGTGGCTGCAATCGGACACACACTGCAATGGGACCAGTATGCCTCCACACAACGTATTCTGGATCACAGTTTCATCGAATGTCATCCAACATGTCCCATCAGGCTTCTACAAGGGACAACTTACGATGAACACGTTGCCAGCCACCATCCGCTTCATTGGATGGCATCCATGTTTACCACCAATGCCATGGATGCCCTGCTGGAAGGTATCGCATACCTGACAACTTGTCAATTCATCGGTCCCCGACTCAATACCCCCAATTGAACAATGATGTTCAACACCGTACCTATGCTTGGCTTTCGCACGGACTAGGCAGTTAGCTGTACAACAACTGTCCCATACAATCTGCAACAAACACCTTACCATCAACTCCACTGCCATGACATCGGACATTTTCGGGACATGCACTCTGTTCCTCACCATATCCCGTATCTCTGCATGAACAGGGGGAGGCAGAGGTATGGGACTTGTGTACAGTAACCACATGGCCAATACTGCACGAACAACTATGCCATAATATGTATTCAGCGCACCTGAACACATGCACCTGTCAGTGCACACTTATCTGTCTGCTGTATTACGTGAGAACTGTCACCTCACCATCGTCTGTACTTCCGTGCCAGGACTTTTGCATGGACAACAAATGCAACCCCCTACAACATGACCCTAGTTATTGTGTCATGTTCAGTAGCCACCACATTGCAACAACTAGTGAGACGCTGCTGCATGCATGTAGGCTCATGCTCTGATGTCACCTCTGACGCAGGTGTGTCGTAGTTACTATTGTAGTAAACCTGTACCATGGAACTGAGATGTACTGTGCCTATGATGTCAAGCTGTCTCGTAGGCAAAATGAATACTGTCTGTGTCAAAGTCTACAGCTCCTCAGTAATTAGCAAATGTACTTTAGCATAGCAAGGGCAAGGCAGTTGTAACTCTGAAGCCTTCATTCCACAGTCAACAACTAATCACATCTACCCGTACCCCCTTTTGTATGTGTAATCATGCTAAGTATATCCTCCACATGCATTTTGCTGCCAGTAGTGTCCACTATACTGTATCACAGAGGAAGTAAGTCCAAATACATGCCTTGAAGCAAATATGTGACTCAGTAGAATTATTTTACGAAGACAAGTACGAATGAGAGAGGATGAGAGTGTGTGAAGTACACGAGAGTCGTGAGATGACCATGTAGTCTAGTGTCATTGGATGTCAATGCATATGAGTTTGCCGCAACAGTGGACCTAGTGAAATACTACAGCTCGTGGGCCTGGACTTGTCAGACTCTGAAGTGGCCCAACAGATCATCACATTAACACTGACGGCCTGGTCACTACAAAGCACAGTCCTACACATGTGTATAATTACCTTCACAGTCTGACATCACACACATCAAGCAAAAGTAGGAGCCACGCAAAAGCATGCTACAGCAATGCATGACAAAACACACACACGATATCAGTGTGGGTGGGCAGGACTGCACAGTGAGTAAGAACTGCAGAAATTCACATACATGCTCAATTTAACAAGGCACAATCTTGACAGTCACACACCCTGCAGACACACAATGTCCTAAACATATCAAGTAGGAGTCATCCTGAACTGCAAGGACACACCCACACACTGCACACTGTGCAACATACAACACACACATGTGATCACATTCACAGACCTGAACACGGATACAAACATCCACCATGGGCCTGGGTAACACATGTGTGTAGTCGACATTGCCAGAGCGCACACACACACACCAACACTACCCCAAAGTCACACCACTCACACCACACACATCTACACCTCCCATATGCACACATTGAAAGTAAGCCATGTGCCCAGGCTCAATGTACATCACAAGACTAACATACACCTACACTGCTGGCCACACAGCAAGTAAGCTCACACATACCCGCATACTCTGCACATGCTACCTGTCATCCTGTGGCTAGACTCACACCCTGTGCTTTGCTTGCACGCAAACATGACACGGATAAATTTTCCCAGAAATACCACCAAATACATGCAGACAATCCGTGTCACAAAAATTCTTATTCATCACACACACAATTAGCAGAGTCTGAAAGAAGTGAAGTCCCTGCCACGTGTACAACACATTGGAATGTGAGACCAGACATTGCAATTGTTGAGGTACCATACACGGCATGTGCCTCACTTAACCATGCACACACAGCAACAACTGCAATAAGCAACTACACAGACACAACCGACTACAGGAACAACAGCACCCAGTCACAGATTACATAGACAGGCGGCAAAATTGATCAACCCCAGAGACAGTGGCCAGTTCGATGTGCCAAGTAGTGACACGAAAAGCTGCGTATGCAATGTGTGTGAGTGTACCCTGCCATGGCCACCAACACCGCCATGGCAGCCACAATAGCCATTACAACCACCACTGTGTCACAGGTAGATGTGTGAGTGTGCCTACCATTCAAACAGGATGCCAGTTCGACTCGGTGCTGTTTGTGTGCTACGGGACAGTTGCAGGTCCGCCCCTGAGAGAGAAGCACAACTGTGGAAGACACACATGTGGCATGTGAAGCAGGAGTTCCGCTTGGCCCAGGTGGGTGGGTGGCACGGGTAGGTGCACACATGCATTGTTGAAACAGACTGTGTTGGGAGGATTCCGGAGGGCTAGATTTCCACTGCGTTGGGTATGTGGAAAGACCACCTGTCTGGTGATGAATGTGAACTCGTGTGGGCACAACAGGCGGGCACACGATCAATGCTGCATCAGGTGTAGACGTTAGCCCACCCTCTGGGGACATGCTGGATACTGCTGTGCGTCTGCCAGGCCCTTGCCAAGGCACTCACATCCCCTGTCCACACAGGTGTACCCCCTACATTGTCCACCTGCACAGGCTACCCAGGGCACGGGATGGCAGTGGAGCTTGGTGGGTGGGAGGTCATGGCGCCCTTCTCCTGGTCACATCTCGCAGGCAACACATTCTCATTGTGCAGCATGGCACAAGTCCTAAATAAGTAGTGGGGGGACGCAGACGTCACAACAGGAAGTGACGTCACGAAAGGTGGCTTGCACCATCAGACTTATTGCCTCCCTTCCCCCACCCGTTACATGCGATTGCAACAGAGAAGCCAGCGCGTGCACAAGCAGCTCCGAGCTCGCCCCAGAGAGGCCAAAGAGTGAATGTGTGGGTCCATTTGCTCCAGTTATCGGGCCCGCGGTAAAATTAGTGGTGGGATGCCGTCCACCCGCGTGGTACCCCGACTCGAGACCTGGTGTGCAGGCAAAGTGTCCTATTGGCTTTGCGATATGTGTGAGTTGCATGACACTCGTTGGCGGGGGATCGGCTCGGAGGCCCGTCACCCTGAGGCCCATGTCTCACCACATGGGTCCCTTGTCAATGGCAGCGGTTGTAATGACTATGCGCGCCGGGGTGGGTCTACCTTTCGTCTGGGATTGTGTTTGCGGCCTGGCCCGCTAGGGCAGCTACAGCCTCTGTGTGTTGCATGTGGTGTATCCGGACTCCGGAGGCTGTCATGCATTGTCACTGTTGTCCAGGTCTCGAGTCGGGGTACCACGCGGGTGGACGGCGTCCCACCACTTATTTTACCGCGAGACAGATAACTGGGGCAAATGGACCCACACATTCACTCTTTGGCCTCTCTGGGGCGAGATCGGAGCTGCTTGTGCACGTGCTGGCTTCTCAGATGCAATCGCATATTGGGGTGAGCGAGGGGAGGCAATGAGTCTGACGGTGCAAGCCACCTTCCGTGATGTCACTTCCTGTCGTGACGTCAGCGTCCCCCCACTTCTTCTTTTTAGGACTCGTGCCCTGCTGTTGTCAGATGTGCCACTTCCCAGGGGGGTGGAGAAAGGGTCAGGAATGTCAGCCTGAGATTGGCCCAGTTGAAGGCCCACCTTGACTGGAGGGGACAACCATTGGATAGTCTGGTGTAGCCCACCCACGCGTACATGTGGGCCCTCCATGAACTATGTCACCTGCGGCAAAGTGATGTCATGGGCAATGACGTTATTGAGGAGAGCTGTCTGCCCCACGCAGAGATGGCGCATCAGCTCAACAGACCCAGCACTGAGGGCAGCAGGGGTCACATGTGCAGGGGCAGCTGTGCCTGGTGTGAAGGACACTCTATCCTTCATCCCTGTGCCGACACGTGTTGCACCAGTGAAAGTAGATGGGAGGGCGGGCATTGGCCTCCGCGTGGCTGAAGAGGAGCCAGAGTCCACGTCCCCAAACATGGATGCATCACCTCTGTCCTCAGATGACGCCGAAATTGGCGTCTCGGCCTGTGATTCATCCAGCACACGTCTGGCACCTCCGAGGCGCTGGTCACATCTGTCTCACTCAGCAACTGTGCAGCTGCTACATCCGATGCCACACCACTGTTGACCGTCCCCTGTCCCTCAGCACCCACGGGAGATGCCACATGAGAGAGAGCGAGGTGGCCTCACTCATCTGGCATCAATTAAACAGACATGTGCAAGGGAAGCAGCACAGAACATACCCAAATCAACATGTTGCACGATACCTGTGCAATTGCATACAGCAACCACAATCAGCACGTAATGGCTGGCGTACAGTAAATGAAGCCGCTAATAAGTGGCACATGTGTTGTGCACATAGCACTACACCCGGCCTGTGTCACCCTGCGACCATAGCCACAAATCGCGGTGTGCACACCCACTGTCCTGATGGTGGCAAGGATGACCACTACGTAATTAGGCCAAAGACATACCTGCATGGAGCAGAATGTGAAACCACTCACACAGACTGCAACATGACAGGCCACAATGGCCATGAACCCATGCCATCCACCTGTCGTTCACACGAGCACAACTGCTGTTGCACAGTGTGCCGGATGTGTAAGTACCAGAGATATGAGGTGAGGCATCGCACACATATGACCGAACGAAATCAGAGTAGGCACAGTGCCTCTAACATACATGTGAATTGCCACTCCAGCCTACTACAGGTTGTTCCTGAGGGCTACGACTCTGAGTGCATTGAGAATGCAGAGTGCTCAAATTACATCTTGAGCCTCAGGACTAGCATATGCATGTCAGATGCACACAGCACAGAGTACACTTACAACCCACTGCATCACACAACAAACATCACATTACCCAGATGATGGGTAGGCTGTGGACACATGCTGCCTCTCACAGCAAAAGACACCATCCCACAATACTGTACACTTGCTTGCTGCTGATGCCCCTACAGACATGCATCCGGCACAGGCTGTGTGACTGTCAAGATGCAGACCATTACTGGTGAAATGCAGCGCCGTGCTGACCTGACAATACGAGTGGGCATCCCCCGATTCGTTATCGCCACGTAGTAGCTCATCCGGCAGATGACGTCACACCCTTTGTGGAATTGGCTGCACTGTCGGTCACACATACACAGAGGCATCAACTTGGTTGCAATGGCTCATCACAAGCCCTTGGGCTGGAGGACTTCCAACTGCAGGGATGGTACACAAGAGGCTTGGAATATCACTCATACACTTCTCAACATCACCCACATCCACCAATCACAGTGGCATGCTGCTGACCCATCCCAAATACTCAGAGACGTGCAACAGAGCCAGGAAGTAATCGGACATGGCCTAACAGCATGTGTACACCACACGTGAATGCATGCTGGTGGGAGTGTGTACACAGTACCTGTCCATCCCATTCACATGCAGGTTGCCAGCACATTGAGCAATGTGTAGTCTGCCCACATCTACTGTCCATTGTCAGGTGTACCAACACATAGATCACAAGGCAACACATCTTTGTGGGTGGACTCACTGTGTCCAACACTGCGCAGCCCTCAACGTACTCGCCCTGTGAATGGCTCACCCCGCAATGGAGGTCACATTCAGTGCCACTATCTCTCACACACATCCCTATCACAAGGCATGGTGTATCCAATCGACAGGGCTGAGTTTGCGCATTTCAGGAGAGTCCTGAACAAAAGACACATGTAACCCACTGTACAGTCAGTGTTGTCTCCTTCTAGGATTGTGCGGTCAATGTGCAGCCCAGGTCTGCTGAGACTGAGAAGGCCAGCAGGGACCCAGCCAGCCATTCTCACAAGCAATAACTGCCCTGAGTCCTGCATTGCCAAGTGGCTGCGTCACTGGATGTCTGACATGAAAATGCCATGTACCACCACTCGGGAGGGACATGCATGGGAAAGCGCCAGAGAGCCTACATACCCCTTCCACCTGTAGTAAGCATGGTGAGCAGTGCATGTTGGAACCCCACAGGCTCTGACTCATAGTGCTGCGGATCAACGACATGTGTGTCCCCCACATGCACTCCCACACACACTGTAGTTGTCTTTCACACACAACTTTTGCAAGAAATAGCCTTGGGCAGTGTGCGTGGAGCTCGGAATCCAGGATCTCCAGCTCCTCGCTGGTGAGTGGACCTGGACATATCTTCAGAGTCGTCGACATGAAGGTGGACAGGTGGCAGCAGCAGGTGTTGTTGAGGGATGCCAGGCTGCAGTCCCTGGTAGCTGTGGTAATGGCGGTCTCCCTTCCACACTCATATAGCCCCCTGGGGCTGTTTCAGTGGGTCCAAGCTGCTGCAATTGGTGTACCATGTCTGCCTACTTCAAATGCACCCAATGGCCTGCTCCGACCTGTCCCGGTACGCTTACCTCTATAGTCGAACACGCAGGGTGCAACCGCGAGGGCCATTAGTGTTGGCCTCAAGGGCCTGGCCCATGGCGGGTACAGTCCGCTGGTGCCATGTGGACTCCACAGTTCAATGTGCACCATGCATTTGCAGGTGTGGCCATGACTTGTGTGTGGGAACATGTCCACACTAGACAGGGCCACTTCATGCTGTGTGCATAGGCATTGACGGCCAGTGCTCAGCCTCCACATGTCTGTTGGCACATCATCATGTACACATTAGCATGGGAGCATGGGATGTGCATATGCACACACATGCCATATTTCTCAATGTACATCTCCCACTTGGCACGTGCAACGTTACGTGTCACTTGTGATGTGTATTTGCATTCACACAGCTGTGTTGTCATGGAGTTGTCAATGTGTACACCTGTCAATGTGTGTTGGAGGTGTGATACGTACAGTGCTGTACATTGGGTGAACTAGGGACATCATTGACTGTCTCATATCCCGTTGTGCAACAGGACCCACTTGTTTGGGCCGCTCAGCCTGTGTACATTGTGTTGTTGGTGTGTGCCATACTCACCCAGCCTCGGAAGCTGTGTCAGGCACAGCAGCTAGGTATATTGCCGTGGTGTTGCCGCTTCCCACATATGCAGTCTGAAATCATCATCATGCCTTACAAGCTATTATGGCCTAAATCCACATGTGCATGCTCATAGCAATGGTTTGTGTCAGTGGTCATTGCTATTGGTAAGGGGACCTGTGTAAGAGTATTGTAGCTGTGCTGTCCCTACTTGTCAGCTGTTCTGTGATTCTATTGCTTTGTCAGTAATTTTAGTTTTGTGTATGTGAAAATGCCATGTGTTGTTGCATTGACATGTGTCCACTTCCATCTGTCCTAGGAGGAGACCAAACATACATCGCCCCTACCAATTGCTGGCAGACATGGAGGATGTGGAGGTAATCTGGAAATTCCGTCTGGACCGACCCACCCTGCATCACCTATGTGCCTTGTTGGAACCCCACCTTCGTCCTCGCAGGGTGTATCCAACTGCATTCACCCCCACGGCTAAGGTGATGGCTGCACTGCATTTTTTTGCCACCGGATCATTCCAACACACAGTGGGCAGTGGAGGTGGGATGTCCCAGCCCATGTTCAGCATGGTGCTACGGGATGTCCTGTCAGCTATGATGCTGTACAGGAACCGTTACATTCGATTCCCCAGGGCTCGTGATTTGGCGGCAGTGAAGGGTGCTTTCTATGCCCTTGGACGGATCCCCCACGTTGTTGGTGCAATTGATTGCACCCATGTTGGCCTTGTTGCACCACAGGCCATGGAGCACATTTATCGGAATCGCAAGCATTTCCACTCCCTGAATGTGCAAGTGGTGTGCCTGGCGGACATGGTCATCACACACGTGTGTGCGAAGTTTCCAGGATCCGCACATGACTCGCACATCATGCGCAACAGCATCCTTCCACGTCTGATGACCAATCTGCAACCGGACCGTGCATGGATTGTTGGTGAGTATGCATACTCGTGTAGCGTGCTGGGTGTGACATGCTGTCTTGTATCCTGTTGGAATTGCAACGATTCTCTGTGTTTCTCACACCCAGGTGACTCAGCATATCCTAACGGGCCTTGGCTGCTGAGCCCATTACGTCATCCTCGGACACCAGCTGATGTCAGATACAATGAGGCACATGGGAGGGCCAGACGTGTGGTGGAGCGGACTTTTGGACTCCTGAAGTCCAGATTCAGATGCCTGGACCGCACCGGGGGTGCACTGGCGTACTCACCACAGAAGGTGTGCCAGATAGTTGTGGCATGCTGCATGCTGCACAATCTGGCGATTCGCAGGCAGATCCCCCTGATAGTGGATGACGGTGATCAGCCAGGGCCCCCGCCTGCAGACCAGGACGGGTCCAGTGACGAGGACAGTGGAGAGGAGGAAGCTGTGAATGTGCGTCAGCAGCTCATCGCCCGCTACTTCACTTGACGGTGAGTGTCCATGTACGACGGCTGATGTTGCTGTAGTTGTGTAGGTGTATGTGTGCATTGTGACGGCGGCCTATAGTTCACTGAGTGCTGTGTGGCAATGGTCCATGTCCAGGGTAGTATGCCACTGACAGTGGCTGTAGCATTGTGCCCTGTTGCTCTGTGAGATGTGTGTACATTGCTTAAACTTGTTGACAAGTACTGTGTGATGAGTGTGTGACACACACATTCAATGGACTCTTGTTCTGTTTTTCACCCCTAGGTCCCTACAGCCTCTCCTGGCCTATCGACATACCACACTCCAGATGCATTTCTGATCATGGTGACGGTTGCACATCCTTGATTAAACACAGAGCAGATACAACAGAATGTGATCCAGGTGTATTTATTTTAAGCGGTGACATGTGATTGTGGGCAAGGTGATCACAAAAGTGGTGCATGCTGAAACAATGAGTTGACGGTCATGACTGCGTGATGGTCAAGGTGTACCCATGTTGTTCTATGTCCACAGTCCAACAGACACATGCCATTCACATGGCAGTGTGGGGTAGGATCGTAGTCCAAGTGAATGCAGTAGGTGGCCACCGTGGCTGGCTGACTCACTGGCGTTTGGAGCGTGCAAAGTCCTCTCTGGACACCTGTTTCCTCTTCGGACGGCCCCTTCCACGTTTGGGAGGGGGGGTTGTGTTGGTGGGCTGCTGGTGGTGGCTGAGGACTGCCCGCTCGCTGTGGACGCAGGGGAACTGGATGTTGTTCGACCCTGCGCCACAGCACGTGTTGGCGGAGGTGGTGTGGCTGGCCTTGATTGGGCCCTCACCACCACTAGCTGGCCCATGAGGTCGACAAGTTGGTCCATACGGGTCACGAATTGGCCCATATGGGCGTCCATGGACCTCAACACCCCAAGGACTTCCAGCGTGTCAGCAGATGACCTGGTCCATTGTCCTTGGGCCTCTTCATAGGCCCCAAGGGCTCTGGCGATTTGCGGCAGGGCTTGGCTCCCAGGCTCTGATGGCGTTGGCCTGACCCTGCTCCTCCCACCAGAACTGCTGCCACCGACCTGCCCACTCGCCACATTGGTCACCCCGGGCCTTGGTCTGGCTCCCAGGGTCGAGCCCGACGGGCGTACCACCCCTTGCGCAGGTTGAGTGGTCAGGGAGGGCCTGGTGGTGGTGGTTGCGGCAGTGGTGGTGGCCGCACTGACCGTGGCAGCAGGGGTCTGGGACTGGTCAGCAGCCCTGGGTGATGGGTTGGTGGGTAGGGGGGGCCTGGGGAGCGGTTGAGCCCTGCCACTCCAGATGTGCCTGGTCGGGAGTCCTCGTCCGAAGAGGTGTCCAGGTCTTCCACATCCGTGAGTCCGGGTCGGGGGCTTGTGGACTGGCTGTGCCGGCTGCTGTCTCGCTCTCCAGCATCGAGCTGTTCGACACCTGTGGGGCGGATAAGATAGGTTATTGTGTTGCACCTTGCAAAGTTTCTATTAGTTGTCTGACATTCACAGTTTGTGCACTGTTGTGCACAGATTTCCCAGATGTGTGTGTGTGTGGATATACAATGTGTGTATGCGTGGGCAAGGCAATGGAATTGTGTGATGTGATCATATGGCATGGGACGGATTTGGAATGCCAATGGGTGTGTGTTGCTGTACACCTACATTTTGTGGCTTGGGTGTATACGGGGTACAGCCCCATCAACGCTTTTGTGATGAAATAGTGTTTTGGGGGTCAAATGGAACGCTTAGATACGCTGAATGAAAATGGGGTCCAGCCCCATCAACGCTTTAGTGATGAAATATGGTTTGGTGGTACGTAATGTGACATTTGGGTGCAGAAGGGGACATGTGGCTTGGCCACACAACACTACAGGGACAAAGGTGTGTGTATGTCTGACACAGCCAGCATATCTGCTCAGTGTTGTCATTTAGGGACATTACGCTGCAAGCATTGTAGTGAGTGAGTGCTGGTTGTGTGCCACTCGACGTATTGCAGATGGGACAATTACTTGGTGCGCGTGCTACCCTCAGCCATGTGCAGCAATGCAGTCCTCTTGGGGTGTTGACTATATTGGGTATGTTGTACATCACAGTGTGACGTGCGCTTCAGACACTGCAGACACATTTGTGGTCATCTGCAGGATTCTTTGCTGCACTGCTGTATATGGGTCAGCTGTTTTGATGATATACCTTTCATGACACTGGGGCTGAGAGATGAGATGGGTGACATTTTGAATGTGCATTGTGTAGCTGTGGGGTTCATGGGTCCAGTGGTGTATGTGACATTACTGGGGTTCCACTCTGTTACATTGAGACAAGATAGACTTACATGGGTGATATTGTACAATGTCAACGGAAAAAGCAGACACAACTACATGGACTAGACTTCGGTGGTGTTAATGTGTGGGATGAGTGGCACAGTGCACGCCATGTGGGTCAGTACTCCAGTGAGACTTGTGCATGCAGACGTGACTCCTTACGTGTTAGTGTATTTGAGATGGCTCATGTGGGCTATGACTCTGTAATTGATGTCCGTTTGCACATTAGTCACATGATTATGACAGGGAGCAGTGCTACCTGTTCCTCTGCTACGTGACATGTCCCAAATGTTAGTCTTAGTACAGTCCTCATGCCTACAGACAACCCTGCCCTGTACAGTAGTCTACCTACTTGTTGGTTTGGAGGGCGCAATGCAATGGATACCACATGGTTATGAGAGGGAGGGGTGCTCCATCTTGCTGGTCTGTGGGAGTGGGGGCGGTGTTGTAAGTTGTGGTGATGGCTTACCACCCACAGACACCCCTCCATGTAGGGAAAGATATCTACCTGTCGGGTGAAGGTGTGCACTGCAATGGATGACACATGGGTGTGGGGAGTGCTCCATCTTGCTGCGCTGTAGGACTAGGGGCCTGGTGGGTGTTGTACTTCAGCAGTCCCCCTCCGACCCACGGACTTTGTGTTAAGGCTACTTACCTGTTACTTGTTGGTTAGTGCAGCTATGGCTGACACATGAGTGTGGGTGCGGGCGTGCTCCTTCTGGCGCATCTGGAGTACAAGGGGACCTGGTGGGAGTTGCGGTGCTGGCTGACTGTACACATGCCCCCATGGTTTTGTTAGTTGGTAGCTTTGGGCTGGGTGTGTGGGAGTGTCTGTTGCATGTGTGAGTGATGTCTTGTGGATTGTGTACTGGACATGGGGGTGTTTGGCCCTCGGAGCTGTGGCATTCTGGTAGTGCATGACAGTACATAGCGATGTGCTGGTATACATTTGTTTGTACTTACCAGCCTCCACTCCCCTGGTATTCCGGTGAGACTCTCCGGATGTAGGATGCCTCGCACCTTCTCCTCCCATGCCTTGAAGGTCTTGAATAGCGCTGGATTTCCGCCGCCAGTCCTGTCAGCCAGCTGACGATTCTTGGCCTCCTTCTTCCTGACCACGCTTTTCAGGTCGTGCCACCTCTTTGTGATTTCAGCCCGGTTGCGTGGCACGCTCCCAACTGCATTCACCTGGTCTACAATCCTGCTCCACATTCTGTTTCTGGTGGCTACTGGTGTCTGTTGGACCTGGTTCCCATAGATTTGTGGGTGCACCTTGATGATCTCGTCGACCATGACCGTCAAGTCAGTGGCAGTGTACTTAGGCATTCTTTGTGTTGCCATGGTGCGTGGTTTGGTATTTGTGGTGCTGGTGCGGTGGGTGTGTGGTGTGTGATGTGCAGGGGGTTAGTGGTGCCGGTGTTTGGTGGTGGTGGTGATGGGTGTGATGGGTGCGTGCGTGTGGTGTGCTGCTTTCCTCTGTGGCTCTCTGTGTTCTCTGCTGTCGTCTTCGCTTTGTAGTGGTGCAAGGGATTTTGGTCTGTGAAGGGGCTGCTTTTGTAATTACCTAAGTGGGTGTGTCATGATGGGCTGTCGTTTTCAGGTGTGTTGTGGCTGGTGTTCTGGGATTTGTAGTTTTTTGTTTTGCCAGGGGGATGTGTCTTTGGGATGTGTTCTGTGTTTGTGTATTTGGGCGTGGGTTGCTGTGTGGACTTGTTGGCCATGTTGTGTGTGTTTCTTTGGCTATGCAGATGATTTCCGTGCACGGACGTGGCCGCCAGGGCTTCCGCCGTGTCAGTTTTCATCACTGTTGTAAACGGTGGCGGGCGGGGAATATGTGGATTTACTGCGCTCATGTCGGGGAGATCATAATTTCACGGCCGGTGTCTCGGTCGTCAGAGCGGGCCGTTTTTGGTTGTCGTGCGGGTTTGCGTCCGTGGCGGACGGATAATCTTCTACTCGGACATGGACGGGCGGTATTTTGTGTGTTTTTAACGCCGTGGGCGGAGTTCGCTTCGCAACATCATGATTGCTCGGTCGGTATTCACACGGTGTAGGCGGGCGGTTTTTTACGGCTCTGGTAGATGGCGGATTTTTTACCGCCGGTTATCGTAATGGACACCTAAGTCTTGGACCTATTTTAGTGAGGGATTGTTCTAGCCTTAATGCTTGTTAAGTTTGGGCCTGATTACGATGGCGGACAGACTTAAGTCCGCCATCGTCCCGGGGATTGGGACCGGCTGCCTATATGGCGGCAGTCCCGCACATGACATTACAATGCGACCGCCACTGTGGCGGTCACATTGTGCATGTTTACCATTGCGGCGGGTGCTGCTGGCTGCAGCACCAGCCGCAATGGCATAAATGTATGTTGTGCATTTCCCTGCACTACATGGCAGGCACCACGAGGTGCCTGCCACCTGGTGCAGGGAACTGTAGCCAAGTGCCAATTCCACATGCCCCTGCACGAGGGGGGCCCGCAAAGGGCCCTCAAATTACATCCCCGCCAGCATTTCAATGTCAGTTGAACGGCCATAGACAGGCTGGCGGGGAAGCAGCATCCAAATCTGGGGGCACCTTTTTGTGGATGCGGGTGGGTCTGACGTTACGATTGCCTCTGTTGGACCCGCGGCGGACGGGCTTTCCGCCCGCCAGGCACACCACCCGCCATCCTGATCTGGCGGGTGGAAAAAGGCCTTACGATGGCGGTGAACCTGCCACCGGCAGCCTGCCGGTGGCGGGTTCACCGCCATCATAATCAGGCCCTTTGTTCATTACTTAGGGTAGATTTTTGGAGATGTCTCCATATATTTTGGTTGAAATGATAATAGCAACCTTGTATTGCAATATGTCGATATATTTTAAAAATTGCCTGAATCATTGCTTGCTCAAAATCTATTATAATTTTTTTGTGGGAAGTAGTTTTCTGTTTGTTGTTTAATTATTGTAGGGAGTTCTATGTAGGTGGTATTTTGTTTGTTGGGGAGTAGGGCGTATATGAAGGGGATGTTAGTTTCTTCATATTCGCCAGGGATGGTATAGAGTTGATAAAAAGGTTTAGAGCAAACTTTAATTGTCCCATCCAACATCCATGTTTCACATTGTTTTAACTTTTGAATGTTGGTGTTGGTGGCAAAGATGATAATTCTTTTTCATGACTATTGTTGTCATAAAGAATCAATTTTTCAGCTTTGTATGTGACTGTGTATTCTTGTAAAATTTCGATTTCAGCAAAAGTTTAAAGTGGTGGTGGTGTTTGAGCAGTAGATCTTTTAGTTCTGGCTATGAGACGTTTTAGAGTTGGGATAGAAGGTAATTGTCCTGTAGGTTCAGGAACAAGAGTTAGTACGTTTTTAATATTTGGGTACTGGTTTGTTGTGAGCTGGTGCTTGTTTTTTTGATGCTTTCTAAAACATCTCTCACTTGAATTTCTGTGGCGTTGGGGGGGTGATTGTGTTCCCTAACATTGATAACACTTGTTTCTATTGTCGTTGCTCTCCCATAGCAAGAATTGGAGTAGTATTTACTACATTTGCAATGGGTTTTATTTTCGGTTATTTTCTCTTGTGTATAAGTATAGCCCATTTAGCACGGAAGTAGTTTTCCTTATTGTGAGGAAATTAACTTTTACCCTTCTGTCATTTTCTTCGTATATCTGTGAATGTATACATATATATATATATATATATATATGTTAATTATTAATTAGTGAAGAGTAAACATTTACATATAATTATTACATTTTAAAATATACTTACATATATCTTGTTTTTCTTTTTTTGTTAGATACTATTTTGTTAGATACTTTTTCGAAGTTTGTAGGTTATTCACTGGTTTCTTTTTTTTCTGTTGGTTGAAAACTAAAATGTTATTTTTATTGAAGTGTTGCATTTAGTTTGTTAGTTTCGTTTAGTTAGTTCCTATTTTCATTTAGTTGTTTTTATTAAAAAAAAAGCCCTTACTATTTTTAGTTGATGTAATTTATTTCTTCGCTGTTGTTTTTCTGCTGTAGCCAGTAGAAGGAAGTAAATAAAAGTATTTGTTAGTTATGTTTTGCTTTTTTAATAATTTGTTTAGGTTTAATTAGTTAACTCTATTAGTTAGTTAAGATATATACTTACTTTGTTTTATATTTTTCGTTAATGTTGATTTTGTAGTTGTTTTGGAAAGAAATTGTTGTTTTGAATTTTCTAGGTAGAGTTTTAGTCAAGTTTAGTCTATGAAATATAAAGAAAAACATTTATTTCAAGTTACTCTGCTTCTATGCTTTTTAAGCTTATTTTATTTATTTAAAAAGTTTTGTTCTTACCTTTATTGAGAGCTTTTCTGTTTAGTTGTATGTGTAGATCTTTTTTGTTCTGTTTTCTGTCTCGCAAAGTTTCCTCCTTCTGCCGTGTTTGTCCATTTCACTGTAAAATTTGTGTTAATTAATCGATTGCTTTTATAGTGTTTATTTAGTTAGTTAGAGTTTTCTATTGGTTTTTGTTGGTTTAGTTTAAATTCATTGGCTGAGATAGCTTTTTTTGAATTTGTATGCAGTTATAATGTAATTTGTTTAATTTTAATTATGTTTAATTGATGTTTGTTTTTATTTTGTTTAGTAATATAATGAAAATGTATGTGTTAATACATTTTATATATATTTTTAAATATGTTATATATATATATGTCTGTTTATTTTTGATAGTGGTGATATTTTTTAAGTTGTAGTGTTTGTTTATTCATTTCATTTTGATTTTTTAAGTATATTAGTTTGTGTTTTTACTTTTATTAATATTGTGATTTTTTGTTAGCGTTTGTTCGTAATGTTTGAAATATGTTATTTGTTTATAGTATTGAAAATAATTAATTTTTATGTTTAAATGTTATTTTTTGTACAGTTAATATGTATGTTATCGATGTTTGTGTTGTCGATAGTATGCATATAGATATTTTTGTTGTAATATATGTTATTTTAATTTTATCGATATTTTTGTTTTCTTTTTTTGTTGTCGATATTTTTGTAGTTGATAATTTTTTTGACGATTTTTTAATCGATATTTGTGTTATTTTAGTTTTGTGTATCGGGTGTCGATATTTTTGTATACAATAATAGTGAATCGATAATTTTGTAGGTCGATATTATAGGAGTCAATGTTGTGTCAGTGATCCACCACTGAGAGGTTATAGTTAGGATTGTGTTTCCATATGAAATCCATTTTTGTGTTGCTAATAACTTTGGCGCCACAAAACTTTCCAAAAAAGTGCTAGTTTGCGCATGGAAAGTTTCAAGGTGATCCGTGAAGCGGGGGCGAGAAAAAAGGGGGGTCCCAAAACGTGTTATCATCATTCATTGTTCCATAGGAACGTTAGACATAGCTACAGCCCAAACCACTGAATGGATTTACACCAAATATGGTAGAAAGCTTGATTTTGGTCCAGAAGGAGTGCTTTTGTGATTTGGTGTAAATCCGTTCAGTAGTTTTGAGCAATTAATGCTCAAATACTATGCATATCTAGGGACATGCAGCCTCCGTGGATTCAACAGATCTCCTGCTGAGATCTGATTGGCTGCCACCACATCAACAAGCAAGTGGTGGCAGCCATCTCAGGACTCAGGACTAAGACCTTAAAAAGTTTAAGAAAACAGACAGAGGGAGCATAATAGTGATACTGGGGCCAAACTTTTTTTGTTTTTTTAAATTCAAATCTGCGAATCTACAGCAAAATAAAAAACATGTACTTGCTTTTTTGACTCTCCCCCTGGGTGGGGAAGGGCCCCGTGTGTCTGGGGGGGATGCATTTATGGTTATTTTGAGGAGAGGGTGTTGTTATATTCCATATAGGTACCCTATATAGGCACAGGTAACATTGCAACCTTTCACCTATATTCTTCCCTACATTACATACATAACGGTTCTTAGGGACTGATCTTTTACCTAGATACGACACTGCAGTCAGAATGCGGGTTTTCCCTAGTTCGAATCTCATACATTATGCATGAGGCTTCTTGGAAGCCCAGCAGGACTAACAGCAGGACTAACATCTCCTGTATAATATCTCTGTTTAAAGTTCAGGCCTGACGTCATCCTTTAGGCCGACACAGCAAGGTAGGACCCCTGGGGAGACCTATGGGTATATATACATCACATCTTGCTTAGAAGGGCAGAGGAGACCGAGACTTCACGGCTGACACACTGACCAGAGACGATGAGGTTTCTGCATGCAGACGCTCCAGCTCGCAGTGGTCTAAACATCCCTCGCAGGGTGTCCAACTCGAGACCAGGACGGGGTCCCATATTCTCTCATTCTCAGGTAATGGGGTGGACTACATCCTAGAGGGATTCTTGGCATAACACCTACACAGATGCTAGGTACATTTAGGTACATCTATTTAGGGAGGCATCATAGGAGTACGCACTTTTTATCATGTGTTTTGTATACTTGTATGTATTCATGATTATTACAAGATGGTAGAGCTTTACCATCCCTTTACTTTCGTAGTGCTTCTAATCATATATCTCTGCTACTGTCTAATGGTTGTTGCAGCTCATCTATTTTACACTAGAATAACAACTGTTCAATAAATTCTTATTGAAAACTCCCAGCCTGTTTATTCTGTGTATCTCTCTGAGACAAACTAAATGAGCACGAGTGACTGAGTGAAAAGTAGTACATTGTTTCCACGATCCTGAGGGATCAGGGTTGTCATGTTCTGAGGTTGCTAGAATCTATACTCTCCTTGGTAAGAGGAGATTATAGTGGCACTGTGAGTTAGCTGATACAGACAGGCTAACGTATCTGGTGGGGGTGCACGGAATCAGTCCGCCACCAGTCCCACAGTTTATGTTATCCAAACGCGCAGATCCTGTGTAGGTTATGTAAGAACTACACGACATGGATCCGCCAACGTTGGTTGGGTACTTATTTAACAGTAGAATCTGAGTAGTTCAGTCGTGCTATTCTCAGAGACCCCTACTCACAAAACACCAGAGACGTCTCGAGTGGGTGGGCACAAACTCCGCCACAGCTGAGTAGGCTAAAAAATCCTATTTATTGGCTGTTGGTTAATCAAGCTTGAAGCACAATTGGTTCCTAAAATTGTGCA
Source organism: Calotriton arnoldi (assembly GCA_963921515.1). Taxonomy (NCBI): domain Eukaryota; kingdom Metazoa; phylum Chordata; class Amphibia; order Caudata; family Salamandridae; genus Calotriton; species Calotriton arnoldi. The sequence goes on along the minus strand of CAWUFW010001426.1, from coordinate 1,667,871 downwards.
AAACACCTTATCTTGGTTCCCTTGAAAAGCTATTTTAGTGTTCTAAAAACAATGACTAACCAGGTCTTAGACCCACTGCAACAAGCACTGCCCCTCTCAGACGAGGAGGAAGATGCAGACGCAATACACATTGCACCGAATTTTAGAAATACAGTCACCCTGAAACTGCTAGAGCATGGTTTAACACCTAGGGGCGGTATAGTAGTATTCGTGATTGAGGCACACGAATCAAACAGAACAGAGGTATTTTATTCATGGGTTACATTCCCAGCAGCAAATGCCAGATCAAAAACATTTCACTCCTACACAGAAGGAGATACACCAGCGGAATACTGTCCATTTGAAGACATAGAGGTTCCGCTCACGTACCAGGAACACTTATACTGGTTTAAAGGCGCCCTACCCCACATAAGAAGAAGAGTGAGACTCGGCCCGCTCGGAAGAGAAGGGGCAACATGGCCGATATTAGCGGCCTACACACCACATCCTGACATTGAAACAATGCCACCAGGAGACTTACTCACACAACACAAAGATTTAATTAAAATCTATAGAAACTTGACGCAATTCGTCATGAGGACACTTACAGTCCAACCAGCAATAGTTGCAACAAATGGAACTCAAGCTCAGGATACAGCAACTAAAATCACACCACAAACATTACACGTGGTGATGGGCAAAATGCCCACAAAACGTGAACAAATGCCGTTCTGGGTAGCTCAGAAAATAACACAGCTCGAGGCAGTATTCCCGAATACTACCCCGTATGAAAAACACAGAATGCTAACAATCTGCTTGCCCATGGGGATAACACCACAAGTGGAAGATTGTACCACTTGGGGTACAGTCTTTGCTGCCATTTATACCAGGACTCATGGTATTCCTTCATTAGCAGTGATACCAGACGTATTGAGACCAATACAAAACCAGTAAGGAGCAGAGCCTGCTCTGAACTTAGGGATGAAGTTACTAGGTAACTATGCCCAGGTATCAGCCATAATACTAGATAATATTAAAGGGGAAGCAGCTTCAGTGGCTATCCACCAACGCCTAAGGGAGTTCAGTCCTTTAGAACAGGAACACGAACTACCAAAAATAATTGAAACTGCATATGCAGAATTAGGCAGAGACAGTCTGGGTGGGAAAGCTTTAAAATCACAACTGATGGACAGTCCTGAAAAGGACACTTCCAAGCAGACACCTGCTTCAACAAAAAAGTAGTGGGACAATAAAAAACAACAAAACTTTAAAGGAAACAGATCTCAATCCCGAGGTAGATCTCCTCCAAAGGAGCCCTTCGAAAAGAGGTATAACCTAAGGAATAGGGATAATATTAGGAAACCTGACAGGTATCAGGATACTGATACACGTTCCTCTTGTTCCTTTCAGGGGTCATCGAAAAACTCCGGGAGGGAAGGACGGTCAGACAGACAAGAAAAGCGTACAAAGTCCAAAGACAAGCAGCACGCTCAAGATTACACTTCTAAAAAAGAAGAGAAACAAAAGTAAAAGCCACAGTTCAAAAAGAAGAAGGTTGCAGGTCTAAAGATCAGACATGCCCAGAATTCTGAGGACTCGACTACTGAACGGGGAATGGGCTCTGAAGAGGCTAGACAATGCGGCAGAGATAACAATAGCTCGCCAGAACCTGATGGAATTTCTGGTGACAGCGGACTTGAATGATTATATCACGGTGGAAACACCTGATACTAGGGTAAGTGTCCCACATAAGTTATATGAAATAACCCTCCAAATGGAGGGGGACAAATGTAGGACAGTTAGAGGTCTCTTTTGGGAGAATCTGTCGTTTGGCTATGACATTTTGTTAGCCGAACAAGATTGTCCGCCAGCATTCGTCATGGATTGCCCTAAAGGAGAAACTGTAATTTTACCGGCATTCTCAGACCATATTCCCACACACCTAAAACACACATATGCGCAGGAGTGGGCACTAGCCCAAGCCCCTGCATTATACAAAAATCATGTTGGATGGGATGAGGATTCAACCCACCACATAATTCCTTTAAAAAATACGCTAACTGCACAGAGGCAGTATCCAATAAAGCAAGAAGCTAAAAAACAGGTCAGGGAGATCTTAGATCAACTTGAATACCAAGGGGTTATCGAAAATTGCACCTCATCAATGAACAATCCTTTGTTTCTAGTCATGAAACCAGACAATTCATATTGTTTAGTTTTAGATTATAGACATCTGAACACTTGCACTAAGACATTTGTAGTCCAAAATGCACACAGTGCCGCATTAATGAATAACATTGTGCGGGAAAAATATAAAACAACACTTGATATCTCAAATGGATTTTTTTGCCAAAATATAGCGCCTGAAAGCAGGTATCTAACTGCATTCTCAGCGCTGGGGTCCCAGCGTCAATTTTGTTGACTCCCCCAAGGGTATAAGAATAGCCCGGGGTTGTTTTCGGCCAGAGTAACTGAGTTACTTCAAAATTTGAACGAAGAGGCATTGTCCTATGTGGATGATATTTATCTAATGGACGATGACCTAGAGGAACACTTGAACAGAGTGAATACCATAATTTTGGGATTTGCATCTGAGGGCTACAAATTCAACTTTAAAAATTCAAAAATTGTCCACTTCAGTGTTTGTTTTTAGGATATGAGCTTTCAAGTGAAGGGAAAAGCCTGGCAGCCAATTTTGTGGAAAAATGCGCGCTGCTCCAAAATCATTAAAAAGTTTACAATCAATCCTGGGACTCCTAAATTTTGGTAGAACATACATTTTAGATTACGCAGAAAGAGTAAAACCTTTCTACGATTTAATAAAACCTGATTTTTCAGTAAGACAATGGACACAGGAACACACAGATATCCTTCGGTCCTTACAAGCTGACATGATAGCTTCCAAACACTTAGACACGCGTAAAAGTACGCAACCTGGTGATCCGTATAGTTGCAGGTCAATTAGGGTACACCTATCTAACATATAATGAAGGTGAAACAGTACCAATTGCATACAAATCACATTTGTACACAAATGCTGAGATGCGCTTCGCATCTACAGAAAAGATTCTAACAGCAGTACAGACTGCTGTAGTAAGAGAAAGAGCACTGGCTCAGGGGAAACGAATAATAGTAGTGACTCCGGTTCCAGCCTTAGAGGCTGCAACAAAGGCGAGCGTTCCCAACGCTAAAGCCTTACATCCGAGATGGAAACAATGGGCTAATTCTCTCACTGCAACAGATGTAGAATACAGGTACGACCCAAATCTAAAGACACAAGCATTTCTGCAATATGAACAAGAATATCCTCTACCAAACGAAATAATGCCTCTAGATCAGTATGAATATATAATTTACACTGACGGATCTGCTCAACCGGCCATAGGAAGCAAGCAACAATATAGCGTGGCATGTGCAATCGTTAAAGGTTGCATGAGGGATGGAAAGTTCCATCCAAGTTGCACGAAAACGCAATCTCTAGGAGACTGCACGGCACAGCTGGCAGCGTTAAAAGCCTTGATACTGGCACTGGTAAATACGGATCGAGAATTCCCCACACTAATTGTGTGCGATTCCTTTTACTGTGTGCAGTCATATAGTGAATATTTGTAGCACTGGGTTAAAAACGGGTTCAAAGATGCAAAAGGTGGCACAATTAAGCATAAAATGCTATGGGAAAGGTAGCGGAGTTGAAATCCGGACTACCGAGGGCTCACGTGATACATACACTGAGTCATCAGCGTGATGGCGTTCACGTTGAAGGGAATTCATTGGCTGATGAAGCCGCAAAGGGGGCTGTACGCACGGCTTCCGTAGCTGCAATCACTCGTTCTAAAACGAGAATAGACGGGTGAGATTATGGTGGCTGTCATTGCTTTGCGCAAAACAGCAAAGCAGTACCAAAAAGGTTTCCACTCAAGTACTCCTACAAGTTAGATGCCAATAACATTCCATTTGCTCAGATTCCTGGAGTGGGGGATAGAGTAATTCAAACATGGATCGTAGGTTAGGTTTAATTCTAGCAGCACACGAAGGGATAGGTTCTGCACATGCAGGAGTTACGGCGACTGTTTCTTTATTGAAACAACGCTATTGGTGGCCTGGATTAACCAAGGAAACTAAAGACTATGGGGGTGATTATGATGGCGGGCGGATCGCCCCCGCCCGGCCGGCGGCGATCCACCCGCCAATCCAACCACATTTACCCCCCGCCATATTACCATGGCGGGGGGTACCGCAGCGGACGGAAAGTCCGTCCGCCGCGTTTCCGCTGGTCGGCAATCGTTACGATTGCCGGCCGGGCGGAGCTCAGGCATAATATGGTGGCGGTGCCTGGTAGGTACCCCCATCCATATTATGATGCCTGGTGGTAAAGGCCTTTCCATGGAGGCAAGGCTGGCGGGAATTGCTTTGGGGGCCCGTTGCGGGCCTCCGGGGGAGTGGGGGGCTGCACTTGCCATGCACAAGGTGGCAGGCACCGCGCGGTGCCTGCCACGTTGTGCATGGCAAAGCACAGCATGCCTCTTTGGCATTGTGGCGCTGCTTACAGCAGCACCCGCCGCAAAGTTGTGGATGCGGGCTGCGACCGCCAAAGTGGCGGTCGCATCCTAATTGGTGGTGCGGGACCGCCGCACCGCTGGCGGCCGGTCCCAGCACCTCTAGGGTGGCGGGTGGACTGAAGTCCGCCCGCCATCCTAATGGGGCCCTATGTCTTGAAATGCAACATCTTCCAGCAGATAAAAGGTTCCATCATAACACGTCCTGCAGAGACACCATTATTAATATCTGACAAACACTAGCGTGTTTACTTGGACCACTGCGGCCCCTTACAAAGAGATGGGGCTTACAGGTATATCATGGTTGCAGTGGATTCCTGCTCAAGGTTCCTATGGGTGTGGCCCCAGCGCTCGGCTGACGCTCGAACTGTTATAAAAGATTTGCAGGTCTTTATAGGGACATACGCAATTGGCACATTACATTCTGACCGGGGCCCTGCGTTTAGCTCTCGGGCTTACAAGGAGGACATGCGAGGATTGGGTGTAGCGTTGCGGTACTCCTCTCCGTACCATCCCGAGGGAAATTCGGTCGTGGAGAGGAAAAACCGAGACTTAAAGCAGTCTTTAACAGCTAGAGTATTAGGCACAGGTGAGAGCTGGATAAAACATCTGTATGGAGTGCAGCGAGCTTTGAACAACATGCCAAGAAGTTCTCTAGGGGAGGTCATTCCATATGAGGTCCTATTTGGGACAAGAATGTGGGTACCTGATCTGGGGAAGTCAAATCAATCACGGCAAGACCTGTCTGGATCCCAAAAGTCAGGGATCTGGTCAGAGAGAAAATAGCAGACAAGAAAGAATTTGAGCCATCCTACAGAAAGCCTGTACAGGTTCTAGCAGTTGAAGGAACACAAACTGTATTTTTACCGCCTCTTGCCGGAAAAAAGGAGAAAAGATTTGTCTCAATCGACCTAATCAAACCACACTATGTGGCCGATACTGAGTAGTAGGCCACGTGGGTTCCAAAGTAGCAGATGCCCTTCTCGCTACAATTCAAGAAGTTCAAACGGAAAGACTAATCAAGTTCGAAGAGTCTCCAGCACGGAATGATGGACTATGCAATAATGCTATGGAACTCGTTCCCCTTGAACCTGAAGTTAATATTCAGAACGAAAATGAAAGACAAATTTCTATTTGACCAAATACAGATGTCTACATCAACATGCCTCAACAAGAGCAAACTATGATTTCCACAAATCCTGATGCAATACCAACAATTGATCGAACTGCTTCTGGCTACTTCATAAACTTTGATACGTTTTCTTTGGATCCAAGTGAACCTGAAACGAGGCCAGCCCAACAATCACGCAAGCAGCAAGTTAAAGACTTTTTGAACTTTCTTAAAAAGACTTACCTGGTATCACCGTGGGTAGAACTATGGGTGATTATCGGGATACTTTTCTGGTTAGGCTTAGTAATAGTTTTTAGCATGCTTGTTAATGGAAAATACCTTCGACAAAGCTCTGCAGCCCAAAAGGTGAATTTACTTTTAAAACCACACCAATCATCTCATCGAGAACAAAGAGACTTGTCATCGGTGAACATTACAGCAGTTCCTATACCTGATGGTATAGTTTGGAACAAGGTTGATTTCGATATATTTGGCCCGACCGACCTTTTAAAAATTGCTCATTTATTTAAAATATCATTAAGTGATATCATTACCTCAAGTACATTTTCCGATGATTGGGACTTTGAGACTGTAAATAACATGTTGTCTGATTTAGAAAAATCTGCTGCATTTTCTAATAGTGAAACATTGGAAAGCACATCAGAATTCGAAACAATGTATTGTTATCAACACTATGGTCATCATTTTCTGCATAAATCTGCTAATCCTAGAAATGTGTTCACTTACCACCAGTGGGAACATTGTTCAACACCGCCGAAAGGCAGTTCAAAAACATTTACACAAAAGTTTCCATATTTTTCAGGGTTTTATATGTCTGACCCAGCCTCATATTATTATAAGGTTGCACCAACATCAGCACAGAAAAATATATTAACGAACACCAAACAGATTTACTCTGCTTCCTTTATTGCCCAGTTGTCTGAACAAGGTTTGAACTTATGGAAAGACACCATAGACTTAAAATCAGTCTGGGGTACTAGAGAATGGCAAGTTCAGGGAACGGAAGCTTTATTTAGAGCATGCCTTATCCCCCATCAGATCATGTATATATATATATTCACTGAAAAAACCACAGGCTTCAGGGACGTTATAGTTAGTTGGACATTTCACTCGTACAAAAACAGAGAAATTCGGCCGATATAGTTAGTTGAGCTAACTATAACTCGCGCCCCCACAATGCACTGCTGATGACATCACATATTACATCATTCATGACATGGTCAGTGACATCACTGATGACATCTCAAATGACATCACTGATGACACCATCCACGTCAAAAACGGTTCTTAATGAATCATAAATGACTCCCAATCACAAAAACATTTCAGTGCTCTTACTTTTTGGCTACGTTATCCAACAATCATAAACTCTAATAGTAAAAACTAAAAACATCATGCAGTTTGTAGTAAAAATGAAATCATACTTCAAATGGCAAAGCCAGACATTTTCAGTCCATTGTTGCTGCACGAGTCTGAGATTGTAGTTGCTCTTCACAATAACATGACAGCTTTAAACAATAAATGCGACTTTAGCACTTTTCCTCGCGGGACCTTCTTATTTGTAACCAAAGTCATTCACGGTACACGATTCATTTTTACCTCCTTGGTGGTGGCATGAGTAGTCCTGAATATTGTTAATGGTTACCAAGACAAAATCCCTTTCTTTCCTCCAATGTTATCAGGCTGCATGCTTGTTCGCTCTTCATTTCCGATGTGTCCAATCTCCCAAAACATGTATTTTGAAGTTATATCCCTCACCGATTGGCAGATGCCGCGGTGAAGAGCGAACGAGCATGCAGCCTGATAACATTGGAGGAAAGAAAGGGATTTTGTTAGTTAAGTTAAGCAGTTTTGTAAAGCGCTCAGCTGCCCCAGCAAAGGGGCGTCCCGGCGCTAAGAGCAATAGTAGCAACTGGCTGCGAGAGTCCCATCTAGCAGAACAGAAAAAAAACAAAAAATATGAGAATAACAGTCAGGGGAGCAGGTAACCTAGTGAGGAAATAGGTGGGTTTTTAGTGCCTTTCGAAAAGCAAAATAGTTGTCCATGCTCCGTATCTGGCTTGGAAGACCATTCCAAAGCTTGGCCGCCATCATGCGGAAAGATCGCCCACCTGCGCGGGCTCTCCTCACACGTGGGATGCATGCAAGCTGTTGATCTGCAGAACGTAACTGACGCATGGGAATATAGGCAGAGAGTAGATCAGATAATACCCCAGGGGTCGGGTATTTCAGAATCTTAAACGCGAAGCAGAGAGACTTGAACTCCACCCGCCTCTCTACTGGCAGCCAGTGTAGCCGCCGGATAGTGCTGGAGGTGGAACAGCATCTGGGCATGGCAAGAAGGGTTCTAGCGGCAACATTTTGGACCCTCTGCAATCTAGCAATCTCTGCCTTATTGGTCCCCAGATAGAGCACACTGGCATAGTCCAATCTTGACAGCACGGATGCCTGTACGATCGTCTGGCGGATAGAGGGGTCAAAGAAGCCCAAAATGGGCCTGAGGCTGCGCAGAATACCAAAACAGGTCGCAGCTACCCTCTTAGTTTGATCTCGGAAACTAAGTGCTGAGTCCACCCAGACGCCAAGGTTTTTCACCACCTGTTTGGGAGTGGGGGCCGGACCCAGGGTGGTGGGCCACCAGTGCCCGTTCCAAAGCTCAGGATCTTTTCCTACCAGCAGGACCTCGGTCTTGCTGGCGTTGAGCTGAAGACAGTTGGTGGTCATCCACCCTGCGACATCCGCCAACCCACTTCGAAACCTAGCAGCATCGTTTAAACAATCATTGGAAAGGGCGACAACTAGTTGAGTGTCGTCAGCATAAGACACTATAGTCAGTCCACTCCTCTTAGCTATTACAGCTAAGGGCTGGACATACAGGTTAAAAAGCGTGGGGCTTAAAGCAGAGCCCTGTGGGACGCCCTGTTTGACGAAGTGCACCTTAGAAGAAAAAGGGGGGACTGACACCTGAAAGGACCTGTCCGAGAGGAAGGAGGTGAGCCATGCCAAGGCTAGGCCTACAATACCAGCATCCTTCAACCTCTGGATCAGGATCTGGTGGGAGACCATATCGAATGCGGCACTGAGATCCAATAGGATCAGTGCCGAGGTACGTCCCTCATCCAGAGCCACTCTCAGGTGTTCAGTCACAGCTAGCAGTGCGGTCTCTGTACTAAGACCGGGGCGGAAGCCACACTGGGAGGAGTCCAGTATACAATTCTCCTCCAAATAGCCTGAGACAATGGTGTTAACGTAGGCTTCAGATATTTTGGAAATCCAGGGAAGCAGAGAAATGGGGCGATAGTTCTCAGGATTTGTCGGATCTAAAGTGGGCTTCTTTAATAGCGGCTTTACCGCAGCTTGCTTCCATGTCCTTGGGACTGTGGCCGTGGCCAGGGTTGATTAATAACCTGGCCCAGAGGTGTAAGAAGCACAGGTAAGAGTCTTATTAGATGTTCCGGCTTCATAGGGTCGGTGGGAGAGCCCGATTTAATCTTCCTGCAAAGTATGCTGAGAGCTTCTCCAGAGATAGGTGGAAAAGTGGCCAATATATGGGCAGGGGGAGCAGGGTCCTCAAAGTCAGAGCTGACTATCTGGGGAAAGGTTTTATAGATATTGTCCACCTTTGTTATAAAGAAGGTGGCAAGGTCCTCACATTGTTCATTAGATTTAACCGCAGATACCGCAGGTGCCCCCGCATTTTTAAGGTTTTTAATAATGGCAAAGATCTTCTTAGAGGATTCTGGCTGTTTCTGATCTCCTCAGAGAAATAGGTATGCACGTGCCTTCTGAACAGCCCTATGATAATTCTTAATGGCTGAGTGATAATGACCTTTCCGAGTAGGGTCAAAGTCTCTCCTCCACTCCCGTTCCAGTCGTTTACACGATTTACGGATAATGGCTAGATTGTTATTATACCATGGATTGGCTTTGGTGCTTCGACCCTTTGATTGTGTGACCGGGATCATATCATCCAGAGGCTGTCTAATCCAGTCATCGAGTGCTTTGCTGGCAATGTCTGGGTCCTCTGGCCAACTGGGCACACTCGCAGAAAGGATAGCACTAAATTGGTCAAAGTCAAGTTTGTGCCAAGGGCGGCGGAGCATACTTTTCTGATGTGACTTTCATGAAGGCACTACCCCAGAGAGCGTCATAGAGATCAGGTAGTGATCAGTCCAGCATAGCGGAGTGGGAGTCGAGACAGAGAGACCTGGGAGATTCGAAAAGACTGGATCAAGCAGGTGACCAGCAGAGTTAGTAGGGCCACATACCAATTGGAGCAGCTGGCAGGCTGCTAGGTCCGCTAAAAAATTAGCCGCTTCTGAGTCATGGGAATTGTCAAAATGTATGTTTAGGTCCCCAATAACAGAGAAATTGGCATACCTCACAACCAGGGTGCCCACTAGGTCAGTCAAGGCAGCCCTGCCTTCCTTAGAGGGGCCTGGGGGACGATAGACCAGTATGCCAGAAATGGTAAAATTAGGATTAAAAGTAATTCTGAATCGGCCGCACTCACAGCCTGCTACAGTTTCCTTACTCAGTGTGCAGGTGTAGCATGATTTGAACACAACTGCAACACCACCACCTCTTGTCTCTCGGTTAAGGGTTACAAAACTGTAGCCTGGGGGGAGTGCAAGACCTGGTTCAGCCACCGTGTCTACTGACAACCATGTTTCTGTCAGAAAGAAAACGTCAGGTGAATCGCTTTGTAGTAGATCATACACATCTAAATAATGTTTAGCCAGTGTCTTGGTAACCATTAACAATATTCAGGACTACTCGTGCCACCACCACGGAGGTAAGAAGCATTTGCAATGCAATAGGACTCGCATTTACGCAAGACCTATTGCATTGCATCACGGACAACGGGAGGGGGGAAAGCATGGACAACGGGAGTGCGGGCGGGGGAGGGGGGAGAAGTGGGCGAGAAGGCACGGACAAAGTAGTGCTCACAGTCTAAATAACATGTACCGTACCGTGTAACACTTGAAGTAAAGGGGCCAGTAGCCATGGGAGGGTACAAATGATGACATGGCCATAATAAGAAGGGACTAACAAGCCTCATAATCAATCAGAAGGCAGCATTTACAAAAGACAATGACAAGAGCCAATTAAAAACATGGGCGGAGAGTGGGCGGAGCTTCCACTCCATACTCCATTACTGCATGCCTCGCAGAGCGAGCAACGCATGCGCGCTGCCGCTATAGGCTCGACCTAAAAATAGAGTACATTTTGATAAATTATTTGACACCAAAACAGCAAAAAAATCAGTGGAACCAGAGCTATGAATTTGTAAAGTTTAAAGTGAAAAATAGCGCCTAAAAGATCAAAGCGTCAACTGCAGAAACCTAGTCGCACAAGACCGGGGCAAAGATGAAAGTTATGGTCAATTGCGATGGAGCGCGGCTCGGATACACAAAGTAGAATGGGCCCAGACTCCACCTACCTTTAGACTTAGAATACATTTTGAAGAAAAATGCCTGAGATGGTAAAGTTCAGCGGCACAGGGCTGCCAGTGTCCGAGGAGTTGTCATCGGAAATCCGCTGGATGAAGTTGTTGTGAAGTTTCCTTCGTTCTGGCTTAGGGCCTGATTTGGATCTTGGCGGGACTACCGTTGTCGCTCTTCTGCGGTGTTTCCAAGCACGCTGTCAAGCTGGCGGAATCCCACCCACCCTATATAGATGTATGCAGGCTGAATCTCTGGCCGGGTCGACAGAGTGTTTACCGTCGCGTACGCGGCTCACCAATGCGGCGGACTACTCTGCTGGCCAATAGTACTCCGTCGCCATCAGGACGGCGAGGTTGCGCCAAGCCTATTTAGATTTCACAGTTGTGGTGGCGGTGTCTGAGCAGCGGTTTCCCGACTGAGGAAATCCGTCACGGGACGTGGTCAACAATGTACCATTACTGTAGCCATTGGATGGATGCTAGCATTGCACACCTGATGTCTGTCGCCTAATTGTTTGCCCCTGCATATCACACTATAAAATACACTGCATTTCAGACCTGATCCTTTGCCATTTCAGCACAGTAGAACATTTTCCAAGAGAAGTTCTGTCAGATTATTCAGGTTTCTTTTTTTTGTTCCCTCTGTTTCTAGTGCATATTAAATTTATTTTTCTTTAACCTGTGGGTTCCGTTTTACAGAGGAAGAATTGTCCGTCATGGTAGATAAAATTATAAGAGTAAAGCCACAACTGTTTGGAGCCCAAGTCCAAAATAAAACCATGTCTCAGAAAGGAAAATGTGGGCTTGAATAGTTGACAGAGTAAATGCTGCAGCAAACAACCTGCGCACACAGGAGGAAATTAGGAAGAGGTGGAATGACCTGCGGGTGAGAGAGTGCGTTCCCTTGCCTCCAAGCGTCACCTGGAGGCCCAGGGGACAGGTAGTGATTCTCCCAGCCACTCATTACAACTCTTTCCCTGGGAGGAGAAGGTCTTGCAGATACTAAACCCTTAAGGCTTGACAGTAATCCTTGGTGGAGCGGAGACTGGTAAGTTAGACTTTTCAATGTGTCAATAAACCTAAATGTCCTGTTTGCTTTGAAGTTAGTTGCAGCTAATGAGTTCAGCGTTTATGTTTTTGTTTTACATAGAAACCTAAATATACCAGTAACATCTTGTTTGGCTTGTTTGTTTGAATGTATTGTGTTGTATTTAAGATAACAGGCTTCAGTCTTCATTACATATCACATTATGGTGCTTGTGTTTGTACATCAAATAACAAATAACATATATGTGTTCATATAGTAAAAAACAAGAGGCTTACCTGTACACTGTGGTTCTCCAGTATTGAAATCTTTTATAGATTCACAGGCTAGAATCTTCCCCATTGTCATGGTGGGAGTCCCATGGTAACAGTAATAACAGTCAGCCAATTAGAGCAGAGACCCTGGAGTACTCATCCCCTAGAGAGCCACCATACCTCATATTTTGAGCAGGAGTGTAAACCAACAACAATAGAGGTAGCAAAAGGTGAGCCTGAACGGGGAGGAGGGAGGGTCGCATGTGAATCTATAAAAGATATCAATACTGGAGAACCACAGTGTATAGGTAAGTAACTTGTTTTTTCTCTAGTATTGAATCTTTTATAGATTCACATGGTTGAATCAGACTAATTAGCAGTATCCAAAGACTAATGTCGGCGGGCAAGGCGAACCATCCCACCATGATAGACAACTGAAATACGAGTAATTAGTTACTTTCCTTTAAAACTGCACAAAATCAGGACAGACATATATTCAGCATAAAACGCAAATAATTTAAAAAATATTATAACAGAAAAAACAGCTTCGAGCAGAGCAGTTGCGTACCTTATGCAAACAGTCGCCAGACAGCAGCCTGACAGAATGTTACATCTGCTTTACTCCAGCCATAAAGGCAGTAATGATTTGTAAAGGTGTGGGTATTCACGCATCTCGCTGCCCTGCAGATGTCCGGTAGAGATGCTCTTGCAAACAGGGCTGAGGATGCTGCAAACTTCCAAGTGGAATGAGCCTTCACCTTTGCAGCTAGTAGACGCCCCGCCTTTTCACGGCAGAAGAGTATAGTTGAGGAGGCCCAGCGAGTAATGCTAGCCCAAGTTAAGGCTTGTCCTTTTCTAGGAGCAGAGAAAGAGATGAGCAACTGAGTTGATTAACGGAAAGTCTTAGTTCTTTGCAAGTAGAATTTCAAACAACGCTTAATGTCCAGCAAGTGCAATGCTCTCTCTGCCGTTGAAGAAGGATTGGGAAAGAACAAAGGCAGAATCACTGGTTCACTGAGGTGAAGTGTTGAAGGCACCTTCGGAATGAATGAAGGATTAGTGCGCAGGACTACTCTGTCCTCCAGAATTGGAGGGAAGACTTTGTTATGGTGAAAGCTTGAATTTCGCTAAAAATTCTTGCAGATGTGATGGCTTAGAGAAAAGCCACCTTCCAAGAAAGGAATTTCAGATCACACTTGTGAATAGGCTGGAATGGGCACCTCATGAGTTGCAACAGAACAGTGTTGAGCTGCCACAGCATTGGAGGAGGCTTAATGAGTGGGTAAGCCCTGAAGAGACCTTTCATAAATTACCATGATGAGCCTGTTAGACCACAAGGACAATTGACCAGACCGATCCTGTACCTGGAAATGGACGCCAAGTGTACCTTTATGGATGAATGGAAAGACCTAATTTGTCAAGATGCAGAAGATAAGGTAGAACCTGTTCAAGTGTTGAAGAAAGAGGATGATACGACTTTGAAGCACACCATGCACACAACTTCTTCTATTTCGCTGAGAAGCACTTGAGGGTGCGGCCTAACGGCTTCATCGGTCGACTCCGAAGCTGGGGACCCTGGTTTGAGTCTCAGCAGAGACGCTCAATATCCTGTGATTTTTGGCAAATCCCTTTATCTCCCCGTGCCTACCAAAAATGAATGTGTCTATTTGCAACGTAAATGGTGCTCATATAAAGTGCTCTGATACCTTCAGGTCGAGTTTGCGCTATATAAAACTCTTTTAAAAAAACAAAAAAACAAAAAGGAGCTTGAGCTTTTGGAACTATTGAATTGCGTTTGTCAGATATTGTCAGAGCTCTGAATTTAACGTGGTGAGAAGCAAAGCCGATAATTGAAGAATGTGAATCTGTGGATAAAGCACTTGACCGTGGTTCATCGAGAGGAGATCCTCCGCTGGTCAAAACTGAATGGGAAAGCACTCTGATAGGCGATACAGCTCGGTGTACCAGTATTGTCTGGCCCACGCTGGGGCGATGAGAATGAGGGGGCACAGTTCTGGTTTAATTCTGTGGAATCCTTGGAATGAGGGAACGGGAGGAATGCGTAAGCGAACATCCCTACCAATGATAAGTGGATGGCGTTTCCCCAAGATGCTGGCTGAGGAACTCTGCTGGCGAAGAGATTGCATTTTTTGTTGAGGGATGTAGTGAATAGATCTAAGGTTGGATAACCCCATGACTGGAAGACTATTTTTTACTTGCTTGTCGCTGATCTCCCTCTCGTGACACTGTTTGGTGTCCCTGCTGAGGAAGTCTGCCCACTCGTTTTGTACTCCCGCAACATGCTCCACCTTTAATGAGATGCCATTGGCTATCAGCCACTCTCATATCTGTTGTGCTTGGGCTGAGAGAAACTGAGATCTCGTCCCACCCTGTTTGAGCAGATAGACATGGTGGTGGTGGTGTCTGTCCTGACAAGGACTGAAGATCCCCGGATCCTTTGAAGGAAGGCTTGAAAGCTGAGAAACACCGCCTTCAGCTCTAGAAGATTTATGTGACACAATACTTCCTGTTTGGACCACTTACCATGAATTTCAAGATCCTGCAGGTGGGCTCCCCTTCCTTCCATGGAGGCATTCGAAGTTATCACCATATGCAGTGTTATGTGGAGAAAGGAGAGGCCCTGAGAGATGTTGTCCTTGACCATCCACCAGGGCATTGCCGAAGTCATGTCTGAGGTTATGGAAATGATGTCATCGAACAAGCCCCGAGACTGAGCCCACTGCGTACCGAGCTGTTAGTGCAGAGGCCTCATGCTCAGGTGGCAATTGGGGATTAACGGGATGCAGGATAACATCATCCCTAGCATAGATTTGTATGTCCTTATAGAAACTGACTTTTTGGAAGACAGTAGACATGTTATTTTTTGTAGACGTGAAATTATTTCTGCTGTGGGAAAGGCCATTGAAAGCTTTGTATCCAGGACTGGTCCTAGAAAAACCAGCGATAGGGAAGGGGTGAGAGACGATTTTCCCTCACTGAGGCAGAGCCCTAGGGACTAAAATCGTTGCTGACAGACTTCTGTAGACTGCTTGGCTGCCTGAAGGTATGAAACTTCGATTAGCCAGTCGTCAAGGTAGGGGAATACCTGCTAACCGGACCGTCATAGAAAAGTTGCCACTGGGGCCACGCCTTGGTGAACACTCTGGGTGTGGACTTTAACTCGAAGGGTAGCACCTTGAATTAATGGTGGCACCCTGCCACTTCAAACTTGAGAAACCTGCGATGCTTTGGAAGCATGGGGATGTAGAAATATGCATCCAGCAGATCGAGGGAGGAAAGGTAGTCTTCCGTATCCATGAGAATCAGGATCTCCTGGAGAGAAAGCATCCTGAATGTTTGATTTCTGATGAACTTGTTCAATAACCTGAGGTCCATTATTTGCCTTCATTTCCCTGTCTTCTTGATGAGGAAGGAGTGGGAGTAGAATTCCAGATGGCACTGATTGTGTGGAACAAGACTTCTATTGCCTTTTTGAGAACTGGAAGATGGCAATGTGAAGTATTTTGTGGAGGGAAATCCGAAGGTTGTTCAACAAATTTCAGGGCATGACCATGCTGGAAAAGGTCTAACACCCATTTGTTGGAAGATATGAACTTCCATTGATCGAAGAATTTGGACAAGGCAGGACCGAATTGAAGTGGGACTGTAGTGGCAGGGGTCTGCAGCTTCTCATTGTCTCCTGCTGGTATCCTGAGACCTCCCAGCCACTGGTGGACATCGGCGTCCCGAAACCCTCGAATAAGATGGCGTTGTGTTTGAGCAGTAGGACTGGGCCGAATATGATGGTCGATAAGCCTGTTGGGAATAAGGCTGAAACCGCAGCTGAAACGGTGGTCGAGAGAGATATTGGCTTTACCTCTGCCTAAAAAGGACTAAAATTTCCTCTGCTGCAAGCTGCTGAGCGATTTGGCCGTGAAGTATTTGACTTAATTGACTGGAGTGCATCGTCAATGTGCTTACCAAAAAGACATTCTCCATCGAACGGCATGTCCAACACCTTAGTCTGCACCTCAGGACGGAAAGAGGTGGCCTTTAGCCAGCCCAGGCATCTCAACACTACTGTTCCAGCCATCTGCCTGAAGGCAGTGGACGAGAAGTCCATTGCGATATCAATGATCTCAGAAAAGGCCCTTTCTCCTAACAATAGGATGTCTCTCATCTCCTTTTTCTGGTCCTCAGGGAGATTCTTCAACAGAGACAAGATGTTGGACCACATCTGGCGGTCATATCTCCCTTGGATGGCCATGGTATTGTATGCTCTGATGGAAATGGCCGCCAGGGCAGAAAATCTTTTGCCTATTTTGTTGAGATGGCGACCTTCTATATCTGGTGGGGCTGTGCATGGCGATGCAGGATTCTTGACCCTTCTCCGTGCAGACTGTGTGATGACCAAATCTGCCAAAGGGTGGCCAATAAGACATGTGAGGGAAGTTTCAGTGGCCATATATTTTTTATTAAGCTTTGGTACGACAGCAGAAATGGATGCTGGTGTCTTCGTCAGTTTGAGGCCCTCCTGCACAAGAAATCTACAATGGGGATAGCCCGAGTGGTGCGTTGTGTACCAGGTTTAAAATCATACAGAAAACACTCAGCCTGCTTAGCTGGTATAGGGAGGTCGAAGCGTTTTGAAGCTCTCTCTAGAAGGTCGTGGAAACCGCCAATATCCGCAGGTGGCAAATCAGCTACTGATAAGGTAGGAGATGGTGGCAATATAGTCGTCCCATTCATTAAGAGCATCAGGATCCGTGTGAAGCTCACCTTCTCCAATTGCTGATCATCACTGTCTTGTCGATTATCTGGATTGGAAATAACCGGTGGTATAACCTTTTCCTTTAGCTGTCTTGGCTTGCTTTGTGGAGCAGGGGTGATGACGGGTACATCCTGTGAAGGTGTAGCCGCTGAGCGGAGTTGGCATCCAGGAGGCATGTATAGTAGTCATTTAACATGAGACACAAGTCCGTAACTAAGGATATCACAACATTGATGGAGGGTTCCTGGAGGTGATGGTGCTCCTCCTCCTCATATGGGTAATGCTCCTGAAAGGTATCCAAGCGCTGAGTGGAGGGGGGACCCCTATCAGCGAAGACGTAGTCGCCCTTCGGTTAACAGATGGATTGTCATCTGCATCATCATCATCATCTTCATCCTGACATTTGACCTTCAACTGGGAAGGGCTGTATGAAGGGCCAAATAGGCCTTCATCTTCTGACACCTGGAACTCCAGGAGGCGCGCTGGTGGCAAAGGAGAGATCTTAGAAAAATCCTGAACCAATGGTTTTGGTATTAAAATACTTTTTCCTCGAGCCGACAAGGTCGTCAACGACATGGCTGACTGCAACGCCGATGACGCAGCATGAGAAGTCTTCGTCGACAGACGCAGCCGTCGACGATGAGGTGATCGGCGAGGAAATCTTCTGCATCAGGGACGATCTCATCACAGTCGACAACGGAGTTAAAATCACATCCTTGCTCGACGATGCTGTCGCAGTCAACGTATTGATCGTTGACATTGTAGCAGTCGCCAACGAAACAGCGGTCTTAGCTGTAGACGGCAAATTCTTCGACAACGCTGCCATCAATGGATGGTCTGTCAATGTTGAAGGCTCCTTGAAAGGGCAGCTAAGCAACTGGAAGCCCCTCTTGAAAGAAGATACCACTGCCCTGATGAATACCATCCACTAGGAGGCCCCTGAGACCCATGCACCCACTTCATATACAACCTTGGAAGAACCATCATCTCCCCGCGCCTACTGCTATCATCAACACCTCTATAACCACTGCTACCTTCCTGTCTTGCTGGAAAAATGCAGAAGACAACACTCTATTAAAGAAACCAACAGCAAACCCCAATACCCTCAGCAGATACAGACCCATCTTTCTTCTGCCTTTTCCAGGAAAAGTAATTGAGAAAGCCATTAATAACCAACTCAGAGACCACCTAGACCTCCATCAACTCCTAGACAGCTCTCAATCAGGCTTCTGAACCAACCACAGCACAGAGACAGCCCTTATTGCGGCCACCAATGGCATCAGAAGCATCCTCGACCAAGGAGAAATGGCCGCACTCATCCTCCTCAACCTCTCTGCACCTTTCGATACGGTCTCCCACAAGTTACTCATCAGAATGCTTCAGCACCTGGGTATCTGTGGACCAGCACTCAAGTGCATATCCCCCTTCCTCAAAGACAGAACTCAACGAGTTAGACTTCCCCCCGTACACCTTAGAACCCAAGAAACTCATCTGCGAAGTCCCTCAAGGATCGTCGCTCAGCCTCAACACTCTTCAACAGCTATATGACATCCCTCGCGGATATCATCAGAGCCCATGGCATCTACATAGTTTCCTACACTGATGACACACAGCTGACCCGGTCACTTACTGACCCAACCAGCACGGCTAGCAAACTTCGCCAACTGCATGAGCAACGTCACTGCTTGGATGTACGACAACTGGCTCCGGCTCAACATAGACAAAACCAAAGTCCTAATCTTCTGCAATAACCACTCACCCTGGGATGCCACTTGGTGGCCATCCAAACTTGGCCTCAAACCTAACAATGTGGACCATGCAAAGACCGTCTAGATCATCCTGGACACCAATCTCTCCATGAGCAGACAGATGAACGCTGTCTCATCATGCTTCCACATCCTGTGAATGCTATGCAAGTTTTTCAAGTGGATACCCATAAACACCAGGCGGTCACCCTGGCTCTTATCACAAGTAGATTTGATTACGGAAACACCCTCTACATTGGAATCCCAGCCCATGTCCTACACTGACTCTAGACCATAAACAATGGCACCGCCACACTCATCCTGAGCAACCCGTGAAATAACCACATCTCTCCTCACCTCAACAATCTCCACTGGCTCCCAGTCCAGGAAAGATGTAAGTTCAACTAATCACCCATGCCTACAAAGCTCTCCACTACACCGGTCCAGCTTACCTTAACTACCGTCTCAACTTCTACCAACTCACCAGACACCTTCGATCTGCATCCCAGGCAAGGGCACACATCTCTCGCATCAAGAAGACCAGAAGCGGAGGACACTCCCTCTCATACCTCGCAACCAAGACATGAAATGATCTCCCAAAACACCTCAGAACCTCTCCCTCCCTCATGGACTTCAGAAGGAACCTCAAGACATTGCTATTCGAGATGAAACAGGCATAATTTACTCTTTCCCTCATAGGCCTGCCATACTCAGCACCTGGATACCATCACGGGTGATTAGCAGCACTCTACAAACTCACATAACATAGTATAACTTGACCACATACAGTGTACGTAAGCTATGTCAGCACTGGCTGGAACATTCCAATTATCCAGCAGTAAAAAAAATTTCCTTCATTAATGAAAACAGGGACTTTTCTGACTTTCTCCTGGGACCTCGTCCTAAAAGAAATAATAGATCCCTGGATACAGGTATATATGTAATTTATAACGAATTAAGTAAAGTTTCAGAAAGAGAAGCTGCAGAAAGTATTAGGCAAAAAGATCAAGAAAATTTGCAAACAGTTTTTAAAGTTAACGACAATAGAATGCACACATTTTCTAAAAGAGTGCATTCATTAAATCATATTCTGTCCTCAGCTTTAGAACTCTTTAAGGGAGATCTGGGACTGTTACAACATGGGCAGGCTCAGTCAAATTGGGCATTTACAAACACTATGTGCAGGTTTTGTGCCTTGTCAACCTCTCAATGAAACAGCCATGTTTGAACAGTATAATTTGACACTTACTTAAAAAACAATGGCAAAGAAAGAATCCACATACACACTATTAAGCAATGAACAAACTGAAGATGCACCATTTACAGTTAGTGACACTCCACCTATTAACTGGATAATACATGGTATTATTTCTTTACCCATTATGACGTTCCATTTCCACGACTGTCAAAAATGTAAGTCTCTTGGTTGGTATGACACTATGCACAATTCACAATTGTTCCATTCATGGACGTTCCCTTTTTCCTACATCTGTTTAAATGAAAATGAAGATGACCCTGGGTACATTAGCACAGAAAATTGCAGAAATCCCATTGGACACTGCCTTCTGTGTGATACTATATCATTACATAGAATGTGTAGCACTTTGATGCCAGGGTTAAGTTGTGTTCTATCCATTTCCCCCAAAATATCCATTCCCACACATCATGAACTCTTGAACAACGGTTCTCATTTATTTGTAACAATTGTTACTTGCTGTAGGTTGGAACGCGACCAGCCATACTTGAGAGCAGTTTCTGAAACAACATAGTGTTGTGGAAGGACCATGTATCCGTCACCTCGAAACATAATCAAGAACATCCCTTGATTTTGTATAGATATGAAATCCATGCGTTTTAATAATCTAAACAAGCTATTGTCTGCTTTAGTACAAAAAGAGGTCCCTTTGACTTCAGAGGTTGAGACCTATAACCCACAGATGCCAAAACTGCTTTAGAAATTGAGAGGCTGTTACACAAGCAGTACCTGACGCATTTTGCTGATATCGTACAAACAATATTGAATTCCTCTTTGACGAATGGTGTTGTACATCTTTTTAAGAACATTGGGTCTGGTCTGCTGACTGGATTTAAAGCAGTATTTGAACTGATTCCATTGTTTATTCACTCTTTATTCTCAAGCCTTTTTGGAGGATTCCCATGATAATACTGCTAATCTGCTGTAGTGTCATTGTCTTTCTTCTGTTACGACAATGAAATCAGCAACATAGAGTACATGTATCCAGCTAAACAAAAGTCCAGAGAGACTCTAACACGTTATATTGGAAATGCTTGGCTATCTGGACTCAGCGAGCACTGGATGCTCACCTTTCACAAAATGGATGCTACCCAAGTGAAATCCTTGTTCTGGTGCATAAATTCTCTGACTGAAATCATCCGGGACTTACCGCTAGAACAGCCCCCAGTGGCTTATCTTATTATGGAAGCAACAACTCAACCTTTACACAAGAGTTAGAGACAGTGCTAAGCAATGCATCTGTCCCTTCTATAGAATGCTAATTACGATGGAGCAAAGTCACCAGTGGCACTTTTTGACACAACTCTTGATGAATGGCTTGATTTGCTGTTATCTTTCGAGTCACTTGAGAAAAGCCACAATCACCACAAAGTGCCTCAGACACGCAACCAATTGCTAATCCAGTGTGGTTTAATAGCAATGAACGTATGGCATATGATTTTTATGATTTCTTTAACGATCATCCGTATGCACCCAATGACGTTATTTTCTTCAATAAGAACTGAACTCACCATATATGCCACAAAGCCTGCATGAAATAGGAACTAAAAGAAGTTTAAAAAAAAATCTTTTCAACTTATTTTTATACTGCATATTTAAATCTGGCCTATTCAATATCATCACTGGTATGCTTGATCAACCAAAACGCACCTTAAGAAATACTTTACACCGACTGAACTTTTAAGGATTTTTTTTAAACAAACCAAGGCTAAAAAAGTATTCAGAGCTTCACTCACTACGTATGTTTATGATGTGTTAATTGCCTACATTTCATGTTACAAATGTGTTTATATATATATATATGTATATATATATATATATATATTTAGTGTTTAAATATTTTATCTGTTTTAAGCATTTCAGATCCTAGTAATTTGAGAGCATAAATGTCTCTACATATTATCTAAATTCTTCCATTTTAGGTACGCCCTTTTGACGTCACATTCGGACATACAATCCATGGATGACGTAAAGCCCCTCAGGTCTGAATCATTTGACTATTTTAGGTAGACCCTGTCCCAATTTTAGATCTTAGAGGTCACCATCTTTCTCCTTTTCTGCAGAATCATTGTCATGTCAGTCATTTGACACAGATGTCATCTGACCTTATTTTTCTAGGGACTGTGAAAGTGTCAGGCCATCTGAATGATGACATAGATATAACACCTGATGGAACATAAGTCTGGGTCAAGTGTCTACTTATCACCATGTCTAGGTCAAATACGAACAAGTCCAGAAATATAGTCAAAATAATGTAATCTGAACTGACATTCTCCTACGTCAGAAATTTCAATCTCTGATAAGATGAGTATGCAAGGCTGCCATTTGACCACTAAATTGAGAGATCCTTCACCTAGATTATAGGTTGAGATTCTACCAGAAGACAGTGGGTGGAGGAACATGGCGGCCGCTAGCTAACGGCCGCGGTCACACTCCCTCGGGTCTCTTGTCGGGACCGATGCTGAAGCCCTGATTTCTTTAGTTTAAACCTCCCCCCGGAGTTTCTCTTACCAGCTGGGTGGTATGCGGGGGCTCCTAATCCCCTCCCTTCAAGACGGTGAGGCGGCCTTGGGCGTCAGCGGTGTTTGCAGTGTCGAGGCAGAGGGTCGGCGCTGGAGATGGGGAGAAGCCGCGCATGAGCGGAGACGCCGAGATATCGCCTGTCTGCTGTTCCGGTTTGTTGGAGGCAGGGTCAGCACCAGTTTTGGTGTGTACCCGGGTCTTCGGCTTGCGAAATTTCTCGAGGTGGACAGCAGGCGGTTTGAGGGGACACAGCGACCGGCACTCCGGGATAGTGTCAAGGATAGTAGGTTTGGCTTAATCTACCTACTTAACGGTAAGCCAGAATCTGAAGGTGTCTTTGGGGAAGAGAGTCTCATCGACACTGGTGGTGCCTCCACGCTTCATGCTTGGCTGACTCAGAAGGGGAAGATATCTTTCTATTGCATGGAGAAAAGTGATGGGAGTAAAGTGGGTATTTCTCCGCCCAAAATAAGCAGGTATACCCTACGAGCTAGAGCAGCCCATCTGTCTGCAAATACTGCTATTACTCAATCGACTTTGCCTCCTCGGGTTTCCCCCCCTATCTCTGAGGTCAGGATTTTAATCAAACAACATAAGCAGGGTGGAAATATCTCTGATAGTGGGACCCCAGCTAAAGGGAAAGTGGCTAACAAAGGCAGAGGAAGAGGCAAAGCCAAGAGAACTCCTACTGTGAATCCTAAAATTACTCCATCCCTAAAAACCTACTATCAAGTTATGTCTCAGTCCATATCCACATCTACGTCCACACTTACGCCCAGGGTCCCGGGTTGTCCAACTACGAAGGCACCAATTTTAGTAAGTAGTGAAATTGTGACCACGAGCAGTATTACGCAGCCTAGCTTAGTGAGAGGGGGACTCTCCTGCTGTTTTAGCCGCTAGTGGAGTCCCCGAAACTGTGATGGATTCCGTGGTCCACCCTATGGTGAACCTCTCTAACAGATATTCATTCTTGGGTTCACAAGACAAGCTGGAGCAGGTACAGGTACAGGGGCTGGAACTGGCCTACAAGAACATTAACAGAAGTCTTGATACTCCTGTCTCCGAGGAGCATATAGTTCCAGCTTCTAGCACGCATTCACTAGCCGATTTACTTATGGCTATGAAAGAAGAGATGACCAGCAGGTTCATAGTCTTGGAGATGAATCAAGGAGAGTTAGCCAGCAGGTTCTCTGTATCTGAAGCAAATCAAGCTGCGATTCGTTCATCCTGCGAGGTACTGGCTCAGAAATTGGAGGAAGTCACCCTGAGGACTGACGTAATAGAGTCTGAGATTCCCAAATTAAAAGAATCGATTCAAATGACCTCTGCTGACTTAGCAAAGTTATCAATTCAGAATAAGGAATTGAGGGCCGACCTCGAAAGACTTGAAAATCATTCTAGGAAAAACAATTTGAAGTTTTTAAATATCCCGGAAGCTCTTGAGGGGATGACATTAAGAGGTTCGTGATTTCTCTACTAAAAGGCTCAGTTTTGAAAGATTCTCCAAATATTGATTTAGTGCATGAAATTCAAAGAGTGCATCGGGATCCTTACAAGAGAAATCCGGGAAGACAGAAACCTAGAAAAATCCTGGTGAATTTCTTGTCCTACTCAGTCAAGGAGATGATTTTGACTGCTGCACTTAAGGAAGGAGTGATTTCTTCTCCACTTCTAGATATGTCCTCTTTTCCTTCTCTATTAGATCTGATATCTCCCACATAACTGCTACGCGACACGTAGGCAGAGGTTGATACTTAAGTACTTAGAACTCTCCTCGGCCCAGGTTTTTCTTCTACAAGAGACACATTTGACATTTGAAGAGTCACGTTCGATTTTTTCGAAAATCTCTTGGATAAATTGTTTTTGCTCTTCGCAGCAATCAATTAATAGTAGAGGGGTTGTAATTCTGGTGAAAAGAGGGATCCCCTGTGTAATTAAATCTGTACAGACCGATCAAACAGGAAGATGGATATTAGCTCAGATGGCATTTGGGGGCCTGGAGTTAGTTTGTTCTTCCTATTATGGTCCCAATGTTGATGATCCTTCTTACCTTAGTAAATTGCAAGATAAACTGATGCAGGTGACCCCCCCCTTAATAATAGGAGGTGATTTTAATGTCCTCCTTGATCCAATTAAAGACAGGTCCAATTT
This sequence comes from Calotriton arnoldi, assembly GCA_963921515.1. Taxonomy (NCBI): domain Eukaryota; kingdom Metazoa; phylum Chordata; class Amphibia; order Caudata; family Salamandridae; genus Calotriton; species Calotriton arnoldi. The sequence goes on along the minus strand of CAWUFW010001426.1, from coordinate 1,643,014 downwards.
GAGCCGTGCAATAGGGGCCCCGCGATCTCGCCTGGCCATGAAAAATCTGTTACATGACATGGGCTTGGTAGATGTTTGGAGGGCCAAGAAGGGAGATCTCCAGGGGTTTACATTTTATAGTAAAAATACCATCATGCGTCTAGAATAGATTATATTTTAGCTAACAGGGAAGTGTTAGACAATCTACGTGAGACATCTGTCTTATCCAGCCATCTCTCGGACCATGCTCCTATTTCCTTTTCGTATTCCAAGGAAGGTAACATTCTACAAACTAGATGGACGTTGAATAGATCAATGCTGTTAGATCCAGGAATAGCTCAGTCTATCAGAATATCTTCCTTGGAATATTTCTCACTAAACTTGGGCTCCACGACTATAGACTATGTATGGGATGCTTATAAGGCTAGTCTGAGAGGCATGCTGCATGGTCTAATAAGCTCCAAAAACCGAGCTAGGACCTTGGAGTTACATTCCATTGAGGGGAAGATAACAGAATTAGAGGTTGTGAGGCTTTCTTTCAATCAGGTAAACTCAGATAGACGAACACAGGTCCAGGTCGATCTGGAGGCGGCTAGGCAGGAGCTTAGGAGTTTGTTAGATCAGAAATGTAGAGCACAATGGCTTGTGAAAAATATGGAAAATTTTGATTATGGCGAAAAAGCAGGTGCTCTCTTAGCATGGAAAGCCAGGACTGATTCTTCAAAAAACAACATCAATGAATTGATAATCAATAGTAATGGAGATAAATCTAGCAAGGTGGAAGACTTGCAAAAGTGTTTCCTTTCTCTTTTTTCAGATTTGTATAAGGAAAATTTGGCTCCTTCCCAGGACATAATACATTCCTGGATAAAAAGTAAATCCCTGTCTACTCTAACTGAAGCTAGTCGGGTCTCTCTTGATGCCCCTATTACTATGGAGGAGATTAGGGATCAAATAAAGAGGTCTAAAAACAGCAAAGCCTCCGGTCTAGATGCTCTTCCGAACGAGGTTTATAAACTTCTTTCGGATGAGTTGATCCCGGTACTGTATACTCTTTTCAACTCAGTTTATAGTACCACAGGGGTGGTCCCTAGATCCTGGAAGGAGGCTACCATTGTGTTAATATTGAAGCCAGGGAAAGATCCATTAAAGGCTGATTCTAACCGTCCGATCTCCCTGCTAAATGCCGATTATAAGATCTTTATGGGCATTTTGGCAGGGAGGATGGCTAAATTGGTTCCTAGTCTGATTAATATAGACCAGAAGGGCTTTATTGCAGGGAGGTACATTCAGGAACAGACCCAGTTGTTGATGGGTAATATTGATTTGGCTGTGGTGAGATCTGATCCTTTGGCAGTGGTGGCTTTGGATGCTGCCAAGGCCTTCGACAGGGTCTGTTGGAGGTATCTCTGGGGGGTTCTTGAGGGTATGGGCATGGGCCCTGTCTTTGTCCAGACCTTGAGGTATTGTTATCAGGGAGCCTCCGCGAGGATCCTGTTGAATGGTACATTGACTTCCAGCTTTGATATCCAGAGAGGGACTAGGCAGGGGTGCCCCTTATCCCCCCTTTTATTTGACGTTTATATTGAGCCCTTGGCACAGGCAGTTAGTTCAGACGATTTAATTCGTCCTTTTAAATCACTAAACTATTATTGTAAAATAGCATTTTATGCTGATGATATCATTATATACACTAGTGATCCGGAGACAACTATTCCACGGCTTGAAAACCTGTTGGAGGAATTTGGCTCTATTTCTGGTTATCTTGCCAATTCCTCTAAAACGGAAGTGATGTGTTGGAACATCGACTATAGGGGAGGTCTCAACAGCAACGAATTTAAGTACCTGGGTATCAAAATTGTTAAAGATCTTAATAAAATTCCCATGATCAATTTGGAAAAAATTATTAAGGAAATCGATCATCTCTTCGCCAGATGGAGGAATCTCCCTGTGACGATCTATGGGAGGGTCAATCTGGTGAAGATGAGTATTTTACCTAAATTGACCTATTTGTTCAATGCAGTCCCTTTGATCTTTCCAAGTAAAAGTATTAGTAAAATCCAGGGGAAAATTGGGAGTTTTATCTGGGGCGATAAAAGTGCTAGGATGTCCTGGAAAAGCTGAGGAGGAGGCTCTCGAAAGGGGGTTTAGCCCTCCCGATATAAGATGGTACTTAATTGCTTTTCAATTTAAAGGTATTAGGATGCTGCTTTCAATCCCAGATGATACAACATGGGGTAGGCTTCTTGGTGAAATGGCAATGGTTGAGGGGGGAAGTGGAGGAGTAGGTTTTCTATATAAGTTCGGGGCTCCAAGATTTTTTAAACGTGTCCGTCTTAAGGTTCTTAAGGCTGCTTTGGAGATATGGTATAAAGTGAGACGTCGATGGGGTATTGGATATTTCTCAGATTTTGCTCCCATATGGGACTCTCCTGGGACCCCACTATGCCTTAGAGATAGCCTGGCGTTACCAATCAAGAGAGCAGGTGTGGTTAAGTGGTCTGATTTGATGGATGTAGACGGAATTTTGCCATGGGAGGTTTTAAGAGCTAAGATAGGCCCAGCACTCTCTAAGTTTAAGTATTTTCAACTTTAATCATGGCACGAGGCAGAAGGGGCTGAAATCAAGGGCAATTGGGAGCTTGAGTGGCCATTGCAAAATGTTCAGCGGAAAAAAAAAGAGATATCCATGTGGTATATGAGGCTTCTTGAAGCAGACGATACAGACCTTCCGTCTCAATCATCGGTTTGGAACCAATCTCCATTTGAGCCAAATATTGAAGATCTTTTTGAGCCATCTTTTAAACTACTTTATAAATATATTAAACCAGCTAGCTTAAAAAGAATCACTTTTTTGTTCTCAATAGACTTTATTATACCCCTGCCAAGATAGCCAAGTTTGCTCCGTTCCCCTTGCCCAAATGTCCTAGATGTAAATTAGCAATTGCGGACGATATTCACATCTTCTTTGAATGTCCAGAGTTAAGATCATACTGGAAGGATGTGGGAGATTCTTTATCTATTATCTTTGAAGTTAATATTGAGATCAACTGCCAGTTGGTGTTTTTTGGGGGTAATGATGTGATCAGCTTGACTATCTCAGATCTACAGGGGTCTGTTGCTATACCTCATATTGCTCGCTCGGAGGGAGATTTGTTTAAAGTGGAAAGACTCTATCCCTCCGAACAGAGAAGACTGGCTTAAAGCTTCATTTGCAATGGCTCGATTAGAGCAAGGAGGGAATAAGGAGGCATTGACTGACATATGGCAACCTTTGTTAAGATGGGGTCGGGACTTGCGTTGGGTTGTTTCTTGATCTGAAAGCAGAAGAGTGATGGTCTCCCCCCCTCACTTCCGGGTCCTATGATTACACCAAGCCCCTACTACCCGGGGTAGGTCAGGTTGACCTAGGCGAATGCAGTTAGCCGTGGGGCGCCTAAATGTAAGATATGACGGCTTTTTAATCTGCTGTTGTCTATTGGTGAGATGAGGACAAAAAAAAAAAAAGGGAGATTCTACCAGAAGACGGTCTCACCTACCACTGGCGCATTTCGAAGATGCAACATCATGCCCAGTGCTGATAAAGTCAAGTCCCGGAAAAAGGCTGCTACCACAGTACGTGTGTACCCTTCACTGGGGATACTGCCTTCATGCCTCTGCTGATAACAGCATTTGCTGTCAACAATGTATGCAGTGCGTCGCTTCTCCCTAAGAAACTCTAGACTGCAAGTTGCTCTGCTTTCCATACTCTCAGTGTAGCATATAGAAGTAGATTTTTGGGTGTTAGGTTTTAGATGACATTTTAACCATGTTAGACATGTTTATTTTATTCTCTGCTCACAACGTGCCTTTTTAATGTTTTGATATCCTGCGTAGTTGTTTTAGATGTACTGAGAAACAGGTTATTCCCATCATAATAAATGTTTTTATTTAAAGTGTCTACTCTTCTTAGTGTGTGTGTGTGTTATTTTGAATAACTAAATAGGTTTGTTTCTGTTACCACAGTATCGCTGATCCCTTTATAGGGATTGTTAGTACCCCAAAAGCAATAACTCTTATTTCAACAATGCACTGGATAGGCTTCTGAGGGGCTACAATAACCTGTCTTTCACATTCAGCGCAGGTGCACTGAACTAAGTTCACTTGTGTCACCTGTGAGGGGGAAAATAAACCTTGTACAACTACGCTAAAGTCATAGTTGAAGCAACACACCTAGAGCTATTCCTGGAGCAGTGTCCCAGGAACACAGTACAGCAGAAAATATATTGTCCTGCTTCATTAAAGAATAGACTCACCACACCCTGATGCAGCAACCCAAACCTGGAGCACTCCAGAAAACATTGATTGCCAAAATTAAATCATCTGTCAAGCCCATGTGTGGAACTAATTCTGAATGAGTTTGGGACATATACAGTCCTCTGGGTGAACTTGGACAAATCCAATATATTCCTAGTGAGAATGGCAAATGCATGGAGAGTTTGAGATCACTGATATAACATAAAGGTAGAATATTAAGGTTTCAAATACTTTGGGAAGTATATTGCATATACAAAACAAAACACTGGGAGGAAAATATTACACTGTTTCTAAACACAGTGAAATGAGATCTTCTTAACTGGGGGGCCACTGCTGCTTTCTATTATTAATAAAGTGGCACTGATTAAAGTGGTGATTTTGCCTAAAACCCTTTACACAGCAAAGATCCATTCCTATCTTCATGCTTCACACATTCATATTTAATGACTGGTCTTTTTGCTCTGTCTCAGATACAGCGTACAGAATTGGAAGGTGGACACTGGGGGACAGATCTCTCCATCATTTTCTACATAGAGAGCAGCCTCCAGGTGACATTTCACCAGCTAATATGGTAGCCCTGAGGATACGGAAAGACTATCTTTGCATAATTGGACGATGCAGAAGACTCAAAGTGAAACAGAAATATGGGTAGTACCGGAATTCCTCTGTGCCTGCCCTGCAAAAATTTAGAGGCTTTGATACTGTTGGACTCACCACATTAGGATCAGTGAGCATACATAATTACATGAAGTCTTACACCAAACTACTGTTGCCTAAACTGAGTCTTTGGCTCAGATCTACTAGGTTTGTTTTCACACCCAGGGGTGTCACAGGTGAATTTAGTTCAATGCACCAACACTTCAATATGAAAGACAGCTTCTTGTAGCACCGCAGAACCCAACCCATGCATAGTTGAAGTGGTGTACTGACACTTTTGGGTTGCTAACAGTCCCTAAAACACGGATCCAGGGACCTTGTGGTGATTGGAAACAAACCTGTTTCGTTCTTCCTAATACCAGAAACACAAACTGCACTAAGAAAAAGACACTTTAACCCTTTGCGTGCGTCGGACGGCCGGGAGCCATCCGACGTCACGGTGGGCGTGTGCGTCGGACGGCTCCCAGCCATCCTAGCACCCACCCACGGGGAAGCGCTGGCGCTACCCCCGTGGGCCGCCCCTTAGGGTGCCCCCACCGGGGATGGCAGGGAAGCCCTTCCCTGCCTACCCCCGCCCCTCCACGTCATCTAATGACATCAGCGCGAGGCACGCTGACGTCATTAGAGAGATTCCTAACGCTGGAAGCCATTTGCTTCCAGTGCATTGCTGGAGAACAGGTAAGTTTCTCCTAGGGGGAGGGGTCATTTAAACAAAAGAGGCATCGGGGAAAAGGAAAGGGTTTTCCTTTCCCCCGATGCCTCTTTTGAGCATTCCTGCTGCACGATCGTGCGATCGTGCAGCAGGAATGCCGACTAGACACTAGGGATTTTTTTTTTTTTATTTAAAAATCAGCTCAACTGTTTGCGGGGAGCGGCCCCTTAGGCAAGGGTCGCTCCCCTTTTGGGGGCAATCTGTTTTGGCTGTCTGCGCCCCCCTAGGGGGCAGATCTCGCCATTTTTTTAATTTAGTGGCCCACTAGACCACCAGGGATTAATTTGTGGGGAGTGGCCCCTTGGGCAAGGGTCGCTCACCCTTGGGGGCAATGTTTTTGGCTGTCTGCCCCGGGGGCAGATCTCGCCATTTTTTTATTTAGTGGCCCACTAGACCACCAGGGATTAATTTGTGGGGAGTGGCCACTTGGGCAAGGGTTGCTCCCCTATGGGGGCAATGTTTTTGGAGATCTCGCCATTTTTTTTTGTAAGTGGCCCACTAGACCACCAGGGATTCATTTGTGGGGAGTGGCCCCTTGGGCAAGGGTCGCTCCCCTTTGGGGGCAATGTTTTTGGCTGTCTGCCCCCCTGGGGGGGCAGATCTCGCCATTTAAAAAAAAAAATTGGGCCCACTAGACCACCAGGGATTTATTTGTGGGAGTGGCCCCTTGGGCAAGGGTCGCTCCCCTTTGGGGAGCATTAATTTGGCTGTTTCTGCCTCTCTGGGGGCAGATCGGCTGATTTTTTTTATATGGCCACTAGGCCACCAGGGATTTTTTTATGTTGGGGAGCGGCCCCTTGGACAAGGGTCGCTCCCTTTTATGGGAGGATGATTGTGGCCATTTCTACCCTCTTTGGGTGGCAGATCAGCAGTATGTTTTTAGGCCCATCTGCCCCCCTTAGCCACTAGACACCAGGGTTTTTTTAAATGTTTGTGTTGGGGAGTGGCCTCTTGGGCAAGGGTTGCTCCCCTTTCACGGGGGTGAATATTTTATTTATACTCTTAGGCCCACCTACCCCTTAGCTTGGTTGGTGGATTGTGTGTGGACTGGTGCATTATTTGCATATGTGATTGTAATGTTTTTTTCTCCTTTTTATTCTAGTGTAAAGCTTTTGATTCTTGTTTGCGGTTTCGGCAGTGGTTGTTCTGCAGTTTTGCGTAATTGCATTTATTTGGTAAGAAAAACATTTTTGTTGTGTTTATTCCAAATGAGTATTATTGTCATGCATGAATGAATTTTTTTGTAAGTGGTGTCATAATGGCAGCATATTTAGTTAGTGTTTTGAGCATGAAATTCTTTGCGATGTGTTTTGCATTGTCTTATGTGTAATTTTCTTTTTTAGTGGGATATTGTTGATCCTTACTGTGTCTGTACAGAATAGGTGGTGGTGAGTCTAGCTGCTTCTGGCAAGTGAGTGGTATAGTTTTGGAGTATATAGGTCTTTGTGATAAAGACACCTTTTGTTTATTGCTTATTTTACAAAGTGTTTGTTGTTGTTGACTTGTTTGACAAGTTACCTTTATTAGTAAGGATTATGGCTAGCCGTAGAATTACTGCTCAGCAGGTGGTTGGTATGCTTTTGAATCTTCCTCTGAGCAGGATTATGAGACTGACAGTGCGTCTGAGGGAGAGGAGGGAGTGCAAGATTCTGGCAGTGAGTTTTCTGTCCACGAGGAATCATCTGATGAGGAAGCTACTCTCAGTGCATATGAAGCTACTCTCAGTGCGGATGAAGTGCCTGTTTTAGAAGAGGACACTGATGTGTCGATGGTGCAGCAAGAGACATCGGGATTGCAGCCTGAGGCAGCAAGGCTTCCTACTGGAAGTGCTGGACTCTGGGTTGATCCAAACATGGTGCAGCCGGTGTTGCCTGCCTTTAGTGATGATGCAGGGTGTAGAGTGGATTGTGAACATTTTTTGCCTATACAGTTTTTTTTAGTTGTTCATGGATGGTGCATTTTTGGCTGAGATTGTTGAGCAGACTAATTTGTATGCTGAACACTTTTTGAGGGACAACAGTGCCAGACTTAGGCCCCGCTCTAGAGCTGCCCGGTGGACTCCCACAAATCTGGATGAGATGAAGAAGTTTTGGGGTTTTACTTTTTTGATGGGCTTGATAAGGAAGCCATCCATGGCTTCATATTGGTCTACCAGTCCTTTGATGGCAACGGCCATATTTCCTGCAATTATGAGTCGTGATCGGTATTTACTTTTGCTTCGGATGCTGCATTTTGTTGATAATGCTTTGGCGTTGCCACGAGATCACCCTGACTGTGACCGTCTTTTTAAGATTCGGCCTGTTCTTGATCACTTTGTGGATCGATTTTCAGAGATCTATACTCCAGGGAAAGAAATAGCTGTTGATGAGTCTTTGGTCCTGTTCAAGGGCCGTTTGGTTTTTAGGCAGTACATTCCTAGCCAGAGGGCACGTTATGGAATTAAGATGTATATGTTGTCTGAGAGTAGGACAGGATATGTCTATAATTTCCCGGTGTACACTGGTAGGGATTCCACTATTGACCCCCCTGGTTGTCCGTTCACTTTTGGAGTATCAGAGAAAATTGTGTGGGATCTTACTAGAGGACTGTTTAACAGAGGCCACCATTTGTACCTTGATAACTTCTACACTGCTGTGCAATTGTTTAAGGAATTGTTTAAAGTGGACACTTATGCTTGTGGTACAATCCGCTCTAACCGTAAAGGTTACCCAAAAGAGCATGTTTGCAAAAAGCTTCAGAGGGGACAGTGCCGTGCCTTGCGTAGTGAGGAACCGCTAGCTGTGAAATTTGTGGACAGGAGGGATGTGTACATGCTGACTACCATTCATGATGAGAGTACTTCACCTGTGACTGTTTGGGGTCAGGTTGCCGAAGTGCGCAAACCTGTGTGCATTGTAGACTACAATAAGCACATGGGTGGTGTCGATAGAGTAGATCAGAGGTTGGAACCTTACACTGCTGTTCGTAAGGCTTAAATTTGGTATAAGAAGTTGGCCATCCATCTCTTCAATTTAGCAACTTTCAATGCTTTTGTTGTGTTCAAGGAGTGTTCTCCTGCGTCAAAGATGACTTTTGTTCAGTTTCAGGAGTCTGTGATAGGCAGCCTTGTTGTTGTGGAACAGGCAAGTGTTCCTAGAGTTGGAGTGGTGGAGGATGTGGCTAGATTGAAAGATCGCCACTTTCCTGATTAAATTCCTCCCACGCCCCAAAAAAACAATCCCAGTAAGAGATGTTTAGTCTGCTTGCAAAGAGGTATGCGGAAGGAGAATCGTATGCACTGTGTCGATTATCCTTCTAATCCTGGGCTGTGTGTGCCCACATGTTTCCGATTGTATCACACTCAAAAGAGTTTTTGGGAGCAACTGTGAGTCTAATAGTGTACTGCCTGGTCTGTATGGTTTTATATAGTTGTTGTTCAGTTTCACGTTTGGCAATAGAATGATGTCTTTAGTTACTGCTGTTGTTTTTGCAGTTATAGTTTTGTATCTAGTTGCAATTGGTTTGTGTTTTCTTTCTTGTTAAAAAAAATTTAATGACGGTGTGCGTGGACTGGTGCTTGGCTGGCGGTGTGCATGGACTGGCGCTTGGCTGGCGGTGTGTGTGAACTGGCGCTTGGCTGGCGGTGTGCGTGGACTGGCGCTTGGCTGGCAGTGTGCGTGGACTGGCGCTTGGCTGGCAGTGTGGTTTGTGTTTTCTTTCTTGTTAAAAAAAATTTAATGACGGTGTGCGTGGACTGGCGCTTGGCTGGCGGTGTGCATGGACTGGTGCTTGGCTGGCGGTGTGCGTGAACTGGCGCTTGGCTGGCGGTGTGCGTTAACTGGTGCTTGGCTGGCGGTGTGCGTGGGCTGGCATTTGGCTGGCAGTGTGTGAGTAGTGACTTGCTGCTGGTCATTACACACTCTGCTAGTCAAACGCCACTGCAGACACTATGTCAACCACCAGCTTTTGAAAGTGATGGGCCCTTGAATGGCGCTGTCCGTTGATGTGAATGTTGTCATGTGCTGGGCCCGCAGCTGGCGGTGTGAATGGTCTTGTGTGTCACGTATGAAAGGTGTGTGAATGGCCTGTAAAGAGGTTGGTGCCTTGCCATGGCTTTACAGCTCACGAGCTGTGAGTCATTGGTTCAGGTTTTTAACCTTTTAAATATTAACAGTGCATTTCCTTTTTGTGAAATCTCTTGTTAATATAATTTTACGCTCTGAACCTTCACTCACCCTCGTGCCAAATCCAACCCGTATGTGTGAGTAGTTAAGGAATTGTTCATTTTGAAGTATGAGGTATCATTTTACTCGGGAGAACAAGGGGAACGCTGGGTGGTAGGACATTTGTGCCGGCACGGTGATCCCACGCAACAATGTAAGGAAAAAGTGATTTTTTCAGCTAAATTTGAGGTTTGCAGGGGATTCTGGGTAGGGAAACGTTGGGGGATCCACGCAAGCTATACCTCATTAGACTCCCCAGGGTGTCTAGTTTTCAGAAATGTGTGGGATTGGTAGGTTTCCCTAGATGGCGGCGAGCCCGGGGCCAAAAAACCAGGTGCCCCCCCAAAACCAGGTAGTTTTGACATAGGTAATTTTGAAGTCTCCACAGTACGATTTGGGCCATTTCCTGTTTCAGCCACTATGCATAAGGTACCATTTTTATCGGGAGACCTGGGGGAACGCTGGGTGGTAGGAAATTTGTGGATCCACGCAGATTCCAGAACTTTCCCACACAGAAATTTGAGAAAAAAGTGATTATTTCAGCTAAATTTGAGGTTTGCAGGGGATTCTGGGTAGGAAAATGTTGGGGGACCCACGCAAGCCATACCTCGCTGGACTCCCCCGGGTGTCTAGTTTTCAGAAATGTGTGGGTTTGGTAGGTTTCTCTAGATGGCCGCCGAGCCCGGGGCCAAAAACTCATGGGACCCCCCTTGCAAAACCAGATTGTTTTGCGATAGGTAATTTTGATGTCGCCTCAATAGGTTTTGGGCCCTTGCCTGTCGCGGGTACTTGACCCTACCACGCGAGTGAGGTACCATTTTTATTGGGAGACCTGGGGGAACGCTGGGTGGGAGGAAATTTGTGGATCCACGCAGATTCCAGAACTTTCCCACACAGAAATTTGAGAAAAAAGTGATTATTTCAGCTAAATTTGAGGTTTGCAGGGGATGCAGGGTAGGAAAATGTTGGGGGACCCACACAAGCCATACCTCGCTGGACTCCCCCAGGTGTCTAGTTTTCAGAAATGTGTGGGTTTGGTAGTTTCCCAAGATGGCCGCAGAGCCCGGGGCCAAAAAGCCAGTGGACCCCCCTTGCAAAACCAGGTTGTTTCGCGATAGGTAATTTTGATGTCGCCTCAATAGGTTTTGGGCCCTTGCCTGTCGCGCGTACTTGACCCACCCACACAAGTGAGGTACCATTTTTCTCGGAAGACTTTGGGGAACGCGGGGTGGGTGGAATATTGTGGATCCACGCATATTCCAGAACTTTCCACCACATAAATGTGAGGAAAATGTGTTTTTTTGGACAAATTTTTAGGTTTGCAAGGGATTCTGGGTACTAGAACCTGGTGAGAGCCGGTCAAGACACCCCATCCTGGATTCCCCTGGGTATCTAGTTTTCAAAAATGTATAGGTTTGCTAGGGTTCCCTAGGTGCCGGCATAGCTACGGTTCAAAATCTACAGCTAGGCACTTTGCAAAAAAAGGGTCCGTTTTCAGTGTGAAAATGTGGTGTGTCCACGTTGCATTTTGGGTCGTTTCCTGTCGTGGGCACTAGGCCTACCCACACAAGTGAGGTACCATTTTTCTTGGAAGACTTTGGGGAACGCGGGGTTTGTGGAATTTTGTGGATCCACGCAGATTCCAGAACTTTCCACCACAGAAATGTGAGGAAAATGTGTTTTGTTTTACAAATTTGTACGTTTGCAAGGGATTCTGGGTAACAGAACCTGGTGAGAGCCAGTCAAGTTACCCCATCCTGGATTCCCCTGGGTGTCTAGCTTTCAAAAATGTATAGGTTTGCTAGGTTTCCGTAAGTGCTGGCAGAACTAGGGTTCAAAATCTACAGCTTGGCACTCTGCAAAAAAAGGGTCCGTTTTCACTGTGAAAATGTGGTGTGTCCACGTTGCGTTTTGGGCCGTTTCCTGTTGCGGGCACTAGGCCTACCCACACATGTGAGGTACCATTTTTCTCAGAAGACTTTGGGAAATGCGGGGTGGGTGGAATTTTGTGGATCCACGCAGATTCAAGAACTTTCCACCACAGAAAAGTGAGGAAAATGTGGGGTTTTTTGACAAATTTTTAGGTTTGCAAGGGATTCTGGGTAACAGAACCTGGTGAGAGCCAGTCACGTCACCCCATCCTGGATTCCCCTGGGTGTCTAGTTTTAAAAAATGTATAGGTTTGCTAAGTTTCCTTAAGTGCCGGCAGAGCTAGGATTCAAAATCTACAGCTAGGCACTTTGCAAAAAAGGGTCCGTTTTCACTGTGAAAATGTGGTGTGTCCACGTTGCGTTTTGGGCCGTTTCCTGTCGCGGGCACTAGGCCTACCCACACAAGTGAGGTACCATTTTTCTCGGAAGACTTTGGGGGACGCGGGGTGGGTGGAAATTTGTGGATCCACACAGATTCCAAAATTTTCCACCACAGAAATGTGAGGAAAATGTGTTTTTTGGGACAAATTCTTAGGTTTGCAAGGGATTCTGGGTACCAGAACCTGGTGAGAGCCAGTCAAGTCACCCCATCCTGGATTCCCCTGGGTGTCTAGTCTTCAAAAATGTATAGGTTTGCTAGGTTTCCCTAGGTGCCGGCAGAGCTAGAGTTCAAAATCTACAGCTAGGCACTTTGCAAAAAAAGGGTCCGTTTTCACTGTGAAAATGTGGTGTGTCCACGTTGCGTTTTGGGCCGTTTCCTGTCGCGGGCACTAGGCCTACCCACACAAGTGAGGTACCATTTTTCTCGGAAGACTTTGGGGAACGTGGGGTGAGTGGAATTTTTGTGGATCCACGCAGATTCCAGAACTTTCCACCACAGAAATGTGAGGAAAATGTGTTTTTTTTAAACAAATTTTGAGGTTTGCAAGGGATTCTGGGTAACAGAACCTTGTGAGAGCCAGTCAAGTCACCCCATCCTGGATTCTCCTGGGTGTCTAGTTTTCAAAAATGTATAGGTTTGCTAGGTTTCCCTAGGTGCCGGCAGAGCTAGAGTTCAAAATCTACAGCTAGGCACTTTGCAAAAAAAGGGTCCGTTTTCACTGTGAAAATGTGGTGTGTCCACGTTGCGTTTTGGGCCGTTTCCTGTCGCGGGCACTAGGCCTACCCACACAAGTGAGGTACCATTTTTCTCGGAAGACTTTGGCAAACGCGGGATGGGTGGAAATTTGTGGATCCACGCAGATTCCAGAACTTTCCACCACAGAAATGTGAGGAAAATGTGGTTTTTTGGACAAATTTTGAGGTTTGCAAGGGATTCTGGGTAACAGAACCTGGTGAGAGCCAGTCAAGTCACCCCATCCTGGATTCCCCTGGGTGTCTAGTTTTCAAAAATGTATAGGTTTGCTAGGTTTCCCTAGGTGCAGGCAGAGCTAGAGTTTAAAATCTACAGCTAGGCACTTTGCAAAAAAAGGGTCAGTTTTCACTGTAAAAATAAAGTGTGTCCACGTTGCGTTTTGGGCCGTTTCCTGTCGCGGGCACTAGGCCTACCCACACAAGTGAGGTACCATTTTTATTAGGAGACTTAGGGTAACACAGAATTGTAGAGCAACTGTTATTACCTATTGACTTTCGATGCATTTCTGCCTTCCAAATGAAAGACAATGTGTAAAAAAGAAGTAATTTTGAAAAATGACCTATAATTCTCATGCTAGTATGGGTACTCACAATTTCGGAAATGTGCAAATATCTACTGTTTCTAAACTCTATTTTGTTCCAATTTCAGAAATACATAGGTGTCTTTAATACCGATTTTTCCATGTATATATTTTCCCAAATTAATTGCTATATACCCGGTACATAATGAAAAACCATTGCAAGACGCTGCTCAGTTATTGACTCTGGGTTCCTCGGGTTCTTGGTGAACCTACAAGTCCTATATATCCCCACAACCAGAAAGGTCCAGCGGATGTAACGGTATATTGCTTTCAAACAGCTGGTACAATTAGAAGAAGTTACAGGTGAAAACGTTGGAACAAATGGCTGTTGTTTTCAACTAATTTTCAATGTTTCCTATATTTAACTTTTAGTTTCTCTAAAGAAACCTTAAAGGATCTACACAAATGACCCCTTGCTGAATTCAGAATTTTGTCTACTTTTCTAAAATGTATAGCTTTCCAGGATCCATTATTGCTTTCATACCCATTTCTACCATTAACTGGAAGAAGGTTAAAGCACAAAAAATAGCAAAAATAGGCTATATCCTAGTAAAATGCCAAAACTGTGTAAAAAATGTTGGTTTTCTGACAGAAGTCTGTCAGTCCCTAAAAGCTGGGAAAATGGTGATTTCAGCCCCACAAACCTTTTGTTGATACCATTTGCAGGGAAAAAACCAGACGCTTTCATTTGCAGCACTTTTTTCCCATTTTTCCCCAAAAAAACAAAATGTAGATGTATTTTGGCTAATTTCTAGGTCCCCTCCAGGGGAATCCACAAACCCTGGGTACCTTTAGAATCCCCATGATGTTGGAAGAAAAGGACGCAAATTTGGCGTGGATACCTTATGTGGTCAAAATGTTACAGGGGCCTAATCGTAAACTACCCCAAATAGCCAAAAAAGGCTTAGCACAGGGGGGGAAAAGGCCTAGCAGCGAAGGGGTTAACTAGGCGTGTTTCTTGCAACAAGTGCACACTGTTGCTTAGCACATCTAAATCCACCACAAAGAATACAATTAAAACAGCAAAAATGAATGTTGCAAACAATGAGAATAAAATGGACACGTCTATCATGGTTACAATGGCATCTAAAAAACGAAAACAGTGGTTTCCAAACTGTGCGCTGTGGCTCCCTGGGGAGCCACCAAACCTAGCCTGGGGAGCCGCGCACCAAGCACTTTAATGCATGTAATGTTGAAGGGTCTTTTGGCTTCAGTTAAACAAATTTGATTTAAACGCATGATGTAGATGATTTGTAAGTCACATGCTTAAAGCTGTAAACTTAGGGGCTGATTACGATGGCGGGCGGACTCGAGTCCGCCCGCCATCGTGGCGGGGATCGGGACCGCCCGCCATGCATGCGGCGGTCCCGCACTCCAAATTAGGATGCGCATCTTGCAATTTAACATTGCGGCGGGCACTGCTGACTGCAGCACCCGCCGCAATGTTAGAAAATGCATGTGGTGCATTTCACTGCACTACGTGGCAGGCACCACACGGTGCCTGCCTACTTAGTGCAGTGAAATGTAGTGCACCAACACCTCCCCCAAACACAAGGGGGGCCCGCAACGGGCCCCCGAAACCAATCCCACCAGCCTTTCCATGGTGGTTATGCCGCCATGGAAAGGTTGGCTGAAGCCAGCATCCTAATTTGGCGGACGGTGCCTGCTAGGCACCGCCACCATTTTAGAGATGCAGACCGCTCCGCCAGGCAATTGGAACGATTGCCTGTGGCGGTTCCGTGGCGGGCGGTCTTTGCGCCCGCCACGGTAGCGGTCTGGATCCGCCCGCCATCCTAATCTGGCGGGCGGTGAATCCACGTTCGATGGCGGAGGGCTCGCCACTGCACGGCTGGCGGTGGCGGGCCTTCCGCCATCGTAATGACCCCCTTTGTGCTTAATTGATGGCATGTCGAAGGAGATGACCTCCATATTTCACTGGATCCCCACGTTCCAACACTCCCAAAGTAAGCGGAAGATGCCTGATTTATTTTTAGACTCGTTAATACTTTTGTTTTTTTCCAAATGCATTTCACACCAATGCAAGTTATCAGGAAAGTACAGTTGTCCTGTCTATTAAACACATTAAGTATTATTAAGTATTGACACTTGTACTTGAACCATAGGTACTTCCAGTACATATTTCTTTCAGTACACACACATTTCCAGACAGGCCTGTTCTCTCCTTGAGCACAAGGAAGTAAAACACCATATACAGCATAATGCCAACATTTGGAAGCAAGAAAGAGGGACATTTAAAAAAAAATCTGAGGAATTTATTTGGTTTGCATTGATTTGGAGCTCTGGCAATTGTTGACTAAAAAACTGCACTTTCCGCCAGATGAGCTCCCTCTTTGAATGGTACTGGACTCTTGCTCAGCATTATTAGTTGAGATGATATTTCCCTGGTGCGCCATTGGGGGTTTACATGGGTGTAAGGGTGCTAGGACTACCCACATTATAGGGCATTCATAGGGTAATATGGGAAGAATCGAGATTGCCGTGAGCAATCTTCCTTGGTCGGGAGCTAGCTCTGTGCATGGTACACCCTCACTACAATTTCTGCAAGCTAGAGATGTGAGGGGGAATGGTGCTCTGGACGGGCATTACTCCCAGGGGGAAACATCCTTTACTCCGCATGCGTTACAATGCATGTCATTACCCCACATTTTGTTCTCCACAAAAACCTTTAAAACGCAGGGCTTTACACTGCAAACCAGTACAACGCATTCCCCATTACAACGCCCCGGTGGAGTTCAAATAGTAAATTACGTTGTAATGGACAAGCGCGTTGTAATGTATTGCGTTGTAAACGTTTTTTCAGAGTAAAAACCGAGGGGTTATGGCACGCGTTGTTAATTCGTGCGGAGTGAAGTGTCCTATTCCTCCCAGGCCGTGGATGCGCCCATTTACTCCATGCTTGGTTGGTGTTCTACTTACTGTTTTGGCCTAACATTAGCAGTTTCCACACTCATATTTGCAAATGTATTAACGTATGCTTGACATACCTTGTATTATATGGCATGAGTTATGTTGTACGTAAAAAAATAATAAAAATAATTAAAACAATATAAATAAAATTGCTATGAGATGTTTATTTTGAGTCGGATGTGGTCCGAGAAGGAAGTTAGAAAAATCCATATTTTCTTTGATTGAGGATAAATGTTAATTCACAGCCGGAAGGCTGGCATGTGCTAACCAGCGTAGGCACAGTTTGCCCACACTATATGTGGTAACTATTACAGGTGTACATGTGTTGTATCGCGGATCAGGGCAATTAGCTGTAGGGCCAGTAGTGATGGGAAGAAAACAAAACATGCGGGTGTCTGAATCATAAAGCCACAAGGCTAAACCTTCATCTGGGAACTGAGTGGAATTATAAGTTCCATTCCATTATATCAGATTCAGAAATGTTTATTTGTGATTGCCAATATTCAAACAGAGTCAATTTAACTTTTGATATAGAAGGTTTTTTAAGATCTTTAATAGTACCGAATTCTAGATAAGTGGTGTGCTGGATGATTTTGTTCAGGAAAATTATTTTCTTAGTTATACTGCATGTATGAAATAAGGCTTCTTTTGCCTTTTAATTTGCCAACATTTTGTTCACCAAATGCTTTCCTCATTAACATTCGCTTCAAAACTTATATCATTGGATGGCTAACTCATTTGAATAAATCAGCTTACTAGTGGCAAATAGATTCTTTTGAAGTAGTTGTGGAATTTGTGGAAAATAGAAAGCTAAGGGATGTGATCTGTCCTCGCTCTGCAAGTAAGGACATTTCTACAAGAAATCTGGATTGGGAAGCTTTACAATGCTCCCATTGTGTAATTGTACGTTTCCCTAGCATAGCTAGTTCTATGTATGTAATAGTGTGCACAGTAATGATAACAATACATTTCTTTATAGTTCACTGAACTCAAATAAGAATCGTGCAGAGCTCCCGGCCCCTCCCCCGCCTGCCGATATACTGACGCCCGTTTCTGCAGCTGCTCTCTGCTGCCTGTTGGGGACCGAGGCCAGACCACGAGTCCCAGACTCGCCTGTGGCTTGCCTGTCGCCGCCGTCATTTACAGCGCCAGGAGGCCCTTTAAAATCCATCAAGGTCTTCTGCAGCGCGGGACGCCCGTTTCTGCCGCTGCTCTCTGCTGCCTGTTGGGGACCGAGGCCAGATCACGAGTCCCAGACTCCCCTGAGGCCTGCCTGTCGCCGTCGGATACAACGCCTGGAGGCGCTTTAAAATCCATCAAGGGCTACCGCAGGGCAGGCCCGTCTGCGTCCGTCAGAGCCCGGAGGAGGTCGGGCCGGGCCCTCCTTCTTGGCTCTCCATCCGGGGGCCTGTTAAACCTGCAACAACATCGGGACGCTGTATTGAGTCACAGTGGGTGGATATTTCAAGTTCTAGGGGACTTACAGGCAGGACTCATTCAGGCCAGGATCGATAAAACCCTTAGCGTAACAAGGTAAGCCCCACTGGGGCTTTAAATCAACTTATATTTGGCCTTTGTTATTGTTATTTCTACCTGTTACTTAACTCTTGAAGGAAAAGGACTGAAATAGGCAGAGGCTTGAATTCCTGTAAAGTTTTGTATTTACATTTACGCACGTATTGATTTGGGGGCTATGGGGAAGCGCAAGACAACTGCAGTGATCCATGCTGCTCCAGCCATCAACACTATGGACTGTTTTTAACAGAGAGCTGTGGGGGTCCTTGATAAAGAAATTGAACTGGTGGCCTGCCGACTCTCTCGGTCTCCGGCGAATCAAACAAACTCATTAGCCAGTGCCCAAACAAGTGGTTCACAGTGCTCCCTGGTGGGAGCCGAGCTGGTAGCCATCTCCGCACCCCCCATTACCATCAAGACACAGCCTGTCAGTGACCAGTTAACCTTGGGGCCCACATCAGGAAGTGGGTCACTAGCCCAAAACCAAGTCTACCGTGTCTCCCGAGCAGTTGTACAGGAGGGGCGGTCTCTTGGTGGGGCCGGTCCCGGGGCTAAACGTAAATACTCCACCCCAGGGGCTAGGGCAAAACGTCCCAAAGTGGATACTCCAATGTCCAGCACCCCGGGTCTAGTCCCAGCCTCAAAAGACGATCTGGCGGCCATGCTAGAAGCATGTATGGCTTCCCTCTCCGTTCAATTGGACGCTAAATTGGAACCACTAAAGGAAAGACTATCCTTTATTGAGAGGGAACTTTCAAATTTGTCTCAATTTATTAGGTCATCTAACCTTACTACTCGCTCCAGTGATGTAGCTGATGTAGCCGTAGCCCTGTCACCTGTCACATCAGTTAGAAGCAAGGCTCAAAAGGCACGACCTACACACCTTGGGCCTATCATCCCTTCGTCTGGCCCCTTTAGCTGTGATAGTCAACATCTACCTTTTACAGGTGAACCCCAGGCGAGTGCATGTCCTCAGGTTTTACCCAGGTCGGACGCCTGCCACAGAAGGGAGCTGGCCACTTACACGAGGGTGGCAGATGGGGAAGTCTCAACTCCTGCTTCCAGATCTCAGGACACAGTGACCCAGGGTTTAAATTTTATTCACCTACCCCCGGAAGTAACTCCGTATGTTGTTGTTTTAGGAAATGTGCCAGTCCTAAAACCGGGTGTTACCAAGGACAACCATCAATTGAAGAACAAGGTCCTTTATTGGCTCAATAATAACACTCCTTTGGGAATCAGAGAGGCACATCATCATGGTACTGCAGGTGGCCTGGATAGGGGGTTCGAAAAAGAGTATAGGTGGTGACTGCATAATTATTCATTTTAATCGACCCCACTTGGCAGGAAGGATTCTCCATGCAGCTAGCCACTGTAATAGTACGGGCCCGACCTCCTCCATCAGAGCGTTGCCCCTAGGCTATTTTTATTCACCTCCACCTGTGGCATTGTAGCCTAGAAAACCAGTGACCCCGACTCATTTTGATTGGCCTCAAGTATCACCAGCAGTCCCTCTTTTCAACTATTTTGCACCATTGGGACAACTTGACACCTGTGATTGACTGGATGGTCCAGACCTCAGGAACTCCATGGCGTCTTTACACCTTGATCCCAAGGACCAGCCTGCTCAGGAGACTTTTAGCAGCCTTCCATTAGATAATAACTCCTGTAACATCATTTCGTGGAACATAGCCGGTTTGGCTAGCAAGGTTACGGACCCTGCCTGGATGAGTTTCATTAAAAAATATGACATTATCTGCTTGCAGGAGACCTGGACCATTGACAATAACTACTTTTTAGAGGGATACAAACTTTTTAACATTCCTGCAACACCCTCAAGGGCTGGTTGACCGAAAGGGGGTCTTGCGGTTTATGTTTTGCTTAGGTTAATAGGTGGCACAGTGGTATTAAACACGGATAACCCGTTACTGCAAGCATTAATATTTTCGCATAGACTACTGCTTTTAAACTTTTATAATTCTACATCATCCATTCCTGAGGTGTGTAATGTTACACGATTATGTTCCTTTTTGATGAATTGTACGGCCTTGCCATGTAAAACCGGTAACATAGTTTTGTTAGGGGATTTTAATATCCATGTCTGTGGGGACTTAAGGCGGTTGGGTCTGGTGCCTCCTGCCCACGTGTAGTTGGTGTACACTTCAAACATAGCAGACAGGGGGAGAAGCTAAACACCCTAGTCTGTGACTGGGATTTGCAACCAACCATGGAAAAAATGACCCCTACCAAGAGGTATTCAATTCCCACCTTCAAGGGGCTAGGAGGTGAACCTTCCATTATTGATTATATTTTAATCTCTACTCCTCTTTATTATTTGGTTTATGATTTTACAATAATAGCCAGTAATTTTAGCGACCATAATCCACTGTGTATTAAAGCTCACTGGCCTATATTTGATCTAAAAAGACAGAGTACTGGAGGAGGGGTTTTGCAGGCTACGGATGGTGGAAGACGGCTCAAATGGGGATAGATCTCTTCAGACCCTCTTTGCAAGTCCCTTTTAGAGTCATGTCAGAGGGAGTTTCAGATCTGCCAGAACGCGGAGGCAGAGTCAGATGAGTCTGTCATCCGTGCTTTCGAATCTATTTCCAGATCTATTGTTAAGTTATTAATGGCCTCCCAATACGGATCTGCGAGGGAAAGGGCACCCAGATGGTTTAATCCAGAATGCTCGCTTGCTGCTAGGAGGCTTATATCAGCCCTGCATGCTTCCCCCAGGAACACTGTGCTAGTTAAAACTAGAAGAAAACAGTATAAACTAGCCCACAGTAAGCGGAGGGAGGCTTTGAAGGAGGAAGCCTGGGGTAAACTCATGGAAGCTACAACCTATAAGTGCAGGGCCAAGTTTTGGAGCATCATCAACAGCCCTTTTTTTGTAGTAGAGGCCGCCAATGCCCTTGACTTACATATTACAGAGGATGATTGGGTTAGTCACTTTGAGGGCATGTTTAAGGGAGTTCCGGACCTGTCACCTTTACCCGAATGTTGTGGTACACCCACAACGCTAGTAGTTATGGAGGATGAAGTAAGGCGAGGTATTATTGGTATGACACATAATAAGGCCCCGGGCCCCGATGGGATCCCTCCTGAACTTTACTTGTCGGATGTGGCGTTATGGGTCCCAGTGCTTGCCTCTGTAATCAATGCAGTCGCTAGGTATGGTACCCCCGATTCCTGGTCGACCTCTATTATTGTGCCAGTCTTTAAAAAGGGGGATAGGGACAGTACTACTTGCTATAGGCCCATCTCCCTGTTAGACTCTGTGGTAAAAGTGGTAGGTAGGATATTGTTGTATAGGTTATCGACCTGGGCTACTGACAATAATGTTTTGTCGGAGGCCCAATATGGCTTTCGCCCTGGTCGGTCTACAATTGATCAATGTTTGAACCTACTCCTGATAACAAACAAATACACAGTTGCACGCCGGGTGTAGGAGAGTAGGATCTGCCTCTTATGTTGCCCCCACTTTTTTTCTGCTGTTACACTGGTTTCTGGCTATAGTCAGGCTGGATCCCTGCCAATCAGGGCCCCAGCCTCTCTGTTCTCTCTAAACGATTTGGAGTGCACTCTAGGTGCACTAGTGATTGGATGCTGTGGTGCCTTATGAGACCCTAGTATATGGTACCTTAGGTGCCAAGGGCATAGGTACTTCACAGGGCTACCAGGGGCTGAAGCATGTATTATGCCACCCCTGGGAAGCAGACTAAATCTGACACCACAGGCCTGCTACTGCAGCCTGGGTGAGGTGGTGCTAGCACTCCTCACTGAGATATAGGTTCCCTATATCTCTCACACACACACAAATAACCCTATCAGTCACCCCTAAGGCAGGCCCTATCAATCCTGAGGGCAGGGTGCTTGGCTTCTATGTGAGGGGGTGCCTCTGCCTGAGCAGGGCCCCTCTACAGCTCTCAGAGCCCATTCTCTGGTGCTGTTTGTGGATGCGGTTAAACCATATATTTTTAAGTGCATTATATCCTCGCGGTAAAATGCTAACTTTGGTATGGCTGCATCAAAACATGTCGTGTTTGGTGTCAAACATCTTGGAATACTACCCCCCCGCCAGTCCTGGCGGCGTGGGTAGCATTCCACCCTTCTAGAGGGATAGACATGTACCCACTGTGGAAACACGGTAGAATCCTGAAGAGCCCTGGCATCACAAAATGGATGCCACCAGTCACAGACACGGGGCTGCCCTCCTGCTGATGACCAAAACTCACAGTGGAGGGAGCCCAACAAAAGGTATCCTGTCACAGGGAGGTGTAACCACCTCCCAGACAGGGTTTAGTGTATTGGGGCTGGGTGGGTGCACTCTTAGAGTGCTTTGAAGTCCTGCACTGGGGGAGCAGAAGGCTCCTCTGTGCATATGCCAGTTCAAACCGGCTCAGGGGCTACCTGCCCCTGCTCTGGCGCGAAACTGGACAAAGGGAAGTGGGTGTAGCCACCCACTCCCTGACCCTCCCATAGGTGGGGTCATAGAGCTAGTCCCTCCCTTCTTTACAGTATAAGATAGGGAACCCTCGAACTTGTAAGTTAGATATCCCTGGACGACGCTCTGAAGAAGAATCCTGGCCCTTCGACGTTCCACTACCTTTGGAAGACAGAAGAATCTCCCTTGGAGTCAAGGAGTGACTCCCCTGCTTGGCAGGCACCAAAAACTACAACCGACGGTCGCAAACTACGCCGCTCCCGCCGGAGTCCGAAGTCCCTGCAGCCCAAGAAGTGGATTTCCTGACTTCTCAAAGGCCATCGTGAGTCCCCAGCGAAGCTGAGGCCAGTGGACCCCAAGAGTAACGAGGAACCGCGACCCCTGGGTACTGTGCACTATTGTCGAGTGCAACCCCTCCACAACGTTCTAAGAACCTGTGCTTTGGACCACGTGTGGTCCCTGCCTCCAGCAGGAATCCCTCCTAAGATCAGAGGCCTACCACGTCCCGAGCGACCGTGGGCCCCTGTGAGTGAATCCTCCCGAGGCGTCTTCTCGATCCCTTGCCAGCCGGCTTGTGGGTCCCCTGAAGACTTTCTAAAGAAACCAAAGGGCTCCCCTGGTTGCTCCAGGCCTGCCCTGACTTACCATCGCTGGGTGAGTCCCACAGACCTTGCTGGTCTGCGCCATTGCCTCTTCACACTTTCCCCGAGACTTGCTGTTACCAAGGCTTGGTGGCTCCGATCGAGTCGCCGACACCGCAGTAAGCTGCAGACATCGTGGGACACGCCGAATCCAGCTCCTGGTCGTCGTCGACGCCTCCTGGACCTCGTGGCTGAAGAGTCAAGGCAACCGCGAACGACCTGAATCCTGCGACGACGGTGGGCATCCATCTTCCTTGCCCCGAGTCACTGCCAAGTGACTTTGAACACTGTCCCCTCTGCTTTCAGGTCTTCCATCTTCCGAATCCAGGCTTGGATTCCAACGGACAATTCTTCAAATCATCACAAGCAGCAAGTCTTCTTTGTTCGCCATTGAAAACGACGCCGCGACCCGACACCAAAGGACACCTGTGCACCCGGCTTCCTGGGTGAGGTAACTCCAGCACTACGGTGCTCCTGTGGGTGTGGGCCCTAGAACTACTTACCCTGTAAGTGACTTGCTTGTAGGTTCACCAGAAGTATCCTAAAACTCTTACTTTCCCCGTGCGATTCTCGCACTGACTCGTACAGGGTTCGCGGCTGTGTTAGACACACCGCGTCCAACTCCCTAGTAAATCTACCAGTAACCGCGTCCTTCAACTCGTACTGACCGATCGGTGTGTTCGCCTCGAACACGCCAGGGGCCTGTAACATTGATAACTCAATCGCGTCCGCTTACATAGACTCGTACAGGACTCGCACTAGTGTCTGAACACCGCGTCCGTCCCCTGTGGGTCTCCTACAACTACCTGGGTGGTTCTCTGGGGGTCCCTCGATTCTATGTGCCCTAGACCCCGGTCTAGCCAAGATAAGATTGTGATATTTACTGTGCTAACTTAATTTGATAACAATTGACTTGTACATATGTTCCTGACTTCTAATCCCATAAAGAGATTAGTAGAGAGTGTTTATTAATAAATACATATATATTTGTTATATATACCTGTGTGGTGTCTTTTCATTTGGTGATTCAAGAGATTGTGTGGTAAAACAAGCTGCTTTACATTCCTTCAAGACTTAGCCTGAAGGCTGCTCTCCACAGCTACCACTAGGATAGCTTTCTATAAAGGTTGTCTTAAACCTATCTACCATAAGAGTCGAATTGTACTGGTGCAAGGTGTCCACTTTAATTAGTGAACAGCATATACCAGGCCAACTTCTCACACCGGGGTACCATCTTTTTAGCCTTTATGGACTTGTCATCAGCATTCGATTGCGTGAACAGAAGCAAATTATGGCAGATCTTCTCCTCCCTAGGGGTGGACAAAGAGATAGTCTCCTTTCTATACAACCTTCATCGAGACACCAGGGCAGTTGTGCGCAATTCGGCTGACCTGAAGGTATCACGCTCGTTCCCGGTCAGGGGTGGTGTCCGACAAGGTTGTATTTTGGCCCCGTTTCTTTTTAATCTCTATATTAACAACTTTGAGAAAATCTTTCTGGAGACCAAGGCAGACTACCCCGAGGCAGGACGGCGAGGTCTCCTAGTCCTATTATACGCAGACGATGCCGTCTTGATGGCAAGGACTGAGAGAGGCCTACAAACTCTTTTATCCACATTCGCACAGTTTATGGGAGACCTGGATTTGAAGATTAATAACTTGAAATCCTATATTATGCAGGAGGGGATGCGTCCCAGCAGATCAAACACCTTCAAGGTAGGGCTTACCCCGATCCCTAAGACGTCCACGTTCTCCTACCTGGGGGTACTCCTGGATGATAACATGAAATGGGTGCCACAACTTTTACGCAGGAGAAACAACCTTAATAGGGAGTCAGCAGCAATTTTTAATTTTGCCACAAGATTGGGGAAAAGACCAGTGGGGGCTCTTATGGAGCTTTATAGGGCTAAATGTATGTCAAAGACTCTCTATGGCAGCGAAATTTGGGGGTACGTCGAAACAAAGGACATTCAAATAGCAGAAAACAAATTCATCAATTAATCAATCAATCAGGGGCTTATAAAGCGCGCTACTCACCCGTGAGGGTCCCAAGGCGCCGGTGGGGGGGGAGGGGGGGGGCAGCGCCGGTTCAGTTGAAGAGCCAGGTCTTGAGGTTCTTCCTGAAGGTGTGCAGGTTCGGGGAGCGTCTGATGTTCGCTGGGAGACCGTTCCAGGTCTTGGCTGCGATGTAGGAGAAGGCTCGTCCGCCTGCTCTGTTTCTGCGGATGCAGGGGGTCTCTGCCAGGGCGAGGTCGGTCGGAGCGGAGGTTCCTTTTGGGTACGTGGAAGGAGACTCTCTCGTTGAGGTATTTGGGTCTGATGTTGTGGAGGGCTTTGTAGGCATGGGTGAGAAGTTTGAAGGTCACTCTCTTCTCGACGGGGAGCCAGTGGAGGTCTCGTAGGTGTTGGGTCATGTGTTCGTGTCGTGGTGTCCCTAGGACGAGTCTTGCTGCGGCGTTCTGGATGGTTTGGATCTTGTGCAGCAGGGTTCTGTTGATTCCAGCGTAGAGGGCGTTGCCGTAGTCCAGTCTGCTGGTTATGAGAGCGTGGGTGACGGTCTTTCTGCATTCGGGGGGTATCCATTTGACGGTCTTTCGGAGGATGCAGAGGCAGTTGAAGCTGGTGGAGGCGACGGAGTTGATCTGGCGGGTCATGGTGAGGGAGGAGTCCAGGATGATGCCGAGGTTCCTTGCGTGGTCTGTAGGGGTGGGTGGACTCCCGAGGGCAGGGGGCCACCAGGTGTTGTCCCAGGCCGAGTTGGCGGGTCCTAGGATGAGGACCTCGGTCTTCTCCGAGTTGAGCTTCAGGCAGCTGTCTTTCATCCAGCGCGCGACGTCCTTCATTCCTTCCTGGAAGCCGAGTCTGGTGTCTTCAGGGTTCTTCGTGAGGGAGAGGATGAGCTGGGTGTCGTCGGCGTATGAGACTATGCTGAGCCCATGCTGTCTGATGATGGCGGCGAGGGGGGCCATGTAGATGTTGAAGAGCGTGGGGCTGAGCGACGATCCTTGGGGTACTCCGCAGTTGATCTCTGTTGGTTCGGAGAGAGGAAGGGAGGGAGTCTGATCCTCTGGGTTCTGCCAGAGAGGAAGGATCGGATCCAATTGAGGGCGGTTCCTCGTATCCCTGCGTCGTGAAGTCTGTCTGTGAGCGTGCGGTGTGAGACAGTGTCGAAGGCTGCGGAGAGGTCAAGTAGGATGAAGGCAGCGGTGTGTCCCTGGTCGAGTAGCATGCGGATGTCATCCGTGGAGGCGAGGAGGGCGGTCTCGGTGCTGTGGTTGCTGCGGAATCCGGACTGGGAGGAGTTGTCAGGCTGTCAATAGCACAAGAAGGCAAAATACGCAACTGACCTCTTCGTAGCAGCCAACGGGGACGATGGCCTCCAACTTAGGTTTGTAGAGGAGCCTCCCTACTCCCCTGAGCGCAACACCCCACAGTGTAGAGAACACAGCTATGGAAAATAGCGCCCCGGGGAAAAGGGAAGGGGACAAAATAACAAAAAATACTGCTAGGAACTCTTGCCTCCTAGGTCTGGTCTAGGTTATTCGCCTTTATGCCATGGCGCTGCAGAGATAAAGAAGAGAGAAGACAAACGTGAAGTGCCACACTGAAAAACACATATAGGTTCAATAAACAGGGTTCTATTTACATTTCACACTCACAGTGAGCCCAGCAGCTATCCCCTTAAAAGTAGTCTGGATAATGGCCTCCAGACACCACGACCTCGAAGGACCTAATACAGAAAGGCCAGGGTCCTTCGAACTCCCTACAGTCACGGTTTCTATTCAACCGTACTGTTGAAAAATATAACCCAAAAAACAAAAAGGACTCTCACCGCTGTTAAAATATCACAGCGAGCATAGTTTCAATCCAATTACAGCCCGGGAAGCTGTTAAGGTAACCACTACAGAAGAGCCTATACCGGCACCAGACGCGGTCCTCTGAGCCGCGGGAGAGTGTGCCGATGGAACGCGCTTTGTAATAGTTCCAGCGCGTGCAAAATAACTGAAAACCACACAGTAGCTTGAGAGAGGGGAGACGCTTCCCTCACAACGGAAACACGATACCTTACAGTTCCCGAGCCGAGAGACGGGCTCAGACTTGGCCGACTTGAAAATGATCTCGAGGGCTTCACGGCGTTTCAGTATTCCTCAGGAAGCTCTTGGCAGTTAAAACGCCGATCTCCATACAATCCTCCAGCGGGGAAATACCTTCCGCATAAGCAAAGAAGTTCGGGCCAAATTGTCAAGCACCTTCTTCCTGAAGGGGAGGTGCTTATATAGGAAGTAGTTTATTTTGCAAACGGCAATTCCGTTTATTTCTGTTATGCCCCACAGCTTTCTGGGACATGTAGTGCAATGGGCTCCTGTTCCATTCACACCGGTGTCCATACATACAGGGGAGGTGTTTTTGGTGCATGTGTGCCCGACCTGCCTTCCCCCTGTGTGTAATCGCGACAGAACCCCCTCTCAAGGATCGCCGACTCGGCCGTCGTCCAGGCTTCCCTGGATTAGCTGCATGGAAGCGTTCTACAAGTTCTGGGCAGTGGAGGTTTTGTACTGGTTCCCAGGTCCTATCTTCAACCCCAAAACCCTTCCAATCCACCAGATACTGTACTCGTCCCCTTACTAGTCGGGAATCCAAGAGTTTGTGTACTTCGAACTCGTCCTGCCCATCTATCTCCAAAGGGAGAGGTCGATCTGGTAACCTCATGCTGTTAGGGCAAGGTTGGAGTAGGGATAGGTGAAACACAAGGGTGGATGTGCCATGAACGGGGCAAGGACAACCTCATGGCTACAGGGTTGATTATTTCCTCAATGCTGTAGGGACCAACGTATTTGGGTTTTAATTTGTCTACTCCCTTCAGATGCAAGTTCTTTGTAGCGAGCCAAACCTTATCCCCCACCTGATAAATGGGTTCTTTGGTTCTATTTCTGTCAGCGAAATGTTTTTGTGCAGACAATGCTGTAGCGAGATGTCGTTTGGCATCAATTAACACTGCTCTGAGATGAGCGTGATGTTCGTGAATGCTCGGATGTCTGGACACACGTGAACCAGGTGTTAAACCACTGATGGTTTTAAAGTTTGGAAAAAAGTCTCAATGTTCAATCTCCAGTGTATTCATTCTTGTTTTATTGTTCAATGGAACCCACGAAAACCAGCCAACACGTGTTTCGTTGCCAATGGGAGTTATCCCGCGACTTCCTCAGGGCTGGGAAAGATACAAATGATACTATCAGTGTATGCAAACAGTAACAGCTTGTATATTGCATTGACATTGTGTAGGGCTTGACCTTACACACATTGAGGGGTTTTAGGGAATTATCCCCTTACCTGGTAGCACCGTACACTTTAGATTCAGTTTACACTCAGCCGTTTATTGAGCTGGGCGCCTTTTTCCTGAATTACTAAAAACCCTTCAAACATAACTTAAATGCTTGGATGTCTGGATTAAATGGGCCATTCGAAAGGGAGCATGTTTGGATGGTGGCCGTAAAGACAAAAGAAAGGAGAACACCCAAGTGTAGAATGATCTGCGTTGTTGTAGGCAAACTCCGCCATCCACAGCAGTGTGAACCAGTTCATGGTGTTTTGCAGAGTAAAACAGCGAAGATATTGCTCCAATGTTTGGTTTAGGCGTTCCGTTTTTCCATCCGTTTGTGGATGGTAGCTGGTGGAAAGCCTGGCTTCGATGTTCATGGTTTTACATAACGCTCTCCAAAAACGGGAGGTGAACTGCGAACCCCGGTCCGTAATGAGAACACTGGGTATGCCGTGTGCTCTAACCACGTGTTGGAGAAACACAAGGGCTAGTTCTGTGGACGTAGGCAAGCGTTCCAAAGGAATGAAGTGTCCCATCTTGGTTAAGTGGTCTACTACCACTAAAACGACAGTGTATACTTCGCAGGGAGGCATTTCCACAATAAAGTCCATTGACACGGTATGCCAGGGTCGAGGAGGGATAGGTAATGACTGTAACAGACCTGCAGGTTTAGTGTGACATGCTTTTCCCTGCGCACATACAAAACAATTCTTAAGGTACTCCTTGGTATCCTTCCTCAAAGAGGGCCACCAAAAGGAACGATCGATGCAGGCAATGGTCTTGTATCTTCCCATGTGTCCTCCCAACAGTGAATCATGAGCCCATTTCAGCACCTGTAGTTGCAGGTCGGTGTTTGGCACGTATAATGCGTGATAATGATACAACAAGTCCTCATTCTCCACTCGATGTTCAGGATTCTCCTGGATCCAGGCTCTAACGTCTATGTCGGCCAAGGACTCTCTGACGTCCTCTAGAAAGTCCCGTGAGGTGAGCAGTGCGACGGACGGGTTCCGGAAGGCAACCTCAGTGAGTATCAAAGGCGGTTCTGGGTTAGCATGCCATCCTCTGGGTCGTCAATGCGAGAGAGGGCATCCGCTTTTCCATTTCGAGGTCCTGGTCTATATTTGATAACAAAATCGAAGTCGGAAAAAAAAAAGGGTCCATCTCAACTAACGTGGTGTAAGGGCTCTGGCGGTTTTCAAAAACAGCAAGTTTCGATGGTCTGTATAGATCTCAATAGTGTGACGTGCGCCCAAGAGATAGTGCCTCCATTCCTCGCATGCCCTTTTTATGGCCAATAGTTCCTTATCGGAAATGGAATAGTTCACTTCACTGGGGGTGAGTTTCTTTGAGAAATATGCCACAGGGTGTAACTGTCCTGTTTTGGGGTGTCGCTGAGATAACACACCTCCTATGGCATACTGAGAGGCGTCTGTTTCGACAATGAAAGGGAGTTGTGGGTCAGGATGCCGCAGTATGGGAGCTTGAGTAAACCTGTCTTTTAGGACCTGGAATGATCTTTCAGCTTCTTCCCCCCAAATGAAAGGAGTGTTTTTTCTCAGTAAGCTGGAGATGGGATGTATAATCTTTGAGAAATCCTTGATGAAACGCCGGTAATAGTTGGCGAAACCTAAGAAGCTCTGTACTGATTTTACGTGGTGAGGGGTCTTCCACTGAGTGATTGCATCGACCTTGCCTGTGTCCATCTGGAATCCTTGAGCATTGATTATATAGCCCAGAAAGGCAACCTCTCGGACATGGAATAAGCATTTCTCCAGCTTAGCATACAGCGAGTGTTGTTGGAGCGTGTCCAGGACCGCCGTTACATGAGTCACGTGTTCCTGGAGACTAGACGAATAGATGAGGATGTCGTCAATATATACCACACAGAATGAGTCCAAGAATCCCCGCAGAACCTCGTCCATGAAATATTGGAAGGCCGCCGGGGCGTTGCAGAGCCCGAAGGGCATCACTCTGTATTCAAAGAGTCCAAACTTCGTCCGAAATGCGGTCTTCCACTCGTCTCCGCTTTTTACCTGTACTAGATGGTAGGCGCCTCTGAGATCTAGTTTCGTGAAATAACGAGCCCCCTTGAGTTGGTCCAGGAGCACAGGAATCAGTGGTAACGGGTAGCGATTCTTTATGGTCACACGGTTGATCGCTCTATAATCGATACAGGTCCGAAGCTCGTCGCAGTCCTTCTTAGAAATAAAAAAAAGAGGGGACGAAGCCGGTGAAGAGGAATGCTTGATGAAACCAGATGCTAGGTTCTCTTCGAGGTAGGTCTTCAGGTAGTGTCTCTGGTTCAGTCAGAGCATACACTCTGCTGCACGGAATTTCGGCTCCAGGCATCAGCTCAATGCGGCAATCGTACACTCGATGGGGTGGCAGCTGGGTCGCCTTTTGTTTATCATAGAGGGGCTGGTATTCCTTGTATTCATCGGGCAAGGTGGTAGCGCAACAATACTGGTCTCGTGCACACGCGGTTGCCAATAACCTTGCCTGTGTACCCTCGCTCTTTTCTGGAAGAGCCGCCTGCTTGGTGCAATGCTCTTTACAATAGTCAGAACTCAAGGAAACGGTGCGGGCCGCCAAGTGAACGACAGGGTCATGTAAAGTTAGCCAGGGCATGCCTAGGATAAGACGAAACTGGGGGGCATCAATGAGGTCGAACTGGATATATTCGTAGTGGTCTGTACCGGACTGCATCAAGAGAGGAATGGTATGATACCTGACAGGTCCAGACGTTAGCGCAGTTCCGTCCACTGCTTTCACGTTTTCGGGGGTCTCCTTCTTTTCCCAGGGAATACCGATGGTCAGAGCGTACTTCTGGTCCATGTAATTTCCAGTCGTAAAGGAGTCCAACAAAGCAGCCACCTCAAGAAGATTGTCCTTCATAACCCAAAGAGAGACACCAACATTCAGATGTGCCACGGATGGTTGTAGGGTATTGGCGATTACTGACGAGATCGATGTATGTCGTTCGCCCGAACCAGAGATCTCATCCTGACTCAGGCTCTTCAGTTTTCCGACGTTTCTCTAGGCCCCATTGCTGCTTGCACCCGTGGAACGGTGGATCGTTCTGGGAGCTGGGCTCGGGCTCGACACTCTCTGATGAAGTGTCCCCCTTTTCCGCAATACAGGCATAGCTTCATCTTCCGTCTCTTTTCTCTTTCCTCGGTAGTGAGGGGACCTCGGATCCCCCCTATCTGCATAGGTTCAGGCCCTTCTGAGGGTTTTGGGTGATCCTCGGCCAGGGGTTTTGGTCTTGTGTACAAAAAACGCGATTCCCCTCTGTTTTTGTCCCCTCGTCTTTCCTGCAATCGGTGGTCCAGCTGTACTGTTAGATCGATCATCTCTTCACAAGTTTGGGGTAGCTGTACCACCTGCGAAAGGACATCCTTTAATTCACCCCTTAACCCCTGGTAGAACAGAGTGGTTCGCTTCTCTTGGGGCCAATCGGTTTCTACAACTAGGCGATTAAATGAGGTAATGTAAGTCAGTAAATCCTGTGACCCTTGTCGAAGGGTCAGTAGTTCTCGATCCAGGGTCATCATATGAGATTTCCGATCAAACAGTTTTCTCATCTCCAAACAAAAGTCCGGGAACCTATGTAAAACGGGGTCGTTTCTTTCCATCAGCGGGATGGTCCAACTAGCTGCGTTACCTCCCATGTATGACATCATGAAGGCTGTCTTGGCCGCTTCATCCTGAAAAATTGCAGGTTTACACAAAAAATGTAGCCAACACTGATTTAAGAAGGTTTCGAATATCTTTGGGTCTCCATAGAAACGTTCTGGAGGCGCCAACGGAATCCCAGTGTTTTGAATCACATGGACGGTAGGAGTGGCGTCGGTAGTAGGTGGGGGAACAGGAGTGGCTGAAAAGAATCCACCCCCCTGTGTGGTGACTGAGGGGGGAGAGTGCACAGCATGTACTGGAGGGGGTAGTGTAGATTCCCTGATGTAAGAACCGGTCCCTTGACCCCTGCGAGACAGGCCGGCTACCTCCCTACGTAACGTGCCCATCTCTTTTCTAAGTTCCTGGTTCTCCATACGAGAGGTTTGCACCTCCTGCTGCAGAGCCGTTAGACTCTCCAATAGTGAGGTCAACACAACATTGGTGTCCATCGTCCAGGCTGGGCGTCCAACTTGGGCTTGACAATCTGTCAGGCTGTCAGTAGCACAAGAAGGCAAAATACGCCACTGACCTCTTCGTAGCAGCCAGCGGGGACGATGGCCTCCAACTTAGGTTTGTAGAGGAGCCTCCCTACTCCCCTGAGCGCAACGCCCCACAGTGTAGAGAACACAGCTATGGAAAATAGCGCCCCAGGGAAAAGGGAAGGGGACAAAATAACAAAAAATACTGCTAGGAACTCTTGCCTCCTAGGTCTGGTCTAGGTTATTCGCCTTTATGCCATGGCGCTGCAGAGATAAAGAAGAGAGAAGACAAACGTGAAGTGCCACACTGAAAAACACATATAGGTTCAATCAACAGGGTTCTATTTACATTTCACACTCACAGTGAGCCCAGCAGCTATTCCCTTAAAAGTAGTCCGGATAATGGCCTCCAGACACCACAACCTCGAAGGACCTAATACAGAAAGGCCAGGGTCCTTCGAACTCCCTACAGTCACGGTTTCTATTCAACCGTACTGTTGAAAAATATAACCCAAAAAACAAAAAGGACTCTCACCGCTGTTAAAATATCACAGCGAGCATAGTTTCAATCCAATTACAGCCTGGGAAGCTGTTAAGGTAACCACTACAGAAGAGCCTATACCGGCACCAGATGCGGTCCTCTGAGCCGCGGGAGAGTGTGCCGATGGAACGCGCTTTGTAATTGTTCCAGCGCGTGTAAAATAACTGAAAACCACACAGTAGCTTGAGAGAGGGGAGACGCTTCCCTCACAACGGAAACACGATACCTTACAGTTCCCGAGCCGAGAGACGGGCTCTGACTTGGCAGACTTGAAAATGCTCTCGAGGGCTTCACGGCATTTCAGTATTCCTCAGGAAGCTCTTGGCAGTTAAAACGCCGATCTCCATACAATCCTCCAGCGGGGAAATACCTTCCGCATAGGCAAAGAAGTTCGGGCCAAATTGTCAAGCACCTTCTTCCTGAAGGGGAGGTGCTTATATAGGAAGTAGTTTATTTTGCAAACGGCAATTCCGTTTGTTTCTGTTATGCCCCACAGCTTTCTGGGACATGTAGTGCAACGGGCTCCTGTTCCATTCACACCGGTGTCCATACATACAGGGGAGGTGTTTATGGTGCATGTGTGCCAGACCTGCCTTCCCCCTGTGTGTAATCGCGACAGGAGTCTAGGATGGAGTTTTCTTCGATGACGGTGGTCAGCTGGGCGTTTACAAGTCTCTCGGTGACTTTGGCAGCGAAGGGGAGCAGGGAGATGGGCCGGTAGTTTTTCAGGTCCGTCAGGTCGGCCTTGGGCTTCTTGAGGAGGGGCTTGACTTCCGCCCGTTTCCAGTCGTCTGGGAAGATGCCGGACTTGAAAGAGGCGTCGATGGTCCGTCCTAGTTCGGGTGCGATGGCGGCGGCGGCCCTGTGGTAGATGTGAGGAGGGCAGGGGTCCGTGGGGGCTCCAGAGTGGGTGTTGTTCATAGTCGCGGTGACTTGTTCCACCGTGGCGGGATTCCAGGTCATGATGGTCGGCCGGTTGTCGGTGGTGGGGAGGCGGGTCGTGTCCGGTGTTTGTTCGCTGAAGTTGTCGTAGAGGGCCTTGATTTTAGGATGGAAGTAGGAGCTGAGCTTGTTGCAGAGTTCCTGGGATGGTGTGACGTCCGTGGCTTCGCTGGTGGGTTTGGTGAATTGCTGAATGACGTTGAAAAGCTCTTTGGCATTGGTTGCGTTGGTGTGGATCTTGTTTTTGATGAAGGACCGCTTGGTGTCCCTTATTTGCCGGTGGTATTCCTTCTGGGCGTTCTTGTGGTTGTTCAGGTCTTTTGTGGTTTTACGGTTACGCCAGGCTTTCTCGAGGCATCTGCAGGCGCGTCTGGCTTCTTGGAGTTCGGTGGTGAACCAGGCGGCCTCCGGAGGGCGTTGTTTAGTGGGGTGGCGGAGGGGTGTGAGCTTGTCGGCACAGCTGGAGATCCAGCGATGGAGTTCTTTGGCTGCGGAGTTGGCGTCGGTCGTGGCGCTGAGGGCGGTTAGGCGCAGGGTGGTGTTGAGGTGTTCCTCTGTGATCTTGCTCCAGTTTCTTCGTGGCGGGCGCGGAGGGGGGCTTGGGTGCGGTGGTGGTATTGAAGGTGAAGTGTACGCAGTGGTGGTCCATCCAGAGGGGCTGCGTGGTGTGGCTGAAGCGGATGCTAGTTCCTCCTGCGAAGATGGGGTCAAGGGTGTGTCCTGCTCTGTGCGTGGGGGTGGTGACGAGCTGCTTCAGTCCGAGGTTGGAGAGGTTGTCGAGGAGGGTGGTGGAGTCGGGGTCGTTGTGGTTGTCGAGGTGGAAGTTGAGGTCTCAGAGTAGAATGTAGTCCGTGGAGGTGATGGCGTGGGGTGCAACGAGGTCGGCGATGGCTGTGGCGGCCTGGGTGCGAGGTCCCGGGGGTCTGTAGGCGAGGGTACCACGCAGCGTGGTCCTGGGGCTGGTCTGGATCTGGAAGTGGAGGTGTTCTGTGTTGGTGTGGGGGTCGCTCGTGCTGGAGGTGGAGAGTCGGAGGGAGGTCTTGTGTGCGATGGCGAGGCCTCCTCCTGGGCGGTGGGGGCGGTCCTTTCTCTGGATCTTGTATCCGTCGGGGATGGCGGTGGCGATGTTGGGGCCCGGAGGTGGCTTTGGTCCACGTTTCTGTGAAGAAAGCGACGTCGGGCGATAGGGTGTCGATCAGGTCCCAGATCTCTGAGGCGTGTCGGTGTAGGGAGCGCACGTTGAGGAGGATGCAGGTCAGGGCTTCGGTGGAGCGGCCGTCCGGGGGTCCTTCTGCCATGGTGGGTGCGTCGTTGATGGTGAAGGATCGTTGGCAGTGTCTGCAGGAGAATTGTCTGTGGGTGGAGTTGGGTGCGGCTCTTTGGCAGTCGGTGAGTCTTCCGGGGTTGAGTGCGTGGAGGGCAGCGGAGTCGTATCGGTGGGGCCTCGGGAAACCAGGGTTCTGGCGCTGGTCGCGGCCGGCTCGCGGACGGGCGCAGACGGGCTTGCCTAAGGCGCGCCAGCGGCGCGACCGCACAGCGGTCGCCATTAAGCAGGGGAGGGGGGAGGGACTTGCAGCTGGGAGGCGGGGGCGGGTTACGGCGGGAACGGAGCAACAATTACACAGCAGGTGAATGGGGCAGACAGCGATGTCACACACAATAGGGCACAGCAAAAGAGACAAAAGGCAAAAAAACCACTACAGAGGAAAAAAGGAAAAGAATTACAGTAATGCGAATTACAGGGCCCAATGAAGGGGAGAGTGAAAATTATACCGGCAACAGGTCTCGAACCCTGCCTGGGTGGGACCGCAGGCAGAGGACAGCACGTCGGAGCTGCAGGGGAAGAGCAGATCTCTGGCCGTCATGGGTCTAGCTCGCGCTCCCCCGCGGTGGTCGCTCTTAAGTAGGGGAGGGACTGGGGGCAGGTTACGGCGGGAACGGAGCAACAATTACACAGCAGGTGAATGGGGCAGACAGCGATGTCACACACAATAGGGCACAGCAACATGAGATGACTGCTATCTGTCCCTCAGGGTACCCCCTCATTTATTGCTCATGAGGAGTTAGGTATGCCTTATATTACATATCTGATGGCCTTCCATCCATTCTCCCTTTGGTTAAAAATATGGGCTAAAGAGGGGGACTTGTTAAATATGGCAATCCTTAAAGACTGCCTGGCCATGGAACATGTATCCAAGGTACCGTGGCTTAAATATATAGAAAGGAGCCTGATGAGCCTGGGAAGAGGAGATCTTTTTTCCATTCCCAAAGGAACGCTAAAGGCAGATCTAGCCCTCCTTAACATGGCGTTTTTCGCACACTAGACCATGTTAAGGGAGGAGAGGGAGCTCGTGAAGCCCAGCGTACGTTGTTTTTTCATGTTGAGGACAACAGTGATGGCAGATCTGTACCTACTGGGTTTTGCGAACTCCTACGATCGATTCCTTTTGACTAGGTTTAGGCTGGATCTCTTTTATTTACTTCTCGCTTATCCCAGGGGAACAAAGAGAGGGCAACCCCTTTCGTCCTGCGGCTGCGATGGTTCATCTCCGCAAGACATGGTTCACTTTACAATGTTCTGCCCATTTTACGACACACCCAGGAAATACTTTTTAATCCCCATCTTGAAACAGGCTAATTTTAGACAAGTTCGGCCCGCTTTTTTATTCCTTCAGATGTTGACGGGTAATACCGTCTTTTATGTGTTAAGTTTTTTCAAATCTGCCATTAGGCTTAGGGCGAGTTGTGATTGACCCACTCATCCTTTTTTCTCTATCCTTGACTTCACACATTTCTCTTGCCAACAGCCTGATTCACCTAAAGGGGTTTTTTATGTATGTGTATTGTCCTAGGTACTTGGGATACTAGTGGCAATACGTAGACATAAAATAAATTGTTAAGCTGTTAATCCTGGTCTGCTCCTGTAATTGTACAAACTGTATTACGCAACTTTTTTATTCTGTATTTTATATATTGCGCTTTTATGGTTTTATCAATATGAAACCGAAAAAGATATTTTGATTTTTTGATTGATTTTGAATCGGCATTGTTCAAAGTGACATATGTCGGTAAATCAGACATCATTTGCTTTACAGTCTCTGTATTCCAGTCATCTGAAACAGAACCAGAAATTATTACATCGTTCCTTGAAACTTTCAAAACATAAGTGTCATGTCCTTTAGGATAGTCCCGTCATGTATACCTCATTTTTACATACATTGTCCCATCCACACGACAATAACGATTCTAAACAGGTGGCCTTTTACTTAGTAGCTTGATCCTGTCTCTTCGACACCAGGCTCCTAGTTTTCTATCATAATCCTTGTACCTGACCTATATAAACATGTCCCCAGGCATGGCAGAATTATTCTGTATAAAGGTCACCACTTTTTTTCATCCTTGGCCAACAGCCAGCTGTGCATGATCGCACTTGTTTAGAAAAGCATTGGTGATTGTTTTCAAAACATCCATGAATGTTTTAAAAACATTGATTCTAGAAAAAACCCTGGAGTGACCACTTTAGTATAAAAGACCCTCACTCCCCCCTACAAATTAGAGGAGAATTCCTTCCAAGCTGAGACGGGGGTCCTGCATGCTGAATCTTCGACAAGTAGCGGTCTGACATCCCTTGCGGGTTGTCATCCTTGACGCAAAGACGGGGTCCTTCATTCTAAACCATCAGGTGAGGGGGCTGGTTCATCCCTAGGGGTTTCTTGGCTACAACTACATACACATATACATGCTACACATACAGATCTAGGATAGGTATATTTAGGCAAGTTACTTATGGCACACATTTTAGGAATATGCAAGTGCTACTGTTTTTATCTGAACTGCTTATGTTCATCTTATCATCACTATGGTAGAAATGTATCTACTAAATACTATATTGGCAATAGCAATCTCTTTCGTATGCTTCTGTATCCTGATTGTCGCAGCACATATGTTTTATGCAAGGCTGTCGGTGGACCAATAAATACTTATTGAAAAGTCCTAATTGTCCTCATGTGTATTTTCTGAGCAGGAGTGTCTGAGCCAAAAGTACTGTACTGTTTTCCACGATCCCGGAGGAATCAGGGTTGTCATGTTCAGTGGTTGCCAGAAGCTACCTACACCACTGTAGAATACAGGGGGATGTTAGTGGCACTGTAGAGCTAGCTTGTCTAACGGCTGACATATCCTGTGGGGGTGTCCGGAAGCGGTTGGGACACCGAGCCCTCAGTTTAAGTCATCCAAAACACGCAGGTCCTGTGCGGATTCCTAGGAACTACATGACATGGCGCCGCCAACATTGGTTTGGTTCTTATATTAACAGTGAAAATCTGAGTAGTTCAGTCGTGCTTTCTCAGAAAAGCCCTACTCACACTTTTTCAGAGACGTCTGAAGTGGGAAGGGGAATCCGCCTCAGCTGAGCAGATATACTCTGTGTATTGGCTGAAGGTTCAGCAAGCTTGTAAGGATAAAAGGTTCCACCCCATTATGCAAAACCCTACCTCTTAACTTCTCTTTTAAAAAGACTGATCCCACGAGTAGCTCAGGGGAAGACGAATTGGCTAACACTCTTAACATCACAGAGAACTGCAGACATGCAGTAACTATGAAGTTATTAGAACACGGCGTACCCTTAACAGGTGGCTGTGCTACCTTTGTGATTGAGGCACACGAGGTGTTCGGATCAGAGGTATTCTATTCTTGGGTTTAGTTCCCACCTGCAGATCTGGTGACTAAATTGTTCCACACATACATTATAGCTGAACCACCAGAAGAATACATTCCATACGAAGACATTGAAGTCCCGTTAACTTACCAGCAGCATAAAAACTGGTTTAAAGGCGCCCTCCCACACACAACATCTGTCGTGAGACTCGGTCCGCTCAGCATAGAAGGAGCAACCTGGCTGGTGTTAGCGACATACACTCCACATCCCGAGATAGATAATAAAGTCTGTGCAATATACAAAGACATAGTCAGGCTATACAGACACATCGTCCAGTTCGTCATGCGAACATTAACAGTTCAACCTGCGCGAAATGCTCTAGTTGGTCCACATCAGACCACACCCACCATTAACCCACAGACACTGAAATCAGTAATAGGGACAATTCCTTCCAAACGGGAGCAGATTCCGTTCTGGATAGCACAAAAAATTGCACAGCTGAAAGCAGTATTTCCCCATACAGGTCGGCAGGAAAAACATAGAATGCTAACCATTTGCTTGCCAATGGGGATGGTTCCCTCGATTGAGGATTGTACCACTTGGGGAACAATCTTTGCTACGTCTACGTCAGAGTACACGGTACCCCTTCCTTAGCAGTTGTTCCTGATGTATTGAAACAGATACAGAACGAGTACGGGGCAGGACTTGCCCTGGACTTGGGAATTAAACTGATGGGTAATTTTGCCCAAGTCTCTGCAATCATGCTGAGCAACATAAAAGGGGAGGCAGCAGCAGTGGCCATACACAGCCGCCTAAGGGAAAACAAAATTTATTGAAGAAATCTATGCTGCATTAGGTAGAGATAATTTGGGAACCAAAGCAGGGAAGCCAAAAATGGCGGGTAGTCCCGGCAACTCAAAGCAACCACCCGCTTCTTCTAAAAAGAAATGGGAAAACAACATTTCTAAAAATAATAATTCAGAAAAGAATTCACGATCAAGGGGTGGGTCTCCCCAACGGGAGTCCTCTGAAAAGAGATACAACCTTAGGAATTGTGATAACATTAGGAAACCTGATAGGTATCAGGACAGTGATAGACGTTCCTTTCGTTCCTTCCAGGATTCGTCAAAAAACTCGGAGAGGGACGGGCGAACAGAACAAAAGCAAGACCGACCAAAGACAAAAAGGGAAACACATTGAAATTCAGATTATATTATCAAACAGGAAGAGCAACCTAAAGCAAAACCTCAATTCAAAAAGAAGAAAGTAGCTGGCTTAAAAATTACACATGCCCAGGTTACTGAGGACTCCGCTTTTGAACGGGCAATGGGCTCTGGCGATGCTAGACAGTGCGGCAGAAGTAACAATAGCTCGCCAGAACCTGAAGGATTTTCTGGTGACAGCAGTATTGAATGTACACATCATGGTGGAAACACCTGATACCAGAGTTAGTGTCCTGCATAGACTGTACGAAATTTCACTTCAAATAGAGGGGGACATCTCGAGAAAAGTTAAAGGTCCCTTTTGGGAGAACTTAACATATGGATATGACATACTGCTAGCAGAAAGAGATTGGCAGCCTGAGTTTGTGATGGAGTGCCCAAAAGGGGAAAACATAATTTTGCCTGCTTTCTCCGACCTTGTTCCAGAATCTTTAAAACATTCATACACACAGGAGTGGGCGCTAGCGCTAGCTCCAGCATTATACCGCAACCATGTAGGGTGGGACGTGGAGTCTACTCACCATGAAATCCCATTAAAATCTACTCCAAATCAACAGAGACAGTATCCTATTATAAATGATGCAAAAAGACAGGTCAAAGAAATCTTAGACCAATTTGAATACCAAGGTGTAATTGAAACTTGCACCTCCCCGATGAATAATCCTTTGTTTCCAGTAATGAAACCTGACAATACATATCATCTAGTTTTTGATTACCGACATTTAAACACATGCACACAAACATTTGCAGTTCAGAATGCACATAGTGCTGCATTAATGAATAACATTGTGCAGAAGAAATACAAAACGACATTAGATATCTCAAATGGATTCTTCTGCCAGAATATAGCTCCAGAAAGCAGATATCTGACAGCATTTTCTGTGCTCGGCACTCAGCAAAATTTTTGTCGTTTGCCTCAAGGGTACAAGAACAGCCTGTGACTATTCTCGGCAAGAGTGTCAGAATTATTACAAACATGTGACGAGGAGGCTGTGTCCTATGTAGATGACATCTATCTGACGGATGATGAATTACTTGAACACTTGAGCAGGGTCAACAACATAATTGTGGGATTCGCCAATTTGGGCTACAAATTTAATTTTAAAAAATCTAAAACTGCCCATCTTAATGTCCTGTTTTTAGGATATGAGCTATCAAGTGAAGGCAACGGCTTAGCAGCCAACTTTTTAGAAAAGTGCGCGCTGCTCCTACCTCCAAAGACTCTCAAAGGTTTGCAATCCATATTAGGATTTCAAAATTTTGGCAGAACATACATTCTAGATTACACAGAAAGAGAAAAACCTTTCTACGACTTAATCAGACCTGATTTCACACCACATCAGTAGACACAGCAACACACAGATACTCTCCATTCAGTTCAGGCTGACATGATAGCATCTAAACATTTGCACACACGTGTAAATACCACTAACTTGGTGATCCGGGTCATCCCCGGATTATTAGGATATACTTACCTCACTTTCAATGAAGGTGAGACAGTTCCAATAGCATACAAAACACATTTATACACAAATGCTGAAGTGCGATTTGCAGCAACAGAAAAATACTGACAGCAGTACAGACTGCTGTAGTGAGAGAAAGAGCACTAGCACAGGGGAAATGCATAATTGTTGTTATCCCGGTACCAACTTTAGAAGCTGTTACCAAAGCGAGCATTCCAAATACAAAAGCAGTGCATCCACGATGGATACGATGGACTAATTCTCTCACTGCAATAGATGTAGATAAAACGCAAAGCGTTCCTGCAGTACGAACAAGAATACCCTCTCCCAAATGAAATCTTGCCTCTAGAAAAATATGATTACATCATTTACACTGATGGATCTGCTCAGCCTGCCATAGGAAGTAAACAACAATATAGCGCAGCATGTGCGATAGTGAAGGGACGTATGCGGGCCATCCCAGCAATACGACTACGCAATCTCTAGGAGATTGCACAGCACAGTTGGCAGAGCTGAAAGCCCTGATATAGGCAATACAGTATACGGATCAGGAAGTCCCCACACTGATAGTGTGCGATTCATTTTACTGTGTGCAGTCTTACAATGAATATCTTCATTACTGGGGCCAGAATGGGTTTAGAGATTCCAAGGGTTGCACAATTAAACATAAATTATTATGGGAACAAGTGGCAAAGCTGAAAGCAATGCCTGCCACAGGCTCAAGTTATTCACACCTTGAGTCACCAGCATGTTGGCATACACATTGAAGGGAATTCACTGGCTGATGAAGCCGCCATGGCGACAGTGCGAACTGCTGCCGTTGCTGCAATCACTCGTTCCAACACTAGGATAGACAGAGACATATTGAAAGCTTTCAACGCCTCAAAGAACAGCTCTGCCATTCCAAAGGGCTTTTCACTCAAATATTGCTATAAATTAGGTGTGCAAAACACACCGTATGCTCAAATTCCAGGAGTGGGGGATAGAGTTATACCAAACACTGATCGCAGATTAGGTTTAATACCAGCCGCACACGACGGTCTGTGCTCTGCACAAGCAGGAGTCACTGCTACAGTTTCGTTACTGAAGCGGCGATTCTGGTGGCCAAGTTTGTCTAAACAAACAAAGGCGTGTACATCTCCCCGGTCCTGCGCACCACTATGAAGGTGTGGGACAGGGTCCAGGGGAGGTGTCAGATGTCCTTGGCTATGTCACCCTTGACCCCTTTCATTGGGAACCCGGACTTCCCCCCGGCTCTCGTAGGGAACGCCTATTTGAAATGCCAAGAAGCAAACTGTAAACGTATAGGCGACCTTTTTGACGAGCAGGGCATCCTGGAGTTTCCCCAGGTGGTAACTCACTATGGGATCCCCAAGGAAGCATATTGGAAGTATTTGGCGTTGCGCCACTGGGTCACACAGCCCCAGGTCCGTCTACATGCAGGTCGGCTCCTCACAAAATTTGAGCTCTGGTACATTACCCGCACCTCAAACAAACACCTCCTGTCAGATATCTATGGTTTTCTCAACAAGACAAAGATTCAGGCTAAATTCCCAGCGCAGTGTAGGTGGGAATCGGAGCTGGGTCAGGAGTTCTCACCCAAAGAGTGGGCGGACATTATTCACAGGGCCCGGGCATCATCGT
Organism: Calotriton arnoldi; assembly: GCA_963921515.1. NCBI lineage: Eukaryota > Metazoa > Chordata > Amphibia > Caudata > Salamandridae > Calotriton > Calotriton arnoldi. The sequence continues at coordinate 1,600,039 of CAWUFW010001426.1, read as the reverse complement.
GCAGTACATCAGGGAAGGAAATGCTCTTAAAAATTGTGCACTATTGGTATTACACCCCGGCGCGGGTCGCCAAGTGGAAGCCTCGCAGCAGCGATCTCTGTTGGCGCAAATGCGGACAAGCGGGTACACTGTCCCATATTCTATGGCATTGCCCTAAGATACAGGCATTCTGGGAAACTATTTTGCCCTTAGTGGATCACATATATCAGACAGAACTCCCCAGATTCCCTAGTTACATTCTGCTGGGGCTACCCAATCCTCTCACTTATCCTCTCCGGTCCTGTAGGGGCAGGGCGATCACTCTAGCGCTGGGGGCAGCCAAGCAGGTTCTCCTGGCAAAATGGGGCACGGACGACATCCCGACTAAACTAGATTGGCTGCACAGAATGTGGGAGGTGGTGGGGATGGAAAGGATCACTGCGGGGATCAATCACACATTGCCTAAATTCGACAAGACCTGGGGGTCCACGGTGGCATATTTATCCTCCGAGTTCATTGAGCTCACTTGCTCTCGATACCGAAGGGTCCTGCGATTCCCCACGACTCCCCTAACGGACCCGCCACTCTCTCCGAAGGAAACGCAGCCCTAGATCCCTACCAAGTCATACCTCAAGCTGTGGGTGGATAGCTGTCCTCTCTCTCTCCTGCTTATCTAGGTCTCCTCTTCACTTTGCTTTACTCCCTCTTTGCCTCTCTCTCTCTCTCTCTTTACTAAAGTTTGACTTTGAATACGGTGTTCCCCGCCGGCCAGTGGTTGTAGGTGGGTGTAATGTTATCGCTTGCAGCACATTCAATAAAAACGATTTAAACCATAAACAAACAAAGGCTTATGTCTTAAAGTGCGGCATATGTCAGCAGATGAAAGGTTCCACCGTAGCACAGCCACCCCTAACACCATTACTCATTTCAGACAGACCTCTCGCATGTTTCTATTTGGATCACTGCAGCTCCTTAAATTCAGACGGGGCTTACAAGTACATCTTGGTGGCAGTGGATTCATGCTCTAGATTCCTATGGGTTTGGCCTCAGCGCTCGGCTGATGCTCGAACTGTTATAAAGGATTTGCAAGTCTTCATCGGACATACGCAATAGGCACGTTACATTCCGACCGTGGCCCTGCGTTTAGCTCTCAGGCTTACAAGGAAGCCATGGAAAGTATGAACGTGACTTTGAGGTTCTCCTCCCTGTACCATCTCGAGGGAAATTCGGTGGTGGAGAGGAAAAACCGGGACCTAAAGCAATCCTTAACAGCAAGGGTATTAGGTGCAGGCGGTAGTTGGGTTAATCACCTATATGGGGTCCAGAGGGCACTGAATAATATGCCAAGAAAATCCTTGGGAGGACGTACCTCCTATGAGATCCTGTTTTGGACAACAATGTGGGTACCTGAACTCGATTGTGCCAGCACAGTGGCGGATGTAAAACCATTTGAATTGAATGATCATTTGGCTGTTTTACAGGAACTCAATGAATTCCGGGCATTACAAAGCAACGTCCAACTAAAACGCACCGCCACTGGGGAAGTGAAACCGGTTCCGGCAAGACCTGTCTGGGTCCCAAAAGTTGGGGACCTGGTCAGAGAAAAGATCATGGACAAGAAGGAGTTTGGGCCATCCTACAGAACACCTGTACCTGTCCTGGCGGTTCAAGGAACAAGAACAGTACTTCTGCCGCCTCTTGCCAGCCGAAAAGAGAAAAGATTTGTCTCCATTGATCTGATCAAACCACACTATGTGGCCGATTCTCAACAGCAGGCCGTGTGGAATCCTGAGTAGCCACAGATCTCCTCTCGCTACTTTACAGGAAGTTCAGATGGAAAGACTAATAACGTTCCAAGTCTCCTCTGTGCAAGATGCCGGAGTAGCAAATAACGGAGTATGAATCACACCAGTTGAAAATGAACAACATCCAAATGAAACTGAAACGCAAATTGCAATTTGCCCCAACAATGAACTTTACATCAACGTGCCTTCACAAGAAGCAATTGCCACTTCTACAAACACTGCTGAGCTCCCGAAGAAAGATCGAACTGTGTCTGGCTACTTCATCAACTTCAATGACATTTCTTCAGATCCATGTGAACCTGAGCAAACGCCACACATCTCTAAAAAAGAAACATTTCGACAATTCTATCTCTGGCTGAAAAAGACTTACTTTGTGTCCCCTTGGCTGCATCTTTGGTTTGCATTAGGAATCCTGTTCCTGTTAATTTGGATTGGTATATTAACTGTCTTTTTCCTACTACTGAATGGACATTACCTCCCACAACGCTCTGCAGTACAACCTGTGAACTTGATCCTAAAACTGCATACGTCATCACACCGTGAACAGAGAGACCTGTCCCTAGTGAACATTTCAGCAGTTCCTGTACCGGATGGTATAGTTTGGAATAAAGTTTCATATGATGTATTTGGTCCTACTGAAAATTCCACACGTGTTTAAAATTTCAATGAAAGATTTCATTACCCCGAGTACACTCTCTGATGATTGGGACATTGAGACTGTAAATACTATGCTCTCAGATTTAGAACAATCTGCTGCATTTTCTTACAGGGAATTGTACGAAGACACACCTGACTTCGATAGTATGCATTGTTACCAGCACTATGGTTATCACTTTTTGCACAGAGCTAGTGTTCCACGCACTGTAAACACTTACCATCAATGGGAACATTGCCCAACACCACCAAAAGGTAGTTCTGCCACATTTGTACAGAAATGTGCATACTTTTCAGGCTTCAATACATCAGACCCTATGTCATACTACTATAAGTTAGTACAGGCAAATACAACTGCGAAGAAAATGATGCTGACAAACACCAAGCTCATATATTCAGCACCTTTAATCTCCCAACTGTCTATACAAGGTTTCGACTATTGGAGGGACACGATAGACACAAAATTCATCTGGGGGACGAAAGATTTGCAGGTTCAGGGAACGGAGGCTTTATTTAGAGCTTGCCTCATACCGTTACAGATGATATTCCTGAACAGAAAAGTGCGACAAACTACCTGCTACAGGTTTGCAAAAATTAAAGAACTGAAAACACCACGCATCCCCTTACCCATACCTATTGAAGGTATATCAAATGACACACTGATTAGTGGGGAGGTACTTGGTACAATGATACAGAATGGTAGCTACAATTCATCAGCTCCCAATTGGAAGGGATGGTAGGTTTGGCCTATCGACACAAATTGGTGTCAGTCAAGGTTCAGGGGTACCACCGGAGGGTTTAGTATCCATAGGCCTGACTCACGCTATGAACACACAGACGACCCAGGGGTAGTGACTTCTTATAGTGTTCGGAAGTTGTGCCTAGTATGGTTAAGCACCTCAACACTACAACAGGTAAACCAGCACTTGCCCCTTCTAGCTGACAACATGGATCTTAGGGATTTCTTGTTAGGTCCCAAGAAACTGCGTAAGAAAAGCTTCCTGTATGCCATCTACAACGAACTATGGAAAGTCTCCCAACAGGATGCTGCTGAGAGATTACGTGAAATCGATAGGATTAACCTAGAAAAGGCCCTGACTGTGGTAGACAATGGTATAGCCACACTTTCTTCACGTATTTATTCATTGGGCAACATGGTGTCCTCGGCAATCGACATAATGGAACAAGATTTGTCTATTCTACAACATGGGCAATCTCGATTGCGCTCCATTATGCTTTTAAGCTGGACGTGCAATCATTGCGTTCAGGCCACGTGCCATGGCGATACATTAACAGCCAAGTTTGTTCTTGGTTTACAATCTGACCGACAAACAGTTGACTATGGCACGCAGAGACGCAAAGCACACCATGCTGCTCATTGAAAAAATAGAGAAATTACCTTTCACAGTAGCTGAGTCACCATCTACTGAATGGTTAATTCATGGCTATATCACACTGCAAATCACGACGTTTCAGTTCCAATACTGCCTTAGATACATCCAAGCAGGCAAGGATGAGGCGTTAGGTGAAGGGTACATACAGGAAACATGGGAGTTACCATATAGATATAGGTGCAGGAATAAGGACACTAAAGTTTTCTTAAGTGGTACTGACTGTGGGAAGACTTTAGGTGGGTCTTTAGTGTGCAAAGAAGTGTTGGTTCATGGAAAGTGTAATGCGTCAAAAGCAAACTTATCTTGCTACTTGAAAGGCTCCCCAGCTGCCGTGAATCATCCGGTTTTTTAATTACTTTCGAATGGAAGTTATTTAGTGCTGAATGATCAAGGCTGTTGTGGGATGGCGCCAGGCATCGCATATCTAGTCACAGTAAACTTCAGGGTTGTTTGCTGTAAGCAAGTATTGTTTCCTCCGGCTCGCACAGTTAGAGAGGCACCACTGTGGCCTTCATTGAATGTTTCCAGTATACTGTTTGATTCGCTTAGCAGACTGAAAGCCATGTTGTTTTAACAAAATGTGGTCCTTAACTTCAGCCCGAGAGTTTTGATCTCCAGGTTGCAAGGTCTTCAGCAGCGATACAGGACCTGGTCCGTAAGAACTTACCGATCCATTTTGGAGAAATGGTTCATCGTATCTTTAACATGTCTGATACGAGTGGGATCATACACTTATTTAATCGACTTCGATCAAGTCTCTTAACCACCTTTCAGACCATCTTCGGCGTAATTCCAGCCTTCAAACACTCCGTACTTGGAAGTGTTTTTGGAGGGCTTCCTTCGGTCCTGCTTTCGTTAGCGGGCATCCTTATTTTAAATCTCTTGTTTCGCAATGGCCATCGCAATCCCTCAAGAAATGGAGAGAACACTGCTGGAACGATGTTGTCGTGAGCGCATGGTGTTCTACCTGACTACGCTTCAGCTTCGAGAGCTGAGTGAGCATTGGTTCCTGTTTTACCGACAGGTCTGGCTACACTGTGTCCTGCCTGTGTTCCGTTGACTCTTCTGCGGATTTGGCTGCGTGTTGGCACTGTGTCTGACACTTCCATCGGTTGCGCTGCTGGACATTGAAGCGCTACTGGCGCCTTTGCAGGCCCACACATGCAGTTGTCCACAGAGTATTCCCATGTTGATGACGGCATTTCTAGAGCCTCAAACGGATGCTTCCACTCCTGTTGGAAGGGATATCGGCTCTGCTCCAGAGATACAGGCATCAGTATCAGGCGTGCAGGCATCTAATTCTTCCCTGGTGGCTGCCGTGGGAACCAGAGATGAACATCTTTACTCACTCGACATGATACTGGAAGTTCTGGAGGGACTGCCACTGCGGATACGATGTTCAGCGGTGTTGAGTCTTCAGCGCAGGATTCTTAAAACAATTAGGTCTCTCCTGTGCTGGGAACTGTTTGGCAACTTTTTAAAAAATTTCTAAATTCAAGGTCAATACTGACTTTGTTTTATTTTTCCTTCTCTGCTATAACTGAGCATAATGGCTTTCAACGTGCTCAGTGTAATATTACCAACATATACAAGTTTAGAGGACCTTTTGAATTCTTTTTAGGGAAAGTGTGACTTTACTTTTATGAACATTTTCTCAGGCTTTTAAAGTGCTTTTAGTATGTTTTATTGTAAATTATTTTTATGCCTTTTTAATAATGTTAGCTTGATCATTACGTAGCTGACCTTGTTGACCTTTTGATGAGGATTGGGTGTCATGTCCTTTAGGATAGTCCCGTCATGTATATCCCATTTTTACTTACATTGTCCCATCCACACGACAATAACGATTCTAAACAGGTGACCTTTTACCTAGTAGCTTGATCCTGTCTCTTCGACACCAGGCTCATAGTCTTCTATTGTAATCCCTGTACCTGACGTATATAAACATGTCCCCCAGGCATGGCAGAATTATTCTGTATAAAGGTCACCACTTTTTTTCATCCTTGGCCAACAGCTAGCTGTGCTTGATCGCACTTGTTTAGAAAGCATTGGTGATTGTTTTCAAAACATTTATGATTGTTTTCAAAACATCCATGATTGTTTTAAAAACATATCGATTCTAGAAAAAACCCTGGAGTGACCACTTTAGTATAAAAGACCCTCACACCCCCCTACAAATTGGAGGAGAATTCCTTCCAAGCTGAGACGGGGCCCTGCATGCTAATTCTTCGACAAGCAGCGGTCTGACATCCCTTGCAGGTTGTCATCCTCGACGCAAAGACGGGGTCCTTCATTCTAAACCATCAGGTAAGGGGGCTGGTTCATCCCTAGGGGTTTCTTGGCTACAACTACATACACATATATGCATATGTAGGAAAGTAGGATCTGCATCTTATGGTTACCCCCACTTTTTGCTTGATGTTGCACTGTTTTGACTAGTCTGACTGGGATCCTGCTAATCAGGACCCCGATCTATCTGCTTTCTCCTTTAAATTGTTATACCTATACTTTGGCACACTCCAGATTGGATACTGGGGTACACTTATAAGTCCCTAGTATATGGAACCCATGTACCCAGGGCATAGGTACCCCAGAGGCCTCCCATGGGTTGTATGACTAAACAACTACCACTTAAACAACGAATTCCTAAACCACGAAGGCTAAACCACTACCAAAGCCAAACCACTACGTTCTGTACAACGAATTACTAAACCACGAAAATTAATCATTTTTCATATTACCAGAATCTTTTAAAAAAAATCGCATGTTTGAAACACGGAAAAAAAATGTAATTAAATTAAACAATACTTTTAAATTAAACAATTTTATTTCATTTATCTTTAAATTATCAATCTATTAATCGTTTATTACATGTGCTGTTCGAGCATGCGTGCCCCCACCAAGTGATTGTTCTAAAGGGCAGTCAGGCGATGCAAAGCATACTACAAACGTCTCCCTCAAAGAGAGCAATAACGATTATCAGTCATGTGGCCAAGAGACTCGCACCCAGTTATGTTACATCAGGAGCGTTTATAAACTGGTTTAGGTCTTTAAACATCAGATCCAGGGGACGCTATATAATCATAGTTAATAAAGAAACAGTTCTAAACTCCTAATTGAACTGCGGTGGGTAAATGTATTTTTAGGAGCAACAGAAAACATGTATTGTTAGGAGCAACATAGGATAGAAAAATATTTTAATAACTCCAACGGCCATTCCACAAAAAAGTCTCACAGAATTTTTTTTTTTTTTAAATGGATTGCAGTACATATTTCTTATTTGTAAAAATAATTCACGTAAATGAAACATAGAAAAAACGGCCATTTACCGTTTTTTAACTATTTCAACTTTGACAACCAGAGAGAACAGTTGCATGGAGCACTGATCTTAACCCTTTAACCGCGGCGCGAATTCCGCCGCGGTGCGGCAGTTTAAAAGAGTGGGCGGGGCCGCGTCGGCCAACGGACGTGCGCAGCACTAGCGAGGTAGTGCTCGCGACGGCCGTTGGCCGACGGAAGCACGGAAGGGGTTAATCACATCATTGTAAAACAAACCAACACTGCCATCTAATGGCCTAACACGCCAAATTAAAACAAACTCTAATATTTCTACATCGTAATTAAAATCAGGAAATGTACAAATGAATTTTTAAAATAATATTACACATTCCTAAATTATTAAATATATCCAAAAATCAACATCCCGTTCCAAATTATTTTATTATAATTGCACTTGCATTTAAGATTAATTATTTACATTTTGACACTTTCCTCTGGTTTAGTAAGTCGTGGTTCAGATGGTCGTTGTTCGTGTACAGTAGTGGTTAATGAGGTCGTGGTTCTGGTAAAGGTCGTGGTTAAGGATTCGTTGTTTAATACACTCGTTGTTAAGGATTCGTTGTTCAGGCTGTTTCCCCTCCCATGGGCTGAAGCATGTATTATGCCACCCATGAGAGGCCATACAAAATGGAACTACAGGTCTGTTACTGCAACCTGTGTAAGCGGGTGCTTGCACCACTTACGTTAGATATAGGTTCCTTATACCTATAGGTCACTACACTTAAAACTTATAAGTCACCCCTATAGCAGGCCTTATCAATCCTGAAGGCAGGGTGCTGGGTTTTACGTGAGAGGGTGCCCCTGCATGAGCAGAGTCCCTCTGCAGCCTTCGGAGACCATTCTCCCGGGTTGTCTGTGACTCAGCCGGACATATAGGTAGAGGTGCATTATAAACTTGCGGTAAATGCTATCTCAAAAACGGCTGCATAGAAACATATTGTGTTTGGTATCAAACACCTTTGAATCATACCTCCATACCGGTAACCGGCGTGGGAGGTATGATTCCACCCTTCTGAAGCGAGCTTCGTGGGGTCACTGGTCTATCCGGTGCCAGCCTTCTCGACCCGGTCAGCACAAAATGGATGCTGACGACCAGAGACACATTTCTGCCCTCCTGCTGCTGAGCCAAGCACGATTAGAGGAAGGCAGCAAAATAGGCATCCTCTTACCGGGAGGTGTGATCACCTCCCAGACAGGATTTAGCGTATTGGGGCTGGGTGGGTGCACTTTGCAAGTGCCTTGAAAGTCTGCAACTGGGGCACATTTAGTGTCCCTGTGCATAGTCCAGCTCAAACCAGTTCTGGGAGCCGTTGGCTCCTGCTCTGGCGCAAAACTGGACAAAGGACATGGGTGTAACCACCCCTCTGTCCTGACCGTCCCCTAGGAGGCTCCCCTGAATCTGTCCAACCCTCTCCCGATGGTACAAAAGGGCTTACCTGGCTGTAAGACTTTAGATTTTACGTGGACAAGATTCTACAAGAAGAAACCACTGACCTTCGACCGTCTGGACACACTGGACTTCGACTGGGCCCGACTTCGTCTCCCTCTCCGTCCAAAGCTTTGTCTGTGCCCTTGCTCCATACAGGCTCCGTGCAGGACCTGTGGTGCACTAAGGACAACTGAAGAATCTCCCTTGGGTTGAAGGAGTCACTCCCCTGCATTCGCAGGCACCTCAACGCAACTGACCGGTGTGCTGCTCCCGAGCTCCTGCGGACTCTGAAGACTCCAGCAACACAGGAGGTGGGTTTTGAAGGTCCCTGAGGTTGATCTGCCCTGTCAGCAAGTTCGATGCCAGTATCCCTCGTGGGGACTGCATAACCCGAACCCCTGTGCACCGCATCTATTTGCAAGTGCATATACTTGTTGGCGATTCCCGAGCTTGTGCATTGGACTCCGTGTAGTCCTGACCCGTATTTACACCAAAGAACTCCGGCCTCCTCGCACCGAGTGCTCTGTGGGCTGGTACTTTGTGATCTTGCTCGAGGTCCCCTCGCGACTCCTGGTCATTTGGCCTGTGGGTCCTCCTGAGGGTCATCTTGAATTCTGTTGGGCTTCCCTACTTGCTCTAGACGTGCCCTGACTCCCCATTGCTTGGTGAGTCCCCTGGACCTTGCTGGTCCACACCGTAACCTGCTTGACCTTCCTGCCTGGGTTGCTTTTGCCAAGGATTGTTGGTGCTCCAGCCAGACATCGACCCCTCAGCACTCAACATCCTTCATGGGACAGCTCGCATCTGGCTCATGGTCGTTCGTCGACGTCTCCTGGTCCTCGTGGCTGCAGAGTCAAGCATCCCTTCCTTGGACCTGAAGCACCCGACATCAGTGGGCATTCGTCTCCCGAGCCCCTGGTCACTCTGAAGGGACCCTGACTCTGTCCCCTCTGCTTTCAGGTTCCTTTCTTCCCAAATCCCAGCTGGGATTCCACCGGACCCTTTGCACTTCTTCGCAGCCCTCCATTGAGAACGACAGCGGTTTCCGACACCACTCCAGACCTATGCACCCGGCTCATCTGGGATAGGTAACTCGGGTACTACAGTATCCAACCTCTTAAGTTCCAAAGGGTTTCCTTGAAGTCCTCCTAGAAGGGTCCTTAAACTGTAAAATTGCAACAGCGACTTCCCCATTGAATTGTACGTCCTCCGTGGGGTCCCTATCTACTCACTTTGGGTGGTTCCTTGGGGTCCCAACAATTCTACGTGCTCCAGACCTTGTCTTGACCCGAGTCGTGGTTGTTATACCAGTATTTTAGTACATGATTTGGTCTACCCCTGGAGCCCACTGTGTATTGTGCTACTTACAACTGTTCTATTGATCTCGTATTGTGTGCTTTGTGTTTTTTCCTCGGGTAGAGGATACTAGAAAGTGTTATATTAATAAATACATATTTTTATATAACTACTGTGTGGTTCTCCTTTCATTTAATTAATTCAGGAGGTGATATTCTGGTAAAACAAGCTGCTTTACATTCCTTCAAGATTAAGCCTGAAGGCTGCTCTCCACAGCTACCACTAGGATAGCTTTCTAAAGGTTATCTTGGACCTCATACATCATAAGGATCGTTTGGACTGGTGCAAGGTGCCCACTTTAATTAGTGGACATCATATACCAGGCCAACTTCCCACATTGGTGTGCAGCGGTTGGGATTCAAGCCTGCATTGTTTTACCAGATAAATCTCTTTGTATTGATTAACTGAAAACCACTGAAGTATTAGGCACATATAATACTTAAGGTTAGAATAAGTAAGTTCTAATGAACTTAGGGTTGGGCAAGTTAAGGGTCTAGCACACCCTTTCTCCAAGCTAAGAGAGTTTAGTTCCCACTAGGTTAGGTAGGTGCATACACTACACCACACTTAGTTATGTCTTCTAAAGGAGAAGCCAGTGGCTCTCTGTCTTCTAGGTACAATGGATTTGCATTTCTGGAATTGAAAGCCATGTGTGTTTCTAGGAAGCTGAAGACAGGGAGAAATGCCAACACGCAACGTCTCATTGAGGTGTTACTCTTGGATGACCTTCGGAAGACCCCAGGGTCAGATAAGGTCGGAAGAGTGGGTGGGGCAGGGAATGAAGACAGGTCAGGGGTGGCACCTTTTATGACCTAGACTCAAACCCTGGCCAGGAGGATCAAGATGATTCCCACCTGGACAACTCAGATCTTCAGGAAGAGGGTGGAGAGGCCCCAGTGGCCCTCTCTTTACTCCTCCTGGAAGAGTGCAGACTTTACCTAGGAGATCTAGATCTCCCTAGCAGAATCTAACCATTCAGGACAGTCTGCAGGGACCTCCATAACCCATAAGAAGGATAACTCTTATGACAGATAGTGCCAATTTCTAGAGCTTGAGAAAGTTAAGCTTAGGCTCAGGCAAGAGCAATTGGCCCTAGATAAGGAATCCCTAGAACTCCAGAAGGCTAGGAAAAGATTGGGACTAGAGTCCCACGGTGGCAGCAACAGTGTCCCTAGAGTTAAGGAACATTCTTTTGACAATAGGAACCTGAGCAAGATAGTCCCTCCCTACCATGGTGGGGATGACATCGACAAATGGATAACTGCTTTAGAGAGGGCCTGTAAAGTACAGAGGGTCCCTCAAGAGCAGTGGGCAGGTATCTTGTGGCTCTCCTTTGCTGACAAAGGTAGAGATAAGCTCCTCACTGTTAGAGAAGAGGATGCTGACAACTATTCAGTCCTGAAGAATGCTCTCATTGATGGGTTTGGCTTAACCACTGAACAGTACAGGATTAAGTTCAGAGACACCCAGAAGACACAGACTCAGGACTGGGTAGACTTTGTAGATTGTGCTACTAAGGCTCTGGAAGGCTGGTTACTTGGCAGCAAAGTGAATGATTTCAAGGGATTGTACAATTTGATTATGAGGGAGCAGATTCTTAATAATTGCCTAAATCAGTTGTTGCATCAATACTTGGTTGATTCTGATCTGACTTCTCTCCAGGAATTGGGAAAGAAGGCAGATAGGTGGGTCAGAACCAGGGTGAAGCAGAAAAACCAGAACACTGGTGGTGACCAAAAAAAGCAAGATGCTAAACCTTCAGATAAAGGTGGGGAAAAGGGTAAAGACCAGAAGTCTTCATCAGGGCCCCAAAAACCTGCATCTGGGGGGGGAGTCACAGTCTAACAAAGATAAAGGCAAAAAGAAACCTTGGTTCTTTGGACAAGAGATGACACTTGTCCAAAGGCCAAGGATGCACCTCCTACCACCACTGCCCCTAAGGCAACTGTTCCCCCTAGTTCATCTTCAAGTGGTGGTACAGGGAACAAGGGTATAGTAGGGTTAACCTTGGGATCTGAGATGGGTTCTGGCCTAGTCAGAACTCCAGCTCAGGCTGTACTTGTCTGTGATGGAAGCATAGATAATGCCTCCCTATTTGTGAGCCACAGTAACCTGGGCAAATACAGACAGCAGCCTTTGATAAATATAAATGGTAAGGAGGCCATGGCATATAGGGACACAGGAGCAAGTGTCACTATGGTGACAAAAGATCTTGTGGACCCTGACCAGATCATACTTGGTGAGATGTACCAAGTGACCAATGCTAACAATGTCAGGACAGACCATTCCTTGGCAGTCGTTAATTTCAGCTGGGGAGGGGTAACTGGCCCTAAGAAGGTTGTGGTTAGCTCAGACCTCCCTGTGGAATGCTTGTTGGGCAATGATTTGGAAACTTCAGCCTGGGCTGAAGTGGAACTCAGGACACATGCAGCAATGTTGGGCATCTCTGCAGATGTGTTTACTGTGACTAGGTCACAGGCCAAACTGTCTTCAACTGAACAGGCCTTGGATCCTGGAAAAATGGACCAGGAGCCTTCCAAGAGAAGGAGCAGGAGGGGTAAGGCAGTGTCTTCCCCCCAGGCGCAGAGTGAGGATCAATCTCCTGAGGGAGATGATCACAGTCCCTGTGAAGGAACTGTCTCAGATGAACTTGAACCTGATCAGGTTGAGTTTTTGAGGACAGGGGGCCCTTCCAGGGCAGCTCTGAGTCAGGAGCAGCAAACTTGTCCCTCTCTTGAACCCCTCAGTCAGCAAGCTCCTGCTGAGACTGCTGGGAGTGCCAGTGGGTCCCACAGGATCTACTGGGATGAAGGACTCCTTTACTCAGAGGGTAGAGACCCCAAGCCTGATGCCACCAGGAGGTTGGTCATACCTCTGAAGTTTAGGGGCTTCCTACTGACACTGGCACATGATATCCTTTTAGCAGGACACCTAAGCCAAAGCAAGACTTGGGACAGGTGTGTCCCTCACTTTCACTGGCCTCACATGTCAGAGGACACCAAGGAGTTTTGTCGCTCCTGCACCACCTGTCAAGCCAGTGGTAAGTCAGGTGGTGTCACAAAGGCCCCCGTCATACCACTACCTGTGGTGGGGTTCCCTTTGAGAGGGTTGGGATTGACATAATTGGTCCCATGAACCCTCCAACTGCATCTGGGCACAGTTATATTCTAGTGATGGCGGACCATGCCACTAGGTATCCAGAGGCAATACCCCTTAGAACCACCGCAGCTCCTGTGGTGGCCAGGGCCCTCCTGGGAATTTTTTACAGAGTGGGTTTCCCTAAGGAGGTCTTAAATGACAGAGGTGCAAACTTCATGTCCAGTTACATCACTGCAATGTGGAAGGAGTGTGGAGTAAATTACAAATTTACCACACCCTATCGCCCACAATGCAATGGGTTAGTTGAAAGGTTCAACAAAACCCTGAAGGGCATGATCATGGGCCTCCCAGAAAAGCTTAGGCAAAAATGGGATGTCCTGTTGCCCTGCCTTCTCTTTGCTTGCAGAGAGGTCCCACAGAAGGGAGTTGGCTACAGCCCTTTCGAAATTCTGTTTGGGCATCCAGTTAGGGGTCCCTTGTGTTTAGTGAAGGAGGGATGGGAGTTACCTCTCAAACCACCTAAACAAGACATACTGGACTATGTACTCGGACTCCGCCCCAGGATGGCTGAGTATATGAAGAAGGCAAGTAAAAACCTTCAGGCTAGCTAAGAATTCCAGAAAGCTTGGCATGACCAAAAGGCTGTACTGACTGTTTATCAGCCAGGACAGAAAGTATGGGTGTTGGAGCCTGTGGCGCCAGCAGCTCTCCGGGACAAGTGGAGTGGACCCCATACAATCTTAGAGCAGAAGGGAGAGGTCACCTACCTGGTGGACCTTGGAACTCCCAGGAGCCCCCACAGGGTGCTCCATGTGAATAGGCTCAAGCCATATGTGGACAGGGCAGACATGGGCTTGCTCATGGCTACTGATGAGGGACAGGAGGAAGAGAGCGACCCACTCCCTAACCTCCTCTCACAGAACCCTGATGATGGCTCAGTTGATGGTGTAGCTTTGGCAGGCAGCCTCACTGAGCAACAACAGACGGATTGCAGGAAGGTCCTCAATTAGTACAGACAAATGTTTACCCTGACTCCTAGTCAGACCATTTGGTGTACCCATGCAGTGGACACAGGTGAGAGTCTGCCTGTTAAAAATAAGATTTACAGGCAACCTGGCCATGTCAGGGACTGCATCAGGACTGTGGTCCAAAAGATTCTGGAACTGGGTGTGATTGAACCCTCAGATAGCCCTTGGGCTAGTCCAGTGGTCCTGGTACCCAAACCTCATACCCAGGGTGGTAAGAGAGAAATGAGGTTTTGTTTGGACTACAGGGGGCTCAATGCAGTCACTAGGACTGATGCTCACCCTATTCCTAGGGCAGATGAGCTCATTGATACTTTGGCCTCAGCCAAGTTCTTGAGCACATTTGACCTCACTGCTGGATATTGGCAGATCAGACTAGCAGAGGATGCCAAACCCAAAACAGCATTTTCAACCCCTAGTGGGCATTATCAATTTATTGTGATGCCCTTTGGCTTGAAGAATGCACCTGCCACATTTCAAAGGTTGGTGAATAAAGTTCTCACAGGCCCGGAAGACTACAGTGCAGCTTATCTAGATGATATTGCTGTCTTTAGTTCCACCTGGGAGGATCACCTGGTCCACCTGAGAAATGTTCTGGAGGCCCTGCAGAAAGCAGGCCTCACTATCAAGGCCACTAAGTGCCAGATAGGGCAGACTATGGTTGTGTACCTGGGTCACCTTGTGGGTGGAGGCCAGGTTCAAGCATTGCAGAGCAATATCCAGACCATCATGGACTGGGTTGCTCCAACTACCCAGACTCAGGTCAGAGCTTTCTTGGGCCTGACTGGGTATTACAGGAGGTTTGTCAAAGGATATGGATCCATAGTGACCCCCTTACATGATCTGACCTCCAAGAAAATGCCTAAGAAAGTTCAGTGGACAGTCAGCTGTCAGAAGGTATTTGATGACCTGAAGCAGGCCATGTGCACTGCTCCCATTCTGCAAAGTCCTGACTATTCCAAACAATTCATTGTTCAAACTGATGCATCTGAGTTGGGGGTAAGGGCTGTGTTATCACAACTGAATGAAGAGGGTCAGGATCAGCCAGTAGCTTTTATAAGCAGAAGGCTGACCCCCAGAGAGAAACATTGGTCAGCTATAGAGAGGGAAGCCTTTGCTGTGGTTTGGGCTCTGAAGAAGCTGAGGCCATACTTGCTTGGTACTCACTTCATTGTTCAGACAGACCATAAGCCCCTCTTATGGCTAAAACAGATGAAGGGTGAAAACCCCAAACTTTTGAGGTGGTCCATTCCCCTACAGGGAATGGACTATACAGTGGAACATAGACCTGGAAGTAACTATGCCAATGCAGATGGACTCTCCAGAGATTTCCACTTAGAAAATGAAGACTCAACTGGTCAAGGTTAGTCTTATCTCCTTTCGTTTTGGGGGGGGGGGGAGTGTGTAGGAAAGTAGGATCTGCTTCTTATGGTTACCCCCACTTTTTGCTTGATGTTGCACTGTTTTGACTAGTCTGACTGGGATCCTGCTAATCAGGACCCCAGTCTATCTGCTTTCTCCTTTAAATTGTTATACCTGTACTTTGGTAAACTCCAGACTGGATACTAGGGTACCCTTATAAGTCCCTAGTACATGGTACCCATGTACCCAGGGCATAGGTACCCCAGAGGCCTCTCATGGGCTGAAGAATGTATTATGCCACCCATGAGAGGCCATACAAAATGGAACTACAGGTCTGCTACTGCAACCTGTGTAAGCTGGTGCTTGCACCACTTACTTTAGATATAGGTTCACTATATCTATAGGTCACTATATATAGCAGGCCTTATCAATCCTGAAGGCAGGGTGCTGGGTTTTACGTGAGAGGGTGCCCCTGCATGAGCAGAGCCCCTCTGCAGCCGTCAGAGACCATTCTCCTGGGTTGTCTGTGACTCAGCCTGACATATAGGTAGAGGTGCATTATAACCTCGCGGTAAATGCTATCTCGAAAACGGCTGCATAGAAACATATTGTGTTTGGTATCAAACACCTTGGAATCATACCTCCACACCGGTAACCGGCGTGGGAGGTATGATGCCACCCTTCTGAAGCGAGCTTCGTGGGGTCACTGGTCTATCCGGTGCCAGCCTTCTCGACCCGGTCAGCACAAAATGGATGCTGCCGACCAGAGACACATTTCTGCCCTCCTGCTGCTGAGCCAAGCTCGAGCAGAGGAAGGCAACACAATAGGCATCCTGTCACAGGGAGGTGTGACCACCTCCCAGACAGGATTTAGTGTATTGGGGCTGGGTGGGTGCACTCAGAGTGCTTGAAAGTCTGCACCTGGGGCACATTTGGTGTCCCTGTGCATAGTCCAGCTCAATCCAGTTCTGGGAGCCATTTGCTCCTGCTCTGGCGCGAAACTGGAGAAAGGACATGGGTGTAACCACCCCTCTGTCCTGACCCTCCCCTAGGAGGGTCCCCCGAATCTGTCCAAACCTCTCCCGTGGGTACAAAAGGGCTCACCTGGCTGAAAGACTTTAGATTTTACGTGGACAAGATTCTAGAAGAAGAAACCACTGACCTTCGACCGTCTGGACACACTGGACTTCGACTGGGCCCGACTTCGTCTCCCTCTCCGTCCAAAGCTTTGTCTGTGCCCTTGCTTCATACAGGCTCCGTGCAGGACCTGTGGTGCACTAAGGACAACTGAAGAATCTCCCTTGGGGTGAAGGAGTCACTCCCCTGCATTCGCAGGCACCTCAACGCAACTGACCGGTCTGCTGCTCTCGAGCTCCTGCGGACTCTGAAGACTCCAGCAACACAGGAGGTGGGTTTCGAAGGTCCCTGAGGTTGATCTGCCCTTTCAGCAAGTTTGAGGCCAGTATCCCTCGTGGGGACTGCATAACCCGAACCCCTGTGCACCGCGTCTATTTGCAAGTGCATATGCTTGTTGGCGATTCCCGAGCTTGTGCATTGGACTCCGTGTAGTCCTGACCCTGAGCAGTATTTACACCAAAGAACTCCGGCCTCCTCGCACAGAGTGCTCCGTGGGCTATTACTTTGTGATCTTGCTCGAGGTCCCCTCGCAACTCCTGGTCATTTGGCCTGTGGGTCCTCCTGAAGGTCATCTTGAATTCTGTTGGGCTTCCCTGGTTGCTCCAGACGTGGTGAATGTTTGCCAATGTGCAGCATTCCGTCCATCATCTTGTGTGTTTTGCATTTCGCCCTATGTGGGAAGGGTATGCCCAGACGTGGGTCCCGTGCTCACTACGCCACTGGAGTCAAGCTATCCTGGCTGATGAAGGCTGATAGCCTGAAACCGGTCCTAGGATGCTTGATTCCGGTCCAGGGAAGACATGGCTTGGCAGTTCGGTCTGGACTGTTCCCATGAGGCACAGGGTCAAGACTGATTTGCATATGGCTATGTCTGAACTGGGGTGGTGTGGTGAAGCAAAATAACGATGGGTTAAACCCAGATCTGTGACTGGGGTGAATGTTTGCCAATGTGCAGCATTCCGTCCATCATCTTGTGTGTTTTGCTCCAGACGTGCCCTGAATCCCCATTGCTTGGTGAGTCCCCTGGACCTTGCTGGTCCACACCGTAACCTGCTTGACCTTCCTGCATGGGTTGCTTTTGCCAAGGCTTGTTGGTGCTCCAGCCGGACACTGACCCCTCAGCACTCAACATCCTTCGTGGAACAGCTCGCATCTGGGTCCTGGTCATCGTCGACGTCTCCTGGTCCTCGTGGCTGCAGAGTCAAGCATCCCTTCCTTGCACCTGAAGCATCTGACATCGGTGGGCATACGTCTCCCGAGCCCCTGGTCACTCTGAAGTGACCCTGACTCTGTCCCCTCTGCTTTCAGGTTCCTTTCTTCCCAAATCTTGGCTGGGATTCCACCGGACCCTTTTCACCTTCACGGCAGCAGCACTTCTTCGCAGCCCTCCATTGAGAACGACAGCGGTTTCCTACACCACTCTAGATCTATGCACCTGGCTCCTCTGGGATAGGTAACTCGGGTACTACGCTATTCCCGGGTGGGGTGGCTCTCCACCTCTTAAGTTCCAAAGGGTTTCCTCGAAGTCCTCCTAGAAGAGTCCTTAAACTGTAAAATTGCAACCATGACTTCCCCATAGAATTGTACGGAGCCCGTGGTCGTGTTAGCACACTGCACCCGTCCTCCGTGGGGTCCCTATCTACTCACTTTGGGTGGTTCCTTGGGGTCCCAACGATTCTATGTGCTCCAGACCTTGTCTTGACCCGAGTCGTGGTTGTTATACTAGTATTTTAGTATATGGTTTGGTCTTCCCCTGGAGCCCACTGTGTATTGTGCTACTGTTCTATTGATCTCGTATTGTGTGCTTCGTGTTTTATCCTCGGGTAGAGGATACTAGAGAGTGTTATATTAATAAATACATATTTTTGTAGAACTACTGTGTGGTTCTCCTTTCATTTAATTAATTCAGGGGGTGATATTCTGGTAAAACAAGCTGCTTTACATTCCTTCAAGATTAAGCCTGAAGGCTGCTCTCCACAGCTACCACTAGGATAGCTTTCTAAAGGTTATCTTTGACCTCATACATCATAAGGGTCGTTTGGACTGGTGCAAGGTGCCCACTTTAATTAGTGGACATCATATACCAGGCCAACTTCTCACAGCATATACATGCAACACATACAGATCTAGGATAGGTATATTTAGGCAAGTTACTTAGGGCGCGCATTTTAGGAATATGCAAGCGCAACAGTTTTTATCTGAACTGCTTATGTTTATCTTATTAGCACTATGGTAGAAATGTATCCACTATATACTATATTGGTACTACCAATCTCTTTTGTATGCTTCTGTCTCCTGATTGTCGCAGCACATATGTTTTACACAAGGCTGTCGGTGGACCAATAAATACTTATTGAAAAGTCCTAATCGCCATCCTGTGTATTTTCTGAGAAAGCAAGCACGAGTGTCTGAGCAAAAAGTACTGTACTGTTTTCCACGATCCATGAGGAATCAGGGTTTCCATGTTCAGTGGTTGCCAGAAACTACCTACACCACTGTAGAATTCAGGGGGGTGGTAGTGGCACTGTAGAGCTAGCTGGTCTAACGGCTGACATATCCCGTGGGGGTGTCCGGAAGCTGTTGGGACACCAAGCACTCAGTTTATGTCATCCAAAATGCGCAGGTCCTGGGGGATTCCTAGGAACTACATGACATAAGGTAATTGCAATGTCTCAGTAGGTGCCATGGTTTGATAATGAACCTTTTCCTAAGCTATGCCCTGGGGCGCAGGATAAGCTGTGATGTCTGCAGCGTAAAGATCTCTTCGAGCTCTGTGGGATGAAAGATGCAGCTGTAGTTAACGAACCACAGGTTGTACAATTGTTCTTTCTGGAATGTAGTGTCCATTGAGTAGCAGTAGAACTGTGGTCATCGTTGATAGCCATGATGAGAAGAAACACTCCTAGAGTGGTCCAGACATACAAATAAGGTGGAATTAAGTATCTGTCACAAAACAAATGATAAGAACGAGCAGTCTATGGCGAAGAATGACTTTGCAGCGCGGTGAAATATCTTCTGTGCAAAGTTCAGAGTCATTCTCACAAATAGTTGTTTCTTGAAAAGGCGTCATTTCGATTGATATGGACCTTAAGTGGGACTTCATAATAAATCATGGAGTTGCTGTGAAACATTGGTAACTGTAGTGATGGCAGCTTCAGATTCGTTGGAGAAGTTCAGTGTCCTGTGGAACATTGGAGAAGCAGTGTGCTCTAATAGCCCCAGCTGGGAACTCAAACTAGTGATTTTACTGCTCTCAGTAGGGAAAGGCTGAGAGGTTCTACCTTGAATCCTTTTTGGTGGTGTTGTACGGCTTGTACCTCTCTGGTAAAAACTGTGTGTTTGCTGGACAACATAAACGTCAGGATTGTGCCAGACTGATTCCGTGCACACCCTCAGGATATGTTGTCCTGTATCCCTGCTAGCCCACAGTGCACCATCTGGAACCCTAACCTTACAGGGTGAAAAATGTGCATGCTACCTCAGAACATGACAGCCCTGACCTCCCAAGGAAATTGTAGTAACAGATCTAGAACCCTTTTGTTTGGACTCTCATCCAGACACAAAGAAATACACAAGAAATACTCAGCAAGGCATTTCAATATTTATTGAATCATTATGATTCTTGTATAAAATATGTGTGCTGCGTTAATCAGTAGAATGAAATAGAATAGCGCAATTGACAATATGAGAACAATGAAATGAACGATTCCACCATTGTGCTATAACTGCGAACATATGTGGGCATATAAGTACTATGTATAGTGTACTCTTCCCTAGCGCTCCCTAACCTAGTGTGGGTGATTTGCCAAATCCCTGCCGGGTAGACTAACTCCCCATTACCTGCGGGAAAGTGCCATCAGGCTGTCCGTCTTGGTGCAGAGCTGGACATTCCTCGTGTTGGTAAACAGGAATCAGCTGAGCTGGAATTCCGGCATGCAGTGTCAGCTGAGTGCTCCTCTCTCTTAAACAAGGAAGTGGTTCTGTATATACAATAAACAGCACCCATGTGGCTATGTCGCAACCACAGTTGTTTATTATAGTAGGATAGCTTCGTCGCCTATCAGACAATATACAAAATTACATTTGTGCAGTAAACTTTATCCCTTGTACTGAATGTTCATGGTGTCGTGATAGTGTGCCTACGAAGTAGAAATGTAAGCAATGCCGATTCAGAGAATGTTATCCTGCATTGTTGTGCATGCAAATGTATGTCAAAAGTCATTGTGTATAAAAGAAAAGGCAACTTAAGAAACATGAGCATGTAAACGGTGGTCTTCCTTACCAGGCCTATCCTGACCACGTGACAGTGCCTGTGATGGTCTGCTGTACTGAATCGGCCACATAGTGCTTTTTCACATTGATGATAGACACCTGTCTGTTTCTTTCTGGAGCAGGCAAAAGAAGCAGAATTACAGTTTGTATGCCCTTTACCCTAAGGACTGTAACGGGTCGTCTGTAGGACCGTGCAAAAGCCTACTTGCCATGGATTTGTTCACAAACTAGATCCCCTATTTTAAAGATCCACTCATCAGTAATTGTTACAACCTTCTCTTCGCTGGAGGCAGCTTCAGAATGATTCACATTAGACAGCCTCTAACCTCTTGGATACTCTCTAAGACATTCAAATGTTTTTTCAGGTCAAAATTTTCCTTATCTGCCACCTTCCCAAGATTATCTAGGCCAGATGCATACATAGGAACTATGAAGAGAATCCCGTATGCAGTGTGTCCCCCAAATACTCATCAAGGAAAGTTATTTAATGCTCTCTGGACTCCATACAGATTATGGTACCAACTAAGACCTAAACTTGGTAACCTATCGGTCAAAGCTTGTAACCATGCAGGTTGCACACTCAACTAACCTGTTGGATTCATATCTAAATGGGTTGCTGAACTGCAGACAAACTCCCAGTACAGACATGACATCCCTGTAAGTCTTGGAGGCGAACGCAGGACCATTATCTGAGTGAAATGAATGCACTGCTCCCATCGCTACCAGACACAGCAAATCCTTTATGACCGCCGAAACACTTGCATTTCTTTGTGGCAACATCTTTAGAAATTGAGAACATGAATCAATTGCTATCAATATATAAATACATCGGTTGACAGAATTTATTGGGCCGATATGGTCCAAACAACTTACTGTGAACAGGAAGCTGGAGACTGTGAGAGGAATTGGCAGGGGTCTCTTGACAAATGTCACATTTTCTAACACAGTATCTACACTTTTTAATCAAACAAGGCCACCAAAAGGCATTGCTGTAGCATTCCTACGGCTGCATTAACCCCAGCATGGGCAAATGCCAATCCCTCATGTGCTTCCCTCATTAAATCTAATCTGGACAGTTTGTAAGGAATCATCCTGTCTCCCTCCCTGGTAGAGTAACTACAGAAGTGTGACCTGAATTAAGGGTATAGTGATATATAGGAGAAAAGCCTGAAGAAGGCTTTCTACCTTGTTGGGTTGCATGTATGGCTGTTAAAATATCTGCGTCGATCTTCATTTGAGAACTGGTTAAGGCTGCTACTCTGACAGTGTGACTTGCAGCTTTGGCAGCTAAGTCAGCCTCACCATTCCCCTTGGCATGAAATCTATCACGCAGATGGCCCAAAGTGTGTCTCACGTGAAGCAATAAAAGCTTATCTTGTAAGAAAGCTACCTTTCCCCGAAGCTGTTTATTCTTGATAGGGTTTCCCTTTGAATCCTTGATTCCATTCAAGTGCCAATGTTGCAAATCAACATTGTAACCTTGCACTCAGAAGGATGAAGGGAACACTATCAGTATGGGAACTGATGGATTAGCCTTCTGTAGGCAAGTAAAGGGGCATGAAGTTCTGCATGTTGTGCAGTGCTATAGCCTAGAATCTTAGTGTGGGTGCACTGCAGATGGAATTCACAATTTTTCACTACACCTTGCACTGCCGTGCAGGCTGCGGAGTACTTATATTTGTTCCTACTGCTGGTTGAGCACAGTTATTAGTATAGAATACACTCTGATAAGACTCAATGGGTAAGGCTTTTGGAGTTGGAGGAATACGTTGTTCATAGTGGAGAAAAGCCTGTGTACAAAGAGTGGGAACATACTGAAACTTTACATCCACTGCACTCAAAGAAGAGGTCCACTGCACCTATCTCGGGTATGTGGCGTGAGAATTAGAAATGTTGGCATTAGTGGCTGCCTCTAGTGCCAGTACTGGAGAAACCACAATCATTAGTTTTCCCTGCGCCAAGGGCCGCTTCTGCAGATAGCCGTTTGAACACATGCAAGACCTTTTTCAATAGCGTTCTTAACCAAGAGAATACAAGTGAGACTTCAATGCTATAGGAACGGTCTGTCCCTCATTGTAGGTTACATAGGTACAACCTCAACAACTTGGTATGACTCAAAGAATTAGGTTGGTCTTCCTGTCTCTAGTTTGTATGTATGTTGTCAATAGCATGTCTGCTTGCAGAGCATGTAGGATATCAGTGTACTTGTATGTCTACCGTTTTGCTGAAAATGTGGGAGAAATCAAGTCATACAAGGGCTTTACTCGCTCAGCATAGTGAGGCAAGTAGGTACGTCCAAAGTTAAGGAATCCAAGCAGGGATTGCATATTTTTAGTGTATCGGGAGGCTGCAAGGTACCACACTTCTGAAAGGAATCAGAAGGCAGACCCTTGCCCTCATTGAATAATTCTTATCCTAGGATGGTCACTACTAAGGTAAGTAATTTTTGATTATTTAAAGTTAATTTTGTAACCATGGGCTGTTAGTAAAGTTACAACTCTGTCCACCTTAGTTAGGTGTACACCCATGCCATCATCAGTAAGATAGATAGCATCAATGTATGACGAAAGCATGGGATCTGGTTGTAAGATAACCATGATGCATATTGAGAATAAGCAAGAACTGTTCTTATAGCCCATAAGCAAGCGTTTGAACGAGAACTGTACCCTGTCGAAACTGAAGGCGGTTAGATACTCACTTTGTTGACATGCTTTGACTGAAAAATCCATTGGAGATATCTACAGTTGTTTTGTATTTTTTCCACACCAGGTTCATCATTAAATCATCAAATCTGTGCTATGTGCATTTTGCATCGCATATATTAGCGTATGTGCTTTTAAATTCCTAAAGTGTAAAACTATCCTATAGGATCTGTCTGGTTCAGAGACATGAAAAAGGGATTTGTTCATTGGTGAAAGACAAGAAGCTATCATGGCTTGGCATTGCAGTTGGTCAAAGATTGCTTTAAAACCACATTTTGCTTCTGGTCTTAAAGGGTACTGAGCGTGCGCGTGAGGTTCACTGCGTACGGGAATAACATGTGGAATAGAATGTTTATCCCATCCTGCTAGGTTTCTGTATAAGAACGGCCCATTCACTGGTGTACATTTGCCTGATATCTTCAGGTATTATGGGAGAAAAAGCTGCTCTTATTACTTCCTCCGTCCGGGGCGCTTCCCTAATAAAGACAGGAGGCCAGTCATCTTCAGCTAGTATGATGTCATAATCCTCAGATAAATGCAGCCAGAAGACAGCTTTAATAGCGAGTGGTATATCCCCTTCAATTTGTATTTCTAAATCATAAACCCTAACAGGAAAATGTAATTGTTTATTTGGCATTTCAACTCATATAAACTTATCAGTTTGACTCACCACCAGAAACCTCCAAAGCTTCTGATGTACTATATTGACTTCTACTGCGCTGTTTAGAAGCGCTCTTGCCCAAGTCTTGTTTTGCAGGAAAATCCATAGTTGAATTGGCATGTTTCTTAGAAAGTCCTGCTACTTTCTTTTTCTTAACTGGGGTCTTTGAGTCCAATCCTTTCTCTTCCCTCTTCATGCTGACTTCAGCCTCTCATCCTGTTTCACCAGATTCCCAAGAAGCGGGAGAGCAAGTATGTCTTTTCTCTCTTCCCCTCTGTTTCTTCTTGCCTTCTGTTGCAGATTTCTCTTTAATGGAGCCCTTAACATCACTTTTAGGTTTTAAATGTGGCTAATGGCTCGCACACCTAAGGTGACATGACCCACAGAGGTGTAAACTTCTGCAATTATTTTTGGTAGTTTCCGTTCACGAATGGGAATTGCTTCCTGTTTCTGGCGTATGGTCAGAATTGCTGAGATTGATAAATACAATTGCAATGTACACCCTGATGTATGCACACATAGCAGAGGCAGTACCAGTAAATCCAATGTTGAAGAACACCGTAACTTATGCCTGCATAATGACGTTAGTATAAGTGAATGCAATGTGGATGTAGATGTAACAACTGCACGTATAATAATGAGAATATCGGTAAATATGATATCAATCACCGCGATCTTACACATGCTCACACTCATGACCTTGTATCATTACTGTCGAATTTATCCGAGATGACCTCCACATCAACCCCAAATCAGAGATACGTGGTCAGACAGGCCTGCGACCGAAACCCAAGGCTACCGATTGACAGGTCACAGGTGGGGTCACACTTAGCCCAAAGATGAATGCGCAGCCAGGGAAATTTCTGATCGATCCCACAGATAGGTAGTCGCACCACAAACAGGCCCAAGGAGATTGGCCCCAATAAAACACGTTTGGCCAAAGGCGCGCATTCAAAAAATATCACAAAGTTAGATGCCACATGTAGTTAGGAACACTCATCCAATCAGGACACAACATGAACTCCGCACGAGGTGATCACTCGCTCACCACACTGGACGTTTAGACACGCACACACTGGCCCACACTAGCTCTCCACGAGGTCGAGAAGTATCTGTGTCCCCCTTATCAGATGGTTTGTTTTGCTATTTATAACTAAAGTATGTCAAACTGTTTTATTGTACCCACAAAATGTATATATGTGCGGCCAAAACATCTGTACTGTGAGACTGTCTTCAGATGCGCCTCTGTTGATACTCTTCCAGCCGCTGCGTTTAATTAAACCAACTTGTTCTGTTTTGCCAAATGCCTCTTGTCTTTTTATTTATTTAAGGTAAAATCATATTCTAGCAACATTTTGACAAGCGAGCCAGAAGAGATTGGCTAATCGAGCCCAACTGCTGCCGAAGGAAGGACCCCGACCAGAACGGATTCACATCTGCACAGCGAGATCGGTGAGCAGACGCCAAAATTGATTAGAAGTTCTGCTGAATCCATGGGGTTGAGGTCCGTCCAAAGAGAGCCGTCACAGGATAAGAGATCATTAGTCGCAGTATGTGGCGTGTGGCAAACTAGGACAGGCGCATAGATCACTTTTGCTTTTCCCCTAGTCAGCACGCTAGGGAAGGCAAAGGTGGCTACAGTTTTGTCGCTTGGACCACTGGGAGTGATACAGAGGGTATGCTTGTCTTTGGGTGTCAGACAGGGACCGCCTGGACTACTGGGCGTGATACAGAGGGTATGATTGTCACTGGGTATCAGACAGGGACCACTTAGGCCCCTGGGCTTGACACAGAAAGGTACGCGTAGGCTTTGGGTGTGATATAGAGCCAGCATCTTGTTCTTATTTATTAGTATCAAGGTGTTTTCTTAGTGCTATCAGTTACTTAACACTGGTAGTATCTGAAAGAAGTCAGAGGTGTATTTTTTTTTTCCCGCTTGGGCCGCTGGGCATTAAGCAGTTGGTATGCACACCCCTGGGTGTGACATAGGGTGTAATTCAGACGTTAGGGAAAATTCAGACCTGGGTGAATGAGATATAGCTTGTGTCTGGCCACAGAGGGCCGATAGTTATCAGCTGTCCTTTTTTCTCAGCACAACTTGTCGCTATTTTTGTCCACCAAGCCGATATTGACAGACTACCAAGCTCCCTTAGCTCCGTGTGTTACACGGAGCGTCCCTCTCCCGGGGCTGGAGGCACAGGGAGGGGACTAAGGTTTTTTTGGACAAAATAACCATTTTGTCTGTTGAATCTTTTCTCTTCTAGTCTCTTTTAGATTTTTCCATTTTAAGCATTTTGTGGTGCTGTTGAAATTTTGTAAATTGTATTTCATGTTAAATGTTGTGTCATGTTAGTAAGTATATGCGTTTCATGAAGTAATAACTATTTTTTCCACATATCAGACTTCCATTACTGTTATTTTACTGCTAAAAGTCAACTCGTATTGTTCTGAACTAAACCATTACACTTCGTTGCAGGTTTATTATTTCATTCAATTTCTCAGTGTCAAATTGTTAAACGTCTGTCAATGCATCAATTTTTTATAGCTCATAACCAGTAGACTGTTTCTGGTACAACCCTGTGTACACAGTTTGCTCCACAATTAGAGTAGAATTTATAACCATTTAAAATCTCGAGGCAATCAAAACTCGACCATATTCCAGCTGGGTTCCTTACACATGCCAGAAAATGACGACAACATTGCCACAAGTACCACGCCCATTACAAAACACGCATTCCTCTGGCCTGTGGGGGAAACATTCATAGAGCACACTAAGACACACATACAGACCAGGTATACAGATCAGAAGAGGGCTAAACCAGAAGCCCTACTTGAACTATGGGACAACGATAGGGTGACCCCAACTTGCAACCCACACAACACCAGAGCTAGTGACATCTGGGAAAGCGGCTCTAGCTCCTCGGGGTCCGATAGCGAGGGCGAAAGTGCAAAGTGGGACCCCCCCCAACCTGGTGGGAAACAAGGGGGCACCCGCCAGAGACCACCCTGACACTCAAAACAGCGCTCACCCCATTGTCAGCCCCAGGCTGCCCAGAGGAGGGCCCCATAGTCACAATGTTAATAGGCAAAACACCGTACCACTTTCTAGTGGATACAGGGGCGGCAACGTCATGTTGCGGGAAGAAGTAAGCCCCATATCAAAAACGACCGCCAAAATAAGGGAATCTTGGGTTCCGTGGCCGAGGTCCCCCTCACAGAGCCTGAGTTGGGAACAGGGGAACACAAGATGCAGAAACAACTGCTATATTATCTTTCCTCCCTGTTCAATATATTAGGATGGGACCTATTGTCTAAGCTTAGAATGTTCATCCAGTTCAACGAGAATGGCACTATAGACTGCTCCTTCTCTGGAAACTCTCTCCTAGTGCACAAGCCAGCAGACGGCGTCCACATTACAAGGACACCAGCCAGGGTGATCCCAGTCCGTCGAGCCCCCTTCAAGGGGACAGTCCTGGGTTATACGGGAAGCCTCTTAGAGCTATAGGAATTAGCTCGGCAGTGGGCAGGCCACGTGCATCAGGTCTTGTTGGGAGCAGCCAACAGGCTAGCATGCAAAGTGCACAAGGATCAGGAGACGCATAACCATGACACATGCATGCCCACTGAGTCCCCCAAGGCTAGGTGGGGAGCCAGGCCAAGGTGCAAAGGGACAATGGTGGTAGCAACCAGACTGTGCACACTCCCAGGCTTGCCCGGTTTGGCCTCTGGCACCACTCCGACACTTCCTCAAGTGGGGAAGTGGCACAGACAAGGAGGCGCCATGCCGAGTGATGCATCCCCCGCATTGGAGGCCCCACACCTGCTAACTAAAGTGATATCCCGGCAAACAACCCATGGAAGAAGTCCGGCAAATCCTACCGGCAAGGCGACACCCTGAGGAGGTATCCTCACCTGCCACACAGGGAAAGCTCCAGGGCCCAAAGCAGGCAGGCTACAAACTCCACTTCCCACACAGTGGCCCCCTTGGGGTAACCAAGCAACTGGAGAGATCGCCCTCCAAAAGACCATAGCGACCACAAGCTTGCAAATGGCACCTGGCTAGAAGAGGACTCCGCCACGGAACCCCAGAGGGATCTGACAGAATGCTGGCGCCAGAGGGCAACAATGCCGGCAGCTCCCAGGTCCCAGAGAATGTCACTATTGCTACCGGAAAAACCACAGGGCTGACTATTGTCGCCTGAAAGCATACTACGAACAAAAAGGCATAATCCCAGGACAGCCCACACAGAATACCCATCCATAAAATCAAGTCAAGAGCAACGCCATTCCAGCATCCAATCATCCCCAGGGAAATCAGGCAACCATTGCCCCACCACAGAAGGGACTGGACGGTTGGCCGAGCATGTGGCGACAGTCACCGCAGACAGGGAGCCCAGCAAGGTCTGGGGCCACAGCTGTGAAGGGTAACTGTTTGGGGAGGCAACGCCTTTACACAATCACAAAATACAAACACACAGTAGCATAAGATAACCCTTGACAGGATGTTCCCCCCTCACACCATCGTGCAGATACATTCCCTTACCTACATCCGCAACAACTGTATAGGCCGCCAAATGCTAGGTTGATTGTAAGGACACGTCAGAATTTGCCATCCAGGTGCCCGTGGGGTTCTAGGCCTCCCTCCACTGTTGGTCCCCCAGGACGAGGTTAGCTGACCATGCCCCTGGGGGAGGACAGTCTGATAAGGGAGCAGAGCGGCCCCCAGCTGGTGCAAAAAGCAGGCACCCAGGTCCCTCCGTCCAAGTCACTAGGGTTTGCCCCAGATCGAAAGGACCCGATTCTTCAACATTTTAGGCCTCCAGCAAATGGAGGCCCCCTTTTTAGTTCCAAAACGAGGCAACGCTCCGCTAGCCAGGTTTCTCGTGCACTTGGGGTGTTGAGATGACCAACAGAACTCTGTAGTCCATGCACAAATGTGGCACCACATCAATAGGGAAAGTCATCAGGGCAATCAGCCGTTTCACTTTGTTACTCATAGCACGACGAGCCCAACCCCGCACCTGAACCCCATTACAAGCAGGACATTCTGCCTCCTCCTCTCCCCGAATGCTTCCAAACACATCCAAAGTCTGCTCATCGGATCAAGCCCTTCCAAAGCAGCAGGATTAGCATTTCACCGGGTAGGAAGTCCCTGATTTCCGCAGAGAGTGGCAGAAACAAGACATCCTGGATCCAAGAGAGAGGGGGGGGCGACGGGAGGGAGCCGGTTTCCTCAACATGCGAAGGGCAAAGATGTCCTCAAAACTCCAAAGAAAGGCAATCACACAACCCCAGTCTGTAGTAGAAAATCAATTCAGTCGATTAAAACGACTCGCATGAGGCGGAGCACAACGAGTCTTAGCGGCACACCTGACCCTCGTAGGAAAACACAGCAAACAAACCCAATCCCACTCATTTTCCTGCAGGGTCCCATAGGGGTCTACGAATGACCCTCCGACCACCTCTGGTATTCCTTGTTAAAAGCAGCACCACCCAGACCACAGGTAAACAGCCTCCGGAACCCGCACGAGGCATCCTAAAAACAGCCCAAAATTCTCAAACCTTACAGAAAGAAGGCGTAACACAAATAACCCAACCTACGTTTAGAGAGCACCTCATTGCACGCCACGTGCAGTGGCCAGAGAAATGCTCACATGTCAACAGACAGACCACCAAATAGTTAAGACTCCTCTGCTTCTCAAAATTGCACACAGCCCAAGCAAGTCAAAAGGACGCCCCCACACCAATTAAAATAACACACCATTTTACGGAGCAGCCAACAGAGGAAAACACTGTTCCCACCGTAGCAAGCAGAGGGGAAGAGCAAAAGTAAAAAACAGCAACAAAAAAAAATCAAAGCTCACCATTCCCTGAAAGTGCTACCACCATTCTACAGCACCCTGCAAGGTAGCCTCACACTCCAATAAAGCCATAGAATATACCAGTTTAACAATGTGCTTTTTCCAAGCTAATAAACAACCCACAGCTCTTATCCTACAGGTCGGCGATCTTACCATATGTGCACCATTATTGCAGCAACTGCCGCCTCTTCAGCCGAGTCCTCTAAAAGAAATTTCGATCGCAGCCTCCAAAAGGACTTCCACCAGCCAACTGCTCAAGAGTACAGACTACATGTTACGCAGATGGTGTTGTATGCATGGAATAGGGCTAATCAGTTTCTCGGGTGGGACAATAAACTGACAGAACGCACCCCACTATGGGATAGTGACATG
Source organism: Calotriton arnoldi (assembly GCA_963921515.1). NCBI lineage: Eukaryota > Metazoa > Chordata > Amphibia > Caudata > Salamandridae > Calotriton > Calotriton arnoldi. The sequence goes on along the minus strand of CAWUFW010001426.1, from coordinate 1,569,592 downwards.
TTAGAGGAGGTCGGCAGACTGCAGGGCTTTGGTAAATGGAAGTTGCTGGATATTGCCCACCTTAACGATGTATGGAGGGGCCCAGCGATCATCTTGTTTGAAGATCTACAGCAGGAATTTCAACTAACAGAAACGGAAAGGTATAGATATATGCAATTGGGGCACGCACTCCGTAAACATATCAGAGAAGGGGATCGCATTCCGGAATATAGTCCCTTGGAAGACCGGCTCCTCCTAGACCCAATCCCGGAAAAGGCATTGGCCCACACATATAAGAAGCTTGTTAATAACTCACCCGATCCCCTGGGGGCGTTGCGGGAGTCTTGGGAAACTGACATTGGACTGCTAGAGGATGATGATTGGGTAAAGGCCATACAAAGTCCGAGAGAAGTGGCAATCAGAGCGAGATTTCTGCTAGTACAATTAAGAATCCTCCATAGGTCCTACTCCACGAGTACGCTCATGCACAAGCTTGGGCGCTCCCACACAGATAACTGTATAAGGGGTTGTGAACGAAAAGGTACCTTCTTCCACATCATCTGGGAGTGCCGAGTTATACATTGCTAATGGGGCAGGGTAATACGGGTGATGTCAGAGGTTTTAGGACAAGAGATTCCTATAGATGCCAAAAGGCACATACTATGTGTGACAGGGGAGCAGGTGTGGCAGAAATACCTGAAACACTGGCTCTTGGTGGCAGCAGCGGTGGCTAAAAGAAATATTGCCAAGGCGTGGGGTGCTGCCCTTCCATCGAAAGTGGACCAATGGAAAGTCGATCTTGACTGGTGTTGTGCTGCAGAAAAAGTAGTGTATGAGGGCAGAGATTGCCCTAAGAAATGGGAGAATGTGTGGCACCAATGGGTGGCATATAGGGGCCTGTAAAGCTGAGGGAGGATGGGAGGGACGGGGGGCCTAACGTCAGATGAGGAAAGCTTTATCGTATGAGGGAGGTTAGAGACATAGGTTCCGGAATGTCTAATGTTCAAAGGTTTAAGAAACTGGAAATGTATGCCTTGCTGTTTTTACCATCCATTCTCCGTGGTTATTGTACTGTATAATGCATATGATATATACTGAATAAAAAGATTTGTTAAAAAAAAAAAAAAAAGAGTACAGACTACAAATTGACTTTAATGACTTTTTCTTTTTTAATAACGAACTTTCCTTTTCACTCTTCACCAAGACAAGCCTTTGGGTGCCCAGACGACAGACAACTCCTTTGAAGACCATCCTACAGTCGACTAATGTTTTTTAAGGTATGTACCCCTATATTTCTGTACACACCTTGCTTAGCCCGGGTGCTCGCACACCCAGTCAGTTCCCGAAATGTGCCTAGTTTCATGAAACCCGCTTTGATGTTCTTGCAACGCTTGCGCAGAGACCTCTCGCAACTCACATACATTTACACTGAACCCAATGCTAGCATCCCACACGCACTACACAGAGCACTCCGACACAACACATGGTGTCAACACATGACCACCGTGGGCACGCAAACCATGAACAGGTCATCTTACATATGCTCACTGATACCTCCAGCCGTAGGTGCAGACAGACTTTACTTACCCCAAGAGATAGCCCCAAGGAAGCCAAATGTCTCATCCACCAGTAGCTCTGTAGGATTAGGGCAAAAATACAACCCAGTAGAGTAGAACCACATAAAGCAGTAGTAAATATTTCCCGATACGAGGCCAAATCTACAGCACTGTACCTTTTTACTGAACCTAGCGACATTCAGACAGAGTTAAACAGGATGCGCAGAAGGGTAACTGTAGGGGAGGACACTTTGGCCCCATGGACTTTGTAGGAAAGAGGCTTTTAGAGATAGCAAAACCACTGCTCCAGTGTGCAAACGAGTCTGCCCCCGCTTCTGTCTGTGGTCCCCGGATGGCCCTTAACGTTTTTGGGTATGCCTTTTGTAATGACGAATGGGTCCCCGGGATGAAATTCCAGTGTAGGGCCATTCACCTCACCTCAATCATGCAGTCATGCTAGGGGTAATGAGTTCTATGGGAGGGGGGTCGAACTCCAGCACGGACACCCCAGGTCAGGAAATCTGGGATACAGAAATAAATAGGTACATGTGGTTAGAAGAGAAGGGGGTACCCTTAATTGCATTGAAACTTTCACTGTATTCTTTGTGTATTAGAGGCAAATGGACGATACCGCTCGGGATCAATATCGACTGTGAAGCGGTGTTGCAATTGGGCTCAGTTCAAGGACATTCTGGAAGAATTCAGACTGTTCACGGACACTCAAATCAATGCATGAGTGTCCATAACCTTCTTCACCATTCAAATAAAAGCAAATGTCCGCTGTTTGCAAATTGTAGGAGAGTAGGATCTGCTTCTTATGGTTACCCCCACTTTTTGCTGATGTTTCACTGTTTTTCGACTTTAGTCTGGCTGGGGCCCTGCTATCCAGGACCCCAGCCTAGCTGCTTCCTCTCTAAAAGTGATTCCATGTACCTTAGGTACACTTCAGATTGGATTCTGGGGTGCCCTTATAAGTCCCTAGTATATGGTATGCTATGTACCCAGGGCATAGGTACCCCAGAGGCCTACCAGGGGCTGCAGCATGTATTATGCCACCCCTGGGTAGCCCTCCAAAATGACACCACAGGACTGCTACAGCAGCCTGAGTGAGGTGGTGCATGCACTCCTTACAGAGATATAGGTTCACTATATCTCACCCTAACACTGCACATATAAACCTATCAGTCACCCCTATGGCAGGCCTTATCAATCCTGAAGGCAGGGTGCTTGGTTTTATGTGAGAGGGTGCCCATGCATGAGCAGAGCCCCTCTGCAGCCTTCGGAATCTATCCTCCGGGGTTGTCTGTGAGTGCAGCCTGACCATATACTCTTAAGTGCATTATATCTCAACGGTAAATGCTAACTTTGGGATGGCTGCACGGAAACATGTCGTTTGGTGTCAAACACCTTGGAATCATACCCCCACACCAGTACCTGGTGTGGGAGTATGATCCCACCCTTCTAGAGGGAGAGACATGACAGCACCGGTATACCCGGTACCAGCTAAACAGAGCCCTGGCATCACAAAATGGATGCTGCAGCCACAGACACGAGTCTGGCCTCCTACTGCTGACCGAAACTCTGGCAGGGGAGGCCTGGATAATAGGTTTCCTGTCACAGGGAGGTGTTACCACCTCCCAGACAGGCTTTAGTGTATTGGGGCTGGGTGGGAGCACTCTCTGAGTGCTTTGAAGTCCTGCACTGGGGGCACATTTGTTGTCCCTGTGCATACCCCAGTTCAAACCGGTTGCAGGAAACTGGACAAAGGAAATGGGTGTAGCCACCCCTCTTTCCAAACCCTCTTATAGGTGGGTCCCCTGAGTTAGTCCAACCCCTTCCTTGGGTATAAGAAAGGAACCCCTGGCAACAGGACTTTAGATATCCCTGGACGGAACTCTGAAACTGAATCCTGGACCTTCGACGATCTGTTAAACGCCAGATGACTGAAGAATCTCCCTTGGAGTAAAGGAGTTACTCCCCTGCTTGGCAGGCACCAAAGACGCATCTGTCCGGTCTGCATCTCCGAAGCTCCCGCCGGACGCCGACGACCCTGCAACCCAGGTGGTGGATTGCCAGACTTCCCAGAGGCTGACCTGAGTCCCCAGCAAAGCTGAGACCCGTAGCCCTCGTGGGTACCGTGGAACCGGAACCCCTGGACACCGTGCACATTTGCAAGTGCATAAGCTTCTGGTCGATCCTAGAGGCTGTGCTTTGGGTTATTTGTAGCCCTGACCCCGAGCAGTGAATCCACCGAAGATTGCCGGCCTAGCCACTCCGAGTGACCCGTGGGCCGCCATTTCGTGATTCCGCTCGAGGTCCCTTCGCGATCCCTTGTCCGTCGACTTGTGGGTCTCTCAGAAGGACATCTTTGATTTCAATGGGCCCCCCTGGTTGCTCCAGGCCTGCCCTGACTCTCCCTCGCTTGGGGAGTCCCTCGGACCTCGCTGGTCCGCTCCGAAGCCATTGTTCCCTTTCTGCGTGGGTTGCTGTTACCAAGGCTTGTTGGGTCCAATACGGGCACCGACACCGCAGTCAGCTACTACCTTCGTGGGACAGCTCGATTCCAGCTCCTGGTCGTCGTCGACGCCTCCTGGTCCTCGTGGCTGCAGAGACAATCTTCCCCTCTTCGAACTTGAAGCACCCGACATCGGTGGGCATTTGACTATCGTGCCCCTGGTCACTGGCTAGTGACCTAGACTCTGTCCCCTCTGCTTTCAGGTTCTTCTCATCCTCGATCCAGGCTTGGATCTCTTCAGACACTTCGCAGCTTCTCGGCAGCAGCACTTTTCAGCCAGCAGCCATTGAAAACGCACGGCGCGGCCCGACACCATTTGACACCTGTGCACCCGGCTTCCTGGGTGAGGTAATACGAGTACTACGGTGCTCCCGTGGGTGTTGGCCCTAGAACCCTCTAAGTCCAAAAGGGTTTGTTCCTAGTCCACTCCGAAGTGTCCCTAAACTTTAAAACTCTAACCGCGACTTTCCCCATAGACGCTAACGGAGCTCGCGGCTGTGTTCACACACTGCACACGTCTCCCGTGGGTCCCCTGTGTCACTACCTTGGGTGGTTCCTTGGGGTCCCAGCGATTCTACAGGCTGTAGGCCTTGTGTCTAGTCAAGTCGTGGTTCTTATACCACTTTCTTAATATATGGTTTGGTACGCCCCTAGGGCTAATCGTATATTGTGCTAATTTACTGTGTTATTTGACTTGTAACTTATGTACTTCGACCTCTAGCCTCATAAAGAGACTAGTGGGTAGTGTTTAGTAATAAATACATATATTTTATATATATACCTGGTGTGGTTCTCCTTTCATTTGGTCATTCATGAGATTATAGACTGGTAAAACAAACAGCTTAACACTCCTTCAAGACTTAGCCTGAAGGCTGCTCTCCATAGCTACCACTAGGATAGCTTTCAATAAAGGTTGTCTTTAAACCTATCATCAATAAAGGTCGTTTGGACTGGTGCAAGGTGCCCACTATAACTAGTGGACAGCATATGCCAGGCCAACTTCTCACACAAATCACCAGGTGGCAGCTGCTGAAGATAATAAATGACACTATGCCTCATGGTGATGCAACATCGGTATGTGTTGGACTTGAAAACCACGATGGAGGGAGGGGTGTATGCGAAGATCGGTGCTTCCTGTTGTACTTTTATCCCTGGAAATGACATGGAAAAAGGGAAACTGGCTCTTGCCATTCAAGCTCTGCATCGTCTACAAACTGAGGTGAAGGAGGAGGAGGGTGCCCCTGAGCAGGACTGGTTTCAAAGTCTTTCCGCCTGGCTCCCTTATGGGTGACCCGCCTGTGCACATCGCTACTTCCTGTTGTTATGGTTGTTCTATTACTGTGTGGTTTCCTGCAGGTGGGGGTCCGCAAACTAGGTAGCACGACAATAGCTAGGGAAGGGATAACAGACACCACAGCAACACACACCATTTCAAATAATGTGACTGTCATGAGGTACAAGGAAAATTATGTAGTTGAAAATTCAACTAGAGGGGGGGATTTTGAGATTGATAAATGTGATAGCAATGTACACCCTGGTGTATGCACACATAGCAGTGGCAGTACTAATAAATTTGTTATCGATGTATGTTGTAATCTATGCACGGACAGTGATGTCAATACCAGTAAATCCAATATCGATGAACACCGTAACTTATGCCCGCATAATGACGTTAATATCAATGAATGCAATGTTGATTTACGATGTAACAACTGTACATATAATAATGAGAATATCGGTAAATATGATATCAATGACCGCCATGTTACACATGCTCACACTCACAAACTTATATCATTGCTGTCGGATTTATCCGAGATGACCTCCCCATCAACCCCAAGTCAGAGATATGTGGTCAGACAGGCCCTGCGTCCCAAACCCAAGCCTACTGATTGACAGGTCACAGGTGGGGTTACACTTAGCCCAAAGACAAACGCACACCAAGGGAAAACTTGGATCGATCCCACAGATAGGTAGTCACACCACAAACAGGCCAAAGGAGATTGGCCCCAATAAAACACAATTGGCTTAAAGGCGTGTCCCCAAAAATACCACAAAGTTAGATGCCACATGTAGTTAGGAACACTCAGCCAATCAAGACACGACATGCACTCCGCATGAAGTGATCATGCGCTCACCACACCAGACATCTGGACACGCACACACTGGCCCACACTAGTTCTCCACAAGGTCGAAAACCATCTGTGTCCCCCTTGTCAGAGGTTTATTTTGTTATTTATGCCTATGATGCTTTTCAAAGAATGTCAAATGTATATATGTGAAGCCAAAATTTCTCTAATCTAAGACTGTCTTCAAACGCACCTCTGTCGATACTCTCTTGGCCGCTGCGTTTAATTAAACCGACTTGTTCCTGTTTTGCCAAACACCTATTGGCTTTTAATTTATTTAAAGTAAAATCATATTCGAGCAACAGAACAGAAGCTTCTCCCTTAACTTTGCTTAGGATTGGGTAGATTGTCAATAGCCAAGATGATGTTGTTGCCTCGCTGTCTCTACATGTTGCAGAATGTCCTGTGTCCCATCACTAGGCGAATATTTCGGGCGCTGGATTCTATCCTGATAGACCTGTACTGGGCAGGCCGTAGCAGTAGAGTGGCGCTTACCACTCTCAACCGCACATACAAGTGTGGTGGACTCGAGGCACCACGAATGGAACTATATTACTATGCTGCCCAACTGCAACATGCAACAAGATGGTACACTAAGGAAGATAATTGGGAAAAGAGACTGCTCCGGGATAGAGTACAGTTCGCAGACTTGCCGTCCTTCCTCTTACAGGGTTATAGTATTCCTGGCACGGTGCCATATGTGGTCCGACAGATTGCGTATGTGTGGCAATTGTTTGTAGTGCAAATTTTGAAACGTACTCCGTTCCATCATGAGCTGACAGTGTGGGATACTGCGCCGGTTAGGAGTGTGATGTCCAACATGTAATTCACGGCATGGCAGGAGGGGGGCTGTGATGGGCTCGCAGACCTGTATCCGAGCAAAAGCTTTATTACATTTGAATAAGCATGTGATACATTTGCTTTGGGGCAGGGTCAATACATCCAGTATGCCGCTTTAGTTAATATATTCAAAGAAATATGGCCCATTTACCCAGCAATTCCGCAGCTCACACAGACACTGGACATCCTACTCACCTGTGGTGCGGGCAAACGTGTGGTTTCCTTACTATATAGGGCCAGGAGGGAAGACGCCGGGGCCCTTCCCACCGGGGCGGTTACCGCCTGGAATGCGTATCTAGGGGAGCCATTGGAAGATGGGGACTGGAGGGTGGTGGGCCTCCTCACACGCACAGTCTCCTGCAATGCCTGTTTTCGATGAATTCACTATAATTATATGCACCGCACCTACATGACCCCGGAGAGGCTACATAGCATGGCTCCTGATAGATCCAACTCCTGCCCTAGGTGCCACAGGAAGGGCGCCAACTTTATGCACCTGGCGTGGGAATGCCCTGAAGTCAGTAGCTTCTGGTCTGAGGTGGTGGAGCGGATTAGGGGGAGCGTGAATGGGCGAGTACAACTGATACCCACGCATTGCTTGTTGGGCTTAATTCGGAAGCCCAGGAAGCAAAACAAGATAGCATTCAGACTCCAGCAGCTGCTTTTAGTTTTAGCAAGGTGTAGAATAGCTATTGTGTGGATGGGGGTGCGTCCACCTGAGGTCTCGGCTTGGATTCGTGATGTGCGTGAATGGACATTAGCAGAGGAGGTACATATGAAGAGCAGCCGCACAGACGACAAACTAGAGGACGACCTAAGACTCTGGAGGGAACTTTGTCATGATTTACTCTCTAATGGACTGCAGACTGGGTCCCAGAGCACGCTATCGGGGGACAGCCAGGCTGGATCTGAAACAGATGAAGGGGAATAATAATGTATTATGCTTGATAAATGTCTGCCTTTGGGGGGGTTGTAGTTGCACTGTTACCTCACACTGCACTATAATGTTATATCATCACAAGCTCTATCTCAATTGACATTGATTGCATACCCGATTTGTGTTTTTGTAAAAACATTTAAATAAAGTTTTTAAAAAAAAGTTTGCTTAGGATGATTGAGGAAACTGTAAAAAAAGTTCCCTATTAACTTCATTCCTAAGTCCACAGCTGTTGCAGCTCCGTCATTGTGCTGTATTTGTTTCAGTACCTCAGGGAGAACTGCCAATGACGGTGTGCCATGCATGCTGGTGTAAATGCATGCAAATATACTTTCTCAGGTGTTACATTCCTGTTCCGGTAGCACCATTCCTAGAGGGAGACACATCATTAGTATTTTATGTTTGCCTTGGGATGTTGTACGTGGATCATCAGTGATGTCACTGACTATGCCAAGAGTGATGTAATATGTGAGGTCACAAGCAGTGCATTACGGGGGCGGGAGTTATAGTTAGCTGCTGAATTTCACGGGTTTTGTACGAGTGAAACCTGAGCCTAACAATATAGTCAGTGTAACGTTTGTTTTTTGTTTTTTTCAATGAATATCTAAGGTTTTATTTATTTCATTTCCGAACTATAACGTCCCTGTAACCTTTGTTTTTTCCAGGGAATTTCAAAGGTTTTTAAAATGCTACTTCCTAACTATAACATCCCTGTAACCTTTTTTTTCCAGTGAATTTCTATGGTTTTTTAAGTAGTAGTTGCGTTTGCAGAGTGGTGGAGAAAGGGGGCTGGGCCTCCGACCAGCTTTAAGGAATCCCGCTGTGTAGGACTTACATGAGGTACCGGGAGGGCTTCTTGGCCCCCAAGATTCCTCAGCAGTAAAGTGGACTTCATCCGCCAACCAATAGTGTGCCAGGAGGTGCGTTTGCACAGTGGTGGAGAAAGGGGCGTGGCCTCAGATGACCTCTCAGCAATCCCGCAAAGACATCTTTGGGGGACAACTACCCCTCCTATTACCTCCAGTAAGTCCCACACAGCAGGATTGCTGAGAGGTTGTCGGGGGCCACGTCCCCTTTACCACCACTCTGCAAATGCGCCTCCTGTCGCACTACTAGTAGGGGGATTTAGTCCCATTGGCTCCAGAGGGACTTGAGGGCCAACTGCCTCAACTGTTACCTTTAGTAAGACTGCCACAGCAGGATTGCTAAGAGGTTTTTGGTGGCCACGCCAACCTTTCTCCACCACTCTGCAAACGCGCCTCCTGGCACACTACTAGTTGGGGGAACAAGTTTGTTTGGCTCTTGTAGGGCCTTGGGGGGCAACTACCCCTCCTGTTACCTCCAGTAAGACCCACAAAGCTAGATTGCTGAGAGGTCGTCAGAGGCCATGCCCCCTTTCTCCACCACTCTGCAAACGCGCCTCCTGGAGCACTACTGGTTGGGGGAAGAAGTCCACTTTAGTCCTGAGGCCCCAACCAGGAGGCGCGTTTTGCAGAGTGGTAAAGGAAGAGGGCTGCAATCCAGCTGTCTGGGACTTACTATAGGTAACAGAAGGGCTTGTTGCCTCCCAAAGACCCTCAGTATTCAAGGGGACTTCATTCCCCAACCACCACTGCTCCAGGAGGTGCGTTTGCAGAGTGGTGGGCAGGGGGGCATGGCCTTCGGCGACTTGCCAGGGGTTTTTATTTTTTTTAGGGAAGGAGGGCGGCCTAGCCCCCCTTCCCTGGGACAGTTTGGGCCCTGGGGACCCCATCCCTGGGGCCAGTCTTTTATGAAATGTGGGTGGGGGGGTGCGGCACCCCAACACATTGCAGGAGCCGGCCCTGAGGCGGTGGCGGTCCAGAGGGCGATTATTGACTCCTGGAGGGGGACCGTGCGGACCCCCTCCTCTGTTTTGCCCCGGGGAAAAGGTGGTCCCCGGGGTCCGCAAAGGACCCCTTCATCATTTTATTGTATTTGCCCCGGGGAAGTGGCGGTCCCCGGGGCTTCAGTGGGCCACAGGGGCTCCCCGCATTTCTTAAAATTATTTGCCCCAGAAGGTGCTGGTCCTGGGGCTGCGGGGAGGCCTCCCGCCCCCCCGCCACCATAATGTATTAAATTAAAGCCCTGGGGAGGTGGAAGTCCCCAGGACTGCAGGATGCCCGAGAGGCCCCCCTACTGAATTTTATTAAAGCCCTGGGGAGGCAGCGGGGGTCCACGGCGCCTCCGCAGCCAAGTCTCCGGGGCAGCCAGAGGGGTTCATGTGGGGCCCCCTGCGCTCTTTTGTAATAAAGCCTCTGGGGCTACTATAAGTTCCAGGAGGGGGGCCCTGTGCGCCCCCCTCCTTTTTCAGACCCTAATTCCCCAGGACCTGGCCCACCCGTGGGCAAGTAAACTGAAAGCAAGAGACTGCATTTTTTTTTTCTCAGAAAAATTTGTTGATCCCACCGTGGGTTTTTCTGTGATTTGTTTAACAAAAAATGCTTTTTAGCCATGGCAGCGTCTCTGGGAGACCCCTGCACCACAGCCAGGGGCCCAGGTGTCCCTACTCTGGCCCCTTTTCTTTTTTTAATCTTTTTTTGTGGGACTCAGCTCAAGCCGAGTCCCAAGAAGCCTGCCAACACTTCCTGGCTGAAGTGTTGGCAGCCAATCAAATTTTAGTAGGATTCACAAGTCCACCGCAAGGACTCGCGTCACCAGATATCTATATTTTTTCAAGTTAGATATCTGCAAAACTACTGAAAGGATTTACAGCAAATCACAAAAAGCACGGTTTCTGGACCAACATCGAGCTTTCTGCCAGATTTGATGTAATTCCGTTCAGCAGTTCGAGCTGTAGTGGTGTTAAAAAAAAAAAAGAAAAATCCCCATAGACTTAACATGAGGAAAACACGTTTTGGGACCCCCCATTTTTCTCGGCCCTCGCTTGACGAACTACTCTGAAACTTTCAACACAGCAGCTGAACCAAAATGGAGAAGTTTTGTGAAAATTTCGTGGACATTCGTCAAGCAGTGCCAAAGTTATTGGCAAATCAAAAACGCTTTTCCCATGGAAACTTTGGTACTAACTATAACTACCTACTGGCAACTGCCATTAAAATGTAAAATGTGGAATTTCTGAAGGATCTGGTCTGTCAATCATTTTTCTCAACATCTATATCCAGGCCCTCAGTAGCGTGATTCTGAGCTGTGGCTTCAGGTGCTCTTATATCCCCAAAACAACCAAATTCTCATTGTTTTAACACCACATTTTCTGATTTCGGGTCCGCTCTCAAAGGCTGTATACTTGCTATGCAGATGCGGATGGCTGCCAATTTCCTTAACTTAAATATCAAAACAAAACTTTGGTATCCGGAGGGTACTTGAAGCATTGGTCCAGGGAGGGGGGTTGTTAACAGATCCCTCTGTTGGGGATCACTTGCTGGTTTTTGTTCTGGTGTGTATGCTACGACAGGGCGGATGTAGCAGGGACTGGCGGCCCTTGAGCTGGTCATCATGCAAGGCAGGGGTGGGGTCTGGAATGGGAGTTTACAGTGTCTATTGTGTGAGAAAGTGCACCCACTTTTTGCTGAACTGCTGATGTGCTTTGACTGAGTGTGCCCTGGGCTCCTGCCAAACAGGTGCCCAGGGCCTATGTTCTTTCCCTAAAACTGCATGGAAGACCAAACCCAATTCGCACTCTTTGGGCACAGGTCAGTCCCTGGTAAATGGTACCACAGGTACCCAAGGCACTGTGACCAGGGAAGGCCTCTAAGGGCTGCAGCACTTATTGTGCCACCCTTAGAGGCCCTGTGCCTGCTACACTCACACACTGCCTTTGCAGGCTGCGTGTTTTGGTGCAGAACAAAGTGAAGAGTCGACATGGCACACATCCCTGTGTGCCATGCCTACAACCCACTGCCCTGGCATAGATCAGTCACCCCTCTGGCTGGGTGCCCCTATGCCAGTGGTGAGGAGTACAGGTGCATGAGCCCTGTACCCCTACAGTGTCTAAGTCCATTCTTAGACATTGTAAGTGCAGTGCTGCCATTAAGAGTATATGGTGCTGGGAGTTTGTCATTACGAACTCCACAGTACCATAATGGCTGCACTGAAAACTGAGAAGTTTGGTATCAAACTTCTCAGCACATTAAACCCACACTGATGCCAGTGTGGGATTTAATGAAAAATGCACACAGAGGGCATCTTAGAGATGCTCCCTGAAAAACGACCTACCACTAGTGTCCAGGCTGAGTGGCTGCTTTCAGCTGCCACCACCAGACATGTTTCTGGACCCCTGGGTCGAGAGCCTGCTGCTCTCGGGAGCCTGAAACAATGCACATCCTGGGACGAGGTGCCAAGCCTCCTCACCCAGGATGGGCAGGGTCCACGAAGGGGAAGCTTCAAAGGCTTGCCGCCTTTGTGAGTTTCCTCAGGCCACTTGCTGCTTCCAGCAACTGGCCCCCACTGGTTCTGACCCCCACTTTGGGAGGGAGAACCGGCTGGAAAACCAAGTGAGGACAGGAGATGTGCCCACCTCTGCCAACTCCACCCCTCATATGGGGGAGGCGAGGTGAAGCACAACTCTCAGTCCCTGCCATCTTGCAGATGGAGGGGACCCAGCCAACCAGGGTTAGGCCTATGCGCCCTCCCACTGGAAGGTGGCATAATAGGGGGTGTACCCACTCCAGGGAAAGGACCCATTGATCCTAATCTTTTACCTACCTGTAACGCCCCTAGATCTAGTATTTAGGGGCACCTCTGAACCTTGCTTCCTCAGACAAGAAACCAGAAGAAGAAAAGAAGAAAAAGGACCGAAAAGCTGTGCCGAAGCTAAGAAGAGGAGGATGCCCACTGACTTGGCCCCAGGCCTACCGGCCTATCCCCACCTCGAACCTGCAGAAGCAAAACTCCGGTGTGTCCTGCAGCCAGCAGCCTTAAGAACCCCAAGGACCTGCCCTGCCTTCAAAAGAAAAGACTCTGTCTCCCGTGAACACCGGATTTGTTCATCAACAGACTCCAGGTCTGGCAAAGTCCACAAGTCTGAACCACTCTGCACCCGACGCCCACGGCCCGAGCGGCCCAACACCACGAGGAGGTCTCCCCGGCGATCCTGACCCAAGATCCGGTGGCCCCTGACCTGTCTCAAGCCTCCAGCTGATGCCAGCAGCCTCAAACCAGACGGTCACCCCAACCGCGACCAGGAGCTGGTAAGAAGATCCGACCCTAAAAGGCACCCCTGCACCCGACGCATCACGGCCTTGGGTGGCCCAACCGACGGTGCCTAACCAACCCCCAGCATCCCAACTTACCTCTCCATGTGGTGGTCGCACCCAGAATACCTTCGTCCCCGAGCCTGCAGTATGTTTGAAAACCGGAGACTCTCCATTGAAAGCTACAGGACGCCCGACGCCAAAACAGCACTCTGCACCCGGCCGCCCCAGTGCTGCTGAGGGTGCACCTTCTTTGCTAGCCTGAACCCCCATTTGCCCTGAGCTTAAGTCCAGGAGCTTTGCTCCCAAAACCCAGTGGCCTGCTCGTCAGCCGCAACCAACCAGAGTCCCCTATCCCCCAATGGATAACATTGGGCCTCAGCACTCTGCACCCAGCCGCCCTAGTGCCGCTGAGGGTGTAACAAGAGTGCATCCTTGACCCTGTGGGACACCCGAGTCTACCCCCAGAATACCAACTTCCACAACCGAATGCTTACCTTTGAACCGATAACCCTATTTTCCTCCATAGGATAACATTGACTGTTTTTCTGTGAAAAGTTTCTAAGTGTGGAGTTGGAAAATCTAAGAAAACCTTTAAAACTGTAACTAAATAACAAAAACACTTTTACTTACCTGTTTACAGGAAATGCCCCAGTGCAGTATCCAGGTATACTGCACTGTGTAAGAAAAGTAATCTGTAAAGTAATCTCCTTGACATTCTACTAAAAAGCCAATACAAAGTATATCTACCGTATATCAAAAGTATTGCATTACTTGCAGCTCTACTATAATCAAATCAAAGTGCATATACAATTGCAATTCAAACTGTTTACAAACTGCATTACTACTGTAAAGTATTTATAGCTTACCTGTGCCAGGCTTGCTTGGTTCTAGAAAATAAAATAACTAAAAGAATATTTTTATACAAAACCAATTGGTCTGAAGTTCAGTCTTTGAGTGTGTGATATAATTTGCTGATTGAGTGTGTACAACAAATGCTTAACACTACCCTCTGATAAAGCCTTAATGCTCGACCACACTACCACAAATAGAGAGTAAGGTGCTATCTACTTTTACCTCTGCCTACCTTTTGGGTTCCACTGGACTCTGTGCACACTATACCTCACTTTGGTATAGTATATACAGATCCAGCTTCCTACACCTATGGCTTAGCGAATTAACACTGTAACGTGGAATGTCCGCGGGCTTCGTGGGTACTCAAAATGCTATTGGGTCCATTCTTTTCTTCAACGTCATAAAATTCAAATTGCTTGTCTGCAAGAGACGCATCTTAGGGTTGAGGAGACACATCTCCCTGCTCTCTGGTCCCACCTGACCCCCTTCACAGCCAAGGTCATCGGAAGCCATCAACATCCAACTCTCCGAGTTCATTGAAGCCAACCACGTCCTGGACTCCTCTTAACACTGCTTCCGAAGCAACCACAGCACCGAGACTGCCCTCCTCACCACCACCGATGATATCCGCTACCTCCTCTACCGGGGAAAAACAGCAGCACTCATCCTCCTGGACCTCTCGGCTGCCTTGGACACCATCTCTCACCGCACCCTAAGCACGAGACTCCACGATGCTGCCATCTGCAACAAAGCACTGGACCGGATCCGTTCCTTCCTCACCAGGAGAACACAGCGAGTCAGACTACCACCGTTCCTCTCAGAACCCACAGAGATCAGCTGTGGAGTCCCCCAGGGCACCTCCCTGAGCCCCACCCTCTTCAACTTCTTCATGGCCCCGCTCGCAACCATAGTCCGGAACCACTGACTCAACATTGACTCCTACGCCGACAACAACCAGCTGATCCTCTCACTCACTAACAAGCCCACAATCGCCAGAAACAACTTCCAAGACCGGATGAAGGCCGTCGCTACCTGGATGAGAGACAGCTGCCTCAAGGTCAACTCGGAAAAGACAGAAGTCCTCATCCTGGAGCCCAACACCTCCGCCTGGGAAGTCTCCTGGTGGCCCGCTGAATTAGGAACCTCCCCCACACCCACGGACTACACACAAAACCTTGGCATCATACTGGACTCCTTGCTCACGATGAACCACAAGATCAACGCTGGCTCCTCGTAATGCTTCCACACTCTTCGACTACTTAGAACGACATTCAGATGGATCCCCTCTGGGGCCAGAAAGACGCTCACCTACGCACTCTTCAGCAGCAGTTTCGACTACGGCAACGCACTCTACGCAGGAGTCACCCAGAAACTCCTCAGGAAACTACAGAACGTTCAGAACGCTGCAGCCAGACTGCTCCTCAACATCCCCCGCTCCAACCACATCTCTGAGCACCTGCGAGACCTCCACTGGCTCCCAGTCAACAAAACAGTCATTCAAGCTCCTCACACACGCCTACAAAGCCCTCCATGAGGCCAGACCAGCAAACCTGAACCACTGCCTCTCATTCCACATACCCACCAGACACCTTCGCTCCGCCGAACTGGCCCTTGCCAATGTCCTTCGGATCTGCAAGACCAGAACCGGAGGAAGATCCTTCTAATACCTTGCCGCCAAAACCTGGAACATCCTGCCTCTCCACCTCAGGCTTTCCCCGTCACTGACCCAATTCATGAAGGACCTCAAGACTTGGTTCTTCGATTGAACCACAGCACCAATCAGGACCTGCTGCCCCCCCCAATCCCCAGGCCTTGAGACCCTCACAGGTAAATGGTCGCACTTAACAATGATTGATTGATTAAAAGTGCAAAAAAAGTGGAGGGGTCAATTATTTTCTGCTTCTTATTCCTCTTATGCCAGGGGGTGATCATCTCGCTGGCTCCTGGGGTCCCCTTTTGGCTCCCCTATAGCGAGGCGGATGTAGAGGGGAGGTATATCCTACTTCAGGTGACCCTAGATGGGAAAGAGATTACACTATTGAATTTGTATGCTCCTAATACAGATGATCGTCATTTTTTTGTCGGGTTGCAGAATCTGTTGATGGATAGCGTGGGGTCCCCTACAATCTGGGCTGGGGACTTTAACTGTGTACTGGATGGTGTGGGGGATCGCTATCCACCCAGGGAAGGTACCAAACCGCTGATGTTGGGTGTGCTGGGAAGGGCAATGGAGATTCTGGTTCTCGTGGATGGGTGGCACCTGTTGCACCCGGCCGGCCGGGATTATACGTCTCACACTTGGAAGAATAACACTTACAGTCGGCTGGACCGCTTCTTGGTGGGTGGACTGCATCATTCCCGCATAGGTGCAGTGGGGCATATGGTCAGGTTCCTGTCCGATCATGCCTCGGCTCTACGGACTTTGAACTGGGGTGTGAAGCTGGACAGATGCCAGACATGGCGCATGCCCTCTGATTTGCTCACGGAAGCAGCTTGTAGGGCGGATTTGCAAAGTGCTATACAAGGTTATATTGCTGAAAATTGGGGTACCATGGGCAACAGGGCAGTTGAATGGGAGGCCTTAAACGCGGTAGTATGGGGGGGACTGCATAGGCACTGTCTGTGGGTTTAGTAGATGACTCATAGTGGAATTGAAGACTCAGGAGGACTGGTTAGCTGACTTTCAGAAGCAGGAGGCCTACACAGCGGAGGCGTGTGAGGCGACTTTGGCGGCTCATGGAGAAATTAACTCCCTATGGGATTCATTAGACAAAACTGGCCTCACGACTTATTGACAGATGTTGCATAGGGAGGTAGATAAGTCTGGCAGACTGCTGGCATGGGTACTCAGACGGGAAACAGAGACACTCTCCATTTTGTCCATATGGAATGTACAAGGTCACTTACAATCCCGACGGTGGGATATCCAGTCGGCCCTGCTGAACCACTTTAAGTTGGTTTACAGAGCTGGCTCACAGGATGAAGAGGGCAGGATGGAAGGGTTCCTGGCTTGGTGGGACTTCCTCGACTACACAGGGAGGCTGTACAAGGACTAGAGGAGGATCTCTCCTTGGAGGAGTTGGGTGCAGGCATAAGTGCGCCTAATAGGTACAAAGCTCCAGGCGGTGATGGATTCCCAGTGGAGTTTTATCATGCCTATTCTTCCACCTTCACGAAAAACTGCTCGAAGTCTACCTGGAGGCGAAGGAGAAATGTCTTCTGCTGCCGACCATGAGAGAAGGGGTGTGTGTTTGATGTTGAAGCCTGGGGGGGACCCCACGGATCCTTCCGCGTATAGACTCCTTACCATGCTCAACACTGACGTTAAAGTAGTGATCAAAATATTGCCATTGAGGCTATGCGGAGTGGTCCAAGATTTGGTCCATGAAGTCCAGTGCAGCTTTATGTTGGCACGAAGCACCACATACAATCTCCGTAGACTGGCCCATGTTCTACATGAGACGCCTGACGAGGAAGGTGACATGACCTTGGTTTCCCTGGATCTTAAAAAGGCTTTTGACACCGTAGAGTGGGCCTATTTGATGGCAGTGTTGAGGGGCATGGGCTTTGGACCTAACTTTTGTGCTTGGATTCGGCTCCTATACACTGCCCCTTCTATATGCATCAGGGTGGGTGGTGAACTCTCCAATGCCTGTCCGGTAGGGAGGGGTACTCGTCAGGGTTGCCCACTTTCGCCCCTACTGTTTGCCCTGGCTATTGAGTCTCTTGAACTGTTACTACGTACGGAGCTGGAGCCCTGGGTGATCAAGGTGGGAGATACTACCCATACTGTCTCGCTTTATGCTGATGTAGAATTGTTTATGTGAACTCGCCCAGGGTGTCAGTACCTATCCTGATGCAGCTCTTGGAGGACTTTGGCGAGGTCTTGGGGCTCTGGATCAATGCCCGCAAGTCCTTATTGTTCCCTTTGGATGAACTGCTTGGGAAACCGCTGGATCATTTGCCAGATGTGGGCATTCGGAGGGAATTGTACGGTTTTTGAAATATGGGGATTTGCGTTACGCATACTGAGGCCGAACATCAGCGACAGAATGTAGAGAGGGTGCTGACCGGTTTGGAGACTTCTACTGCATTCTGGAACATGCTTCCTCTCTTGGTGATGGGTAGGGCGGCTGTGGCAAAAATGGTCTTCCTCTCTCGCTGCTTTTACCTTGTGCAAACCTCCCTGTTTCCACTGGGGCGGGTCATTTTTTTCGTAGGTTGGATAGCTTACTAGTGTCTTTTCATTTGTTTGGGAAGGCGCAGTAGGTTGGCGCTTGCAACGTTAAAAAAGGACATGGAAGATGGGGGATTAGCGGTCCCGGATCTGCAATTCTACAATTTTGCTGCGCACCTGCATCACGCAGCTAGATGGCTTACAGAGTCAGATAATTGAGAGAAACAGCTATTGGGGACTGAGTTCGGAGGTGACACTCTGCCCCAGCTGTTAATGTGCGGGGGCAAGTCGGAGATCCCTGTTCCGTACTTGGTTACACATACTGCGGAAATATGGGAAAAGGTGGTCTGCAAAGTAATCCGTAGAGCCCCCTTTAGCAGGGAGCTAAAACTGAGGGATAGAGCACTCTCCAGGAATATTGACACCCTCATGTCTATGGAGCAGTGATGGGAGGGGGAATGCTTGCAGATGGGGGATATTTACCCAGGGGATACCTTCATCTCATTCCAGGAGGCACAGGACACTTGAGATAGGGCCAGGCCATTTCTTACATTATGCTAAACCGGAGAGTGTAGCAAAGGAGCTCTGGACCGCGCCCAGCCCCTCAGCGGCCCTCGACGGTCTTCTTGGTTGAGGAGAGAGACGCCACTTAATTACTGGTTTTACATGGCCCTCAGAAGTGATATGCAACCATGTCAATTGGATATGCCCCAAGGGACACAATATTCCTTATAGACTGGCCCAGCTGGCCTTATTGCTTGCAAAGAGATGGTAGGCCATTTGGTGGATGGGTACGCGTGCCCCGCTGTTGACTCTTGGTTGCAGGACATGTTGGAATAGGGGGTGGCAGAGGAACAACACATGAGACTATCACGCACTGATGAGGGGGCAGCGGAGGCTATACTAATCTGGGCCCAATTATTGGATATGTTTCAGGGGGACGGTGATACCTCCTCTAGAGAAGGGTCCGAGGAGGAAGATTGATGACGCTTAGAGCTGTTGAATTTATTCGAATTTTGATGGCCAAGTGTGTAATTATACTCTCTTGTATGCTGCTTAGCTCGTTGCCTTGGTTCTATATTTATGGGTTTAATTTATCACTGTACCCGTAGATGACTCCACGTGCAGATACTGTGTATTATACTAGACTGCAGTTGCCTCTGCCATATGCTCGACTTTGGAATATGTATCGCACTTTCAGTCGTCACTGTATGGTTTGTTGTTTGTTTAAAATCAATAAAAAACATTTTTTTTAAATTCTGATTTAAAGTGCCCTTCGGTTGTCAATGAAAGTAGCAAATATGGTATTGCCATGTGAGAAACTCTATTCCTAAGACATGATGCTGCATACCCCACTCCTAACTCCCTAATCAAACATAATGCTCAATAATACCAGCATTATTTGTGATATATCATTACAAAATGTGACACAGGAAGTCAAATACTTTCCATTGAAGTTTCTAACCATATGAGTTTTTTGTGGGGTTCTGAAGAAACCTTTTGACTGTGTAAGTGCTAACTATCACACAGAAATTTGTAGAGTTTTGGCTATGACACATCATGTCTCTTTTTCATCAATGAAAGGTAATAGTAATTGAGCTTCAAAATTTCTTACAATGCTACCATTTTAAACAGGGACCCAAGCGTAATTGGTACATTTAATGGGTTACATTTGCAATGAATAACAAAAATAGGCAGTTTCTATTTAGAGAAATTGTTTAGTGCTCATGTTCAGATAAAAGTGAGTAATGAGGTGTCTTTAGCTATAGATCATACTGGTTATCTTACAGTACGTCTCCAGCTAGAGATGAAAGGGTATATGTGTACTTTCTTCTGTCTTCAGTAGCTTTCTGAGGTTATTGGGTTTGAAAGTGAATATCTAGCCTGGAGCCCGAAGCACAAATGCCAGAATGCCCACCTGTGTTACAGCAAACAAATGATGGACGAAATGCTGACAATGCAAACATTCTCCCCCAGTCAAAAGATCTGGGTTAAATCCATCGTTCTTTTGCCCACTACGCCACCCCAGTTTGGACCCAGCCATATGCAAATCAGTCTTGACCCTGTGCCCCATGGGAACAGTCCAGACCGAACTGCCAGGCCAGGTCCTCCCTGGACCGGAAACAAGCATCCTGGGACCGGTTTCAGGGTATGTCACCCTTCGTCAGCCAGGCTAGCTTGAATCCAGTGGCACAGTGAGCAAGGGACCCACGTCTGGGCATACCCATCCCACTTAGGGCGAAAAGTGTTACAGCAAACAAAAGATGGACGGAATGCTGACAATGCAAACATTCTCCCCCAGTCAAAAGATCAGGGTTAAATTCATCGTTCTTTTGCCCACTACGCCACGCCAGTTTGGACCCAGCCATATGCAAATCAGTCTTGACCCTGTGCCCCATGGGAACAGTCTAGACCGAACTGCCAGGCCAGGTCCTCCCTGGACCGAAAACAAGCATCCTGGGACCGGTTTCAGGGTATGTCACCCTTCGTCAGCCAGGCTAGCTTGAATCCAATGGCACAGTGAGCAAGGGACCCACGTCTGGGCATACCCATCCCACTTAGGGCGAAAAGTGTTACAGCAAACAAATGATGGACGGAATGCTGACAATGCAAACATTCTCCCCCAGTCAAAAGATCTGGGTTAAATTCATCGTTCTTTTGCCCACTACGCCACCCCAGTTTGGACCCAGCCATATGCAAATCAGTCTTGACCCTGTGCCCCATGGGAACAGTCTAGACCGAACTGCCAGGCCAGGTCCTCCCTGGACCGAAAACAAGCATCCTGGGACCGGTTTCAGGGTATGTCACCCTTCGTCAGCCAGGCTAGCTTGAATCCAATGGCACAGTGAGCAAGGGACCCACGTCTGGGCATACCCATCCCACTTAGGGCGAAAAGTGTTACAGCAAACAAATGATGGACGGAATGCTGACAATGCAAACATTCTCCCCCAGTCAAAAGATCTGGGTTAAATCCATCGTTCTTTTGCCCACTACGCCACCCCAGTTTGGACCCAGCCATATGCCCACCTGGACAGTCCAGTCCTGAATACACTTTAGTCAGTATAATGCCCTTAATACTGCATCTGGAAGTCTTGCGGGACATGGCTAATTGCAAATATTTATCAAGCTTGCTGTACTTCAGAAAATCTCAATAGCTCCATCCCAAGAAAAGGTGATTGTTTGGACTTTAGGAAACAGTAAGATCCTAGAGATTGATATGTCTCACTGGCTAGCTGGAGATTAACTCTGCCTTTGAATGCGTAGACTGACGTTCTGAAGTTTGAGGACATCCTTTGCCATTACTACCATTCACCAGTTGATTATAAAGGCTCTGCAAGTGCTGGCCTCAGGGAAATTGGCTGAGGGTGCAGTCCCCAGATACAACACTTGTGGAAAATTGCAGAAAGCATTTTCTCTATCCCCACCTCACCTGCCCTCTTAATGGGCTGGCTATCTAAGGTAATCAAGACACATCTTACAATGAATCACATGCACCTTAATTGAAGTAATAAATGTAAGAATAATTCCTCATTGCGTACGCGGACCCCAAAGCACTATTATCTATTGTAACAAATTGGGAGAGGGCGAATAGTTTAGCACGATGAAATGTAGCCAATCACCTCAAAAGCCTATCCAGGTGAAATTCTTCACGTTTAGACTGTTTGATATATAAATAAGTTACAACAAACACCTTTCCCATTACTATATTACACCCCATACAAATGCAGCATGCTACCTAGCACATCTAAACAGAGAAGAAAAAGTAAAGCCAGATACGCTTGCATTGAAAGAGCTAAAAAGCAATCTGCTCCTTTAAAAACCAGGGACTTTTGTATCCCATAATGCCTGAACTGTCAGTTGTCTGACTTGAATTCTTTAATTCTTTTTGACAAGTATTTGCGGATTAATTCAGCATAAACACTCTAAATGCTTATGCTGTATGACCAAAATCAAAGCCGGGGAGGAAGGTGGGTCATTTATGACTTTACTGAAGATGCCTGCAATACAGAACCAGGACTACGAGTAAATTAACATTTCCTATGCATCGAACGATCCCCATTAATTGCCAACAATGTGAGAATAGAGTAGCAACCTTCAAAAATATTCTCCCTTGTGGCTGTTGGTCATACAGCATAATAAAGTCTTAAGCAGTTTTTATGACTAGGGCGTGGTCTAAATAAAGTATTATCCAAAAAGGTTTCTCACAGTAGTATGACCTCTGCCAAAGGCAACTCTTTTATCAGAATAAAGTTGAGAGTATCTTGTAAAAGTGTGGACTGACTTCCAAGTGGCCACTTTGTAGATGTCTAATAAAGGGCTATTTCTCAGCTATGCCATCATAGTCACTTTACCTCTAGAGGAATGAGCTCCGGGTTTTCCTAGTAGTGTTTCATTAGCCAAATGATAACAAGCAGAAATACAAGAGACAATCCAATAAGAGTGGACTTCTTAGAGGAGAGAAGGCCTGTGTGTATAAGACCATAATTGACCAACAGCAAGTTAGATTTAAGTAGGTCTTTTCTAAGTAAAAGCGCAACACTCTCCTAACAAGAGAAAGTGAAGAATGTTTGGGTAGGGCCGCGGTGGCCGGAACGGTACGGGGGTGGTGAGGCGGGTAAAGGGGGGAAGAGGGAGGAGGAAAAAATGAATAAAAATTCACTTACCTGATCGCAGCGTCTCTCCTCCGTCTCTCCCACGTTGTGTCTCCTCCGTACATCTTCAAGGAAGCACCCTGGTTTCCCTGAGCCAATCACAACACTGAAAAGCAGCATTGTGATTGGTAAGCACCCAGGCTCCCCAGAGCCAATCACAACGCTGCGTTGTGATTGGTCTGAGCACCATGGTTCAGCGCTCAGACAAGGACAGGGAGCCTGTGCATGTTCTCCACCCAGGCTTTAATGCAGCCTGGGTGGAAAACATGCGAAGTGCGCATGACAGTTTGGCCAGGCCAAGACGGCCGGCCAAAGCGTCATGCGCACTTTAGAGTGCAGCAACCACTCCCCCTCCCCGACGTCAGGGTAGACAAGCCCTGCCCTAACCTGACAATACTAAAATTGTAATAACTTCAGTTATTATAACTTTATTTTTTATTTTACACAGCTCAGTGAGCCACCTCTGCCTACCTGAACGAGGTGGCGCTGGTTTGTCTCTCGAACCCACAGCAGCAGTTCCTGAGCGAACCTTTTACCAAGGAAGAAATTATACAAGCTATTGATGGATGGCTCAAAAGCGCCCGGGCTGGATGGTTTTTCAGGGACATTCTAAGGCGTACAAACAATTGCTTGCGCCCCACTTGTTGGAGGTGTATGCAGAGACGCTGAAAACGGGAGTTCTCCCCCCCACACTTCGGGAAGAGGTTATAGTTTTGCTTCTGAAGCCTGGGAAGGACCACTTGCGGTGTGGATCATACTGGCCTCTTTCATTATGAAACACTGATTTCAAAATATTGGCCACGATGTTAGCCATCTGCCTGGCGCTATTAATGGAACGGATAATCTCTCCAGCGCAGGCTGAATTTATAATGCACAGATCCAACGCGTTGAATAGACCCGGCTGTCCCGGCCGTGGCAGCTTTGTTAGATGCCGAGAAGGCCTTTGATTCTGTGGTATGTCTTTTTCTTCATGCCACTTTGAGGAGGCTGGGGGTCCCGGCGGGTTTCGCGGCTCTTATACGTATACTATATACGCTACCAACGGTGCGCATCACGGTAAATGGCACATTGACCAGATCGTTCCCCATTACCCTAGGCACTCAGCATGGATGTCCGCTGTCGCCACTACTTTTCATAATAGCGATGGACCAACTGGTACGACACCTGCAAGGAAACCACTCTCATCGTGGATTGCAGTTTAAACCTGGTCCTCTATTGGTGACTCTATATGCAGGTGATATTGTGCTATAAGTGAGAAACCCTGCTGACAATCTCCCACCGCTCCTAACTGAAGTGGACCGTTTCAGATCACTATCGTGGTTACGCATAAATTGGGGAAAATCGGACATTTTTCCGCTGATGGAGGTGCGGAGCCGAGACACCAGCAGGTTCCCAGTGACCTGGTGTGAGGCAGAGTCAAAATACCTAGGGGTGTATCTACACAGGGACAGTGACCAGTGACCAGTGCGGCTGAACTACGGCCCAGCGATAGATCAGCTGAGTGTTAAAGTGGAGAGGTGGATTAGCCTTCCGCTATCTGTAGTGGGGCGCATAGTCATTAGTAAAATGGTAGTCTTGCCTCAATTTCTCTACTTATTCGATAACATTCCCATTCCATTAACGAATGCCTTTTTTGCCAAAATACACACGATATTGACACGCCTCATCTGAGGGGGTAAACAGGCCCGCATTAGTTGGAACACTTTAATTCTTTCGTACGAACAGGGGGATTCGGGGTTCCAGAAATGCAACTTTACTATCTGGTGGCGCAGTGTAGCTATTCACGACACTGGTATCATCCGGATGTCTGTATACCCTATGCACAACCGGAGAGGGATTTAGAGGCCCCCACGCCGATGGCGGCCCTCCTCCCGACTGGGCTGCCACGAGACCAGAATGATATACAGACCGTGTCCACTACATGCTGGGCATGGAGGAGACTACTAAGGAAGACAGTTGACGGCAAATCCGTATGTGCCAATCACATTGGAGCCCCTAATTCAGCGTACCCTACGACGATACGCATTACGCACATTTGGAGACCTTGTCCCCGGGGGCCACACGTTCGCCCGAACAGAAGACCATTGTTTCCAAAATGCCACCTACATAGATCACTTTGTCCTGGCTAGGCTTCAAGCAGCACTTAGAGATAGGATACCAATGTACGCGCTATAACCGAACAGCTTCACACCACTTACACTGCTCATTACCGACACTCCAGGAGACCACCTCATATCCAGATTATACAGCGCATGCCTGGCACTTGTACCAACACATGACAACAGAGTGAGGGCAGCATGGGAAACAGACCTGGGTCACCCACTTGCAGACACGGTCTGGCTAGAATCCTGCACGCAAACCAAATTAGTGTCCTGTAACCACCGACATAAGCTAATACACTATAAATTCCTGAAGAGGGCATACACCATCCCAGCTTTGATGGTTCGCGCAGGTACTACCCATTTCTCGCATTGCCCCAAGTGTCACAAGCATGCAGCGGATTTTGTGCACTTGTCCTGGGCCTGTGATAAACTTGCTCAATACTGGAATAGCATTTTTGCAGAACTTGCACGAATGACAATTTTGCAAATAATGCCTTCCCCATTGGTGGCACTACTGGGACATGTTGCAGATATACCTAAAGCGTCCCGCAGATTTGTGGCAATAGCGCTACTATTGGCAAAATGAGAAATAGCCTTGCACTGGGATAGTAAATAAAGTTCCACACTGGAAAACTGGATTAAAAGTTTGATGTATTGTGACACAAATAGTGAAATATTTGCCAAATTACAACCCCTTACATCCAGGCCAAAAGATATTTGGCAGCCCTTGCGGGACTACTTAAGGGAGCGGGAAGCGAGAGCTGACACCCAACACTCAAACGCACCACCAACTTCTCAATGAACAGGGCGAGATACACTACGGGAAGCAGAGAATGCACACAGCACAAGCCATGCAGAAACAATCTGATATTGCACTAACACTACTGGACACCATCGAACCCCCCCCCCCCGCACTGTATTAACTTGACCCCGCTGGGGCATACTGTAGAATATATGTGAAGGATGTGATGTCCTCTCTGGGAATCTTGGACATTATATTGCTGTACCGTGAATATCTATGTATGTATGACACCGTGGAAATGTAAGCATAAATAAAGTTTTTTTTTAAACCTAAAAAAAAAACTATAGAAGGTCTGGCAATATAATGAGCATAGGGAGATCTTGGTTACTCTAGATATGTAGGGTCTCTATAGTAACAACCCACAAGAGGCAGCTATTAGAGTGATGGAGATCTTTATGCAACGAGATTTGAATTAAGCACCCAAGAATTTCATTGTGGAATGCCTCACGTTGTCCTAGAGGACAATGTATTCAAATTTGGAAGTGACCTATTTTTATAAAACAAAGGAGTCAGCATGAGGGCATCTTGTGCACCTAGTAGAGCCAACATCTTCATGAGCCAGTTTGAAGATAAGTTTATTCATAGTGATGTGGCACCTTTTTGGAGTCCATTAAACACTGGTCATGTGACAGATCACATATTTTATATAGGAGGGCGAGCATGAAATCTTGATGGAATTCATGGAATGGTTCAATCTATGTGACCCCAATTTGAGATTTACAGCCAATAGCAGAAGACAGAGGATGGAATTTCTGGACATATGGATTCAGCATGGTGAGGGTAAATTGGAAGTAGGTTTCTATGTTAAACCCATAGCACGTAACAGCCTCTTTCATTTGAATTGTTACCATCCCAGAAACAAGATATACCCCTTGGTCAATTTTTAAGACTGCACCACAATTGTAACAACATTGCTGACTTTGATTAAAAGACGACCATCATGAAAGAAAAATTCAGTAAACGCGGATAGTGTTGGAGAGGTGTGGTGCAGTGGCCAGAGTGACTGACTCTGGCGGGGTTCACGGTTCGTTGCCTGGTGGCAGCTCAGCTCAGCATCATGGGACTCTGGGCAACAGCTCTTTACAAATAGGAATTATTATTATTTATATACCTCAAGAGATAAATAAGGGAATCTTACAAAGAGAGCGAGGTTTTATGATAGGGACCAGTTGTTAGCAAGTGTGAGAGAGAAAAGTGAACCCAAACTGGTGTGTATAACTAGACATTCAGTGTTGAACGAAAAGATCAGTCAAGTTATTAATTCTAACTAAGTTTGACATAAAAGAGCAATCGGTGCACCACCATATGAACAATATCACAAATTACAAAGTCTGTGTCCAAAGTTGTTCTTCAAGTCCTCTTTTTTATTTAATCACAGTTTGACTTGAACATATCATACAATGTGTAGAGTAGACCAGTCAACGCGTTTCGTCCAATACATTGGACTTCTTCAGGGCATATGCGAGGTCATCATACATATGGTGCCATTGTACCCGTGACAAATATAGATGATCAGCGTATAATCATATAAATGGAAACAGGACAAATGGATCACTCTGTATATGGTATAAAATAAATGTGAGCAGCTATGTCCTAGTAACAGATGCCGGAATTCCAAGGTACATCCAAATTTAGTGAACCACCTGGTCACACGCAATTAAGGTGGGCCAAAGCAGATAAAATCATCAGTTCAGCACCATGATACGTGCTGAAAACGAATACAAGGTGGAGTCTCCTTCCGGTATGCGATCGCATACCGGAAGGAGACTCCACCTTGTATTCATTTTCAGCATGTATCATGGTGCTGAACTGATGATTTTATCTGCTTTGGCCCACCTTAATTGCGTGTGACCAGGCGGTTCACTAAATTTGGATGTACCGTGGAATTCCGGCATTGACTCTACACGT
This sequence comes from Calotriton arnoldi, assembly GCA_963921515.1. Classification (NCBI taxonomy): domain Eukaryota; kingdom Metazoa; phylum Chordata; class Amphibia; order Caudata; family Salamandridae; genus Calotriton; species Calotriton arnoldi. The sequence goes on along the minus strand of CAWUFW010001426.1, from coordinate 1,541,969 downwards.
TGTATGATATGTTCAAGTCAAACTGTGATTAAATAAAAAAGAGGACTTGAAGAACAACTTTGGACACAGACTTTGTAATTTGTGATATTGTTCATATGGTGGTGCACCGATTGCTCTTTTATGTCAAACTTTGTTAAGTCCAATTGAGAACTGCACCGTGACAGTTGGTGCTTATACTGTGTGCACACGGACTTGGGTTCTTCCCTTTTCTTATAAAATTTGGGGATAGCAGGTTAGGTGCTAGTTGCTGCAGGGTTCCACTGTCAATTATTGCATGGTTTTATTAATTCTAACTGCCACATTTTGAACAGCGATCTAGGGAACAGTAAAATTCCGAAACCGATGTTTCCCCATCATAGAAACTGCAATATCAAAGATAAGATAGTAAGGTCTGAACTGACGTCTGCAGTAAATTTTGTCCAAAAGACAATTGATGGGAATAACCCAGTAAAAGGCAACTGCAAATGTGGTCAATGCCAAGCATGTGACACTGCAATAGAAACAGATCAATTAACCAGAATGGGTACATATCAGTTTGAGAACAATGACAAACTGTAAGACCCAGAATGTAGTGTTTTTACTTGTATGCCCTAGCGGCTAGGAATATGTGGGAGAGACAGGTTGGAGTTTTAATACACACCTCACAGAACATAGATAAGCCATTAAAGCAAATAAGCTGGCTGCTCCTTTGATTAAACATTGCATTGAAAATACGCACCAGGCGGAAAGCATCCAATGGTTTATTCTGGAGAAAATTGCAGGTCAGAAATGCAAAGATATAGTGGATTTAAGAAAGCGAGGGCAAGTCTATTGGATTTTCATCTTTAAAACCCATTTGTTGGGCTCAATAGTGTGATTCTATGCGAAAATGCCATTAAATATGGCTATGTTGGTAATATATGGCCTCTGCTGATACCCTCTGTATTCCACCATGACTTCCCTCTCTCTCAGGTATCCCCGTTATAAGATGGTCCCCCTCTTTTCCTGTATGTAGTGATGTTACTGATTCTGGGGCATATCCTCAGGGAATCTTCCGGTATTTAAGGAGAAGTTATTTGGTTCCCCTCTGTAGAGGCCACCCGGCCGCTACGATAAAATGTATCCTAGCATCACCCCTCGTGACCAGGCGCGGTCCGAGGGCATAAACAAATGAGGCATTGGTCGCACGTGACCTTCGGTCTGAAATCAAGCCACGGCTGGGTGTATGTGTTATCGCTCACTGCGCAGGCCCCTGAAGCGTACCTGGTTCGCAGCGCTACACTGGCGACGAGGGGAGCGTTACCCTCGCAGCTTCCCCTGCTCCGCTGAGACGCCGACCGGATGAGCCGTGCCCTGCTCTGACGTCCACCGGAGAATCGACGCGACGGCAGCCCATCGGCCCTGCTTTGATCTCCCTCACTCCCGGCGGAGGTGCACTGTGGGATCCGACGGCTTGCTACACGGTCGGTGAACGTGCGGCCAGGTGCCCTGGAAAGGAGCGGAAGAGCTCCGTGTCGGGTGCCGCACTACCCGGGGGGCGGCCTGCGAATGTCGCGTGGCGTGGAGGCGGAGCCTGAGGCCTACAAAGAGGCCCGTTCCCTGCTGGCATCCAAGTGTTGTGGACAGACGCGGACCTCGCCCTGCTGCCAACCAGCGTCTGAACCAAGTAAGCAGAGGCCGGGTCTGTGGAGTGCTCGTCAGAACTGGGGGATTTTCCAACTCTGGTGCCAGGTTGGGGAGGCACTCGCCTATTGCCTGACACCAGCAGCCTGCCCAAGCTCCATGACAGTTAATTACTGGCTAGAGGCCCTGCCCCACGGATTCACCTATTGCCTGACTCCAGCAGCCTGCCCAAGCTCCACTACAGCATGTCACTGGCAAGTGGCCCTGCCCCACGGATAGCAGGTCGGAAGGAAGGCCCAAAGGGGAGTGCCACAAGATCCTGGAGGTGTACTGGTTGAGCACCAGCAGTGAGTAGACCTACCATCCCTGAGGACCAGGCCACGTCAACACTCCACGCACTGCCCACAGCGGCGCGCACGCAACGCAAGGGAACTAGCTGCTGCGCGCCATGGGAGACCCACCACTTCCACCGCAACAGCAGGCACAAGCGCCAATGGCACCGTACTCACACGCATCAGTCACGCCAATACCCCCGTTCAGCCAGCACACGGACCCTGCCACTGCCGCGCCCAAATGGAAGCTCTGGGTAGGTCACCTAAACCACTATTTTACCGGGACCAGAGAAACCGACGGGACGGTTAAATGTTCCCTGCTGACGCACTTTGGGGGCGACGAGCTCTATGAGCTGTTTGAGACACTGCCTGATACGGGAGCGGCCCATGAGTACGACGTAGCCATTGCGACACTGAACAGGTACTTCGACCCACAAATGAACCCCGATTATGAGCGGTTCAAGTTGCACCAGGCCCGGCAGACTGAAGCGGAAACGGTGGATATGTTCTACGCCCGGCTCCGGAAGTTGGCGCGCATGTGTACCGGCATTGACCAGAATGAGGAGATCAGGGCACAGATCATCCAGGGGTGCAAGTCGGTCGCCCTGCGATGCCAGAAGCTTCAACAACCAGGGATATCCCTGGATGAGATCCTGGTCCATGCCCGCTCCCACGAACTGTCCGACAAAAGGGCCGAAGAAATGGAGGTCGTCCGAGTGAGAAATACTCCGGCCGCATCTATGCAGAAGGTAGTCCAAGTAAAGGAAGAGACAGTGGACGTCATACAGAGGCGCCCCGCGCCAGGTCAGAGGCGAGGCGCCGGGAACCGGCCAAGCGGCAAGTGTGGGCACTGCGGTTTTGACCACAGACAACAAGACAGGTGCCCAGCCAAAGGACAAACCTGTTCAAAATGCGGAAAGGCCAATCACTATGCCAGCGTCTGCCACAGTGGTGGAGGGCGATCTTGAGGAGGCACGTCAAGAGGGTGCCCGATGACCCTTCGCAACCTTACACTCGAGGAACAAGACAACCCCGAGGACCAACCCAGATAAAGCGCCACCGCGTACTTTGAAGATGATGACAACACCTTCGTCATCTCGTTCGCGGGAAGGCCAGGACGAAAGAGACACCTGCCCCCAATGTGCAACATCACAGTCAATGGAACGTCTGTACATGCCCTGATAAGACACAGGCGCCTCACTGAATGTAATGGACTCTGACCAGTACGAGCAGCTGTCGCCCAAACCACGCCTGGCGCCCAGTTCTGCCAAAATATACACCTACGGAGGCACAGAACTGCTACCTCTCCGCGGGATGATGGAGGTCGAAGTTTCGAGCTCAGAACACTCAGTAACGACCAAATTCCATGTGACGGAAGGGAAGAAAGGGACACTGCTGGGGTGCCACACCGCAGAAGACTTGGAGCTGGTGTTTTTTGCTAAGCAGGTTCACGGCACCCATGCAGAGGACCTCCTGAGCGAGATTCCACAGCTCTTCCAAGGTCTAGGCAAGTTTCGAGGACGCCAGGTGAGGCTGCATATTGACAACGCGGTCCAGCCGATAGCACTCCGGCACCGGCGCATCCCTTTTCACCCCTTCCCCTTGGTGGAAAAAGAACTACAGAACCTCGAAGACTTAGGGGTCATAGAGAAGGTGTCGGGGCCCACCCCATGGGTGTCCCCACTGGTTGTGGCACCAAAACGGAAGCAGCCTGGCGCCATTCGACTGTGTGTCGACATGAGGCTCCCCAATCAAGCCATCCGGAAGGAACAACACCTCACCCAAACGATGGACGACATTGTGGCGGACTTAAACGGGGTACAGTGGTTCTCAAAATTAGATCTGAACTCCGGATACCACCAGTTACAGTTAGCGCCAGAAAGTAGATACATCACTACTTTCTCCACGCACGTCCGACTCAGACGATACACCCGGCTCAGCTTCGGTGTGTCCTCCGCCGCAGAGGTGTTTCAGAACGCCATCAAGGAAGCCCTCTCAGGCCTGGTCGGAGTGATCAATTTGAGTGACGACATCCTGATATTTTCCCAGAGCCTGGAGGAACATCATGTCCGGCTGAGGGCGACCCTACAGAGCTGTCAGACTGCGGGCCCACGCTCCACAAGAAGAAGTGTGCATTCTATCAAGGATCGATAGACTTTTTCGGATATGTCTTCTCACGAGACGGACCCAGCGTAGACCCACGCAAGGCTGAAGCCATCAGGAGTGCCCCTGTCCCGCAAAACCCCACGGAAATACGGAGCTTCCTCGGGATGGCGACGTATTGCGGGAGGTTTATCCCGAATCTTGCAACAATATCGGAGCCACTCCGACAGCTGACGAAGACCGGCACGCCATGGGAGTGGACGGCCCGGGAGGAGTCGGCATTTCAGAACATCAAGAAAGCTCTCCTGGATCAGACAACCATGGCCTACTTCCACCCCAAGAAGACGACGGAAATGGTGGTTGACGCCTGCCCGGCTGGGCTCGGGGCAGTCCTGCTGCAGGAGGACACCAAAGGAGTCTGTGCCCCGGTGGCATACGCCAGCAGAGCGCTATCCCCGACGGAAGCCAGATATGCTCGGATATAGCGGGAGGCGTTGGCCATAAGATGGGCGTGCCAGCACTTCCATTTGTACCTGTGCGGTCACCCTTTTCGGGTGATAACTGACCACAAACCCCTCCTGCCGCTGTTCAGCGGATCCCCACGCCTAGCACCACCACGAATCGAAAGGTGGGCGGTCCAGCTGCAGGCCTACTCGTTCCAACTGCTGTACAGACCCGGGGCAGACAACCCCGCCGATTTTCTGTCAAGGCACCCCATGAGGTAAAACAGTGAACAAGCACAAGAAGAAGCCACACAGAGGCCTTCGTACACATGGTGGAAGACAACGCATGACCGGTGGCGGTGATGAAAGAAGATCTTCGGGACGCCACGGACGAAGATGACACCTTGCGAAGAGTAAAAGAGACTCTAGAAAGGGGACAATGGCACCGTCTCCTCGATGGACTCTCCCTGCTCACCTGCAGAAGAACAGAACGCCCGACGACAACTCTGGAGGGTACGACACAAACTCAGTGTTGGCTGGTCGGGCCTCATACTACGAGGGCAACGAATTGTCGTTCCGAAGAACCTGTGCCAGCGCCTGGTCGGGCTCGCACATCAAGGCACTGCCAAAACCAAGGCCGGGCTACGAAGGTGTGGTTCCCAAACATGGATGACATGGTGGAGGAGGAAGTCAGGCACTGCCACCCGTGCACCATCACCGGAGGCGACCCCGCTCCGGTGCCTGTGATCACAGAGGAACCGTGCCGCACACCATGGGAGAAGATCAGCATCGACTTTGGGAGTTTCCCAGATGGGCGACACACCATGGTCATCATGGACTCCTTCTCAAAGTTTCCCATCATCGAGTTGGTGCCGTCCACGGCGTTCACCCATGTTCAGCCTGCCCTGGAGAAAACATTTGCCATGTTCGGCCTGCCTGATGAAGTGAAGTCCGACAATGGACCCCCATTCCAGGGCCAAGACTTCCACAATTTCCTGGAACGGAAAGCCATCCGACACGACGAATCACACCCCAGTGGCCTCAAGCCAACGGCGAGGAGGAGCGGATCATGAGGACACTGAACAGAGCTCTCCGAATCGGAGTGGACCAGCACAAAGACCCCGAGGCGTGCCTGCACCAATTCTTGCTCGCCTATCGACAAACACCTCACTCGACAACTGGGTGCGCCCCAGCCTCTCTCCTGCTCAGATGGTCACCCGAGACCTGGTTCTGGAAGATCCTGCGTGGGAACCTCCCTGCTTGGATGTCGAAAGAGCCCAACAAAAACGGAAGACGACCAACGAGAAGGCGACTGTCCGCAGAGGAGCCAAGGCTCCGACAGTGCGTTTGGGGTCCAAAGTGGTCATCAAGGATCTTCACCCAGGGTGGAAATTTCGCACACCCTACAAGCCAGTGGTGTGGACTGTCACTCGCATAGACGGCACCATGGTCATGGCGCAACGAGGCAGACACACAGTGGTGAGAAACGTGTCATGGTTTAAAGAAGCAAAGGGTGCCCCAATCGCTGACCACACACCCCCAGAGGAGAGCAAAGGAGCGGAGAACAGGCCAGCGGGAATCCACAAGGAAGTCATCTCAGATCCCGTGCCCCTGGCGATGCCAACCGAACTACATGAGTCAGGAGTCTGCCCCACCGATCCGGTAGAGCCCGAGGAGCAGTGCGAACATTCTGAAGACACCTCTGGTGACCCACACGGAAGGCCCACCCGAAGCCAACGATATCTGCTCCGACCCAACCCGGCGCCTAGTCAAAGGCTGAAGGACTTTGCATGCTAATGGGCTGTAGCGGCCACAAGTCTATGACAGTGACTCTTTCCGAGTAAGACACTAATCTGTGATGCTTATATTTTGTTCTTTGTTTTCTCTCTCTCCCTCCTTCTTCCTTCCCTTTTATTCTGTTTCCTGTTTGCTCTGCTGATTCTAAAAGAAAGGAGGGATGTAGAGGCAACCCGGCCGCTACGATAAAATGTATCCTAGCATCACCCCTCGTGACCTGGCGCGGTCCGAGAGCATAAATAAATGAGGCGTTGGCAACACGTGACCTTCGGTCTGAAATCAAGCCACGGCTGGGTGTATGTGTTAGCGCTCGCTGCGCAGGCCCCTGAAGCGTACCTGGTTCACAGCGCTACACCCTCCTCTACCAATCCGGGAGGATATCAGTGTCAAGTCGCGTGTGACGGGGAAAGCAACACATTCAGGAGATATATAGGTATGGAGGGCCTCAAGCGAGAATCTTGTAGGCCCGCATGCCACGTTGTTTGTTTATCGCTTGTAATAATGTCTGATTTGAACGTCACTTTTTTCCAGTGCATTCTTAATAACTAGTATGGACAGATGCCAGGAAGCCTATAAAGAGGAGAGGTGATTAGATTCTTGTGCCATTTGCGAGGCCCCCTGGAGCTTACAGTATGGAGTTAAGTGTACTCTGCTCGTTATTTATATCTGCCCACGAGCCTGCTATACTTTCACCCAGCGAACCTGCAAACAACATGTTAATTGAGCTCCACGGAGGCTGCTGCCCTCCTCCCCATCGTTTAACTATTGCGTGCGAGCACAGTGGCTTAGTGCATTTATAGATATACAGTTGGGAAAGGGGGGGCACAAGAAAAAGGAAGGAAACATCATCTTAATCAAATCTGAACGGGTCTTATTAAAACCATTCCACCTTCGGTTTCTGGCTTCATCAGATCTCAAAGTGCCAGAGAAAAAAATGCAAATGTCTAGCTGATTTATCACTAAGTAGTAGGGAAAGATGATCTTAACAAAACTTCATGTGGTAAGTAAATAGTGCATTTTGGGTCTCCCTCTTTTCTCTTTAGGTTTTTGAACCCCATGCAAGATAGAGTCAATTCTTATGAGTTGTGAAATGAAGGTCTTCTTGAAGTCTTTGAAGCTGGGTTGTAATATCAGGTAGTTAAAATACCAAGAGAGAATTGTTGGAATTATTTTTAGTATACCAGAATGTACAGCACACTGTATATTTATGTTATTTCCTTAGTCGGTAGATCTTCCCTTGTCTGACTGCAATATATGGGATATACAAGCTGTCCAGATAGAGGAGATATAGGGGGTCATCTGACCATTGAAGGTGTTTGTGGGTATAGCTGATATACCTCGGTATGGTTTTTGATGATTTAAGATATAAGAGGGAGTCCCGGTGGAGGTATTACAATGGTGCATTAACTAGTGTTAGGTTGCGGTAAGGTGATAGAGCTGGTGATGGGTTTTTGTATATTTGTTTATTCTTCTTTTCACAGCTGTCACTCACTTGGCACAAATGCATTTCCTGCCTCAGTTTAGGATCTGTTTTTGGACATGCACATTAATTGTTTAAACTGGTGGCCCCAAGTGGTGGAGGAACATTTTTCTAAAAAAGGATGATTTAATATGAGATCAAAAATGGCTGCTGTTCGCTCAAAAGGGAATCACGTTTCTGCAGGTCGATTAGAGACCATCTGTTGGTCCAATGCTAAGTGGCTGTCCTGATGAAGGCATTATTTGCCTAAATGCGCGTAGAATAATATTCTGTACTCACACAATGAATACATTTGACTCACAGCCAATTAAGGATATAGCTTATACAATTTATTACCGATAACCACTGAATGTTAACTGATAAAGAATATTGAATTAAGTTTGCCAGATCAATCACATTTAGTTGTGTCATATAAGGAATGTGTTGTACGACAGATACATATGTTTTTATTAGAATGTTATGATGCAGCGAACGGGAGTAATAGATGGTTTGTAGGATGAATGATAGTGAATCTGGCTTAATGATTTTAGAGGGCTGTCTGTCGGGACTGAACTGCAGATTATTTTTTCATTGTATAATGTATGAGGCTTTGTGACACACTGCAATGTTTTGTCTTGATTTGCTAATTATCTGATGCATATTATGCAATATTTTGATATATAGTATGAAGCTGAAACAGTTTATGAAATAAAATGTATATATAAAGAATGAGCCATTCTGATTGTATATATAACAACATTTTTTGACTTTAATGTAAGAGGAAATTATGTGAAGAAGGTTTTTTTTTCTTTGCTATGTTGCATTTTTCCTGCCCTAGTACCGTATTGATGCAGGGGGTCCTTTACTTTTGATTGTTTTCAAGGAGCTGAACTTGTACAGGGAGAAGAGACAAAAGACAGTCTGAAAAAAGCGCTCTTTCCAAATCAGTCTACTCCTCCACACAGGCTTATGAACATATTTCAATTAGGATCAGGACTAATTATACAGTGTGCAGCATAAACGCACTTGTTAGCCAGCACTTAAGGTTGTTTAACAGTTTAACTCTTTTCCTGAAAATGCATAAAAGATGACCGGCCTTACCAGACTGAGGAAAGTAGCTCTCGAAGAATGCTGGAAAAATGTAAAATAAAGTAGTCAAAGTTAAGAAAACATTAGAAGGACAAAATATCTAATTTGAAAACAACTCTGCATCTTGTGTGAATAAGTGAAAACAGAAATATGCTGAAAATCAGGGAAATGAGGTTCAGGTCACAGAACCTAACTAGATGACAAGGTAGTAGAGCCTGCGAGTGCTAGATTTCTTGTAGCTTAGATTTCTGTAGTAATTTAGATACTGGCAAGGTGGATAAATGGGTGCTATTGGCATTGATGGCCATTTTATCAGTAACACTACTTTCAAGCTGAGAACAAATTCCACTCATTCATGGCTTGTGAGTACCCAGATCACCATTTTAACCGCTAATCTTTTTAACCGTGATTTTAGACTTGGTTGTGCCTGGTGATTGCCCAATGCTTAAGGGCACAAATATCTGTTAAAAAGATTAATATATTCCAAGGAAATCCAGCGTTTTACGGTGTTCCCCCTTTTTTGTTCAGGAATCTGGGGGCTTATTTACAAGCCCCGTGCACCGCTGGTGCGTCACTTTGCGTGATGCACCGGCGGCACAACCTGCTGCGTGATATTTACAAGCACACGTAAAGCCACCATGCATGGCTTTACATGTGCTTGTAAATATCGCCCCTTTTCACACAACAGGGGCGTGACATGGGTGTTGTTGTGGGTGTTCCCACACAACACCCATGCCCACTGATGCATTTCCAGATTTACGAGCAATCTTAAACCTGGAAATGCGTCAGAATGCTACACCACCTCAGGGGTGGCGTAGCGAGGCGCAATGAGGAGAAATGTTTTCATTTCTCCTCGTTTTTTTCCTTTCAATGCGTGCTGCATTCTACAGCACGCATTGGAAGAGGAAATCACCTCAATTGATCACCAAAAACAATCTGCCCACGACGCAGGCATCCGTGCACATGGTGCAAGGGTGCCTGCCCATGGCAGCAGTTTGTGCGCCAGCACAGGGAAAAGCACAGAGATGTGACATATTGTTGTAAATCTGTTGCATCCCTGTGCTTCAAAACGAACTCAGCATGGCGCAGCAAAATGACTTGCGCACCGCGGTGCGTTAGTTTCTCGTAAATAGGGCCCCTGGTGTTTTGCTACGGTGATTGTGACCTGATAATCAAGCCTTACACACAAGTGTGTTGTTTTCTATTTCCAAATTGCTTTAATTGCCACTTTAGTAAATCAAGTGTGTGTGTATGTGTGTGTGTGTGTAGGGATTATGTGCGTTGATATGATTACAGAAGAGAAGCAAATATTTTTCACACCTAAACTTAATAGATAACATATGGTTTTAGATTACATATTTTCTTAGCAGCCTGCAGTAGAACCAATATGTGAAATGAATTTAAACTTTTAAGTTGTTAACATTTGATAAGAGCATACCATTACAAGCAAAGTCAAAGGGTATAGGTGACCTGGACTGCAAACAGCAGTTTTTTGTGTTCAAATATTTTATTGTATTTAGATAAAAGAAATACAGTTTCAAATCAATAGCAATACATAAAAATCAGACATTGATGTTTACAAGCAGTATCAGGACTGTGATGAAAAAGGTAGAAGGTTATCATATAAAAAAGATCAGGTATATATCGGACAAATAACAGATATACAAATTCATTGAGTATTAATTATAATCCCAAGGAAGATGGAACAGATGAAAAAATCATCATATGGCTCAGTAAAGTCGTGTATAACAGAATACGTATTGCATGGTAAATAAAATACATCTGCAAGGGTAAGTAAAGAATAGGGAAAGAGAAAGAATAGGAGAGGAATAAGGAAGAATATTACCTGAAAGGAAGAGGATGCAATGGGACATCTGTCACACATAGAATGACTAAATCAAGAAAGGGGCTCAAAAGGATGTTGAGCTACTAAACCCAAAGCAGACAGATCCATATATTTATCCAAAGAAAACCATACCTTACTAGCGATTGGAGGTGAATCTTGTTTCCTTTCAATAAGAGTTACTCCACGAAGATATGACTCCCACGCCCACCAGGTATGGGTAGATAAAAGATGAAAAGATTTCCATTCTGTGAGTATAATTTTGACTGCGATGGATAAGAGCACATCTAATAGCTCCAAATCTGTATTGTCAAGAGGCAAAGGGGTAACTACAGCTCATGGACTAGCATAATCATAGGCAAGGAAAGAGTTATAGGTCTATTAAAGATTAGAGACAAGTGTTTTTGTATAGGGCCCCAAAAGGAATCTAATAACTTGCATTCAAAGAACATATGCTGATGGGAGCCTGGTTCTGAATTGCAATTTCAACATAGATCGCTATCTCGTAATTTCAGTTTGTGTAAGCGAGCAGGAGTCCAATGTAGGAGATTCATAGTGAAAAATTTAGATTGAATCAGTGAAGGAGCAATTTTGTTACAGAGGGATAATTTCCCAATCAGCTGCCAGGTATCATGTGTAATATGTTTAAAAATATCGTCATCAAAATGGTGAGACCATTTAACACAAGTAATAGTGGGTTGTAAAGGCATTGGAGCAGATAAAAATGTATACATTTTGGAAGCAATATGGCCTGAGCGTAACCACATACCAAGAAGTGAGAAAATAACCGAATCTATAGAAAGGGTTATTTTAGAAAGTTTGACTTTAGTTTTAAAAAGTATAAAAATCCATTTACTGAGATTATATTTTTTAGCTAGGAAAGAAAAGGGGAGAGGGTCATGATTAGTATCATAGAGGTCTTTCACTAATCTGATACTCTTAGCAGCCCATAGAGAAGGGGTGTTAAGTTCAATGTCAGTAAAAAACTGAGGGGGATATTCTCAAGAACGTCCGATAATCATCGCCAAAATAGGCTAACGCAATTTCTCACATCGCCGTCTATCGCGGGAAAATAACTCCGTGTGAACGTCTTATTCTCAACACAGCGGTAACATGCGATAGTTTCCCGATAACGCGTCAAATGTCCGCAATAAATTTACCGGGACGGTGATAAAAATCTAAAGCCTAACGTGAAAAAAGTTGCGATGGGCCAAACCGCGATAAAAAATTCAGCGATAAGCTGCGCCAGGCCTGCAATTCACACACGTCAGGCGGGAAAAATCACTATAAAAGCAGAAAAAAAAAACACAAACAAAACCAAAACAACTGCGAAGCACAATGGAGGCAGCCGGAGCAAGTACAGAGGACAACCAGAACCCCACAACCCCCACGGAGGACCAGCCTGGGACCTCGGGGTCAGGGAAGGGCAAGGAGAAGAAGAAGAGGAAGAGGAAGACGCGGTTCAGTCCGCAGGAAAACAGGATCCTGATAACGGAGGTGGTAGAACACCATCAACAACTGTTCGTCAACTCAACTGTGTCATTGGCAACTAAAAATACAATATGGCAGTCCATCCTGGACAAGGTGAATGCAGTCGGAGTTCTGACGAGGACAATGGAAGAGCTCAAGAGGCGCTGGAATGATGTGAAGCACAAAACCAAGCAGAAACTCGGCAACAACCAGAAGGCAGCAATGCAAACTGGAGGTGGGAGTCCAGCGCCACAGGAGGAGCTGGATGAGATGGAGGAAATGGTGTCCACAGTCATCAGTGGGGAGACGGTGGCAGGAGTTGGGGAATCGGACACTGCTCAACATGACCTGACAACTGCAACAGGGTGAGTAACGACCAGGGACTGGGGGGAGGGGGAGAGATGGGCACAATGGCACACATGCACAATTAAGTATAGCACAGTGCATACCCACAATGACTCTGGATCATGTCCCTGATCCCCTGGCACACTGCAGCACACATAGAAACAGCAAGTAGGCCCCCGTCGACTATGTGCCCAGAGGGGGCGCTTCCCACACATCACCAATCTCACAACCAACCCATGCACATGTGCCAAACCCAGCAAAGCGGTGTGTCTGTGAGCCGCACTGACAATGCAAGTGACACTGCATGACGAATAGCATGGCTGCAGTCAATATACCATGACATGTTGCACGCCACGACACTGAGGTGGCTGAGTGTGGACCACATCCACGATCACAAACAACCCCTGACGTCAACAACACATCTGCGGACAAACCATGCCCCAGAGTCCCAACTCCCACCAAGAGCCCAATTTACCCAAGTATGCAACATCTCAGCACTGTATAAGCACAGAAGTCAAAGGCACACCGCCTGAAAGGGACAAGGGGCAGCAAAATCAGAGCTACAGGGGCGACTCTCCCAAAATGTAGCACACACACATAACATTCAGAGCACATCAACATTGACAACAATGTGGTACAAACTGCAACACGTTCACAACAGAACAGAGGACACAACTGGTGCCACTTGTGTGTAGAAACTGTCCAATCACATTTGGCATAGCAGGGAAATGTGAGATGATAATGTACAAGTACAAACACACATCCGTGATGTTGTCGAAATGTCCACTGTCCCGCATCAAGTAGGCAGCTACTCCCAAACAGTCACAATGTACATTGTCATGCAGTCTGTATGTAAACTTGTACAATGCGTCAACATACATGTGAACACAATGTTAAACTGCATCTCCCCTTCACATTGCAGAGGGAGAATCAACACTTCCTGCAGAGCAGACCCAACAGCTCTTCACTGATGACGAAGAGGACCTCCACACCTTCGACTCCGACGCCCTCCAAGAGCTCATGGACAGCTTCGGCACCTCACCTCCAGGAGCAGGGCAGCCCAGCTGCATCGAGGAGACCTCACCCCCTGCACAGACCACACAGCAGGAAGCACCCACCACCACAGCTGACTCCCAGGACCCCCACGAACAACACAAGGCCTTCCAACGCCGTGTGTTAGGGTGCCAGGAGAAGATGGCTGATCAGGTGCGGGTAGGGTTCGACCTCATGGTAGCCAAACTAGATGCCATATGTGGGTGTCTAAGTCCCATCAGGGACCACTTACATTCCCTAACGGACACCCACAGTCCGCTCCATGCTCTCCAACGATCCATGGCTGACATCGCTGGAGTCCTGACTCTGAGACAAGAACAACTGTCTAGTCAGAGTGGCTTCAGCTATGTCAGCCGGGAGTTGGAACACATGCGGAGGATCATGGAGAACAGGGAGCGGATGCAGGCGGAAAGAATGGCTGCCATGGCTGCACACCAGCGAGATGTAGCTGGGATCTTCCATGCCCTGCAGACCCTCATCATGGCATTGCTGCCACAAGGCCTGGCGCCGATGAATGCTGCTGCTGCTTCTACATCCACATCTCCGCCCCCTGATATGTCAGTGCCTCACAGTGCGGCAGACAATCCACCTCCGGCTGCTGATGTGTCACTGCCACACAGTGCGGCAGACATTCCACCTCCGGCCCCTGATGTGTCAGTGCCACACAGTGCTGCTGACAAAACACCACCACCCACATGTGAGGCACATGAAACATCAGAGGACGAAGATGTGGATGATTCTGCCTTAGTGGGAAGAAGGAAGCGGTAACATTCATCTCCGCCATAAGGCCTGTTTCTGCTTGGTTCTGCCCTCTGCATCATCACCTTCCACTGTCCCCCGATACACTCTGCGACACTCACCTTGGACCTCGACATGGACTGCCATATTCTGTTTGGTTACCAATGACACAGCAATCAGACTGCGGACTGAACCCCTCCTCGTCCGATGAACTTGTCATTCCCTAAAGGACTCTGGCTGGCCCTCCACGGAGCAACAATGTAAAGTGGGGTTTGCATGGCCCTGTACTGCTCCAGCTTCAACACTCCACTGAATGTGAATAAAACATTCAGATTCACACAGATGTGTCATGTCTATGATCATTCAAGTATGTAAGTATGGATGAATGTGGGGTCCGTGATTCCCCCTTACATCCATGTTGCTCATGTTGTGGAACTTGAGTAACAGGGTGCAACATTGTCAATTGCGGTCCGGGTGGCGCCGACACTACAACAGAGACACACGCATTAGTTACTACCTTGTCCAGCCCAGAACTGAACCACGCCCAGAGCCCCCGGCTCATTGTTCACACCCCTACGCTGGACTGGCATACGTCAGCCCAGCCCACTCCGCTTACGCTTACAGGGGTGGACGTCAAAGCTACATGTCCCAGGTCTTCCCTGTAGCGATCTGCTGATCACAGGTCTAGTTGTCAGCATGCCACAGCCACTCCCTGAGGGCTGGTGTACACCCACACCACACCCATCCAGCACAGGCGTCACAGGACATGTGACCCTGCCAATAAAAGGGGCCTACCACATCACATTCCCCACTGCCGGAGGTGACATGATGGCGTCCGCACCACGAGACTCAATCATAAAGGGGCCATGACGTGCGGTGCACTGAGTTGGTGGCACCCGATGCAATGCGGCCGGCACGGGCCTACCGCCACGGGATGATGACTTGCGGTGCACTGAGGTAGGGGCACCTGAAGAGCTGAGCGGGTGTGCAGCCTGCGATGATGCGTAGACCTCGATACGCCATCCTGCAAATCAAGATTCGATTTGAATTGAGGGCCCTGCTGGAGCGCAGTGTACGCCGAAGGCAGCAGTCCGCATACACATGACTCCGCGGTGCCGCAGGGTGCGCTGGGGGCCTGTGGCGCGGAATCCAGCGATCGGCTGAGGAGGTTGCACCGGCACGTGGTTGGCCCTCTTGGAGACACGCCGGTGGCGGCAGGTGAGCATTGAGGCCTGGGTGCGCAGGGGCGGCCAGTCATCGCTGGGCGGCGGACCAGTCTGGGGACCAGGGCTGGGGTGCAGCAGGTGCACAGGATCGCGCAGGCACCACCGGTCACGGCGGTGGCCTCGTGGGTGGGTGGGGGGCGCCGCACTGGCAGACACGACCCTGTATGTGATGACGAGATGTGCGCGGGTTGGCTTGGGACGTAGCCACCTTGTCTCCAGTGTAAATCTGGCCGTCGAAGGTGGTCGGCCACGTGTGTGTAGGCCTATGGACAGGATGTGGCGGACACAGAGACACACGCAGTGGTTACTTTGGTGGCCATCCCGGAACTGAACCACGCCCAGAGCCCCGGGCTATTTATTCACGACATACGCCGGCCAAGGCCACTCCGCTCACGCTTACAGGGGGGGACGACAAAGCTACATGTCCAAGGTCTTCACCACTGCCTGAGGTAACCTGTTTGCGTCCACTGTCCACAACACTACAAACACCAGCAGTATGTGTCCACATGGACATGTCTGTGCTCTGCATACTGAAGTCTGTCCAGCACATCACCGCCACACTTGGCATTGTGTACATTCTTATTGATGGGTCACTTGCCTCCTTCGCACATACTTGGTTCCCACCTCTCCCCACATCCTGCAATTGTGTGGCAAAGGTGCCATGCCGTGGATGAAAACAAGTTACTTACCTGTAACTTTGGTTCTCCAGTATTGGAAGCTTTCATAGATTCCCATGCTTAGAATCATTCCCCGTCGTCGAGATGGGAGTCTCGGTAAAATAAAATAGTAGTAAATAACTATTACAAAAGAGAAACAGGCCTAGGCCTGAACTCATTTTGCAACCAGACCATGTCTTTTTGTAAAAGAGACCAAAAAGAACAGGCAACCAATCAGAGTAGCCTCACCCTCTAGAACCTTGGTGAAAGAACCTCAGCCCCTCAGATTTTCGTGTACGTTGTACAATAATCACGTCGAAAGAGGCTGAGCTTTCCCAGGGGAGGAGGGTGGGTCGCATGGGAATCTATGAAAGCTTCCAATACTGGAGAACCAAAGTTACAGGTAAGTAACTTGTTTTCTTACTCCAGTATTGGAGCTTTCATAGATTCCCATGCTTAGAATCAGAGTAGCTAGCAGTAAATATATATATATATATATACACACATTTTGTAATGGAGCATAACCCTTTGATAAATGTTTGTTAAAACATATTTCTACATGAATAATATGCAGAAAGATAGTTACCACTGACTATGCCATAAACAGGGTAATAGCAAATTAATTCAGAAACAAGATAAAATGTGTAAAAGGTAAAAAGAAGGAAGGAGGGATGCAAAGGAAAGCTCACCACTCATTGGAATAGGTTCCTCAGAACTGCTTGGCCCACAGCCGTGTCATCTCGCAGTGAAGCGTCCAGGCAGTAATGTTTCGTGAATGTGTGAGTGCTGCTCCAGGTAGCAGCTCTACAAATGTCTTTAATCTGGACACCAGCAAACAGAGCCGTAGAGGATGCCACAGACCTTGTGGAATGAGCCCGGACTCTACCCTCCAGGGGTTTGCCCGCTGCTGTATGACAGATTCGAATAGCGCTAACAACCCACCGAGCTATCCCCTGTTTGGAAAGGGGAAACCCTTGCGGGGAGCGCTAAATGACACAAAAAGTTGAGAAGTCTTACGGAAGGACTTAGTTCGGTCTAAATAGAATTTCAGGCACCTCTGTACGTCCAGAGAATGAAGAGCTCTCTCAGCAGGAGAAGAAGGCTGAGGGAAGAAGGTCTTAAGAATCACTGGCTCGTTGAGATGAAAAGTAGAAGGCACTTTAGGAATGAATTTAGGATTAGTTCTCATGATCACTGTATTGTTTTTGAACTGAAGAAAAGGTTCCTGAATTGTAAGAGCCTGCAATTCTCCAATCCTCCTAGCTGAAGTCAGTGCCAGCAACAAAGAAAGTTTCCAGGAGAGGAACTTTAAATCCGTTCGATGAATAGGTTCGAATGGGTGCCTCATTAGTTGAGAAAGAACTAAGTTCAAATGCCACGTGGGAGGTGGAGGTCTCACTGGTGGAAATACTCTGAAGAGGCCCTTGAGAAATTGCTGAACAATTCTGGCTGACCACAGGGACGGCCCAGATGAGGTGCGCCGAAAGCGAGAGACCGCTGCCAGGTGCACTTTAATGGAAGAGTGAGCCAAACCTGCTTTAGCCAAGGACAGGAAATAAGGAAGAACCTGGTGTGGATGCGACCGGAAAGGATCCAACCCTGCTCCATGACACCAGATGCAGAATCGCTTCCATTTCAAGCGGTAAGTTTTGTTAGTGGAAGGAGCCCTCGCCTGCGAAAGGACATCTTTAACCTCCTCTGGAAGATCTAAGTCCAGAAATTCTCGCTGCTCAGGAGCCAAGCTGAGAGCTGTAACGAGCGAGGATCCGGGTGCCAAACCTGACCCTGAAACATCGTGAGGAGGTGCGGAATCTGCTGCAATGGGTGAGGACGATCCAAGGAGAGAAGGTGAAGTTCGGTGAACCAGAACTGTCTCGGCCATGCTGGAGCTATGAGGATCATCTTGCACGGTTCTGCTTTCATCTTCATGAGCAACCTGGGAATCAGCGGAATGGGGGAAAAGCGTATACAAATGCGCCTGACCAAGCGATCGAAAGCGCATTCCCCAGAGACCCTCGATGGTGTAGCCTGCTGGCGTAAGACCGGCATTTCCTGTTCTCTGGTGTGGCAAACAGGTCTATGGAGGGTCTGCCCCACCGGTGAAAGACTCTGTCCAGCGTAGCTTGATCCAGTTCCCACTCGTGGGTGACCGATTTCAGCCTGCTGAGCCAGTCCGCTTTGTCGTTGAGCACTCCTGGCAAGTGTTCTGCTTTCAGAGAAATTCTGTGCAGGATAGCCCACTCCCAAATCGCCTGGGCTTCTTGTGACAAGGGGAAGGACCTGGTGCCGCCTTCCTTGTTGATGTAATGCATGGCTGTGGTGTTGTCCGTCCGGACAAGAACCGACAACCCCTGCAATCTTGGAAGAAAAGCCTGAAGGGCTAGGCGAATCGCTCGAAGCTCTAAGATGTTGATGTGTAGGAGGCGATGTTCCGGCAGCCAATGACCACTGACCTGCAGATCCTGCAATACTGCGCCCCAACCCTCCAGAGAGGCATCCGTCGTCACCACTTGAGGCGCTGGAGTGTTTACGAAGGATAGACCTTGGGACAAATTCCTTATTCTTGTCCACCAGAGGATGGCTCGCTTCATTGCGTGAGTGATCACTAGCTGGTCGTCGAAAGAACCTGTCACCTGCTTCCACTGCAAGTTTAGGTGCTCCTGCAAGGGACGCATTCTCAGTCTGCAATGAGGTATTAAAGGAATGCATGATGACATCATCCCTAGAAGGGATTTGAATCGGCGAACAGAAAGACACTTTCTTCCTCGCACTAAATGAGCCATGGAAATTAGATTTCTTTGTCTGTCCAGAGATGGAAAAACCTTGTTGAGAGATGTGTTCAAGACTGCTCCCAGAAATTGAACCTTCCTGGACGGAAGGAGAGAAGACTTGGCGTTGTTGAGAGTGAGGCCCAGATTGGAGAAGAGACCAGTGCAAGCATTGACCGCTTCCTCTGCTGCCTCCCTGGACGAAGCTTTTAGCAACCAATCGTCCAGGTAAGGAAAGACCTGGAAATGCTGCTTCCTGAGGAAAGCTGCTACTGGTGCCAGCACCTTGGAGAAAACTCTCGGAGCTGAGCGAAGACCAAACGGCAGCACTTTGAACTGGTAATGGCTCTTGGCGACTGTAAAACGTAGAAACCTCCTGTGGGCCGAATGAATGGGGATGTGGAAATACGCATCCTCTAGGTCTAGAGTGGCCATAAAATCTCCCTTGTTGAGAAGACGTAGAATGTCTTGGAGAGATACCATCCGAAACGATAGCTTCGTGAGATAAGTGTTGAGCTCCCTGAGGTCTAGAATGGGGCGCCATTTCTCCAATGTTTTCTTCACCAGAAAAATCTGGAATAAAACCCCTTTCCTCTCTGTGAGAGAGGGACCGGCTCCACTGCTCCCTTGATCAGAAGCTGATGGACTTCCAGCCGGAGGAGATGTAGGTGTTTTACGGAGTTGGCGGCAGGGGCCTTGGATGGTGGAAGATGAGTGAACTCCAGAGTGTGACCACACTGAATGATGTTCAGGACCCAACGATCTGTTGTTATACGTTCCCAGTTTTGGAGGTATTGAGATACCCTGCCTCCTACAGATGTCTTGGAGGAAGAGGAGGGCACAGCGCAAAGAGCAAGATCGCCGCTATTGTCTCTTAGGGGCGTCCCGTCCGGGACGATTCTGCTTCCCTCTAGTGTTTGCTCTAGAGAAAGTCGACGTCTGGCCTTGCCTCTGATAAGGACGGTAAGATTGTTGTGTGGAGCCATAAGAGGAGTATCTCTGTTGTTGGTAAGATCCCCTATAGGATGGAGCTCCTCTGCCTCTCGCTCCACGGAATGGCGCTTTTTGTATTGAAGGGTCCCCAAGGACCGAGCAGTCTCCGTATCCTTCTTGATGTTTTGAAGGGTATCGTCTATGTGCTTGCCGAACAATTCCTCTCCGTCAAAGGGAAGATCCAGGATCTTATTCTGGATCTCAGGACGAAACCACGTGGCCTTTAGCCAACCCTGGCGACGAAGCACAGCTGCACCAGCCAGGGACCGGAAAGCTGTTGTGGCAATGTCCATTGCGCAATCGATGACCTCAGTGGACGTAACCTCCCCTTCTTGCAAGATCTTCTTTGCCTCCGACTTGGAAGGATCAGATAACTGGTCCAGGTAAGGCGCAAGGTCACACCACATCTGGCGGTCGTATCTTCCAAGAATTGCTAAAGCGTTCGCAGCTCTGATGACAAGGCTGGCCATGGAGGAGAACCTTTTCCCCGCGTTGTCTAGGCGTCTGCCCTCTTTGTCCGGTGGTGTAGATAACGGCGCTGAAGGATTCCTTGACTTCCTCTGCGCTGCTTGCGAAATGACCGAGTCGGGTCGTGGCTGACCCGTCAAGGAAGCTGGGCTGTCATTTGGAGCCTTATACTTCTTATCCAGACGCGGCAAGACTGGAACTACAGTGGCCGGGTTCTTCATGACTTTAATGCCTTCTTCCCAGACATGCCCCACGATAGGAATAGATCGCACCACTCTCTTACTTGGTTCTTTAAAATCATAAAGAAAGCACTCTGTTTGGAGTGAGGGCATAGCAAGCTCGAAACGTAGAGACGCTCTCTCCATCAATTTGTGAAAACCCCCAATGTCAGCCGGGGGAGAATCAATCGGGGCCGGAGCCGGAGAAGCGGGATCAGGGATTACATAATCATCCCATTCATCACCTTGATCTTGATTAACCAGCTCTCCTCTTCTTCCTCAGAGGAGACATCCTGGTGTTGATCTGGAGGAAGGACATCAGAAGATGCATGAAATTGGGTATGCAGTCGAGCAGATGGAGGTGGTGAACTCCTCACCGTATCAGGAGGAGGAGGCAGAGTTGAGGACAAGAGAGCGGGTTGTGGAGGTGGAGTACGAGTTGAACATCTCCGTTGATAGTCCAAAAGCATCCCCTGTAAATCCGCCAAAAGAGAAGTTGGTACAGACATCATCTCTTGTTGAGTGTTCTCTTGACGTGCAAAGGGTTGTTGGTATGACTGATCTTGATAATAACCCTCCGAATCCGTCTCCTGACATTTGACAATAAGCTGAGAAGGGCTATTGGCATCCCCAAAATGACTATAGCCTCCATCAGAGTCCTCCTCCTCCTCGAGAAGTAATGCAGGAGGTAAAGAATCCACCATTCTAGGGGACGTCATTTCTGGTGATATTTGTCTTCTTCTCACCAAGATGGAAATTTTTTCCGTCGACGACGCCGTCGACGGATCCGTCGACGCCGAAGCGAATTTCTTCGTCGACGACAGTGTCGACGGAATCACCGTAGACGAGGATGCAGATAGAGCCACCGTCGACGGAAGAGGTGTGCAGACCGTCGTCGACATGATGGGTGTCGTAGACATCGTCGACGAGACAGTCAATGTCCCTGCTGAAGTCGTCGTCAGTGTAGACGCAGTCGTCGTCGACACTCTCGTAGTCGACACCATAGTCGACGACACTCTCGTCGTCGACGCCATCGTCGACGCCATCGTCGTCGACGCCATCGTCGTCGACGCCATCGTCGATGAAATTTTCGTCGCTCTAGAAGAAGTGCTCGTCGACGAGCCCGTCGACACCGGAATAGAAGAGGTCGTCGACCCTCCCGTCGACGCCGGAGCACTTTTAGCCTGCGATTTTGGAGGCTTCGTCGTCGAGGGCTTGCGCAGCGTCGATGACGAATGACCACTCTTTCCAGAAGACTGTGAAGAGGGTTTTTAAAAGATTTGTCCTGGCCAGGGACTGTCGCAGGTGGTGTACTTAGTCCTTCCCTCTCCTTTACACCGCAGTGAGGAGATTTGATAGGACCCTGAACCTCAGACTCCTTCAGGGTCTTTTTTGAGGCCTTAGAGGGGAAATCCACAGATGGTGAAGGGGAACTCCTACCCCTTTTGACTGACCTTCTTGATGAGGCGACAGAAGACGACTCCTCACTCTCGCTTGACAGTGGATCTTTCCTGGTCTTCAGTCTGTGGAGCCAGGTTAACAGACGACCCTCACGGTCCCGGAGAGTCTTGGTGGAAAAGGTACGGCAAATCTTGCACTCCGCAGCCTTGTGATCCGGGTAGAGGCAATATATGCAGTCCTTATGTCTATCTTCAACATATAGCCTCTTCTTGCCACAAGTGGCACAAGCCTGAAATAAAGCTTTCTTCCCTTTATCAGACATTTCCACAGGCTTTAGAGAGAAAACCTGAAGAAAAAACGCTAGAAAAAACAGTTGAAAGAGTTCAAATAGAGCAAAGCTCAAGGAGACTCCCTGTAGCACAACGTGCGGTAGAAAATCTGAGGGGCTGAGGTTCTTTCACCAAGGTTCTAGAGGGTGAGGCTACTCTGATTGGTTGCCTGTTCTTTTTGGTCTCTTTTACAAAAAGACATGGTCTGGTTGCAAAATGAGTTCAGGCCTAGGCCTGTTTCTCTTTTGTAATAGTTATTTACTACTATTTTATTTTACCGAGACTCCCATCTCGACGACGGGGAATGATTCTAAGCATGGGAATCTATGAAAGCTCCAATACTGGAGTAAGGTTTGTCTACATAGCTGGCCACGGTTTCCAGTTACTTGTGTTGTCGTGTCTGGTAGTTGGGCATGTTGATAGGCATGGTGTATGTGATTTTGTAACGTGTGCATTCCCACAGTTGTGAGTTGTATGATTGTGGAGTTGAGGTGTGTTGTGTGTTCAGTTGGTACTTACCGACGAGCAGTGCATTTCCATAGGTGCCATCCTCAAAGCGCTGGTTGGTGATGGACTTGCGGAAGATGTAGGAATCATGCACACTGCCTGGGAAGTTTGCGACGACATTCGTGAACAGGCCCCGGTGGTCCACTTTTGCCTGCACATTGATGGAATGCGTGTGGTTTCTGTTGCGGTTATTGTGTGCAGTGTCGGCAGGGGGGACAAGTAGTACATGTGTGCAGTCAATTGCCCCCAACACGTGCGGAAAGCCAGATATGTCGTAGTTCCCTTGCTTGGTCTCCAGCTGTTCCTGCGCAGTGTGGGGGAAGTGAAGGTGCAGGGGTATCAAGCTGATACAAACCGTGATGCTTACAGGTATGATGACTCCTGCATAATCAGACCGTAACAGAAGTTCGTGTGGTCGTAACCTTCCTTTTCTTTCCTACGAAGGTTACGCCCACACGAACTTCTGTTACGGTCTTTTTAAGCAGGATTTATCATACCTGTTAGCATTCCGGTTTGTCCAAGTGCAATACACTGTACCAGATTACGTTTGTGACTATACGGATGCTTGACCATTGTCTCCATTTATCCAACAGGATTCTGAATACTGACTTTCGGAATATGGAATTGTATTGGGGAGTTCCCGCAGCATATGCAGTTAATTGAATCCACACGTTGCCCTGATGAAGTTCCCCGTTGGGAATGGAACGCGTTGGCTGAGCTTTTCGTATTGTTGATTTATGTATTTGTAATAAAGAACAGTTTTTACACTACTGTTGACTACTGGACTTCATGACCTGGCGCACCCCCATTTCAGTAACTACAATCTTGGATCTGGAGCACAGAGGCGTCGGGCGACGGCTGGCGTTGGGGTTGGTTGCGCAGGAACACTATGAATTGGGACTAGCGTGTGGTGCGGATACAGGGGCCCGCCGTTGTGGACATGCATCCAAGACATGGGTGAGGAAGTTTGAGAGGCCAACAGGTGCAGCACAGCCATCAGCTTTGTCTGCGGAGGGATGTTGGTTGTCCGCTGTGTTGGAACCGTCAGCCTGTGGGCAATGTGGGTCAGGATGCGGAGGATGGTTGTCCTTTTGAGCCTGTAGTGGGCAATGGCATCCTCTGGCATTGAGTGTCTGAGGCTGGTGCGTTTTAGGAACGTCCCCTGTCTTGTTCTGCGCTGCCTAGGTGGTAGGCCGGGGGAGGGTGGTCGGGGGGGGGCCTGGGGGTGGCGGCGGTGGGTGTTGTGGCCCTCTTGGGTCTCCGAGCTGCATGATCATTGGCTCCATGGCATCTGTTGGTCTTCAGATGTGGCTCTGGGCTGGGCTCCCTTTCATGCTGCAGGTTGTCGTCCTGCTTAACACCAGTAGCAGGCAGGTGTTAAATCCCTGCTGCTAACGCGCCTTATCGCCTGTTTTTGGATTGCTTCGCCGATCTGACTGGTCGTTGAGAATATCGCGAAGTGGTGTTTTCGTGTGTTTTTGCACGGGAACGCCTACTCTGCATATCATTAGCGTTAGTTGTCGCTCTCATCCGTGGCGATGTTTTTTGCGGCAGCTATCGCTGGAAAACTGGTGATATCGGCAGTTTGCACCAGCTTGAGAATAGGGCGATAAATCTATCGCCACTTTTGCGGCGCTAATGTGCCGATAAATCGGCGATAAGTCCTTGAGAATATGCCCCTTAGAATTAAGCCATAAAGATGTCCATCTTGATCTATGAAGGGGTTTCGAAAGTTTCCGATCAAGGTACTTCAAAGCACTAACTGTATCTGACAAAATAAGTTCATAAAGTGCTATTGTAAGTTTGGAAGCTGTGAGCAGAGAAAGAGTGCTAAAGGGAGCGCACAAATCTCGTTCTATATGAACCCATGGAGGCATATAATGAGATTCTGGTAAAAACCACATTGCTTATTGGGCCGCCAAAAAGGATATTTGGTATAGATTCCAGTCCGGAAGGCTACAGCCTCCCAATGCATTGGATTTCCTGAGGTATTTATAGGAAATTCTAGCTCTCTTATCGTTCCATAAAAATCTTGATGTGAGTACATCAATCTCATGAAAGAAAGATGATGACATTTTTATAGGGAGCATAGAAGATATACAATTAATAATTGGGGTTATCATCATTTTAAGAGTTTGTAACCTACCCTACCAAGAAATATATTTAGGAGACCAAGACAAGAGATCTTTAACTTTATTAATTATATGGGATTCATTATAAGTAACACTATCTGAAAGATCTTTACAGAACCAGATCCCCAGATATATAATGAGTGTGGATTGCCATTTAAAACCTGACTCACCCAAGTAAGAGGGAAGACACAAAGGATTCAAAGGGAACTCTTCTGTCTTCTCTTTGTTGAGAGTATAGCCAGAAACGACTGAGAAATCACGAATAATGCTAGAAATAGAAGGGATCGCTGATTCAATATCTTCTGAAAAAATAAGTATATCTTTAGCGTACGCAGCTGTTTTACTTACATGTGTTCCAAATTGAAACCCCTTAATCTCCAGGTTCAGATTCAGCAAATGGAGACGTGGATCAATGGATAAAAGAAAGAGAAGGGGGGAAAGTGGGCACCCTTGCCTTGTTCCTTGATGGAGATTAAAAAAGGAGGACATTGTGCCACTAATTCTAATATTAGCCTTACGTTGCGCATAAAGAGCCATGACCATATTAATAAAAGATTTGCCAAGGTTGTGAGACTCTAATACCGAATGTAAAAAAGGCCAAGAAACCTTATCAAATGGCTTTTCGGCATCGAGGGCAATCGCCGCAGATGGTAATGAGGACAGTTTTGCTTTTTTTTAAATGTGACAGAGCGTGCAAATGTTGTCCCTAGCAAGCCTACCTTTAACAAAACCTGTTTGGGAGCCATGGATGAGATTAGGAATGTGACATTCTAGTCGATTTGCTAAAATCTTGGCAAAAATCTTTGCTTCTATATTTAATAAGGAGATGGGATGAAAGTTTTTTGGGTCGGAATGATCTTTACCTTCTTTTGGTATAACTACAATAGTAGCCTCCGCTGCCGTACCTGAAACTTTGCCAGATAAGACATAATGATCAAAAATCTTTTTAAGACATTTAATAATTGAAGTAAACGTTTTATAAAAGGCAATGGGATACTCATTGGGGCCAGGAGCTTTCCCAGAACGAGTAGCCTTAATAGCCTGAATAATCTATTCAATTTCAATTGGCTTACCAAACTTGACTTTGTCGTCGTTCAAAGTAGTTGTAATAGGGAGAGAATTAAGGAATTGTTGGCAATTAAGCTTAGAGGACTGCCTTTGAGGGGTATATAACTTTTCATAGAAATCTCTAAAGACCTCAAGAATTTCTTGGGTATGAAACCTTTTCGAACCGTTTCTATCAGTAATATGGGTAATTTGTGCGGTATTAGTATTCTTATATTTGAGAGTAGTGGCTAGCAATTTGCCATCTCTATTCCGTAGCAATAATTGACGAGATTTCTGACTGTGCACTCTAAGATAAGCTCTTTTGGTAACTATGGAATTTAAAGAATATTTTAAATGTTTAATGTCCTGCAAGAGAGATTTGTCACTAGTATGTCTATATAATTCCTCTTTTTGTTTAATAACATCCCCCAGAGACTGGAGAGATCTTCTAATATCTCCATTCCTTTTGGACATTTTTTTAATAATATGACCTCTTATAGTACATTTAAACGCATCCCATAATATTATCAGAGAATCCACCGATGATTCATATTCTTTGAAGAAAAAACAATTTCATCATTAAGTTCCTTGACTTCAGCATCATCCTCCAAACTTTCTGTGTGTAGACGCCAATTACGAGATCCTTTTGTAGCTGCATGGCCAAGGATAGATAACGAGACTGCCGCATGATCAGAGACAACTATTGGATGGATTATGACATTCGTTGTATTTTTTAAAAGGGAAGTGTCAACAAGAAGGTAATCGATACGAGAAAAGCTGCAATGGGGAGAGGAGAAAAAAGTGAAATCGCTATCCGTTGGATTGTGTAATCTCCAAGCATCCAGGAGATTATGTGACGAACACATATTAAGTAATTGTTTATGTGCCTTAGGAGGTCAAAATGTAAAAGCAGAGTGCCTATCCAAAATAGGATTGAGGAGAAGATTAAAGTCTCCTCCAACAATTGTTTCGGAATTCTGTGGGATATCATCAAGTTTTTCATTTATAGCACACCAAAAGTTTCCGATCATAAATATTTGGAGCATATAAATTCATAATATATAGATCATCCAAACCATTAGTCAGTCGTGTAAGTAACCATCTCCCGTTGGTTTCATGTTCAGCTGCAATTATAGAGGAGCCAGATTTTTTCGAAATAACCCCGTTTTTCTTACCAGAGGCTTCCGAGCATGTAAGGTCTGACACCCAATCTCTCCTCATAAGAAGGGCTTCCTTAAAGCCTATCTTAGTCTCTTGGAGTAGAACCAAATCACCAGACAAACTTACAATAATCTAGAATCTTGATTCTCTTAACTGGGTGATTCAAATGCTCAACATTAAGGGAAATTACATTAATACCGGGCATTCATAGGTATAATTTGCAAACAGCAGGTAAATCCGAGTAAAGAGCACAATAGTAGCTAAAGAATATATAAAGAGTCGAGGAAGTGAAGCAGATGTCCCATTAAGAAAGTATGAAAAGGGGAGAAGAAGAAAGAATAGGAAAACATCATGAGGGTTCAAATGCACTCCAGATATATCCGGAGCAACATCCAAGCCCAGTCCCACCAGGGGATGTCTGTGAGACATATTGCATGGGGAATCAAAGTGGATAAGCAGCGGCAACAGCTACCATCACCAGAACAGACTACTCCATCAGGGAGAATTAGAGGAACAAGGCAAACAACGGAACAAAAGAAACCATCATAAATACATAACCAGCGGATTACGTAAAAACATCAGCTACATATCAGGGGTATAGCAACAATCTAATTTGTTACATAGTTAAATATGAGGTGAAGAACACGTATATAAAAAGATGACCTTACATAAATAGACCAGTCATAACAGTTGTAACAAAAATATCTCAATTTATATGTGGCCCATACATCTATAAACATTAATATAAGTTCTAGTGCTATATTTCAGGGTCATCACAAACTGGCTATATGGCATAAAAACAACACATAACCAAGTAACATAAGTCTGAAATAGTATCATCATAATGACCTACCACTCCAATGTGGCAAAATAAAGAAGTAATTATGTTAAATACCATTAGAAATTGGTCAATACTGACCGTAACATTAGAAGCAGAGCAAAGTAGACATAGTCTTAAGGCACCCTATATATTTATCAGAACAGTTCATAAATGGTAAATAGATAATAAATATATGTATGAAGACTAACTTTCATACAAAAAGATTAAGGGTAGAATACTTACCTATATTAGGAAAGCTAGCAAAGGGAGATACAATACTAAGCAGTGTTAAAAGAAATATCATCACAGACTGAACGGTTAGAATAGTATCAATGAATTTTAAATGAATACCCCACCCCCTGACATCATGTAAGAAACTCCTAAAGAAGTATGCCCTTAAAAAACCTGAGTATCACATATGTAATACATAATACTGTATAAAGTGTCAAAAACCGACCTGTGCATAATATAAATGCATCAGAACAGTAATAACAAGCAAAATCATAACAGAAAAAGTCGAGAGCAACCTAGAATAAATAAAGCAAATTACAGGAACTACGGCAATTAATAAAATATGCAAGGATAGAATCAAGTATTATTGAGCGACAAAGAGGATATGGATTATCATGGAAGCATAAAGAACATATCGGGATCATATGATTGTCTAAGAATGTGAAGAACCAGGTTGAAAGTCCGAATCCATCTGAGATTTAGAGTGATTATCCCAAAAAGTTGAGCGGTCTGCAGGTTCATAACAGATCTGTGAGTTGCCCTTGAAAGTTATCCGGAATCTTGAGGGTCCAACGAAAGAATATGGGATTCCCATATCAGTAAACTTTCTACGCAGATTAAGAAAGCCTTTTCGACGTATTACGGTATCTCTAGCAAAGTCCTGTGAAATTTAAATTTTGTGACCCTCCCCTTAAATCGACTTAATCTTCCTCATTTGTGCTCAAATTTGATCTGTGTGTTGGTGTCTCAATGGCTTGAAGATCAGTGGTCTAGGGGAGGGCATATTTTTGGGTTTAAAAGTTGGAACTCTGTCAGCTTGTTCTATTTCAAAGTCTTGTTTGAAAGAGAGATGCAGAACACTTGGGTTCCAAAAGATCAAGAAGTCAATCACTGAAGGAGCAGAATTCTTAACCCCCTCCGGTACACAAAAGATACGGAGATTACTTCTCCAGTTACGATCTTTCCCGTTATGTTAAACCTCTCCTTAAAGGTTAGATAGAGCGCTCCAGATTTTGAATGTGCTTAGCCTGCTTATTCGTGTAATCTTCCACAATACTTATTCGTGTCTCAGCATTAGACACTCGTATTGAAAGTTCTTTAAAGTCACTACGGATCCCTGCCACTTCCACCTGAAGTAAATCCATAATGGTTTTGGTGCTTTTAGCTATGTCATGTACCGTGTTGAGTTTAAGTAAAATAGCCTCCAAAGTTGAAGCAGAGTCAGGACTTCCTTTAACTGGAGGTTCCGAAATAGGTGGAGAGTGTTTGGAGCGTTTCGGGTTCCCTTTGGAGTCTCTGTCCTTAATGGTACCACATGTACCTTCCGCCATTGGTTACACATAGTGACTAAGGCCAAATAGCCTTAATATATTCGCAGAAAAGCAGAAGAAGCAATATGAGCGAACCACTGAGCCACCAAAACCAAAATCAGCAATCTAGCTGTTATGCGGAAAAAATTTGAAAAATTCTGTTTACACATCGCAAAACACTTGCTGAAGTATCAAATGCGTATTAGGAAGAAAAATATACAAAGAAAGTTAATTAGCGTGCAACCACCAGATTATCGATAGCAGTAAGAAAGAAATGGCAGCACTTTCCCAAAACAGCACTGTAATTAACCATGAGAGAGGCGCAAATATCGCTGTTCCAAGTGAGAGATTCACTAAAATGCCATTGGTTATATGGAAAAGGTTATCGCCAAATAAATCCCAAAAAAACAAGTAACCTCTGAGTAGTGCTCAATCAGCAATAACCGTTGGGTTTGTCACTCAAAGACAGACGTCAAGTCTGTCAAGCGGAATAGCACATTGCAGCGAAATTTCTCTTAGCGGCGGCCACTGTAGGTGAGTATTTCAAGACCTGGGTTCTTATTACTTAAATTGTAGTAAACAGTACCTTTGTAGTTAAAAAAATCTTTACGGTGTTGTACATGTTCGTCTGAGAGGCAATAACGACCTGGTCTCAAGTCCCGATTGCCGTGACGCAGTTCATATGACGGCCGCCATTTCAGATCACTGCTGCAGGAATATCACGGCTGGTATATTATCTGCCAAGGGACGTTCAGAACTACGAAAACACTATCCACTGCACACGAGATGCTCCACTGTGTTCCGCTGTCCCAGGGTGAACGAAAATCACTCGACAAACATTCCCATTAGAGCGTCTGCACCAGAGAAGCTGTGGAGCTCACGGAAAATCAGCCATCTTCGCTGAGCGCTAAGCCACGCCCCTGCAAACAGCAGTTTTAAAGGTAGATTTGTATTATCTGTAAACCTTCTACCCGTTTCGATTATACAACAGATTCTGCCTGAGCTTAGTCAAGTCCATGCCAAATGAGTACACAGATAAGACTTATTTCATCTTATACAGCTTGTGGGAACATCAACTTGCCATCTGCTCTTTCAAATGGCCCGGTCATACAACAGTCAGCAAAGGTCAGACAAAATTCTAAAGAGCTGCCCTGAGGGGCATATTGGTTTTATAGACCTCTGGAGCACATTTGTGGTCCAGAACAGGGTCCTCCCTTCCTCAAAAAAACAAAATAATACAGGAGATAAAAAAAAATGTTTAATGGGCAGAATTTTGACGGGCAAGGGTAGAGATGGAGAACAGGGAAGAGCTCACACACCTCATACAGGGAATTGAGAAATTTGTTTTTGGGTGTGTGTAATTTGGAAATAGATTTTCTGCCACAAAGTGTGTCTGTATGACAGGAAAGGTATTACACAACTAACTGGGAGATGGAAGCCTAGTATTTTTTGGATGTGTTAGGTCTCATCACAAATAGTGGTGCAGGGTACCTGGGCCAGATCCTTCTTTACTCACACAAGGAAATAATCTGCATGCAGGGAACCGAAGAAGAAAGAAGACTTACTGCCTGCAGTTGAAAAAATGTCTCCAGCTTTGTCCTGCACTGTTTATTTTATATTAATTGAGAAATTTTATATAGCACCTAGACTTTGAGGTTATAGTATGCTTATACTGAAACATGAAATATAGTGCACTCTCATTAAAACATTTCACAAACCATATTTTAAAGGAACAACTCACTTAGGAATTTATGGTGGTAGACAATAGGGGAGAACGTCAGTGCAGCCTGTTGGTGAGACGAGGTTTGGGAAGGTCTGATGGGAAGTAGTGATCATCTGCAAGTCATTTATTTGTGAGAGAGTAGCTCCAGATGGAAAGGATGAAGACTGAACAAGACAAAAGAGCTAACCCAAACATTGTCTGAAAAGGTAGATCTTCAGATGCTTCGGGAAGGTGCTACTAAAGAGGTCTGCTTTGCAGGTCAGGTGTTAAACTCCAGAAAATGTCTGTTTGCAGCAAACATTGTCTTAAATGTGATTTGCAGAAGAAGCGTTCCTCTACATCTCAGTTCTCTTGAACTGCTGGAGATTGACAGATGCTTGCAGATGGCCTACTTTTCTATGCAGAAACCGATGAGGACAGGGAGTTAACCTCTGGCACAATGGAGGAGGATTGAATCCTTCAATGCTCAGAGTGCGAAGTAAAGCTACACATTTGGAGGCGACAGGCAACTCGGGAAAGAGTATTGATGGCGGATTCAAACAAGAAGACCCTAAACTAACAGTGTCCGCAAGACCCCAAGGCGGCAACAAAGCAGACAAAAGTAACAATACGCTGCTTAAATTATTACCAAATGAAGGTTTGACTTCACTGGGGCCCGCGTCTCTTTACTCAGACACATATTTTGGAACTTAGAAGAATTGAACTGAGTGCAACACATCAAGCGAATTGAGGGAGACCAGTCCCACACTGGTAGAGGGTTCATTCAGGCAAGTACTTTTTGATCGTCTTAAAATTAAGACAGGACAAGGTAGCAAGTTAACGCCCGAAACCCCAAAGGCCTACTGATTTTTCCTCTTGAAATAAAAGGTACCTGAAAATTAGATAAAAGGACTAATACGTGTTGGCCACTTTTCTATGCTATTTTTGTGTAATGGATTGATTCCACAATATATACAATGGACACTTTTGTATGTATCTCTTTGTGATATATTTGATCATTTCTTTATGATTTAGGTAACTGCACATTTTTGTCATGTACATTTTGTTAATACATGTATGTTGTACACAACACATTTAATGCAAAAAAGACTAAACAAGATAAATGGTCACTATGAGCAGTGCTTAATTTTTTACTTATTCAAGCACTGAATGAAACAGAGTTTTAGGTGGTTCTCAAGGGTGTATATGGAAGTGCAATTAAAAGTAAGTTGCACCAAGTAACTGGATACATATGCTTGCAGTAAACACAAGGTATATGAATTAATTTGGAAATCTATGGTTGTTGGGGGTACCATTATGTTCTCAATACTAGTGTTCTATGCAGCATCAATTGTATTGTGATTGGAAGCCATGATAGATTTTAAGAATGGGGGCAATGTGATGATATTTTTTTGTGACTTCACTAGTCTGGGTTGGTTTTTATTAATTTCCAATTTAAATGCAATGTAGGCAAATTATACGTTCACTATAGCCAATCATGCAGCTTTTTTGCACATTCACTGAGTTCAAGTAAGTGTAACAGACCTCATTGTGTGACACTACATCAAAACCATACTGTCATACAGAAAGTTGTTGAAGTCAACTCCTTTCAACTTATGTCTGTGTGCAAATATCGGCCATCGCTCAGGTCAACCCGCTATATGCCACCACACTTCCAAAATCTCCTCATATTACACGAGTCCCCCTCTGACCCTCTTTCTGTTTTATACATTTTTTTAGTTTTCGGATCCCCATAATCTCACCACATTAATTCTTGCTACCATCAGACCCAAGTTACAGAAAGGTCTCAGATATTTGGATGGGCCCTCATCACCCTAAGACACACATTTTAGTGGCTGGGTCCATTCCGTCTGTGCAATTCCTGTCATAAAGGTCCCTACACCCACCCAATAAGCTTTCAAGCTGAGACAGGCCCAAATAGTGTGTATGAAAGTGCATGTCTGCCACATCTCCTAAGTCACTTATTGGATTTGGTTCTACCAAATCTCACCATTTGTGCTTAGTATCAGGGCCAGACTGGTCGTAGGGGGCATCAGGCGGTTGCCCGGGAGGCTGGAAGGGTGGGGGGTGGTTTTGCGGGCAGTGGGGGCTGGTTTTGTTACTGGGGGACGGTTTTGCAGCGGTGTTGCAATATCGGCCCCCAGTAAAAAAGCAGCAGTGCTTCACTCCTGCACCCTGACTCTCCCCCCCCCTCCCCCTCTTTGGGGGGGCTGGTTGACAAAATCGCCAGTATTAGACATGGGGCATGTCTAATACTTTTAACTGAACTAACCTAAATTGTGCTCTTAAGGCCAACTCTCCAGGCCACTGTAGCACATCCACCTAGTCCTCTTCATGAATTCATCCAAAACTGCTGACCACTTTTCCCTTAGTTTAAATTCTGTTTGGTGCATCATTGATTGTTTTCCATTATATAATGGATTGCCTTTTCAGAAAATCAGACAAAATTCAATCTTCTAATGGAAATCTGTTTTCTATCTGTGCCCTGCTATTACCTCCCCCCAAGATCATGGTCAAGACATGTTTGAATGTATCATAAACATTTTGTAAACACAAGGAGATGATGGACGGAGTGCTGAAACTTTTCAGACACTCACTCCCAGTCACAGATCTGGGTTGAATCCACCATCGATCTTTAGCTCACTTCGCCACCCCAGTTCAGACCCAGCTATATGCAAATCAGTTTTGACCCTGTGCCTCATGGGAACAGTCCAGCCCGAACTGCCAAGCCAGGTCTTCCCTGGACTGGAAACAAGCATCCTGGGACCGGTTTCGGGGTAATACCCCTCATCAGCCAGGCTAGCTTGAATCCAGTGGCAAAGTGAGCAAGGGACCCACGTCTGGGCATACCCTGCCAACTTAGGGCGAGCAAAGCAAACACAAGGAGGTGATGGACGGAGTGTTGAAACTTTTCAGACACTCACCCCCAGTCACAGATCTGGGTTGAATCCATCATCGATCTTTAGCTCACATCGCCACCCCAGTTCAGACCCAGCTATATGCAAATCAGTCTTGACCCTGTGCCTCATGGGAACAGTCCAGCCCGAACTGCCAAGCCAGGTCTTCCCTGGACGGAAACAAACATCCTGGGACCGGTTTCGGGGTAACACCCCTAATCAGCCAGGCTAGCTTGAATCCAGTGGCAAAGTGAGCAAGGGACCCACGTCCCAACTTAGGGCGAACAAAGCAAACACAAGGAGATGATGGACGGAGTGCTGAAACTTTTCAGACACTCACCCCCAGTCACAGATCTGGGTCGAATCCATCATCGATCTTTAGCTCACTTCGCCACCCCAGTTCAGACCCAGCTATATGCAAATCAGTCTTGACCATGTGCTTCCTGGGAACAGTCCAGCCCGAACTGCCAAGCCAGGTCTTCCCTGGACCGGAAACAAGCATCCTGGGACCGGTTTCGGGGTAACGTCCCTCATCAGCCTGGCTAGCTTGAATCCAGTGGCAAAGTGAGCATAAAAAGTCTGTGCCTGACAATCTATATTCCATTCTAAGTGCTTCCAAAGTTTGTATGTGTGTTAGTCCAACATATTCCCTAATTTGATTATACAAGCCAGGTCCCATTTTTCAAATCCCCCAAGATTACTCACTTCTTGTAGTAAGCAACAGTTCCATATAGGTGTTTCCTTGGTCAGAACACCTTTCCATTCCAAGTATTTAGTAATTGCCTCCAAGGGCCTTACCACTGTCCTTCTGCCTTCAGGTTCTTCCTTCAATTTCTATTTTCCATATAGTACCACTGGGTAGGCTTGAGGTCCCAAAGCATGCCTATTAGCCCTCCCTGAGGCTCATCCTGGGGGATGGAAACCTATTTTTTAATCACAACAATTATCCAGGGTTAGACTTACAGGCTACATATACAGACTGAGCAATGTAGAAGCCACACTTGATAACTGTGGGAGTCCACATAATATTCTAGGAGTGTTCAATGTGGATCATTGCATTTTTACCAATTGGTGACTGTCCAATGTGGATTATTGGATTTGTACCGCTTGGTGACTATTTGATAGATTGGGTGAGAACCAGTTCAGAACCTTTCCTTGTATTTCAGTTTGACATTCAAGAGTTGTAAGAAACTGGCAGTGATCCATTTAGTCATAGGCTACTGTTAGGTCAAGTAATATTATGAGACAGGTGTCGCCGCCTTTGTCAAAAAAGTGATGCAGCTTCTATATTAACATCAGTTATCAAAACAGTTTAATAACCTACTAGTAAACCTTCTTTGATGATGTAGTTGTTTAGTTGGTTGGTCATTGTTTCTCTGTAACCTTACACAACCACAGCAGATTGATATGTCACAAATTTGTTGACTGTGTGTGATTCAAGATGAGTTTTCTGGAGATGAGAGTGATCTGACTGTTTTTCAGTGAGGTTGATAATCGAGGGTGACATTAACCATATAGCACCATATGGCTTGAAAGACTTGGAAATTTTCTTTAATCAACTTTGCTGGGATGTGGTCGAAGAAATGAGCAAGCTACTTACCTTTGGTAACGCATTATCTGGTAGAGACAGGATCGAGCTGCAGATTCCTTACTTTAGAATTTTCCCAAGATGCAAGACTGGATCCGGTCATTTTTCCCATAGCACATCCATGTGTCGGTAGAGGGCTTCGCATGACTCAACATTGACGTCATCCACCAGATGTGACGTTGATGGAGTTCATATAACTCCCTCACTGACGTCAGTTTCTTACTTTAGAATCAAATGCCAAAGCCATACCATTCCCGGAGGAGGGTTTGCGAACTGAGACCATGAAAAGTCTCTTCCTATAACAAACCAGGTCCAGATTAAGAGAAAAAGACCGCACATTCATTACAATTTAGGTGAGCAATAATATACTCTACCACAAAAAAAACTCACGAAAGGAACCACAGGTAAGTAAAGTCACAAGAAATTTAAACCATGGGAATAAAATACCCATATTGGAATGACAAATCTGTGTCAGAAGTCAACCAACAATATGAGTATAATACTATTTGCACCCCTAACGGGATCCGAACCATGCATTCTCACCTCACAATAACTGTGGACAGAACCACAGTAACAAAATTCATAAAAACATTAAAAGCATGGAGATAACATTACCCAGACAATAAGACAACGTCGCCAAATGACCCTATGAAAATAAATCCATTTGGTCTTATATCCAGGCTTGAACCGCGTCTTCAAACCTGAGGAACACAGAGTAGTAGGCCATGCCACTGAGCAATGCCTGTATGCCATATAAAGTCCCGTCCTGGCCAGGTCTGCCCTGAATATGACACAGAGAAAAATCCATCTCCCATGGAGAAAACATAACAAATGTTCTCATAAAAAAAAAGTTGAATACAACAATAGCAACTATTGGCATAGATGCAGTTTTTCCATAGGAAAAAGAACTAGAGATGATACAAATACCTCTAGGATATCCCATGTATATAATGACATAGGAGTAAAATAATCAAACTCCTATGCATCAACAGAAGAAAATTCATATTTTAAGATACAAAAATAAAGCCAAATAATCCGCAGACAATACTGACATAACAGTATGGAAATATAGTGGAATCATACCACTTAGGAAAGCAACAGCCATCCAACCCGTCAGAGTAATGCAAGTTGCCTAAGACACCACCATTAAGAAATAAGATATTAAGTATGGAAAAGAAACCTTGATAGTCTGGCAAAAACCAAGGTTAGTACGTGACCTAACTTTTATGAATAGAGACCCATCTACAGATGATCTAGAAAAATGTCCCCCATACTAAAACCGGAAACTTTAAAGGATTCCATAATGAAAAATTCTGACCAATCTATATAATAAACATCAATTTGTATATTTCATCTAGGGACCACGCTTCGTAAAGTGTCAACACAACCACCAGCAACTATAGACGGGTAAATAATGAAAAGAGTTGTTCCCTAGAGGAGCACCAATCCTGTATGATAGGAATAAAAGTCTTCTACAAACGGTAGAAGCTATGAGGCCAACGTCTCTTTCCCTCAAGGACCAACATACATAAACACCTTCATAGACCAGAAAAGGTACACCGTTAGAGGGACATGCCCTTCAGAAAAGAAGAACAAATTTAGTAATAATGCACAGCGTTACTTAAACCCAAACACATTCAAAAACATTAAGTATTCTTCATAATAGAATGAATAGAATTGCCTGAGAGACTTCGTCTGCCTGGAGACCTGTAATAGCATGACATAATCCCAGGAAAACAAACAAACATGCTCGAGGAACATGTACAAACCAACAATGTCTACACGAAGGGGCAGAAGAGTCAAATCAACAGCAATGGCTATAAGACAGAATCTGAAGAGCAATTTGCTCAGCATCAGACGTTCCCCCACTCTGCATGCCTTCAGGAAGAGCCTCAAGACCTGGCTCTTTGGGTAAGACGTAGCTGCACGTTCGCCCCCCCCCTCCCCCCAGCGCCTTGAGACCGTCGCGGGTGAGTAGCGTGCTTCACAAATCCCTGATTGATTGATTGTAATGTCTTAAAGCTGCTCACAAGATGATACACTCTTCGTTAATAATGTTCTAAATCTAGCAAAAGTAGAGAACGTTTACCATCAATCATAAGTAACATCATTTTTCACCTTAATGTAAGTCAAGTTCCAGGGGAAAAGCTGAAGCCACAAACTAATGATGTAGGCTACCAGCTACTTTCTGTGAAAATACCAGATGGAATTTTGGTATAGAAACCCACAGTGCTTTACTATCCCATCAATGGCACTTCAGTTTATTGAAAAGCACCCATAAATGAAGCATACGGTCACACAAATACCATATAGAAATATAGGAGACACTTCATCGTAATAACAAAGAATAATAATAAGATCACTGAAATTAAACCCTCTCATCAAAAGGCAGAACATACATACTGAGACTCCATAGAGGTACAAATATCAAAAGTAACTAACCAGGGATACCAAACTTCACGAATGTATGATATCGTACATCAGAGAAATAACCTGACACAGAGGGTGGAACTTTGCACCCTCAAATGAGGGTCTAATAATGCACAAGCTGAGCCAACCCAGCCAAGCACATAAAATATTTAGAAGTGACATAGCATATAGAAGATACTCCACATAGAGTATGGTACATACCATGAAGGTATCAACTCTTGAGCTTGAGCTCTTCTTCAGAATAAAGCAAACTGCAAGACCTGTATACCAGGCCTCAATTAAAAACCCAACACAAATAAACAGCTGAAAAACTGTCATTGACAGCGCTGAAGGAGAAAGTCACAACTTCTGCACCAAGCAGTAAATAATAATCAAGAAAGCTTTAAAGAATAAGACTTCTCTGAAAAGAATGCTGCAGAATAGCTGCCCCATAATTTCCCTATAACCCTGGCGGACCGGAACTAAGGGTCATGAAAAATTGTGTAAAGAAATACAAGGTTATCTAAACAACCATAAACCCCTGCTTCAAGCAGAAACTCCACACTGGTTGTCACCATATAAAATACATATTCCAACTCAGCCAGGTATAAACACTTCTTTCCGGACAAATCATAAAGAAAGAATTCAACCAGAACATTCAAAGACATGTCTAGGTGGCTTTGCACACCGACCAGCTGTAAATCGCCGTAAAGCCGAATCAGCATGTTCACCAAATAAATGTACACCATCAAACGGCATTACTTTCAGGCTATCCTGTACAGGCTCTGAAAACCCAGACGGACGCAGCCATGCATGTCTGCGCAGTGCAACTGACTGAGCCATAGCTCTATGCACAGAATTGATGGTGTCCATACCACACTTTATGGTGAATCTTGCACCACCTGCAGAGGCTCACTCCTGGCTTCCTATGAAACAGAAGGCAGCCGATGCGCCACAGAGTCCCATAAAGCATGAGGAAATCAGCCCAAAACACATGTCGTGTTTAACAACCTCAATGCTGAAATTACAGTAGAGAATATATTCCTCCCACAATGTTCTAGCCATCTGGACTCTTTATTTGGTGGAACCAAGGGAAGGACACTAGGGTCTGGTGAAGCTGTAGCAGCCTGAACCACAAGCTCTTTTGTGGTGGGATGTCGCTAGAGACAAATTGGGTCCCAGGGGCAGGTCGATGCCTATGGCCCGGAGCTCTTGTCACAGGTTTCACCCAAACTCCTAACAAAAGGTCAAACAGAGACTCATTATAAGGGAGTAAAGGCTCCACTCCTGTCTCACCTTGATGAAGAACATCCACCAAGGGGTCTGTGGACAATTCCACTGAAGGAAGCTGCCCTCCTAAATACCTCAGCAAAAGAAGACATTTCCTCTGCCATAACAGGTGGAGAAACTAAATCTGAAACTGGATAGGACTCCAGTCCACTAGTTTTCCCCAGTTCAATTTTCCAAAGGAGGCTGGACAGAATTGCCCAAAGGGTTTTGACACCCTATATTCCCTCCTTCACCAGCCAAACTGTGCATTCCCGTAGGAAAAACAGGAACAGGTTGAATAAGGCCCAATGGAGGGTTGCTCAAAGCAGAAGGCTTCATTGGTGCTGCATGCAGAGCCGTCCGGCACTGTTGCGGTGTTGTATCGACGTCGAAAAGAGTAATAGAATTGGTGTTGATTGGCGCCGCAGAGGTTATAGGGTGACTCGATCCCAATGCC
Organism: Calotriton arnoldi; assembly: GCA_963921515.1. NCBI lineage: Eukaryota > Metazoa > Chordata > Amphibia > Caudata > Salamandridae > Calotriton > Calotriton arnoldi. Next base: position 1,502,085 of record CAWUFW010001426.1, on the reverse strand, counting down.
GAAGGTGTGAACCTCGAAGGGCTGTGCACCGGCAGAAATCCAATAATGGATTCAGAGGGCCCAAATGTCACCGAGGGCAAACCCACCGGCGAGAATCCAGTCAGGGCAACTCCTACCTCCTTGGGGGCAGAAAGCGCACCAGAGGGAGACTGAAGCCCAAAAACCTTATGCAGGGAAAAATAATATTCCCCCATTTGGGCTAGAGTTGCCCCGGCTCCAGGATATTTAGGGAGGTGCTTGGTGGACTCTTGTGAATGCTCCGCAACCGAAGGTTGGGAGACGACGTCAGAGATGGACCGACTTACTGACCGTATGTGCTTCCGAGCCTCCCTCGACGTCCCCTCATCCGAACAGCTCCTCAACCGGTCTCTGGACTTCAGCGAGGGCTGACGACACTGCGGTTTCTCAAATAAACGCACCGCCAGAAATGTCATTCTCTCTCAATGCCTTCAGCCGAAGACGCTGACAGAACCTGCACTCCCCAGAGCCATGGTGTTCTCTCAGGCACCACAAAGAAACGGTATGCAGATTCGTGACCGACATGTGTCTGTCACAAGATCCACAGACTTTAAACCCGGATGACATCGCAAAAATGCACACTGTTCTTTTGACAAAGCTTCAAGATGTGCCTGAAAAACTGCCCCATAACTGCTCCGGATCTGTATTGCAAGTGCGGAAAAGAAGGAACTGACGTTGGCACGTGGGGGATGGAGTTATATAGACTTTTTCAATGTCGCATCCAGTGGACGATGTCGATACAGAGTCACATGACGCCCTCCACCGACGCACGGACCATGGGAATTAAATTCTGGATCCAGTCTCGAACCTGGGGAAGATTCTAAAGCAAGGAATCTGCGGCTAGATGTCTCTATCAGATAGTAAGTGCACTTAAGATTTTTTATGGTTTCGGATAGGTCAATTGGAGAATGAGATGGAATATCTCCCAAAGGGTTTGAGTATTTTTGGTGTAAAGAGCATGGGGTTCTGTAGTTTCTTTTGAACTTTTCTTTTATTAACTGAATTTTGTTGGTGAAATGGCTTAGGAATTTTTTACACAATTCCTTGGTGACAGCTGGTTGTGATTTGACGTCAAGACTGGATTATAGATGTGATCTGACAGCGATTGGGTGACGTTTGTTAGGGTAGTTATTTGCTCCTCTATGTATGTAGATTTTGCTTTGGACATGGCAAGTTTGTATTATTTTCTGAGTTTTTTTGTTTGAAAGTATTAGCAGAGATTTTCACCTTCTCCATTCACATTTAAGTTTTTTGAGATTGCTGCGATACATTTGAAGATTCAGGGTTGGCTGGTTGTTATTAGTCTATGTTTTTTAAATGTAGAGGGGCAATTTTGTCAACTATTTTGGTAATATTATCTTCTTATCCTTTGAGGGCCATTTCAACATTTTGTGAAATGTTACCGAGACCTGGTGCAGCTAAAACGTAGTTTTGGAAAGCAAATTGTGTACACATCTTCAGGGATGAAACAATTTTTTTTTCTGTGGGATAGGAAATAGCGAAGATTAGAGCAATAGAAGATATAGAAGGGAACAACAAAATGGCCAGGCCAGTCTATAGGTATGGGTGCAAGACAGTTTACAGGTTTGTTGTCAGCAAAGATATGCTAAAGGTTTTTACCTTTTGTGCGAGTTGATGATGGCATGACTTATCTGAGATTATGTAGGTTAGCTGGGTTGTTGATAGCAGAGGCGTGTCTGCAGGTAGGATTTCCTCAATCATTGTTGATGCCACCACAAAAGACATTGAGAGTAGAAACCATATAATTCTTCGTTATGTATTCAGTTAGTTAGTGCAAACATTTAGAATGGTAACTTGGTGGGTGATAGATCTTGCATACTTGAGGGGTACCTGTGGGTAATTGACTCATGGCTTATTTGAAACATTCAAAATTGTTGTAAGTGGGTATGCAACTGGAAGTGTTCCTTGTAATGAATGTAATGCCACTGGCAACTTTGTGTTTTTTGTCGGCCTTCAATATTTTGCATTTTTGGGGTACTTGACAATTCATAATTTGTGAAGAGTGTTCATCTAGCCAACATTTGATGATACGGATTGCACTAAGTTTTTGATATGTTATGAGATTGAAAATGTTGTTACAGTGTGAATTTGCAGACCTGACATTTATGAGCATACAGGTTAGGTGGAGATGTAAAATGGGAGAGTCTAAAGCTTCACAGCTGCATGGGTTTCATGTATATGAAGTTGATGGAGTTAATACCTTTTGTGTCTGAGTGTAATGCTTGTCTATATTATCATGGATGATGGGCACAGATAGTGACTTAGTAAGCAAGTGCTTATTTGTATATTGAGTAGACAATGACTGTAGAACAGTCATTAGTATACAGAAGAAGGTTCAGTGTGAGATGGATCCTTGAGTGTCAAGAGGTTTATAGCTGGACAATACTCCTAGTGCAGTCAAAAATAAGATCCCTGATTTAAAGGAGGGATTGGGCTCTCAGAACGCTAATAGAGAATTGTATTAGGAACTGAAGTAAAGGTATGTCAATTAGCACTTCCTGTATGAGATGTGATGGGCTGGCAATTAAGAGCAAGATACCAAGTAGGAGCTACAAACGTTATGGCAACTATTTGATTGTGGTGTGACTCATGAAAGGTTTTGCTTGTGTAGCTCTTAAGGTTCAAAATATGGCACATCTTGTACCAGAAGTAAATGTTGTCAACTAAGGAATGGTTTCGTACCCGAAATCCCAGTTCTCTCTTAGGGAAATCTCTGTTGAAGTCATAAGCATTGAATAATACTTTTGCCCACGAGCAGGAAACCCTGAGCACTTTTCTATAGTGTATCTTCTTAAGTGTAGATGTTCGCCTTTCTTCAGGAAGGCCTGTAGAAACACTTAAGAAAAAACACATTATGCAGCCTATAAGAACAGGCTACAGTGGTGAAAATCTTCAGATTGTACATATAAAAGGGTCAAATACCCATATAAATGTGTAATTTAAAGCCAATACTCGATAAAATATTTTATAAAACAGCTTAAATCTCTTTCACAATCCCCTTTTGTAAAAGTAGAAAGATGAAGGATAACAGGACAGGATAGGCCTACAGGCTTCTATTATGTGAGTTTTAACCCTTTCACTGCCAGGCCTTCACCCCAACCCCATGCCACACCCCTTTTTGGGCTATTTGGGGAAGGCCGCGTGCTTAGGCCGCCATAACATTTTGTCCACCTAAGATATCCATGCCAAATTTGCATCCTTTTCTTCCAACATCCTGAGGATTCTAAAGGTACCAAGGGTTTGTGGACTCCACTGGAGGGGGCCGAGAAATTAGGCAAAATATACCTAAATATGGATTTTTGGGGGAAAAATGGGAAAAAAGTGCTGCAGAAGAAAGTTTCTGGTTTTTCCCTGCAAATGGTATCATTTTACGTGGGAGACCGTGGGAACACTGGGTGATAGGAAATGTGTGTCAGCACGGTGATCCCACACAGAAATGTAAGAAAATCTTTATTTCTTTAGCTATATTTGAGGTTTGCAGGGGATTCTGGGTAAGAAAACGTTGGGTGATCTACATAAGCCACCCATCCTTGGACTCCCCCGGGTGTCTAGTTTTCAGAAATGTCTTGGTTTGGTAGATTTCCCTAGATGGCCACCGAGCCTGAGACCAAAAACACAGGTGCGCCCTCTTGCAAAACCAGGTCATTTTGTGATAGATAATTTCGATGTCTCCACTGAAGGAAGTGACCCGATTAGGCCCACCCGGGTCACCACTGACCACCTCTTAGCCTTCCATGCTAAATGAAGAGTCAGAGAACCAGTGGAGAATATACACCAATAACCATTTATTGTATACGCTCAGAGCGGGGCCCCGTCTGCACAGTCTCAAGAGAGTGCTACAGAGGGAACTGAGGAATTGTAAGCATAAAGATGCATTATATGCATTGCATGGTCAACTAATAACACGCCCACAGAGGAATTTTCCCAACAGATGTGGGTGAACAGCGTAAAGACAAAGAAAAAGCTTCTACTCTCGTATCTTGCACAGCTCAGAACACTTTCAAGGCCGTTCCACCCTGGGCTGCGATCAAACTGCCAGACAGGTGGAGAGGGCCTTTACCAAGGGAAAGCCATGCACTGGCAGAGACAATTCTTCGTTGAAGAAACGAAACTTAGCAAGGAGCATTTCTCGGAATCAAACAGGATTAGTTTCGAACAGTCAAAGAAAATGGCGCCTGATAAAAGAAAATGGCGTAGCGAATGCTAACTTATACATGACATTAAAAAGCATCAGCGAGCGAAACATAACACCACAATACAGTTTGGGCCCTTCCCTGGCGCAGGCACTTGGCCCACCCACACAAGTGAGGTACAATTTATATTGGGAGACCTGGGGGAACACTGGGTGGTAGGAAATGTGTGCGAGCTCAGTGATTCCACAACTTTCCCACACAGAAATGTGAGGAAAACATGATTTGTTTTACCTAAATTTGAGGTTTGCAGGGGATGCTGGGTAAAAAAAAAGTTGGGGGATCCACACTAGCCACACTTCCCTAGACTCCCCCGGATGTCTTGTTTTCAGAAATGTCTGGGTTTGGTAGGTTTCCCCACATGGCCCGAGCCCAGGGCCAAAAACACAATTGACCCCCTTGCAAAAACAGGTTGTTTTGTGATAGATACCAAAATACAGACATTTCTGAAAACTAGACACCCGGGGTGCCAAGGGATGTGTGGCTTGCGTGGATCCCCCAAAGCTTTCTTACCCAGACTCCCCTGCAAACCTCAAATTTAGCTAAAAAATCAAATTTTCCTCACATTTCTGTGTGGGAAGGTTGTGAGATCACCGGGCCGACACAAATTTTGCACCACCCAGCGTTTCCCTCAGTCTTCTGATAAAAATGATATCTCACTTGTGGGGGGGCGTGGCTAGCAGGCCAACATGGCGGACGCGAGCTGCTAGTGCTCCGCCAGTAAACCCTTCGTTATCCTGACTATCGCTCAACACCCGAGCCATCCATGCCTGGAAGGTGCAGGAATTAAATGGGAATGAGCCACGGTCACTAAAGAGACCTTGCAGTGGTCGCAGGCCTGGACACAGCCCGAGTTATCGCCGCGAGGTGATTTGCGGCCTACACAACCAGCCAGCGAGCAGAGGAAAAGCGCGGCAGCCGCCAAACATGAGCCGAGGCGGTGAGCGGTGGCGCCTATAGCCTCGGCAGGGCACGACTGAGGAGCTGAGCAGCGCCAGCGCTAGCGAGGGTAAGCACCTACCTGTCGCTAGCAGCGCCTCAGATGGAAACGGCTGCTCGGTGGCCGTCGGGCAGCAGCACTTCGCCCCGGGCGACCTGATGGAGGCGGTCCTGGCCGATTGATGCATCGCCTATCGGTGACACCGACGATCGGAGGCACAGTGCAGGGAGGGTGCACGTGCGGCCCCCGCGGACTGGAGAGCCCTGAAGTGGAGTGCCAGCCGATTTGTGGACGGCGGTGTCAGACTGTGCTGCAGCGGTGCCCGGAGGGAGGAGCCCGCCATGGCCCACGAGTAGGCCGGAGCCCGCGCGGAGGACGCCGACTGCAGCCGTTGAGAGAGACTGCAGTGGTGCATATCTGGCTGCTGCAGGAGCTGAGCTGTGTGGAGGCAGCAACCCAGTGACCGGTGATACGCCGCGCCTCACACTGGGGCCCTGATCGGAAGGGACCCCCTGGGAGGAGAGGCCGGAGTGCCTCGCGCTGTTTGTGTGCACGGCGCTGCGGCCAGTGCGGACCATTTGGAGACGCGGTGTGCAACTGGAGGCCCACGCGACCAGACCGGCAGGAGAGAGCTATTGCCAGCAGGGGAGAAGGTGGAGGCCCACAGGGTACGTTGTCGACGCAGGTGACGGGGAGCCCCCCCCCATCCTGAGGGCACAGCGGCGCGTACACACGCCTGGGCGTTGCCTGCGGTGTACTGGGGCCACGGGGAGCCTAGAAGTCAGCGGAGGGAACACTTTACCGGTGAGACGCCTCGGGCCATATACGGGTGACGCCTATCAGGGAGGCTGCGACGACTGGTGAGAGCTGGCACCTAGGAGTGAGCGGGGTGCCCTTCACTGGCCCCTGCACACCCATCCCGCCAACGGTGCACTGAGCCGAACGCCCCTGATCACGGAACTAACCCAACAGACCCCAGGTGAGGGAGGTGCTGCGCCCCAACGCTGTGGAGGCGGACGCAGAGCTGAGGAACGGAGTACAAGATCACACGTAGGACACAACGTGGCACCGGACGGAATTACCCAGGGTAAGAGGCGCCCAGCATCAGCGTATTAAGGTCCTCTGAACACACCGGGCCACAAACTGGGACAACGTGGTGCGGACCTGAAGAGGTACACCCCTATAGGCCCCCGCTCCACACCTGGTACAGTTCCGCTGGCAACCAGCGACACACCAAGACTGAGGGAGCTCAGCAAAGGCCTACAATAGGCACACCGAGGAGCCCCGGCCACCGGGTCGGCCGCCAGGCGTACAGTAATTGCAACAGACTGCACAACCGCGCTCCACCGACACGTGTGCTGGCGCAGAAGGCCGCCTGTTGGACGTGAATGCCTACCGCGCAGCAGCTGGTCATGGGACGTCTACGCACCAATAGACAACAGGGTACCATACGTGCGGGCAACCTGGAGCCAGCACACACGGGAGGGGAAGCAGCTGGGGCCACGCTGAACCCAACATTGGCAGCAAAACTAGACTCAGTGCTGGCAGCGGTAGAGAAAATAGGCAGCGCACTGGACCAAACAAGATCGTCCCTGGAATCCAGCATCGACAGGTCACATGGACTTCACCCTCCTGCACGCTGACCATCATAAATTAGCAGAGAAAGTCCACTAGAGGGTCAGTCACTCACGGAGCTGAAGCCAGTCACCCACAGCCACGCCGCTGCCTTGCAGGACATCCTAGACCGCATGCACGCGCTGGAAGACAGGGTTGAGGATGTGGAGGGGCGCTCCCGCCGTAATAATGTCCGCGTCGTTGGTCTTCCGGAGGGGGAGGAAGGAGGAACCCCAGAACTTTACACCGAGCGCTGGCTGCAGGACATACTGCCCCGGGAACACTGTTGACACACTTTGCAGTTGAAAGGGCGCACCGAGTGCCGGCTCACTACCCCACCCCCCCCCCCGGGAGCCCGGCCACGGCCATTCCTTTTCAGGCTCCTAAACTATAGGGACAGGGATGCAGTCCTGCGTGAAACCTGGAAGCTTACAAACCTCAAAGTTGGCGGGAGCCCGGTCATATTGTTCCCGGACTACACGACGCAAGTGCAGAGACGCAGAAGCACCTACACAGCAGTGAAACGCCAGCTCCGAGAACTGGTACTTCCCTACTCCCTGCTGTTCCCTGCTAAGCTGAGGGTGGTGGCAAACGGCGTGACCCGCTTCTTCGACTCACCCGCGGAGGTGTGGGACTGGTTGGAGTCTGGACTGTGGTCAGAAACTCGTCCCTCCGACATGGAACTAGCCAAGGCTCCTGGTAGAAGAACTCGCCGACGGGGAAGGCTCGGAAAACCTGGATATATGAAACCAGCGACAGTGGCGCTGAGCCTGGAACAGAGCAGAATGGAGCGTCAAGGCGCCTTGTAAGTCGTCACGGCACTCGGAAATGCGAGATATCGGGAGTGTCAGGATGTGTGCTCTCCTGAATCAGCAACGGCCAGTGGCTCGTCATCTCCCAGGCCAGATGATCTCGAAGATGCGCAGCTCCCAGATGTGACACCGCAAACTGCCAACGACATTATATGAACGAACACTAATGTCATGAACTCTGCCAGAGACAGCTCACACAAGTAGAGACTCCAATGCAAAGTTTGTTTATGTAAATGTCTATGCGCTGATGATCGATGAAAAGCTAACACCTTCGTCAGCCAGATGTGCATCTCATATGCGGACTCCATGCCCAAATAAAGCAAGTAATTAGTGTAATGTACGCACCTACACATCGACTGGGTAAGTGGGTGGTAACAACACGTCATACCACAACAAAACCTGCCAAACCGATTAGTAGCGGAGGCCGCGGACATGGGAAACACGCAACACCAGTAGCAGCGCGGCTGGGTATAGCCAGCACACACCTTAGCCAGTTGGCGCTCTAGAATAAGCCATGTTCACATCGGGCCCATGCAACGCGCAGAAGACAGCGTGTGCAAGCAGCTACACTGTTATACCATTTCCCAAGGCGTGGGCGCGCATAGCCACACAATGGCGCGTAAACTGATCACAAGTCCACCTCATGCGCGAGACCGCAGCTAATAACACACGCACCTCGAGACAATACACCCTTGCACACCAACTTGGATGGCGGGTGGCAATCTTTCTTGGCATGCAGGGAACATAAATGTTGTAGTCACCCACACGCTACAGACACCCTCACCAGGCATCATACTGGAATAGTTTCCGTTTTGTCACTGTTAGACACACAGTTTGGACGGACATCTCCGAAGAGTTTGCCCCCAATCATTACAAATGTTGAGGTTTCAGGCGGTATTCTACCTTTACTTCGCGGCCACTACTACGATTTACCGTTTCTACGCATTTTTTACTTCGCAGGTACGATTCCTTAGCATGCTTTTACTACGCATGCTACAAGTATGCAAATACCTTTACTTCGCAAATAGGTTACTGCGCAAATACCATTACCACAATGCATGTAAGTTTTTTTTTAAATTACTTCAATATTGTTAGAGTATTAAAACGCGCAAATAAAAATATAAACGTTTAATATAAAAGTTTTCCCAAGGTTTTAAAATTGTTTCTATGGACACAAATACCGTAACTTCGCAGGCTATCCACATCGTTGTTTTCATTTGGAGGCGCTTCCGATTCCAAATAATGCTGTGCGACTCTGACGCAGGAAGCAGGAGAAGTGAAAGGTGAACCACGAGGAGAGAGAGGTAAGTGGGGCTGTGTAGTTTTTAGGGTCGTGCAGGGGGTAGTCTAATAGGTTGTAGGGTTGTGTTTGTGTAGTGTACAGTAGTGTATTTGGGTGTAGGGTAGTGTCGGGGGTCGTGAAGGGTAGGGTTTGGGAGTAGGGACAGGACTAGGGGTCGGGGGAGGGAAGTGCAGGGGGTAGTGTATGTGTAGTGTAGGGTAGTGTTTTAGGGTTTAGGGAAGTGTAGGGGGCGTGGAGGGTAGTGTTTGCGTGTAGGGAGCGGACTAGGTGAAGGGGGAGGGTCTTGCAGGGGGTAGTGATTTAGGGTTTAGGGTAGTGCTGTGGTGTTTGTGTAGTGTAGGGTAGTGTTTGAGGGTTTAGGGACGTGTCGGGGGGTCGTGCAGGGTAGTGATTGAGTGTAGGGACAGGAGTGGGGGAAGGGAAAAGGTTGTACAGGGGGTAGTGGTTTAGGGTAGTGGTGTTGTGGTTGTGTAGTGTAGGGTAGTTTTTTAGGGTTTAGGGTAGTGTCGGGGGGGTTGTGCTGGGTAGTGTTAGACTGTAGGGCACTGACTGGGGGAAGGGGGACGGTTGTGTAGGGGGTAGTGTTTTACGGTTTAGGGTAGTGTAGTGGTGTTAGAGTAGTGTAGGGTAGAGTAGTGTTTGAGGGTTAGTGTATTCTTGTGATTAAAATGAAAAATGTGAATGTGTATAAATAGTGGCAGGTGCTACAATTAAGATTGAAAAGAAATTGTAGACATATCATAAAGCATTTTACAATTGATTGAATACTGATTTATACGTTTAATGTTCAATTTATGAACACACAATTAATTATTAAATTTATTATTTATAAAAATAATACAGTTTTTTTACGGACATATAATATATTTAAAGGGTAAAGGAAATAATAAATATGAAGAATGATTACAAAACGTGTGTATTTTTTTTTAAAAAGGGTGTTTACTTTAATACACGAATAATAATATAATACCCGATTTTTAAAAGTACTCCCCTACCCAAAACCCCTATTACGAACTAAAAACGCTTTGTAGTTGTATGCGTACTAATGTTAAGCGAAGTAAAAGCATATTTATTTCATTTCAATGAACTTGCGAAGTAAAAGCATGCGCACTGAAAACATGCGTAGTAATGGTAATTGCGAAGTAAAAACATTGCACTAAAAACATGCGCACTAATGGTATGCGAAGTAACGTCATATATTCGCCCCAGGCCCCCTATATGTACCGCATGCTTGGTAGTATACTGCCCATTCCCGATCCCCTTGACAATTGCACAAGTCAGACATGACACGAGTTAACATACTAACATGGAATATACGCGGAATGCACACGTAGATACTCAATATTTGCCTACCTACAGCGGCACTTGGCTGGTGTCGCCTTACTACAAGAAACGCATATGTCACGCACGGAGTTGGAAAGGTTGCGTAGGCGTTGGAGAGGCCAGGTATTCGGCACCACATATTCAGCGCACGCACGTGGTACGCTGGTATGGGTGAGAGCGGGAATTCCGTTTGTACATGAGGAAGATGTAGTCGATGAGGAAGGCAGGTACACCTTTGTGAGAGGGCGATTAAATGGCCAAACAATATTGCTGGGATCCATATATGCCCCAAACGTAGACCAACCCTCCTTCCTTGCGCGCCTGTCAGAGAAACTAGCTCCATGGACTGGAATCCCTTGGATGGTGGGAGGAGACTTTAATTCAGTGCTCAGCATAGACCTGGACAGGTCGTTTCCCCCCCTTATAGAACCCCTGCCGCATCCAACGCTCAGGCTCTGGCGGACTGGCTTACACACTGGACACTCATTGACATCTGGCGCACTCTCAATCCCACAAGTGCGAGCTTACTCGCATTACTCAGCGGTGCATGGACTGCACGTGCGACTTGATAGACTAGTGGGTTCCCAATCGCTACTCCCATTGATTAAAAAGACGGAATATCTAGGCCGGACGCATTCCGATCACAACCCTCTGTGGCTGCAGCTTGGATGGGAGACGGAACGCCCTCCCATACCTACGTGGCGCCTCCAGACTAGTGTGTTGGAAGACCCAGAGTTTCGCTCATCGCTAGGGACGGCCACCCTCGCATACTTTGAGCTAAATGAAGACACGGCGAGGAGTGCACTAATAGAATGGGAGGCTTTTAAAACGACGATCAGGGGGCCTTGTTTGGGGGCCACATGGAATGTGCGCAAACAGTTGACTGCCTCCCTCACAAAGATAGAGTCCCAGTTACTGTGGTATGAACAGGAAGGAGAAGGGAAGGGTAAGGATCCGAGGCGCCTAGCGAAATTGCGAGCAGATCATGCTGAACTGCGCTTACGATGTCATAACTATACTGCACATACAACCCGCACACATGCCTCAGCTGACCGAGCGGGCCGACTGCTCGCTTGGCTGATAAAACAAGAGTATGCCCGCGCTCCGATAGGGGCCATAAGTACAACTGCAGGGAATGTGTTATATACACAACATGAAATACATAAAGCTATGACGCAACACTACACCCAGCTGTATCAGTCCCGGGGGCGCTGCGATGAGCAAGAGCTGGAGGGGTTTCTAGGCTCCATACAATTACCCACTGCTTCAGAAGAGCACCAAGCAATACTTAACGGCCAGCTCACGTTAGAGGAGATCGGGGATGCCATTGGATCCATGGCCTCTGGGAAAACACCTGGGCCGGATGGTCTACCGGCAGAGTACTACAAGGCATATCGTGAGTCTCTCACATAAAAGCTCCATACTCTATACTCTACCGCCTTAGAGGAGCGAAAGCTTCCTCCCTCAATGCGAGAGGCATACCTGGTATCCCTATTAAAGCCAGATAAGAATCCAATGGAACTTGGTTCCTACAGGCCTTTGGCCCTACTTAATACAGATTACAAAATACTTGCTAAGGTGTTAGCGGATAGATTAGCGCAGGTGGTCCCTACACTGGTCCACATCGACCAGAATGGCTTTGTGCCCTCCCGGAGCACCTCCCTTAACCTGAGACACTTTTTTAGAGTAGCGACGGATGCCGTGCAAGAGTGGCCGAGAGCAGGATGTCTAATATTAGACTTGGAAAAAGCCTTCGACTCCCTGGAATGGGACTACCTGTGTGCAGCACTACAGAAGTATGATTTAGGCCCCGGGTTCCTTCAATTAGTCAATCTGCTTTACACTGGCCCCACGGTCAGGGTCCGTATGGGACCATACATCTCGAACACTATCCCGGTGCGTAGAGGAACTAGGCAGGGGTGCCCCCTGTTCCCCCTCCTCTTCGCGCTCGCAATAGAGCCATTGGCAGAGGCGATGCGCACCATACTCGGAGACGGTATACCTCTGGGAGATGCCGTGCATCAGGTATCACTCTATGCCGACGATCTCCTCGTATATATAAAAGACAAAGAGAGAGTTCCTGACCAGCTGGCACACCTGTTGCAGAGCTTTGCCGCAATCTCTGGTTTGCGGGTGAATGTGGAAAAATCCTGCATATATGCATTTAGCGAGGGGGGACAAGACCCAGACTTCACTATTAGTGGTAGAAAGGTACAGTGGAGGGAAGATACTTTTCGCTACCTAGGTATCCGGATCTATCGCCAGCCGAAAGATCTGTTTGATGGGAACATGGGAAGAGCTCTGGCGGCAATCCGGTCGCAAATGCAATTTTGGGGCACGCTTCCACTCACAGTAACAGGTAGAGTGGCACTAGCCAAGATGGTAATCCTCCCTAGGCTCTTATATTACTTTGCAAATCTACCTATATACATCCCTGCTTCCTTCTTCACCACACTAGAGAAACAGGTTAGAGACTTTATATGGGAAGTGCCCGGCACAGAATGACGCTAACAAAACTGTACTTACCAACAGACCAAGGGGGCCTAGCGGCGCCCTGCTTTGAGCACTACTATTTAGCTGCTCAACTGCAGTGGATAGCCCGATGGCTAGCGGATAGGAACTGCGCAGACACGGCCACTGAGCGGCCACCCTACTCGCAGGAACAAATTGTTAGACTTTTCCACCCTGCCACGAAGTTGAGGACACCAGAGCCATTATTACTTGCAGTGGCATACAAATGCTTCCGCAGGAGCTTATACATAACCCGAGGCATTGTTCCCTATGCGCCAGCGATACCATTGGAGGGATCTCCCAGTGGCCACGCGGTGCTTACGGCACAGTCACTTGAGGAGTGGCAGGAGAGAGGGGTCCAGACTCTAGGGGATCTATAGCGAGATGGAGCACTCACACCATATACGTCCTTGGGAGAAGAAGAGGGGCTCCCACTGGGGCAATTCCTTACACACCGCTCGCTGATAGCCACACTGACGGCCAGATGGGGGGACATGACTACGGAGTTGAAACCACACCTTACCATACAGTGTTTACATGTCATGGGGCGCGGCAGACACCTCATACGCTGGTTCGCCGCCTCGCTTAGGACCCATGCGGCGGTAAGCCTGGATTCCTTCCGCCGTAAGTGGGAGCTGGACCTGGGGGGCCAACTCGTAGACAAGGAATGGACTCAAATACTGGAGAGTCCTACACGCATACCAAGAAACATGCGGTTTAGGCAAATTCAGCTATATATAATCCACAGGGCCTACCTCACGCCTGCTAAGATCAATCAGTATTTCAATCGAGCAGACGCAGTGTGCCCGAGATGCGCTGAGCTGGGAGCTGAGCTGAACACATGTTATGGAGCTGCCCCTGGATTGGTGCATATTGGAGCGAGATAGTCAGAATGTTACACACCTGCACAGGCCGCAAATTACCCTTTGAATTGCCGGTATACTTACTACACAAATTCAGGAGAACGCCAGCCACTAAGGTAACATCTAGGTTCCTAGATCTAGGGATGGTGGTAGCCAAAAGATTACTAACTAAAAGGTGGAAAGCAACGGACCCACCACATGCGCAGGCATGGCGTCATTCACTGCTAGCATGGGCCAAGGCAGAAAGCATCGCCATCAGGCGCGAGGAAGCATTGGGTCTGAGCCAGACCCCCATAGCAACACACTGGGACGCTCTCTTAAATGAGCTGCAGCAGAATGAGGGGGAGGGGCCTGAGAGACCTTCTGACTGAGTGACGTGTGGCACAAACCGGACATGTCATTTGAGTGTAGACCGCTATATTCCATGGGCAAATACGTGTCAAGCATGAAGTTATGCAGGTGCGCACGCCACAGACAGGGGACACCGAGAGATACACTAGCAACGCAACACTACGCAAGCATATGCGGGGAAGCCGGGAAAAGGTACTACGGGCAAGGTCAATGTTGTTGGTTTTCTTTTGTTGTATCATCTTTTCCTTTATGCTCAATATGTTAGAACTAAATGAACTCATGCAAAACTTCACATCTACTGTACTTGCACTCAACTATGCCTAACCGTACGCCTTACACAGTGCGAAACGATGATCAAAGATAGAGAATGTAGTTGCTCCTTAATTCGAAAAGCTGTTAAGATATACCAGATATACTTGGTAAGCACTGCGTTGTCAGTATTACATTCTGAACAGTGTTAATGATCTGCTAATGTGTACACATTGTATCAAATGCAACTGTTAGAGAAAAAAGCATTGTATATGTATGTAAATCCGCATACAAATGCATAAATTTAATAAAAAAGATTTAAACAAAAAAATGATATCTCACTTGTGTGGGTGCCCAAAGCAAAGTCAGCCTAAAAACTAATTTTACAAAACTGCCCTTTTGGACCCACCTTGGTTCCTCCTCAGTTTTTCAAGTTTTTAGGTTCTTTGCTTTGGGCACCCACACAAGTGAGGTTATCATTTTTATCAGAAAACCCTGGGGCACACTGGGTGATGGGAAATTTGTGCCGGCGCGGTGACCCCACAATTGTTTCACACAGAAATGTGAGGAAAGTGTAACTTTTTAGCTAAATTTGAGGTTTACAGGGGATTCTGGGTAATAAAACGCTGGCAGATCAACGCAAGTCTGTAATAAAGGGGGTATGCCCTATTACCCGCATCTGGGCAAAGAAGCAATGGGAAAACAACAATGATGCAGCGGAATAGATCAAAAGGGGATTATTTCTGGAGTGAAATTTGAAATAGTCCCTCTCAAGGACTTAAATTAATGTCCAATTGCTTATTTTACTAAAGAAACCAACTCCCAGGTGTAGTCCCAAAACGGATATTTTTATATATATACTTTTTTTGAATAGGACAATAGCAAACAATTATATATACACAAATTATACATACAAAAAACAACAAAAACAATACATATATCTGTACATGGACATCATTCCTTATTACCCTTATTTGATATTAAGGATGCGGAAAAATCCCAAACAATGATTAATAATGGCAATCCGTAAAAAGAAGAAGAAGATAGCCCTAAAAGATAATACACAACCGAGGCAAACTTTTTTTAACCCTCTATCTTTTGCAGGGCTTCTCCAGATTGTGGAGTCGACGCGTTTCAGCCCATTTAAGCAGAATCAATAATTTTCATACAGATAGTCCCCTTTTCCCTGTCCTTGAGACAGTTGGAATAATAAAAGGTTTCCTTTTGCCCCAGTCCTGATGAGGCTCAAAACATATGGGCTGAAACGCGTCGACTCCACAATCTGGAGAAGCCCAGCAAAAGTTTAAATGAATTGAAAAGAAACTATTGCACATCCCAATTCAGATAGAGGGTTAAAATAAGTTTCCCTCGGTCCCCGGGCCACCCAACTCCGTCTTCTTTGGCCTGGGAGGCCGTGGACCTCCTCCTGGCGGCGGCGGGGGAGAGGCATAAGCAGGTAGCGGTCCAGAGCCGCTGCTCAGGCCAAGCATGCCCCCAGCAGCCCAGGATCTTTGTGCAGAAACTGGCACTCGTCTCCGTAGTAGCAGGTCTTATCCTTGGCGTAATAGAGACAGTACTTGAGCTTCAGGCCAGCGGCAGAGCACAGAGGGCCTCAGGGGGTCGGTGGCGGCAGCGCCGGGTAGGGAGGGAGGCCGCCGTTCATGGCTGCACTGCGGCCTCAGCCTGGCATGGGTCCGGGGGCTTTCCTGCGTGGAAGCAACAGGGCGCAGAGTGGCAAAACAGAACACGTGCAGGTGCCAGAGAGAAACAGGATGTGTAAAGGAGAGAGAGAGAGACGGGCGGCCTTCGACGAACAATGGGCTCTACTAGCGAGTGCTTCACATCCTTGGAGCATTACGAGCCAGGGGACTGACTGCAAAGAAAGACAAGCGGTCGCGATTGTCCCGGCAGGTTAGAAAGTGAGAGCGTGCACAGCACGATGAATGTAATTAAAGTACATTGTGCCTCACATAGGACAAACTCATTAAGGAAAATAGTGCTTACGTGTAAGAACCGAAGTAAAGGGGCCAGTAGCCGTGGGAGGATACAAATGAGGACATTGACATCACTAAGGAGGGACTAAAGGCCTATGAAGGAATCAGACGCAAGCATTTATGAAGGGCAAAGACACAAGCCAATAAAAAATGTGGGCGGGGCTTCTCTGTACAGTACCTACACCAGATCGCTAGTGCAGCACTTGCGCACTGGCTCAGGCTCGACCTAAAAAATGCCTCGGGCAACTAGGGAAGCTCTTCCGCAGCTCCCGAGGCTAGGAAAAAAAAGGAAATCCCTCTTCTGTTTACAGCAGAGGGATTTCTGGCTGGTGTGCTGAGGACATAACGGTTACGTCTTCTGCACACCAGCACCACAGCCAAGGATGTAACCGTTACGTCCTCGGCATGAAAGGGGTTAAAAGTGTGTCTGTGCCTTTAAGGACCCAGAGACCACCAGTATTCCATCATGCCTAGCAGGTGGCAGTTGGCTCAGTTCCTTTTTACAAGATGCGTCAAAGATAGTTACGTACAATAATTTTCTCTGTCATCTCCACCGGGGAGGCAGGAGGGTTACTTATGACTTCAATGGAGATTCCCCTAAGAGAGAACTGGGAATACAGGTAAGAAACCATTAGTCAAAAACATTGAGCAGAATAGCAAGCCCATCTCACCAAGAGTGGTGGAAAAGACAGAGGAGTGACTAAAGGACGAATTAAGCAAATACATTTCTGAGGGAGGCCTGTCCTACTTGAGATTCTGTTTGAGGATCCGAATCCAAACTATAGTGTTCAAACAGATCTCCATGTAGCCAGTTTACAAATTTCAGCTATAGCGACATTTCTCATCAAGGGGGCAGTAGTTCTTTGCCCCTAGTGGAATGAGCCTTAGGTCTCGCTGATAAAGTCTTGCTGCCTTTTTGGCAGCATAACAGGATGCAAGACACTATTCATCGTGAGATGGATTGTTTGGAAGTGGCTAAAGCTGTAGGGACTGCCACAATTAGTCTGATCTGGGTAAGTCTTATATTTTGTCTAGATAAAACTTTAAGACCTGCCTCACATCCATGAAATGAAGCGTCCTTTCAGCCGGGGTTGAAGAATGCTGAAAGAAGGTTGGTAATGAAATCTTCTGATTGAGGTGGAAATCCAAAATAACCTTTGAGAGGAATTTCGAGTGAGTTCTCATGACTACTTTGTTAAAGGGAAAAACTGTGTATGGTTCGTGAGAACAAAATGCCTGGATTTCGCTAACACAACGAGCTGATGTGACTGCTACGAGGAAAGCGTTTTGTCACGAGAGATGTTGCAGGGATGATATGTGATTGGGTTCAAAAGGGTCCTGCATGAGCTGTGAAAGGACTATGTTGAGCTCCCAGGGAGGGGGAAGGACGCCTAATGGGAGGGAAAATCTTTTTTAACCCTTCTAAAAATTCCTTGATCACAGGGATTTTTAAAAAGAGGTTTGTGAAGGACATTTTCTATAGGCAGTAAGAGCTGCCATGGGAACCTTTGTGGAAGAGAATTACACTACAGATTTTGTTAAATGAAGTAAGTATGGAAGAATGACATCTTTCTGGCAGATTGTAGGGTCCACGTTCATGGAATCCGAAGCCAACGAGTTCATTGAGTGGCTTAACCACCAGGACCCTTTCCTCAAGTTTACACATACCATGACTAGATCACAACTGGTCTTTCTGGACCTCAATATCTAAGCTACAGATAGCCTATTGAAAACAACCACACACTTTAAACCCACGGCAAAAAAACTGTCTACTACTCTATGACAGCTTTCATCCCAGACACCTGAAGGAGAACCTCCCTTTTGGACAGTTTCTCAGGCTCAGAAGAAATTGTTCTGAGACTAAGGACTTCAGAGCACAAGCCAAAGACCTATCTGAGAAATTACTCACTAGGAAATACCCAAATAACTTGATATCAAAAGCTAAGAAGAGAGCCACAAACAACCACAGAGAAGCGCTTCTGGAAACACATCAGAAACAAGACACAGAAAAAGACAGAAGACCAATATGGATCACAAATTTCAACATTGCATCGGACTGTGTCACCAAAATAGTAAAAAAACATTGGCGTACCCTCAAGAGTGGAAAGCTTGACATCCCTAAACCCATGTTCTCACATAGGAAAGGGAGAAGCCTAAGGGACATTTTGGTACACACCCGCCCCAAACCCCAAACTAGGAACGATAAAACACAACCCTTGCTGAGCACGCTAGCAATGGGTCACTACCCCTGCGGTAATTGTAGCGTGTCATCTTACCTCTACCACAAAGAAAGTGACTTTTAACAACAAAATGGTTTGGGAACTACGCAATTACACTAATTGCAAGACCCCTGGGGTGGTGTACATGATCACATGCACATGCAACCTGCATTATGTAGGTATGACCACTAGAAAGGTCAGCACCAGGATATGCGAGCACCGAAGCAACATCAGGTGCAATAGGATCACCACAAAAATGACATCACATTTTAAAGAAATGCAACATACCCCAAACGATCTGCATTGGGTGGTGTTAGAACACATCAAACACACTGACAATCTAGAACACAAGTTACTAGAGAAAGAACAAAGATGGGTGTACAAATTACACACAGACACTGAAGGACTGAATGACAACATTCCGTGGGGGCAATTTGTAAAATGATTCTGGTACGCACGATCTACAATTTAGATGCAGTGTTCTAGGAACAATACTTTGCTACCAGTATCACTCAGGGGAATGATCAATCCCTTTAGGATACCCACACTGGCACTATGTAATACCATTTTTCGTGGTCTCCTTGTCATCAACCTAATCACCACCGACATCCCACATTAAGAATGTATAAGCTATGTCTAACACCTGTGTTGCGGTGGTCCACTTGTTTAGAGCCCCCGTACCATTACATTATTCTTAGACATTCCAAGATGGCCCCCGCCGTTTTTAGACATTTTAGATGGCTCCCTTCCATATTATCTCCAGTCTAGCCAACCTCGCTTTTCGAGCATTCTGTTTGCACTCAATAACCAGACTCTTGAGTATTTCGCTTTTGGGTTGGTTTCATATCTTCAGTTCCCATTTCATTTATGAAATATGCCACTCGTAGGTCTCAACGAAAGGCATCTGAGTCACTCGCACAAAATGGCCCCCGGTATTGCCACATGGAGCGGCCATTTTGGAGGTTTACGGTCTAGCTGCCAAGGCAATTATGACTGGACAGTTCTGGCAGTATTTAATGGACTCCGGGAGACAGACGCGGTAAGATGCGGTCTCCGGGGGTGCCATTCGGTGATTTGCCAGAGGTGCGCTTTGACGAAGTAAGTCTTGCTAACCATTTTCTCCTTAAGTTCCTTTCCTAGGAACTAATGAGTTTTCAATATCCCATTGTAGATCAATGTGAGACACCGGGAGAATTCCCCTCCGGTTTTTTCCTCGCTAATTACCACTCTGTGTCCCCATTATTTCCTTAGGGTGTGACTACAAGCCCCTCTACCCCTGCAGATCATGAGGCAAAATTCTGCCTAAACTAAAGTATGTGTCACTAATATGCTGACAATTAAGTGTTATATGTTGTATGTCACGTGGTGTCTCTACACAAGTGTTTTTCGTTATGTATTTAACCACTTATTTATTACCAGGCGTCGCGAGTGTGAGTTTCTTACCATGCTGGATGTTTGCACTAATTATTACTTTTAATTACACCCACCCACTATAGAGGAGTACATTGATTAAGTTAAGACGCTGCATGTGTCAAGGACCTACCAGCCTGGCTGGGAGGCGGGCGCGTTTTTAATTCTTTCTTTGCTTTATTTCCTCAGATACTACGTGTCAGTGATTAACCGTATGTATTACGTGTTAGGTGTATACACAGTAGGTGTGCACCTCATTAATTCCTAAATATAGGTTTGCTTAGGAGTGGCACGCACAGGGCTGGTCCTTGTGTGGTCCTGAAGAAGAGCTTTGAGGGGACAGCTCGAAACATGTCGACCCAATACTAGGGACTCTATACTCATTATAGTTAGACTTTCCCTATTATTAACCCCTGATTTTAGTCATACCAACTAGGGGCAGGAATAAAATATTAGCCCACTAATAAGTACTTTTAATTTTTTGTTTTTCCACTCCACTTTCACTGCACTACACATTTTCCACAACTTAGTGCTCCTACGTAGTTCCGCAAGTCGCAGCACGCCTCAATCCGCAGCGGATTGAGAGGATCCCAATGATGAAGCATGCCACCTAGGGGAAACCCTGGTGGGTGAGGGGACTCTAGAAAATAATTTTTCATTCTGGAAAGAGGATTTTCATACATGTTCAGTGAAAACCCTGTTCTTCCCCACGGTTAGGTTTTTATTCTGGTATTCCAGATTTTGTGAAAGAACACCAAATGCAAAATCTCTTCCACTCGAAGGCATATGCTGAACGAGTTGACAGCCACTTAGCCTTCTTGAGGATGTTCATACAGTCTTGTGGCGGGTTCAAATGTCCAAACTGCACTAACTCAGGAGCCAAGCTGCCAAATTCAAGGAGGAGAGATTGGGGTGAACCATCTGGCCTCCGAATTTCATTAGCAGATCAGGTCTGCATGGCAGCCTGAGATGTGGATGTTCTGACCGGTGAAGAATTTCCGTGAACCACCATTGACTTGCCCACTCCAGAGCAATTAAGATCATTCTCACTCTCGAGTAGGACAGTTTGATGAGGATCGAAGGGATCAAGAGGATCGGCAGAAAGAAACAAGTCGATCTATAGGGCATTCCCCAGTGTCCCTGGTTGGAGGTACCTCAAGGTGAAGCCTTGGCAGTTTTTGTTTTCTGCGGTGGTGAACAAGTCGATGTGTGGAGCGCCCCACAGCCTAAAGATATTTTGGATAAGGGCCTGGACCTCGTTCTCCCCTGCGTGTTGAGGTAGAACATGGTGGCTGTATTGTCCATCTGAACAAGCAGGGATTGGGTCTTGAATGATGGGAGAAAGGCATTTAGCGCTAGGTGAACTGCCCGGAGCTCAAGGAGATTGATGTGATAGGTCATCCCTCTCAGAGACCATGTGCCTTGAATTTGGAGATGATCCATGAGGGTTCTCCAACCTAGTAGTGATGCATCTGTCACTATGGTCTAGGAGGTAACCTCCTGATTAAATGGCGCCAAAAGCAGCAGATCTTTTCTTGGGCAGCAGTGAGGGGGGCATCACCACCATACCGCCGCCATGAGGGTAACGGCCAACGTTGCAGAATCTCGCTCTTACCTGCTTTGAGGGGAACGGCTCTCCTGAACTACATTTCCCAGCAACCCTTGCCTTGTCGCCCGCTCTGACGCTGTGCAGCGCGCCTGGAGGCGCGATATAATCGCCGCCAGCCTCCCGCAGCGCAGGACGCGCGCGGGCAGCGCCCGGGCCAAGGGCAGGCCCGTCCTTGCCCGTCATTGGCAGGAAGAGGCAGGGCTGGGCTACACCCTTTGAATCTGCTGTGGATAGCGTTAAGCAAGGTACTGTACATTTCGGGCTTCCCCACACAACGCTAATTGCTAATATTTGACCACTTAGTAATGTTTGGCCTTTGACTCTGATGGTGTTTGACCCCCTTGTGCTATAGGGGATTATATAGCACCTCTGTTCTTTCTTTGTTTCACTGGTCTGTATTTCTGTCTCTTTTTACTATTTGCAGGGGCTCACATGATTATTTATTGTTTGACCTGATAGAACTGTGGGCATCTACTAGCATTATCATTAGTGTTATTTGGTCACTTAAGATGGGGAAGTGAAAAACCATGGAAGGAACTGGGGGAAGTGGGGTAGGCAGGCCAATTAAAGGGAAAAGGGCTAGAAAGTCCCTTAAACATCCAGGCAGTAATTGTGTACTCAATAGGATAGACACCCTAATAAACGAGTGTGAGGAAATCTTGGAGTGTAATCAACCGACACCCCCAATTTATGAGGGCTCGGATGAGAGATCACCTCCAAGCTCAAGTTCAAGAACGGCCTGTCCCCCTGTTATCCCAATGATGTTCCAAAAGCCACACTTTAAAAAGACATCCACTAAATCCAACAAGTCAGCTCTTCCTGTTCAAGGTACAGCCCGACCTCTCATTACTTCCCTTGCCAACATTAGCACTAACGCATCTCAAGAAGCCCATGAACAAGAACTTACCATTCCTTGCTCAAATAGATTTCTACCTCTCCAGGCAATTGGGGATGAACATAGTGACAACTCCCCGCAGCCGCTGCCGTATGGCACGGTTGATGCTATCGGGGTGTGCAGCATGCCAAACCAAACTGAGCCCACGGACACAGCTCTTGACATTAATACACTAAGAACAGAGATTGGCACACTGAAAAGGATGATAGAGGATCTCACAACTCTAGTTACATCTATAGTGAGGAAGGTCGTGCCCCACAAAGAAAATGTTACCACTGTACAATATCACTGCCCACAGCTCACTAATAGTGGCCTTAAACAATTAGCCCCATCAATTTCTAGCACAAAAAACTCTACCCACGATCTCAATGCTTACCAACTAGCCACCTCTGTCTCCCTGTCTCGTAACTACGTTTCTAACGAATCCCCGAACCAGGGCACAAACAGGCCTAACAGTTCTATACAACATAGGCTCAAGAGGTTGGCAGTTCCGCAGACCCTACAGGCCCCTGCAACGAAACATACCGCCCAGCCACGACAGGCTCAATTATCTACTCAACATCTTACCCATGGCAATCGAGACCCGCAGACCTCCCTAACCGCTACAACTAATAGCAATGGACCACAATCCAGAAAAATCTATATGACTAATGTCCCAAGATTAAAAACTGCCACTAAAAGCATCTTTGAGAGTGAAGAATCCTTAATCAATAAAGTAATTCACTGGATTCGTCACACTAGGGGTTGTCAATCGGTGATCAGAGATGATATACTCAGAGCACGGCGATGTCCCGCACCCTTCACCCAACTGGATGACATAGAGATCACCTTAAAGGAAATTGAGACCGCGGGAAATCTCCTGGCTCTGGAGTTTCGTACCTGCCCTCCGGATGGCTCTTCCATCCAGTTTAGACACCAGCCTTCGCACAAGCAGGGCAGATTACAACACACGCAGGCAATAATACATCTAGCAGGTACTTCTTCCCTGGAGTCCAACGATTGACTACAAGAACCACCGCCTCTGATCCCCCCTAACTGTCCAAACCACTCTATGCAAAGTCCTCAATGCTTAGTGGGCACAAGTAGGGCCAAAATCTATCCAGATGAAGAGCTAGTCACAGATTTACACTTAGCTATAGATTTACCAGCCTCAGTTCCTTTGCAAGAAAACATCCTTACCTCTCCACAATGCATAGCTCCTATACTAAACCAACAGTTAAAGATCGTATCTTGGAATGTGGCGGGACTGAATAGCAAACTCCCTCTTCCTCACTGGAATGATTTTGTAGGGAATTTTGACATTTGCATTTTCCAGGAGACGTGGAGTCTGGTCCCCCTATATAAACCTGGTTACACCTGTCATTTCATCCCTGCAACATCTGTTGGGAGAGGCCGCCCCTCAGGGGGCTTGACTGTTTGGACGAGTATTGCTCTTGACTGCCGAATTACCTCCCAGCCAAGCCCTAGTCCAGATATTTTGTGGCTGAGTATTAGGGGTCCAAGGGGTGGTAGTCAAATTGAGCTTTTTAATGTTTATGCAAGAGGGACAAAATGTGGCAGGCCCTCGAATATAATTTCTGCACTAGAGGATTACCTAGACAAATGCCCACCATATACAAGAACAATAGTCGCAGGTGATTTCAACTGCACCTATGAACCCCTGGCTATAGAGGAATTGATGGAAATCGAACCCCAAGATGTTAGGTGGGCAGTACCCCAACTTGATCTACCCCCGATCAAAAGATGGACTCAGCAGGTTCTTCAATTGAATTCCATTACTATGGAATATGGCCTAAGAGCAATTAATGGCAGGTCACCTTCTGACAAGCGAGGGGCCAATACCTACAACAGAATTAGCTGTCCATCCCGGATCGATTACATCCTCCTCGATATTAGATTATGGGGGCACTTGATTGATATGCTAGTGGGCTCAACCACAGAAAGTGACCACAATCCTTTGTGCCTAACTTTGAAACCGCTCTGGGAAGAAGATTGTCATCAGCAGAACACTCAACCTCAGGCAGTTACTAGAGAGGTAGTGCAATCAAATTGCAAAAGGACCCTGAAGTGGAAAAGGGTAGCACTAAACGAGGGGAAGATTGACGGCATTAGACAAGAGCTAGCATCTGGCACGGCTGAGCTTCAAGCTGCGGCACACAGTGCAACAAGATCATTGGATGTATCTAGGGCTCATGAGCGCATAATCACTCAAATCACTGCATACCTTCTGACCCAAACTCAAAAAGAAAAGCCCTGTGACTCTACCAGGGATCCATATTCCTGGTTTAATAAAGATTGTAGGGAAAATAGGTCAGCTCTAATCAAGGGGAAAGACAAAACACAAATAAAAATCGCAAGAAATTCCTATAAAGTGGCCCAACGAGAGGCAAAGGCTTCCTGGGACGAATCAAGATGGGAGCAATTAAAAGACGCATGCTCATCCAAAGATAATAATCTTTTTTGGAAATTTGTCACTTGGGGCAGTAGGTCAGGTCCACGCCCACCCCCGAGCCATATCACTAGCCAAGCTTGGTTTAACCATTTTAAAGGGCTTTATTCTGTTGAAGGGGGCAGTCAAGAGGGGGAACCAGTAGAGTATTGTGGGCACCTGCAAGAGGAGGAGTACTTTACAATCTTGAAGGTAGAAGCTGCAATTAACAAAATAGTACCCGCGAAAGCTGCAGGCCCGGACGGCCTGCCCGGTGATCTATTTCTGGACGACTGCACTCAATGGGCACGTTACATCTTACTATTAACAAATGCCATAGCCGAAGGAGCACCAGTCCCAATGTCATGGAAATCTGCTGAAATAGTCCCCATATACAAAAAGGGAGCAAGAGATGACCCCGCCAATTACAGACCAATAAGTCTGATTGATGCTGTGCAGACGGTCTTTGGCCGGATGCTTCTGCACAGGATCCAGACATGGTCTGAGGACGGGATATCCTTTCACAGTTCCAGGCAGGCTTCAGAACAAAGACAGGGACAATGGACCAAGTATTCAGATTCCTTCTAATTTACTGGAAGGTTGTGGTGATAGGCAGAGGCAGTCTTTATCTAGCATTTATTGATCTGAAGACTGCCTTTGACCTGGTTCCTAGGTCCAGGCTATGGGATACGCTTGGTGAGATGGGCATACCCCATTTTGTTCTTAACTTACTAGTCCGGCTGCACGAGGGGAACTTTGCCCAGGTCAGATGGGGTGAGCAGGGTCAACTTACAGAGCGCATCCCTGTCAAGAGAGGAGTAAGGCAGGGATGCGTTCTGGCACCAACCCTCTTCTCCCTATATGTGAACGGAGTAGTGGACTTCCTTCTGGAGGAGCCGGCTGACTCACCTGTTCTGGGGGGGAAAAAGATACCAACTCTGTTGTTCGCGGACGACACGTTGTTGATATCTAAGACCCCAGCTGGGCTACAGCATCTAATTGACAGATTCCATCTTTTTTGCGAGAACCGGGGTTTGATTATAAATGCCAACAAAATCCAAATTTATGGCTTTTAATCCCCATAGAACATGCAGGAATGGCCCTCTCCTAGGTGGGACTCCCCTTGCAAAGGTCGTCACCTTTGATTACCTAGGTGTAAGATTCTCTGATAAAATGTCGTGGAAACCCCACCTAGGCAAGATGTTGATGGCCCACAAGCGCATGGCTGGTGCAATAGCAAGAGAACATCGCCTTTCCCATACTAGGCCTGTTGCTCCAGCCCTCCAGATATATAAGGCTGTTAGCGCTTCCCTCTATGGAGCTGAAGTCTGGGGATTCGATAATCTTGACGAGCTCCGAGATCAGAATATAAGTTCCTAAGAGATCTAGTTACAGCACCAAAATACACCCCCCTCACGCCGCTACTAATGGATATGGGCAGGCGATCAATAAGTGATGTGGCTAGGTTGCGTCTCCTGCTCTTCTGGGCCCGCATTAGGAGGACCCCTGAGCTTTCTCCCTACGCAGAGGCCCTTACTGAGGTTATCAGCCTCGACACTGGGGGGAAAATAGGCTGGATACGTGACATTAAGAAAATGTTATCTGCAATCGGGCTTTGTGGCTGTTGGGCTAGCCAGGAGCACCCAAGGAGAGAGGATCTCAAACGCTTGTACTGGGAATGGGTGGACCAACGAGAGATCAGCAGACCCAACGTGGGTAAATTGACAACTGAGTTTTATTCCCACAAACAAAGCAGATACTACGAGCCTTACCTTGACCTAATCAAAGTACCTAGAGACAGAATACTCTACATGCATTTTAGGTATGGCTCCCTTCCAGTGGGTGGAGCGATAGCAAAATGGTCCGTAAATAACGGTAAACACTGCCCTAGTTGCCAAGCCCCTGTGGAAAGCGTTGCCCACTTACTGTTTGTCTGCCCGGCGTACAAAACATCACGGAGAAAATGGCTGAGCCCGATTTGCCGGCAACTTGGTACACGGGAGCACCATGTTGCACTCCGCATTCTTAAGTCAGATTCTAGACCTTTTTTATCCAGTTGTGTAGCAAAGTACTTGGGGCAAGCTTGGCTGATACGGTGGAAAGCGCTTGCGAGAAAGACATAGCTTCCATTGTACAGACAAACAACCAAGACCTCATAGCCACAACAGCATCCCCGTTAAATCCACCATGCACAAGCATTTTATTTTTTATTTTTTTTATTCTTGATAACTAGCGCAAGTAAATGAAAAGTCTCCCCATGTATTGCACTGCGTTTAAACAAAATGATGAAATACTGTTTGTCTTTTAATTAGATTTTAGGATGATTAAGTGTATATTTATTATTGTATCTTCTTTCACCTATACTCATTTTATTAGTTATGTTACCCTTGCTCTATGTTGCTTTTATGACTTTTATGTCGAAATAAAGCTTGTGATGATGATGATGATGATGATGATTAAATGGCATCACTTGAAGCAGGTTGGTTGGAGAGCACCACCATTTCAGAGACTGTTTTACATGGGGGGAGAGTACGATCATGTCCTCCCAGTTGCCCCTTAGTTGGTCCTACTGATCTTCGAGACATTCCTCAAGAGGACGCATGTGGAGTTGGGCATTCGGAGTTAGGAAGATACATGAGGCCATCGAAGAGAGAAGACAGTGACCTCAACGTGGAATGAGAGACTTTCATGAGAGACTGATACTTCTGAAGGATTGATAACAATCCCTCCTTCGAAGGGGGTACGTGGCTTGACATCAATGAAGTAGGATGTGGATTGATGAGCTCCCGTCCAGCGAACCTCCATTACCCGTTATCCTGGCGTCTCGGTCCCTGTACAGGTCTGTGCGAGACTGAGACTGCAAAATTAACCGAGGGGCACGGAATAAGCCCTCAGGCGGCTACGAGAGCGGAGCTGAGAGGAAGATAGCGGAGTGCGGGCTGTCCCAGACAAAATGGCGGACTCCATCTGAACCCACCGGGAGACGATAAACCCTGCTGAGAGCCGCTTGAGAAAAGGACAGCACAGAGAAGAGAAGTGCCGTCTCAATAGCGAGCTGCAGGGTGGAGTTACCGGCCGGGAGTGCAGCCTCACTGATTCTGGCAGAAGCCCCTGAAAGAGCTGGCTGTGACCGCGAGGTGGCTGCAGAGGCCTGGAGAAGTGCAGAGGTGGCGGGAACGCCCTCACTGCGGCCTGGGCTGAGCGGACAGTCCGGGGGGACACCCAGGGAGACCCCAGGCAACAATACCGGAGCAGATGCTCCTAGACGCCCGCCGATGCAGAGAAAAACAGAGGTGAGGCGGCAATGAGGCCCAGTAGGAGCACAGCTGAGTGATAATTCAGGGCCTGTAGAGATAGGCCGGCTGACGCGACTGCGGTGGGCGGGAGACCAACAGTGCCGCAGAGCAGACTGGAAGTGGCATAACTGTGACAGCGGCCAGCGGAGCCTCTGAAACGGACGCAGAGGCACCGCTAGTGAAGAGTGGAAGGGGCAGCTAGGCTATCTGCAGCCGACTATCGGCCTCGGGGAAGGAGGGACCCTCCTGCGAGGCCAGTCTGCGGAATCGGCACCATAGAACAGGAGGAGCAGAACAAGGGCAGACATCTGCGGACAGTGGAGGAGGGTTCTCGGCCCGGCCTGAAGCAAATGAGCGGTGTGAAAGAGTGGCAATCGGGACCTGCTTGTGAGCCCTCAGCCTTTATGTACAGGCAGTGTTGCGGTGGAAGATAACCCCTTGGGAGTCAGGGGTGCCAAAAGAACGATCACAAGAGAGCCTCTGACCGTTCCCCGTGAGGAGTTCCATAACAAGCACCAAGGAGCTGCCCCCCTCCTAGACAGCTAGCATATAGGGGCTTGGTCAAGGCCAGAGACCCAACCTGTTGTTGACTGTGGAGAGCACCCACAACTTGTGCACTGTCGGAGTAGAGGGGAATTGGCGGCGAGCAGGACACGGGGGACCTGGAAGATACCCCAGGTAGTACGTACCACGTGCTCCCACTGAGCGCTCTTACCTCCAGGGGAGCACCAGCCCCCCCCTACACGCAGTAGAAAACAAGAGGAATCAGCAGTGGGAGTGAGAAGAGCTCAGAGCTGGAAGTACACCAATACCTGAATTCCAGCAACTCAACCAAGCCAAAGTGCTGCAACCTGTAAACCATGGGGAAAATAAGCAAGTAACAGGGCCCGGAAGGTCACAGAGGGGAACCCCTGGCAGACCAGAGAGAAGATGAAGGGGGGTTGGAGGGGCCCCCACCAGAAAAACCCAGGAACGACCCAACACTTTGCGACATAATGCAGGCTATAAAAGCCTCCTGGGAAGCGCTCGAGTCCAAGATGGACAGCATTGGGGCAGAGCCTAGTCTGCTGAAGGATGACCATCGAAGGTTGGCCGAGAGACTCACCTCTAATGAAAGAACCCTGACAGAGATAACCCCGGACCGGGCATCATTGCAGAGGACAGTATCCCTTATTGAACACAAGGTCAAGGTCCTGGAGAAGAGGGCAGAGGACAGCGAAAATAGGTCGTGAAGAAACAATATAAGAATTTTGGGGGTTCCTGAATTAGCGGAAGGATCAAATGCGTTGGCCTAAATAGAGGAATGGCTCAGCAAAGAGGTGGCACCAGAAGGCCTATCCCAATTTTACGCCCTGGAGAGGGCTCATAGGGTCCCTACACAACACCCAGGCCGGGGGCTCCCCCGCGCCCCATAATAGCTAAACTCTTTCACTACAGGGACCATATTCTGGCTCAAGCTCGCGCACGGAACGACCTCCACATACTTAATAGTAAAGTGATGATCTTCCTGGACTTCACCAAAGAAGTGCAGAAGCAACGAGCAACCTTCTTGGAATTGAAGAACCGCCTCAGACAGATGAACGTTCCTGTGCAATGATATTCCCGGCGCGACTGCAGGTGATCACGCCTAATGGGTCACAATTCTTCCTGACACCACAAGAGGCTTGGAACTGGATCGAATCGAGACCGGAGGCTGTGTTCGGGGAAAGACCTGGACAAGAGGGGCCCGCAGAAGAATGCCGAGATCTACAAAAAAGGGATCCCCACACTGGCGGAAAACCAGCAAGAACGAGGGAAAGTGATCAAAGCAATCACCGAACTTAGTAACCCAGACAGGAGCCCGCATTCCTCGGACGTCGACCTAGAAGATAGACGCTCCGAGACTACCAAGGGCACTAGCTCTGCAGAAGAAACCGACGTTGAACTGCCTCAATTTACCCCGAGAATGGCAGATGACATTATCTAGGGCAAGTGGTCTCAAAGCTAGCGTGGAACATGGCCCAGTGATGGCCTCCTAAGTCCCCCGCAAGGGCAATGCCCCAACGCAACAATGCTGACCTACACCCAGTGGGCTGAGCTCATAGTAATGGGGGTGGACCCGGGAGGGGGGCTCTGCGCCGAGACTGTATCACCAGCCCACCCTGGTTGTTGTTAAGCGAGTGTCCTCGCGATTGGACACCCGTTGGTGTCTAGTTTTGATGGGGTTTGTTTTTACGCCTGTCCTGGGGTGTGGGAGTTGGTTTTTAGGTTAGGGGTTAGTGAGGAGAAGGGGAGGGAACGTGCATGGCAGGACGAGGGGGCTCTGACAAGATTAGGGATGTGAGAATAATCAGAATCCCAGGAACTCCGAATGGGAAGGAGGGTCGCCTCAGAGAATACTATGGCTCCCCCTGTAGAATATTAAGTACTCGCATGGAATGTCAGGGGGATGAATTCTATGACCAAAAGACATAAGGTTTATGCCTACTTAGCCAGGAGAGACATACAGATTGCACTCCTGCAGGAGAAACACCTCAAGGCGAAGGAAGGGGCAGCGCTACAGCACAGGTGGCGAGGGCAATCATTTTACACAGATTACTCGACGTTCGCCGGGGGGGGTGCTGATGTGGATTAAGGCAGGAGTACCCTTTAAATGCACAGGACACTTAGTAGACCCAGAGGAAAGGTATGTGGTGGTACACGGTACACCAGATGAATGTGACATCACCATAAGGGGCATTTATGGCCCCAACATGGATCATGTCTCATTCTTTTCGGCCCTCTCTACCACACTGGCTCCGCACCTCATAGGCTCTGTTATAATGGGAGGGGATTACAACTGTATAGCGGATACAGACTTAGACCGCTCCCACCCGCCGTTGAGGAACACCCCAGTAGCTAGATCAGCAAGGGCCATGAGAGAATGGCAAGCTCAATGGGGATTGGTGGATTCCTGGAGGGTGCAACATCCGGAAGAACATGATTATTCGTTCTTTTCCCACTTGCATGACCTACATGTGCGTCTAGATATGATATTATGTACACCAGACATGCACGAGCACATGGTAGCCAGCAAATACTTAGCTAGGACGATTTCTGATCATAACCCCCTACTTCTGGGCTTGCACTGGGGGCGGGCCCGACCCTGTATCCCTACATGGAGGCTAAAACCAGAGTACCTGGAGGACCCCGTCTTCCAAGCCACAATAAAAAACGCTATCACCCAATACTTTGAAGAAAATGAAGGAAGGGGAACAGACCCCGAGGTAGACCACCTGGGGGTCTGTTCCTTCCTTTAAGGCGGTTATTAGGGGTAAATGCATATCGGAGACAGTGGGGATCCGAGGACCCTTCTGTGAGAGAAGTGCAGGAATCGGAACAACTCAGGCCGGAGCACAGTGAGGTACAAGATCAGCTAATGGAAGCCAGGGAGAAGGTAGCGGAACAGGTAGAAAGATTACGGTGTTTCGATTGTAGAAATTACATGATACGAGCGCATGAGGAGAGGGATCGCACTGGGACACTCCTGGCATGGATTGCTAACAGGGGGGATCCACAATACTAGATCTTAGGGAGGAAGGCCTCCCCATCATCGATACCCAAATAGGTATAAACTGTGTGTTCCTGGACTACTACACCGGCCTATATGAGAGCACGCTAGAGTGCACGGGGGATGAGATTGATGAGTTCTAACATCCAATTATGCTCCCAAAAATACCAGTAGACAATGCAGAAACCCTGGGAGGGGACATTGAGCTTGCAGAGATCAGGGCGACGGTCAAGGTAATGGCTAGGAATAAGACCCCTGGTACAGACGGCCTGCCAATAGAGTTTTACTCAACTTATATAGAGGAGCTGGGCCCCAGGCTGGTGGGCCTTTACTACGAGGCACGAGATGTGGCCAGACTCTCAGAAACAGCACAAGAGGCCCTGATGGTGCCCCTCCTGAAGTCAGGCAAGCCTCCCAATGATAAAACAGCCTATAGACTTTTATCTATGCTCAACCTTGACTATAAGGTTTTGAGTAAAATCCTTGCCTTGCGCCTCCTTCCACATATGAGCACTGTTATACACCAGGATCAGGCGGGGTTTATACCCGGGCACAGCACAGCCAATAATGTTAGAACATTACTTAGAGTTCTAGAGGCAGATACATACGATAAAGAGGAAGCAGTCATCTTAGCAATGGACATTGAGAAGGCCTTTGATAGCCTTGAATGGCCTTACATTTTCCGTGTAATGGGGAGATTCAGCCTCGGAGAGGGGTTCTTGGCCTGGACTAGACTGCTCTATGAGGAATCCTTGGCCCGGGTGAGGACGGGGAGAACAATCTCAGACAGATATCGAGTATCCAGGGGTACCAGGCAGGGCTGCCCCCTGTCACCACTCCTGTTTGCTCTGGCCATGGAGCCTTTGGCATGTCACGCCCGGTCGGGGAACCCAAACAGAGGATTACTGGTAATGGGGGAGCGGCATCACATCGCTTTGTACGCTGACGATCTCTTGCTCTTCCTCCAGAACACGGAGGTAGACCTGACTGGTGCAAGAGAGTTACTTCAGCATCTAGGCAAAGTATCAGGCCTTCGGGTAAATTGGCGGAAATCCTGTTTGTTTCCGACCACTGCAGGGAAGGACAGACCCCCCGTAGAGCAGGAAGTGGTATGGGAGCCTCATTGCCTTTCCCACCTAGGGACAAAAATATAACACAAAGCCTCAGACATCCTGGAGGGTAATGTGGGTAGGACCATAGGAGGATTGAGATCTAGCATGGAATTCTGGGCCTCCTTGCCCCTATCTGTGATGGGCAGAATAGCCTTTTAGGTCTCGCCTAGCATTGCAGCGCATGCGCTGCTCGCTCGGCGAGATCTATTGTGAATGAGGACTTTTCAGAAGGGGACTTGAAGCCCCGCCCCTCATTTCCATTGGCTGGCGTCACCGTTTATGGTAAACGGTGGGCTGCCATTGGAAATGAGCTTTTTGTGTTGCCTCCCTTTGGCATTTTGGCCCGGCCCATCCGGACTGGCTCGTCTGCTTTCGGACTGTCGTAAAGGGTTTTCTTATCTTTAATAGGCGTGAGCATTTGTGTTTTTATGGTTTCTTTTGTTCACCGGACCGTTGCGGTGGCCCAGCTGTTTGCTGATGCCAGCATAGAAGAGGGAGGAGCGCGTGCACAAGAAGGTAAGGCGAGTGTTTTTTATTTGTATTATATGTGCGGTTCTTTTGCTCTTTTAAATCTGTGGTTTTTTTTTGCAGGCTTGTTTTTTTAAGGCGCGCTGTCTTTTTTTAACTGTTTGCTTTTGTGATGTCAGACATCGGCACTTCTGAGAGCTCCATAAACTGTCCTCTTTGTGTCGAAGATCATCACAGAGGCCGGCACAGAAGAGCTTCTTGCGGCCCGAGAGCTGTCTGTGTCCCGCCTTTCAGAGTTAGACAAATGTTTGCACAGGTCAGGGGAGTGGGGGCCAACTCGGCCCCCGCTAAACATTTAAATTTAAATATTGTCAGCTGCCCATCTCTCTCTTTTTCTGGAGGATTGTTCTTCCCTCCTTTGTTCCCCCTTTATTCTATTTTTTAAAGCGCCTATTTTAGCTGCCCCTTTTTGAGGAGGAGGGCGGGGTGAATAAAGAAACTTTTCATTTGGTTTCCTAAATGCATTGCGGGGTTAGGAGATGCAGCAGCGATGAAAGGAAAACTTTGCTTTTCATGCAAGTCAGGGGGCTGCACGTTTTGGAGTTAAATAACGTAACAAAGTATATGATATGGTATAAAACTGTAAGCGGTAGAAAAATATAAAAATTGTAGGAAAGTGTTATATTATGTGCGTACTTTAAATTAAATGTATAATATAATTGTGGATGTGTGTACCCAGACTGCTGACACACCACTGCTAACACGCCGCTGCTGACACACCACTGCTGACACACCACTGCTAACACGCCGCTGCTGACACACCACTGCTGACACACCACTGCTGACACATCGCTTCTGACACATCGCTTCTGACACATCGCTTCTGACACGCCGCTGCTGACACGCCGCTGCTGACACGCCGCTGCTGACACGCCACTGCTGACACGCCACTGCTGACACGCCACTGCTGACACGCCGCTGCTGACACATCACTGCTGGCACACAACTGCTGACACACCGCTGCTGACGCATCGCTGCTGACGCACCGCTGCTGACGCACCGCTGCGGACACACCACTGCTGGCACACAACTGCTGGCACACCGCTGCTGACGCATCGCTGCTGACACGCCGCTGCTGACACATCACTGCTGGCACATCACTGCTGGCACACAACTGCTGACACACCGCTGCTGACGCATCGCTGCGGACACACCACTGCTGGCACACAACTGCTGGCACACAACTGCTGGCACACCGCTGCTGACGCACCGCTGCTGACGCACCGCTGCTGACGCACCGCTGCTGACACACAGCTGCTGACACACAGCTGCTAACGCATCGCTGCTGACACAGCTGCTGACAACCCACTGCTGACAACCCGCTGCTGACACATCGCTGCTGACACATCGCTGCTGACGCCGCTGCTGACACACCACTGCTGATGCCACTGCTGCTACACCACTGCTGACACACCACTGCTGACACGCCGTTGCTGACACGCCGTTGCTGACACACCGTTGCTGACACGCCACTGCTGACACGCCGCTGCTGACACGCCGCTGCTGACACGCCGCTGCGGACACACAGCTGCTGACACGCCGCTGCGGACACACAGCTGCGGACACACAGCTGCTGACACAGCTGCTGACACATCGCTGCTGACACATCGCTGCTGACACACCACTGCTGACACATCACTGCTGACGCTGCAGCTGACACACCACTGCTGCTACACCACTGCAGACACACCATTGCTGACACACCACTGCAGACACACCACTGCAGACACACCATTGCTGACACACCACTGCTGACACACCACTGCTGACACATCGCTGACACATCGCTGCTGACACGCCGCTGCTGACACACCGCTGCTGACACGCCATTGCTGACACGCCACTGTTGACACGCCACTGCTGACACACCACTGCTGACACACCACTGCTGACACACCACTGCTGACACCGCTGCTGACACATCGCTGCTGACACCACTGCTGACACGCCGCTGCTGACACGCCACTGCTGACACGCCACTGCTGACACGCCGCTGCTGACACGCCGCTGCTGACATGCCGCTGCTGACATGCCGCTGCTGATACTACTACTGATACTACTGCTGACACGCCGCTGCTGACACGCCGCTGCTGACACGCCGCTGCTGACACCACTACTGACACGCCGCTGCTGACACGCTGCTGACACGCCGCTGCTGACACGCCGCTGCTGACACATCGCTGCTGACACGCTGCTGACACGCTGCTGCTGACACGCCGCTGCTGACACACCACTGCTGACACACCGCTGCTGACACACCACTGCTGACACACCACTGCTGCTACCTGCAGAGATCCCGTTTTAAAAGACCCTACGCCCCTGACATCCCACTAGACTGGCTTGTGGAACTCCCACATGGAGGCTCATGGAATGGTTTACGGGAGTGGGAAGTAGTGGGAGCCAACACAATAGGGACTCTCTACGAAGATGGGACACTGCTACCATTCGAGGCTTTCCGGGAACGCTATGAGCTCCCGAAGGGGCATTTCCTGTTACATAGAGCCCTAATAGCGGCAATTAAGAAACACTGGGACTCGGGGATAGCGGAACCTCCGGTTGCAGCCGGGTGTCAATACATGGTGCTATCCTCAGGCACGTTTAGAGCAGTCACATGCCTGTACCGTTGAATCCAGGGAGAGGGGCTGACCCCATTAGATAAGCTGAGAGAGCGATGGGAGGAGGACCTAGGGATCCCTATAGAGGAGAAAAAGTGGGGAGAGATCATAAATCGCACTCCCAAGGTCTCCAGGAATGCACGCTTCAAACTCATTCATTTTTATGTGCTCCATAAGGCATACCTTACTCCCGAACAAATCAACCGTTACTTTGGGACGGTGGATGCTAAGTGTCAACGATGTGCAGCGGTAGGGGCAGAGTTCCTCCACATGCTCTGGAGCTGCCCGAATCTGGGAGGTTTTTGGAAATCGGTTACAGATACGTTAACTGACGTATTGGACAGAGAGGCCCACTGCACACCACAACACTGCATCCTACACTGGTTTCCACACACCCCTAAGCCTAAAGTCACTAGCGGATTCCAGGACTTGCAGCTTCTCTTGGCTAAAAGAGAAATAGCTCGGAACTGGAAAGGTCAGAGAGGCCCCAGTATAGGAACCTGGAGGAGAGAAGTTATACGCTGGTCGGATTATGAAGGAGAGATCAGGACCAGAAAGGCTAAGCGGGGCCAGGGCTTACTAGAAGCAGCCAGAGCATGGGTGGCGTTACTGGAGGAACTAAAACACGGGGATGACCCTCAGATAGCTGACCCTAAGGCAATTGGCTGAAGTAGTATTCCACGCTCAGAGAGGGTAGGTAGGCTAACCTGGTGGGGATCGCCTCTCCCCTCCCCAAAAGGAGTAAATTATATCACGGCACGAACTCAGCTCACCGAAGTTAACAGGAGAACCATGTACACTGAGAGACACTAATATCTTGGCGGAGGGGGACAGACCCCCACATCCACCTCGAGAGGCCTGACCATGGCACGCTGGCAGGATGGAGGATTGGGGGGGGCTAAGTTTAAGGGTAATAGTTGTGCGCGTAGCTGCTGGGCATAGACTTTAGGGTGGGGTCTAGTAGTGCAAATAGTTGTAGCATCGGCACTGATTGTCAGGATCACCATTGTTTTTAACATTACCCAGTCTCTGGGCCATGGACCCTAAAGAAGACACTCAGGGAGACGCAGTGGCGGTATGCTGCTGATACTGTGGATACTGTGCTTATCATATGATTGATATACCTTGTATGGTCGCCTACTTGTAAAACCAATAAAATTCTGTTTAAAAAAAACAAACAATCTCGCCTTCGAAGAACACACTCTTGCCTGAATGTGTCAATGGAAGCTCCCAAGTAATGTAGAGTCTGAACAGGAGTAGACGTTGACTTGTTGTGGTTGATATGTAGTCCCACTTGTTGAGGGAGATCGCATGTCCACTTGCAATGAAGCTGGGCTTCCTGAGAAGTCGACACCTTCATTAGCCAATAGTCTAGGCAGGGGCAGATGAAGATTCAATGTTTCCTGAGATGGGCAGCTACTACTGCCATGCACTTCAAGAAAGTTCTAGGTGCTGACTTGAGGCCAAATGGAAGTACTTGATACTGATAATGATCCTGCCCTACGATGAAGTTTAAGATCTTTAAATGTTTCTTGGCAATTGGTACATGAAAATACTCATCTTTAAGGTCTACAGAGCAGATCCAATCTCCCTAGTTTAACTGGGGATACATCTGATGTAATACCATCCTCCGAAAAATTTCTCGCCTAATCCATTTGTTGGCCAATTTCAAGTTGAGAATGGGTCTGAATTTGTTCTTGCCTTTCTTCTTCACCAGAAAAATCTGGAATAAATGCCTGTTCCTCGTTATTTGTGAGGAACGGCCTCCACTGCATAATTCTGCAGCAGGATGACTTCTGATCGTAGCATTTGCAGATGGTGATTGGATGGTTTTGGTGGTATAGTCGGTGGAGGACTTGTGAATCTGAGACAATATCCATTCTGAACAATATTTAATACCCAGGCATCTTTGTGATTTTTTTGCCACTCTGCCAGAAAATTAGAAATGTTTCCGGAGTGGGCAATGGAAGAGGGGGAAGGAAAGATCCATGGCTTGGAGGCTGTTGTAGGTTTACCCCCTTTAGCAGGCTGTTGGGTAGATCTTCCTCTCCGCCTTCACTGCTGTTGCTGGTAAGGATGTTGCTATTGGGGTTGCTGGCGACCTTGGTTTCAGTAAGAAGTTTGAACCCTCTGGGGATAAAAATGGCATTGGTGGGGCTTCAAAGACCTTCTTTGTTCTTTTGGCCTTTGTAGTCCAGCTGCCTTAAGGGTCTCCATTTCGGATTTCATCTGATCCATCTTGTCGTCAAGTGTGGTTGTCGAAGAGTGTGGCTCCTGAGAATCAGAGATTAAGGATCCTCTGCTAAGACTTATGTTTGAGAGTCATGAGACGGAGCCAAGAATGTCTACGTAAGGACACGCCGTGACAATACTCGTGTGCTGCCAACAAGGAGGAATCAGCTGAAGCACGGATGATCTGATTGGAGACCATCAAACCCTCATTGACTATCTCTAGGAAGTCTTCCCGTTTCTCTCTGGGAAGGTCATCAACAAACTTCTGTATAGCATCCCATAATGTTCTATCATACTTGCCCAGAAGGGCAGATGCACTTGCCGCCTTCATGGTGGTTGCAGCTGTGCTACATACTTTGCGGCCTTCTAAGTCCAGCTGCTTGCTCTCTTTATCAGGGGGTCCAGAAGAAGCAGGAGTAGTAGCAAGGTGTTTCTTGGCTGCTAATATGACCACAGAGTCCAGAGGTGGGTCGGAGAGGAGAAAGAGAGGATCCTGCTCGGGTGGTCTATATTTTTTCTGTAGCCTCAATGGAAAAGATTTAGCTGAGCCCGGAGTCAAATATAATTCCATTGTTGGCTCTAGTAGACCTGGTACCAAAGGAAGGAGTGGTCTTGACACTGACTGGTGATGAAGCGTCTCTAATATAACCGACGTGGAAGGTGTAGGCACCAACATAGGCATATTCACCTTTGCAGCTCCTCTTAGCAGGACCTCCTGGAAGGTAGTGATGTCATCCACCAGAGAGATCCATGGTGGTGGTGCGTCTGATAGTGTCGGTGAGTATCTTCCTGTAGAAGTGGAAGAAGTATAGCAGGAACAATGTCTAGATTGTGTGCGTGATCTTGATTGAGACGTATGACTACACTGGTGAGAGCGCCTTGAAGATGGACGGGACAAGAAATGATGGGATCTTTGGTGTCTGTAATGGCGCTAATTATGGCGCGTTGTTGAACGCGATCTAGGTCTTGAGAGAGGAGGCTCCTCAGGAGGAGGAATTGGTGCCAGTGGAAGGATCGCTGAAAGTGGAGGTGATGGAGGTGGTGGTGGAGGAGGAAATTGTGGTGGAGAGTCCAGTAACACTATCAGTGAAGGAGAGTATATCCCAGAATATTGGGAGTCTGGGATGTATAAATGTGTCTCACTTTCCTTTTTTTCTCATGTCGTGATGTCCTCGACGTTGATATGCTTCTCAACGTCGACCTCCTCTGACATCTTGATGGCGACATACTCCTTAATGTCGATGGCTCTCTATTCCTCAATGTTGACACACCCCTCGAAGTCGACTTCATACTGCGCAATGACAGAGGTGTCTTCGATGTCGACCTACCCTGTCTCGATGTCGACCTTCGCCTATTCTTCTACGTCGACCCAGTCCTCGACAGCGAACAAGTAGGTGCCATACCATGTCTCGACTTCGATCATCTCGACGTTAACCGGGAACAATGCCATTTTTGGACTCTGACCCTCTTTTTGGACCTTCCACGTCCTTCAGAGGTGGATGGCAGAGCTCTGGTAGAGGACTGACCCTTTCCTCGCTCTGAAGTCCCACATTCAGACTATGCCTGCTGCCTGCTTCTTTCCTCAGTGCCAATGAGGGAAATGTTCTTCCTTTCCCTCAGGGTATGCCTTGAAAACATCCTGCAGTTCTGGCATTTGTCAGGAACATGGCTTGCTGGGAGGCAGAGAATGCAGATGTTGATTTGTCTGATTTGACCTTCTTTCACCCACAGGCAGGACACTTGTCAAACAAAGATAAAGATGACCATGCCACCACTGCTGGAACTTGATCCCTTGCCTTAGAGGGGCGCGTGACACCAAATACAGAAGCCCTTGCCTTCGATCTACAGCTCCTGGTTTGGCATTTCATTTGACAAAAAACAACTGCAATTTTCTGTCAGAAAAAGGCAGAAAATGTAAGGGAGAGATGAAAAACGTCGAAAGAAGTTGTTGTCACAAAATTCCACTGGCGAATTTTGAAGAGAAAAAGCCAAAAAGGTTGAGCTCAGTGCTCCAAGATCCTGTCACCAGGAGCCAGAATAAAGAACTGAGGCAACTGCCACCTCCTAGGCATGATGGGATACTGGTGGTCTCTGGATCCTTAAAGGCACAGATGCTGTTTTAAAAAGCACATAATGGCAGCCTATAAGGTTACATTGTCCTACTATCCTTCATCTTTCTACTTTTACAAAAAGGGTTTGTGAAAGAGATTTCAGCTGTTTTATAGAGTATTGGCTTTACATTACACATATATATGGGTATTTTGACCCTTTTGTAAGTACAATCAGCACTGTAGCCTGTTTTTATAGGCTGCGTAATGTGTTTTTTCTTAAGTGTTTCTAAAGGCCTTCCTGAAGAAAGGCGAACATCTACACTTATGGCGATATACTACAGAAAAAATGCTCTGGGATTCCCGCATGTGGGCGGAACTATTCAATGCTTATGGCTATCAATGCTGATCCCCTAAGAGAGAAGTGCACAATATCACGCAGGATCTACAAAAATACTGAGCCACTATCAGATTGTTTATCGCTACAGCAGTAAGATAGTCTTTGTGGAGCCTTCTGTGAGCTGTTTTCATATGCAGGGGACAACTCATAGGGAAGTCAGATCACATAACTTTTTAAGATTCAAAAAGTAAGAGGGAGATCCTTTACTAATATGCTGTGAGCAGACGATAATATTGCCTCCAGAGATTGTTCACAGATGGGCAGCATTTCGGATTCAAACATGCCTCGAGGAAATTAAATGACATTGTTTACATGTGAAGCATGAGATGGGTCATGTGAAAAGGTGAGTGACCACAAAGAAGCAAACACTTTTATTATAATGCTGGCCTACCATCTACAAAAGTGCTTATGAGCTTTTAAGGACTGCTCACCCTAGGCCTGCTCCTTTGTATTTCCCAGTGGCCAGAGACATCAATACTCTGAAAAGTGTCGACAGGCCTTCCTGGGTTCTGTTGGAGAATGACAGACAGGAGTGGTAGAACAGCATGTTTTTCCACAATGGTAGCTTTGCTGTAGAGCAGACTAATTCTATGGAATGAGTCACAGAAGCAGGTTGATTATGTCAACAGATGTATTCTACAATATAGGATATGAAAAAAATGACAGTGGCTAATACAAATCAGTCTTCTTAGCTTTATACAGCAGTCCACCGCCTGGGTTCAGACATGGTCCTCTTTACTACGAAGCTGAATACAACTTCAGACCAGGACCATAGTCATGAGTGCGAAAAGACCCACATCAGTTTGTCAGTCTGATAGCCTGCAGCAATTGACATGCAGTGGCCTGGAGTCCTGCGAGCCCTCAGTCGTTCAGCTGGGTTTATGGCTTGAGTGTTGCTTAAAGTTATAATGAGATCTTCTCAAAGACAACAGAGCACACAAGTAGAGAATTTAGATTCTCCAAATGTAAGTGTAGGGAGGATCTGGATACTCCACAACTAGAACACATCAGTCATTATTAATCCCAGCATGGCAACTATTAATCTCTTAACATCTGCTCCGAAGCGTTAACAGTAATAATCTTCAAATTCTTATTTATTTTTACAGCAGGTTAACTTGACCATTCTCCATGAGTAAACTGGCCTCACTGGGCTTCTGCAAGCAAAAGAAAGAACTCAAAATGACCAATAATCTTGTATGAAGGTAGTTAAAAAATGGTCCAACAAAATACTATTCTTAGCCTACCTACAAAATTAATTCTATGTCAGGACCGGAGGCGAGGATTATGCTTTACTCTCTTCACTTTAATATAAC
The DNA here is from genome assembly GCA_963921515.1 of Calotriton arnoldi. NCBI lineage: Eukaryota > Metazoa > Chordata > Amphibia > Caudata > Salamandridae > Calotriton > Calotriton arnoldi. The sequence goes on along the minus strand of CAWUFW010001426.1, from coordinate 1,460,262 downwards.
ACAGCAGCCATGTCTAAGATACAAGAAAACTACAATTCCCATGAACCCTTGATTAAAAACAACAGTTCAACAACCAAAGATCATCAAGTCCATCTGTCAGCCAATCAAGGGTTCCCCTTGTCTCCATATAGTCCCTCAATTGTCTTTCCCCTCCCTCTTTCCTTGCTGCTTGCAGCCAAAGCTAAGTCATTCTGTCTTATGTTTATTGCTTATGTTTAATTGTGCTTTATTTCCTACTAGGTTGTGACTTTCTTGAGTCACATATTTCTGCTATTTACTGGGCCGTGGGACTGCTTGCATTGCCTTTACGGCCGATTCTTGGTGCAGTCCTTCGCCCACCAGGTTGCGCCCGCACAGGTGAGTCTACCGCTGCAACGCGCTGCCTTCATTACCCTCAGAAACGGGAGTGAAGTCACGTGCCGCAGTTCTGTGAGCCTGCCCTGCCTGGAGAGATACGCCCCGGCTGGAGTCTGTAGCCTGTATTGGGCCCATTATTATTATCATACTACGCCACGTGCCTTAGGGGTCTGTATTCACGGCACGCAACCTCGCGTGACTCCTTGGGGGGGCAGTATTCCCCCAGTATTGCATATCTGACATGGCCTACTCAGCCTGACAGAAACAGGGCCCGTATTGTGCTCGCCAATATCCTGCTGGCCTTTTACTGCCAATCAGCCTCATCCCAAAAGCAGAGGCGGCTTGTGCGCAGTAGTGGTCACACGCTCCCAGGCAAAAAGTTCCCCACTATATCTTGCAGCAAGGGGAGAGTGTGTCCTGGGGCTTGGGCCCACCGCTGTGAGGCTGTGCCCACTTAAAGCTCATGGCTGCCACCCAGCCCATTTATTGCTGAGTCCTGTTGGCTTCACCAATTGAGTGCACCTTACCCTCACATAAAGTGCTTAGTGCCATTGGTGTTTGGTTTCCTTGGAGCTTTTTGACGACACCCAGGGTGAGGAGGATCCTCTAGCCAGAGGTAGAGGTGTGGGGCAGCGGCCAGGGCGGCTGACTCCGGAGCAGGGGGCTCACGGTTCAATCCCCGGCGCCAGCGGCAGCTCAGCCCAGCACCATGTGACTCTGGGCAATAGCTCGCTTAATCTTCCCGACGGCCCCAGAGTCTTGAGACCCTTAGGGGTGATTAGTTTGTGCTTTACAAATACCGGGTTGTTATTAGCCTTCCTCCCATGGGATGATGATTTCTATGAGGCTGTGGACACCTCCATATATAGAGCTGTTGGGAAGGCCATGGCACCTATGGAGCTGCGTCTCACCCAACAAATTGCGCGTGAATGTGCAAAGACTTCCCAGGCATCCCAACCTGTCCCAGCACCCCAGGCCCCTGCGGACCCCCTCCAGCCATCTGACAAGGAGGAAATACCGGCCAAGCGCCTCTGTCAGGAAGGAGTCAACCATGATGCCTTTGAGTTTCTGAAGCACGCATTTCTCAACCAGGACCCAACCCCATCCAGGGAACCTGCCGGCCCAAGTTCTGGCCACCCCCCACCCTCCCCGGTCCTGGATGACCCCCATGCAGACACAGACTAAGAACTCGCCCCTTCAAGGCCTCAGCTTCCTTCCTCTCTCCCACACCCACCGACACACCTAAGTTGGATGTGGGCCCGACCTTCTAGACCCTGATGATATCATTCATCCCAGGTCAGAGGAATGAATGCCATCCCTGAAGGTGGCGAATTATGTGGCAGCACTCATCCGCAAGCCCCTTGAAAAAGAAGCTCGCAACCAGAATGTCCCCGCCCGTCCCTGGATGAGAAAGTGACCCTAACGCCTTAACTGGACCCTACCATGGCCACTGTTTTGGCGAAATTTATGAAGGACCCCAAAAAGGGAATAGATCGGTCCTGGCGGGCATGTCAGGACAAGCTCCTAGACACCCTCGGTCCGCTAATGAAAATATTTGACATGGACGAAGATGCCAAGGCTTCCGGCATGCTCATTTCCCCCAAGGTGCTTTCCGGATGGGCGCAACACGCTATAATTTTTCTTGGCAATGCGAATTCCGCACTTTCTGTGGAGCGTTACCGCTCCTTCCTAATAAAAGTAGATCCAAAACTTGAAGACCTGGCGATCTCGGAGCCAGGTGCAGTAGCGCAGGGTGGAATATTTGGGGAGCCCTACATAAAGAAATCAGGCAAGTTTGTCAGTACCTATAAATCTTTAGACAAGGCCCAATCCGCCATCAAAAAGGTTTTTCACCCTAAGGGCGCGTATATGCGCAATACACTCCAAAAGGACAAGGATCTAGGTGAGGCGCCTATCAAGATCACTCCCGGTTAGTCAACTTTTACCCCACGAGAACACAGTGTTTTCATGGCAGAGGGAAAGGATCCGACACTGCTTCCCAGTCCGGTGAGTGTCTTCCCTTCTTCACTTCTAATGGTAAGGGGCCGTCTGGCAGATTTCGCTCATGTTTGGAGCGCCATTACCTTCGACGCTTGGGTGTTACAGACTATTCAGGGTTTTCAAATAGAGTTCCATAACTCCACTCATTAAGACGAACGCCCGAGGTCCATTCAGTTCTCCTCTGAGAAAGCCGCACTGATAGACGCAGAGGTTGCCTCCCTGCTGGACTGCCTCTCTTTTCCTCACCCAAGAGGTTTTAATCAGAAATCTTTTTCTCATCAACAAGGTGGACGGGGGGCAGAGGCCTGTCATAAATCTATGCAAATTCAACAAGTGGCATGTATACCGCCACTTCAAAATAGAGGGTACTCACCTTCTGCGGGACATCTTATGCCCCTCAGATTAGATGGTACTTCTCGACTTGAAGGACGCATACCTCGCAATCCAGGTTTCCTCCCACAAACAAGAGATTCCTGGAATTCACTTGGCAACACTGAACGTATGTGCTTTCCACGCTGCCCTTTCGTTTTTCTTCCGCCCCTTGGTGCTTCACCAAGGTTCTCAAGGTCGGTGGTGGAGTATCTTCAAACGCAAGGGGTGCATCTCATCGTCTATCTGGATGACATGCTCCTAATGGCTCAGTGCCCTCGGACACTGTCACTCCAACTGCACTTGGCGGGTACCTTTTTACAAGGTGTGGGTTTTGTTATCAACGACAAGAAGTCGCTTCTGGTTCACTCTCAGGTAGCTACCTTCCTGGGTTTTGTGATAGACTCCACCAAGACCACATTGAGTCTCCTGCCTCGAAAAGTGACAAAGATTTGTCATGAGTTGTGGAAGACTTTGGCCAAAACTCATGGGTCACTACAGCACTTCACCTATCTGGTTGGCCTTCTGTCATCCTCAATCCAAGCGATTTCCCCAGGGCCCTTGCATTATCGGGCCCTGCTACGCCTGAAGGCCACCCATTTGGGGAAGAGCCTCATGTATTCCCAAAAGAAAAAAGATTTTCGGCTCTGCCCCAGATCTGATCATAAAGTTAGACACCAGCGGATCAGGATTGGCACTTAAGCCACTTTCGGAACTCCAGCCTTTGGAAGCTCCATCCAGAGGTCTTTGCAATTCTCTAACAGGCTTGGGGCCCTTTTCTCCATCGACCTGTTTGTGTCCAGACTGGACCACCAGATGCCCAGGTTTGTCAGCTAGTGTCCAGACCCACAGCTGTCGCCATGGATGTGTTTCTCCAGGACTGGAACTAAGAGAAGGTGTATGCCTTTAACCCCTTTGTGATGATCACGCAAGACTCTGCCAAGGTCAGACGTCAGCAAGCGGAGGTGGTGATGATGATGCCCAATTAGAAATCTCAAGTTTGGTTTCTGGTTCTTCTGGAACTTTCCTGGGATTTTCCCTCCCCCAATTTCGGACTCTCCTCCTAGATCCAGATCAGAGTCATCATCAAATGGTTCTGGACGGATTGCTATCCCTGATGGCATGGCGGATTACAGGGATCGATGGTCAGTCCGGGGCCTTTTGTGCAAGGCTGAAGATCTCCTCTCTCAGTAGCGGCCCGTGGTGGGAGTTCTGCCGGGCGGTGACGTGGGGCGGGGGAGGGGCAGGGTGGGGGGGGTAGTAAAGTACGGAATACGGCCGAATAGAGATAAGTAAACATATAAATAAATAAAACGAATTTCGTTGCGCGCGCTGCGTTGCATTTGGCGATGAGCAAGCTTTGAACGAGCATAATCCTTACCTTCGGTCCTGACATAGAATGATTTCCTAGCTATTGTAACGGAAAGTTTCAATTCTATTGAGGCGAGGATTATTCCCACTCAAAGCTTATGGCCTGTTCTCCCTCCCCGTGACTAGTAAGTAAGGTATTTTTGTTCCTTGATAAAAAAAAGTGTTGAACATATTTGGTTTGGTACTGGTTACAGTTTGCATGGTCAGATATAGCCTACTACACGAATCACTGTTAACCATTAGCAATGTAATGTCGTATTTTGCCAAACTGTATGTATCCTGCTGTCTTAGATTATGAATTGAGCTCATTGCTCCTTTTTCTTTTTCTGCCTGGGAGTGGAGTCCAATAAACAGGAGGCCTAATTCCAGGACCGCGGAGTGACTCGTACGACAAAAGAGGAAGGGGAAAGACAAGTGAAGAACTATATGGAGACAAGACAATCCCTGATTGGCTGAGAGATGAACTTGATGATCATTGGTTGTTGAACTGCTGTTTATTCTCAAGAGTTCATGGGAACAGTAGTTTTCTTGCATCTTTGAAATGGCTGCTGTGTTATCTTAAAGTGAAGAGAGTAAAGCAAAGTCCTCGCCTCCACGTCCTCAATAGAACTGAAACTTTCCGTTACGATAGCTAGGAAATTTGTAATACTTCCATCAACCTCAATTTTCTTTCCTCACATGTTTTCATTACATCATCCCACACGTGCTCCAAGCATTTCCGATAAAACCTTGCAAACACCCTGCATTCGACCAATCTTCCACATTTAAATTCTCCAAATGCCACCTGTAAAAACACTTAACTTGCCATGGTACTGTGCACTGAATGAGCTCCAAAATTGCTGAGATCCACCCCTTCCCCTATCATCATTTTCATCCATCTAGCTTAAGTAGTTATATGTACAGAACTGAATGTTTTCTTGTAAGACAAAAACAATGGATGCACTCCCTGCCCTCTAAGTTCAGACATTCTCTGGCCTGATACTACTTTAGCTACTGCAATACACACAACTACAGAGGATCATCAAATTTTAAATAGAACTTTAGCGCCACTGTGTTCGTTCTCTGAGTAAAATGAAACACTCCATCATGACTGTAACAATGATTGTTTACCTCTAACACATTTACATCAGCTACCCGTCTGAATGATATCAGGAAATACAAAGTCACTACATTACCTGGCCACTGACCTTATGTTAAGAACTTATTAGAAGGCCAACCCTCTAATTACAATAAAATTAGGTTAATATCCCATAAACTGCAATATCTTGGTTTTGGAGCAGTTTGATGCCCATTTTAACTCTGCATACCAAGACATCCTGCTCTATTGATTTGCAATCTTGTGCTCCAGACAAAAACATCAAAGCTCCTTGGCTACCTTTTTCACGTTCCTGGACTTACTTCCCAGATGGTTTAAGTACTATACTGCTGACACATTATCCATTTTCAACAACACACTGCACCTGCTCAACTCCTGTCTGAAACTCCTCAAACAGCCCTGCTTTCATCTCTGAACAATTGATAAGTAAAGATTTCTCCTCCATAGTCAATCTGGCACCCGTCTCCTTTTGACTTAACTGAGCTCCCCATCCATACGAGCTTGCCTCCATTTTTAACACATTATTTGATGCAATTACAAAAATTGCTCACCCATTCCAAGCTTCCAAGTTGTTCAGTCACTGACTTAATTCTTCTTTTGCCTCCAAAGGCAAGGACACCTGATTGCTATGTTAAGAACTTATTAGAAGGCCAACCCTCTAATTACACAAACATTAGGTCAATATCCCATAAACGGCTATATCTTGGTTTTGGAGCAGTTTGATGCCCTTTTTAACTCTGCATACCAAGACATCCTGCTCTATTGATTTGCCATCTACAAACATGAATCCAGCTGCCCCTGCTGATGTGTACCAATTAGCCTCTCTGTAACTCAAGCCTGTTCCAAATAAATAATTCAAACAATTGGCTTACCACAGTTTTCTCCAAGGGATCCACTTCACTTTCCATGCACCAGGAAACCCAGGTTTTTTATGCTCCAAGGTACTACTTCCTAGCACCTAGAGTCCATGACTCCCTTTGCAATTGATTAGCCTCATCTGAAAGGCCTTCACACTGACTTCCTCATCTGAAATAGTCCAAGTACGAAGGTCCAGGGATCTGTTGACCACAAGTGGGTATTCTTACCAATCAGAGCCCACTAACAGGCCCTGCGACACAGGAACTAAGAAAGGTTCCTCTACCGCCAATTCCAATACCTCTGGAAACCAAGGTTGTGCTGCTAAAAAAAGGAGTCACTAGCAATACTTGACATCGCTGCCTCCTTACCACAACTACAACTCTGAATCATGGCAAAAGGAGTAAAAGCATAACTGTCTCCCCTCTAGTTCTCCTGAAACGCATCCACGGCTTCTGCCTCAGAATCTGGCCTCCAGCTCAAGAACCTCCCCAACTGCCTTTTCAGTTTGGAAGTACACAGATTCATCTCAGTTGGACACCAAAGCAGCCTCAACGTGGTGAACACCTCCTGAGTGAGGCTTTTCATATATCTTGAATCCAAATCTACCACAAAGATGCTCTGCCCTGGGAAATACTCTGCTAGCAAGCAAATCTTGTGCTCCAGACAAAAACATCAAAGCTCCTTGGCTACCTTTTTCACGTTCCTGGACTTACTTCCTAGATGGTTTAAGTACTACACTGCTGACACATTATCCATTTTCAACAACACACTGCACCTGCTCAATTCCTGTTTGAAACTCCTCAAACAGCCCTGCTTTCATCTCTGAACAATTGATAAGTAAAGATTTCTCCTCCACTGTCAATCTGGCACCTGCCTCCTTTTGACTTAACTGAGCTCCCCATTCATACGAGCTTGCCTCTATTTTCAACACATTATTTGATGCAATTACAAAAATTGCTCACCTATTCCAACGTTCCAAGTTGTTGAGCCACTGACTTAATTCCTCTTTTTCCTCCAATGGCAAGGACACCTGATTGCTATACCATAAATCTCTCCTGACACTCTCTGCCTTCCACCTCTGAAAGCCTTTCCAATGAAGTGAACCCGAAAACAGCGCTTGAATTTATGAGGAAAAGAAGTGTACTACCATCATCAGAGTTGTTAGGGAAATTAAACCTTTGTTCAAAACATTCTTTCCTTCTGATTTCATCTTTGTCACCTTGCTTTCTGGCAATCTCAACACCGTTCGTAATGTGTCTACCTGATAACCCAGATAGTCCAGCTCCTGGCACGAAACTAAAACTGACTTGTTACTACTTATCAAAAAACCCAGTTGTTACAGTAGTGCTGCTACAGGCCTTAACACATTGGTGAAGCACCAAGAAGCAGAGACCAACCCAAACGGTAGGCAAGCAAACTGATATAGGACTCCTGACCATCTGAACTGGAGATAACTTTGACTCTCCTCTGTAATTGTTACAGTAAAATAGGCATTCTTCAGGTCTATCATCAACAGATAATCTCTCTCCTGAAGAATATCACTTAGTAGACTGATCTCCTCCATCTTGAAATGCCTGTACTTTACAAACTACTTGAGATCTGATAGATTTATCACTGGTTGCCAACCTTTGTCCTTCCTCACAAAAAAGATCATGCCCTCCCTTAACATCTCTTGAATCGCTGTATCCATTAAGAAACGTTGCTGCACCCATAAAAATAGCTCTCAAATTGTGCTCCTGATGTGGCAGGTTCCTAACTCTACTACTTAACCTTTTACTGAATCCAGGACCCATTCATCTTACGTCAATCCATTCCATCTTGCACAAAACTTCCTGAGCCCTACCTTTTTCCGGGGTAAAACCGAAAGACGTCCTAATATTTCTCCTTGGTTTCCTTGTGGCATGTGTTGTACTCTTTATCTAGCCTATCAACTTCTTCCTGTTCTTCTTTGTTGCGGGAAAAACCCAGTAATGGATTGAAAGCCCCTGAAGGCTCTCCTTCCTAGTACCTAATAATGGGAAACATTGAACATTCAGCGAGCCAAACGTTCCCTTATTTCAGCTCAGTCAAAAAAACCTTCCTCCAAAGAGTTTTTTGGGTGATGCCTGCACCTTGTCTAAAGTCATAAAAGTCAAGAAGTACTTGCCTACTCCCTTCACTCGACCATATCCAAATAACAGACGAAAACAAGTTACTTACCTGTAACTTTGGTTCTCCAGTATTGGTAACTTTCATAGATTCCCATAGCTTGTATCATTCCCCGTCGTCGGAATGGGAGTCCCCGGTAAATAAAAAATACCATAGCAGTAGGTACAAAAGAAGAAAAAAGGCCTAGGCCTCATCTCATTTTGTAGCATATCCACCTCTTTTTGTAAAAGAGACCAAAAACACTGAACAGCCAATCAGAACAGCCTCACCCCATAGAACCCTCCTGAGAAAGCCTCAGATTTTCGTAGCCATTGTATAACAGTATAACAGAAGATGCTAGAGGGTGAGCTTTCCCAGGGGAGGAGGGTGGGCGCATGGGAATCTATGAAAGTTACCAATACTGGAGAACCAAAGTTACAGGTAAGTAACTTGTTTTCTTACTCCAGTATTGGAACTTTCATAGATTCCCATAGCTTGTATCAGAATAGCCAGCAGTTAGGAAAAAACGCACATTTTGTGTAATAATACAATGTATAACCTTGTAAGATGTATATCGTCATAGAGATAACAGTTCACAAAACAGTAGTCAGAAAACATCGTTAGATACAAAATGTGCGAAAGCAATAACAGGAAGGAGGGTTAGAGGGGAAAGCTCACCGCTTATTGGAAGAGATTCCTCAGGACTGCCTGTCCCACTGCAGCATCACTTCGTGTGGAAGCATCCAAGCAGTAATGCTTCGTGAAAGTATGGGCACTGCTCCATGTTGCTGCCCTGCAAATGTCTTTGATAGGCACTCCCGCGAAGAGAGCCACAGAAGAAGAAATGGATCTTGTAGAGTGCGCCCGGACCCGCCCTTCTAGGGGATTACCGGCCGCTTGGTGACAGTATTGGATCGCGCTGGCAATCCATCGTGCAACCCCTTGCTTCGAAAGAGGGAAACCCTTGCAAGGGGTACTGAAAGCAACAAAGAGCTGTGTAGATCTTCTGAAATCTTTGGTGCGCTGGAGATAGAATTTTAAACACCTTTGAACATCCAAAGAATGAAGAGCCCTTTCCGCTGGAGTAGTGGGTCGAGGAAAAAGGATTTGAGAATGACCGGTTCATTCAAATGAAAGTCAGAAGGGACTTTCGGGATAAATTTGGGATTGGTCCTCAGAATCAGAGTGTCCTTTTTAAACTGCAAGAACGGATCCTTGATAGTGAGAGCGTGTAGTTCACCTACCCTCCTGGCTGATGTTAAAGCGAGAAAGAGGGCCACTTTCCATGAGAGGAATTTAAGGTCCGCCCTATGAATTGAATCGCTTCCATTTCAAGCGATAGGTCTTATTCGTACTTGGTGCACAGGCCTGAGCTAGCACCTCTCTACATTCTTGTGAGATATTTAAATTTTGAAATTCTCTGTGCTCAGGAGCCACGCTGTTAACTGAAGTGAGCTCGGATCCGGATGTACCACTTGGCCCTGGGACATCGTCAACAGAGAGGGAATTGGGCGCAGATGAATTGGATGGTCCAGGGAGAGCAGGAGAAGCTCCGTAAACCAAAACTGGCGGGGCCACGCCAGGGACACCAGAATCATCCTGCAGGGTTCCGCTTTGAGCTTCTTGAGTAGCCTTGGAATTAGTGGAATCGGAGGAAAAGCGTAAACAAAGGCGCCTGACCAGGCCATCGAAAGCGCATTCCCCAATGATCCCTGATGGTGTTCCCTGCTTGCGTAGAGTCGGCATTTCTTGTTCTCTGGGGTGGCAAATAGATCTATGGACAGAGTGCCCCAGAGATTGAAAATTCTTTCCAGAGTGCGATTGTCTAGTTCCCACTCGTGGCTCACCGATTTGAGGCGACTTAGTGTATCCGCCGTCTTGTTGAAGGCACCCGGAAGATGCTCCGCCGAAAGAAATCTGATGTTGGATACTCCACTCCCAAAGCTCCTGAGCTTCCTTGGATAGCAGACGAGACCTTGTTCCTCCCTGCTTGTTCACATAATGCATGGCTGTCGTGTTGTCCATACGGACCAGGACGGTGGATCTGCGGATCCGCGGAAGGAATGCTTGTAAAGCCAGACAAATCGCTCTGAGCTCCAACAGATTGATGTGGAGGATGCGTTGCTCGGGTTGCCAGCGGCCGCTCACCTGAAGGTCTTGTAGTACCGCTCCCCAGCCTTCTAGAGAGGCGTCTGTTGTAAGTATTAGAGGAGCTGGGATGACTGTGAAGGTGAGACCCTGAGAGATGTCCCACTGCAGCATCACTTCGTGTGGAAGCATCCAAGCAGTAATGCTTCGTGAAAGTATGGGCACTGCTCCATGTTGCTGCCCTGCAAATGTCTTTGATAGGCACTCCCGCGAAGAGAGCCACAGAAGAAGAAATGGATCTTGTAGAGTGCGCCCGGACCCGCCCTTCTAGGGGATTACCGGCCGCTTGGTGACAGTATTGGATCGCGCTGGCAATCCATCGTGCAACCCCTTGCTTCGAAAGAGGGAAACCCTTGCAAGGGGTACTGAAAGCAACAAAGAGCTGTGTAGATCTTCTGAAATCTTTGGTGCGCTGGAGATAGAATTTTAAACACCTTTGAACATCCAAAGAATGAAGAGCCCTTTCCGCTGGAGTAGTGGGTCGAGGAAAAAAGGATTTGAGAATGACCGGTTCATTCAAATGAAAGTCAGAAGGGACTTTCGGGATAAATTTGGGATTGGTCCTCAGAATCAGAGTGTCCTTTTTAAACTGCAAGAACGGATCCTTGATAGTGAGAGCGTGTAGTTCACCTACCCTCCTGGCTGATGTTAAAGCGAGAAAGAGGGCCACTTTCCATGAGAGGAATTTAAGGTCCGCCCTATGAATTGGCTCAAAAGGCGGCCTCATGAGTTGAGCAAGGACTAAGTTGAGCTGCCACAGAGGTGGTGGAGGTCTAACTGGTGGGAAAACTCTAAAAAGTCCTTTTAAAAATTGTTTCACGATTCTTGCCGACCAGAGGGAAGGACCAGAAGAATTTCGTCTGAATCTAGAGATAGCTGCCAGGTGCACTTTGATAGAGGAATGAGCGAGACCTGACTTAGCTAAAGTCAAAATGTATGGCAAAAGTTGATGAGGAGCAGAGGAATAAGGATGAATGTTCTCTTGCCGGCACCACAGGCAGAAACGCTTCCATTTCAAGCGATAGGTCTTATTCGTACTTGGTGCACAGGCCTGAGCTAGCACCTCTCTACATTCTTGTGAGATATTTAAATTTTGAAATTCTCTGTGCTCAGGAGCCACGCTGTTAACTGAAGTGAGCTCGGATCCGGATGTACCACTTGGCCCTGGGACATCGTCAACAGAGAGGGAATTGGGCGCAGATGAATTGGATGGTCCAGGGAGAGCAGGAGAAGCTCCGTAAACCAAAACTGGCGGGGCCACGCCAGGGACACCAGAATCATCCTGCAGGGTTCCGCTTTGAGCTTCTTGAGTAGCCTTGGAATTAGTGGAATCGGAGGAAAAGCGTAAACAAAGGCGCCTGACCAGGCCATCGAAAGCGCATTCCCCAATGATCCCTGATGGTGTTCCCTGCTTGCGTAGAGTCGGCATTTCTTGTTCTCTGGGGTGGCAAATAGATCTATGGACGGAGTGCCCCAGAGATTGAAAATTCTTTCCAGAGTGCGATTGTCTAGTTCCCACTCGTGGCTCACCGATTTGAGGCGACTTAGTGTATCCGCCGTCTTGTTGAAGGCACCCGGAAGATGCTCCGCCGAAAGAGAAATCTGATGTTGGATACTCCACTCCCAAAGCTCCTGAGCTTCCTTGGATAGCAGACGAGACCTTGTTCCTCCCTGCTTGTTCACATAATGCATGGCTGTCGTGTTGTCCATACGGACCAGGACGGTGGATCTGCGGATCCGCGGAAGGAATGCTTGTAAAGCCAGACAAATCGCTCTGAGCTCCAACAGATTGATGTGGAGGATGCGTTGCTCGGGTTGCCAGCGGCCGCTCACCTGAAGGTCTTGTAGTACCGCTCCCCAGCCTTCTAGAGAGGCGTCTGTTGTAAGTATTAGAGGAGCTGGGATGACTGTGAAGGTGAGACCCTGAGAGATATTGTCTCTGATCGTCCACCAGTTGGCAGCCTCTTTCATAGGCTGATTTATCCTTATTTTGTCGTCGAAAGAGCCTTCTGCTTGGCGCCACTGCAAATCCAGTTGTTCTTGGAGAGGGCGCATTCGTAGCCTGCAATGCGGAATTAAGGGAATGCAGGATGAGATTGATCCTAGAAGGGACTTGTATAGGCGAACTGAAAGTGACCGTCTTTTTTGCAACCGACAGGCAGAGGCCATCAGTTTCGTCTGCCTTTCTGCTGATGGAAACGCTTTGCAACAAGTTGTGTCCAGAATAGCACCTAGGAACTTGGCCGATTTGGACGGGCACAGGACTGACTTTTCCTTGTTGAGCTGTAGCCCCAGGTGACTGAAGAGTTGAGTGCATGTTTCGATTGCCTCTGTTGCTGCCTGAGAAGACGTTGCCTTTACCAACCAGTCGTCCAGGTAAGGGAAAACTTGTAGAGTTTGTCTCCTGAGAAACGCTGCGACTGGGGCTAAGACCTTCGTGAATATCCGCGGTGCGGATCTGAGTCCGAAAGGTAGGACCTTGAATTGGAAGTGGCGCTTGGCTACTGTAACGCGTAAAAACTTCCTGTGGGCCAGGTGGATGGGAACATGGAAGTATGCGTCCACGAGATCCAGGGTGGCCATGTAATCTCCTGGATTGAGGAGCCGCAAGATGTCTTGTAGGGATACCATCCGAAAAGAGAGCTTTATGAGATAGGTGTTTACCTCCCTCAGGTCTAAAATTGGGCGCCATTTTTCTACGGTCTTTTGAACGAGAAAGAACCGGGAATAGAATCCTTTGCCCCGCTGGGATAGAGGCACCAACCAAGTAGTTGGTGGGCTTCCATACGTAGAAGGTGTAGATGTTTGGATTCGGTGGCGCGAGGGGCTCTGGATGGTGGTTGGTGTTGAAACTCCAGTGTATGGCCTGACAAGACGATATTGAGAACCCACCGGTCCGATGTTATAAGTTGCCAGTTGTGGAAGTATTGTGATATCCTGCCCCCCACTGGTGTAAAAGGGGACGAAGGAACAGTAGGAAGAGCCGGGAAGCCGCTACTGGCGCTTAGAAGAATCCCTCCCCTGGCGCCCTTGTCGTCCTCTAGATGACGGTCGAGAGAAAGACGACGATTGGCCTTGACGCTGTGAATATTGTGGCCTGTAAGACTGAGAGGGTTGCGAGTAGGAGTAATAGCGCTGCTGTTGGTATCCGCCTCTGTATGAAGAAAAACCTCTTCCTCTCGCTCCACGGAAAGGAACCTTGCGGTATTGCAGAGTCCCAAGGGACTTCGCAGTTTCTGTGTCCTTCTTTATGTCTTGTAGCGCATCGTCAATGTGCTTTCCAAATAGCATTTCACCATCGAACGGAAGATCCAGGATCTTGTTTTGGACCTCCGGACGAAACCAAGTGGCCCGAAGCCAGCCTTGCCGTCGAAGGACTGCTGCTCCTGCAAGAGGGCGGAAAGCCGTAGTAGCAATGTCCATTGCACAATCAATTATTTCAGAGGATGAACGTTCCCCCTCCTGTAAGATCTTCTTGGCTTCAGCCTTTGCTTCCTCGGGTAGCTGGTCTAAATACAGGACTAGATCACACCACATCTGGCGATCATACCGTCCAAGAATAGCCAGGGCATTGGCCGCTCTGACCAGGAGGCTGGACATGGAAGAAAACCTCTTCCCAACATTATCTAGCCGTCTTCCCTCCTTATCAGGTGGCGTGGTAAGAGGTGCCGCCGGATTTTTAGATTTTCTTTGGGCCGCTTGTGAAATTACAGAGTCCGGTTTCGGCTGGCTGACCAGACAAGCAGGCTATCGTCTGGAGCTTTGTATTTCTTTTCCAGACGAGGAAGCACAGGCATGACCGTTGCCGGAGACTTCATGACCTTTATCCCTTCATCCCAGACATGGCCCACTATTGGGATAGAGCGAACAGACTTCCTGTAAGGTTCTTTGAAGTCATATAAAAATCGTACCGATGGAATGGGCAGCTGGAACCGTTTAGAAGCCCTCTCCATTAAATTGTGAAACCCTCCTATATCAGCTGGAGGAGAATCTGCCGGCTCAGGAGCTGGAGAGGCGGGATCCGGAATAATGTAATCATCCCATTCCCTATCCGGGTCTGGGATTGTTATAGTGCCCTGGTCATCATCTGATGAGACGTCCTGGACAGTGACCACATTCTGTCGTGGTTCCGTTAGCTCCTGTACTGGAGTTTGAGGGAGCTGAGGTGCAATCGGACAAGGAGGTTGAGTTGGAGGTTGAGTTGGAGGCATTTGCCCTGTCTCTTGGCCGGAGGACTGAGACGGAAATCTCCTCCTGTAGTCCGACAGCATGAATTGGAGGTCTGTAACGAGTGAGGATGGCATGCAGACCATGTCCTGCTGATACTGATCCTGGGACATAGATTGCGGCACATATTGTTGTTGCTCCATATAATAGTCCTCAGAGTCCGAGTCCTGATACTTCACATGTGTAGTTGAGATGGGCTATCTGCATCACCATAAGGTCCGTCATCATCCTCTGAGAACTCCTCTTCCAAAAGCAGTGTAGGAGGCAGGGGTGTTACCTTCCTTGGGGAAGTCATTTCCGGGGTAATGCAATGCCTCCTTATAGAAATTGCCACATTGTGTATCGTCGACGGGGTCGTCGTCGACGGAGCCACCGGCGACGAAGATTGAACCGTCGACGACGAAAGGGCCACCGTTGACGGGACCGTCGTCAGTATTAGGCTGGAAGCTGTCGCCGTCGACACCATCATCGTCGTCATCCTCGTCGACGTGGAAGTAGTCATCGTAGACGTCGACGACATAACAAAGGGTACCTCATCCTGTGGCGTCGTCGTCAAAGTCGTCGAAGTCATCGTCGACGAAGTCAACGGAGAAGATGAAACTCTCGTCGACGGAGCCAAAGTCGATGCCGGTTGAATTTTCGAAGCTGTCGTCGACGAAACTGATGTCATCGTCGTCGACGAACAAATTTTCCTGTCCGCTTTCCCCTCAGGTGGGACAGAAGCTGGTTTTTGGAAAAAAAATTGTTTCTCAAAGGGTTTAGAAGAAACAGAAGACCCATGGCTCGTCTTCTTACTTGATGCCACCTCAGTAACCAGTCCTTCCCTCTCCTTTACACCTCGGTGAGGAGATTTGATGGGACTACGCCTGTCAGACCTATCAGAGGTCTTTTGTAAGGCCTTGGCAGGGGGGTCTGAAGAATTGGAAGGTGAAGACCTACCCCTTTTCTGTGATCTCCTCGAAGATGTTGCAGAGGAGGCATCATCACTGTCACTTGAAACAGGATCTTTCCGTGACTTCAATTTTTGTAGCCAGGTGACCAGACGTCCCTCACGGTCCCGCAAGGTTTTTGTAGAGAAGGTCCTACAAATCTTGCAGTCAGTAGCCTTGTGGTCCGGATACAAACAATAAATACAGTCTTTATGTTTGTCCTCCACATAAAGCCTCTTTTTGGAGCAGGTGGCACAAGCCTTGAACAGAGCCTTCTTTTCCATATCAGACATAATGTAGATTTGAAGAGTTGAAGATGACAAAGTAGTTGAAGAATGAAGAAACACTGAGCAGAGCGCAGTGGAGACTCCCTTGCACAACGTGCGGTAGAAAATCTGAGGCTTTCTCAGAAGGGTTCTATGGGGTGAGGCTGTTCTGATTGGCTGTTCAGTGTTTTTGGTCTCTTTTACAAAAAGAGGTGGATATGCTACAAAATGAGATGAGGCCTAGGCCTTTTTTCTTCTTTTGTACCTACTGCTATGGTATTTTTTATTTACCGGGGACTCCCATTCCGACGACGGGGAATGATACAAGCTATGGGAATTTATGAAAGTTCCAATACTGGAGTAACTTTTGGATCCTCACTAGGCTACCTTTTAGCAAAGTTGCCTAACTTCATGCTACTTATCGTTAGAATTGCCTTGAATCTCTCAGCAATCAAGAAGCTATTACCAATATCTAAAATACAAGCTGCTAACCTACTCTAAGCTCTAAATAAGTCTGTGTTTAAAGTCACTCCCTTAGATTTGTCCTCCTCAACCATATCTAATAGTCATGCAAAACGACCAATAACATCCAACAGACTGTCTTAGCACTGCTTTAGTGCTCTCGCCAATCCTTTTCTTGGATCTTGTTCCATTTTAAATAGAAAACTTATCAAATTTAGATCTAGGGCTGGAGTGGCACATCTCTAGCCTCATTTTCCAAAGTCCTGCATATCCAATATT
Organism: Calotriton arnoldi; assembly: GCA_963921515.1. NCBI lineage: Eukaryota > Metazoa > Chordata > Amphibia > Caudata > Salamandridae > Calotriton > Calotriton arnoldi. The sequence continues at coordinate 1,443,772 of CAWUFW010001426.1, read as the reverse complement.
TAATCTATTCCATTACATAGGCTAACGGCCACCAACTCCCCTGTCCCCCCTTAAGGCACTCTTGAGCATGCTGCAAAAGATACCTTCTGCCTCTGTGGTGCTTAAGGCACCTCTCACAAAGAAGGCAAAACCTCCTCACCACTCTGCATCAATATGCTTTCCCTTCAATTTTTCTGCCTTCCTATTTTCTCTATTGTCCCAATCATCCAGTGACCAAAACTCTGTCTCCACATCTGATGGAACCCTACCATTCCTAGTCGAAACAGTATCAACTGCCTCTTTGGTACAAGATTGTACTTCCTTTTGCAATAATCTTGTAATTACTTCCTCTTGTACCTGAGCTGGTGAAATCGCAGCTTCCTACATACTGTTCCTAAGCCACTCTGCATTCTAGCCTTCTCGAAACTAGCTTCTAATGTTACTGATTTTCCTTTTATAAAGTAGTCTCCATCTTCAATTGCACCCCTTCTGTATTACAGCCATCTTCAAACTTTCAAAGAAAACAGATGACGCGATCTTCTGGACGCATCCCACAAGGAGCCCATTCTCTGTTCTGGTCAGACTTGCCTGAAACAAAGATGGCTGACTTGATGCAACACACAAACATCAAGTGTAGGAAATCTCAGAAGCACAGCACACTACTCCTGCTTCCCAGCTGCAGCCGGTGTGCGATCTCCTCTAAAAGGAAGGCCTTGCCCTGCAGATTGAAATACACCTGCAGATGCCCTCTTTCCTAAAAGTAAGCGTTCTAAATGGAGCTGCCCCCCCCGCCCTCACCTCCCTGATACTGATTCCCAAATAAATACGAATTGGGCTTACATCCCAGCATAAGCGCACATGGAAAAATATATCATTACTTAAAGACAGTAATTCTTTTTGCTTAACTTCCAGGGCATGAATGCAACTAAATCTGCCTTCCCTCTCATTCTGAATTTCTCCCATTCATAAAAACTTTTATTAACAAGATGATACTTACCCAACACTGAGCAGCAATGAAAAGAGGAAGGTTGCTGCCATGTTGGGTTTAATAAGGACTGAGACGTTCTGGCTCTGTTATGTTGTGTTTGGCTAAAGTTTATTTTTAAGGGCTGCATGGAGTAGCAATAGGAAATAATGCATAATGCTAGCCTTCGGTCTTGATATAACATTGAGAACGTGTTGGATGAGACCTGCATTTCCGGTGGTATTCAGTCAAGGGTGACCGTTTATTCAGCTTTTGACAGAGGCAGTGGAGTAGCAATGTCGAAGTGCACCACACAGGTAGCCATCTTGCCCCTGCTTTTTCATCCAGGGCTAGTTGCACCAGCCTCATGCTGACCCAAAATGCACAGGTTCCAAATGTTGCCATGGAAGCATTTTTGCCCATATCGAACGTCTTCCTGAGGCTAGAGACTCTAGAGTTAGAATTCAACATTTGTCCTGATTACCCCAGTGGAAATTTCATCCTGAAGCTGGAGGTTACAAAACAATATGAAAAGCACCTGGCTGCCTGTAAGAATTCAAGTGGACCAGCTGGAACTGTGCTTTTTCGTGTCAGCCTAAAAAACATTTGGGGGATGCTTACTGTGACTGGGAAAGATGGACTCGAGTCGAAACATGTTCTCATTTCTTTGCATTTCACATTAGACAGGTTTTTTCCCCCAAAACGTGCACACCAGGTATTTTTTTAGGTCGAGCTTTAGCGGCAGCGCGCATGCGCTGCTCGCTCTGCGAGGCATGCAGTAGTCCAGTATGGGGAGACATTTTTCATTGGCTTCTGTGTTTGTCCTTTGTAAATTCTGTCTTCTGATTGATAATGAGGCTGGTTAGTCCCGCCTCATTATGCCATGTCGTCATTTGTATCCTTCCGTGGCTACTGGCCCCTTTACTTCGAGTGTTACACTGTACGGACGTGGTATTTAGAGCAAATGCGAGTCCTATTGCATTGCAAAAGCTTTTTTATCCGTAGGAACCAAGGCAGTTAGTCATGTTACACACGTGGATCAGCGTTACTGCGTGAACAAAAATTAAGTGCTCGAGCTCTCACTGAGTCTGCCCAGGTAGGCAGTGTCTCGATAAAATCTCTTATCTGGGCACTGTGGACCGTGCCAGCGGCGCAGCGAGAGGCCCGGGGGCTCAGGGGCTCTGTGTGGCCGGCAGCAGGTCACTCTGGAGAGTCTGAGGAGAGCGAACGCGGAGAAAGGGCCTGTGCGTGCCATCTGCCAAGTACGCCATTCAAAGACTGGTGTGCGCATCTCCAACGAGAAGAGGTTGTGCTTCACGTGTAATGTTATATTAAATATTTCTCACGTGTCACGTGCAACCTGCCGTCGGTATGACGCGGCATTACTTTCAGTAGCACCAGATGACTTTCCAAATTGTACTGAGGAGTCCAGCCAAGCTGGAGCTCAGTTCTGCCTTGAAGATGTCAGGGTCGGACAGGAGCAGAAAATAGAACCGGCACCATAATGAAGCGACCATCATTAGTAAATCAGAAAGCTAACAAAGTGGCCGCATTTGCAAATAGAGCAATTTTTATGAAATGTATGGGAGACTGCGTGCATTTATGCTTGTTTAATTATAGTTACTACGCAGCATTCGAGCGTTACTAGCAGCAGATGGCTGCAGACAATAATCCATGCTGGTATTAGTTTGTGAATGAATTAATACAAGTCAGGGACATTAGATGACGGCGCTGACCTAATCCACCAATTATTGGTACAGCAGCAGTTCAAGATGCAGCAGCTAGCCATCTTGTCAGCATGCAGAAGCTCGCCCGACGCTTTGCTCCTACGCACCTTAAGCTGCACGCGCCTTCTGTGGGGCAGTGCATTTAGTTCAAAGTCAGCGCGGGTGCTTTATCTGAAATGTTTTGGGTGACATTTTTTAAAAGATACTGCAGTATGCTTCAAGTCTTTAACTTGAAACTAGCACATTATTTTTTACCGCCGTCACTGTTGACTCCGCGATTCATTTAGGGCTGTTTTTGAAAATAAAAATGTTCGGACTTTTTGTCCTGATTAATTAAGATCGCTTAGGCCTTCCATGTAAGTTTAGGAGATTCGCCTACTTGACATATATCGCAGGTAGCTTACACTTCAAACCTATTCGCTTTGGGGCGCAAAGGGCAACAGTTTGTGCCTGCATGTTCCTGGTAGCTCAGGTGACCACCTCCCTCCCTATCATTATGGATGCTCGTTCCAGCTGTGTGAACGCCTCTTACATTCTGGGTGTTGTAGTCCTGTTTTGCTTCAAGTGACCTGATTAGACTAACAAACTTGAAACCAATAATTTATATGTGAAACGTTTAGGACCAGAGAGAGTTTCCATAATGGCTTTGAGTGAGATGGAGGGACCTCTTTGCAAACCCTGTGATTTAAACAATCTACACATTTATCTTTTAAGAGAGAAGTGTCTGTTTAGCGCTTGATCTTTTTGAAGCAGGGTGATTTTGGAGGTAAACAGCCTTTAGTGCGCGGCTGCTAGTGCGCATACCATTACTTCGCAAGCGTTACTACGCTTGCGATGTTACAACGCGTACCATTAGTACGCAAGTTGTTACATCGCAAGCGTTGTTACAACGCATGCGTTGTAATGGTATGCGCTATCCACATCGTTGTTTGGAAGGAGCTTCCGTTTCCAAACGACATGCAGATCTGACGTCGCAGGAAGCCGGAGAAGAGAAGAACCACGGAGGAGAGAGAGGTAAGTGTAGTTTTTTGTGTCGTGCAGGGGTAGTCTTTTAGGTTGTAGGGTTGTGTTTGAGTAGTGTAGGGTCGTGCTGGGGCTAGTGTTTTAGGGTTTAGGGTAGTGATGTGGTGTATGTGTAGTGTAGGGTAGTGTTTTAGGGTTTAGGGTAGTGTCGGGGGGTCGTGAAGGATAGTGTTTCAGTGTAGGGAAGGGACTGGGGGTAGGGGCATGGTCGTGTTGGGGGTAGTGTTTTAGGGTTTAGGTTAGTGTTGTGGTGTTAGTGTAGTGTAGGGTAATGTATTAGGATTTAGGGTAGTGTCGGGGTGTAGTGCAGGGTAGTGTTTGGGTGTAGGAACAGGAATGGGGGTCGGGGGAGGGTTGTGCAGGGGGTAGTGTTTTAGGGTAGTGTTGGGGTGTCGTGCAGGGTAGTGTTGTAGTGTAGGGAGCGGACTGGGGGAAGGGGGAGGGTCGTGCAGGGAGTAGTGTTTTAGGGTTTAGGGTAGTGGTGTGGTGTTAGTGTAGTGTTTAGGGTAGTGTCGGGGGGGTGGTGAAGTGTAGTGTTAGAGTGTAGGGTCCAGGCAGGGGGAAGGTCGTGTAGGGGGTAGTGTATTAGGGTTTCAGGTAGTGTAGTGATGTTTAAGTAGTGTAAGGTAGTGTAAGGTAGTGTAGTGTAAGCATGATTTTAGTGCGATGTTTTTAATTAGCATAAACCATAGTACATTTATAACCATTTGCGTTATAAATGCATGCGCAGTTAAAACTTGCGAAGTAATTGTTTATGCTAAGCAAAAACATGCGAAGTAATGGTTTATGCTAAGTAAAAACATTGCACTAAAATCATGCGAAGTAATGGTATGCGAAGTATCGACATACATTCGATTTTGGAGATAAAATCGCCTGGCAGGTCCATCGATTCGGGGGCAATGTGGTGTGCAGGACAATAAGAAGCACAACTTAACCACGTGGATTGCGGATCCAAACTCCGGCTCTTGAACAAAAAAGCTGTCTATTAATTGCCCAAGCACTTAGGCGTCCTTCTAAATAAAAGGCGATTTTTCTTTTTATAAATAACTGTTTATTAACACTCAAAACGCTTGAGGTGTCCCTATTTAAAAAAAAAAAAGTAAAGTGGTTGCCATCATTGTGGTATTTTGTTATCATTTCATTAAACTGCAGTGTCCATTTGGGAGGCCATGTTCTGTGTTTTCCTGTTCCAGTGGCTTAAAGTACCTGCTTCACAGAGTTGCACATTTCAATCCAAGCGGGCTGACCTTAAATTTTCATCGATATAAAGTTAAAAAAAAGCGTGGCAATAAAATAATGGCTGAATTTCTCATCACCTGCAATAAAATCAGTATCTGAAAGCACTAACTCACCTAAGAGGGCAAAATTCATTTTACCAGAGGAGCAATTATAATCCCATGATAAGGATCTGTGCCAGACCACTCTTTCTGACTGTTAGCCACCACCTGCTCACTAGTCGCGCCGCAGCGTCATGAAGGTGTCGATGTCATTAATCAGGCTGCGGCGAAACGCAGGTCGGGTGAATTTCTGTTACTTTGTAACAGCTTATCGCTGCAGACTCGCCCCAAGCCTGTTGGAAGCAGCATGCACTGCGCGCTGCCAATCCAGACGGACAAACCAGCTTTAGTTTCAAGTCAGTTAGGTGCATGATTACTTCGCGCTGCTGACGAGGCGCTATCATGCGTGACTTCGCATTTCAGTGCGGTGATGCGGACCACCACACTGAAATGCGTAAGTCTCACACCTGATGCATGGTACTTGGCAGGGCTGCCTAGTTGCTGATTTTGTATACCTATTTTTGCTTAGAAAATTTTGTTTTTTAATATTTGTGTTCACCTTAAAAGATAAAGATGAAAATCAAATGTCTTTTCTAAGCATTATGGTTTTGTTTCGCTTGAGTTTTTTCTCTTTGATTTTTAAAGGTCCGGGATTCTACACATGGACCAAGATATTCAATGTTTATGAATGAAGAGCCCTTAATAGAAAAGTCATAACTGCTGGTGAAAGGGCTGAGGGTAAACTTCAAGTTAAGGTGTTACATAAATGAATTGTATATATGTTCTAGGTTGGCCAAATTTTGCAGAGATAAGAACACCAAGGAAGGAAGGGCTTCTGAAACTTGAGAGAACTGTGCATTTATGATTAGGAGTTGGGAAGAAGTGACAGATGCATTCCCCAGGAAGAGTTGAGGGATAAGATCAGCAAACTGGACCATGTGGTGCAACGTTGTAGGAATCTTACCAAGGAAAAGGCATGGGAACATTATTGCTGGTCAAATGTAAATCAGCGAGTGGGAGGGGCTGTAAAATATTTTGGTCATTGTGCAGGTAAATGATTGGTCTCTGTGTAGGTCTGCCTCTATGTTGCCAGTGAATGTTCAGATGAACCATGACGGAAGCACGGTTTGGATATCATAGGTTCACATCTGAATTACTGCAGCCATCTAAGAGTTATGTGTTGTTGCTTGTGGAATATTCATCAAAGTGGATTGGTAAAATATGTGAGAGTCTTGTTAGGACCAAAGTGATTTTGGAGGCATGAGTATGACTGCTTGTGAGGAGATGCGCAACATGATTGTTACAGAAATGAAGTCCAGTTTGTGGCCGCTGAAATGCAAGAATTGCAGGATCTGGCAACGGTGCATGACAAGACACCTTTGGATGTGCCACAAGATAATAGGCTGCCTGAACGAATGAACAGACTAGTGAGGTCTTGTGACAGATAGCCTTACAATCATGGTTACAGCTCAAAGAAGTGTTAAGTGAAATGTTTGGTGTGACTCAAGTTTCACATTTGTGTGTTTCAAAGTGAATTTGGCAGGATCAAAGCTCAATCTTTTCAGGTTGAAATGTGAATCAAGGGCACAGTCTACCAATGTCTGCGTGTTATTTTGTTCAACAGAGCCACATTTTCCTATCCACTCCTGCTACCCTCCCACATTGCACAACAAAGAAAACTATAAGGCACTAGATCTTCTGGGATTGAGCTGTGATCCCAGATGTAGTTACAGCACTTACTGAATGAACTGCAATACCACAAGAGTAGAGGGCAATATTATCTTAGGGGGAGGGGAGTGAAGGGGTGGCGGTTCCGCAAAGATTTAAATAATCTTTTTGAAGCATGATTAAGACTTCGCACCCATGCTCAGGGTATGGAACAAGCACTACCATCTCCTGTTCAATGGGGATGGAACAGGAAAAGATGCTATTTCCTGTGGTCCACATCACTGATGTGTGTATGTGGGTGTGTGAGCATACACAAGACAAGTAGGGGTTACTATTTAATTACCAATCAACGCAGAAACATACCCTTGTCCACTATTGTGGAGAAAGACTCAGAATTTCCCTTGAACACGTTAGAGGAATGAAGGTGATCTTACCTGGTGGAGGAGTGACTGTGAAGTAAGTCTCCATCGCTGACAAATTAGAAAAACATATACATTAGTGCAAGTTATACATGCAAAAGCAAAGAATATAACTGAAAAACAACTGTGAAGGTGTTGTATCAACTCTTAAACCAGGAAGCATAACATTTAAGGTAAGCACACAACCTCTCCAATCTTCATTCTCCTCTGTCGAACTCATGACCTAGGAGGAAATTACAAGGCTAGCCATAAAAAACAAGGGCTTCAAATTGCCAGTGGAACCATGCCCAGCTTCTTATATGGATACATTTCTACTAATCTCACAGACAACAATACAGGCATAATTAATGTCTCGCTTTCAAGTGTAATAGTTCCCAACACTCTAAAACACACCATCATCACAGCCTTCTAAAAAAATCCTACGCAGACCCTCAGCATCAATGAAAAAATATATATATACTTACCATTTTTAGCTGCTTACACAACACAAACAACTGACTCAAAAGAAATCTTAATAATTGCACAGATTGGGGCAGTAGGCTTTTACATCACAATACTTTTTCATCTATAAAAGTTTAATTGTGTCTTGCTGTATGGAATTGCCACTTTATGACTAAGACCAATGAGATTTGATGACTGGGGCTTTCCGCTCATTCACTCTTTCAGGATATACTTCAGGGCCGGAGGAGGAACCCAAAGCAGCCCTGGCAATTTTATCGAACCAGCCCCTGGGGAAGCACTACCTGGCTCCGGGAGGAAGGAAATGCTTGCTTGCTGCTTTTGTTACTGGAGGCCGATATGGTAGCACTGCTGCAAAACCGTCCCCCAGTAACAAAATCAGCCCCCACAGCTGCAAAGCCGCCCCCCACCCTTCCAGTCTCCTCGGGAAACGCCCGATGCCCAGTACGGCCAGTCCGGCCCTGATATACTTTCTGGTTACTAGCGACCAATTGGTAGATTCCTACTGGCTACTAATCACTTCAAGCAGAAGCTCTTCTATGAGTGCCTAGAACCTCCCAACAAACAGATCAAGCTCACTGAGGTATTCTTCAAACACAAAGAAAGGGAAGGGTGATGTTGTGATGACATCAAGCGCACTGCCAACTGCCGCTGTCTTGGCTCTAGCTTATAGGCAAAATGAGAGGAGTGAGTGTAGGAGGCTGGCTTAGTATATGATGCATACTTATTTAATTGAGGCACCTTGCACTAATCCAGGCAACTCTTATGGTGATTTTAGTGGTCTTTGATAACCATAGAAAGCTCTCAAAGTGATAGCTGTGGAGAGCAGCCTTTAGGCTTATCTTGAAGGACTGTTAAGCAGCTTGTTTTACCAGTTTAATCAAGTAGTTTAAGTTAAACGAAAAAGAACCACACAGTGTATATATAAAAATGTCTATTTATAGCACAACACTCACTAGCACATTGGTACATCTCATACCCGAGATATCAACACAAACAAACAACAATACTTCAATTGCAATAATCTAAGTAGCACAAACTACAGTGGTCTCCAGGGGGAGACCAAACCACATACTAAGAAAATGGAATGCGAACTGCGACTGTAGTTGGACTTGGACCAGGAGACTCAGAGGAGCTGGGGACACAAGGAACCACCAATGGTAAGTACCCAGGAACCTCATGGAGGCTGTGTACAGAGAGGAAACACAGACGTGTGCACAATAGGAGTCAACGAGTAAGGCACGGTTGCAGTTTTTAAGAAGTAGGACCCTTTCCAGTGGACCCCGAAGAAACCCTGTGGAAGACAGAAGGTTGGAGAGTCACCCCAACCGTGGATACCCAAGGAACGAGGATACCTACATCAGGGAGGCCAGGTGCATTGGTCGGAAGTGACGTCGGAAACTGCCGTAGACCACAAGGATGGATTCCTGAAGAGGAGAATCTTTAAGCAGAGGGGACAGAGTCTATCCCACTCGGAGGTGACCAGGAGGCACGGAATAGCAATGCCCACCGATGTTGGAAGGTTCAGAAGTGTTGATAGGGCCCTTGTTGCTGTAGCTCTGAGGACCAGGCGACGCTGAGGAAGACCAGGAGCCGTTCACGAGCAGACCCACGTTGGATGTAGGTGTCCATGAGGTCGGTGTCTGGCGGGAGCACCAAAAAGCCTTGATAGCCGCAACTAGCGTGGAAAACAAAGGAGCAAAGTTGGGACCAGCAAGGGACTCACGAACAGCAGGAGAGTCAGAGAAGGCACCGAGCAAGCAGGGGAGCCCACTGAAGCAGGAGAAGACCCCCAGGAGGACTCACATGCCAAAGGCACTGGAGTCGCAAGAGGACCTCGAGCTGCTCACCAAGTGGGTAGGCCCACGGTGCAGAGGATGCGGTGAGGATGCTGTACTTGGCAGGAAGAGATGCTAAAGGCTGGAGCTTCTTGTAACCCGAAGATCTCTGGAGTGCATGGCCTACAAGCCTTGACAACGGCAAGTCAACGCAATGCACAGGGGTTCGGTCCCAGCGGTTCCAATGAGGGATACTGACCTCAAAATTGCAGAGAGGACTGGACAGGCTTCGAGGGAGTTGCAGAACCACCACCTGTGTTTCTTAGCCTTTCGAAGTCGTGGGACGTCAGGAGCAGCAGGCCAGTCAGCTTCATTGCGGTGTCTGCAGATGCAGGGGAGTGACTCCTTCACTCCAAGGGAGATTAATTTGAGTGTCCTTGATGCCCACAAGTCTGGTGAAGATCCTGGAAGAAGCACAGACACGGACGACGAAGAAGACTTGAAGAACTGTGAGTCCAGGAGCAGCAGGAGTATTTCTTGCTGCAGTCTCGGTTCCAGGCGAAGTCCAAGTGTCTAGATGGTCGAAGAGTGATGTGGTTTCAGGCTTGAGTTTTGTCCCACAACGAATCTAAGGAACCACCCACAGGTAAGCCCTTAAGCACCCTAGGGAAAGAGTTGGAATGACTCAGGGGTCCCTCCCAGAGGAGGGGCTGGACAGAGGGGAGGACACTCCCATGTCCTTTGTCCAGTGTTGCGTTAGAGAGGGAGCCAAGGGCTCCCTGAACTGGTTCAAACTGGAGTATGCAAGGACGGCACCAAATGTGCCCTTCAAAGCAGTCTGGTGGCACTGCCAAGCGCCCAACACCCCAGTCCAATAGACTAAGTCCTGTCTGGGAGGTGGTCACACCTCCCTGTGACAGGAAACCAATTGTTCTACCTTTCTTTGCTCGAGCTTGGCTCTAAAGCAGGAGGGCATAATCGTGTCTGTGGTCGACAGCAGCACTAGCTTGCTGTCAGACCCTGAAAGGCTGTTACCGGTAGTACAGGGGGCTACAGCAAGGGAGCCTCCCAGTACATGGGTTCATACTTCCAACACTGGAATCGATGTTGGGGTATGATTCCAACATGTTTCATACCAAACATGACGGATGGTCCACTGTCTTTCCCATATGTATCGAAAAGTCCCCATACTTGCTGTAGAGGTAGATGTCCGCTCAGATGGCTAGTACCCCCAGTAGGGAGCAGGTGACCCCGGGTTCTCTCCGTATTGTTAGCTGGAATGTTCGTGGGGCCCTGGACAAAATTAAACGCGGGGCCTTGCTCCGCTATGCTAAACGGGCTGGGGCCGATATACTTATGCTACAGGAAACACACCTCATGGGTACGAAGGCTCTCTGCCTTCAGCGATTTGGGTTTCAGCAGGTCTTCCACTCCGGCTTTACGAGGGGCTCACGGGGAGTGGCAATTCTGATACACCGCAGGGTCCCATACATTCTTGATAAACAGTGGTCGGACACGCAGGGGCGCTACTTATTTCTACAGGGCAAGATCGGGGCAGACCCCCTGGTGCTGGGTAGTGTCTATGCACCCCCTCCCCCCCTTGCAGTGGAACCTGGTGGAGCGGTTGATGACCCTGTGGACGGACATGCCGGATATGCTATCAGTAGTTGGAGGGGACTGGAACGATGTCATGGAACTGACCAGGGATCGATGGCGGGCTGGGGGTGGATGGGAGGGTGGACGCACCACGAGACTGCATTCCTTAGTGACGGGACTCGATTGGATTGATGTATGGCGACGCCTTCACGGCGATCGCCGAGAATTCACTTACCTATCGGCGGTCCATGACTCATACTCCAGAATTGACTATCTCTTTGTTCCCAGGTTGGCGGTCGGTAGGGTGGTGTCGGCGGAGATCTTGCCCCGGGGCCTTTCCGATCACTCCCCAGTAGCCCTCACGCTCCAGATTGGTCGGGGCGACAACCGTTCAGGTGGCGCCTCTCAGTGTGGCATCTGCAGCATGATGACCACAAAGAACATATGAGCGACACTATTGATCACTATTTCGCAGCTAACATGGGGTCCGTTTCCAGCGCCGAGACCTTGTGGGAGGCTTTGAAACCCACACTGAGGGGGGTGGATATTTCTTGGTGTGTGGCAGCGCGTAGGGAGCGTGGAGAGGAGCTGCTGTGGGCGGAAGCAGAAATGGAAGTCCTTGATCGTAGGAGCCGGGAAGCAGAGGGGGGCCGCTATAGGAGGCAATTATTGATGGCTCAACAGAACTATGCGGCCCTGCTGATGGACGAGGCCCGCCAAGCCTGGCTGGCTACGCGCAGCAGAGTGTACCAATGGGGAGATAAATCCGGCAAGATGCTGTATCGACTTTGCCAGGGAACCTTCCATTCCCAGGCTCTGCCGGGCGTTTTGGGTCCAGTGGGAGAACCGATCACGGACCCCCGCGCCATTGCGGAAAGCTTTGCCGCCTATTACGCGGACCTATACGCTCCCAAAGAATGCCTTTCGACTGCCGTTATAGATAAATTCATCGCCGATCTACCACCCAAAACAGTGTCAGATGAGGTGAGGGACCAGTTGGAGCTACCACTGACAGACGACGAATTGGGCACGGCCTTGGGGGATCTTAATTCCGGGAAGGCGCCGGGACCCAACGGGTTCCCCAGTGAATTCTTCAGACACTACTTTGTGCAGCTGGCCCCTCATTTTCGCCCTGTGATAGAGGAGGCTCGGGAACGGGGCTCGCTTCCTCCAGACTGGAGGCATGCGGAGGTGGTGGTGTTTCATAAACCGGGAAGGCCACCGGAGCAGCATTCTTCATGCCGTCCGATTTCCCTCTTAAATGTGGAGGCGAAGGTTCTGGCCAAAGCCCTGGCCAATCGCCTTTTGCCCCATATCTCTACCCTAGTACACCCTGACCAGGCTGGGTTTATGCCCCAGAGGGCGACCAGGCACAATATTAGGCGAGCGCACGTGGCGATAGCGGCTATCCGGCAATTGAGGGAACCAGCGGCGCTCTTATTGGCCGATATGGACAGGGCGTTTGACTCCCTAAGTTGGGTCTATCTATTTGCTCTGTTGAGACGACTCAACCTTGGACCACGCTTTCTCTCCTACCTAATGCTCCTATATACGGATCTGACAGCATCGGTGCGGGTGGCGGGGGCCGTCTCATCCACCTTTTCCACGCGGCAGGGCTGCCCCCCTGTCCCCATATTTATTTGCGCTAGCTATGGAGCCACTGGCTGCCTGGGTGTGTATAGATGCGCAAGTCTGAGGGTTTGAATGGGCTCCGGGTCTGTCCGATAGGATTGCATTATATGCGGATGATGTCCTCTTCAACCTTACGGCTGTGGACAGGACGGGGCCGCGGCTACTGCATATTATGCAGATTTTCGGGGAGACCTCGGGACTTTATATGAATCCCCGTAAATCGACGGTATGGATTCTAGGGGATCAGATGGGTATGGGCGCGTGGATTTCCTCGGTTCAGCTGGCGGTGGGGGGACTGAAATATCTAGGGGTGTTCCTGTCGGATGTCCCTGCAATCTCCTGGGAGAGTAAACTGGCTCCCGTCTGGGAACGGACTTGGGAGGACCTTAAGTCCTGGTCCCGTATGCCCCTGTCGTTATATGGCAGATCGGCAATATTCAAAATGGTGGCGCTTCCCCGGCTCCTCTACCAGCTGCAGAATCACCCATATCAGATTCCGCCACGATGGTTCCGACAGGTGAATGCAGCGCTTGGGCAGTTTTTATGGGAGGGGGGAAAAGTACGAGTAGCTCTGCGCACATGCTTCTTGTCCACCTACTGCGGGGGGCTAGCGTCCTCTGATGTTGTTTCGTATTACCAACCCTCGCACTTGCTGGTTCTTAATGAGTGGTGGTACGGCGATAGAGGAGACTCGGCGTATGCTGTCGAGCGGCGGCTCATGGGGCGCCATTCACTTCATACAATTCTTTATTCCGCGCCTTTGCGGGGCTCGCTGCCGTCGGTCACGAGTGTGGTGTTCCTGATTTGGAGACAGGCGCTGCGACGAATGGGATGGTGGAACACCTTGACACGGGAAACCCCCCCTCTGGGAGAATGGGCGACTACCTCAGCTGGCGGCTCTGCAGGGGTTTCGGGGGTGGGATAATATAGGCATCTCAGTCTTAGGCGATGTCATGAGGGGCCGGACGCTCAAATCGTTTCAAGATCTTCAAAACAAATTTCATATGCCATGCTCCCAGTTCTATCGCTACCTTCAATTTCGGCATGCCCTGTCCCCCAGCTTGGTGGGCCTAGAGTCCTTACCGGAATTTAGCCCATTGGAGGCTAAGGTCTTTATGGGAGATTTAACAGACCCGAAAATTTCCCGAATATATCAATCCCTGGTTACTCATTGCTCCCCCACATTACAGAAGCGCCGGGGGGACTGGGAAGAGGATGTGGGCACATTGGAGGAGGAGGACTGGACTGAGGCCCTGGCAGCCCCGCGGGGAGCGGCTATAGCAATGCGACTCCGCCTTGTCCAGTTCAAGTATTTACACAGGGTCTACTATACGCGAGTGCGCCTGTGGAGGGCAAGGCTGATTGCCACCCCTGTGTGTCTTCGCTGTGGGAGTGGAGAGGGCACATTCATTCACACGGTCTGGGGCTGTCTCTCCCTAGACTGCTTTTGGAGGGGGGTATTTGACTGTCTCTCGGAGGTCCTGGGGTGGGAGCTCCCTCGTACACCGCAGCTGGCCCTACTTCATGTTATGGGGGGGATAGGAGGCAACATCTATAAGAGACACCTCATGCAGTTGGGATTTACACTGGCGAAGAGGGACATTGCCAGGTCATGGAAGGCGCCAAGGGCCCCATCTGTGGCCGCATGGAAGAATGGGCTTGACTTCAGTATGGGGTTGGAACAACCTATCTTTGTCGCTAGGGGATGCCCACGCAAGCACTACAAGATTTGGAAACGCTGGGCGGACTATCGGGGCCCGATGTTAGACCCGCCATCAGTATCAGAGACCCATCCCATGGGATAATTTGTATGTAAGTCTCTGGTCTGTGGAGGTGCAATGCAGGGGGGAACTGGAGGGATTCATTCGCCCCGCTATGCTCACCGGCGGTGGACAGGACTGTGCGGACATTGTGCGATCGGAGGGAGGGGTGGGGGGGAGTTGGGGTTATACAGTTTTCTTGTTGCATATATATGTTCGAATGTCATTGGAAAAAGTCAAAGTCATCATATCTATATGGTTTGATTGGGCAGATGTCTCTGGGGTACAGAGCTCTGCAATACATGTGCAACTTGACAAATAAAATTTGTTTTAAAAAACCCCCCATAAATTCTTTGTCAATGGCGATCGCTCAAGCCGTATGCTAGCTCACAGGCCGCGCAGCAAGGTAATCTCTGGGTCGATCGTAGCGACCAGCACCCCTACTGGGGTAGAGGTGCACTCAGACTCCGAGATTGCAGACGCCTTCCAGGCTTTTTATAGCAGGCTCTATGCGGGAGAGGACTCTCCCTCTGGTGACATTGACTCCTATCTGCGGGACGCACAACTAGCACAGATCCCACCTGAGGCGGCCTCCCAGCTAGATCGCCCCATTCAAATTGATGAGGTGATTTCAGCAATTGCGCGCCTTAAACCCTCCAAAGCTCCGGGCCCAGATGGCTTCTCCCCATTGTTCTATAAGAAGTTTTGCCAGAACCTAGCCCCCCTGTTGGCTCGACTGTTCAACTCGTTCCTTGACTCAGGGTGCCTACCTGATTCGATGTTGGAGGCATCTATCTCTGTACTCCTAAAACCTCACAAAGATCCCAAGGAGTGTGGGTCATATCGCCCCATCTCCCTGCTTAACACAGACGTGAACATATTCACAACCGTCTTGGCTAAGCGCCTCAACCTCCTCATGCCGAGTCTGGTGGACCTGGACCAAGCCGGGTGTATCCCGTCGAGACAACGTGGTGACAATACGAAGCGTCTCATATCTCACAGACCTCATCCGCCGTTCCCAGATGGAGGCCCTTCTCCTCTCCGTCGACGCAGAAAAATCGTTCGGCAGGGTCCATTGGTTGTTTCTATTTGCTGCGCTCCGCCTGTTTGGGGACAGGTTTATAGCCTGGATGCGTTGCATTTACAGTGCCCCTACGGCGACAGTCAGGGTTAACGGGTTCTCCTCCGCTCCTTTCCCCATATTCCGGGGGACGCGACAGGGCTGTCCCCTTTCCCTGTTACTCTTCACGCTCTATATGGAGCCCATGGCGCAAAGAGTACGAGATAACCCACAGATTACTGAGATTCGCCTCGGGCTGACACACACATGATCAGCATGTACGCAGATGATGTTGTCCTGTCCCTGACCAACCAAGTGTCTTCTCTCTCAGCCTTAGTTGAGGAATTCAGAGGCTTCAGCGACGTCTCCGGAATCAATGTAAGTCTCACAAGGTCCCAGATCCTGAACCTCTCTATCACCCCACCCCTAGTCATGGCACTGCACTCACAATTCCCCTTCCCGTGGGCCGCGAACGTGATCCCATACTTGGATATTCTCCTGGTGCCTACGCCGGAAAAGACGTTCACGGCCAACTAAGGCCCCCTATTAAAACAGACCACTAAGACGCTATCCATCTGGAACCGCACGACCTCTCGTAGGCTGGACGCATCGCCGCTGTCAAGATGATGGTACTACCGTCTATCCTCTACATTTTTCAGACCATTTCTCTAACCCCGCCCCGTCGATTCTACGGAACCTACAGCGTGCCATCAACTGTTTCGTCTGGGGCGGCAAACAGCCGCGTCTTAGCCTCCAACTCATCACTAGACCTAAAGCGGAGGGAGGTATGGGGTACCCCAGATCTCTAGATATTTTAGGCTTCACAACTATGCTTTATAATAGAATGGAACCGCCCGCTATCAGAGAAACACTGGTCCTTCATGGATCAGACGATAGCAGGTGCAAATATATGGAGGGAGATTTGGCTCCCTCGTAAGCAGAGGGCATGGGGGCTTTACTCCTCTCTTGTGACAGCCATGACTTTAAAGGTATGTGACACAGTAGTATTTCGATACAATCTCACAACATTCCCCTCGCCGATGATCCCGATAGTAGATAACCCGGACTCCCCCCTGGGTTTAAGTCCGAGGTATTTCAGCGATGGCGTGCAAAGGGCTGCAAACAAGTACGATAGTTATTTGATCCCAACGGGATCATTCCCTTTGATCAGCTCCGGTGGGACTACTTGCTTTTAGCATCTGACCTATTCCCGTTCAGCCAGGTGAAACACTGGGTGTCCTCCCCGGACATGGGGCCCGGAGCATCTCGCCCAGTGACCCGTTTTGAAAAATGGCTAATAACCAAATACGGCAACAAAAGTATTATCTCCGAACGATATGCCCTTCTCTCAGCGAGCACCAAGCCCACCAAATCCAGGGGGCAACTGAGATGGGAGGAGAAGTTGGGGCGCACCCTATCTGACAAAGAATGGCAGGACATACATTTCAGGGTACACCACACAGCACACAACATGTCCGACACGGAGGCAGCTTACAAAGTTGCCTCCTATTGGTACCTAACACTGGCTCGCATACATGATTGGAATAGAGACCACTCGGCGTGCTGCTGGCGGGGATGCGGACAGACGGGCTCCCTTCTCCATCTCCTTTGGAATTGCCCCACGGAGGTCCGATATTGAGAACTGATCCTCAATGATATTGACCAAGCCTTTGACACGACCATTCTGCACTACCCAGCTTACACACTCCTAGGCCTTCCTAATCCCCTGCGCTCACTTAGGGGCAGACAAATAACCATAGCACTAAACGCTGCGAGACAGGTTCTGTTAGCAAGCTGGGGTACAAAGGCAATCCCTGAGCACACTGCGTGGCTGAAGAAACTGTGGGTGGTGCTAGCTATGGAGCACATGTCAATCATGATTGATAACAGAACCGATGACTATCCAGATTTATGGGCCATGTTTATCACGATCCTAGCAAAGGAATTTAGAGAAGTGACCGGCCCCAAATACCTACAGATCCTGCATCTAATGTCACACTGGCAAGAAGAGCATGCATAGGCCGATAGCTGTATGAATGACGCTAATGTTCTTGGCCTGGCTCCCCCTGTTCCGGCGGACCTTGAGGCTAAATACACTGTGGTGTGGAGGAGATTGGTGTGGAGGGGCGGAGGTTTAGGGTTTGTTGCTCCCTTTTGTTGTTTCACTCTTGTGTTGGCTATATTTTTGGCCTCTCTGCTTCTCCGACCTGTATCACTGTCTTTTCCAGGTATAAATCTCCTCATTAGGATACACGCCGCCAGCCCCAGGGTTGTAGGCACAAGGCTGTGTACTACCATGTGCATGTCAATTGCTGCTGGCCAGTGATTGTAGGCGTAAGCTGTGTTAATGCTTGAATAATCCTAATAAAAAAAAATTGTTCCATAAAACATGTTGCCAGATGTATTAACCTCTATCCGAGTTCATATAAGTCTCTGAAAAGGTACAGTGCAGGAAAGCCGTAGATAGGGAGGTGTGTGCTATAAACAAAAAGCGTACTCTGTCAAAATTGAATATCTGACTGCTAAAATATCTCAAGTATGTCTCTACTTGTACGCGTAGTCTGACATGTGTGTTGCAGCTGATGACCCTAACTTAAAAACGATATGGTCTATCATTCCCCTGGACACATATTGTCAGAGCTACTTCAGCTTTCAGTCCCAGAAGCACAGATCTGTTTGCTGGTAGATCTCAGGAAGATCTTTAACACACAGCTTCATACCTGGCTGCCCTGTAAAATGAGCAGAAAGTGACCCATGCAGCTTCTTCTACACACATTTAGAGAGCATGCGGTGTGAAACAGAGATAGTCTAGTACCTATAGACTTCTGTACATGTGTCATCTTGCACCTAAAAAGGCATTGACGAACAAGTTACTTACCTTTGGTAACGCATTATCTGGTAGACTCTATCTAGCTGCAGATTCCTTACCTTTGAATTTCCCAGGCGTCAGGCTGGATCCAGAAAAAAAAATTCTGAGCAATACCCCTTGCGCGCGACGTTGGATGGCTACATTCAGCTCCGTGTGACGTTGTTGGGGTCGTTAGCGTCGGTTATGACATTGCGGTGCCAAATAGGCGCCACCCAGGTGCGAGGATGTCAGTACTTTTTGTTTTTTCCACGCCAGAAGCGCAGAGCCACAAAGTAACTGACGTAGTCTTGGGCAAAACTAGGGACCTGAAAAGGGGAGTAACCCTAGCTCTACAATATCAGTCCACAAAGCGGGAAGGCATGGGTGTGGCTGTAAGGAATCAGCAGCTAGATAGAGTCTCTACCAAATAATGCGTTACCGAAGGTAAGTAACTTGTTAATCTGATAGAGACATCTAGCTGCATTTTCCTTACCTTTGAATCAGATACCCGTGCCATACCATCCCGGCGGTGAGTTGTGGACTCACATCCTAAACTAAAAAGTCTTGCAGGACTGAACGGGCAAAATATCCGTCCCTGCGCACTTGCCCATTGTAGGAAAGTAGGATCTGCTTTATGGTTACCCCCACTTTTTGGTGGTGTTATGCTGTTTCTGACTAGTCTGACTGGGATCCTGCTAATCAGGACCCCAGTCTCTGTGCTTTCTCCCCTAAATTGGAATGGTAAGTACTTCTGTACATCCCAGATTGGACACTGGTGTACCCTTATCAGTCCCTAGTATATGGTATTGAGGTACCCAGGGCATAGGTACACCAGGGGTCCCCCATGGGCTGAAGCATGTATTATGCCACCCATGAGGGACCATTCAAACTGTAACTACAGGCCTGCCATTGCAGCCAGTGTAAGCTGGTGCTAGCATCACTTACGAAAGATATAGGCTTCCCTACATCTAAGGTCACTGCACTTAAAACCTATAAGTCACCCCTAAAGCAGGCCTTTCAATCCTGAAGGCAGGCTGCTCAGTTCTAAATGTGAGGGTACCCCTGCATGAGCAGGACACCCCTACAGCCTTTGGAGACCATTCTCCAACGCTGTAAGTGCATCAGCCATTACGATACATAGAGTGGCCATGCGTCATTGCGCAATGACCATCTCTAAACTGGCTGTAACAAACCCTATCATGTTTGGTATCAAACATGCTGGAATTATACCTCCCGCACCGTAAACAGTGTGGGAGGTATGATTCAATGCACTGTAAAGCTCCTCCGGGAGGCCCTCAGTGCTCCCGGTACCAGTCTTCTAGACCCGGACAGCACAACATGGTTGCTGCCGACCAGAGACACGATTCTGCCCTCCTGCTGCTGAGCCAAGCTCCAGCAGGGGAAGGCAGAACAATAGGTATCCTGTCACGGGGAGGTGTGACCACCTCCCAGACAGGGTTTAGTGTACTGGGGCCGGGTGGGAGCGCTTGCCAGCGCCACTCAGTCTGCTTGAAGGGCACATTTGGTGCCCTCCTTGCATAGTCCAGTTCAAACCAGCTCAGGGAGCAGTTATCCCCCGCTCTGGCGCGAAACTGGACAAAGGACATGGGAGTATCCTCCCCACTGTCCGACCCCTCCCCTGGGAGGGAACCCTGGATTGTCCCAACCCTTTCCTTAGGGAACATAAGGGCTTACCTGAGGGTGGGTCCCTAGATTCGTCGTGGGACAAGATTAATTTCATGACACCACTTCTTCTTCGACCGTCTGGGCACTCTGGACTTTGATGGACTTTGCTCTGGGCATCAAGGCTGCGACTGTGAAGACTTCTGCTGCGCCTGACCTCCCCGCCCTGCTCGTCTGCTGAAACGTCCGTGCTTGTGCTCCATACAGGAACCTTCCAAGGCATGTGGGCATCCAAAACACCTGAAGGAATCTCCCTTGAAGTGAAGGAGTCACTTCCCTGCATCTGCAGGCACCACAAGTAAGCTGACCGGTCGGCTGATCCTGGGCTCCCACGGACTACGAAAGGCTCAGCAACACAGGTGGTGGTTCTCCACATCCCTTGAGGTATGCCCTGTCCTCTCACCAACTTTGAGGCCAGTATCCCTCGTCTGGGCTGCAGGAACCGTTGACTTGCAGTTGCAAAGGCTTGTTAGCTTCCTTCTCCCAAGATATTCGGGCTCCAAGCAGCCCCGTCCACAAGCATCTCCTGTGACCAAGATCTTCGTCCTCACCGCATCACTTGCACTGTGGGCCTGCATCTTTGGTGAGCTGCTCGAGGTCCTCTTGCGAGTCCAGTGCCTCTGGCCTGTGGGTCCTCCTGAGGGTCTCCTTTGATTTCTGCGGGCTCCCCTGATTGCTTGGGGCCTGCCCTGACTCCCCTGTTTGTGGTGAGTCACCTGGACCTTGCTGGTCCTGACACTGTACCTTCTTCACTTTCCACGTTGGTTGCAGTTGCAAAAGCTTGTTTGTGCTTTCGACAGACACCGACCCCTCAACTCTCGACATCTGACGTGGGACAGCTCGTGCAGAGCTCCAGGTCTTCCACAGCGTCACCTGGTCCGCACAGTTGCAGTTTTAAGGTCACCGTCAGCTCTCCTGCAACACTCAACTTCGGTGGGCATTCGTCTTCCGGGCCTCCTGGTCACTTCCAAGTGGCATAGACTCTGTCCCCTCTGCTTGTAGGTACTTCTCATCCTGAATCCACCTTTGGGTTCCACCGGACACTTTCACCTTCTCTAGCAGCGGCATCTTCCTGAAGTCCTCCATTGAGTTCGAGGGCGGTTTCCGACGCCCCTTCACACCTATGCACCCGGCTTCCCTGGTGTAGGTTTCCTGGTTCCTAGGGTATCCACGGGTGGAGTGGCTCTCCAACCTTCTGTCTTCCATTGGGTTTCTTCAGGGTACACTGGGAAGGGTCCTTCTTCTTTAAAATTGCAACTGCGACTTACCTATTGATTTGTAATGTGCCTGTGGTCGTGTTCCCACTCTGCACACGGCCTCCGTGGGGTTCCTGGTTACTTACCTTGGGTGGTTCCTTGGGTCCCCAGCACTTCTACGCCTTCTGGGTATAGTCTTGACTAGAGTTGTGGTTCGCATACCACTATTTTAGTATATGGTTTGGTCTCCCCCTGGCGACCACTGTGTATTTCATGCTACTTACCTGTTCCTATTGAAAAGTATTGTGTGCACTGTGTATATCTCCGGATATCTGTATGTGTTAGTTAGTGTCTTATAATAAATACATATATTTATAAATACACTGTGTGGTTCTTTTTCACTTAATCTATACCTATAAGATTATGTTCTGGTAAAACAAGCTGCTTTACACTCCTTTCTGGAATAAGCCTGAAGGGTGCTCTCCACAGCTACCACTTAGAGACCTTTCTAAGGTTGTCTAAGACCACCAAAATCACCATAAGGGTTGTCTAGATTGGTGCAAGGTGCCCACTTATATAAATGTACACCATATACCAAGCCAGCTTCTCACATTGGTGTGCAGCGGTTGGGATTTAAGCCTGCATTGTTTTACCTGATAATCTTGGTGTGGATTAATTGAAAAACAATCACTAATATTAGGCACATATAATACAGCTTAGAATAAGTAAGCTCTACTGAACTTAGGGCAGGGTAGTTAAGGATTCAGCACAACCCTTTCTCCGACCTCAGAGAGTTTAGTTTCCACTAGGGTAAGTAGGTGCAACACCTCACTACACCTAGAACCATGTCTTTAGTTGGAGATACCACTGTACCCCAGTCTGCTAAGTACAGTGGTCTAAAGTTCCAGGACCTAAGGACCCTGTGTAGCCTTAGAAAGATAAAGACAGGTGGCAACACCACCATTAAGGTGCTCTTAGAGCTGTTGCACAAGGATAATGGTCATCCTGTAGAGGCAGAAGAACAGGATAATGTGGGTGGGGATACTCCTGAAGAGGGAGCATCAGGGGCTCTCCCTGATTATCTCAATTCTGATTATGGGCAGGAGGGCTCAAATGATTCCAACCTGCCAAACTCTGACACCTCAGGGAATAGTGCAGATGGCACTGAGGAGATACCCTTTGTTCCTAATGGGAGGGTCCAGAGTAGACCAAAGTGGTCTAGATCATCCTCTAGAGAATCCAATACTTCAGACACTTCCATAAGGACCTCCATATCTAGTAAGAGAGACAGCTCTTTTCACAGGGAATACCAACTGCTCAAACTTGAGAAAGCTAGGCTTAGGCTCAGGAAAGATCAGTTGGACCTTGACAAAGAGTCCCTGGAAGCACAGAAGGCTAGGAAGAAACTGGGACTAGAGTCCCATGGTGACAGCAACAGTGTCCCTAGAATCAGAGAAACTTCTTTTGAGAATAGGAACCTAACAGGATAGTCCCTCCTTACCAGGAAGGGGATGATATCCATAAATGTATCACTGCTCTGGAGAGGGCCTGCAAAGTTCAGAGGGTCCCTCAAGAGCAGTGGGCAGCTATCCCGTGGCTCTCCTTTGCTAACAAAGGTAGAGATAAGCTCCTCACTGTTAGAGAAGAGGATGCTGACAATTACTCAGTACTGAAGAGTGTTCTCATAGATGGGTTTGGCTTAACCACTGAACAGTATAGGATTAAGTTCAGAGACACCCAGAAGGCACACACCCAGGACTGGGTAGATTTTGTAGACAGTGTTATTAAGGCTCTGGAAGGCTGGCTTCATGGAAGCAAGGTACAGGACTATGAAGGATTGTACAGTTTGTTTATGAGGGAGCACATCCTTAATAACTGTCAGAACCAGCTTTTGCATCAGTACCTGGTGGACTCTGATCTGACCTCTCCCCAAGAATTGGGAAAGAAGGCAAACAAATGGGTCCGCACTAGGGTTAAGCAGAGAAACCATGTTAATGGAGGTGACCAGAAGAAGCATGATTCTTCTAAATCCCTGGATAAGGGTGGGGGCAAGGGTAAAGATGAAAAAAGAGTCTTCACAAGGGCCCCAAAAACCTGCATCTGAGAGTGAGTCCCAATATTTCAAGAAAGGCAAAAAGAAACCTTGGTGCTACCTTTGTAAGATGGAGACCCATTGGACAAGGGATGCTGACTATCCAAAGGCCAAGGAAACTACTACTACCACTGCCCCTAAGGCACCTGCTCCCCCTAGCACAAGTACAAGTGGTAGTACAGCAACCAAGGGATCAGTGGGGTTAACCTTGGGGTCTGAGATGGGCTCTGATCTTGTCAGAACTTAAGCTCAGGCTGTATGTTCTAGTCTGTGATGGTGGCATAGTCAGTCAGTCAGTCAGTCAGTAAAATCTTTATTCGGCTGTATACCAGCCATAAAAGAATACATCATAAAAACATTCGAAGAAGTTAACATGAAAAAATGAATAATTAGCGAATAATGATTCCAAGCAAATATCGTAGTGTCAGTCTCTTAAGATGACTTGTCCACAAAGAAAAAGAGACATCTATATACCAGTTCTCTACAGACAACAAAATTCAGTTATCTCTTTTAATCATTTTAACCGATTAATTCCACATAAGTAAATCTTTAGGACCTGGACACATACGTACCATAAACAAGCATTAAAATCTTTTTCCAACAATGTTCCGGAGCCGAACAGCAGAGGAAATATACTTATAAATCATTAAACAAATGAATTCATCTTTTAAAAGGAGTAAATAATGTAACGCAGCCCGACACTTTCTTATGTTTAAGACTCTTAACAGTGGTATTAAAAAAGCACGTCTTGGGTTAATATAGAGTTTACAAAAAACCATAAAATGCAAGGTGCTCTGAACTGACTCTGAATCACATGGGCACAAATCCAATTTGGCTTCGCAATACTCGTCACGTGGATATGAAACCAGTAAATGGGAAATACCCATCCTGAATCTGATGAGATAAAACATTTTAACATGGGTGAAGTAAAATGAGAGGTAGGGCTCAGTGCCAAGAGAGCAAACTAACAATGAATGGGCAAAGACCCTTTTTCTTGCCATCTCTCGGTTGTCTCTAGTCAAATATAAGTGGGTTAAAAAATCTCTTTTCAACTTTACTTTTGGTATGTTGGCTATGTTACCGGGGGTCTCGAGACAGTCCAACAATCCCAGTTTCTCCAGCTGGTCATATACATAAGTGATCCAGGGGATTTTGTAACACAATCCAACCTTAAACAATCAGAGATTATAGCACGATTCAGAGCTGTTTCTTCTTTTGCCCAAATGATCCACTACCACCAGGATAAACCTGTGCCCAGATGCAGTTTGAGGGTCAAGGGGACCAACAATGTCAATCCCTACCCTTTCAAAGGGTACCCCCACCACAGGTAGTGGTATCAGGGGGGCCTTTGTTGTGCCACCTGCCTTACCACTGGCTTGGCATGTGACACAGGAGCGACAAAACTCCTTTGTGTCCTCTGACATATGTGGCCAATGAAAATGTGGAACAAGCCTGTCCCAGGTCTTGTTTTGGCCCAAGTGTCCTGCTAAAGGGATGTCATGTGCTAGGGTCAAGAGGAACCCCTAAACTTCTGAGGTATTACCATCCTCCTGGTGGCTCCAGGTGCTGGGTCTCTACCCTCAGAATATAGGAGTCCCTCATCCCAATAAACTTTATGGGACCCACTAGCACTCCCAGCAGCCTCAGCAGCAGCCTGCTGTCTGAGGGGTTCAAGAGAGGGCAGCACTGTTGCTCCTTACTCAGATCTTCCCTAGAAGGGCCCCCTGCCCCCAAGAACTCAACCTGATCAGGTTCAAGTCCCTCTGGGGCAGTTCCTTCTTCAGGTTCTGCTTCACCTCCCCCTCTGGAGGTGAATCTGTGATCTGAGACAGAGGGGAAGGCACTGCCTTTACCCTACTGCTCCTCCTCTTGGGAAGCATCTGGTCCATTGTTCCAGGATCCAGAGCTGGTTCAGTGTCATGCATTCTTGCTTGTGACCTGGTCACAGCAAATATCTCTGCAGGGATGCCCAACATCTCAGCATGAGTCCATAACTCTACTTCAGACCAGGCTGAAGTCTCTAGATCATTGCCCAATAGACATTCGACAGGGAGGTCTGCACTGACTACAACCTTCTTGAGGCCAGTTACCCCTCCCCAGGAGAAATTCACAACTGCCAGACTATGGTTGGTCTTGACATTGCTTGCATTGGTCACCTGGTACATTTTGCCCAGGATGATCTGTCCAGGGTCCACAAGATCCTCTGCCACCATGGTGACACTAGCACCTGTGTCCCTAAATGCCAAAGCCTGTTTGCCATTTATTACAGGCTGCTGTTTGTATTTGCCCAGATTACTGGGACTCACTAGGAAGGACATATTAAGGTCTCCCTCACAAATCAGCATTGCCTGAGTGGGCACTCTGACTAGGTCAGAGTCCACTTCAGAACCCAGGGTCAACCCTACTACACCCTTATTCTGAGTACCACCTCCACCAGTAGCTGAACTAGGGGGAACAGTTGCCTTAGGGGCAGGAGTGGTGGTGGTTTGGTCTTTGGACTTGTTACAGTCAGAAGTCCAGTGCCCTTTCTGTTTACAGAATTTGCACCAGGGCTTCTTTTGGCCTTTTCCCTTGTTGGATGGTGACTCCCCACCAGATGCAGATTTTTGGGGCCCTTGTGAAGACTTCTGGTCTTTTGACTTATCCCCACCTTTCTCAGAGCCCTTAGGATCTTGCTTCTTGGTGTCACCCCCTTGGTTCTGGGGTTTCTGCCTCACCCTGGTTCTGACCCATTTGTCTGCCTTCTTTCCCAATTCTTGGGGAGAGGTCAGATCCGAGTCCACCAGGTACTGATGCAACAACCGGTTCTGGCAATTATTAAGGATCTGTTCTCTCATCATCAGATTATACAATCCCTTGAAATCAGTAACCCTACTGCCAACCAGCCAACCCTCCAGAGCCTTGGTTGCACAATCAACAAAGTCAGTCCAGTCCTGAGTCTGTGCCTTCTGGGTATCTCTGAACTTCAACCTGTACTGCTCAGTGGTTAAGCCAAACCCATCTATTAGTGCACTCTTCAGGACTTCATAATCATCAGCATCCTCTTCTCTAACAGTGAGGAGCTTGTCTCTACCTTTATCTGAAAAGGAGAGCCACAAGATTGCTGCCCACTGCTTTTGGGGGACCTGCTGTACTCTACAGGCCCTCTCCATAGCAGTTATCCACTTGTGGATATCGTCCCCACTCTGGTAGGGAGGAACAACCTTGCTCAGGTTCCTATGGTCTGGAATAGCTTCTCTGCCTCTAGGGACACTGTTGCTGCCACCAAGGGGTTCTAACCCCTCTCTTCTAGAAGCTCTCTGGATCTCCAGGGCTTCCCTATCCAGTGCCAACTGCTTGGTTCTGAGGGCAACTCGTGCTTCCTCATACTGGAGTAGTTTGCACATTCTTTCAGAGGAGGTCTCTCTTACGGGAAAGTATGAGTTCCTCTGATGGACAAATTCTCTGCCAGAGTGATAGGAGTGGTCAGATTCCCTGGAAGGGGACCTGTGCCTCTCATCCACTCTGTCAGTTCTCTTAGGGAGAATTCCTCTGTCCTTTTCAGGCCCTTTGGAGCCTGGCCCTTCAATCACAGAGTCCTGGTCATTCTGATTTTCATCATCTGACCCAGACACTGTAATTGACCCACCCACTGATTCAGATCCATTAGCTCCTAGAGCCAATCTAAGATCATCTGCTGTCAGCAGATCTATCAGGTGTAGGGTTGAGGGACTCTGTCCTAGCCTCAGGTGTCTTTCAACACACATGGCTCTCAAGTCAGAGAAAGCCATGTCCTTATACTGAGGCTGGGTGGACCCACTGGCTCCACCTTTTAAGGACATTCTAGTGTTGTGCAGTGTTTTACTACCTACACTAGTTTGTGGCCTACTGATCCTAGCTTGAGCTGTAGAAAGGGTGTGCTATCCCTCGGCACACAGCTCTAAGTTCAGTAGAACTTATTGATACTAAGCTTGACTTTATATGTACCTTAAGTACCTATAGTGGTTTTCAGTTAGTAATTCAAATAGAGAATTTCTGGTAAAACAATAGCAAGCTGGAATCCCACACGCTGCCCACCAATGTGAGAAGTTGGCCTGGTATATGCTGTTCACTAATTAAAGTGGACACCTTGCACCAGTACAAATCGACTCTTATGGTAGATAGGTTTAAGACAACCTTTATAGAAAGCTATCCTAGTGGTAGCTGTGGAGAGCAGCCTTCAGGCTAAGTCTTGAAGGAATGTAAAGCAGCTTGTTTTACCACACAATCTCTTGAATCACCAAATGAAAAGACACCACACAGGTATATATATCAAATATATATGTCCCGCTGTTTCTGGCTTGCTTTGCCTGCTGTCACTGCCTCGGTCCCAGGAGAAGGACTACGGGGTCCAGACTGCCCTGCAATCTTTGGCGCCCATCTGTAAGCATCATCATACAGCGCCTGGAGGCGCTTTAAAAACTGCACTCCGGCTCCCGCAGCGCGGGTCCCGCTGTTTCTGGCTTGCTTTGCCTGCTGTCACTGCCTCGGTCCCAGGAGAAGGACTACGGGGTCCAGACTGCCCTGCAATCTTTGGCGCCCATCTGTAAGCATCATCATACAGCGCCTGGAGGCGCTTTAAATACTGCACTCGGGCTCCCGCAGCGCGCGTCCCGCTGTTTCTGGCTTGCTTTGCCTGCTGTCACTGCCTTGGTCCCAGGAGAAGGACTACGGGGTCCAGACTGCCCTGCAATCTTTGGCGCCCATCTGTAAGCATCATCATACAGCGCCTGGAGGCGCTTCAAATACTGCACTCGGGCTCCCGCAGCGCGCGTCCCGCTGTTTCTGGCTTGCTTTGCCTGCTGTCACTGCCTCGGTCCCAGGAGAAGGACTACGGGGTCCAGACTGCCCTGCAATCTTTGGCGCCCATCTGTAAGCATCATCATACAGCGCCTGGAGGCGCTTTAAATACTGCACTCGGGCTCCCGCAGCGCGGGTCCCGCTGTTTCTGGCTTGCTTTGCCTGCTGTCACTGCCTCGGTCCCAGGAGAAGGACTACGGGGTCCAGACTGCCCTGCAATCTTTGGCGCCCATCTGTAAGCATCATCATACAGCGCCTGGAGGCGCTTTAAAAACTGCACTCGGGCTCCCGCAGCGCGCGTCCCGCTGTTTCTGGCTTGCTTTGCCTGCTGTCACTGCCTCGGTCCCAGGAGAAGGACTACGGGGTCCAGACTGCCCTGCAATCTTTGGCGCCCATCTGTAAGCATCATCATACAGCGCCTGGAGGCGCTTTAAATACTGCACTCGGGCTCCCGCAGCGCGCGTCCCGCTGTTTCTGGCTTGCTTTGCCTGCTGTCACTGCCTCGGTCCCAGGAGAAGGACTACGGGGTCCAGACTGCCCTGCAATCTTTGGCGCCCATCTGTAAGCATCATCATACAGCGCCTGGAGGCGCTTCAAATACTGCACTCGGGCTCCCGCAGCGCGGTCCCGCTGTTTGTGGCTTGCTTTGCCTGCTGTCACTGCCTCGGTCCCAGGAGAAGGACTACGGGGTCCAGACTGCCCTGCAATCTTTGGCGCCCATCTGTAAGCATCATCATACAGCGCCTGGAGGCGCTTTAAATACTGCACTCGGGCTCCCGCAGCGCGCGTCCCGCTGTTTCTGGCTTGCTTTGCCTGCTGTCACTGCCTCGGTCCCAGGAGAAGGACTACGGGGTCCAGACTGCCCTGCAATCTTTGGCGCCCATCTGTAAGCATCATCATACAGCGCCTGGAGGCGCTTTAAATACTGCACTCGGGCTCCCGCAGCGCGGGTCCCGCTGTTTCTGGCTTGCTTTGCCTGCTGTCACTGCCTCGGTACCAGGAGAAGGACTACGGGGTCCAGACTGCGCTGCAATCTTTGGCGCCCATCTGTAAGCATCATCATACAGCGCCTGGAGGCGCTTTAAATACTGCACTCGGGCTCCCGCAGCGCGGGTCCCGCTGTTTCTGGCTTGCTTTGCCTGCTGTCACTGCCTCGGTCCCAGGAGAAGGACTACGGGGGCCAGACTGCCCTGCAATCTTTGGCACCCATCTGTAAGCATCATCATACAGCGCCTGGAGGCGCTTTAAATACTGCACTCGGGTTCCCGCAGCGCGGGTCCCGCTGTTTCTGGCTTGCTTTGCCTGCTGTCACTGCCTCGGTCCCAGGAGAAGGACTACGGGGTCCAGACTGCCCTGCAATCTTTGGCGCCCATCTGTAAGCATCATCATACAGCGCCTGGAGGCGCTTACATACTGCACTCGGGCTCCCGCAGCGCGGGTCCCGCTGTTTCTGGCTTGCTTTGCCTGCTGTCACTGCCTCGGTCCCAGGAGAAGGACTACGGGGTCCAGACTGCCCTGCAATCTTTGGCGCCCATCTGTAAGCATCATCATACAGCGCCTGGAGGCGCTTTAAATACTGCACTCGGGCTCCCGCAGCGCGCGTCCCGCTGTTTCTGGCTTGCTTTGCCTGCTGTCACTGCCTCGGTCCCAGGAGAAGGACTACGGGGTCCAGACTGCCCTGCAATCTTTGGCGCCCATCTGTAAGCATCATCATACAGCGCCTGGAGGCGCTTTAAATACTGCACTCGGGCTCCCGCAGCGCGCGTCCCGCTGTTTCTGGCTTGCTTTGCCTGCTGTCACTGCCTCGGTCCCAGGAGAAGGACTACGGGGTCCAGACTGCCCTGCAATCTTTGGCGCCCATCTGTAAGCATCATCATACAGCGCCTGGAGGCGCTTTAAATACTGCACTCGGGCTCCCGCAGCGCGCGTCCCGCTGTTTCTGGCTTGCTTTGCCTGCTGTCACTGCCTCGGTCCCAGGAGAAGGACTACGGGGTCCAGACTGCCCTGCAATCTTTGGCGCCCATCTGTAAGCATCATCATACAGCGCCTGGAGGCGCTTTAAATACTGCACTCGGGCTCCCGCAGCGCGCGTCCCTCTGTTTCTGGCTTGCTTTGCCTGCTGTCACTGCCTCGGTCCCAGGAGAAGGACTACGGGGTCCAGACTGCCCTGCAATCTTTGGCGCCCATCTGTAAGCATCATCATACAGCGCCTGGAGGCGCTTTAAATACTGCACTCGGGCTCCCGCAGCGCGCGTCCCGCTGTTTCTGGCTTGCTTTGCCTGCTGTCACTGCCTCGGTCCCAGGAGAAGGACTACGGGGTCCAGACTGCCCTGCAATCTTTGGCGCCCATCTGTAAGCATCATCATACAGCGCCTGGAGGCGCTTTAAATACTGCACTCGGGCTCCCGCAGCGCGGGTCCCGCTGTTTCTGGCTTGCTTTGCCTGCTGTCACTGCCTCGGTCCCAGGAGAAGGACTACGGGGTCCAGACTGCCCTGCAATCTTTGGCGCCCATCTGTAAGCATCATCATACAGCGCCTGGAGGCGCTTTAAATACTGCACTCGGGCTCCCGCAGCGCGCGTCCCGCTGTTTCTGGCTTGCTTTGCCTGCTGTCACTGCCTCGGTCCCAGGAGAAGGACTACGGGGTCCAGACTGCCCTGCAATCTTTGGCGCCCATCTGCAAGCATCATCATACAGCGCCTGGAGGCGCTTTAAATACTGCACTCGGGCTCCCGCAGCGCGCGTCCCGCTGTTTCTGGCTTGCTTTGCCTGCTGTCACTGCCTCGGTCCCAGGAGAAGGACTACGGGGTCCAGACTGCCCTGCAATCTTTGGCGCCCATCTGTAAGCATCATCATACAGCGCCTGGAGGCGCTTTAAATACTGCACTCGGGCTCCCGCAGCGCGCGTCCCGCTGTTTCTGGCTTGCTTTGCCTGCTGTCACTGCCTCGGTCCCAGGAGAAGGACTACGGGGTCCAGACTGCCCTGCAATCTTTGGCGCCCATCTGCAAGCATCATCATACAGCGCCTGGAGGCGCTTTAAATACTGCACTCGGGCTCCCGCAGCGCGCGTCCCGCTGTTTCTGGCTTGCTTTGCCTGCTGTCACTGCCTCGGTCCCAGGAGAAGGACTACGGGGTCCAGACTGCCCTGCAATCTTTGGCGCCCATCTGTAAGCATCATCATACAGCGCCTGGAGGCGCTTTAAATACTGCACTCGGGCTCCCGCAGCGCGGGACGCGCGCGGGCAGCGCCCGGGCGAAGCCCGGGCCAAGCGGCCCGTCCGTGCCCGTCCGTGCCAGGAAGAGGCAGGGCAGGGCCACCTCCCTTATATTCAACGTAAGATCTGAGGACACTGGGACTGGTGAACTGGCATTGTAATAAGGTACGGAGAGTACCCGCTGTGTATATTAATATCTCTTGCAAATTTCTGCGGGGGGTTTGTTGAGTAGTAATTTGCTGTTATACCCACCCGTAGATCATGTATGCCTAATTTAATTTGTTATATACTCA
Organism: Calotriton arnoldi; assembly: GCA_963921515.1. Classification (NCBI taxonomy): domain Eukaryota; kingdom Metazoa; phylum Chordata; class Amphibia; order Caudata; family Salamandridae; genus Calotriton; species Calotriton arnoldi. The sequence goes on along the minus strand of CAWUFW010001426.1, from coordinate 1,412,285 downwards.
TTAACTAGGCTTGTTTGGGAGTTGTGATCGAGGTACACGGGGGGCCAGTGGAGAAGGTTGGCACTTTAGATAGTTCTAGTCGAATAAAGTAGAACATGGGGAAGAGGAAGAGTATGGAGGGCAATGGAAGTATCGGGGGAAGTGGGAGTAGTCACAATGGGAGGTCGGAGAAGGGCAAAAAGGCTAGGAAGGTACAGAAGCATCCTGGTAGTAACTGTGTCCTTGACCGCATAGACTCCCTAATTAGTGATTGTGAAAACATTCTGGAGGCGGATATACCCGCATGCCACACTCCTGAGGAAACATCTAACTCTCCCCCTCCTCCTATAAAGCGCAAGGCCCAAAACAACCCAACTATCCCCAGTATATTTCAGAAACCACCTAGAAAAGGGGTTCTAAAACTGAGTATTGCGCCAACCCCCGTAGGTGAAGGAAATAGTCACCTTCCCACAATTCCTCTAGATGTAGACTCACATCAAGAGGGCCCTGTAATTTTGTGTACCAATAGATTCCAACCCTTAACCGACATGCAGGATGTTGATAAGGAATATATGATGGAGCAACCTATGACGCAAAGGTTAGGAAGGCCTAGTATAGATCCTGAGGTTTTCTTCCAGCACATTGATTCCCTTAGGGATGAAGTGGGGGAACTGAAACTGATGATTCAGAATCTCACTTCCTTGGTTAATGGGTTGGTTCAAAGGGTGCCCTACGGCCTTTGAGCACGACCATTAACCAAACCAGTACTATTGTTCAACAAGCTAGGCAATATAGCGACACTAGCCCCAAGGTAACCTGGCAGGGCAAAAACCCCTCCCTAGTGGCTCTAGTTTAACATCTGTTGTTTTATCACCCATCGGAGCTACTCCTACTATAAGGGAAGGTAAGAGTTTTAATCCCCATAACACTACACAGAGGGATAGTAATTTTCCTAAGCCTTTGGCCATAAAAAAACTCACATATTTGGGGCCTAATAATGCATTTTCAGCATCACGTTTTCCTCACGTTGTACAACATCGGCCCACAATGTCTTCATTGCCTAATTTGGTAGCAGCACCCAAAGTTTATATGGTCAACGTTCCTAAGCTCAATCCCCGTAGTGGGTTTGAAGGCACAGACTCTTTGACAAATAAGGTCGTGCACTGGATTCGGAAAGTTAGGGGTTGCCGCTCAATCATCCGTGATGACATAACAGGGGTTCAGAGGGTTTCTTCGCCAATTGAACCGCTAGATTATATTGAGCTTTCTCTAACTGATGTGGATTTGGCGGAAAACCTCCTGGCCTTGGAATTTCGCACTTGCTCGCCAGGTAACTCCTTAATTCAGTTTAGACGATCTCCTTTGGTCTGTCATGGTAACCCCGCAAACAGGCACTCACATTCCTATCCTGAAGGTAGTAGCACATTAGATGCAAACGATTGACTGGTACCTGTCCCAGACATTGTTACTGAACCAGTAAGCGTCCCCCTATCACTTGATTATCAAACTAATTTGGAATCCGTCATTATTCCTGCATTTCCGACTGGAACTTTTTCGTCGGATTCTATCTTGGGGGTGGTGGAGCCAAGTTCCAGTAGTCTGGGGCATGGCTGTACAGCAGGGGACTCACCATCAGCATCTGATACCACGCCATCTAACTTAGCCATTTTGTCCTGGAATATAGCTGGGCTAAGGTCTAAAATCAATTCACCCGATTGGCTAACATTTATTGATAGCTACGGTATATGCCTTTTCCAGGAGACGTGGTTATTGGAGCCTCTTCTCCTGACCGGTTATTTAAATTATTTCATTCCTGCTACAAAGGGTGGGAGAGGCCGTCCTTCGGGGGGTTTGATAATCTGGGTTCGTCAAGAGATTGGCTATAGTATTCAGGTGCTTCCAACCCAGAGCAGGGATATCCTTGCGATCAGATTAAAAAAGGGTGCCAAGGGTCGTACTGATATTGATATTTACAATGTCTATGTACGAGGCACGCATAGGGGGAAAAAGTCGGAAGTATTAGCGACTCTCGACGACCTCCTAGATCAGTTCTCTAGAGATTCTTTGATCATAATAGCAGGTGACTTAAATACGACTTTTGAGCCCCTTGCCATTGATGAACTTGACCCGGCCTGGGAGGAAGACACTGTGTGGGGTATTCCAAAATTAGAACTCCCCACCATAAATAAGTGGTCAGATATAGCCATTCAAATTAATGCTATATGCCTAGAAAAGGGTCTTAGAGCTGTTAATGGGAGATCTGCCTCAGATAAGCATGGTGCATGTACATTTAGTAACGGTCGTAGCTCCAGTCGTATAGACTTTCTTATGATTAACTTACAACTGTGGGAAGCCTTTGAGGATATGGTAGTAAAGGATCGGATCGAAAGTGACCACAACCCTTTATGTGCGATCTTTGATTTGCTCCCAGAGAGGGCTCTTGTTGGGCCACCTAGTATGATGTCACCTCTTGACGTGGTCCCTACAAACGATCTGCGTAGATTGAAGTGGGTACAAATTATAAGTAAGCCCGAAACTATAGCAGCTATTAACGCAGCTATAGAAGGAACTTTAGTTGAGTTAGAGGCTTGTGTGGATAAGCCTGAGGTTCTAGGGAATATTATTGAGATTCATAATAATTTTTTTGTTCACCTACGCTCATATTTCCTCAGGCATCATAAGAGCAATAATACTCATCAGGCTATTGGACCCTCCTGGTTTAACGAAGAATGTGCTAAAGCCCGTAGGATGTTGTGGGATATGATTAAGGCTGGTGATCCGGCTGTAGTACGTGTAGCTAGATCTAACTACAGAAAGGCTCAGGCGCTGGCAAAGAAGGCCTGGGACGAAGGCAAGTGGCAGGACCTTAGATTGGCCTGTGTAAATAATAACCCAAGGCAGTTCTGGAATATAGTGAAATGGGGCAGAGGAAGTCGGCCGCCAAAGCCACAGAATCATGTAACCCAGGAGCAATGGCTCAATTACTTTGAGCCTCAATATGCGAGTAGCATATCTGAAGGCAACCAAGACGATTACCCACATATGTTTTATCTTGATCCCCCGTTTACAGAGGCCGAAGTTATTATAGCTTTAGGCGCAGTAATTGGCGGTAGAGCACCAGGGTTAGACGGTATTCCGGCTGACATATATCTTCATGATAAGGAAAAATGGTCCCGCTATATTCTTATAGTAGTAAACGCTGTAGCTCAAGGAGCCCCGGTACCTGGCTCTTGGAAAGGTGCGGAGATCATACCGGTTTTTAAAAAAGGAGATAAATCAGCCCCTGGTAATTATAGACCTATTAGCCTGATAGATTCCCTACAAAAAATACTGGGGCGGTTAATTTTGAACAAAGTTCAGGAATGGATCGAAGATCAGTCCATTTTATCCCCACTACAGGCTGGGTTTAGATCGCATATAAGTACAATTGACCAGGTGTTTTTGTTCCAATTAGTGTACTGGAAAACGGTAGTTCTAAGCAAAGGCAGCCTATACGCTGCCTTTGTTGATCTTAGAGCAGCGTTTGATCTAGTGCCTCGGGGGAAACTGTGGAGTGTGCTTCAAGAGCTGGGGATGCAACCTGAACTACTTTCATTGATAGTGAGACTCCATGAGGATAATTTTGCCCATATTCGGTGGGGTGCCCAGGGCGACGTAACTGACTGTTTCCCAGTAGAGAAAGGGGTGCGCCAGGGGTGCGTCATGGCGCCCACATTGTTTTCCTTGTTTATCAATGGAATTGCAAAGCTTTTAGAGCCTATAACAACAGACGCCCCCACCTTAGCTGGTGTGAAAATCCCAATTTTAATGTTTGCGGATGACACCCTAATCATCTCTAAAACCACAAAGGGGTTACAGCGAGCATTGAATCTTTTTGAGGAGTTTTGTTCTCTAAGGGGTTTGGAAGTTAATGTTTCCAAAACAAAACTCATGGTATTCAACCCTCATAAGGGATACAGAGGAGGCTTACTCATGAATGGCCGCCCACTAGAACAGGTTAATTCATTCACATACCTGGGAGTCATATTACAGAATGACATGAGTTGGGATCAACATATAGGTATGGCTACTTTAAAGCACCGGCAGCTATCTGGATTATTACAAGCTGAATATAATACTTCTTTAACAAAACCAGTTAGCCCGGTGCTCCAAATATACAACCTGAAAGTGGTTAGTTCAGCCTTGTATGGAGCCGAACTTTGGGGGTTCGGAAAAACAACAAAGTTAACTGTAGCTGAAAATGGCTTTTTCGGAAAATTACAAGTCTTCCGAAAAGTACTCCTGTACGTCCCCTATTATATGACCTAGGGAAACATGCTCTGGCTGATGTAGCAAGACTCCGCCCAATATTATTCTGGCGGAGAATCTGGGTAACTCCCGAATTAGCAACCTATGCCGCAGGGCTAAAGGACCTAATTAGAGCGGATCGCTTTCATAAAATTAAATGGCTCAGGGAGATCAGAGCCACATTAGTAAGCATGGGATTGGAAACGCTCTGGGTGAGCCCTGCAGACGTGTCTTTTCCCTCAAAGGAGTCCTTAAAAGAGAAGTATTGGGCCACAATTACTTACAACTCCTATAGAAATGTGGATATGTCTACCCTTACTGGTCATTTCATGGATTTTAAACTACTTCCATGCTTGGAGCAGTTCTGGGATTTAATAACCAAACCCTTGGATCGGAAGTTATATTTCCAGTTTAGAGTAGGCTCACTCCCAATTAGGTCCTATACAGCAAAATGGTCTAAAGAGGGTGATAGTGCCTGCCCCTCCTGTTTGGCTCAGGTAGAGACATTAGCCCATTTGTTGTTTACCTGCCCTGCGTATGACAGGCCACGCAGAGCATGGTTGGCACCTATCTGCAGGACACTGGGGACTAGACTGAGCGCTGATGCACAACGAATTTTGCGCACGAATACCCTAGCCCCTATTGTCATTGCAGTGGCAAAGTTCTTGGGTTGGTGTTGGATTATTAGAGCGCAGGCACTACAAGCACCATGAAAGGTTTATCCGATTTACTTTTAAAGGGCTGGAATTACATCATTTAATATGAAATGCTTTTTATTCACAAGCTAATTACATTTTCAGGTTTTAAAGTTTTAACTGTATATAACTGTTTGTGTTTTGGTATTGTTTAGGACATTTTCCTAGTGTCCTTATTTGCCCTAATTGCTCAACTTTGACGTCATGCTTTTTAATCGTATATATGTAAATTAATGTATTTTATGTGGTTTTAATGGGCCTGTATTTTTACGGAGTTTTATGTGCTGTATGTATTGTGCTTTTATGACTTGTCGTCGAATAAAGCTTTATGGATTGGATATATGTATTTATTAATAAACACTCTCTACTAATCTCTTTATGAGATTAGAAGTCAGGAACATATGTACAAGTCAATTGTTATCAAAATAAGTTAGCACAGTAAATATCACAATCTTATCTTGGCTAGACTGGGGTCTAGGGCACATAGAATCGAGGGACCCCCAGAGAACCACCCAGGTAGTTGTAGGAGACCCACAGGGGACGGACGCGGTGTTCAGACACTAGTGCGAGTCCTGTACGAGTCTATGTAAGCGGACGCGATTGAGTTATCAATGTTACAGGCCCCTGGCGTGTTCGAGGCGAACACACCGATCGGTCAGTACGAGTCGAAGGACGCGGTTACTGGTAGAGTTACTAGGGAGTTGGACGCGGTGTGTCTAACACAGCCGCGAACCCTGTACGAGTCAGTGCGAGAATCGCACTGGGAAAATAAGAGTTTAAGGATACTTCTGGTGAACCTACAAGCAAGTCACTTACAGGGTAAGTAGTTCTAGGGCCCACACCCACAGGAGCACCGTAGTGCTGGAGTTACCTCACTCAGGGAAGCCGGGTGCACAGGTGTCCTTTGGTGTCGGGTCGCGGCGTCGTTTTCAATGGCGAACAAAGAAGACTTGCTGCTTGTGATGGTTTGAAGAAGTGTCCGGTGGAATCCAAGCCTGGATTCGGTGGAAGGATGACCTGAAAGCAGAGGGGACAGTGTTCAAAGTCACTTGGCAGTGACTCGGGGCAAGGAAGATGAATGCCCACCGTCGTCGCAGGATTCAGGTCGTTCACGGTTGCCTTGACTCTTCAGCCACGAGGTCCAGGAGGCGTCGACGATGACCAGGAGCTGGATTCGGCGTGTCCCACGATGTCTGCAGCTTACTGTGGTGTCGGCAACTCGATTGGAGCCAACAGGCCTTGGTAACAGCAAGTCTCTTGCAAAGTGTGAAAAGGCAATGGCGCAGACCAGCAAGGTCTGAGGGACTCACCCAGCAAGGGTAAGTCAGGGCAGGCCTGGAGCAACAAGGGGAGCCCTTTGGTTTCTTTAGAAAGTCTTCTGGGGACCCACGAGCCGGCTGGCAAGGGATCGCGAAGACGCCTCGGTCGGAATCGCTCCACAGGGGCCCACGGTCACTCGGGACGGTGTAGGCCGCTGATCTTCGGAGGGATTCCTGCTGGAGGCTGGGACCACACGTGGTCCAAAGCACAGGTTCTTAGAACGTTGTGAAGGGGTTGCACTCGACAATAGTGCACGGTACCCAGGGGTCGCGGTTCCTCGTCACTCGTGGGGTCCACTGGCCTCAGCTTCGCTGGGGACTCACGATGGCCTTGGACAAGTCAGGAAATCCACTTCTTGGGCTGCAGGGACTTCGGACTCCGGCGGGAGCGGCGTAGTTTGCGACCGTCGTTGTAGTTTTTGGTGCCTGCCAAGCAGGGGAGTCACTCCTTGACTCCAAGGGAGATTCTTCTGTCTTCCAAAGGTAGTGGAACGTCGAAGGGCCAGGATTCTTCTTCAGAGCGTCGTCCAGGGATATCTAACTTACAAGTTCAAGGGCTCCCTATTTTATACTGTAAAGAAGGGAGGGACTAGCTCTATGACCCCACCTATGGGAGGGTCAGGGGAGTGGGTGGCTACACCCACTTCCCCTTGTCCAGTTTCGCGCCAGAGCAGGGGCAGGTAGCCCTGAGCCGGTTTGAACTGGCATATGCACAGAGGAGCCTTCTGCTCCCCCAGTGCAGGACTTCAAAGCACTCTAAGAGTGCACCCACCCAGCCCCAATACACTAAACCCTGTCTGGGAGGTGGTTACACCTCCCTGTGACAGGATACCTTTTGTTGGGCTCCCTCCACTGTGAGTTTCGGTCATCAGCAGGAGGGCAGCCCTGTGTCTGTGACTGGTGGCATCCATTTTGTGATGCCAGGGCTCTTCAGGATTCTACCGTGTTTCCACAGTGGGTACATGTCTATCCCTCTAGAAGGGTGGAATGCTACCCCCGCCGCCAGGACTGGCGGGGGGGGGGGTAGTATTCCAAGGTGTTTGACACCAAACACAACATGTTTCGATGCAGCCATTCCAAAGTTAGCATTTTACCGCGAGGATATAATGCACTTTAAAAGTATATGGTTCAACCGCATCCACAAACAGCACCAGAGACTGGACTCTGAGAGCTGCAGAGGGGCTCTGCTCAGGCAGAGGCACCCCTCACATAGAAGCCAAGCACCCTGCCCTCAGGATTGATAGGGCCTGCCTTAGGGGTGACTGATAGGGTTATAGGTGTATGTGTGGTAGATATAGGGAACCTATATCTCGGTGAGGAGTGCTAGCACCACCTCACCCAGGCTGCAGTAGCAGGCCTGTGGTGTCAGATTTAGCCTGCTTCCCAGGGGTGGCATAATACATGCTTCAGCCCCTGGTAGGCCTGTGAAGTACCTATGCCCTTGGCACCTAAGGTACAATATACTAGGGACTCATAAGGCACCACAGCATCCAATCACTAGTGCACCTAGAGTGCACTCCAAATCGTTTAGAGAGAACAGAGAGGCTGGGGCTCTGATTGGCAGGGACCCAGCCTGACTATAGCCAGAAACCAGTGTAACATCAGAAAAAAAGTGGGGGCAACATAAGAGGCAGATCCTACTCTCCTACACACTGTGAGCTAGCTAAATGCAAACAGGCTAACATTTCTCGGTGGGGGTGCACGGAACCAGTCTGCCACCAATCCCACAGTTTATGTAATCCAAACGCGCAGGTCCTGCATGGGTACTATAGGAACTACAGGACACTGGTTGGGGAAGGGAGAGGGGTCTGCCGTCGACCCAATCGCGGTTCGTTAACCACCACTGCAGATCCTTCGCAGTTCCTTCCGAGATCTGAACCACGTCGGTGAGATTTCCCGTATGCTGTGCCCATTGGAACTTCAAGTCCCACTGCAGAGCCTGCATACGCCATCTGGCGTGTCTTACCAACAGGATGCAGGAGGCCATGAGGCCCAACAGCCTCAGAGTCAGTCTCACCGAAATCCAGGATAGAGGCTGAAATATTGGAATCATAGCCTGAATATCCTGGACTAGCTGCTCGGGAGAATAAGCCCGAAACTGCACTATGTCCGGAACAGCTCAGATGAAAGGGAACACGGGAGAAGGAGTCAGGTGTGACTTCGGTACGTTTATAGAGAACCCCACTGAATACAGAAGGTTCGCCGTAGTCTGAAGGTGGGAGACGACAGCCTGGGGCGAGGACACCTTCAACACCCAGTCGTCAAGGTAGGGAAGACTGACACCCCTAACCTGTGCAGATGAGCTGCGACCACCGCCATTACCTTGGTGAACACCTGAAAGGAACTGGTAAGGCCAAAGGGGAGAGCAAGGTACATTGAAAGTGCTTGCGACCTACCTTGATCCGCAGGTAACGACTGTGGCCCAGCAGAAGGGGAATATGAAAATACACGTCCTGCAGGTCCATCGCTACCATCCAGTCTTCTGAAACTGGGACCCTTTCTATAGATCCCTTGGCCAAGAGTGACGTAACTACCTCCTGGAGCAACTTTAAATGATCCTCCGTCAGCCGTTCCTAATTTGGCAGAATAGGAGGAGGAAAAGAAAGAAAAGGTAGGGAATAGCCCTCCTGGACTATCTGCAAGACCCACTTGTCCGATGTTATGCATCTCCAATGGGGGAGATAATTACGAATTCTCCCACCAACTGGAGTAGTGTGATCCTGCAGAATCAGCCTAGGATTGCTTGGAGGCTGAGGCTGCTAGGGGAAGTGTGGTCGACGACTTCTGGCCTCCATTCCGAGATCGGAATGCACGCGTCCTCGCACGGCTTGGGCAGTCTGTGCGGGACGCTGGTTGGGATATGGGTGACGCAGCTGGAAACCCCTTCCGTTGCAACCAAAGGGGTAAAAGGAAGACTGGCCATTAGGAGTGGAGGAAAGGCCCAAGGATCTTGCAGTAGCTCGAGAGTCCTTGAACCTGGCCTGGGCCGAGTCTGTCTTTTCCTCAAAAAGGCGGGTTCCCTCAAAGGGCATGTCCGTCAAATTGGCTTGGACATCGTCCGAGAAGCCAGTTGTACGAAGCCAGGCGTGCTGCCTTAAGGCCACCGTCGTTGAAATCGATCTGCCCAGCAAATCGGTCGTATCTGTCAAGTTTGAATGTCTGACTGCTACCATGACTCGGGTATGTCTCTACTTGTATGTGTAGTTTGACCCTAACTTAAAAACTGTACAGTCTATCGTACCCCTGCACAAATCTTGTCAGAGGTGCTTCAGCATTCAGTCTGAGAAGCACAGATCTTTTAACTAAGAAGGCGTCACGGAAGCACTTGAACACAGAGCTTCAAACCCGACTGCCCTGTATAATGAGCACAAAGTGACCCATGCAGCTTCTTCTAAACACATTTAAAGAGCATGTGGTGTGAAACAGAGGTAGTCTAGTACCTATAGGCTTCTGTACATGTGTCATCTTGCCCCTAAAAAGTCATTGACACTCTCAGTGAGGTCTCTAGAAAGATGCTGACACTCAGAAGAGTGGCATGACGGGAGTCAGCTTTTCATTTTGGCTTAGGCCTAAAGAAGCTGGAAGGGAAAAGTGAAGTTTAAAACATGTTGCCAGATGTATTAACCTCCATCTGAGTCCATATAAGTCTCTGCACAGGAACACTGCAAGAAGGCCGTAGATAGAGGTGTGCTTTAAAATGAAAGCGTAGTCTGTCAAGTTTGAATGTCTGAATGCTACCATGTCTCAGGGTTGTCTCTACTTCTACGTGTAGTCTGACATGTGTGCTTCAGCTGATGACGCAAACTTAAAAACTATACAGTCTATCATACCCCTGCACAAATCTTGTCAGAGCTACTTCACCTTTCAGTCCCAGAAGCACAAATCTGTTTGCTAGGTAGATCTCATTGAAGTACTTGAACACACAGCTTCATACCTTGCTGCCCTGCATAATGAGTAGAAAGTGACCCATGCAGCTTCCTCTACACACATTTAGAGAGCATGCAGTGTGAAACAGAGATGGTCTAGTACTTATAGGCTTCTTTACATGTGTCATATTGCCCCTGAAATGGCGATGACACACTCATTGAGGTCTCTAGAAAGATGTTGACATTCAGAAGAGGGCCATGACGAGAGTCGGCTTTTCATTTTGGCTTAGGCTTGGATTGCGAGCTATACCTCTCTAATTAAACTGATAGAGAAAAGTGACGTGTAAAGTATGTTGCCAGATGTACTAACCTCAATCTGACTCGATACAAGTCTCTGCAAAGGTATACTGCAGGAAAGTCTTAGATAGAGAAGTTTGTACTTTAAACTGAAAGCGTACTCTGTCAAGTTTGAATGTTTGATTGCTATCATGTCTCAGGTATGTCTCTACTTGTACGTGTAGTCTGACACGTGTGCTTCAGCTGATGACCCTAACTTAAAAACTATATGGTCTATCATACCCCTGATAAAATATTGTCAGAGCTATTTCACCTTTCAATCCCAGAAGCAAAGATCTCTTAGCTAGGCAGATATCATGGAAGCACTTGAACACACAGCTTCAAACCCGGCTGCACAGTACAATGAGCAGAAAAAGTGACCCATGCAGTTTCTTCAACACACATTTAGAAAGCATGCGGTATGAAACAGAGGTAGTTTAGTACCTATAGATTTCTGTACATGTGTCATCTTGCCCCTAAAAAGGCATTGAGACACATTTACTGAGGTCTCTAGAAAGATGCTAACAATCAGAAGAGTGGCATGACGCCAGTCAGCCTTTCATTTTGGCTTAGGCCTGGCATTGCGAGCTCTGCCTCTCTAATGAAACTGGTAGAGAAAAGTGAGGTTGGCATTGAGAGCTCTGCCTCTCTAATGAAACTGGTAGAGAAAAGTGAGGTTTAAAATATGTTGCCAGATGTATAACTTCTATCCGAGTCCATATAAGTCTCTGCAAAGGTACACTGCAAGAAGGCCATAGATAGTGAAGTGTGTGCTTTACACTAAAAGTGTACTCTGTAACGTTTGAATGTCTGACTGCTACCATATCTCAGGTATGTCTCTACTTGTATGTGTAGGCTGACACGTGTGCTGCAGCTGAAGACTTTATCTTAAGAACTATACCGTCTATCATTCCCCTGGAAAGATATTGTCAGAGTTACTTCAGCATTCAGTCCCAGAAGCACAGATCTGTTTGCTAGGCAGACCTTATGGAAGTACTTGAACACAGCATCATATCCGGCTGCCCTTTATATTAAGCAGAAAGTGACCCATGCAGTTTCATCTACACATATTTAGAGAGAATGCGGTGTGAAACAGAGGTAGACTAGTAACTATTGTCTTTTGTACATGTGTCATCTTGCCCATAAATAGGAACTAACACACTCAATAAGGTCTCTAGAAAGATGCTGACAGTCAGAAAAGTGGCATGACGGAAGTCAGCATTTCATTTTGGTTTAGGCCTGGCACTGCGAACTCTGCCTCTCTAATGAAACTGGTAGAGAAAAGTGAGGTTGGCATTGAGAGCTCTGCCTCTCTAATGAAGCTGGAAGAGAAAAGTGACGTTTAAAAGATGTTGCCAGATGTATTAACCTCTATCAGAGTCCATATAAGTCTCTGCAAAGAAACACTGCTAGAAGGCCGTAGATAGAGAGATGTGTGCTTTAAACTGATAGAGTAGTCTGTCAAGTTTGAATGTCTGAATGCTACCATGTCTCAGGTTTGTCGCTACTTGTACTTGTAGTCTAACGTGTGCTTCAGCTGATTACGCTAACTTAAAAACTATACAGTCTATCATTCCCCTGCACAAATATTGTCAGAGTTACTTAAGCATTCAGTCCCAAAAGCATAGATCTCTTAGCTAGGCAGACATCATGGTAGCACTTGAACACAAAGCTTCATACCCGGCTGCTCTGTATAATGAGCAGAAAGTGACCCATGCATTTTCTTCTATACACATTTAGAGAGCATGCAGTGTGAAACAGAGATAGTCTAGTACCGTGGTACTCATAGTACGGCCCGCAGGCCGCCATCGGCCCGGCAGGCCTTGATTGGCGGCCCGCGGACCTTGCCATGCCATTTTTACATTGCCAGTGAGGGCGACAGTAAACACAGAAGATGACCGCAGCAGCATACGTAGCTCCTGCAGCCATCTTCTGTGTTTACTGCCGGCCTCTGCGACCTCACACATGGCACAGTCGGAAAGCTTCCTAAAAGGCCCTTTAAAAGTCAGCTGTAAGCGTTTTCACAGCTGATGTTTAAAGGGCCTTTTGGGAAGCTTCCTGTTTCATGTTGCCAACGAAGTCCTCTTCTACGTCCTCTTCTCCCGCAGCCTCTACTCCACCCACAGAGACAGACACACAGAGACAGAGAGACACACACACAGACACAGAGACACACACAGACAGAGAGACACACACACAGACAGAGACACACACAGAGACAGACACAGAGACTGAGACAGAGACAGACAGAGACACAGAGAGATACACACAGACAGAGAGACACACACAGAGACAGAGAGACACACAGAGACAGAGAGACACACAGAGACACACACACAGAGACAGAGACACACAGACAGAGACACACAGAGACAGAGACACACAGAGACAGACACACACAGAGACAGACACACACACAGAGCCAGAGACACACACACACAGACCGAAACACACACACAGAGACAGACACACACAGAGACACATACAGAGACAGACACACACACACAGACACACACAAAGACAGACACAGAGACAGAGACACAGAGACACACAGAGAGACACAGAGACAGAGAGACACACAGAGAGAGAGAGACACACACAGAGACAGAGACACACACACAGACAGACACACACACAGAGACAGAGACACACACACACAGAGACACACACACACACACAGAGACAGAGACACAGACAGAGAGACACACACACACAGAGACAGAGACACACACAGAGACATACACACACACACAGACCAAGACACACAGAGACCGAGACACACAGATACAGAGACACACAGAGAAAGAGACACACACACAGAGAGACAGACTCACACACACACACACACACACAGAGACACACGCACAGAGACAGAGATACACACACAGAGACAGAAATACACACAGAGACACACACACACACATAGAGACAGAGACACACACACAGACACACACACAGATACAGAGACGCAGAGACAGAGACACACACACAGGGACACACACACAGGGACACACACACAGAGACACACATACAGAGACAGACAGACATGTGTGTGTATGTTGGGGCTGGTGGCTCAGTGGACTAATGCGTCCACTGCAGGGCCCTGTGTTCGACCTCATGGTCAGTTTTTTTTAGTCTAGCCCCGCCCCCCACTGACCCCGCCTCCACAGGTGCGGCCCTCGGCCACAAACCACACTGTAAATTTGGCCCCCGAGAGAAAGTTTGTGAGTACCCATGGTCTAGTACCTATAGGCTTTTTACATGTGTCATCTTGCCCCTAAAAAGGCACTGACACACTCATTGAGGTCTTTAGAAAGATGCTGACACTAAGAAGAGTTGCATGACGGGAGTCAGCCTTTCATTTTGGCTTAGGATTGGCATTGAGAGTTCTGTCTCTCTAATGAAACTGGTAGAGAAAAGTGAGGTTCAAAACATGTTGCCAGATGAATTAACCTCTATCCGAGTCCATATAGGTCTCTGCAAAGGTACACTGCAAGAAGGCAGTAGAAAGTGAGGTGTGTGCTTTAAACTGAAAGCGTACTCTGTCAAGTTTGAATCTCTGACTGCTACCATGTCTCAGGTATGTCTCTATTTGTACTGTAGTCTGACACGTGTGCTGCAGCTGATGACTAACTTAAAAACTATAGTCTATCATTCCCCTGGACAAATATTGTCAGAGTTACTTCAGCATTCAGACCCAAAAGCATAGATTTCTTACAATGCTGAAATAGCAGAGGGCTTTGCCTCTTACTATGAGGAGTTGTATGTATCCCAGAATTTAATGACTGATGCGGATTGCGTTGAGTTTCTAAGAGATGTGACCCTTCGACGATTAACAGGGGAGGAGCGGGGAGCTTTAGAAGCTGACTTATCTGAGGAGGACCTGCAGGGAGCACTAAGAGAATTGCAATCGGGCAAGGCACAGGGGCCCAAAGATTTGCTTATAGAGCTATACAAAGGCCTGGCAGGGGTGGTGACAAAACCAATGCTAGCAATGTTTACCGAAGCGCTCTCCAAGGGTTGTCTTCCACTCGACCAGCGGACCGCGATGATAGTGACCATACTAAAAGAGGGAAAGCCCCCATCTGAACCTGGCTCGTACAGGCCAATATCCTTATTAAATGTGGAAGTGAAAGTATTGGCCACTAGGCTGAAGGTGGTTCTCCCCTCGATAATACACCCCGACCAGTCGGGATTCATTCCCGGTAGGAGCATGCGGCTCAATTTGAGACGCCTATATGGGGTCCTCCACCTTACTAAATCATGCAGGGATATACAAACGGTAGCGATGGCCCTAGACGCGAGAATGGTGTTTGACTCAGTGAAGTGTAACTATATGTTTGCAGTACTGGATAAACTGGGGTTTGGCCCCAGATTCAGAGCCTGGGTCAAACTCCTCTACACAACCCCTATGGCCAGGGTCAGAGTGAACGGAGTAGTCTCAAGCAGCTTTGAGCTGCACAGAGGCACCCCGCAGGGCTGCCCATTGTCGCCTATGTTATTCACCCTGGCCCTCGAACCCATGGCGGTGTGGATCAGCCGAGACCCTCTAATCTAGGGTATTCCCGCGGCAGGGGGTTGAGAAGAAAGAATCTCCCTTTACGCTGATGATGTGCTGCTATACGTGGCTAGACCCCAGAATTCCATAAACAAAGAAATCTAAATCTTTTAAATATTTGGGGAACACTCGGGCTATACAATCAACTGGGCCAAGTCGGTTATATACCACCTGTCGGGGAAGCCCCTTGCTTGCCACGTGACTGCTTGGCCCCGGTCAGTCCGAGTGGGTTCAAATACCTAGGTATATACGCCCCCCGAGACCCACACGAGTTCTTTAGACAAAATCTTGATCCTTAACTCGAAAGGCTCAAGGCAGATGTGAAACACTGGGAATCTCCGCCGCTGACGTTAGCCTGCAGGACTTCCCTCTACAAGATGACAACCCTTCCGAGACTGCTCTATGTAATGCAGAATACTCCCTACAAGATTCCACCAACAGCATTCAAAGGAATTGACCAGACAGACCGTAAGCTGCTATGGAAGGGGGTGTCCAAGAATTGTGCTGGCTAAGCTACAAAAAGGGGTGCATGATGGAGGGCTGGCGATCCCTGACTTGCAAAAATACTACTTGGCCTCGCAGCTGCTGATAATCAATGACTGGGTGTTTGCGAACCACCAGGACCCAGCATACAGGGTGGAAAGAGGGTGGATGGCCCAGGGTGGATGGGAGAGACTATTATACGGTAAGATGACCAGAGACGACTGGCCGCAATATACACAAGTGGTGGAGTATGTCTGGCATAGGGCTGCCGGCTTTCTGGGCTGGAAGGGCAAACTGACGACCCAGACTCCGTTGTGGTGTAGTGCACTGTTTCCGGAGGTGGCAGGGCTAGGTGGATTCCAGAAGTGGAAACTTATTGGTATAGAACACCTGGCAGCTAACTGGAGGAACCAGTCCTACATAGAGTTTCAGGACCTACAGTCCGAAATTGAATTGGCTGAGTCCGAAAGATTTCGGCAAGCCCAGTTAGGGCATGCACTGCACTGTCACCTACCAGTGGGGGAACAGCTCCCGACTCATCCCCACTAGATGACCGTTTACTCACAGAGATGCTATCAAATAAGGGAATATCACTAATTTATAAGAAGCTAGGCAATAACTCACCTGACCTGCTTGACCCTCTGAAACAACGGTGGGAGGAAGATTTGGATAAAACGCTAGAAGAGGAAGAATGGCTGGAGGCCCTTCAGGCCCCTCGGGAGGTCTCGGTTAGAGTGAGATTACGATTGGTTCAGCTCAAGATTCTTCATGGATCGTACTATGCACAAACTCTCCTACATAAAATGGTCACAGCAGACTCCCCACTGTGTAGGAGGGGCTGTGGGCGTGAAAGATCCTTCTACCACACCATGTGGGACTGCTGGCTGATCCGACAGTACTGGGCTCAGGCTACATTGATAATGGCACGGGTGGCGGTGGTGCAGGTCCCGGGAGAACCTGGTTGGCTATTAATAGGAATAAAGGGAGACAATAACTAACCTGAACAATGACTGCCCTGTATAATGTGAAGAGAAAGTGACCTATACAGTTTCTTCAACACACATTTAGAGAGCATGCGGTGTGAAACAAAGGAGGTCTAGTACCTATAGGCTTCATTACATGCGTAATTTTTCCCCTAGAAAGGCACTTACACACTCATTGAAGTCTCTAGAAAGATGATGTCACTCAGAAGAGTGGCATGACGGGAGTCGGCCTTTCATTTTGGCTTAGGCCTGGCATTGTCAGCTCTGCCTCTCTAATGAAACTGGTAGAGAAAAGCGAGGTTTAAAACATGTTGTCATATGTATTAACCTCTATCCGAGTCCATTTAGCTCTCTGCAAAGGTACACTGCAAGAAGGCCATAGATAGGGAGGTGTGTGCTTTAAGCTGAAAGCGTACTCTGTCAAGTTTGAATGTCTGACTGCTACCATATCTCAGGTATGTCTCTACTTGTACGTGTAATCTGATACGTGTGCTGCAGTTTATGACTCTAAATTAAAAACTATAGTCTATCATTTCCCTGCACAAATATTGTCAGAGCTACTTCACCTTTCAGTCCCATAAGCACAGATCTGTTTGCTCAGTAGACCTCATGGAATCACTTGCACACAGCTTCATACCCGGCTGTCCTGTATAATGAGCAGAAAGTGACCCATGCAGCTTCTTCTACACACATTTAGAGAGCATGCAGGTTGAAACAGAGGTTGTCTGGTACCTATAGACTACTGTACATGTGTCATCTTGCCCATAAAAAGACAATGTCACACTCACTAAAGTCTCTAGAAAGAAGCTGACACTCAGAAGAGTGGCATGACTGGAGTCGGCCTTTAATTTTGGCTTAGGCCTGGCATTGAAAGCTCTGCCTCTCTAATGAAACTGGTAGAGAAAAGTGAGGTTTAAAACACCTCTAACCGAATCCATATAAGTCTCTGCACAGGTATACGGCAAGAATGCTGTAGATAGTGAGGCGTGCGCTTTAAACTAAAAGCGTACTCTGTCACGATTTGACTGCTACCATGTCTCAGGTATGTCTCTACATGTATGTGTAGTCTGACACATGTGCTGCAGCTGATGACCCTAACTTAAAAACAATACAGTCAATCATTCCCCTGCACAAATATTGTCAGAGCTACTTCAGCATTCAGTCCCAGAAACACAGATCTGTTTTCTAGGCATACCTCATGGAAGCAGTTAAACACACAGCTTCATACCCGGCTACCCAGTATAATGAGCAGAAAGTAACCCATGCAGCTTCTTCTACACACATTTACAGCGCATGCGGTGTGAAACAGAGGCAGTCTAGTACGTTTGAGGTCTCTAGAAAGATGCTGACACTCAGAAGAGAAATGCAAAAAGAACAATTAATGGACAGAATGCAGAACAATGTCATACATTTACCCCAGTACAGAGATCTGGGCCTAAATCCATCGTTTTTTTGCTCACCATGCCATTTCAGTTTGGACCCAGCCATATGCAAATCAGTCTTGACCCTGCGCCCAATGGGAACAGTCCAGCCCGAACTGCCAGGCCAGGTCCTCCCTGGACTGGAAACAAACATCCTAGGACCGGTTTCGGGCTTTCAGCCCTCATCAGCCAGGATAGCTTGACTCCAGTGGCATGGAGAGCACGGGACCCACGTCTGGGCATACCCTGATTTGCATATAGCTGGGTCTGAACTGAGGTGGCGAAGTGAGCTAAAGAATGATGATGGATTCAACCCAGATCTGTGACTGGGGTGAGTGTCTGAAAAGTTTCAGCGCTCCATCCATCATCTCCTTGTGTTTACTTTGTTCGCCTTAAGTGCGCAGGGTATGCCCAGACATGGGTCCCTTGCTCACCTTGCCACTGGATCCAAGCTAGCCTGGCTGATGAAGGGTGTTACCCAGAAACTGGTCCCAGGATGCTTGTTTCCGGTTCAGGGAAGACCTGGCTTGGCAGTTCGGGCTGGACTGTTCCCATGAGGCACAGGGTCAAGACTGATTTGCATATAGCTGGGTCTGAACTGAGGTGGCGAAGTGAGCTAAAGAATGATGATGGATTTAACCCAGATCTGTGACTGGGGGTGAGTGTCTGAAAAGTTTCAGCGCTCCGTCCATCATCTCCTTGTGTTTGCTTTGATCGCCCTAAGTTGGCAGTGTATGCCCAGACGTGGGTCCCTTGCTCACTTTGCTACTGGATTCAAGCTAGCCTGGCTGATGAAGGGTGTTACCCAGAAACCGGTCCCAGGATGCTTGTTTCCGTTTCAGGGAAGACCTGGCTTGGCGGTTCGGGCCGGACTGTTCCCATGAGGTGTTATGTTTCATATAGGTACCCTAATATAGGCCCAGGGAACATCATACCCTTTCACCTACATCACCTCCACTACATTACACAGTAACAAGCCTTTTAAGGATTGAACGCCTTTTATGGGCTGAACCTTTTACCTAGTTCTAGGACGGGGTGCAGAAGGAGGGTTTTTCCTGAACAATAGTGTTCTATGACTTCATCTTTAGACTGACACCGCAGGAATGAATATTCATAAGGCTACTTGAAAACCAGGCAGGGGCTATACACCACCTTCCTAATATCTACGCACAGGGTTCATCACATACGTCATCCTCATACCCAACAATGGCTAACACAAGAACAAGGGACAAAGGGACTCTTTATACTTTTCTGTACGGCACCTCTGCTATCAGTAGCTAGAGGGAACCAAGACTTCCAGGCCGACACACTGACCAGAGACGCTGAGGCTCCTGCATGCAGACGCTCCAGCTGACAGTGGTCTGAACATCCCTCGCGGGGTGTCCAACTCGAGACCAAGAAGGGCTCCTGCATTCTCACACTTCAGGTAATGGGGTTCGACTAAACCTTAGAGGGATTCTTGGCTTCACACCTACTCACATGCTAGGTACACTTAGGTACATCTAGATAGGCATCGTAGGAGTACGCGCACTTTTATCATGCATTTTATATTCATGTATTTATTCATGCTTATTGCAAGATGGTAGAACTGTACTATGCTTTTATAGTCATAGTACTGCTAATCATATATCTCTGCTAGTGTCTAATGGTTGTTGCAGCTCATATATTTTACACGAGAATAACAACTGTTCAATAAATACTTATTGAAACGCCCAGACTGTTTATTCTGTGTATCTCTGAGATAAACTAAATGAGCACGAGTGACTGATCGAAAAGTAGTACATTGTTTCCCCGATCTTGAGGGATCAGGGTTGTCATGTTCTGAGGTTGCCAGAAACGAATCTCTCCCCGATAAGAGGAGACACTAGCGGCACTGTGAGCTAGCTTAAATGCAAACAGGCTAACATTTCTCGGTGGGGGTGTACGGAACCAGTCTGCCACCAATACCACAGTTTATGTTATCCAAAAGCGCAGGTCCTGCATGGGTACTATAGGAACTACACGACATGGCGCCCAACGTTGGTTAGGTACTTATTTAACAGTAGAATCTGAGTAGTTCAGTCGTGCTATTTCTCAGAGAACCTACTCACAAAACCCCAGAGATGTCTGGAGTGGGTGGGCACAAAAACTACGCCACAGCTGAGTAGGCAAAATATCCTATTTATTGGCTGCTGGTTAATCAAGCTCGAAGGACATTTTTGTTCCTAAAATTGTGCATAACACCTTATCTTAGTTCCCTTGAACAAACTACTTTCCAAAATGACTGAGGACACAACCAACCAAGATAACCCGGTGGTGGCTAGACGTCTCTCAGCAGAAGATGAAGAGGTGGATGGAATTCTCATTGCACCTAAATTCAGACGTACTATCACCCTGAAACTACTAGAATATGGTTTATTAGCAGGGGTGGCTTAGTAGCTTTTGTGATTGAGGCACACAAATCAAACAAAACAAAGGTATTCTATTTGTGGGTTACATTCCCAGAAGCAGATGCTAGAACAGACACATTTCACTCTTACACAGAGGGAGATGCACCAACGGAATACGGTCCCTGTGAAGACATAGAAGTTCCACTCACTTACCAAGAACATTTTTTCTGGTTTAAAGGCGCCTTACCCCACTTAAGACACAGAGTAAGATTAGGCCCGCTCAGAGAAGACGGGGCAACATGGCCAATATTAGCAGCCTACACACCACATCCTGACATTGATACAATGCCACAACCAGACTTACTCATACAACACAAAGATTTAATTAGAATCTACAGAAATCTGACGCAATTTGTCATGAGGACTTTTACAGTCCAACCAACAACAGTTGCAAAAATGGTACTCAATCACAGGGTACAGCAACTAAAATAACTCCACAAACATTACATGCGGTAATGGGCAAAATGCCCACAAAACTTGAACAAATACCATTCTGGGTAGCTCAGAAAATAACTCAGCTCGAGGCAGTATTTCCAAATACTACTACATTTGAAAAACACAGAATGCTAACAATCTGCTTGCCCATGGGGATAACACCACAGTTAGAGGATTGTACCTCTTGGGGTACAGTTTTTGCTGCCGTATATACCAGAACACATGGTATTCCTTCATTAGCAGTAGTACCAGATGTATTAAGACAAATATAAAATGAGTACGGAGCAGAACCTGCCCTGAACTTGGGGATGAAGTTATTAAATAACTACGACCAGCTATCCGCCATAATACTAGCTAAAGTTAAAGGGGAAGCAGCTTCAGTGGCAATCCGCCAACGCCTAAGGGAGTTCAGTCCGTTAGATCAACAACACGAACTGCCCAAAATAATAGAAACTGCATATGCAGAATTAGGCAGAGACAGTTTGGGTGGGAAAGCTTTAAAACCACAACTGATGGGCAGTCCTGAAAAGGACACTTCCAAGCAGACACCTGCTTCTTCTAAAAAGAAGTGGGATAATAAAAAACAACAAAACTCTTCAGAAAAGAGATCTCAATCCCGAGGTAGATCTCCTCCACAGGAGTCCTCTGAAAAGAGGTATATTCTCAGGAATAGGGATAATATTAGGAAACCTGACAGGTATCAGGATACTGATACACGTTCCACTCGTTCCTTTCAGGGCTCGACGAAAAACTCCGAGAGAGAAGGACGGTCAGAACACAAAGAGGAGCGTACAAAGTCCAGAGACAAGCAGCACGCTCAAGACTATACTTCCAAAATAGAAGACAAGCCAAAATCAAAACCTCAATTCAAGAAAAAGAAAGTTGCAGGTCTGAGGATCAGACATGCCCAGAATTATGAGGACGCAGCTTCTGAACGGGGAATGGGCTCTGATGATGCTAGACAGTGCGGCAGAAGTAACAATAGCTCGCAAGAACCTGAAGGAATTTCTGGTGACAGCAGACTTGAATGATTACATCACAGTGGAAACACCAGACACCAGGGTGAGCGTCCCACATAAGTTACATGAGATAATACTCCAAATGGAGGGGGACAAGCCCAGGAAAGTTAAGGGTCTCTTTTGGGAAAATCTGTCATCCGGGTATGACATCCTATTAGCAGAACAAGATTGGCCGCCAACATTCGTTATGGAGTGTCCAAGGGGAGAAAATGTAATTTTTCCAGCATTTTCCGACCTCGTTCCCATGCACCTTAAACATGCTTATGCACGGGAGTGGGCAGTAGCCCTAGCTCCAGCATTGTATAAAAATCATGCAGGGTGGGATGAGGAGTCAACCCACCACGTGATCCCGTTAAAAGTTTCACCAAATGCTCAAAGGCAATAACCAATAAAGCAAGAAGCTAAAAAACAGGTCAGGGAGATTTTAGATCAACTTGAATACCAAGGGGTGATCGAAAATTGCACCTCACCAATGAACAATCCTTTGTTTCCAGTATCAAAATCGGACAATACCTGTAGTCTAGTTTTAGATTACAGACATTTAAACACATGCACAAAGACATTCGCTGTCCAAAACGCATAGTGCCGCATTGATGAATAACATCGTGCGGAAAAAATACAAAACTACACTTGATATCTCAAATGGATTTTTCTGCCAAAACATAGCACCTGAAAGCAGGTATTTAACCGCATTCTCAGCGTTAGGGTCCCAGCGCCAATTTTGTCATCTCCCCCAGGGGTATAAGAACAGCCCCGGGGTATTTTCAGCAATGGTAACTGAGTTACTCCAAAATTTTGATGAGGAAGCATTGTCCTATGTGGATGATATTTATCTGACGGACGATGACTTAATGAGGCACTTGACCAGGGTGAGCACCATTATTATTGGATTCGCCTCTGAGGGCTACAAATGTAACTTTAAAAAATCTAAAATAGCCCACCTCAGTGTCCTATTTTTAGGATATGAGCTTTCAAGTGAAGGGAAAAGCCTGGCAGCTAACTTTTTAGAAAGGTGTGCGCTGCTCCAACCTCCAAAAACATTAAAAACAATTGCAGTCTATACTGGGATTTCTACATTTCGGCAGAACATACATTTTGGATTACGCAGAAAGAGTAAAACCTTACTACGACTTAATAAAACCTGACTTTTCAGTTAGACATTGGACACAGGAACATTCAAATATTCTACGTTCACTACAAGAAGACATGATTGCTTCCAAACACTTACAGACACGCGTAAACATACGCAACTTGGTGATCCGTGTAATAGCGGGTCAATGCGGGTACACTTCAATGAAGGCGAAACGGTACCAATCGCATACAAATCACACCTGTACACAAACGCAGAAATGTGTTTCACTTCAACAGAAAAAATGCTAGCCGTAGTTCAAACCGCTGTAGCAAGAGAAAGAGCACTGGCTCAGGGGAAACACATAATTGTCGTAACCCCGGTACCAGCCTTAGAGGCTGTTACAAAGGCTAGCATTCCAAATGCGAAAGCCTTACATCCAAGATGGATACAATGGGCTAATTCTCTTACTGCAACGGACGTTGAATACAGATTTGATCCAAGTTAAAAACACAAGCATTCCTGCAGTACGAACAAGAATATCCTCTACCTAATGAAATATTGCCTCTAGATCAGTATGAATACATAATTTACACTGACGGATCTGCGCAACCGGCCATAGGGAGTAAGCAGCAATATAGCGCAGCGTGTGCTATCGTTAAAGGTCGCATGCGGGATGGAAAGTTCCACCCGAGTTGCACAAAAACGCAATCTCTAGGAGACTGCACGGCTCAGTTGGAAGAGTTAAAAGCACTGATACTGGCACTAGTAAATACGGATCACGAATTCCCCACACTAATTGTGTGGGCATGCACTATTTGTAGGCATGGCAGATTACCTTTTCACACGACTACAGGTGGTGCAAAATGCCGCAGCCAAACTGGTATGTAATAATGACAGACTTAGTTCATCGTCCGAGTGCCTGAAACTACTCCATTGGCTGCCAATGCGCCAAAGAGCGGAATTTAAGCTGCTCAGCTACACACACAAGGCCTTGCACCAAAGGGGACCCCTCATCCTACAGAGGAAAGTTGAATTCTATGTACCCACGAGGTGCCTAAGATCGCGGTCCCTTGCCTTGGCTAGAACAAAACGCATTAAGAAGACAAGAACAGGGGGTCGTAGCTTCTCATACCTGGCAGCTAAACATTGGAATGACCTACCACAAGAACTCCGCCTCATAGAGAACTATCTTGTGTTTAGAAAAAAACTTAAGACTCATTTGTTCTCCGGAAAATAATATCGGCCAACCGCATAAATCACTCATGAACCACTCAGCCACACACTAGAAGTCTTAGCACAGCGCCGTGATATCCTATGGATGAATGTCGCGCTTTACAAATACAAATACAAATTCCTTTTACTGTGTACAGTCGTACAATGAGTACTTACATCATTGGGAACTAAACGGGTTTAAAGATGCAAAAGGTGGCACAATTAAGCATAAAATGCTATGCGAACAGGTAGTAGAGTTGAAAAACGAACGACCGAGGGCTCACGTGATACACACACTGAGTCATCAGCGTGATGGCGTTCACGTTGAAGGGAATTCATTGGCTGATGAAGCCGCAAAAGGGGCTGTGCGAACGGCTTCCGTAGCTGCAATCACTCGTTCTAAAACCAGAATAGACGGGGAGATTATGGTGGCTGTCATTGCTTCACGCAAAGGCAGCTCAACAGTACCAAAGAAATTTCCACTCAAGTACTCCTTCAAGTTAGATGCACACAACATTCCATATGCTCAAATTCCTGGAGTGGGGGATAGAGTAATACCAAATATGGATCGTAGGTTAGGTTTGATCATAGCAGCACACGAAGGGATAGGTTCTGTACATGCTGGACTTTCGGCGACTGTTTCCTTATTGAAACAACGCTATTGGTGGCCAAAGATGAGAAAGCAGACTAGAGAGTATGTCTGGAAATGCGATATCTGCAAGCAGATGAAGGGTTCCACTATAAGACGTCCAGCACAGATCCCATTGTTAGACAGCATCAGACTGTCCATTCGCGTGCGTTTATCTGAACCACTGCAGCCCCTTACGAACTAAGGGTTGCAGTGGATTCTTGCTCCAGATTCCTATGGGTTTGGCCTCTGTGCTTGGCTGACGCTCGAACTGTTATAAAAGATTTGCGAGTCTTTATAGGGACATACGCAGTTGGCACGTTACATTCTGACCATGGCCCGGCGTTTAGCTCTCGGGCTTACAAAGAGGCCATGGAAGGTATGGGCGTAGCATTGCGGTACTCCTCTCCGTACCATCCTTAGGGAAATTCGGTTGTGGAGAGGAAGAACCGGGACTTAAAGCAATCTTTAACAGCTAGGGTATTAGGCAAGGGCGGTAGTTGGGTCAATCACTTATATGGGGTTCAGAGAGCACTCAACAATCAGCCAAGAAGTTCTCTAGGGGGTGTCACTCCATATGAGGTCTTATTTGGGCCGAGAATGTTGGTACCTTATCTTGATTGTGAAGGCACAGTAGCGGATGGGAAACCATTTGATATCCATGATCGTTTGGCTGTTTTACAGGCTCTAAATGAATCCAGGACAAGACAAAGTAACGTCAACACCAAACAAAACGCCACTGGGGAAGTCAAGGAAGACATGGCAAGACCTGTCTGGATCCCAAAAGTCGGGGATCTGGTCAGAGAAAAAATAGCGGACAAGAAAGTATTCGGGCCATCCTACAGAAAACCTGTACCGGTCCTAGCAGTACAAGGAACAAGAACTGTACTTCTGCAGCCTCTTGCCGGGAAAAAGGAGAAAAGATTTGTCTCAATTGACTTAATCAAACCACACTATGTGGCCGATACTGAACAGTAGGCCTCGTGGACTCCACAGTAGCAGACGCCCTCCTCTCGCTACAATCCAAGAAGTTCAAACAGAAAGACTCATCACGTTTGAAGAGCCTCCTGTACGGAATGAAGGACTATGCAACATTGCTATGGAACTCGTTCCTCTTGAACCAGAAGTTCATCTTCAAAATGAAACTCAAAATAACAACCAGGTTGCAATCAGACCAAATACTGATGTTTACATCAACATGCTTCGACGAGAGCAAAATACGTTTTCAATAAATCCCGATGCAATTCCTACAATTGATCGAACTGCTTCTGGCTACTTCATGAACTTTGATACGTTTTCTTTGGATCCAATCGAACCGAAACGATGCCAGCCCAAAAATCACGCAAACAGCAAGTTAGAGACTTTCTACACTTTCTCAAAGAGACTTACCTGGTATCGCCTTGGTTAGAACTTTGGGTAACTACTGGAATTTAATTTTTTCTTTTCTGGCTAGGCTTAGTAATAACTTTTAGCATGCTTATTAATGGACGATATCTTCAACAAAGCTCTACAGCCCAGAAAGTTAATTTGATTTTAAAACCACATCAATCTTCACATCGTGAACAAAGAGACTTGTCATCAGTGAACATCACAGCGGTTCCTATACCGGATGGTATAGTATGGGACAAGGTTGATTTCGAAATGTTCGGTCCTACTGAACTTTTAAAAATATCTCATATATTTATAATTTCATTAAGTGATATCATTACCTCCAGTACATTTTCTGATGATTGGGACTCTGAAACTGTTAATAACATGTTGTCTGATTTAGAAAAAACTGCTGCATTTCCAAATACTGAAATGTTAGAAGGTAATTCAGACTATGACACTTTTTACTGTTACCAACATTATGGTCATCATTTCCTGCACAAATCTATTTCGCCTAGAAATGTTTTTGAGTACCACCAGTGGGAACATTGCCCTACACCACCTAAAAGTAGTTCAGCAGCATTTGCACAAAAATGTTCATACTTTTCAGGGTTCAACACCACAGACCCGACCTCATATTATTATAAGGTTACACTGACATCGGCACTGAAAATTATGCTGACAAAAATCAAACAGATTTACTCTGCTTCCTTAATTGCCCAACTGTCTGAACAAGGGTTTGACCTATGGAAGGACACAATAGACTTAAAATCAGTCTGGGGTTCTAGAGACTGGCAAGTCCAGGGAACAGAAGCGCTATTTAGAGCATGCCTCATTCCACAGCAGATGATATTTCTAAACGACACTGTGCAACAGACATCCTGTCTTGGATTAGCCAAGATAAAGGACCTGAACACACCTCGGTTTCCAACACCATCACAGGGGTGGTAAAATTCAACTTCACAGGAAGGGGCTACAGTAGGTGACATTTTACAGTACAATAGATCAGACCTAATTCGAAAGAATGGGTGGTTTGACCCTTAGACACGAACATATGTCATAAAAGATTCTTGGGTATCACCGAATGGTTCAATATCCATAGGCCAGACCCACGCTATGTACAAAGAGAACACCCAGGGGTAGTGACATCCTACAGTGTTGGGAAGTTGTGCCTTGATTGGCTAGAAACCTCAACACTAACAGAAGTGAAACAACACTTAGCCTTACTCTCACAAGACATGGATCTTAGGGATTTTTACAAGGTCCCAAGAAACAACGTCAGAAAGGTATCATATATGCCGGTATTTATGCTGCCTATAATGAAAATTGGAAAATATCCCAACAAGAGGCCACAGAGAGAATACGGGAAATAGACCATATTAACTTAGAAAAATCGTTGGCTGTGGTAGACAATGGGTTAAACTTTGTCCTCCAGGATATATTCTTTGGGCAACATTGTGTCTTCGGCGATAGACATCCTAGAACAAGATTTGGCCATATTACAACACGGGCAATCTCAATGACGTTCTATCATGTTATTGAGCTGGACGCTGCAATCTTTGCGTGCAGGCTTTGTGCCTTGGCGTTTATAAACAGCACGTCTCTGTTTTCTGAATATAATCTAACAGATAAACAGGTTGAAATGGCACAAAGGGAGCTAAATATACAATACTGCGTATTGAAAAACTGGACCGACTACCATTTACAGTGGCGGAAGCTCCGTCTACTGAATGGCTTATCCATGGCCACATAACTCTACCGGTCACTACTTTTCAATTTCAATATTGCCTTGAACAAAGGCAGGCGGGCAAATATGAAAAGATGGGTAAGGAATACATTAAGGAATCCTGGGATTTACCATATAGATTCCGATGCCGGAGTGGGGATCAAGAAGTGTTTCTTAGTGGTACAAACTGCAAGAACGCTTTGAGCGGTTCTCTCATGTGCCGGGACATTTCATTGCACGGAGCGTGTAATGGGTCAGTAGCAAACTTGTCCTGCCACATGAAAGGGACTCCAGCTGCCGTGATTAAACTGGTGTTCGAGCTGCTCTCGAATGGGAGTTACTTGATGCTGAACGATCAAGGTTGCTGTGGTATGCTTCCGGGCATTGCCTATCTGGTCACTGTGAACTCCAGGGTTACTTGCTGTATGCAAGTATTGTTTCCTCAAACAAGTACAGTCAGGGAGGCGCCGTTATGGCCTTCGTTGAATGTTTCTCTTATACAATTTGATACTTTGAGCCGACTGAAAGCCATGCTTTTACAGCAAACCGTACCCTTAACCTCGGCTCGAGAGACCTTTGATCTTCAAATCGCAAGGACCTCGACTGAGATACAGGCACTTATACGTACAAACTGCCCCATTCATTTCGCAGAAATGGTGAGTTGTATCTTTAATATGTCTGATACGAGTGGTTTTGTACATCTATTTAAGACCATAGGGTCAGGACTTCTTAGCACCTTTCAGACGATCCTCGGAGTTATTCCAAACTTTATACACTCCGTATTTGGAAGCATTTTTGGAGGTCTACCTCTGATGCTGCTATCAATAGCGGGAATCCTGATTGTCATTTACCTGCTACGCAATGGACGGCCAAGTCACCAACGAGATGGCAAAAGCGCTCCTGGAGCAGAAATACCGTGAACGCATGGTACAGCATCTGGGCACACCTCGCCTACGGGAACTGAGCGCCTCTTGGTTCCTATCGTTTAGACCAGTCTGGATGGACTGCATCTTACCTGTTCTTCGATGCCTGTTTTGCGGTGACGAATGCGTGTTGGACCTCTGTCTGACACTTGCGACGGACACGCCTACGGGCTTGAATACCAGGCTGGAACCCTTCAGGTCTCATGCTCGGCAATGTCCCCAGCGTATTCCTATCCTAACGACCGCATTCCTTGAGAATCCGCAGGTGCATTTCACAACTGGAGTGAGCTTTAGCTCCGCCACTGGCACCACTTGCACCCAGGTATCAAAAACAGCACCATCTGCCTCTACACCAATTGTTGGCAGCACTGAATATCATCTGTGCTCCATTGACATACTCTGCGAGGTGTTACAAGGACCGTCCCCTGCAGCAGCAAGCAGCAATGATGTTGCGTCTCCCAGCCAGGACATTTAATCTATAATTGGCTCATCGTGTGCTGGGAAAGAATTAGGATTTTCCTTGTCATTTCAAAATCGACTAAATTTGGAACACTTCCTAAAATTGACACTTTCGCTAGAAAAAGCTTGGCCTTCTAAAAAGCTTGCAGGGGTTCAATCTGTATAAACGAACTCATTTAAGACTGTGACTTGTGGAACAATTTTTTAGAAGTAATTTTTCAGAGAACATTTTTCCCCTTTTTTAAACTGTTTTTTAAACAATTTTAATGTTTTAAAAAATATATATTTATTTTAAATGGCTCATTGATAATTTTATGCGCTGACACCTAGTAAAATGAGTGTTTCACTTGCATATTATTATTATTGACTATTAGGAAGAGGAGTGGGTGTTATGTTTCATATAGGTACCCTAATATAGGCCCAGGGAACATCATACCCTTTCACCTACATCACCTCCCTTACATTACACAGTAACAAGCCTTTTAAGGATTGAACGCCTTTTATGGGCTGAACCTTTTACCTAGTTCTAGGCCTGGGTGCAAAAGGAGGGTTTTCCCTGAACAATAGTGTTCTATGACTTCATCTTTAGACTGACACCGCAGGAATTAATATTCATAAGGCTACTTGAAAACCAGGCAGGGGCTATACACCACCTTCCTAATATCTACGCACAAGGTTCATCACATAAGTCATCCTCATACCCAACAATGGCTAACACAAGAACAAGGGACAAAGGGGCTCTATATACTTTTCTGTATAAATACAGCACCTCTGCTATCAGTAGCTAGAGAGAACCGAGACTTCCAGGCCGACAAACTGACCAGAGTCGCTGAGGCTCCTGCATGCTAACGCTCCAGCTGACAGTGGTCTGAACATCCCTCGCGGGGTGTCCAACTCGAGCCCAAGAAGGGGTCCTGCATTCTCACACTTCAGGTAATGGGGTTCAACTAAACCTTAGAGGGATTCTTGGCTTCACACCTACTCACATGCTAGGTACACTTAGGTACATCTAGATAGGCATTGTAGGAGTATGCACACTTATCATGCATTTTATTTTCATGTATTTATTCATGCTTATTGCAAGATGGTAAAACTGTACTATCCTTTTATATTCATAGTACTGCTAATCATATATCTCTGCTACTGTCTAATGGTTGTTGCAGCTCATATATTTTACACGAGAATAACAACTGTTCAATAAATACTTATTGAAATGCCCAGACTGTTTCTTCTGTGTATCTCTGAGATAAACTAAATGAGCACGAGGGACTGAGCGAAAAGTAGTACATTGTTTCCACGATCTTGCGGGATCAGGGTTGTCATGTTCTGAAGTTGCCAGAAACTAATCTCTCCCCGATAAGAGGAGACACTAGTGGCACTGTGAGCTAGCTTAAATGCAAACAGGCTAACATTTCTCGGTGGGGGTGTACGAAACCAGTCTGCCACCAATCCCACAGTTTATGTTATCCAAACGTGCAGGTCCTGCATGAGTACTATAGGAACTACACGACAGAGGCACAGGGTCAAGACTGATTTGCATATAGCTGCGTCTGAACTGAGGTGGCAAAGTGAGCTAAAGAATGATGATGGATTCAACCCAGATCTGTGACTGGGGGTGAGTGTCTGAAAAGTTTGAGCGCTCTGTCCATCATCTCCTTGTGTTTGCTATGTTCGTCCTAAGTTGGCAGGGTATGCCCAGACGTGGGTCCCTTGCTCACTTTGCCACTGGATTCAAGCTAGCCTGGCTGATGAAGGGTGTTACCCAGAAACCGGTCCCAGGATGCTTGTTTCCGGTTCAGGGAAGACCTGGCTTGGCAGTTCAGGCTGGACTGTTCCCATGAGGCACAGGGTCAAGACTGATTTGCATATAGCTGGGTCTGAACTGAGGTGGCGAAGTGAGCTTAAGAATGATGATGGATTCAACGCAGATCTGTGACTAGGGGTGAATGTCTGAAAAGTTTCAGCGCTCCGTCCATCATCTCCTTGTGTTGACACTCAGAAGAGAGGCATGACGGGAGTCGGCCTTTCATTTTGGCTTAGGCCTGGCGTTGCGCGTTCTGCCTCTCTAATGAAACTGGTACAGAAAAGTGAGGTTTAAAATATGTTACCAGATGTATTAACCTCTTTCCGAGTCCATATAAGTCTCTGCAAAGGTACACTGCAAGAAGGCCGTAGATAGTGAGGTGTGTGCTTTAAACTGAAAGCGTACTCTGTCAAGTTTGAATGTCTGACTGCTACCATATCTCAGGTATGTCTGTACTTGTACATGTAGTCTGACACGTGTGCTGCAGTTGATGACCCTAACTTAAAAACTATACAGTCTATCATACCCCTGCACAAATCTTGTCAGAGCTACTTCAGCATTCAGTTCCAGAAGCACAGATCTCTTAGCTAGGCAAACCTCATTGAAGCACTTGAACACAAAGCTTCATACCCGTCTGCCCTGTATAATAAGCAGAAAGTGATCCATGCAGCTTCTTCTACACACATTTATAGAGCATGCGGTGTGAAACAGAGGCAGTCTAGTACCTATACCCTGCTTTACATGTGTCATCTTACCCTAAAAGGCAGAGACACTCTCACTGATGTCTCTACAAAGATCCTGACACTAATAAGAGTGACATGACTTTGGGCCAAGGATATCCAGCTGGAACCGGGACGTTATTAGCTGGGTCGGAGCAGAGGGCAGAGCCTTGAGTTGGGAGGAATCGAAGGGCATAAGGAGACAGCCCATAGCAGATCTATGGAGGGAAGCCCTGGCTGCTTGGGAGAATCCAGAGCCAGAACAGGAAACGGGGGGAGAGACAGGGAGAGATAGTGGGTAGCTCACTCTATGTCACGGTGGACGGACACTCTTAGGTCGGGACGGGGGTGGGCAGGTAGACGGTAGCGCAAGGAATATTGACATCTCTAAACGGAGACAGAACCATACACTCGGACTGGGTCGGTAGCGGACAGTAAGGAAACCCCCCCTAGGAAGATGCGTAACAGTTGGCACCCAAAACCTCAAAAGCTAAGAATGGTGGTATATCCCTAGAGTTTCGTACCCTGCACCCCGCCCCCCTCTGCACGATGTTGGGTTATTTGTTTAAATTTTAAACTCTGAAGTCTGATTTGAAGAGGACAGTACTGAACCCTGGTCTGGGGCTGGAGCCCGGACAATGGGATGGGACCGAAAAATAGCAGTAGTCAATGTCCGGGGGAAAAATGGACATAAAACATTCTTGTATGGTAGATACGATCTAGTAAGAGTACAGATAAATCTGGAGAAAAGAGAAGTGGTTGCTAGATGGGTTATCAGGCTGAAATGTGTATGGAAATGCCTACATAATTTTGCTGATTAAGCAATGTAAAGTGAATACCTGAGAAAAATGTGTATACAAATGCCTCAAATTACAAATGCAAATAAAAATATGTTTAAAAAAATAATAATAATAAGAGTGACATGACAGGGATTGACTTTTCATTTTGCATTAGGCCTGGCACAAGGACATCTCTCTTTAAAGAAAGTGAAAGAGAAATGTGAGATTTAAAATATTGTGCCAACTGTATTAACCTCTATCCTAGTCCATATAAGTCTCCGCAAAGGTACACTGCAAATAGGCCAAAGATAGTGATGTGTGTGCTTGAAACTGAAAGCAATTGCTGTCAAATTTGAATATCTGACTGCTACCATATTTCAGGTATGTCTGTAGTACTGCATGTAGTCTGACATGTGTGGTGAAGCTGATGACCCTAACTCAAAACCAATACGTTCTATCATACCCATGGACAAATATTGTGAGAGCTATTTCACCTTTTAGTCCCAGAGGTGGTATTAGATACTGACGCATTCCCAGGTTTATAAGTTCTCGCAAATCTGCGAATGCTTCAGATTCCATGTGTGTCGTGTGAGAACACCCACAGCAACACACACGGAACGCCCCTTTCACACACTGATCTGCATTAAAAAGGGTCCCATTTTTACAAGGCCATGAAAAGCCACGTAAAGTGGCTTTGTGTGGCCTTGTAAATATGCCACGGCACACTGCACCACTGGAACGTGAAAACATTCAGGCGGTGCAAAAGTGCTCATAAATGAGGACCCAGGTTTTTCCTGGTCTTATTTTTGGCACTGCCCCATATCTACAGCGCCCTTGTAAATAGGGAGAAATGTCAAAAGGCAATGGTAGCAATGGGTGTTGCAGTACAACAGCATCACCAATTGCCTGCCCCTTTGCCACAGCAGACTGGTGCAGTAAAGGTCATATTTACAAGGTGGCATTAAGCCACATTAACTGGCTTAAAGCTACCTTAAAAATATGGCAAACACAAGGAGATGATGGACGGAGCGCTGAAACTTTTCAGACACTCACCCCCAGTCACATATCTGGGTTGAATCCATCATCATTCTTTAGCTCACTTCGCCACCTCAGTTCAGACCCAGCCATATGCAAATCAGTCTTGACCCTGTGCCTCATGGGAACAGTCCAGTCCGAACTGCCAAGCCAGGTTTTCCCTGAGCCGGAAACGAGCATCCTGGGACCGGTTTTGGGGTAACACCCCTCATCAGCCAGGCTAGATTGAATCCAGTGGCAAAGTGAGCAAGGGACACATGTCTGGGCATACCCTGCCAACTTAAATGACATCACTGATGACATCATCCACAGAATCTCTGACGCACCCACTCACACCCCCATGTAATCTTTCATACATCCACTCCAACTTCCACACTACCATTCTCAAACCCATTCACACACCCATAGTCAATCACACAGCTACTTACTCACCCATACAGTTGCACACACGCTCACTCACTTACTCATACAGATACTAACACGTACTCACTCACCTATATAGTCACTGACACAAGAACACACTCACCCATACAGCCACCCTCACGTTCACTCGCTTACCCTATCACTCACCTATACTGCCTTTCACATACCCAATTACTCACAAATATACCACTAACAGATGCACTCATTTACCGACATAGCCATAAACACACGCACTCACCCATACAGCCCCACATACATGTACTCACTAACCCATACAGCCACTGACTCACGCACTCACTCATCAACCACCCACACAGACACCCATAGAGATACTCAACCAATCACTCACCCATACAGAAACTCACATATCCACTCACACAGCGATACAGCCACTTAGACACTAACTGACAGACAGATACAAACATTCACACAACCAGTCACTCGCCCATACATTCATTGAGACACTTAATCACTGACTTACACAGCTAGTCACGCACCCACTGAATCATCCAATCAGGCACTCGTACACCCAATGATTTACCAATACACCTTGGTATATAATTTAACACTCACACTTTTTAAAAACACTCACAGTCACCAGTGATGTCATTTGAGATGTCATAAATTATGTCATGAGTGATGTCACTGACCATGTCATGAGTGATGTAATATGTGAGGTCATAAGCAGTTCATTGCGGGGGCGAGTTATAGTTAGCTCACTAACTACAACAGCTGAATTTCTCTGGTTTTGTACGAGTGAAACATCAGCCTAACTATAACATCCCTGTAACCTTTGTTTTTTTCCAGTGAATATATATATTATCTACTGGCGGTCGCCAGTAGATAGTTATAGTTAGGACCTTTATCCATAGGAAATCCGCAACATTCTATTTGAAATAACTCTTGCGCCGGTTGACGAATCTTCGCGAAAGCTTCCAACTTGTAGGGGCGCTCCGCTCCGCTCCTACCCTGAAAGTCTCGGGTTGATTCGTCAAGCGGGGCCGAGAAAAGGGGGTCCCAAAACACGTTTTCTCAGTTTTTTCCATGTTAATTCCCATAGGAAATTTTAGCCACGGCTACAGCCCGAACTGCTGAACGGAATTACACCAAATTTTGCAAAAGGTAGCGCTTGGTTCAGAAAGCGACCTTTTTTTAAATGGTGTAAATCCGTTCAGTAGTTGCGAAAAATTCAAAAAATAAGAGTGAAAAAATCGATTTCCATAGGAAACTTTATGCAAGGCTACAGCAAAAACTGCTGAACGGAATTACACCAAATTTGGCAAAAGGTAGTGCTTGGTTCAGAAAGCACCCTTTTAAAAATGGTGCAAATCCGTTCAGTAGTTGCTGAGAAAATCCAAAATAAAAGTTTCTATATTTAGAGGCACGGAGGATCCGCGCACCCTCCCGACCACGAGCTGCATGCTAATTGGCTGTCAACACTCCAAACCAGGAAGTGTTGGCAGCCATCTTATTCCTCGGTAGAACCGAGGAACAAGAAAGCAGTAAAACAACTGCGCAAAACGCAAAAAGGGGGCAGGGTAGAAACACCCTGACCCCCTAGGCCTGCTCAGGGGGTCCTACAAAGACCCCCAGGGCCCAAATAATCGGCAGAAAACGCGCTGGGTGCGCGGATCCTGCCGATAAAAAAAAGCAGCGCGGACTCCGCGCTTCGTGATTAATGGCCTGGGTGGGCCAAGTCCCGAGGCTTAAATTATTAATTATATGGGGGCCTCTAAGGCTCCAAGCCCGGGACCGCCACCCCCGGGGCTTTAAACAAAATGGTGCGGGAGGGCTCTGAGCCCTCCCGCAGCCCGAGGACCGCCAACCCGGGGCTTCTTTTTAAAATGAAATAACCTGTGTGGGTGGGCTCCAGCCCCCACACGCCCGAGACCGCCACCTCCCGGGGCACTAAGAAATTTAAAATGGGGGTCCGTTTTGGACCCCGAAGCCCGAGGACCACCACCTCCCGGGGCTTTGCAGATGTGGGAAGGGGGCGCGCGGCCCCTCCTGGAGACCATTGATGGCCCTGGGGACCGCCACCCCCAGGGCCGGCTCCTGTCCCGGGGTGCCTACCCCGGGACACTGCTGTTGCAATGGCAGGACGGGAGCCTCGCGGCTCCGTCCTGTCATTGCAAACTGCTGCTTCATTGAAGCGAGAGCAGGAAACCTGCTCTCGCTTCAATGAAGCAAAGCAGACTGCTTTCCACATGGGGAGCTGCATGTCAGCAGCTCCCCATGTGGAAAGCAATGCCGGCTCCCGAGGGACGCGGGAAGCCGGCTGGGACCGTGGGGGTGGGGACCCCCACGGTCCCCAACGGAAGGGCCAGCCCGGGGATGGGGTCCCGGGGCAAGTAGTGGCCCGGGAGGGGGCCATGCGGCCCCCTCCCCCAAATTAAAATAAATAAATAAAGGCCTGCCCCGGGGATGGGGTCCCCGGGGCAAGAGGCCTGAGGAGGGGGCCACGCAGCCCCCTCCTTAAAAAAATCATAAAGAGTGGCCATGCCCGGGGGATGGGGTCCCTGGGGCCGGAATCGGCCACGGGAGGGGGCCACGCGGCCCCTTCCCGTTTTTAACAAAAACAAGGGTAAGGCCCTGGGGGATGGGGTCCCAAGGGCCCAAAAGGAAAAAGGGAAGGGGGCCACACAGCCCCCTTGGAAGAAAAAACAAGAAAAACGATCGGGCCGCAGGCCGCCCCCTTCTTTACCACTCTGCAAACGCGCCCCTGGCACGTTTGCAGAGAGGAACAATTCCCCTTGAATACTGGGGGTCCCTGGGGGCCAACTAGCCCACCAGGTACCTCCAGTAAGCGCCACGGAGCTGCGTTGCAGAGTGTTGTAAAAAGGGGCGTGGCCTCTGAACACCTCTCTGCAACGCAGCTCTCTGGCGCATACTGGAGGTATCTGGTGGGCCAGTTGGCCCCTAGGGACCCTCGGGATTGAGGAGGAATTAATTCTCCAACTTAAAACGCGTCACAGGGCGTGTTTGCAGACATGTCACCTCAGGCCCCACCCCCTTCCTTCACCATTGTGCAAATATTCCTCTAAAATCAGCTGAACCACGAATTCGAATTTACTCACCTGTTATCAGGAGAGACCTCAGTGCTGCATCTTTCAGCCCAGTACTGATCCTGAAAAGTAATTTTAACCGTACTTACCAGTAACTTGAATTTCATTCCATAGGATATCATTGCCTGCTTTTTGCTGAAAAAGTTTCTAAGTGTCGATTTTGAAACATACAAATATTCCTCTAAAATCAGCAGAACTACGAATTCCGATTTACTCACCTGTTATCAGGAGAGAACCCAGTGCTGCATCTTTTAGCCCAGCACTGACCCTGAAAAGTAATTCTAACCGTACTTACCAGTAACTTGAATTTCCTTCCATAGGCTAACATTGACTGGTTTCACTTGGAAATTCTTCTAAGTGTGGAGTTTTGGAACTTTATAATATTCCTCTAAAATCAGCTGAACTACGAATTCCGATTTACTCACCTGTTATCAGGAGAGACCTCAGTGCTGCATTTTTCAGCCCAGTACAGATCCTGAAAAGTAATTCTAACTGTACTTACCAATAACTTGAATTTCCTTCCATAGGCTAACATTGACTGGTTTCACTTGGAAATTCTTCTAAGTGTGGAGTTTTGGAACTTTATAATATTCCTCTAAAATCAGCCGAACTGCGAATTCCGATTTACTCACCTGTTATCAGGAGAGAACCCAGTGCTGCATCTTTTAGCCCAGCACTGACCCTGAAAAGTAATTCTAACCGTACTTACCAGTAACTTGTATTTCCTTCCATAGGAATCCATTGTCTGGTTTTCAGCAGAAAAGTTTCAAAGTGTCGATTTTCACAAACTACAAATATTCCTTAAAAATCGCCTGTATGACTTAAACGCATTCTTTCAACTGTTTACAGGAGATGCACCAGTGCTGGATCCAGGATCCACCACTGAGTAAGAAAAAGTAACGATAACACTACTTACCTGCTAAGTGAATTTCCTCCCATAGGATAACATTGGTGATTCTATGTGAAAAAGTTTCTAAGTGTCAACTTTTAAAATACAATAATATTCCTTAAAAATCAGTACTGTAACCAAAACGCTTTTACTCAACTGTTTACAGGAGATGTCCCAGGACTGAATCTAGGATCCAGTCCTGTGGTTAGAAAAGTAATCCATAAAGTAACTAATTGCATTTAACTAGAAATTCACATTGAGCTCAATGTTGCATTGTGTTTGAAATTGTGTTGCCCATTGCAACAACTGTAACTACTGTACTTAAAAGTCTATTGCCTATTTGCAAAGAATTTAAACTAAAGTAATTCATTCTGAGAAAGTATATTTTGTAATGTAATGTATAATGTAATTACAATGTAATTTAAAAAATAAATAGTTTAAAAAATGTAGAAAATCAGTATCAAAAAAATAAAGATAACAATTAATACATTTAAAAATTGTCATTTACAAAACCTTGGAAATTCACTGAAAAAACCATAGGTTTCAGACACGTTATAGTTAGAAATTAGCATTTAAAAAACCTTTGAAATTCACTGAAAAAACCATAGGTTTCAGGCACGTTATAGTTAGAAATTAGCATTTAAAAAACCTTTGAAATTCACTGAAAAAACCATAGGTTTCAGACACGTTATAGTTAGAAATTAGCATTTAAAAAACCTTTGAAATTCACTGAAAAAACCATAGGTTTTAGGGACAGTTATAGTTAGTTGGACTAAACAAAACAGGCTGATGGCAGTGATTAAACAACGCAGCCAGCACCTCTGACCTAGTTTATGATTGTATAGGGCAAAATAGTCCTCCGGCGTGCTCAATATCAATACCGTGCCACCCACAGCATTATGTAAATGCATGGAGAACAAGTCCTCCATGTACAATAGTCATTTTATTCAAGACAGAGCACAGCACAATAGATTAAATTCCTGACATCCGTCAGGAAAAGTTTTTTAATGCTAAACAAAATAGTCAAATATCATACACAATGTACAATCAATTCTGAATCGTGATAGCGTTGACACGTAGATGTAGTAAGCAGAAAACAGCCGACACGTGTTTCGTCGCTATGCGACTTCCTCAAGGCTGTTGAATACAGAACAATATTATCGTCTTATAAATATGTGCAATACAAGAGGGCGGTAAGTGGCTAAAATTACTAAAAAACCCGACATGCATGTGTCCCAGAAACCAAGTGACACACTGTGCGCAAAGAAATACAAAATAAAAACAAAACAACAGAACAAAGAATATATAAAATCTGTGAAGACAGTACTCATCAGTGTCCCTCCGAAAGAACGGAAATAGTAAAAGAATTACAGAAAGATCTATAAACCGTCCATGCAGTAGTTAAAAAGATTATAATAATAAACTTAGAAATGAGAAAGGAAAGAGTGACAAAGACAATCCACAGCTTGTTTTAGTGTCCAAAAAAGGAAACAAGAAAGAAGAGAGAAAGTCCAAGCATCAAAGCACGTAAGTATCAAAAGATGTCTCAAGTTAGAGACATACAGAGAAAAACCATAGAGGCAAACACCAAAGTTACAAAAATTGGAGTTACCCAAATCTCGTATAAGTAGGAAAATGCAGTCAAAAAGCGTCTTTCGTCTTGTAAGTATCAAGAACAAGTAAGCAGTATCCACGAGTCTTGTAATTCAAAGTTTTGACAGTCTAAAAATACGAGGGAAAAGACATAGAACAGAGAAGAAAAAAGAAGAAAAAGAAAAACCGGGGATAAGCTTTTCAAATCATCAAAACCCCATCAGAAGTCTAATACGACTTATATAAGTACAATTAGGAAAAACCCTAATCTCCAGGTAACATGAGCATGTGGTAGTCAATCTTACTTAAAAGCGGGAACAAAATCAATCCAAACAGCAAAAAACCGCTTTGATGGGCTGAAGGAAAGCCATATGGTAAGGCTCCTATACACACTGTACCCGCAACGTAGACCTGTAAAAAGACCGAAGATACCATCAGTACGTCACACCTACGGTCAAAAAATAAGAATAAAGCCCACAACGTACAACCCCACTATCACTGGTACCTTAAGCATCTAGTGTGCTTACCGATAATAATCGTGCTACGTCCTGCTCGTTTCCGATTCAGACAAGTATGAATCCCGCCATAGAGAGTCCAACGCGGAAATATCAGCGCGTCTCTCGTCCACGTTCCGTACGTCACGTAGACACGTCACGTCACGACGTACCAGGTCAGCAAACTTTAAAGCGACCATTGTTGTAGTTCTAAAATAAAGGCTAACGATAGTCGATAAGATTACGGTGAGGTCCGATCAGACTAATTTAATAATCCTCGGCATAATAGCGTATGTCAATCTATCTCCAAATGTTTAAATCGTGAAGATCACGAATCTGTCAAAATCAGTCAGATACCCTATTGTTATAGTAGATGATTGTTGTTACATAACCTCATAGCAGAGGTATATACTTCAATAAAATTCCCTCATAAACAAAGTCAGAATTCAAAATGAAATACTACAAAAAAATAATAATACGAATAAAAAAAAATATGTGCAAAGGAAAAACAACCAAAAAAGAAAAATATAAACAAAATACGTGCAATCAAACATACAGGCATAGAATGTTAAAATCAGAAGGTGTATCATACCAGTATCCTATACACCCATGCACATGTAGCGGCAGGGATGTGGAATTCCTATAGCCCGACGCCCGGGACATATTGTTTGGGGTCAAGGGCAACAAGTTTTCATGTGCATTTTGTCCTTGGGACAAGTAGGCCCAACCCACTACAGCACAAACCCTTTGGCTGCCAGCTTACAGTACCACATGATGGATCAGAGAAAGGCATTGCCTGCAGTTAAGGTAATATTTGTGTCCATGTGTTAATGCTGTTCAAACTTGTATTTATGGTTCATTAATGCAAAGCAGTTATTATTAGAGTGAGCGCTCTAAGCAAATGTTGTAAGCTCAGACTGCACTACTGACAGTGGTTCCAGTATAAAAATGTATAGACATGTTTTCAATGTTTAGCAATATGAGGCTATGTATAATGCTCCCAGAATGCTCTCTGATTAGATGCATATATTTGCAGAATCTTGAAAGCAATATTGCCGATTTTTGCTTTCAAAATAAAATGTTTACAAAAAAATGCAAAAACATTTCACTAAATTATTGTAAAATTTTAGGTACCATTTCTTTGCAGCATCATTTAGTAAAATGTGTTGATGTATGCTAGTATTTCCCAAAAATATTCATAATGGAAAATCAGTGTAACCAGTTTTAATAAGTTTATGGGAAACATAAAATAAAAAAGGATTGGTAAAGCCAGTAGGTCTGAGATTGTTGGTCAGCCTTTTGGTTTTGTCAATGCGTGACTTGTTTTGGCATTATTTTTGCAAAATCCTATTGATGTGGGAGCTGCCGGGCCCTCACAATGATAACAAACACTGGTAAAAGCAAAAATAGTTTTTAGGTCTCAAAAAGCACAAATTGCCACAGTAGTTCCTGGCAATGAACAATACGATTGTGTCGATATGCTCCTTGTGAAAGAACAGAATGCTGTCACTCACAGTGAAGCTAGCCGATAGAAAGAGACAGAATTTTAATAAACACAAAAGGTCATGGTTAACGCCAGGCCTAATAAGGGACCCAGTTATTAAATAAAGTCTCAAAAGTGCACCCATGTCCTAGCATTAAGTGCAGATATACTGCTTTCGTGAATTCACAAGACTTTATAGAAGTACTCCTAGAAAATATTTGTGAACTGCATTTTAGCAGGAGCAAATATGCAGGTGTGGATTTGCTAATGTGAAATTCTGAGTGTTTGCAAGTTCACTTTCCCACCAACCACTTTTTCCCCAACCATGGAAGAAGTTTTATGTCTGCCAGGGTCAGAAATAAATTTCCAACCTTTCTCAGTATGGGAAAAGATTAGAGAAGAGTAGGTGAAAACCCTTAAAACATGCAAGTTAGTAGATTTGCACAGACTCAAAGGGGCATTCCAACCCTGTAACTATTGCTTACCATTACCTTCAGGCCCAGTTTGTAGATCTGTGGAAACATAAGGGAATTGCTAGTATTCAATGGAAGGAGCCCTGGCATAATCAGAGGCTATTTCAGAGCTCGTATATAATGAGATTGCTGCCATAATTTGTCGCCGCATTACAACGGTACAGCAAGCATTGGCATAGCCAATAGGTCTCGCCTTTGGGGCCTTATAAGTGTTTAGCCAGAGCTATTGACTTTGCCAATGTCTTCAAGCTGTGCTGTAGAGAAGTGTGGCTGCTGTGCAGCATGCTGAAAAGTTATAATAAAAAAGTGTCAGAAGCATTTTTGTTACTTTATATATGACCAAGAAGGCATTATGTAAAACTGAACGACCATATTAAAAAAGTATTTACAATAAAACATTTCCTCAGTTTTCTTTTGTTCTTGCAATGCTGGCAACTTGTTTCTGCCTATTGCAATGGTTGTTTGTTAAAGCTTTTTTTTTGAGGGGGTATAAACAATCGGAGGGTGAAGGTTGGGAACTAGTACCTGTATTATAACACTAGCAGCGGCCAGACGCTAGGGGAGAATCAACAGATGCCAGATTCCGAGAGCAGGCTGAGGTGGTGCTGAGTGATGCTGAGGTGGTAGTGGTGGTGGTGGTGACTGTTGCGGAGACGATGCTGAGGTGATGCTGAATGATACTCAGGTCTTGCTGAGTGATACTGCTGTGGTGCTGAGTGATGCTGTGGTGGTGCTGAGTGATATTGCCTTGGCGCTGAGTGATGCTGTGGTGGCGCCGAGTGATTCTGTGGTGGCGCCGAGTGATGCTGTGGTGGCGCCGAGTGATGCTGTGGTGGCGCCAAGTGATGCTGTGGTGGTGCCGAGTGATGCTGTGGTGGCGCCGAGTGATGCTGTGGTGGCGCCGAGTGATGCTGTGGTGGCGCCGAGTGATGCTGTGGTGGCGCCGAGTGATTCTGTGGTGGCGCCGAGTGATTCTGTGGTGGCGCCGAGTGATGCTGTTGTGGCGCCGAGTGATGCTGTGGTGGCGCAGAGTGATGCTGTGGTGGCGCAGAGTGATGCAGTGGTGGCGCAGAGTGATGCAGTGGTGGCGCAGAGTGATGCTGTGGTGGCGCCGAGTGATGCTGTGGTGGCGCCGAGTGATGCTGTTGTGGCCCTGAGTGATGCTGTGGTGGCCCTGAGTGATGCTGTGGTGACCCTGAGTGATGCTGTGGTGGCCCTGAGTGATGCTGTGGTGGCCCTGAGTGATGCTGTGGTGGCCCTGAGTGATGCAGTGTTGGCCCTGAGTGATGCAGTGTTGGCCCTGAGTGATGATGTGGTGTCGCTGAGTGAAGCTATGGTGGTGCTGAGTGATGCTGTGGTGGCGCGGAGTGATGTTGTGGTGCTGCTGAGTGATGTTGTGGTGCTGCTGAGTAATGCTGTGGTGGCGCTGAGTGATGCTGTTGTGGCGCTAAGTGATGCTGTGGTTGTGCTGAGTAATGCTGTGGTTGTGCTGAGTAATGCTGTGGTTGCACTGAGTG
Organism: Calotriton arnoldi; assembly: GCA_963921515.1. NCBI lineage: Eukaryota > Metazoa > Chordata > Amphibia > Caudata > Salamandridae > Calotriton > Calotriton arnoldi. The sequence continues at coordinate 1,368,813 of CAWUFW010001426.1, read as the reverse complement.
ATGCTGTGGTTGCACTGAGTGATGCTGTGATGGCGTTGAGTGATGCTGTGATGGCGTTGAGTGATGCTGTGCTGGCTCTGATTGATGCTGTGCTGGCTCTGATTGATGCTGTGGTTGCGCTGAGTGATGCTGTGGTGATGCTGAGTGATGCTGTGGTGTTGCCGAGTGAGAGATAGAGTGAAGATATAATGCCCAATTAGAGAGGGTGGTGAGAGAGAAAGAGAGAGAAAGGGTGTACATAGAATAAAGAGTGGAGCGGGATAGAGAGAGAGAAAGAAGGGGAGAGAGAGTGAATGAAGGAGTTTGAAAGAGAAACAGATAAAGGGGTGAGAGAGAATGAAAGGCTAAAAAGATAGAGAGGGGAGAGTTAATTAAGTAGAGAGAGAATTAGAGAGGGAGAGAGAGAGAAGGAGAGAGACAATAAGAGTGGGGGTGGAGTTTAAATAGAGTGAAGAAGTGAAGCGGAAAAAGTAACCTTAAATATAGCTTTGTGCTTTGCGCGAATAAATATAAAAAAAAAACAGAGTGAGACAAAAATACTGGTAATTAGGCTGTGACTCCCAATATAAAACAAATAGCGATATAAGGTGAAATCAACTCACCGAAGCAATATTTCTAACTAGACAAAAAAAAAGCTTGCATTTCAATGCTAATCGCTGTTGTTTTTCATGTGACTATAGTCCAGGGCCGTCAGTTGGTAATGTGAGCTGCTGCTGCGATTGAAACATCAGAGTCCAGAGAGTTAATGAGCCATGACGAGGAAATGAGGAAGAGATAGGAAACCCAGATGGCAGCTGCGCGCGTGCACGCCATCGTGAACGCAAGCTGGTCGCCAGCCGAAAGCCAGTGGGTTTGCACTTCCAAAACCCGCTTACTAAAACTCTCGGCCAGACCAGCGCAAGCGCTGGTGCAGGCCGAGACCTAAAAAGGACAAGTGGATTTTGTTACAGGACAAGTAGATTTTTGAAGCAACGTGCCCCATGGACAAGTAGATATTTTATTAAATTCCACACCCCTGAGCGGGTAAAGCCCTTATTTTTATATTAAAAACAGCCAAATGTTTCAGAATCTTCCAACAGTAAAATAACTGGTTTCTTGATGTTGCATCGCAAACAGTCAAGAACACATTATATTGGACAACGCAATATAATATATGTAAAGAATCCCATGTGTCCATGGTACAGAAAAAGAGAAAGCGTATACATCAAATGTACATATTGCAATGCATGTTATATAGACATACTAAATTGACTTATAAGGCACATCCAATAAACATATGTTACACAGTCATATTATATTGTAGCACAACTCATGGATTCAAAACTTTAGATAGGTGATTGCATGGAAAGTTTAATCTCTAAGGAATACATACATTTCCCTATCAATGTTCAATCCCTGGTCAACAGATCTCAATTTGCATATCCAAGAGGCTTCCAATTTGCGCAAGCGAATTACTTTGTCCCCTCCCCTTGGATTGTCCATGACAGAATCTAACCCATGAAATTTGATCTTTGTCATTTCTGCTGGGCCATGCATGGAATTAAAGTGTGCAGCTAGAGGATAACTCATATTGCCATTTCTAATGGCCCGTAGATGTTCCTGTATCCTCTCTTTTACCGGTCTGATCGTGCTGCCCACATAAATGCTCTTGCATACACAAACAATACAATATACCATATATTTCGTGTTACAATTCATAAACGACTTGATTTTATATTCCGTCCGTGTATTGTACATGAAGCATTTGACCTTGTCCATTGTATGTGGGCAGACCGAACAATGACCACATTTGAAGAATCCTGCCGGTGGTGCGCCTAGCCAATGGGAGACCCTCCCTTGCTTCTTAGGATCAAAAAAACTTGGACTTAAGATACTTTTCAGCGTCTGTCCTCGTTTGAAGATTATGTTAGGTTTCGCACCTGTCGCTTTACTAATTACAGGGTCCAGTCTGCTTACTACATCTACGTGTCAACGCTATCACGATTCAGAATTGATTGTACATTGTGTATGATATTTGACTATTTTGTTTAGCATTAAAAAACTTTTCCTGACGGATGTCAGGAATTTAATCTATTGTGCTGTGCTCTGTCTTGAATAAAATAGTTAGTTGGACATTGCACTCGTACAAAACCCGTGAAATTCCCCCGTTATAGTTAGTTCAGCTAACTATAACTCGCGCCCCCGCAATGCACTGCTGATGACGTCACATATTACATCACTCATGACATGGTCAGTGACATCACTGATGACATCACTGATGACATCATCCACGTGATAATCTGATGCACCACCTCACACCCTAATATAACCTTTGATACACCCACTCTAAATTACAGACTGCCATTCGCAAAACCATAGACACTCCAACACCAATAACTACATACCCACTCACTGATTCTTAGGTCTACACACACATCCACTCACTCACCCGTACAGTCACTCATACTTACGGTCACTCAGTACAGGACTAGCATATGCACTCATACTCCTATATAGACACTCAAACACTGCCACTCATCCATAGAGGTACTCACACACCTAGTCAGTCATGCAAATAATTAAACAAACTGCCATTTACTCACCTATACAGTTATACACACACCAGCTCACTTACTCATACAAATACTAGCATATTCTTACGCTCTTATACAATCACTGATACAAGCACACACTCATCCATACAGTCACTCTCACAATCACACACTCTCGCTTATAGCTATTTATATACTCCAACACACATATATACTGCCTTTCACATATGTAGTTGCTCACACATGTACCACTGGGACATACATTCACTCACTAACACACTCTTACACACACTTACCCACCCATACAGTCTATCACAGATGCACTCTTGAAACCATCCACCCAGTGAATCACCCACTCACACATCTATGCACAGAGTCGCACACACCCCACCCACACAAACACTCAGGCACCCATACAGATACTCAGACAACCAATCAATAACTCATATAGACACTCATGTAGCTATTCACAAACCCATGCAGCCACTTACACAGCAACAGACAGACGGATTCAGACATTCACCCAGTTTAGTCACTAACCCATGCATTCAGTAAGATACGTTTAATCACTCACTTATAGAGTTAGTCACGCACCTACTAAATCATCCATACAGACACTTATACACCCACTCATTCTTCAATACGCCTTTCCCTATATATATTAAAAATATTTAAACTTTACAGAAACACACAGTCACTGCATCAAGTCATCAGTGATGTCATTTGAGATGTCATCAGTGATGTCACTGACCATGTCATGAGTGATGTAATATGTGACGTCATCAGCAGTGCATTGCGGGGGCGCGAGTTATAGTTAGCTGAACTAACTATAACGGGGGAATTTCACGGGTTTTGTACGAGTGCAATGTCCAACTAACTATAACTGTCCCTAAAACCTATGGTTTTTTCAGTGAATATATATATATTACCTACTGGCGGTCGCCAGTAGGTAGTTATAGTTAGAACCTAGTTTATATAGGAAAAGCATTTTTTGATTTGCGAATATCTTTGGCGTCGTTTAACGAATCTTTGTGAAATTCTCCCAAAAAAGGTCTATCCAGGTGAGCTCCTATCCTGAAAGTTTGAGGGTGATTCGTCAAGCGGGGCGGAGAAAAAGGGGGGCCCAAAAGTGTTTTTCGTGAGTTAATTTCCATAGGAAATTTTGAGACAGGCTACATCCCGAACTGCTGAACGGAATTACACCAAGTTTGGCAGAAAGGTAGCTCTTGGTTCAGAAAGCTACCTTTTTTTTAAATGGTGTAAATCCGTTCAGTAGTTGCTGAGAAATTCAAAAATAAGAGTCAAAAATCAATTTCCCATAGGAAACTTTAGGCAAGGCTACAGCCCAAACTGCTGAACGGAATTACACCAAATTTGGCAAAAAGGTAGTGCTTAGTTCAGAAAGCGACCTTTTTTTTAAATGGTGTAAATCCGTTGAGTAGTTTTTGAGATATTAAAAAAATATATATATATATATATATGTGCGCGGAGCCTAATCCCCGAGCACGAGCTTGGCTCTGATTGGCTGCCAACACTTCAAACCAGGAAGTGTTGGCAGCCATCTTGGTGCAATGCTTTTTAGGTCTCGTCTAGCGACGCAGCGAATGCGCTGCATGCTTGGCGAGATCTATTGTTGTCGATCTACCCAAACACCACTGCACTACCCTAAACCCTAAAATGCTACCCCCAGTACGACCCCCTACACTACCCAAACACCACTGCACTACCCTAAACCTTAAAACACTACCCCCTGCACGACCCCCTACACTACACAAACACCACTGCACTACCCTAAACCATAAAACACTACCCCCAGCACGACCCCTACACTACCCAAAAACCACTGCACTACCCTAAACCCTAAAACACTACCCCCAGCATGACCCCCTACACTACCCAAACACCACTACACTACCCTAAAACACGACCCCCTACACTACACAAACACCACTGCACTGCCTAAACACTACCCCCGGCACGACCCCCTGCACGACACAAACACCACTGCACTATCCTAAACCCTAAAACACTACCCCCAGCACGACCCCCTACACTACACAAACACCACTGCACTACCGTAAACCCTAAAACACTACCCCCAGCACGACCCCCTACACTACACAAACACCACTGCACTACCCTAAACCCTAAAACACTACCCCCAGCACGACCCCCTACACTACCCAAACACCACTGCACTACCCTAAACCCTAAAACACTACCCCCAGCATGACCCCCTACACTACCCAAACACCACTGCACTACCCTAAAACACGACACCCTACACTACACAAATAACACTGCACTACCCTAAACCCTAAAACACTACCCCCAGCACAACCCCCTGCACGACACAAATACCACTGCACTACCCTAAACCCTAAAACACTACCCCCAGCATGCTCCCCTACACTATCCAAACACCACTGCACTACCCTAACACACGACCCCTACACTACACAAACACCACTGCACTACCCTAAACCCTAAAACCCTACCCAAAGCACGACCCCTTCACTACACAAACACCACTGCACTACCCTAAAACACTACGCCCAGCATGACCCCTACACTACACAAACACCACTGCACTACCCTAAACCCTAAATCTACCCCCAGCACGACCCCTACACTACCCAAACACCACTGCACTACCCTAAACCCTAAAACACTACCCCCAGCACGACCCCCTACACTACCCAAACCCCACTGCACTACCCTAAACCCTAAAAGACTATCCCCAGCACGACCCCCTACACTACCCAAACACCACTGCACTACCATAAACCCTAAAACACTACCCCCAGCATGACCCTCTACACTACACAAACACCACTGCACTACCCTAAACCCTAAAACACTACCCCCAGCATGACCCTCTACACTACCCAAACACCACTGCACTACCCTAAAGCCTAAATCAACCCCCAGCACGACCCCCTACACTACACAAACACCACTACACTACCCTAAACCCTAAAACACTATCCCCAGCACGACCCCCTATACTACACAAACACCACTGCACTACCCTAAACCCTAAAACACTATCCCCAGCACGACCCCCTACACTACACAAACACCACTGCGCTACCCTAAACCCTAAAACACTACCCCAGCATGACCCCCTACACTACCCAAACACCACTGCACTACCCTGAACCCTAAAATACTACCCCCAGCATGACCCCCTACACTACCCAAACACCACTGCACTACCCTAAACCCTAAATCAACCCCCAGCACGACCCCCTACACTACACAAACACCACTACACTACCCTAAACCCTAAAACACTACCCCAAACCGACCCCCTACACTACCCAAACACCACTGCACTACCCTAAACCCTAAAACACTATCCCTAGCACAACCCCCTACACTACCCAAACACCACTGCACTACCTTAAACCCTAAAACACTACCCCAACACGACCCCCTACACTACCCAAACACCACTGCACTACCCTAAACCCTAAAACACTATCCCCAGCACGACCACCTACACTACACAAACACCACTGCACTACCCTAAACCCTAAAACACGACCCCTACATTACACAAATACCACTGCCCTAAACCCTAAAACACTTCACCCAGCACGACCCCCTACACTACACAAACACCACTGCACTACCCTAAACCCTAAAACACTACCCCAGCACGACACCCTACACTAAACAAACACCACTGCACTACCCTAAACCCTAAAACACTACCCCCAGCACGACCCCCTATAATGCACAAACACCACTGCACTACCTTAAACCCTAAATCGACCCCCAGCACGAACCCCTACACTACACAAACACCACTGCACTACCCTAAACCCTAAAACACTACCCCCAGCACGACCCCCTACACTACCCAAACACCACTGCACTACCCTAAACCCTAAAACACTACTCCCAGCATGACCCCCTACACTACCAAAACACCACTGTACTACCTTAAACCCTAAAACACTAACCCCAGCAAGACCCCCTACACTACCCAAACACCACTGCACTACCCTAAACCCTAAAACACTACTCCCAGCATGACCCCCTACACTACCCGAACATCACTACACTACCCTAAACCCTAAATCTACCCCCAGCAAGACCCCCTACACTACACAAACACCACTGCACTACCCTAAACACTAAAACACAACCCCCAGCCCGATCCCCTACACTACACAAACACCACTGCGCTACCCTAAACCCTAAAAGACTACCCCAGCACGACCCCCTACACTACACAAACACCACTGCGCTACCCTAAACCCTAAATCTACCACCAGCATGACCCCTACACTACCCAAACACCACTTCCCTACCCTAAACCCTAAGTCTACCCCCAGCACGACCCCCTACACTACACAAACACCACTGCACTACCCTAAACCCTAAATCTACCCCCAGCACGACCCCCTACACTACACAAACACCACTGCACTACCCTAAAACCTAAAACACTACCCCCAGCACGACCCCCTACACTACCCAAACACCACCGTACTACCTTAAACCCTAAAACACTAACCCCAGCAGGACCCCCTACACTACCCAAACACCACTGCACTACCCTAAACCTTAAAACACTACCCCCAGAACGACCCCCTACACTACACAAACACCACTGCACTACCCTAAACCCTAAATCTAACCCCAGCACGACCCCCTATACTACACAAACACCACTGCACTACCCTAAACCCTAAAACACTACCCCCAGCACGACCCCTTACACTACCCAAACATCACTGTACTACCTTAAACCCTAAAACACTAACCCCAGCACGACCCCCTACACTACCCAAACACCAATGCACTACCCTAAACCCTAAAACACTAACCCCAGCACGACCACCTACACTACACAAACACCACTGCACTACCCTAAACCCTAAAACACTACCCCCAGCACGACTCCCTACAATGCACAAACACCACTGCACAACACTAAACCCTAAAACACTACCCCCAGCACGACCCCCTACACTGCTCAAACACCACTGCACTACCCTAAACCCTAAAACACTACTCCCAGCATGCTCCCCTACACTATCCAAACACCACTGCACTACCCTAAAACACGACCCCCTACACTACACAAACACCACTGCACTACCCTAAACCCTAAAACCCTACCCAAAGCACCACCCCCTACACTACAGAAACACCACTGCACTACCCTAAACCCTAAAACACTACGCCCAGCATGAACCCCTACACTACACAAACACCACTGCACTACCCTAAACCCTAAATCTACCCCCAGCACGACCCCTACACTACCCAAAAACCACTGCACTACCCTAAACCCTAAAACACTACCCCCAGCATGACCCCCTACACTACCCAAACCCCACTGCACTACCCTAAACCCTAAAACACTACCCCCAGCACGACCCCCTACACTACCCAAACACCACTGCACTACCATAAACCCTAAAACACTATCCCCAGCATGACCCTCTACACTACCCTAAACCCTAAAACACTACCCCCAGCACGACCCCCTATACTACACAAACACCACTGCACTACCCTAAACCCTAAAACACTACCCCCAGCACGACCCCTTACACTACCCAAACATCACTGTACTATCTTAAACCCTAAAACACTAACCCCAGCACGACCCCTACACTACCCAAACACCAATGCACTACCCTAAACCCTAAAACACTAACCCCAGCACGACCACCTACACTACACAAACACCACTGCACTACCCTAAACCCTAAAACACTACCCCCAGCACGACTCCCTACAATGCACAAACACCACTGCACTACCCTAAACCCTAAAACACTACCCCCAGCACGACCCCTACATTGCTCAAACACCACTGCACTACCCTAAACCCTAAAACACTACTCCCAGCATGCTCCCTACACTATCCAAACACCACTGCACTACCCTAAAACACGACCCCTACACTACACAAACACCACTGCACTACCCTAAACCCTAAAACCCTACCCAAAGCACGACCCCCTACACTACACAAACACCACTGCACTACCCTAAACCCTAAAACACTACGCCCAGCATGACCCCCTACACTACACAAACACCACTGCACTACCCTAAACCCTAAATCTACCCCCAGCGCCCCTACACTACCCAAAAACCACTGCACTACCCTAAACCCTAAAACACTACCCCCAGCATGACCCCTACACTACCCAAACCCCACTGCACTACCCTAAACCCTAAAACACTACCCCCAGCACGACCCCTACACTACCCAAACACCACTGCACTACCATAAACCCTAAAACACTATCCCCAGCATGACCCTCTACACTACCCAAACACCACTGCACTACCCTAAACCCTAAAACACTACCCCCAGCACGACCCCTACACTACCCAAACACCACTGCACTACCCTAAACCCTACAACACTACCCCAGCATGACCCCCCTACACTACACAAACACCACTGCACTACCCTAAACCCTAAATCTACCCCAGCACGAACCCTACACTAACCAAACAACACTGCACTACCCTAAACCCTAAAACACTACCCCCAGCACGACCCCTATACTACACAAACACCACTGCACTACCCTAAACCCTAAAACACTATCCCCAGTACGACCCCCTACACTACACAAACACCACTGCACTACCCTAAACCCTAAAACACTACCCCAGCACGACCCCTACACTACCCAAATACCACTGCACTACCCTGAACCCTAAAACACTACCCCCAGCATGACCCCCTACACTACCCAAACACCACTGCACTACCCTAAACCCTAAACCCTAAATCAACCCCCAGCACGACCCCCTACACTACACAAACACCACTACACTACCCTAAACGTTAAACATTACCCCAAACCGACCCCCTACACTACCCAAACACCACTGCACTACCCTAAACCCTAAAACACTACCCCCGCAGGCCTCCTACACTACCCAAAGACCACTGCACTACCCTAAACCCTAAAACACTACCCCCGCACGACCCCCTACACTACCCAAAGACCACTGCACTACCCTAAACCCTAAAACACTACCCCAGCACGACCCCCTACACTACCCAAACACCACTGCACTACCCTAAACCCTAAAACACTACCCCAGCATGACCCCCCACACTACACAAACACCACTGCACTACCCTAAACCCTAAATCTACCCCCAGCATGACCCCTACACTACCCAAACACCACTGCACTACCCTAAACCCTAAAACACTACCCCCAGCACGACCCCTACACTACCCAAACACCACTGCACTACCCTAAACCCTAAAACACTACCCCCAGCACGACCCCTACACTACCCAAACACCACTGCACTACCCTAAACCCTAAAACACTACCCCAAACCGACCCCCTACACTACCCAAACACCACTGCACTACCCTAAACCCTAAAACACTATCCCTAGCACGACCCCCTACACTACCCAAACACCACTGCACTACCCTAAACCCTAAAACACGACCCCCTACACTACACAAACACTACTGCACTACCCTAAACCCTAAAACACGACCCCTACACTACACAAATACCACTGCCCTAAACCCTAAAACACTTCCCCCAGCACGACCCCCTACACTACACAAACACCACTGCACTATCCTAAACCCTAAAACACTACCCCAGCACGACCCCCTACACTACACAAACACCACTGCACTACCCTAAACCCTAAAACACTACCCCCAGCACGACCCCCTACACTACCCAAACACCACTGCACTACCATAAACCCTAAAACACTATCCCCAGCATGACCCTCTACACTACCCAAACACCACTGCACTACCCTAAACCCTAAAACACTAACCCCGCAGGCCTCCTACACTACCCAAAGACCACTGCACTACCCTAAACCCTAAAACACTACCCCCCGCACGACCCCCTACACTACCCAAAGACCACTGTACTACCTTAAACCCTAAAACACTAACCCCAGCACGACCCCCTACACTACCCGAACACCACTGCACTACCCTAAACCCTAAAACACTATCCCCAGCACGACCCCCTATACTACACAAACACCACTGCACTATCCTAAACCCTAAAACACTGTCCCCAGCATGACCCCCTACACTACCAAAACACCACTGTACTACCTTAAACCCTAAAACACTAACCCCAGCACGACCCCCTACACTACCCGAACACCACTGCACTACCCTAAACCCTAAAACACTACTCCCAGCATGACCCCCTACACTACCCGAACACCACTGCGCTACCCTAAACCCTAAAACACTACCCCAGCACGATCCCCTACACTACACAAACACCACTGCGCTACCCTAAACCCTAAGTCTACCCCCAGCACGACCCCCTACACTACACAAACACCACTGCACTACCCTAAATCCTAAATCTACCCCCAGCACGACCCCCTACACTACACAAACACCACTGCACTACCCTAAAACCTAAAACACTACCCCCAGCACGACCCCCTACACTACCCAAACACCACTGTACTACCTTAAACCCTAAAACACTAACCCCAGCAGGACCCCCTACACTACCCAAACACCACTGCACTACCCTAAACCCTAAAACACTACCCCCAGCATGACCCCCTACACTACACAAACACCACTGCACTACCCTAAACCCTAAATCAACCCCCAGCACGACCCCCTACACTACATAAACACCACTGCACTACCCTAAAACCTAAAACACTACCCCCAGCACGACCCCTACACTACCCAAACACCACTGTACTACCTTAAACCCTAAAACACTAACCCCAGCAGGACCCCTACACTACCCAAACACCACTGCACTACCCTAAACCCTAAAACACTACCCCCAGCACGACCCCCTACACTACACAAACACCACTGCACTACCCTAAACCCTAAATCTACCCCCAGCACGACCCCCTACACAACACAAACACCACTGCACTACCCTAAAACCTAAAACACTACCCCCAGCACGACCCCCTACACTACCCAAACACCACTGTACTACCTTAAACCCTAAAACACTAACCCCAGCAGGACCCCTACACTACCCAAACACCACTGCACTACCCTAAACCCTAAAACACTACCCCCAGCACGACCCCCTACACTACACAAACACCACTGCACTACCCTAAACCCTAAATCTACCCCCAGCACGACCCCCTACACTACACAAACACCACTGCACTACCCTAAACCCTAAAACACTACCCCCAGCACGACCCCTTACACTACCCAAACACCACTGTACTACCTTAAACCCTAAAACACTAACCCCAGCACGACCCCCTACACTACCCAAACACCACTGCACTACCCTAAACCCTAGAACACTAACCCCAGCCCGACCACCAACACTACACAAACACCACTGCACTACCCTAAACCCTAAAACACTACCCCCAGCACGACTCCCTACAATGCACAAACACCACTGCACTACCCTAAACCCTAAAACACTACCCCCAGCACGACCCCCTACACTGCCCAAACACCACTGCACTACCCTAAACCCTAAAACACTACTCCCAGTACGACCCCCTACACTACACAAACACCACTGCACTACCCAAAACCCTAAAACACTACCCCAGCACGACCCCCTACACTACCCAAACACCACTGCACTACCCTAAAACACTACCCCCAGCATGACCACTACACTACCCAAACACCACTGCACTACCCTAAACCCTAAATCTACCCCCAGCACGACCCCCTACACTACACAAACACCACTACACTACCCTAAACCCTAAAACACTACCCCAACACGACCCCTACACTACCCAAACACCTCTGCACTACCCTAACCCATAAAACACTACCCCTAGCACGACCCCCTACACTACCCAAACACCACTGCACTACCCTAAACCCTAAAACACGACCCCTACACTACACAAACACCACTGCACTACCCTAAACCCTAAAACACTACCCCAACACGACCCCCTACACTACCCAAACACCACTGCACTACCCTAAACCCTAAAACACTACTCCCAGCATGACCCCCTACACTACCAAAACACCACTGTACTACCTTAAACCCTAAAACACTAACCCCAGCACGACCCCCTACACTACCCGAACACCACTGCACTACCCTAAACCCTAAAACACTACTCCCAGCATGACCCCCTACACTACCCGAACACCACTGCACTACCCTAAACCCTAAATCTACCCCAGCAAGACCCCCTACACTACACAAACACCACTGCACTACCCTAAACACTAAAACACTACCCCTAGCCCGATCCCCTACACTACCCAAACACCACTGCGCTACCCTAAACCCTAAAACACTACCCCCAGCACGATCCCCTACACTACACAAACACCACTGCGCTACCCTAAACCCTAAGTCTACCCCCAGCACGACCCCCTACACTACACAAACACCACTGCACTACCCTAAATCCTAAATCTACCCCAGCACGACCCCCTACACTACACAAACACCACTGCACTACACTAAAACCTAAAACACTACCCCCAGCACGACCCCTTACACTACCCAAACACCACTGTACTACCTTAAACCCTAGAACACTAACCCCAGCCCGACCACCAACACTACACAAACACCACTGCACTACCCTAAACCCTAAAACACTACCCCCAGCACGACTCCCTACAATGCACAAACACCACTGCACTAGCCTAAACCCTAAAACACTACCCCCAGCACGACCCCCTACACTGCCCAAACACCACTGCACTACCCTAAACCCTAAAACACTACTCCCAGTACGACCCCCTACACTACACAAACACCACTACACTACCCTAAACCCTAAAACACTACCCCAACACGACGCCCTACACTACCCAAACACCACTGCACTACCCTAAACCATAAAACACTACCCCTAGCACGACCCCCTACACTACCCAAACACCACTGCACTACCCTAAACCCTAAAACACGACCCCCTACACTACACAAACACCACTGCACTACCCTAAACCCTAAAACACTACCCCAACACGACCCCCTACACTACCCAAACACCACTGCACTACCCTAAACCCTAAAACACTATCCCCAGCACGACCCCCTACACTACACAAACACCACTGCACTACCCTAAACCCTAAAACACGACCCCTACACTACACAAACACCACTGCCCTAAACCCTAAAACACTTCCCCCAGCACGACCCCCTACACTACACAAACACCACTGCACTACCCTAAACCCTAAAACACTACCCCCAGCACGACCCCATACACTACAAAAACACCACTGCACTACCCTAAACCCTAAATCTACCTTCAGCACGACCCCCTACACTACACAAACACCACTGCACTACCCTCAAACCTAAAACACTACCCCCAGCACGACCCCCTACACTACCCAACCACTGTACTACCCTAAACCCTAAAACACTACCCCAGCACGACCCCCTACACTACACAAACACCACTGCACTACCCTAAACCCTAAAACACTATCCCCGCACGACCCTCTACACTACCCAAACACCACTGCACTACCCTAAACCCTAAAACACTACCCCCAGCATGACCCCCTACACTACCCAAACACCACTGCACTACCCGAAACACTAAATCTACCCCCAGCATGACCCCCTACACTACCCAAACACCACAAGCAGTTATAAAATCACCATGCACTGTCCTTGCAGCACTCTAATCATCCAGTCATTACCCATGTACTCATGCAATGACCCAGGCACTAACTCATGGCAAATACAGAGGAGGTCATGTTCATTACAGGGGTACCCCAACGCATAGTGTTCCCTAGTGTATGTAGGTGTTTTCACTGTATTCTAAGTGTCTTTTAGGATAGCACTGGCTTGTCCTGGTTAGTCAGAGTCAGTTACCACCAGTACCCGTCACTAAAAAGTTGGGGGCACAGGAGGACTTTCTCCTCCTCTGTTGGTTCTTTCTGCACATCTCTTGCTTCTTCCTGTACTTTTTTTCGTCTTTCTGGACTTCTGTTGCCTCTTTCAGAATTTAAAAAACCATTGAAATTCACTGAAAAAACCATAGGTTTCAGGCACGTTATAGTTAGAAATTAGCATTTAAAAAACCATTGAAATTCACTGAAAAAACCTGAGGTTTCAGGCACGTTATAGTTAGAAATTAGCATTTAAAAAACCTTAGAAATTCACTAAAAAAACCATAGGTCTCAGGGACGTTATAGTTAGTTGGACATTTCACTCGTACAAAACCATAGAAATTCCCCCGTTATTGTTAGTTCAGCAAACTATAACTCGCGCCCCCGCAAAGCACTGCTGATGACGTCACATATTACATCATTCATGACATGGTCAGTGACATCACTGATGACATCTCAAATGACATCACTGATGACATCATCCACGTGAAAATCTGATGCACCTCCTCACACTCTAATATAATCTTTGATACACCCACTGTAAAATACAGACTACCATTTTCGAAACCATCGACACACCAATACCAGTTACTACATACGCACTCACTAATTCCTAGGTCTACACACACATCCACTCATTCACCCATACAATCACTCATACATAGTTTGCTGAACTAACTATAACGGGGGAATTTCTATGGTTTTGTACGAGTGAAATGTCCAACTAACTATAACGTCCCTGAAACCTATGTTTTTTTTAGTGAATATATATAAATATGATCAAGGGCTGCATAGCCCGAAACGCGTCATGGCGACATTTGCACTAAATAAATCTGCATTGCACTGAAAAACTGGAGTCCGTTTCCTTCTTGCGAGTTCCAGATTGAGGATTTCTCCACAGTTGGGAAAATCGTGTATATATATATATATATATATTTATATATATATATATATATATATATATATATATATATATATATATATATATATATATGTGGAATACTTTCTTACCTGTAACTTCTGTTCTCTCGTAGGGGAATTTCCATTATAGATATGAGCACTGAATAGTCCCACCCATGTGCGTGGACCCCAGAGCAGTTCTTCAATATATCTTCTTAAGTGTGGAGTTTCGCCTTTCTTCAGGAAGGCCTGCAAGGACACTTAAGAAAGAGACAGATTATGCTTCCTATATAATTAGGCTACAATGGCCGAATTCTTCATCATGTAGACAAAAAAGGGTCAGTATAAGGTATTTGAGGATAATTTGAGATGATTTGTAAACAGCATAAATATCCCTCACAACCCCTTTTTTATGACAGAGATGAAGGAAAACCGGACAGAGTAGCCTCATAGGCTGTCATTATATGGCTAAAACAGAGACAGTGCTTTTAAGAACCCAGAGACCACCAGTATCCCATCATGCACAGCAGGTGGCAGTTGTTTCAGTTCTTTTTGAAGGCGATGTGTGAACAGATGTAGATAATAAGGATACCTCTGTCAATTCCACCGGGGAGGAGAGACCCTGCAAGCTGAAGTTATTGCTACAAGGAAAGCTGTCTTCCAAGAAAGGTGTTGTAGGGAAGCTATGTGAATAGGCTCAAAGGATCCCGCATAATGCATGAAAGCACTATATTGAGTTCCCAGGGAGGCGAGGGACGCTTAATGGGAGGGAAAACCTTCTTCAACCCCTCTACGAAATCTTTTATTACAGGTATTCGAAAAAAAGAGGTTTGTGACGGACATTTTCTGTAGGCAGTAAGGTCTGCCAGGTGAACCTTTATAGAAGAGAACTGCAAGTCAGATTTAGCCAAGTGTAGAAGGTATGGAAGAATAACATCTTTTTGGCAGGTAGTAGTGTCCATGTTCTTAGAGGAACACAAAGTGTAAACTTTCTTCCACTTGAAGGCATAAGCGGAGCGAGTGAAAGGCCACTTAGCTTCCTTGAGGATCTCCATGCAGTCTTGTGGCAGGTTTAAATGTCCATACTGCACTAGCCCAGGAGCCATGCAGTCAAATTCAAGGAGGAGATATTGGGGTGTACCATCTGGCCTCCGAACTTGGATAGCAGGTCTGGTCTGCATGGGAGCTTGAGATGTGGACGCTGTGACCGGTGAAGAAGGTCCAGGAACCACCATTGACGTGGCCACTCTGGAGCTATGAGGATCATCTCTGCTTTCGATTGGGACAGTTTGATCAGGATTACCGGGATCCGGGGAATTGGTGGAAAAGCGTAAAGAAATTTGCCGGACCAGTCGATCTATAGGGCATTTCCCAGCGTCTCTAGATGGGAGTACTTAAAGGCGAAGCCACTGCATTTGATGTTTTCCGCTGTGGCGAACAAGTTGACAAAAGAGGTGCCCCACATTTAAAAGATAATCTGAACAACCTCATCATGCAAGATCTATTTGTGATTTTCGGCAAGAGTTCTACTTGCAGCATCTTCCTGAACTTCTTGGACACCCGGGAGGTGAGTTGCTGTAGTTGTCAGTTTCCTGGCCAAGAGCCATTTCAAATCGCCTGGGCCTCTTGTGACAAGGCTCTGGACCTGGTGCCCCCCTGCTTATTGAGGTAGTACACAGTGATTGTATTGTCCATCTGAACCAGCAGGGTGTTGGCCGTGAATGATGGGTATAAAGCCTTGAGAGCTAGATGAACTGCACGGAGCTCGAGGAGATTGATATGGTATGTCATCTCTCTCTGAGACCATGAGCTCTGAATCTAGAGGTGATCCATGTGGGCTCCCCATCCAAGTAATGATGCATCTGTCACTATGGTCTGAGAGGGGACCTGTTGGTGAAACAGCATGCCTTGTAGGAGATTGGTTCGAGAACGCCACCAATTCAGGGTCTGTGTCACATGTATGGATAGCGGGATCCTGTCCTCCCAGTTGCCCGTCAGTTGGTCCAACTAGTCCTCTAGACATTCCTGGAGAGGATGCATGTGGAGGCAAGCATTCGGAGTGAGAAAGATGCAGGAGGCCATCCAGCCGAGAAGAGATGGTTCTGCTCTTACTGTTGGATGAGGGACCTTCATCAGAGTCTGACATTTCCGAAGGATCGATAAGCGTTGCTCCTCCAAAGGACACACCTTTGCTTGAATGGTGTTGAAGGAGGCTCCTAAGTAATATAAAGTATGGACTGGTGTTGACGTAGACTTGTTGAGGTTAACGTAAAGACCCAACCGATGAAGGAGATTGCACGTCCAATTAAAATGCAGTTGGGCTTCTTGAGAAAAGGACGCTTTTATGAGCCAGTCATCTAGATATGGGTAGATGAAGATCTGGTGCTTTCGCAGATGGGCTGCCACCACAGACATGCACTTCAAGAATGTCCTGGGTGCTGACTTCAGGCCAAAAGGGAGTACTGTGTACTGGTAATGGGCAGAACCCAGGAGTCTTTTGTGATGCGTTGCCATTATGCTAGGTAATGCAAAATACTTCTCCCTACTGGAGTGGATAACGGAAGAGGGTGAAGGGCAAAAGGCTTAGCTCCTGTTACCTGTTTACCCCCTTTGGAAGGCTGTTGGGCAGAGAGTCCTCTTGTTTGTTTTTACTGTGGTTGGTAAGATTTTTGATGTTGCTGCTGAAATCTACCTGAGATCCAGTGAGGGGTTTGAACCCTCTGTGGGTAAAACCTACGTTGGAAGGGTCGGAATGATTTTTGTTGAAATTTGGGGTTTTTGAGACCCACATCTTTTAGAATGTCCATTTCAGTTTTCATCCTTGCCATCTTGTCGTCAGCATGGCCAA
Organism: Calotriton arnoldi; assembly: GCA_963921515.1. Lineage (NCBI taxonomy): Eukaryota > Metazoa > Chordata > Amphibia > Caudata > Salamandridae > Calotriton > Calotriton arnoldi. Next base: position 1,350,689 of record CAWUFW010001426.1, on the reverse strand, counting down.
AGACCGTTGAGCCTGAGAATGGCAAGTTCTGAGTGTGATGTTGCGCCTCCGGTTTGCGAGATGTCAACCGGAGCCAAGCATGTCTTCCTAAAGTTAATCCCTGACAGTAGCCATGAGCAGCTAGTAACGAAGAATCTGCTGCAGCGCTGGTGACTTGATTCAAGACCATTGCGCCCTCATTGACGATTTCCATGAAATCCCCTGTCTTGTCTCTGGGAAGATGTTCCGCGAAATGCTGGATGGAATCCCAGAGGGCTTGATCATATTTGCTCAAGAGAGCAGTAGGGATGGATGCCTTCATAGATGTGGATGCTGTGCTGCAGACTTTGCAGCCTGCTGAATACAGTTTTCCGCTCTCTTTTTCTAGAGGAGAAGATGATGCTAGAGAGGTGGAATGGTATTTTTTAGCAGCCAAAATGACTACAGAGTCAGGTGGAGGATCAGGGCGGAGAAATAGAGAATCTTGATCCGGAAGTCAGTCAAGTCAAAAAGAGATCCATGGTGTGTTCGAGGACACAGGGAACCAGTGGAAGCAAAGGTCATCCGGCTGTAGGCTGATTTAGTGTTTTGAAAGTGACCAATGAGGAAGATGTAGGAACCGACTTCTGTATGTTCAGCTTGGCCGCTCCTCGGACTAGAACCTCATGGAAGGTTGTACTGTCATCCACCGGGGAGACACGAGGTGGTGGAGAGTCTGTCAAAGCTGGGGAATAAAGAGTTTAGCGCCGATGAGATCATGACCTTGATGTGGTGGGGTGAGAACCTGTGGCGCTACTGGTGGAGGAGGTGCTGTTGGTGGAGGTAGCAGCAGCGGCGGAGGAGGAGATGATGTCGGTGGAGAAGGGGACAAAGGTGGAGACGGAGATGTTGGTAGCACAACAAGAGAATATGAATACGCTCCTGAATATTGTAAATCAGGAAAGGAATATATTATTCTCCTTTTTTTCCTTGTCTCCTGTGTTCTCCTCGATGTCTAAAAACTCGTCAACGTCGATCTACTCCGAAGTTTGGAAGTCGGTGCAGTCATCGACGACGACCTCCCTTGACGTCTCGATGTTGAACCACTACTTCTTCATGGCAAAAAACTTCTTGACGTCAAACGCAGTTGGTGAGTCGACGGCGTATGTCCTTTCGACGTCAACTGGGGTTGCCTCAACAGCGAGCAGCAACGCTTCCTCGATGTTGAACCAGCTTTTGACGGCAGACAAGTCAGCGCCGAACCTTGCATGGACGTCGATCCTCTTGATGTCGACTCGTGTAGTTCCTGTCCAGAAAAACACTTCTCAGACCTTCCACGTCCTCTGGAGGTTGAGGAAAGAGCCCTGGTGGAAGACTGACCTTTCCCTCGTTATGAGGTCCCATTTGTAAGCTGTGTTTGTTGCCCCGTCTCTCTTCTGTTCCCTGAAGGCGAATCTTCTCTCTCTCTCTTGTTATGCGCCGCAAAAAGTTCCTGCAGATATGACAGGCGTCAGGCCGATGAGATAAAGGTAGGCAGATGATACAGACCTCATCAGAGCCTGTTTTGGTCTTTTTCCTGACACATTTAGGGCACTTGTCAAATAATTAAGGCATTTTATTTGACAAAACGCCTCACTTTTCTGTCAAAAAACAACAGAAAAGAGCAGGGAGAGATGAAAAATGTTGAGTAAAGGTGTTGTCTGCAATTTCTGAGGACAATTTTAGGTGAAAAAAACTATAAAAGGTCGAGCCCAATACTCCAAGGTCCTGTCAGCTGGAGACGGAAAAAACAACTGATGCAACTGCCACCTGCTGTGTATGATGGAATACTGGTGGTCTCTTGGTCCTTAAAGGCACAGTCTCTGTTTTAGCCATTTAATGACAGTCTATGAGGCTACTCTGTCCTGCTCTCCTTCATCTCTGCTTAAAAAAAAATCTGTGAGGGAGATTTATGCTGTTTACAAATCATCTCAAATTATCCTTAAATACCTTATACTGGCCCTTTTTTGTCTTCATGATCAAGAATTCAGCCTATGTAGCCCATATAGGCTGCATAATCTGTCTCTTTCTTAAGTGTCTTTGCAGGCCTTCCAGAAGAAAGGCAAAACTCCATATATAGAAGTACTGCTACGGGGTCCCGGCACATGGGTGGGACTATTCAGTGCTTATGACTATAAATAGAAAACGCCTACGAGAAAAATATAGCTTTCAGACAGTAATAAAAATGTCAAGAAAACTCTTCTGATTATGTTCCTGCTAGAAAGAGAGATTGGAGTTTTGCCTAGTGGAAGTTTTAGCAAGCCTTTAAGTAGCGCAGAGGGTTATTGGGCATGCTGCACAGAATGGATCTGTATTTTATGTGGATTGGTGAGTAGATTAGTGAAGTCAGTCGTTACCAGTGCTTTAAAGCAAATGAAATGTATGTGAGAGAGGGGCTATGGAGAGATGAGGGGCACTTTTTCTGGGTGGTAGTGAGGGAATCCAAGGAGAAGGTCATGGTGGGGTTTGGGTGGGGGGGTGCCAAAAATGATTTCCGCACTGGGCGCCTCTAGCGCTAAAGGCTGTGATGATGGGCATGTTGCAAGTTGAAATGATTCTGTGACTTTTTTGTCTTTTTTAGTGTCTTTGGAGAACCTGCTGATTTAGGAAAGAAGACAAAGTAAGGGTTTTAAAAGGACGGTTTTAGCCAGTAGCAAAGACAGCAGCTCAGTGGATGACCGTTGCCCAAGCCCTAACTCGATTATGTAGGACAGCTCTGAGGCAGAATCAGAGACTGAGACATCCGATACTGAGACCGAAGATACTGAGACAGCATCTGAAGGAGAGGAAAATGGATCAGAATCTGGAAGTGACTGTTCAGCCGGGGGAGTCCCAACCGACGACTCATCTTCAGTGATTCTGAGGGGCATGAGGATGTCAGTTGTGCAATCTCTTCGCAAGCACAGTCTGTGCAGCAGGACAACAGTTCAGGTTAGAAGACCAACACAGAGAGCAGACACGTGCAGTAGCAAGCACAGACAGAGTGCTCTCTTGGAAGCCCCCAATTCTGCCTTTCACTGGTGACGCTGGATGTAAAGTCGATACGGACAACTTTTTGACAATTGACTACGTCTATCTCTTTTTAAATGTTGACATCCTTGAGCAAACTGTGCAGCAAACAAATCTGCGTGCTGAACAATTTCTGAGAGAGCATGGAGGAACTCTAGGGCCTCGTTCTAGGGCGCACCAGTGGGCTCCAACTTTGCTTGAGGAGAAGGGGTGGGCGGAACTCTCAGAGTTTTACTCCGTGGTATTGCACGGAATTACATATAAACTTCGCAAGATTTCGCGGAGTTCCGCCCACCCATAAAAAACACAACAACTGAACTACATGAGTATGCATACAGGAGTCTAGGGGGCCAAAGCAGAGTGCAGAGCGAGTATGGAAACGCAGCGACAAAAGAAAACATCCTGTACTAGTGCCTACTTCCTGCTGCTCGCTTACCCCTACCTGCATCACCGCTTCCTGGCACTCGCTGACCTGGGCCTTGGACTCCAGATGGTGGGGTGGCCACAACCTTCGCATTCAGGCACGAGGCTACGAGGCTCCAACCACCGTGCACAACTTCTACTCTCAACTCTTCATCATGCATCACCAAGGAGCACAAACTAATAGAAGGATAACGCGAACGCTTTGACTGAGTGTACACCTGTAGCTGTGTGCGCGTTCATGACGGCTGCCTGCGTCAACTAGGCTTCCAGGGAGCTGAAATGCTCCACTGTGGCTCTCCTCAGCAGGGGCTTTCAGTTTCAATATGGATACAATTAGACACACATATGCTCACTGAGTGTGCATTACGAACAGTATGGTGTATTGCATCATCCTGATTACAATATTCATGGCCATTGTTTTTAAACATTATTGCAGAACTTAAATGTTTTGCTATAAAAGGATCTATAACTTGTGATTTTGCAAAGCTGGACACGCTTATAATGACAAGTAATTCCCTGAAAAATAAAGGCCCGTACACTGCACAGTCACGCTACATCTTCAGAAATTTTGGTAAACCTTTCCTTTCATGATGGAAATACAGATATTTTCAGTCTTTCCAGTACCCTTCTAACTCCAGCGCACTTTCTGCTCCTGCCAGAGAGTTTATCAATCAATCAATCGGGGGTTTGTATAGCACGCTACTCACCCGTGAGGGTCTTAAGGCGCTGGGGGGAGGGGGGGGGGGGACCGGTTCCGGATCAGACGAAGAGCCAGGTCTTGAGGACCTTCCTGAACGTGTGCAGGGTCGGGGAGCGTCTGATGTTCACAGGGAGCTCGTTCCAGGTCTTGGCTGCGATGTAGGAGAAAGCTCTCCCCCCGGTTCTGTTTCTGCGGATGCGGGGGACCTCTGCCAGGGCGAGGTTGGCGGAGCGGAGGGTCCTCTTGGGTACGTGGCAGGATACTCTCTCGTTGAGGTATTTGGGTCCGATGTTGTTGAGGGATTTGTAGGCGTGGGTGAGGAGTTTGAAGGTGACCCTCTTCTCGACAGGGAGCCAGTGGAGGCCTCGTAGGTGTTGGGTCATGTGCTCGTGGGGCGGTGTCCCGAGGATGAGTCTGGCTGCGGCGTTCTGGATGGTTTGGAGTTTGTGTAGAAGAGTTCTGTTGATCCCGGCGTAGAGGGCGTTGCCGTAGTCCAGTCTGCTGGTTATGAGTGCTTGGGTGACGGTCCTTCTGCAGTCGGGGGCGATCCATTTGAAGGTCTTACGGAGGATGTGTAGGCAGTTGAAACTAGTGGAGGCGACGGCGTTGATCTGGCGGTTCATGGAGAGGGAGGAGTCAAGGATGATGCCGAGGTTCCGAGCGTGGTCTGTAGGGGTGGGTGGGCTTCCGAGGGCGGAGGGTCACCAGGTGTTGTCTCATGCGGAGGTGCAGGGTCCGAGGATGAGGACCTCGGTCTTCTCTGAGTTGAGCTTCAAGCAGCTGTCTTTCATCCAGGCTGCCACATTCTTCATTCCTTCCTGGAAGCAGAGTCTGGTGTCTTCGGGATTCTTCATGAGCGAGAGGATGAGCTGGGTGTCGTCGGCGTAGGAAACGATGCTGAGCCCGTGCTGTCTGACGATGGCGGCGAGGGGGGCCATGTAGATGTTGCAGAGCGTGGGGCTGAGTGATGATCCCTGGGGTACTCCGCAGTTGATTTCCGTGGGTTTGGAGAGGAAGGGAGGGAGTCGAATCCTCTGGGCTCGGCCGGAGAGGAAGGATTGGATCCAGTCGAGGGCGACTCCTCGTATCCCCGCGTTGTGAAGTCTGGCTGCGAGCGTGCAATGTGAGACGGTGTCGAAGGCTGCGGAGAGGTCTAGAAAGATGAGGGCCGCAGTGTGTCCCTGGTCTAGTAGCATGCAGATGTCGTCAGTGGCGGCGAGGAGGGAGGTCTCGGTGCTGTGGTTGCTGCGGAATCCAGACTGGGAGGCATCTAGGATGGAGTTCTCTTCGATGAAGGCGGTCAGCTGGGCGTTTACGAGTCTCTCAGTGACTTTGGCCGCAAAGGGGAGGAGAGAGATGGGCCGGTAGTTTTTCAGGTCCGTTGGGTCGGCCGTTCATTTCTTGAGGATGGGTTTCACCTCTGCCCGTTTCCAGTCATCTGGGCAGATGCCGAATCTGAGGGAGGTGTTGATGGTACGTCCTAGTTCGGGTGCGATGACGGCGTTGGCCCTGTGGAATATGTGCGGTGGGCAGGGGTCCGATGGGGCTCCTGAGTGTGTTTTCTTCATGTTCGCGGTGATGAGGTCGACGGAAGCGGGATCCCAGGACGTGATGGTAGGCTTATCGGCGGCAGTGGGAAGGGTGGTGGTGTCTAGCGCTGGTTCGCTGAAGTTGTCGTAGAGGACCCTGATCTTCTGATGGAAGTAGGAGCTGAGCTTGTCGCAGAGTTCCTGGGAAGGTGTGACATCCGTGGCTTCGCAGGTGGGTTTTGCGAACTGCTGTATGACGTTGAACAGTTCCTTGGCGTTGGTTGCGTTGGTCTGGACTTTGTCTCTTATGAAGGTCCGTTTGGTGTCTCTTATGCGCTGGTGGTATTCCTTCATGGCGCTCCTGTGGTTGTTTCGTGCTTCCGTGGTTTCGCCAGGTTTTCTCTAGGCGTCTGCAGGAACGTCTGGCTTCTTGAAGTTCTGTGGTAAAACAGGCGGCCTTCTGAGGTCGTTGTTTGGCGGGGTGGCGGAGGGGTGCAAGCTTGTCGGCGCAGCAGGAGACCCAGTGGGGAAATTCCCTGGCTGCGGAGTTGGTGTCGGTCGTGGCACTGGGGGGGTTTTGACGGAGGGTGGTGTTGAGGTGGTCCTCTGTGACCTTGCTCCAGTTCCGGCGTGGCGGGCGCGGGCTTGGGTGCGGTGGCGTTTTTGAAGGTGAAGTGGACGCAGTGATGGTCCGTCCAGAGGGGCTGGGTGGTGTGGCTGAAGCGGATGTTTGTTCCTCCCGCGAAGATGGGGTCGAGGGTGTGACCCGCTCTGTGGGTGGGCGTGTTGACGAGCTGCTTCAGTCCTAGGTTGGCGAGGTTGCCGAGGAGAGCGGTGGAGTCGGGGTCATTGCCGTTGTCGAGGTGGAAGTTCAGGTCCCCGAGTAGAATGTAGTCCGTGGAGGTGATGGCGTGGGGTGCGGCGAGCTCGGCGATGGTAGTTGCGGGCTGGGTGCGAGGTCCTGGCGGTCTGTAGATGAGGGTGCCGCGTAGCGTGGTCCTGGGGCTGGTCTGGATTTGGAAGTGGAGGTGGAGGTGTTGGAGTGGGGGTCACTCGTGCTGGATGTGGAGAGTCGGAGGGGGGTCTTGTGTGCGATGGCAAGTCCCCCACCCGGGCGGTGAGGGCGGTCCTTTCTCTGGATCTTGTAGCCGTCGGGGATGGCAGTGGCGATGTCGGGGCAGGAGGTGGCGTTGGTCCAGGTTTCCGTGAAGAAGGCGACGTCGGGCGAGAGGGTGTCGATCAGGTCCCAGATTTCTACGGCGTGTCGGTGCAGGGAGCGCACGTTGAGGAGGATGCAAGTCAGGTTTTCGGAGGTGCGTGCGTCAGACGGGCTTTCGGCGGTCGTGGGAGCTTTGTCGATGGTGAAGGATCTGCGGCAGGGCCTACACGAGAACTGCCCATGGGTGATGTTCGGTGAGGATCTTGCGCAGTCGGCATGTCTTCCGGGATTGAGTGCGTGGAGGGTGGCTGAGTCGTAGCGGTGAGGCCTCGGAGAACCAGGGTTCCTGGCGCTGGTCGCGTTCGGGTCGCGGACGGGCGCAGACGGGCTTGCCTTAGAAGGCGCGCCAGCGGCGCGTCCGCTGCGCTCCCCCGCAGCGGTCGGCATTAAGTAGGGGAGGGGGGCGGGACCAGAGGTAGGGTGGCGGGAGCGGGGCTGTTTCGGGGGGCGGGGCCGCAGGGGCAGCAGCGGCAAGAGTGCGACAGTACGCGGTGAAAACAGTAAACGCGGTAAAAGTACAGTACAAAGTACAGTAAATACACACAAAGACCAGGCAAATTAAGGAATAAGGAGTAAAGGGGGAAAAATACACAGAACGGAACAAAACGGCAGGCAGAAGCGAAAAGCACCTGAGGCGCGCTGCCGGCGCGAACTCTGCAGAGGAGGGGCTCTGAGCCGGAGCGGTGCGACTGCGAGCTGGAGCTGCTGGGGAGTGCAGGCCTGGACCAGAGGTCAAGGCTATTACACGCGCTCCCCCGCAGCGGTCGGCATTGGGGAGGGGAGCGGGACCAGAGGTAGGGTGGCGGGAGCGGGGCTGTGTCGGGGGGCGGCGCCGCAGGGGCAGCAGCGGCGGGAAGAGTGCGACAGTACGTGGTGAAAACAGTAAACGCGGTAAAAGTACAGTACAAAGTACAGTAAATACACACAAAGACCAGGCAAATTAAGGTACAAGGAGTAAAAGGGGAAAAATACACAGAACGGAACGGCAGGCAGAAGCGAAAAGCACCTGAGGTGCGCTGCCGGCGCGAACTATGCAGAGGAGGGGCTCTGAGCCGGAGCAGTGCGACTGCGAGCTGGAGCTGCTGGGGAGTGCAGGCCTGGACCAGTTTATGACCCTGAGACCAGAGCAGCAAGGGCAGCGCCAGGGATCGAAGACAAGCCAGGAATAGAGTATCTACCCTGCCAATCTCCCAGTGGACATCCATGTCTCCAGTCCAATAGAATGTTCTGCAAAGAGGGCGTTACAAGTCTACAACACTGACCCGCTGCCGCATTATTTAATATAATGAGCACTTTAAATAGTGTTTATACATATTCTGAGTGAAAACATTTCAAAGTACAGAACAGCTTGAATTGTTCTGTAGCTGTGAGATGAGGGCCTTCCTCAGAGCTCATCAACGATTCACTCAGAAACAGATGGTTTATTAACAAGAGCTATTGAAGCATCCTGAAGTTCCAATTAAAAATAAATTAAGCGTTTGTGCAGCACAGAAGCCGTTAGCGGGTGTGGAGAATGCGAAAATGCAGAGCACAGAGATATTTTTGGCGGAAGAGGGGAGGATAAATTATTGCGAGCATGGAACATTAATAAAGGCAACATAAGGGTGAAGACTAGGGGAGTGAGCAAGAAGATTTAGAAATATTGTCAAAAGGTGGGGCAGGTACAGTAGGGGGGGTTTAGAAGCTAGGCAAAAATACAAGATAAGCAGGGAAGGAGAAGTGGATAAGAGATACAAGAGAGGACTCACTGACCAGGCAGTCAAAGTAGACCAGGGTAGACATATGCATGTGAGCTGCAGCCTTACTCCCAACCGCCCATCTTCCCTGAAAAGTGACTCTGAGCTGGCGATCAAAGGCCCAGACCTTTCCCCTAGAAAAGTGGGAGTCGGGGCATGTAACATCAAGGTTTTGAAGGCTCATAATATTTATTCTGGTGTTAAACACAAGTTTGTGCACAAAACAGCATTAGCGATCGAACCCACAGTGATGAGTGCATGCCAAGAAGAGTTTAATAAATGTGTCGACAAAAGTCCACAATTACAAAATGAAAAAACGTGTTAATACAGGTGTCTACTTGGAGATGATTGATGGATCAGGATATCTGAAGAGGTAGAAGAATTTTGTTCATAAATAAATATTTGTATGCATCAGAGTCATACTGCCATGCAGAGGCTGAAGGGCAAAATGTAACATTTCACAAATGGCGGACAAGAACACAGTCAAATGCAGTCATTAATTAAATTAATCGTAGGGGTGAGTGGCGGTAAACTCTGGCATGCGGCAGATGGTGGAGTTTTTGCCGAACTCTGTGCTCCAAGCTGAGTGCGGAGTGGCATAACTCCACGAACTCCGCCAGCGGACATGAATTTACTACTCACCACTATTGAGGAGTTGAATATATATTTGGGCCTTATGCTCAAAATGGGGTCAGTGCAGAAACTAACCTTGCAGTCCTACTGGTCTACTCGCACGGTTTGGGTATTCCCCATCTTCGCACCGTACATGAGCAGAGATCCTTTTTTTGCTACTGCAGCGCATGCTGTAATTCAATGACAATTCTGCTGCATTGCCCAGGGACCAGCCAGACTATGAGAGGTTGTTCAAAATTCGGCCTGTCGCTGAACATTTGTCTTCCATGTTTCTAGAGATTTATACTCCTGGAAAGAATATAGCCAGATGAGTCCTTGATCCTGTACAAAGGGTGGCTGTTGTTCAGCCAGTACATTGAGAGCAAAAGAGCTTGCTATGGCATCAAGCTGATCATGCTGTGTGAGAGCTCTACTGACTATGTGTACAGCTTGAGAGTGTATACAGGGAAGGACTTCACTCTAAACCCTGTAGGTTGCCCTCCGATGCTAGGAGTCACATGAAAGACTGTATGGGAGTTTGTCCAGCCACTTCTTCACAAAGGTTTAAACCTTTATGTGGACAATTTCTATATGGGAGTAGAGCCTGTCACTGAGCTGTACAAAACTGGCACTGTGGGCTGCCATACAGTTCATTGTAACTACAAAGGATTCCCACAGGAGCCTGTTTGTAAGAAGCTCCAGAAATCCCAGAGCACTGCGTTGCGTTCCAACAAACTGCTCGTAGTCAAGTTCTTGGATAGGCGTGATGTGTACGTGCTCACTACAAGTCATGATGAGAGCAGTCCCTTGTCACGGTTTGGGGTCAGAAGGCTGAAGTTCACAAGCCCACCTGTATACTTGATCACTCCCTTGTCACGGTTTGGGGTCAGATGGCTGAAGTTCACAAGCCCACCTGTATACTTGATTACAACAAGTACTTGGGCGGAGTGGATAAGAACAACCAGGTTCTTCAGACATACAATGCGAGCCATAATACTCACACTTGGTACAAGAAACTGTTTACCAACCTGATCCAGATGGCAATATACAATGCATATGTTGTTTATCGTCAGACAACCACAGGAAGACTCATGTCTATCCTTGACTTTCAGTAGTCCGTTATTGAAAGTCTTACTGCTACAGAAGCCGCAGCCTCCACTTTATGTGCACTGCACGTCCCCGTTTGCACTTGTTTAAATTGTTTTTAACCCTGCTAGTTCAAGTACTTTTTTAGAGTGTACCTGTTTAAGAGGAAAACTGTGTCTTAAATCTGTTGGTTTGGCTGGGAGGAGGGAGCAGCTAAAATCAGGATTCCCGAGCATTTCTGCCATTTTTACTTTGCTGGGATATGGAGCGGCACCATTTTCTGACAGTGCGCGCTCTAGTCCTCATGCATTTAAACAGAGGCGCTGAGCGGACGCAGTAGGTCTCTTCCTACTTTTTACCTGTACGAACCTGTTTGCACTTGTTTAAATTGTTTTTAACCCTGCTAGTTCAAGTACTTTCTTAGCCTGTACCTGTTTAAGAGGAAAACTGTTTCTTGAATCTGTTGGTTTGGCTGGGAGGAGGAAGCAGCTAAAATCAGGATTCCCGAGCATTTCTGCCATTTTTACTTTGCTGGGACACGGAGAGGCACCATTTTCTGACAGTGCACTCTGCATTTTAACTGAGGCGCTGCGCGGACGTGCCGCTGGCGTGTCAAAGGCGCGCCTAAGGCAAGCCCGTCTGCGCCCGTCAGCGTCCCGGAGGCGGCCGGCATGCTGCCAGTTTGAATGCAGACAAGAAGCAGAGACTGGTGTATGATGGGTCAACGCTGCGAAATTTAGGTTTAAAATGGTCCTGCATGGGAGATTTTATGGGGTGTGGGAAGTTTGATGTATTCCAATGCACAACCTGTAACTGGGTCTTTTCACGGGGAGCAGAGGGTTCTGCCACGGCGCCAGTCAGCAGCGATATCAGACTGAGGAGGGAAAAGCATGAGGGAGATTTCTCTGCTTTTCTGTTAAACACGCGCTCCCTGCAGAAGCATGAAATACAGGTTTATGACCTTCTTCAGGACTTTCAACCTGACTTACTGTTTTTAACAGAAACGTGCTTCACTGATTCCTCCTATCCCACGCTTGCAGCGGCCATTTCACATGGGTATAAGGTAATTAGGAAGGATCGTCCCGTCAGTAAAGGGGGGTGGGGGGGTCGGTGGTGGCTATTATCTCTAAGCAAGAATTTGACTGCACAGTCATCACCCTGGGTGTTATAGAGGGAGCGGAATATCTTGGATTCCTTTGCTCTTTATCACCACATCAATCCCTTGCTGGAGTCCTGATTTACAGGACACCAGGGTGGGTGGGCGCCTTCCTGAGATCCCTTAATGAGGGGGTAGCACCTTTGGCCCTTAAATATAGCCACTTTCTTATTTTGGGTGATCTAAATCTTCACATGTATAGAAGAATGGAGTCGGAAGTCATTTCGCTGACTGAGACCCTTTTAGCTCTTAACCTCTTTCCTTTTGTATCTCACTCTGCGCATAGGGCGGGACATACACTAGATCAGGTGTCCTCTAATGTTAAGCTTGAGATAGATCTTCCTATACCTATGGTTTGGATGGACCACTGTCTAATTAGCTTCAGATGGCCAATCTCCCTGAAAAATGGCCAAAAATATTCGAGTGGTGTGGAGATAAGACATAGAGCTCTTCACAGATTTTCCCCAACGGCCCTGGGGGATGCCCTTGAAACTTCTGCCCCTCTTCTATCAGGGAACCCAGAAGGGGACGCTGTCCAGTTAGAATCCTGGGTGAGGCAGAGCATTAATGAGTTAGCTCCAATGATGATACGAAACTCAAATAAAGCTAAGCATTCTGCCCCCTGGTTTGATGAATCTTTAAAAACCAGTAAAAGAGCTTGTACGTGTCTGGAAAGAAAATGGCGGAAAAACTGTAGTTTAGAGGACAAACTTGAGTATAAGTTAGCCTTGAAGGCCCACCACATAAAAGTCAAGGCAATGAAAAAAAGATATTTGGAAGAAAAAACTGAGACATCAAATAATAAAGGAAAGGAGATTTTTAAAATTGTCAAAGCCTTTTCCAATCCTGTGTCCACCATCAGAGATCATCCACTAAGAGAGAATGGACCAATCACTTATCGGATTTCTTTCATGGAAAGATCATGACCATACAGAACTCCTTCGCAGGGGTGCTTCTAGTTGATAACCCGGATATGCAAGCTCCGGATATGGGGCAGCCCTCCGGGGAATCCCCTTCTCTTTTGCAAATACCCCAGCTGACGTTAGAAGAATCTCTGGCTATTATCATGGGACTGAAATCGGAATCCCCTGCTGATCCTTGCCCAGCTCAACTTTTGTCAAAAGTGGCCAAGGCCATCAATCCAGTGGCTAATAAGGTTCTTAATACCTCACTGGACGATGGATGTCTGCCTTTTATATGGAAACACGCTAAAATCCTACCACTATTAAAAAACCTTACGCGGATCCCAAAGTTCTAGCTAATTATAGGCCGATAGCTCTACTTTCGGCCTTTTCCAAGGTGTTGGAAAAACATGTGAATGCAGTCATCTCAGACTATGTGGAAAAAAAACAATCTACTGCATAGCAGTCAATCAGGCTTCAGGGCTAGCTATAGCACTGAAACGGCCTTGCTGGAGGTTACAGAATATATCAAAGAGAAGTTAGATCAGAAGGGAAGAGCAGTCCTGGTTTTGTTGGACTTGTCGGCAGCATTTGATACGGTCCCGCATACTAAGCTCTTAAAAAAGGATGGAGAAGCTTGGTATTGGCGGTACTGTATTAAAGTGGCTAGCCTCCTCTCTAGAGGACAGAAGTCAGAAAGTCTGGACTCCTCCCTTTGCCGCTACCATCCCTAATTTAAAAGTGGGGCTCCCGCAGGGTTCGGCACTGAGCCCTACACTTTTCAATATGTATATGACCCCACTAGCATCATTGGTGGAAACATACGGGGCTAAAATAATTTCGTATGCCGACGATACTCAGCTGCTCTTCACCTGTGAAAAAGGGGCAGACTTTGAGGGGGAGAGGATTAGAAGATGTCTCTTCGGAGTGTTCAACTGGCTGGTGAAGAATCAATTGAAGTACAACCCGAGAAATATGAGATTATCTTTTTTGGGGAACCTCCCTCTGAAAAGTGGAGACTCTGGTGGCCTTGGGACATGTCTCCACCACCCTCTGCACAAAACCAAGTTAAGGATCTGGGCATCTCTATCGATAGCTCGCTCTCGATGAAACATCAAATCCAAACGGTAGCAGGTACCTGTTTTGGTTTACTGCGAATGCTCAGGAAATTCCTACGCTGCTATCACTGAACACTGGGAAGACTGGGGTCGAGACACTGGTCACTTCCAGATTGGATTACGCGAATGTTTTGTACCTGGGTCTGCCTGAATATCTTCTCAACTGTCTTCAGGTAGTGCAAAATGCAGCGGCGAGACTGGTTCTTACTTTAAATCCCAGGACCCATATGTCCCCTCACCTCAGAGCCCTTCACTGGTTACCAGTGAGAAAGAGGATCACATTTAAGGCTTTGATGCTTACTTTCAAAGCCTTAAATGGCATGAGGGCTGGTTACCTCAGGAAGAGAGTATCCCATTACACGCCTTCCAGAACTCTGAGGTCTTCATCGAATCGCCTGGCCTCTTTATCCATGATACATCGGGCTCGATCTGGAGGGAGGTCCTTTAGGTTTCTGGGACCCAAACCTGGAACCTGCTTCCGGCGCCCCTTAGAGCTACAACGGATCTGGCTGGTTTTAGAAAACAGCTCAACACGTGGCTATTCTGCAACTAAGGGCACAGGGGAAAGTAGTTTGATGCTTATCAGCGCCGGGACACTCTTGTTTGAGTAGCCGTGTGCTTTACAAATGCGAGTTCATTCATTCATTCTTATGTTCTGGAGGACGTGGCAAGGCTGCAGGACCGACACTTTGCTGATTGCATTCCTGCAACACCTAAAAAGGCTCATCTATGTTGTTGTTGGAAAGTCTGCTCCAAGCAGCGAAAGAGGCAGTAGAGTCATGTTTACTGTCCCCAGTGCCCATCTCAGCCACTCCTGTGTTTTCCTACTTGCTTTTTGTTACATCGTACCAAAGTGAAGTACTGGGAAATTGGCTGAAGTGGAGCTGCTGTTAGGTAAACCTTTCAATGTCTGTGCATGGATACCTACCGTCCATGGGCCATTACTTCGCTAGGGAAGCAGCTGCAGAATTTTAGCTTCTCTTTTTCAGGAAATCATGGACTTCCTTATGGCCTGCTCGACACCTTTATCCGCCGTCAGAATGTGGTAGGTGTTCAGTTCACCGATTGATAAGTGCATTATATTCCCCACACTGCACATACTGGTGGACAGAACATATGTCACGTTGTTACAGAGAACTCTATGTGGCAAAATGTTAAAGGCTTGACTAGATATTGAAGTGCTTGTTAGGGAACTTATGTAAACTAGAAAAGGACCACCCTGATTGCCAAAGAGAACCAGAGTAATTGTAATAAGTCAAACAAATGTCCTGTGGTACTTATGCACCAACATTTCTACTTGCTTTGAAAGTGTGCAAACTCAATTAGTAACTTGTATCATAACCAATGTTATTGAAAAGGGGTACAGGACACAAATCTTGTATTATGACTGTTTTCACATCTTTAGTATAAGATATGAAAACAATCTTCATGTAAGATATTGTGGCCTGAACCCTTTTTCTATAACATCAGGTATGATACAAGTTAGTAACAGAGTTTTCACACTGTCAAAGCACAAGTAGAAGTGTCAGTGAATGAGTCCCACAGGACATTTGTTTGGCTTATTACTTTAAAGTACTTAGGCAGTATTCCCCAGCATGTTTGCCTTAGTTTCAACAGTAGATATGCTCGCTCAGTTCGAGGAATGAGGCCTCTGGGTCATACTCGGACAACCCCAACTTGCATACACAAACTGGAAGGAGTTAGATTTAGCACAATAGGTGCACAGATGGTGCATTACAGACACGTTTTCTTGAGCGTCAATTAGCTAGGGACAGAAGGCATTAGTATAGGTTTACTTGGCAATTATACAGGATTATTCAGGACTCTGATACGGACAGAGACATGAACGGGTAAGAACGCCTTACAGTAGGTGTGCTTTCCCAGGGATAATGCATAGGTAGAAGGCAGATAGTGAAGATGGACAGATACACATGCCATGACTTCATCTTCACCTATGGATTCAAACCCACTGGTGCCGCACTCACCCCGATACTGAATTACTATGGCACATATGGGTAAATGCTTTAACTGCTTGCCATGTTCATCCTCCGTCAGAACTTAGTAATGTTCAGCTTGATACAAGATAAGTGCATTACAGTCACAGCACTGCATGTAATGGTGGATGGGACATATGCTACAGTCTCCCGGACTACCCGTGTGTCAAAATCTACTGTTCTTCATAGTTTATGACATTCTCTTTAGGGAACTTCAGAAAATTCCCCAGCATGTTTGTCTACGTTTTAAAGGTAGATATGCTCGCTATGTTTGAGGAATAGGCCTCGGGGGCATACTCGGACACCCCCAACTTGCATCCACAAACTGGATTTAGCACAGTGATTGCACAAAAAGGCACATGAAAGACATGCCTTCCGGAGCCTCATGTGGCTGTCATGAGAGCCATTAGCAAAGGTTCACTAGGCATGCGTTTGGCAATGTTGTGAAAGCAGGATACGGTTGGTTTGACAGGTGGTAAAATGTAGTCAAACTGATTCCGTCCTGTGGCATATGAATGTGATGGGCCCTTGCATGGTGGCGGTATGTTGATGAGAGTGCACTGATCTATCTGTTGGATTGGGTCAGTGACCGGAGGTATTAAAGTCTTTGTGAATGGCGTGTGAATGGACCATAAAGCGGTTGGTGCCGTGAAGTGGCTTTATGGCTCACCTTCAGAAGGCTTGGTTTCAACATTCAGATACTTTGATAAGTATTTGTGCTTTGAAGCCAGAATTTCCGGAGGTGCTAAAGCCAACCAGTGTAAGTGGTGGATGAACTTTAACAAATCAGTACCAGATTTATATCTTTTACGGTAGGATGGCCCCTTCTAAGAACTGCTTGGGTTTTTTATTTTGTAATTATGTCTAGCTGTGGATTTTGAGCCCTAGTTCAGCCGGCACCTAGGCAAACCTGCACATTTAAAAAAATTAGATAAGAAGGGGAGTCCAGGGGTGCATGACTTGCACGGCTCTCACCAGGTTTTCTTTACCTAAAATCCTCTGCAAAGCACAAACGTTGCCTAAAAAACACATTTCCCTTGCATTTCTGTGAGGAAAAGTCCTAGAATCTGCAGACAGCCACAAATTTCCTACCACGCAGCGTTCCCCTAAGTCTCCAGAGAAAAACGGTGCCACATTTGCCTGGGTGGGCGAGTTCCTGCTAAGGGAAGGGCCCAAAATGTATTGTGGAGACATCAAAATTATCCATCACAAGGGGGGGCATGGCCGAGCCGTAGACCAAGATGGCCACACGGTATTGAAGCTCCGGCGCCCGATGCCCCCTATTCTAACAAAAACTCCATGATCCTGCTGACTCCACCGAGGAGATGCCGCGCTAAGGTCGCCTGACACCGCGACAACGCTGCTGGATGCTGCAAGATCTTGCGCTGCCCCCCCGAGCGGCTGCAGAACCCTGCAGAGACGAGTAGAGACGTGCAGAGGCCCAGCCAGTCTCAGAGGCCCCGCGGCGATAGGGGCCGCGGGTGAGCCTGAGACCGGAGCTATGGTGCCCTGCTGGGCCCCCTGCCCACCTTGATCGCCGGTTCTGGGGACCTTGATTGCTGCTGCTGGAGATGTGGGGATACGCCCGCTGCGGCCACTACAATAGACGGCAAAGGCCATCTGCAACTGTGCCCCGGGTGAGTCAGCCAGGCCAGGCTGCGGAGTGCGCGGTCTGGCGTGAGGGCCCGCGCGGGCCGGATTCCACTCCATCTCCCTCCCCAGGCACAACACCGTCCCTGCGAGTCCCCACGCCTGCCCTGTTATAATATAAGGGCGCCCCTCCATCCTGGTGTCGAACCCACAAGGCGCTTGGGGGAGACGGTTAGCGCTGGCTGGAGCCCGCATTTGCATGCCGCTGTGGGACCGAGCATGGACATTTTGAACTAGGGGTCCAGGCTACAAAGGGGTCCAGGCTACAAAGATAAAATCTCCTGGGGCAGGGGATGTGTGCGCTACAGATTGTCACCCCTTCTCTGACTCCTGCAGCTGCCGATTCTCCTCCCTCATCTGGGGCGTGCAGTCCAACGAGCTGCCCGAGAACGGGAGTGGGGTGCTTGCGGACTGCCACCCTCCCCCTCCCTTGCCTGCATCAAGAACCAAGTGCAACACTACGGACCAGGAGTGGCGAGATACCTAGGGCCCGGTTGCACACTTTCCCTTTATGCCTCCCACATAGCCACCTGCGATGGTTGTGCCCATGCCTACAGGAAGGTACCGGATGACCCCATGAGCGGCCTCCCCTTTACTTGCTGATCACTTGAACCTAGCTCCTTGCCGTCCGGAGCGGAGGCAGTTCGATATTTTCCTATCCTCCTGGGGTTCCCCCTTGTCGGGGGTGTCACTAAGCGGCGCCCCCCAGCAGTGATTGCCCTCCCCGAATCTACCTTTCAGCGGCGTTAAACGAGGATGTGTGCTGGCCCCCTTCCTTTTTAACCTTTTTATCTCATTTTTATCACAGCTATTGGACAACGTCAACTCCCACTCTCCACAACTTGGCGGATCTCGCATAAGCAATCTGCTACACGCAGATGATCTTGTTTTACTTAGCCACACAAGGGTAGGACGGCAGAGGCTTCTCGACCAGCTGCTTCCTTACCCACCCAGTAATGACCTGGAATTAAATCTATCGAAGACACAGACAATTACCTTCAGGAAACGGAAGTCGCCGAGTGGAGGGCGGCGATTCAACGGTAAAAGCATTGAAAGCACAACATTCTACAAATACTTGGGGGTTTACATGGACTCAAAGGGTACCTTCTCCAAACAGAAGGAAGTGGTTGGAGCCAAGGCTCTGTCATTTGCAGCAGCCTTAACGAAACTTGCGAGGCAGCTATCCGGCCCAAGTTTAACCCCACTCTTAACAGTTATGAAAGCTAAAATTACTAATTACTTATCATATGGCCAGGAGATTATGCTGGGGAGAGACTCTCACATGGTGAACAAAATAACAACAAGAATCTTTAAACGAGTATGGCATCTACCGAAAACCACTTCCCCAGCTCAGTTAAGGCTCGAGTTCGGCCTCCTAGACCACCGCGGTGTTGGGGCCGGTACCTTCATTAAACTGTGCAATAAACTGCGTAATTCGAGGGAAGGAAGTCTGGAGGCTAAGAAGTGGCAAGAAATATCGTCCAGTCAAGTGGGACAAAAACATCAATGCTACCTAGAGTACTCGCTGCAAATGCTTGACGCAAATGAATACTGGGAAACCAACCCACCCCAGCAGGCCCTAAAAACATGCATCAAAAAAAAGTGTCTGACTCTGGTCTTTTCACTCTGACAGGGCACAACTGGCAAATGAAAACACGCCTGGACAGTCCTCCCAGGGTTCAAGCCTAGTGTAGCGGCACCATACCTATCAAGCACCTATGCAGTACTTTGGATAAAAAGATTCTTGGCACTGAGGATGGGTGAATGGCCTTTTTTGTACCATCAACCAGATTGGCGCCGTTCAAGTGAAAACACTGAGTGCAGGGGGTGTGGGTGCATCCCGGAGTCAATCAAGCATGTGGCTTGTGTCTGTCCCGCCTTACTTAATGACAGAAGGATGCTGCTACGGGGTGAATGGAACAAACTTGGTGTCCGCTCCTGTCGTCAAGCCATCACTGCATCCATGAATCCGGAAAACACGATGCTCAACATCCAGTTCACCAAGTTTGTCTCAAGAGCGGAAACAAATTTAACACAGCAGGAGCGTCAGTAATTCCTCCCTCGGACTCTTTGGGACTAGTGTTAAGTCTGCTTTTTCTTCCCTTCTTTTAATGGGACTGCATCTTTTTAATCATGAAGTTTTTGTACCCCCCGGCACATATCCTTTTTTAAGACAAACTATGTCACTGGAAAATCATGTAAACTTAAATCTGGGTCTCCACGTTCTAATGTAATCTTGAAACATTACCGTTTTTAAATTTTGTACCAACGGCTCACCTTTTTTATCCCGTTTTCTTATTTAACACAAAGCGTCTTCAAATTGTAATGATTTTAAATAATCGAACTATAAAGATTTCTTCAGACATATCCACCTGAGAGCGGTGCAGCTACCCCGCCTCTCTGCCTACATGGTTGTTGAGCTGATACCCTCGCTCACACTGCAGACATGAGACGAGGGGACCCCAAGAACTGTAGGCTGACCTCTGACAGGGCGGGCACATCGGAACGTCAAGACCAGAGCCTTGATGCAGATGGCGAGTCGGAGCAGAACGCTCAGCCTCCCGCCCTGGAGGGCGCGATGGCTATAATGGCAAAGCTCCGTGCTGGGTTTCGTGCAATAGACTCTAGATTTGACTCCCTCGCCTCCAGGTGGACGGAATGGGGGAGCGCATCGATGGGCACAGCACCAGGCTTGATGAAGGCGAGCAACGTATTTCTGCTCACGAAGACCAGGCCAAAGACACCCCACATCGGTTGGAGAAAATGGAACGACTGCTTAAGGCCGTAGCCAGTAAAAATGAGGACATAGAGGCCCGGTCACGAAGAAACAACATTCGTATCTTGGGTCTTGCGGAACATTGGGCGCCCTGAGCTCTGTTGAATCTCTACTTATCGATATATTTGGAGCGGATAAACTCTCCAAGACCCTCATTGTGCAAAGGGCACACAGATCCCTGGGTCCTCGTTCTCCCCCTAGAGCCCCTCCACGGCCTATAATCGCCTGATTGCTCAATTACAGGGACCGGGACACGATCCTTCGCCTGGCCCGAGAAAATGCGCCAGTGCAAAATCAGGGCTCCGTGCTTTCCTTCTATCCGGACCACACGGCCGCAGTCCAAGAAGCCCGTCGCAAATTTGCGGATGCTAAGCTACAGCTCCGCACAATTGTTCTAAAATACGCCATGCTGTACCCTGCTCGACTATGGGTACTAGTGGGTGACAAACCTAGTTTCTTTGACACCCCAGCCGATGTCCTGGCCTTCTGCAAACAACAACAAAGCAACAATCATAGAAGCCCTACCTGCTCCTCTGGACGCTCCTCCCCTGATCGGCAGCTGGCTACGAGTGCTGAGCTCTTCCCCCCCGGGGTGATGGCCACATGGACTCCCTCGTCTCACTGGACTTTATTCGCCTTAATATTAACCGCCCATCTAGAACTACCTAATGGCTATGGCGTCTCCAAATACTATCAATGTTTTTGTATTCCTCTTTTACAAGTTACATAAGAAAACAAGTTACTTACCTGTAACTACAGTTATCCAGTATTGGTATCTTTCATAGATTCACATGCCTGAATCATTCCCCGTCGCCGAGGCGGGAGTCCACGGTAAATACAAAAGTAGTGCCAAAAGTAAATAATAGTAGTAGGCTAAAGAAAAAAGCCTAAGGCCTAAATCTTAGTAGCCTATCTACATCATTATAGTAAAAGAACCAAAAGTTGGTTCCAACCAATCAGCTACCAGCACCCTCTAGAACCTTCCTAGCAGAGGCAGCTCTCCTCAGATTTTCCTAGCACAAGTGGGAAGTAAGTATCCCAGATAATAGAGAACTGACTCGCCGGGGAGGAGGGTGGGTGCATGTGAATCTATGAAAGATACCAATACTGGATATCTGTAGTTACAGGTAAGTAACTTGTTTTCTTATCCAGTATTGGGGTATCTTTCATAGATTCACATGCCTGAATCAGAGTAGCAAGCAGTAAGCCAAAGTATTGTCGTTTGCAGATGGTGGGAGACAGGTGTTCAGAAACTCCCAAAATGCATCCATAATGGTTGAGAAATTTGTAACATACGCAAGCCTTTAAGGAATTAAAATGCATATTAAGAAACATTAGCAAAATAAAACAAGAATATTAACATAGAAATATATCTATATATCCAGCTATTAAACAAATCAAGAAGCATGTTACATGAAACATGGTAGCATATAAAAGAGAAAATACCTGAGTCTGACCTTAATGAAAGAGATGGCGTAGAACTGCATGTCCAACCGCTGCATCATCTTGTTGTGCAGATTGTAGACAGTAATGCTTCGTGAACGTGTGGACATTTTTCCATGTCGCAGCACGACAAATGTTCTCCAGAGTCACTCCAGCAAACAATGCTGTAGAAGCTGCCACAGTCCTGGTAGAATGAGGTTTGACCTTTCTCTGCAAAGGTTTGTCGGCTTTGTCATGGCAGAAATGAATCGTAGAAGCTAGCCATCTGGCTATTGTTGCCTTCGTTACTGCTGTCCCAAGTGTCGCTTGACCATAGGCCACGAACAATTGGTTGGATCGCCTGATGTTTTTAGTTTTCTGTAAGTTGAATTTTAAACAACGTTTAACATCAAGAGAGTGCAAAGCTCTCTCAGCTGGAGTGGATGGATCCGGAAAGAAAGTCCTTAACTTTACCGGTTCATTCAAGTGAAATTGAGACGGTACTTTAGGGATGAAACTAGGATTTGTTCGAAGAGTTACGTAGTCATTAGTGAAGCGTAAAAAGGGTTCTGTGATAGTGAAAGCTTGAATTTCACTAACCCTTCGTGCAGAAGTAAGAGCCAGGAGAATGGCAACCTTCCACGTGAGGAATTTGAGCTCAGCTTTGTGGATAGGTTCAAATGGTCGTCTCATAAATTGCGCTAGCACGGTATTGAGTTCCCAGTCTGGAGGGGGTGCCCGCACTGGAGGAAAAGCTCGGAAAAGTCCTTTCATAAATTGTTTGACAAGTGAAGATGAACAGAGAGAAGGCAGTTTGGTGCACTTTCTGAATCTGGAGAGAGCAGCAAGATGTACCTTAACCGATGAAAAGGTAAGCCCAGATTTGGCCAGGGATAGCAAGTAGGGAAGAATTTGTTCCGCAGGAGCTTGAACTGGATGGATATTATTCGCCTCGCACAAGTAACAAAATCGCTTCCATTTTAGATGATAAGTCTTGATTGTACTCTGAGCACGAGATTTGGCCAAGATCTCACGACAGTCCTGAGAGATGTTAAGGTCCTTGAATTCTAAGAAATCAGGAGCCATGCGTGCAAGTGTAGCGACTGCGGGTCTGGATGAACCACTTGGCCCCTGTCCCTTGACAACATCGAGAGTGTTGGAGTAAGGCGAATAGGTTTGTCCTGAGATAGTAGAAGAAGTTCCTGGAACCAATACTGTCTTAGCCAACGGGGTGCAATCAGAATGAGACGGCAACCCTCCATCTTCATCTTGCGGAGTACTTTCGAGATCAATGGTATTGGGGGAAAAGCGTATGCACAAATACCTGACCATCGCATGGACAGGGCATTCCCCCTTGAGCCCTGTTGAGGGAACCTGCTGGCATAATATTGGCATTTCTTGTTCTCCCTCGTTGCGAATAAATCCAGTGCTGGTTTGCCCCAAGCTTGGAAGACTCTGTCCACCTGCTTCTGTTCCAGTTCCCACTTGTGACAGTCCGATAGAGATCTGCTCAGCGTGTCGGCTAGAGTATTGTGGAGACCCCTGACGTTTTCGGCCTTCAGGGTTATTCCGTGGAATGTGACCCACTCCCACAACTCCTGAGCCTCCTTCGAAAGCGTTGGTGACTTTGTTCCTCCCTGTTTGTTGATGTAATACATGCTGGTCGTATTGTCGGTACGGACCAGCACTGAGGAACCCGCGATCCTCGGGAGGAACGCTTGCAGAGAAAGAAAGATGGCGCGGAGCTCCAGCCTGTTGACATGCTGTTGTCGGTGCACTTGAGACCATTTTCCTTGAATCTGTAAGTCTTGCAGATGACCTCCTCATCCCTCCATGGAAGCATCGGTTGTTAAAGCAAAGTCTGGAGTGGTTGGTAGGAATGTGAGACCTGGGGCCAGATTCGCTGTCTGAGACCACCAATGCAGAGAGTCTATCATGCGTGACATGACCCCGATGGAATCGTCGAACGAACCCACGGCTTGTTGCCATTGAAGATGTAATTCCTCCTGAAGAGGTCTCATTTTGAGCCGTGCAAAGGGAATGAGGTTTATCGCAGAGGAACACATCCCTAGAAGGGGAGCAAACATCCGGACAGAAACTGACCTTCTTTTTGAAATTGAAATTGCCAATTTTTGTAGACGTAATTGGCGGTCTTGTGACAAGAATGCTTTGCACTGCACCGTGTCCAGCATTGCCCCGAGAAAAGGAATGACTTGTAGAGGACGCAACTGTGATTTGCTCTGGTTGAGAGTGAGTCCCAGAGAAGAGAAGAGATGGAGACATGTTGCTGTGGCCTCTTTGGCTGCTTGCTCCGAAGGACCTTTGAGCAGCCAATCGTCGAGATAAGGGGAAACCTGTATTCCTCGAGATCTCAACATCGCTGCCACTGGTGCCAAGCACTTTGTGAAGATTCTTGGTGCCGATTTCAGCCCGAACGGGAGCACCTTGAACTGATAGTGGACGCCAGCCACTGTGAAGCGAAGAAATTTGCGATGTTTGGGATGGATAGGGACGTGGAAGTACGCATCTTCCAAATCCAGAGAAGCCATAAAATCTCCTTCGTTCAGACAGCTTAAGACCTTGGAAAGTGTGACCATCCGGAAGCTTTGCTTTTTGAGGAATTTGTTGAGTTTGCGGAGGTCCAGAATCGGTCGCCATTCCCCTGACTTCTTCATGATGAGGAAGAAACGAGAATAGAAACCGGTTCCTCTTTGAGACGATGGAACCTTCTCTATTGCATTCTTGAGGAGCATCTTTAAGACTTCTTTGAACAATAAGTGAAGACGAGGGGGAGGGGGACCCCTGGGCGGAGTAGTAGGTGGCTGTTTGATGAATTCCAGAGTGTGGCCGTTGGTTACTAGGTCGGGAACCCATCGGTCCGAAGTAATTTCTTGCCACTTGTGAACAAAAGCTGAAATTTTCGCGCCCACGGGCAGGGGGGGTACTATGGCTGGCGCCCTGCGTAGATCATTGCTTCCTGTTGGTATCGCAACCTTGATTATTCGATCGCTTTCGACCACCCTGATGGGAGAAACTAGTCGAAGAGGATTGGAGGTATGAGGACTGGCTGTAGGGCTGTTTATACTGGTATTGATACTGCCTGTTCTGCTGGTTTTGGTATCCTCCTCTTGATGAAAAACCACGCCCTCTTGCTCCTCTGAAATTTCCGCGTCTGTACTGAAGGGTGCCCAATGATCGTGCGGTATCCGTGTCAGTCTTTATAGCTAAAAGAGCCTCATCAATGTGCTTACCGAACAAAGACTCTCCGTCATAGGCCATGTCCACAATCTTTGTCTGTACCTCAGGTCTGAAAGTGGTCGCTTTAAGCCATCCCTGGCGTCTAAGCACTGCAGCTCCTGCAAGCTGACGGAAGTTGGTGTTTACGATGTCCAAAGCGCAATCTATAGTTTCCGATGCGGCACGTTCTCCTTCCAGCAGAATCTTTCTTGCCTCCTGCCTACGGTCCTCTGGAATGAAGTCAATGAAAACCGCCATGTCTGACCACATTTGACGGTCATAACGGCCGATAATGGCTAGAGAATTGGCAGCTCTGATAGAGGGCGCTGCCATGGTAGAATTTGTTTTGCCTATAAGGTCCAGACGACGTCCTTCCTTATCAGGTGGTGTGGTGATAGGCGTTGCAGGATTCTTAGAACGCTGTTGGGCGGCCTGTGAAATCACTGAATCTGGCCGTGGGTGACCAATGAGGCAGGATGGGCTGTTAGCAGGGGCACGGTATTTCTTCTCTATGCGTGGAAGCACCGCCGGAATAGATGCAGGCGTCTTCATGATCTTAACCCCTTCATTCCAAATATAGTCTATTATCGGCACAGCTCTCGTGATTTTCCTGGACTCTTCCTTGAAATCATGAAGGAAACATTCTGTCTGTTCGGCTGTTACTGGTAGCTGAAACCTAGTTGCAGCCCGTTGCATTAAATTATGAAAGCCCCCGATGTCCTCAGGGGGAGAATCAGAAGGCAGAGGAAGAGGCGGAGAAGGCATCGGAATTACGTAGTCATCCCAGGGATCTGGAATATTAGAATAGTCAGGTAATTCACCCTCTTCAACCTCCTCTTCGGAGGAGGTAGCGTCATCTTGCACCCCTTCCGCTTGACCTGAAGGAGGAGTCGGTGTAACAGGAGTTTCAGGTTGAATCAATGGAACAGGAACCACCGCTGGTATGGGTGGGTTCTCTGGAACTGCCTGTTGTGGTGGAAACCTCTGTCGGTAATCCGCCAGCATGGCCTGCAGATCCTGAATGAGCGTTGGAGGAGGTGACTCATTTCCCTCTGGCGTACTTTGTGATGGAATCTATGATGTGGAACAATAATGTCTTCTTGATAATATTGATTCTGATAGTCGTCATCTTCGTCGTCATCCTGACACTTGATGTTTAACTCAGAAGGATGGTGAGCTATACCAAAGGGTCCTTCATCCTCTTCGTCCTCATAGTCATCATCTTCAACGTAAGTGTCTAGGAGATGAGAAGGCATAAGTGGTGAGATGTTACTGTAATCTTGCTGTCTTTGAAAAATTTTAAGTTGGTAAAGACCTGATGACCTGGGCGTTGACTGCGCAGGTAGAGCTAACCCAGCAGAAATTGCAGATTGAACAGGTAAATCCGTCGTCGATGGGCTCTTCGTCGACGGGCTCTTCGTCGACGGGCTCGTTGACGGGATCGTCAACGGGGTCGGCGGCGGCGGGGTCGTCGTCGACGGGCTCTTCGTCGACGGGATCATCGTCGACAGGATTGTCGACGGGATCTTCAATGTTTCCGCTGTCGTTGACAGAACGGCCGTCTTCGTCGACGAGGCAAACGTCGACGGCGTGGATTTCGTCGACGATGAAATCTTCGTCGACGGTACTGTCGATGAGCTCGACGTCGATATGGTCGTCGACGGTGATTTCGACTTTCTCGTCGACGACTCCTCAAGAACTGGTTTCTTGGTAGAGATAGAGATTTTTGTGGACAGAATAGGCGATTGAATGGCCGTAGTTGAAATAGTAGCCGTAGATGATGAGGTAGAAGAAGAAGTCACAGAGATAGTAGATGAAGTAGTCACTGTGACAGATTTAATATGGCTTTTACTTAGTTTTTGAAGTAGATGCCTTTTTTGATTCCTTGCCTGCTGTGGATGACAAAGACAGCGTTGACCCAGAGGAAAGTTTTGGTAATCTCTGTGAAGGGTCAGAAACATCATGGGAAGATTTAAGGTGTTTTCTTCCCTCACTTGAAGAGCTGTCATGGGATCTGGCTCTTTTGCTGGAAGTAGAAGCTCTGTCATCCTCTTCAGCCGAAGAAGATTTGAGCCACAAGAGCACTCTTGCCTCCCTATCCCTAAGGGTCTTGGTAGGGAAGGTAGGGCAGATCTTGCAGTTTTTTGCCTCATGTTTGGGATAAAGGCAATAAATGCAGTCCTTATGTTGGTCATCCACATGGACCCTCTTTTTATCACAGGTCCTGCAGGGTTTGAAAAGAGCTTTCCTGTCAGACATACTGAAGAAAAGTAGAAAAAACTGAGTGGCACTCAGGGACTCCCTTCCACACGACGTGCAGTGAAAATCTGAGGAGAGCTGCCTCTGCTGGGAAGGTTCTAGAGCGTGCTGGTAGCTGATTGGTTGGAACCAACTTTTGGTTCTTTTTACTATAATGATGTAAATAGGCTACTAAGATTTAGGCCTTAGGCTTTTTTCTTTTAGCCTACTACTATTATTTACTTTTGGCACTACTTTTGTATTTACCGTGGACTCCCGCCTCGGCGACGGGGAATGATTCAGGCATGTGAATCTATGAAAGATACCCCAATACTGGATAACTTCAGGAATGGGTGTCGGGCATCCAAGGCGTTGACCACCCCCTATGGATGACTCCGAATGGTTTCTTTTGGGACATTTTCTTTTCGGGTTGGGATATTGGGTATTCACCAGGTCCTTGAGTTCTGGTGTGGGAGGAGGGTGGGAGTTGTATTTTGGGGCTTTCTCTTTTGCATATCTTTCTTTCTGGCTCTTTACCCTCTTTAATCCCTTCCCATTATGTCCCCCCCTTTCCATATGCAGCATAATCCCTACACTACAGTGGATGTACACACACATACATTCTCCCCTGTGGCGCAGACCTCTGGCACTAATGTGGAGGCCAAGTTAATTACCTGGAACGCGCGGGGACTTAACAATCCCAGGAAATGCAAACTTTGTGCTAGCCTACCTTCAAAGACACAACGTCAAGATAGCATTTTTGCAAGAAACTCAACTCCCCCCGCAAAACTCCCCACCGTTCGCTTCCTCTTGGGGGCCCCATAGATATTTCTCGTGCTACAGCACCTACTCTCGTGGAGTTTGCCTCCTTATTCACCACACCCTCCCCTTCACGCAAAAACTCATAGTGTCTGATGCGCAAGGGCGGTACCTTTTAGTGATGGGAACACTATTGGGCAAAGTAGTCATGTTTCTTAACATCTACGCACCTAACACTGATGACCCCTCTTTCTTCTCCGATCTCCATACTTTGCTTGACCGCCATGAGTATGACACACTGTTCCTTGGTGGAGATCTGAATACATGGCTCGATCTCAGCTGCGACTCCTCTGGCCCCGTGCAAACTACAAAGCTGCATGCCCATCAGGGCTCCGGCATCTAACACAAGCTCTTGCTCTACGTGACATATGGCGCACATACCATCCAGATAAACCAGGATACACATTCCATTCGGCACCGCATTCAACCTGGACACGAATAGACTACTGGCTCACCAACGCACTTGGGTGTCAATGGGCCAGTGGCATAGAAACACTACATCGTACTCTGTCATACCATGCCCCAGTACTTCTTCATCTAAAAATTCCACACTCTACCGGGTGGGAGCGCAGATGGTCCTTCCCGGCCACAGCTCTGTTAGATGCGCTTTTTAAGTTTGAACTACAGGACGCGATTGACGAAGACTTCACACTAAACGCAGGCTCAGTCCCACACTATGCAACTAGGCCGGGGTCCTACGCTCAATACGTGGCAGTCTTGCCCGCATTGAATCCGAGTTGGCACACCTAGACAATTTACCCACCACACAAAGCACCCTTAACAGACGCAACGCTCTTATACTTGAATTTAACGAACACGCGGATAGAGAAGCAACCTTACTGGGCAAATACCATGCAGAGAGTAGATACGGAGAGGGGGAGCGCCCTGTCAGGACTCTTGAGTGACTGGTGCGACCCTCCGAGGAGCTGGGCATATCGCGGCGCTGCAACGGCCTGACAACTCCACAGCTACTGACAACACGGATATAATGGTAGAACGAATCTCATACTATTGGTCCCTATATGCGACTAAACTCCCTGCAGGTTTTACGGAGCACCTCGCTTACCTGGAGGAGATTGCAATGGTATGGCTAACTACAGGGCAGGCACAATTTCTAAGTGAGCCCTTTACCGTCGAGGAGATTACCCAGGCAACAGACGCGCTAGACGGATCGAAGGCCCCCGACCTTGATGGTCTGTCGGGGTTTTCTACAAGACATTCAAACAAACACTAGCACTGCATCTTCTCGACTTATATGCTGAAGCGCTCGACAAAGGCATTCTCCCCCCATCAATGGGGGAAGCAGCTATATCCCTCTTGTTAAAACCAGGTAAGGAACCCACTAACTGCACTTCATATCGCCCCATCTCCCTAATTAATTTTGACAACAAAATACTAGCCAAGATGTTGTCCACTAGACTGTCACTGCTACTGGCCCAAATTCTCTCACTGGTGCAATCAGGCTTCATCCCACATAGATCTACTGCCCTGAATCTCCGGACTGTATTCTCTGTGATAAATAGGATATCGCCGACTGTCCCGGCAGCAGTGGCCCTTCTAGACGTATAGAAGGCCTTTGACTCTTTGGAATGGCCATTTCTCGTTGCTACGCTTTGTAAGCTTGGCATCCCAGCAAACTTTATTGCTCTGATATACTCCTCCCCATACGGCCAGGCTCCGAGTGAATGGTTCTCTGTCCCCCCCCCCTTTCCGGTCTCGCGTCTCACGTGGCACCCGTCAGGGTTGCCCCTTATCCCCCTTACTTTTTATTGTAGCTATGGATCCCTTAGTCAGGCATCTACAAGAAAAGCACATGTTCTCGTGACCTCCAATTCCACTCCGGACCCCTGCTGTTATCTATGTACGCGGATGACATCCTGCTCTTTATTAGAGACCCCATTTCATATTTACAACCTCTCATAGACGAGATCTGCCGCTTCGGCGACATGTCTGGGCTGCAGATTAATTGAGACAAATCTTCCCGATCACTGACTCAACCAACCCGACGGGAGATGGCCTTCCCCTTCGATGGACACTTCCAAGTACCTAGGTATCACTTAACATAGAAACAAAGAACAAGTTATCCGCCTTAACTATGGGCCAGCCATAGAGTTGCTTACTTTGCAGATCGAGCGCTGGATTCAACTGCCGTTATCCATGGCCGGACGCATTGCCGTCATTAAAATGAATGTCCTTCCCTGATTCCTATATTTATTTGTCAATATACCAATTCCATTAACTAACGCCTTCTTCATGCAGCTCCGTGGCTTACTTATTCGTCTGGTCTGGGTGGGGCAGGGGCCGTGGATAGCCTGGGATACCCTTACGCTCCCCTATGTGCGAGGGGGATCGCGGTTCCCGATTTATATCTCTATTATCTGGTCGCACAGGCCCAATTTGCTCCCCACTGGTTCCATCCAGACGCCCGCATACCATATACCAAACCTGAACGAGACTTGCCCGCCCCTACCCCCTTGGGCGCGCTGCATCCCCTAGACATACTGCTTGATCCAAATGATATACAACCCCTATCCACCACTTGCTCGGCCTGGCGCAGACTCAGCCGGCTACTGGGCTCTGGCTCTTTATATTCGCCCAACCTCCCACTACAGCAAAATCCGTTTCTACCGCTCACTTTCGAGAAGGTGGTTCTGCGCACCCTCAACAAGCTACAATTACACACCATTGGATCCCTGTTCCCTGACGGGCATGCGGACCTAGCCGCGCAGACCGAGATGTCCTATTTGGATAAATTCATAGCGACTAGACTGCTCGGTGCTCCCCGTTGGCCACTCCTTCGTTTCCTCTCCCTCCTGAAGAGTTCACACCACTTACGATGTTTATAACTGACCAGGATGGTGCCCATCTGATCACCAAGTTATATCAGGCATGTATGGCGCTCAAACAAGTTCAGGACAGGGGGATGCGGCGTCACTGGGAAAAAGACCTGGGTCAGCTGTTGACCGATAAAGAATGGGCCAGTAGCCACAAACAAATAAAGAGAGTATCCCCCAACCACAGACATAAACTCATTCACTTTAAGTTTATCTATGGGATCTATATCACGCTGTGGCAACTCACCAAATACGATCCTACCAAATCCTCAAACTGCCCCAAATGCAAAGCCCTTGACGCTGATTTTGCACACATGACTTGGACGTGCCCGCCCATAACTAAGTGCTGGACGGAAGTGTTTCAAGTGCTTTCTGACATAACTTCCATTCCACTCCCCCCTCCCCTAAGTTAGCTTTGCTGGGAATAGTCAGCAGTATAAAACTATGCTACCGTAGGTTCCTCGCTGTAGCACTATTATTAGCAAAAAGAGAAATTGCATTACACTGGGGCACTAGACAATGTCCCAAGAAGGAAGCATGGCTTCGCAGCATAACTTACTGCGATATGCAGACTGACACATACGCCACACTTCAACCCCCCACTTCACGACCTAAAGACATTTGGCACATATACCGTCAGTACTTACAGCTAACACACCAGGTTCCATCAGCACTGTCCTCCTCACGCCTGTCCGACCTGGATGGGCCCTTATCCACGAGTCCCCAGTAGCAACCATCAGAACTGATCCACTAGGATCTCATACCTCTATTGCACCTGATGTATCCTCAGCTGCCTACACGCTACCCACCCTCTCATTATCCCCTTTAGAAACAGTTTATAGTGTGTCTCTCATGACCCTCTTCTCTGCGTATGCTGAGGGCACATGTGCATCTTCCTCCGTATCCTCCTCTCTCTTCCCTTCATCTTTTCTTTCACTTCTCCATTCTAAGCGATGAAACATGTCAAACTCTAATTTTTTTCATGAACAATGATATTGATATTCTCTGTTTCATATGTTTATGAAACCAAGCAATAAAATCAATACAAAATAAAAATAAAAAATGATCCATCACAAAATGACCTGGTTTTGCAAGGGAGGCATCTGCATTTTTGGTCCCAGGCTGGGCAGCCATCTAGGGGAAACCTACCAAACCCAGACATTTCTGAAAACTATATACCGGGGGAGGTCCAGGGAGGTGTGGCTTAAATGGATGCCCCAACACTTTCTTACCCAGAATCCCCTGCAAACCTCAAATTTAGCAAAAAAGACACATTTTCCTCACATTTCTGTGTAGAAAAGCTGTGGGATCACCAGGCAAGCACAAATTTCCCACAACCCAGCGTTCTCCCAGGTCTCCCAAGAAAAATACTACCTCACTTCTGGTGGTGGGCCAAATGCCTGCTACAGGGAAGGGCCATAAACATATTGTAGAGAAATCAAATCTATCTATCACAAAACGACTTGTTTTTGCAAGGGGGGCACCTGCGTTTTTGGTCCCGGGCTCGGCGGCCATCTAGGGGGACCTACCAAACCCAGACATTTCTGAAAACTAGACACCCAGGGGAGTCCAGGGAGGTGTAGCTTGCATGGATCCCCAACATTTTCTTGCCCAGAACACCCTGCAAATCTCAACTTTAGCTAAACAATAACATTTTCCTCATACTTCTGTGTGTGAAAGTTGTGGGATCACCAGGCCGGCCGGCACAAATTTCCTACCACCCAGTGTTTCCCCAGGTCTACCGATAAAAATGCTATCTCACTTCTGTGGGTGGGAGAAGTGCTGCTACAGGGAAGGGACCAAAACATATTGTGAAGGCATCAAAATTATCTATTACAAAACTACTTGTTTTTGCAAGGAGGGCACCTGCGTTTTTGGTCCCAGGCTCAGCGACCATCTAGGGAAACCTAGCAAACCCAGACATTTCTGAAAACTAGACATCCGGGGGAGTCCAGGGAGATGTGGCATGCGTGGACCCCCCAATGTTTCCTTACCCCAAATCCCCGGTCACATTTTCCTCACACTTCTGTATGAGAAAGTTGTTTGGATCACTGGGCCAGCACAAATTTCCTACCACCCAGCATTCCCCCGGGTCTCCCGATAAAAATTATGCCTCACCTGTGTGGGTGCCCAAAGCAGAGTCAGCCTAAAAATATCTAAAATTAAAAACCGAGGGGAAACCCAAGTGAGTCCAAAAGGGAAATCACTACACGTTTTGGGCCCTTCCCAGTCGCAGGCACTTGGCCCACCCACACAAGTGAGGTATCATTTTTATCGGGAGATCTGGGTGGTAGGAAATTTGTGCCGACCCAGTGATCCCACAACTTTGCACGGGATTCTGGGAAAGAAAATGTTGGGGGAACCACGCAAGCCACACCTCCCTGGACTCCCCCAGGTGTCTGGTTCTCAGAAATGTCTGGGTTTAGTATGTTTCCTTAGATGCCCACCGAGCCTGTGACCAAAAACACAGGTCCCCCCCCCGCAAAAGCAGGTTGTTTTGGGCCCATGAAAAATGTAAGGCAGCTATTGTAAAAAAAAGTTTCAGATGAAAATGTCACAAATGCCCATTTTGCCTACTCATTTTCAATATTTATTTCAACAGTTATTTTCCTTGAAAAAACATAGAGGGATCTATACATATGACCCGCTTGGTGAATTCAGAATTGTGTCTACTTTTCAAAAATCTATAGTTTTTCTGGATCATCCTTGGGTTTCCACCACAAACTGGACGAAGGTTAAGAGTTCAAAAAATAGAGAAAATAGGCTACCTTTTAAAAAAATGCCAAACTGAGGTACAAAATTAGGTTTTTGATTCAGCTCTGCATGTTCCTGAGCAAACCGTTCATGGATGCCATTTTTAGGGAAAAAACAGACACTTATCTGGAGCATGTTTTCCCTATTTTTCTCAAAAACCTCAAAATGCTTCTTTATTTGGCCATTTTTCTTGTTCTCCTCCATAAACCCTGGGTACCTCTAGATTCCTTACAGTGTTAGAAAAATAGGACGCAAATTTGGCGTGGATACCTTACGTGGAAAAAAAGTTAAGGAGCCCTGTGCAAAAACTACCCCAAATAGCCAAAAAGGCCTCAGCACTAGCCCAGCAGCTAAAGTCCTAATATCTGCAAGAGCTACTTTGCCCGCATATGTGAGTTTAAGTTCCTTGCCTCTAAAGGAGTGTGCCTACATTCCTAGTTCTGTGTACTTACTACATGTATTCCGGAGAAATAAACCATCATTCTCTTCAAAAATGTACTTAGAGCCGCCTTTGACTTATTGTGATTCTGGGACCTTACGCACAAATCTCACAGCTGCTGCAATGTCAACATGTACACTGTAGCTGGGTGCCCTACTCTGGGTTTATTTGCATCTTTTCTCCTGTTGCAGCAAGATATAGGCAGCTTAACTTACATACACAGCCTTCAGCTCTCTGAAACGCAAGATAAACATACTCGCCCATACAAAAAAAACACATAAGATCATTCGATATCCTAACATAATGTTCACTGTGTTGAACATGGAGTGAGGTAATGTTTCTGAATTTGGCATCATGGACATAATAATATCATCCACAGAGTTCTCTTAAAATATGCACCGAATAAAAGTATATTGGAAGCAGAATGGATCCACTCAAATATAAATCAACTTCTGTAAGAGTAAAAGCCAAGTATAGGACTCCATCTTAAAAGGAGACTAGCCACTGTCCCAACATCGCAAACTAATTTTCATCAAACCGATGTCTTTCTTGGTTTTTAGCTTACCTTTCCCCTATTCTATACCCTTCCAGCCGATATCATGAAATTTACTTTACACACAATCTTTTTTTCTTATTTTCCTCTCTTCAAATGTAATCCCTACCTCACCTGCATTTTGTTGTATTTTGAATAGGTTCAGTTTTGTATGATGTTGTGTACCAAAGGGCTAGTCAGACAAAGTGTGCTGAAATGAAACTAGAAAAAAAAAAGTTGACATTTATATACATACATGGATTTGAATGGCTAATGTTTGTTTCATATTTTGTATCAAATTCATACAGCAATTTAAAATTTAAAATAGCAATATAATAGCCTTCCAATATGACAGCTTATCTGAAAATTTCATTGGCTATCAACGTTGCTGCATCACCTGCAAGGCTCAGAGAAACAGCAGGCCTGCAAATTCATATATCCCTGCAATCTTGCAAACTGTCAAGTCTCCACTCACCTGAAATCCAGGCTGTTCGATTTGAGAGATGAGACGCTTGTTCTCTACGCCCCCAAAAATCTACGCCTGTCAAACCGTATGTATAACACAGCTTAACAAGAACAGATCTTCAGGGGAAGGGGAAAATGGGACAAAATAAAAAAGAACAGAAAGAAAACACTCTGCTGGATTCGGATCTTGGCACGACTGTGGCGCTGATCGCGATACCTTAACCACTCTGTAAACACAGCAATTCTTCTGGGAAAATATCTATGTACAAACGATAAAGATCAATAAACATTCATTAACCTACTTAGTTGAATACATCCACTAATATCCTGATTTACATTGCACATAAAGATTATACCTTTCACTTTAATTTGCTGCTCAACATATAGCAGAGATAATGTCTCCCTTTTATCATCAGATGCATCACGTGCTTAAAGTGACGTTCTTAAACACATGTGTAGGAAATGAGTCTGTCTCTCTTTATTTGAAAAGTCTTATTTGTCTCACTCTTGAAAAACGAAGAAACTATAATTTAATGAACCTTGAAGCATTTCCTCTGCGAGCGCAAAAGTCGTCAATTATCAGCCTTTGGAATAAAACAGAAAAGTACCTGTTTAATCTTTGACGCGCTCCCACTGCAAGCTTTGTTAATTAGAAATGCCTTGCTTGACTGAGCGCTGCTTTTTCTTTCTTTGTTGCAGGCCGGAGTTATTTCCTAGACGGAACGAAGGAGGAAGTCGTGGAGTTGTCCTGGAAACCACCTAGGACTGACTGGAGCCGAAGAGGAAGAATGCTGCCTGCGGCGCGGGAACTCAAAGGAAATCAGGTAAGTGGGGAATAGTGAAGACGAGCGCAAGCACGTCTCATTCTGCTTTCAAGCCTTTTATAGGCTTCAGGTGGGTGGGGTGGTTTAACAGAAATGCAAATTGCCAACTGTAAAGCGGGTGTGGCAGGCACATGTTAACTGTCATTAGTCCTGCTGATCCATGGTTTCCTATGCAAACTGCCAACTGTAAAGCGGGTGTGGCAGGCACATGTTAACTGTCATTAGTTCTGCTGAATCAAGTTGTTTCAAGCTAAATGGATTCAGATACCAAGAACTACTTAATGTTTATAACAGTATTACAGCAAACTATACCAGTTTATACAAGAAAAATAAAAGCATGAAAGTTCACACTTGTGCAATTCCATAAACCAAACCAAAATATAGCAAACCAAAAATAAAGACTGAACATGCTACATATATTGGGTCAATTCTAATACACAGTATGAGGATTAGCCATGTTTATGGCGCAAATCCTAACACAAACACCTAAAATATCACCTTTCATTGTTAGGTTTCGCCTGCGATAGCACTGGCTCCTGAGCATGCGCTCTCACTTGCGAGAGATATTGTTTTCACAAGAGGCTTGAAGCCTTTATTACCCAGACCCCAGACACGGAAAGTGGGCACCAAATTCTTGGGCTTGGCCTTTGCTTTATATGATTGTAGCGTTTTTTTATTTTTGAGTAAATATACAACATCATTCGCCTACATCCAGCGGCTGGCGAAGAAGCAAAAAGGAGAGGGGGGGGGGTGAGTGGTAGGGTATCAAGGTTATCTCAAAGGGAAGGTCAAAGAACAAAACATACCATGCTCATACATAATAGTACCATGTGTCAATTCTGTTGCCACCCCCACCGCGTAGCAAATTAATTGTCGACCTGAATACCGTATGTGCGGAGCAGGACCTGTAGGTATAGTGGGCAGGAATGTTCACGAAAGGTGGTGGAAAGATGTTTTCTACAGGATCCCCACGTTTTCTCGAATTTTGGTAGGGTGTGATTTATGACTGCTGTTAATTTTTCCATGCCGTTAAAGTACCAAAGCTTGTGCAACCAATCCGTGTGTGTTGAGATAGTATCCGTTCCCTATTTTAAAAACAAGACCTGCTTCCCTGCGCATAGTGCCAGGGTGATAGCCCTCCCCCTGGGGGAGAGTAGTGGATATGTTAAGGCATTAGGCAACCCTAACAGGATATAGCTGGGAAAGCGGGCAGTTTGGTGTCACACATTTGGTCGATATCTGCAAGTACTTCCGCCCAATAACGATGCAACTAGGGGCAGTGCCCCAACAAGTGGGAGTGTGTACCTGAGTGGTCACAATGGCGCCAACATTTATCGTCCCTTCCCCTATGCCACTTGGCTAGACGAGCAGGTGTGTAATACCAATAATGAACAGGTTTAAGCAATGTTTCCATCCCGGAGGTGCTGTTAGCCGATGTGCGGGTGTAGTGTAGAATGTCGGTCCACTCCTTGTCTGTAAATCGGCGTTCGCATTCTGTCTCCCACTTTGTCCTAGGTGGGCTCAATGGGTTGGCCTAAGTGTTTAGAAAGGTGTATTTGTCTGACAGTAAGCGACGGTCATCACGTCTAGACAGGAGCTAACGGGGTTAGTGGCCTACTTGCGTGGGGTTGTATCGATGAAAGGATCACCCAGTGGCGCACTGCAACATAACGCCAACGTTCGGAGTCCGGGAATCCGAAATCCTGCTGGACCCTTGGAAAGGCAAGTAGACTCTGTTCGTCAAAGAGATCACCGATGCGTTTACAGTTGGCTTTTTGCCATCCTGAATACATCAGTCCATGCAATGCTTGCGGAAAGTCCACGTTTCCCCTGATCGAGTGAGGGGGGAAACTGGAGTGGAGAGATGTTTGGAGATGCAGATTCTGTTCTAGACTCCTATTGTGGCCCTAACCACCGGGGAGATGTACACTCCCGGCAGGCAACTCCTACGTGGGAGCCACGGTATCTTCCATATGTGAATTCCAGCTGCCGCCAGATCCAGAAATCACCAGTGCTTTTCTGTAAGTGGGCGTTGCCTCTCCACAAGAAATCGCAGTTGGGCAGCCCGGTAGAAACGTACTAAGTATGGTATACCCAAGCAACTATTGGCCACTGGGAGATACGCGCTGTCTTTGGCCATTCTGGCACGCTTACCGCCCCAGATGAAGGACTCTATAATGGACTGAAGTTTCTTTATTGTGGATGTGGGCGGCTGTAACGGCATCACCTGCATAAGGCATAAGATTTTGGGCAGGAGGGAAATTTTCACAGCAGCTATTCGTCCCAGCCAGGAGATAGGGCCCCCATGCCAGGAGTAGATGAGGGATCGCACCGTGTTCAGCAATTCAGAATAGTTGTGCGACACAGATTTTTCAATTGTGGGGAGTATGTGCACTTCCAGATAGGAAATTCCTTGTGTAGCCCATGTGAAGTGGAACTCCGTTGTGAGGTGTGCTTGTTCTTCCTGTGAGAGAGTAATGTTGAGTGCTTGGGAATTGGTATTGTTTACCTTAAAACCTGATGCGCTGCCAAATGCTGCGAGTTCCTCCAATAGAGGGGGCAGTGACTGTCGAGGCTTGGTAATAGTTAGCATCACATCGTCCGTGTATAGAGTGATCTTATGGAATTGGCCACCCATCCAGACTCCTTCAATGAGAGGATACCCTCGAATGCATTCCGCTAATGGCTCCATATATAATGCGGACAGTAGTGGGGAAAGTGGGCACCCCTGCCGCTTTCCCCTAGAGATAAAGAATGAGGGGGATAGTGAGTTGTTAACGCGAACGGGCACTAACGGATCTACGTAGCTGGCCCAGATCCACTGCCAAAAATGGGGGCCTAGACCAATGGCCTCCTGTACCACACGCAAGAATGGCCAGTGTACCCGGTCAAATGCCTTTTCGGCGTCTATTGATAGGAACAGTGTGGGTGTCCAGGACCGGTTAGTTTTATCTAGCAGGCGAAAGAGGTGCTTGGTGTTGTCTCCACATGCATGTCCAGGTATAAAACCTGACTGGTCAGGGTCCACCAGTCCAGGCATGTACTGCTGAAGTCTATGCGCTAGGATCCTTGTGAATATCTTTGCATTCACATTGAGTAGTGATATGGGGCTGTAGGAAGCACAGTGTTTAGGGTCTTTCTCCGGTTTCGGCAGGACTGTTATAATTGCAGTCCGCATAGACTCTGCAAGCGTTCCTGAGGAGCAGAAATTGTTGTACAGTCGGGCCAATATAGGGGACAATTGCTCCGCGTATAGCTTATAAAAGGCGGCTATATACCCATCCTGACCGGAGCCTTCTCCATCTTAAGCCTCCCTTTTGCTTCCATAACCTCCTGCTCTGTTATATCTGCCTCTAGAGGCGCTGCTGCTGTGTACTCCAGTAGTATCATGAGGGAGATCTGTTCGGCCTTTGCTTTAGCTAAAAGACGTATATCTCTGATGTAGAAGTCCGGGATGGGCCCTACACTTGACGCATGGGTGAAGGAGGTCACGGTCTGGGCACGAGCGGAGGAGAGAACCCTAATTAGGAGTGATGCCCGTGGCATGCGCAGACGCCCAATACTGGAGATGTGGGTAGATGTTCTAGAGAACTGGAAACATCCGGAGGCTGCGGGATGGAGTGAAGGGTCAGGACAGGGCAGCCGATAGCCCTAGTATTGATCGCTCTGGAGATGGGGAGGGAGACGATGGGTTCTAACGAGATGAGGTATCGGACTGCATTGATACACGCTCTAGCACACGGACACTAAAGAGTGGGACATTTTTACCTTTTTCCCACTGTCCACACCCCGCACACCTTTCTACCTTATACTTTCTCCCCCCCACCCCCTCGCCATGGGCATTGTTTCTTGACATATCCCGCTGAGTGGGCGCTCGCCCCCACCCCACAACCACCCCACATTCTCTGTGGACCGGCGCTTAGACGGACATTTCTCTCTTACGGGATGCCCCGATATGAGGGGTGGATGGACCCCCCCCACCGAGACGGCATAGTTAGACTGTTTTCTTTTTGTTCTTTAGGTTTCAACATATGGGCTTCTACAAACACCCCTGGGAGTTTTTTTAAAATGGCATTTCACGTAGATACTAGGCCCAATTACCCCTGATGCTTACACGACTGACAGGTCTGGTTGAATAATGAACGCGCAGATGGGAGGCCTGCTACATAGAGGCCAGCTGTAAAAACTGTTGGTACAAGCATAAGTTGCATCACGTGTACTCTAACTGCAGAATGCACAAAGTCATTTTAGTTTGTAAACGCATATTTATAAGTGAAAATGCCTTCATTTATACCTATCAGGAATTACAAGAATGATTGCTCGCTTGCATAAGTGGATTTAGTATTGCGGATTTCTCCACCACAAGGGAGAAGAAATGTGCAGTAGTAAATTCCATGCAAAGAACATAGGACAGGGCGGATCAAAGAGTGTTTTGCCTTGAAAGTTTATGAATGCCCATAGACTTGTGACTTTGTTGGCATTCACAAAATCCAATTCGGCTTTTCCCACCATGGAAATGGTCGGAGTTTCACTCCAGCAGAGGGCTGCTGCAAATTCTCTTCCAGGATGGAAAGGAGAATGGATCACGTGCAAAGTTGGAAGAGGTGAAAGGAAAGGGGTTTCTCTAACAGTAAAAAGTTTTCCCAACAGAAAAAATAACAAAGGAAAAAATGGGCAACTACACATCAGACTGATATTCCCTTGAGCAGAATATGGCAATGTCATGCTTATTCTCTCTGGCGAACCAAATAAGGAGGTCTATCTTTTGATTGGCCTGAGCCCAATAGCACTCTCCAATAACGAACTGCCCTTGCCTGGGGATTGTGTGGGTGATCCCAACAAGTAAGCTGGGTTACAGCAGAGATCAAACCTCTGGTTGTGGCGCTGAAGAAACTGATGCAGAACTCAAATGTGCAGGGCGTACAACATTTTCAAGTCATTCCAGACTGAAATCTTGGACGTAAAATGGAGGAAACACTGAGGGTTTCTCCTTTGCTCACTGTGGTACCAGCAGCCCTGTTGTCTGTGGAAGGACGTTTGAACTT
Organism: Calotriton arnoldi; assembly: GCA_963921515.1. Taxonomy (NCBI): domain Eukaryota; kingdom Metazoa; phylum Chordata; class Amphibia; order Caudata; family Salamandridae; genus Calotriton; species Calotriton arnoldi. The sequence goes on along the minus strand of CAWUFW010001426.1, from coordinate 1,310,173 downwards.
AACATTGGCCACAGCGCTGATGACAGATAGAGCAGAACCTTGCTTTCAATATGTCATTATCAAAATATTGGGCTCTATTCACAAAGGTAAATTTACACATGTAGATATACTCATGCTAAATTTACTCTTACACCTAGAAGTAACTTTACTACTTTTCGCTAATCACCATTTTTTACTCTAAAGTTACTTCTAGGTGTAGAATGACGTGTCTCCACCCTCTCAGTTAGGGGGGTGGACTCAGCATAAATGTTACTTACAACTATAAAGTTACTTAGTTACTACTAATAACTTTATAATCGTATTTCATGTTCCGCACACTTGGCAGAGGCCTCCACAACTGGGGTGGAGGATTCTACTACTGGGCTAGAGAACTCCGAATGTAAGACAGAGACCTATGCACGCTGGAAGAAGAGCTCCACATAGAAGGGAGTAGGCTCTGTTTTTCTCCTGTATATCTTTCAAAGCCTACAGTCACCACATTCTTCTGCAGTAATGCAGACCTTAACACATTCTATAAATACCTTGATGTTTTCACTACAATTCATTTATTTGTACAATTTTAATACAACAACTCTTTCGACTAGATTGGTTGCTTCATCTGAGACAGTAATTGTAAGTGCATTAGGGCAACACACAAGACAGGTCTCTCAATGAAGCCCAACTACAGACACAGGTATTTCATTGGCTGATGATGCAAAGTTTTGTTGTGATTAGTTAAGAGGGTGCAAAGAAAACAAGATTTGAAAAAAATAATATTGTCTACGGATGCTCATGGAAGACAATTTCTATGGACTGGAATCTGGAGAATGCTAAAGTGATTCTGGTATTTTACTGACCTCTGCTGGTCGTTTTCTATCAAGAAAGTTAAATAGAGGCAGTTGCCAGAAAAATTAAAAAAAGAAAGTCCCTAAGCAGAAAGCAATTCTGGTATTTTACTGACCTCTTCTGGTCGTTTTCTATTAAGACAGTTAAATAGAGGCAGCTGAACAGAAAATAAAGTCCCTAAGCAGAAGCAGACAAGTCCTAGGGCTGATCTCCAGAGCCCACAAAGTACATATACATATAAGTATAAGTATATACAAGAGGTCTCGAATGCTCGACCTAAAAGGGGGAGGGGGGTTCCCAAAACGTATTTTCCACCAATGCATTTTTAATAGACTTTTTAAACAGAGACAGCGGCAAAATGGCTGAAAGGATTTACATGAAATGTGGCAGGAATATAGATTATGGTGTGGAAAAGGTCGTTTTTGTTATTTGTACTGAATTTGGTCTGTTTGTAAGTATTAAGGGACAACAACTTAGTGCTATATTGGGCTGTGGTATACCACAGTACCTTTGCAGTATACCACAGGACATGGCAATGCCGAAACATCATATCATTAGCTAATAAAGGCCCTTGCAAATTAAAAAAGCAGCCATATTGTTTAGACCACACTTTGTCTTTGTTCTGTGGTTTAACGTGAAATATAGAAAAACATAGTAATTTCTCAAAATTATAACGAAAGTACCATGGTATTTACCTAAAAAAAATATATATATATATAAACATGAGAAAATAACATTCAACATAATATGGGGGTGGGGGTTCCGCAAAGCTTTAACTAATTTTGCAGACACATGCCTAAGACTTTGCACCCACGCTCAGGGTATACAAAGAGCCTGTTCACTCTAGATGGAATAGGAAAAGATGCTCTGTCCTGCGGCCCACATCACTGACAGGGGGATATGTGCGTGTGTGTGTGTGTGTGTAGGTGTGTGTGCGTGTGTGTGTGTGTGTGTGTGTGTGTAAGGTGGGCACAGGACAATTAGGGGCTACTACTTAATTACCAATCAATGCTGAAACATACCCTTGTCACCAAAGTGGAGAAAGCCCCACGATTTCCCTTGAACACGTTAGAGGAATGAAGGCCATCTTACCTGGTGGAGGAGTGACTGGTAAGTATGTCTCCATCACTGACAAAGTAGAGAAACATACATTAGTGCAAGTTATATAAGCTATTGCAAAAGCAAAGAATATAACTGAAAAACAATTGTGAAAGTGTTTTATCAACTCTAAAACCAGGAAGCCTAACAAATAAGGTAAGCCCCTAACCTCTCCAATCTTCATTCTCCTCTGTCGAACTCATTACCCAGGAGGAACTGACAAAGCTAGCCATAACAAACAAGGGCTTCAAGCTCCCAGCAGATCCATGCCCAGCTTCTTACATGGCTACATTTCTTCCAGTCTCACAGACAACAATACAGGCATAATTAATGCCTCACTGTCAAGTGGAATAATTCCCAACACTCTAAAGCACACCATCATCACATCCTCTAAGGAAACCCTAGGCCGAACCTCAGCATCAATGAAAAAACCTATACTTACCCTTTTTAGCAGCTTACACGACACAAACAACTGACTCAAAAGTAATCATAATAATTGCATAAGTTTGGGCAGTGGGCTTTTATATCACAATATATTTTAAGCTATAAAAGTCGACCTGTGTCTTGCTGTATGGAACTGCCACTTTATGACTAAGACCAATGAGCATTGATGAATGGAGGCTTGCCGATCATTAATTCTTTCAGGATACACGTCCTAGTTACTAGAGGCCAATCGGTAGATTCCTATTGGTTACTAATCGCTTCAAGCAGAAGCTCCTATATGGGTGTCTAGAACCTCCCAGGAAATAAATGAAGCTCACTGAGGTATTCTTCAACCACAAAGAAAGGGAAAGGTACTGTTGTGAACTGCAGCTGTCTTGGCTCTAGCTTACAGGCAAAATGAGGAGTGAGGTTTTGCTCAGCCCACAGTCATTCGAGATCGAGATGTTTGTGGGAGCAGTGCAAGTGTATCACAGAGAATATAGTATGGAAAGTTAGTGACCGCAATTTAATTTAGAAATGCTCCAACCTTCAATTAAAATAGAAATGTCGATGTGGGGGTCACCGGTTTCCAGCAATGACTCAGTGGGTGTCTTCAGATTTCAATAATGATTCAGTGGGGGTCCCTGGATTCAAGTAAAGATTAATTGGGGGTTGCATAAAAGCGAAAAGGTTAAGAACCACTGATTTAGTGCATGGTTCTGAGTATATGGATACTACAAATTTACTTGCTACTGAGAACTGAATGTAGACAGAGCTACTTGCCACGCTGACACAGAGGCCCTGCACTCGCTCTGTACGCTTCCAGAACTGGGTAAGTAGAGAGCAACATAGATAAACACCAAATAGAGGTGTCTTGTAAGCAGCAGAGACTATGTTCTACCGCTGATTTTGGATGGTGTTGCTGCTACTGTCAAAGAGCAAAAACAAGAATGCAGAAGAAACATAGCAACCTAGACCAGCACAACGGAAAATACATTATTTAAATTTATTTTTGATTGGTTATTTTGTGGTCAAGGATTCCTAATATCTGCCAGAGCTACTTCGCCTGCATATCTGAGTTTAAGTTACTCGCCTGTACAGGAGTGTGCCCACATTCCTGGTCCTGTGTACTTACCACATGTATTCCAGGGAAAGAAACCATCATTCTCTTAAAAAATGTACTTAAAGCCGCCATTTAATTGTTGTGATTTTGGGACCTTATACACAAATCTCACAGCTGCTTTAATGACATGTACACTGTAGCTGGGTGCCCTACTCTGGGTTTATTTGCATCTCAGCTCCTGTTGCAGCAATATATAGGCAGTTTAACTTACATACAGCCTTCACCTCTCTGAAATGCAAGATAAAAATACTCTCCCATACAGAAAAAAACATGCAAGATAGATAAAATGTGTTACTTACCTGTAACTCTTTTTCTCCAGTATTGGTATCTTTCATAGATTCATATTCTTGAATCATTCCTTGCCGTCAAGGTGGGAGTCCCACTGTACTTTCTAAAGCAGCAGTAACGGCATACATAGCTTATAATGGCAAAAGGCATTGACTTTAATAGCTTATCCACATCATTTATAAAGAACCAAACTCCAGCCAATCAGGTGACAGCATCCTATAGAAAACTCCCTGCAGAGGCATCTTCCCTCAGACTTTCAAGCACTATTGCGAATAGTCTCCACTTACAAGAAGGACAGCCTCAATGGGGAGGAGGATGGGCTGCCTGTGAATCTACAAAATATATCACCACTGGAGAATGAGAGTTACATGTAAGTAACAATTTTGTTTCCAGCATTGGATCTTTTATAGAGTCACATGCTTGAATCAGAATAGACAGCAGTTATACAATTAACTATAATATCATGCTAAGTTGTCAAAATAGCAGATGGTGGGTATATATACGTATACTATCATATGAGGCTTACCTTATTGGAAAAAATGGCGTAACACTGCTTGTCCTTCAGCTGCATTACTGCGCTACAACGAGCCCAGGCAATAATGCTGTGTGAACATATGCCTGTTTTTCCAAGTCTCTGCACGACATATGCTTTCAATAGGCACTCCAGCAATCAGGGCTGTTGTTGTAGAGACCGCCCTAGTAATGTGCCTTAGCGTTTTCCTTCAAGGGCCTACCAGCCTTAGAGTGGCAGAACTGAATAGTCGCTGATATCCATCTAGTTATGCTTGCCTTGGAAACTGGACCACCTTTGTTATGGTTTCCACATGCGACTAGCAGGTGATCTGTAGTCCATGTTTTGGGAGATGCAAATAGAACTTAAAGCATCTCTTTTCATCCAGCAATGTTTTTTCCACAGCTGTGAGTGGATTCGGGAAGAATGTTTAAAGCACAATAGGTTCGTTCAGATGAAAATTCGCAGGAACTTTTGGATTAAACCTGGGATTAGTCCTTGCATCTCCCTCATTCTTCTTGCTGATGTCAAAGCTAGAAGTAACGCTACTTTCCATGTTAGGAATTTGATCTCTGCCTTACGAATAGGTTCAAAAGGAACTTCATTAACTGTGCCAGTACTGTGTTACGTTGCCAGGTTGGAGAAGGAGATTTTATTGGAGGGAAGACTCTGATTAAACCTTTAAGAAACTGTGTAATAAGTCTGTTAAACCATAATGAAGGGGATCCAGATGTCACTCTGTATCTTGAAAATGCAGCTAAATGCACCTTAACCGAAGAATGAACTAGGCCTGATCTAGCCAAAGAGAGCAAGTAAGGCAGGATTTGTTCTGGAGGTGCAAAGATAAGGTGAATATTTTACCTTTGGCACCATAAGCAGAAACACTTCCATTTTAATTGGTCAGTCTTGTTTGTATTATCTGCTCTGGCTCTCGCAAGGATATCTCTGCAGTCTTGTGGAACATCTATTTCTTGAAACTCGTGGTATTCAGGAGCCAGGCAGATAAGTGCAGGGAAGTCAGGTTCGGCTGAAGCACTCGCTTGCGGCTCATTGATAGCACATCCCTCCGAGGTTCCAGCTGAATGTGATTCTCCTCTGACAGCAATAGAATTTTAGTGAAACAGTGTTGTCTGGGCCACTGTGTCGCAATTAAAATCATTCGACACAGCACCCTCTTTATCTTTCTGAGGAGTCTGGATATGATAGGAATTTGGGGAATAGCGTATGCAAAGATCCCTGACCATCTGATCGAAAACGCATTCCTCCACATCTCTTCTTGAGGGTGCCAGCTTGCGTAAAACCGCCATTTCCGGTTCTCCTGAGACGCAAAGAGATCTAGTGTCGGTTTGCCCCATTGCTGGAAGATCTTGCTCAGAATGAATTTACTTAGTTCACATTCATGGCAGCTGTGTCTTGTCCTTCTCAAAGTGTTCGTCAAACTGTTGCTCATACCTGGCAGATGTTCTGTTTGTAGTGTTACTTAGTGTGCTAAAGCCCATTTCCATATTTCTTGAGCCTCCTTCGATAGGATCCGAGGGTTTTTACCTCCCTGCTTGTTCATGTAGTGCATACTGGCTGTGTTGTCCATTTATATCAACACTGAAGATCCTTTTATTCTGGGTAAGAAAGCTTGGAGGGTAAGTGAGATTGCTCTGAGCTCTAGGAAATTTATGTGCACCTTTGTTTGAGTCAAAGTCCATTTTCCGCTGATTTGGAGGTCCTGCAAATGGGCTCCTCAACCTTCAAGGGAAGCGTCCGTAGTAATGCCATATTTGGGAATTTGGGATAAGAACGTTAGACCCGATGACAGATTGTTGGAGTTTGTCCACCAAGAAAGAACCTTTGTCATAGTTGTGATCTTGATGATATTGTCGAATGAGCCTTCTATCTGAATCCATTGTCCGTCTAATCCTTCCTGTAACAGTATCCTTCTTAGACGGCACAAAGCACTAGTAAAATGGCCAATGACATTATGCCTAGAAGTGATTTCAGAAGGTGAACAGAAACATACTTTCTTTTCAATAGGTTTTGTGCTAATGTTATGAGTTTCTTCTGTCTTTCTTACGATAACAACTCCTTGTCTTGGATTGTATCTAGAACTGCTCCCAGAAATATTATCCTCATTGAGGGACAGAGAGGGAGTGTTGATAACTGACTGTAAAGCCCAAAGCTTGGAACCTCTGTAGACAAGCCGTTGTAGCCTTCGACGCTTGGTGGGCAGATGGGCCTTTTATGAACCAATCGTTGAGGTACAGAAATACCTGGAGACCTCTTTGTCGCAGATGGGCTGCTACTGGGGTTAGACACTTTGTAAAAAGATACGAGAAGCTGGCCTGAGACCAAAAGGGAGGACTTTGAATTGATAGTGAGTGCCAGCTACCATGAATCTGAGAAATTTGCAATGCTCCGGATGAATAAGGATATGAAAGTAAGCATCCTGTAGATGTAAGCTTGTCATGTAATCTCCGTGACTGAGGAGATGCAGGATGTTGTGGAGGGTTGTCATACAAACTTTTGCTTTTTTAGGTATTTATTCAATTTTCTGAGGTCCAAAATGGGTTGCCATTCCCCCGATTCCTTCTTTGTGAGGAAAAAACGAGAACAGAAGCCCATTCCTTTTTGAGAATGTGGAACTTTCTCTCTTTAGCACCTATGCTTCGCATGGCTAGCACTTCCTTCTGAAATAAATGGAGATGAGGTGGGTGCGCTCCCTTTGGTGGAGTGGTGAGCAAAATCTGGGTGAACTCCAAAGTATGGCCATATGTGATGAGATTCAATACCCATTTCACCAAAGTTATTTTTCGCCATTCATGGGAAACTGTTGAAATTTTTACTCCCACAGGATGAGGTTCTGTAGGGGGCATAACCGGCACTACAATGCTGTCACTGCTTTCTGCCACGGTCTCTTGCCTGAGATGCCTTCTTTCTCCTTGGTGATTGTTTAGAGTAGGCCGCTGCAGCCAGTGTTCTAAATGGTTGTTGTTGTTGGTTAGATGGTCTAAAGTGCTGCTGTAAGGGCTGATAATATTGCCTCAGGTATCCTCCTCGATATGAGTAAACGCCTCTTCTGCATACCCCTCTAAAAGGCACTTTCCAAATTTGTAAGGTGCCCAAGGACTTTGCGGTATGCGTGTCCGCCTTTATCGCTTGCAATGATTCATCCATGTGCTTGCCAAAGAGGACGTCTCGGTCGTATTGCATGTCCAATATCTTGGTTTATACCTCAGGTCTGGATGTCGTGACCTTCAGCCAATCTTGGCGCCCAAAGATGCTGATCCTTCAAGCTGCCGAAATCCTATTGAAGCTATATCCATAGCGTAATCTATAATTTCAGATGAGGATCTCCTTCCCTCCTGTAGGATCATCTTTGCTTCTGCTCTTTTATCTTCTGGCAGAAGATCAATATATATGGTGATGTCTGAGCAAATCTGCTGGTTACGCCTGGCCAGTATTGCAAGCAAATTGGCCGCTTGAACTGTTGTTGCTAACATGGTTGAAAACCTCTTCCCAATATTATCAAGGTGTTTACCCTTTGTCAGGCGTTGTTGATATCAGTGTGGAAAGATTCTTTGACTGGCGCTGGGCCGCACGTGTTATGATAGAGCCTGGTTTCTGGTGTCCAGTCCTCAGGAGCTTTGCATTTTAGATCGATCCATGGTAGAACAGCTGATACTGTGGCAGGAGTTTTCATTATTTTCATTCCTTCATCCCAGATATAATCAACTATTGGAATCACTCTTACAGTCTTTCTAGTGGGTTCCTTGAAATCATATAAAAAACAATCTGAATGTTTGATTGTTAGGGGAAGCTGTAAGCGTTTGTCAGCTCTCTCCACAAGAGTATGGAAATTGCTGATATCATCCGGTGGGGAGTCTACCCATTGTAGCCCAGAAGGGGAAGAAGTCGGAATGAGATAATCATTCCATTCGTTGGGAACAGACTGATCATCAGGGATTTCTCCTTCCTCTCTATCTTCATCCGAGAAAAGCAGATCTTCCCTAGGACGCATAATGATATTAAACACCGGGGTCATTCTTGGAGTTGCAGGCGGCGGCACGGGATTGAGTGAGCTCAGTGTTGGCGCTTGTGAATGCATCTGAGAGGTTATCTTTGCGGGTTCAGGGAAGCATTTGTAATAGTCCTGTAACATGCATGAAGGTCTTGTGCTAGAGCCACAAGAACCTGAACCTTGCCCTCTTGAGTTGGAGGTGAAGCGTAATGCTGAAAATTTTCCACATATTGCCTAGGCTTCTCTATGTATTGTTATCGTTCATAGATATGCTTATAGTAGTCCCCTTCATCGTCTTCTTGGTACTTAACATTAAGGTCTGAGGGACTATGAGCCGTAGCAAATGGGCCATCATTGTCTGAGTCTTCCACATCCAACAGGTGACTTGGCAGCAGGGCACACACCTTGCTAGGCAAAGTGTGTTCTGGGCGTATGAATTCTTGCATTGGTTTGCATACCGTCGATGATGTCAGCGTCAGGTCAGATGTCAACTGCAACATTGGAGGCTTCTTTGTCATGTTTTTGACATCCGTTGTGCCATCGTCAACGGAGTCGGCAAGGTGGCCGTCAATGAGGTTGTCGTCATCAACGGGGCTGTCATAGTTGACGTGGTTGTCAACGTCATCACTGCTGTAGGCACTGGCATTTTTGATGGTGGTGTTGGTGTCATCGAGAACTTCACCAACAGTTTTGATTTCACCATAGATGGCCCTGAGCAGGATTTTCCAGGACGTAATGCCACGATTGGAGAGGGAGTACTAGGCTCTAATCTTGTGGTCTCTGAGGAGATTTCCTCCTTTTTCACTCTGTGAGAAACACCTATTGAAGACTCCTGGTGAGTCTTTTTCATGGCTTTTCTTTGCACCTCTGGTGACCCCTGGCATGCCCTCTCCCTTTTTCTTGAACTTTCCAGAGAGGTAGTGCCATGTAAGTCACGTGCAAGCTAGCATTTCCATGGTCTATAGATAGCCTTGTCGCCTCAAGAGATGAAAAATAAAGCAACATTTGCACAATGTGTGTTGAGGCCTTCAAGGAGTCGTGATAATGTTAAGCGTAGCAGAATTTGTAAGCGAAGAAACGAATCCAACATTGATATGCATGCAAATGTGTGCAATAGGTTATTGTGTGAAAGGGAAGACGATGTAAGAAACGTGTTCACTGTAAAAGATGGGGGTGTTTGTGCATGGGCCTAACCAAGACACATAACACCCACTCCTCAGACAAAGGGACGACCAACAATCTATCTAAAAAATAGAAAAGCTATACAAAAACAGTGGCATTAAAAAGCTAGGATATAAAATCACATGAAACCAATTCTAAAAAGGCAACTGTGCAATTTGAAAGTCAAAGCACACGGAAAATCATTTGCTTAAAACATAAAAAGTTAATGAAATCGTGTTTAAAATCTCTTTTAGAAAAATCAGGCTAAATTAAGAATTTCCACCAAATGGAATAGCCATTTGTTTATGTGTTCCGAGTGGTAGACGAAACATTTCTGTTCCCAGCAACCGCAGACAATGTTCCCAGACACATACCTCGAAGGAGGTTTGTGGAGCAAATGTGTTCCCATCCAGCCCCCACAGCAGCCGCTGAGGGAGTGACCACAGCCTGTACACTGTCCGCACAGCCAAGATCCATTTCATTAGGAGCTGAAGCATCCTAGGATGGCTCACAAAATGCATTCAGCAGCAAAGTAATACGCTGGGGACAACCATACAAATGGGCCTTTAAGGGATCCACCAGTACATCTCTCTCCGACGGCTCAATCATTTGCGATTCGAGGCATAAATCCAGGGCACATTCGTAAGTGCACAGCGTAATACAGGTTGTATGCAGTGAAGCCAGACAGGCCGAAAGGACAAGAACCAATTCTCATTTAGTTCTTGATGTTGAGGTGTACCGAAGCATTGCACCATGCGTTCACAGCACAGCAGCACAAGTGGTAGTACTTGTTCCATTTTGTTTCGAACTGAGACATTCATTGCGGAGCAGAAAAATTAAAATCACAGTCCCGGCAACAAGGAGCAGGACAAGCATAAGACCTCCAAAGAAGTTTCCAAGGGCCGAGTGTATAAAAGATGGAATTACTCTGAAAACTATCTGGAAGGTACTACCCAAGCCAAAGCCTATAGACTTAAAGCGCACTGTTCCCTTCGTATCAGACATGTTGAAAATACGATGGACCAGCGCCCCAAAATGGAGTGGGAAGTTAGTATGAAGTAGCGGCTGTATCTCTGAAGAGGACCTTGCAATCTGGAGAGCAAAGGTCTCTTTCGCGGATGTTAAAGCCACATCTCTTTGAAACAGCATGGCTTTCAGTTTGCTCAGAGCATCAAAGCGTATGTTGAAAACATTTATCGAAGGCCATAGCATTGCCTCCCTAACTGTGCGGGCAGTTGGAAACAGAATTTGAGTACAACAAGTAACTATGGAATTTACTGTCACCAGATAAGCAATGTCGGCTTTCATTCCACAACAGCCTTGATTGTTAAGCATCAAATAGCTCCCATTTGAGAGCAATCTGAAAGCCGGACGAATCACGGCCACCGAGGAACCTTTCAGGTAACAGGACAAGTTCAGTACAGACGAATTACAAGCCCCATGAAGTGTTCTTGCAGACTAAGAACCCACTTAAAGTGTTCTCGCAGTCTGAAGCACTGAGGAAGACTTCAGTATTCCCATTCCTACATCGAAGCTTGAAAGGTAGTTCCCAATACTCAGGTACAAACCCTTCCCCCACACTTCATATCTGCCTACTTGGTAGTGTGGCAGACAATATTGGAAATGGAAGGTCGAAATTGGCAAAGTAATATGCCCATGGATTATCCAATCAGCGGATGGTGTTTCTGGAACGGTGAAAGGTAACTTCTCTAGTTTTTTAATGCATTACATGGTGTACTTTGCATTTTTACGTGCCATGAGTATCTGTTGCTCCATCAGATGATATGGAGAAAACAGACTAGTGGCATTAATATGGCGCCATGGCACAAGGCCAGAACGTAGTGTTTAGAGCGTCCAGCTCATTCGCATAATAGACTTAAGTTGTGACTGTCCATGTTGTTGTAATGCGGACATGTCTTGTTGAATAATGTCTATTGCAGATGACACTATGTTTCCCATAGAGAATATTCTAGAGAATAAGGTGGTCATACTGTTGTCAATCACTACCGAAGCCTTTTCTAAATTAACCCTGCCAATTTTGCACAGTCCTTCCGCAGCATCTTGCTGAGAAACTTTCCAAAATTCGTTGTATATGGCATACAAGAAGCGCTTTAGACGTGGCTTCCAGGGACCTAATAAAAAGTCCCTGAGATCCAGGTCATCAGACAAAAAAGGACAAGTGTTGCTTCACTTGAGACAGTGTCGAGATTTTTAGCCAATCAGCGCACAACATCCCAACACTAAGTTGTCGCCACTCCCCAGTGTTCAGACTGAACATAACGCAAGTCAGATCTCTTAATTTCTTAACCCTTGGTGTTACTCAGGAATCATGCTTGATGCCCATTAGTGTCCAGTGGCCAAAATAACCATCCCTACCAATTGGGGTCAGATGAATTGTATGTGCCATTACGCAGCATGGCATCCAATCTATCCTCACTGTAGCATGTAAATAGTTGCTAATTTTCAAAATGTGCAAATGTGGGAATTCACGGTGTGTTCAAATTTTTCATCTTGGCTATTCCAAGACAAGTTGTTTGTTGCACAGTTTTGTTCTGGAAAATTATTTGTTGTGGTATAAGGGATGCTCTAAACAAAGCCTCAGCTCCCTGAACCTGCCAGTCTCTCAACCCCCAAATAGATTTTACATCTCTGGTGTCCCTCCAGAAGTCGAAACCCTGTACAGATAGCTGGGAAAGAAAAGATGCAGAATATATCAGCTTGGTGTAAGTAAGCATATTTTTCTTTGCAGGTGTAGGTGCAAGCCTATAAAAATATGAGGCCGGGTCAGATGTGTCATAACCAGAAAAATTAACAAACTTCTGCGCAAATGTTTTGGAGCTACCACGTGGTGGTGTAGGGCAATGTTCCCATTGAGTGTAATTGTAAATAGCATGTGGAACACTTGCATTATCCAAGAAATGATGACCATTATGCTCAAAACTGAACATGTCATCATAATACATGATACAATTCATCTGAGGAAAACACAGTTGAATGCTTTAGATCTTGTAGCAGTTCATGCACTGTATTAATGTCCCAATCATCAGAAACAGTACTAGGGGTAATTATATAATTTAAAGAAATTTTGAACAAATGAGGAATTTGCAATAGTTCAGTGGGACCATACATCATATGATACCCTATCCAAACAATTTCTTCGGAAACTGGAACAGCTGAAATGTTCACCAGGGAAAGGTCTCTCCGTTCACTGTGTGATGATGTATGTGGTTTGAGTACCAAGTTCACCACTTGTACTTCAGAGCGTTCTGGAAGCTAGTGTCCCTTTAGAAGCAGGAAAAAGATGGTCACCAAATCAATCCAGAAGATCAGAAAAAGTAACCTAATTGTAATCCAAAGATGTAACCAAGGAGAAACAAAATATGTCCTTTTCAGCCAAAGATAAAAAACACACACTTTCAGCCTGAAATGGAGAGGTGGTAGTGGTGGTGCCGGTAGATCAGTTGAATCCGATGAGAAGTCATCAAAGTTGATGAAATAGCCATAGGCTGTCTGATCTATTTTTGGCAGCCCAGCAGGTTTTGTAGAACTGGGAGATGACTCGATCTGTAGTGTTTTGACAAAGATGGTGTTTTTGTCAGGTTTCCGAATTGAAATCTGAGTTTCTGTACTAGTTGACTGTACAGTTTCCGTAGTTGTAACAGGTAGAATACATACTTCGTTGCTGTTGATTGTTGTCTCTTGTTGGCAAGAGGATGCTTCTTCAGTTCCCAAAGCTTCTATCTGAAATTCCTGTACAATAGTGAGAGGAGGCAGGTAGCTACAAAGGAGCCCACGTGGCTTACTGTTGGGAATCAACCACATAATGTGGTTGGTTCAGATCAATGGAGATCAATCTTTTGTCTGTGGAACCGGCAAGGGGCTGAGAAGTACAGTTCTGGTACCTTCATCGGCCAGGACAGGTACACGCCCGAATTCTTTTTTTGTCCACAATGGTCTCCCTGACCAGATCCCCAACCTTCAGGACCCAACCAGGCCTCGCCGGCACTGCCTTCACTTCTCCAGTGGTGGTGTGTTTTACTTGGACTTTGCTTTGTTCATCCTGGATATCATTCAGTTCCTGTAACACAGCCAAACGTTCACTGATGTCAAATGGTATTTCTGCCACCACTGTGCTGTGATTGTCGAGGTCTGGAACCCACATCTTTACCCCAAACAGGATTTTATAGGGAGTCCCACCACCCAGGGATTTTTTCGGCATGTTGTTTAGTGCCCTCTGGACCCCATATAAGTGATGGACCCAACTGCGACCTGAGCCTAGAACCTTTGCTGTTAAAGACTGCTTTACGTCACGGTTTTCCCTCTCCACTACAAGCTACTATCAACCCCAGTCTGTGATTAGTGTTTGGTATTACTCTATCCCCCACTCAAGGAATGTGAGCTTACAGTATGTTTTGTGCATCTAACTTGTAGGAGTACTTGAGTGGAAAGCCTTTAGGAAGGTGGGTGCTGTTGGTTCAGCGTTGACAGTAACCATGATGTCTCTGTCTATCCTCGTGATAGAGTGAGTAATTACAGCAACTGCAGCAGTGAAAACTGTTGCTTTTGCGGCTTCATCAGCCAAAGAATTCCCTGCAATGTGAACGCCGACACATTGATGACTCAATGTGTGTATTACATGAGTCCGTGGCAAGCAATCTTTCAGCTTTGCCACCCTCTCCCAAAGCAACTTGTGCAACCCTTCGAACCCCTGAATCCATTCTGTATTCATTATAGGACTGGACACAGTAATACAAATCACACACTGTAAGTGTGGAGAAGCTATGATCAGTATTTTCTAGTGCTAGTATTAGAGCCTTTAGTTGTGCCAGCTGCGGAGTGCAGTCACCAAGTGACTGCATATAGGTTTTCTCAGGATTGAATTCTCCATCGTGCATGCGCCCTTTTACAATTGCGCACACAGCTGAGTATTGGTGCTTAGTCCCCACGGCAGGCTGGGCAGACCCATCAGTATATATGATGTAATCATAGTGATCTAGAGGCATTATTTCATTCGGCAGAGGATATTCTTGTTTATACTGCAGAAATGCTTGTGTTTGTAGTGAAGAATCAAATCTATAGTATACATCTGTTGCAGTGAGTGAGTTAGCCCATTGTATCCATCGGGAATGTAAAGCCTTAGCGTCTGGAACGCTTGCTTTGGTGATGGCCTCTAAGGTTGGTACCGGGGTCATGACAATTATGCGTTTCCCCCGAGCCAGGGCTCACTCCCTCACTACAGCAGTCTGCACTGCTGTGAGGATTTTTTTAGTAGGTGCAAAACACGTTTGAGCATTGGTGTATAAATGCGATTTATATGCAATTGGTACTGTGTCACCTTCGTTGAACTTGACATAAGTGTACCCTGATGTTCCCACGATGACGCGGATCACCAGGTTTGTTGTGCTCACACGTGTGGGTAAATGTGCGGAAGCTATCATGTCAGCTTGTACATAACATAAAACATTTGTATGTTCCTGTGTCCAATGTGTGCTTGAAAAGTCTGTATGTATCAGGTTGTAGAATGGTTTAACCCGTTCTGCGTAATCTGCAATGTATGTTCTGCCAAAATGTAGGAATATCAATATGGTTTGCAATCTTTTTAATGTTGTTGGTGGTTGAAGTAGCGCACATTTCTCTAGGACAGCTCATATCCCAGAAAAAGGACATTGAGGTGGACAATGTTTCATTTTTTAAAATTGAATTTGTAGCCCACGATTATATGTAAATGTCCAGTATTTGTAAAGTGCAAACAATTACCCAAGGGTGTCAAGGCACTAGGGGCCGTCGGGAAGATTAAGCGAGCTATTGCCCAGAGTCACATGGTGCTGGGCTTATCTGCTGCTGGCACCGGGGATCGAACCGTGAGCCCCCGGGTTCTGGAATCAGCTGCCTTGGCCGCTGCGCCACACCTCTTCCCAATACAATTATACAATCCACTCTTGTCAAGTGTTTCATAAGATAATCATCCGTCAGATAAATGTCGTCGACATAAGACAATGCCTGTTCGTCAACATTTTGTAATAGCTCTGTTACTCTTGCTGAGAACAGCCCATGGCTATTCTTATACCTCTGTGGCAATCAACAGATTTGCCTCTGGGAGTCTAGCGCACTGAAGGTGGTCAAATATCTGCTTCTGGGTGCTATATTTTGGCAGAAAAATCCATGCTAGTGTTGTTTGTATTTCTTCCGCACAATGTTGTTCATTAGTGCGGCACTGTGTGCATTTTGTACTGCGAATGTGCGAGTAGCTGTGTTTAAATGTCTATAATCTAATACTAGACAAAAAACAAGTTACTTACCTGTACACTGTGGTTCTCCAGTATTGATATCTTTTATAGATTCACATGCTTGAATCTTCCCCGTCGTCATGGTGGGAGTCCCACAGTAACAGTAAAATAGCAGTATAAAAGCTTAAAGGATAATCTCCCTTGAAAATCAATAGCATTTAGTAACCAGTTAACCTCATTAAAGAACATCCAAACTGAAGACAATCACATCACAGACCTAGAGTATCCAAACCCTGAGGGGCCACCATACCTCAGATTTCGAGCTTGAGTGTAGTTAGTAAAATAATAGAGGTATGGAAGGTGCACTTGTAAGGGGAGGACGGAGGGCCGCATGTGAATCTATAAAAGATATCAATACTGGAGAACTACAGTGTACAGGTAAGTAACTTGTTTTTTCTCCAGTATTGTATCTTTATAGATTCACATGCTTGAATCAGACTAGTAAGCAGTACATAATGGATAAAGGAGGTGAGAACAACAGGTGAACCGTCTCACCATGCGACCATAGTATTATAACCAGAATCGCAAACAAATAACATAACGTCTGCATATATAAAATATATAACATTTGTCAAAACCCCAAGAGAAGAACAAACTCAGAATAGTGGTATAGGCAAGAAGTAATAATAATAATAAGGATAATAAAAACTCTTAATAAACCTCAATAAAATTAGGCCTACCTTAAGCGAACAGACGACATAGGGCTGCTTGACCAACAGCAATATCTGTCTTCCGCAAGGTATCCAGGCAGTAGTGCCTTGTGAAGGTATGGACGTTCATCCATGTTGCCGCTCTGCAGATGTGAGGTAGAGGCACTCCGGTAAACAGGGCCGAGGACGTTGCCATCTTTCTAGTGGAATGGGCAGTTACTTTAGATGTTAGCGGGCGTCCCACTCTTTCATGACAGTACACTATAGTAGAAGAAATCCAACGTGCAAAAGAAGTTCCAGTCAAAGCCTTACCCTTCCTAGGGGCAGAGAAGGCTATGAGGAGCTGGGTAGATTTACGAAAAGGTCTTGTCCTTTGAAGGTAAAACTTCAAGCATTGTTTGATGTCCAAAGAATAGAGAGCTCTCTCTGCCGGTGTAGACGGAGCAGGAAAAAATGAAAGCAGGACTACAGGTTCATTCAGGTGGAACATGGTAGGTACCTTAGGGATGAACGAAGGATTAGTGCGGAGCACCACTCTGTTCTGCTGAAATTGTAGGCAAGGCTCCGTTGCCGTGAAAGCCTGAATTTCGCTAATACGTCTAGCAGACGTGATGGCTAAGAGAAAAGCCACATTCTAAGAAAGGTATTTCAAATCACACTTGTGAATTGGTTCAAAAGGTGATTTCATGAGATGAGACAAAACAATGTTCAATTGCCAGAGCACTGGAGGAGGTCGAACAGGCGGGTAGGCTCTAAAAAGACCTTTCTTAAATTCTTTCACTAGACTGCAGGACCATAGGGACAACTGATTTGAACAACTCCTATACCTTGAAATTGCAGCCAAATGAACTTTAATCGAAGAATGGGAAAGGCCAGCCTTGGCTAGAGATAAGAGATACAGCAAAACATCCTCCGGAGGAGAAGAGAGAGGATGGCAAGAGTGTTTTGCACACCAGGAGAAGTATCTTTTCCATTTGGTCGAGTAACACTTGACAGTGGAGGGAGCACAGGCCTTGTTAAGTATGGAACGACACTCCTCAGAGATAGCTAAGTCACCAAACTCTGCGTGATGAGGAGCCAGGCCGACAAGTGAAGAGAGTGAATCTGTGGATGAACCACTTGGCCTTGGTCGATGGAAAGCAGGCATTCCGAAGGATGAAGCCGTATTGGAGAAGCCTCTGACAGGCGAAACAGCTCTATGAACCAGAATTGCCTTGCCCACGCCAGGGCAATGAGAATGATGCGGCAAGGCTTCCGTGTATCCTCTGTAGAACTTTTGGTATTAGTGGAAGGCGTTCCCGAGAGAATCTGGCTGAGGAAATCTGCTGGAGTAGAATTCAAATTTTTTTGTTGAGTGATGTGGCAAACAGATCCAGGGTTGGAGATCCCCAACACTGAAATATTTTTCCCAGCTGAACGGCATCCAACTCTCATTTGTGACACTGCTTGGTGTCTCTGCTGAGCGCATCAGCCCATTCATTTAACATCCCTGGAACGTGCTGGACTTGTAACGAAATATTGTGGTGAATCAGCCAATTCCAAATTCGCTGCGCCAGACTTTAGAGAGCCGGAGATCTCGTCCCCCCTTGTTTCTGCAGGTAGAACATGGTGGTTATGTTGTCCGTGCAGACGAGAATCGACGAACCCTTTATCCTTGGTAGGAAGGAACGGAGCCCTAGGAAGACTGCTTTCAGCTCCAACAGGTTTATGTGACATAAAGACTCCTGGTCCGACCACCTCCCTTGGACCTGAAGGAGGTGAGCTCCCCATCCTTCCATGGAAGCATCCGTTGTCATTATCATCAAAGGTTTCGCTGGGAGGAAGGATAGGCCTTGTGAGAGATTTCTTCTTAATGTCCACCAGGACATCGCCCTGATCATCTCTGGTGTGATTGACACGTTGTCGCCGAAGGAGCCTCGAGCTTGGATCCATTGGAGGTCTCATCCGCAATCGACAGTGAGGAATCAACGGGATGCAAGATGACATCATCTCCAACACTGATTTGTAAATCCTCACAGAAACGCACCTTCTTGAGGAAAGGGACTGAACCATCCTTTGAAGACAAGAAATTCTTTCCTCCCTAGGAAAGCCATTGAGCGGAGGTATCTAACATCGCTCCCAGAAACACCAGTGACTTGGAGGGGAGGAGCGAAGTCTTTTCTCTGTTGAAATTGAGACCCAGAGAGTGAAAAAGGCGAAGACAGGCGCTCGTGGACTCCCTTGCACCCTGAAAGGTTGGGGCCTTGACCAACCAGTCGTCCAGGTAGGGAAAAACCTGGTGGCCGGAACGCCGGAGATAGACCGCCACTGGCGCCAAACACTTGCCGAAAACCCTGGGCGCTGACTTTAGCCCAAAAGGTAGCACCTTGAACTGGTAGTGGCACTCTGCCACCTGGAACCTGAGAAAACGACGGTGCTTTAGATGAATGGGAATATGGAAGTACGTGTCCAGAAAATCCAGGGAGGTCATGTAATCTCCTGTATCCAAGAGAAGGAGAATCTCCTGGAGCAACAACATCCTGAACGGCTGACTTTTGATGAACTTGTTCAACAACCTGAGGCCCATAATCTGCCTCCATTTTCCAGTCTTTTTCTTTATATGAAAAAAGTGAGAGTAGAAGCCTAGGTTGTGCTGACTGCGTGGCACTACTTTGATTGCCTGTTTGTCGAGAAGGAACTTTATCTCCCTTTTGAGAAGCGCCAGATGACGGTGAGCACTCTTTCTTTGGGGAAATTCAGAGGTTGTTGAAGAAATTCCAGGGTGTGACCATGGTTTAAAACGTCTAACACCCATCTGTCGGACAAAATGGAGTTCCATTGAACGAAGAATTTGGAGTAGTTTTGAGCCAATTGGAGTGGGACTGGGGTGACGGGTGCCTGAAAATTCTCATTGCCTTCTGCCTGTATCATGGGATTTTCCTTCAGGTGTGGGGCGCCTTCGTGCCGGAGCCCTCGTGTAAGTTGGTACGGGCATCTGACGAAAGGACTGTGCAGAATATTGAGGCAGGAAACCCTGCTGGTAATAGTGCTGAAAGCGCTGCTGAAGCTGGGGCCGAAATGTAAATTGGCCCCTTCCTCGAAAAAAAGAGAACTTCTTCTGTTGCAGATTGGCTAAAGATTTCACCGTATCAGTGTCAGATTTGATAGCTTGAAGCGCCTCATCCACATGTTTACCAAAAAGGTACCACCGTCGAATGGCATGTCAAGCACCTTAGCTTGGACTTCTGGACGAAATGTCGTCGCCTTCAGCCAACCCTGTCTGCGCAACACGGCAGCACCTGCCATCTGCCTAAAGGCGGTAGAAGAGATGTCCAGCGCCACATCAATTGCTTCTGATGAGGCTCTCTCTCTCCCTCTGAGAGTATTTCTTTTGCCTCTTTCCTCTTGTCCCCAGGCAGAAATTTCAGAAAAGGAGCAATGTTCGACCACATCTGCCCATCGTACCTCCCAAGGATGGCCGTGGCATTGGAGGCTCTGATGGCTGTTGCCGCCAGCCCGGATAATCTCTTCCCAATGTTGTCGAACCTGCACCCTTCCTTGTCTGGCGGAGTGGTACATGGTGAAGCAGGGCTCTTAGATCGCCTTTGAGCAGCCTGCATTATAACAGAATCAGACTTTGGATGGCCAATGAGACATGCAGGAGAGTCCTCAGGTGCCCAGTAATTCTTGCCTAGGTTTTGGAATAACTGCCGGCACAGAAGCTGGATTTTTCATCAACTTAATGCCTTCTTGCCACAAGAAGTCAACAATAAGGATTGTCCTAACAGAACGCTACGTGGCAGCCTTGAAATTATACAAGTAGCATTCCTCTTGCTTGACTGGCATGGGGAGGTCAAAGCGTTTCAACACCCTCTCGAGAAGGTCATGGAATCTACGATATCTGCTGGAGGAGAATCAGCCACTGGCAGCATGGGAGAAGGCGGTGTGCGTGCCACATAGTCCAACCATTCCTCATAGACATCAGAATCGACATGTAACTCCCCTTTTTCCAATTGTTGGTCACCACAGTCTGATGCCCGAGCAGGAATCTGCAGGGGAGGTAAGGACTTCTCTTTTGGTGGAGCAGGTGGAGCTTCCTGATCAGGTATAACGACTGGATCCTCCTGTCGAGGAACTGGCATTTAAGGTACATTAGCATCAGGGAAACGTTTATAGTAGTCACTGAGCATCATACGTAAGTCTGTGACACGGGAACGTTGATGGAGGGTTTCTGTTGACGGTCCTCCTCTTGCTGCTCATAATAGGGGTAATGCTTTTGAAAAGTGTCCACGCGCTGCTTGCCTGAGCGTCTGTCTGAGAAGGAATAATCACCTTTCAAATACGCAGGAGGGTCATCTGGTTGGTCTTCTCCCTCTGATTCCTGGCACTTTACGCCATAAGGACCTTTATCCTCCGATTCCTGGAAATCCAGAAGGCGAGAAGGAGGCAGAGGAGAAATCTTGGAAAAGTCCTGCAACAATGAAGGAATTGTTTTAGAGACTGGCATGTCCATTTTCCTCGTCGACAGGATGGTCAACAGGATCGTCGACGGGATCTTTGTTAGAGACTGCGCATACTGTGGGGAAATATCCGTCGACGGGGTGGAGACGCTCGTCAACGACGCAGCTCCCAACTGAACCTTCGACGGCGAAGCTCTCAACTACGTTGAACTACTCACAGAAGCCACCGATGACATCACCACTTCAGTTTTTGTCAACGCCACAGCCGTCGTTGTCTTGACCGCCGACGTCATAGCTGTCACTGAAGAAACCGTCAACGGAGCCTTCGTTTCAACGGTCGTAGGCGGAGAATGCCTCGTCAACGAGCCCATCGATGGGTGGATTTCTGAAAGGGAGTATGTGGCGCAGAAGGAGGAGCAGAACCAGATCTTTTTTGGGCATGAGATGAGCCTGGTTGCTCCTTTTTCGCCCTTTTTTCCACAGACGACTTCTTGCTCTGAGATCTTGACTTTTTTGGATCTCTCTAGACAGAAGGAGGATCTTCTTCCTTTTCTTAGAGGAGGTATGAGGCCTCTCCTCACTCTCGGAGTCAGAATCTTTAATAGATTTTCTCTTTTGAAGCCAGAGGAGAATCCTTCCCTCTCGATCCTTGAGGGTTTTTGAAGAAAAAGTCCAGCCGTGCTTACAGTCTCTAGGCTTGTGAGCTGGATAAAGGCAGTATAAGCACTCTTTATGAGGATCTTCAGAGAAGAGCCTGGACTTTCCACAAGTCTTGCAGGGCCTAAACAGCCCTTTTTTAGACACTGACATTCTGCAGCAAATACAGAAAGAAAATGATAAACTCACTTTCTAGCAGCACCTCAGTTGAAGAGAAGGTTGAGGAAAAGGAACTGCTAGCTCAAAGTTGAAAAGTTCAAGGTAGAAACACTGTGACTGAGCAGAGCTCAGGGAGACTCCCCAACACACTACGTGCAGTAAGAAATCTGAGGTATGGTGGCCCTGCAGGGGATGGATATTCTGGGTCTGTGAAGTGATTGGCTGGAGTTTGGATGTTCTTTAATGAGGCTGACCGGTTACTAAATGCTATTGATTTTCAAGGGAGATTATCCTTTAAGCTTTTATACTGCTATTTTACTGTTACCGTGGGACTCCCACCATGACGAAGGGGAAGATTCAAGCATGTGAATCTATAAAAGATACAATACTGGAGAATATAAATGGTCTGGTCTCATTACTGAAAACAAAGGATTATTCATAGATGAGGGGCAACTTTCTATTACAACCTGGTATTCAAGTTGTTCTAGGATTTCCCTAGCTTCATGTTTAATTGGGTATTGTCGTTGAGGTTGGGGGTTGTCCTCAATGGGATCTCATAGTGAGCGGAGCCATCATCCCACCCCACATGGTTGCGGTATAATGCAGGAGCTAGTGCTAACGCCAATCCCTTGGAGTAAGAATGTTTTACTGATTCTGAAATGAAGTCGGAGAAAGCAGGTAATAGTGCAGTTTCCCCATGTGGTCACTCAATTATGAAATCAGGTGGCCAATCCTTTTCCGCCAAAAGAATATCGTAACTGTATGGTAAGTCCTCCTAAAAGAGAATATTGATGTATCTGGGTATGTCCCTTTCCAATTGGAGTTGTATTTCATATAAACAATGGGGAACACTTACCCTGGTATCAGGTGTTTCCACCGTGATATGCTCACTCAGCGCTACTCCCACCTGACAATCCACCAGGTTCCAGCAAACTATTGTGATTTCTACTGCACTGTCTAGCATTGTCACTGCCCACTACCCGCTCAGAAACAGAGTCCTCAATATCCAGGGCATGCCTAAATTTTAGTCAAGCTACCTTCTTCTTTTTGAATTGAGGTTTGGAATTTTTCTGTTTATCTTCCTGTTTTATTATGTAGTCAGATGAGCGTTCTGAGTCCTTCTTTGGTTTCACATGCTCCTCCGATCTGCGCTCTGACCATCCACCTCTCTCTGAACGTTTATCGGATGACTCCTGAAAGGAACAAGATGAACGTGTATCAAACGCCTGGAGACGTCGACCCGGAGGGAGATCTTCCTCCGGCCCCACCCTGGCCTGGGAAGCTTGCGAGATGCGACCGGACTGGGCCCCCACACGTACACGCAGAATAGGAACTATAGATGGATTGAGTGTTGACCCCAGGTTTGAAGTAGTTGGATTTTCATCTTTTTTTTCTTTCTCTTTTTTTTTCTTCTCCTCATTGCCTGGTTGCCATCTTTTTCATCTCTTATATTTATTTGTTCTTGTTTCTATCTCTTTGTGGTCTCGGAGGTTATGTTCTTAGGGGAGGAAAAGAACTGACTGCATTTAGCGTTTATGGGCCGATGCCCGGGGTAGCTAATTGTGGTTGTGCAGCTTGAGCAGTCCGCGCAGGGTTAACTGTCAATGTTCGCATAACGAACTGTGTAAGACTTCTGTATATAGTTACTAAATCTTTGTATAGCGTACGCACCTCTACTGCTGGTAAATTATCAACATTATGATGTGGTGTGTATCCGGCTAAGACTGACCATGTCACTCCGTCATTGCTGAGCAGACGGAGTCTAACGTTTGCTGTTGTGTGTGGGAGGATGCCTTTAAACCAATTTATATGTTCTTTGTAAATGAGAGGAACTTCTATTTCATCATAAGGAGTGTAGACATCCGGTATTTCATCCTCAGTGAAGGTGTGAAATAATAGTGTAGTGTAGCTGGAAATGTAACCCAAGAATAGAACGCATCTGTCCTGAATGCTTCTTGTGCCTCAACCACGAAGGCAACATTTCCACCCCCGGCCGAGAGACCATGGTTTACTAGTTTGAGTAACTTCATGCCTGCAGTTCTCTGCAATATTCAATGTACGGGGATTGTCATCTCCAGACATGATAGTGAATGAATTACAGAGAGGGTATACACACTGGGAAGTAGATCCTTTAAAAGTTCAAGCTTGACCAGACTACAGCCAATACATGGGTGTTACCTAGTCAGTTGAGGAGGATATTCCCTACCGCTACGGATGTCTCCGGTTTGGAGGTAAGCAGGGGGTCTTTGAGAAGGCACAACTGAAATAAGTACCTAACCAATGTTGGTGGCGCCATGTCGTGTAGTTTCCACCCTGCAGTAGGGACTGCGTGTTGGTGGACGGTATAACCATTGGGATGGTGCCAGACTGACTCTATGCACCCCTTCAGGATATGTTGTCCTATAAACCAGCTAGCTCACAGTGCCTCCATAAGTACCCCTAAACCTAGGCGAGCAGCAAATGGGTCTGGTAACCACTGAACATGACAACCCTGATCCCCCCAGAAATTGTGGTAACATATATAGAACCTTTTTTCTCAGCCACTCGTGCTCTCTTATTCTCCGAGAAATATACAAGGTATACACAGAGGGACATTTTCAATGTTTTTTGAACCAGCATGATTCTTGTATTAAATATGTGCTGCAATAATCAATAGACAAAAGCAGATGAAAGTGATTAGAAGCACCAAGACAGTGATTAGAATAAAAAGCACCACCATTGTCCTAATACAGTGTATATATGTAGGCATATAAAACAATATAGAAAGATGGACGTACTCCTACTATGCAGTCCAGAACCTAAGTGTCTAGGTTGTGTGAGTATGTTTTCTGCCAAGAATCCACGTACTGGAGGATCCAAACCCGGTTACCTGAAGAGAAAGAATGTTAAGTTCCCGTCTTGGTCACAAGCTGGATACCCTTGCGGAGATATTAGCAAGCTGCTGGGCTGAAGCTTCAGCGTGTACAGACCTCGCCAATGACAGAAAAGTGCTCCTCTAACTAAACCCAGAAATGCTTGTACATTTATAATGAAAAGCATCCTTGCGAGTCCTGTGCAAGCCAGCATTGTTATGGTCTATAGACAGTCATGTCGCCTCGTAGATGAAAAATAGAACGGCATTTGCACAATGTGTATCGAGGCCTTGTACGTAGTGTTCAAGGAGTCGTGATAATGTTAAGCGACGTAGTTTCAGAGAAACTAATTCAACTTGCAACATACGCAAATGTGTGTAAAAGGTTATTGTGTGAAAGGGAAGGCAATGTAAGAAACATGTTCACAGTAAAAGATGCAGTATTTGTACATGGGCCTAACTAAGACACATAACAGTGGTGGAATTCTCACTGTACTCCTCATGACAAGTGACAGATGTTTTTGATTTTAGCTTTTGTAACCATAATAAAAGCCACACCTCTCTATATCTTTGAGAGTTTTGGATAAAAAAGGTCCGACAGATTTTACAGTCCTTTACCTTGTGGGCAGGGTGAAGGCAGTACACACACCCCTTCTGAGGATCTTCAGAGTGTAGCCTCTTCTTTCCACAGGTTCCACAGGGTCTGAAATTTCCTTTTCGCAATGGTTCTGACATGTTTATGCCAGGCTCTCATAGATAAAACAGCAGAAGTGACTTTGGATGACCGAAATCAGGGTAAAGCAGAGCTCAGGGAGACTCCCTTTCACATGACGTGTGGTAGAAAATCTGAGGTAAGCAGCCTCTGCATGGAGTGTTCTAGAGGGTGCTATTGTTTGATTGGTTGTAGTTTGGTTCTTTATAAATGATTTAGATAGGCTATTAAGGTCAATTTATTTTGCCATTATAAGCTATGTATGCTGTTTCTACTGCTTTAGAAAGTACTGTGGGACTCCCACCTCGACGACAAGGACTGATTCAAGCATGTGAATCTATGAAAGATGCAATACTGGACAACGCTTGGGACCTCACACAATGGCCATTGTGGCTAACATGGAGTGAGATAATGTTTCCGAATTTGGTGTCAAGGACATCATAATAACATGCACTGAATGAATGTATACTCGAAACAGAATGAATTCACTCAAATATAAATTAAGGGGCCTATTAGGATGACGGGCGGACTTTCGTCCGCCCGCCACCCTAGCGGTGCTGGGACCGGCCGCCAGTGGTGCAGCGGTCCCGCACAGGCGATTAGGATGCCACCGCCACCGTGGCGGTGGCATCCTCCATTCCCAGCATTGTGGCGGGCGGTGCTCCCAGCACCGCCCGCCACAATGCTGGGAATGCACTGTGTGCATCGTCATGCACAAGGTGACAGGCACCGCGAGGTGCCTGCCACCATGTCCATGACAATGCAGGGGGTACCATAGGTACCCCCCATGTGCACCCCCACCCCCAATACCCTGGGGGCCATAGCGGGCCCCGAAAGCAAACTCCGCCTGGGTTTCCATGGCGGGGTCTCCGCCATGGAAAGGACTGCACCGCTGCCCATTATAATATGGATTGGAAGCGTAACAGTGGCTCCTGTGAACTAGTAAAAATACTAATAATAAAGAAGCGCACAATGGCAATGTACAGAGTTACGTTGATGTCAGAGAGAAAAGCTAACCACAGACACAGAAGTGTAGGTATATAACTGCTTTTATAAATTTTGGTACGTAAATTACAAGGTATATAAACTATATAAACTAAAATTACAAAAATGTTTAATTTTGGCAAACACTAGTTTACCAGGTAGTGAATGCGTGTCCCAGTGAAAAAAACATAATAAACCTAAACAGATAGTGACATAATGTGTGACTTATGTACAAGGTTTAAAACAATCGGGCGACCATTTGTAGTTTTTTACAATATGAACAACACTAGATACAATCATCAAATGTTGGTTCAAGGTTCGCCCTGTTTAACAGTCGACGGCGTTTCGACCCTGTTTTGAATTGTAGGGTCTCTTCAGGACCTGGAAATGTGGGACACCTAAAAACAAGTGAGGGATAACGTCAGCATATTGCCAGCGAGCACTATCAGTGTGGTATCGAAACGTTCATTCTAAATATTTATGTACCTGAAGGGCGGTAGATCCTGCCTAATGTGAAGAACAGTGCCACCATGTGATAGGGGAAAAAGGGGAGAGAAGGAAAAGGCTACTCACAGGGAACCCGTCCGGGTGCTGTGAAAGAATGACAACTGAGGGTTAACTTGAGTCACTAGTAACGGGAAGGAAGGGCTGATAGTAAGTACAGCACCTTAGCCTTTCAAAACGCACTTACCCCATGTGAGGAAGGAGTGTGGTAGACAAGACCTGAACTCAAGACCGAGAATTCCTCGGCAGTACTGCAGGCCCTCTTTTTAATCTTTAGTTTATGGCAATCTAGTGATAATGTCAAGAATAATAGGCTTATAGCATTGGGAAAATAGCAATGCTAAGTGTTCAATGCCATCGCTACGGGGGATAGACATACCTTAATTATTGCAAGAATTTACGATGTATGATTTCCCCTGGGCCTGCTGGAGTGAAGGAGCGTGCGTCTCCTTTGGTGCAATGACATCTGTTTAATGAAAGGTCGATGGTATTTGTACGCGTATTTCCCGCCACAGGATGGCAGTATAGACTAAGCTGTGGGATCCGGAGCCTAGAGCTGCTCGGTAGCTCTGTGTGCTTAAATGAAAATAAAGAATAGACCCCACGCTCGCATTAGTACAATGACAATTGTTGGATGAAGGGCCGGTAGTATTACTGGGCATGTTTCTTCCACATTATGGTATTGTAGACTACGCTATTGGATCTGTAGCCTAGAGCTGCTCGATAGCTCTGTATGTTCGAATATGAAAAAATAAAAAATAAAGGACAGACCCAGCGCTTCACATAGGATTCAAAGATCCAAACTCATTTCAAAACATTACTACTAACATAATACTCTAATAATTCTTTTCAGTAGCGCTTCACATAATGTAAAATCATACATTTAAAAAAATTTTTTTCCTTTTTGTAACAAGGACAATCCATATTATAATAATATATATAAAACAGAAGGAACAAGCTAAAAAGTGATAACGTGGTGTAATACATTACTTATACCAGTGAACAATCTACCAGAGTATCTAATATACTCATTTTGCGGCATGCTTGCAGATCACTATGGATATTAGCATGGGGAAACATCACAGTTGCCTGTGATAATATGACTGCATGCTGCTACCCAAAAGTTAAAACAACACCAGAACCATTCACCGTAACAGGTTAAATACACTCCTAACAAACAGTTTATCAAAGCTGTCTATATATGTGCAATACTAGTATACATACATGTTAACAGGCCATAAAGTTAGTGCAACTCAATTCGGCAAAAGGCATGTTATATAATTTGCAACTAGAGGCATACTGATTAGTATAATGGGTCATTAGTCTACTGCATTCTTTCAACTGCTCAGTGAGGTAATGAAACCCCGCCATTACTCTGCGGAATTTAACCCTTGTGTAATTGAATTAGTGCGTTCAATCCATCGGCATTCTGAGCGTTGCAGAATCTCCGCTAGATCTCCTCCCTGGGTGGAGTGCATAGTTTGTCTATGACTTGCCATTTAATATCGTCAGCTGTGTGATTTTTCTCCAGAAAGTGATTGACTAGCGGGGCATTGGGCACCGCATTCCTTATTCTACTGCGGTGTTGACCTATTCTGGCTTTCACTGGTTGTTGCGTTTGGCCAATGTAAGGTAGTCCACAGGGACATGTAATGCAATATACTACATTTCGCGTATTGCAATTTGCAAAGAATTCTAGTGTATGTCTGACATTGCCATGATCGAAGGTCTTAGTATTCTGAGTGAAGACACATGCTACACAATTGCCACATTTATAATGTCCTTTAACTTCTGGGAGGCCCCAGGTGAACTTCAATGATTTGTTAGTCTGTGATGATTCTTCAAGAGAGGATCTAATCAGGTGATCTTTTATATTTTTGCCTCGCTTGAATGCGAACATAGGGACTTCTATATTAGGATCAATGCTTTTGATGACATTCCAGTTTTTTGTAATAAGTTTGCGAACTTTATTGGTATGCGTACCGAACGTGGAAACACAGATCAGTTTGTCATTGTTAGACTTTTCTTTCGGAACCAATAAAGTTTCCCTCGGGCAAAACCAGGCTCTCTTTAAAGAATTCTTTACAAGCTTGTTAGGGTAACCTCTCGCCTTTAGTTTTTCTCTGAGTGTATTTGCTTCTTTCATATAGTCCTCTTTTTTGTTACAATTGCGGCGCAGTCGGAGAAACTGCCCATATGGAAGTCCATCTCTAAGTGCACGTGGGTGCTGACTTTTGTAGGCGAGTAGAGTGTTACGCTCTGTTGGTTTTCTATGCAAGGCAGTGTAAAGTTTGCCATTTTCATGTTTGATGTTTAGATCCAAAAAAGCAATGCTAGATTTATTTATAGTAGAGGTGAAGGTAAGATGCTGTTGAATGATGTTTAGATATCTGTTAAAGTCATTGAATTCAGAGTTGGTACCTGACCAAATGAGAAAAATGTCGTCTATATAACGATTCCAACATACAATCTTGGAGCGGTATATATTGCTGTTGTGCAGGACAAATTTATGCTCAATATGGTCCATGTATATATTCGCTAGATTCGGAGCGAAAATTGCTCCCATGCTGGTCCCTGAACGTTGTTGATAATAACTACCTTCTGAAATGAAGTAGTTATGTGTTAATGCAATCTCCAAAAGTGATATAATAAAAATGGTAGGCACCAGAGTAGGTCTTGGTCTACTATCTAATAGATCTTTAATCACCTGTAGGTACGCAAAATCGCCGACCGAATCGTTTCCGGTCCCGAACCGCTCCGTACGACTCGACCGTAAGCAATCCGTGCGTGCAATGGAGGCGATTTCCGACCGAGCCACTACGATGCACGATTCGGACAGCCGGATCGAGTCGGAGCCTCCGACACGTAAACGCTCCGGGAAGCGGACTTCGGGGGTCCGTGCCGGACCCCCCTTCACCCGTAGCCTTACGAGTCGATCACAGGGGGGACCCGGTCCCCCCTATACATGCCTGTACGGTGCGGGTTGCATAGACGCGTCCCCACTACAGGGGGCGCCCTTGTGCGCAATGTACCTCTTTCGTCAATGGGAGCCTGTGTACGCACCGTGCAACAGGCTCCCATTGACTTCAATGGGGCTCCGAGCGACCCGTGTCGGTCAGCGCTTGTTCGCATCATACTTGTGCGCTCAGAGCCCCGGAGCACGAGTCAGTCGGAAAGCACTCCGGATCCGAGTCGGACTGAGAGCTTTCCTAGCGAGATCGGAATCAACCCCTTAATATTAACTGGAGTGGGAATATTAAATTATATATGTTTAGTGTCCAGCACCTTCCCTGACTTAATAGTAACTGGAGTGGGAATAGTAAATGATATATCTTTAGTGTCAAGCACCTTCTTTGACTTAATACTAAGGGGCCGAATCCGATTCGGGCCGGAAAAAATACCGACCGACTCGGTACGGGAATTTAGTCCGACCGACTTGGACCGGCGCCGTACGACCCGGGTAGTACGATGAAATGCATGTGAAATCCGACCGACTCGGACGGAATACAAAACGACCGACCGAGCCGGACGGAAACAAGCCATCCGGCCGGGAAACACGCGAAACGAACCGACCGACACGCACCCGGATTGAACCCGAACGAAGCGTACCCGCGAACTCCGACCCGCGTGAGTACGATGCTGTGCGTGCAAAACACGACCGACTCGCCCGGAGCACAAGCCGTACGACCGACACGCATACAAAACCCAGCCGAAGCAACCCAATACTCCGCGACCGACTCGTACGCCGCATATGAAACCTAGCTGACACACAGCGGGAAGCGAGTCGGACAAGATCGCACCAGACAACTGCAGCGTCCTACTCGGACACAAGAACGACTCCTACATGCACCAAAAACACCAAGGAAAAAAAAAATCAAAAAAAGAGCCAAACAAGCAACCACAAAGCCAATAAATACAGGGAGGAAAAAAAATGGAACAAGGACACACCCCCAACTCCACCTACATAAAGGCCACAAATCCCTACCATAATCCTTTGCAAATTCCACTGACCTGCCAGCACAGAACACCATCACACAGCAACCACAGACACACTCACAGCTCATACATCCCACAAGCCACACACCATTACCACACCTACAAATAGCACCCTCACACACACCCAGCTAAACCTACACTCACACCCCCCCACTTGCACACACACACACACACACATCAATCACCACCACCACCCATCACCATGCCCCTAAAGAAGAATCCAAAGTTCCTAGACAGTGAATTGGAAGTCATGGTAGATGAGATCCTCAGGGTAGAGCCACAGTTGTTTGGTACATTGGTACAACAGACCCCCATGTCGCAGAAAACCAAGATGTGGGCGAGGATTGTCGACAGGGTGAACGCACAATCACCATGTTTGCGCACAAAGGAAGACATCCAGAACAGGTGGTATGATATGCGCAGGAGGGTCCGGGACCTACTCAAAAGGACTACCTCCTCAGCCAGCACACCGGCAGTGGCCCTCCTGCAAAACCAGTATACCTCAGGCCCTGGGAGGAGAAGGTGCAGGCCATCCTACCACCAGTGAGCGTATACGGACTAACAGACATCCCAGAGCCTGGTGAGTACACAACTAATATACACAATATTGTGTGACAACACACACACATCACAGTCAAGGGGATAGGCAAACCATGCACCCTTAGCAAATACACAGCAACCAAAAGATATTCATCCCAAGATGTGAATGCTAGTCAGACAAACACAATACCTGCCATCTCATAGTGATATGTAACTGTGTCATGACATGTACAAACCTAACAACAAATACAGCAAGGCAGTGGCACAAATAGAACCAACAAACACTCCCAGATATTTACCCACCACTAGAACACCACCTCACAGGGAAGCTCACTGAAAGGAAGGAATTCTGTGTATGCTGGTGAAGTCAGTGTAGCCAATAGCATGATGGGAGTGGTAGTCACAGATATTGGTCACACACACAATTGGCCCATCAACACCACTCTGAACCATGCTCACATCACAGGGAGTGGAAAACAACTGACAAGATGTCTGACACTGGCCACAGCTGTGGGGAGCACAAGGCCCTGCTGGGAACTGGGCAACAACAAACAACAGGACCACACTGTCAGCCA
This sequence comes from Calotriton arnoldi, assembly GCA_963921515.1. NCBI lineage: Eukaryota > Metazoa > Chordata > Amphibia > Caudata > Salamandridae > Calotriton > Calotriton arnoldi. The sequence continues at coordinate 1,278,381 of CAWUFW010001426.1, read as the reverse complement.
TCTTGCCATTGCTGTCACACTCACACACAGTGAAGTCCACTCAAAAGGAAGGAAGTATGGGCATGCTGGGAAGGGGGGTGTAGGCAATAGCATGATGGGAGTTGTAGGCACAGATATTGGTCACCCTCACAATTGGCCCATCAACACCACTCTGAACCATGCTCACATCACAGGGAGTGGAAAACAACTGACAAGATGGATGACACTGGGTACTGCTGGGGGAGCACAAGGCCCTGCTGGGAACTGTGCAACAACCAACAGCAGGACACCACTGACTGACATCCTGAAAGACAACTTGCACTCCCTGCAATGGAAGCACGTTCCATGGTGGGATATCTGGCTGGGTGGGAAGGAGGACTCACAGCACTGACCATAGTTACAAGCACCTCCCCTCACACACACCCTCAACACTAACTCCACATAACCCACCTGGGAGAATGCAATGCCTCACATCCTAACTGAAGATCCCACAAAGAACCACCACCCTGGGTTATGCTGTGTGAAGCACAGGGACACTCTTGGGACTTGTAGCCAAACAACTGCCAGGACAACACTCCCAGCCATCCTGTCAGCACAGGCACCCCACCCCACAGGGAAGCAGAGTCAAAAGAAAGGAAGGATGGGCATGCTGGGAAGGGGGTGGAGGCAATAGCATGATGGGAGTGGTAGTCACAGATATTGGTCAGCCTCACAATTGGCCCATCAACACCACCCTGAACCATGCTCACATCACAGGGAGTGGAAAAGGACTCACAAGATGGCTGACACTGGGTACTGCTGGGGGAGCACAAGGCCCTGCTGGGAACTGTGCAACAACCAACAGCAGGACACCACTGACTGACATCCTGAAAGACAACTTGCACTCCCTGCAATGGAAGCACGTTCCATGGTGGGATATCTGGCTGGGTGGGAAGGAGGACTCACAGCACTGACCATAGTTACAAGCACCTCCCCTCACACACCCCCTCAACACTAACTCCACATAACCCACATGGGAGAATGCAATGCCTCACATCCTAACTGAAGATCCCACAAAGAACCACCACCCTGGGTTATGCTGTGTGAAGCACAGGGACACTCTTGGGACTTGTAGCCAAACAACTGCCAGGACAACACTCCCAGCCATCCTGTCAGCACAGGCACCCCACCCCACAGGGAAGCAGAGTCAAAAGGAAGGAAGGATGGGCATGCTGGGAAGGGGGTGGAGGCAATAGCATGATGGGAGTGGTAGTCACAGATCAACATCTCACACCCACATGGCCCAGCAAGTTAGCACTGAAGCATGCACACCTCACAGGGAGTCAAAAGCCACTTCAAAGATGTCTGACACTGGCCACAGCTGTGGGGAGCACAAGGCCCTGCTGGGAACTGGGCACCAACAAACAACAGGACCACACTGTCAGCCATCTTGCCATTGCTGTCACACTCACACACAGTGAAGTCAACTCAAAAGGAAGGAAGTATGGGCATGCCGGGAAGGGGGGTGTAGGCAATAGCATGATGGGAGTGGTAGTCACAGATATTGGTCAGCCTCACAATTGGCCCATCAACACCACCCTGAACCATGCTCACATCACAGGGAGTGGAAAAGGACTCACAAGATGGCTGACACTGGGTACTGCTGGGGGGAGCAGAAGGCCCTGCTGGGAACTGTGCAACAACCAACAGCAGGACACCACTGACTGACATCCTGAAAGACAACTTGCACTCCCTGCAATGGAAGCACGCTTCATGGTGGGATAACTGGGCTGGGGGGACAAGGAGGCCCGGATGGCAACCAAATACCACCAATGCTGGTCATGCACACACCTCAACATTCACATTGACATGCCACAGGTTGGCAGGACAATGTGCTACACCAATATCACTCTCTGACTGTCACAATTTAGGAGAATGCAACGTCCTGGCCCACATCCAGAGGTACAGTCACAACTGTCAGGTGTTTGAACAATTGATGCCAGTAGAAACATAACATACAATCTGTGTCTCTCCCCAAAACAGGTGATGATGGGGACACAGCAGCAGACGAGGAGGAGTCCCTGTCCCAGGCTCCGGGGAACACTGAGCTCACTGGTGTGGATCAGCCTCTGCACTCCTCAGATGGCGAAGAACCAGCTGGACCCTCCGGTGTGAGTCATCATGCAGCACCAGCAGGACCAACATCTGCACCCCCTGCACCCACCCCTCCAACAACTGCCAACACACAGGCCACCCCTGCCAACACGGACAGACCAAGGACCACAGATGACAACAGCGCAGGGACCCAGGCCCAAACTGGAGCTGGTGACAACGAGCCCAGGAACAACACCAAAGTGGGCCCACGGTCACCTGTGCGTGCCACCGCAGGTCCTGCACGTGTCGCCAGGGGTGGTGGGAGGGGTGGTAGACATAGGTCGCTCTTTGCAGAGGGGTCTGGACTGCATGATGACCCACAACTGGCACGCATCGCGGATGCGTACCAGACTAGCACCGGAGAGGTGAGCCAGGTAGTGGGGATCCTCAAGGACATACAACAGCAGCAGGCTGCCCATCATGCCCGCTTGGACTCCCACATGTCCCGTGTCGAGACACACATGTCACGTGTCGAGACACACATGTCTGGCATGGAGTCCAAGCGGGACACATTGGAACAACTGACAGCGGTGCATAGGGACATACTGACATGCCTCCGCCAGATCAGCACCAACATGGCCTCACCTCCCTGTGTGCCCACAACATCTGCTGCTGAAACAACTGCAAATGCCACAGGGAGGGAGGAGGACTCTGGCAGAGAGTCCCCTGCACCGCCGCAGCCTGCACCTGAGGGTCCCCCCCCCCAAGAAGAGGGGCCGTCCGAGGAGGCCAAACTGAGAGGCCGATGGCCATCTACATCCCCCAGGAAGCCAACACCTGTTCTGGAACTTTTCCTGTGTGTGCAAACTGCACGCCCTGTCGAAGCCAACCCAACTCTCCCACATGACATGGGGAGCTCTAGTTGGCCAAATTTATCAGATGACTGTGGACTTTACTCTGGACATTTCAGCTACCAAGACTTCCGAATCACATGGGAACTTTGGATTCCAATTTCTATGTACAGCACCCACCATCCGGTGCACCATCCTCACACCTGTATGTAAATAAACTCACCAATACACCATATCTGCCTCTGTTGTGATTCCAACGTGCTCTCTGTCATGGAGATGGTGATCAGAAAAATGACACTGTGCATGCTAACTGCCACAGCAAGTCCAACACCGTCATGTTAGTCATGGCGACGTGACACATATGAGGGAGACACACCACTAGGGCCACACAACACATACACACCAGGGCCATCAGACTCATCACCTATACTGATGTTGCAACGAAATACAGTGGAATGCACAGACACGCCACCTATTCACAGTCTGTGTCAACTACACTACAGGTGCAGTAAGCAAATGTCAGTCAGATGTGTGACTACAGGCAACGCACATCCCAAAGTGAAGCACAGGTTTATTACACATTTGCAACATGTTGTTTCCACTACAAATGCAAGCTAATCCAACCTGGCTGTGGCCACAAAGTCAAAAAGTGCAGAAGATAGAAAGTCCAGGGGTGTGTGGCACATCACCTGTAGGGAAACGACTGCTTCCACCTTGGAAGTTGAATCATGGATTCGGGGGATCAAGTTGATCAAACAACTCCGGCAGCACCTGTGAAGGACAGACATGACACACAGTCAAAACCACTGAAGAACAGCACAGAACGGCAATACTCATGTCTAATACATGTCATGAGATAACTACACAAAACCAAATTAGCATGTCAACACTGTTGGGAAGTACAGACCACCTGCAAGGACACATCGCTGCACGCATCCAGTCAAGTAGCACATGGCCACACTCAAACAGCACCAGAGCACCACACACACATATCAGGCAAACTCAAATCATTGACATTACAACCCTCTGGAGACTCACATTCAGCTGAAGAAGTTGGTGATGAGCTGTGTGCGGACATCACCATCATCATCATCTTCACTGGCATCGTGACCCAGGCCAAGATCTTCCAAAGATGGCGGACGTTGGTCATCGTCATCCAGGATGAGAGGCAACTCCTTCCGCACTGCCAGGTTGTGTAGCATGCAGCAGACGATGACAATCTTGCACACCTTTGCTGGGGCATATGGGAGGGCCCCTCCTGTCTTGTCCAGGCAGCGGAAGCGGCTCTTCAGGAGACCAAAGGTCCGCTCAATCACCCTCCTCGTCCGACCATGTGCCTCATTGTAGCGCATCTGGGCTGGTGTCACAGGGTTCCTGAGGGGTGTCAGCAACCACGGCATGTTGGGGTATCCCGAGTCACCTACAGACAGACAATTGCACATTAGCCGATTTGAAAATGTGTGCCGAAAACAACATAGCAGAACACACACAATGGTACAAAGTCAGTACACACCAACAAGCCAGGCACGCTGGTTCGGCATCTGTGACATCATCCTCGGGATGCGACTACTCCTCATCACATAGGCATTGTGTGCCGAACCGGGGAATCGGGCACACACATGTGTGATGGTCATATCTGCAAGACATACCACCAGAGCATTGATCGAATGGTAATGTTTACTGTTCCGGTATGCCTGCTCATGTGCCTGTGGTGGTATCAAAGCCAAATGTGTCCCATCAATGGAGCCAATTACATGTGGCATCCTCCCCAGGGCATAGAAGTCACTCTTGACGTCTGTGAGTCGTTGACGTGTTGGGAAATAGATGTACTGGTTCAGGTATCTCAACATTGCCCCCAAAACATCGCGTAGCACACGGCTGAACATAGTCTGTGACATCCCACCAGTAGATGCCACAGTGTGTTGAAAGGTACCGGTGGCAAAGAAGTGTAGGGCTGCCATCACCTTCACCTTGGGGGTCAGCGCTGTAGGATACGGCCGTCCAGGCTGCAAATGTGGGTCCAACCGCACTGCCAAATCCTCAATCAGCTGCCTGGTGAAGCGGTACCGTCGGATGCTGTCACGTTCCACCATCATTGTCAGGTCTGGGAATGGTCGATGGACAGCAGGAGCCCTGCAGTGCATAGGTGAAGAAAGCAAGATTGTCAGTCACCCCACCTATGTGCCGTTCACCATACTCAATTTCACATGATACATCATTAACAAACACAAGTACTTGATGTGTGTGTCGTTCTGTTTGGACATATATGGCACGTACATGGACATCATCTAACATCTCTGTTCAACAAGTGTTGACAACAGGTTCCAGGGTGTGCTATGGGAAACCATTAGGCTGTGTCACAGTACCCATTTACTGCTCTCAAGTTCCACACACATACCACAGTGACATGTCTGGACAGATGCTCCACAGGCATCACAGCTCATTGACAGGTAGATTCCCAGGGACCCTGTCTTGCCACATGGACACTGGCATGACATGGCGTATCATGTACACGTCAGAAAAACAAACATGACCCCCACAGGTAGTGGCCCCTGTAGCCTCTGCAGGACAGACATGGACGTCTGTGACACACACACACACACACAACATCAAAGTTCATGCACAAACCACGTGGATGTGGAGACTGTCTCCCATTGTGCACATGGAGTCAGAGACATGTGAAACACAACATGCACACAGACTGCGGAGGCACATCACTATTGTGGCAATGGGCCACCCTGTGACGTACATGCCTTCCCACATGTGAGCCTGGGGGTATGTGACATGTCATACACATACACAACCTGGAAATGTGACCATGACACATGCTCAAGAATGAAAAGTTGCACACCACAGTGGTCAGGTGCACAACACACAAAGGACCCTGTCCCCATGAGCACGTGCACAGCCTGGGTGTGTCTGACCCCAAGTGCCACCCCAAAAACCACATGTTCACCCCCATACACAGATAAGGTTATGCTGCCACACATGCCTTAGATACAGTGTGGACTGGGTGTGGTGTTGTAGGTGTGCCCCTGAGTCCCTGGAAAGTATATGTGGCTGGCATTGGTTCACCAGTGACCAGCATGGTGACATATGCGTGTGACCTGTCCAGGGACGCGTTGTAGAGCAATGGACCGATCGGTGTGCCCGCACGGCCCATTGCATTGGATGTGAGCGGGTATGGGTTGTATCCCGGGTACGCGTTGTACAGCAATAGACCGATCGGTGTGCCCGCACGGCCCATTGCATTGGATGTGAGCGGGTACGCGTTGTATCCCGGGTACGTGTTGTACAGCAATGGACCGATCGGTGTGCCCGCACGGCCCATTGCATTGGATGTGAGCGAGTGCGCGTTGTATCCCGAGTGCGCGTTGTACAGCAATAGACCGATCGGTGTGCCCGCACGGCCCATTGCATTGGATGTGGCGGGTACGCGTTGTATCCCAGTGCGCGTTGTACAGCAATAGACCGATCGGTGTGCCCGCACGGCCCATTGCATTGGATGTGAGCGGGTACACGTTGTATCCCGGGTATGTGTTGTACAGCAATAGACCGATCGGTGTGCCCGCACGGCCCATTGCATTGGATGTGAGCGGGTACGCGTTGTATCCCAGGTACGCGTTGTACAGCAATGGACCAATCGGTGTGGCCGGCCGGACCAATGCATGTGTTGTGTGCGTGTACGCGTTGTACAGCAATGGACCGATCGGTGTGCCCGGCCGGCCCATTGCATATGATGTGTGCGGGTACGCGTTGTACCCCGAAATACGCGTTGTACAGCAATGGACCGATCGGTGTGCCCGGCCGGACCAATGCATGTGTTGTGTGCGTGTACGCGTTGTACAGGAATGGACCGATCGGTGTGCCCGGCCGGCCCATTGCATATGATGTGTGCGGGTACGCGTTGTACCCCGAAATACGCGTTGTACAGCAATGGACCGAACGGTGTGTCCGGCCGGACCAACGCATGTGTTGTGTGCGTGTACGCGTTGTACAGGAATGGACCGATCGGTGTGCCCATTGCATATGATGTGTGCGGGTACGCGTTGTACCCCGAAATACGCGTTGTACAGCAATGGACCGAACGGTGCGCACGCATTGGCTGGGGCCTGGCATGGTAACGGACGCGTTTTCGTGGCTCCAACGAGTCTGATGCAGTGAATTCAGTTGGCCAGCCACAACAATGTTGCAAAATCATGGATGTCATGAATTTGAAGATTTGAAGGATGCTGTGGGCGTGTATTAGTGCTGCTATTCCATGGATTGGTCAGATTCAGAAGATGCAAACGACTTGGACCTATCACTTTGGACACATGGGACAGTATCTGCCTCTGCAGCACACATATAATGCTGGCTGTTCCCCTGAGAGCTCACTTGCCTGCACTACATGCTCCAGGACGACATCTGCCAACAACACTGCTGCTGTCTCTGCATCCTCTGGCTACTGCAATGGCACGTACTGTGGAGAGAGCCCCAGCCTTCAGCCTTGAGGAGAACCAGGCCCTGCTGGACAGCCTCCTTCCACAGTACAGCAAACTGTATGGGAAACCAGGGGAGCAGGTGAGTGTGCTGTCCACTGCCTTACCAATTGTGCATGTTGTCTGACTAGCAGGACTTACAGTGTGCACACCACTGGCTAGCATGCTCACTGAGTAGTTGTCACACCCCAAAGTGTGTAGTTACATGCACTGAACAGGTACAGTGCAGTAACAGTGCATTCCAACAAGGTTTACTCCACATCGAATGATACCATGTAGTGACTGCTAGCAAACTGTTCATAGCCATTGTTGCACTGCCTATGTACATCAAATGACCCTGTGATTGAGACATGTATATCCAACTGTGTGATGCACGGATATGTTGCTTGTGTAGTAATGGCCTTTTCACTTTCTCATCCTCACAGGTTGATGCCCACCAGAAGCAGGAAATCTGGCTGACCATCTCCCGGGAAGTAAGATCCGTGGGGGTCTACAGGCGCAGGATCCGCAACTGCCAGAAGAGGTGGCAGGACCTTCGGGGCTGGACCCGGAGGATCGCAAGGGTCCAGCTAAAGCTGTCGCCTCCTCGCAGGAGGGGCGGACACCGGACCCTGATCCCCCACATGCTCCGGATCCTGGCGGTGGTCTTCCCTGACCTGGATGGGCAGCTGAAGGCCAGACAGCAGCAAGGAGGGGGTGAGTCCATGACTGCACTGTGCACTTTGTCTGACATGCTATGTGCCCTCCTCTGGCCTGGTTAAACTTCCACAGTACATCAGTCATGTGGTCCAGGACCCATGTCACTCATTTGTGACATGCCCACTTCTCCTCTGATACGCATATGTGTGGCCCTTACAGTCAGGAAATTGTGTCACTTGGGGACTGAGTCATTGCATTTAGCTTTGCTCAAGGTGGGGAACAGCATTTGTTCCCGTGACTATGTTGTGTGATTCATGTGTGGGTCAATTGCTTACACAATGCCTATGTTCTGACATGTAATCTGGGTGTAACTTTGATATGTGGTCCACTTGCTGATCTGAATCACCACATGTCCCTGGGGAATTTGGCACACACCCATGCTGCCGGTGGGAACAATGTTTGGGCCTCAGGAGTATGTGTATCAAGTGTGTCACACGTGCTTAGCCACCTGCCTACTGTCCAGGACTCATCCCTCTTACATGTGGAGCTGGACAGTTATGCCTACTCCAGGGCATACAATTCACTCTGTACTCCCACTCCCGTGTACCATCTGGCATGTTGTGATCCGTAAAATGTTCCCTCAGGTGTCTGCCTCTGTGTCATTGTGCTGTGTCCTCGTTGTCAGGACTACTGGTATGTTTATCGGTTAGGGCTCAGCATGCCAGCGGAGATGTGACCATGATAGACGATACTTCTGTGATTTATAGGTGTCTGATCACTTGACTGTGCACACAGGTGTATGCGACTGTGACTTTCAGGCAGCTGTTTCTCATTCACAGCACACTGTGAGGTGCTCATGTTCAAAGAGTTGTGTTTCATGTCCCCAATATGTCCAATTGGTATGACGTGGACAAATAGTAGTTCTGATGATGTTGTTTTTGGGGGATGGACATGTGCACTTGTCAGTTACATAACTTGCATTCCCCATGTCCTAGGATTGTGACACAGTGCAGACTGTTGTTGGCTGGCTGCCATGGCCATGTAACTGGAGACAGTGATGTATGACTTTGCACGCATGCCTGTGTCATGGCATCAAACTTCCTAAGACTGATCCTGCAGGGGAGTGACATGTGCAACATGCACCCCATAGTGGCATTGACTATCCGGACATGGGTGCATCATGGTGTGTGGTGCTGGTATGTATCACATGCATTTCTATTTAGACTCTGGCCATCCCTTCATCCGGACACCTGCACTGACTCAGTGGCAAGAGATGTGTTGTGTGCATGTTCACATACTTCACCGTGTTCCCTGCAATGTCCAACAACTGTGTAGGTGGTGCATGTGTCCACACTGGGGTCTTACCATCAGACAGGCACCAGACAGATGGGTGCAAGGGCAGGAGGGGTGTGAGTCCCATGGTTGACCATCAGACTGACAATTGGCTTCCCCAAATCTGTGTGACGACTTTAGGCAATGTTCAACTAAGGATGCCAGGGCTTGCTCTGTGATGTGCTGTGCTTACTGTGGTTTGTGCGGTCAGTGCAGGTGACTGATGTTTGTCTGTTTCCCTAATTGTTTGCAGATACATCCACGGCCACAGGAGGGGACAGCTCCACGGACCAGGAGGAACAGCGGAGCCAGACTGGGTCAGCGTCCGACGCAGTGGTCAGAGGGACCCAGTGGCACGGAGGGCGAGGGAGCCACACCGAGGAGTCCTCAGCACCATCCACCTCAGCTGAGGACCACAGCAGCTCGGAGGATGACTCCCTTGTGGAGGCGGGTGTCAGCAGCCACCACACCCCAGCTACTCTGTCTGGCCCCGCCACCACCACCACCGCCCTTCCATTGGCTCCCATTCCTGAGGTCCGTGGAGGCTCCCGTGCTCGGGAGCGTGTCTCCTTCGTGCCAGGCACCGCACCCCCTGCGTCCCCTGCTGCCCTGAGTGAGGAGTCTGTGTACCTCCTTCGGCAGCTCCATGTAGGGCAGACAGCAATGCTGACTGTCCTCCATGCACACACCACTCTGTTGACACAGCTGGTGTCGTTCATGGAGGGCATCTCGACGGGTATGTCTGCCCTACAGAGGAGCAATAGGTCCATGGACTCCTCCCTGATGGCAGCAGTGTCCCTCCTCCAACAGTCCCTCACCCCTCCCACCTCTGCCCCCTCCACACTTCCTGCCACCCTACCTGTCCAAAGCACATGCACACCTGCACAATCACCCAAACACACAGACACGAGCAGCACAGACACACCCAAGAGAAAGGCAAGACGTGCACACAAGCATCCTCAGGGGACTGATACCACAGACACAGGGGATGGGGAACACACACACACACAGGCATCCACAGTCACTCCGCAGTCCTCCAAATCCTCTCCCTCGAAGACCCCTTCCCTTGCCTCACCTGCTACCCCACCTGCACAGCAGCTCTGCCTGTGTGACCTCGGCCTCTTCCCCTCCAATCCTGCTGATCCAGCATACCGGGGGAAGAGTAAGTCCACCCACACAGAGGGGATTGCCCCTCGCCCCCGGACACCCTCCCCCAGGCGCAGGCAGACACAGGACCCCATTAGGAAGTCCCCCCGGACCAGGAAGAGCAAGACCCCACCACCACGCAGCTCCACCACCCAGTCTCTCTCCTCCATCCCCCAGGCCACCACTCCACAGGTTCCCCCGCCACACCCTGCCCCAGGTTCCCCCACACACACCGATACCGCATCCCAGACTGCTTAGGCCCTCCCCCCTGCCACTTGCTCTTCCACCCCCAACCCAGACGCTCTGCCTGTTGGTGCCACTGGTGTGGGGACAGGGTCCCCCCCTCTGTCCTGCCCACCTCATCTGCCCTCACTTCCACTCCCTTGGAGTTATGCACTGCAGTGGAGTCCACAACCACCCCGTCTGACTCGGGCACTGCAGTGGGGACCCAGTCCACTTCATCAGACCAGCCCACTGCAGTGGTTGCAGCACCCACACCAACTGACTTGTGTAGCACGGTGGTGCTGGCCCCCGCTGAGTCAGACACCTCCACTGCAGTTGCCGGTGACACTCCTGCACCCACCACCCCTTCACTGCCTCCTTCTGCCATCCCCTGATCCTGTCCCTGCGGTGCCTGGCCTGCCCCTTGTATGCCCCTCCAAGGGGGATGTCCCCTGTCCGTACCAGTGCAGGCAAGCAATGGGTGACCAGTTGTCACTTGTCACCCTGTTGGGACATGGATTTTGGACAGGCCATTGGCCTTAGTTTCTTTTGGACGTCAACTTTTAATTTTACATTAGCTGAATAAAGCCTCTTTTTGTTTAATTGAGGTGTTTCTTTTGATGTACATGATGTAGATGAGTAGCATCCTGCATTTGCAGTTGTTATAGTGTTCAGATCAGGAAAATGAAGTGTTGCTGTGATGGACTCCATGTGGTCCATGGGATATGTGTCCTGTTCTACTCTGGAACTATGGCATCCTTTGCTGCAGTCTGAGGGTGTAATGTTCAGCATTTGACACAGGGATGTAAGTTTTGCATTTGTAAAGGAACATCTTTGTCTTACACTGATGCACATCTGGTGGGCTTACCACTGTTCAATGTTCCGATTTCCCTGACTGTGTGCCCATCTCCACTGGACATGCAGTTTTGCACATCAATGTTGAAGGACTCATCTGTGTATACAGTGCAACTGGCTTGACACGTGTTTTGGGTGTATGCAGATGACTGACGTGACACTCCCGTACCCAGGCTGATGTGAGCAGAGCCTTCTGTGTGTTGTAGTTGTAGACTCACTGACGGAGTGTCCTGCAGACATGTTTGAGTCGTGCACAGACAAGGTTTGGCACAGCGGAGCTTCCACAGGAGTGGAGTGCCCTCATGGCAGTGTGTAATCCCGTGACATTGCGTATGCCCGTGTTGTGTGTTGTGTAAGCATGTCTGTGCGTGTTCCCTTCCCTTTTCCTACCCAGGCTGTGTCCCTAGGGATGTTCCTGTTTGTGTTGCTTGCAGAGTTGGTCTGTGTTCATCCAGCATCTTGGACCTGGTTTCTCTGTGATGTGGTTGCATGGCAAACTAATGTTCATGAGGTTGTCATCCCAGGTTGTCTTTGTTGTCAGGGCTGGGGATGTGGGCAAACGGTGATGGGACACATTCAGGATTCCCTTGGCACTTGTTGTTTACACAAGTCATGTGAATTTCAGTTTGTGGTAGCTTTCAGTGATTGTGACACGGTGTGTGTGTGACTTCTGCCACTCCTCAGGGTCAGAGCTGCAATGTTGGAAGTTGTGTACGTGTGTTCTTTGTGTGTCACCTTGGCTTCTTTGTAGGTGTGTGACTATGGCCAGGATCCCATTGATTGTGGTGGATTTCACATCATGCCCATGTACGGCGTACTGTGCTGTGTGTCAGACATTGACGAGACTTGTTGACTGGCCATGTGTGATGGGTATCTGCACCTTAGTTCCCCCCACCACCCCTGGGATTGTCATGGGTGCATGTGCACTGTCACCAGTCCATGTGAGCTTCACTGCTGCACATTGGTGGAGATCAGGGTGTGTGGTGTTGAGTGTGCAAATGTGAGTTGTTGCACGGCTAGACCCCTACCTCCATATTGGCCTTGGCTGGCAGGCCGTGCTGATTGATTGGAGCTTGTGTAGGTGTGATGGTAGTTTGTTGCTCAGGACACATGGCTGTGGTTCACAGTGTGAACGACATCTACCTTTGTCATCACAGTGGGATTGTCATGCAGGCTAGTGTCAGCACAATGTGGGGTCCCTGGGGGTAGTGCTGTGGTGGGTCTGTCTCTTGCTGTGTTAGTTGCTGTTCCTACAAGCTTGTGTGACATGTGTAATTTGGCCTCCCTCTCAGCTGACGAGGCCTGATTGCCGACATAGGGGTATCCGATCCATGAGTAACATTTGTATGGCACTGTATACACATCTGTGCGATTGGAGTTCAGGCCTCCTCGTGTGTTGTGTGGTTGCCTGGGGACACTGGCACACCCCCCCATCACCTGTTGTGTTTGAAATGCAGTGTGAGTCTGCCTGTTTGTGTTTGTGCATTTGCACCACTGCATTGGCATTTCTGTAGTGTGCCATTGTCTGTATGTTGTTTGGTGGCTTTCCCCAGCTGTCCCTGGGACTCCTAGGTCATCAGTCAGCACAATGATCATGGTTTGTATGTCCCATTGATGCCATGGTATGGTATTTGTTCACCTGACATCGACAGTATCCACAGGATATCTACATTTGTGTGTCCATTGGTGCAGATATGTGGCTCAGCGTTATGATGGTCACTTCTGTCATTGTGTTATTTGTGAATATTGACAATGTGGTCCCCCATGGGTGATGTTTGTATGCACATGGCCAAAACGATGTTTCTGTGACACTGCACTGTTTGCCCCGCCCAATCTATGTTGCTATGGGACACAAGCACTACTATGCCACTGATGTGTTTGTTGTTGTGTGACCAGGATTCATCCATACAGTTTGGCTTTCGCAGCTTTTACCATGACTACACTTACCTTATGATCACCGTGGTGATGGTGCTTTTGGCCCCATTGCCACACTGTTCAAAAGGTGCATCAGCTATGGACCCCACACTTACCTTATGATCACCGTGGTGATGGTGCTTTTGGCCCCATTGCCACACTGTTCAAAAGGTGCATCAGCTATGGACCCCACACTTACCTTTTGGTCACTGTGGTGGTGGGGCTTTAGGCCCCATGGCCACACTGTTCAAGAGGTGCATCAGCTATGGACCCCACACTTACCTTTTGGTCACTGTGATGATGGGGTGTTCGACCCCATGGCCACAGTGGTCATGCTCTGCTTGCATTGTGGAGGCCACACACATTTATGTGTGACACATGTGATAGTGGGTCACATTGTATGTTCAATGTCATGTTCAGTGTTGTAGGCATTTGACACAGACTACACACGCTTGTCCTGGTGTTGGGGGGGGGATGTAATTTTCTGTCATTCCTTATGTGGGAGTATGCTGGTTGTGTCATGCATTACCCGTCCTATAAGTAGGGGTGGTGGTAGTGACAGGCATCCATCCCCCCCATGAGTGGGCATGGCAGTAGTGACAGGCATCCATTCCCCCATGAGTGGGGATGGCAGTAGTGACAGGCATCCAGCCCCCCATGAGTGGGGATGGTAGTAGTGGTAGGCATCCAGCCCCCCCTGAGTAGGGGTGGTGGTAGTGGCAGGCATCCAGCCCCCCCTGAGTAGGGGTGGTGGTAGTGGTAGGCATCCATCCCCCCATGAGTGGGGATGGCAGTAGTGACAGGCATCCAGCCCCCCATGAGTGGGGATGGTAGTAGTGGTAGGCATCCAGCCCCCCCTGAGTAGGGGTGGTGGTAGTGGCAGGCATCCAGCCCCCTGAGTAGGGGTGGTGGTAGTGGCAGGCATCCAGCCCCCCCTGAGTAGGGGTGGTGGTAGTGGTAGGCATCCAGCTCCCCATGAGTGGGGATGGTAGTAGTGGTAGGCATCCAGACCCCCATGAGAGGGGATGGTAGTAGTGACAGCCATCCAGCCCCCTATGTGTGGGGATGGCAGTAGCGACAGGCATCCAGCCCACCCTGAGTAGGGGTGGTGGTAGTGGTAGGCATCCAGACCCCCATGAGTGGGGATGGTAGTAGTGGTAGGCATCCATCCCCCTATGGGTGGGGATGGCAGTAGTGACAGGCATCCAGCCCCCCATGAGTGGGGATGGTAGTAGTGATAGGCATCCAGCCCCCTATGGGTGGGGATGGCAGTAGTGACAGGCATCCAGCCCCCCATGAGTGGGGATGGTAGTAGTGACAGCCATCCAGCCCCCTATGGGTGGGGATGGCAGTAGTGACAGGCATCCAGCCCCCCATGAGTGGGGATGGTAGTAGTGGTAGGCATCCAGCCCCCCCTGAGTAGGGGTGGTGGTAGTGGCAGGCATCCAGCCCCCCCTGAGTAGGGGTGGTGGTAGTGGTAGGCATCTATCCACCTATGGGTGGGGATGGTAGTAGTGACAGGCATCCAGGCCACCATGAGTAGGGGTGGTGGTAGTGGCAGGCATCCAGGCCCCCATGAGTAGGGGTGGTGGTAGTGGCAGGCATCCAGCCCCCCCTGAGTAGGGGTGGTGGTAGTGGTAGGCATCCAGCCCCCCATGAGTGGGGATGGTAGTAGTGGTAGGCATCCAGACCCCCATGAGTGGGGATGGTAGTAGTGACAGCCATCCAGCCCCCTATGGGTGGGAATGGCAGTAGTGACAGGCATCCAGCCCACCCTGAGTAGGGGTGGTGGTAGTGGTAGGCATCCAGACCCCCATGAGTGGGGATGGTAGTAGTGGTAGGCATCCATCCCCCTATGGGTGGGGATAGCAGTAGTGGCAGGCATCCATCCCCCCATGAGTGGGGATGGCAGTAGTGACAGGCATCCAGCCCCCCATGAGTGGGGATGGCAGTAGTGACAGGCATCCAGCCCCCCATGAGTGGGGATGGTAGTAGTGGTAGGCATCCAGCCCCCCATGGGTGGGGATGGCAGTAGTGACAGGCATCCAGCCCCCCATGAGTGGGGATGGTAGTAGTGACAGCCATCCAGCCCCCTATGGGTGGGGATGGCAGTAGTGACAGGCATCCAGCCCCCCATGAGTGGGGATGGTAGTAGTGGTAGGCATCCAGCCCCCATGAGTGGGGATGGTAGTAGTGGTAGGCATCCAGACCCCCATGAGTGGGGATGGTAGTAGTGGTAGGCATCCATCCCCCTATGGGTGGGGATGGCAGTAGTGGCAGGCATCCATCCCCCCATGAGTGGGGATGGCAGTAGTGACAGGCAACCAGCCCCCCATGAGTGGGGATGGTAGTAGTGGTAGGCATCCAGACCCCCATGAGTGGGGATGGTAGTAGTGACAGCCATCCAGCCCCCTATGGGTGGGGATGGCAGTAGTGACAGGCATCCAGCCCACCCTGAGTAGGGGTGGTGTTAGTGGTAGGCATCCAGCCCCCCATGGGTGGGGATGGCAGTAGTGACAGGCATCCAGTCCCCCATGAGTGGGGATGGTAGTAGTGACAGCCATCCAGCCCCTATGGGTGGGGATGGCAGTAGTGACAGGCATCCAGCCCCCCATGAGTGGGGATGGTAGTAGTGGTAGGCATCCAGCCCCCCATGAGTGGGGATGGTAGTAGTGGTAGGCATCCAGCCCCCTATGGGTGGGGATGGCAGTAGTGACAGGCATCCAGCCCCCCATGAGTGGGGATGGCAGTAGTGACAGGCATCCAGTCCCCCATGAGTGGGGATGGTAGTAGTGACAGCCATCCAGCCCCCCATGAGTGGGGATGGTAGTAGTGGTAGGCATCCAGACCCCCATGAGTGGGGATGGTAGTAGTGGTAGGCATCCATCCCCCTATGGGTGGGGATGGCAGTAGTGGCTGGTATCCATCCCCCGATGAGTGGGGATGGCAGTAGTGACAGGCAACCAGCCCCCCATGAGTGGGGATGGTAGTAGTGGTAGGCATCCAGACCCCCATGAGTGGGGATGGTAGTAGTGACAGCCATCCAGCCCCCTATGGGTGGGGATGGCAGTAGTGACAGGCATCCAGCCCACCCTGAGTAGGGGTGGTGTTAGTGGTAGGCATCCAGCCCCCTATGGGTGGGGATGGCAGTAGTGACAGGCATCCAGTCCCCCATGAGTGGGGATGGTAGTAGTAACAGCCATCCAGCCCCCTATTGGTGGGGATGGCAGTAGTGACAGGCATCCAGCCCCCCATGAGTGGGGATGGTAGTAGTGGTAGGCATCCAGCCCCCTATGGGTGGGGATGGTAGTAGTGGTAGGCATCCATCCGCCTATGGGTGTGTATGGCATTGGTGATGGCCATCCCGCCCCTATGGTTCTGCTGTTGCTAGTGTACGTCATTTCTGCATCCCTATGTGTGTGTGACATATTTCGGGTACGCGTCGTTTGTTTGTGTTGTGGGTGTTTGACTTACCGTCTGCGCCGTACGCGTCCGTACCGGTACCGGTAATAGATGTAGAGTATTGGTAGGACCTGCGCGATGGGATTCATGGTTGGGTCGTCTCGTTCGGGTTTCTCGTGGCTTCGACTCGTACTCGTCGCCGGCTTGTTCGTCTCGTCGCCGTGGATCGTCTTGTGGCGCGAATCGGAGCTTATGTGCAGCTCTCCCGGATGCTCAAACGTGCCGGACGTAGCAACGAGTTCGGCACGTACGGAAGACGCATCGTACTAGTCCGGCCGGAAGGTGCTGTGTATTTGGTTCCGTGCGACTCGATCCGGCGCTTACGGATCCGGCTCGGGCGGGAACAGGAGCTGGAATGGGTAAGTACGGCTCGCTCGCAATCTGGGCTGTTATGCGCATCGTACTTGTTCGTTCGGTAGAGTGTTCGAGTCGGTCGGAAAACACGCGTTCGGCTGGTATTTTTTCCGGACGAATACTGTTAGGTGCGCTTCCGGCCGAGATCGGAATCGACCCCTAACTGTAGTGGGAATAGTAAATTATATAGGTTTAGTGTTCAGCAACTTCCTGGATTTAATATTAACTGGAGTGAGAATAGTAAATTATATATGTGTAGTGTACAGCACATTACTTGAGTTAATAGTAATTGGTGTAGGAATTATTACATTATATATGTTTATAGGTCTGTCATTTTAAATTATTTTTAAAATCTGTAGTCGTAATGTGTATGTATAATAATTTATTTTATATTTAGAATTACAATAATTATAACAATATATTTTGAACATACATATTAATTAAAAAAATATACATTGCATTAAAATATACATTTTAGGAAAATATTTAATAAAAATAAATTAATAGAAAAATAATCACACTTGTAAATTTTTTAAATGATCTTTATTTTTAATAATAATATAGGGGCCTATTAAGATGGCGGTCGGAAAAGCTACCCGACCGCCATGGTAGCGGAAACTCACCGCCCGCCGCTACCGCGAGAAAACCGACGGCTAGATTAGGATCCTCGGCGGTAAAAATCCAACCGCGGCGGAAAGGAGACCCGAGAAACCGCCCGTCCCGTGCGGAGAAGCCCGAAACCCGTCCGCGGCGTTCGGAATCGCTGCGGAAACAGCACAAACCACCACAACCACAGCGGAGACACCGCCATGGAAATTATGATATCCCCGACATGACTGCGGTGCAGAGCGCTGTTTACGACCGCCGCGGTCGACAATAGTGAGGAATGAGAGAGCCTGCGGAAGCGCCGTAGCATAGCCACCGCTGCGTACGCTCCGTGAAAAAAATGGCGGTTGGAAAAAATACACACAACATGCCCACAAAGTGCATCAAGCAAACAAGTCATGCACCCAAAAACACCTAACACAGCCCAAAGACACACCCCCATGGTCAACTCAAAAACTACAAATCCCAGGACGACACACACACCACACCTGCAACCAATACCCCATCCTGACACACCCACATAGCCCAGTATAAATCCAGCCCCCTACCAGACCACAATCCTTTGCAAAACTCCAGAACTGAAGGGACATACACCACAAATGACAGGAGAGGCAAATCTGCACAACACACACACACATCACCACCACCACCACCACTTCTACACCTGCACCTCTAACCCCTTTGCACATCACACACCATACACATCACCACCACCACCACCTCAACACTTGCACCTCAAACACCTTGGCACATCAGCCACCATGTCACCACAGAAAATGCCCAAATTCACTGACAGTGAGTTGAGGGTCCTAGTAGATGAGATAATCAGGGTAGAACCCCAATTGTTTGGTAACCTGGTACAACAGACACCAGGAGCCACAAGAACGCTAATGTGGAGAAGGATAGTAGATAAGGTAAATGCAGTAGGGACCGTGCCACGCAATAGAAATGAAATTATGAGGCGCTGGCACGATCTGAAGGCAGTGGTCAAGAAAAAGAGAGCCAAGAACCATGAGCTGGCTAACAGGACAGGCAGTGGCCCTCCCGTTCCACTCAAGACATTCACCGAATGGGAGGAGAAGGTGCTTGGCATACTGCATCCAGAGAGTCTCACAGGAATACCCGAGGGAGTGGAGGCTGGTAAGTACAAACAAATGCCTAACATCACACTGACATGTACTGTCTTGCACCACTACTAAGCTATACCTCCCAGGTACAAATGCAGTCATGAGCACCACACTGTCACCAACACATCTCTCACACATTAATCCAACAGTTCCTCAGGTTCACCTCAAAGGTAGCTACAAACATCACCATGGGTACATGTTTACATGCTGCCAGCACTACAACTCCCACCAGGCCCCCTTGTCCTACAGATGCGCAAGAAGGAGCCCTGACCCCCCCCCCCCCCATGTGGCAGCCATTGCATTGCTCACCTTAACCTAACAGGTAGGTAGCCATCCTCACAGGGAGGTGTGTGTGTGTGTGGTTTGGAAGTCTGTACTACAACTCCCACCAGGCCCCCTTGTCCTACAGATGCGCAGGATGGAGCCCTGAACCCCCCCCCATGTGGCAGACATTGCATTGCTCACCTTAACCCAACAGGTAGGTAGCCATCCTCACAGGGAGGTGTGTGCGCTTTGGAAGTCTGCACTACAACTCCCACCAGGCCCCCTTGTCCTACAGATGCGCAAGATGGAGCACTCCCCACAACCACAACCATGTGGCAGATATTGAATGTGACTCCTCAAACTTACTGGTAGGTAACCATTTCAACTGGGAGTGGTGTGTGGAATTGGTGACACTGCAGTACAACCCACAACAGGCCCACTTCTTCAACAGATCAGCATGATGGAGCACTTGTCCCACTCATAGGCATGTTACGTTTGTTCCCCCACACATCACACCATACCACTTTGTCCACAGTCACCTACACAAATTATGCTAAACAGTCGTATTGTACTCAGCATGCACAAGTCTCACTGCAAAGATTTCCCACATTGCGTCTACTGTGCCAGGCATCACACACTGCAACACTAACACCTATCATGCTTCCCTGCAGCAGTGTATGGCAGGTTGGTTGTCAAAGTGCTAATCACCCATGTCATACCACAGTGTTGCAATGTAAACAGTGGAAGTGCAGATTACCAAAAAACTCCACTGGACCTGGGACTCACACTGCTAAACTATGCGCATCCCAACTGTCTTGCAACAGACCCAGCTGCCACAGTGCTGCACTGAATTGCATAACAAGAGTACCTTGTCTGACCAAAATGCACAAATGTGTCTGCTTGGGACCAGCAATGTGTGTATGCATTGACAATGGTCACATCTCACACTGTCTGTCTGAACAGTGCTGGTATAGTCTGGCCCCAAAAGCACACATTGTCTGCACATGGATGACTGTATCTTACAAACACACCACTGTTGATGACAACATGTAAGTGTATGGATGCCCTGAACAACTGCATCACCAGAACTTTGATCATGTTCTCAGGTCCACAAATCCCATGAAACCATGATAGTGTGGAAATGTTTGCTGGGTGAGATGTTCAACCTGCTGTATGTCACCACAGTGATAGGAGCCTATACTCCATGCCCTATTTTGCCTGCAAATGTTGGGGGAGTGAATCCCACACCCAGATAGTTGGGACAACAGTGATGGTGGGGCCACACCCCATGCCCTAATGTGATGTGAAAACTTTGGGTACTGAAACCCACACACACCTTCTGCTCACCACAGGCACGTTCCGCCCAAGAATGACTCTTAAGTCACATAGCCATGTCATTGCTCACCTTCACCTCAACCGGTAGGTAGCCATCTTCACACGGAGACGGTGTTGTGGTGTTGGCAAATTGTCCCACAAATCCCACTATGCATGCTGTCCCACCCCTGAGTAGGATGGGCCACTCCACCCCCAATCAGAATCATGTGGCAGACATTGTATGCCACCCACTCAACTAACAGGTAGCTAACCCCATCTCACAGGTCGGGGTGTGTGGGGGTGGGAAGCTTGCACAACAACTCACACAAGCCCACATGAGCTCCAGCCCCCAAGACTGATAACACCCTCGCACTAAGATGCATGTGTCAGTCATTGCAATGTCCACTTCCAAATCACTGGCAGGTAGACATAGCATGCTGACTTGTCCCACACTGGACCAAGATGGAAGCCTTCCTCACACACACACAGAGAGGTCTTACAAATAGAAGCACAAAACAGCAAACAGAACAGATCACCAGCCACTACATGCAGCCAGATATGCCTCACAACAAGCATGGTGGCATAGGACACCAGGCCTCACATTGCACAACTGCACACCCAGATAGCATTGGCCACTATAGTGTGCACACACCTAAGCAAATGAAACCATGACAGCAACCAAAAGTGTGACATTCAGATCCACATGTAGATGTAACTCAGTGCACAACCCTGCACACCACTGCATGCCATCTGAAAATGGCAGGGGTCCAGACCAGCAAGGACCAAATGAAAGCAACGAAAGCATGGCTGGAAGTGCAAATACAGATATGTACACCACATGCCAAAGGTATGGATGCAACTACAATGTTCTCCCAATGTGCAGAGAAAACGGCTGCAAGGGTACAACAAGTGACATACATGCGTAACAGGATCACATCTGATCAAACACTCACTAGATGCCAACATGAACCTGTCAATGTAAAAAATGTAAATTGTGCATGGCATGTCTTGACAACTCCCAATATGGACGAGTAATGCATGTACCTCAACAGCTTGTAAAGCATCACTGGATGTCGGTAACTGCAAATTAGATCAGTGAACAACTGCTGGATGTACAAACAGTTGATGTAACAGTGCGAACAGAAGCTTTGCTGGTTCCAACACAATGACCATTTCTCATCTGACCCACAGGTGACCAAGAACTCACTGCAGAGGACGACACCACCAACCTGCAGAGCCAGTCCCCCACCCCGGAACAGAGACTACTGGATGAAGACTCCCTGGATTCCTTGGATGAGGAGCCCCAAGCCAGCACATCTGTTGTGGCAGACCGCAACCAGGCCCAGGCATCCATTGTCCCCACAAGCACATCTGCTGCAACCCATGACCTTCCCCAGACAGCTGTTGTCACGGCCTGTCTGGCAACCACTACCACCACCACAGCTGCCCGCAACACCCTCCCTGCCCCAGGTGATGAGCACCCCACGACATCTACTGAGGAGGCCAGGGAGAGGATGCAGCGGAGCAATGTGGGGAGCCAACAGGCCTATGGCAGCAGTGTAGGTGGGAGGGGCAGGGTCATGCAGAGGGGAACTGAGCCTGGGACGGAAGCCCTGTCCCACATCAACAGAGTCCTTGGGGCATACGAACAGGCCCAGGGACGAATGGGCCGGTCTGAGGAAGATTCTCGGGAGCTCCTCCTGCTGATGAGGTCCATGGACACCCGCATGGGACAAATTGTGGACCTCTTTGGGCAGCAAGTGGCGATTCTGAGGGACAGGCCAGCGCAACATTCAACATCTCCGCCTCCCCCTGACGGGCAGCAGGATGACAGTTCGTCATCCTCCCCTGCGTCCACAGAGGGGGGTGAGTCCTCAGACACCACTGCCCCTGCAGCACAGGCCCCTCCAGTCAAGCGCAAAGGGGCCGTCCAAGGAAAGGCCAGGAGGCATCACGTGCCAAAGCACCTGCCAAAGGCAAGTCCCGGAGCCAGCCATGATGGCAGACCACTGCACTACTGCATTTACCTTTTGGACTATCCTTCCCCACACTGCCATGTGAATGGCATCTGTCTGTTGGACTGGGTCTCCACATCACTGTGGTGACTACTCAATTATCTCATCTACCATGACCTTCAACTCATTTCTTCAAATTCCCCCCATGTACATTTTCTCGACCCTCACATGTCACAATTGTAAATAAATATACCTTACACACATGTTGTTGTGTCTGCTCCGTCTTTAATACAGGATGTGCAACCTTCACCGTGATGTAAATGTCCCAGGGAAATGGAATGTAGGTAGGCAAGAAGAGGCTGAAGGGACCTAGGAAAAACATTAGAACAAGAGTCACTTGTTTTGGTGTGGCATCACACACATCACACAACACTTGTCAACAAGGTACTCCAATCTTCACACATTACACAGAGCAACAGTCGCCATGGAGACATCCTGTATCTGTGTCAAACTACCCTATCCCACAAACATTGCCAACCTGCAAGGAGTGAACACAAGGCTGCAGTCACCAAGCTCACATACACCCTCACAGCAACTGCAACACCATCAGACCTTGTGTCCCTCCTACATCGTCACTCACCTTCAAGTGAAGTAGCGGTTGATGAGCTGTTGACGCATGTCGACACCTTCCTCATCTCCACTGTCCTCGTCACTGGACACGGGTTGGTATGCAGGCGGGGGCCCTGGTTGCTCATCATCATCCAGGATCGGGGTATTGCCTTGCGAATGGCCAGGTTGTGGAGCATGCAGCATGCCACGACTATCTGACACACCTTCCTTGGCGAGTACATCGGGGCACCTCCGGTACGGTCCAGGCAGCGAAATCATGACTTTAGGAGACCAAATGTACGCTCTATTACACGCCGTGTCCTCCCATGGGCATCATTATATCGCACATCAGCTGCTGTCACAGGATTCCGCAGTGGGCTCAGCAACCACGGACGGTTAGGATATGCAGAGTAACCTGGGTGTGAGAAACACAGATTAACCTTGATGTTCCACAATGCCACAGGACAGCATGTCACACACACACCACGCTACTCCACTATGCATACTCACCCACAAGCCATGCACGCTCAGGAAGCAGATTGGCCATCAGCTGCGGGACGATGCTGCTGCGCATGATGTGCGAATCATGGGCTGACCCGGGATACCTGGCACACACGTGGGAGATGATCATGTCCGCCCGGCACACCACTTGAACATTTACTGAGTGGTAATGCTTCAGATTTCTATAAACTTGCTCACGTGCCTGTGGTGGCACAAGCCCAACATGTGTGCAATCAATGGCTCCAACAACATGGGGGATGTGTCCTAGGGCATAAAAATCTCCCTTCACAGCCACCAACTCTGGCCCCCTGGGGAATTGAATGTATCTGTCCTTGTAGTTCATCATAGCTGACAGTACATCCCTCAGCACCATGCTGAACATCGGTTGTGACATCTCACCTGCGCTTGCTACCGTGTGCTGGAATGAGCCTGTCGCAAAGAAATTCAGGCACGCCATCACCTTTGAAGTCGCAGTGAAAGCTGTTGGATATGTGCGACGTGGCTGCAGGTGGGGCTCCAACATGGCACATAGGTTTTGTAGGGAAACTCTATCCAGCCTGAATTTGCGGATGATCTCTTCATTCTCCATGTCAGCCAGCACTGTGAATGGACGATGGATATTGGGCCTCCTCCTAGGTCAGATGAAAGTGCACATATGTCAATGAAACACACCACGAGATGTACAGAACATTTCACATTTCTACAGACACATTGCCAAATGTTACAGACTGCACCATCAACCAACAGAGCACTGCACAAGTCGGTACACATCAGGTACACTACTCGTACACTTGTCCCCTTACCCGCAGCAATGATCTGTGCACACCTTCTGCTCATTGGCATGCACAGTGGGATATGGCACCACATGTGTGCGCACACCTGTGAGTATTACCCACAGCATATGTGTCAAACTACAATACTACCCTAGCACACCGTGCTGCTGTCCATGATACACCTCCCAACACAGGTTGCACATGGCACACATCAAGTACACACTGACCACAGGCTGAGCGTGGTGAACACGTGTGTGCATGTGCAGTAGACAATGTGACAGTCAATGATGCCCCTAGTTCACACAATGAGACAGCATTGTGCGTTACATTGCACCTACACACATTGGAAGCATTCAAAAGATGCACCACCGCGGTAGCGCGCGCCTGGCCCCTGCGGTGTGTCACCGCCATGCTTCACGCCCTTGCAGCCAATGGGACGCACAGTAGCGGTTGCTTCATATGGCTTTGAAAATCGCGGTAGGCGTGTACCGCCACTGCGGATGCGGACATTGGATGATTTTAAAAATAGCAGACCTGGTACACCAATTGCAGCGGCGTGGGACCACTGACACAACCCCAGGGGCCTATATATGTGTGGGAGGGTGCCCCACATTTCCACTGCTACCAGGGACTGCTGCCTGCCACCCTCCACCTGCTGCTGCTACCTCCAGGGACTGCTGCCTGCCACCCTCCAACTGCTGCTGCTGCCTCCAGGGACTGCTGCCTGCCACTCTCCACCTGCTGCTGCCTCCAGGGACTGCTGCCTGCCACCCTCCACCTGCTGCTGCCTCCAGGGACTGCTGCGTGCCACCCTCCACCTGCTGCTGCTGTCTCCAGGGACTGCTGCCTGCCACCCCTGAACTCCACCTGCTGCTGCTGCCACCTGTCCACAGTGATGTCGAGGACACAGAAGATCCAGGCCAGTCCCTTCACCAGCGAGGAGCTGGAGGTCCTGGTGGACGGGGTGCTTGCACAGTACCCAAGGCTCTATGGTGCCCCTAATGTCGTGGTGAGTCTCCAACAGTGTGAGTGAGAGTGCAGGGGGGCACACGTGAGGTGGAGGTGCTGCTGTATGTGTCAGTGAGTGTGGGGCTCTGACATGCACTGCCTAGCATGTTTTCTCAAGGGGGAAGGGCCTCTTTCACACGTTTCCCTGCATGCCCATCCAGATTTGAGGGACATGTATTGTGCTGTCAGCCATACAGTGAATCAGCAAATTGGTAATGCAGGAGTCAGGCCAGTGATTGCTTGTGTGAATGGCTGTGTGGGTCCCAAATGTCCCTCTCAGTGTCAGCCCACCTGGCCTGCACAGTCGCCGCCCAATTCCCACAAGTACACATCACTGCATGTACAGTGTGTTCCATGTGTCTTTTGTCACACATCTTCATCAAAGAGCCATCTCAGCCCTGTAGATTGCACACGACAAGCCTTGTGACAAGGGTGTGTGTATGAGAGTTGATGTCACTGTATGTGAGCTCCATGACACAGTGAGCCATTCACAGGGCTAGGACATTGGGGGCTAGGACATTGGGGGCTGCGCAGTGTTGGACACAGTGAGTCCACCAACAACCATGTGTTGCTATCTAATCTATGTGTTGCTCTAGCTAACATCGGACAGTAGATGTGGGCAGACTAGACATTGCTTGATGTGCTGGCATCCTGCATGTGAATGGGATGTAGAGGTACTGTGTCCACCCTCCCACCTTCATGGATTCACGTGTGGTTCTCCAATGCCGTTGTACCATGTGCCATGCATTCTTGGCTCTGTTACACATATCTGTTGATTTGGGATGAGTGAGTATCGTGCCACTGTTTTGAGAGATTTTGGTAGTATACACTGTGTCACTGATGTATTACGCCTCTTATCTCCCATGCCTGCAGCTGAAAGTCCATCAGCGTAAAGCCGTGTGGAGGGCCATTGCCTCCAAGATGCGTGATCTGGGTGTGTCAAACCGACGGCGCAGCCACTGTCATAAAAGGTGGGACGACATCTGCCGGCTGAGCAAGAACGTGGCCGAGATGATGCTGGGGCTGCTCCCTCGGAGCGGCAGGTTGGCCCGACGCACTATGACACCTCTAATGGCCCGCATCTTGGCCGTAACACAGCCTGAGTTGGATGCACAATTGAAGGAGCATCAGCAGCAAGCTAGGGGTGAGTATTTGTTGACGGGTGGCTTTGGCAGGGAGTGGCTGCATGTGTCCACAGATTGGACAAAAACTGAGCTATGTGAAGTTGGTAGTGTGATGCAGTGGATTGTAAGTGGAGTCTGTGCTGGGTGCATCTGACATGCATTTGTCCCACCTGTACTCACTGATGTGATCTGCGCAATGTGCATTGACATTGCAATCAAAGCTGTGGCATTCAGGTACCTTGTGCAGTGGGGTACTGTGTGAATTCATATTGCTGGTGACGGCAGTGTGCCTAATCTGAGTGTGTTTCAATCAATGCGTGCAATGCCTGACAGCAGATTTCAGCTGCTACAACTTCTGAGGACAATGTGCTACAGTACTTGTGCCCGTGCAAGCAACATGGTGGCTGGCATGCGCTAATGGCCATTGTGGCCTATTATGTTGTGGTCTGTGTGTGTGTGCTCCCTACTGCTCCATCCATGTACGTAATTGACACCATGTTGTGGTGTTCATCCTTGCCATCCTCAGCACCCTGTGTGGTCAGAGAGATTTTTGTGCCTGTGTCTGAAGTGGGCCACAGGCAGGATGGTGTGCTGTGTGAGTCCCCGGGATCACTTATGGCTGGATTTGTTCTTTACATGCACTGTTGGGTTGATAATTGAGGTGGCAATGTAGATTTAGTCAGGGTGATGTGCAACGTGGATAACACATCTTGAATGGTGATTTACTTGCACATGTTACTTCAGTTGGTGCCACTCCACTAACACTACATCTCTCTCCCATGTAGCATCTCCCGTGTGCGCTGAGGGACAGGGGACGGACACCAGCGGTGAGGCATTCAGTGCAACAGCCGCACCGGAGCAGAGTGACACAGATGTGACCAGCGCCGAGGAGGGGGACAGGAGTCTGCTGGAGGAATCACAACCCGAGACGCAAAGCTCTACGTCATCTGACGCCAGCGGTGACGCATCCATGTTGGGGGCCACAGGGAACGGGGACTCTGCCTCCTCTTCCGCCACACAGCGTCCAGTGCCCAGCCTCCCATCTACTTCCACTGGTGCTGCCCGTGTTCGCATAAGTCGAAAGGGAAGAGTGTCACCCCAGGCACTGCTGCCCCGGCCCATGTCAGCCCTGCAGCCCTCAGTGCTGAGTCAGTAGAGCTATTGCGCCAGCTGTGTGTGGGGCAGACAGCTCTCCTCAATGCCTTCCTAGACCACGATAAAAAGTTGGGCCAGGTGATAGCTTTCATGGAGGGCATACATTCGGATGTGGGTGGGCCACACCGGACTGTGCAGTCATTGTCCTCAACAGTGACGGCAGCCCTGCAACAGGCACATTCTCAGGGAGCAGCTCCTGTCCCTTTGTCCACCCCCCTGTCACTGTGCACCTCTGACGACAGTGACAATGCTCAACAGGCCCCAAAGTCCAGATACAGCACACGCAGCACACAGCAGCAGCAACAGCCCAAACGGTCCAGGCCACAGACACCATTCCCACAGAAAACTAAGACCACCCCAGAGAACAGAGAGAAAAGCCCGTCAGGCGTCACCAAGGGCCAGAGGGGCAAGAAACAGGCCTCAGGGTCACAGGCCTCAGAGTCATCCCCTGCAAAGGACTCTCCTGTCCCAAGGACCACTCACAAAGCAAAGAAGGCAGTTTCCCTGCCCACTGAGGAGGTGTTACCTGCGAGGCTTACACTGGATGAGGGCCCTATGGCTGATCCACCCACAACCTCCACTCCCATCCCGAGCCCTGTGAAGCAGGCACAAGGGGGCACTATAGGGGCTAAACATAGTAGAAAGGGTTTGGATGGGTGGAAGCAAGCCCCAGGGAAGCGCACAGCTGGATCCAGCATGTCCCCAGAGGGGGCCCCAGAGTCAGCACTAGGAGCAGGTTTGGTGGTGGGGTTACCTGTTGTGGCCACACCAGTTCCCATTAGTCCCCACACAGGGAAGCCTTTCAGGATCCCCAAAAAGTGGAAAGGCACCCCTCCACAATCTCCTGCACAAACTGTGTCTCACCACAGCATCAGTCCACCTCCCCGTGCCACCACCCCACCTGGTCCAATCAGCCCTCCAGCTTCCCAAGCCAGAGATGTCTCTTACACATATGTTCCTCACACTCCCCGGGGCAGTCCTCCTACTGACCGCGACACACAGTCACCTCCAAGTCCAACAGACAGCCACATCTGAGTGGTAGTCACCCTCACACACCTGTGTGTCTCCACACCGGTGTCTGTGATGCCCATTGTTATCCCCATGACTCTGTTGCTGAGCATGGCATGGTATATTCGCACACATTCGCTGTGCAGCTTCTGATGTGACTGCTCTGCACATTGTACTTGCCTTGTTGCTCACTACTGTTTGCACCCTGCCTGTGCAGCTTCTCATGGACTTGACCTGCACATTGGACTGGCCACTGGCCTTGTTGCTCACTACTGTTTGCCCCCTGCCTGTGCAGCTTCTGGTGTGACTACTCTGCACATTGTACTTGCCTTGTTGCTCACTACTGTTTGCACCCTGCCTGTGCAGCTTCTCATGGACTTGACCTGCACATTGGACTGGCCACTGGCCTTGTTGCTCACTACTGTTTGCCCCCTGCCTGTGCAGCTTCTGATGTGACTACTCTGCACATTGGACTTGCCTTGTTGCTCACTACTGTTTGCCCCCTGCCTGTGCAGCTTCTGATTGTGACTACTCTGCACATTGTACTTGCCTTGTTGCTCACTACTGTTTGCACCCTGCCTGTGCAGCTTCTCATGGACTTGACCTGCACATTGGACTGGCCACTGGCCTTGTTGCTCACTACTGTTTGCCCCCTGCCTGTGCAGCTTCTGATGTGACTACTCTGCACATTGTACTTGCCTTGTTGCTCACTACTGTTTGCACCCTGCCTGTGCAGCTTCTCATGGACTTGACCTGCACATTGGACTGGCCACTGGCCTTGTTGCTCACTACTGTTTGCCCCCTGCCTGTGCAGCTTCTGGTGTGACTACTCTGCACATTGTACTTGCCTTGTTGCTCACTACTGTTTGCCCCCTGGCTGTGCAGCTTCTGATGTGACTACTCTGCACATTGTACTTGCCTTGTGGTTCACTGCTGTTTGCACCCTGCCTGTGCAGCTTCTGATGTGACTACTCTGCACATTGTACTTGCCTTGTTGCTCACTACTGTTTGCCCCCTGCCTGTGCAGCTTCTGATGTGACTACTCTGCACATTGTACTTGCCTTGTTGATCACTACTGTTTGCCCCCTGCCTGTGCAGCTTCTGATATGACTACTCTGTACATTGTAGTGGCCACTGGCCCTGCAGTTGCCCACATTTGTTATCTATCTATGCACAAGTGTGAATAAAGACAGTTGATCCTGTTGTCAGTTCTGTTAGTGTAATTTCTCAATAAAACTGTTTCTGTGTGTGCATGGTTTACTGTGTCACATGCTCAGTGTGGCACTTCAACAGTGGCAATGGGTTGTCTCACGTTTCCATGTTTTTGCAGGGGTGACAGGGACTTCAGTTCTTCCTGACTCTTATACTTGTGGGTGCAGTGAAGGTGGTTTTTGAAAATGTTCTTGTCGTCATCATCCTTCTTTGTCCATGTTGTCTATGGTGTAGACATGTCATGTTTGGAGGCAATGTCAGCACAGGGTGGGAGTTTATGCACAGGCTTTCATGCAGGTTGGCACAGGTCATGGTGTCTGTGTGAGCTTACTTACTGTGTGCCCAGCAGTGTATGTGCACGGTCCTCTTGTTGTGGTCAGTAATCCTGGTCCCATGCCTTACTTCCAAAGTGGTACCAAAGGGTGTGATGGACTGGCAGTTCGGGCTGGACTGTTCCCATGAGGCACAGGGTCAGACTGATTTGCATGTGGCCATGTCTGAACTGGGGTGGTGGAGTGAGCTAAAGAATGATGATGGATTAAACCCAGATCAGTTGACTGGGGGTGAATGTTTGATTAGCTCGAGCGCTCCGTCCACCATCCACATTGGTATCGCTTTGTTCGCCCTAAGTTGGCAGGGTATGCCCAGACGTGGGTCCCTTGCTCACTTTGCCACTGGATTCAAGGTAGCCTGGCTGATGACGGCTGAATAGCCAGAAACCGGTACCAGGATGCTTGTTTCCGGTCCAGGGAAGACATGGCTTGGCAGTTCGGGCTGGACTGTTCCCATGAGGCACAGGGTCAGACTGATTTGCATGTGGCCATGTCTGAACTGGGGTGGTGGAGTGAGCTAAAGAATGATGATGGATTAAACCCAGATCAGTTGACTGGGGGTGAATGTTTGATTAGCTCGAGCGCTCCGTCCATCATCCCCTTTGGTATCGGTTTGTTCGCCCTAAGTTGGCAGGGTATGCCCAGACGTGGGTCCCTTGCTCACTTTGCCACTGGATTCAAGCTAGCCTGGCTGATGACGGCTGAATAGCCAGAAACCGGTGCCAGGATGCTTGTTTCCGGTCCAGGGAAGACATGGCTTGGCAGTTCGGGCTGGACTGTTCCCATGAGGCACAGGGTCAGACTGATTTGCATGTGGCCATGTCTGAACTGGGGTGGTGGAGTGAGCTAAAGAATGATGATGGATTAAACCCAGATCAGTTGACTGGGGGTGAATGTTTGATTAGCTTCGAGCGCTCCGTCCGTCATCCCCTTTGGTATCGCTTTGTTCGCCCTAAGTTGGCAGGGTATGCCCAGACGTGGGTCCCTTGCTCACTTTGCCACTGGATTCAAGCTAGCCTGGCTGATGTCGGCTGAATAGCCAGAAACCGGTCCCAGGATGCTTGTTTCCGGTCCAGGGAAGACATGGCTTGGCAGTTCGGGCTGGACTGTTCCCATGAGGCACAGGGTCAGACTGATTTGCATGTGGCCATGTCTGAACTGGGGTGGTGGAGTGAGCTAAAGAATGATGATGGATTAAACCCAGATCAGTTGACTGGGGGTGAATGTTTGATTAGCTTGAGCGCTCCGTCCATCATCCCCTTTGGTATTGCTTACTTCCAAAGTGTACACTTTGGTGGTGGAGAAGTGTGTGGTGTGAAGGGGGTGACTTTGTGTTGACTCTTGATGTGTGTGCACCTGCATTGTCAACTACACCCATGTGTCACCCTGGAGTGGTGTGCGTGTATGTGTACTTGTTGTGCCCTGCAATTGTGATTTGGTGCACATGGGAGTGTTGTGTGCTGCTGATGTGAGAGGGGGGATGTGCGACGTATCCTACTTGTGCTTCTCAATCATGGAGTGTGTGAATGGGGCCTGTGTGTTGTGGTGCAGAGATGCTCTTGTCAGGTAATTGCATACCTATGTGTGTCTGTTCAGTATTTGACTTCATGGCCTTCCTCTCATCCCTGTGCCTTGACATGGGTGGCCTTGCTGTCTCCCTGAGTTGTTGTATTGAGGTGCTTGTGTTTTGGGTTGACTCACTGTGGCAGCCATGTGTGATTTGATGGGCTGTGGGTGTTCTCAGAGGTCTGTTGTCTTGCATGTGATGTACACATGCTTGATAGTTGTGTTCTTGTCCTTCCCTTTGTGGGCACATCACTTTAGCTTTCATGTATGTTGTCCTCCATTGCTGCTAGCATGTGGTCTGTGTATGTGGCTGTGAGGCAGGGTAGGGTGTGTCTGTGTAAGTTGGTAGGCTGTGTGTGCAGTGAATTGTTTGATCATCAATATGTGTGTGTGTGTGCACATTTTGTGCTGGAGCTCAGTGTTCTGGGCATGTGTGTGGTGTTGTTGTGGTGTGTGTGTTGGCTGGGGCCTGGCCTTCTGTGGTATGTGTTCCTGTGCAACAACTCCTGCTGTGGCTATCTCTGCAGTTGTTAGGGATGTGGGGCAGGGTGTGTATTCACCTGTGTTGTTGTTGTGCAGGCGTGGCACATGATATGTACATTCAGGGAGAGGGCTAGTGTGTTGTGTTTTGAGTGGGGGTTTTGTGTTGTTTGTACAGTGGCCATGGCTGGCGCTGGCACTGGCCTCTGCGTTGTGTTCATGTTTTCCTGCACACTGACCGCGGCGGTGACGACACCGGGACATTTGTTTATGATCGCGGAACATGGGTAGCCAGGATGTGGCAAAGGGGTTTTTGTGACAGGTGGGACATGTGTGGATGCAGTGATGGCTGTGTGCCTGTCCCCACAGGGGTGTCTGGTGTGGACATGCACCGTTTTCAAAGCCTTGACTTGTGTATTGTGTTGCATGCACAGTTGTGTGTGTACGTACCTGCGGCGGCGTCCGCGCCGGTGAATGACTTGCAGGTGGTGTATCATATACAGCACTGGAAAGGCGTGTAGAGCTGGATCCATCACGTTGTGGTCCGGGTGTCTATTTTCTTGCTCCTCTGTGGTGTCTCCGCCGTCTTTGGCTATACGGTTGCTCCGCCGCGGTGTGCTGCCCTTTTTCCGGCATCGTGATTTGTTCAGCGGACGGGACGTCATTCCGCACGGCGGTTAGTGCTCATTGGCTCACTCCGCCGCGCTGGCGGGCGCACTTTGATGGCGGTCGGCGTCACACCGCAGCGGACGGGAAATGGCTCTGTCTAGACATGCTAATATTGCGGGCGTGAAGACCGCTGCCGGTGCGCGGTAAATGGCGTTTTCTCCCACCGCCAGCATCGCGGAGGTGCATCCGCCAGTCATCGTAATGGACCCCACAGTTAGAGTAAAGAAACATATTTTATTAAGGGAATATAATACACATGATGAAATATACAAAATAAATACATATTTTTAAATTTGTAACTAAGTATTTTGGATATATGTTTATTTACATATAATATATTTTACATCATACATATTTTTAACATTGTTATATTTTAGGATACAGGTATTTATCTTTTGTAACAGAAAACATTGTTTGGTATTTTTGTTTAGAATATTTTTGTAATATACATTAATTTTGCAATATAATTTTACAGTTTATTTTTGCATGTTTAACAGTTAATAATTAAATACATATTTTGTTAAAATAAAACAATATAACATAAAACAGATTTATTGAAAATAAATTAACATTTTAAGTGGTTAACAATTGTTGTACATGTAATATATCTTTTTAATTAATACTATTAATGTATGATATATTAATAATAATTATTACATTGTTACATTTTATATAAACATGTTTTTGAAGAGGTAAGTTTTTATTTAACTGAATTTTTTTAAACATTTTTATGAAAATTATTGTAAATGATACAAATAAATAAGTAATTATAATAATAATTAATATATTTTATATTAATTATTATTATAATTTTGCAATGTACAAAAAATGTTACATTATTTTTAACATATAAGTACAATATTGTAATATTTTTAGAAAACATATAAGTAATTTATTTATTGTATTACATGTTTTTAAATTAATTTCTATCTTTTTTATTATTTAACCAGCCATATTTGTTTTACAGGTACTATTTTGTAACCGCTTACTGTTGTTTTGGGTTATTTCTGAGGGGACAAGCTCGCGGTTAGAAGGTGCGTCGCGTCGAGGAAGGTAAGTGTAATTTTCTTTAATTAAACTTAGGGGCCGATTCCGATTCGGGCCGGAAATCTCTCCGACTGAGCCGGAGCCGGAGAGATTTCCGACCGAATCGGACCTTTGCAGCCCGACCGAACGAGTACGATGAGTCCGTATGCTATCGTACTCGAGTCAGTCGGACTCCCATTGAAGTCAATGGGAGCCGGTCGTACAACGCGTACGCGGGCTCCCATTGCCTCAATGGGTGCAAGGCGAACAAGGGCGCCCCCTACAGCGGGTACGCGGCGAAGCGACTAGCGACGTACAGGTAGGGAGGACCCATGGGTCCCCCCTGTGTGCGACTAGCGCGGCTACGCGTACAGGGGGGTCCGACACGGACCCCCGAAGTACGGCTCCGACTGCTCTTTCGAGCCGGACGGCGCGTGTCGGTCGGACTGCTCGCTGCGCGCATCGTACTTACCCGGCCGGGGAACGTCTCCATTGCGCGGTGCGAATCGTGTCCGAGCGAGTCGGTCGGTGCGGTTCGACCCGGGGACGAGTCGGTTGGAGCGGTTGGGACGCCCGAACGAGTCGGTCGGCGATTTCTCATCGTACTCGCTCGTCCGGACGCGCGTACGGATCGGTCGGGAAATAGGGCTCCGAATCGGATCCGGTTAAGCCGAAACCGATTCGGAGCCCTACCGGGTGAGATCAGAATCGGCCCCTTCGTTTTTACTTGAATTTCAATGTAGTTAGGTGGTAGGTAGTGTGTCTAGTGTTAGGTGGTTGTGTTTTTGGTGTGTTTTAGGTGTTAGTTATATTTTTGCGACATATCGATAGTTACTGTTTGAGGCTTAGTGTAGAGAGGTTAGAATATGTACAGAAATGTGTGCCTATGGTATTAAAAGTGTTTGTAAATGTATTTAATTCTAGTGTATGTTTGTGTGGGTGGGTATGTTTTTTTAACTTTTTTACAGGTTTTCCGTTTTCGAAGTCACGTTTTGGAGAAGATAGCGTTTTTTTAATTAAGAAGTGTGTATTAGTATTTTAAACTAATATTTATTTAACACTTTCTTAATTTTTCGGGTTTTCCTGGAGCGTTTTAAAAAAATATATATTTTCGGGTTTTTTATGGTTTAATCGAGTTGGATTTATCGACCTAGGATTATTTTTCAAACAGTTGCATTTTTGCATTTTTTGGGGGGTTTATTTTTACATTCATTTGGATTGAGAGATACCTGGATGGATTAACAATACTTGGAATATGTTTTCTTCAGCTACACAAACCGTAAGTAATTTAATTATTTAATGTGGGAGGGAAATGTTGAGAAAAATGCTTTTAATATGCGTTATATTTTGTAAAATTTAATTAAGATGTCAATATATATTTATATTATTAAATTAAATATATATGACAAATTATTTATATTTTACAAAATTTAGAAATATTACATGTATATATACAGTTTGTGTTTTGTAGAAAACTATTTTTAATTACTGTAGATTAATCTTTTAAAGTATGGTTTTAGCTATTAGTGATAGGTATTCTAGGCCTCTTGTGCTTGGGTATAGTGTTACTTGACTTTGTAGTAATTCGAACATTTTTTTCGTTTGTTTGGTGAGTTTTGGGCCTATTTGGGTCACAGCTTGTTCCATTCTGAGTTGCTGATAGCTTTGTTCCTTTTGGAGAGCTTGGAGTAGTTTGTGTAGGATAGGTGTTCCTCTGCCTGTTGTTGCTTGGAAAGCATTATGCCATCCTTCAACAGCATTGTTGGTTTTGGCTGGTTTGTTTAGTGTGCTGAGGTACACATTCCACCATGGAATGTGGAATTTAGGTAGTCTTCTGTGCCCTGATCTATGGAGTCTTCCCACCCAGGTATCTTCGAAGTAATCTAAAAGTGGGCTTAGTTTTTCTTCATTTCTTTTGTAGTAGGGGCTATTAGGAGGTTCTGCTACCTCAGTTACTGGGACATAGGCCAGTGCTATGAGTTTTTTAACTTGGTATGCAAAAGTACTGTCAACACTTAGGGGCCGATTCCGATTCGGGCAGGAAATCTCTCCGACCGAGCCGGACCCGGCGAGATTTCCGACCGAATCGGACCCTAGCAGTCCGACCGGACGAGTACGATGCGTTCGCATGTCATCGGACTCGAGTCGGTCGGACTCCCATTGAAGTCAATGGGAGACGGTCGTACAATGCGTACGCGGGCTCCTATTGACTCAATGGGTGCGAGGCGAACAAGGGCGCCCCCTACAGCGGGTACGCGTCGTAGCGGCGTACATGCACAGGTAGGGGGGACCCATGGGTCCCCCCTGTGTGCGACTCGCGCGGCTACGCGTACAGGGTGTCCGACACGGACCCCCAAAGTCCGGCTCCGACTGCTCTTTCGAGCCGGACTGCGCGACTCGGTCGGACTGCTCGAGGCGCGCAACGTACTTACCCGGCCGGGGAACGTCTCCATTGCGCGGTGCGAGTCGTGTCCGTGCGAGTCGGTCGGTGCGGTTGGGTCTCGCGAACGAGTCGGTCGGAGATTTCGCATCGTACTCGCTCGCCCGGACGCACGTACGAATCGGTCGGGAAACAGGGCTCCGAATCGGATCCGGTAAAGCCAAATCCGATTCGGAGCCCTACCGGCCGAGATCGGAATTGGCCCCTTAGGGTCCGATTCCGATCTCGCTCGGAAAGCCATACGACCGACTCCGTCCCGTAGAGCTTCCCGACCGACTCGTGCTCCGGGGCTCCGAGCGACAGAGTACGATGCGCTGCAGCACTGACGGACTCGGGTCGCTCGGAGCCCCATTGAAGTCAATGGGAGCCTGTTGTACGTCGCGTACATAGGCTTCCATCGTGAAAAATGTACATCTTGGAAAAGGGCGCCCCCTGTCGCGTGTCCGCGTCGGTGCCCCCCGCAACATACATGCATGGGTGAGGGGGACCCCTGGGTCCCCCCGCTGTCCGAGTCGTAGGGCCCCGGGTGAAGGGGACCCCCAAAGTACGCTTCCCGGAGCTTTTTCGAGCCGGAGGCTCCGACTCGCACCGGCTGCTCGCAACGCGCATCGTACTTGGCCGGCCGGAAACCATACGCATTGCACTGTACGTGTCGGACAGATTTGAGTCGCTCAGGAGGCATTGCTGAATGGTACGAGTCGGTCGTAGCGTGAGGCTTGAAGCGCATCGTACTTGCTCGCTCGTACAGCTGTACGAGTCGCACAGAAATCACACGTACGACTCGGACTCGCTACTGACGGATGCCACTAGGAGCCCTTCCGAGCGAGATCGGAATCGGGCCCTTAGGGTTGACTTTTGTAGGTGTCTCCATAGGCATTGGTTAAAATGGTAATAGCAACCCTGGATTGCTGTATGTGGGTAGCATTTAAGTATAGAATTAATCATGGCTTGTTCAAAATCAATAATACTTTTTTGAGGAAAATAATTATTTGTTTGTTTTTGCATTTATTATCAAAACGTATAAATGGTTCATTATTGTGGGTTATACTTAGTTCAGGGGGAATCTCTACCTCTTGAAAGATTTTAGGGGCATTTGTGGTAGTTGTAGTGGCTTTCTTCTGTCTAGCTATTGTTCTTTTTAATGAATCAATAGATGGTAATTGGCTAGATGCATGTTGGGGTACTGTTAGTAACTGTTGTTTTAGTATTTCTGTGGTGGGTCTATCTGTACTAGTGCTAGCTTCTTTTATTGATTGAAGAGCATCTCTTACTTCAATCTCAGTTACATTTGGGGGTGGTTATGCTCTTTTACAGATACAACAGTGGTTTCTTGTGTTATAGCTCTTCCATAACATTTGTTCGAATAATATTTGCTACATTTCCAAAACACTTTTAAACCAGTTTGTTTTTCTTGTGTATATACATAACCCATGTAACATAATAACATCTTCCCTATTTGAGACATAATAAATTGTGCGCCTTCAGTCATTTAGTGCTAAGGAAAATATATATAAAAATTAATAAAAATAATACAGTATAGTTTTTTAGTAAATACATATAAATTGCTTTGGATATACTTACAATGTTGATGTTGATGTAAATAAAAATGCTGCTGCAATTTTTCAAGCTTGTATTTTGGATTTTGTGTAGATATTTCTGTTGGTAGGAAAAATATAATTTTAATACTTTTGTTATTTTGTGTTGTAGGTGGTGGGGAAATTGTGAAAAAGTGGGTCTTTGTGTGGGTATTTTAGGGAGTGGTTTAATACAAAAATATCATATACTTACTTTCTTTGTAGCTTTATTGTTGACGCTTTTGTAGTATTTTTTGGCTGCTTTAAAAGATATCTGTAGAGGAGATATAAATTTAAGAGAGAGATATTAGTGCACTATGTTTTATATATACATTTTGGTGAAGACTAGAAGTAGTGTTATTTTTAAAATGCAGTTTTACTTACTAAGGAGGTCATTACGATGACGGGCGGACTTTGTCCGCCCGCCACCGTAGCGGTGAATGGGACCGTCCGCCATAGGAGCGGCGGTCCCGCCGCGAGTATTAGGATGCCACCGCCACATTGGCGGTGGTATCCCCTATTCCCAACATTGTGGCGGGCGGTGTTCACAGCACCGCCCGCCACAATGCTGGGAATGAACGTCGTGCATTGGCATGCACAAGGTGACAGGCACCGCGCGGTGCCTGCCACCTTGTCCATGCCAATGCAGGGGGGTACCATAGGTACCCCCCATGTGCACCCCCCACCCCTCCCCCGGGGGCCCGCAACGGGCCCCCATTGTGTAGGACCGTATGCCTTTCCATGGCGGCGTTGCTGCCTTGAAAAGGCACATCTCCGCAGTCATCCTAATATGGATGGCGGTGTCTTGCAGACACCGCCACCATATTACTGCCCTTTTCCGCCCGGACACCTGTGTGACACCGGTGTTTCCGTCCGCCGGGCTCCCCCCGCCATCGTAATGTGGCGGGGGGGAAATGGCATGCGGGCAGAGGGGAATGGCGGGCGGATCGCCACCGCCATACGGGCGGTAGCGATCCGCCAGTCATCGTGATGACCCCCTTAGTGCAGTTCCAAAGCTTATTTCTGTAATGAAAATCTGCATTCTGGAAGCAATCTGGCAGAGTTTCCCCTTCTTTTTTGTTGCAGGTTTGAAGTGTAAATTAAATATATATATTTTTTTGTTTATATAGTGTTAATTAAATTGATAGTTTTCTGTTATTGGTGTATTTTATTAGTGTGAGCTTTTCATTCGTTGTTGTTAATTTTTTGTTTTGTTTTGGCAGTTGGTTTCCTATATGGCAAACGCTAATTAAGAAGTTGTTAGTGCTAATTTTTTTTTAACTGATTTCGTTAGTTAAGTGCGTTTTACATTGCTTTTAATGTTAAATGCTGGATGCATTATATTTAATAATAGTTTACTTATTATTTATTAGTGTGTTTTGCTAATATTTTATATTTTTATATGTTTATATATTATAAAAAGATTGTATTATATTTATAATGTGTGTAGTGAATGTTTATAGTGTAAAAATACATTTTGGTGTCAAGATATGTTCATTTTATTCATTTTTAAATAGTCGATATTTGTATAAAAACGATAATTTTGCTGTCTATATTTTGAATTTAGATATTTAGGACATTTTGTATATTTTTAAAGAAATGTCGATATTTTAGTTTACGATATTTGTGTGTTCGATAATGTTTAAAACGATATTTTATATTGACGATAATATGGTGTCGATATTTGTGTATTCTTTTAAATAAGTATTGCTCGTCGATAATAGTGTTGTCGATATTTTAGTGCCGATATTTTGGTATGTCGATATTCGGTCTGTCGATATTATGTCAGTGACCCGTCCCTCCTTTGTGTGCTTGGTTCCCTCCCATGGCGACTGGCCCTCTTACATGTACTCTTTCTCTCCTGCCTCTCTATGCTGGTTGCAGCGCACCATTTCAGTTTTTCCTCTCTGTTCCTGTTCGGTTGGGAGGCTTACCATTTAGAGCTGTGATCTATAAGTGGATTAATCCATGCATTCAATGTGACCTTACTTTTGGTGCTGAGGTAGATTAAGCCCTGTGTGAATTTAGAGCCCTGTCTGTTGATACCTGTAGAGCTGATGAGCTACGTATTCAAGCATTCATTAATTCATGCATTCAGTGTGTGACCTTAC
The DNA here is from genome assembly GCA_963921515.1 of Calotriton arnoldi. Classification (NCBI taxonomy): domain Eukaryota; kingdom Metazoa; phylum Chordata; class Amphibia; order Caudata; family Salamandridae; genus Calotriton; species Calotriton arnoldi. The sequence goes on along the minus strand of CAWUFW010001426.1, from coordinate 1,238,219 downwards.
ATTACTGATGGGTTCTTCAAGCCCTATTTGACTATTGTCGGTTTTCTCGCTTACTCTGCAGAGCTGTGAGCTATAGTTTCATTCATTCATGTATTCATTGCCACCTTCCTTTTAACGCAGGAGTTCCTGGGACCCTCTGAGGCTGCTCTTTGTCACTGTTCGTGACAGACGTCCTGCGGAGAGTGTCAGGAGTCTCACAGAAAATACCATACAGCAAGGGGGACTCCCAGACGACAAGGTCCTCTAGCCGCGCAGATGAGGGGCTGCTGCTCAGAGAAAACTTGAGAGGTGTACAGCCACTGCCAGCTCATTGGTAAGGCCCGGCGCCGGGGTCTCAAGAGTGAAAGAAATGGCGTCCATATTTGTCGCTCTCAAAGGGCAAGGCAAGCCCACTGCTCCAGTGTTCCCCAAGGGACGCCACAGTTTACGCAAGCTTATGGCGGGTCCACTTAAACCACAAAACACCACAAGTCACTCAGGCAACAGGGGATGATCCTAGACACCAACACGCCTAACAGGTTCGCCGTGTTTATTACAGTTCCCATCAGGAGATGAAAGGACCAGAAGATAAGCCTAAAAGGCAGCTCGTATTGAATGCCGACCTGCAGGCCACGGTTTAAAGGCATAAGCATTTCATTCTCCCTCTGAGTGGTTAAAAAAGGACCACTGGGGAATCCGACATGGATTGGTGTATGCAAGCGGAGAGAGCGGTGTATGAAAGCAGGGGATGCCCCGGCAAATGGACTAAAATATGGGGCCCCTGGAACGAGAGTAGAGATTTTATTTGTACTCCATTTGATGATGCGCCCTCTGCCTACGGTGGAGAATGAGACACTGTAAACTTTTCTTTGTTACATGGGATGATGATACAACTGACTTGCTTTTGACGCAAGGTATTGATTTACTTTGAATGTACCTTCTATTTTTCAGTAATTATTCTACGGTTTGAGACTGCACCTGTTTTGTTTGAGATTGATTTATGTTTATTTTTTTTCTTTCTTGTTAATAAAAAGATTCATAAAAAAAAAAAAAAGGACCACTGAATTGAGTAGGAAGAAGGTGAGGTGTACCAACATTTGGCTCAAAAAGGACATGAGACTTTACTTCTGGCACATTTTGGCTTCGGCCAAATATATTTTATTAACTTCTTAACAACTAAAGAGTTAATGTCTATGTCAAGCAAGTGCACATTAAGGGGGTCATTACAATAGCAGGCGGATCGCCACCGCCCGTATGGCGGTGGCGATCCGCCCGCCATTTACCTCCACCCGCCTACCATTTCCCCCCGCCAAATCACGATGGCGGTGGGGACGCCGGCCGACGGAAAGACCGTCTGCCGGTTTTCCGCCGGTCGAACAGGCGACCGTGCGGAAAAGGGCGCAAATATGGTGGCGGTGTCTACAAGACACCGCCATCCATATTATGATGGGCGGCGGTGCAGGGCTTTCCATGGCGGTGACTCTGCCATGGAAAGCCAGGCGGATTCCACTTTCGGGGGCCCACAACGGGCCCCCAAGATGTTGGGGGCGGGGGATGCACATGGGGGGTACCTATGGTACCCCCCTGCATATGCATGTACAAGGTGGCAGGTACCGCGCAGTGCCTGTCATGTTGTGCATGCAAATGCGCAACATGCCTTTTTTGCATTGCGGTGGGGCTGCTGACAGCACCGCCCATCGCAATGTAAGAAATGCGGGCGGGCGCATCCTAATAGGGCCGGTGGGACCGCCGCATGTCTGGCGGTCGGTCCCATCACCGTTATGATGGCGGGCGGACTGATGTCCGCCCGCCATCATAATGACCCCCTAAGAGTTTACAAAGTGACTGTAGCTCACGAATTTTAATTTTACGATTTGACATATGTTTCATGCTCATTGTCATTCTCTGGATTGTGGGGCTCATTACAATGGCGGACGGAAAAGCATTCCGACCGCCGTGGTAGCGGGAAAGTACCGCCCTCAGGTACCGCGGCAAAACTGCCGGCCAGATTAGGATGCACCACCAGAAACACCCTACCACGGCGGTCGGATTCCAGGATTCAGCGGAGGAAAGGCTGAAAATCCGTCCGCGGCGGTCGGATTTGCTGGGGTAAGGCCAAAGACCGCCGTTTCCCCAGCGGACAGGTACACATGGAGCTATCCGCAGTATTGCCACCGCCATACTCGATTGGCCGGATTCTCCGCAGCGGTGTGGTGGGCTGTTTGTGGCCTCGTAATACAACCGGTGGTCGTAACCGCATTCCGCACGGCGGTCCCTCCCTTTTGGCTCCGTCCGCCACCGCTACGGAAGGGGATTCCTGGCGGTTCCCGAAACACCGCAGCGGACGGGAAATGGGCTATCTTTGCCCATTGTAATGCGGCGGACGCAAGGACCGCCGATGGAGTGCGGAAAAGGGCCTTTTCCGCCACCGCCAGCACCGCGGATGTGCTTCCGCCCGCCATCATAATCAGCCCCTTAATGTTTAAAGCCTTTCTAATGGAAATAAGGTAAATAAAAGAATCGTGTTTAAAAGTGTTTCACATTACTTCTACGTGGTCTGTTTATGAGGTACTACTATACTTCTAAATGCCTGGCAATAAAACCATGACTTGGTACTGCTACTATATACGAACATTAATAAACAATTGTTTGTTGCAGCCATTATCAACACTATTTTATGGGAATATACCTACCAAAGAATTTAGGGAGAAGCTGGGGCTGCACAGATCTAGACGAGTTAGAACTGGGCCAGTTTAGACAAAAATCCTGGCAAAAGGCCTCACAAATAACCTGATAACACATACTGAAACCCTGGTTCACGCAGGCCTGAGTGGCTTTATAAGAGCCTCCACAATACCACTGCATTCTCAACACGGCAAGGCTGGTGCTTTTCCTGTTTGACTTTCAGAAGGCTCTGGACTCAGTGAGATGGGACTGTTTATTCACAGTGCTAGAAGGGACAGGCCTGGGATCAAGTTTTTCAAGTGTTAGACCTGACAGCCTTAGGCTGATGATAGTCAGATAATATTCTGCTAGCAGGAAGCATCATTGTTAATCCAAATGGTGCCCCCTCTACCCTGATTTCAAAGAGAGGGACAACGGGGCAAGTTTAAAGAGGTCCAACATACGAGCCCCAACAAGACTGTATACAGGAAGGGTATGGAGTTCCTCTGAGTCCAAGTAAAGGAGCAGGGAGATACTAAAGGTGGGGGTAAGCCATGAGTAGCCCCACACTGAAGAGAAAGGAAGGGGAATTCCCTTTTCGGAACTAGGGCTCTCACACACCTAGCAAGCTAGGTGTCATGCTTCATCATATGAGCCTGCCCCTCGTCAGGTCGGCGCTGCAATACCTGACGGGCACCCAGTACGGGGCTCTTTGGCGGGGATCTTTTGCTCCTGCCGTTGGGTGCAGTGGGGGTGAGGGGCCTAGTGTGTGTAGATGTGGGAGGGAAGTGAGTTAAAACAGGTCAGTTAGTCCTAGCAGTAATTTATTCAACAGGTAAACTGCCTGATTAAAAGTATATAGAGTGGCAGTGAACTAGAGGCAATGGGGCCGATTCCGATCTCGGCCGGTAGGGCACCGAATCGGATTCGGCTTAACCGGATCCGATTCGGACCCCTCTTTCCCGACCGATTCGTACGTGCGTCCGGGCGAGCGAGTACGATGCGAGCGCACGCGAAATCGCCGACCGACTCGTTCGCGGGTCCGAACCGCTCCGACCGACTCGCACGGACACGACTCGCACCGCGCAATGGAGACATTCCCCGGCCGGGCAAGTACGATGCGCGCCTCGAGCAGTCCGACCGACTCGCGTCGTCCGGCTCAAAAGGGCAGTCGGAGCCGGACTTTGGGGGTCCGTGTCGGACTCCCCTGTACGCGTAGCTGCGCGAGTCGCACCCTCCTACCTGTGCATGTACGGCGCGATTCGCATCGACGCGTACCCGCTGTAGGGGGCGCCCTTGTTCGCCTCGCACCCATTGAGTCAATGGGAGCCCGCGTACGCGTTATGACGACCGGCTCCCATTGACTTCACGGGAGTCCGACCGAATCGAGTCCGATTGCATGCGTACGCATCGTACTCGTTCTGTCGGGCTGCTAGAGTCCGATTCGGTCGGAAATCTCTCCGGGTCCAGCTCGGTCGGAGTGATTTCCGGCCTGAATCGGAATCGGCCCCAATGTATCTAGCTGTATGTGCCCTACTCTCGGTCGGTCAACATGTTTCGTTCCATGAGTGTTAGGAGGATCTGGGCACTTCTTCAGGACCAAAGTGAACGCTATCTACACAACGTGGTAAGTGAAAACTACATACCACGTTCTCAGGTCAATAACCTGCAACAAAAACAAAAAGAAAAGGAGATTGTGTTTATAGAGGAATGCAACCACTGTACATGAAGCGTATCTCGTAGACCTGTTCTTAAGGTGCCGTAATGGCACGTGTGCTAGGTGAATAATATAGTCACACTCGCAGTGACACCACCGTGTGATGGGTGAGAATAAGATTAAAAGGTAAGGTAAGGACTCTCATGCACAGAAGGTATACTATTAAAACCAAGGGCTGAGGATGGAGTCATCCAGATAGAGCAGTAAAACTAACATAACGGCCAAGACAGAAACCTAGCTCACCTCTACTGTTGTCTAGTGATTACTTGCAACAGTATCCGGCGGTCAAAATGGACACCAATTTGGGTCCTGTGTAAGTGGAGAAAAAAGCAACTGAATGAAGCAGAAAAAAACTCAATATTAAACAAACCAGAAAATGGCTGGGTGGCCGGACCCTTCAGTGAGTAGTAAGTGAAGAGCAAAAGGTCCGTTGTGTAGATAGCGTTCACTTTGGTCCTGAAGAAGTGCCCAGATCCTCCTGACACTCATGGCACGAAACATGTTGACCGACCGAGAGTAGGGCACATACAGCTAGATACATTGCCTCTAGTTCACTGCCACTCTCTATACTTTTAATCAGGCAGTTTACCTTTTGAATAAATTACTGCTAGGACTAACAGACCTGTTTTAACTCACTTCCCTCCCACATCTACACACACTAGGCTCCTCACCCCCACTGCACCCAACGGCAGGAACAAAAGATCCCCGCCAAAGAGCCCCGTACTGGGTGCCCGTCAGGTATTGCAGCGCCGACCTGATGAGGGGCAGGCTCATATGATGAAGCATGACACCTAGCTTGCTAGGTGTGTGAGAGCCCTAGTTCCGAAAAGGGGAATTCCCCTTCCTTTCTCTTCAGTGTGGGGCTACTCATGGCTTACCCCCACCTTTAGTATCTCCCTGCTCCTTTACTTGGACTCAGAGGAACTCCATACCCTTCTTGTATACAGCCCCCTCTACCCTCACAGAAATTACCAAGAAGAGGAATACGGTAGTAATGCTGTTTGGTATACATTTTTGCTGAGAAAGACCGCATTGTAGGGCAGTTTAGTGGGTTATTGTACTTGCTGCAGAGAGCTGTTTGTATTCTGCTGGTTTACCAGTATAAATTATCACAACATAACTTAAAAGGTTATGGTGCCTGCAATTAAACTGCGGGTTCAGTGGTTAATGAAGCTGTTACAGAAATCCTAGCGTAACAAGTTCTAGCCACTCTCAGACAGGTCAGTGGGTTATGCACCTCGGCAAACATTTCAATGTAATTTGCAGGGCCCAAGCTTGCCTTGTTAAAGGTTTTAAATCAGTATTTCTTTCTTTTATTTATTTTTAAAGGAGTACTAATTAGGTAAATAACATTTATTAATAACTGCCCTGAAGTACATTTGTATTGTGTGCTATTTAAAGGGCCAGTGTTAGTATAATTTCATGTGCACACTTACAATGCATTGCTTGGTCCGTGTATTGGCCATGTTCTGAAGTGACTCAGGGAAGGTGCTGGACATTAAAGATATATAATTTACTATTCCCACTCCAGTAAGTATTAAGTCAGAGAAGGTGCTAGACACTAAGGGGCCTATTAGGATGGCGGGCGGACTGAAGTCCGCCCGCCACCCTAGCGGTGCTGGGACCGGCTACCTTGAGCATGGCAATGTAGGGGGGTACCATAGGTACCCCCAAGTGCAGCCCCCCACCCCCCGCAATTCCCGCCAGCCCTTTCATGGCGGCATCGCCGCATGAAAAGGCCGGAACCGCTAGGCATCATAATATGGATGGCGGTGCCTTCCAGGCACCGCCACCATATTATGCCCAAGTTCCGCCCGGCCGCCCAATCGTGACGATTGCCGACCAGCGGAAAAGCAGCGGACGGAAAGGTACCCCCTGCCATAGTAATATGGCGGGGGGTAAATTATTTTGTGATGGCGGGCGGATCGCCACCGCCGGCCGGGCGGTGGCGATCCGCCCGCCATTATAATGACCCCCTAAACCTATATAATTTACTATTCCCACTCCAGTTAGTATTAAGTCAAAGAAGGTGCTTGACACTAAGGGGCCGATTCCGATGTCGGACGGACTCAGGTCCGTCCGACATCGGTCAGGAGCTGTAACCGACCGACCTGCTGTCGTCGGTTACGGCCCTGCAAGTACGATGCGACCGAACTCTTTTCGGTCGCACTCGTATACTTCACAATGGGAGCATGCATTCCGAGCGGAATGCATGCTTGCATTGGGAAAAACAGGGGTGCAGTTCATCTCTGCACCCTGTGGCCGGCACCCCAAGGTGCCTGCCAACGGGTGCAGGGATCAACAGAGGGGCCCCATAGGTGCCCCCAGACCGCCATTCGGCGGCCTCGCACCCATGTGGGCCCCTCTGGAGGCCCCAAAATACAGTTTCCGACTGCCTTTTCGTGCCGGAAAGACCGGCACGAAAAGGCAGTGAAAGACTGCCATCGTACTCCCTCGGTCGTGAAGAGGCGGCCGGGGGAGTACTGAAGGATTTCCGGACGGCGGACGGGCTCTCCGAGCCCGTCGGAAGCCATCGGAAATCCGAGTCGGATTCCTTTCCGACCGAGCCCATCGCAATGGCTCGGATGGAAAGGAATCCGGCCGGCACGTTCCGATTCGGTCGGAAGGGCTACGGCCATCGTTCGGTGCCCTTCCGGCCGAAATCGGAATCGGCCCCTAAATATATATAATTTACTATTCCAACTCCAGTTACTAATAAGTCAGTGAAGGTGCTGGACATTAAACATATATAATTTACTATTTCCACACCAGTTAATATATACTCAGGGAAAGTGCTGGACATTAAAGATATATAATGTACTATTCCCACTCCAGTTAGTATTAAGTCAGGGAAGGTGCTGGACACTACACATTAATAAATGTAATTATAACATATTATACATAATTAATAATTGATAAAACCACTACTCTCAGATTTAAATTATTTAAAAATTGTTAATATTTATTAAAATAAATAATTAATAATAATATATAATAAATAAATATAAAACAAAACAACTTTAAAAAAATATATATATAAATTTGATAAAATTAAATATTTTAATCTATTAATAAACTCAAATATATTCACTAAATATAGCTAATAAATTAACATTTAAAATAATTATTTTCACCAATCTTTTTACCATTCATATTACTGTAAAACAAAAAAAATTTATATTTTATAATCGAAATTCCATAAATTCATAAATTTTACACACCTTAATTATTAAAATGTAATTGAAATAATTAATTTAACATTTTTGTACATTTTTTAAAAGAAATTTAAATGTATTAAAATATGACATTTGATTTTAATACACTCCCCATCCCTCTTCCCTATAAACACAATTTTGCACTCAAATTAAATATTTCAAATAAACAATTTACAATTTCAATTTAATTTTAACATTTATTTTACACATTTAAAATTCTCCCTACCCTCATCACCTATAAACCCAACATCCCATTCCTAATAAGTGTTTAATTTACATTTTAAATGAATTTATAAAATGTTTCATTATTTTTAAAACACTCCCCACCCTTATCCCCTACAACCCCAACATCCCGCTCCTAAAACAACATTTCATAATTTAAATGATCAAATAGTTAAAATTTAAATAATTCATTTTTAATTATTTTAAAACACTCCCCACCTTTATCCCCTAAAAACCCAACATCCCGCTCCTAAAATTTCTATTACAGAAAATATTTTTTACAATATTAAACAACTATTATTACATAAAAACAATATTTTATTATAAAATAATACTATAACGATATTTTATACATTCTATATATTTTTTCCGATATTTTACACAACACTAAAAAACGATATTTTTTTCTTACGATATTTTTGATTCGATATTTTATACTTCGATATATATATATTTTTTTTAAAAACAATATTTTTGACATCGATATATATAACATCGATATTTTAGTATTGTCGATATACTAAACTTGATATTATAGTATATCGATATTACAAATTCGATATTATGACTAGTTACCGTTTCAGCCCTACTCTATGGCCCCAATGGGTCCGGGGCTTTCATCAGGGTGATCAATCTCACCTCCCTGGTATGTGAGCTCCAGAAACTTTCAAAATTATACATATTAGATGCAAGTACCTGACTGCATCCGAGGGCCAAGTGCATAGTTGCCCTTTCATTTGTTGTGACGTTCTTTTTTGTAGGTCCAACCTGTAATTAAAAAACGGCCATATTAGTGACTGTATCCACGTATCCCAGTTTCAAATTTTGACTGGTCAATGCGGCACTCAGAATCCCGGTGCGAGATTCTATATACATGCATGCATCACCCAGTGCATGCTCATAATATGATGACATGGGATATCTTGTTACCCATTCGACTAATAATCAGAATGTGGCTGCAATTGCACCACATCCATGTTTCTCTTGTGACGATTTATAATAACCAAAGGACGGACTATTCACCCAATATGCTGAAAGTCTGTGCTGTGTCATTAAGATATCCAAACTGCTCAGAAATGATAGTTAACCCAGTGTGTGCCTATTCATTATTAAAATCATTCATCCATTATCAGTGGGAGAGATCTCTAAATGTGATCGTGTCGCAATCACACCATAGACCCACACATCCTCATAGTGCTATGCCACTCACCCGTTGGTGTTGGGCCTCTTATTCCAGGAGATATCTCGGCTGCGGGGGTCGCCCTGTAGTCACACTGTTAGGTTGTTTAAAAAGAAGAAATAATGATCCAAGAGAAAAACCACATGGTAATTATTAGGTAGTGTCCTGGCAGTGACAAGTACAACCGATCCCATCTCATCTTACACACAAGTACATGGGCTGGACACTCGTCATTACGAGTTCCACCAGCGACATGATGGCTTCACTGTATCCCAAGGTGTTTGGCACCAAACACCTCATCTTAATAAACCCACACTGTTGCCAGTGCTGTATTTATTAATAACTGCACACAGAAGGCACCTTTAAGGTGCCTCCTGAAAGCCTACCAAATGCTAGTGTGTTGACTGACTAGTCTCGACCAACCAGCCACCACAGACAGTGTTCACACCTCCTCCAAGCAGGAGGAACGTTACAGGGAGGAAGTTTCAAAGGCACTGCCGCCTTTGTTATGCGACCCCGGGCCTTTCCAGATAGTGGAGGTTCCCACCCCCCTGTCCTAACCCCACTTTTTGGCTGCAAGTTAGGCAGGAAAATTAGTTAGATTAGGAGGTATGCCCACATTCAGCCAGCCGAAAAACAAAGAAGGGAGTGAAGAGGTATAATAAGCCGTGGACTCGGCCTCCTCTACAAGTAATGAAAAAACAAAGGGAGTCCACTCTCAATGCCAAAGAACCGTGCTATCCTTACAAACAGTGACTAAACCCAAGAGAACCATTCGGGTTCTAGCATGGGAAAAACGATATGTGTTCTAAAATAACCCTCACCCACCAAAAGGTCCCTCGGTGGTGTGATTCATCATCGGGTTCTTCCCGCCCCGCTGCGGGACGGGGCGTGCTACGACCTACGGATACGTGGGAGCACTTTCAAGTGAAGTGAAATAATGTGTTTGATGTGAGAGTGGAAGGGTCAGAAGATAAGTGAGTTAAAAAATACCTGGTTGCGTGGAAAACTAAACTTTAATACTCCCTATAGCTGGTATTAATAAAAGTGGAGGAAAAAGTGCTATAATGGGCAGTTTCCTCACGGGTCTACATGTTTCGAAGCCTACCCCTAAGCTTCTCTTCAGGACCTAGGATGTTGATCCCTTTTACCACTCTGACTGTTACCTAGTGTGGTCAGCCTAGTCAAAGCCAAAGGCTAATATGCATCTTTGTCAAAAATACATTCATCCAATACCTACTTGGTATTCTCTTTAAAAACGATCTGGAAGGATAGAGGAACAAAGTTAATAATCGTAGTATATACTCTGATATACTCGAAACACCCCTTCACCACACTCGCGAAAGGTTTAAAAGGTGATATATAGGTTGTTCTTGACCCTGACGAACTAGCCTGCAAGCAAGCGACTCCGACGAAGCACAACATTCCATGCTCAAATAGATTTGCCTTGCTTGCAACCCCTTCTGATATATTATGCGAGCAAGCCACACCATCAAGTATATTGCAAGGAGGTAGCAATGTGGAGCAATTATCTTCTGACATATTTGGGCCTATCAACTCCCTCAGGGTTGAGATTACATCACTGAAAAGTTTGATTAAAGAGCTTACACATCTGGTGAAAACACTACTTCCCTGGGCTCAACCGGTACACCAGGAGCAGGCACTTGTACAAACTCGACAAACTCTAACCCTGGCTGGCCCACCAAGCACTGCAGGGGTAGATCTGGGGCAAAGCGTATCCACACCCCTAAAAGATTCAGTAAATCATAAGCTTTCTGGCTCTATACCTGTAAGAACGAATACTCCTGAGCCTAGGATAACAAACAACTTTCCCACATTATTTTCTGTGCCAAAAAAGGGTCAGGCTGTCTCAGGCGCCCCCTGCAGACCAAGAGACACTGTCTGGTCCGCGAAGGTTCCTCTACAACCCCGGCAACGGAGAGATGTATATCCATTACCGCCACTGCAAGGCCCTAATATTTACATGACAAATGTACCCAAACTTGGCCCACATAATGACACGGAAAGTGCGGATTCTTTGACCAATAAGGTCATACATTGGATACGCCATACCAGAGGCTGCCGCTCAGTGATTCGTGAAGACATCAGCCGGGCACGCAGACGCACTATCCCTGCCCAACCTTATGATTGCATCGAGCTTACCTTTTCTAATGTTGATCTGGCAGAGAACCTTCTAGCTTTGGAATTTAGAACTTGTGCCCCTGCTACTTCAGCCATACAGTTTAGGCGAGCTCAAGTGTCTCCAAGGTATGGGTTGCAATCCCAATTTGAGGGGGGCTCGACGCTCGAAACAGTAGATTGACTGCCTGATGAGCCTAGCCGCTCATCATGGCATGAAATGATAATGGTCAGCCAAACCCAGAAATTGTACGAACCTTCTGTTCCCCTCCCCAGTAAAAGTTAATTGGAGGAAATAGGGGGGGGGTCGAATCATTTCCCACAAGGCCTGTATGAGACTGTCCCTTACATGCCCCCCGATTTATTAACAACACCAGACCCTCTAGACTCATCCTACACCTCAACTCCGTATTGTATACATGAGGGGGTCCCGGCCACATGTCCACAACAGCTAAAAATGTTATCGTGGAATGTGGCAGGCTTACTAAACAAGCTATTGCTGCCGCACTGGAATAATCTTGTAGAAGGTTTTGATATATGTTTATTCCAGGAAACGTGGAGCCTGGTCCCACTCCACAAATCTGGTTACGCTTGCTATTGCATTCCGGCAACTACAAAGGGGAGAGGGCGCCCGTCAGGAGGGCTGATCATTTGGGTGAGCATTACTTTAGGCTGTCAAATCACTGTCCAACCGACCACAAGTCCGGACATTTTGAGACTAACTTTTAAAGGTCCCAGGGAGGTGGCACACTGGAGCTGTTCAATGTTTATATTAGAGGAACCAAGGGAGGTCAACAATCACCCATTGTCACACTTTTAGACCATTCCCTATCCAGTTGCAAGCCCAAAGCGAAAATTATAGTAGCAGGAGATTTGAACTGCACCTTTGAGCCTTTGAGCTCAGAGGATATGCTGGAGCTGGAGGATGGTGATGCAAAATGGTCGGTCCCCCCTCTTAATATTCCCCCTTATTAGAAAGTGGACCCCGCTTGCAATTCAACTTAACGCACTAACCATTGAACATGGTCTTAGAGCTGCTAATGGCAGAACTCATTCAGACACGCATGGTGCAAACACTTTTAATAGAGTAGGTAGCACTTCACGTATAGATTATATCCTAGTGGACGTAAAATTGTGGGCCCAAATGTTAGACATGTATGTGGGCACCACAACAGATAGCGACCACAATCCTCTTTGTTTGACATCAGAATTGCTCTGGGCCACTCCGTCCTCGCACCAAACTAGGAAGGCCACAGCTCTGGTTATAGACATCGTTCCTTCAAACTGTAAAAGATACCTGAAATGGCATAAGATTAGCGCACACGAAATAAAATTATCTCGTGTTAAGGAAGTTGTCTTCTCTGGTATCCAAGCCTTCCAGGTAACCCTATCGGCTGCCGACCCCTGTGCAGGAGCTTCTTTAGCCCACTCCTGTACCATAGATCAGCTGAGTACTTTTTTTTTAGCATCTCATAATTACGCTAACACAAAGGCACCCCGGCAAAGACAGCACCCGTGGTACACCAAAAAATGCAGACTAAATAGACAAGCATTGGCAGCCGCACTCAGGTCCAAGAACTCCGAATCGATTAAACTAGCGAGAAAGGAGTATAGGGCAGCCCTCCACGAGGCTAAAATAGAGTGGGACGAATCTCACTGGAAGAACTTGAAAGACGCCAGTCTGGAGAAAAACAAAAACCAGTTCTGGTCCCTCGTTAGTAAGGGTATTAGCAGAGATCCTGTCCCTCTGTCTAACCATATAACAAGCCATGAATGGCACGACCATTTCAGGAAACTGTATTCCGCCCCTGATGATGAATGTTGGAGGAGTTAAGCGACTCCACAGACATCCCACCGGTGGGGAATACGAGCAACCCCTTTTCGTTGCCTGAAATTGAAATGGCAATCACAAAGACAGTGTCGGGAAAAGCCCCTGGACCGGACGGTCTTCCTGGTGACCTCTTTTTGGCCGATCCAAGGAACTGGTCGCATTACATCCAACTTCTGATCAATAGCATAGCCAATAGATCTCCAATTCCCGACTCTTGGAAAGGAGCGTTGGTGGTCCCGATATTTAAAAAAGGGGACAGGGAAGATCCATCAAATTATAGGCCAATAAGCCTAATTGACGCCATGCAAAAGTTGGTAGGTAGGGTCCTCCTCCAGTGAATACAGACCTGGGCTGAAGAGGAGGATATTCTATCCCAATACCAGGCTGGGTTTAGAAGAAACACAGGCACGATTGACCAAGTTTTCAGGTTATTACTGATATACTGGAAGGTCGTCGTTATTGGTAATGGAAGCCTTTACCTTGCTTTTATCGATTTGAGAACAGCTTTTGATCTCGTTCCTAAGTTAAGACTGTGGCAAACGCTGAGGGACCTGGGCACTCCCCTCTTCTTCTTAACTTTTAATTCGATTGCACGAAGGAAACTTCGCCCAAGTCAGGTGGGGCCCCCAAGGGGAGGTTACGGAAAAGATCCTAGTCAGCAGAGGAGTCCGCCAGGGGTGTGTTTTGGCACCCACCCTGTTTTTCTTGTATATCAATGGGGTGGTGAGATTTCTTCAGGAGATCCCGGCAGACGCACCAACCCTGGCGGGCGAGAAAGTCCCAACACTGTTGTTTGCTGACGACACCCTTCTGGTGTCGAAAACCCCGTCTGGGTTGCAAAAACTCCTTAACCGATATCAGCTATTCTGCGACTCCCGGGGCCTGGTTATTAATACAGACAAGACAAAATTCATGGCTTTTAATCCCCATAAGACTTTTAAAAATGACTTAATTTTAAATAACACCCGACTAGAGAGGGTAAATGTGTTTGACTATTTGGGCATCCGCCTTTCTGATAAAATGCACTGGAAGCCGCACCTAGCCAAGATGTTATTGAATCATAAACGCGCTGCCGGGGCTCTTAGTAAAGAACACCGGGCCTCCTACAGTAGGCCGGTAGCTCCAGCACTTGCTATCTACGAAGCTAAAGCAGTTGCCGCTGCATTGTACGGGGCGGAGCTGTGGGGCTTCGAAAACATCGAGGATATTGGAAGGTCCGAAAACAAGTTGTTGAGGGATCTGGTGATGCTTCCCAGTAACACCCCATTAACTCCCTTGATGTTTGATATGGGCAGACGGCCGCTCAGGGATATTGCAAAATTGTGCCCTCTTCTCTTTTGGGCGCGAGTGATGCGTACCCCAGAGCTTGCTAACTATGCCGCGGCACTAAAAGAGGTGATTAACTTAGACACGGGGCACAGGGTCAAGTGGATATCCAATGTTAGAAGGTTGCTGTCCAAGCTGGGTCTCACGGAAGCATGGGATACCCAAGTACCACCCAACAAGGCAGAACTTAAGCACATTTATTGGAACTGGGTTGATACCAAAGAAGTGAGCAACCCAGAATTGGGGAGTCTGACAGAAGAGTTTTTTTGCCTCAAACAGTGTAGAGGCTTAGAGCCTTATCTGGACATCATCCAGATTCCACGCGATAGACAGTTATATATGCAATTCAGGTTGGGCACACTCCCAATTCACGCAACAACTTCAAAATGGCACTCTTATAAATATCAAAGTGAGGCATGCCCCTGCTGTAGAACTCCGTTGGAAAGCATGCCCAACATTCTGTTTGCCTGCCCGGCTTATTCCGTTGCCAGGTCTAGCTGGATTAAACCGGTCTGCAAAATTATGGGTACACGCGACTATAGGACCGCCCAGCGTATCCTAAAAACTGACCCAGGTGTGCTTGTTTCGTGCGGGGTGGCGAAGTTTTTGAGTCATGCCTGGATTATCAGAAACAAAGCACTGAAGGGCACTAGCACGCTTGCTGAGGGATAAACATCTATGTCAGCCTACTTTTTACTACCTAAGTACTGTAACAACTTGCAGAGTTTACTTACTTAGAATTACTGAGAATATGTTCGTGTTTTGCAGAGCACCTTACCCTGAGATATACTACTCTATTTGTGGTTGATTCTGTACACCTCCCCAGATATGCTTGCGTAATCGTTCTAATTCTCAAGATTTGCATTTTATGTCTGGTTGTGCGTTCAAAGCCCATTCTTTTACCCTGCTAGAAGGTTTTATATACAGCTGTTTTTAAACCTTTAAACTTTTTAATCAATTTACAGGTCTTAATCGTTCTACTAGTATCCTTTTAGCTATTTTGATAACTCCGTTAAATCATGTATTCATATTAATGTGACAGACTGTATATTTTTTAACGTCTGTCTGTTTTTTGTCTGTGGCTTTTATGATTCTAGTAATCGAAATAAAGCATTAAATCATACTAAATCATACGATATATTTTTCACTCCATGCACGATAGTTCATCATAATTTTTACGTGTATATCGTGCTGCCCTTTTGAAGTTCTGTTCAAGACGTACAAGACAATACAATACATATAACAAGAAACACATACTCTAAATGCACTTTCAGTTTGCAGAGATCGGTGCCCTTTTATAATGCATAAGTGCTGTGTGCCAGTAGTCATCTATACAGGATAGAAAAAACACGATGTGACAAGTTTCTCAGCATTTTATAAAAACTGACATTGAACGTACACTTAGGTTGCCTAATTAGGGCCCCATGAGCTTCAACACGGGAGGGGAGGAGCGCTTGTAGTCAAACACTGTGGGTAGAGGAAGGATTTAGTCAAAGTTAAAAAATATATAAATACATATACAGAGTAGAATGGTAGTATGTCTGGATATGCTGCCAGGGGTATTGGCTATGCCGTACTCACTTCGTCAAAGCATCTCTCTCGCCCAAGACACTGCCTGCCCGTGGCTCCAATGAACAATGAGTGTTTGCAGAGCGCCAGTATTTATATCCGGTTTGTTCTGCAATCAGTATGCATGTGCATCTAAATACTAGAATGATAACCTCCAAGATGGCCGCCTACCTTGGAATGACTAACTTCCGAACTCGAGGTAAAGCTTCGCCCATGAAACTAGAACGCTGGGTTCACAAAATGGCCGCCATAATATGGCACTACTTCCTGGTTGGTTAGTTGATACAAACTAGGGTTCGTGGTTGCATATAGACCGGTCAGGTGTGACCTGAAGGGTTTGAAATGAGAATAAAAATATGAGGCAACATTAATTACCAAAGAAAAGGGTCGTGATCAGTCCCATGTTAAAAATGAGTACTATGCTGAGCCATTTCTCGATCATGAAAGGAAAACCTTCCTCATGTTGGAAAAAAACCGGGGCTCTGCAGTTTTACCTCTGCTGTTACAGGAAAAAAAGGCCCGATGTGGCTGATCTCCCTGGTTGGTTGTTATTCACATGCATCAGTGCATATTAATCAAATAAGTGGGCAAAATTGAGGGGCGAACTTTTGCAAAAACATTGATGTAAGTAACACAAGATCAGTGTTTTATTACTGAAGATAGGTCTCATAGGGAGCCAATTAATGTTCATAAATAATGCATACTAGTGGTGGTATGACTAGTAATTGCTAGATGGAAAAATATACATAGACTACTTAATTTGCCCCCATGGAATATCGTCATTAAGGCCCCTTGTGTGTGTGCCAAGACGGAAGACCCACTGCAGTTCTTTTTCGACCCCGATGATGAAGCATGCCACCAAGGGACCTTTTGGTGGGTGAGGGTTATTTTAGAACACATATCGTTTCTCCCATGCTAGAAACCGAATGGTTCTCTTGGGTTTAGTCACTGTTTGTAAGGATAGCACGGTTCTTTGGAATTGAGAGTGGACTCCCTTTGTTTTTTCACATTCAGCCAGCACCGGCCCTAGGGTGGGCCAGCTGATGTGGACCCCACTTTTCAGATTCCTCCATGTTGTTTTGGCAGAAATTAGCCTTCTAGGGTTATACCCACTTCCCATAGGGAGTGGTCATATACAGGGTGTAGACACCCTGAGGGTAGGTAGCCCATTGGCTACTACCTGTCACTCCCCATAACGCCCCTAAATTAAGTTTGTAGGTGGCACCCCTAAACCTATGCACTCGGATTCGGCACATCAACAGAAGGAGGAAGAAGAGTCACTGCCTGGCAAGAACTGCAGCAGAATTTTGGACTTTGGTGAGAAACCCTGCCGTCCTCAGCCCTCTCTTGACAATCGCAACAGAGTGACTCGTTGTGCGAGCTGGAACACTACCAAAGACTGGGGTAGCCTGCCAGCACTTCAGCAAACAACATAAATCTCCCTAGGAGTAGAGGAGCTACTCCCCAGCAGTCCGCAGGCACTAACAACCAGGAGAAGGTACTCATACTCTGGAAGGTCAGATCTGTCTCCCCACCGAGTGTGAAGACACCAGGACCAATCGGAGCGGTGCAGCACCAACCCCCCAGGGTACCAGACGCCCTGCACCAAAACACCAACAGTAAGTGTCCAGTCCATATTCCCACTGCACCAGGACCCAGCAGCCGTCAAGGGACGTCAGCATCACTAAGACCCACTTCGAGAGTGGCCCAGCTGCCTGATTTCTCCTCTTTCAGCTGTTTGTTACTGACTGCGAGGTGCATCTTTTTACACCAGCCCAGCCGACCAAACCACTCACTCCTGAAGCCCCCCCCGGCCCGGGTCCCGACGAACCGGCTGCGCACCTCTGCTCCAGACCCCTTGCGACCTGAGCCCCCGTTTAGGAGCCCTCTGACTTGCTCGCAAGTCCCCCTGTGCAGCCTCTTTTCAGGTGGCTTCTCCATAACGTGCCAGCTACCAGCCACACCAGCACCATGCTCCCGGTCGAACCCGGTAGGTTCCTGAAGAACTGCTGGCAGTTTGAATCTTGGCCCATTATTATTCCAATTCCAGAAGGTGAACTTCAGAAACTGACTGTACCTACCATATATGCATCTTTGTCTTTTCCTCCCATAGGATTGCATTGTGCGTAAAAGAACACAGGTTTGAAACGTACCTGTGAGTATTTTTATCGAAAACTATACTTACCTTGAAACTAAGTGCTTGAGTTTGAAATATATATAAGAAGAAGTGTTATTTTTCTAAACTGGTCTCAGATTTATTGAGTGTGTTTCTCATTATTGCCTCTGTGAGTACTGCAAATGCTCAGCACTATCTTCTGATAAGCCTAAATGCTCGCCCACACTACCACAAAAAGAGCGTTGGTATTATGTACTTTAGCCTCTGTAAACCAATTGGGGACCCACTGGACAGGATACTGGCCACAGAAAGGCAAAGGGCAGATATGGGTTTAGGACCCATAAATGGTGGCAGCAATATTATTCCTAGGGACGGAGAGGAAACCGTAGGGCCTAAAATCCCCAAAGGGATGTTTCCAAAGTATACAGAAGGTGATGGCATCACAAAATGGTTCACAGAGTTCGAGAGAGCCTGTAGTGCAAGGAAGGTCAGCCAGAAGTATTGGAGCTCTCTCCTTTGGGAACTGTTCTCTGGTAAGTGCAGCGATAGACTCCTGACACTGACAGGAACAGAAGCTGAGTTCTATGACCACATGAAGGGTACCCTGATTGAGGGCTTTGGACTCACCACTGAAGAATATAGAATCAGGTTCTGGGAGCCTTGAAAAACCCAGAGTCAGTCCTGGGAAGATTTTGTAGACTTTTCAGTAAAGACACTAGGTGGATGGTTGAAAGGTAACAATGTGCATGACTATGATGGGTTTGATTATGAAAGAACACCTACTAATTAATTGTTATCAAGAAAAGTTGCACCAGTACTTGGTAGACCTAGGTACAATTTCTCCACAAGAATTGGGAAAGAAGGCGGACCACTGGGTCAAGACTAGGGTAACCAAAACTACCACTGGTGGGGGTGACCAAAAGAAAGGAGGTACTAAGCCTCCCAGGGAAAAGAGGGTGAACAACCTAAGGATAAAAATAAAGAGTCTTCTAAAGGCCTCTAACAACCTGCTAAGGAGGGTGGGCCCCAACTCCTCACAACCCAAAACTGGGTACCAAGGTAAGATTTGGGATCCTAAAAAGGCATGGTGGCACAACGACTGGACACCAAACTGGAGACTCTGCCTGTCCCAAAAAGAATCTCCCTACTACTATTCCATTTGGCAATGGAATAGCAAGCCTCCAGGTGGGATCCCTCATGTGCCCTGAGCAACTCTTGAGTGCACATTGAAGCTACACTAGTCTCTGAGGGTGGGGTGGACCTTGCAACCTTAGCTGTTTGGCCAACCAATATGGAAATATACAAACAGCAGCCGTTGAATAATGGGATTAGAGTAGAAGCCCTGAGAGATACAGGTGCCAGTGTCACCATGGTGACAGAAAAATGTTTTCTCCAGGATAATACCCGACTGGACAGACTTATCCAGTCACCAATGCTGACAATGTCACTAAGGTCCATTCCATGGCGATGGTAACCTTAGAATGGGGAGGGGTTACTGGCCTGAACAGGTAGTGGTCTTTTCTGCAATCCCAGTCGAATGTCTGCTAGGAAATGATTTGGAGTCCTCATCATGGGCTAAGGTTGAGCTTAAGTCCCTTGCAGCCATGCTGGAAATTCCTCGATGGGTGTGCATAAAAACCCGAGCACAGAGCAAGGCCCAGGGTGAAAAAGAGGTGTTGGAGCCTGAAATGAGGGACCAACCATCCAAGAGAAAAGGTAAGAAGTCTAGGAAGCCAGCTTCTGAACAGCCACAAGCTCAGGTCCCCTCTCCTCAGGGAGAAGACCTGTAAGCCCCAGAGGGAACTGAGCCCCAGGAACTTGGGCCTTACATGGCAGACCTCTTAGGCTCAGGGGGACCCTCGAGGGAAGGGATGTGCCAAGGGCAGAGAGCCTGTCCTCTTGAAAGTCTGGGACAGCAAGCTGCTGCACAGGAACAGGGAGATGTCAGTGGCTCCCACAGGAAATATTGGAAGGAAGGGCTCCTGTACACTGAGGCCAGAGACCCCCAAACCTGGTGCCAGTAGGTGAGTGGTAGTGCCTCGGCAGTTCAGAGAGTTTCTCCTCACATTGGTACATGACATCCTCCTAGCTGGGCATCTTGGCCAGACCAAAACTTGGAGCAGGCTTGTCAGCCACTTCTACTGTCCAAACATGTCCCAGAAGGTGAAGGAGTTTTGCAACTCCTGTGCCACCTGCAAAGCCAGTGGCAAGGCAGGTGGCCACCCAAAGGCCCCCTTAATTCAACTTCCAGTGGTTGGGGTACCCTTTGAAAGGGTTGGAATCGACATTGTCGGCCCCTTTAACCCTCCAACTGCATCAGGAAACAGGTTTATGCTGGCAGTAGTGGATCATGCTACCAGGTATCATGAGGCAATTCACCTTAGGACTACCACTGCTCCTGCAGTGGCTAAGCTTGTGGACTGAATTTGGAGTGCCTTACAAGTTAACTACCTTTTACGACCCACAAACTAATGGCCTAGTTGAGAGATTCAACAAGACCATTAAAGGCATGATCATGGGACTACCTGAAAAACTCAGAAGGAGATGGGATGTCCTTTTGCCATGCCTGCTTTTCGTTTACAGAGAAGTGCCACAGAAGGTATTAGGTTTTTACCCCTTTGAACATCTGTTTGGCCATCCTGTGAGGGGACCACTTTGTCTGGTTAAGGAAGGCTGGGAGATACCTCTCCATGAGCCTAAGCAAGATATTGTGGACTATGTACTAGGCCTATATTCCAGGATGGCAGAGTACATGGATAAGGCAAGCAAAAACCTTGAGGCCAGCCAACAGCTTCAAAACCTCTGGTATGACCAAAAGGCTGCCATGGTGGAGTCCCAACCACGGCAGAAGGTATGGGTTTTGCCGCCTGTGGCACCCAGGGCCCTCCAGGGCAAATGGACTGGGCCCTACCCTATCTTTGACAGGAAAGGCGAGGTCACCTTTTTGGTTGACCTTGGAGCTAACAGGAGCCCCAAGATAGTCATCCATGTTAAAAGCCTGAAACTTTTCCACGATAGGGCTGAAGTGAATATGCTGATGGTCACTGATGAGAATCAAGAAGCAGAGAGTGAACCTCTCCCTGACCTCCTCTCCAGCAGCCCCAAAGATGGGCCAGTGGATAGAGTTGTCTAATCAGACACCACCACAAGTCCTGGAGCAGTATACTGGGCTCTTCTCCTTAACTCCTGGACAGACACACTGGCATACCCATGATGTGGACACTGGCGACAACTTGCCTGTCAAAAATAAAATCTATCGACATTGTAACCATGTTAAGGAGAGCATCAAAGCTGAAGTCAGCAAGACATTGGAGCTAGGGGTTATTGAACCCTCTGACAGCCCCTGGGACTAGCCCTGTGGTCTTAGTCCCCAAACCTCACTCCAAGAGTGAGAAACCATAAATGAGGTTTTGTGTGGACTACAGAGGTCTCAATACTGTCTCTAAGATGGATGGTCACCCCATACCCAGAGCTGATGAGTTGATGAGTTGATAGACAAATTGGGAGCAGCCACATTTCTCAGCACCTTTGATGTGACATCTGGGTACTGGCAGATTGGCATGGTTCCAGGAGCAAAAGAAAAGACAGCATTCTCCACTCCAGATAGGCAGTTCAGTTTTATGCCCTTTGGCTTAAAAAATGCACCAGCCAACTTCCAAAGGTTGGTGAACCAAGTCCTTGCTGGGCTGGAAGCTTTTAGTGTAGCATATCTTGATAATATTGCTGTCTATAGATCCACCTGGCAGGATCACCTGATCCACTTTGGCAAGGTTTTGTAGGCCCTGCAGACTGTAGGCCTCACTATCACGGCATCCAAATGCCAGATAGGACAGGACAAAGTTGTATACTTGGGTCACCTGGTAAGTGGAGGCAAAGTTCAACCCTTACAACCCAAAATAAAGGCCATTCTGGATTGGGAAGCTACAACCACTCAGACTCAAGTCAGGACATTTCTCGGCTAGACTGAGTAGGGTATTACACGAGGTTTGTGAGGGGGTATGGTTACATTGTGGAACCCCTCACAGAACTCACATCCAAGATAATGCCTAAAAAGGTAAACTGGACAGTAAGGGGCCGATTCCGATTCGGGCCGGAAGCGCACCTAACACTATTCGTCCGGAAAAAAACCCAGCCGAATGCGTGTTTCCCGACCGATTCGAACAGTCGTCCCAACGAGCAAGTACGATGCGCAAAACAGCCCAGATTCCGAGCGAGCCGTACTTACCCATTTCAGCTCCTGTTCCCCGCCCGAGCCAGATCCGTAAACGCCGAATCGAGTCGCACAGAACCAAATACACAGCACCTTCCGGCCGGACTAGTACGATGCGCACTCCGTACGCGCCGAACCCGTCGCTACGTCCGGCACGTCAGAGCATCCGGGAGAGCTGCACATAAGCTCCGATTCGCGCCACAAGACGATCCACGGCGACGAGACGAACAAGCCAGCGACGAGTACGAGTCGAAGCAACGAGAAAGCCGAACGAGACGAACAAACCATAAATCCCATTGCGCAGGTCCTACCAATACTCTACATCTATTACCGGAACAGGTACGGACGCATACGGCGCAGTCGGTAAGTCAAACACCCACTACACAAAGAAACGACACGTACCCAACATATGTCACACACACATAGGGATGCAGAAATGACGTACACTAGCAACAGCAGAACCATAGGGGCGGGATGGCTACCACCAATGCCATACACACCCATAGGGTGCTGGATGCCTACCACTACCACCACCCCTACTCAGGGGGCCTGGATGCCTGTCACTACTACCATCCCCACTCATAGGGGGATGGATGTCTACCACTACCACCACCCCTACTCAGGGGGGCCTGGATGCCTGTCACTACTACCATCCCCACTCATAGGGGGATGGATGCCTACCACTACACCACCCCTACTCAGGGGGCCCTGGATGCCTACCACTACCACCACCCCTACTCAGGGGGGCCTGGATGGCTGTCTCTAATACCATCCCTACTCATAGGGGGATGGATGCCTACCACTACCACCACCCCTACTCAGGGGGGCCTGGATACCTGTCACTACTACCATCCCCACTCATAGGGGGATGGATGCCTACCACTACCACCACCCCTACTCATGTGGGCCTGGATGCCTGTCACTACTACCATCCCCACTCATAGGGGGATGGATGCCTACCACTACCACCACCCCTACTCATGGGGGCCTGGATGCCTATCACTACTACCATCCCCACTCATAGGGGGATGGATGCCTACCACTACCACCACCCCTACTCAGGGGGCCTGGATGCCTACCACTACCACCACCCCTACTCATGGGGGCCTGGATGCCTGTCACTACTACCATCCCCACTCATAGGGGGATGGATGCCTACCACTACCACCACCCCTACTCAGGGGGCCTGGATGCCTACCACTACCACCACCCCTACTCATGGGGGCCTGGATGCCTGTCACTACTACCATCCCCACTCATAGGGGGATGGATGCCTACCACTACCACCACCCCTACTCAGGGGGGCCTGGATGCCTACCACTACCACCACCCCTACTCATGGGGGCCTGGATGCCTGTCACTACTACCATCCCCCTATGCCTACCACTACCACCACCCCTACTCATGGGGGCCTGGATGCCTGTCACTACTACCATCCCCACTCATAGGGGGATGGATGCCTACCACTACCACCACCTCTACTCATGGGGGCCTGGATGCCTGTCACTACTACCATCCCCGCTCATAGGGGGATGGATGCCTACCACTACCACCATCCCCACTCATAGGGGGATGGATGCCTACCACTACCACCACCCCTACTCAGGGGGCCTGGATGCCTGTCACTACTACCATCCCCACCCATAGGGGGATGGATGCCTACCACTACCACCACCCCTACTCAGGGGGCCTGGATGCCTGTCACTACTACCATCCCCACCCATAGGGGGATGGATGCCTACCACTACTAGCATACCCACCCATAGGGGAATGGATGCCTACCACTACCACCACCCCTACTCAGGGGGGCCTGGATGCCTACCACTACCACCACCCCTACTCAGAGGGCCTGGATGCCTGTCACTACTACCATCCCCACTCATAGGGGGATGGATGCCTACCACTACCACCACCCCTACTCATGGGGGCCTGGATGCCTGTCACTACTACCATCCCCACTCATAGGGGGATGGATGCCTACCACTACCACCACCCCTACTCATGGGGGCCTGGACGCCTGTCACTACTGCCATCCCCACTCATAGGGGGATGGATGCCTACCACTACCACCACCCCTACTCATGGGTGCCTGGATGCCTGTCATTACTGCCATCCCCACTCATAGTGGGATGGATGCCTACCACTAACACCACCCCTACTCATGGGGGCCTGGATGCCTGTCGCTACTACCATCCCCACTCATAGGGGATGGATGCCTACCACTACCACCACCCCTACTCAAGGGGGCCTGGATGCCTACCACTACCACCACCCCTACTCATGGGGGCCTGGATGCCTGTCACTACTACCATCCCCACTCATAGGGGGATGGATGCCTACCACTACCACCACCCCTACTCATGGGGGCCTGGATGCCTGTCACTACTACCATCCCCACTCATAGGGGGATGGATGCCTACCACTACCACCACCCCTACTCAGGGGGGCCTGGATGCCTACCACTACCACCACCCCTACTCATGGGGGCCTGGATGCCTGTCACTACTACCATCCCCACTCATAGGGGGATGGATGCCTACCACTACCACCACCCCTACTCAGGGGGGCCTGGATGCATACCACTACCACCACCCCTACTCATGGGGGCCTGGATGCCTGTCACTACTACCATCCCCACTCATAGGGGGATGGATGCCTACCACTACCACCACCCCTACTCAGGGGGCCTGGATGCCTGTCACTACTACCATCCCCACTCATAGGGGATGGATGCCTACCACTACCACCACCCCTACTCAGGGGGCCTGGATGCCTACCACTACCACCACCCCTACTCATGGGGGCCTGGATGCCTGTCACTACTACCATCCCCACTCATAGGGGGATGGATGCCTACCACTACCACCACCCCTACTCATGGGGGCCTGGATAACTGTCACTACTACCATCCCCACTCATAGGGGGATGGATGCCTACCACTACCACCACCCCTACTCAGGGGGGCCTGGATGCCTACCACTACTACCACCCCTACTCATGGGGGCCTGGATGCCTGTCACTACTACCATCCCCACTCATAGGGGGATGGATGCCTACCACTACCACCACTCCTACTCAGGGGGTGCCTGGATGCCTACCACTACCACCACCCCTACTCATGGGGGCCTGGATGCCTGTCACTACTACCATCCCCACTCATAGGGGGATGGATGCCTATCACTACCACCACCCCTACTCAGGGGGGCCTGGATGCCTACCACCACCCCTACTCAGGGGGGCCTGGATGCCTGTCACTACTACCATCCCCACTCATAGGGGGATGGATGCCTACCACTACCACCACCACCACCCCTACTCATGGGGGCAGGATGCCTGTCACTACTACCATCCCCACTCATAGGGGGATGGATGCCTACCACTAACACCACCCTTACTCATGGGGGCCTGGATGCCTGTCACTACTACCATCCCCACTCATAGGGGGATGGATGCCTACCACTACCACCACCCCTACTCATGGGGGCCTGGATGCCTGTAACTACTACCATCCCCACTCATAGGGGGATGGATGCCTACCACCCACACCACCCCTACACATAGGACGGGTAATGCAGGACACAACCAGCATACTCCAACATAAGGAATGTCTGAAAAATACATCCCACCAACACCATGACAAGCGTGTGTAGTCTGTGTCAAATGCCTACAACACTGAACATGACATTGAGCATACAATGTGACCCCCTATCACATGTGTCACACATAAATGTGTGTGGCCTCCACAATGCAAGCAGACCATGACCACTGTGGGAATGGGGTATAACACCCCATCATCACAGTGACCAAAAGGTAAGTGTGGTGTCCATAGCTGAAGCCCAATTGAACATTGTGGCAATGGGGTCTAAACCCCCATCACCACAGTGACCAAAAGGTAAGTGTGGGGTCCATAGCTGAAGCACATTTTGAACATTGTGGCAATGGGGTCTAAACCCCCATCATCACAGTGACCAAAAGGTAAGTGTGGGGTCCATACCTGAGGCACATTTTGAACATTGTGGCAATGGGGTCTAAACCCCTATCATCACAGTGACTAAAAGGTAAGTGTGGGGTCCATACCTGCGGCACATTTTGAACATTGTGGCAATGGGGTCTAAACCCCCATCATCACAGTGACCAAAATGTAAGTGTGGGGACATACCTGAGGCACATTTTGAACATTGTGGCAATGGGGTCTAAACCCCCATCACCACAGTGACCAAAAGGTAAGTGTGGGGTCCATACCTGAGGCACATTTTGAACATTGTGGCAATGGGGTCTAAACCCCCATCACCACAGTGACCAAAAGGTAAGTGTGGGGTCCATAGGTGAAGCACATTTTGAACATTGTGGCAATGGGGTCTAAAACCCCATCATCACAGTGACCAAAATGTAAGTGTTGTCATGGGAAAAGCTGCAAATGCCAAACAGCATGGAGGATTCCTGGTCACAGAACAACAAACACATCTGTGGCATAGTAGTGCTTGTGTCCCATAGCAACATACATTGGGTGAGGCAAACAGTGCAGTGCAAATAAGATATACCTTTGGCCATGTGCAGACAAACATCACCCATGGGGGCTGACATTGTCAACATTCGTCAATAACACAATGACAGAAGTGACCATCATAATGCAGCCCCACATATCTGCACCAATGGACACACAAATGTAGATATCCTGTGGAGACTGTAGATGTCAGGTGAACAAATACCATGCCATGGCAGCAATGGGACATACAAACCATGATCATTGTGCTGACTGATGACCTAGGAGTCCCAGGGACAGCAGGGGAAAGCCACCAAACAACATACAGCCAATGGCACACTAAAGATATGCCAATGCAGTGGTGCAGATGCACAAACATAAACAGGCAGCCTCACACTGCATATCAAACACAACAGGTGATGGGGGGGTGTGCCAGTGTCCCCAAGCACCGACACAACACATGAGGAGGCCTGAATCACAATTACACAGATGTGTATACAGTGCCACACAAAAGTAACTCATGGATCGGATTCCCCTATGTGGGCAATCAGGCATTGTTAGATGAGAGGGAGCCCAAATTACACATGTCACACAAGCTTGTAGGAACAGCAAATAACACAGCAAGAGACAGACCCACCACAGCACTACCCCCAGGGACCCCACATTGTGGTGACCCTGGCCTGCATGATAATCCCACTGTGATGACAAAGCTAGATGTCGTTCACACTGTGAACCACAGTCATGTGTCCTGAGCAACAAACTACCATCACACCTACACAAGCACAAATCAATCAGCACGGCCTGCCAGCCAAGGCCAACATGGAGGTAGGGGTCTAGCAGTGCAGCAACTCTCATTTGCACACACTCAACACCACACACCTTGATCTCCACCAATGTGCAGCAGTGAAGCTCACTTGGACTGGTGACATTGCACATGCACCCATGACAATCCCAGGGGTGGTGGTGGGAACTAAGGTGCAGAAACCCATCACACATGGCCAGTCAACAAGACTCGTGAATGTCTGACACACTGCACAGTACGCCGTACATGGGCATGACGTGAAATCCAACACAATCGATGGGATCCCGGACACAGTCACACACCAATGAAGAAGTCAAGGTCACCCAAAAGAACACACAGACAACTTCCAACATTGCAGCTCTGACCCTGAGGAGTGGCAGCAGTCACACACACAACGTGTCACAATCACTGAAAGCTAACACAAACTGTAAATTACATGACTTGTGTAACCAACAAGTGCCAAGGGGAATCCTGACTGTGTCTCATCTGCGTTTGCCCACAAACTCAGCCCTGACAGCAAACACACCTATGGATGACACCCTGATGACCAGTAATGTGCCATGCACCCACATCCCAGAGAACCCAGGGCGAAGATTTGGGGGGAACATAGGTCAACTCAGCAAGCATCACAAACAGGAACATCACTAGGGATCCCAGCCTGCGTAGCAAAATGGAAGTGAACACACACAGACATGCTCACACAACACACACCTTGGGCTCAGGCAATGTCACGGAATTACACACTGCCATGAGGGGACTCCACTCCTGTGTAAGGAAAGCTGTGCCATACGTTGTCTCTGCAGGGCTCTATCATGTCAGTAGAACACTTGGTCACTCAGTCAACAATTAGCACAAAATGAAGGCTCTCGTCACATCAGCCTGCTCATGGGAGTGTCACCGAAATCATCTGCACAGATCCAACACACATGTATAGCAAGTTGCACTGATAACACAGATGAGTCCTTCCCCAGTGATGCCCAAACTTGCATGTCCAGTGGAGATGGTCACACGGTCAGGGAAATAGACAAATTGAACAATGGCAAGCACAACTGATGTGCAGGGGTGTAAGCCACAGATGTGATATTGCAAATAAATGTAGGAAATCCCATTGGCAAATATTGAAAACATGACACCCTCATATTGCTGCAAAGGATGACATGGCTACACACCAGGATAGGACACATTCCCCCTGGACCACATGGGGTCCTGCACAGTAACACTTCATTTTCATGATATCAAAAATCACCATCACTGCAGCAAGGGCATGGTTAGCATCATCAACATCATGTACATCTGAAGCAAAACCACCAGAGAACAGAAAGGAGCTTTATTCAACATATGTGTGTGAAATAGAAAGTCCACAAAAAAGACAAAGGCCAATGGCCAGTCCAACAGTAAAGTCCGAACAGGGGGACAGTGGCAGATGTCACCCTTTGCTTGCCTGCACTGCTACGGACCAGGGACATTCCCCTCGGAGGGGTATACGGGGGGGCAGGCCAGGCACCGCAGGGACAGGATCAGGGCTCACAAGAAGGAGGCAGGGAAGGAGTGGCTGGTGCTGGAGAGTCACTGACAACTGAAGTGGAGGTGTCTGACATGGTGTGTGCCGGCACAACTGGGGGGCATGAGTCAGATGGTGTGGGTGCCGGCACGACTGCAGTGGTCTGGCCAGATGGATTGGACAGGTTCCCCACTGCAGTGCCCAAGTCAGATGGGGTGGTAGTGGACTCCACTGCAGTGCCTATCTCCAGGGGAGTAGAATGGGGTTCAGGTAAGGTGGGCAGGACAGAGGGGGAGGACACGGTCTCCACACCAGTGGCACAAACATGTGCAGCGGGGGGTGTGGGGCTGGAAGAGCAAGTGGTAGGGGGAGAAGGCCGGATCATTTTGGGGATGGTGTATCTGTGGGTGGGGGAACCTGGGGCAGGGTGTGGTGGGGGAACCTGTGTTGTGGGGGCCTGAGGGATGGAGGAAGGAGACTGTGTGGTTGAGCTGCAGGGCGGTGGCGGGGTCTTGCTCTTCCGGGCCCGGGGGACTTGCGGGTGGGGGCCTCAGTTTGTCTGTGCCTGGGGGAGGGTGTCCGGGGGTGAGGGGCACTCCCCTCTGTGTGGGTGGACTTCCTCTTCCCCCTGTATGCTGGATCAGCTGGATCGGAGGGGAAGAGGCCGAGGTCACAGAGGAAGAGCTGCTGTTTAGGTGGGGTTGCAGGTGAGGCAAGGGAAGGGGTCTTAGAGGGAGAGGATTTGGAGGACTGCGGAGTGACTGTGGATGCCTGTGTGGGTGTCTGTTCCCCATCCCCTGTGGGTGTGGTATCAGTCCCCTGAGGATGCTTGCGTGCACGTTTTGCCTTTGTTTTGGGTGTTTCTGTGCTGCTCGTGTCTGTGTGATTGTGCAGGTGTGCATGTGCTTGGGACAGGTAGGGTGCCAGGAAGTGTGGATGGGGCAGAGGTAGGAGGGGTGAGGGACTGTTGGAGGAGGGACACTGCTGCCGTCAGGGAGGAGTCCATTGACTTATTGCTCCTCTGTAGGGCAGACATGCCAGATGAGATGCCCTCCATGAACGACACCAGCTGTGTCAACAGAGTGGTGTGTGCATGGAGGACACTCAGCATTGCTGTCTGCCCTACATGGAGCTGGCGAAGTAAGTACACAGACTCCTCACTCAGGGCAGCAGGGGACACAGGGGCAGGGGGTTCGGTGCCTGGCACGAAGGAGACACGCTCCCGAACACGGGAGCCTCCACGGACCTCTGGAATGGGAGCCGATGGGAGGGCGGTGGTGGTGGTGGTGGCGGGGCCAGCCATACTAGCTGGGGTGTGGTGGCTGCTGACACCCGCCTCCACAAGGGAGTCATCCTCCGAGCTGCTGTGGTCCTCAGCTGAGGTGGATGGTGCTGAGGACTCCTCGGTGTGGCTCCCCTCGTCCTCCGTGCCACTGGGTCCCTCCGACCACTCATCGGCTGCTGACCCAGTCTGGCTCTGCAGCTCCTCCTGGTCCGTGGAGCTGTCCCCTCCTGTGGCCGTGGATGTATCTGCAAACAATTAGGGAAACAAACAAACATCAGTCACCTGCACTGACCGCACACACCACAGTAAGTACAGCACATTACAGAGCAAGCCCTGGCATCCTTAGTTGAACATTGCCAAAAGTGCTCACACAGATTAGGAGAAGCCAATTGTCAGTCTGATGGTCAACCATGGCACTCACACCCCTCCTGGCCTTTGAAGTAGGGTTCTGTTCTACCATATAACACAGACCTATGTACCTTTCTGCTCTGCCCATGAAACATGGCACTCTCATATAGGCCCCACCAGTCAGGCCCTGACAGATGACCTAAGTTGTCCATTTATCTTTTAGCCTTTTAGTACCTGTCACAGTGGTCCACACCCCCTTAGATACATACACTTAGGCCCAAGCCCTCACAGTGGTCCACACCCCCTTAGATACATACACTTAGGCCCAAACCCACCTCCTTAGATGCACACACACATGTAGGCCCAAGAGGCCACTGCCTCTTGCTATCATTTTTTAATACAACAAATCTTGTAGGCCTTTCTGACCTGGCAGCAGGGACCTGTGCCATCCACCGCGGCACCAGCCCCCCCCCTGTAAATTTCCACAGTCACAAGAATAAGGTTAGCCCACACGTACGTGACACTCTGCTGGTACATCTTGCTCTTTCACAAGCAATGTTTGCAATATTTTAACTTATGAAACTTTCCACGCTTGCTCAACTGAAACTGAAAAGGCGGCTACGTGACAGAGAAATAATATATAAAATCTTAATTTCTGAGCATCTTACGGTAAAAGTTATCTTTTTCTTATGTTTGCGGTCAAGAGCACCAACCACCTGCTAAAAGCCTCTGTTTTCACCATGATACCACTTCTCTGTTCTTCAAAAAACTTTCCACAGTTACTGTAAGCGTGTGGTCAAGGACCCACGTCAGGGTCCACGTCAACTGTTGGTAGGAGTTCTGCATTAAGCCATATAAAAGGTTTGCACCCATGTCCACGCCCTGAACTCTTCATACTAGTGCATTGCATGGGGAGGGTTCCCGGACGGCCGTTCTCCTGATCTTGGGCCTAGAACTTCTACTCTCAAGGTGGTAATGCTCTTTTCTGATTGCTAGCCTTTTGGCTTTGTCAGCCTCTCTAATTTAGCTCATCCACACCCAATTCATTGCATTTATCCTAGCTTAAACTGTGTAGCCTTGGATGGTTCTTGCTCTCTTATTTAAGATTTGCCTTCTAGGCGCTTGCCTATTCATGATCCCTCTTTTAAGACTTGCCCCATAGGCTGAAGCTCACTGATAGATAGTTACATAGATCTTTGTGCTTCACTTAAAATATGATTTGTAATATTGTTGATGCTTTCATTTTCATCCTGCTCATGTGTTGACGAGCAGCATTAAATGAACAGTTCTCGGTGTTACTGAATTGCTTAACAAAGTGCCACTGTATTTCACACCGTTGTTCCTTCTTTTCAAGTGAACGAGCAGAGTGCGGGTCGTGCTCTCATGAGCCGGTAAGCAGAAGGGTGTGACCACCCATTTACCCTCAAACAGCTTGCACCCATCTGTCTGGTGCCTGTCGGATGGTAATACCCCAGTGTGGACACATGCACCACCTACCCAGTTGTTGGACATTGCAGGGAACACGGTGAAGTATGTGAACATGCACACATCACATCTCTTGCCACTGAGTCAGTACATGTGTCCAGTTAAAGGGATGGCCAGAGTCTAATTTGAAATGCATGTGATGCATACCAGCACCAGACACCATGATGCACCCATGTCCTCATAGTCAATGCCACAATGGGGTGCATGTTGCACATGTCACTCCCCTGCAGGATTACTCTTAGGAGGTTTAATGCCATGGCACATGCATGCCTGCAAAGTCATACATCACTGTCTCCAGTCACATGGGCAGGGCAGCCAGCCAACAACAGTCTGCACTGTGTCACAATCCTAGGTCATGGGGAATGCAAGTTCTGTAGCTGACAAGTGCACATGTCCATCCCCCACACACCACATCATCTGAACTCTTATTTGTCCACGTCATACCAATTGGACATATGGGAGACATAAAACACAACTCTCTGAACCTGAGCACCTCACAGTCTGCTGTGAATGAAAAACAGCTGCCTGAACTTCTCAGTCGCATGCACCAGTCTGCACAGTCAAGTGATCAAACACCTATATGTCACCCAAGTATCGTCTCTCATGGTCACATCTCAGATGGCATGCTGAGCCCTAACCGATAAACACCCCAGTAATCCTGACAACGAAGCCACAGCACAATGACACAGAGGCAGACACCTGAGGGAACATTTCACTGAGCACAACGTGTCAGCTGATACACGGGAGTGGGAGTACAGAGTGTATTGTATGCCCTGGAGTAGGCATGACTGTCCTGCTCCACGTGAAAGAGGGATGAGCCCTGGACAGTAGGCATGTGGCTAAGCATGTGTGACACACTTGATATACATACTCTTGAGGCCCAAACATTGTTCCCACCCGCAGCATGGGGGTGTGCCAAATACCCCAGGCACATGTGGTGAGTCAGATCAGCAATTGGAACACATATCAAAGTTACACGCAGATTACATGTCAGAACTCAGGCATTGTGTAAGCAATTGACCCACCCATGAAGCCCACCACAAAGGTACGATAACAAAAGCTGTCCCCCACCCTGAGCTAAGCAAAATGCAAGGACAGTACCCAAGTGACACAATTTCCATACTGTAAGGGCCACACCTGGGTATCAGATGAGGAGTGGGCATGTCACAATTGAGGGACATGGGTCCTGGACCACAAGACTGATGTACTGTGGAGGTTTAACCAGGCCAGAGGAGGGCACATAGCATGTCAGACAAAGTTCACAGTGCAGTCATGGACTCACCCCCTCCTTGCTGCTGTCTGGCCTTCAGCTGCCCATCCAGGTCAGGGAAGACCACCGCCAGGATCCGGAGCATGTGGGGGGTCAGGGTCTGGTGTCCGCCCCTCCTGCGAGGAGACGACAGCTTCAGCTGGACCCTTGCGATCCAGCGGGTCCAGCCCCGAAGGTCCTGCCACCTCTTCTGGCAGTTGCGGATCCGGCGCTTGTAGTCCCCCACGGATCGTACTGCCCGGACGATGGTCAGCCAGATCTCCTGCTTCTGGTGGGCATCAACCTGTGAGGATGACAAAGTGAAAAAGTCCATTACTACACATGCAACATATCCGTGCATCACACAGTTGGATATACATGTCTCAATCACAGGGGCATATGATGTACACAGGCAGTGCAACGATGGCTATTAACAGTTTACCAGCAGTTACTAAATGGTATCATTGCCTGGGAAGTAAAACCTTGTTGGAATGCACTGTTACTGCACTATACCTGTTCAGTGCATGTAACTACACACTTTGGGGGGTGAGAACTACTCAGTGAGCATGCTAGCCAGTGGTGTGCACACTGGAAGTCTTGCTAGTCAGACAACATGCACATTTAGTAAGGCAGTGGACAGCACACTCACCTGCTCCCCTTGTTTCCCATACAGCTTGCTGTACTGTGGAAGGAGGCTATCCAGCAGGGCCTGGTTCTCCTCAGCGCTGAAGGCTGGGACTCTCTCCACAGTACGTGCCATTGCAGTAGCCAGAGGATGCAGAGACAGCAGCAGTGTTGGTGGCAGATGTCGTCCTGGAGCATGTAGTGCAGGCAAGTGACCTCTCAGGGGAACAGCCAGCATTATATGTGTGCTGCAGAGGCAGATACTGTCCCATGTGTCCAAAGTGATAGGTCCAAGTCGTTTGCATCTTCTGAATCTGGCCAATGCATGGAATTGCACCACTTATACACGCCCACAGCGTCCTTCAAAAGTTAAACTTCATGACACCCATGAATTTGCAACATTGTTGTGGGTGGCCAACTGAATTCACTGCATCAGACTCGTTAAAGCTTCGAAAACGCATCCGTTGCCATGCCAGGCCCTAGCCAATGCGTGCGCACCGATCGGACCATTGCTGTACAACGCGTATTTCAAAAAACAACGCGTACCCGTTCACATCAAATGCAATGTCCAATGCGTGCGCACCGATCGGTCCATTGCTGTACAACGCGTACCCGCTCACATCATATGCAATGGCCAATGTGTGCGCACCGATCGGTCCATTGCTCTACAACGCGTACCCGCTCACATCATATGCAATGGCCAATGCGTGCGCACCGATCGGTCCATTGCTGTACAACGCGTACCCGCTCACATCATATGCAATGGCCAATGCGTGCGCACCGATTGGTCCATTGCTGTACAACGCGTACCCGCTCACATCATATGCGTGCGCACCGATCGGTCCATTGCTGTACAACGCGTACCTGCTCACATCATATGCAATGGCCAATGCGTGCACACCGATCGGACCATTGCTGTACAACGCGTACCCGCTCACATCATATGCAATGGCCAATGCGTGCGCACCGATCGGTCCATTGCTGTACAACGCGTACCCGCTCACATCATATGCAATGGCCAATGCGTGCGCACCGATCGGACCATTGCTGTACAACGCGTACCCGCTCACATCATATGCAATGGCCAATGCGTGCGCACCGATCGGACCATTGCTGTACAACGCGTACCCGCTCACATCATATGCAATGGCCAATGCGTGCGCACCGATCGGACCATTGCTGTACAACGCGTACCCGCTCACATCATATGCAATGGCCAATGCGTGCGCACCGATCGGTCCATTGCTGTACAACGCGTACCCGCTCACATCATATGCAATGGCCAATGCGTGCGCACCGATCGGTCCATTGCTGTACAACGCGTATTTCAAAAAACAACGCGTACCCGTTCACATCAAATGCAATGTCCAATGCGTGCGCACCGATCGGACCATTGCTGTACAACGCGTACCCGCTCACATCATATGCAATGGCCAATGCGTGCGCACCGATCGGTCCATTGCTGTACAACGCGTACCCGCTCACATCATATGCAATGGCCAATGCGTGCGCACCGATCGGACCATTGCTGTACAACGCGTACCCGCTCACATCATATGCAATGGCCAATGCGTGCGCACAATCGGTCCATTGCTGTACAACGCGTACCCGCTCACATCATATGCAATGGCCAATGCGTACGCACCGATCGGACCATTGCTGTACAACGCGTACCCGCTCACATCATATGCAATGGCCAATGCGTACGCACCGATCGGTCCATTGCTGTACAACGCGTACCCGCTCACATCATATACAATGGCCAATGCGTACGCACCGATCGGACCATTGCTGTACAACGCGTACCCGCTCACATCATATGCAATGGCCAATGCGTACGCACCGATCGGTCCATTGCTGTACAACGCGTACCCGCTCACATCATATACAATGGCCAATGCGTGCGCACCGATCGGTCCATTGCTGTACAACGCGTACCCGCTCACATCATATGCAATGGCCAATGCGTGCGCACCGATCGGACCATTGCTGTACAACGCGTCCCTGTACAAGTCACTCGCATATGTCACCATGCCTGTCACAGGTGAACGTATGCCAGCCACATTTACTTTCCAGGGACTCAGTTGCACACCTACGACACCACAGCCGGTCCACACTGTATCCTAAGGCATGTAAGGCTGCATTACCTTTTCTGTGTATGGGGGTCAACATGTGGTTTTTTGGGTGGCACTTGGGGGCAGCCACTCCCAGGCTGTGCACGTGTTCATGGGGACAGATTCCTTTGTGTGTTGTGCACATGACCACTGTGATGTGCAACTGTTTATTTCAGAGCATGTGGCATGGTCACATTTCCAGGTTGTGTATGTGTATGTCATGTCACATATCCCCTGAGTCCCATGTGGGACGTATGTACGTCACAGGGTGACCCATTGCCACAATAGTGATGGCCCTCCACAGTCTGTGTGCATGTTGTGTTTACAATGTCTCTGATTCCATGTGCACAATGGGAGACAGTCTCCACATCCACGTGGTTTGTGCATGGACTTTGATGTTGTGCGTGTGTGTGTGTCACAGACGTCCATGTCTGTCCTGCAGAGGCAACAGGGACCACTACCTGTGGGGGTCATGGTTGTTTTGCTGTGGTGTATTCATGATACGCCATGTCATGCCAGTGTCCATGTGGCAATACAGGGTCCCTGGGAATCTACCTGTCAATGAGCTGTGATGCCTGGGGCACATCTGTCCTCACATGTCACTGTGGTGTATGTTTGGAACGTGACAGCAGTACATGGGTACTGTGACACAGCCTAATGATATCCCATAGCACAACCTGGAACTTGTTGTCAACACATGTTGAACTGTGATGTTAGATGTTGGCCATGTAGGTGCCATACATGTCCTTACAGAACGGCACACACATCAGGTACTTGTGTCTCATAATGATGTATCATGTGATATTGAGTATGGTCTATGCCACATATGTGGGGTGACTGACAATCTTTCTTTCTTCACCTATGCACTGCAGGGCACCAGCTGTCCATAGACCATTTCCTGACCTTGCAACCATGGTTGAACGGGACTGCATCCGACGGTACCGCTTCAACAGGCCGCTGATTGAGGAATTGGCGGTGCGGTTAGCCCCACATTTGGAACCTGGCCGGCCATACCCTACAGCGTTGACCCCCAAGGTGAAGGTGATGGCAGCCCTACACTTCTTTGCCACCGGTACCTTTCAACACACTGTGGCGTCTACTGGTGGGATGTCACAGACCATGTTCAGCCGTGTGCTACGCGATGTTTTGGAGGCAATGTTGAGATACCTGAACCAGTACATCTATTTCCCTAAACGTCAACAACTCACTGATGTCAAGAGTGACTTCTATGCCCTGGGGAGGATGCCGCATGTCATTGGCTCCATTGATGGGACACATGTGGATTTTGTACCACCACAGGCACATGAGCAGGCATACAGGAACAGGAAACATTACCATTCGGTCAATGCTCTGGTGGTATGTCTTGCAGATATGTGCATCTCACACGTGTGTGCCCGTTTCCCCGGTTCTGCACACGATGCCTACGTGATGAGGAGTAGTCGCATCCCGAGGATGATGTCACAGATGCAGAACCAGCGTGCCTGGCTTGTCGGTGTGTACTGACTTTGTACCATTGTGTGTGTTCTGCAATGTTGTATTCCACCCTCTTTTCCAACTCAGCTAATGTGCAATTGTCTGTATGTAGGTGACTCGGAATACCCCAACATGCCGTGGTTGCTGACACCCCTCAGGAACCCTGTGACACCAGCCCAGATGCGCTACAATGAGGCACATGGTCGGACCAGGAGAGTGATCGAGCGGACATTTGGTCTCCTGAAGAGCCGCTTTCGCTGCCTGGACAAGACAGGAGGGGCCCTCCTAGTTGCCCCAGCAAAGGTGTGCAAGATTGTCATCGTCTGCTGCATGCTACACAACCTGGCAGTGCGGAAGGAGTTGCCTCTCATCATGGATGACGATGACCAACATCCGCCACCTGTGGAGGATCCTGGCCTGGGCCACGATGCCAGTGATGATGATGATGATGAGGGTGATGTCCGCACACAGCTCATCACCAACTTCTTCAGCTGAATGTGAGTATCCAGATATGTCATGTCAATGATGTGAGTTTGCGTGATATGTGTTGGTGGTGCTCTGGTGCTGTTTGAGTGTGGCCATGTGCTACTTGACTGGAAGCGTGCAGCGATGTGTCCTTACAGGTAGTCTGTACTCCCCAACAGTGTTGACATGCTAACTTGGTTTTGTGTAGGTATCTTGTGACATGTATTGGGCATGAGTATTGAGGTTCTGTCCTGTTCTTCAGTTCTTTTGACTGTGTGTCATGTCTGTCCTTCACAGGGTACTTTCAGAGTTGTTTGGTCAACTGTGATCCCCGACACCATGATTCAACTTCCAGGGTGGAAGCAGTCGTTTCCCTACAGGTGATGTGCCACACACCCCTGGACTTTCTTTCTTCTACACTTGTTGACTGTGTGGCCACTGCCACATGGGATTACCTTGCATCTGTAGTGCAAACAACATGTTGCAAATGTGTAATAAACCTGTGCTTCACTTTGGGATGTGCATTGTCTGTGGTCACACATCTGACTGACATTTGCTTACTGCACCTGTGGGCTAGTTAACACAGACTCTGAATAGGTGTGTTGTCTGTGCATTCCACTGTATTTCCTGGCAACATCAGGGTAGGCGATGAGTCCGATGGCCCCGGTGTGTATGTGTTGTGTAGCCCTAGTGGTGTGTCTCCCTCATATGTGTCACGTCGCCATGACTCACATGACGGTGTTGTACTTGCTGTAGCAGTTAGCATGCACAGTGTCATTTAGCAGATCATCATCTCCATGACAGAAACCACGTTGGAATCACAACAGAGGCAAGTATGATGTATTAGTGAGTTTATTTACATACATGTGTGAGTATAGTGCACAGGATGGTGGGTGCTGTACATTGGGATTGTAATCCAAAGTTCCCAGATGAGTTGGAAGTCTTGGTAGCAGAAATGTCCTGAGTAAAGTCAACAGTCATCTGATACATTGGGCCAACTTAAACTCCCCATGTCATGTGGGAGAGTTGGGTTGCATTCGACAGGGTGAACAGTTTCCCTGTGGGGGTAGTGTGCCTGTGCTGAAAGGATGGCTGACAGTGTTGTCCTGGCGTTTGTTTGGCTACAAGTCCCAAAAGTGTCCCTGTGCTTCACACAACATAACCCAGTGTGGTAGTTCTTTGTGGGATATTTAATTAGAGTGTGAGGCAATGCATTCTCCAAGGTGAGTTGTGTGGAGTTTGTGTTAAGGGGGTGTGTGAGTAAAGCTGCTGGTAACTATGGTCAGAGCTGTCAGTCCTCCTTCCCACCCAGCCAGATATCCCACCATGGAACATGCTTCCATTGCAGGGAGTGCAAGTTTGCTTTCAGGATGTCAGTCAGTGGTGTCCTGCTGTTGGTTGTTGCACAGTTCCCAGCAGGGCCTTGTGCTCCCCACAGCAGTACCCAGTGTCAGCCATCTTGTCAGTTCTTTTCCACTCCCTGTGATGTGAGCATGGTTCAGGGTGGTGTTGATGGGCCAATTGCGAGGGTGACCAATATCTGTGACTACCACTCCCATCATGCTATTGCCTACACCCCCCACTTCCCAGCATGCCCATACTTCCTTCCTTTTGAGTGGACTTCACTGTGTGTGAGTGTGACAGCAATGGCAAGATGGCTGACAGTGTGCTCCTGTTGTTTGTTGGTGCCCAGTTCCCAGCAGGGCCTTGTGCTCCACACAGCCATCTTGTCAGTTCTTTTCCACTCCCTGTGAGGTGTGCATGCTTCAGTGTGAGATTGCTGGGCCATGTGGGTGGGGGATGTTGAGCTGTGACTACCACTCCCATCATGCTATTGCCTACACCCCCCTTCCCAGCATGCCCATACTTCCTTCCTTTTAAGTGGACTTCATTGTGTGTGAGTGTGACAGCAATGGCAAGATGGCTGACAGTGTGGTCCTGTTGTTTGTTGGTGCCCAGTTCCCAGCAGGGCCTTGTGCTCCACACAGCAGTACCCAGTTTCAGCCATCTTGTCAGTTCTTTTCCACTCCCTGTGAGGTGTGCATGCTTCAGTGTGAGCTTGCTGGGCCATGTGGGTGGGGGATGTTGAGCTGTGACTACCACTCCCATCATGCTATTGCCTACACCTCCCTTCCCAGCATGCACATACTTCCTTCCTTTTGAGTGGACTTCACTGTGTGTGAGTGTGACAGCAATGGCAAGATGGCTGAAAGTGTTGTCCTGGCGTTTGTTTGGCTACAAGTCCCAAAAGTGTCCCTGTGCTTCACACAACATAACCCAGTGTGGTAGTTCTTTGTGGGATATTTAATTAGAGTGTGAGGCAATGCATTCTCCAAGGTGAGTTGTGTGGAGTTTGTGTTAAGGGGTGTGTGAGTAAAGCTGCTGGTAACTATGGTCAGAGCTGTCAGTCCTCCTTCCCACCCAGCCAGATATCCCACCATGGAACATGCTTCCATTGCAGGGAGTGCAAGTTTGCTTTCAGGATGTCAGTCAGTGGTGTCCTGCTGTTGGTTGTTGCACAGTTCCCAGCAGGGCCTTGTGCTCCCCACAGCAGTACCCAGTGTCAGCCATCTTGTCAGTTCTTTTCCACTCCCTGTGATGTGAGCATGGTTCAGGGTGGTGTTGATGGGCCAATTGTGAGGGTGACCAATATCTGTGACTACAACTCCCATCATGCTATTGGCTACACTCACTTCACCAGCATACACAGAATTCCTTCCTTTCAGTGAGCTTCCCTGTGAGGTGGTGTTCTAGTGGTGGCAACATATCTGACTGTTTGTTTGTTATATTTGTGCCACTGCCTTGCTCTATTTGTTGTTAGGTTTGTACATGTCATGACACAGTTACATATCACTATGAGATGGCAGGTATTGTGTTTCTCTGACTAACATACACATCTTGGGATGATTATCTTTTGGTTGCTGTGGATTTGCTAAGGGTGCATGGTTTGACTATCCCCTTGACAGTGATGTGTGTGTATTGTCACACAATATTGGGTATATTGGTTGTGTACTCACCAGGCTCTGGGATGTTTGATAGTCCATATACGCTCACTGGTGGTAGGATGGCCCGCACCTTCTCCTCCCAGGGCCTGAGGTATACTGGTTTGGCAGGAGGGCCACTGCCGGTGCGCTGACTCAAGATGTAATCCTTCTTTAGTAGGTCCTTGACCCTCCTGCGCACATCATACCACCTGTTCTGGATGTCTTCCTTTGTGCGCAAACATGGTGATTGTGCGTTCCGTTCCCCCTGTCGACGATCCTCTCCCACATCTTGGTTTTCTGCGACATGGGGGTCTGTTGGACCAATGTACCAAACA
Source organism: Calotriton arnoldi (assembly GCA_963921515.1). Classification (NCBI taxonomy): domain Eukaryota; kingdom Metazoa; phylum Chordata; class Amphibia; order Caudata; family Salamandridae; genus Calotriton; species Calotriton arnoldi. The sequence goes on along the minus strand of CAWUFW010001426.1, from coordinate 1,196,903 downwards.
ACTGTGGCTCTACCCGGAGGATCTCATCTACCAGGACTTCCAATTCACTGTCTAGGAACTTTGGATTCTCCTTTGGGGGCATGGTGATGGGTGGTGGTGGTGATTGATGTGTGTGTGTGTGCAAGTGAGGGTGTGTGAGTGTCGGTTTTGCTGGGTGTATGTGAGGGTGCTATTTGTTGAGGTGCTAATGGTGTGTGGCTTGTGTGATGGATGAGCTGTGAGTGTGTCTGTGGTTGCTGTCTGATGGTGTTCTGTGCTGGCAGGTCAGTTGAATTTGCAAAGGATCATGGTTGGGATTTGTGGCCTTTATATGGGTGGAGACGTGGGTGTGTCTTTGTTCCATGTTTCCCCCCCCCCCAGTATTTATTGGCTTTGTCATTGCTTGTTTGGCCCCTTTTTTTGTATTTTTCCCTTTGTATTTTTTGTGCATGTAGGAGACGCTCTTCTGACCGAGTAGGACGCTGCAGTTGTCTCGTGTGAGCTTCTCCGAGTCGTTCATGCTGTGTTTCTGCTAGGTTTCATGTGGGGCGTACGCGTCGGTCGCGGAGTATTGGGTTGCTTCGGCTGGGTTTTGTATGCGTGTTGGTCGTACGGCTTGGGCTCCGTGCGACTCGGTCTTGTTTTCCACGCATTGCATCGTACTGCGCGGGTCGGATTTCGCGGGTACGTTTCGGTCCGGTTCATTCCTGGTGTGTGTCGGTCGGTTCGATTCGCGTGGTTTCCCGGCCGGATAGCTGGTTTCGTGCGGTTTGGTCGTTTGGCTTGTGTTCCGTACGAGCCGGTCGTGATTCACATGCATTTCATCGTACTAATCAGGTCGGGCGGTGCCGGTACGTGTCGGTCGGACTAAATTCCCGTACCGAGTCGGTCGGTATGTTTTCCGGCCCGAATCGGAATCAGCCCCTTAGTTGTCAAAAGGCTTTTGACAACCTGAAAGAAGCAATGTGCTCAGGACTCATTCTCTAAGCTCAAGATTACTTTAGAGAGTTCATTGTGTTGCTCGGATATGGATTTACCTTAAAAAAATGAAAGACACGAGGTGTTTGGCAAAACAGGAACAGCTGGTTTAATTAAACGCAGCGGCCGGGAGTGCAGGCAACAGAGTCGGGGTCTGAAGACTGCCTCAGAGGACATTGGTTTACGCCTTCATTTTATACATTTCACAAGGTGTAATAAAGTGATTTGTGCAATATTTTAAGAACAGAATCTGGAACTAGTCACTGAGCCATAAATCTGGTCATTTGATAAGCACCGGTGGGTCTGGACCCTGCGTTGACACAATGAGGAGCTAGTGGGTACATGCCCAGATGTCTGACATGGGGAGCGCAACCTCACTGCGTGTAGTGTGCATGCTATGTTCTGATTGGCTGAGCGTTCCTAACTTAGTGTGGCATCTGACTTTATGGTGCTTTAGGAACGCGTGCCCCTCTGGCCAAACTTGTTTTATAGGGGACCAATCTCCTGAGACCATTGTGGCGTCGCTGCCTATCTGTGGGATCGATCTGGGTTTTCATGTTCGCGTGTTTGTCTAAGGGTTACGTGTCACCCCACCTGTGATCTGTCGATCAGTTGCTTCGGGCCTAGGTCGCAGGGCCTGCCTGACCACGTACTTCTGACTCTGGGTTGAGGGGGATTTCAACAACGGTGATGTGAGTTAGTCATTATACATACATATTGTAACGTGCATTGATATTGTATTTTCCAGTATTAACAATTGTGCAGACTGATGCCTCTGAGCAAGGGATAGGAGTGGTCCTATCCTAAACAAACAATGATGGCCATGACCAGCCTGTTGCTTTTATAAGCAGGAAGCTAATCCCCAGGGAACAGAGTTGGGGTGCCATTTAGAGGGAAGCCTTTGATGTGGTTTGGTCCCTGAAGAAGCGGAGACCATACCTGTTTAGTACTCACTTACTTGTTCAAACCAACCACAGACCTCTCAGATGGCTTATGCAGTACCCAAAACCTTTGAGGTGGTCCATATCCCTACAGGGAATGAACTTTGCAGTGGGACACAGACCTGGGACTGACCATGCCAATGCAGATGGCCTTTCCAGGTTCTTCCACTTATACAATGAAGACTCTCTTGGGAAAGGTTAGTCTCATCCTCTTTTATTGGGAGTGGGGGGGGGGGGGAGTTGTTTAGGGAAGTGCCCCTTTTTACATGGTTACATTCCATTTTTGACTGGTATCTGGTGTAATTTTGACAGAAACTGCGCTGGGTTCCTGCTCACCAGGTCCCCAGCACCAGTGTTCTTTCTCTAAACTGTATAATTGTTCCACAATTTTCAAACCCTTTGGGATCCCTTGTAAGTCCCTAGTAAGTGGTGCCCTTGGTACCTAGGGCACTGGACTTAAAGAGGGTCCCTAAGGGCTGCAGCACGAATTGTGCCACTCTGAGGGACCCCTCACCAAGCTCATGCAAAGTGCCATTGCAGCCTGCGTGTCTTGGTGCAGAGAAAACCGAAGTTTCGACATGGTACACATTCCTGTGTGCCATCCCTGCCAGCACAACATGTGGTATACGTAAGTCAGCCCTACGGCAGGCCTTACAGCCCTAAGTCAGGGTGCACTATACCCATGTCAGGGCATATCTGCAAGGGTGAATAGGTGCAGGTGATATCCAAGTTCACAAAGTGCACAGGGAAGCCATAACGAGTAAATGGGCTGGACACTCGTCATTACGAGTTCCACCAGCTACATGATGGCTTCACTCTACCCCAAGGTGTTTGGTACCAAACACCTAGTCTTAATAAAACCACACTGATGTCAGTGCTGGATTTATTAATAAATGCACGCAAAGGTCACTTTAGAGGTGCCCCCTGAAAACCTACCGACTACTAGTGTATTAACTGACTGGTCTCGACCAGCCAGCCACCATAGACAGATTTCTGACCTTCTGAGGTGAGAGCCGTTGCTCTTGGAGGACAGGAACAAAGCCTGCTCTGGGAGGAGGTGTTCACACCTCCCCCAAGCAGAATAGACGTTTAAGGGAGGGAAGTTTCAAGGGCCCTGCTGCCTTTGTTATGCGACCCAAGGCCTCTCCAGATAGTGGAGGTGCCCACCCGCCTATCCTGGCCCCACTTTTTGGCGGGTAAATTGGTCAGATTAGGAGGTGCGACCACATTCAGCCAGCACCATCCTTAGGGCGGGCCGCTGATGTGGACCCCACTTTTCAGATTCATCCATCTTGTTTTGGCAGGAATTAGCCTTCTAGGGTCAGGGTTATGCCCACTTCCCACAGGAAGTGGTCATTTAGAGGTTGAAGACAGCTTAAAGGTAGGTAGTACATTGGCTACTACCTGTCACTCCCCATAATGCCCCTAAATTGAGTATTTAGGTGGCAGCCTGTAGGAAGCTGACTCTGTATATACCATACCAAAGTAAGGTATGGTGTGCACAGAGTCCAGGGAGTCCCCAGAGGTATACCAGAGGCTAAATTAGGTATGTACTAACAGCTCTCTTTGTGGTAGTGTGGGCGAACAGTTCGGCTTATCCAGAGGGTGTGTTAAGCATTTATTGTATTCACTCAATCAAGACTGATGGCACACACTCAGAGACAGAATCCAGACCAGTATAAAAAAGGTATACTTATATTTTATTTCTAGAACCTTGCAGGACTTGGTACAGGTAGGTAAGATATACTTTCAATTGTAAACCTTTACACAGAAATGCAATTGGGGATGCATTTGCAATTGTTACTGGTTGGTATGTTTTCAAAAAGCAGATTATATTACACAGTAATTACTTATAGAATACTTTTTGATTGCTTTCAGATTACATTGACTACTGGGGGTGGTATGCCTAGATACCACACCGAGGGATCTCACAATACAAGGTAGTGTAAGACTTTTCTTGGTTTAAGTTATAGTGACTTTTTCCTCCATACAAAGCAACAGTTCAATGCTTGGAACATTTTAGGCCCAAAAACTCATAACATGGGTTCCTATGGGAATAAAAATGGTTATCGGTTTCACAGGTAATGAAAACGTCTCATGAGTGGGAGTTATGGGGGTTAGGACCAAGGTTCCCCAAGGTCTAGGTAGGCACTCAAGTTGCACCACCAGCAGCACTGAGGCGGCCGGGTGCAGGGGCCCAATGTTAGCCAATGGGGCTAAGGGGGCCTTCGGTTAGGGACTGCTGACGAGCAGGCCACTTGAGTGTGGGAGCAAAGCTCCTGGGGTTAAGATCAGCACTGTAGGGGCCAACGATCAGCACAGGAGCTGCACCATCAGCGGCACAGGGGCGGCAGGGTGCCAAGAAGACGTCGGGGACCCTGTGCTTTCCAATAGAGTCCTTCAGTTCAGCAAAGTTGCTGCAGGCTCGGACAGGGATACTTCCTGAAGGCGACCACCAGCTGGAGAGGTAAGATGGATTCTTGGGGATGCATGGACAGCATCAATTGGGCCACCCAAGGCCGTGGGGCGTCGGGTGCAGGGATGTCTTTTGGCATTGGGTTTCTTTACCAGCTACGGTCACAGTTGTGGGGGGACCCTTCAGGCTGAGGCTGCAGGCGTCATCTTGAAGTTTGAGGGCGGTCGGTGTTCACCAGATCCCAGGTTAGCGTCGCTTGGGAGACCTCCTTGTGATGTTGGGCCACTCGAACTCGGGCCGTGGGCATCGGGTGCAGAGTGGTGCAGAATCACGGAGTCGCCGAAATCCGTATTCTGTGGATGAGTCTTGGCTTGAGCAAATCCGGTGCTCACAGAAGACAGAGTCTGTAAGGTGAATGCAGGGCAGGTCCTCCGGGCTCTGAGGGGTTTTTGGACACGCCGGTTTCTTCGCTGTAGGCAGGTCGGAGTCAAGACAGGCCAGTAGGGCTGGGGCCAAAGCAGTTGGTGTCCTCTTCTTCCTGGGTCAGCATGGCTCTTCGGTCCTTCTTCTTTCCTCCTCGAATCTGAGGAGGCAAGGTTCAGGGTTGCCCTCAAATACTAAATTTAGGGGCGTTTAAAGGGGTCTGCAGGTCGGGACCAAAGGGTCCCTTCCTTGGGGTGGGTACAACCCCTATAATGCCTGAGCATGTGCCGCTCCCTAATTGGCGAAGTCCCCTCATCTTCAAGATGGAGGGGACTGAGATGTGTGCTTCACCTCGCCTCCCCCACCTAAGGGCTGGGGTTGGCAAAGGTGGGCACACCTCTCTTCCTAGCTTGGTTTTCCTGCTGAATCTCCTGCCCAAAGTGGGGGGCAGAAGCAGTTGGAGCCAGTTGCTGGGGGCAGCAAAAGACAAGGACAGCTTCCAAAGGTGGCAGGCCTTTGAAGCTTCTCCTTCGTGGACCCAGCCCATCCTGGGGGCGGAGCCATGACACCTCTGCCCAGGATGGGCTTTGTTTCTGGACCCAGATAGTGGAGGCTCTCTACCCAGCGGTCCAGAAACCTGTCTGTTGGTGGCAAATGGCGGGAAACGATTCAGAAACCACACCAGGGCTGGTCGATTTTCAGGGGGCATCTCTAAGATGCCCTCTGAGTGCATTTTACGTTAAATCCCACACTGGCATCAGTGTGGGTTTAATGCGCTGAGACGTTTGCTACCAAACTTCCCAGTTTTTAGTAAAGCCATTATGGAGCTGTGGAGTTCCTAATGACCAACTCCCAGACCATATACTCTTTATGGCTTTACTACACTTACTCTAGACTTCATGTGAGGAGAAGTCTTCCCAGGAAGATGATCTTGCCCCTTGTGAGGGAACAGTCCCGGAGGAGCTTGGGCCTGACACAGCAAAGCGGCTAGGAGCTGGGGGACCCTCCAAGGAGGAATTGAGTGTGGAGCAGAAATCCTGCCTCTCTCTTGAGAGCCTCAGAAGGCAAGCTGCTGCAGAGGCAGGGGATGTCAGTGGGACCCACAAGGTCTACTGGGAGAATGAACTCCTTTATTCTGAGGCTAAGAACCCCAAACCTGGTGCCACCAGGAGGTTGGTCATTCCGTTTAGGGAGCTCCTCTTGACCCTAGCACATGACATAACACTTGCAGGGCATCTTGGGCAAAGCAAGTCTTGGGACAGGTTTGTCCCACACATTCACTGGCCCCATGTCTGAAGATACCAAGGAGTTTTGTCGCTCCTGTGTCACCTGCCGGGCCAGTGGTAAGACAGGTGGCACTACAAAGGCCCTAATAATCTCACTGTGAGAAGGTGGGTTGGTATATGCTGTCCACTAGTTAAAGTGGGCACCTTGTACCAGGCCACACGACCCTTATGATGTATGAGGTCAAAGATAACCTTTAGAAAGCTATCCTAGTGGTAGCTGTGGAGAGCAGCCTTCAGGCTTAATCTTGAAGGAATGTAAAGCAGCTTGTTTTACCAGAATATCACCTCCTGAATGACCAAATGAAAGGAGAACCACACAGTAGCTATATAAAAATATGAATTTATTAATATAACACTCTCTACAAATCTCTACACGAGATTAGAACATAAAGCACACAATACTGTAACGATAGAACATTCGTAAGTAGCAAAGTACACAGCGGGCTCCAGGGGGAGACCGAACCATATACTAAAAAAATGGTATAACAATCACAACTTGATTAGACACAGTGCCTAGAGCACGTAGAATCGCTGGGACCCCAAGGAACCACCCAGAGGAGTGACACAGGGAGCCCACGGAGGACGGGTGCAGTGTGGGAACACGACTGTGTGTTCCGTGCAACTCTATGGGAAAGTCGCGGCTGCAAATTTATAGGTTAAGGACACTTCTAAGAGGACTTCGAGCAAACCCTTTGGAACATAGGAGGTTCTTAGGCCAACCCACCAGTGAGTACTGAAGTACCCGTGTTACCGATCCCAGAGGAGCCGGGTGCATAGGGGTCAAGTGGTGTCGGAAACCTTCGTCGTTTTCAATGGAGGAGTGCAAAGAAGTCCTGCTGCCAGGAGGGCGAAGAATGTCCGGTGGAATCCAAGCCTGGATTCGAGGTGAGAGGAACCTGAAAGCAGAGGGGACAGAGTCTGGGTCATTTCAGGTGACCAGGGGCTCGGTAGTTGAATGCCCACCGATGTCGAGTGCTTCAGGAGTGAAGAAGGGTTGCTTGACTCTGCAGCCACGGGGACCAGGAGACACCGAAGACGAGCTGTCCCACGAAGGATGACGAGTGCTGAGGGGTCGATGTCCGGTTGGAGCACCAACAAGCCTTGGCAACTGCAACCCACGCGGTCAGAGGAAACAGGTTACGGTGAGGACCAGCAAGGTCCAGGGGACTTTCCAAGCAATGGAGAGTCAGGGCACGTCTGGAGCAACCAGGTAAGTGATAAAACTAGAGAGGTGGGCCGACTGTCCAAGGGAACAGGACACTGTAAACCAGTAGAGAAACAAAACTTCCCCTGGAGAAAAGAATGACACACTCACTACCATTCACTGACACTCTGTAGTCATAAACCGTACACTCTGGTATTCAAGTCAATGTATAAAGGACTAAGGCTAAATATATACCCCAAATTGAGATGTAGCATTTTGACTTTGTTTTATTTTTAATATAAAAACCTCTGTACTCCAGAGTATTATAAAAACTTCATCATATAAACATAAATCAATAAAATTCAAACATGATAACCAGAGTGTATGGACTACAGAGTGTATGGACTACAGAGTGTCAGTGAATGGTAGTGAGTGTGTCATTCTTTTCTCCAGGGGAAGTTTTGTTTCTGCATTGGCATGGTTACTCCCAGGTCTATGTTCCACTGTATAGTCCTTCCCCTGTAGGGAAATGGACCACCTCAAAAGTTTGGGGTTTTCACCCTTCATCTGTTTTAGCCATAAGAGGGGCTTATGGTCTGTCTGAACAATGAAGTGAGTGCCAAACAGGTATGGCCTCAACTTCTTCAGAGCCGAAACCACAGCAAAGGCTTCCCTCTCAATAGCTGACCAACGTTTCTCTCTGGGGGTCAGCTTTCTGCTTATAAAAGCTACTGGCTGATCCTGACCCTCTTCATTCAGTTGTGATAACACAGCCCCTACCCCCAACTCAGATGCATCAGTTTGAACAATGAATTGTTTGGAATAGTCAGGACTTTGCAGAATGGGAGCAGTGCACATGGCCTGCTTCAGGTCATCAAATGCCTTTTGACAGCTAACTGTCCACTGAACTTTCTTAGGCATTCTTTTGGAAGTTAAGTCATTCAAAGGGGTCACTATGGAGCCATATCCTTTGACAAACCTCATGTAGTACCCAGTAAGGCCCAAGAAAGCTCTGACCTGAGTCTGGGTAGTTGGAGCAACCCAATCCATGATGGTTTGGATTTTGCTCTGCAACGGTTGAACCTGTCCTCCACCCACAAGGTGGCCTAGGTATACAACCTTACTCTGCCCTATCTGGCACTTGGTGGCCTTGATAGTGAGGCCTGCCTTTTGCAGGGCCTCTAGAACATTTCTCAGGTGGACCAGGTGATCCTCCCAGGTGGAGCTAAAGACAGCAATATCATCTAGATAAGCTGCACTATAGGCTTCCAGACCTGTGAGAACTTTATTCACCAGCCTTTGAAATGTGGCAGGTGCATTCTTCAAGCCAAAAGGCATCACCACAAATTGGTAGTGCCCACTAGGGGTTGAAAATGCTGTTTTTGGTTTAGCATCCTCAGCTAATCTGATTTGCCAGTAACCAGCTGTAAGGTCAAATGTACTTAAGAACTTGGCTGAGGCCGAGGAGGAGGAGCAAGATGGCGGATTGACGCCGCCACAGAGCACAGCCGAGCAGAGGAGTCTCCCCACACCCTGCTACACTATGTGCTAAACCGGCAAACAACATCTAAATATTCCGTGGAATATCAACGTGGAATATCAACGGATAATAGCAGGAGCAAGACACTTACCGTACAGCCTGTGAAAAGCCTCTGAAAAGCCTGCAAAACTGTAGCGAATGTGGATAATTGGCGTGGCTAAGGTCGGGCGTTTGTTGCTCGCGTCTCGGCTTGTGCGTTGGAGCTCTGGACACAGGTTGGCGTTTTGCCGGTTGGGATTGCTCCTTTCGGCGGCTCCGACGCTTGTTGTTAACAGAGACATGGCACCACCAAAAACTGCCCCAAGATCTACACGGGCTGGACGAGCACCTGCCGCCGTCTTAGGAGCTGACACAGATACGGCGGGCGGCAGTGAGCGAAGGATCGACTCATTAGCAGTGGGCAAGCCGCTCCTGCGATTGCTTCAATCGGGAAAAGCAGCGGAGCTTCTCTCTATTGGGGCTACTAGCGAGCAATTGACTGGCAGCAGTTTAGTTGAAGCGCTATTGGAGGCTATCACAGCTCGCTGCAGTTTTGGTGGAGAAACTTCTTTACTAGCAATAGTCGCTGGTAATGTTGATGACGGCGCTGAGAAGGGCTGCGGTGAGCAAGGCGTACAAGTGAAGGTGCTCACAGATCAGACGCAGGCTCAGGATCAGGCGCTTACGACATCGATGAACGCTGTGAGTCAGCCCCTGGTGGTTAACAAATTAGCGGATTTAACGGAGCGAGTAGACACTCTGCCCGACGACAGTACCTTGGGTTGTATGGTTGATTGTGAAGGCGGTGGAGAGGCTCACTTAAGCACTGTAAGCACTGTAAGGCTGAATAGCGGAGGTAATATTCAGCGGTCCCTGGCTCTGGCGGATGTGGGTGCGGATGCGGGTGTTGGATCGAGAGCTGATAATTTGACGGCTACGGGTGCAGAGGCAGGTGATGAGTCGAGTGAAGAACCTGTATCTTTCATTGATAATGAGGATATAGTAGAGTCTTTCGATAAATCCTCTAAAACATCTCCTGGGAGAAAAGCGAAGGCCAAAGTAAAAACAAAGAAAACACCCCAAGGGCCTAACAAACTACGGCAGAACACGACACGGCAGAATATGGTGCCTATACATGGGAAAGGCAATTCAGATAACAGCCCCCTCCGCATGTGGGTGCAAGCGAAGGGGGGGTCAAGACCATGGTAGCTCGAATAACAGGCAATAGCCCAACAGAGAGCTGTATGATAAATGAGCATTCCAGAGAGAACAGGGTGGAGAGTGAAGACAGCTCTAAACAGGGGCATAAACAGGGTGCTTCTGCAGGGGCAGAACAATCTTCGATGCCTGTATTAAATTCTGCTAATGCAAGGGACCAGCTAACTAAGCAACCAGTAGCTAGTTCTCTAGCAAGTACTGAGCCTTCTCTAGGTCTGATATTACAGTCCTTGAAGGATCAAAGATTAGAAGCACAGGAACACTATATGCAGGTCAGATCAGACAACAATTTGATGCAACAGACACTGCAAGAAATGACAGCAAAAATCGGGGTACTTACAAGGGATGTTTCAGAGCTGCAACAGAGAGTTGGGGATACTGAGCAATTGGCTACTCTCACAGATACTTTGGTAGAGAAACATGATACTCAGATCTCAAGTATCCAGGCCAAGCTAGAAGATCTGGAAAATCGCCAACACCGACATAACCTTCGGTTATTCGGCATTCCAGAAGGCACGGAAGGCACAGATCCTAGGACTTACATGGTGCGTCTGTTTCAGAAAGCCTTCCCAGACCTGTCCGACTGGGACTGGGATTCTCAGTTGCAAAGAGTGCCTAGACTACCATTGGGTCAGCAAAATCAGGGGGGTCAGTATCCCCGTCCGTTCCTGATTTTTTTTGGGAACTTTTTGCTCAGGCAGGCGGTTGCCCTAAAAACTCGACCTAACGCCCCTGTAACAGTCGAATCAGTTACTTTTTTTGTCAGATCTGACCTTAGTAAATTAACAATGGATAGGCGTTGGAAACTACGCCAGCTAATTGACCCGCTAAAGACTCTCAGGCTACAAGTTTACCTTCAAGAACCAGCACGTTTAAAGGTTTTCAAAAATAGGCGCACTTACTTCTTTACGGACGACAAGGAGGCTAAACAAGTAATCGCTAAATGGCAAACTGAAGCTGCTAAGAAGATCTAGCACAAAAAAAAATACAAAAAAAATATATAACAGTATATGCTTTATTAGTCTAAGCTTAAAAGAGAACACAGATCTGAATTTGGACTTGGTCAGAAGCAGCTAAGAAGACCTAGTATAAAGAGACAGAATATGCTTCACTAGCCCAAATCTAAAAGAGAGTGCTTTCTATACTATTCCCCTTTTTTTTTCTTTTTTTTTCTTCCACTGTTTTCACTGTGGTTTTATTATTTAAGGAATTTGATGAGGTGTGGGGTTTGGGTGTGGGGGCGGCCACCGCAGCGGCTATGGCTCTGATGGGCTGCCCAACCAGCGGCAGCAGGTTAAAGGGGAGGATTCCTCCTTTTTGGGACAGGGAGGGGGGTGGGTTTTCAGGTGTCCTTTGGGACAGAGGGAGGTGTGGGAGGTATTTAATGGGGCAAAAAGAAGTCATCATTGGGGCACTTCAGGGTTATGGCACAGGGACAGCTATTAGATTGTGTGTTTTATATTTCTGCACAAGAGGTCAAATGGTATCATCTAATGTAGGTAAAGGGAACTTGCAGGAGAGGAATAAAGCTTATTATGACGAGGGTTAAATGCATATCATGGAATGTAGCTGGCCTCAATAGTGCAAATAAACGCCAATTAGTGCGGGAGGAGTTAAAAATGTATCAACCACATATAGTCGTAATAACAGAGACTCATTTGGCCTATAAAGATCGAAATCTGCGTAAACATCTGGGATATGAAACAATAGTTTGCACTACACAAACTATATCTATAAAAGGAGCTGCTATATTAAAGGATAAGAGGTTCGTTTGTAGAATAGTTAGGACATTGGCTGATCAGAGAGGGCGCTGGGTATTGGCTCAGCTTGAAATATGTGGCCAAAAATATGTATTATATTCAGTTTATGGGCCTAATTCAGATGACCCTGCCATTTTCGATTCTCTTAATCTTGAACTGTTGAATTGGGATGGGGAGCGGCTGCTCATGGGTGACTTCAACTGCGTCATGGACTATAACATTGACTCAACAAGAAAGGGGGGCACTCCAAGAATGCGAAAGACCCGGGCGGCAATAATAGAAATGGCGAGACTTCAGTCTTTAAAAGACGCATGGAGACAAGTATATCCAGTCATCCTGGGATATACGTAATATTCAGCCCCCCATAAGTCATATTCTAGAATCGATATGGCTTGGGTCTCTGATAGCTTAATCTCAGACTTAGACATGGAAATATGCCCCCGGTCACATCAGACCACAACCCTATTTTACTATCATTTTTGGCCACAGCTGAGCGTAAAGTAGCCAGACCATTCTCTTTTCCTTGATACCTGCTTACAGATAGCGAATATGTGTCTAATACTCTACAACAGCTAGAGGTATTCTTCAGGGAAAATACTGGGACAGCATCTCCACTGATTGTCTGAGATACGATGAAAGCTTATATCAGAGGCATTACCCAGCAATATATATGGCGGCAGAACAAACAAAGAAAAAGCGATATGGAGATACTGATCCGCGCCTTACGCGACACCGAAAAACAACATGCTGAGGCTGTAGCACAAGACCAGAGGGTTCAGGACCATTTGCTCTTTTCCCTGATAGACGCAAGAATGGCAGTAAAAAAGTCTTTTAGGGAAAAAATAGCGGCTAGATATAATAAATATTGTATAGAGCAATACGAATATGGTGAGCAAATTGGTAAGGTCCTGGCCTACCGGGCGGCAGAAGCAAAGGCTAAAACTAAGATAAGCACTATAAAGGGCGCAGATGGTACTATACATACGCATTCTTCAGCTATTTTAGAACAGTTTTCTCTATTTTATCGGGAACTTTATGCACGCACTTTAGTACCTGACAAAGTTGACATAGTACAGTATTTAGTAGATAGTAGCCTCCCAGTTTTGAGTGAGGAGGATGCAGCTGTATTAGATAATATGGTATCACTGGAAGAGATTGAGATGGCTATATCGGCACTGCCCTCGGGGAAAGCCGCAGGGGAAGACTCCATACCCCTAGAATTTTACAAGGTTTTCAAAAGGGTATTGCTCGGACCATTTAGCATGGTTATACACTATGTTGGCACAAGTGGGAGGACACTAGAGTCATGGAATATGACGCAGATAGTATTTTTTCTCAAAAAAGGCAAACCTCCTACAGAATGTGGATCATACCGACCTATTTCTCTTATAAATGCGGATGCCAAGATTTTTTCGAAAATCTTGGCAAATCGCCTTGCCCCAATGATGTCAGGACTAGTATCTGAAAACCAACATGGGTTTATCCCTGACAGAAACACTACTGCCCACGTTAACACGGCCATTGGGGCCTTTGACTTTGCTGAGAAGGAGATGGTAGGTCTTGGTATGATTCTTTTGGACGCCGAAAAGGCCTTTGACAGGGTCAGGTGGGACTTCCTGTGGGTCACACTAATTACGCTCGGCTTTGGGGGGCAGTTTAGGCAGTGGGTTCAAGCGCTATATTACAAACCTCAAGCTAAACTATCCTATTCAGGATTTTACTCAACTCCATTTGAAATTTGTCGCGGCACTAGACAGGGATGCCCCCTCTCCCCACTATTATTTGCTTTGTACATAGAGCCATTCATCCATATGTTGCAATCTTGTATACATATAAAACCGTTAGTGTCTGAGATAACTAAACTCAAGATTGCGGCATATGCAGATGATATTGCGATTTTTACAATTAATCCAGCCAAGGCCGTAATAGCTATGGAGACAGAAGCAATCAAGTTTGGCGCTGTCTCCGGATACAAATTAAACATTAATAAAACCCAAGTGCTTGTCAACTTTAAACCCGAATCCCCATGGGGGTTTGTACTACAGCTATGTATCTGGGGGTTAAGATCTCAGCTAAAACTGGTCAGATTGTAACCTTAAACTATATACCATTGCTGAACGATACTATCAAATTGCTAAAGAACTGGCATAAGCTTCCCATCGGGATTCTAGGGCGATGTAACATAATAAAAATGAAAATACTCCCTAAATACTTATATTTGTTTCGCTCAATTCCCCTGCGGGTCCCCAATAAAAAAAAATTTAAACTTGAAGGGGCTCTTAGTAGCTTCATATGGGGGTATAAGAAGCCTAGACGGGCGATTGATTCGCTCAAATCTCCTTATGATCAAGGCGGATTAGGCCTACCAGACTTTAAAATTTATTTTTGGGCTGCGTTTGCTGGACGTTTTCGCAGCCTTCTCAGTCTTGATCAGAAAGATTCTTTTACCGGTTGATTTTAGGAAACGATAGCCAATTATTTCTATATCGTACTAATGACCCAAATTACTTTAAGCGAGTAAGATTTAAGACAGTAAGGGACAGTATTTACATTTGGCGGGCTATGGCTGCCAGAGGCAAACTATTGTTATTTCATGATAAGCTCCCGCTGTGGGGGAATCCCATGTTTCCTGAGGTTTTTCATGACCAGGCTAGTAAATCCTGGGCTAAATATGGGATTACATTCTTAGGTGATTTGTATGATGGGAGCGGACTTATGTTATTTGAAGGTTTACGACTTAGCTATAAAATACCCGCCCATTTCTTTTTCAAGTACATGCAGATCAGGTATTACCTGGGGAAAACTTGGCTTTGAACGCGATAACTCATTCTACGATTTGGGACTGCCTGTACAGGGGCGAAAAAACTAAGTCCCTAATTGGCGACATGTATAAACATTTGTGTAATTTTATAATGGATGGCAGCGAAAAATTGGCGATGCGTTGGAGTCAAGTACTGGGGATAGATATAATACCTGGCATGATAAAACAGGCCTTAGGAAACGTAGGCGATACCGTCCACTCGGTGAGCTTGCAACTACAGCAATTTCGTACGATATGTATGCCGTACTATACTCCGGAAAAGATAGCCAAATGGGGCCAAGGAAACAATTTTGGTGATAAGACAAAATGCCCTCAATGCGGATTGCATGCTGCTAATCTTATACACATGTTCATAGAGTGCCCAGAATTGAAGGCTTACTGGCAGAAGATAGGCCAGGTGTTACATCTTAAATTAGGACTAGATCCTTCATTAACAGTCCCAGAAATAATGTTAGGCTATAAGGGAGACAAACCAGAACTAGCACGACTTTTCTCAATTTTGATGGTCGCCGCTCGATTGGCTATTGCTTGTGCATGGGTCTCCCCGACACCACCATCTATCGGCGAGTGGTGGACTATCGTTAGGGAAACGTTTGGCTTAGAAATTGCTCTGGCTAAAGCTAGGGGTGTTCGTTCCTTGGTTAAGCTAGAAGCAATATGGGGACCCATGGGGCTGGAGACATCACACCAATTAACTAAATAAGGAGATCTGTATCGTATACACTATGCTAATATTTTGATATGTTGGGTTCATATGCAATTTCTTCTTGTAAATGATCTTGCTTTTTTGAAAGTGCTGTTTTATCTGCTTTTTTCTCCCTTTATGTACATTGCTACCAGCCCTTTATGATGACAATAAAAAATATTTAAAAAAAAAAAAAAAGAACTTGGCTGAGCCCAAAGTATCAATTAGTTCATCTGCCCTGGAAATTGGATGAGCATCAGTCCTAATGACTGCATTGAGTCCCCTGTAGTCAACACAGAACCTCATCTCTCTCTTACCACCCTGGGTGTGAGGTTTTGGTACTAAGACTACTGGACTTGCCCAAGGGCTATCCGAGGGCTCAATTACTCCCAGGTCCATCATCTTCTGGACTTCAGTCCTGATACAGTCCCTGACATGGTCAGGTTGCCTGTAAATCTTATTTTTAACAGGCAGACTGTCACCTGTATCCACCTCATGGGTGCACCAGGTAGCCTGACTTGGAGTCAGTGAAAACATATGTCTGTACTGATTGAGGACCTTCCTACAATCAGTCTGTTGTTGTTCAGTGAGGCTGCCTGCCGAGGCTGCCTGCCGAGGCTACTCCATCAACTGAACCATCATCAGGGTTCTGTGAGAGGAGGTCAGGGAGTGGGTCACTCTCTTCCTCCTGTCCCTCATCAGTAGCCATGAGCAAGCCCATGTCTGCCCTGTCCACATATGGCTTGAGCCTGTTCACATGGAGCACCCTATGGGGGCTCCTGGGAGTTCCAAGGTCCACCAGGTAGGTAACCTCTCCCTTTTGCTCAAGAATGGTATGGGGCCCACTCCACTTGTCTTGGAGAGCTGATGGGGCCACAGGCTCCAACACCCATACCTTCTGTCCTGGCGGGTATACAGTCAAAACAGCCTTTTGGTCATGCCAGGCTTTTTGCAATTCCTGGCTAGCCTCAAGGTTTTTGGATGCCTTCTTCATATACTCAGCCATCCTGGAGCGGAAACCAAGTACATAGTCCACTATGTCATGTTTAGGTGGTTTGAGAAGTAACTCCCATCCCTCCTTAACCAAACATAAGGGACCCCTAACTGGATGTCCAAACAGAAGTTCAAAAGGGCTGTAGCCAACCCCCTTCCGAGGAACCTCTCTATAGGCAAAGAGAAGGCAGGGCAAAAGGATGTCCCATCTGCGCCTAAGCTTTTCAGGGAGACCTTTTATCATGCCCTTGAGGGTTTTGTTGAATCTCTCAACCAACCCATTGCATTGTGGGTGATAGGGTGTGGTGAATTTGTAATTCACTCCACACTCCTTCCACATAGCAGTCAGATAACCAGACATAAAGTTTGCACCTCTGTCTGATACTACCTCCTTAGGGAAACCCACTCTGGAAAAGATTCCCAGGAGAGCTCTAGCCACAGCAGGAGCTGTGGTAGTCCTAAGGGGAATTGCCTCTGGATACCTAGTGGCATGGTCCACCACCACTAGTATGAATCTGTGCCCAGATGCAGTTTGAGGATCCATGGGACCAACAATGTCAATCCCAACCCTCTCAAAGGGAACCCCCACCACAGGTAGTGGTATCAGGAGGGCCTTTGTAGTACCACCTGTCTTACCACTGGCTTGGCAAGTGATACAGGAGCGACAAAACTCCTTTGTGTCCTCTGACATGTGAGGCAAATGAAAGTGAGGGACAATTCTGTCCCAGGTCTTGTTTTGGCCTAAGTGTCCTGCTAATGAGATATCATGTGCCAGTGTCAATAGGAAGCCTCTAAACTTCAGAGGTATAACCAACCTCCTGGTAGCACCAGGCTTGAGGTCTCTACCCTCTGAGTATAAAAGTCCATCATCCCAGTAGATCCTATGGGACCCACTGGCACTCCCAGCAGCCTCAGCAGCAGCTTGCTGTCTGAGGGGCTCAAGAGAGGGGCAGCTCAGCTGCTCCTGGCTCAGATCTGCCCTGGAAGGGCCCCCTGTCCCCAAGAACTCAACCTGGTCAGGTCCAAGTTCCTCTGAGACAGTTCCTTCACAGGGACTGAGATCATCTCCCTCAAGAGACTGATCCTCACTCTGAGGCAGGGGGGAAGACATTGCCTTACCCCTACTGCTCCTTCTCTTGGAAGGCACCTGGTCCATTATTCCAGGATCCAGGGCCTGTTCAGTGGAAGACATTTTTGCCTGTGACCTAGTCATGGCAAACACATCTGCAGGGAGGCCAAGCATTTCTGGATGTGTCCTGAGTTCCACTTCAGCCCAAGCTGAAGTCTCCAAATCATTGCCCAACAAGCATTCTACAGGGAGGTCTGAGCTAACCACAACTTTCTTAGGGCCAGTTACCCCTCCCCAGGTGAAATTCACAACTGCCAAGGAATGGTCTGTCCTGACATTGCTTGCATTTGTCACTTGGTACATCTCACCAAGTATGATCTGTTCAGGGGCCACAAGATCTTTTGTCACCATTGTGACACTTGCTCCTGTGTCCCTATATGCCATGGCCTCCTTACCATTGATCAAAGGCTGCTGTCTGTACTTGCCCAGATTACTGGGACTGACAAATAAGGAGGCAATATCCATGCCTCCATCACAGACTAGAACAGCCTGAGTTGGAATTCTGACTAGGCCAGAATCCATCTCAGATCCCAGGGTTAACCCTACTATACCCTTGTTCTGTATACCACCACTTGGAACTGAGCTAGGGGGAACAGTTGCCTTAGGGGCAGTGGTGGCTGGAGTAGATTCCTTGGCCTTTGGACAATTGGCATCTTTTGTCCAATGGGTCTTCTCTCTAGAGATGACACCAAGGTTTCTTTTTGCCTTTTCCCTTGTTAGACTGTGACTCCCTCCCCCCCCCCGATGCAGGTT
Organism: Calotriton arnoldi; assembly: GCA_963921515.1. Classification (NCBI taxonomy): domain Eukaryota; kingdom Metazoa; phylum Chordata; class Amphibia; order Caudata; family Salamandridae; genus Calotriton; species Calotriton arnoldi. The sequence goes on along the minus strand of CAWUFW010001426.1, from coordinate 1,178,858 downwards.
TTTGGGACCCTTGTGAAGACTTCTGGTATTTACCCTTCTCCCCACCCTTATCTGAGGTCTTAACATCTAGCTTCTTTTGGTCACCACCTTGATTTTGAGTTTCCTGCTTCCTGGTTCTGACCCATTCGTCTGCCTTCTTTCCCAATTCTTGGGGAGAGGTCATATTAGAATCAACCAAGTACTGATGCAACAACTGATTTTGGCAATTATTAAGGATCTGCTCCCTCATAATTAAATTGTACAATCCTTTAAAATCACACACCTTACTGCCAAGTAACCGGCCTTCAAGAGCCTTAGTAGCACAATCTACAAAGTCAACCCAGTCCTGAGTCTGTGCCTTCTGGGTGTCTCTGAACTTAATCCTGTACTGTTCAGTGGTTAAGCCAAACCCATCAATGAGAGCACTCTTCAGGACTGAATAATTGTCATCATCCTCTTCTTTAACAGTGAGGCGCTTATCTCTACCTTTGTCAGCAAAGGAGAGCCACAAGATAGCTGCCCACTGCTCCTGAGGGACCCTCTGTACTTTACAGGCCCTCTCTAGTGCAGTTATCCATTTGTGGATGTCATCCCCACTCTGATAGGGAGGAACTATCTTGTTCAGGTTCCTATGATCATGAGAATACTCTCTAGTTCTAGGGACACTGTTGCTGCCACCATGGGACTCTAGTCCCAATCTTCTTGTTGCTCTTTGGAGCTCTAGGGATTCCCTGTCTAGGGCCAATTGCTCTGTCTTGAGCCTGAGCTTGACTCTCTCAAGCTCCAGAAATTGGCACGGTCTATCATGAGAGGATTCCCTCTTATTTGATATGGAAGTCCCTACAGAAGTACCTGAGTGATTAGACTCCACAGAGGGAGTTCTGGATCTTCTAGGTAAACCCTGTACTCTTCCTGGTGAAGTAAAGAGAAGACCACTGGGGACTTCTCCCCCACCTGAAGGAAGATCTTGGTTGTCCAGGTTAGAATCATCTTGATTCTCCTGGTCAGGGGTTGAGTCCAGGTCAAAGAAGGTTTCACTTCCTGCCCTTTCCTCATTCCCTGCCCCACCCACTCTATCTACCTCATCAGACCCTGGGGTCTTCCTAAGGTCATCTAAGAGCAAAATCTCAATGAGACATTGGGTGTTTGCTGTTCTCCCTGTCTTCAGCTTCCTAGATGCACACATGGTTCTCAATTCTGGGAATGAGATGCCATTGTATCTAGTTGGCAGAGAGCCACTGGCTTCTTCTCTAGAAGACATACTAGTGTTGTGTGGTGTAGGCACCTACCTAACCTAGTGGAGACTAAACTCTCTTAAGTTGGAGAAAGGGTGTGCTAGACCCTTGGCTTACCCAACTCCAAGTTCAGTAGAACTTACTTATTCTAATATTGAAGTATTATATGTGCCTAATACTTAGTGGTTTTCAGTTAATCATTCAATGAGATTTATCTGGTAAAACAATAGCAAGCTTGAATCCCAACCGCTGCACACCAATGTGAGAAGGTGCGTTGGTATATGCTGTCCACTAGTTAAAGTGGGCACCTTGTACCAGGCCACACGACCCTTATGATGTATGAGGTCAAAGATAACCTTTAGAAAGCTATCCTAGTGGTAGCTGTTGAGAGCAGCCTTCAGGCTTAATCTTGAAGGAATGTAAAGCAGCTTGTTTTACCAGAATATCACCTCCTGAATGACCAAATGAAAGGAGAACCACACAGTAGTTATATAAAAATATGTATTTATTAATATAACACTCTCTACTAATCTCTACACGAGATTAGAACATAAAGCACACAATACTGTAACGATAGCACAATACTGTAACAATAGAACATTTGTAAGTAGCAAAATACACAGCGGGCTCCAGGGGGAGACCGAACCATATACTAAAAAAATGGTATAGCAATCACGACTTGACTAGACACAGTGCCTAGAGCATGTAGAATCGCTGGGACCCCAAGGAACCACCCAGAGGAGTGACACGGTGAGCCCACAGAGGACGGGTGCAGTGTGGGAACACGACCTGCAAATTTATAAGTTAAGGACACTTCTAAGAGGACTTCGAGCAAACCCTCTGGAACATAGGAGGTTCTTAGGCCAACCCACCAGTGAGTACCAAAGTACCCGTGTTACCTATCCCAGAGGAGCCGGGTGCACAGGGGTCAAGTGGTGTCAGAAACCTTCGCTGTTTTCAATGGAGGAGTGCAAAGAAGTCCTGCTGCCAGGAGGGCGAAGAATGTCCGGTGGAATCCAAGCCTGGATTCGAGGTGAGAGGAACCTGAAAGCAGAGAGAACAGAGTCTGGGTCACTTCAGGTGACCAGGGGCTCGGAAGTTGAATGCCCACCGATGTCCAGTGCTTCAGGAGTGAAGAAGGGTTGCTTGACTCTGCAGTCACGGGGACCAGGAGACGCCGAAGACGACCAGAGTCCAGAGGTGAGCTGTCCCACGAAGGATGACGAGTGCTGAGCGGTCGATGTCCGGCTGGAGCACCAACAAGCCTTGGCAACTGCAACCCACGCAGTCAGAGGAAACAGGTTACGGTGAGGACCAGCCAGGTCCAGGGGACTCTCCAAGCAATGGAGAGTCAGGGCACGTCTGGAGCAACCAGGTAAGCCCAAGAATTAACAAGGTGACCCTCGCCAGGACCCACAGGCCAACGGACCAGGGATCGCGAGGAGACCTCAAGCAAGTTTGCAAAGCACCATCCCACAGGACACTCGTGGAGTGGAGGCCGGAAATCTTCGGTGCAATTACTGCTCGGGGTCGGGACTACACGGAGTTCAATGCACAAGCTCGGGAATCGTCACTAAGCATGTGCACCTGCAAATGTACGCGGTGCACAAGGGTTCGGGTTGCACGGTCCCCACGAGGGATACTGGTCTCAGAATTGCTGAGAGGGCAGATCAACCTCTAGGACCTCGGGAACTCACCTCCTGTGTTGCTGAAATCTTCGGAGTCCTCATGAGCTCGGGAGAAGCAAACCGGTCAGATGCGTTTAGGTGCCTGCTTTTGCAGGGGAGTAACTCCTTTACTCCAAGGGAGATTCTTCAGTCGTCCAGCGTCGTACAGGCAGTCGAAGTACTTGGCTTCTTCTTAGCAGAATCTTGTCCAGGTAAAATCTAAAGTCCTGTAGCCAGGTTGCCCACTTTATATACCCATGGGAAGGGGTTGGAAAGATTCTGTGGACCCTCCTAGGGGAGGGGCAGGACAGAGGGGTGGCTACACCCATGTCCTTTGTCCAGTTTCGCGCCAGAGCAGGAGCCAATGGCTCCCAGAACTGGTTTGAGCTGGACTATGCACAGGGACACCAAATGTGCCCCCAGTGCAGACTTTCTGGCACTCTGAGTGCACCCACCCAGCCCCAATCAACTAAACCCTGTCTGGGAGGTGATCACACCTCCCTGTGACAGGATACCTATTGTCATGCCTTCCTCTGTGCGAGCTTGGCTCAGCAGCAGGAGGGCAGAAGCGTGTCTGTGGCTGGCAGCATCCATTTTGTGCTGCCCAGGTCGTGAAAGCTGGTACCGGGTAGACCGGTGACCCACAGTAGTGGTTCTAGAAGGGTGGAATCGTAACCACCAGTTACTGGTGTGGAGGTATGATTCCAAGGTGTTTGACACCAAACACGACATGTTTCTAAGCAGCCATTTTAAAGTTAGCATTTACCGCGAGGTTATAATGCACTTAAACGTCTGGCTGCATCACAGACAACCCCGGAGAATGGTCTCCGAAGGCTGCAGAGGGGCTCTGCTCATGCAGGGGCACCCTCTCTCATAAAACCCAGCACCCTGCTTTCAGTATTGATAAGGACTGCCATAGGGGTGACTAATAGGTTTTTAAGTGTAGTGATTTAGATAGATATAGTGAACCTATATCTTAAGTAAGTGGTGCAAGCACCAGCTTACACAGTCTGTGGTAGCAGGCTGGTCGTGTCAATTTGAATGGCCTTTCAGGGGTGGCATAATACCTGCTTCAGCCCATGGGGGGCCTCTGGGGTACCTATGCCCTGGGTACATGGTGTACCATATACCAGGGACTGATAAGGGTACCCCAGTATCCAATCTGGAGTGTACCTAAAGTACATACATAGCAATTTAAGGGAGAAAGCAGATAGACTGGGGTCCTTGATAGCAGGATCCCAGTCAGACTAGTCAAAAACAGTGTGACAACCGCAAAAAGTGGGGGTAACCATAAGAAGCAGATACTACTTATCTACACTCACTACCAGACCAGTGGTTTGGGTTCCCTTTGAAAGGGTACGGATCAACATTGTTGGTCCTCTACACCCTCCTACAGCCTCTGGGAACAGTTACATCCTGGTGGTCGAGGACCATGCCACCAGATACCTAAAAGTTATTCCCCATAGGACCACTACAGCTCCTGCAGTAGCCAAGGCCCTCTTATGATTTTTTTCCAGACTGGATTTTCCTATGGAGGTGGTATCAGACCTAGATGCAAACTTCATATCCGGCTACCTGAAGGCCATGTGGAAAGAGTGTGGTGTCAACTATAAGTTCACTACACCCTACCATCCACAGGGTAACGGGTTGGTTGAAAGGTTAAAAAAAAACCCTTAAAGGTATGATTATGGGACTATTTGACAAGCTCCGGAGGAGATGGGATGTCCTACTACCTTGCCTTCCTTTTGCCTACAGAGAGGTTCCACAGAAGAGGGTGGGCTACAGCCCATTTAAACTTATGTTTGGACATCCAGTTAGGGGTCCACTTTGTCTACAGGAGGAGGAATGGGAGCAGCCTCTCAAATCTCCTAAGCAGGACATTGTGGATTATGTGCTAGGCCTGCGTTCACGCATGGCTGAGTACATGAAGAAGGGCAGCAAAAACCGGGATGCGAGCCAAAAACTTCAGAAGGTATGGCATGACCAAAATACTGTTCTGACCGTTTACCAGCCAGGGCAGAAAGTATGGGTCTTGGAGCCTGTGACCCCAAGAGCACTCCAAGACAAGTGGAGTGAGCTCCATACCACCCTGGAAAAGAAAGGTGTGGTCACCTACTTGGTGGACCTGGGCACTACTAGAAGCCACCACAGGGTGCTTCATGTGAACCGCCTGTAACCTTACTTTGACATGAGCTTGCTCATGGCTACTGATGAGGATAAGGAGGAAGAGAGTGACCCTCTTCCTGATCTTCTCTCACACAATCATGTTGATGGTTCAGTTGATGGAGTAGTCTTGGCAGACAGCCTCACTGACCAACAAAAAGCTGACTGCAGACAGGTTCTCAGACAGATCCCAAAACACTTTTCCCTGACAACCAGTCAGACTACCTGATGTGCACATGAGGTGGACACAAGTGACAGTCTGCCTGTCAAGAATAAAATCTACAGGCAGCCTGACCATGTCAGGGATTGCACCAGGACAGAGGTCCCGAGGATGCTAGAGTTGGGGGGTCATTGAGCCATCAGATAGCCCTTGGGCTAGTCCAATAGTCCTTGTGCCAAAACCTCACTCCCAGGGCAGAAAGAGAGAAATGAGGTTTTGTGTAGATTACAGAGGCCTTAATGCAGTAACTAAGACTGATGCCCATTCTATCCCCAGGGCAGACGAATTGATTGATACTATGGCTACTGCCAGGTATCTCAGCACCTTTGACCTAACTGCAAGCTATTGGCAGTTCAGACCTCAGATGCTGCAAAACCTAAGACCGCATTTTCAACCACTGGAGGGCACTTCCAGTTCACTGTAATGCCCTTTGGTTTGAAAAAATGCACTTGCCACATTTCAGAGGTTGGTGAGTCAAGTTGTGTCAGGCCTGGAAGATTTTAGTGCAACATATCTTGTTGATATAGCTGTCTTTAGCTCCACCTGACAGGATCACCTGGTCCACCTCTGGAATGTACTTGCAGCCCTGCAGAAGACAGGCCTTACTATCAATGCCAGTAAGGGCCAGATAGGGCAGAGTAAATTTGTTTAGTTGGGCCACCTGGTGAGTGGAGGCCAAGTTCAACCTCTGACTCCCCTTAATGACCTCATCACTAAGAAGATGACTAAGAAGGTGAATTGGACAGTTAGCTGTCAAGAGGCCTTTGATGCCCTAAAGAAGGCCACATGCTCAGCTCCCATTCTGCAGAGCCCGGACTACTCCAAACAATTTATTGTCCAGACAGATGCCTCTGAGATAGGAATAGAAACAGTGTTGTCACAATTGAACGAAGAGGGCCAGGATCAACCAGTAACCTTTATCAGCAGAAGGTTGACCACCAGAGAGAAACGTTGGTAAGCTATTGAGAAGGAGGCCTTTGCTATGGTCTGGGTCTTAAAGAAGCTGAGGACATACCTGTTAGGCACTCACTTCATTGTTCAGACAGACCATAGGCCCCTAATATGGCTAAAACAGATGAAGGATGAAAAGCCTAAACTTTTGATGTGGACCATTTCCCTACAGGGGATGGCCTTTTCGGTGAGATATTGACCTGGGAGTAACCATGTGCAGTAAGCTGGATCTGTATATACTATAGCAAAGTAAGGTATAGTGTGCACAGAGTCTAGTGGATCCCCAAAGGCTTTACAGAGGTAAAGTAGATAATACCTAACTCTCTTTTGTGATATTGTGTTTAAGCAGTCAGGTTTATCAGAGGGCTGTGTTAAGCGTCTGTTGTACACACTCAGGCAAGAAATGATTACACACATTCAAAGACTGAATCCAAGACCAATTGTTTGGTGTAATAAAATATAGTTACTTTTATTTCTAGAACCAAGAGAACTCAGTTGCAGGTAAGTACCAATTTTAAAATAGCTATACTGTTCAGGTACAGTAACTTAAGTTTGCAAAAGCAGTAAAAATACTTTACAGTATACTGGAAATGCTTTGCAATGTCAAATCAACAGTGATAGAACTTAGCAGTTGTAAGAGATAGACATTTAATGCAATAGGAAGAAATGCAATGCAAACCTACAGAAGGAAAACAGTTACGCACATTTACAGGTAAGTACTCAACTTACACCTCCAGTCTTAGGGAGTTTAGACCAACACTGGGCAAGGGTCAGATCAAGGTAGGTACTGCACCACCAGCGGCACTGAGGCAGCCGGATGCAGAGGTCACTTGGCCCAATGTTAGTCAAAGGAGACTGGGGACACCCACAAGAGATGTGGATTGCAGGTAAGTACCTGTGGTTTCAGGGCACAGGCCCGGGGGTTAAAGCAAGCACGGTGGTGCCACAAGGCAGCACCAACCATACACCACCAGCGGCACAGAGGTGGCCGGGTACAGGGTGCAAATCAGCATCTGGCGCCCAATGCAAGTAAATGAGAATCTCCGTCGCACAAAGAGGCTGCAGGCTTGCACCAGGAGGCCGGACAATGGTGACCAATGGCCAGGCAGGCAAGTAGAGGCGTCGCTGGGTGCCTGGTCACCGTCAGCTGGGCTCCCCAAAGTCGGGGGCTGAGGATGCAAGGGTGCCTTTAGGTGTTGGATTTTATTTACCGAAGCCGGTCGCAGTCAGGGGGACTCTTCGGAATAAGGCTGCGGGCGTCTTCGTGAGTCCAGGAGAGGTAAGCCAATGCTGGATTCGAGGTGCAAAGCGCTGAGGAGACTTCACTGGACAGGTGAGCCACTCAGATTGGAGCCATGGATGTCGGGTGCAGAGTGAGCAGGAGTCGCGGTTCCAGCTGGATCCGGAGTTCTTGTAGTTGGATTCTTCTGAACAGGGCTGCTGTCCTCTGGAGATCTAATCTTTGTTGAAGAGTAGGCAGTCTTCCTCGGTTCCTGGAAGTCACAGGCCACAGAACAGGCATCGTCTTCTTTGCAGAGTCTTTATAGATGGAGACAGGCCGGATGGGCTGGGGCCAAGTCAGTCGTTGTCTTCAGGCTTTGCTGCACGTAGTCTTCTTCGTCCTTCTTCTTCGTAGGTTGCAGGAATCTGAGGATCAAGGTTCAGGGGTGCCCCTAAATACTGAATTTAGGGGTGTTACAGGTATGGGCAGGTAGTAGCCTATGGGCTACTTACCTTTAGGTGGACCACACCCTTTGTATGTCCCCTCCCTTTGGGGAGGGAGCATCACCTAACCGTATTGGCCAAAATCCTTCCATCCAACATGGAGGGGGTCACTTCAGCTTGGGAAACCTTAGGTGTGGTCCTGGCTGAGGGGGGACACATCTCTCCTGACTACTAATTTTTCCGCTGACCTTGCTGCCATAAGGGGGGCTTGGTCCGGGGGGCAAGCATCTCCACTAGCTGAAGAGGCCCTGGCTAGCATATCAAAGGAGCAGGAAGCCTTTGAGGCTCGCCGACCTGATTGCTGTTCCTGCTTGGGGTAGGTGAGAAGCACCTCCACCCCAAGCAGACTTTGTTCCTGACCCACAAGAGCACAATGGCTCCCACCTCAGGTGGTCAGAAACATGTCTGTGTGTGTGGCAGGCTGGTGCAGACTAGTCAGCTGTACACTAGGGAATTGGTCGTTTTTCAGGGGGTATCTCTAAGATGCCCACTGAGGGCATTTTACAATAAATCCAACACTGGCATCAGTGTGGGTTTATTGTGCTGAGAGGTTTGACACCAAACTTCTTAGCATCCAGTAAAGCCACCATGGAGCTGTGGAGTTCGTATTGACAAACTCCCACCCCAGGTATTCACTGCACTGCACTTACAAACAGATCCTCCAGTATTTTGCGATTTAGCGATGCGTGAAATAATCGCAAAATCAGCTGATTAGCGCGATGTCTGCAAAATGTACCTTTTTGGCTGCTAAAAAAGGCCTCCAGCAGACAGCCACAAAAATGGTGACATTTTATTGGCTGTACGCATACACGTCACTACGTAGCGCTGTACAACCTTAATAGCTGCCTGCTGACAGAAAGACAAGAAAACGGAAGTAGCTCTTCACTGGCAAACTCTGTAAAGGCTATGCACTCTGCGCACATAATTTCGGTCCGAGCGTGTGATCTTTAAATAAAATTCTTCAAGACAGGCTGAATATGTAATGGAGGCGAGTTGCTAGCATTCTGTCGAAACTCGCACTATTGCTACTGAAGGGCCGGGGCGTGCAACACGGCCGAATTCCCTTTCTGTCATTATGCTTAAATAAACAATGGTGGCAGTCAATCGTCAGGCTGGTCCTGACCTGAGATTGGCAGGATAATAGAAGGCGGAAGCGCCTGAAAATAGCTTTCAATGAAAACGAGGCGTCTGCAATCAATGTGTCTCTCAAAGCTGAGGTATTTCGTAATCCGCTGGGAGTATCCACATAGGTGTTGGCATTTTATTGCCACTTCTGTGCATCCCCTCTTTCTAGGGAGCGTGATGTCCTGCATTTCTACTTGCTGGAAAAATAATTATCTTCAGGGTGATCTAGACTGAAAGGCACGGAATATATTTGCATTTAGGATAACTTGCGTCCTTGGTCAACAGGCATCTCAAATTCAAATTCCCAGGTGATGAAGGTAGATACATCTGCTACAATAATTTAAATACCGGAAGATGCTTCTCTATTGCACCCGATTTCCATTTATGTTCTTCTTTACACCTAAGAGCATAATGTTTTGTGTAAAGGGCTTCAATCTGCCTGCTTGACCCCCATCACAGCCTCTCAGTATCAGGAGGGGGGGGAGGGGGGCTCTGAGGGACATCCTAAAGCTTTCAAGGCCATGGAAGAGAGCCCAGACCAGACGTGGGGGGGACAGAGAGTCAGTGCACGCTACATGAGTCAGTGCACGCTACATGAGAGGGGACTGTGTGACTGCATCCAGGGAGCGATGGGGGCTGTGTGACTGAAACTAGAGACTGACTGAAGCCAGAGTGAAGGGGGCTGTGTGACTAAAACCAGGGAGCGAAGGGGTTTGTGTGACTGAAACCAGGGAGCAAAGAGGTCTGTGTGACTGAAACCAGGGAGCGAAGGGGTCTGTGTGACTGAAACCATGGAGCAAAGGGGTCTGTGTGACTGAACCAGGGAGCAAAGGGGTCTGTGTGACTGAAACCAGGGAGCAAAATGGTCTGTGTGACTGAAACCAGGGAGCGAAGGGGTCTGTATGACTGAAACCAGGGAATGAAGAGGTCTGTATGACTGAAACCAGGGAGCAAAGGGGTCTGTTTGACTGAAACCAGGGAGCGAAGGGGTCTGTTTGACTAAACCAGGGAGCAAAGGGGTATGTGTGACTGAAACCAGAAAGAGAAAGGGGCTGTGTGACTTAAACAAGAAAGGGAGTGGTGAAAGTGGTGCCCTGACAGGGCTGCATACATGGGCGCTAGAACATCCCAGGGAAAAATATGGCCCCCTCCCATGAGGTTAGGATTGGAGCTGTGGTTCCATAGAGTTGCAGAAATTTTAAACATGCCTAATTCAAAGTGGAATACTCCGCTAAAACACGTTCCATTGATTTAAGGCTGAAAAGGAATTATTATGAGTAAAAAAACAGTGCTGCAAAATTGTAATTTTTGTGCCGCTAAATTTGCAAATCTATGCCGCAATATCCTGGAGGGTCTGTACAATGTCTAAGAATGTACTTAGAGACTGTAGGGGCATATTGCTCATGCAGCTATGCCCTCACCTGTGGTATAGTGCACCCTGCCTAAGGACTGTGAGACCTGCTAGAGGAGTGACCTACCTATGCCACAGACAGTGTTAGGTAGGTATGGCACAGGGTTGTGAGCCATGTCGAATCTTTAGTTTGTCTGCACCAAAACACGCAGTCTGCATTGGCAGTGTGTATACGTTTAGGGAGAGTCTCTGAGGGTGGCACAATACATGCTGCAGCCCTTGGAGACCCTCTCTGGTCACAAGGCCCTTGGTACCACTGGTACCTTTTACAAGGAAATTAAATGTGGGCCAGAGGTGTGCCAAATGTGGAAACAAAGGTACAGTTTTGGGAAAGAACACAGACACTGGGAACCTGATTAGCAGGGACCCCGTGCACATTCAGTCAAAGTGTACTAGATATCAGGCAAAAAGAGGGGGATAACCATGCAAAAAGGTGCACTTTCCTACATCATGCCAATGCAGATGGACTTTTTAGATATTTCCATTTAAAAATGAAGACTCAACTGGGCAAGGTTAGTCTCATCTCCTTTCGTTTGACCGACATCCTGCCTGGATCCTCTGCATCATGGGCCTTCAGCTCCTGTGTGCTGCTGAGGCTTCACTACAACTCCCTGTGCCTGCTGCCAGAGGGTCCTCAAGAGGGCTACATCAATTCCTGCTGGCTCTCCTATGTGCTGAGGGCCAGCTCTCACTTACCCTTGCTGGGTTAATCTCACAGACCTTGCTGGCTCGCAACACAGCATCTTCTCTTGCAAACTGTTATTTGCGTTTGTCAAGGCTTGTTGGTGGGCCTGCAGGCCACTGACTTCCCTGCACTTGTCGATGAGCGTGGGACAGATCGTGCATGGCTCCTGTGCTGCTGCATCTTTGCCTGTTCTTCACAACTGCTGTTTCAACCTCACTGTGCTACAGCAAAACTCTCCGACAAGGGCTGGTATTGTGCTCCTGTGCCTCCTGGTCATCTCCCTGTGGTTTGGACTCTGTCCCCTCTGCTTTCAGGTTCTTCTTGTCTGGATTCCATATTCTGGTTCCACCGGCCTGGTCCACGAGACTCTGTAGCACCTGATCCTCCACAATCCTCCATTGGCGTCAACGAATGGTTCAGACAGCACTTCACCCCTATGCACCCGGGCTCTCTGGTGTAGGTATCCGGGTTCCCTGGGTATCCATGGGTGGGGTGACTCTCCAACCTTCCTTGATTAAAGTGGTTCCTTCGGGGTCCTTTGGGAAGGGTCCTAGAACCGTAAAAATCCAAACGCAACTTACCCTGTGTTATTCTATGGATGTCTGACCCGGTGTAACCACTCTGCACCCGGGAGCCTTGGGGTCCATGGCTACTCACCTTGGGTGGTTCCGTGCTTCCCCTAGGGTCCTCCATCCTTGGTTATTAGTCCCATTTTGGTAACCATTTCGCATTCCACTATTTTAGTATATGGATTAGCCCCCGATAGGGGCCCTATATTTTTCTATGCTACTTATCCATTTCTGAAGTATTTCTTGTGTGTATTTGATATCTCCGGGTAGGAGATATACCAAGTTAGTATCTAGTGTGTGCTAATAAATACAAAGTATTTTTATACTCACTTGTTGTGGTTCTTTCTTAGATGTAAGCTTGCTGACTGACTATAGTGGTAAGTGCACCCATTTTACACCCTCCTGAATAAGCCATAGCTGCTCTCCACAGCTACCCCTTGAGAGCTTTGGTTTTCAGGGACCTAAACACTATTACTAAGGATTGCCTGGACTCAGTGCACAGTGCCTCATCATAGGTGGGCACTATATATTGAGCCAACCTCCTACAGGAACCTTACGAAGAACAAAAGGAGGGGACAAAATTAGTGGCTGAGTGTAATAGTGGGAGGACTTGTGAAAGAGTGTTCAGTGTGCAAGGAATGACAGATCTCGGTGGCTAGGGGTGTCTGTCACCGGTGAAATTTCTGGATGGGCCCTGATGCAAACCCAGGATCCATTTGTATGTTCCTTACACCTGAGATGCATGTGTCATTGCTTATGGATTATTCATCAAAGTAGATTAGTAATATATATGTGTGTCTGTTAGGAAAAAGAGGTTTTGGAGCAAGTGGTGAGTAGGATTTTGCTTGAGAGGGGTTGCTAAAAATGATTGTTACGGGAAATGGAGTCCAGTTTATGTTACCTGAAATACAAGGATTCCATAAAGGTTGAACAATTGCGCATTAGAAGACATCTTTGTAGGTGCTTAGGGATAATGGGCTGGCTCAACAAATGAAAAGACTGGCAAGGTTTTGAGTAAAGAGAGCCACACAGGTAAAGTTACTGCTCAAAGGAATGTTAAGTAATATGATTTGGGCTCATTGTAACATGCTGAATAGTGTAACTCATGTTTTTATTTTTGTGTGTCTGAAGGGGAATTTTACATTCTCAAAGCTCAACCCTTTGTGGTTGAAAAGTGAATCAAGGGCACTACCACCAATGCCTGGTTTTTTTGTTCAACAATGTTAGCTTCTTCTACCCACTGGTGCCAGCTTCATAAACACAACACAGAAAACTATGAAATATTAGACCTTTAGGGGTTCAGCTTTGATCCCAAATGTGCTTACAGCACTTAGTGAGTGAGCTGATATACTCCAAGAGCATGCTGGGAATAGTATCCTAAGGAGGAGGGTCAAAATATTAAAATAATATTATAGATGCATGGTTGGGTCTTTCCACTATACACACCCACTTCTAGGGCATGGAACAAGCCCTACCATCTTCGGAACAGGGAAAGATGCCCTGTCTATTATGACCTGCATCACTGAGGGGGTGTGGGGGGTGGGAGTGTGTGTGTGCTTTGGGACAATCAGGGCTACTATTGCATTACCAATTACTGCAGAAGCATACCCTTGTTTACCAGAGTGGAAAAAACAGAGTTTCCCTTTAACATGTTAAAGGAATGAAGGTCACCTTACCTGGTGGAGGAGTGGCTGTGAAATATGCCTCCATCACTGACAAATAAAAAAAATATACATGTTATAGCAACTTATACAAGCAATTGCAAAAGCAAAGACTATAACTAAAATATAATTGTGCAGGTGTTTTATCAGCCCTTAAACCAAGAAGATGATATTAGTTACTTACCTGTAATTGTAGTTCTCCAGTATTGGAACGGTCATAGATTTACATGCTTGAATCATCTCCTGTCGTCGAGACGGGAGTCTCCCGATACCTTTAGAAAGCAGTGTTATGACAGGTATAGACTAGAAAAGGCCTAGGCTCCTTAGTTTAGTAACTTATCATAGTCATTCTTAAAAAAGAGACCAAACTTAGGTTTTAACCAATCAGGTTGTTTCACCCTCTAGAACACTCCTGTGAAAAGCTTCAGTCCCTCAGAATCTAGAGTACTAGTGTACAATATACAGATCCACTCAGAGAGAGAGAAAGGGAAGCTTCCCAGGGGAGGAGTGTGCGTTGCATGTGAATCTATAAAAGATTCCAATAATGGAGAACTACAGTTACAGATAAGTAACTAATTTCTTACTCCAGTATTGAAACTTTCATAGATTCACATGCTTGAATCAGATTAAACAGCAGCTGAAAAGCACATTTTGTGGATTATTCAATGTATAGCACATACAAGAAATTCATTTGCATATATGTATGTATGAACTAGAACATGTCCACAAAGAAAATAGCAGTATATAAGCAAAGAATATATACATATATATATACACACACATATATACACACGTATATGTGTGTGTGTATACTGAAAAAACAAAGTTTAAAGAGACGTTATAGTTAGGCTCAAGTTTCACTGGTAGAAAACCAGTGAAATTCAGCAGTTATAGTTAGCTGAGCTAACTATAACTCACGCCCCCACAATGCTCTGCTTATGACCTCCCATATTAAATCACTCATGGCAGTGACGTCACTGATGACATCAATGATGACATCTCAAATAACATTACTGATGACATCATCCAGTGACTGTGTTTTTAAAAACTTTATCAGTGCTAAATATATATACCAAGGTGTATTGATGGATCTGTGGGTGTATGAGTGCCTGTGTGGATGATTCAGTGGGTGCGTGACTGTCTGTTTAAGTGAGCGATTAGGTGTCTCAGTGAATGTATGGGTGAGTGACTAGGTTGTCTGAATATCTGTATCAGTCTTTCAGTTGGTGTCTAAGTGGCTTTATGGGATGGTGAGTGGGCATGTGAATGGCTGTATGGGTGATCCATTGGGTGTCCGAGTACCTGTATGGGTGTATGAATGTATGTGTCAGTGGGTGAGATGTGTGACTGCCTGCATGGATGACTGAGTGGGTGAGTCAGTGGCTGTATGGGTTAGTGAGTGAGTCTGTGAGGCATCTTTATGGGTGACTGAGTCTGTGTATGGCTGTGTTGGTAAGTGAATGGATGTGTCAGTGGTATATAGGTGAGTAACTGCATTTGTGAAAGGCAGAATAGGTGAGTGTTGGAGTATATGAGTGACTATGTGTGAGTGAGTGATTGTGAGAGTGGCTGTATGGGTGAGTGTGTGCTTGTGTCACTGACAGTATGGGTGAGTGAGTATGTGTTAATATCTGTATGAATAATTGAGTGTGTGTGTATAACAATAGGTGAGTAAGTGGTTGTGTGACTGACTATGGGTGAGTGAGTAGGTGTGTGAATAGCTCTATGGATGACTGACAGTGTGTGAGTGGCTGTATGGGTATATGAGTGGCTATATCAGTGGCTGTATTAGTGAGTGAGTTGGTGTATGAGTAGCTGTATTCATGTATGAGTGGATGTGTGTAGACCTATGAATAAGTGAGTGGGTGTGTAAGTACTGGTATGGGTGTGTCAATGGTTTTGAGAATGGTAGTGTGGAAATTGGAGTGGGTGTATGAAAGGTTATATTGGGGGTGAGTGGGTGCGTCAAAGATTCTGTGGAACAGGTAAGTCCAATTTTCTTTATTTATAATTCTTTTTGTTGATGGTTGTGTTCCCCCTCCCCACCTCTTCGCAATAGAAGTGGCAGCTACCGCAGATGCTAACACGTACTCACTCACCTATACAGTCACTGACACAAGCACAAACTCACCCATAAAGCCACTCTCACATTCACTCATACACCCCATCACTCACCTATACAGCCTTTCACATACCCAATTACTCACCCATATACCACTGACACATGCACTGAGTCACCGACACAACCATACACATACTCACTCACCCATACAGTTCCTGACAGACACACTCACTAACCCTTATAGCCACTGATTCACCCACTCGCTCATCCATTCAGGCAGTCACACACCCCCTCACCCACCCACAGAGACACTCATACAGATACTCAGACAACCAATCACTCACCCATACAGCAACTCACGTACCCACTCACACACCCATTTAGCAACTCACACACCAACTAACACACTGATACATTCACACAACCAGTCACGCCCATATATTCACTGAGACACTTAATCACTTACTTATACAGTCAGTCACGCAACCACTAAATCATTCATACCATACAGGCACTCATACACTCACTGATTCACCAATACACCTTGGTATATATATTTAACATTCATAAACTGTTTAAAAACAGTCATAGTCAATGGATGATGTCATCAGTGATGTCATTTGAGATGTCATCAGTGATGTCACTGACCATGTCATGAGTGATGTAATATGTCAGGTCATAAGCAGTGTAATGTGGGGGGCGAGTTATAGTTAGCTCAGCTAACTATAACTGCTGAATTTCACTGGTTTTGTACGAGTGAAACTTGAACCTAACTATAACGTCTCTGTAACCTTTGATTTTCTCAGTGAATTTCTAAGGTTTTTTAAATAATATTTCCTAACTATAACGTCCCTGTAACCTTTGTTTTTCTCAGTGAAATATTAAGATTTTTTAAATGCTAATTCCAAGCTATAAGGTCCCTGTAATCTTTGTTTTTTCAATGAGTTTCAAAGGTATTTTAAATTTTATTTCCTAACTGTAACCAGTAAACTTTGACAGTGGGTGTGTGAGTTGCTATATAGGTTGGTGGCTACGTGTGTGAGTGGCAGTATGAGTCTGTGAGTGAGTGTGTAATGTCTGGGTAATTACATAAGTGTATGAGTAGTGCCTGGGTGATTGTATGAATGCATAGATAGTGCCTATGTGATTCTATGAGTGCAATTGCCAAGAACACACTGCGAATACCGGGTGTTTTTTACAAAGTGTAAAACACATATATAGACATATTTTACGTAAGGTTTCAGTGTAGCAATTTAGTAAGATACTAATTTAACTTTCCCCTTTGTATTCATTTGTTGAAATAACTACATCAAACATGCATTTTAGTAGTCACGAATACAAATGACAAAGTGTAAAACAGATATATAGAAATATTTTACACAAAGTTTGAGTCTAGCTGTTTAGTAACATATTGGTTTAACTTTATTTTAACAACACATTTGTAAAAAAAACAACAGTTTCAAAAAATAACTTTCAACATCTGAACTAAAAAATAGAACATAACTACCAAACGCCCATCAAACTACCCATTGTTACCCAAACTCATGGGGAACCAAAAACTGCTGCAAAACTAGTGCAATGCACAATTTGTGACAAGACCCTCTCTAGAAGGATGAACAAAAACTATTCATGTTGGACGACATCCATGTTATATCATCTTTTAAAACCTATCATCGAAAACATCTACAACTGGCGATCTAGCAGAGGGAAACTGGAGGACTATTAATACATCAGTGGCAGCAGAAACAATTACCATCCAGAAAGTCCCTTCAGAGATGCAGACTACTACAGCAGATATGGCTTCGGAGTTTTCAAGAATGGCCACGTATTGCATGAACTGGACCGTTGTTATAGGTGCTGGTGAGCAGTGTGTTACAGCTATTCGCAATGCTGCAAAAAAATCATACATGCTAATTTTTTCCCCTTCTATATTTTTTCCACATTTCTCAGTGCACATTTTTCGAATTCCTCCTGTCCCAGTTGCTATTTTTGGAACCATAAAAAAGAACAAAAACATTTTAAAACTTTACGAAACCACAAAATCAAATATATCAAAAACAACACAGAAAATCTAAAAAAAATACCATAGCAATAGTGTAAAAGCAGCAAGAAGGCATCGCAAGGCTGAAGGACCCTCAACTTCAATAGCAGCCACAACAACACCAGGGCAGAGAATCCCTTCAAAGGTCCAATCTCAACGTCAAGATTTGGCTCCACAGTTTTCCTGGATGGCATCAAACTGCATGGATTTTGGAGTTCTAGTGAATGCTGGAGAGCAGTCCATAACAGCCCTTCACAATGCTGTAAACAATCAGAAGTGTTGATTTTTTTTATTTTTGGCCCTTCATAGTTTTTCTACATTAGCAGGCATTTTATTATCTTACAAAATGGGTATCTAATATCTATGTGTTGTTCATTTTATTATCTTCTAATTTATTGTAACACTACTTACACATAACTTGCCGTATGGACAAGTCAAAGCGTTCCTCTATAAATAAATACACAGCTAACTTTTGCCAGTTATCGTTATTTACTTTTTCACTTTTTAAATAAGAGTCAACAGTCTGTGTTTGAATCTTCTAGTGAGTGCGTCAACAACATATACAAACATACTCTGTTTTTTGAGACCACACTGTTACATTTTGTAATCTCTTTTTCAAAACTATCAACTAGAATATCTGTGTCCTGTTCTGCAACTCCTCCTCTTAACAACTCTTCATTTTCCCTAGTATCCTGCCCAGGACAAAAGAAACAAAACTGCACATAATCACAAACCTTTTCTACGCCTGCCACAATCCCATGCAAAAGTGCTCCATTAATTTCTCCTAAACATAAAGCAGGAGTTTTCACATAGTACAGCCTCCTAACTAAAGTTTGCATTGTTGAGTGGTGTACAGCTAGCATCCTGAAATGATGAAAGATGCTTTGGCACACTTTGTTTGATAAACAAGCTAGTGAGTGTTCCTGCAAATTTGTATATTTCTAATCTTGCAAGGATTCAATCACTGTAAAGTACTTGTTTTGTGTTTTAAACTTCGCCTTGGAAAGATATGTAGAAATGTCCTAATATATCAATGGATTGCTGTCAAATACTAAAAACACTACTACAATTCCATTTCTATACAGCCGCCTGACTCTGTCTTCCTTGTACTTGTTCTCCAATTACTTGTTCTACAGTTGTAGGTACCATCACCTCTTTCGCTATAGGAGCGCCATTCTTCATTTCATAACATTGTCCTCTGTAATCAATAGCATGAACTAATATATTATCCTGGAGATAGCTTTCTTCTTTAAAGAAAGGCTCTGTACTAGAAGTATGTATACATTCGCCACTAAAAACTGTACAAAAGTTACTTCTATTCACTAATCTTTGTTCTGGTTTTGTCTCCTCATGCACAACACCATTCTGTCAAGAGACTTCATTCTATTTATTATCAAAATGAACAGCTTCCTCTTCAAAGCAAAGACCTTATCAACTACACTCTCAACTCGTTCTTTCTGTTACAGTGCCTCTCTCTTTCTTCTATACTTTTTCATAGTTCTCAGTAGATTTATAACTACTCTACTACGAAACATCCTGGCTCTGATTTCCTTACACTGCTTCTGTCTCCTGGTTAAGGTGTGTCCAACTTTGTTACATTCTTTCCTGTTCTTGTTATATAGATTTTGTCCACTGTTATTCTTTCTCATAGTTTGAATTTCATTTACATTATTTTGTAATCTTTGGAAATGTCCACATATATTTTTAAGAAATGACTTTGTCCTCTTACCAGTAGCTCTTTTTATCCACCACTTTTTCTTCATTTTGCCCCTTTTGTGTCTCAGTTCTGCATAGATACTGTAGTTGCTTCTGTTCCTTTTCCCTCCGACTTTTGAAGGCATACTGTCTGTAATTATGCAGATATTGTTCTGTAAAAAAAATAAGTATATTTGAATTTTTATTCAAGCCAATGTACCAACTACTTTACTACTGGCTTACACATAATAAAAGAAAAAAAGTTTTTATGTTATGTTGCAGTTTTAATCTACAGATGAACCTAGCTACATAACTACAAGCACTTACTTCAATGTACCAAACGAAAACACAAAACTTAATTTATTAGTTTCCTTTTAATATTATAGCACCCTCTCCTACAACACTGCTGCACCATATCTCAGTTTTCACTTATACACGGTAAAAGACCACTTTATCCTTTTTGTAGTAAATTTTAAAATAAATATCAACCAAAGTGTAAAAGTACATACAGTGTCTCAATACTGTAAATCCGAAAACACAACATAAGAGCTATTTATGCACCTCTCTACTAAAGTGTTACTGGTAGATTTAGTGTTTCAGTACTTTTCTACTTAGATGTGTCAGATTTAAATTTTGAGAAACACTGCACTTAAAAATCTGCACATTAATCTGTATCACAGCATATAGCTCTCTAATTCTTCTGAGTACATGAAAACAGTGTGTGACAAGTTACATATATAATTCACTAGATGGTTCTAAAAGAGTACATATTCCTCACTAAACCTTGTAAATACATATGTTTGTGGTTGAGTACAATACTCCCTGGATGATTGGATGAGTGCCTAGGTGATTCCCTCAGAATATAGGTAGTGCCTGCATGATTCATTGAGTATGTAGGATCTACATCGGTGGTCCCATATCTGCATAGTTAGTGCCTGTGTATTCGCACGACTATATTGCTACTATCTAGGTGATCGGATGAATGCATGGGTGTTGCCTGAGTAGTTCAATGAGTACATAATTAGTGCCTGCGTGATTGGAGGAGTGCATGTGTAGTGCCAGGGTGATTGAATAGGTCTAGATATCGCACTTGATATATAAGTGCATACATGGCTCTTTAAGAGCATACATTGCTCTGTTACTCAGCGTGCACATGCATCAGTAAGTTTCTAAAAATGAAAACAACAATTCTCACTTTTTCAAAGCACAAAACCTTTTCTTAATGGCATACCTACATAATTTCACAAATATTTCTTGTGTCTTTAAAGCATATATTCAGCATTTCTCAAAGAAAATTTGCACGCCAAGTGAAGGTAGCACAAGAACTCTCAAGAGACATTCTGTACTATTAGCCCTCCTCAATTTTAAACATAGCATGTTTAAAGAAATACACCACCCTCACCATATACATGAAATTTGCAACAGCCTTAAAGAATGTAGATCACCATGTAAACATATATGTGATTTCATAATAGATATACACCTTCAGGCCATCTTTCCAAAAATATATAGTTCCCTGCATCTTTAAGTAAACTCAAGAGTCTCATTGTACATTTAACTATCTGCAACCACAAAACCATATCTCACCATCTAAGTATATGCAAACCGGTCAGGTAAGTTAAAAACCACATTGACAAACACTTCCTAATACATACCTAACAAGTAGTACTACTTTATAATTCATACACAGACGTAGCACATTTTCTTATCTTTCATTTGTGACTACACTACTACTGGTAAAATTACCACAACTCCCAGAATGCAAATAATATAGATGTATCTATTTTGCACATAATGCTTAGACATTTAAAATATTGTAATTTTTAAAGGCATTGCTCATGGTAATTTTCAACAGTACTAACATCTTAAACACATAACCGCTGTCGGATACAGTTCGTCTGATATATTTTTTTCACATCACTATGATACTCTTTTTAATCAAACTCCCATATACATCTTCATTTCTAATGTACAATTTTTAAATAATTAAAAAGTTATATACATACCAATAAATTGAGTTTGTAGATTATATTGTTGTTTTAGCTCTTTCTGGATACTTTTGACACTGTTAAGGTTTGTAAAAACTAAGCACATGAATGGTACACCTCTCTCATAGAAAGCATCTATAAAATGGCAACCTCTTCAACTTTCCACTTTATGATCATGAGAAAGGCAGCAAATGAAATAATGGCTTTCATTTTAGACTACTGCAGCTCCACTTGTGAATGGTTAGCATCGGTTTACTCTTTCCCTCTGTTTCAAAACGAGGTTCCTGTATCCACGTCTTCGCGATGTTTTCACGATCGCGAAAAAAACAGGGGTCCACACCGATATTTAGCTTCAGTTTTTTTAAATTTAAATACTGAGCAACATTTTATTACATAGTCCTGAGTTGGAAATTAAAGTTTGCCGTTACTTAAATTGTATCAAAACTCCTCAACATTGGAGAAAAAAAAATTCTGCCTCAATATTACCCTTCGCCCCCAATACCCTCCTAATTAGCTGAGTGTACCTAACAACCCAGTGGAACCAGTAGGTCACAAGTTCACAGCACATTCTAGAAGGAACATGCTACTTCCAAATGAGATGCAGCAGGTGTGGTTTACTCCAGATTCAAAAGCATATCCATGTCTGTATTACATTTCTGTTTTTTAAAAACAGCCAATAATAGGACTTCTTGAAAAGGCATCCAACACACTACCTAATTTTATTCACTTTCATGCTGACAGCATCCAATGACATACATCTTTTGTTTTTTTTTAAACACCTCCATTTTAACTGCTTTTCATTTGGAAAAATTCCTCATTCAGTTCCAGCCTTATCCTGACTACTATTGCTCCTTCACTTCAAAATGCTTAGAGTGTGGATTGTGGGTCACAGCTATGTCTACTGGGCTAAAGACACTGCAAAAAACAGAGGTATTGACGGGGACTTGGATTTGCCAAATGTGGAGAATACTTGGGTTGGCCAGATAGGGTTAAAGTTTCATCAGTTGCTGGCTTTGGTTAACTCCATTGAGGACTGCCGAACTCTTCACCTCATGATTGTGAACTGTGGTGAAAATGACCTAGGCACATTGACTAGGGTAGGGCTGCAAATCCTAATGAAAGAAACCTTTGCAGAACTGATGTCACTTTTCCCTCACACTGTCTTGGTGTACTCTAATATATGCCAAAGACAGAAATGGAAGTGGTCAAATCAATTCTGTCCACAGATTGACAAAGCCAGGAAACATGTTAATAAAACTGTTTTTGCATTCCTCAGAGACCATCGTATCTATGACAACAATATGCGTTTTGACATGCATGGAATTTATAGAAATGATGGAGTGCACTTTACAGATGAAGCCAACAGGGTGTTTCTAAGTAACCTGAAACACTGCATCCGGTCTTATGTGTAGCTGTCATATACACACAATCAACACAAAGGCTCTTGTCAGAGCCACCCTAGTACCTGAAATATTGTTAATTTTTTTAATAGAGATCCTGTTTCTTTAGTTTTTTAAGAATCTATGCGGCAATGTCGCGATGGTTGCGAATTAGTTGCTAAATCACAAAAGCAGACATTCAGCTGTCATCAGCACATCCAAACATATTAACTAAAAAAATCCATTCTAAACATTGCACTACACATATTACTATATGCATGCTTCTTTAAAAACATGTTTAAACTCATGTTTTTGTACTAAGTTTCTTTAAAATCCATCTTTAAGACCCATTTTCCGTTTTTGCGGTTATTTGGGGAGTCGCGACAACGCAGTTAACAGTGACGATCTCGCCTTTTCCATAAAGTGAAAAACACATATGTGCACACATATTACAGTATCTTACACATTAGGGGTTTATTTCTGTACACTTCAAACTCATGTTTTTCTAGTGTATTCTAGAACAGCCATCTCTAAAACCTATTTTCTGCTTTTCGCGGTCACGTCGGAGGTTGCGATGATGTCGGTAATCGCGATCCCCGCGGATACGGCGCAAAAGCAGGAATTCAATAGCCACCACCACATTAAAAATTATAACTATATAATTAATTCTAACCATCACACTAGATAAATCACTATCTAAATAACTATAAAAACATTTATCAAAATCTCAATATAATACAATGTGTATTAATGATTCACTGATTTTTTTTAATATTTCCGCCAATATTCGCGGTGTCGCCGCGATACTCACGAAGTCCCCGTGACAGTACACTGAGGGCCGATGAAAAAAATCAATTTTGCATACATAACTTGTGTCACTAATACACCCATTTTTCAAATATGGGGTCAGAGTATCCCGAACCCTGAGCCCTTATGTTAGCTCTCATACAAATTTTCAGCCCCGGGAACCGTTTCCAAATGATAAAATGGCAGCCGCAACTTTCTCTTCAGGTTACGCCCAGCCAATCACAACATTCCCGATGGCACGCGCATCCGTGATTAATCGCGATACCATCGCGAAATATCCGCAGCCAGATATAGACCTATAATTTTAGGCTTAAATTTCTCAAAAACTACTGGACAGATTTGCACCAAATAACAAAAAGCACACTCTGCGTAACAACATCTACATTTCTGCCACATTTGGTGTAATTCTGTCCAGTGGTTCGGGCTGTAGGTTCGACAAAGCGTTCCTATGGGAATTAACATTACAAACGCACCCTTTTTTTGCACCCCTATTTCTCGGTCCCCACTGACACATAGAAACCTACTTTGACACTTTTTGGGGAAAATTTCATGAAGATTGGTCAAACGACGCCAAAGTTATAGGCAAGTCAAAAAATGTTTTTCCTACGGAAACTAGGTCCTAACTATAACTACCTACTGGCAATCGCCAGTAGGTAATATATATATATATATATATATATATATAGAAATTCACTGAAAAAACCATAGGTTTCAGGGAGGTTATAGTTAGTTGGACATTTTACTCGTACAATACCAGAGAAATTCCGGCCGTTATAGTTAGTTGAGCTAACTATAACTCGTGCCCCCGCAATGCACTGCTGATGATGTCACATATTACATCATTCATGACATGGTCAGTGACATCACTGATGACATCACTGACGACATCTCAAATGACATCACTGATGACATCACCGATGACATCATCCAGTGACTGTGTTTCTGTAAAGTTTAAATATGTTTTATATATATATATATATATATATGCCAAGGTGTATTGAAGAATGAGTGGGTTTATAAGTGTCTAAATGGATGATTTAGTAGGTGCGTGACTGACTGTGTGAGTGATTAATCGTGTCTTTCTGAATGCATGGGTTAGTGACTAGACTGTGTGAATGTCTTTATCAGTCTGTTAGTTGGTGTGTAAGCGGCTGCATGGGTTGGTGAGTAGCTACATGAGTGTCTATATGGGTTATTGATTGGTTGTCTGAGTATCTGTATGGGTGCCTGAGTGTCTGTGTGGGTGGGTGGGGGGGTGTGACTCTGTGCATAGATGTGTGAGTGGGTGATTATGAGTTCAAGAGTGCATCTGTGAAGGGCTGTATGGGTGGGTGAGTGTGTATGGGTGTGTTGGTGAGTGAATGGATGTCTCAGTGGTACATGTGTGAGTAACTACCTATGTGAAAGGCAGTACATGTGAGTGTTGGAGTATATAAATGACTGTATGTGAGAGTGAGTTATTGTGAGAGTGGCTGTATGGAGGAGTGTGTGCTTGTATCAGTGATTGTATAAGAGACCAAGTATGTGTTAGTATCTGTATGAATAAGGGAGGTGGTGTGTGTATAACTGTATAGGTGAGTAAATGGGAGTGTGATTGATTCTTTGCATGACTGAGTAGGTGTGTGAGTAACTCTATGGATGAGTGGCAGTGTGCGAGTGTCTGTATAGGTGTATGAGTGCATGTGATAGTGCTGTATTGATGAATGACTGCATGTACGAGTGACTGTATGGGTGAATGAGTGGATGTGTGTGTAGACCTGAGAATCAGTGAGTGGGTATGTAGTCACTGTTATTGGTGTGTCTATGGTTTCGAAAATGGTAGACAATATTTTAGAGTGGGTGTATCAAAGGTTATGTTAGGGTGTGAGGAGGTGTGAGTGGGTGATTCACTTTGTGCATGGTTTCAAGAGTGCATCTGTGATGGACTGTATGGGTGGGTGAGTGTGTGTATGGGTGTGTTAGTGAGTGAATGTATATCTCAGTGGTACATGTGTGAGTAACTACATATGTGAAAGGCAGTATATATGTGTGTTGGAGTATATAAATGGCTATAAGTGAGTGTGTGATTGTGAGAGTGGCTGTATGGATGAGTGTGTACTTGTATCAGTGATTGTATAAGAGCGTAAGAATGTGCTAGTATTTGTATGAGTAAGTGAGCTGGTGTGTGTATAACTGTATAGGTGAGTAAATGGCAGTGTGATTAATTATTTGCATGACTGACTAGGTGTGTGAGTACATCTATGGATGAGTGGCGGTGTGTGAGTGTCTATATAGGTGTATGAGTGCATATGATAGGCCTAGTACTGAGTGACCGTAAGTATGAGTGACTGTACGGGTGAGTGAGTGGATGTGTGTGTAGACCTAAGAATCAGTGAGTGTGTATGTAGTTATTGGTATTGGAGTGTCTATGGTTTTGAGAATGGCAGTCTGTAATTTAGAGTGGGTGTATCAAAAAGTTATATTAGGGTGTGAGAAGATGCATGAAATTATCACATGGATGATGTCATCAGTGATGTCATCAGTGATGTCACTGACCATGTCATGAGTGATGTAATATGTGACGTCATCAGCAGTGCATTATGGGGCGCGAGTTATAGTTAGCTGAACTAACTATAACGGGGAATTTCACTGGTTTTGTACGAGTGAAATGTCCAACTAACTATAACTGTCCCTAAAACCTATGGTTTTTTCAGTGAATTTCTAAGGTTTTTTAAATGCTAATTTCTAACTATAACGTGCCTGAAACCTATGTTTTTTCAGTGAATTTCAAAGGTTTTTTAAATGCTAATTTCTAACTATAACGTGTCTGAAACCTATGTTTTTTTCAGTGAATTTCAAAGGTTTTTAAAAGCTAATTTCTAACTATAACGTGTCTGAAACCTATGGTTTTTTCAGTGAATTTCAAAGGTTTTTTAAATGCTAATTTCTAACTATAACGTGCGTGAAACCTATGGTTTTTAAGTGAATTTCAAAGGTTTTTTAAATGCTAGTTTCTAACTATGCCTACAGAGGTAGGAAATGTGAAGAAAGAAGAAAAACGCACAGAAAGAAGCAAAAGAAATGCAGAAAGAAGCAACAGAAGTCCACAAAGACGAAGAAAAGAGCAGGAAGAAGCAAGACATGTGCAGAAAGAACCAACAGAGGAGCAGAAAGAGGCCTTGTTGCAAAATCATCCCGTGCCCACAACTTTTTCAGACGGGTACTGGTGGTAACTGACTCGGACTAACCAGGCCTAGAGCCAGTGCTATGCTAAAAGACACTTAGAATACAGTGAAAACACCTACATACACTAGGGAACACTATGCGTTGGGGTACCCCTGTGATTAGCATGACCTCCTCTGTAAGGGGGATTAAAACTTCCTCTTAAACGCGCCCCGGGGCGCGTTTGCACAGTGGTGAAGGGAGGGGGGGGGCCTGAGGTGACGTGTGCAAACAAGCCCTGTGGCCGTTTTAAGTTGGGAGATTAAGTCCCCTTGAATCCGAGGGTCCCTGGGGTCCAACTAGCCCACTAAGTACCTCCAGTAAGCGCCACAGAGCTGCGTTGCACAGAGGTGTAAAAGGGGCGTGGCCTGGACCACCTCTCTGCAACGCAGCCCTGTGGCGCGCACTCTGAGGTACCTGGTGGGCTAGTTGGCCCTCAGGGTCCCTCAGATTCAAGGGGAATTAATTCCCCAACTTAAAACGCACCACAGGGCGTGTTTGCACACATGTCACCTGAGGCCCCGCCCCCTCCCTTCACCACTGTGCAAACGCGCCCTGTGGCGCGTTTTAAGTTGGGGTATTAGGTCACCTTGAATCCTGCGGGTCCCTGGGGCCCAACTAGCCCACCAGGTATTTCCAGTAAGCGCCACAGGCCTGCTTTGCAGAGAGGTGTAAAAAGGGGCATGGCCTGGACCACCTCTCTGCAACGCAGGCCTCTGGCGCTTACTGGAGGTACCTGGTGGGCTAGTTGGCCCCCAGGGACCCTCAGGATTGAAGGGGAATTAATTCCCCAACTAAAAACGCGCCACAGGGCGTGTTTGCACACTTGTCATTTTAGGCCCCGCCCCCTTCCTTCACCACTGTGCAAACGCGCCCCGTGGCGCGTTTTAAGTTGGGGGATTAAGTCCCCTTGAATCTTCAGGGTCCCTGGGGTCCAACTAGTCCACCAGGTACCTCCAGTAAGCGCCACAGAGCCCCATTGCAGAGAGGTGTAAAAAGGGGCGTGGCCTGGGCCACCTCTCTGGCGCTTACTGGAGGTACCTGGAGGGCTAGTTGGCCCCCAGGGACCCTCAGGATTGAAGAGGAATTAATTCCCCAACTTAAAACGCGCCACAGGGCGTGTTTGCACACATGTCACCTCAGGCCCCGCCCCCTCCCTTCACCACTGTGCAAACGCGCCCCGTTGCGCGTTTTAAGTTGGGGGATTAAGTCCCCTTGAATCTTCAGGGTCCCTGGGGTCCAACTTGTCCACCAGGTACCTCCAGTAAGCACCACAGAGCCCCATTGCAGAGAGGTGTAAAAAGGGGCGTGGCCTGGGCCACCTCTCTGGCGCTTACTGGAGGTACCTGGAGGGCTAGTTGGCCCCCAGGGACCCTCAGGATTGAAGAGGAATTAATTCCCCAACTTAAAACACGCCACAGGGCGTGTTTGCACACATGTCACCTCAGGCCCCGCCCCCTCCCTTCACCACTGTGTAAACGCGCCCCGTGGCGCGTTTTAAGTTGAGGGATTAATTCCCCTTGAATACTAAGGGTCCCTTGGGGCCAACTAGCCCACCAGGTACCTCCATTATGCGCTAGGGAGCTGCATTGCAGAGAGGTGTTCAGAGGCCACGCCCTTTTACACCTCTCTGCAACGCAGCTCTGTGGCGCTACTGGAGGTAACTGGTGGGCTAGTAGCCCCCAGGGACCCTCAGGATTGAAGAGGAAATAATTCCCCAACTTAAAACGCGCCACAGGGTGCGTTTGCACACATGTCACCTCAGGCCCCGCCCCCTCCCTTCACCACTGTGCAAACGCGCCCGTGGCGCGTTTTAAGTTGGGGGATTAAGTCCCCTTGAATCCTGAGGGTCCCTGGGGTCCAACTAGCCCACCAGGTACCTCCAATAAGCGCCACAGAGCTGCGTTGCAGAGAGGTGTAAAAGGGGCGTGGCCTGGACCACCTCTCTGCAACACGGCCCTGTGTCGCTTACTGGAGGTACCTGGTGGGCTAGTTGGCCCCCAGGGACCCCCAGTATTGAAGGGGAATTAATTCCCCATTGTAAAACGCGCCACAGGGCGCGTTTGCAGTGTGTTGCTAGGAGGGGGCGGGGCCTCTGCACGATCTCCGTGTTTTAAAAAAAAAAAATTATTCAGAAGGGGGGCTGCGTGGCCCCCCTTCATTTTACTTTTTTTGGGCCCTGGGGACCCCATCCCCCAGGGCCTTACCCCCATTTAAATAAAAAATAAAAAATTGATGGGCCCCCCTCCCGTGGCCAATTCCAGCCACGGGGACCCCAACCCCCGGGGCATGGCCACATACATATTAATTTTTAATTATGGAGGGGGGCTGCGTGGCCCCTCTCCTAAGGCCTCTATTGGCCCCGGGGAACCCATCCCCTGGGGCCTGGCCTCTATTTTTTTTAATTTTTGGGGGAGGGTGGCCGCGTGGCCCCCCTCCCGGGCCACTTCTAGCCCCGGGGACCCCATCTCCCGGGGCTGGCCCTCTCTGTTGGGGACCGAGGGGGGGTCACCAATTCCTCCACGGTCCATTGCTTTTCCACACGGGGAGCTGCTGACATGCAGCTCCCCGTGTGGGGTAAAGCAATCTGCTTTGCTTCATTGAAGCGAGAGCAGGTTTCCTTCAATGAATCAAAGCAGTTTGCAATGACAGGGCAGGAGCCGCGAGGCTCCCGCCTTCTCAATGCAAACAGCAGTGTCCCGGGGGTGGGCACCCCGGGACACTGCAGGAGCCGGCCCTGGGGGGTGGCGGTCCCCAGGGCCATCACTGGCTCCAGGAGGGGGGCCGCGCGGCCCCCCTCCCATCATTGGCAAAGCCCCGGGGAGGTGGTGGTCCCCGGGGCTTGGGGGTCCGTCACGGACCCCCAAATTTGAATAATAAGAGCCCCGGGGGGTGGCGGTCCACGGGACAGCGGGGGGGCCGTGTGCCCTCCTGCAAATTTATTAATGAAAGCCCCGGGGGGGTGGCGGTCCCCGGGGCTTGGAGGCCCCCCCACACATAAAAAAACAAAGCCCCGGGGGGTGGCGGTCCCCGGGGCTGCGGGGGGGGCCGTGTGCCCCGCAAATATTTGTGCAAAGCCCCAGGGGGTGGTGGTCCCCGGGGCAGTGTGGGGGGATTGGGGCCCCCCACACATTTTTGTACATGCCCCCGGGACTTGACCCACCCGGGGGCTAATTAATAACGAAGCGCGGAAGCCCGCGCTTCGGTTTTTTTATTTTCACGGCCGGATCCGCGGATCCTCCGCGCATCTCGGCGGTTTTATAAAAAAAAATGCTTTTTTGGGCCCTGGGGGTCCTTGTTTGACCCCCTGAGCAGGCCTAGGGGGTCAGGGTGTTTCTACCCTGCCCCCTTTTCTTGTTTTACGCAACTGTTTTTCTGTTTTATTGTGCCTCGGACCGAGGCACAAGATGGCTGCCAACACTTCCTGGTTTGGAGTGTTGACAGCCAATTAGCATGAAGCTCGTGGTCGGGAGGGTCCGCGGATCCTCCGTGCCTCTAAATATCGAAACCTTTATTTTTGATTTTCTCAGCAACTACTGAACGGATTTACACCATTTTTAAAAAGGTCGCTTTCGGAGCCAAGCAGTACCTTTTTGCCAAATTTGGGGTAAATCCGTTCAGTAGTTTTGGCTGTAGCCTTGCATAAAGTTTCCTAT
This sequence comes from Calotriton arnoldi, assembly GCA_963921515.1. Lineage (NCBI taxonomy): Eukaryota > Metazoa > Chordata > Amphibia > Caudata > Salamandridae > Calotriton > Calotriton arnoldi. The sequence goes on along the minus strand of CAWUFW010001426.1, from coordinate 1,148,638 downwards.
GGGAAATTGATTTTTTGACTCTTATTTTTGAATTTCTCTAGAATTACTGAACGGATTTACACCATTTAAAAAAAAGGGCGCTTTCTGAACCAAGCACTACCTTTTTGCCAAATTTGGTGTAATTCCGTTCAGCAGTTTGGGCTGTAGCCGTGGCTAAAGTTTCCTATGGGAATTAACATGGAGAAAACACGTTTTGGGAACCCCCTTTTTCTTGGCCCCGCTTGCCGAATCACCCCGAAACTTTTAGGACAGGAGCTCACCGGAGCGCCCCACTAGTTTTGAAAATTTCGCGATGATTCGTCAACCAACGCCAAAGTTATTGGGAAAAGAATGTTACGAATTTCCTATGGATAATAGGTCCTAACTATAACTATCTACTGGCGACCGCCAGTAGACAATATATATATATATATATATATATATAGGTTTCAAACCTTCCACCAATACCGCTGCTAACATTCCAGGCGGGTGCTGCTACTTTGCAGTGGTGGACCGCAGTTCAATCATATCAAAATTCTTTGTCATCAAAAAGTTCGTAGCGCACACTCGAGTCGATTTGAGTTAAATTATTTTATTTTCTCACCATGGCTGATAAACGCGTTTCTGCCACATCGGCCTTTATCAATGTCAGCGTGCCACATATTCTCACACATTTTAAACATTATTCTTGTTATCGTGATAGAAAACGGACTTCAATCTACAAAATGCATTTAACAATTGGTCGCGGCCATCTTGGAATGGTAAAAGTAAAATACACTTACATCAATTCATCATCCACATTCATTAATTATTTCGTATTTTGATCCAATATTTTAAATAAATAAAATCAGCATGATGTTTTTTAAGAATGTTATATATAAAAACATCTCATTATCATGCTTACATTGTGCTGATATTGTGCAGAACATTAATAACACTTAGAAAGGGGAGCTTATTCGTATTATTATGCCATATAGTGATTTTTCATTGCATGTAAATATTTATTTACTATGGGATTTTTTATATATATATAGACCCACATGTTTCCACTTAAATTGGGCAATGCTTGTGCCAGATGCTACGACCATAGAGCCATTATATAATACATACACGAAGTCTGTAAAAAAAAAAACAGTCTAAACTGATTAGACTATGCCTTGTTCTGCTTTGATATATGGAAAATATTGCTGTGCACTGACAGTCTTCTTTTCCTTTTCTTGCTTCTTTCTCCTATTTTCTTTCTTTTTTTAATGAAACAGAATGAACATCACGGTATTGGGGACAAGATGGCACCTTCGTAAGTTCCCCCTAGCTATTGATTGGGGGGCTATTGTGAATGAATTGCAGAAGTTAGTTACACCCACTGAAGGCACACAGGAAGAGGCAGTGGTCTCAGCAGCTTCAAGATGACATTCCACCATCACTTATGAGATGCCACAATAGAGGTAGCGCCTCACAATCCCCACTCGCCCTGGCGGATCATAGAACCCTAATGCGCGCTATTAGAAATGGGATTTTTGGTTGGCTAGGGCTTGCGCCTAAGCCAGGCAGAAACCACCACTCTAGTCAGGGCAAGGGAGTTACACGCTGAAGATAACCCCTGCTCACCCCCTTGGTAGCTTGGCACGAGCAGTCAGGCTTATCCCAGAGGCAATGTGTAAAGCGTTTGCCCAACACACTCACACATTAGCAACACACTAGGCACACTACAAAAGAAACTCCACACACGGTTATATAAAAAATAGCCTTTGTATTATCCAAAACACATTAGAATTGTAATCACACAGATACACTGTGCCAACTGGCACTAGGCAATATTTACAGGGGATTATGTACACCTGGCAAGGGCCAATCGGGCCACTGTCAGAACCTTTTAGAAAACACTAGTAATAAGTAGTAACTAATGCAACCAGTAACTACTGGTATAATAATGACCTCAGCATTAGCAACATAAACCCATTAGCATAGGTACCATGGGCATAAATACATTATGCATAAAATCACATTAGATCAGGCATTAAAATCATAAGCATAATCGTTAGGCATCACATCAGGGCCTGCGCCCTACTACCATAACTGACCCCAGGCCAACTGGCCTTTCACTGGGGCTCTAATGCCCTATGTCCAGAAAGTCAGGGCGTAAGGTAGGGCCTTCCAAGTAGCCCTGGGGCTGCAAAAGCAGCAAAAGCCAAGTGTGCAACGCGCTGGGGCAGAGGAGTGTATCTCACTCCTTCCTTATTAAAAACAAAATGCCCCCAAAAGAAAAATGGCACTGGCACTACTGTGCCCTGAGAGCCCCACTGGGACTCTATCAATAAGTGACCCCCATGTTGCAGCTGCCCGCAATTGCGGTGCAGCTGTGAAGATCAATGAAGGCACTGGCCACAACTGCCTCTCAGTCCCCCTCCAGGACTTCTACAACAATGCCCCCCAAAAGGAAATCAGCACGGGCACCTCAGGGCCCCAGGGAGCATCCATGCGGCTCCAGACACCGACAATGGGCCCCGGGGGAGCCCCAACGATCCTCCAGACTCAGCCCCCACTCACCGGGACTCCTTCGGGGACTCCGGCGGTCTCACTCCAGCAGGGGGAAAGGCACCGGCAATGTGCCTCGGGAGCTCCTCCTGCCCCGGGACCACTGCTGACTTCTTCGGTCTCTCTGCCGGAGCCCGCGAGGCTCTGGACGGTCTGGGCTGCACGAGGGGCTCTCCTCTCCAACACGGGAGCCCTGCGTGCGTCGCACTGCCTCTTCTTCGGCCCCGCCCACAACCAGGCAAGGTCGCCTGGCTTCCGGGTCGCTTGGGGAGGCGGCGGCTCTCTTCTTCGTCTCGGGCCGCGGCGGTGATTTCCTTGCGGCGAAGTGCCGGGTGGGCTCCCGCCGTTCTAAACAAGCACACAAGCGGGGTGGGCACCCGCCACAAAAGCAGCAATGCGGGGTGGGCACCCGCTTTTCAAAAATGCATGAGAGCGGGCTGGGCTCCCGCTCCGATTGGAAAATGCCGGGGGATCCCCACGTCGGGATTCCCTCTAATTAGGTTGCAGCTCCGCGCTGCGAAGCCCCAGCACTCTCCCCGTCCTGGGAGAGATATTTTAGCACACACAGGGCGCTCAGGTCCAAAGTTCCAGGGGGCAAAGGCTGGGCCCAGGCAGGCCAGCACACAGGGCCCTCCAGCAGGGAGGCAGTCCCTCGTGGTGGTTCCTCCTGGGGCCCAGCAGCAGCAAGTCGCCTGGAAGCCCAAAAGCACAACATTTTCATGGGGTCACAGTCCCAATATTTATACCCATATTCTCTTTGTCTGCCCTGGCACAGGGCTTGGGGGAACCAGCCTAGACTGGTTCTGGGGAGTTTTGGAGCACTTTGTTGACAAGGCTCCTCTTCCACTTTGTCAGGTGGGGGCTCGTCATCAGACACACCACAGGGGGGGGCGGAGCCAGCATTCACATAGGCAGGCACAGCCCTATTCAGGGTCAGGGGACTACTCCTCCCACTACTCCAAATGCAGGTGCCCTATTCAGCCTAGCGCTGACTCACCCTGCCCCTCCTGGAGCCACACACACCTCACCAGCCCCTGTCACTCCAAAGCCAGACATGCAATCCACATCAGGCAGGCAGACACATAGCACACAGAAATGCCAACTTCTAAAAGTGGCATTTCTAAAATAGTTATAATAAATCTGCGCACACCATTGTGTAGCATTTATTATCACTATTCCAAATATACCAAACTTGACCACGCTGCTCCTCTCATATCAGGAATTACCACTGAAACACTTATCAGGGAATCCCCAATGCATTCCTATGGGAGGGCAGCCTCACAGTAGTGAGAAACCAAAATGGCTGTTTGTCACTACCAGGACATGTCACACACTTAAGGTACATGTCCTACCTTTTACCTACGATGCACCCTGCCCATAGGGCTAGCTAGGGCCTGCCTTAGGGGTGACTGACAGGTAGTAAAAGGGGGGTCACATACATGGCACACACTTTAGGTGCCACGTCACAGCGGCAGTAACACTGCGCGCACAGGCCCTGCAATGGCAGAGGCCTGAGACAGGTTTGCAAGGCTACTTTGGTGGGTGGCGCAACCAGCGCTGCAAGCCCTCCAGTAGCATTTAATTTACCAGCCCCGGGAATATGAGATACAAGGGACTGACAGGTAAATTAAATAAGCCAAACAGGTGTAGACCAATCTTTACCATGTTTACCACAGAGTGCACACGCACTTTACACTGGACAGCAGTGCTAAAGTGCCCAGAGTCCTAAAACCACCAACACCATGTCAGAAGAAAGGCTAGGAGAAAGGCAAAAAGTTTAGGGATGACCCTGCAAAAAGGGCCAAGTCCAACACGCGCTACAAGCAGTTATTCACCCGTAGCTACATTTCAGGGCCTTAGGGCACGGGCAGTCACCCTATCCCTCAGTCAAGTTATTTTGTCCTCATTTTGTTGTACCCTCTACCCACTGTTCACTGTTACACTACATAAAGCACATATCAATTAATCAATCAATCAATCAATCATGTCACTTATAAAGCGCACTACATACCCGCGAGGGTCTCAAGGCGCTGGGGGAAGAGGGGGGTGGTGCTGCTACTGATCGAAGAGCCAGGTCTTGAGGAGTCTTCTGAAGGCCAGTAGGTCTTGGGTCTGCCGAAGGTTGGTGGGGAGGGTGTTCAAGGTCTTGGCGGCGAGGTGGGAGAAGGATCTGCCGCCGGCGGTCGTTTTCCGGATGCGGGGGACTGTGGCGAGGGCGAGGCTGGTGGAGCGGAGCTGGCGGGTGGGGGTGTAGAAGCTGAGTCGTCAACGTCACAACTCGCAGCGCGATGGCGGTGCAACCACCTACACCTCTGCTTAGGTGGTCTAATGTTGTTTGTATCCTTGTTGCCTCACATCAGCCACAGTACGCTCCTGCCATCACTGCTATAACCTCAGTATATGTTTCGCTAATGTATTGTTACTTGGCATTTGGGGTCGTTTAGCTATTGCTGTGCTGTACTGTTAAAACTATAAATGTCAATATAAAGATTAAAAAAAAAATTGGGGACAAGATGGCACTGGTGTAATGGGAGTTTGCTGACGGACTTTGTGTTATATCTTATATAATGACTCTATGGTCGTAGTATCTGGCACAAGCACTTTAAGGGGAAATGTTCGAAATTTATGAATTTGCTAGAAGTAGGACTGCCAGTAATGGTCTTTGTAAGTTACTACGGTTGCCCATTGGAGCCAAATCCCTGTGATAGAGTGAGGGGAGTATGTAGGCATTAGCTTTTCATTAGTAGCAGATAGAAACACTGATTATCTTACTATGGAGCAAGCATTGCCCATTCAGGGCTTAATTTAAGAGGAATATTTATTTAAAATATTGGATCAAAATACGAAATAATTAATTGAATGGGTATTTAATAATGATGAATTGATGTAAGTGTATTTCACTTTTACCATTCCAAAATGGCCGCAACCAATTGTTAAATGCCTTTTGTAGATTGAAGTCCGTTTTCTATCACTATAACGAGAATAATGTTTAAAATGAGTGAGAATACGTGGCACGCTGACATTGAGAAAGGCCGTTGTGGCCGAAACGAGTTTGTCAGCCATAGTGAGAAAATTAAATAATTTAACTCAATTCGACTATAATGTGTGCTCAACGAACTTTGTGATGACAAAGAACTTTGATATGATATATATATATGTACAATCAATGGAAAATGTTTATAAAGAATAGGTGGATGGAGGGAAAGCAGGAATAGATCAACTTTAGTGAAAAAGAGGTTGAAGCACTGCCTGGCCCACTGCTGCATCCCTATGAGCTGCTGATTCCAAACAGTAGTGCTGAGTAAAGGTGTGTCTGTTCTTCCAAGTCGCTGTTCAGCAAATTTCAGGAAGAGAGACACCAGCTAAAAACGCCATTGAAGTAGAGATAGCCCTTGTAGAATGGGCACGAACCGAAGAGGTGAACGTTCTTCCAGCCTTCTGGTGACAGACTTGAATGGAGTTGGATATCCATCTGGAAAGTCTTTCCTTGGAGCACTGTAAGCTACAAACAGTTGAGAGGATTTGCGATAAGCTGTAGTCTTGTGCAAGCAGAATTTTAGGTATCGCTCGATGTCTAGAGAGTGAAGTGCTGTTTCTGCTGAGGTTGTAGGATTTGGAAAAAGAGAGTTGAGAACCACGAGTTCATTAAGGTGAAAGTCTACTCTGCAGGGACCTTCGGCATGAATTTGGGGTTGGTGCGAAGGATAAACCAGTTGTAAGAAAAGGGGGTCTCTAGTTGGCAATGGTTTGCACCTTGTCCAAGAGGGACCCATCCTTCTAGTCAGGATAAGGGAGTTACACTCCTAAAATAACCCCTGCTCACCCCCTTGGTAGCTTGGCGCGAGCAGTCAGGCTTATCTTAGAGGCAATGTGTAAAGCATTTGCACATAACCAACAGTAATACAGTGTAAGCACTACAGAAGGACACCACACCAGTTTAGAAAAATATCCAATATTTTTATATACTTAAGACAAGACCAAAAACGATAAAGAATCCACAATACAGTACTTGAAAAATAGATACATTGCAAGATCCCTTCTAAACTGCAGAAATACCTCAAAAACACAGTTTGTACGAGTCGGTAACACCGTCCGGGGCTACCGCGATGCTGAAAACAACAGAGTCTAACAGTTCCAGCTGACCGCGCCGAAACGGGCCAGCAAAAGCGTTTACAGACTCGGCAACAGTACCTTTCTCGTTGCGGCTTACACGGGGGTGCGAGCCGGTCGTGGCAACCGTCACGGTTGCGTTGCAAAATGGAAGCGGTGCAGGGCGCGGTGTCCTCACGATGCGGTGCAGGCAGCGGCTCGGTGACGATCGTCCAGGCGGCTTCGGTGAGACTAAGGCTTACGATGCAGGGACGAGACGGTGCTCGATGCCGTGCTGGCAGGTTGCGGTGCAGGCGACAGAGACGGTTTCCGGGAGCTGGCGTCGGTCGGCCCAGACGGCTGTGCGGGACGAAGCGGTGCGTCGTGAAACTTTACAAGCGGTGTCCCCAACAACGATGCGGTCACGGGTGTCGAGTAAGCAGCAGCGACCGCGTCGGTGAGACCAGGATGGCGAAGTGAAGCGAGGCGGTGAGGACTGCGGTGCCAACCGGTCACGGTGCAAACAGCTGCTCGATGGTGGCGGCGGCGGTCATCGTCGTCGGTGAGACCAGTGTTACGGTGCGAGATGCAGAAGGTGCGGTCTGCCGTGCCGTCAGGACACAGAGCCAGCGAATGAGTCGGTGACGGAGTCAGTTGCAGTTCCCTTCTTTGTGGCAACTGAAACAGCGGCTCCAGAAGCGGTACTCAGAGGTTGGTGAAGTCTTTGCAGTCCCTGAGACTTCAGAACAGGAGGCCAGCTCAATTTCAGGCCCTTGGAGATACTCAGCACAAGTAAAGAAAGTTCAGTCCAGTCCTATCACTGCCCAAGGCAGAAGCAGCAACTGCAGGCCAACCTAACAAAGCAACAACGCAGCAAAGGGGCAGTACTCCTCCTGGCAGCTCTTCCAGCTCTTGGCAGGTTCCTTGATTCCAGCGAGTTCTAAAGTTCTGGGGTTTGGGACCCAATATTGATACCCCAAAATCCTTTGTCCTCTCAGGCAGAGAGTGTCTGTGCTTAGTCCAAACCAGTTCTGTCCTCTCTGGCCCAGCTTACTGGCAGGGGTTTGGAGACAGCATTGTCCAAGGCAGACAGGGCCTATTCAGGTGCATGGGGAAATCTTCTCCCACCACTCTAAATGCAGACCGGGCCTATTCAGGTGCTGGTGAAAACTCCTCCCACTACTCTGAATGCAGCCCAGGTCTATTCATCCCAGCCCTGACTCATCGAGACTCTCTGGAGCCACTGCACATCCCTAGCCCCTGTCACTCCAAAGCCAGACAGTCAATCCACAAACCCAGCAGAGGCACACTGGATGGCTGAGTAAGAAAATACCTACTTTCTAAAAGTGGTATTTTCAAACACAGAATGTAAAAATCACCCTCACTAAAAGATGCATTTTAACATTCTGAGTTCAGGCATACTAAACTTTATTTTCCTATATGGTCCCAATGGGAAATTATATTTATAAGATGTTATAAATTAACTCCAATGTTTTCCTATGGGCCAGATAGCCTTTCAGTTGTGAAAAACGAAATTCACTGTAGTTCACTACCAGGACATGTCACACACACCAGTACATGTCCTACCTTTAACATACACGGCACCCTGCCCACAGGGGTACCTTGGGCCTACCTTAGGGGTGACTGACATGTAAGAAAAGGGAAGGTTAGGGCCCGGCAAGTGGGTGCACTTGCCAAGTCGACATGGCAGTTACAAACTGCGCGCAGACTCTGCAGTGGCAGGTCTGAGTTACCTTTTCAGGGCTACTCATGTGGGTGGCACAATCAGTGCTGCAGGCCCACTAGTAGCATTTGATTTACAGGCCCTGGCACACTCAATGCACTTTCCTAGGGACTAATTAGTAAATCAAATATGCCAATCATGGAAACACCAAACCATAACACAATTTACACAGAGAGCATATGCACTTTAGCACTGATCAGCAGTGGCAAAGTGCCCAGAGTCCTAAAACCAATAAAGACAGGTCAGGAAAAAATAGGAGGAAGAAGCAAAAAGTTTGGGGATAACCCTGCAAAAAGGGCCATTACCAACACAACCCCCTTCCAGCCTAAAGCCAGGGTAGACCAATCCATACCTCGATGGGCTTCCCTGCTTTGGGCGATAGAACATGGAACCTGGCCTGCAACAGCAGGGGTCTATTCCCGTTCTGCGCCTCCCTGAACCCAGTTGGGTCTGTTTTTCCATACTCTCAGGGCCCACTAAGCTGACCTATGGGGAACCCTTCTCCTGACCTGTGGACCCCATCTGTGCAGCGCCTAAACTTACTTTGCTCACAGATGTGTCCCAACAGGCAGACAGTACCCATATGGCCAACACAGTGGTGTGGCCCAGTCCACCCCCAGGGTGTGACTCCTGTCCCCCTCCCAGGGGCAACTCTGTCCACCAGGACAGCAAGCCAAAGTGGTCACTGACAGCTGTCTCCCTGGGGCTCTGCATTCCCCCACCGGGAGCAGTGCCCCTCAAATCCAGAATTGTCAGGGCACCTGTGGCAGGTGTCCTTCACAATTCATCCACCAGTTCAGGGGTGCTATCCTGCACCTTGTACACCAACCCAGAGTCTGTACCCTGAGGCTCAACAAGGGACTGGGGTGGGCTCTCCCACAATCAGTCCTCCTCCCTGGGGCTCTGTACCCTCCCACCTGGAGCGGCACCCCTAGAAGACAAACTGTTAGGGGCACTGTTAGCAGTCGCCCCTTCCTCCAGGTAAGGGGGGACACCCTGAACCTGGTCCTCCAACCCAGGGTCTGTACCAATAGGCTGGACCTGTGCCTGGCAACCCAGGACTTCCGGGGGGAGTACACCAACACTCCTCCAAGGGAAACACACTCCTCATGAGCTGTGCGAGAGTCTGCCTGGCGCAGGTCTCCAGCCTCCTGTCAACCTGACAGAGCATGAAGACCCCCTCATGCCAGAAGTGGCCTCACCAGGGTCAGACCTGGGGTGCTCTGCCCTCAGAGCTGGCTACCCCTGACCCACTGGTCCTTCCACTGGGGACGGTGTCCCCCCCTCACCCTTTTCTCTGGACTCATGCACCCTCCCAAATGGAGCAGTGCTGGCAGATACCTGAACCGGTGGGATGCTCGTTACAGCAGTCCCCCCCCAGTTCCCCAGACACTAGGGCATCCCCCTCAATGGGTGGCCTTCCAGTACAGCCTAGGCTCCCCACCTGATGTTCCCTCATGGAACCACCCAGGCTCTGGGACCGGGTTTCGGGCACCTTGGGCCGCAGCCTATTCCCACTCCTTCTCTGTGGAGACAGGACGTGAGTCCCTACACCCTTCCCACGACACCGGGACCTATCTGGGCTACAACAAACCTTTCCCACCTCCCTTGGCTGGGAAATACCTGAGCCACTCCCTGCAGGATCACCCCCAGATGCTTCTCCAGACCCTCTGGAATCCACTAAAACGTCTGCCTCCAGTGCAAGCTCCCTGGGGTCAGAGAACTCACACTCCACCGGGTGTTGGCATAGCTCTGGAACACAGGGACTGAAAATATGCTCTCCAACAATTGAATCACACAGCCCCACACAGGTGTTAACCAGACTACTCTTCACCCAACCATCCAGTGCCTCAAAAAAGTACCCCACATCATTCTCACAAGACTGGTGAGACAGTGTCTGACTGTTGCCGTCCCTCAACCCATACTCTTCTGGCTGGTCTCCATACTCACTTACCAGGGCTTCTACCATAGGGGGACCCCTCTCCCTGCACCTCTCATCTAGAGTCAGTGGAGTGTCCCTCCCACCACCAGGAATATGACCCCCTGTGTCCGGTCCCCAATGCACTCAGGGACACTGCGCACCACTGGAGTAACTTCACAATTCTGAACCCCCTGGTGTATGTCAACCCCCTCCTTGAAGCAGGGCACCAAGTCTGTATGTGCGTATACCTCATCCTCAGTACTGGACCGAATTCTTTTGCTGCCACCATCTGGGCTGGGCCTAGCCCTACTGGCTTCCCAGTCCAGCTCTCTCATTTTAAACTCATGGTCTAACATCATCCTTTTCTCCTCCATGGCTAACTTAAGCTGCTCCAGTTCCATTGCAACTCTCCTTGCTTCTCGCCTGTCCTCCAGCTCCTCTGGGGACAAGCCACTGCTGCCTTGTTTAGAGGGCGCACCCCCCCAAAAGCACATCCACCCTAGGAATAGGCTCCTCTCCCTCCATGACAAGATCCCCAGTCAGCTCACTAGCATGTCTGGCTGCTATCCAGGCTCTCAGTGCCTTTTGTAGCTCCTCTTTTCTGGTGAGACCCCTGATTTGGACTTTGAAGTTTTTGCAGATCGCCTTCAATTCCTTCACATTGTAGGTTTCTAACCTCTCTGCCTCAAAAGCCACTTCCAAGGCTGCAGCAGATGATGCAATTGATTCAGGCATGTTGTCCTGGAAAGTTCAGTTCAAGACCGATGGAAAGGCAAAAATAGACCAAAAAAACAGTATGTGGTGCGTAATGGTCTGCGATATGGTAGTAGTGCACACCAATCACTGTAAGTCAAGTGCAAACGCAAGTCCTATCCTCACCGCTGACAACCAATGTTAGAAATGGGGGTCTCTAGTTGGCAATGGTTTGTACCTTGTCCAAGTAAGGACCCTTCCTTCTAGTCAGGATAAGGGAGTTACACTCCTAAAATAACCCCTGCTCACCCCCTTGGTAGCTTGGCACGAGCAGTCAGGCTTATCTTAGAAGCAGTGTGTAAAGCATTTGCACATAACCAAGAGTAATACAGTGTAAGCACTACAAAAGGACACCACACCAGTTTAGAAAAATATCCAATATTTTTATATACTTAAGACAAGACCGAAAACGATAAAGAATCCACAATACAGTACTTGAAAAATAGATACTTTGCAAGATGTCTTCTAAACTGCAGAAATACCTCAAAAACACAGTTCGTACGAGTCGGTTGCTCCGTCCGGGGCTACAGCGATGCTGAAAACAACAGAGTCTAACAGTTCCAGCCGACCGCGACGATACGGGCCAGCAAAAGCGTGAACAGACTTGGTAACAGTACCTTTCTCGTTGCAGCTTACACGGGGGCACGAGCCGGTCGTGGCAACCGTTGCGGTTGCGTTGCAAAATGGAAGTGGTGCAGGGAGCGGTGTCATCTCGATGCGGTGCAGGCAGCGGCTCGGTGACGATCGTCCAGACGGTGTCGGTGAGACCAAGGCTTACGGTGCAGGGCGAGACAGTGCTCGATGCGGTGTTGGCAGGTTGCGGTGCAGGCGACAGAGCCGGTTTGCGGGAGCTGGCGTCGGTCGGCCCAGACGGCTGTGTGGGACGAGGCGGTGCGTCGTGAAACTTTATGAGCAGTGCCCCCAACAACAATGCAGTCACGGGTGTCAAGTCAGCAGCAGCGACAGCGTCGGTGAGACCAGGATGGCAAAGTGAAGCGAGGCGGTGCGGACTGCGGTGCCCACAGGTCACGTGCAAGCAGCGGCTCGGTGGCGGCGGCGCTAGTCGTCGTCGGTGAGACCAGGGTTGCGGTGCGAGATGCGGACAGTGAGGTCTGCCGTGCCGTCAGGACACAGAGCCAGCGACGGAGTCGGTTACGGAGTCAGTTGCGGTTCCCTTCTCTGTGGCAGCTGAAATAGCGGTTCCAGAAGCGGTACCCAGAGGTTGGTGAAGTCTTTGCAGTCCCTGAGACTTCAGAACGGGAGGCCAGCTCAATTTCAGGCCCTTGGAGATACTCAGCACAAGTAAAAAAAGTTCAGTCCAGTCCTTTCTCTGCCCAAGGTAGAAGCAGCAACTGCATGCCAACCAAATAAAGCAACAACACAGCAAAGGGGCAGTACTCCTCCTGGCAGCTTTTCCAGCTCTTCTTCTTGGCAGGTTCCTCGATTCCAGTGAGTTCTAAAGTACTGGGGTTTGGGACCCAATATTTATACCCCAAAATCCTTTGTCCTCTTAGGCAGAGAGTGTCTGTGCTTAGTCCAAACCAAGTCTGTCCTCTCTGGCCCAGCTTAAACAGGCAAGAGGTGGAGACAGCATTGTCCAAGGCAGACAGGGCCTTTTCAGGTGCAAGGGAAATTTCCTCCCACCACTCTAAATGCAGACCGGGCCTATGTAGGGGCTAGTGAAAACTCCTCCCACTACTCTGAATGCAGCCCAGTTCTATTCAGCCCAGCCCTGATTAATCCAGACTCTCTGGAGCCACTGCACATCCCCAGCCCCTGTCACTCCAAAGCCAGACAGTCAATCCACAAACCCAGCAGAGGCACACTGGATGGCTGAGCAAGAAAATACCTACTTTCTAAAAGTGGTATTTTCAAACACAGAATGTAAAAATCACCCTCACTAAAAGATGCATTTTAACATTCTGAGTTCAGGCATACTAAACTTTATTTTCCTATCTGGTCCCAATGGGAAGTTATATTTATAAGATGTTATAAATTAACTCCCATGTTTTCCTATGGGCCAGATAGCCTTTCAGTAGTAAAAAACGAAATTCACTGTAGTTCACTACCAGGACATGTCACACACACCAGTACATGTCCTACCTTTAACATACACGGCCCCTGCCTACAGGGGTACCTTGGGCCTACCTTAGGGGTGACTGACATGTAAGAAAAGGGAAGGTTAGGGCCTGGCAAGTGGGTGCACTTGCCAGGCCGATATGGCAGTTACAAACTGCGCGCAGACTCTGCAGTGGCAGGTCTGAGTTACCTTTTCAGGGCTACTCATGTGGGTGGCACAATCAGGGCTGCATGCCCACTAGTAGCATTTGATTTACAGGCCCTGGCACACTCAGTGCACTTTACTAGGGACTAATTAGTAAATCAAATATGCCAATCATGGAAACACCAAACCATAACACAATTTACACAGAGAGCATATGCACTTTAGCACTGATCAGCAGTGGTAAAGTACCCAGAGTCCTAAAACAAACAAAGACAGGTCAGGAAAAAATAGGAGGAAGAAGCAAAAAGTTTGGGGATAACCCTGCAAAAAGGACCATTTCCAACACCAGTTGTCCCTGAATTGGAGGAAAGATTCTTGTATGGTAAAGGCCTGAATCTCACTAACCCTTCTGGCCGAGGTCAAGATGAGGAGGAGGGCCAGCTTCCAGGATAAAAATGTGATATCCGCTTTGTGGATGGGCTCGAAGGGATCTTTCAAAAGCTGAGACAGTACAGTGTTCAGTTGCCAAAGCGGAGAAGGAGGACTTACAGGAGGAAATGTTCGGGATAAGCCTTTGAGAAATAGTTTACTGGTCCTGGAAGACCATAACAGTTGAGTTGTTGGAGATCGCCTGAAACTGGAAATGGCTTGCCAAGTGGACTTTGATGGAAGCATGAGCTGGACCAGACTAAGCCAGGTGAAGAAGAAGATACAGGAGAATTTCTTCCGGAGAGGAGGAGAAAGAATGTATCTTAGTTCGGTGACACCAGATGCAAAATCTTTTCCATTTGAGGCGATACGTTTTATTGCTACTATCAGCATGGGCCCTAGCTAGGATTCCTCTACAGTCCGATGGTATGTTCATGTGCAGGAATTCATGGAACTCAGGATCCATCCTGATAAATGAAGAGACTTGGTACCCGGATGGAGCACTTGGCCCTGATTCATTGTCAACAGAGTGGGAAACGTCTTCAATTGAATGTGACGCTCTTGAGATAGGAGAAGCAACCCTGCAAACCAGTGCTGGCGCGGCCATGATGGAGCGATGAGCATTTGCTTACAGTGTTCTGCTTTCATTTTCCTTAGGACTCTTGGGAGGAGAGGAATCAAAGGAAAAGTGTAGATAAAGATGCCAGACCATGCTATTGAAAATGCATTCCCCCAAGATCCTGGGTGGTGATGCCAGCTTGCATAAAAGGATTAGTTACTTACCTGTAATCCTAGTTCTCTTCCAGGGGTATACTCATCAAAGTCATAAGCACTGAATTATCCCCGCCCATCTGCGGGATCCCGGAGCATATAGAAATATACATATATATATGAGTATGTTGGGGGATCACAAGTGCATAGCACTTCCGCGACATACATATATACATGTATATAAATACATAAATATGCAGCCTAACAAATTCCAATAAGGCAAAATGCCAAAATTACAAAGGTTTTCCCTGTACAGACAATCTCCTATATACACTCTGTAATAGAGAACATACACTGTAATAGTGTTATGCCAGAAAAACCTTTATTTTCAGAAAAGAAAACATGTAATAGCAGGCAGTTGGCCCATAGGCTGCATAGCTGAATAAATATCACCGTACAGTAAAACACTGGCACCTTGCCTTTAAGGCTTCCAAGAACTTGGACACTTTGCCTTTAAGGCCTCCAGGAGACCCTCTGCTCCCATCATGCACCACAGGTGACAGTTAGGTCAGTTCTTTTTGCACGGTGTACTAACTTTTAACAATTACTAAAAAATGCTCGTCCGGGGAGGCGGGAGGGTTGCTTATGACTTTGATGAGTATACCCCTGGAAGAGAACTAGGATTACAGGTAAGTAACTAATCCTTCTCTTCCAGGGATACTCATCAATAGTCATAAGCACTGAATAGAGTAGCAAGCCCATACCCACTACCTCGCGGACGAGCAAATAGTATTAAAAAACAGATCATCTTAACATGACATTAAGCAAATAAATTCCTCAGTGAGGCTTGTCCCACTTGGGCATCCTCCTGAGCATCTGAATCTAAACAGTAATGGCGAGAGAAAGTATGAACAGACCGCCATGTAGCTGCTTTGCAGATTTCTGCTATAGGGACGTTCCTGAGGAGGGCCGTAGTAGAGGCCTTTCCTCTGGTTGAATGCGCTTTAGGCCTTCCCTGAAGAGACTTATTAGCTAATTGATAGGCTAGAGATATGCAGGAGACTATCCATCTTGAAATAGACCTTTTAGAGGATGCCAATCCTGTATTAATGGGGCCGTAGTTGACAAACAAGCGGTCCGTCTTTCTTATTACCTTGGTCTTATCCAGATAAAACTTCAACACCCTCTTAAGGTCTAAGGAGTGTAAGGCCCTTTCCAGGAGGTGTAGAAGGATTAGAGAAGAAGGTAGGCAAAGTGATAACCTGATTAATGTGGAAATCTGAAACCACTTTTGGCAGAAAACTTGGATGAGTTCTGAGAACTACCCTATTTGAGTGAAAAACAGTGTAGGGTTCCTTACAACATAATGCTTGTATCTCGCTGACTCTACGAGCCGACGTGATAGCAACCAAAAAAGCCACTTTCCAAGACAAGTGCTGCAAAGAGGACTTGTGTATTGGTTCAAAGGTGCGCCCATCAGTTTGGTAAGGACCACATTGAGCTCCCAAGGAGGAGAAGGGGCTCGTACTGGTGGGTATACCTTTTTTAACCCTTCAAGAAAATCTTTCACCACTGGCATTTTGAAAAAAGAAACCTGTGAAGGTGATTTTCTATATGCCGTTATTGCTGCTAAGTGTACCTTGATAGATGTAAACTGCAGGCCCGACTTAGCCAGGTGTAAGAGATACGGCAAAATGACCTGTTCCTGCCCTCTAACTGGGTCATGACCATTATTCAAACACCATAAGTAAAAACGTTTCCACTTGAAAGCGTAGGAAACCCTGGTAGAAGGTCTTTTCGCTTCCTTAAGTATGTTCATACAGTCCGCTGGCAAGTCTAAGTGACCATACTGCAAGACTTCAGGAGCCATGCTGTCAGCCTGAGGGAAGGAAGGTTGGGGTGAAACACTCTCCCCTGGCTCTTGGATAGTAGGTCCGGACGACAAAGGCAATCTCTGTTGCGGAACTCGGAAAGTTGTAGAAGATCCGGATACCACCACTGGCGTGGCCACTCCGGAGCGATCAGAATCATCCTGGAGTTGGACTTGTAGAACTTCGTGATCACTGCTGGAATGAGAGGCAGTGGAGGAAAAGCGTAGAGTAAGCTCTGAGACCATTTTATCAACAGAGCATTCCCGCTTGAACCTGGTTGGTGATACCTGGACGCGTGAGACGGGGCATTTGGCGTTTGTTGCATCTGCGGAACAAGTCTATGTCCGGCACACCCCATCTTTGAAAGATATCCTGAGCCACTTCGGTGTTTAGCACCCAGTCGTGCGCTTCTACGAACTCTCTGCTTAGGAAGTCCGCCTGTACATTTAGGACGCCCGGCACATGGACAGCCGTGATGGTGAGATGCCGTGCCAGAAGCCACTTCCAAATGGCTTGTGCCTCCTGAGACAGAATTCTGGACCTGGTGCCTCCCTGCTTGTTCAGATAAAACATCGTCGTGGTGTTGTCTGTCTGAATCAAGAGGAGTTGGACTGAAGAGAAGGAAAGAAGGATTTTAGGGCTAGTTGGACAGCCCTCAACTCCAGAAAATTGATATGGTATCCCTTTTCTTTGTCCGACCATAGCCCTTGCACTTGAAGGTGATTCATATGAGAGCCCCAACCTTGCAGGGAGGCGTCTGTCACTATAGTTTGAGTCGGAGTCTCTTGATGGAAGGGAACACCTTTCATTAGATGTGATCGCCTTGTCCACCACACAATGGAGTCCCTGGCAGACTGGGGCAGAGTGATCCGATCCTCCCAGCTGCCCGAAGCTTGCACCCACTGGTCCTCCAGAGCTTGCTGCAGGGGACGCATGTGCAATCTGGCATTGGGAACTATGAAGATGCAGGAAGCCATCGAACCCAGGAGAGAGGACACTTGTCGGACTGTTGGGTGGCGAATCCGCAGGAGTTCTCTGCATTTGATCCTGATTGATGAAAACCTCTCCGCCGAAGGACACCCGCTTGCTTCCGCGGTGTCCAGCGACGACCCTAGGTAGTGAATGTTCTGGGTCGGATTGAGAATCGATTTTTGAAATTGACTCGTAGACCCAACTTGTTCATTAACTGGAGACTGTAGGAGAGATGAGACTGAAGCAGGGAAGGAGTTGCACTCTTCAGAAGCCAGTCGTCCAGATACGGGTAAACAAATATTTTGTGTCTCGCGGAGAAAAGCTGCCACCACTGCCATGCACTTTGAAAAAGTCCGTGGGGCTGACTTCAGTCCGAAAGGTAGGACTCGGAACTGGAAGTGACGTAGAGCAACCTGAAAACGGAGAAATTTTCGATGTTTTCTGGACACTGGAATGTGGAAATAAGCGTCCTGCAGATCTATGGAGCACATCCAGTCTCCTTGATGTAGATGGGGAAAGATCTGGTGAAGGGCAAGCATTCGAAATTTCTCTTTGCGGATGTATTTGTTCAAGATGCGCAAGTCCAGAATTGGTCTGAATTCTACTGTCGGACCTTTTTTTCTGACCAGGAAATATCGAGAGTATATTCCCTGGCGCCTCTGATGAACAGGGACGTATTCTATGGCTTTTTTCTGTAGAAGACCGTTTACCTCCTCGTGTAAAATGTGATGACACAAGCGGACTCGTCCTTCTGGAGGAACCGAAGGAGGTGGGATCTTGAACCGTAGCAAGTATCCATCTTGAACAATGTTCAACACCCATTTGTCGATGGTTATGTTTCTCCACTCCTCCAGATGTAATGCGATACTTCCTCCTACCGGAGTGGAACACGTGTCTAGAGGAAGCACTCCCTCATTGTTTTGATGGTTGCTTTGAGGTAGAGACCTGCTGTCTATTGGTCCCTCTTCCTCTTCCTGGTCTCCGTTGGTGGAAGTG
Source organism: Calotriton arnoldi (assembly GCA_963921515.1). NCBI lineage: Eukaryota > Metazoa > Chordata > Amphibia > Caudata > Salamandridae > Calotriton > Calotriton arnoldi. The sequence continues at coordinate 1,130,414 of CAWUFW010001426.1, read as the reverse complement.
AGACCTCTGCTGCTGCTGACCCTGAGCCGACCATTGAGGGGTTTGAACCCTCTGTTGGAACGGGCGTTTATCATAGGGACGGGAGCGCCTACGAATTCCTTCCGTTTTTCGAGACCCACAGCTTTCACCGTGTCCAGCTCTGCTTTCATCTTTGCCATTTCTTCGTCCGCATGTGGCCCGAAGAGAGAAGACCCGTTGAAAGGCAGGTTGGTTATCTTCCGCTGGACATCGGGTTTGAGGCCAGTCAATCGTAACCAAGCAGAACGCCTCGAACAGATACCATGGGAGTATCCGTGGGCAGCCAGATCAGATGAGTCAGCGGAAGCACTAATCACCTGATTAGCCACTAGACCTCCCTCTTGTAGAATTTCTCTAAAGTCTTGCTGGTCCTCTTCTGGGAGTTTGTCTGCAAAACGTCCCAGTGAATCCCACAAGGATCTATCATACCTCCCCAGCAGAGCGGAGGAACTGGAGACCTTCATGATAGAAGCTGAAGTGTTGCACATCCTTTAACCTAAAGAATCCATCAGTTTACTATCCTTATCCGGAGGCGCTGAGGAGGAAGACATAGCTGAGTGCGTCTTTCTAGCTGCCGCCACAATGATGGAATCCGGAGGAGGATCCGATCTAAGGAACAACGGATCTTGGTCCGGAGCCTTGTACTTTTGGCTATTCGGGAAGGAACAGCTCCCACCGTTGCCGGTGTCAAAAAAGTTTGCATAGCAGGTTCGAGAAGGCCTGGGACAAGAGGAAGCAAAGGCCGAGTCGAGGAGCGATGATGAAGAGTCTCAAAAATCACTGAGGAGGTAACAGTCGGGACATACATAGAAATGTTCAGCTTATTCGCTCCTCTACAGAGAACTTCACTAAAAGTGCTGAGGTCATCGATTGGAGAAACTCTTGACGGAGGTGTAGCTGTCAAAGTTGGAGAATAGTCTCTGATAGAGGACCTGGTGGAAGAAGACCGGGTGGGAGACCTATGCCGCCTCCTCTTCGGAGAAGAATGATAAGAGCGAGATCTGTCCCTTGATCTAGCATGAAGAGCATGTGAAGATCGTGATCTGCTTGGAGTCCTCCTTCTGGAAGAAAACACAGTCGGTGATCTTGATCTTCTAGGCGTTTTAGGGGATGGAGAATCCCTGGACAAGCGTGAAGGAGAATAGGTACGGGAAAAATCAGACCCCGGGCTACTGAGGGCCCTAGGCTTCCTGCGCCGTGCATCTTCACCAACCACCGGAGAGCCTTCCGGGGAGATCTGGACAATATGCAGTCCTGGAGAAGATCCCGATTTTGATGATAGAGATGCAGCTCTAACCTCATCCGAGGCAACAGCAGGCTCTTTAGCTCTCGACGTCGAGCGCCTCGACGTCGACCTTTGGTTTTCCCTCGACGTCGACTTCTCCCTTGACGTGGGATGATGTCTAGGAGGAGTTAAGGACTTCGCTGCCCTCGACGGCGACCTCACCTCCCTCAAAGGTGTCCTCGACGTCGACCGTCTACTCAGGGACTTCGACGTCGAACGCACTCGCCTCCTCGACGTCAATAGCTTCGCCGTCTTCGACGCCGACTGGTCTCGCGGGCACCCTTGCCGTCGGCAAACTTCTCGACGTCGACCTACGGGGAGGTGACGGAGAGTGCCTTGACGTCGACGGATGTCTCGACGTCGATGGATGTTTTGACGTCGATCGGTCTTTGCCATGGCTATACCTCGAGCCCGAGGTAGCATGCTTCGACGTCAATACCTTTCTCGACCGACGGAGACTCACGCCGTCTCGACGTCGGAGATTGTGTCGTTCGCTTCTTCGACGGCGGCAACGACGTCGACGGTGAACAGTCCGGAATCTGCCGTTTCCTCGATGTTGAAGAGGCAGAATGATGTTGGCGTCGATGTTCTTGAAGAGAGGAGGGCTCTTGACACGCAAGGCCACTTCCCAGCCGGGTTTTTCCTCTCTCGATCACAGCCTGAAGGCGAATCCTCTCCCTGTCGCGAAGAGTCCTCGTAGAAAACTTACTACAATGGTAACAAGTGTCAGGCTTGTGACTGGAAGGAAGACAGGCGATACACACAGAGTGTGGATCAGAGATGGCCATCTTCTTTCCACAGGATGGACATTTTGAAAAAGAGCTGGCATTCTGACAGAAAAAGTTTGTTAAATTTTGTCAGAGAATGATAATAAAACACTGCCAGCACAGGAAAATCGCAAAAAACTAAAGAAAACAATTCCTGACAGAAAAGTCAGAAAAAACTGTCGAGCTCAAGCTCCAGGATCCTCATAGAAGGAGCCGGAAAAAGAACTGACCTAACTGTCACCTGTGGTGCATGATGGGAGCAGAGGGTCTCCTGGAGGCCTTAAAGGCAAAGTGTCCAAGTTCTTGAAAGCCTTAAAGGCAAGGTGCCAGTGTTTTACTGTACGGTGATATTTATTCAGCTATGCAGCCTATGGGCCAACTGCCTGCTATTACATGTTTTCTTTTCTGAAAATAAAGGTTTTTCTGGCATAACACTATTACAGTGTATGTTCTCTATTACAGAGTGTATATAGGAGATTGTCTGTACAGGGAAAACCTTTGTAATTTTGGCATTTTGCCTTATTGGAATTTGTTAGGCTGCATATTTATGTATTTATATACATGTATATATGTATGTCGCGGAAGTGCTATGCACTTGTGATCCCCCAACATACTCATATATATATGTATATTTCTATATGCTCCGGGATCCCGCAGATGGGCGGGGATAATTTAGTGCTTATGACTATTGATGAGTATCCCCTGGAAGAGAACCAGCATTTGCGGTTCTGAGGGGGGGGTGGCAAAGAGGTCCAGATTTGGCTTGCCCCACCAGAGTAAAATATCCAGGGCCCTTTGGTGCAGCTCCCACTTGTGGCATGATGTTATCAGCCAGCTGAGAGTGTCCGCTACATTGTTCTGCTTCCCGGGAACATGTTCTGCTCGCAGACTCATCTTGTGATGGATGGACCATTCCCATATTTCCTGTGCTTCCTGGGATAGCAGGTGGAATCTTGTGCCACCCTGCTTGTTGATGTGGTGTATCATTGTTGTTTTGTCCGTGCGGACAAGCACTGCAGAACTGTGAATTCTCTGGAGAAAATCCTGCAAGGCGAGATGCACTGCTTTCAACTCTAGTAAGTTGATGTGTAAGTGACGTTCAGCTGGTTGCCATTTTCCAATCACTTGGAGATCTTGGAGGTAAGCTCCCCATCCCTCCAGGGAAGCATTGGTAGTGATGACTAGAGGTGAAGTTAGAGTGTGAAAAGAGAGTCCGACTGACAGATGTTCCTGCTTTGTCACCAGGATAAGGCGCTGACCACTGCTGGAGTGACCTGGATGAGGTTGCCGAACAAACCTCTCACCTGCACCCATTGTCTGTCCAATTCCACTTGAAGTGGATGCATGCGTAGACGACAAAATGGGATGAGAGGTATGCAAGAGGACATCATCCCTATGAGGGACTTCTAGAGGTGAACAGAAAGAAACATTTTTCTTTGGATGGACTGTGCCAGTGTCCTGAGTCATAGTTGTCTCTCCTGTGTAGGATACGCATTGGAGGATGTTGTGTCCATCGTGGCATCTAAAAATGTTATGATCTGTGACGGATGAGGATTGGATTTCTCTATATTCAACGTGAGACCTAGCTGTTTGAAGAGATCCATGCATGCTATTGTGGAAGCACATGCGGTGCGTTTGGAAGGCGCCTTGACCAACCAGTCGTCTAGATAAGGCAAGACTTGGTGGTGTTGTCCGATAAAAGCTGCTACAGGTGCAAGGCATTTTGTGAAGATGCGACGGGGGGATTTGAGGATAAAGGGGAGCACCTTGAACTGGTAGTGGCTTCCGGCTACCATTAACCTTAGAAATTACCTGTGTTTTGGATGGATGGGTATGTGAAAATATGCATCTTGGAGGTTGTCATAAAGTCCCCCCGGTTCAAGAGTTGCAACACCTCCTGCAGTGTTACCATACAAAATGATTGTTTCCTGAGGAAGACGTTGAGGATTCTTAGGTCTAGAATTGGTCGCCACTGCCTTGACTTCTTGCGGATTAGGAAGAAAAGGGAGTAGAAATCTTTCCCTCTGTGGGCTGTAGGAACTCTCTCTATAGCTCCCTTTTTTTAGCATGGTGGACTGTGAAGCAAAGTATTTCGACAAATGCCTGCTGGTAAACTTAACGTCCTGGGTGGCCTTCAAAAATCTGCTGCAGAGAAATCAGACGGGGTTTATTAAAGGCATGGGCACCACTATTTACGTACAAATGCTAGCACTCACAGGCGAGGCGCTGCTCACTGAACCTTCATTTGTGTTTGATTGATTTTCGTTCCGCTTTTGATACGGTGCAGAGGAATATTCCCTTGGATAAGTTAATCAAATTGGGAATTTCACCTAAGCTCCTGAGAGTGATTCAATTATTGTACACAAATACCTGGACAAGAGTTAGCCTAGGCCAAGGCACAACCATTTAAAAAAAAATATTAACAATGAATGGCTTAAAACAAGGCTGTGTCTTGGCCTCTATCTTGTTCAATTTGTATCTTGCTGATATTTCCTCAGATCTGAATGGCTGTAATTCACATTCCCGTCGGTGACTGGTTTTAAGGTCTCCCATCTTTTGTATGCCGACGATATTGTTCTGCTGAGCTATACAAAGGTGGGGCTGCAGCGGTTAATTAGTGAATCCGCTTTTTATTCCTCGTGCCATGGGTTAAAGGTCAACTTGAGCAAGACAAAAACCATGTTGGTGTCTAGGGGAATATCAGCTCCCCCAATATTCAGTATAGAAGGGTCTGGGCTGGAGTCAGTTCTAGAGTATAAATATTTGGGGGTAATACTAGATGCGAGAGGCTCATTTAAGAACCAGTGCGCTGCCCTACCTAGAAGGAATAACTCTTTTAATTGTAGCATTTGCTTCCCTCCGGAACAGCCTAAAAGGGCTGTAACTCAAGCCATTATTACAAGTAATGTCAGCCAAACACGTTCCATCTCTGACATATGATGCGGAGAGTTTAAGAAGGAAGGCTGATATAAGCTTGTGACTGGAACTTATTGTAGCCTGTTCAACCTTCCTCAGCAGGCATTGCCAGCACAAATTCGATTAAAGTTTGGGGTGAGAAGACACAACCAAAACAGTCTAGGGGCATACTTGAAATTCTGCCACAAACTTAGAAATGACAATAATTCCACGATTATGTCAGTTGTCTGGGAAGCAATAAGTGATGGTAAACATACGCAGGCCCACAAATATTTCACCTTGGCTCTATCTACGTTCAAGGCAGAACAACTATGGGCCTTACTCCTTTCTCAGTCTGCATTTAACAAAGTTATCAATGGGTGCAGTAAAAAACTTTCCTCACTACTGGATAGAGAGACGTTGGCGAAAAGATCTCATGCGTGGATGGTAATTGCATCATATGTCCAGTTACAACCGCAGAAATATCTGGGGAACCTGAATGGTCTAAATGCTAAGCTGAAGTTCTTGAGACTCCAGCTTGGCAATTTTCAATTTCACAGTGACGTACCTGCTTGGAAAAAGCAGAGTAGTGAAATGTCATGTTGTCTCTGCAATTATAGGAGAGAACACATTTGCCATATAATATGTAGTCGCCCAGCTTTAATAGCTGAACGCAGACGTTTTTTAAGACAGGATCTTAATTATCAAACTATAAGAACACGCCGCCAAGCAGTAATAGCCGGCTTGCAGGGAGAAGTTTTACACTTTACTGGAAGATTTTTAAAGTTTGTAGAAATTGCTGAGAGGAAACTGGCCAATAGTGCCTAGTAAAGGGCTCTTATTGATATTATCTTACTAACTTAGGAACAAACCACCTATAAGGGCATATAATAATCGTACGAGTGGAGCGGTGTCCCCTCTACATGAGTATCTGAAATAATGTGAATTAATTAGGGCTTAGCACTGGTAAGCCTTGAGAGGGTTCTTTACAATAGGCACTCAGCACTTTAGAGCTTTGTACGTGGTAAGCTAGCTCAGTAATGCTTAAAAATAAGCCGACTAAGACCACCCGTAGGCCACACATTAGGAATGGTTAGATTTTCTCATTGAGTGTAGCAAGTTAGTAACGGATAGAAAAAACAGGGCTCTTTAGGTTAAGAGGAAATAAAAGGTGGACCGCGTCACTAGTGAATGCACTTTATGGATAGTTTTTTTTTAAGGTGGTTTTTAACTAGATGAATTGAGTGTTTCTTCTGTGGGATTAACCCTTTTTTATTTGTTTTTAAAGTTGTTTACCATGATAATCAGTATGAAATGTGGATAAATGGGTTACATTGTAAGTTTGTATTAACTGAACAATAACTTTTATTCATTCATTCATTTATTCATTCATTCAGCAAAGACTTAATGTTTCATAGAAATATTTTTCTTCACCTTAAATTTCTCCCACTTAAAAAAAGAGGAATGTACTTTTCAGTTATAAATATGGCAAAGTGTCTACCGGCTACTGGGAGCAAGAGGCCTACTGTTTGGAAATGCGACACTTTGAAATGGCAGAAAATTTAAATGAAGAGTTAACTTAATCATTAAGGTAACATTTCATTTTAACTTTCTACCATTTAAAAGCATTCAGAAACATCATTTTGTTCTCAAACTCCAACTCCAATATTGGGTTGACCATGACTTTTATTTAAGAGTTAAATACCACAGCGCTTCAGTTCTTCACCTCTGTGCCCTGGGTCATAAATCAGACTCCAGCACTGCTCATTATCAGGCCTTGCTATCTGTAATGTAAACTAAACTTAACCTTCCTTTAACTTTAAAACAAAAATGTGACCCTGTGCTTTTAAAAAAAGTGAACTTACAGCTAGGAGCTACTCTGAAGGTGTCAATGAGCTACTGGTAGCTCATGATCGACTGGTTGGAGACACCTGGCTTGGACATCTCCAGAGAATTCAGGGGAAGACATCTAAGGCATGCATGTGCAAGGTAACTGTAGCAGCCATGGAGTGGGCAGTAGTGTTGGCTTGCCAAGTATAGGAATATCACCATCTGGGGAAATATGAAGGCCACAGGTACTGTGATGGTCTTTGTACATCCATCAACTGTCTAATAAGCAGGCAGGGGCGTATCAGCCTCAAAATCATCTTCCTTCGTATGCCTGAAAACCAGGTTCAGCATATCAACCATGTGTGAATCTGAGCAAACGTTTTTCCATGCTGCAAACCTCCCTGCAGATCTCTGAGCTCTGGGTAGAGTCAGTAAGAGGCTGGTCCCCCTAGGACAGTTACCGTCTGTAGCTAGCCACCTGAAGGAGAACTTTTGATTTTGAAGGCAGAGCCAGTACCGAATACAGTGCCGAGAGTGTTGGGGAAGATGTCAAATGCAGTGTTGAAGCCAACCATGCCAGCCTCTTTGATGGAAGCACCTTCTGTAGAAGCAGCGCCGGAGCCTCAGAAGGTGCAGAGTCCGACGACACTGAGCTGGGGCAGTTGGAATTGTCAAGCCTGAAACAAACCGTTCAGAGCTGTAGGGTGCTCAGTGAGAGTGATCTGCTGAAAAGCATCAACCTAACATAGATCGCAGACGGGCTCATAAACTCTGCTCAAAGCTTTTTAATAACTAGGATTGTCTCTGAGAAAGAAAGAGACTTCGGCGTATGTGGGACCAATGCTTCAATGATGAGGCATACGATCTCTTTCTCCCATTTGGTGTTTCTTGTGCTTTTTGTGGGAAATCCTTTTGGAGCATCATTCTCTATAAGGATACATGCCTGAAAGACTGCAGAGAGACCATTTAGGGGTCTCCTGCACTCCTACAGCTGAAGATTGTGTTTCTCACTAGAAAAATATTGCAGCAACCCATCCTTTATCTAAATATCTTTGTCTGCCATAATCCTTGGACAGCAACACCCATTCAGCAAAGAAAACCATCCTTGCATTTACCATGGCTTCTGAGTGCCTCAGAAAGGTGAAATCTAGTGAGGCAGAACTGCAAGTGCAAAAAAGGTTCCAAGACCTTGAATGTTGTGTACGTGATTTACTTGCAAAACACAGATGTGAAATTCTGGCCACTGGGAAGAAGCAGCGCCACAGCTCAACTGGAACTCGAGAGAAGCAGATGAGGGAATAATCAATATCACCAGCACTGAGAGGTGGAGTTGAGGATCCAGGTGAGAGTCTGGCATACACATCCAATATCTGCATGAATGCTACTTTAACACACTCCGGCCCCACATGTTCCGAAAGCAATGATCAAATTAAGTCACAAATGTCCACTTATTTGGAACAGGTGTCACTTCAATATTCAATTCTACATATGTATTAATATTACTTTTCAACATATGTAGTTTATCACCCTTATGCGTAAATATTTCAACAATTAATGTTGGGTTAGGTAGTCAACAGAGACTATTTTCCATCATGTCATTAGGGAAGTAGATGTTTAGCAAGGAGGATCAGTCTGGGAAGATAATAAACCATAATGGAAAGCTTAGACCTTTTCAATAGTTCCCTAAAACTCACACGCGTAATGAAATTTGAGGGGGCCTGCCTGCAAGGTACGTGGAGGGTCCCCCTCTTGAAGGAAGTGACCCGATTAGGGACACCCGGGTTACTCGCGACCACCTCTCAGCCTTCCATACAAATGAAGAGTCGGTCAGACAGTAGAGAATCCAAACCAAATATATTTATTCAGATACACTCGTGCGGAGCCCAGTCTGCCCAGTCTCTTAGGATTGCTGCAGAGGGACTGACTTCAGCAAACATGGAGATACATTATGTACAATTCAGAACCAATGAAGGCACGCCCATAATGGAATTTTCCAGGCAAATGCAGTTAAACAAAGAAGAACAGAAGGATAGGTTTCGATTCTGAGGCCGGGCACACACTATCTCCTACCCAAGGCCAACCTGTCCGTGCCGCCACTAGACTAGTGGGAGAAGGCCTCTATCTAGTGGGAAAGGTTTGCGCTAATAAGAACAGTTAATTCATTAGCAAAGCAAGGCCCAACCTTGGAGAAATGCAACTTACCACAGGCTGTTTCTCTTGAAGAAAATAAGGATTAGTTGCGATCATGGTCCAAAATGGCGGCCAAACATAAAATGGTGCCGCGAATGCTAACCTACATAGAATAATACGCAGGCAAAATAACGAAAACATTTTCATTCCAACAGACCGTGCTTTAAGCATGAGCTAACAATTTTTATGAAATGATCTAAGAAAATATAAAAATTTTAAGGACAAGGGAACACCAGTATTAGGAGCAGGTCATATAGTCAGTATCAGGGTTGGAGGCTGCACGGAAATACGTAGTCTCAAAAATACCTTCATCAATCTGCATCAAATCGTCAATATCCTTTTGTATCATAATTGCGGCATTAGTATCATGAATTGACATTTTCTGTTTGGGAGTGAGGATATTGACACAATAGGAGCAACAAGCTGGGAGACATTGTATACAGAGGCAACATGTAAAGATGATACCGGCAACCACAGCCAAGAAAGTGAGGATCTTTCAACCCCAGGATGATAACGTATTCCAAAACCACCCCGACAGAGTCCAAGTACCTGTTTCTTGGTGTATCTCAGCTGATATTCTATGTAATTTGTGTATAGCTGAATAAACATTGGGAGCGTTATCAGGTATATAAACACAAAATCTACTTCCAATGACGCGACAGGCTCCTCCTCTATCTGCAAGTATAACGTCTAGCACCATCCTGTTCTGCAAAGTGACTAATCTCGTAGCCTGAAGCTCAGCAGTGATATTTGTCTTTATCCCAGCAGTTGTATTGATAATCCCTTCAACAACTCTTGTTAACTGACGAATTTGAAGGCTATTAGCCATGACCCCAAAAAGGTAGCAGGCCCTTCATAGCATCTCCAAATTGCTGTGCTGTGGTGTCTGTCTGAGCTATATCCTTTGTGTCAACAACCCTTTTGGCTCAGGTCAGGAAGGTACTTCTAGGTTGCAGCTGATTTTTATGATAATTAGACGGGGCAACATATACAGGGGGAAGAAAGAAGGAGAGATAACATGTACCTGATCATCCCCTCGGGAGCCAGACGTGAGCTTGTGACCCACAAACAAAATAGACATTATAGGGCAGGACCAAAGGTGGACTATTAGTTGTATTCAGCTTGTAAGTAAAATTACATTTACTCTCCCCCAACTTTATCTTCCCTGTCCCCTGGACACAAAAACTAGCTGTCGTATTGACCACTGACACAGGTATCGGCTTGTCTTCGGTAAGATTTCGACCTCGGAAGGATTGGAAGTACTCAGAGGTGTTAAACCATAGGAAATCAGCCATTTCCATTCTAAACCAGGCTGTATCCTTCACCCTACGGTACGTTTTCCAACATGACTTTGAGGACAGTGTCCCTACAGTCCCTTGTCCTGCTGGTCCTAGAGGGGTAAACCCTTGATAGAAGCGTAAATATTCATTCGCAGTGTAAGAATCAGTGGATGTTATATCCAAAGTAGAAAGATGAAATTGGATGAAATTGGAAGTACACCAACCAATACAACCCTCACAGCTGCCAATATATGACAGTGGCATAGACAAAAGATTGTCACTCTTATGAGTGACCGAAGGGAGCCACCCACAAACCCAACAATTAGTCGTATTGGACACATTATGAGCATGATGCAACATTTGTATAAACACATTGTATAGGACTGCCTATGAGCTTCTTTGTGTGGAGCTAGAGTAACAAAAATGTGCTCAGGGGAAGTGGGAGTTGTACCAACCAAGGAATGTACAGAAAATGTCGCCTCTAAAAACCAGGATATTCCAAATATTGTCATTAGTGCAATCACAACAATTATTATGCAAACTATTTTGCTCTTTGTCAACCAACCCGCCATTGAATGCGGTGGTGCAAATGGCTGTTCCTCCTCATCATCAATAGGCCGACCAAAGGGATGCATAATTAAGCAAGGAGAGAAATGCAACAAAAATGATAGTAAGGGTACGTGTTCCCAGTGTCCGTCAGAGCCTTACTGGTACAGGCTCCTATTGTTTATCAAACATTGGCGCTCTTGAGCACCGGCGATGGAGCTTGCTCTGTCCTAAGCTCTTGATGTATCCCACGTCGATCAGGATAATGTACCCCCCTACAAGAGAGCACGTTCAATTTATCCTATCCAATGTCAAAACAGTGCACAAATCTCACATCACTCTAAACTAACTCCGTTGGTAGTACAGCAAAGTACATCCTAACTTGCACAGTCCATCCCTATCTAATCTGACTTCTCCTTTTGTGCACTATTCCTCAGCCGAGGGCGCAAATTGTACTTGGTGACTCCAGGCATAGAGGGATCAGTGAAAAGGGGCTCCTGGATAGCTCGTATCTCCGGTAGAACTGCTGCATTCAGCACTTCATCATTCTCCGCATTTGGTTGCGTCCAGGTCAGTTTAGCGTCACTGAAGGGGACAAACTGAGGCACCTTCTCGCACTCAGAATCCCCAACGCCGTCCTTGATCCATTAGTCAGTCATAAGGCAAAGGCAGAGGCACCCTTTTACAATGAGTGCCATGCACCCAATTCTTTCGCCCAGTGACCTTGACTGCAGTAAGTGTAGCCAGAAGGACCTGTTCCGGTCCCTTCCAGCGCGGCTCCAAACTCTTCTTCCGCTGGAAATTGCTGATGAGTATGAAATCCCCAGGCCGAATGTCGTGTCCGGGTCCCTCGGGTGTAGCTGGCAGGGACTCGCGGACCTGTTGGTGAATAGAACGCAAATTTTCAGTTAACTGGTAAAGGTAGTCAATCAATAACGGGTATTCAATATCTGAGAACCGCCGAGGACGCTGGACGTCCCAGACGTTTGCCGGGCGTCCAAACACGACCTCATACGGTGACAATCCTGTCCTAGAATGTGCTGTTGTTCTTGTCGACAAAAGAGCCAATGGTAAAGCATCTGGCCACTGTAACCCTGTTGTCTCCTGAATATTCGCCAACTTCAGTTTGAGAGTACCATTGTACTTTTCAACCAAACCTGCCGACTGCGGGTGGTTTGCAGCATGAAACTTCTGTTTTATGTGCAAACCATCGCAAATTAGCTGAATGACCTTGGCATTAAAATGACTTCCGTTATCACTCCAAATCAAACGGGGCAAGCCGAAACGAGGAAAGAACTCCTTCAGGAGTACCTTTGCAGTCGTAACGGCTGTATTATCTTTAGTGGGGTAAGCCTCAACCCATTTGCTGAATTCACAGACAACCACCAAAACATACTTCAGATTATTGCACCTATCTAATTCTATATAGTCCAGTTTGATGACCTCAAAAGGGAAAGTGGGTGGTGCAAAATTACCAGGCGGTGTAGGGGTACCCTTCCCAGGATTGTGCATCATGCACACCATGCAGTACTTCACTAAACGTGCAGCTGTTTTCAAAATGTTATCATTGTGCCGTACAGGGTCTAACAACTTGCAAATACCATTAGCACTAATATGGGCTGGGCCATGAGCCATCGTGACTACAGGAAGAACATATGCATCTGGCAACATCCATCTCTGCTTCCCTGACTTATCAATCCAACATCCCTCATAGTTCAAATGTGCTGTACTTTCTTGCCACATTGCTAATTCCTCTATTGTGGCCTCACTTTGTATCTCCTTCACGTTCTCAAGTGTATCTTCAAACATGGTGACTTCAGGCACCCACCTAGCGGGACCTGCTACAAACATTCTTTTCATTTTAGTCTGGGTCAATTCCTTAGCTGTCTGATCTGCGAAAGCGTTTCCCCTACCTACATCATCAGTGACTTTCCGGTGAGCGCTACACTTCACTATTGCCAATTTCTTAGGGAGTGTCAAAGCAGACAAAAGCCTCAATATAAGGTGCCCATGCTGCATCTTGACACCATGCGAAGTAAGAAACCCTCTCTCTGCCCAGAGTCGCCCGAAGTTGTGCGCGACTCCAAAGGCGTACTGACTGTCAGTATAAATATTGACAACCAGTCCCTCACTCAATTCGCAAGCTCGTATTAGGGCAACAAGCTCAGCAGCTTGGGCCGACTGATAGGGAACTCGTGATGTCTCAACTACTGTACGCAGCGAAATAATAGCATATGCAGCAGTTGTAGTGCCATCTGGTAATTTATAACAAGAGCCATCGACCCCTTGAGGGTCAGATAAGGGAACATCAGTCAAATCTACCCGTCCCTTCGTCTCCTCCTCCGTCCGGAAGATACAATCATGTGTATCAATTTCATCACTCTCAGAAGGGAGGGGCAGTATCGTGGCTGGATTCAGAGTGGCACATCGTTTGATCGTGATGTGTTTCGCGAACAGGGTTAAATCATAGCCAGTCAGACGTGCACTGGTGAGGTGCTGTGTCTTTGTTTTATTCAAAAGTGTATCCACAGCATGGGGTACCATGACCATGAGAGCCAGAGCTGCGACCGCTCTTAGACAACTCGGGAGGGCTCGTGCGACAGGGTCAAGCACAGCAGAGAAATAAGCACACAGCCATTGCTTATCTCCAAATTTTTGTGTTGAAACAGAAAGCGCACAACCAGCCGTCTCATGGACGTACAACACAAACAGCTTGCTATAGTTGGGTGTGCCAAGCACAGGAACCGAACAAAGTGCAGCCTTTAATTGCTCAAAAGACTGCTGACATTCAGGCATCCAAGGCAGGGGCTCATGCACATCTTTAGTGGTTAGAGCAAGCAGGGGTTTGGTTAGTAAGGAGTAGTTAGGTATCCACTGCCTACAGTAGGAAGTGATACCTATGAAAGCGCGCACATCTTTCTGCGTCTGTGGGATGGGCATTTTAACAATGGTACTGATGCGCTCAGGAGTCAATCTCCTACCCTCCTTCGACAGAAGGTGACCTAAATAGGTGATCTCCTGTCGACAACACTGAAATTTAGAAAGGGAAACTTTATGTCCGTGGTGCGCCAAATGCAACAACTTAACTGTGCTGTCCTTACAACCTTGTTCTGTATCTGAAGCGATGAGCAAGTCATTGACATACTGTAGCAATACATTACCAAGGAATCCAACTGACCTTTCAATGCCTGACTATAGATACTCGGACTCTCTGTATAGCCTTGAGGAGCGCGACAGAACTTAAAACTTCTACCAGCTAGGGTGAACCCAAACAGATATCTGCTATCAGGATGAATAGGAATACTTAAGAACGCATTTTTCAAATCAATGACAGAAAAGAATTTAGCAGAAGAGGGAATCACTGTCAAAAGAGTGGTGATATCAGGAACCACCGGAAACTGGGGAATCACTATTTTATTAACTTTGCGCAAATCGATCACAAAAAGATAAACATCTTCATGGTCATCAGAGGAACCTGGGGCGCCCTTTTAAGAATCGGAAGAATAGGGCTATTGCAAATATTAGCAGTGGTCTCCTCAACCACTCCCTTCCCAATCAAATCCTGCACGATCTGCAATAAGGCTCGCTCTCCTGACTGCGGTATTTTATATTGAGGGATACGAGGTAAAATGGCACCATCCTTAACACGTATCAAAACAGGCGATATCTGCAACAATGCCACGTCTGTGTCGCCTGTTGCCCACAGGGTGGGTGGCACATCTTTAAATTCAACAGGAAGGGGCACATCTTCGGACAGACACTGCTTAGCCACATTCGGACCCATTGTCATATAGACACCTGCTGGGGAACAATAAATTGTGGCAAGCCACTTTTTCAATAAATCCAAACCCATCAAATTCTCACCACAATTAGATGTCAGCAAGAATGGCGAATCCACAGTGAAAGGGCCAATGGTTAATGCAAGAGGTTTCGAAATGGGGCTTACAACCGGTACACCAGAAAAACCTACCAAAACATTATTATGGCCAGACAGAGCCGCCCCAGGGACAATATTTTGAGAAACAGAACTTTTCATCGCACCTGTGTCCACCAAAAATTCCTTAGTTGAACCTTGCAATTCTGATGTTACATAAGGACCACACTGATCTACAGGTATCGGAACTGGTCCCCCACTCTGTCCCTGGCTGTCCTAGCTGTAAGACATTCTTGTCACTTCATCCACATCATAATCATGGTGGTAGAACTGTCCATCCCGAGAGTCATTAAAGTAATTTTGATCAAAACGACCCTGCGAGGCTGCAGCGTTCTAAGTCCTGCCTGCCCCACCTGTTCCACGATCCCTTCCACGAGAACCTCGTTCTCTAGGAACCGCCACCTTCTGCAAAAGCACAGGACACTCGCTACGCCAATGTCCCTCCTCTTTACAATAGGCACACTGATTCGGACCCAGGGGCGTAGCGTTTGGCTGCCTACTAGTGCGTGGAAGCTGTTGGGCCAAACCACCACGTCCTCTACCATTCCCTCTAAAAGCCTGTTGCAACAACACCTTTGTCTTCAAATCCTTATGCTTTTTCTCTGTCCTCTCCTTTTCCTCATTTTCCCTATGCTCATAGTACTGTGCCATATTCAAAATAACAGAAGGGGAAGAGGTGGACCAGGTGCTTTCGGAAGCCTGCAATCGAGCCGCAATCTCAGGAAGCAACTTAGAAACAAATCTATTAACAAACAACTGAACACCTTCCTTCAATCGACAAATCCTGCCCACTATAATCCAGAAGGAAAATGCTACTTACCAGTATGCATCTGTTCTTGGCATGTAGAGCTGCAGATCCACACACTGTGCATAGATCGCCATCTGGTGTTGGGCCCGGATGTTTGCACTTGTTTTTGTCTTGGAAAAGTCTTTGGAAGTCACGAGATAGGTGACTCCTCCTTTGGATGATAGTGCGCATGGGCATCGGCTCCATCTTCAGATTGTTTTTCGCCAGCAGGGAAATGATGGAGTTTTGTGAGAAACAATAAAGATGCCCATGAATGCTGTATCTAAATAAGATAATACTGGAACAGATAAAGGTAGCCGGGGAGGTGGGTGGGCGTGTGTGGATCTGCAGCTCTACATGCCAAGAACAGATGCATACTGGTAAGTAGCATTTTCCGTTCGAGGCATATGAGCTGCAGATCGACACACTGTGCATAGATTGTATAGCAGTATTCCTCCTTAGCGGCGACCACCAGTATCTGTTGCAGTAGTTTGAAATAGTGTTTTGAGTACAGCCTGGCCCACACTAGCTTGTTGTTTTGCTTGCACATCTACACAATAGTGCTTTATGAATGTGTGCGGTGTAGACCATGTAGCTGCTTTGAGATGTCATCTAAGGGAATGTTCCCTAAAAATGCCATTGAAGCCCCTATCTTTCGGGTAGAGTGGGCTTTAGGGGGGATAGATAATGTACGTTTTGCTTTGTGATAGAAAATTTGTATGCATTTTACAATCCACCTTGCAATACCAGATTTTGATATGGGGTTGCCTTTATGTGGTGGTGAGAAAGATACAAAAAGTTGTTTCGTTTTGCGAAAGGGGTTTGTTCTTTCAATGTAATAAAGGAGTGCTCTTTTAACATCAAGAGTATGAAGAGCTCTTTCTGCGACTGTTTGTGGTTGCGAGAAGAATACTGGCAATTCCACAGACTGATTGAGATGAAAGGGAGAAATAACCTTAGGGAGGAATTTTGGATTGGTTCTAAGAACTACTTTGTTGTGATGTAGTTGTAAAAGGGTTCTTGAATAGTTAGTGCTTGTAGTTCACTGACTCTTCTAAGGGAAGTAATGGCCACCAGGAAAGCGACTTTCCATGTTAGAAATTGTAGTTCGCATTTGTGCAGAGGTTCAAATGGAGGACCCATTAGTCTTGTGAGAACAATGTTTAAATTCCATACAGGTGAGGGTGGTACTCTGGGAGGAATTATTCTTTTGAGGCCTTCCATAAATGCTTTGATGGCAGGTACCCTGAATAGCGACAGGTGTTGTCTATTTTGTAAGTAGGCTGCTATGCCGGCGAGGTGTAACCTAATAGATGTGTATGCTAAGTTACACTTTTGGAGATGGAGTAGATAACGTATGATGTGTTGAATAGACACATCTAAGGGATTGACGTTGTTGTTGTTACAGTATATTACAAATCTTTTCCACTTGGCTGCATAGCAGGCTCTAGTGGTGGGGCATCTAGCCTCTTTGATAACGTTCATACAGTCAGGGGGAAGGTTAAGGTAACCAAACTCTAAGACCTCAGGAGCCAGATTGCTAGGTTGAGCTGTGCTGGGTCCGGGTGTCTGATCTCTCCATGGTTCTGGGTTAAGAGGCGTGGGGAGAGGTGTAGTTTTTGTTGGGGGACTACAGATAGTTCCAGTAACGTGGTGTACCACGGTTGTCTGGCCCATGTTGGAGCAACTAGGATGAGAGTGAGTGAGTGTTGCTGCAGTTTGCGCACCACCAGTGGAATGAGTGGGAGAGGCGGAAAAGCATACGCAAATCTGCCTGACCAATTTATCCATATCGCATTGCCTTTGGACAATGGGTGTGGATATCTGGCGGCGAAGTTTGGGCATTTGGCGTTTTGGTGTGTGGCGAACAGATCTATTTGTGGCTGTCCCCACATGTGGAAGAACGGTTGAAGGACTTGTGGATGAAGTTCCCACTCGTGAATCTGTTGCGTTTGACGACTTAACAGATTCGCTATGTTGTTCTGGACTCCGGGAACGTGTTGTGCTAGGAGAAAAATGTTCTGAGGAATAGCCCATCTCCATATGCTTTGTGCTAGCTGGGAAAGCTGTAGGGAGTGTGTCCCGCCTTGTTTCTGTATGTAGTACATTGCTGTCATGTTGTCGGTGCGGACTAGGACAGCTTTGCCTGATATTTGTTGCTGGAAAGATTTTAAGGCGAGGAATATGGCTATTAACTCCAGGTAATTGATGTGGAGAAACTTTTGTTGAGGTGTCCACCTGCCCTGTATGGTGTGATGTAATAGATGAGCTCCCCAGCCGGAGAGCGATACGTCCGCTGTTAGTACAATCTGTGGAACTGGCTCTATGAACGGTCGCCCCTTGGAAAGGTTTTGGGTGTTCCACCACTGCAGAGAGCGATGCGTGCGGCTGTTCACCAACACCAGATCTGTTAGCTGACCTTGAGCTTGGTTCCACTGACTTGCTAAGCACTCTTGTAGAGGACACATCTGGAGTCTTGCGTGAGGTACTATGAATATGCAAGATGCCATCATCCCTATGAGCTGCATGAACACTCGAGCTGGAAGTAAGTGTTGTGGCTGAAATTTGGTTATGAGGCTTTGTATGCTTGCTATCCTGGCTGGGCTGGGATATGTAAGTGCTTCTGAGATGTTTATTGTTGCACCGAGGTATTGTTGTATGTGGGACGGTTGTAGGTGAGATTTTTCGTGGTTTACCGTAAACCCCAATTCGTGGAGCAGCTGAATTGTGGCGTTTGTGTGATGTACACACTGATTGTATGACTTGGCTTTTATGAGCCAATCGTCTAAGTATGGGAAGACATGAATGTGCTGTCTTCTGAGGTGAGCTGCAACTACTGCTAGACACTTGGTGAATACCCTGGGTGCTGTGGTGACTCCGAAAGGGAGTACTTTGAATTGGTAGTGCTGACCGTCCACTACAAACCTGAGATATTTCCTGTGAGAGATGTGAATGGGAATATGAAAGTAGGCGTCCTTGAGATCTAGAGTGGCAAGGAAGTCGCTTTGTGAGAGAAGAGGAAGGACTTGTTGAAGTGTGACCATGTGAAAATGGTCGGAGTGTATGTACAGGTTTAGGGGTCTGAGGTCTAGGATAGGTCTCAGAGAGCCGTCCTTCTTCGGAATAAGAAAGTACAGGGAGTAAACTCCTGTGTTTTGCTGATGCAGGGGGACTGGTTCTATTGCATGTTTTTGTAGGAGGGAGATGACCTCCTGCTTTAGCAGCGATAAGTGTTCTGGTGACATTGGACGCTGTCTGGGTGGTATGTTTGGGGGGGTACATGTGAGTTCTAGACAGTAACCTGATTGAACAATTTGTCTCACCCACCTGTCTGTGGTGATGTTGTGCCAGACAGGAAGGAACTGTAGCAATCTTCCCCCGACTGGAGTGGAATGGTCCGGGGGGAGGGGAGGGAAGTCATTGGGTAGGGGTGGAGGCAGAGCGGGTATTGTTGGTTTTGCCTCTACCTTTGTTATTATTGCCCCTGTAGCCTCCCCTTTGATAACCTCTGGTGAATGGGGTTTGGGTGGGGGCCTTATAAGAGGTGGATGGGTTGTCAGAGGAGTAGCCTCTGGAGGTGCCCTTGTAAGAGGAGCGACTAAAGGAACGTCTGGGAGCTTGCGATTGCAAGGCTCCCATTGATTTAGCCGTGTCAGTGTCTTTTTTCATCTTTTCTAGAGATGAATCCACGGTAGGTCCGAATAGGTGTTCCTGATCAACAGGCTGGTTAAGGATACAAGTTTGTACTTCAGGTTTAAAACCGGAAATACGTAGCCAAGCATGTCTACGCAGAAGAACACTTGTGTTGATGGCTCGGGAGGCGGTGTCTGCCACGTCTAGAGCGCAACGAATGGAGGTGTTACCCTCCTGTATGAGGTCATTAGCCTTTGTTTTGTACTGGTCTGGAAGGTGTTGCAATAGGGACTCTAGTTCGTCGTAGTGTGCCCTATCATACCTAGCTAACAAAACTTGAGTGTTGGCGATACGCCATATGTTAGCTGCTTGCGACAATGTACGTTTACCAGAGGCGTCCAAGAGTTTGGACTCTTTGTTGGGAGGTGGAGCGTCCCCTGACGTGTGAGAGTTAGCCCTCTTCCTAGCGTTGGAGACTACTAAGGAGTCCAAAGGTATGTGTCCTTTAATGTATACTGGGTCTGCTGGGGCAGCTTTGTACTTTTTCTCTATCCTGGGGTTAATAACCCTAGCCCGAACAGGATCTTTGAACACCTCAGGTGCATGTTTGATGACTCCTTTTAGCATAGGTAGGATAGAGGTGGACTTTTGGGAAGTATCAAAAGTGTCCATTAAAAAATCGTCTTCCACAGGGTCTGTGTGCAAGTCAACCCCGTGGTATTGTGCAGCTCTGTGAAGGAGCTGGTTGATACCCATGGTGTCCTCTGGAGGGGAAGGTCTAGAGGGGTAGATGTCATCTTGTGGAATATTAGGGACATTTGGTGTGTTGTAATCGTCCCAGGGGTCTGGGCTAGAAGGTGGGCTAGGATCCCCTAGTGGCTCATCGTTTGCACCCCCTGTCCCTGTGTCATCAGAGGTGTTATCATCGTCCATTGGTGGAGGAGATGGTGTAGGAGAGTGGTGTGGTGGTGGAGGAGGGGGTGGAGAAGGGATTCTGAGAGGAGATGTTGCAATGTCTCTTTTTAGGCAGTGGAGCCGATGGAGACGTGTTCCGTGGTCTCTTCTTAGAACTTAGAGTGAGTTGGCCAGTGCTTGGGTCTTTCAGAAGAGTCTTTTGGGTATGATCCGGTGTAAAAAGCTCTTCTGGTGGAGGCTGGTGTTTTGGTACCGATTTTGTCGGTTTCGAAGGCTTGTTCGGCACAGACTCTAGAACTGTTTTGTGCTCTTTAGGCTTCGAACCGGGAGGAGTTATAGTCTCTGCAGGAGCCTGTGGAACCGGTTGTTTTTTCGGTTCGGAAGGTTTTTTCGGTGCCGAAGGTTGAGAGTCTGTATTTTTTGGGAGCGGTTTTTTGCTCGGTTCCGATGGTTGTTTAGTTGCCGAGTGCTTGGATGCGGATGCAGTGGTCGGCATGGCTGATGCTGGTTTCTTTTTCGGTGCCGAGCACTGGGGTTCGGTACCGACTAGAGGCTGACTCGAGCCCGAGTTGCCTGAAGGCTTAGATGTTGACTTCTTCGCCGGGCCCGGAGGCGGGGCATGAGAAGTACTGTCTCGGTGTGCACCTGGGCCGGAAGGTGAAGGTGTGACCGAAGCCTTTTTGGGTAGTGGGGGAGGGGTCGGGGTCGACGTCACTACTTACGACCCGCTGCCCCGGAGTGATTTCCTCGACGTCGGAGTCATCGGCTTCGGAGGCGCTGACGAGGCCTTCTTGGACCGGCTCCTGTTCTGGTACATCGACGCCCTCCTGGAAGATGTCATCGGGAATAGATGCCGACGAGCGAGCCATTGTTCTTCGAGCTCGACGATCCCGAATGGTTTTCCTGGAGCGGAAAGAGGCACAAGCTGGACAGTGTTTGGCCTCGTGCTCCAGTGAGAGGCAGAGGTTACACACCTCATGAAGATCGGTGTGGGGAAACTTCGACCCACATTGAGGACATTTTTTAAACGGAGTCCTTTCCATGAGCCAGATGTAAAGGCTGAGGTAAGCCCGAAGGCCTTCGTCGACGACCGGAATCGAGGACTTCGAAGTTGGAGAGATGCGCGACGACTAGGGATCGCGATCGAAACAATACCGGAGAAAAGGGTGAAGGATTGCGCGTCGAAAGGGGGATCGGTAACGGTACCGAACTGGAGCGCGAGAACACATCCGAGCCCGATGGCGGAAAAAACAATCTGAAGATGGAGCCGATGCCCATGCGCACTATCATCCAAAGGAGGAGTCACCTATCTCGTGACTTCCAAAGACTTTGCCAAGACAAAAACAAGTGCAAACATTCGGGCCCAACACCAGATGGCGATCTATGCACAGTGTGTCGATCTGCAGCTCATATGTCTCGAACACACATCTTCTAACCTAGTGAAAAAATCAGACACACTCTCATCTTTCTTTTGTCGAAAAGCCGTTAATTTGTCCCAATCAACCTTCCTCAGAGGAATAAGGGAATGCATATACGTAATGATGTGGCCGGGCAAAGCAAGAAACTCTGCTCTAGGCTTATCACCTGGCTTCCGTTCCTGTTCCCATACCTTTAATTGGTCCCATGTACCCCCAACTCTGCAACATGGTCTTGAGTATGCACAAATATCAACCGGAACCAATAAACCAAAGAACATTTCAATATCTGCAAGTGTCATCACTGTTGAAGAGGCAGCTTCGGTCAATTCTTTATAATATGCAGTGGGATTCTTCCTTGGATCAGGCAAATTAGTCTTAAGAGACAAAACTTCACTCCTTTTCTACGGAGTGTAAACCAATTGTTCCTGAAAACGAGCTGCCACACCTGGTCTAGTGACAATACCGTGCTGATCCGTTAGCTCTGGTATTTCGGGGTGATATATAGGATGAACCTCCCGCATCAGAAACTGAGATACCGAAGTGGGGCTCTTCTCAAGTAGCCTACCCCGGTAAGCAATCAATGTTGTAATACTGCCAAACACTTGATCAGGCCCCATATTAGCGACATATATATGATCTTTAATATCATATAAAATCTGTGGTGCTGCATCTTTCAAACACTGCTCCCAAAGACTAATCTGAGTAGCAGACATATGCTTAAGGGCACGCTGTTGCACAAAAGGCTCATAATCTTTCATCACATTCCACACATCTTCCACACTGTAAATGGGATTTCAGGCCCACTGCGCAGCCTGGTTAGCCACTACCTTTTTCTCTTCATCTCCCACATCAGATCGTACTAACGGCCCCATACGCTCCTTAAATTTTGTCCAATCTCTATCCTCAAATCCACGTACTGGTGTCCCACTACTCAGTAATGTCAGGGGATGGAAAAACAAAGTGGGATTAGCAACGGAAGTAACAGGCACTAACGTCGCTGCTGGCTACGTCGCAGGTGTAAGAGCTGGCGAAAGGGACACTGAAACAATAGGTGTGGCAGGAGTACTAACAGTCATAGTTGCCACAGACGGTGAGGACAAAGAAAAGACAGGAGGTGCTGTGGCCAAAGCATTCCGATCAACAGTAGCAGGAGCAGAAACAGCAGAGACAGAAGAAACGGGTGGCTGGGACTGTGAGGGAATAGCGGGATATATCCTCTGCGGTACATATGGAGGTGAGGGTCGAGTATCTAACAATTCTTCCACAAAAGCACCATTTTCTTCTTGGGCCACATAAGATTTATCAATCTTTAATCGAAACCTTCTACCTTCACATTCAACACCCTTCTCGTGCTTTTCCTTGTCATATGCTACGGCCTTCTGAGTCAACGTCTGCATTCTCCCCTTCCAGGCCTCTTTCTCTGCTTTCATTCGCCTCTGTTTAGCTGCTTTTTCCCACATTCTAAGGGAATCAAACATAGACTGCCTACTTCTTTTCCTAAACAACTGTTCTTGTGAATACTCAATCTTTTGTTCATCAAAAGTGCCCGTCAGAGGCCACTGCAACTCGGCACTGTCCCTCGTATATTTGTGCCATAGCATACTAAACATAATAGGGCCAAGGCCATGCTTTACATACATATCAAAATTCGGAGTGCCTTCTGGAGGCGCTGGCTGACTTTCCTCCAGTCGAGCATCAGCAGAACAACAACAACAGCACAAAGAAACCAGTTTACTTATTCCAGGCATTGTCAAAAGAAAACAATTCACTACTTATGCCTGGCAAAGTATTTGCAAATACTTTTCACCCAAAATCGGTCCTCAGACCGTACCAAATAGAAACCAAAATGGTACCATATCCACAAAGAACCAAAACAAACTCACCTGATATCTGCAGGTCAAACAAATTTATTCTCCACTGCCGACTCTTCAGACCAAATAGTCAGATCCAAGGGTTTCGCCAATCGGGACCCCAGTCGGGATGACCGCTGGGCGAGGCACCGTCCGGCGGGACAGAAGGGGCAGCTGCGAGTACAGGAACTCTCTCGTGCAGGGATCCCTGATCCGTACATCCGACCCGACGATGGCCTCGACCTCCCCAACTGCCCTCAAGAGGGGATGGGTCACTCGCCCGATGGAGTCCCTGTTCGGGCGCAAACTGAAGGAAGTGACCCGATTAGGGTCACCCAGGTCACTCGCGAGCACCTCTCAGCCTTCCATACAAATGAAGAGCCGGTCAGACAGTAGAGAATACAAACCAAATATATTTATTCCGATACACTCGAGCGTAGCCCAGTCTGCCCAGTCTCTTAGGGTTGCTGCAGAGGGACTGACTTCAGCAAACATGGAGATACATTATGTACAATTCAGAACCAATGAAGCCACGCCCATAATGGAATTATCCAGGCAGATGCAGTTGAATAAAGAAGAACAGAAGGATAAGTTTCGATTCTGAGGCCGGGCACACACTATCTCCTACCCAAGGTCACCCTGTCCGTGCCCGCCACTAGACTAGTGGAGAAGGCCTCTATCTAGTGGGAAAGGTATGTGCTAATAAGAACAGTGTAATCATTAGCAAAGCAAGGCCCAACCTTGGAGAAACAAAACTTACCACAGGCCGTTTCTCATGAAGACAATAAGGATTAGTTTCGATCATGGTCCAAAATGGCGGGCAAACATAAAATGGTGCTGCAAATGCTAACTTACATAGAAGAATACGCAGGCAAAATAACGAAATAATTTCATTCCAACACCCTCCGGACTCAAGCAGGAGCTCTCCAGCCAGAGTATTGTGCTGAGGGACCCCCTGCAGCTCCCCCCGCACCGCGGGGGCCTGTGTTAAGCCACTGCTAAAACTATGAAGTTCAATTACAAAGTGCACCAACCAAAACTCAGGTACTATTGCCACCGGAGCATCATTAGATGAGAAGGGGACAGTGATTTTAATTTTTAGAAATATAGGATGCAGTCTCCCTCGCCTAAATCATTTATCACACAGTCCCATATGGCATCCCATAGTCTCCAGGATAGGATCAGTCTTAGAACCGTTGTCAACTTTTATGGATTGGTTCCTATGTCCCCTGGTGTTCAAAATAAGATCATACATCAAGGACACAAAAACTTCTATTGAATTTATTGAGAGACACCAGTTATAACCCCGAGACAGAACTCATGATAGGCTTATATGTAGAAGCTCTCCACACAAGTATAGTCCTAGAGGAAAGCCTCTGAATAATTGAAACCCACCTTAGGGAAGGAAAAAGGGCATTTAAAGCCCTGTTCGAACTGGTCAAAAAAATTGCCAGACTTTAGCCAAGAACTCAATCAATCAAGCAAACAATCAATCAATCAGAATTTGTAGGGCGCAGCTAATCACCCGTGAGGGTATCCAGGCGCTAGGTTGCTGATCTCAGTCAAAAAGCCAGGTCTTGAGTCTCTTCCTTAATTCCACCAGCGAGGGTGAAGTTCAACGGTGGAGGGGAAGGCTGTTTCAGGACTTGGCAGCAAGCTAGGAGAAGTAACGGCCTCTGCTGTGGCTTCGAAGGAAGCGCAATGTCTGTGAAAGAGATTCAAAGTGAAGGTTTCTTGATGGTTGGTGGAAGTTCAGGCAGTGGTTGATGTATGCTGGTCCTAGGTCATGGAGGGCTTTGTACGCACATGTCAATATCTAGAATTGGGATCTTTTCTGGATGGGTAGCCAGTGGAGGTTCCTAAGGTGTGGGGTGATGTGGGTCCGTTTGGACAGGGTGAAGATGAGTCTGGCTGCTGAGTTCTGTATCGTCTGGAGTCTCTTCATGAGTTCAGTGGTGGTTCCTGCGAACAGAGGGCCTGATTCACAAAGGAAAACTTAGACCAAAAGTCTAAGGTTAGACCTGAAGTCTAACTTTACTACTAGTAAAGTTAGACTTTTGGTCTAAGTTTAGACCAAAAGTCTAACTTTACTACTACTAAAGTTAGACTTTTGGTCTAGGTTTAGACCAAAAGTCTAACTTAGACCAAAATTTTGATCATGTCCCTGCAGACGTGAAGACACACAATCACGTTTGAATATGGCGGCCATGGTAGTCCTGCTGGATGGTAGAACTCAAGCTGCAAGTAAAGTCCTGATTACAGTGCAGCTAAAGACTGGAGGGACGGCCGCTTTCAGCATGCGGCTTGCCGAGCCGGGTAAAAAAAAAAATTAAAGCGTTGGGGGAGAGCTTCGGCACCCGGATAGTCATTCTCCAGGGCAGCACACCCTCACCCCTTCCAGCTGATGCAATTGCGCCCCATGTTTTGCCATTTCTTTAATTTTGATGCAGTCGCAGCACCCTCGCAGGTGCCGAGATTGTAACAAAAGTAAGAAATAGAAAAGACTTTGCAGGATGGCTGCTTTCAACATGCAGCTTGCCGCGCTGGTAAAAAACCCAAATAAAAGCATTGGGGGAGTGCCTTGGCGCCGCAAATAAGAATGCTTCTGCGCAGCAAATAAGAATAGGAAAAAAGAAAGACGCAGGTCGGGAGTTGAGTTGGGAGTTGTGAATTTAAAACAAGTAGCTTTCTGTTACCCTGGAGTGGGTCGGAAGTGCCGAGTGCATTTAGGAGCTTAAGAGAACTGTAGTTGGCCCGTGCTCCTGAACTAAAAAAACGGAAGTGAAGTTCGGGAGCGCCACCAATAAGAAGCCAGGAAGTGCAAGTGATGCAGGAGTGACCCAATTGAAGCAGAAGGCGGGATTACACTCTGTATAGAGAGATTACAGCAGGTCTTGCAGACAGCGCATAGGAACCCACATAGAAGGACTAAATGATCACAAATTATGGCATCTAATTAACTCCATGAAATGAGAGACTCTACTTGTGTAGATTTTAAAATACTGTATGCCTAACAGAAAAGCTATGGAATGTACACAGCCAATCTAACCTTTCAGCAGTTTCCATCAGTTTAAAAACTGAGGCCAAAATAATATACATATCTTTTATTCCTTATTCACATGAAGGTCCAGAATGCTGTCACCTGTGGTTGTTTTGAGTGACATAACATTTACTTGTAATGAGCCTAGCCCACACCATTGAAATATATGCATTAACATGATAATATTGTTGACAAAAGATGATAAGTAGATAGCCCTTTTTAGGTCTTGCCTGCTGACCTAGCATGCAAAGTCGCTGCAAGGGGTATTGTGGTCTACAAAGGGCTTGGAGCCTGCCCAATACTTACCATTCACTGACTTCCTGATCACTCTTCTTTGCTGCCACCTAATTGGCCTGCGTGTGCCAGCTTCACTTCCTTTTTTTTGGGATGGAGCATCAACCAAGAACTCATTGCTTCATCTTGATTGTTGTCCTTCCACTGCTCATGCTTGATTGAGGTACTATTTTTCTTTCTTCTTTCTTCCTGTCCGGGTTGTTGTTTCTTCTTTCCAAATGTTTGGGTTTTTTCTGCTTCATTCTTCTTCCTTTTTTCTTGTCTACGTTGCTTCTTCTGTTTTTTTTCTTCCCTCCTACTCTCCCATTGTCTGTGATGATTCTTTCTTTCTACCCCCGTTGTTTGTGTTGCCCCCCACCACATAAGAAAAAAAACACTATAACATGGCCAGCGCGGACAGTGTCCCAGTACTTTTTTTCTATATTTATCCATGCTGTTCTACAACATGGCTAAAATACATTGGCAAAGCCAATAGCTGTTACATAGGCGAGAGCTATTGGCTTTGACAATGCTAGCTAGATTAGGAGAACACAAATCCCTGAAAGAAGGGAGCAGTTGAAAATCACAAATATAATGGGTTTGAGCACACACAAGAATGAATTACGGATGGTTTCCAGTCTAAAGAAATATAGTTTCAATGGATCTCTGCGGCCCATGTCAGTGTATGACGTCACACCATACGCAAGCAACAAGACGCGGAACGCCATGAGAATGGGAGTGAAATACCCCTTGTACTCTCTGGGGCATTGGAGCATAATTAGGTGTGAGAGTTGATACTGCACCCTTGAAGAAGTGAGTATGGAGGGGGACATTCTGGACAAAACCTATATACGCATAAAGCTTTGACCTACCCAACTCCTTTGGACCGCACTTAAATAGAACACATCAACACATATAGTTACAACTTTCTAATCGAACATGTTCTTTCCCTTAGTATGCGAGTACAGGGGCATGTCTCTTTCTCACACAGATTATTCCCATAATAGGCTGAGATACTTTGTATGTGTATATATGCATGTATTCTCAACCACTGATCAAACACTTGCAGTGCAGTGTGTGGTGATTCACTGAAGTTTCCCACAAAATTGTCATGTTCATTGTGTGCACATATCTGATCACATACAGAATGCATGTATGTCCTGAGTCTGCTTTATAGTGCATTTTTTAGGGTTAGTGTGCTGTGCTGAGTAATGGCACTGAGTGTGATATGTCATTTTTGTCAAACGACAACATCACTATATCCCCGTCCTGTTGTTTTCTGCCATTACAGGAACAGTAGCTCAAAGAACTGCACGAGTAGACCATATGTATGTTATGTGTTGTATGTCTTATGTCCGGACGGACTGAATAGGGAATGGACCGATAGTCTACTTATGGCTTAGTACAGGTCAGATAGACCTTTTCCTGACAATAGCCTGTGTTCCAAAAAACACATACATAAGGCTGAAACATGTTGACACAAATGAGAGTGTAAGGACATTATATCTAGGGCTCCCGGTTTTATGGTATTTATTTTTTTGCCATTTCCGTCTGTATTTATCCATATTTATTTTTGGGCATTTTTTCTGTATTTATCCACATTTATTTTTGCCGCAAGCAAAAGACGACGCTACAGCTAGTATTTTTCCACATTTATTTAAATTGACAATGCACACATGCGCTCGGTTGTTATTGGTCAACACTATACATTCATCTGAAAACTTTGCCATTTTCAGAATGTCCCAAATATGCTTAAAAGTGCTATAACAAGCCATTTGTCTCAGAGCCTTGCAGTTTCTGTCATCGGCAGAGTGCCACATCCTCTCCCCCACTGAACACCATACTGCCCCACTGAGAGAAACTCGCACTGCCTTCAGCTACAACTCAATTGTGCCCCGCTATAAACACCTGGAAGCAATTCAATTCAAATTCTGCACTAGACTACAGTAATATGCTGCCTGAAAAAAAGTAACAACATACTGGAAAAAGCAAACACTCATAGGGAATACAACTTAAAGCTTTTACACTCATTATTCAGAAATCAATGAGTGTTTTTGCTTGAAAAGCTAACAACATGAAAAGAAAAGTCTTTGATGAAGTGAATGGCAGGTGGAGGGTGAGATTTCGAGAGGCCCCAGCACAGTGTTCGATGAGTGTGAATGGTGGATGGAGGTTGAGATGAGAAGAGTCACCGGCACGGTGTCTAATGGGCATGAATACAGGTGGGAGTGAAATAAGATATTACGAGAGATGCAAGCCCAATGTTGGATGGATGTGAATTATGGGTGCAGAGTGAAATAACAAGAGGGGCCAGCGCAGT
The DNA here is from genome assembly GCA_963921515.1 of Calotriton arnoldi. Lineage (NCBI taxonomy): Eukaryota > Metazoa > Chordata > Amphibia > Caudata > Salamandridae > Calotriton > Calotriton arnoldi. Next base: position 1,101,433 of record CAWUFW010001426.1, on the reverse strand, counting down.
GTTTGATGGGTATGCATGGAGAATGGATGAAGAGAAATGCTAGCACGTTTGATGAGAATGAATCCAGGTGGTGGTGAAATAAACAAGAGTCACCATGACCCAATCAGACATTATCAAACATTCTGAAATCCTTATTGTTGGTGACTGCTCGTCCTGCCAAATTGGGTTAAAAGACATTGTGGGATTTGTTTTTCCTTTTCATGGGTTGGACCTCCTAGGCCACGCCGGGATGTTGATAGCACGGTCGTCACAATGAATATCCAGACATCACGGACAGCCTTGTACTTTTGGAGTGTCTGATGGTCTAGGAAAAAGAACTAAGGGTCAATGCTGAAATGTAGCGCCTTGATGATGCGCGATGCGCGTCTGTCACTGGTGTGCAAGGACATGTGAGGGACACGCACACTCGGCTTCACTCAGAGATGTTACTGTGAAAGTTGCACAGGGTCACTTTGCAAGCAATGAAGGCTGCGGGTCTATCTCCCTCGTCTACAGAAGCACCGAGGACCAGGCAAAACAGAAGTCGCCCATGCTGAAGTAGCCGAGTCCTCACTCAGTAACCAGTCTCAATCCTGCACCGAGGCCGTCATTTACAGGGAGTCAGCAGAGATCTCAGTCTCGTGCCCATCCAGTCGTAGGGGAGCACAGGGCTCATACCTGCTGAGTCCTTGCCACAACTAAGGATAGATTAGCAGTATGTATCATCCCTTCATTGGACTCTCACCACTGTGTGCCATCCCTAGATCTCCCCTAACGATAAGATGGGGGCCGAGATCGGACAGTGGATTACCAGTGGAACAGAACCTGTGCGCGTGATACATGCCCGTACCGTCCTTCGCCTGTCACTGGAGCAGTACCTCTGAGTGCTAGTATGGAGCTGGTTACAGAGGCGCAACTAGAGCCAAATTTCGTGGGGGCCCAAGAAGGGGTGAAAGAACAACAAAGCCCCATTAACAAGTAAATGGTCTTTCAAAGACCTGTGAAGTACTCGGGTGCGGCTGTGAAGCTGTCTCTGCCTGGCTGACACCTCTTAACCCTCTAAGGAGGGGGAGACACCAGATGGTTGGGGGTGTGATTCTATTGATGTCAATGAAGACCTCACTCGAGGGGCGGAGCGGAGCCCCGGGAAATGGCTGGGGCATCAAAATGTACTAGTATTTTCCCGTTTTTATATATAAATACAGATAAAGGAAAACTTGTTTTCCGTCTGTATTTATATGTAAAAATCCGTTTAAACGGAAAACAGGGAGCCCTAATTATATCCTACAAACACACTGGGCCTGATTGACAAAAGTAAACTGAGATAAAAGACTAACTTTATGACTTTTGGTATTCACAAAGGGCATTTACTACTCGTAAATGCCCTTTGTGAATACTATATATATATATATATATATATATATATTATGCTCCAAACTCTCCTCCAAACTCCCAACAGAGAGTAACAGCACTCGCGGGCGGTTTCACCAAGTTTATTCAACAGCGTAACAGACGCGTTTCGGAAGGACTCTTCCGAAACGCGTCTGTTACGCTGTTGAATAAACTTGGTGAAACCGCCCCCGCGAGTGCTGTTACTCTCTGTTGGGAGTTTGGAGGAGAGTTTGGAGCATAATATAAAGCTGGGGCACCACTAGCAATCGGCACCCGCCCTTGGAGTGATCCACGGTTATAATGAGGACCTAGTTTTCACAGGAAAAGCGTTTTTCGACTTGCTTATATCTTTGGTGCCGTTTGACGAATCTTCACAAACTTTTCCCCAAAAAAGTGTCAAAATCTGTTGTGCATTATAAGTTTCGGGGTTCTCTGTTAAGTGGGGGCTGGGAAAAAGGGAGTGAAATAAAAGAGCATTTTCCGATTTTAATTCTCATAGGAACGTGTTGTCGAACCTACAGCCTGAACTGCTGGACGGAACTACACCAAATTTGGCAGAAAGGTAGATGTTGTTACGCAGATTGTGCTTTTAGTTTTTTGGTGCAAATCCGTTCAGTAGTTTTTGAGAAATGTAATTTGAGAATTATAGTGATATCTATGGTTGCGATGCATTCGCGAAAAAAGACGAGCTGGTGCAAGGAAATGCGCAGTTTGGATTGGCTGCCAACACTTCAGCCAGGAAGTGCTGGCAACCATCTTGAGACTCGGCTTCACCGAGCCCCCAAAAACAAGTTATAAAAAAGGAAAGGGGGCAGGGAAGGAATACTCTGACCCCATAAAGTTGGTCCAGGGGTCCCAGAGGGGCCCCTAAAGGCCCAAAAAGCATTTGTTTCAAAAATCTGCCGGAAAATCACGATATTCGCGGCAAAAAAATAAAACAAAAAGCAAGCGCTTGCTTTTAAATTACCCCCAGGTGGGCCAGGTCCCAGGGGCATATAATAGAAATGATTTTGTGATGGAAAAACGCATGCCTCAACAACGCATGCCTTAACCACGCGGGCTAAACCCTGACCACATCTTTACCACGCATGCCTTTATCACGCAATTTCGTGGTAAAGACATGTTTGGTAAATGGGCATGTGTGGTAAAGATCACACTCCTGCCCCTCTGCCCTAAACCCTAAAAACAACCTAAACCTAAAATCCCTACCTCCCCCCACCCCAGCCCAACTGCCCCCTCAGCCTGAAAACTACCCCGACCCTAAATCTAAATCTAAATCCGTATTTGTAAAGCGCGAACTACTCACCCTTACGGGTCTCAAGGCGCTGGGGGCCGTCATGGAAATTAAGTGAACTATTGCCCAGAGTCACATGGTGCTGAGCTGAGCTGCCGCCGGAGCCGGGGATCGAACCGTGAGCCCTGTGCTCCGAAGTCAGCTGCCCTGGCCGCTGCACCACACCCCCAAAACTACCCCCAACCCAAATAATCCTGCCTTGAGCCTCACAACTCAGCCCCCTAAAAACTACTCTGACCCCAGCCCCCTCTCTGAGCCCTAAAACAAGCCCCCACCCCCTAAAACCTAACCCCACCTATCCCCACCCCAGCTCAACTCCCCCCTCAGCCTTAAAACTACCCCTTTCCTGTCCCCTGCCGAGCCCTAAAACTCCCGACCGCCCCAGCCCTGAAAACTACCCCAACCCCCACCCCAAAACTGAGCCCTAAAACTCCCGACCCCCGTCGTCCCTGTAAACTACCCTGACCCCCTCCCAGCCCTGAAAGCTACCCTACAAACTATCACCCGCCACCTCAAACACCGACTTACCTCTCCGCTTCATCCCAATCCTTCCTCTTTCTGCTCTTGCGCCAGGCAGCAGCAGCAACTAGACCGCGCATTAGCTTTAACCACGCATATGCATATAAGCCCTAAAACTCCTGACCCCCAACCCAAATAATCTACCCCCACCTCCATCCCCTGCACTGAGCCCTAAAACTCCCGACCCCGTCGTCCCTATAAACAACCTGACCCCCTCCCAGCCCTGAAAACTACCCCACAACCCCTACAAACTAGCACAAACTCCGACTTACCTCTCCACTTCGTCCCAATCTTTCCTCTTCCTGCTCTAGCGCTGGGCAGCAGCAGCAACTAGACCGTGCATTAGACTTGTCCACGCATATGCGTGGTTAAGGCATATTCGTGGGTTAAACGTGCGTGGTACCGCCTGCGCGGTTCAGCCACATGTAGTTCATGCTGCGTGGTTAAGGCTGTTTCCCAATAAAAATAGGAGAGGGGCGCACGAGGCCCCCCTCCTAGGGCTTATGAAAGCCCTGGGGACCGCCACCTCCCGGGGCACTTCTTAACATGTATGCGGGCGGGCCCAGTGGGACAGCCCGCAGCCCCAGGGACCACCACCTCCCCGGGCCATGTGCAAAATAATGCGGGGGGCCGCAATGCACTGCTTATGACCTCACATATTACATCACTCATGACATGGTCAGTGAAATCACTGATTACATCTCAAATGACATCACTGATGACATCATACAGTGACTATGACTGTTTTTAAACAGTTTATGAATGTTAAATATATATACCGGGGGCGTGGCCAAGCTGAGGATGGAGTAAGACGTGCTTTGTGGTGTCTCCGCTCCCCCGCAATCGGCCTCCGCTAATCCTTCGCCATCCGGGGCTGACCTATAGCCCGTGAGCCCGTTATGATCCCCATGACACTGTGGACTGCGATGGGTGTTGCCTTTTCAACCCCTGGGACGGCCTAAAGAGACCCGATGGCCCGGACCGGGGCCGACACTGCGGTTGAAGCTGCCATCTTTGAAGCCCCAGGGTGACGCGGCCTGCAGAGGTATCGCCACTTGCCCCGTAGCACCCACGACGGTCCTGCTTCTTACCTCCTGCGATCCCGGCGTTGGCCCCGGTGTGGCAGCAGCAGATCGGTGGACTTGACCCGCACTCACCCCCCTTGTGTGGCACTGGAGCACTCCGATCTGCAGGCCTGAGCTGCCCCACTATCTTGCGTCCTTCTCCAGAGATGGCTAACCGTCCTGGAGGCCTTTGAAGCCACGCTCTGCTGGACACCCCGCTGAGGTGACCTGCCGCTGGCTGATCTGGCCCCCTGTCCTGCCCCCCCTGTGGTCCGGAGGGGCAGTGAAGATTCGGACACTGTGCCGGATGGGGGTGACTACCTGGGGGGGCTCGCCTGCGGCCGTAACGGGACCTCTGGCTTGCTGTCCCTTCGCTTCCCTTCGTCGTTGGCCCCACGCTGGGACTGATATTCCACCCCAGTTGCTGGAGGTCGGTGCGGGCCCTGCCCTGCAGCCCTAGCTGCTGCTGTTGAACGTACGGATCCTAGGCCGGCCCTGGACTGCTGCCCTACATCAAATGTGTGGCGGGGAAGGAAGACCCGCAGAGACGGAGGTAAGGGGTGATCGGCAGCCAGACGGCGCAGCGGGCTCCCTCTCCCCACACCCCTCTGACAGCGCTGCCCTGGGCTTGCCCGACGGGGGTCGGTTCTTGGGCCCGAGTTGGCCCTCTCTCTTCTCTTCCTGCTGGGAACCTCCACATCGGCGGACTCCGGGGACTGCTGTGGCCTAGGGGGCCCTTCTGGAGGCATCCCCTCTTCGCCTCCACAGGCGCTCTAAGCCGGGCCGGTGGGGTCCAGCCCGATCTCCCCTTCGTCAGCTTCCATGGGAGGGGGTCGGCATACCCCCAAACCACACGAGCCCCCTGGCTCTCGGGGACCTCCCCGACCTCCTCCTGCGCCTGGGTCTCCCCACTTCATGGAGGCGCGTGCCCCGGGGGGTGCCGGAGGTCCCTGCGGTAGTTTTCCTATCTGAGGGAGATTTCTATGGACTGATAGACCTGGGGAGAGCGCCTGGTGGCTCTCTCTTGGGCCCTCTCTTCCAAACCTGCAAACAATCTGGAAAGCCCCTCACTGGATGGATACTGTCTTCTCCTGGAGCCCTCACTGAGCCAGCCCTGCGCCAAGGCATCCGCTCTTCTCTCCTACCATCAGATTCACTCTAACACGCGCTTGCGGCCTTCTACTTCTGGCTCACACACCCGGACACCCTCTCCTGGCCATGCCACGAACCAAGGGTGGCAGGGCCACCTTACCTGCCTCTGCAAAGGATAATCCTGTAGCCTCACTATGGCTCAAATCCAACCCTCCTACGCCAGCTACCACAGACCCTCCGGAAACAATAGTCACTGTTGACTCTGCGAGGGCCCTCCTCATGCAGGCTTACATGAATGGAATAGGACACGTTACAATGCACACATTTACAATGCATGCCATTACAACGCATGTTTTACAACGCAAGATCCATTACAACACATGTCATTACAATGCAAGCCATTACAACGCATAATCCATTACAACGCAAATTACTATTCTAACTCCGTTGGGGCGTTACTTTGGGGAATGCGTTGTAATGGCATGTGTTGTAATGACATGTGTTGTAATGGATTTTGCATTGTAGAAATTGTGTTGTAATGGCATGCGTTGTAACGCGTGCGTTGTAAACGATGTATCCCACATGAATGCCTTCTTGCATGAGATAAAAACTGAAATTGGCTCCCTTAAAGCTGATTTTAAAGCCTGCCTCCACGACCTTCCGTGGGATGTTGAGGAGATTGTGGGCCATGTCGACGATCTTGAACGCTCAGCAGACGCCCGATCGGAAGACCACGAGAACTTATGGCGCAGAAAGCAGCCCTGGAAGATCAACACATCAACCTTCAGCTGAAGCAAGAGGATTTAAAAAACAGAAGCAGAAGAAAATACATCCGCATTAGTAGAGTCCCCCGCGGAGCTGAGGGTTTCGATATTATTACATTCACGGCTGATCTACTCCAATCAGAGGTGACGACGATACCTCTCCACCGACACTGGACAGGGCCCACCGGGTCGCTTAAGCCCGAGGTCGCCCAGATTTCATTCCCGACATACTCACATGAGTCAATTTCTTCATCGCCTGCACCTGGGAAGCCCGCCTGGTCGGATCTGGACTAGCTGACGACATTAAGGCATTAGAGCGGCTGGACTATACGGCGCCCTCCAGACGACATAAGAAACGCCTGGCCATGCTCAGGGGATAACCTGAGGGTCCACTGGACAAACTAGGCGGAACTCTCGCTCATGACACTAAAACAAACATTTTACAATTGAGGAGATAAAGTGGGATCAAGTTTGTCCTGCTGCCTTCAGCCCAGACAATCAGAGCTTACATCTCAAAGATTAAAAAAGCAGATGGTATATGGGTCATATGTGAGTAGGACAAAGAACAGGCATTCCATGCCTTCTACGCGGTTCTCTATATTAGCGAAACCCATCTCCCGGAGGGCATTAGCTCCCCATATCTTGGCTTGGCCGCCTCAACGTGTCGTCAAGATGTCCATTCTACCAAAAGTACTATATCTCTTCCAAACCCTACCCATCCCCATCCCCCACCCAACCCCATCCCCCAAGTGGCTATCCAATGCCTTCATTGCGATCTGAACTCATTCATCTGGGGGAGGGGACGCCCAAGATTCTCCAACAAGCTACTCATGTTACCCAGGGACCATGGGGGCCTAGCCTGTCCCAACCTTCTGGGTCGTCCGAGAAAGTGAAAAACACTGGGTCAACATGGACCGTGCTGTTGCCTGTAGACCCCTCTGGGGCCTGGCCTGGCTCTCCAGGCTTCGCAGCGCATACACAGCCATCCCAACGAAGACGGTCCTCGGCATCTGGGACAAGAATGCGATCCCAAGGGGCCTCACTTCCTTTCCTTCTCCCAACACCCCAGTGGCCCGTAATCCTAGCTTCCCTCCAGCCTTGCAGCCACATTCATTCTTAGCATGGGGGGAGGGCGAATGTCGCACGGTTCAGGATCTATTTGAGGGGGACACACTAAAAACCTTTGTAAAGTGCAAGAAAGCCTTCCATCTCACGAACATGTCCAGGCTACAATACTATCAACTCCGGCACTGGCTACTCACACCAACTTACATACAGGGGGCAACTAGACCGCTTATTCCCTTTGAGGCGTTGGTGCACTCCTTCCATGGTACACATGCTTGATTTCACGTACATATCAGGTTTTACAGCACTCTTCTCCCATCCACTCCTACACTTATCAAAGGCAGTGGTCCACAGACTCCGGGGAGGAAATCCGACCAGAACGCTGGGAACAACTGTGGCGCGATATCCTTAGGATTCACAGGAACTTTCCCCAGCGCGTATCTGCTTATAAACTTATGACGAGTTGGTACTACACTCCGACTTGTTTACAGAAAAAGTTTCTGCCGTTTCGCCCCTCTGTTGGCAATGCCAGTCAGCGGTGGCCGATTTTCTCCTTATTTGGTGGTCCTGCCCATTGCTTACCATCTTATGGAAGGAAGTCCTGAGTCATTTCAAAGACACTATAGGCTTTCCGGTGCCAATCTCACCCACAGTGACTCTTCTGGGCATTCGCCCTCAACAGCTTGCAGCCATGACTCACTCTGATTGGTGCCTTGTCGCACACATGCTAGGAGCCGCCAAGCAGACCACTGCTCTTCACTGAAAGAAGCCTTCCACCCTGCCTATTTCTTCATGGTTTATACGTGTCTGGCATGTCATGGCGATGGAGCTTCTTACATGCCGGATCACGTATACCGAATCCAAATTCACGCACACCTGGCAGCCAGTGATTGATCACCAGTCCAAACTAGAGCACTCCAGCTATATTCCACCCGATTTCGGATCCTCCAACTCTTTGAAGATGCAATCCTTCTATATGGCAGGGGAACCCCATAGTGCACTACCCCACTCTGCAAGCGGAGTGAGGAGCTTCTCTCCCTCTAGTCCTCACACAAGACTTGCTCGACACCCTCCCAGGTTGCTCACCCTCCCCCCCCCGACACCTCCCCCTTTTTTCCCCCTCCTCCCCCTTCCCAGTTATAATGTAATGTCACCCATAGTGTTCTGCTCACACCTATCATTGAGGACATGATTGTTTACATCCTTATGTAATGAGACTTACACATCTATGTGGCTAGACATGTATTGCACTTGTCAAACGCTCTTGCTACTTTTCTTGTATGAGGCCTTACAGTCTCTCATTAACATCTAAGTGTCATATGCCTTGTATGGTGACAAATGTCTGTCTCTTTAACTTTCAATAAAAAGACTTGACACAAATATATATACCAAGGTGTATTGGTGAATCAGTGAGTGTATGATTGCCTGTATGGTATGAATGATTTAGTGGTTGCTTGACTGGCTGTATAAGTAAGTGATTAGGTGTCTCAGTGAATATATCGGTGAGTGACTGGTTGTGTGAATGTCTGTATCAGTGTGTTAGTTGGTGTGTGAGTTGCTGAATGGGTGTGTGAGTGGGTACGTGAGTTGCTGTATGGGTGAGTGATTGGTTGTATGAGTGTCTGAGTGTCTGTGTGGGTGGGTGAGGGGGTATGTGACTGCCTGATGAGTGAGTGAGTCAGTGGTTGTAAGGGTTAGTGAGTGCATCTGTCAGGGGCTGTATGGGTGAGTGAGTGTGTGTATGGTTGTGTCGGTGACTGAGTGCATGTGTCAGTGGTATATGGGTGAGTAATTGAGTATGTGAAAGGCTGTATAGTTGAGTGATGAGGTATATGAGCGAGTGTATGGGTGTGTGAGTGAATGTGAGAGTGGCTGTATGGGTGAGTGTGTGCTTGTGTCAGTGACTTTATAGGTGAGTGAGTACGTGTTAGTATCTGCAGTAGCGGCCACTCGTATTGCGAAGTGGTAGGGAGGGGGAACACAAACAACAACAAAAAGAATTATAAATAAAGAAAATTGGACCTACCTGCTCCAACGGCGCCACATTGCTCCCAATCCTCGCGTCCTTGTCAGGAGCCTGCTGCACACTGCGCAGGCTCCCATCTCCCAATCCCAGCGCTGCTCACATGCTGGGAATACTATTCCCAGCATGTGAGCAGTGCTGGGATTGGTCTGAGCACCTCAGTCCGGCGCTCAGACTTGGACTGGGAGCCTGTGTTGGTTTCTCCCCAGAGGGCCGGCCAAACCGTCATGCGCACTTGGCAGTGCCCACCACTCCCCTCTGGTGCTGCAGCGTCAGTGTGGTTGACCATGCCCCTCTCTCGGCTCGCAGTTGCAGCCTGCGGGACTAAAAATAAAATGATAATTAAAATGTTTTATTATCATTTTATTGTTGACCTTTGCCTCTGCTGGCTTACAGCAGGGGGGGGAAGATGGTCCTAAACCATAACGGAGGATCCACCCCATAGCATCTGTATGAGTGAGTAAGTGGTGTGTGATCCACTGTATGCATGAGTGATTAGGTTGTGAATAGCTCTATGGGTGACTGACTCAGTGTGTGAGTGGCTGTATGGGTGTATCAGTGGGTATGTCAGTTGCTGTCTAACTGAGTGAGTGGCTGTATCGGTGACTGAGTGGATGTGTGTGTACACATATGAATAATGAGTAGGTGTATAAGTACTGGTATGTGTGTGTGTGAATAAGTTTGAGATGGTAGTGTGGAAGTTGGAGTGGGTGTATGTAAGTTTATATGAGGGTGTGAGATGGTGCATCAGTCGTTCTGTGGATGATGTCATCAGTGATGTAATTTGAGATGTCATCAGTGATGTCACCAACCATATCATGAGTGATGTAATATGTGAGGTCATAAGCAGTGCACCGCAGGGGTGTGAGTTATAGTTAGCTCAACTAACTATAACTGCTGAATTTCACGGGTTTTGTATGAGCGAAACCTGAGCCTAACTATAACTTCCCTGTAAACTTTGATTTTTTCAGTGATGGTTGCCACTGGGTAGTTATAGTTAGGATCATGTTTCCTGGAAATGCATTTTTACTATTGCTAATAACTTTGGCGCAGTTTGACGAATCTCCACAAAACTTTCTAAAAAAGTGCTCTTTATTGCATTGTTTGTGCATGGAAAATATCGGGGTAATTGGTCAAACAGGAGCTGAGACAAAAGCGGCATCCAAAAACACATTTTCCCAATTCATTTTCCCATAGGAACTTTAGACACAGCAACAGTCTAAACTGCTGAACAGATTTACACCACATTTGGCAGAAAGCCAGGAAGAGAGCTTTTTGTGTTTTGGTGTAAATTCCTTCAGTAGTTTTTGAGCAATTAATGCTCAAAAATGTTGTAAATCTATGGACGTTGTTCCCGACAGATCTCAAGCTGAAATCTGATTACTTGCTACCACCTCAACCAGGAAGTTTTTATTTTTGTTCAAATTTGCCACAAATTGGTAGAGGAACTGCGAACCCGCTGCAGGTTGGGCCTGGGAGGAAGAGGGGACAATTTTCTGGGGGAAGATGGCACTTGTGGACCCTCCGATTTTAGCCCCGGGAACCCTATCTCCCAGGGCCCAGAGTGCTGGGAGGGGACCCATGGCCCATCCTCCCCAGGTTGTTTTCCGCCCTGTGGACTCCATCCCCTGGGGCCCAGAGTCTTGTTTAGGGGGAGGGGGCACGTGCCCCCGGGCCGATTACGGCCCCAAGGACCCCATACCCCGGGGCCTAGCATGCTTCCTTGTGGAGGGGGGCATGTTGCCCCCTCCCCGGGCCGTTTTTTGGGCACAGGGGCCCCAAACCCCAGGGCCTGACATATTTTTAAATGGGAGGTGGGCCCTCCTCCCCAAGCCTCTTAAGGCCCCGGGGACCTCAACCCCCGGGTCACAAACCAAAAGTGAAGGGTTCCGCACGGGCCTCCTCCCTGAGCCATGAATGGCCCCGGGGACCCCATCCCCTGGGGCCGGCTCACAAGCTATGTCCCGGGGAGCCCACCCCTAGGACATAGCGATTTCCTTGCTCACACCGGTGCGGGCAGGGAAATTTGAGTTTGTTCTCGGTTGGTGGAAGCATTCTTAAAACCCCCGCCAAGCAGGAGCAAACACTAAGTCCACTCCCAGTGCGCGGGAGCTTTGGAAATGCTACCACCTGCTTGGAGCAGACTTTTGATCTGTTTCCCTGCCCACACTGAAGCGGGCAGGTAAACAGATCAAAATATTGCTCTCCCCTGGAGGGAGTAGCATTAGGAGCTGCTCACTGCAGGTGGGAGCAATGCTGGCTCCCGCTCTATGCGAAAAGCCGGTTGGGGCTGCGGGGGCCTTTGGGCTCCCCCCACGGCCCGACAAGAGTATGGTGGGTGCCCTGGGTGGACACCCACCTTTAAAAAAATGCGGGCCCGGGGGGTCGTCAGGGCCTTTTGAGGCTCTGGTTGGGGGGCTGCACGGCCTCCCCTCCCATTTTTGTAAAATGTCAGCCCTGGGGCGTGGGATCCCAAATGACTTTAGAGGCTCGGGTTGGGCAGCGTAGCCCACTCTACATTTTTCAAAATTTTTGGTCCCGGGTGAGCTTCCAGTGGCCTTTAGAGGCTTGGGAGGAGGGCATGCAGACCCCCCTCCCCTTATCAGCAAATATCGGCCCCAGGGTGGGCTCCCAGGGCCTCAGGAGGCTTGGGGAGGAGTGCCATGCGAAATCCCTCCCCATTCAACATAGGCCCTGGTGGAAGGGGTTGCCAGGCCTATAATGGCTCAGCGAGAGGAGCAGAGGCCCCCTCACCGTTTAACATAGGCCCTGGGGGATAGGGTCCCCAAGGCATAGAGAGGCTTGGGGAGGGGGGCTGTGCTGCCCCCCTCCCCTTTAATGAAATCAGTTGCCCTGGGGGATGGGGTCCCCAGGGCCAGGCCCTGTGTCCAACCCCCTGCCGCGCATGGTTGAAGGCTGTGTGCAGAGTGGGGTTGGCCACAGGCCCTGTGTGGCCACTGCACACAGGCCGAAGGGGTTGGCTGCATGCAGGGGGTTGTCTGTAGGGCCTGGCTGCCGGCCAGGCCCTGCAGCCAAATCACTGCCACAAACGATTTGCTATAAAATCCCTAAAAATTCTGAGAAAAAAACCCCAAAGGTTAAAGTAACGTTATAGTTAGGTGAAATGTTCAGTAACAACATAATGTTTTAAACTCTAAAAATCACAGAAATTCACCAGAATAGTTATCTCAATTAACTATAACTTGTGCTCTAACGCAACCATAACTCGCGCCCTCGCCATGCACTGCTAATTACCCCACATATTACATCGCTCAGGACATCTTTTATGACATCAATGATAATATCACTACAACGTTTGCAGTAAAAATATTGATGAGAAAACTGTGCATGGCGGGGGTGCGAGTTATAGTTACATTACGTTGCTAATGAACATTTCACCTAACTATAACGTTACTTTAACCTTTGTTTTTTTCCAGTGAATATAGATATATATATATATATTATTATTATTAGATTTATATGGCGCACAGCTACCCGGAGGTTTCCCGGCGCCTACGGACATACAAGGCGAGAGAAAAGGTCAAAGCTAATAAAAAGGTTCTACTGATTAAAAAGCCATGTTTTCAGCTCTTTGCAGAATTTGAGGTAGTGTTTTTCAAGGCGGAGATATATGTCTCACTTATGTCACACATCATTCGTAATACCATTTTTTCAAGCATGCACAGATTTCCTAATGTAAGTTCCTTTAGGCATGAGACCCTCCTCTGCTTGGAGGTGACTAACCATGGTACAGCCCTCCACAAGATGTACACCACTACCTGCAAAATCAGCAAAGGGCAGTGCATTATTCCAAACCATGGCTACAAATTAATCCACATACACTATAGTGACTGCAACTCCCCTAGTTTGAAACACTTCCAGTGCTGTGATGATCCCAGCTAGAATCACCACCCCAGCTACAACACATGGGTTAAGAGACACAACACCAAGCCTGCCTCCCTCTTTCTGTGTGGCCACTGGACCTCCCACATGTGTCAAACTATGAGTGATAAGAGACTCCACGTCCATGACAACACCACATGAAAGTGGAACCACTACCATAGTTAGTATGGCCCTTACATGGTAAGTGTGGTAGCTTCCCACCAACAGCAATTTGCATATGAAACCATGCAAGAAAAAAAACTTGAGAAAGAAGATGCATTAGTGACAGACACATGGCTTTATGTATCTTTCTGGAATCTACCTGCAGAGGAACAATCCCAACCACATCTCTGCAACTGAGTCTGGTCATGTGCACAGGAGGCAATTGTTGGCAAATATTTGCACACACTAAAAGACAATATTAGATAGCTGGACACCGCACAGTAAAGGGGATATAGGTCTACCATGCATCGTTGATTTGAGATATGTGTTCTGTCCAAAGACAATGCATGGTGGACTAGGCAGAACAGAGAATAAATCAGAGACATACACCTGGGTGAACCATGCTGTGAGACAATTTTCTAGACCGGTAGCGGAAGGACACGTTGCAATGTTAAGTACACTTGAGGCACATATGTGTGCCCTGCAACAGGAACAATTACGCCAACTGATCAGCATTTAGATGCCTCTTCCTGCCACTAGTGGAGGCCATTTTGTGCCACCTTCCACATCCCATTCTCCACAACCAGTCTCTATTAGGCCTTGGAGGAGGTCTGCCCATACAGTGCAGGCTTTTACCCAGCACCTACCCCAGCGAAAAAATAGTGCACCTTAGTGCCACTAACAATCTTTCTTTATTATTCAGGTGGTTCACTCACATGTGTTTTTGATGTTGTTCAGGGGTTTCTTTGTGTTGTTGTTGGGAATGCAATGTAAGTGGCTGGGATTGGTTTCAGAGATTTGGTAAGCGGTTTGTTTTTTAGTTGCCAATGAATACAGAATTATAGTTTTAGGGCAATGCATGAGGAAGGATGGTTAGTGGTGTGAGGTGGGGTTGGCACTGGAAGTTAATTGTGTGGAATTTTCATGGTTATAGTAATGTGGGATTTGATATGCGTGAAGTGATGATTTCTATTAAATGACTTCAAGGACAATTTGAAAAAATAGGGTAGTTGTAGTATTTATTTTTATTTTATTGTGGTTGGCTATAGCTATTTTTTTATTTGAGTGATGATATGGTGAAAATGTCATATTTTGTGGTATTGAGCTAAATGCCACTTGCTCTGGGCAATTTCCTTACATATCAAGATTCCTTTTCCTCCTTAGACAACTGCCCATGCACCTGTCTTTCACTCAATCTATCATCACATTAGGCTATGCGTCTCTTTTAAATTCATGATATAAAAACAGTTGTTACAATGTCACTAGAAGACTGAGGGAACATGTTTATTAACAGATTTCATCAGTTGCTATCCAAAACAACTGTAAGCGAAAAGCGGCTCGAGCCAAAAGATACAGAAAACCCAGCAGTGCAAACAAGAATCTAAAACAATACATTTGAACTTTCTTGTGCATATGGTGAAATAGACATGGATAAAAGACCAATGCCTTCATTCTAAGCCCCATGATTACCCCAATACAGGTGAAAATGGAAATTTGCAATACAAATGATGGAGTGAGACATAACTTTCTTCCATGCTTAAAAATGTCATCAAGTAAAACTAGCATAGGAAGTACAAGAAAAATACTACCTGTTCTGAGTTCTGCAGCCCTGAAAGGGGGAATATGCAGTAACAATTTACCTGTAAATATATGACTAGCCACTCATTGCGTGTATGTTTCTGCCTCTCTCTGTACTACCACTATTACCGTAATTGGGACTGTAATTGAAACTCTCTTGGTATTTTATCACAATTAGCATGTTCCCATATCAGGTGGCCACAATATGACGCTCAGCTATTGCTTCATGAGCCACCTCGCCAATTCCTTTTACTGTACCACATCATAGAAATTACCTACTCTTGAGATACCCTTGCAGCTCAGCCTCTTTAGAGTTTGGGGAAAATAAATAAACAACCATCTCTTGACCATCTTCTTGTCACCAAAGGACCAACTCAACCTTAACTCTGTCTCTCCCATCCCATTTTAGATGAAGCGCTCCCACTGCCACAATCTATAATAAAATCATAAAGGCATATTCACTTAACTACATAAGCTCTTTTGAGTGCACCGTAGAATGACACTTGCAAGGCAAGCATTTCCATTGTTACATAGGGCACACCTCTGCTGGGTGCTAATGTGTCAGATGACTAGCTTATGTGAATTTTCAGTACCTGTTCTTCGCGCTTCCCTCACGGCTAAGGGGAGATGCTCTCCTTGGTTTTCACGGTACAAACATCACAGGCGTTCCTCTAATAAACATTTTATATCAGCTATATATCACTAATCAATTGTAGGAACTCTCAAGCATTCACATCAGATAACACGTTCTACAATTCCATCAGGATTTATATAAACACATTCCAAAATAATACAAAGAATAAAGGGGCATATTAGTAAGACCCACGTTAAAATTATCGCCGTTTTAGCGGCAGGAAACTGCCGCTAAAACGGCGATAATGGGCTTGATAATATGTGTTATAGAATTCAATAGAAGCCCAGGTTAGATGTCCTGCACATCTAACCTGGGCTTCTATTGAATTCTATAACGCATATTAGCAAGCCCATTATCGCCGTTTTAGCGGCAGTTTCCTGCCGCTAAAACGGCGATAATTTTATCGCCGGTCTTGCTAATATGCCCCAAAGTTTTATTTTAATTCAGATTGTACCACATTATTCATTCAAAAATATACCTATAGATGTTGCAAACTCACTTGGAAGGGGGTGCCCAGTAGTCCATTCTAGAGTCGACATTCACAGGATAACTTGGCACACCTATGCTAACTAGTTACAAACAGAAAGGCAGCGCCCAGAGGGAACATATCAGGTAGCATGGGCAATAGAACACCCAAAATATAAATTAAAATATAACTTAAAAGTCCCTGCCAGCTTTAAGTAAAAAGAGAAAATGTAGTAAGTTAAAACAGAAATGAAGGTTACTGGCTAAGATGTTAAAATATATTAGGAAAAATTAATCAGTGGAAAACTGGAACAAGAATAGTCCAATGTTAAGCTACGGAGCATCAAGCCAAAGCAGCTAAGAAATAGAGAACACCTGTGTGTAAGTCTTAGGAGGAGTCATGTGGCCCATGACTAGCTATGCAGCAAAGCCTGGGAGCAACCTGGGTGTACGTTTGAGGACAGTGGACATTTTATTTTCGGAAGCAGAACTCCGTTTGAACCAGTTCCATCCACCAGGTCAAGCAAGGAGACAGTGGCCATCAAACTTATTTTGAATCTTGAAGTTGCTGATACAAAAGCAGGTTAGAGCTTTTGAGGGAACACACGCCTGTCAGGAGCACTGAGATTCAATGTGCTACCATCAGAAGCAGTCTGACCCAGAACAAGGTAAGTACCTCCTTGTGAAGATGCGAGGGGCAGATTTGAGGCCAAAGTGGAGCACCTTGAACCGGTAGTGGTTTCCGACTACCATGAACCTTGGAAATGTCCTATGTTATGGATGGATGGGTTTGTGAAAACACGCATCTTGGAGGTCGAGGGTAGTCATAAAGTTCCCCTGGTTCAAGAGCTGCAGCACCTCTTGCAGTGTTACCATGCGGAATGATTGTTTCCTGAGGAAGACGTTGAGGTTTCTGAGGTCTAGAATCGGTCGCCGCTGACGGGAGTAAAAACCGTTCCCTCTGTGGGCTATAAGAACTCTCTCTATAGCTCCCTTTTCTAGCATGGTTATTACCTCCAGTTTGAGAAGTTGTAGATGATCGTGCATGGAAGGTTGGGGCGGAGTTGGGGGTGGTCTTTGGAGAAATTCCAATGTGTGGCCAAATTGGATTAGGTCTAGGACCCACTGATTGGTGGTAATTTCCTGCCATCGATGGAGGAAGTTGGTAACTCTGCCACAGAGTCGGGAGGCAGGAATGAAGGAAGTAGCCGGAGCCTGAGGTACATCATTGACGTCGGCCGGTGTCCTTTCTCTAATGTCCTGATTTTGCCCTTTGAAGGGGTCTGACATATGAGGATTATGGTGGGTCTCTCTGCTGGTATTGGGGACAATATTGTTGCGAGGATGAGGAGTATGAGGATAACAATATTGTTGGTAGCCAACTCTTTTTGAAGGTTGTCCTCTTCCATATGAGCCACGAAAAGGCACTTTCCTAAACTGTATGGTCCCCAAAGACTTGACTGTATCTGTGTCAGACTCAGGCCCTCAGCTACATGTTTCCCGAAGAGAGCTTCTCTGTTGTAAGTGAGGTCTAAGATTTTGGTCTGAACCTCCCGTCGTAAAGATGTAGCCTAAAGCCATCCTTGATGCCTGAGTACTTGTATTTTTTGTCAAGGCAAGGTAACACTGCCGCCACTGAAGCTGGGGTCTTCATGATGTTAGAACTGGGGGTCTCTAGTTGGCAGAGGTAGGTACTTTTGACCAAGTAGGGACCCTTGCTTCTAGTCAGGGTAAGGGGGCTACACTCCTAAATAACCCCTGCTCACCCTCTTGGTAGCTTGGCACGAGCAGGCAGGCTTATCTCAGAGGCAGTGTGTAAAGCATTTGTGAACACATACAGTAATACAGTGAAAACACTACAGATGGACACCACACAGGTTTTATAAAAATAAGTATTCTCTATATAGATTTAACACAAGACTCAAACGAGAAAAATCCACAATACTGTAATCAGAAATAATACTTCAAGATGGTAGAAGTAGCTTAAAAATAGGGTATTCACTTAAACGATGTCGATGGATTCTTGACCTCCCACG
Organism: Calotriton arnoldi; assembly: GCA_963921515.1. Taxonomy (NCBI): domain Eukaryota; kingdom Metazoa; phylum Chordata; class Amphibia; order Caudata; family Salamandridae; genus Calotriton; species Calotriton arnoldi. The sequence goes on along the minus strand of CAWUFW010001426.1, from coordinate 1,083,484 downwards.
TCGAGGATCGGCTCCGCGATGATGTCCGCTTCGGAGTCGATGCGGCACAGCAGCAGGCGTCGGGCCTACGTCGCAAAGTCGGAGCAGCGCTCACGGCAGGTTACGATGTCGCTCGCTGGCGTCGATGTGGCACAGCGGCCGGCGTCGGGTCTACGTTGTAAGTTGAGCAGCGCTCACGGCTTCGATGCAGATTACGGCATCGCTCGCCGGCGTCGGTGTTGCAATTTCCTTCTGTAGCAGCCAGAACAGCAAGTTCCAGATGCAGGCAAGCAGAAGGGGTGAAGTCTTTGTATCCCTGAGACTTCAGACAGGAGGCAAGCTCAAATTCAAGCCCTTGGAGATTTTCTGCAAGATGATGAAAGTTTCAATAAAAGTCTTTTCTCCTTTCCTTGGCAATAAAGAAAACACTGCAGGCCAAGCCCAGCAAACAACACACTGGCATAGGGGCAGTCAAAAACTCCTGCAGATTCTCTGGTTCTTCTCCTTGGCAAAAGGTCTGTCTTGATTCCCAGAAGTGATCTAAAGTCTTGGGGTCTGGGTCCCAGTATTTATACCAGTAAATCCTTTGTCCTCTGAAGGCAGAGGGTCCTGCACCTAGTCCAAACCAGTTCTGGGAGCATTCTACCAGTGCACAACTTCTTTCTTTGTCAGTGTGGGCCAGGGTCATCAGACACACCACAGGAGGTGGAGCCAGCATTGTGGAAGGCAGGCACAGCCCTATTCAGGCCCAGGTGCTACTCCTCCCACCACTCCCAATGCAGATAGGTCTATTCAACCTAGTGCTGACTCACCCTGTCTCCTGGACCCACCCTAGCCCCTGTCACTCACAAACCAGACAAGCAATACACAACCTAGCAGAGGCAGGCTGGATGGTTAGGCAAGAAAATACCTACTTTCTAAAAGTGGTATTTTCAAACATAGAATGTTAAAACCAACTTCACTAAAATATGTATTTTATCATTCTGAGTTCAGGCATACTAAATTCGTTTTTATACCATGTTCCCTGGGAAAGTTAGGATTATAAGGTGTTATAATCAAACTGCCCATTCTGGCCTATGGGGACAGGTAGCCTTGCAATAGTGAAAAACGAAATTGGCTGTAATTCACTATCAGGACATGCCACACATATCAGGGCATGTCCTACCTTTACATACAATGCACCCTGCCCTTGGGCCTACCTTAGGGGTGACTGATATGTAGAAAAGGGAAGGTTTAGGGACTGGCAAGTGGGTGCACTTACCAAGTCAACATGGCAGTACTGGACTGCACACAGGCTCTGCAATGGCAGGCCTGAGACACACTTTACAAGCTGCTTCTGTGGGTGGCACAACCAGTGCTGCAAGCCCACCAGCAGCATTTGATTTACAGGCCCTGGGCACATGGGGTGCACTATACTAGGGTCTGACAAGTAAATCAAATGAGCCAATCAGGGAGTCACTAATTCATTACATCAATTTACAATAGGGAGCACTTGCACTGTGGCACTGAATAGCAGTGGCACAGTGCCCAAAGCATCTAAAACCAGCAAAACATATCAAAAACAGAGGAGACAACAGCAAAAAAAATGGAAGGGAGACTCACGCCAATGGTACCAGGTCTAACAATGACCTTAATGCCTTCCTCCCAAATATTATTGACAATAGGCATAGGAGCCCTGGTAGATTTATGGAACAGCTCCTTAAAGTCATATAGAAAACAGTCTGTTTACTTTGTAGGCATTGGGAGATCGAATCTTTTTGCAGCTCTCTCGAGCAGGTTGTGAAATCCTCCAATATCCTCCAGGAGGAGAATCCGCCAGATGCGGCGTTGAAGATGAGGGAAGTGGTATCATGTAATCATCCCATTCAGTATTAGTGTCCGGTAGCTCACCCTCTTCCTTGTCATCTTTTGAGGATGTGGGATCCTGGAGGGAAGCTATTTGCTGGGTACGCGAAATTGGTGAACTGCAGGTCAGATACCATATAGACGAAGGTAGAGAGACCATTTCTTCTTGATACTCTTGATGGTAGTAATACGTTTGTTCATAATACTCCTCATCGCCCCCTGGTCGACACTTGACATGCAATTCGGAAGGGCTGCATGCCATGTCAAAGGGACCCTCTTCATCAGAGTCATCTTGATCCAATAGATGAGTGGGAAATAAATTAGACTTTACAGGGAAAAGTAAGCCCAGGAGTGAGAAGAGGAGAGTTTTCAGATTTTTCTGATATCTGCCTCATGGACGAGGTTCTAGAAAGCTTATCCTTTGTAGATGGTAATGTCTTTGTCCACTGTGATGTCTTCACAGATGGTGACGTCTTTGTCATCGATAGCAATGTCTTCGTTGGCGGTGATGCCTTCGTTGGCGGTGATATCTTCGTCGACAGTGATGTCTTCGTTAACGAGGGTGTCTTCGTCGCCGGGAGTACTGTCGATGGCGGTGCTTTCATGGAGATGACTATGCGAAGCATGGACAGTATAGGTGCTTGACTCGTCGACCATAAGGTCGTCGTCGAGAGTGATGAGGCCGTCGAGAATGTAGTGAGAGTGGAAGTAATGGTGATGGGCATCTTTGTCGTAAACGGTGTGGAGGACCCTTTTCTCATCGACAGTGAGGCACTCGTCGACAATCTGTTCAAAGATGGTTTTTTGAAGCAGTGTGTGATCTGTGGTGGAGGTGTAGGAGGCTCTGAAGTTGCTTTTGAAGATTGTTTTTGCTATGGATGGCGAAAAGACTCTTTTGCCTCATGTGGGCGTTCTGAGAGAGAACCATGAGGGGATTTTTTAGAGCATTTTTTGGGAGGCTCTAGAGAGGAATGAGGATGGGAAGAGTCCCTCTCTCTTTTGCAACTTTCTGGAAGAAGGTGATGAGTCTTCAATTTCAGTGTCTGATAGGGGCTACTTTCTTGTTTTAAGTTTTTGGAGCCATAAAAGTAGCCTTCTCTCACAGTCCTTAAGAGTTTTGGCATAAAACGTATGACATATCTTACAGTCTGTAGCTTTATGTGATGGGTATAGGCAGTAGAAGCTGTGCTGATGAGGGTTCTGTGCAGAGCCTCTTTTTACCACAGGTAGTACAACCTCTTAAGAGAGCCGTTTTTGCTTTTTCTGACATGTTAAATCAGATTTTAGCAGGAAAAAATATAGATCACAGGTGTATTAATATATCGATCTATATATATATATATATATTTTATTTATTTTTTCACCAAAGGTCCAAGAACTTTTGAGAGCGCACACACGGCAAGCTGAACCACCTGGCTTTCACTTTCTGGCACAATCTTGCATCATTGTTCGCTGGTAACATGTTACAGACCTGACGCGTTTCTAGGCTGCTGCCTTTCATCAGAGGTCGCTCTTGGAATGACTCACAGGCAGTTCTGGTATAGTTATTTATAGCATGCCACGCCCTCAGTGGGTTTACTTTTTCGTTGCATGCTGGGTCCCGTAGTTCCCTCCAGAACAAATAATACCTTTGGTAGGTCCTGCTATCGTCATCACTTTCCAAGCATGTTTTCTCCACCCTTAGTGGGCCCCAGAACAAGGTGCAAGTAATTCTCCCCACAGTGCGCCGTGCCGCAAAATGGGTCCGGATCCAGTTCCGACCCACGGCTTCCTTTAATTATCAAGGACGGTGCTGCTCCCCGCGACAGGACTGCCGCGTGATAATTTTTTCCACCAAAGGTCCAAGAACTTTTGAGAGCGCACACACGGCAAGCTGAACCACCTGGCTTTCACTTTCTGGCACAATCTTGCATCATTGTTCGCTGGTAACATGTTACAGACCTGACGCGTTTCTAGGCTGCTGCCTTTCATCAGAGGTCGCTCTTGGAATGACTCACAGGCAGTTCTGGTATACTTATTTATAGCATGCCATGCCCTCAGTGGGTTTACTTTTCGTTGCATGCTGGGTCCCGTAGTTCCCTCCAGAACAAATAATACCTTTGGTAGGTCCTGCTATCGTCATCACTTTCCAAGCATGTTTTCTCCACCCTTAGTGGGCCCCACTAAGTAGTTTGCAGCGCCCTTCTCGAACATCCATCGGCACCACCTGCCAAGAACGGGCACGAACTCCAGTTTGAATATAAGTTTTTATTGCAGCGTTACTCCAGCAGACATGACGCGTTTCGGTAACCACTGTTACCTTGATCACATATATATATATTTATATCTCTGAAAATTCACTGAAGAATTGTCTGGAGGAGGAAACCTCAGCAGAACTTAGTGGAGACTCCTTAACACATCGTGCAGTAAAAAGTCTGATGAACTGAAGTGTTCTAGAGAGTGGTAAAACCTGGTTAAAATCTACGTTTGGTCTATTTTTTAAAAAATGACTATGATAGGTCACTAAACTAAGGGGCCTAGGCCTTTTCTAGTCTATAACTATCATTACATTGCTTTACTAAAGGAACTGGGAGACTGCCATCTCGACGACTGGAGATGATTTAAGCATGCAAATCTATGAAACTTCCAATACTTGAATAATTAAACCATCTTCATTTAGTAGATTATGAACTCACTATCATGATAAAATTCGATTTTCCTAATGTGTGTGCTATATCACATGAATAACATTTATTGATCTGCAAACTAAATAGAAACCATCCTTACCTATGTGTAATGTGATTTTACTTAAAACGACATGAGGTTTATGCAATGTGTGCATTCACATTTCATATATTTGATTTAAATGTAGTTCTTGGGGGCTCCAGCCAAGATGGCCGTAAGATAGAGCAGCTCTGGTGAGCTCACTGCCGCAGACCCTCAATCCGTCCTATGATCCGTGACCAGCAGTGCCACAGTGCCAAAATACGACCCCGAGGGGTTCCTACGTGTCCCTGGTGGGTGAAATCCGGCGCTCCTTGGCCCTGGGAGCTCGGAGGAGGCAGCATGCGGCCGGCCCGGACGCGGCGAGGAGGCCGACTGGAGGCGTTGCGGGACTTGGAGCAGCCTGCCAGAAGTCGGGCCCCCACGTCGCGCGGCGGTGAGGGTGTGACTCCGCCTTTCCCGCATCCTGGGAGCGAGGGTGCTGCTCAGAGGTAAAAGCTGTGCCCCTCGTGCGAATTTGGGTACGCGCAGAGGGCCTGGCACCACCGGACAGACGGGCCAGCCCACCTCTTCAACGCGCCCTGTGAGACCCGGTAAAGACACGCCCCAGCTGCAGGATAGCACAGAGCCGAGGCCAAGACCGGAATGGGGGTGCCATCCGGCATTGCTGACGGTCTCCGGTCCCGCAGTAAGAAGAGGTGAGCGGCGGACCGGAACTTGCCTGGTATGCGGACTGGCGTGGGGGCGCCTCTCCCACTGGTCTCCCTGCCAACCTGCAGGGTGGAGCCGATTGCTGCCTGGCAGAGGGCGACTTTCCTGAGTGTTCTGCAAGGGAGGTGGAGGCATCCGGCCCCCAGGTTGCAGGAGGGCACGCAACCGGAGCTGTGATTGCTGCAGCAGGGCCACCTCCAACGACACCGGTGGCTGCTAGGAGGGCGGCAGCCAAAACATGACGAGGAGCCCGAATGGCCCATCGGATCCTGCTTGCTGTGCGCGGTTTGCCTCTCTGTATACCGACATGGTACTTAAAACATACGAAAATACGGGACCAGATAGTTGTGGGCAAGGAACAGTACTTACAAAATAACGACGGTTCGGTGGACTCGCCATGCACCCTAAGGGAGGCCTATGAGGCGGGGAACCGGGGGCACCTCCAGGCTCTTATAGGGGAAAAGAAAGGAGGCACTGGCCCGCAGTCGGACATTAGAAGAGGAGATCAGATCCTTGGAGGAAGATGTCCTAAGGGGGGAAGCCCCAGGCGGAGATCGGGCCCACCGCCACAGTCTAAGGCAGCAAGAGTTGAGGACCTTGCAGAGAATGCTGCGAGGGCACAGGCCCTGGCGGTGCAGAGAAGGTTGTACGATGGGGGGCGACAAGGCTACTAAACTCATCGCCTGTTTGGATAAACGAGACAGAGGCAGGATTTGGGTTACAGACATACACGATCGAATGGAGGGGTGCACACAACGGGTGGATCCATAGCTGAAACGTTTGCAACATACTATGAACAGGTGTACACCTCCAAGTCCCACCGATCTGGGGAGGACTGTGCGGAACTCCTGAAGAACCTGCCTTTACGAACCCTCTCTGAGGGAGACAGGGGGGCCTTGAATCAGGAATTAATGGTGGAGGCAATAGAAGGAGCACTGCAAGGACTACAATCGGGCAAGGCAGCGGACTCCCTCTTGAAATGTTCAAATGCGTGACCCACAAGATTGCACATCACCTTCTTAACATGTTCCTGCCCGCGAGGGAAGCAGGGGTTCTCCTGGCAGACCAGAGAACGGCCACAATCGTGGTGATCCCCAAGAAGGACAAACCCCGACAGCCTGTAATTCATACCGGCCCATATCTCTGCTCAACATAAAGGCTAAAGTGCTGGCCAAGGCTTTAGAAAACAGATTAACCAAAGTCATAACATCAGTTATCCACCCAGACCACTCTGGCTTCATGCCAAGACGGGGAACCCGACTAAATCTACGAAGATTATATGGGGTGCTGCATATGGCGGCGGCGCCAGACCTGGAGGAGGCAGAGGTACTTTCCCTAAATGCAAGGATGGCCTTCGATAGCATAAAATGGCCCTACGTCTTTGCAGTCTTACCTATGCTGGACTTCGGCCCCAAGTTCTGTTCATGGGTCCGCCTATTATATAAGGACCTTATGACGAGAGTGCGTGTGAATGGGGTGATCTCACAAGCCTTTCACTCTGTGCCCCCTGTCACCGATGATCTTCGCTTTGGCCCTGGAGCCCTTGGCAGCTTGGGTACATCAAGACCCACTCATTTGGGGGATCATGGGGGGGAGAAGAATGGAAGGAAAAACTCTTTATATGCAGATGATATTCTGCTCTACGTCACGAGGACCCGCTTCTCGACTCCGAGGATCGTCAATTTTTTCGACCTATTCAGGAGTTACTCAGGCTACTAAATTAACTGGGACAAGTCCCTGATTTTCCCACTCTCGAGGAGGGAACTCGCCTTCCACCGGGGTGTCCGGTGCCAGTGGAGAGTAGGGGATCCCGCTACCTGGGAGTACACGTTACCAGGAACAGGGAGGAATTCCTGCAACAGAATTTACTCACCCAACTGGAGCAATTCCGAGCAGACGTAACTCATTGGAGGACACTACCGATCTCCCTAATGGGTAGAGCCGTATTCTTTAAAATGATGACCCTCCCCCACATCCTATACATACTCCAAAACACCTCTAACCGGCTCCCGGAGAGTTTCTTTACTAAGGTCAACCGGGCGTTACCAACGCTGCTTTGAGATGGGGGAAGCTCAAGTATATACCTTGTGAAGCTGCACGGTGGAGTATTTGACGGGGGCCTGGCGATTCCGGACCTTCATGCCTACTACTGGGCTGCCCAGCTGATGGTGGTAAACGAATGGGTGTTTGGCGAGAGCGACAAACCAGTCTATAGGGTTGACCGTGGGGCCATGGGCGACCGGGGGTAGTCAGCCCTCCTACATGAACAGGACATGTTACAATGCACGCATTTACAACGCGTGCCATTACAATGCATTTTTTACAACACAAAATCCATAACAACGCATGTCATTACAACGCAAGCCATTAGCATAATCCATTACAACGCAAATTACTATTCTAACTCCGCCGGGGCGTTCTTTTGGGGAATGCATTGTAATGGCAAGCATTGTAATGACATGCATTGTAATGGATTTTGCATTGTAAAAATTGCGTTGTAATGGCACGCATTGTAACGCGTGCGTTGTAAATGATGTCTCCCCTCCTATATAGGAAGGAAAGGGGAGACACGCCTCCATTCCACACCGGGCAGTGGTGCAGGCCTGGCGTGCAACTAACAACTACCTGGGGTGGGGAGACAAACTGACTGCTGAGACCCTGCTGTGGGATAGTGGCCGCCTGTGGGAGGTGATGAAACTGCGAAACTACATAAGATGGAGCCTGATAGGGATAGATACATTTGGGGACATCTGAAGTAGGGGATCACTGCTCCCCTTCACTGATCTCCAGGAGGAGTACGCCATGGAGCAGGCGGAGATATTTAGATACCTTCAGCTGAGACGCGCTGAGGTACCACCTGCCTGAGGGGGAACAGCTACCAGATAATTCACCCATGGAGGACCGGCTGCTTTTGGATCCCAGGCCAACTAAGGCAGTTTCCATGATTTACAAGAAAATCATAAATGACTCACCAGATCTTCTCCGTCCCTTACGAGAGGCCTGGGAGGGGGGCGTGGATCTCATAGAGGATGAAGACTGGGGGGGAAGCCCTGCAACGCCCCAGGGAGATAGCAATAACGGCCCGCTTCTGCCTGGCGCAACTCCGTATACTGCATAGATCTTACTATTCCCGTTCCAGGCTGCACCGGATGGGTTGCTGTACTTCGGCTCAATGTGCTTGAGGATATGGTGAAACAGACACCTTCTATCATATGATTTGGGAATGCCAACAGATCCAACATTACTGGAGGGAGGTCACAGCGGTGATGGCTTCGGTCACAGGGCTGAAAGTTCCAAGGGAGGCCAGATGGTTGATCTTGGGTATGACCGGGGAGGTGGTATGGCCCAAATACTCGGCTCAGTGGCTCACACTGGCAGCCGGGGTTGCAAAGCGAAATCTGTCCATACAGTGGGGGGCAGGTAATCCCCTGATGCTTCAGGACTGGGGAAACTATCTGGACTGATGTCAACTAGCAGAATGTGACATATACCAGGGTAGGGGATGTCCCCGTAAGTTTGACAAGATTTGGGGTAGCTGGACACACTATAGGGAGTCTTGAGAAGGGTCAGGGGAGATGTGGGAGGGAGGGTCTAGGGTTGCTCCACATGGGACTTACCAAGGGAATATGCTGTATGGTACTTGTGGTGCATGTGTCCCGGCTGAAGCCGACCACTATGGAAAAAAGAGAAATGTTAATGCCTTCTGCGAGTGGCTTATTGTATTTGCTTTTCTTTCGTACTGAACAGCTGTGAACTGAACAACTGCTAAATAAAAAGTGTTATTAAAAAAAAGAAATTGTTCTTAGCCATAACTTATATGCAAATATTTTGAAGACTTACTGAATGTTACATCTAATGTAAACCTAATGCATTAGAAATTTATATTCAGTTGTGTTCAAATATGCATATGCATAATAAATGTGCACCACTGAGTTAATGTTCAAGTTGTCCTATGTAGGCCTGTATTTCACCATGCTGCCTAAAGCTGATTTCATGTTCTGCTAACTCGACATTTCTTGCAGGTATTCACATGCATTGTTAGTCTCAGAATAGATGCATTACTGTACTAGAGATAGGGAAAAGAGCCTGAAAAGAAGATCTTGACGAAGAACATGGGGAACTAGAGCGTCAACTGAAGGGCCTATTGAGCAAATGTAGCAAACTGATGTGCACGTGAGAAACTGATGTCGTTCCCATATCCAGTGTGCGACTGCCCCTGCATGCTACAGTCTGCCACCTAAGAACCGTACTGAAACAATGGACCCCTGATTATGCGTACACAGGGGGTGTTACCTAGTGGACTTTGTGTGTTATAATTTAGTGCTCAGACCGTTGGAGATGCAGAGATGCCCTTTCCGCCCTAGACGATTGCTTTCCCGAAAAGATTCTCTCATGGAGCCTTCAAGACCTCTCTTTGCAGATCCTGAATGCTTACAGCACTTTCCCGAACCTGTGAGATTTAGACCTCAATGCCTATTTGATCCCTTCCTAAGTGCGGCTTAGGCTAACACTTTCTCTCTGACCCATAGAAGACTCTTCTGCAATGCTGACACCTAAACTAAATTTTCCTTGCTCAACTCTGATTTCCTTTATGGAATTCCCTGATTTTTCAGACGATTTAGGTTAACCGAGCCATCCTCCCTGTTTGGACTTCTACGTCTATGCATAGATAAATGTAGAGACCTTTCTCTGAGCATCAACTTCTTTTATTAATATTCTGCATAGCAGTGACAGAATTTCTTTGTTTAATTCTGGTATTCCTAAACTTCTTCAGGAGGTTGGGTTTCCTGTTGTTATTCTGTATCTTTATAGCATGGTGCTGCTAGTTGTGTATTTGAACTTATTTTTGAATTTGTTATAAACCTTCTTAACCCAAGCTACTGATTCCTGATCCTAATTGTGTAGCCAAATGGGTTGCACTGTTAATTGGATTTTGATTGATGTTAATGCTTGCTCCGATCACCTCTCCAGTTGAATAGAAAGATCTGTCAGAGGACCATTGGTAAGCAAGTGGGCCCAGAAAATGCTATATCAAATCTGGTAGTACGTCGGATGGTTTTCCACTGATGTGAGGGAGTTAGGCTGTTCGATCTAAAAATTGCCCATGCCCAGTCCAAACCCCAGAAGCCCATGGTTCGGTTGAAGGATTGATGGAGTTGTGCCGGTTCGGAAACAACTTGTAATAGCGGAGGAGTGCAAGTATTAATAGGGTTGCCTGTTTATTAAATTGCTGTGTGGTGTTATGCGGAGCTGATTTGAGGTTATGCGTGAATGTGGCCCTTAATGCAGAGAAGTTGAGGTGGTTATCGGGTCTGTCGTGGCCTAAAATCCCGGGATAAAAGACATAAAGTCAAGTTGCAGTGTAGAAGAAACTGGGTGTAGTTGTCTGCTGTGTTGTGGTGCTTGTCGTGAGACGTCGTTGACAGCATTATTGAGATAGGGACTTCAGTTTTGTGTGATTGCTAGATGTGGTTGGTATAGTTGATCTCAGTGCACAGGGAATAACTATCAATCCGAGTGAGATCCAGCTGGTAGAGGTTTCACTTGAAGTGAATGCTGGAATAGGTCAGAAAGTGTTGTTCCGAATTGCCTCTTGGCTGTATGAATAATCTTTAATTATTTAATGCAGCAGACAAAGTTAGTTGTTGAAATTGCTTGCATTGTTTTGACAAAATTGCTTAGAGAACACGCATATGGAAATTTTAAAGCGGGTGAGCTGCTGCAAGGGGTAAGATTAACATCACAGTGTGCAGCGCTGGTATACGTCGGTTGGTGCACTGGTATTGGATGTAAACGTCATAGAGAGCCGCGCTGGGATTGGTTGTGATCGCCAAACAGGGAATTGTGGATGAAAAATCATTTTCTGGTTTCAACAGAGAGTCATTTATGAATACTGCATAATTTGATTGAAAAATGACATTTTTTAAAGCACTACAAAGCTTAGTGAAGGGAGATCTGACTGTGCCTGCTAGAAAGGGAGAAGAGGCACCACCCGAAGGTACGCCAGGTAATATTATGGCGATAGATGTGGGTCTCCAACAGGTGTTTGGCTCGCACAATGGCATAAGATCACTGAAAAAGTTGGTGCATTAACATTTCCTCGTTATGAGACATTCAATTTGAGAATTATTGAGCATTTAAGGAGGACGCTAAGAAATGAAATGAAACCGCCTCCTAGACCTACACAATAAGAAGCACTTAATGCCTTGGAACATATGGCTCATCTTAGGCAGAGAGACAGATTTCAAGGGAGAGTCAAGAAAGCTATACGCACTTGTGCGGATGCTAGATAGGATGCCGAACGGAAATCCTGGAGAACTGATGTGATTGAGGGAGCTAGACTATATCATGCACTAACAATAGAAGGAAAAGGTTAACACAAGGAGAAGAAAAAGAATAAAGAGACAAATGACACACAGAATGCAGCTGAGGACAGTGACAGTGATTTAAATTATGATTTTATAACTGAGTTACTGTTAAATCGTCCCCCTCCATACAATGATACCTAGACTAGTAGAGCGAGTAATGTCACTATGAGTGAAACCTTTGACGTGACTTCGGCACCAGTAAATATGAATTCTGATCCAATGTGGGAACATTTAGGAATGACAGCTCCTTCAACTTCACATGCTCTAAATGCCCCAAATGTATTAACTGTTCCTTTCACAATTGGTCCTGTAGTTCCTTTGTATAAGCCTGGGGCAGCAGGAAATACTACACATACTTTGGCTGTTCCTACTGGAATGAATGCTATGGCTAGCAATTCAGTGGGCTCAACAATGAGACCCATTCCTCAAACTCCTATGGTTCCGACACAAAGGAATACTCCAAGTGCTGCGAGTGCGGACCCGACATTAAATCAGACAGGGTTTGACCTGACAAGGAGATTTCCTCAGAGATCGTCACTCCTTTTCTTGCCCAACACAAATGTCCCACTGATGATGAATTACAGTATCCCTAGGACAGAGATGCCTATGGGAAAGCCAACGCCGGACAGGTCTCTTTTGAACTTTGGTCCAAGTTGTGGAAGCTATAGCGGAGAATTACCTCTTCATACTCTCGCAGAACAACCAGGTCTTACTGCCTGAGAACTTGATGACGGATTTAAAGGTACAGACACCCCGACAAATAGTGGGAATCCTGGAATGAGTGGAAGGAATGCTAAGGTCCCAGAGAGAGAATGGACAATGGATGAGGCTAAGTTGAAAGTAGAATTAGAAGAAATGATAATTGGGACTCTTGATTTGTCACAACTCAATGACTATCAGGATGAGGAACTATTGTTCCTATGTAAAAGTATTACTAGACTTGCAGGACAGGCTCATGAGAAATTATCTGAATTGGCCCAAACACATGGAATTGATTTTAAGAAATCCAAAGTCTTGCAGAAAAGTTAAAGGTTAAGCTTTAGTGACAGAGATTTTGAAAACATGCGTCCGTCAGGAATGAGATTACAGAAAAAGCAAGTAATTGCATACATTCGAAAATGAAGTGAATTAGATAAATGGTACAATAGATGGTCAAAGAAAAAGGAACCAAAGAAAGTCAGGGTGCAAATGCCTCCGCCTGAAAAGATGAGGATATACACATGCTTCCCGTGAGAGAGGCGCCTGGTGAAGGATATGTCCTTATACCATGGAGCAAGACTGATCTTGCATCATTCACAAATGATTTCCCAAAATTGAGAGAGAACCTGGTGTAATGGTACAGGCAGGTTGATCGATTCGTGAAAATATCAAAGGTTTTATGGAAAGATTTGGATAAGTGGTTTGAAATTGTGGTTCTAGGTTATCTGTGGGCTGAATGCAAAGTTTCTGTGGATTGGCCCAGGATGGAGCCGACGAGACATCCTCAATCACACGCTCCGTCACAATTGGTAATGAAGAAGCATAGCCAGGTGATTACAGTTCTGAAATCGAAAATCTCTCCTAAAGAGACTGATTGGGTCAAGATTGACAGAACTACCCAAGAATCTGAAAGAATCAATACATGCCTACTCCGACAAAAATGGGAGGACGAATACGGAAGGCCGCTTCATGACTAAGAATGGGAGCGAGCTCTCCAGTTTCCAAAGAAAGTCTCCCGGAACTCCAGCTTCAAGAATATACAGTACTTCATACTACATCGGGCCTTTCTGACGCTGGCACAGCTTCACCGGCACTTCCCGGAGTCACAATTTGCCAGCCCTCGCTGTCATGCTCCTAGCGTGGAGTTCTTAGACATGTTCTGGGACTGTCCAACTTTGCAGCACTATTGGCACACTATTCATGCTACACTGCGAGAGGTCAGAGGTCTCCCGGACATTGATTCCTGTGAATCCTGTTCGCTAGGCGTATTTATGCATAGGAAGCAGATCAAGGCGCAGATGTGCTTTGCGACCCTGGCCGTCCTTTTAGCCAAGCGAGCTGTCACTATATATTGGCGCGCGCCAGCGGACCCTCCTCTAGAGGCCTCGATAGGAGCTGTACGTAAGTTGGGCGCTGCAGAGGAAGACACGCCGATTGAGCCACGCTGCTCATGCGCTTCAGCCAAATGACTACCAAAGATGCTACACCCCGCCGCCACAAAACCTGCAAGGCTCGACCAAATAAATGCCCTCACAGCGAGTGGTGAGACCAGCTCTCCCCACGAGGTCCTCTTAGCCTCACGCTGTTGGGGCATCTGCTGTAGTTAAGGTCACTGAGACATCACGGTGCGCCCCCTACGCCAGTGCCTGTGTCCCCATCATCTGCATTGAGGTCGCAGCATACTCCCCTGCCCCCCCCCACGCACATTCATGTATTTACATCCCAAGTTGACACTTAAGGTTTCTTTGCCAGGAGGCAATGCTTCTCATGGTGTTAGCTCCCAGTTACTAGGGACCCCAGTGAATGCTTCCTGAAGCTTGATAAGTACTATTGAGTGCAATACTTTGCCTCAAATGTACCACTGTGTCTTCTATGTATTACATGTAATCTTATGTGGCAAACTATGTAATGGCACTTCCGCATTGAAGACTCAATAAAATGTTGTTGTTTTTTTAATTGGGGGGGGGGCTCACAAAACCTCAAGTCAGTCCTGGGTTGATTTCATAGACTACTCAGTGAAAACTCTGGATGGCTGGTTAACTGGAAGTGAAGTGCATGACTATGATGTGCTTTATAAATTATTTATGAAAGAACACATTTTAAGTAATTGCATTAATGAAAAGTTGCATCAGTGTCTGGTAGACCTAGGTCTAATTTCTCTCCAACAATTGGGAAAGAAGGCAGACCAATGGGTCAAGACTAGGGTGACCAAGGCCAGCACTCGGGGTGACCATAAAAAGGGGTTACAACACCTTCCCGGGCAAATTGGGTGATCACTCTAAAGATAAAAATCAAGAGACTTCTAAAGGTCCCAAATACCCTGCACAGGAGTGTGGGCTCCAGAACTCTTCCCAGCCCAGCAGGTTGTACAAAGGTAAAAATGTTGATCCCCTAAAGTGTCACACTTGTAAGAAGTTGGGACACAAACAGGAGACCCTGCTTTCCCCAAAAAGAATTCCCCTAGTCCTCCTCCAGTTAGTACCGTTATGGCAAGTCTTCAGATGGGATCAATAGGGTGCCCAGAGCAAATCAGGGTTCACTCTAAAGCTGTTTTAGTCTCTTAGGGTGGGGTAGATTTAGCCACTCTTGCTTTCTGGCCACCTAATATGAAACCGTACCAGCAGTACCCCTTGATTAATGAGACTAGAATAAAAGCCCTGAGCGATACAAGTGCCAGTGTCACAATGGTGAGAGAAACACTGGTTTCCCCAGGACAATACCTGACCGGAAAAACCTATCCAGTCACCAACGCTGATAATGTCACTATAGTTCACCCCATGGCTATGGTGTCATTAGATTGGGGAGGGGTTGCTAGCCAGAAATAGGTAGTGGTCTCTTCCAAAATCCCAGTTGAATATCTGCTAGGGAATGATCTGGAGACCTCGGCATGGGCTGAGGTAGAACTGAAAAGCTATGTTGGGAATCCCTGAGTTAGTGTGTGTGAAAACAAGGGCACAGTGCCCAGCATAGGGTGAAAAAGAAGTGTTGTGAGTCTGGAATAATGGCCTAACCTTCCAAGAGGAAAGGTAAAAAGACTGGGGAACCAGCTTCTGAACAGCAAAAAGCCCCGGACCACTCTCCTCAGGGAGAGGACTTGTCAAACCCAGAGGGAACTGAGCCTATGGAACTTGGCCCTTACCAGGTCTGCTCCTGGGCCCAGGGGGGCCATATAGGGAACAGCTGTGCCTCGGGCAGAGGACCTGTCCAACTATTGAGAGCCTGCGACAGCAAGCTGCTGCACAGGAAAAGGGAGATGTGAGTGCCTCCCACAGGACCAATTGGGAGGATGGACTCCTTTACACTGAGGCCAGAGACCTCAAACCTGGTGCCACTAGGAGAGTGGTAGTGCCTCAGGAGTTTAGAGAATTCCTCCCCACATTGGCCCATGACATCCCCCTAGCTGGGCATCTTGGCCAGACAAAAACCTGAAATAGGCTTGTCGGACATTTCAACTGGCCAAACAAGTCCCAGAAAGTAAAGGGGTTTGTCAGCTCCTGTGTCACCTTTCAAGCCAGTGGCCCTGAGGAATACAGCTGCCAGTGTCACTATGGTGACAGACACACTGGATTCCCCAGAGCAATACCTGATTGGGAAATCTTACCCAGTCACCAATGCTGACAGTGTTAATACTAACCATGCCAGGGCTATGGTGACATTAGACTGGGGTGGTTTACTTGCCTGAAGCAGGTAGTGGTCTTTCCAAAAGCTTCCAGCTACCTGTCTGCTTGGAAATGACCCAGGTTAGCTGACCTCCTCTCTTAAAGTCCAACAGATGGGTCAGTTAATGGAGTTGTCTACTCAGACACCCTCTCTCCCAAACAGCAGGCAGACTGCAGGCAAGTTCTGCATAAGTATGCTGAGCTCTTCTCCGAACCTCCTAGACAGACACACTGGTGTACCCATGATGTGGACACTGGGGACAGCTTGCCTGTCAAGACAAAGATCTATCGGCAGTCTGAACAAGTTATGGAGAGCATCAAAGCTAAAGTAAGTAAGATGATGGAGTTAGGGCTTATTGAGCCAGCCCAGTGGTCTTAGTCCCCAAACCTCACCCACAGTGTGGAAAGAGAGAAATGAGGTCTGTGTGGACTATAGAGGTCTCAATGCTATCATAAAGACAGATGTCCACTCTATACCCAGGGCTGATGAGCTGATAGACAAATTGGGTGCAGCCAAATTTATCAGTACCTTTGACTTATTTGCAGATTACTGGCAGATTGGCAAGGGCCCAGGAGCCAAAGAAAATACAGCATTCTCCACGCCAGATGGGCATTGTCAGTTTACTGTTATGCCCTTTGGCTTAAAAAATGCCCCTGCCGGGGGGAGCGTGTCTGGCCGACACCCAAGATGGCCGCAGAGGAGTGAAGTTCCGAGCTTCCACCAACTAAATTTCCCCCAAAACTCCGCTAAACTATCTGTATAGCCCTTAAAAACCATTGACCTGGGTGCCCACTGACCTACGGAGTCACCCGGTCGACCAACAACGGAGATCTGCCAGCTTTTTTTTTTTTTATAAATATTTTTTTTTATTTTGCCAATAACATAACATGTATAACACAACATGAGTGCTCGACACAACGGATTGTATAGCAATTACAGCCGGCCAGTGTTCATAGTGAAAGTCCATCACAGGACTACAGATTTCGGGACATAAGATATCCAATTGTATAGACATCATAACCTCAATAATACACATTTCCTGTTCAGTGCCAAGTGAGTCACCATACATCTCAACAGGTTTTTCCTCACAACCTCCCAGCCAGTGGACCCTGACTCTCTGATTCCCCATCCATCTGTAATCCATAATATTTCATCCATGGCGTCCATATTTTCTTAAACTTCCACGGGCACCCCCTAGCTTTGTATGTCACCTGTTCTGCCACCATATAAAGATCCAAACACGTCTTCCATTCCTTCAGTGTGGGTATTTCTTGCACTCCCCAGTATTTCGCTATGTCCCGCTTGGCCACCACTATTCCCAGGTTAGCTAGTAGTAGTTTCCGTCTCGGAATATCCACCTCTGTGGGAATACCCAATAGAAGGAATTTCGGCTCCATTTCTATCTGAGCCTCAAGTATGCTATTAAGCTCCTTCACGATCTTACCCCAGTATTTCTGTATTTCGCAACACTCCCATAGGGTATGTATGAAGGTCCCATCGGTCCCATGACATCTAAGACATTCCGGACTATCCGCCCTCCCCATTTTGTGGAGTCGTGCTCTGTCAAAGTATGTTCTATGTAAAATCTTATATTGGATGAGGCGTAGTCGAAGTTTGATTGCCACTTCCCGTGGGTGTATGAGTGCGGCCTCCCAGTCAATGTCTTCCAATGTTCCAGTAGTCCCTTCCCATTTGATTCGAAGTGTTCCCAGTTTGTCTGGCATATTATTGAGTAGGGTTTTATATGTGTATGAGACAGCTTTAGTAGTAATCTCTTCCTGCAATAGGCGCCCCTCTAGTGGGGCATACTCAGGTAGTGCCTCCCCCTCTAGTCCCTCCGCCATCCATGCATGTTTTAGGCGAAGATAGGCATATCGTTGTGTGGCATTAAGTTGGTATCTATCTTTAAGTGTCTCGAACGAGGCCAGCACCCCTTTTTCCAGAAGGTCTCCTATCTTGGAGATTCCGATTAGGTCCCATTGTTTAAAGCCTCTAAGCTTCCGTATTTCGGGCAGTCTATTCCCTTCCCACAATGGTGTCTCCCTGGTACATTTCTTATCCCATTGCATTTGTCTCTCAGCGTGTTTCCAAGCCTCCATCGTCCTCTGGGTTGCCTGAAGTAGCTGACTACTACCTTTCCCGCCATATATGTAATGGAGATATGTCCGATTATTAAATTGGAGTCTCTCCAGTCTATATGTTGAATGATCACCTGGTAGATGGATCCACTCATTGAGAACAATAAGGTGGGATGCCCTGTAGTAGGCCCTGATATCTGGGAGGGCCAATCCACCATTATAAGCACTTCTCTGTAGGGTTTGGAGTGCTACTCTGGGGTAGGCCCCATCCCATAGAAGCAGACGTACCTCGCTATCTATTTGGTTAAACATTGTGTCTGGTATTTTATGGTAGATATTTTGCAGCACATAGAGCAACTGGGGAGCGTAATCATTTTATACATTGCGGCTCTCCCCATGATAGTTAGTGGGAGTTTGCGCCACCTCTTTACATCCTCCTGAAAGTTAAGAATAACTCTCTTAACATTACGTACCAGGCTCTCAGCAACATCAGTGGTAATATAAAGGCCAAGATACGTGAATCCTTCTATTGACCAACGTATACAGTCAGGGCACTCCTGCGGGTCAGTTACCCCCCAATTGGGTAT
Source organism: Calotriton arnoldi (assembly GCA_963921515.1). Taxonomy (NCBI): domain Eukaryota; kingdom Metazoa; phylum Chordata; class Amphibia; order Caudata; family Salamandridae; genus Calotriton; species Calotriton arnoldi. The sequence goes on along the minus strand of CAWUFW010001426.1, from coordinate 1,064,854 downwards.
AGTGTGGATTTACTCCAATTAATCCTATATCCCGAATGTTTCCCATATATCCTGAAAATCCGCAAAATTTGGGGGAGGGTCACACTAGGGTCAGTCACATACAGTAGTATATCATCGGCATATAAAGATATGCGTTCCTCTTTAAGCATCTTAGCGTCATCGATGAACCCACCCAATCCGGGGGTATTTCTAATAATACAGGCAAGGGGTTCCAAAACGAGAGAAAAAAGTAGCGGGGAAAGGGGGCAACCCTGCCTAGTTCCCCGTTGTATCGGCCAAGGTTGGGAAAGAACCCCATTGACCCGAGCCCTAGCCACGGGTTTCATGTATAGCAACGCTACCCAGTCTCGGAAGCTTGGCCCGAACCCGAATTTCTCCAGAACGCCCCTCATAAAGGGCCAATGGACAGTGTCAAACGCTTTCTCAGCGTCAGCAATAAGTGTGCCGTTTCCCGATCTCGAGTGGCTTCTATCCAATTAGCCACCCTGCGTAGATTATAGCGAGAGGCACGTTTCGGCATAAAGCCAGATTGGTCGTCTTTAACCAGTGAGGTGATCACCCCTATGAGACGGGTAGCCAGGATGTTGGCTAGGATTTTAGTTTCAATGTTCAACAACGATATAGGGCGGTAAGAGCCACAATCGTCCAAGGGTTTCCCGGCCTTGGGGATGACCACAACGGTCGCTTCTCTGAGATCGGCAGGGAGTAGCCCTTCCTCTTTGGATTCCTGGAACATCTCAAGTAGATGTGGTGCCAGAAGAGAGGTATGTTTTTAAAAAATTCTCCCGGGAGGCCATTAGGGCCCGGGACTTTCCCCAGTTTCAGCCTGTTGATGGCTTCGGACACCTCCACCAGTGTTATGTCTACATCAAGGGCCTCCGTCTCCTCTGGAGAGAGACGAGGAAGTTCAATATCCGCGAGGTATTCGCCTATTTGCGTGTCGCATACCTGTGTTTGGGCTGCATAGAGTGTGGCGTAGTATCGGGCAAAGGCCCCAGCTATATCCTGTGGCGTGGTGTAAAGTTGGTCTGCCTCTCTAATAGAAGTAACCCACCTAGCCTCTTGCTCCTTTCTTCCCAGCCATGCCAGTAGTTTTCCCGCTCTATCCCCAGTTTCATATAGTCGATGCTGTATTGCCAATTGGTGTGAGCGCACTTCTCTAGTAGCCAGCGCTTGGTATTCTCGCTTGGTGATATCGATCTGGCGGAGGTGGTGTGGGTCAAATGTAGCGGCCCCTTTATTTTCGAGTTCAAGTAATTTGCGTTCTAAGGATAAGAGTGCTTGAGCGTCGCGCCCTTTCTGATGCGCAATGATATTTTGTGCTCTATCACGTATCACTGCTTTAAAAGCTTCCCAAAGTGTGGTGGTCGATTGAACCGAACCAGTATTCTCCCGAAAATACAATTCTATTTCTACTTTAATTTCTTTGGCTACTTGTGGATCTCTCAGGGCCCATGCATTGAGCTTCCATGAGGCCTTTTGCCCACCCCTTTGCATCCCCACTTTCAAATAGAGCGGTGAGTGGTCCGATATGCCTCTAGCCAGGTATTCCACCTCTTCTATATGATTAATTTCTCCGGCTGGGGCGAATAAATAATCTAACCGTGAGAACACCTTGTGGGCTCCGGAGAAGTAGGAATATGCTCGCCTGGACGGGTGTTGACTTCTCCATAAGTCAGTTAGCCCGAGAGTCAGCTGGAATTTCGCCAGCGCAGTGACCTCTCCAGTTCCTCTCCGGACCAGCGAACGGTCGAGGGTGAGATCGCTCACGTCATTGAAATCACCCCCAATGACATGCGTGGCAGGGCCTGCCTGCAGAAGTATCTCAGTTATCTTGTCCAATGTCCGTTGCTGGAGACGTGGGGGAGCATATATACTAGCCAATACCCATGAGGTATGATTCCAGATCCCCTGTATCACCACATACGTGCCATCTGGGTCTTCCCATTTCCGTATAACCCTAAATGGAGGCGACTTTCGTGCTAGGATCGCTACTCCTCTCGAACCGCGAGTGAAGCCTGCGTGTGCTAACGTGGTGTATTGTCCCCTATTCAAAAATGAGCAGTGTGGACCCATAAGATGTGTTTCCTGTAACAGTACGAAGTTTGGCTTGAGCCTTTTGAGGTAGTTCGATACTAACCCCCGTTTGATCTTATTCCCTAGCCCATTAACGTTCCACGTCAATACTTTATACTCTTTTCTGGCCATGGATTAGCAAATGTGGTGTGTGTAGGCCCCACTGTCGTCTCCTGGAATGCACCTATTGTAGTATTCTTGATCCATTTGTATATACATGTGATTTGTATCATTCATTATGCAATTTTCTCCCTGCAATGTACATTCCGAACACTACCCTGGCTTCGTCCTTCCCATTTCCGCCGGCACTCATATTAAAAAACCAAAATGACTTACCCTGTACCCTCCCCAACGAACAATACTTCAAACGAATCCCATTAACCACTATATCCCCCTCCCCACGCTCTGCAGGCCCCCCACCAACCCCATTTTAGTCAACATGACAATCTTGGTGCAGGAAACCACTCAGAGGTCTGTATCCCACCCACGTCCCCTTAATCACACAAATAAAACCACAATATAAAAAATAACCACCCCTTGTATACTTCCCTTTGGTATGTCTAGATCTCAGACCTTGCACCAATATTCGGAAGTCCTACAATGTTCTTCTATGGGCGCCCGGTCCCAAATCTTCATTCATCCTCACCACCTCGACTCCTTTGCTGAGTATGCAGATCTGTCTCTACCGGGCTCAATCCCGAGGCTTCCATCCGCTGGATACTTTCTAGCAGTGGGTGTTCAGTGTTAGTTTCTCTCGCATCTCGTTGCTCTGACTGGTCCGAATCCATGTTGTCGTTTGATCTCCGAGATGTGTGTGATTCGCAGTCGAGTGCCGTGTCTTCAGCAGTGTCTGATAAGTTCTGGGACCGGTCGCTTCTCCTTAGGACTCTTGCCGGTGTGGCATCATTGGTCGTCCGTCGTTTCAGCACTCTCCGTCTTCTTCGCTCTTTAGGTAATTCCCACCCAGAGGTTGGTATTTTGTTGACTGGGATCGCCATTGGGAGCCGCGACCCGGTTCGCATCCGAGGTCTTTCCTCCACCCATGTCCAGACCTCCTCCGGTGTCTGGAAGAAATGTGCTTTATCTTGGTAGAGGACTTTAAGTTTAGCAGGAAATAGCAGCATGTAATGTATCCCAAGCGCTCGCAGTTTAGCCTTCACCGGCTCAAAGGTACGCCTCAGTTTCTGGACATCTCGTGAGTAATCAGGGAACACCATCACTCGGGTATTCTGGAATTTGATCTCTCCCTTCTGTCTGAGGTCTCTAAGTATGGTGTCTCTGTCTTGAAAGTTTAAGAACCGAGCAACCAACGGTCTTGGTGGGGCACCAGGCTGCGGCCGGATCCCCGGCATTCTGTGGGCTCTCTCTATGACGAAACAAGAGGAAAACTGCGTTTCCGGCAGAGTTTCCTTAAGAAATGTCAACAGGAAGCGTCCTGGATCTGAGGATTCTACATTTTCCGGAAAACCGATAAAACGGAGGTTGTTCCTTCGGGCCCTGTTTTCGGCATCATCGACTCGCCAAGCAACCTCTTTTACTGTCGTCGTTAGCTCCTTTAGTTCTTTACTTGAAGTCCGTGAGGTGTCCTCCAAGTCCGATACTCTTTTCTCCACCTCGGTAACTCTCTCAGCTACTTTTCTCAAGTCCTGGCGCAGAAGGGAGACCTCAGTCCGTATCTCCGCAATTTTCCCCTCCAGGCTTTCACGGGAGGCATGGATCGCCTGTAGTATTGTATCCGTGTCTTGTCTGGGGGCTGTGTCTCCCCCATCCCCGGCGGCAGGTGGTATTGCTTTGGTGAAGCGGTCTAGCTTCCCCTGTCTAGAAGACTTAGGCTCTTTGTCTTTGGCCATAGTGTCCAGGCCTTGTATGGATCAGTGTCTAGAGAGTGTGTCAATGTGAGCCCCTGTATAGGTAGTGGGGTTTCTGGAACCTCGGTCGTGGAACCAGGAATAAGTTCAGCAGCGTTTCATCCAAACTCCAACGGTGTGGCCACCAGAAAATCACACCGCCCGTCTCTCCTCCAACAGGGCGCCCTATTCACTGACTTGCGATATACTTGGGGAATCTGGTTAGTCTGGACGCAGATGAAACCACTCAAGTCCCAAGGTGCAGGCAGTCCCAGTGAGGAGCCCGGGTCTGTCCACGGACTCGAGAGATGTCGCCACTACGTCCCCACCACTGTTTCCGGCGTCACTATGGAGGTTGGGCGTCCACGGCGTACACCCTCTGTTTATATGCCCGCCTCACACTTCCGCACCTCGCCCACGACCACTTATTGCACAATGGGAGTGTCTATGGTATCGTGTCTATGGTATCGTCCATATGCTCCCCTCTGTCCAGCGCCGGTATGCGCAAGCTGTCTCTACTCTGGATGTTACCAGGATCACAGGGAGCCCTACCTTCGGTGGTCTGGGCGCGGCAAGTTCTTTTATTAGGTTGATGCTCACCCTACAGCCCTTCAGCCCAAGGCAGGCACCACGGGGGTAGCCACACAGCCACAGTTCACCACCCGTCGCTTCCCACGGCCATTAGCTCTCCCACAGCTCCGACAGCGATGTGGCACTCACAGGGTGTCGTGAAAACCCAGCAACTGTCCCGGTCCAGTTTTGTCTGCGAGGTTCAAGGAAGCGCAACCGGTGCCCCCACCTCGGCCACGGCTCCCAATGAGTGCAATGGCCCAGCAAGCCCAAGAATCAGGCACCTCTTTCCCAGGATATCCACTCCACACTGCGCTCCCCCAGCAGGGCTCCACCGTGGCGTTCTTCGTCGTTCTTACAGGAGCGCTGCCGACTTGGAGCCCCCCCTCGCTATCCGTAGCAGTGCCGCCTTTTCCCACCACAGAGTCGCCCCCAGCGCTGATCTACAGTACCTTCAGGGCGGCAAAACAGCTACAGGCGAAATGCAATGTGCTATAGCCTGGCCACAGTCTATCTCTTCGTGTCGCAGTGAGATCTTCAGGGGTCCTAAGGTCTCGGGTGCATTCTCCTCCGCTGTCGCATCTCTCTCTGCCGCTGCGTCTCCTCCGCCGAGGGAGACGAAGGGGACGATCGCCGATCTCGCCACCTATCTCACTGTGGCTGGCTCCGGCCAGCCCCGCAGTCCCCACCGAACCCTCGCGGGTCTCCGTCAGGCTCAGCTGCACAGGAATCGGCGGCTTCCTCCCCGCTCTCAGTCGCCTGCACTCCGAGGCCGCCCAGGCGTCCTGCCCTCCGCCGCTCCGCTCACCAGGGGGGGGAGGGGGGGAGTCTCCGTACACTTCACGGCGTCCTGTCTCCTCGTCGCCGTCTACCGACCCTGTGTACCACTCCAGGGGCGAAGGTCTCCAGGCTCCAACTCACGGCCGCCGCTTGTCCGTCCCCACCGCCGCCATCTTAGAAACCCCGCGCGCCGATTATCGCGCCGAACGGGTCCCCGATCTGGCGGAAAGACTGCCTCAGCTGTTTCCGCGTTCGCACCACTCTGCAGCTCAGCACTTTAGCCCAAGATATCCGTCGAGATTTGGGAGGATGAAGAGGATTATGTGCAGGATCTCTTGTAGGACCGGCGGAGCTCGCTAGCAACGCAGCTACCCGGCCATGCTGTTGGCCACGCCCTCTGAGATCTGCCAGCTTTGAGCCGAGAAAATCACACTGCGGCGCCGGACCGGGAGCACGAGGACACTGCGGCTGTGACGACTTCCAGAGCAGCTCTACCCGGCATCCGCTACTGCCGTGCGGGCGCGGAGCGGCGTTCTGCTCTCGGCGCTGCTGACTTGCTGCGGAGGGGGCCATACCTTGGTCCTAGTGAGTCCCCGCCTGCTCTTCGTCGGCGGCGCTGGGCGGCGGACGTTGCGCTGTGCCGGGTGGGCTCCGGTACGCGTGAAGATATTGGTGAGGAGGGCGCCATCGATCGGCCTCCGACGCTGCAGCGGGGGTTGGGAGCAGTGGGCACGGCTTCCCTCCCCCTTTCTATTGAATATTAAAGGTCGTCTGTCCTAATCTGGAACATTTGGCATCATTACACGTCGGGGCCCGCCATTGTTGGCAGCGCAGCGCCCTCCCTCACCCGGGCTGAGAACTGCATTTCCAGTCGGCGACTGGGACGAACGGAGAACAAACGTAGCACAGTAACAGTTAATAGATTCAAGCACTTGGGATCAGCTGGCTCCACTTCAAGGGCAGGACTGGGAGCTATACCCCTGGCTTGGTGTCTTTTATTGCCCCAGGAACTCGGAAGACCTATGTGATAGTGGAGAGGGGTGAGCACGTGGCTCTTTGTCACCCACGCCAGTTACTGTGCCATTGGGGGTCAGAGAGAACGCAGAGCACCTGGACTTTTCCTACTTATTGTTGATATTGGCCCCCCCAATATATGTGCTCCTGCTACCCCCTTACTCTGGGGATTGTATTTAAGACCTGATCTGACACAATGGCTTCCAGCAAAGGCTTCAGGCAATCCAGCCTGTTGAAACTATCCAAATTTGCCCACTCTAAAGCTGATGCACCGGAGGAAAAGCAAGCCGAGACTGAACTGAAGCAACAAACCGCCATAGACAGCCCGTCTCTCGCCGATGTTATGGAGGCCATCCAAGGGGTTCGCTCGGTGCTGGAGCAAAAGATAGATATTGTGACGACGGAAATCGCCCTCATACGTGCGGATCTTCATAAAATGGGCGATTGAGTCAAGGAAACCGAATATTCAGTGCAATTACTTCAGACCTCGACTAAGTCCCTCGAATTATCGGTCAAGCGATTACAGGCCCAAGCCTCGGACTTTGAGGCTAAACTGGAAGACTATGAAGGGCGTGCACGAAGAAACAACGTTTGAATTTTGGGGGTTCCCAAAAAGTCAGAAGAGCAAGCTGCGGATTTGTTAGTTGGAGGATTAATAAAGAAACATCTACAGCCACGGTCCCTTTCAAAATACTTCTCTGTGGAAACGGGCTCATCGTGTGCCGGGGGCCCCCCCGAAACCAGGCACTCCTCCATGACCCATACTCGCGAGGATATTTAATTTTCGAGACAGAGATATTATCCTAAAAACGGCAAGGGCTGCCCCACCACTTAAATTCGAAAACTCTACTATCACATTTTTCCCTGACTTTACCTACAAGGTACAACAAAGACGCAGATCTTTCCTCGAAGTAAAATGGGCACTCCGCGACCACGACCTAAAATATGCTATGCTCTTTCCGGCCAAGTTGAGGGTACTCGCCGAGGGGAAATCATGGTTTTTCCAAACTCCGGAGGAGACCTTGGACTGGCTTGAAGGTTGGCGCTCCTCCAATCCTCGAAAGCGATCATCCCCGAATCAAGGGGGGAGTCCGGACAGTCAACCAGAACGCACTGATAGAAACGAGGGTGACTGACCAATGGTCCACTTCTCCTGCAATGAAGACCCGATGTGCCCGCCGGGCTTGAGATGAACCTTGGCCAAGTAGTAGTCACGATGAGTATTGACTGGTCTTGTGGGGGTGGGGGTCCGTTCATATTAACAACTACAGAACTGGGGGTGGCAAATTTCCTCACCTGGTAGGGCGGCCAGAACTAATGGAACGTCTGGGGGTGTCTCTGGTGCACTGCCTGGAGCCAATGTTGGGGGACAGAGCTGCGGAAGTGAACTATTTCGTAGTTAGGTAGAATCTGGCTCCTGGCTCTTGTATTGTTATGTTTAGGGGGTAAGGTATTAATTGACTCTGGGGGTTTGGCAACGTAGCCTTTTGGGTGGTTCGGCTGTGCAGCGTTTCCCTCTATAAAGCAGAATTGAATTGGGTTTACAGGCGCTCTGCAAAATTGGGGGGTGGGCAGTTTTGAGCCCACGTTGCAGGGAGGCAGGGTGGGGGTGGGTTCCAGGGTGTGTTAATGGGTGTTGTTGCATTTTTGGTATGTGTGTTTATGGTTTCACAATGTGCTTTTTGTGCAGTTTGTTTATTGTTGTCACCTTCAAAGTTAATTGGGTCGCTAATAATGTACGCCATAATTTTTTTTGTAATGTTTTATTGTGTTTTTGGAGCAGTCTGATTGCTGATGTCACTTTTGAAGTCACTTGGGTCACTAATAGCCACCTTAAGAATTTTTCCATGGTCAAAATTGTACTATATTCATCTTTATGTCTCGCAGTGAAGGGTCGTATTGATTTTTATTACCGTTCCATTGCCACTGTGGGAAGTAGGGCCCCTAGCCATATTTGTAGATGAGAGACGATCAAAATACAACTCATCACTGGGTCGCCTCAAATTACTCTTGTGGAATGTGAATGGACTGGGAGACCGAATTAAGAGGGGAATAGTATTACAATACCTAAAACGCCACGCCCCTGACCTAGTACTACCTCAAGAGACGCATATCCAAGGTACCTCCTATTGTGCACTTAACAGGCGGGGTTACAAATTGATAGCTCATGCGGGTTATGCCCGGAGATCCAGGGGGGTGGGCATCCTGGCACGCAGTTCCCTCCCCTTTCAAATCCGTAAAATCACTTGCGACCCTTCTGGTCGCTTTGTCACGGTCTCTGGACAATGGGAGGGTAGATCCCTCAATGTGACCTCCTTATATTTACCCCCCAAACTACACTCATCTACTTTGACTGACCTAGGTCCACATATGCTGGGCCTGCCCGAGGGCGACATATTGATGGGGGGAGACTGTAATGCGCCCTTGAATGGTGAGCTTGACCGCTTACCACCTAGGCGAGGGGAACCACCCGGGAAGCTATTGGCAGATTTTCTAGGGGCCACGGGCCTGATAGACGTATGGCGAGTGCGCCACCCTACCACTAGACAATACACCTTCCACTCCGGGGATCATGGGAGTATGTCCCGTATAGATTATCTCTTCTGCAAAGCCATCCAACTTCCCATGTTCGACGAGATCTCTTTCCTTCCCAGGGGTATCTCCGACCACTCTCCCATTATGGCTCAATACGGCGGCGCGCCGCCCCCCACTCGTCACAAAATGGTCCTCAACCCGTGGTACATTAACGTGCCAGCGATACGAGACAAACTGAGTGAGGCCACCCAAAATTATTTTGAAGAAAATGATGGCTTCGTCGAGTCAGATGTAACGCTATGGGAGGCTTATAAGACAGTGATTCGAGGTTGCGGGGTGGCGGGCCACAAGAAGGAAAAACATAAACAACTGGAACAAATAGAGCGGGAGGTGGCCCTTCTCGAACACGAATTGGTGACATCTGCATTACCAGACACCTCACATAAACTAGCTGTAAAACAAAAAGAATATCGAGATATCGAAGAAGACGCAGCCAAGGCCCAATACCAGGCCACCCAACACCGTGTGTGCGACATTGGTGATAAAGCCATTAAGTTGTTGGCATGGCTTGATAGGCGAGAATTAGCCAACATGTGGGTGGCTAAAATTGTAGGTCCAAATGGAGTGAGGCATCACAATAGAGGTGGGATTGCAGAGACATTCGCTAACTATTTTGAACGTGTTTATGTCCCCTCGAATGTGTCCACCCATGAAGAGGCGGCTGAGCTACTCTCCACTCTGCCCCAGCCGGTGTTAGATCCCCAGGATGTAACGGAGCTTGACGCAGCGTTGATTCCTGATGAGGTATCCAAAGCGATTAGCGCACTACAATCTGGGAAAGCTATGGGCCCTAGTGGCCTTCCAATCGAACTCTACAAAACGGTCTCCTCGGTGATTGCCCCATTTCTCGTTCAAATGTATGACAAGAGTGCTGAACGAGGGATTCTGCCTGAAAAGCAGAGATTAGCAAACATTGCTGTCATACACAAAAAGGGGAAACCCCTGGAGCAATGCAGCTCATACAGACCTATCTCTCTCCTAGATCCAGAGGTCAAGATATTAGCCAAGATTCTGGCTCTCCGTCTCTCGCCACTTCTCCACAAACTGATACACCCGGACCAGTCCGGCTTTATGCCTGCTAGGAACACCGCGCTTAATCTCCGTCGCCTCTTTGGGGTACTGGGCAGAGCCACCATCATACAAGAGGATTCAGTGATTATGTCTTTAGATGCCAAGATGGCATTCGATATGATAGAATGGCCCTTCTTGTTTGCCTCACTCGAGAGATACGGATTCAGTGGTCAGTTTTTATCCTGGGTGCGTCTACTTTATTCAAAACCCCTAGCCCGGATTACGGTCAACGTTGGCAGATCAGCAATCTTTGAGCTGGGAAAGGGCACAAGACAGGGCTGCCCCTTGTTACCATTGTTATTTGCTTTGGCCCTGGAACCTTTGGCTCTATGGATTAGGGGTGATCCCCTTATTCGAGGACTTAATTGGTCGCCGGAGTGGTCGGATAGAATCTCCCTCCATGCCGATGAAATCCTCCTCTATTTGGCCAGACCACGTTTTTCGATTCACAGGATATTACATATTTTTGCCCTCTTCCAAAAATACTCCGGTTACGTCATCAACAGTGGTTTATGTCTTAAGTGGGGAAACCCCGATCCTTCCCACGGGTTGCGACGCCAACGTAGTCACAGACGGCTTCCGATATCTTGGCATATATATCACAAAAGATCTGGGGGTCTTCCACCAACAAAACCTCTTACCTCCTTTACATTGTCTCCGAGCTGATGTACAGCATTGGAAAACATTGCCTCTTACGCTCCTGGGTAGAGCTGCCCTCTATAAAATGATGGCACTTCCCCATTTTCTCTATGCTTTACAGAATACGCCATATTTAGTTCCACCTCAATACTTTCAGTCAGTTGACTCCGAGGTACGTACTCTGCTCTGGAACAACGGCACACCCCGAATCGCTCTCGCCAAACTTACAAAAAGCTGGTACAACGGGGGTATCGCCTTGCCAGCCATTAGATTATACTATTGGGCCTCACAGCTAGTGGTCCTTAATCACTGGACGCACCGACCTATCACAGACCCAGCATATAGAATGGACAGACATAATATGGTTGCAGGCAATTACTCGAGGGCACTTTATGGAGGGACAAGCTACATACCTAAATACACCCGACTTCTACCACGGTTTCAATCTGGCATGCTGCTACTGCTGCCTTGGGCTGGAACAGTAAAATCACGCGAGTTACTCCATTGTTAGAGTCCTGTCAATTAGGTATGCTCTCTAGGCAGCCAGGGTTTGACAAATGGGACCTGATTGGGCTTTCCATGGTTGGGGACTTATGGGTGAGCGGCGGGGTCGTTCCGTTCGGCGAGTTGCAGACACAGTATCAACTGCACGAGGGAGAAACTTTTAGATATCTTCAGGCAAGAAATGCATTACATAAAGCAATCCCCAAGGGTTCTGACCTGCCCATTTCCTCGCCTTTGGAGGATAGGCTCCTGGATGATTACCTCCCAGAAAAAGCCATCTCGCTGACCTATCGTAAAATCCTTAATAATTTACCTGAGACTCATTATAAAATACGTGCAAAATGGGTTGATGAAGTAGGAGATATAACCGATGAGGATTGAAGGGAGGCCCTAGCCTCACCCGGGAGGTGGCTATCCGTTCCCGTTTCAAGCTTATACAGCTTAAGCTACTCCACAGAGCCTACTACACTAGCTCAGCGTTGGTTAAGATGGGGCTTCTCGACTCCCCGGTCTGCCCCCGTGGCTGTGGTTCCACTGGTACCTTCTTGCACCAGTGGTGGGAATGTCCTGTCCTTCAGCGATACTGGGGTAGGGTTGTGTCCACCATGTCCCAGATATGACATAAATCCATTGAGGCTTCCCCTCGGCTTTGTCTATTGAACATCTGGGAAGCTACTGATCTGTCAAGAACTGAACAAGGATGGGTCTCGTTGGGCTGCACGGTGACAAAACGTAATATCGCCAGAACATGGAAGGGAGGAACTGAGCCTAGATATATTGATTGGGAGTCCGACATGGACTGGTGTATGCAGGCGGAGAGGGTGGTTTATGAAAGCAGGGGTGTCCGGGCAAATGGACAAAAATATGGGGCCCCTGGAACGAGAGCAGAGGTTTCCTTTGTACCCCTTTTAGCGACACTTCCCCATTCAATGTTGACAATGAGACGCTGTAAGGTTCTAAAGATAAATGGGACCATGATTCATCTGATAATGTTACTGACCCATTGCGCTGATTTATATTTTATTGTAAGTTTGCCATGCGTGACTTTTGAACATCTTGAAGGTTGATCTGCACTGTATTTGTTTTATTTGTATTGTTTTATGTTGATTTCTTCAAATAAAAAAGATTTGTTAAAAAAAAAATGCCCCTGCCACCTTACAAAGGTTGGTGAATCAAGGCCTTGCTGGGGTGGAGACCTTTAGTACAGCATATCTTGAAAATATTGCTGTCTTTAGCTCCTCTTGGCAGGATCAACTCGTCCACCTGGGGAGGGTTTTGCAGGCCCTGCAATCTGCAGGCCTAACTATCAAGGCATACAAGTGCCAGATGGGTCAGGGTACTGTTGTATACTTGGGCCACCTTTTAGGTGGAGGCAAAGTGCAACCCTTACAACGCAAGATTCAGACAATTCTGGACTGGGCAGCTACAACAACCCAGACCCAAGTCAGGGCATTCCTTGGCTTGACTGGGTATTATAGGAGGTTTGTGAAGGGGTATGGATCCATTGTGACCCCCCTCACAGAACTTACATCCACGAATATGCCCAAGAAAGTGAACTGGACAGTTAGTTGTCAAAAGGCTTTTGACACCCTGAAAGAGGCAATGTGCTCAGCACCAATTCTCAAAGCTCCAGACTACTCTAAGCAGTTCATTGTGCAAACTGATGCCTCTGAGCTAGGGATAGAAGCAGTCCTATCCCAAACCAATGATGATGGCCAAGGCCAGCCTGATGCTTTCATTGCTTTTATTAGCAGGAGGTTACTCCCCAGGGAACAGCGTTGCAGTGCCATTGAGAGGCAGGCCTTTGCTGTGGTTTGGTCCCTGAGGAAGTTGAGACCATACCTGTTGGATACTCACTTCCTTGTTCAAACTGACCACAGACCTCTCAGATGTCTTATGCAGATGAAAGTTTAGAACCCAAAACCTATTAGGTGGTCCATCTTCCTACAGGGAATGGACTTTGCAGTGGAACACAGACCTGGGACTGCCCATGCAGATGGACTTTTCAGGTTCTTCCACTTAGACAATGAAGACTCTCCTGGGAAAGGTTAGTCTCATTCTCTTTCGTTTGGGGAGGGGGGTGTGTAGGAAAGTGCCACTTTTTGCATGGTTACCCCCCATTTTGTGCCTGATATTTGATGCACGTTCACTTAATGTGCACTGGGTCCCCACTAATCAGGTTCCCAGTACCTGTGTTCTTTCCCAAAACTGTATCTTTATTTCCACAATTGGCACACTTCTGGCCAACATAGTCCCTTGTAAAAGGTACCACTGGTGCCAAGGGCCTTGTGACCAGAGAGGGTCTCTATTGGCTGCAGCATGTATTCTACCACCCTCAGAGACCCCTCACCTAACACGTACACACTGCCATTGCAGACTATGTGTTGTGGTGCAGACAAAACCTAAGAGTCGACATGGCACACATTCCTGTGTGCCATGTCCACAAACACTGCCTGTGGCATAGTTAAGTCCCCCCTCTAACAGGCCTCACAGTCCTAAGGCAGGGTGCACTATACCACAGGTGAGGGCATAGCTGCATGAGCAATATGCCCCTACAGTGTCTGAGTCCATTCTTAGACATTGTAAGTGCAGTGAAGCCATATTGAGTACATGGGCTGGGAGTTTGTCATTACAAACTCCACAGCTCCATAATGGCTTTACTGAATGCTAAGAAGTTTGGTATCAGACTTCTCAGCCTAATGAACCCACACTGATGCCAGTGTTGGATTTACTGCAAAATGTACTGAGAGAAAAAAGACCACTCCCATCCAGCTGACTGGTCTGCATCAGCCTGCCATACACAGACATGTTTCTGACCCCTGAGGTGGGAGCCCTTGTGCTCCTGTGGGTCAGGGACAAAGGCTGCCTGGGGTGGAAGTGCTTCACACCTACCCCCAAGCAAGAACAGAATTCAGGGCAGTGAGCCTCATAGGCTTCCTGCCCTTTGCTATGATGGCCAGGGCCTCTCCAGCTAGTGGAGATGTCCGCCCTCCTGACAAAGTCCCACTTTTGGCAGCAAGGTCGGCGGGAAAATTAGTAGTCAGGAGAGGTGTGTCCCCTCACTGCCAGGACCACCCTTGAGGTGCCCTGGACAGAGGTGACCCCCTCCTTAGAAAATCCTCCATCTTGAATGGAAGGATTTTAGCCTATCAGGTTAGGGGATGCCCCGGAGACATACTAAGGGTGTAGTCACCCTAAGAGGCAAGAAGCCAATTTCTACCATCTGCCAGTACCTGTAACGCCCCTAAATTCAGTATTTAGGGACACCCCTCAACCTTGATCCTCAGATTCCTGCAACCTACGAAGAAGGACAAAGAAGACGCCCTGCAGCAAAGCTTGAAGACAACAACTGATTTGGGCCCAGCCCTATCAGCCTGTCTCTAGCTTAAAGAACCTGCAAAGAAGACGACGCCTGATCTGTGGCCAGAGACTTCCAGAAACCCGAGGAAGACTGCCTGCTCTTCAACAAAGACCAGGTCTCCCGAGGACAGCAGCCCTGTCCAGAAGAATCCAACCGCAAGGACTCCGGATCCAGCTGGAACAGCAATTCCCGCCTACTCTGCACTCGACGCCCACGGCCCTAGTGGCTGAACTGTCCAGTGAAGTCTCCCCAGCGATCATGAGCTCGACTCCATCGGTGGCTGACCTCTCCTGGACTCCACGAAGACGCCTGCAGCCTCTTCACGAAGGGCCCCCCTGACAGGCTCCGGTAAAGAAAATTTGACACCTAAAGGCACCCCTGCATCCTCAGCCCCTGACTTTGGGGAGCCCAGCTGAAGGTGCCCAGGCCTTCTCCGACATCCCAACTTACCTGCCCAGCTGGTGGTCACCTTCGTCCAGCCTCTTGGTCTGAGCCTGCAGCTCTTTGTGCAACTGAGATCCCCTTACTTGCATTGAGCGCCCAATGCTGATTTGCACCCTGCACCCGGCCGCCCCTGTGCCGCTGGGGGTGTATGAGTGGTGCTGCTTTGTGCCCCCCCAATTCTTGCTTTAACCCCCGGGGCCTGTGCCTTGAAACCGCGGGAACCTACTTGCAAACTGCACCTCTTTTGGCTGTCCCCAGTCTCCATTGACTAACACTGGGCCCAGTGGCCTTTGCACCCGGCCACCCCAGTGTCGCTAGTGGTGCAGTGCCTACTTTGATCTGACCTCTGCCCAGTGTTGGTCCAACCCCCTGAAGACTCGATGGGTAAGTCAAGTACAGGGAAGTTGAACCACCTGGGAAACACTCGTACGAGGTTTCTCGCCGGATGGCCTGAGATAATTGATATCCCTGACAAAGGGCCACATTTTGGGATGGGATAATGCAATTTAAGTCTTCTTGGATGAAAAATTATTATAAAAAGAACATGATCTATTGAATCAATTTGATGTATGACAAGGTGGATGAAAGTTGAATATTGCCTTGACATAATAAATACATCATATCCGAATTTAATTGAAGTTGAATCATTTCAAAACAACCCCTGGATATAGGGGCATTTGCTGTGCTGAAGGGGACGGACCCTAATAGGGGACGCTGCTATTCTACATTGTTACATACACTCCAGGATCAGAGAGTGAGACCCTTTATAGCACGTTACAAATTGAGTACAGAGAACAACAGTTGGAATCACTAGTGCGTGTTCACATTTATCTATTTGATTAAGTCAAGTACTTACCCATAACTGCATATAACTGTTTTCTTTCCAGAGGATTGCATTACATTTCAGCCTATTGCACTAAATGTCTATCGCCTACATTTGCTACTGTTTGATTGACATTGCCAAAGTATTTGTACTACTCCTGTAAAGTACTGCTAGGCCTTTACAACACAATACCTATTGCATTTGAAAAGTATTGCTATCTTTGAAACTGTTACTTACCTGCAACTGAGTTCCTCTTGGTTTTAAAATAAAATAACAAAGTAATACCTTTTATCCAAAATAAAATTGGTCTTGGATTCAGTCTGTGAGTGTGTGCAATCATTTCTTGCCTGAGTGTGTAGAACAAATGCTTAACACAGCCCTCTGATAAGCTTAGCTGCACCACCACACTACTACAAATAGAGCTTTTAGTATTAACTACTTAAGCTTCTGTAAAACCTCTGGGGATTCACTGAACTCTGTGCACACTATACCTTACTTTGGTACAGTATATACAGAGCCAGCTTCCTATATGTATTCACTGTAGGATTAGAGAATGTATTTATATTGTGTTTACCATAAATGACTGTGATAATTAAACCATCCTCATTTAGTAGATAATGTATTCACAATAAAGATGAAATTCGATTTTCCTCATGTGTGTGCTATATCACATGAATAACATTCATTGATCTGCAAACTAAATAGAAACCATCCGTGCCTATGTACAATGTGATTTTACTTAAAATGACATGAGGTTTATGTAATGTGTGCATTCATATTTCATATATTTGATTTAAATGTAGTTCTAAGCCATACTTATATGCAATTATTTTAAAGACTTACTGAATGTACATATTATATGAAACATAATGCATTAGAAGCTTCTATTCAGTTGTGTTTAAATGTGCACACGCATATTAAATATGCACCACCGAGGTAATGTTTAAGTTGTCCTATGTAGGCCTGTATTTCACCATGCTGCCTAAAGCGGATTTCATTTTCTGCTAACTCGACATTTCTTGCAGGTATTCACATGAATTGTTAGTTTTAGAATAGATACATTACTGTACTAGTGATAGGGAAAAGAGCCTGAGAAGAAGACCTTGATGAATGAACATGGGGAACCACAGCGTCAACTGAAAGGCCTATTGAGCAAATGCAGCAAACTGATGTGTACATGAGAAACTGCTGTCATTCCCATGTCCAGTGCACGCCTTTTCCCCCATGTTAGTCTGCCTCCTGAGAACAGGACCGAAACAATGGACCCCTGATGATGCGTTCAAAGGGGGTGTTACCTAGTTAACTTTGTGTGTTATAATTTAGTGCTCACAGCGTTGGAGATGCAGAGATGCCCCTTTTGTCCTAGACTGAAGTTTTCCAGAAAAGATTCTCTCTTTGAACCTTCCAGACCCCTCTTTGCAGATCCTGAATGCTTACAGCATTTCCCTGACCCTGTGAGATCTAGACCTCAATGCCTATCTGATCCCTTCCTAAGTGTGGCTGAGGCCAACACTTTTTCTCTGACCCATAGAAGACTCTTGACAGAGCTTCTGTGTTGATGAAACTTTGTAAACTACATCTTCCTTGCTCGACTCTGATTTCCTTTATGGAATTCCCTGATTTTTTAGACTCTTTAGGTTAACGAACCATCCTCTCTATTTGGACTTCGATTTCTGAGACTTTAGATTTACCTATGCATAGACAACAAAACTTGAGACTTTTCTCTTAGCATCAACTTCTTTTATTAATATTCAGCATAGCAGTGACAGAATTCCTTGTTTGTTTAATTCTGGTACGCCTAAACTTGTTCAGGAAGTTGGGTTTCCCACATTGTTATTCTGTATCTTTATAGAATGGTGCTGCAAGTTGTGTATTTGAGCTTAATTTTGAATTTGTAATAAACCTTCTGAACCCAAGCTACCGATTCCTGATCCTCATTGCGTAGCCAAATGGGTTGCACCGTTAATTGAATTTTAATTGATGTTAATGCTAACTCCCATCACTTCTCAGTAGGATAGAAAGGTCTGTCGGAGGGCCAATGGTAAGCAATTGGGCCCAGAAAATGCTTTATCAACTGCATAGTAATTAACACTTTGCTTTGTTTCAGATTGTTGTCTTTGATAAACAATATTAACAAGGCCAAGCAAGTTCAACATGCAAAACAACAGATCTCCACGTGAGTGTGAATTTTAAAGACAAATTTTCAAAGAGAAAACATGAGCATCAACTGTGTACTTCAGCCTGAAGACCACACCCTGAGAGGCCATAATCCTTCCGATTCCATTTAGCACTAGTGTGAATAAATATCAGGATTACTTCTAAATTGAACTAACAGTGGGTAGTAGACATCACAGGGCCATGATCATCTATGTCAGTAACCAGTCTGACTGATACGTTCTAAATTACACTTCATATGCTGGTAGGGAGCCAAACTTGCACTCACCTTACATTGTTACTCATAAATCATTTCTTATATATTCTTTGTTGTAAATACAATAAAATGTTTTTTCTTACACAGAATATACGTACTCCTATTTATATCTTTTACATGCATGAAGAAGGATAATGTTACTTACCCAGTAAGCATCTGTTCTTGGCATGGAGAGCTGTAGATTCACATGCTTTGCATACTCCTGCCATCTAGTGTTGGGTCCGGATGTTTGCAAGTTGTTTTTCTTCGAAGAAGTCTTTCCAGTCACCAGGTAAGGTGACTCCTCCTTTCGGTGATCGTGCGCATGGGCATCGACTCCATTGTTCGATTGTTTTCCCGCAGAGGGTGAGAATGAAGTTAGTAATTGTAGAATAGAGATGTCCATGCGTATGTATGTATAGTGAGAACTGCAACAACTACAGGTACCCGGGGAGGCAGGTGGGCGCATGTGAATCTACAGCTCTACATGTCAAGTACAGATGCTTACTGGGTAAGTAACATTAGCCGTTCGAGGCATGTGAGCTGTACATCACATGCTTTGCATAGACTAAACAGCAGTATACTCCCAAAGCTGTGGTTAACCTGTAGCTGTTGTTTGAAACAGTGTTTTAAGTACTGCCTGCCCTACATTAGCTTGTTGCCTCGCTAACACATCTACACAATAGTGCTTGGTGAATGTGTGCGGTGTAGACCATGTTGCTGCCTTACAGATGTCAGCTAAGGGAATATTCCCATAGAAGGCCATAGTAGCCCCTATCTTGCGAGTGGAATGCGCTCTAGGGGGTATTATCAAAGTCCTTTTTGCTTTCACATAACATGTTTGGATACATTTTACAATCCATCTTGCAATGCCTGATTCAGATATGGGATTGTCTTTGTGTGGTGGTGAAAAAGCAACAAAAAGCTGCTTTGTTTTGCGAAAATCTTTTGTTCTTTCTACATAATATAGAAGAGCCATTCTAACGTCAAGTGTGTGTAAAGCTCGTTCTGATACAGAATCAGGTTGAGGAAAGAACACAGGTAACTCAACTGATTGATTGATATGAAAAGCAGAAACTACTTTAGGAAGAAATTTAGGATTGGTTCGAAGAACCACTCTGTCTTTGTGAAGCTGAAAGAAAGGCTCTTGTATAGTAAATGCCTGGAGTTCACCAACCCTCCTTACTGAAGTGATTGCTATGAGAAAAGCAACCTTCCATGAGAAGAATTGTAATTGACACCTGTGCATTAGTTCAAATGGTGGACCCATTAGCCTTCTAAGGACTATGTTTAAGTTCCATACTGGTAGAGGTGGGACTCTTGGTGGTACCACCTTTTTTAATCCTTCCATAACGGGTTTAATCACTGGTACTCTGAATAGAGATAAGTGTTGTCTGTTTTGTAAATACGCAGCTACTGGGGTCGTGGCTTGGAGAGTCAAGATGGCGGTCGCACTATAAGAGTGCTCCGGACCCCTCCGTCATCCGCTCTAAGTTACATAGCCCATTGGCAGACTATTACCACCCCCGGT
This sequence comes from Calotriton arnoldi, assembly GCA_963921515.1. Lineage (NCBI taxonomy): Eukaryota > Metazoa > Chordata > Amphibia > Caudata > Salamandridae > Calotriton > Calotriton arnoldi. Next base: position 1,045,189 of record CAWUFW010001426.1, on the reverse strand, counting down.
GGCAGATATTAACCCACCAACATAAGCGGCAGCCTCCTGCGGTAAGCGAGATCTTTGGGACGCCCGCCCGTGACCGGATCAGCTCTGCGGTTTGCGGTGGTGGATCGGACTCCACGTCCAGCAATCAGAGGAGCCTCAAACAAAATTCTTATCCGCACCCTCCGGGGCTGAAGTACACACAAGCCCTATATCCCATTGGAGGCTCCTGAAGGGAATCGGATCGTGGAGCGGCGATCGCAGCAGGTCCGGACTGGAAGTGAGGCCTCGGGCCTTGAGGAGGAGGACCCCGGGATACACCACACTGCCTGAGCAGTAGCCGGCATTCCCGGCCCCCACACACCGGGACCGGGACTGAATCAAGGTGGCCCCTTCCACCAGAGCGGTGAGCTGGGAGATCCTGGACCCGGGGTGGGCCATCGGCAGCGATCTGGAGTGTATCGGGGGGCGCCTGGGCTGAAGGCGGAGGGAGCCGCCCGGAGAGACCCCGACGGATAGCGTGTGATGTGAGCGGATTCCCCCTCCCCCCGAGCGGAGCCTTATCACAATGCGGTTGGGCCCTGGAGGTAGTATCTCCACCGTAACCTTCAGTGGTGCAATAAACGAGTTGGCTCGGTCCCCCTCCCTCGCCTACTGCCTGCGGCTTCTCAATGCGACCCGCGGAGACCCCCGAAACTAAGAGGCTCAAGTGCCAGCATCTCCCTTATCAGAAGGCCGCAGTGCCCACGGCCCAGATAGCAGGCCCCACCGCCCAAAACCATTGGCATAATCTGACCCGGCCTGGGCTACCACACAGCAATCGATCACGGAGGTGAGCTGGGGCCCCGGGTCGGGCCTGGTTGCGGAAGGGATGGGATCCGAGGGGCTGGAGTTGAATGAACTGGGCCCTCTCCCTGCACCCTGACTCCAAGACTCCGCCGAGGGGGACAAGCTCAAGGGCCACAGACACCTGATTCGGACCCCACCGTAAGCCCTGTAGAAGACCCATACACAGGCCCCAGTGGAAGCAAGCCTACAATAGGCCCGGCACACATCAAACTTGAAGACTGCCAAATACAGGGGCAACAGGGGCCCAAAGGTCGTGATGGCTGACTGCAGGGAGTGCCTCTCAAAATAAACTGACAAACTGGCATGGAGGGCAAAACTCCCCTCACACCGCATTAATCCACGGACATCCACCAGAGCCGAGGCTAAAAACATTGGTCACGCAGGCTTCTATTCACCTTGACTATCCAGGGAGAAACCACATGTGCAGCCCTGATACCCCCGCCTGAACAAGACAGAGGACGCTTCAACAACCAAAGAACTCCAGGGAAAGCCCCCCCCCCTCACGCCTCTTAAAGGATAAGGCAGAGGTCGGCCTCCGGCCCCCAATCAGTGATCGACCAAGAGAGCCTGAGACAGCTTTGGCAAAGAGTCGCCCTCTCCTCGAGGTCCGAAGCCAGCCGCAACGCAAACCAAGATGGACCAGTTCACCACAAACGAGCCTGGGCCCACAGAAGGGGCTGTGGAAAAGCCTACTCTCCCTGGGGGAGACCTCACCACAATTCTACAAGCCATCAGTATGTCACAGGCCTCAGTGGAGAACAAAATTGTCGAGGTCCGGGTAGACATGGCCCTTATCCGACAGGACATCCGCAACGCCACAGCCCGCATCTCCGAAGCAGAATCTCGTATTTCCACGATCAATTGAAAGAGCAGGTAACCCACCTACGGACCCATACAATAGAGCTACGAAGAAGGGCCGAAGACGCCGAAAACTGATCAAGGCACAACAATCTCCGCCTGGTGGTATTTCCTGAGGGGACGGAACAAGGTCAGGCGGCGACCTTCATAGAAAAATGGCTTGCATCATGGATGCTTAAAGACACATTGTCAGCATGGTTTGCAGTAGAGCAAGCTAATCGATCCCTGGCACCCAGACCACCGCCTGGTGCTCCACACTGGCCCATCATTGCTAGGATGCTTAACTTTAAGGACAGAGATGCAATTCTGCGGGAAGCCCGAGCCCAGAACACCCTGACCTACCAAAACCATACCATAATGATTTTTCTAGATTACACAAGGGAGGTCCAGGCTCAACAGCGCTCCTACACTGAGGTCAAACAAAAGCTACGTGCCCTCAATCTCCAATACAGGCTACTCTTCCCAGCCCACCTCCGGGTCGTATTCCAAGACAAAGCTCATTCTTTTGAATCCCCGGAGTCAGCCTGGACCTGACTGACTGACTGAAGAACGTCCTCTCAGATCCCGGATTACGTCTTCACCCTCGACAACTCGGACTGAAGCGGTCCCACCGACATTCCATAGAGCGCATAGAAGACGCACACGGTCACGCAGAGGTCGTGGCAAACGCAGAGACATATCAAGGTCGCCCACCTCGGCCATCCTGGATCCCAGAAATCAAACTGGTCCGTCTGGCTCTCATTCCCAACATCGGAGCGGCCCCCTAGAAAGCTCAACTGTTGAGGGAAGGCCCCCCAGGACTCTGGGCACCGAATCCACTGACACAGACCTTTCCCGAATCCCAGCGATCTAAAGAATGACCCAGCCTAGGGATCATGGGAGGACGACTAGAGCTCCAACGGGGACTCAGGACAGGTGTCCCAACACATTAAAGTACTCAGATAAGTCTGACGATGCAACAAACATATCCTGATCAAGAGAGGGGTCCTCAACGCAACCTCTAAGCTGAGTATTGTAGTTTAGCATGTTAACTTTGAATTTAATAGGGCGACAGATGCTTCTGTTCCAGAAGTATAGGGTGGGGGGAGGGGTGGGGTGGGACCGTTGTCCCAAGTTTTTGTTCATCACTGTTAAACATTCATAGCACTCCATCCTTTCATCAGCGCGAATGCATGACAAACCCACAGAATAGAAGACAGAAACCAAGATCACAACTGCTCGCAGTCCAGCTCGGTCCCCTAAACAGAGGGGAGCCCCATATCTCCTTGGCCCCATACATAGGTCATGGCACAGATGTTGAACAGGGGTGACCCCCTCCGAGTACTGTCATGGAACGTCAATAGACTGCTCAATAGAGTCAAGCGGACAGCAGTCCTGAGGTATGCCGAAAGACACACTCCTAACATACTCTTACTCCAGGAAACCCACCTCCTAGGTAACCACTGTCCCTTCCTCGCGAGATACGGATTCTATAGAGTATGGCACTCCGGTTTTGAACGGGGCTCACGCGGGGTGGCTATCCTCCTGAGGCGCAGTCTCCCCTGCGTACTCACGCACGTCACCAGGGATCCCAAGGGCCGCTTTGTGGCCCTAACCGGGACACTAGGGAGGAATATCCTTAATCTAATGTCCATATATGTTCCGCCCGCTACGATCACATCGTCCCTGAGACAGGTTACCGACGTTGTTTCCGCCTTGCCCCTGGGTGGGACAGTGATAGGGGGTGACTTCAAAGCGGTCATGCAACCAGACCTTGAAACCATAGGCATACCTTCCTCTGGTAGGACGTCACATGCAAAGCGACTGGTAGACTGGGCAACCACCCTGGGCCTATGTGATGTCTGGAGAACTTGGAACCCCCGAAGCACCCACTACACCCACACTTCAGTGGCACACCATACACATGCATGCATCGATATGATCTTTATGCCAGCCCCTGAATGCCAGAGAGTGACTAACATCAGCATCCTTCCCTGGGGTATCTCAGACAACTCCCCCTTTCTCCTTTATCTAGGCGACCCCTCTGACACACTTCGCCACATCTGGAGACTGAACGCCTGGTTCCTCCAGGACAAGGATATCAAAAAAGTGATTGGGGAGGAACTCTGATGATACATCATCATCATAAAACGTTATTCTAATCTTTTTATCGATACATAAAAGTACATACAATTAAAAACTTACTATCAGTTAATATAATATAATGCATAGTATGACAGTTAAGTACAGATCACCTTGTTGTCATATTTAAAAATATTATAATTTTCAGACAGAGGTCATCCTTCAATCAGCTTCATAGACTAAATTGTCTAAGTATACAAAATATTTCCTTCTTTGTATAGCCCTGCTTATAAAACCAGCACCAGCTCGGCAGGCTAATTCATTATCAAGGGTACAAATAAATTTCATAGCATCCTTGTAAAAGAATAATTTCTGTACAATAAAAATTGGCCGTAATAAGATTTTTCTTATATCTCGATAAAACTTGCAAAACAACATAAAATGCATCGTAGACTGGATTGCTTTTCCATCACATGGGCATTTGTGAACTATTTTCTGCCATTTTTCGTGTTTTGGAAAAGCCACCAGTTCGTGGACTGTGCCCAAACGCAATCTTGTCATATAAAATCTGTCCTGAGTGTTTGTGACTTTGACCAAATAATTAGGTAGACCAATCGACTCTATGCTAGCCATATATCTAGATACGCTTATTTTTTCCTTGTCTCTCTTAGCCCTCTCTTGGCTTTGTTTCTCTATGTACAACTTTTTAATTTCGTCTTTGCCATACAACACTTCCTTACTAATCAGGACTCTGTCCCCTCTCCAGGTACCCTCTGGGAAGCGGGTAAAGCCACTATTCGCGGCTTTGCCAGGGGCCAACTCAAGGCGAAACGACTAGCCCAAGACAGTCGAACTGCCCTCCTCGAAGCACCGGCAACTCGCCTGGAGAGGAGCTCAGCTGAGGCAACAGACGATTCACGTGAGAGACAGCTCGCGATACTGAGGGAAGAGATTAAACAAATCTCGTTAGAATCAGCTAAGCTGCTATGGAGATCCTCCATTGTCCGAGTGTATGGCCCTAGTCCGGGCCCAGATGCCTCCAAATTCTCCACACCTTTGAACGGGTCTCGGGCCTGCGGCTGAACCCCGCCAAATCGACCTTGGTGCCCCTTCACCCCTCAAGGGAATGTTTTGACTGGCAATCAATCATCCCCATCAGGCGGCAGTCGTTCAGATATCTATGGATATGGGTCGCATTACTCCCCGACTTGGAATGGTCGCTTAATATCACCCCACTGGTCAAGAAAGCCAAAGAGGATCTCCGAGGCTGGCATACCCTACCACTTAACCCGCTGGAGACAGTGGCCCTTTTTAAAACGATGATCCTCCCCAGTTTCTTATACATTATCCAGAATACCCATTCCACCTCCCTCGAAGCTGGTTTAGGGAACTAGACAGCATTGCCACAAAGTTCCTTGGGGGGAACGCGAAGCCGCGTACAGCTCTCGCCCACTGCCAGATCCCAACTTTCGATGGGGGATGACTAATCTATCTGTATTATCTAGCAACCAGGCTGCTCGTCCTGCATGATTGGTTCAATGGCGGCTGGTCGGATCCAGCATATAGGATCGAATTAAGGGAATTAGGCCTTTCACAAATTCAAGCAATGTTGTATGGTGTCCCTGTGCCCAGAGCCAAGAGCCCTACCGTCGGTGACTCGAGCGGACCTGCTGGCCTGGCCCTCAGCCCTGCGTCACACTCGGTGGGACAACAAATTGACCCAACAAACACCTCTCTGGCAGGGCGTTTGGCTCAGGGAGGTGGGAGCTTTGGAGGGGTTCAGGGGATGGGACCTTATTGGTATATCACAAATGGGAGATGTATGGGTGGGGGACCACATACGCTCATTCCAAGACCTACAGACCCTCTATACCCTTCACAATTTTACAGGTATCTGCAGTTACGTCACGCCCTCAGCCCACACCTATGGACTGGCACTACACTTCCAGAGTTTAGCCCAATGGAAGCCCAGGTCATGATGGGGACTTCGGGAAGGGAGGGGTGTAACGGATATACCGCTCCTTAACCAACAATGGCCCAACAACGCTTGACTCGCTCAGACAACGCTGGGAGGTGTGGCTGGATCCCCTTGAGGACGAGGACTGGTGTGATGCCTTAATGGTTCCCAAAACCATTACCACCTCAGCCAAGCTTTGCCTAATCCAGCTATATTATCTTCATAGTGCCTACCTAACACCTGATCCCCTTTACAAGCCGGGTCTGCGACCCTCTCCATCTTGCACGCGCTGTGGGCTAGAGCCAGCAGATTTTTATCATATGGTATGGACTTGCCCCCACCTTACCTCATATTGTGAAACACTGGAATCTGAGCTCACGGGTGTCCTGGGTTGGGAGGTACCACACAACCCCTTGAATCTCCTCCTGGGAGTTATGGACGGTCTAGACGGATCCAGGTCAGACAAACTCCTCCTGGGTACCGCCACCATGGTGGCCAAGCGAGATATCGCCACGGCATGGAAACAGTCTGCCCCCCCCGAATGTATCTAAATGGCGCAAAGGCGTAGATTGGTGCGCAGCACAAGAAAAGCCTCTGTTCGAAGCTAAGAGATGTCCAGCCAAACACCAGAAGGTCTGGGGCAAGTGGTTGAACCAATTGGGATAAAGGGTTTCCTTGTCCTTTATTGAACTCAGATTGTATATGATAATGCGTCAAGAAGTGGGTCGAAATGCATGCTCGCGCATAACAGAAACAACTGTCTACCAATGTACCAAATTGCTATTGCTCACCTGTGCTGTAATGTTTTCTTTGTTTATTCAAAAATCAATCAAATTGATTATCCCCCCCCCAAAAAAAATGCAGCTACTGCGAATGGATGTATAGGATAATCCAGATTGCTGTAAATGTAACAGATAACAGATGATGCTCTGCACTGAAGCATCAAGAGGATTGATATTGTTATTGTTACAATAGATAACAAACCGTTTCCATTTTGCTGCATAACATGCCTTAGTAGTAGGCTTTCTAGCCTCTTTTAGGATATTCATACAGTCTATACAGGTAATTCCAAATAACCAAACTCTATGACTCCAGGAGCCAGATCGCTAGGTTGAGTTCTTTGGGATTTGGATGCCTGATTTCTCCATGGCTCTGAGTGAGGAGACTGGAAATGAGATGCAGCTTTCGGTGTGGAACTACTGGCAGCTCCAGCAGGGTGTGAACCATGGCTTACATGCCCATGTAGGAGCTATGAGAATCAGTGTGAGGGATGTTTGCCTGAGCTTCCGAACTACCAACGGAATGAGTGGGAGAGGCGGAAAAGGGTAAGCAAATATCCCTGACCAGTTCATCCATAGGGCATTGTCTTTGGAGAGCGGGTGTGGGAACCTGGAGGCGAAGCTTGGGCATTTGCGTTTTGTGCTGCGGCGAACAGAGACGTCTATGTGAGGAAATCCCCATTCCTGAAAGTAGGGGAGGAGAACTTGGGGATGAAATTCCCACTTGTGGATTTGCTGCCTCTGTCTGCTGAGAAGGTCTGCTATCTGATTGTTTACTCCTGGAAGATGCTCTGCCAGGAGATAAATCTTTTGGTGTATAGCCCATTTCCAAATGGCTTGTGCTTGTCGTGACAGTTGGAGAGAGTGTCCCCTCCTGTTTTTTCATATATTACATAGGTGTCATGTTGTCCTTGCGGACTAGGACAGCTTTGCCTATGAGGTGAATCTGAAAGGCTCTGAGCGCTAGAAACACTACTAGTAGCTCTAGGTGATTTATATGGAGACTTTTGTGTTTTAGACTCCACAACCCTTGGATTGTGTGATTGTGTAAGTGAGCACCCCAACCAGTGAGCGATGCATCTGCTGTTAGCACTGTCTGTGGAACAGGATCGATGAAGGGCCGCCCTATGGATAAATTTTGTGGGTTCCACCACTACCGAGAGCGATGGGTGCGGCCATCTACCAACACTAGATCGATCAATTGACCGTGCGCCTGGTTCCACTGACTTGCTAAGCATTCTTGAAGGGGACGAATGTGAAGTCTTGCATTGGGAACGATGAGTATGCAAGATGCCATCATTCCTAGCAGTTGCATGAAGACTCTTGCTGGTAATGAGTGGTTGGGCTGAAACTGAGTGAGAAGAGACTGAATACTGAGAATTCTGGCTGCATTGGGAGAGGCTAGAGCTCTTTGAGTGTCTATGGTAGCTCCCAGATATGTTTGTGTGTTGGACGGCTGCAGATGAGACTTCAACGCATTCAATGTAAACCCTAGTTGGTGTAGTAAGTGAATTGTGGTTTGAGTGTGTTGGAGACACTTCTGGTAATTGCTGGCTTTGATGAGCCAGTCGTTTAGGTATGGGAAGACATGGATGTGCTGTCTTCCTAGATGAACTGCGACTACTGCCAGGCATTTGGTAAACACTCTGGGAGCAGTGGTGACGCCAAACGGTAGTACTTTGAATTGGTAATGTTGACCCGCTATCACAAATCTGAGATATTTGCGATGAGCGGGATGAATTGGAATGTGGAAATATGCGTTCTTTAAGTCTAGAGTAGACAAAGTCGCCCTGCTGTAGAAGTGGGAGCACTTGTTGAAGTGTCACCATGTGGAAATGTTCTGATAGTATGTAGTGATTTAGTTCTCTGAGGTCCAGAATAGGTCTCAAGGAGCCGTCCTTTTTGGGAATTAGAAAATACAGGGAGTACACGCCTGACCCTTGATATTGCAGCGGTACCGGCTCTATGGCTCCTTTTAGCAAGAGAGACTGGGCTTCCTGTTTGAGCAGGTGTAAATGTTCTGGTGACATTTTGTGAGAACGAGGTGGAATGTTTGGAGGATTGGTGGTAAGCTCCAGGCAATAACCATGTTGGATAATTTCTAACACCCATTTGTCTGTAGTTATGGATTGCCAAATGGGGAGGAATTGTAGAAGACGTCCCCCGGCAGGTGTTAAATGATCAGGGGGAAGGGTAGGCAAGTCACTGCTTTTTAGGAGAAGGGGAATTACGTGGTGTGGAGCCCTTGCCCCTACCTTCGCTATTGTTACCTCTGTATCCTCCTCTAAAGAAGCCTCTTGAGGAGGAAGATTGATTGTTACCTTTGTACGAGGCAGCAGTATTGTCTGAGGATGTGGTCTTGGACCCCCCATGGTAGAAGGAGCAACGAAAGGAGCCACGATTTGAAGGAGACTGTAGGGCTCCCATTGATTTAGCTACCTCAGTGTCTTTTTTCATTTTCTCCAATGCCTGATCTACTTCGGGCCCAAAGAGATGTTTTTTTTATCAAATGGAGTATTTAAAATGGATTATTGGACTTTAGGTTTAAACCCGGAAATCCTTAACCAGGCGTGCCTCCTAAGTAACACACTAAAGTTAATTTCTCTAGCTGCGGTGTCAGCAGCATCTAAAGCACATCTAATGGAGGAATTGGAGATGAGCTTTCCTTCTTGTACTAAATCCTGAGCTTTAGCTTTGTGCTCATCTCGGAGATATTGGAGCAATTGCTCCATTTCGTCCCATTGCGCTCTATTATACCTGGCTAACAGGGCCTGGGTGTTGGCTATACGCCAGTGATTCGCTGCCTCAGCGGCTACTCGCTTACCAGAAGCGTCTGATAATTTTGACTCTGCAGACGGGTGGCATCGCCCGAGGTTTGTGAATTGGCCCGTTTATGGGCATTAGAGACAACTAGTCAGTCAAGTGGTAACTGCTCCTTAATAAAGACTGGATCTGACGGAGCAGGCTTATATTTTTTGTCTATTCTGGGAGTGAGAATACGAGCGCGAACAGGGTCCTTAAATATATCATCGGCATGTCTCATCATGCCTTTGAGCATAGGGAGAGTCTGACTGGATCTATGAGTACTACTGAGAGTTTCGAACAAGAAATCCTCTTCTAGAGATTCTTTATGAAGTTGTACTCCATGATATTCTGCAGCTCTAGCAAGTAATTTGAAATACCCTAAATTGTCGTCAGGAGGGGAAAGCTTTGCAGGGTAAATGTCTGGGTCATGGTCAGTAGGTGAATCCGTATGGTAGTCTTTCCAGTGATCAACAGGTAAATGAGTATCTCCATCATCATCGTCATCAGGCTGTGGTGGGGGAGAGTTAGTTGGTGTGATAAGTAAATGTTCTAATGCTGGAGAAGGTGGTGATGTGTAGGGGAACGTGGTGGAGGAGGAGGAAGAGAGGGGTCAGTACCGACATTCTTCCTCTTTAAAGAAATTGTATAAAGTATGTCCTCTGACTCAGGTTTGGGCTTCTGAGGCAGTTTAGTAAGAAGATGTCCTGGATCAGGATTAATGTGAAGTTCCTTTTGTTTTGGGTCCGATTTTGGGAGGTGGGGCGTCGAAAATTGGATCCTGCAGTTTTGGAGGAAAAGTTTTCGGTTTCGCCACCGAGGACTTCGGTGCCGAGGTGGTATGACTTTTTGGCGTGGAAGGGTTGGGTTCCGAAGCCGTTTTCTATTTTGACGTCGAGGATTTTGGCTCGGAAGCAGCCGTTGGCTTCGAGCCCGAATGTTTCGGCTCGTTGCCTGACTTTGGCCGACTTGATCCCGAGCCGGAAGGCTTACCGTGTCTCGGTGCCGAGCCGGGAGGCGGGGCGTTAGAAACATCTTCTCGGTGTCCTGTATCAGGATTAATGTGAAGTTCCTTTTGTTTTGGGTCCGATTTGGGAGGTGGGGCGTCGAAAATTGGATCCTGCAGTTTTGGAGGAAAAGTTTTCGGTTTCGCCACCGAGGACTTCGGTGCCGAGGTGGTATGACTTTTTGGCGTGGAAGGGTTGGGTTCCGAAGCCGTTTTCTATTTTGACGTCGAGGATTTTGGCTCGGAAGCAGCAGTTGGCTTCGAGCCCGAATGTTTCGGCTCGGTGCCTGACTTTGGCTGACTCGATCCCGAGCCGGAAGGCTTACCGTGTCTCGGTGCCGAGCCGGGAGGCGGGGCGTTAGAAACATCTTCTCGTGTCCACCGTGGCCCGAAGGCGGAGGTGGAACCAAAGCCTTTTGCTTGGGTAAAATTGGATTTCGGGGCAAGGAGTGTTCGGTACTCACGGGACGTTGACCTTGTGGTATGTCGATTCCGGAATAGATACAGGTTCTTCCTGCTCTTCTTCAGCCCCTTGTACATCGAATTCTTCTTGCTCAGATCCTTCACCGAAGATGTCCAGCGTGTATTCGATGTTCTGGCTTTGCTTTTCACGACGTTGAGCCCGACGATCACGGAGTGTTTTGTTAGATCGAAATGATCTGCACGCGTCGCAGTCCTGTTCGTTGTGCTCCGGAGATGAGCACAAATTGCACACTTTGTATGAGTCGGTGTGCGGGTACTTTGTGTAGCACCGAGGACAGAATTTGAATGGAGTCCGTTCCATCGACTGCGAGGTGGACTGACGCGGTTAGGCCCAACGGCCTTCCACGAGTTTTCCGATCGAAATAGAAATTTTCTTCAACCGATACAATACGCGGAGAAGTGGGATACGTGTACGAAACAAATCTGACACGGGTAGAGTGGATTGCGCACCGAGGGGAACCCGATGGCGGAAAAAACAATCTAACAATGGAGTCGATGCCCATGCGCACTATCACCGAAAGGAGGAGTCACCTTACCTCGTGACTGGAAAGACTTCTTTGAAGAAAAACAACTTGAAAACATCCGGACCCAACACTAGATGGCAGGATTATGCAAAGCATGTGATCTACAGCTCATATGCCTCAAACAATAAGTTAGTTACCTGTAACTGTAGTTCTCCAGTATTAATATATTGGTATCTTTCATAGATTCACATGCTTGAATCATGCTTGAATCATTCCCACGCCATCGAAGTGGGAGTCACCCTGTCCCACTAGAAAGCAGTGTAATGTTAAACATAGCCTGGAAAGGCCATAAAACCTTCACTTTAATAACACATCTTTGTCATTTTAAAAAAGAGAGTAAACTTTTAAGCTTCAACCAATCAGGTTGTATCACCCTCTAGAACACTCCTATCAGAAGCTTCTGTCTTTCAGATTTTCAGAGCACAAGTGTGAACAAGTACAATAGCAAGGAGAAGGTAAACCTCTTAGGGGAGGAGGGTGGGTCGCATGTGAATCTATGAAAGATACCTGTAGGAAAGTGCCCATTTTTGACATGGTCGCCCCCCAACTTTTTGCCCACTGGTACTGATGTTCTTAACTGGATGTGCTGTGGGTTATTGCTAAACAGGGCACAGTGCCAGTGCTCTTTCCCCAAAAACCGCAACATGCTCAAAAGGACGTTAGCAATCCTGTAAGTCCCTGGTAAATGGTACCTATGGTACACAGGACATGGGTACTAAAGAGGGTCCCTAGGGGCTGCAGCATGTATTATGCAACCCAAAGGGACCCACACAAAGACTGCATACAGACTGCCATTGCAGGATGCGTGAAAGGGCGCAAGCCCTTTTAAAAACACAACATTGCACACTCCCAGTGTGCAATGCCCAGGTACACTGCATATCTTATGTAAGTCACCCCTACAGCATGCCTTAGAGCCCTAAGGGAGGGTGCATTATATTAATGTAATGTTAGCAGAACTTATAAAGCGCACTACCACCCTACGGGTATCCTGGCGCTGAGATACACATACCTTGCCGGAGACAGGGCTCATAAAGAATAAAGGAGAAAAGGAGGGGGCTAAAAGATTATACTCTGGGAAAAAGCCAGGTTTTTATTTTCTTCCTGAATTGCAACAGGTCTTTCATCTGTCTGAGTTCAGTTGGGAATTTATTACAGAGCCGCGTCGCAGCGGTGCTGAAAGCCCTTCCTCCCGATTTTATTCTTCTAAACCTAGGCACTTTCACCAGTTTAGCTGATGAAGAGCGAAGACTACGGGTAGGGACATACCATTCAAATTTGTTCTGCAACGGTATAGGCCCAAAGTCATGCAGAGCCTTAAAAACAATACAGAGTGACTTGAATTGTATCCTCTGTGATACTGGAAGCCAATGAAGCTCTGTAAGAGCCTGAGAGGCCGAAGATCGTCGTGGTCTCATTAAGGCTAGTTTGGCCGCTATTATCTGGAGTCTCCCAATCAAGTACTTTGGGGATTCCAACAGTAGGGCATTCCAATAATCAAGCCGACTCAGGATAACACTTCTTACTATCAGTGCTCTGGTATGGGTTGGTAGTAGCGGAAGAATCTTCCGAAGCACTCTAATAACTATTTTATTCACTTGAGTTTCCAAATTCAGCTTTTCATCAAAAGTAACTCCCAGATTACGCACAGTCTCAGAGGGTAGCAATGGTGTATCCGTGGGGATAGGCCAGAAATTTGTTGGAAGTGGGGGTGGAACTTTCCTAGACCCACAGCATAGGATCTCTGTCTTATCGTCATTGAATTGCAATGAATTGTTTTTTAACCATTGTGCCGTATCCAGCATGCACGCATGGAAATTTTCCAGTGAAGTAGAATCAGTACCCTCTAGTGACAGGATGAGTTGGGTATCATCTGCATAGTTCACCAGTTTGACGTTATGAGACTTAATGACAGCAATCAGCGGACTCATATAGATATTAAATAATATCGGGTTAATCGCAGATCCCTGAGGGACACCATGTTCAATGTTGACAAAGTCTGACTGATAGCGGGGAGGACTACTGCTTGTTGTCTATTGGACAGGTAAGATTGAAACCAGTTCAATGCCATACCCTCTACCCCAATTCCTTCAAGCCTGGCCAACAGGACCCTGTGGTTGACCATATCGAGTGCGGCAGACAGGTCCAGCAAAATCAATATGGCTTATTGTCCCCTGTCTGCTCGCATTCAAAGATCATCTAAGACGGTCACCAAGGCAGTCTCCATGCCATGTCCTGGACGGAAACCGAATTGTACGTCTTCTAGTTTGTTGTTATTTTCTAAAAACTGGGAGTGTCTTACTAACCAAACGCTCTATGATTTTTACCGGGTATGGTAACAGAGAGATGGGTCTATAGTTTTTTGGGCATGTTGGATCAAGCGTGGCTTTTTTCAAAAGTGGTGTTATTATTGCTTGTTTACAGCAGGCCGGTACTAGCCCACTACTCAAAGATTGACCACAAATTGATCTGAGTGTCGGGAAGAGCTCTGATCTTAGTTCTTTCCATATTTTATGTGGTAATGGGTCCATGGGAGAGCCTGAAGAAACACTTAGAGCTGTTTTATTGAAATCCTCCTCCGCGGGTATCTCGAAGTGGTCTAGAGGACCCCGGTTGTCTGCTCCTATCTGACCCTCCTTTAGATATTGTGCTGGCCTCCAAGTCGTACTACTACAGTCTTCTTTATCGGCCGAATTGGCCATTTCCAAGCCATCAATGATTTTTCTAATCTTATCCTCAAAGAAGGTTGCTAAACTATCGCAAAGATCTTGCGTATGGTGGATCTTATTTTTTGTGCAGTCAGGATTGACAATGTCATTCATTATTTTAAATATGCTTCTAGTACTATTAGGCGCTTTCAGAATAGAATCTGCAAAATACTCTGCTTTTGCTGTGGAGATTTCTTTTTTATAGTTAACTAATGCCACCTTGCAGGCAGTTTTATCCTCATCTGCATATACCTTTCTCCACTTCCGCTCTGCCTGCTTACATCCCTTTTTCAAGTTTCTCAGTTTTTCACTATACCACAGGGCTGCAAGTCTACCTTGTTTTTTATGATTTTTAAAAGGGGCGATCTGGTCAAGCCTACTATTTATCTGATCGCAGAATGACACACAGTTCTCCTCTACCTGTTTATCTTTCTCAAAGGGCTTATTTAACAGGAGTACCTGACATTGTTTTGCCTTTTTTAAGAGTCCATTCCAGTCCCTACGTTGACGTTTATTTACCATACTTGAGGATGAAATGTTCACTCTGGGATTATATATTTGAAATGTAATCAAGTGATGGTCAGACCAGCCCACGGGCAGAATATTTTCCACTCCCACTGTATCTTTTTCAGAGAAAATAAGATCCAGTACATGTCCTCCTTTATGTGTTGGCTCTGTCACCCTTTGCTGCAGGTTCAAGTTCTCACAAGATTGGAGGAGATTCTTATAGGCTGGGTCTAAATTCCCGTTAGGCCATAAATTAAAGTCTCCCAAAATGAGCAGTCTGGTGTGAGTAAGTGCCATATTGCTAAAAACATCAATTAAGTCCTGTTGTTGTTGAGGGCTAGCTGTCCCAGGGGGTCTGTAGCATACTATGCCTGTCAGCACATGGCCTCTACAGTTTTTCAATGAGAAACCTAGAAGTTCAGCGCCCTCTACCTCGTCAATATCCATGGATGTGAAGTTCCATTTTTCTTTTAAAATGATCCCAACACCACCTCCTCTACCGCGGCTTATGAAAGGCTTTATATCCCGATGGGCAGGCCAACCCCAGCTCCAAATCTGAGTCAGGATGCGTCCAGGTCTCTGTCATAAACAGGACATCTAAGTCCTGTGTTTCCAGCATTAAATCAACCTCCAAGTAATGTTTCGGCAGGGACCTAACATTAAGTACACCACATGTAAGGGTATCTCCTCCAGCAGCATCCTGCCCCAATCCTACACTCTCCCTAGGTTTATATCCGTCGACCTCCCACACTGACTAACCTATTGACCGCAGTTGTTTGCTTGTGTAGCGGTGGGCCGTGATCCCCATCTCACTCCTACCCAAACTGACAGCTTTGCTGGCGCTGTGTGCGGCCGGTGCGCGGACAAGCGCAGACGGGCTTGCCTTGGGCGCGCCCGCTGCGCCGTCGCGTCAACATGCCCTCTTATGGGGCTCGGGTTACGTAACGCTCCCGCTGATGCTTGAACAGCTAGAGCGTAACCCGTGACCGTCACCTAGCAACAAATAAGTATGTCTGAGCGAAGTTATAGCAGCAAAGATGATGTGCAAGAAAGGCGAAGTCAGTGGAAGTTAAAATTCACCAAGCGAAGTTATAACAGCATAAGTAATGTGCAAAGAGCGCGGAGTCAGTGCAAATTCAAATTCATAACACTTTAAAATACAGATAATTAAAAGGTTTGAGCATCTAAAAACTGTTTTTTGGCCCTTGAATGATTAAACGCTCCCCCAGAGTCAGTAATGGATTCCCTGCAACGGTTTGGCGGCGCTGTGCGGTCGCGTCAGCATGCCCTCTTATGGGGCTCGGGTTACGTAACGCTCCAGCTGACGCTTGAACAGCTAGAGCGTAACCCGTGAATGGCGGCCCGCCCTGAACTAGCGGGACCGTCACCTAGCAACAAATAAGTATGTCTGAGCAAAGTTATAGCAGCAAAGATGATGTGCAAGAAACACGAAGTCAGTGCAAGTTCAAATTCACCAAGCGAAGTTATAACAGCATAAGTAATGTGCAAAGAGCGCGGAGTCAGTGCAAATTCAAATTCATAACACTTTAAAATACAGATAATTAAAAGGTTTGAGCATCTAAAAACAGTTTTTTGGTCCTTGAATGATTAAACGCTCCCCCAGAGTCAGTAATGGATTCCCTGCAACGGTTTGGCAGCGATGCGCGGTCGCGTCAGCATGCCCTCTTATGGGGCTCGGGTTACGTAACGCTCCAGCTGACGCTTGAACAGCTAGAGCGTAACCCGTGAATGGCGGCCCACCCTGAACTAGCAGGACCGTCACCTAGCAACAAATAAGTATGTCTGAGCAAAGTTATAGCAGCAAAGATGTGAGGGCACATCTGCACAAGCAGATGTTGCCCTGTGGTGTTTAGTTCCATTAGCAAGATACTGCAAGTGATCAGGAAGCCATCTTAAGTATATGAGGCTGGTAACACCTCCTTCAGCAGGATAGCTAGAGAATTAGCACATCAAGGCCAGAGACTTCAAAGCCTCTACTGCCTCTGATATGAGACAATGGCTTCCCCCACACCTGGGGAATGCCACCCCCTGCCCTGGGGCCCAGAGCAGGACGAAATTAGATAGTCAGTAGGCATGTTGCACTTTCAGGTTAGGCACATCCCTAAGGAAGGCCATCAAGAAAGTGTTTCACCATTTTGGATTTGGTGAAACTAGGAACTCTGGGTCAGGATTATGCCCACTCTCCACAGAAAGTGGTCATATATGGGGTGTAGTTACCGCAGGGGTAAATAGCCCATTAGCTACTACCATACACTCCCCTAAGTTCAGTATTATGGGGTACCCCTGACACCAGGATATCTGATCTGTTTACCTGGGAACAGAAGAAAGACCAAGAAGAGTAGTCACCGCGAGAACGGACGACTTACCCTGAACTTGGCGCCAAACCCTGCCTTGCTACTCAAACCTCGACAACTGACCTGACCCGGCTCGTCCAAAAGCTGTGCATCCTCATAAGTCTTGGCAGGACTGTACAGTGCTTTGCCAACCACGGGGTGAAGGAGCCATTCCCATGCATCTGCATACACAACTGCACTTACCCGGTTCTTCGTTTTGCTGGCCATCAGGCCCACAGAGGAAGCATCTTGCCAGAAGGAGGTCACTGTGATTCCCAGAGGTCAGCCCCATCTCTCCAGCGAGTTTCAAGACTCTAGACCCTCCAGGAGCCTCCCTTCACCAATTCCCTGGGTACCAGAGCATTTGCCGCAACCAAGGCTTGTTGAGTGTCCAGCTCGGACACCACTGCCACCAAAAGATGACCTGTTGTCAATGGACTTCAGGATCAACGAGGCGTACACTGAGAGTGGCTCTGCATACACCTCTGCACCAGAGCCCCACAGCCTGAGGTCACGTAAACCGACTGTGTCCCACTTCTCCAGAAATCCTTAAAAGCCGAGCCCCTTTGGGTTCTGCCAGGCTTGTCCCCAAGTCCCTACTTCCAGCCTTTCATTTTACAGGTACCCTTCCATTGACTTTAACATGTAGCGCTCAAGGCTACCAACGCGACCAGCACCTCTGTACCCAGACACACCAGGGCAGGTAAAACCGAACTGTTGGAAGCCTTAGGGACCTTGGCCCCTAAGCACCTTAAGTGCTTAAAAGAAACTTCAAGAAATGTTCACAAGTATATGTATGCTGTGTATGTTTTTCCCACAGGATAACATTACAGTGTCCAAGGCTCATTCCTCTGAAAACCGCAATTCAACTACTTTACTGTGAAATCTATATCTCCAAAAGTACTTACCTGATTCTGATGATCTTTAAAATCTATGCTATTTTTCTAAATTGGTCTCGGATTTCTTCTTGAGTGTGTGTCTCATTTCTTGACTGTGTGTACAACAAATGCGCAACACTTACCTCTGATAAGCCTAAGCTGCTTGACCATACTACCATTAAAGTAAGCCCTGTAAACCATTATGGGTCGTCTGGACTTTTTGCATGGTGTAAATTGGTACACTACATAAAAAGCCAGCTTCCTACAATACCGATACCAGGGAACTACAGTTACAGGTAAGTAACTTATTTTCTTACTCCAGTATTCGATCTTTCAAAGATTCACATGCTTGAATCAGATTAAATAGCAGTTGAATAGCACATTTTCTGTATAAACAGCAGAATAAACGTGTATGTATAGCTATATATGTATAGCTATATATATATATATATATATATATATATATATATATATATATATATATATATATATTCCAAACGAAAGGGCAACGCTGCAGGATGCCTCAGCCTGTCGGACCGGGGCTTGTTGGGACGCGTTATTCCCCAAATATTCCAAAGAAATTGCTCTCCCCATCAGGATTCAGCAAATCAAGCCACACCACCGTCCTTCGTGACCAACTTTATTGAGGTAATGACAGGTAACATGCATTACGCGTTTCAACTCTCACAAGTCTTCCTCAGATGCATCAAACAGAGTGGCAGCCTCGGAGTTTCTTTATAAAAGCAGATGGAAAGCAATGATGAGGGTCATGTGACATTCACTCAGTTTTTCAAATTCTTAAAGAAACATTGTTTATGGTAGCGGTCACTTTCTGACAAATGTCTCAAAACATATTTGGATTCCGTGCATAATTCATCTTTT
This sequence comes from Calotriton arnoldi, assembly GCA_963921515.1. NCBI lineage: Eukaryota > Metazoa > Chordata > Amphibia > Caudata > Salamandridae > Calotriton > Calotriton arnoldi. The sequence continues at coordinate 1,026,568 of CAWUFW010001426.1, read as the reverse complement.
ATAGTCCTTACATAAATCTTCAAACAGTTCATTCAATTATCTCCATGATTACTTGCACTTATACTCGTTCCACAGTATTAAGGGACCACATTATCCATAATGCATCATTAGTATCATACAAGTTCGTGTTCGTTCATCTCTCTCAATTGCAGTTCTTAGTTGCCCTTTCGTTTGGAACAAATGAACAGGATGCCCGCCGGCTGAACACGAACAATGTGGACAAAACTATTGAAGCTGGGCCAGCAAGGATGCAGGCCCGCACGATGAACTTTGGAAACTTGTAAATGGCAGCTAGGATTTGCGGGGGTATTTTACCCTTGCACACTGTGCCTTCGAGAAAGGAGTGAAAGGCAAAAGGATTTTAAAATCAAGTAGACAGTTTTACAACGAGTGGCAAGACCGGAGCTTGCTTGCAGTTCGACTCAGCCCTGTATGGAATTTAATCCTTTTGAAAGGCAGAACGAGGAACAGCAAGTAAGGTTAAATGTATTCAACTAAGAACTGCAATTGAGAGAGATGAAGGAACACGGACTTGTATGATACTAATGATGCATTATGGATAATGTGGTCCATTAATACTGTGGAACGAGTATGAGTGCAAGTAATCATGGAGATAATTGAATGAACTATTTGAAGATTTATGTAAGGACTATAAAAGATGAATTATGCACGGAATCCAAATATGTTTTGAGACATGTCAGAAAGTGACCGCTACCATAAACAATGTTTCTTTAAGAATTTGAAAAACTGAGTGAAAGTCATGTGACCCTCATCATTGCTTTCCATCTGCTTTTATAAAGAAACTCAGTGGCTGCCACTCTGTTTGATGCATCTGAGGAAGACTCGTGAGAGTTGAAACGCGTAATGCATGTTACCACATTAGAAGATGGTGGGTATCACTTACTACAATGGCTCACCTTTACTGGAAAAGATGTCGTAATACCGCCTGGCCCACTGCCGCATCGATGTGGACTGCGGAATCCAAGCAGTAGTGCTGCATAAAGCTGTGTCTATTCTTTCAGGTCACTGCTCTGCAGATATCTTGGATAGACACTCTGGCAAACAGCGCCGTCGAAATCGATACACTTCTGGTTGAATGAGCTCGAAATCGATACACTTCTGGTTGAATGAGCTTGTACGTTTGTTTGCAAAGGTGTGCCAGCTTTCTGATGACAAAATTGTATGGCACTGGTTATCCATTGTGCTTGCTCCGTTTCGAGAATGGATAACTCTTTCTAGGGGCACGGTATGCTACTAATTGATTGCATTTGCGGAAGTGTTTTATTTTGTCAAGGTAAAATTTGAGACATCTCTTGACATCCAAGGAATGCAATGTACTTTCTGCTGCAGTCTTGGAATCTAGGAAACAAGTCTTTAGAATTATCAGTTCATTTAAGTGGAAATCCGATGGGACTTTTGGAAATAATTTTGGATTTGTTCGCAGAATCACCCTGTCGTTCCAGAATTGTAGGAATGGTTCTTGAATGGTGAAAGCCTGTATTTCACCAACCCGTCTTACTGAGGTCAGAGCCAAAAGGAGCGCCACTTTCAAAGACACAAATGTAATGTCCGTTTTGTGGATAGGCTTGAATGGGCTTTTCATTAGTTGGTAAAGCACAGTGTTCAGCTGCCAGAGTGGGGGAGGACACCTCACTGGCGGGAAGACCTTGAATAGAGCTTTAAGAAATGGTTTGATGAGTCTGCTAGACCACAACAAAGGTGATGCTGCTGATCTTCAGAAGCGGGATATGGATGCAAGGTGAACCTTAATGGAAGCATGAGTGAGACCTGATCGTGCTAGCGGTTTAGAATAAGGAAGGATTTCTTCTGATGTAGATGATACTGGGTGCACATTGAGCCGCTGAAACCAGATGCAAAACCGCTTCCATTTAAGGCTGTAAGTTTCATTTGTACTATCTGCATGAGCCTTGCCTAAAATGTCCCTGCATTCCCCTGGAATGTTCAGATGTGCATATTCATTGAATTCAGGAGCTAGGCTGATAAGTGTAAGGATTTTGGATATGAGTGAAGTACTTGGTCCTGGCTCATTGTCAGTAGAGACAGAAGTGGTTACAGTTGGATGTGGTGTCTCTCTGATAGGAGAAGTAACTCAGTGAACCAATGTTGCCGTGGCCATCTTGGACCGATAAGAATGCTCCTGCAAGGCTTCGCCTTCATCTTCATGAGAACTCTTGTGAGGAGAGGAGTCGGAGGAAATGCGTAGGCAAAGATTCCAGACCAGGAGATTGAAAACACATTCCCCCATACTCCGGTTGTGGATTACATCTTGCGTAGAACCGGTATTTCCGGTTCTGGGATGTTGCAAGCAGGTCCGGATTCGTCTTCCCCATTGATGCAAGATTTTCTCCAGGACATCCCGATTCATCTCCAGTTCGTGGCAAGAACTTCTCATCCCGCTATGACATTCTGCTTCCCCGGCACATGTTCTGCCTTCGAATTCACCCGGTGACGGATTGACCACTCCCAAATCCTCTGCACCTCTTAGGACAGCGCTTGAGACCTTGAGCCACCTTGTTTGTTGACAGTGAATGGTTGTGGTGATGGCTATGCAGATGAGCACTGCAGATTTTCTTACCCTGGGCAGGAAGGCTTGAAAGGCTAGATGTACTGCCTTGAGTTCTAGCAGGTGGATGTGAAGAAGCAGCTGAGATGGCTCCCATTTGCTGCTGACTTGGAGGTCCTGCAGATGAGCTCCCCAACCCTCTAAGGAAGTGTCTGTGGTGATGACCAACTGGGAAGCTTGTGGTATAAATGTGAGGCCTATAGAGATTGGCTTCTCGAATCCACCAAGTCAGAGCAGTGTGCATCCCCAGAGTGACATGGATGGTATCGTCGAAAGAGCCTTGTGTTTAAATCTACTGCCTGTCCAGCTCCTCTTGCAACGAGGTACAGAAAGACTTGGCGTTTTTGTCTTAAGGATGCCACTACTGGTGCCAGGCTATGTGAAAATGCGAGGGGTGGATTTCAGGTCAAATGGGAGACTTCGAACTTTAACTGCTGCCGGCTACTGTGAATTTTAATTATTTTTGATGGTGTGGATGGATCAGAACATGAAAATACGCATCCTGGAGATTTAATGTTGTCATATAATCTCCCTGGGTTAGAAGCTGTAGGATATCCTGGAGTGTGACTATGCGGAATGTCTGCTTCCAAAGATATTTGTTAAGTTTTCTCCGATCCAGGATAGGTCTTTATCCCCTTACTTCTTCCGGACTAAGAAGAAATGGAAGTAGAAACCTTCTCCCCTCTGGGTTCCAGGAATTCATTCTATGGCCCCTTTGCTGAGCATGGTCTGAACTTCTAACCTGAGAAAATGCAGCTGTTTTTGTGGGGACTTCTGGGGCCGGGTTAGAGGTGGTTTTTTAATGAATTACAGCATGCGGCTGAATTGAATGAGATCCAACACCCATTAGTCTGTTATTTTCTTCCATTCATGCAGGAGGTTGGATATTTTGCCTCCGAGGCATGCTGCAGGGTATTGGGTGTAGCCGGTGCCTGCAGTTTGTCACAGTCGACATCCTGTGTCTTTTCCCTGTCAACCCAACTTTCCTCTTTGGATTTCCTCAGTGTAGGCTGCCTGAGAGGGCTGTCGCTGCCTGTACTGCGGGAGAAACAGTTGTGACCCAGTTTGGTACGATGGGTACCTGAACTGTTGGTAGCCTCATCTGTAGGAGAATTGTCCACTTCCTTGTGCACCACAGAATGGTATTTTAAGATACTGCAGGGTACCTAATGACTTGGTGGTATCAGTATATGTTTTTCTTGATTGGAGGGTGTCATCAACATCTTTCCTAAAGAGGGCTTTGCCGTCATATTGGAGGTCCAGGTTCTTAACTTGCACCTATGGTCTGAAGGAGTTGGCCTTCAACCAGCCCTTCCTCCGTAGGACTGCAGAGCCTGGCAGTTGTCAAAAACCTGTGGACGCGATGTCCTTGGCCAGAGGAGGCACGCTCTCCCTCCTGTAAGATCTTTTTGGCTTCTGCCTTTACATTGTCAGGGAGACGGTCAAGATATGGTACAACGTCCGACCACATTTGGCGGTCATATCTTCTGAGCACTGCCAAAGAGTTTGCTGCTCGCACCGTGACTGCCGACATCGATGAGAAGCGTTTGCCAATGGTGTCAAGTCGCCTAACTTCCTTATCAGGAGGCCCTGAGATTGGGGCAGATGGATTTTTGGAAAGTCCCTTGGCCGCTTGAGTGATCACTGAGTCAGGTTTTGGAAGCCCGATGAGGCAGGTAGGAGAATCTTCAGGGGCTTTATATTTTTTGTCCAAGCGTGGCAATCGTGCAGCCACTGTGGCTGGGTTTTTCATGTATTTTATCCCCTCTCCCCAGATGTAGTCCACAATGGCTATAGCCCTGACGCTCTTCCTGAAAGGTTCCTTGGATTCATATAGGAAGCAGTCAGTTTGCTTTGTTGTCATGGGAAGATTAAGCCTCTTTGCTGCTCTCTCCAGGAGATAATGAAAGCCTGCTATGTCTTCAGGGGGTGAATCCTTGGGTGGTGGTGTTGGAGAAGACGGTGTTGGAATAAGGGAATCCTTCCACTCAGTGTGGACATCACTAAGTTCCCCCTCTTCCCTGTCGTCATCTGAAGATGAGGTATCATGCACAGGCACCATCATAAACTGTGGGGTATGCCTTGCGGAGGCAGCTGCTGGCAAATTACTCAGGGTTTGTGGAGTAGAGGGTTGCACTGGAAGAGTCTTTGGAGGCAGAACTGCCTGCCTGGGTTAAGAGGGTGTAGGTGGAAAACATTTGCGGTAGTTCGCCAGCAGCAGTTCAAAGTCTGAAAACAATGCCTTTGGTAGATAAATCACGTTCTCCGGATACTTTTTGTTGATATGGTTCTTGATAAAGCAAGCCCTCTTGTTAAAGGGGATAATATTCATGGTCACAGTAGCCTTCTTCCTCATCATAATCGTCCTGCTGGTATTTGACATGCAGCTGTGACTGTCTGCATACAACCCCAAAATGACCATCATCATCTGAATCATCCTCATCCAGTAGATGACTGGGTGGTAGAGGGGAAACTTTGCTGAGTGATGTATGTTCTGGCATTATATATGTTGTTTTCCCCATCCCTTTCGGCTTTTCCTGAAATCTTTCCCTCATTGCCAATGTCGTAGTTGAGGCTGTCGACAGCAGCTTTACTGCCACTGCTAATGAGATTGATTTCGCCTTTGATGGTGTCATCGACGAGGCAGACACTAGTTTGACTGTCGACCGGATAGGCGCCATTGAATGTATAGTCAACTATGTAGTCATCGGCAACGGTGATCAGGTCACCACCGTCATGGTCGAAGTTGCCGTGGTTGTTTTTGTCGTCTACGGCCTAGTAGACAATTTCCTTGTCGACTGTGATGGGCTCACCGACGATCTCTCCGTTGACGTTTTTTTTAACTTGTGAGATATCGGTGGTTGAGGTGTACCATGCTCAGACCTTGAATTTATAGGCATTTCTGAAGAGAAAATATGCGCTTTATATGTTTTTGAATATTTTTGTGAGCAGCTATGTTCTCTATGAGATGTTTTGAAACAACTTCACACCTTGTGAGACCCATAGTGGGTCTTTTTAGTAGATTTTCTGAGAGGCTCATGAGGAGAATGATCTTCTGGCCTCTCCCTTTTAAAAACTTTCCTGGAGGATGAGGAAGAATTGTTACTGTCATTCTCTGAAACAGAGTCCTTCTTAGCCTTGAGCTTTTGAAGTCACAACAGTAACCTCCCCTCTCTGTCCTTTAGGGTATTAAAAGAAAAGGTACAACATACCTTACAATCCTTCACTTTGTGGGATGGGTAGAGGCAGTAAATGCAATCTTTGTGCTGATCTTCTGAATGAAGCCTTTTTTTGTCACAGGTTTCTTTGTTTGCTCTGACAATGTACAATCGGATCTGAAGCATCTGGTAGTATAAGGCAGATGGAAATGACTCTGAATACTGGAAAGCTGACCTGAGCAGAGCTCAGTGGAGACTCCCTTACACGATGTGCGGTAGAAAATCTGAGAGACAGAAGCCTCTGAGAGGCGTGTTCTAGAGGAGGATACAATCTGATTGGTTGAAGCTTAAAAGTTTAGTCTCTTTTTTCCAATGACAAAGATGTGTTACTAAAGTGGAAGGAGGGTGGGCGCACACTGCCTGACATCCCAGCACTCAGTTTGCCCCGATGCATCATAGTAAATGCAGTGCATGATAACACTAAATTCGGTGTCAGGCTTTAGTTTTTCACCCTTGTTGGTGGAGCCAGTGCTGTGTATCTCTAGACACGTGTTTCAGGATAGTTGTCCTTCTTCAGTAGAGAGCAACACCTTCTTTTTGGGGGTGCTGGAAATGCTGCCCAAACTCTGTACCACTCGCTGGGCGCAGGTGCATCAACCAGAGCTCGTCAGCTCATTAGCTCAAGGGGGCCTTTTCAAACAGAAGGAGGGTGGGCGCACACTGCCTCACATCCCAGCACTCAGGTTGCCCTGATGCATCATAGTAAATGCAGTGCAAGATAACACTTAATTCGGTGTCAGGCTTTAGTTTTTCACCCTTGTTGGTGCAGCCAGTGCTGTGTATCTCTAGACACGTGTTTCAGGATAGTTGTCTTTCAGTAGAGAGCAACACATTCTTTTTGGGCAAACTGAGTGCTGGGATGTGAGGCAGTGTGCACCCACCCTCCTTTTATGTGTTACTAAAGTGAAGGCTTTATGGCCTTTCCAGGCTACGTTTAACAGTACACTGCTTTCTAATGGTACCATGGGACTCCCACTTCGACGATGGGGAATGATTCAAGCATGTGAGTCTATCAAATATCCAATACTGGAGTAAAAACACGATTTCTGTCATCCATAGATGATTTTCTACTACATTCTATTCTCCATTTATTAAGAACAAAACCATCATGTGCAATACAGCCACAGCCAAACTGTGTTATGCAGCCAACAAACTGCTTCTTCAGGGCTTGCGAATGGTGTAGAGGATTCCTCTTGTGGATGAACCATGTCAAGAAGCGGTCAAGAAGCCACTGGTCTGTTATCATTTTCTAGGAGTTGTTAAAAGAGGAAGTTTTTCCGCCTACAGGAACTGGGAGAGGTGATGTGGTGGCCGCCAGATACTGGTCACTGATGTCTGGATGTCTCCTGGGTTATACTCTGATTTCCAGGTATTTGTTGAGAAGGTTGAGGAGGCTGCCTTTGGAGAGAGACTGGTGGTGGCGGTCTATACTGTGGATTATACGGTTGGCAGTATGCTTGCTAATGCATCTGATAGGGTTGCCACCTATATCACCTCTAACAGTGAACTGGCTTATTCCTCTTGCCCCTCGAAAGGGCTGTGTACTATGTTGTTTTAATGAGCCCTAGAGAACATGGTGTGTCAGTGTCAGTTTTAATTGCTTGCAGTGCATCATCAACCAGCATGTCGAACAGTGAATTGTTGTAGTAAGGGACAACTAAATCCCAACTCTGCACTTTAAATCTGAATGAAGTTGCTTTTAACCACCCTTGCCTCCTTAACACTGCTGCACTACCTAATTGTCTGAAGCTGGTTGTGGCAAAGTTAATCAAGGAATCAACAGCCTCTGAGAAAGCACTTTCACCTTCATGCAGGATAGCTTTTGCCTCAGATATTTTATCCTCTATCATGCCTAAATGAAGGGGCAATATCAGGCCACATTTGCCAGTTGTTGCAAGCTAAAATTGATAAGACATTAGATGCTCTTATAGTAGCAGCTGCCATCGCAAATAACCTATTTCCAAGTTATCTAATCTTCTCCCTTCTCGGTCTGGGAGAGAGGAACAGTGTGTCATTGGTGTGCGTGATATTCTTTGAACCACCTGCATTATTACTGAATCCGCTTGTGGGTATCCAGTAAGGTATACAGAGGATCATCAGGGGCTTTGTACTTTTTTATCCAACCTTGGAAGAACAGTTTCGACTGTAGCTGGATTCTTCATGGTTTTTTGGACTCTGACCATATGTGGTCTATTAAGGGGATTGCTTGGACAGATTTTCTAGATGGCTCATTAAAATCATATAAAAAGCAATCAGTTTCTTTGGCTGGTATGGTGATGCTGAATCTTTTTCATCTTCACCTGAGCAATATAGTCTTCGAATTCTGCGTCAGCCCCAGCCCCTCCTTCTTGTGCATCATCTGTATAGCTATTATCATTGTCAGGGTGTCGGGGCGTGGCTAAGCTCACCATGATGGCGGACTCAAATCCCTAGTGCTCCGCTCCACATTCCCCATAATCTGGATTTTATCCGCTCACTGAGAGGGCCTGTTGGCGGTAGACTGTGCCCACTGCCCTTGCGCACCCCGATGCAGACTGATTTCGAGTGAGGTGCACTCCGGCTGCCGCTGTAGCAACAATTCCCTGCAGACGGCGGGGAGCATTGAAGTGGGCATGCGGCCCAGCAGCGAGTGACGCCCGGATGTGCAGGCGCCAGCAGAGCTTGGAGGGGAGGTGAGGCCGTCCTGGCGTTGGAATCCAGCCCCCAGGGGTTGGGGACCCGTGTCGGCGCTCAGTCTAGGGCCCCCCCTGCCCACTTTCCCCGAGAAGTGGGCCCGCTGCAGCCTGGGTACAGACGTGCGGCGGGGAGGACTGGATATACGCGGCCTAAGGCACTTGCCTGGCCACGAGTACGGGGCTGGCGCGCTGCTGACTGGGCGCCTGGAATTGGTGACAGGGTATGGTGATGCTGAATCTTTTTTTGGGGGGGTTGGGGAATCTGATGGAGTTGGTGCAGAGTCATCTTCAACCGAGCAATAAACTTTTCCCATTCTGCGCCAGCACCAGCCCCTCCTTCTTGTGTATCATCTGTATAGCTATTATCATTGTCAGGTTGACAGGGGGTGTGGCTAAGCTCACCATGATGGCGGACACAAATCCCTAGCGCTCCGCTCCACATTCCCCATAGTCCAGATTTTATCCGCTCACTGAGAGGGCCTGGTGGCGGTAGACTGTGCCCACTGCCCTTGCGCACCCAGATGCAGCCTGATTTCGAGTGAGGTGCACTCCAACTGCCGCTGTAGCAACAATTCCCTGCAGACGGCGGGGAGCACTGAAGTGGGCCTGCAGCCCAGCAGCGAGTGATGCCCGGATGTGCAGGCGCCAGCGGAGCTTGGAGGGGAGGTGAGGCTGTCCTGGCGTTGGAATCCAGCCCCCCGGGGTTGGGGACCCGTGTCAGCGCTCAGTCTAGGGCCCCCCCTGCCCACTTTCCCCGAGAAGTGGGCCCACTGCGGCCTGGGTACAGACGTTCAGTGGGGAGGCCTGGATATACGCGGCCTGAGGCACTTGCCTGGCCACGAGTACGGGGCTGGTGCGCTGCTGACTGGGCGCTTGGAATTGGTGACAGGGTATGGTGATGCTGAATCTTTTTTTTGGGGGGTTGGGGAATCTGATGGAGTTGGTGCAGTGTCATCTTCAACCGAGCAATATAGTCTTCCCATTCTGCGCCAGCACCAGCCCCTCCTTCTTGTGCATCATATGTATAGCTATTATCATTGTCAGGTTGACGGGGGCGAGGCTAAGCTCGCCATGATGGCGGACTCAAATCCCTAGCGCTCCACTCCACATTCCCCATAGTCTGGATTTTATCCGCTCACTGAGAGGGCCTGGTGGCGGTAGACTGTGCCCACTGCCCTTGCGCACCCCGATGCAGCCTGATTTCGAGTGAGGTGCACTCCGGCTGCCGCTGTGGCAACAATTCCCTGCAGACGGCGGGGAGCATTGAAGTGGGCCTGCGGCCCAGCAGCGAGTGACGCCTGGATGTGCAGGCGCCAGCGGAGCTTGGAGGGGAGGTGAGGCCGTCCTGGCTTTGGAATCCAGACCCCTCGGGGTTGGGGACCCATTATCGGCACTCAGTCTAGGGCCCCCCTTGCCCCCTTTCCACGAGAAGTGGGCCCGCTGCGGCCTGGGTACAGACGTGCGGCGGGGAGGCCTGGATATACGCGGCCTGAGGCACTTGCCTGGCCACAAGTACGGGGGCTGGCGTGCTGCTGACTGGGCACCTGGAATTGGTGAAAGGGCGGTGGCCGGAGCCTCGCCATCCTGCGCTGTTGTGCGGTGGGGGTCCCGCGCCTGACCCGTGCGACCCCTTGGTCTGCTATGTGATGGCTTGCAGCCCTCCGTAGGCCTGCCTGAAGACAGTCGATGTCCAGAGCGGCCAGGCAGTGGAGGAGGATCGCTGACGACTGAGGGGAGTAGACTGCGGTCCTACGGTGACTCTGTGACGGCGCCCTGCGTTGCGCTGGGGACATTCGACCACGGGCCTGAGTGCGGCCCAGACTAATAGCGGGACGCACCGGAGCTGTGAATGTTGTGGCAGCAGGGGAGGAGCCGGAGGGCCCCCCAATGGATGCGGCGGACCGACAACCTGACCTGCGATAGCACGTCACGGGACACTATGCAGTCCCCCATTGAGAAGATAAGTGGGGGGACCCTTTGACCATTCTGTTGCCCCGGGAGGAGTCCCATAAGCAGAGGGACGGAGTAGAAGCTGCTGCTTTTGATGAGCCGCACCTGTATATGTAAATTAATGTATTTTATGTGGTTTTAATGGGCCTGTATTTTTACGGAGTTTTATGTGCTGTATGTATTGTGCTTTTATGACTTGTCGTCGAATAAAGCTTTATGGATTGGATGAGCCGCACCTGTGCCGGAGGACCCGCCTGCCTGCAGATTTCGCGCCGGTGCCGCCGGCTCCGGGTACTGCCCTGTGGTGTGCCCTGCCTGACCCACGCTGAGCCTGGATTGGACCACAGTACTCCCCTAGTTCGCTCTCTGGGGACTTCGAGGAAGTGGACCCCACGTGGTGGACCGGTGGTGGCCTTGAGAGCGGGCCTGGGGAACTGGGACTCTCCCACTGTCTCCTCACTGCGGCGTGCCTGCGGGGGGGCTGAACACGATCAGGCCCTTATCTTAAAGCTAGGGGCGGCGCCTTGGGAACCGTGGCCCCGAATAAGGTGAGCAACACAGTGACATATGTCCGACATGGGCCGCCTGCGCTCCGGTACAGTGGGGCATCCTGGGCAATCTCAGACGGCCCGGGCCAGGTGGAAAAAGTGCCAGACACCTCGCCCAGTGAGGCCATGTCCCATAAACTGGATGCTGTTCTTGCCGCGGTCGAGAAGCTAGGGACCTCCCTGGAGCAGACGCGCTCCTCCCTAGAGGGCAACATAGACGCTGTGGTGCCGGACCTCAACCTTCTGCATGCTGACCACCGTAAACTTGCGGATAAAACCCGAGCACTGGGAGACACCCTTGACAAACTGGCCCCGAAGACGCCGGAGGCGGGAGCTCAATTCAAAGATCTGCTGGCTCGAGTGAATACACTAGAACGCAGAGCAAAGGACTCCGAGGGCCGGTCCAGGCGCAATAACATCCGGGTCGTTGGCCTGCCAGAGGGTGAGGAGGGGGCAGACCCCCCCCAGCTTTGTCGAAAACTGGATCCAGGACCTACTGCCCACTGGGAAGCTGACTCAACATTTTTCTGTGGAGCATGCACATAGGGTCCCGACGAGGCCTCCCCCACCGGGGGCTGGACCCCAACCATTTCTGTTCCGAGTACTGCACTATAGGGACAGAGACACGATCCTACAGGAAGCTCGCAAACTGCAGTCAATTCAGGTTAAAAATAGCCAAGTCATGCTATTCCCAGACTACACGGCTGCAGTGCAGACGCGCCGGCACTCCTTCCTGGAGGTGAAGCGCCAGCTATGCAACTTGGAGCTTAAATACTCTTTGCTATTCCCAGTGCGGTTCTGCATAGTCGCCAAAGGCAAAACGCATTTCTTTGATACTCCCATAGCTGCCTATGAGTGGCTGGACTCTATGTTCCCCGGGCGCTCTACCACACCCCCTGGGACACAAGGGGGGACCCAGCGGGAAGAGGGCGCTGGGAACCGCTGGAGGAGGGGGCGCAGGACACGGGAGAAAGGCGCTGGGCTCGGTCCCAGCGTCGAACAATTGATACAAGACCGGCGCAGAGCGTTGCAGGTAGCAGCTGAAATCAGTGAAGCCCGAAGGGAGTCGATATCTGGGGAGAGCCTCCAGGAGTGGGGCAGCGACGAAGAATCGGCAGATGTCGCCTCCTCCTCCTTGGACTCCATTACCCTACCTGAGGTCAATCCGCGAACAGCAGACTATATAGCATGACATTGTGCAGAGGACCGGAAGGCCTTGGGCACCAGTCTGAACTTTGCGGACATGCAAGTACCATTGATCTGTGACTAGTATTACTGAGCAAGTAACAATGTATCATTCCATGCATGAACATTTATGACATTTGTGGCATGTTAAGCTTTCATTTATTTTGTGGGGTGCCCCTGACACTCCCGTCCTTGTTGGGCATTGCGGGGTCTGCACCGGAGGGGGGTGCGGGGTTGTTGAGTCACTGGGCACGCTCTTGATACTATCTCTGGGGGGATTCTTGCTCTCATCTGCTTGGTTTTTGTCACGATTACCACTTCACCCCATGAGCCTTAAGCGGCGTTACAGATTGGTCTGAGGTTTGGACGACTGCCTGTTGCAGACTCACCCTTATGGTATTTGAAGATTTGATTTCAGTATGTTATTGTTTACTATGTTTGTGTTGCCATGACACGTCCCCACTGCTGTCCCCTGAGACTGCTTCCCTGTGCGCTTCACACACCACCCCCCACCTGCAGTACGGGCCGGCCCCCGCGCCGCAACCATCATAAACATATATCTCACTGTTGCAATGACACCCATAACGGTTTACAATAAACAAGAAAGGGACCCTGAAAAAATTCAATAGGTGAGGAAGGAACCAGGGAAATAGTTACTGCAAAAACATATGAGCCTTCCTCACACATATACATCTAACATTGGCCATAAGTCCATAGTTTAAGAAAACCCACAGACCAAAAATTATATTAGTAGAAAAAAGTTTGTTTTAAATCATTTATTTATCAAAATATATTTGCTTCATAATATCATATGTATTTTTCTTTTTTTCCTTCCATTTACATATGAGATACAAAAAACATTCAATAAAAACAAGTCAGAAGCCCAGCATCATAATGTAATGGGGTACCTATGAGTAAATATACATGAAACCACCCCAACCACCACATACAACAAAACCAACAATAACTAGCAAAAAGCCTTACAAAACAGATATTGACAAAATACAATACATACAACACAAATAAACAAGAAAAGAAGCGCCGACGCGCGTTCGGAGATCCCATGTATATAACAAACTCCTTCTTCAGGGCGCACTTTGTTAGATCATTTTAAAGATGACCATCATCTTGACTGTAAATACATATTCCCATCATATTGGCTGTAAACATTTGTAGGGGCAACTAACGAGCTTCAAATCACAATAAAATATTGGTTCCGAGTGGAATCCAGATACACACACAGATTAGATAAACACGAGTAGTACACGCCTCCTCCGGTCAGAATTCATGCAATAGATAGAGAATATAGAAATCCTATGGGCAGTAGTGCAGAGAGTTTACTTAAAAGATGCAGCATGGATAGTTCAGAATTGAAGCGCCACAATGAGCATAACGACAATCCTAATGAGAAAAACTCTAGATCCCAGAGTTACCGCGTCCCGCACTTAGTAAAAAGGGCCCGGTACCGCCGAGGGAAACTACCTCCACGAGCACGATCATAGGTCTGGCGTCCTCAATCCTACACCACGGGAGTCCCAGCTTGCAAATGCGGCCTCATTAGGATTGTCGTTATGCTCATTGTGGCGCTTCAATTCTGAACTATCCATGCTGCATCTTTTAAGTAAACTCTCTGCACTACTGCCCATAGGATTTCTATATTCTCTATCTATTGCATGAATTCTGACCGGAGGAGGCGTGTACTACTCGTGTTTATCTAATCTGTGTGTGTATTTGGATTCCACTCGAACCAATATTTTATTGTGATTTGAAGCTCGTTAGTTGCCCCTACAAATGTTTACAGCCAATATGATGGGAATATGTATTTACAGTCAAGATGATGGTCATCTTTAAAATGATCTAACAAAGTGCGCCCTGAAGAAGGAGTTTGTTATATACATGGGATCTCCGAAACTCGCGTCGGCGCTTCTTTTCTTGTTTATTTGTGTTGTATGTATTGTATTTTGTCAATATCTGTTTTGTAAGGCTTTTGCTAGTTATTGTTGGTTTTGTTGTATGTGGTGGTTGGGGTGGTTTCATGTATATTTACTCATAGGTACCCCATTACATTATGATGCTGGGCTTCTGACTTGTTTTTATTGAATGTTTTTTGTATCTCATATGTAAATGGAAGGAAAAAAAGAAAAATACATATGATATTATGAAGCAAATATATTTTGATAAATAAATGATTTAAAACAAACTTTTTTCTACTAATATAATTTTTGGTCTGTGGGTTTTCTTAAACTATGGACTTATGGCCAATGTTAGATGTATATGTGTGAGGGAAGGCTCATATGTTTTTGCAGTACCCATAACGGTTTACACCTGGAATGTCCGGGGCATCCACACCACCGCTCGCAGATACTCAATCTACTCCTACCTGAAGAGACACCAGGCCCAAATAGCCTTTTTGCAGGAGACGCACCTTACGTCCCCTGAAGTTGCCTGTTTGCAGAGGAGCTGCCACGGGCTACTCGGCATTCGCCGGGGGGGGCGCTAATCTGGATCAAGCCAGGCACTAACTTTGCCGCTGAGGATAGGATCATCGACTCTGAGGGCCATTACGTGTTGATAAAGGGCTGGCTGGACGGTAGGCACATAGTGCTGTGGTCCCTGTATGCGCCGAACACAGACCAGCCATCTTTCCTTGACGCTCTGACGGGCCTGCTTTCTAGCTGGCATGGGATGCCCTGGCTACTGGCTGGTGACTTTAACTGTGTGCTGGATACAGTCCTCAACCGTTCTTTCCCCCGCTTCCTGGTGCCCCCTTGATGCTTGCGGCTAAAACGCTGAGTGCTTGGATGATGCACTGGAGTCTTGCGGATGTCTGACGCCAGCGTTATCCTGTTGATAAAGTGTACTCCTATTATTCGGGCTCCCACGGTTTCCAAGTGAGGCTAGACAGACTGATCTGCACAAATGACATATCCCTGGCGGTGGCTGACAAGGGATATATGGGCAGAATTCACTCAGACCACAATCTGCAGTATCTGCGGTTGTCCTGGGACAGGATCCCGTCTGCCATCCACAGATGGCGTCTTCAGCCTGAGACCCTGGAAGATCCACCGTTCCGGGAGGCTCTGAGCTCCGCCATCATTACTTACTTCAGCGAGAATGCACACACAGCATCCTCGAGCCTACTGGAGTAGGACGCGTTTAAGGTAGTTGTGCGGGGCCGCTGCCTCGGAGGGAAACTGGGCTTGCGAAAGTCCCTGGAGGCTGTTCTTAAAAAAATAGAACATGTGCTGCTTCGCTTAGAAACCCATATTTTTAGACAAACAAGGGAACCCAATAATGGTCAGAGACTTTGGGTGTGAACTGTTTCAAGGAACAATGGTCCCTAACACAAAGTTATTAGTTCGTAGTATATACAAATAGCAATACAATTATAACTATTTTTTATATGTCCTATTGGACATGATATATATATATATATATATTTTTTTTTCAACATTAGTTATGCATACATTACCAAGCAGTGTTACTTGCCAATCAAATATAACATTCTTACATTATTGAGAGAATAAAAGCAACAATTACTTAATAGCTACTTCTCGATCGCCACTTCGTCTCAGTTTCTTCTATTGCTTTGACCATGTGACTCACAATGGGGTGGACACCCAGCATTTAAAAAGATCATGGCGGATATTATTCTTTATGTGTGAACAAGGGCACAGGGTGCTCGAAACGCGTCACAAGTGAGAGGAGAATAAAACAACTTGCCTGCCACTATTCCTTGGGTCTGTGTCTCTCTGTTCGCCTGTGTGGAGGTTCGGAGAGTGCTTTTTGGAAGATATATATATATATATATATATTTTTTTTTCAACATTAGTTATGCATACATTACCAAGCAGTGTTACTTGCCAATCAAATATAACATTCTTACATTATTGAGAGAATAAAAGCAACAATTACTTAATAGCTACTTCTCGATCGCCACTTCGTCTCAGTTCAAGATCCACCAATGGGGAGACACATATAGTTCCACGGTAAGCATTCCACTTGCCCCATTTCCTATCCCATTTCTTCGGGCACCCACGTGTTGTAAATACTTCCTTTTCCGCAATCATGCATTTGTCGAGCTCTTTTGCCCATGTCTGGATAGACGGTGGGTTCACCGCCCCCCATCCCCTGGCTATTTCCCACTTAACAAGGGTATAACCCAGCGTGGCCAGTTGCTGCTCTACCTCTGTAAGGTCCGTGGCCGTCCAGATGTTGAGTAGGCCCAGCCCTGGTGTGACACTTATCACCTTCCCTAGTGCAGCCTGGATATGGGTCGTGGCCCCCTCCCATATTCGCAATAGCTCAGGGCACTCCCAGATCGTATGATAGAAGGTGGCTGTTTGGTTGCATCCCCTAAGACAGAGTGCGTCAGGCCTAGCTCCAATTTTCGCCAAAGTCACTCCTGTTAGGTATGACCTATGTAGGATCCTAAGTTGTATCAATCGGAAGGTTATAGCCGCTTCTTTGGGGGACATTAGGGCTGCCTGCCAGTCCTCATCGTCAAGTGGTCCTAGGTCTCCCTGCCACTGTTCCCTTAGTTTGTGTAGTGTATCAGGTAGGTTGTTACTTAATTTTTTGTAGGTCAATGATATGGCTTTGGAGTGTAACTGCCCATCAAGCAAACGGTCCTCTAATGGTGACGATTCTGGGATATCCGTGAGATCCGGAAAAGCTGCGATGAGGGCGTGTCTAATTTGCAAGTATCTGAACAGTTCCCCTTGTGCCATCTGATATTGTCCCCGGAGCTCCTCAAATCTAAGTATCGACCCTTTTTTAATCAGATCTCCCACCACTGAAATCCCAATAGTATCCCATTTGTCAAAACCAGGCTGATAGCAGAGAGAACCCAGTCTCTGGGTGTACCACAGCGGTGTCGCTTTTGTGAGGACATTCGACCAACCCAGCCGTGAATTTACCTGGTGCCAGATCGCTATGGTGTGGGAAGTAGGCCCAAAATACCGCCTTTTCCTGACTTTTGAGTATAATGCTCCCAAGTATCCAGATCGCCCCGTCTGGTATCTGTCCAATAGGTAGGCGGGATCGTTGGGGGGGCGGTAAATCCAATGGTTTACCACCATCAATTGCGAGGCCCAGTAGTAGAGTCTAAGATCTGGGAGGGCGATTCCTCCGTCATACCACCCTTTAGTTAGTTTTCCCATTGCAATACGAGGGGCCGTGCCATCCCAGAGCAATATACGGATTTCACTCTCCACTGCCGAGAAGTATGTGTCTGGGACTCGATGCGGGCAGTTCTGGAGAATGTATAGAAAGCGAGGTAGAGCCAGCATCTTAAATAGAGCAGCGCGACCTGATAAGGGTAGGGACCTCCAATGTTTCACGTCTGCCCTCAACCGAGCCAATGGGGGGGCTAAGTTGCGATCATAAAAAAGGGTTGGGTCGGACGTTACATACACTCCCAGATAACGGAAACCATCCATTGCCACCTCAACCGTGCAGTTTAACGGGAGACGGGGGATCGGGCCTCGAAGCACGAACAGCACCGACTTACTCCAGTTTATTTTATATCCAGAGTATTTCCCAAAGTTTGTGAAGATGTTTAGGACGCGATGTATGGATTTGTATGGGGAGGCTAGGTATAGTAAAATATCATCCGCATATAGGGATATGCGGTCTTCCTGACCCTCCGCCCATTTCAAGACCCTCACCAGGACATCCCGACGGATCCAGGCGGCCAACGGTTCCAACATGAGAGAGAATATCAGTGGGGATAGAGGACAGCCCTGACGAGTTCCCCTCCGCAATGTAAATGCCCGGGATGTATAATTATTGACTCTCACTTGCCCTTGTATGTCGGTGTAGAGTATTTTCACCCACCTCAAGAATTTTGGACCAAATCCCATCCTTGCCAGTACTTCAAATAGATACGGCCACTCTATAGAGTCGAATGCCATGGAGGCATCTAGGGACAGAACTACTGTGTCTTCCTCCATGTATTCCCTTCGTGCGAGTACATTATGGAGACGGCGGATGTTGAGTGTTGTGTTCCTCCCTGGCATAAAGCCAGATTGGTCAGGGTGGACCAATGAGGAGATGACCGCAATCAACCTGGTGGCAAGAACTTTCGCTAGAATCTTGGCTTCTACATTGACTAAGGATATCGGTCTGTATGAGCTGCAACTGTCAGCAGGCTTCCCTGGTTTACGGATCACGACTATGGAGGCCAGACGTTGGTCGTCAGGCAATGTCCCCCGTTCATAACTTTCATTATACATAGCCCGCAGGTGTGGGGTTACTTGAGAGGCAGTCACTTTTAGGAATTCAATGGGAATCCCGTTGGGCCCCAACGCCTTCCCGGAGTTAATTAGGCTGACGGCCCTCTGGATCTCTTCCTCTGTCAGGTCCCCCTCTAGGGCCGCTTTATCAGTCTCAGATAATATTGATATGTTACTTTCAGAAAGAAGTTGACGAGAATCCTCTGCTGTGTATGCAGTGGAGGGAGAGTATATCTGTTCTAAATGATCTGCGAAAGCCTCCGCTATTTCTTTGGGATGTGTGATAGTCCTGCCATCTGACATAGTCACTCTCGGCACCCATCTTTCCCCTTGCTCTCTCTTTTCTAGCCAGGCCAATGTTTTACCGGCTCTATCGCCCAGTTCATACAGCCTATGTTGCGTGTTAAGGTGTTTAGCCATCATGTGTTCCCTTGCTTTAATCCTGTATTCCTCCTGTTTGAGTGTGAGGCGATGGAGTGTGCCTTCTGATGGCGTAGTGATACTATCGAGTTCCAGCCGCTGGAGCTCATCCTCCAATTGGAGTAGCTGGCGACGTTTATTCTGAGTATATCTCGTCTTTAGGGACAATGCTTGGCCCTTCAGGACCACTTTGAAGGCTTCCCATATAATTTGTGCCGATGTAACCGAGCCCACGTTTTCATTAAAGTAGTTGACAGTTTGCGTGTATAGGTCTTTTTTAATGTCTGGGATTTTCAACAACCACGGATTTAGCATGATAGTGGACCGTGGCTGTCGTTCCCAGTATGTGAGTTCGACTGTAACCGGGGAGTGATCGGAAATGCCTCTCGGCTGAGTGTGGGGGTTGCGGAAATTACCAATCGAGGCTGTGTGCGTTAGAAAGTAATCGATGCGGGATGAACTTTTGTGCATATTAGAAAAATAAGTGAACTGGGACTCATTCGGTTTCAGCGTGCTCCCTATTTCTGTTAGTCCCATAGCTGAGGTGAATTCTTCCATTAATGCATTTGGACGCGCCCCCGGCCGCTGCGGGTGTCTATCTATTTTGTCGTAAATGGTCATGTTGTAGTCCCCTCCCAGGACCAGGGTGCCCGTTGGAAGGTCAATTAATATTTTGCCTAAATCCGCCAGCGCTTCCTTGCCCAGCGCTGGTGGTAGGTAAAGTGAGATTATATTAAGCGCCCGTCCCTCCCACTGGGCCTCTAGAACAGCAAATCTGCCCCCAGGATCCGCCCAGGTGCGCTTAACGATAAGAGCCAGGTTCTTTTTAACAAGAATCCCCGTTCCCCGAGATCCTGTGGTGTAGTCAGCATGTACCAGGAGTTTATAACCCCACCTTGTGAGGGCTTTGCTTTTATTGCCAACCATGTGTGTCTCCTGCAATAACACCACGTCAGGGGCCTGTCTTTGTAGGTATTGCTGAACGATACCCCGCTTGATCTTGTCCCCCATGCCGTTCACATTCCAGGTAAGTATGGATAGTGTCACTTCCCTGTTATCCCCCATTGTCCGATATGAACACAGTGAGAGAACAGTAGGTCAATGGTGTCGGGCGCGTAACATTCCCCGGTATCAAAACTTGCGGACCGTGGCCCTGCTCATCCCCTTTACAGCTGACATCAGCGACAGAGTCTGCGTATGGCAGTATGCAAACACTACTACGTGAATCAAACAATCCTTGAAAAGGTAAACTCCCATCCCCCCACCCCCATCTCCCCCTCCCTGCCCCCTGCCCGTGGATTTAAAACTACCCACTCCCCAACTAGGCAGAGTGCCTCTCACCCCCCCAGAAATTCTGAAAAGTGTGGGTTAGTTGCCCCCCACCCTCGCCTATAGCTATTTAATCTTTTGTACGCAATCATTTGACTCCCACCCCCACTGGTAAGAGATCTAAATGTCACACATCATAAGTGGGCCCCTTTGATAACGTAGGTCCGAAAAACAGGTCTACTTAGGACCCTCAGTTCGCTAATAGCATAGGAACAGTCTCACCACTGCAGTGGAGCCCTCAGGTACGTGAAGTGTTTTGCCGTCCCGGCCTCAGTCAGGGTTGTAGCACCTGTGTGTCTTCTACATTTCTTTTGCGTTGGTGGTTTCGTCTTCGGATGGAGTCCCGCCTCTCTCTTTGTGCATCCTTGGCCTCTCGGTGCGATCTTGGCGTTGGCCTCCCACCCTGCGCCATCCCTCCAACCAGTCCCACGCTGCCTCTGGCGAGGTGAAGAACCATGTCTTGCCATCAGATTCCACTCTAAGTTTCGCCGGATATAACATGGCGTATTTTACTTCACGGTCTCGAAGCTCCTTCTTTACCGCCTGGAAGCTGCGCCTTTGGGCCTGGACCTTAGCTGTGAAATCCGGGAAGAAAGTGATTTAATTGTTGTCTAGCTTAAGTGGAGGATTGGACCGCGCTGTTTGTAGGATAGTGTCTCTGTCCCTGTAATGAAAGATCCGGGCAATAAGTGGCCTCGGGGGGGCGCCTGGTTTTGGCCTACCTCCTGGCACTCTATGTGCTCTTTCAATCGAGAAATAACTGGATAATCTCTTGGGCTGCAGATGTTTCACTACTAAGTCTTCCACATATAAGTCGGCCGTTGGTCCCTCGGCCCGCTCCGGCACCCCCAATATCCTTATGTTATTTCTTCGAGCCCTCCCTTCATATTCATCGAGTTGTTGCGCCATCCGTACCTGCTGACTTTGAAGTTCAGCAACTTGGGTCTGGAGTTGAGACGTATCTGCCTGTAGCGATGACGTGACTATTTTTAGGTCCTTCACTTTGTCATCCATTTTACGAAAGTCCGCTCGCAAAAGGGAGACCTCAATAGTCACAGAGTCGAGGGAGGATCGCACTCCATTAATCGCTTCCATGACATCGCGTAGTGTAGGCTCCGGTGGCGGTCCCGGATCTTTCCGCGTCTCTGGTGACTCCATGTGTTGTACCCCGCCATCTTCCAGAGATTTGGTCCAGTCAAATTTAGCGAGCTTGCTGTGTGCAGTCGCCTTCTGCCCTTTACCCGTTGCCATGTCAGGGCTATGATGTGTACGAGGGGGGTCTGGGGCCCAGAGCCGTCATGGTAGTCCCGCCGCCTGCCCAGCGAGGATGTTGTTCTCGCTGGCGGCCTGTCGGGCTGTTCCAGGACAGAGTCCTGGGAGACCACTCTTGTTTGGCGCTCACACCACGAGCCAATCGCCTGGGTCCATCCAAGAGGCCGGCGTCTTCTACGTGTTTTCGGTGAACCAAAAGCTCAACCGTTAGCGTGCCGGTCCACAACTCTTCTTGCACCCCCTTAGGTCACCGGTATAGAGTTCCCTTCCGACGACCATTGAGCACGGAATTGGCAGTTATTCCCCCACGCTCGCGTCTGCTCTGGGTCTGAGGAGGTCCAAAGTATCTCCAGGAGTATGTCTGCCGTTCCGGGGCCCAGCTGGGCCTCTAGGTATGGGCTCGTTATTGTTGTCCGCGTTTGCGGCCCTCTATTGCGACCAGCAGTCTTGGATGCCAACGCCCATGTCTTACGGCCGTTGGAATGCCTTGCCGTTTTTACAGACCCTTAGAGCCCATCCAGCTCTGCACACTTCGTCTTCGGTCTCAACCGGGACTCATGCCCCCCTGTTAGCTGCCGGGGTCCAGCGCCAGTCACCTGGAGCGATGTCTTATCGGGGGGAGGCCCTGTTCCCTGCGGTGTTGAATGGCTGCCCGGACCCTCGGAGAGGTGCGCAGCACCTAGCCTTACCGGCGTCAGAAGTCGGGGCCCCAATCGCAGGCCGCCGCGGTGCTATAGGCTCGTCGCCACCTCCGCTGCTTTCCGGTCCCCCTCTCCTGCGGCGCCTGGGTCTCGGAAGACGCCCCTCGTTGTGGGCCTGGTAGGCCTCCGAAGCCGGGAGCTCAATTAGCTGCCTCCTCGGTGTGCCGGCGCTGACACTGCACACGCTCAGCCGCTGCGGTCTCACGGGCACCGATCTTAGCCCCAGTCCCGGGGCCACGCTCAGATGAGAGGGTCTCCGCCTCCCAACCCTCGTGGCTTTGCACTCCTCACCGGCCTCCAAGCTATGGGCGCGGGTCACGGTGCCGCCATGTTGAGTACTCGCTGCCGGATTACCTCGCTTTGCCTTTTGTAGCGGGACCGTTTCTCCCCGAAACCGACAGCAGCGGACTGCAGGGCTGGTGAGCCTTCTTTAACTTCACTTCGCAGTCAATACGAGCACAGGATTCTGTAGGATAAACAGCGAGGATGCGGGAGCCTCTCTAGCCAGCCGCCATTCGTTTCGGCTGCTAGCCACGCCCCCCTGGACATGATATTTAATGTAAGATTTAACAGAAAAATACAAGTGGGAACATAAGTATGACGGAAATTTCAGGCAATCACGTGTTGTGGCCAAACAAATTCAACATAAAAACCACTAAAGAATAAATTTGCGCATCCTAGCACATATAGATACAGATATTCAGTTATGTCAAAGTGCGAGAAGTCGGCGACGTTTTGATCCCTCTACAAGAATGCAGTGATCATCTTCAGGACAAAGAAATAGGCGCCTG
Organism: Calotriton arnoldi; assembly: GCA_963921515.1. Lineage (NCBI taxonomy): Eukaryota > Metazoa > Chordata > Amphibia > Caudata > Salamandridae > Calotriton > Calotriton arnoldi. Next base: position 1,003,659 of record CAWUFW010001426.1, on the reverse strand, counting down.
AGGCAATTGCTTATGGGGGGAAAAAAGGAAAAAAGAAGGAAGGGAAGAGAGAAGAAAAAGGAGGGACAAAATTAGAGACTAGCGGGGGAAGTGTCGCGGGTCCGACACATATCTCAAGGATAACAGAACATGCAAACATACCAATTGGAGTGATGATAACTGGTGATGGCCTGAGTGGTGGGGCATGCGGGCTAAAAAATGAGGTTGTGCTGTGCGGGGAGTGTTGGGGTAATTACAAGGTGATGCCCAATAACATGGGTACCGTGGAACCTTCCGTAGGATCAAGGAATCAAAGAGTCAAAGGATCAAGGTGCGGTGTGAAGGCCCATGGAGAGTGGACAGTGGGCTGATGCGACAAGGCCATAATAGGGCAATGGACCTAAAACAATAGGAAGCCGAGTTACTGTGGCAAGGACGTGTGACTCCTTGCATTGGAAGAGAAGTAGGGGTAAAGTTGCCTACCACGCTGGTTAATTGGTAATAGGCGTGCGATGGTCCAAAATCACTGGGACGGTAGTTCGCAGGTCCTCCAGGGGACAAGGAAGGTTTCCGGAACTGGTAGGACAGAAGGATGCCTCTGCGGAAGAGGGGAGAAAATTAGGGAAGGACCTGGTTGCGTGCGGTCAAGGCCAACGTCCCTATCCCGTGGGGTGAGCTTACCTGATAGGATGAGTGCCTAATCGCGACACACGTCCTTGCCACACTAACTCGGCTTCCTATTGTTTTAGGTCCATTGCCCTACTATGGCCTTGTCGCATCAGCCCACTGTCCACCCTCAACGGGCCTTCACGCTGGCACCTTGATCCTTTGATTCCTTGATCCTACGGAAGGTTCCATGGTACCCATGTTATTAGGCATCAACTTGTAATTACCCCAACACTCCCTGCACAGCACGACCACCACTCAAGCAATCACCAGTTATCATCACTCCAATTGGTATGTTTGCAAGTTCTGTTATCCTTGAGATATGTGTCAGACCTGCGACACATCCCCTGCTATTTTCTAATTTTGTCCCTCCTTTTTCTTCTCACTTCCCTTCCTTCTTTTTCTTTTTTCATTTTCCCTCCCCATATGCAATTGCCTCAGGCACCTATTTCTTTGTCCTGAAGATGATCTCTGCATTCTTGTAGAGGGATCGAAACATCGTCGACTTCTCGCACCCTGACATCTGTATCTATATGTGCTAGGATGCGCAAATTTATTCTTTAGTGGTTTTTATGTTGAATTTGTTTGGCAACAACTCGTGGTTGCCTGAAATCTCCATCATACTTATGTTCCCACTAGTATTTTTCTGTTAAATCTTACATTAAATATCATGTCCAATAGGACATATAAAAAATAGTTATCATTATATTGCTATTTGTATATACTACAAACTAACAACTTTGTGTTAGGGACCATTGTCGCTTAGAAATCCAGGATGCGAAATCCTCAGCAATTCAAACGCGGCTCACGGCTAAAAGAACAGAGCTCACTTCCCTGCTGGAGAGACTGAGGTGCTTAAATTACAAGTCACACTCTGCCCTTACACACACCGTGGCGGATCGGGCGGTCCGCCTGCCGGCCTGGCTCGTCTGCCAGTGTGATGCTTGTACGCCCATTGCCGCAATCCGCTCCCCGAGCGCCACTCTGGTGTATACCCAAGCCGAGATACTCCACGAGTTCACACGTCATTACCAGACCCTATACAAGTCCACAGCCGTAACCTCCCCGGCAGAAATACAGCAGCACCTAACGGCGGTCGGGCTCCCCCGTCTTACCCCTGAGCAACGGCTGGAACTGGACGAGACGATAATGCCAGAAGAAATACATGGCGGTATCCGCACCCTGGCCACGGGAATGGCCCCATGTCCAGATGGGCTCCCAACAGAGTTTTACAAGGCCTATGCCACCCTCTTGGTGCCACAGTTGCAGACAGTGTATGACTCCACGCTCTCAGACTCCTGTGTCTCGGCCTAGCAGCGGGAGGCGCTCCTGGTCTCTCTCCCTAAGCTGGATAGGGACAGAACTGAGCTAGGGTCTTATAGGCCATTGGCAGTGCTTAACACTGATTACAAAATCTTAGCCAGCATTATAGCGGCTAGACTGGCTCCCTTGTTCCCCTCACTCATCCATCCTGATCAGAATGGCTTTGTGCCAGCCCGTAACACCTCCCTTAATATACGGCTGTGATTCCAGCTCCAAGAGCACGCTCCCCAGGTCTGGCCTCGATCAGGCTGCCTGGTCCTTGACCTGGAAAAAGCCTTTGACTCACTGGAGTAGCCGTACTTATTCTCGGTCCTCCACCGGTACAGATTTGGGGAACGGTTTATGCAGCTCACGCAGCTATTATACACGTACCCCCTTATTAGGGTCCGCATCGGACATCAAATATCCGAACCCGTACCCATTGGCAGGGGCACCAGGCAGGGATATTCGCTCTTGCCCTTATTTTCACTAGCAATGGAACACCTGGCGGCAGAATTGAGAAACAGGGGAGGGCACTGGGGTATTCGCCTGGAGATGTCTTATATGTTGTGTCTCTGTATGGCGATGACCTGTTATTATACCGGAGGGATGTCCACAACGTGCCGAGCCTGGTTGCAGAGATCTTACAGCGGTTCGCCCGGCTGTCGGGGCTTGGGGTGAATTGGAAAAAGTCTTCCCCATACCCATTCAGCACCCGCACGCAGGACCCGGGACTTATGGTCAAAGGAGCACATATACAATGGCAACTGACGTCCTTCCGGTATTTAGGAATCCGCATCTACCACACTGCTGAGGACATTCTAGACGGCAACCTTACCAGAGCAATAACATCTATCAGATCCCAGATGAAGCTCTGACGGACCCTCCCGCTGCCCGTCATGGGTAGCATTGTGCTGTTAAAAATGATAGTATTGCCCAGGATGTTATATTACTTGGATAAATACTAGTAAGTTGGCAGAGCGAAAAAGTTTCGAGAACCAGAACAGTGGACCAGAGACTTCATCTGAAATGAGGGGCGACATAGGGTGGCGCTACGAAAACTATATGCGCCAGTGGAACAGGGTGGGTTGTCCGTCCCAAACTTGGAGCTATATTACCTAGTCGCCCAATTACAATGGGTAACTAAGTGGCTGGCAGGTCTGTTGCTGGATGACACAGCGACGTTACTACCGGCATGGACGCTGGCCAACGTACACCACCTGGCCCACCCCATGGCTAGTGCGCCGACGCCACAGCCTGGGCTGTTGGCTTTGGCCCATCGCTGGTATAGGCACAGTCTGTATCTTTATCCACACAAAAGAGAGGTAGGAATAGAGAATGTGGTTAAATGACGCAAGTGATGTGTTCAGTGTGAAGAAACTGCCCTCACTCACAATTTGTGACATGCTTCATCATCGGGCTTGCTGACTAACACCCCACGCAGAGCAACACCTGGGGTGGAGCAAAGGGGAGGGGGAAGACAATACAAACATATATAAATAATAAAGGAATCAACAAAGAAATTAGTGCAGTTAGTGATATTAAAACTAGCTCGTGTATATCCACGGTTACCCTTTATTCCCGGATTACCCAGCCAGGATTAAAAGAAAATAGGATGGTGGCGAAATAAGGTTGTTAGTACCCATTCACTTCTCCTTACTGCATGTTTGTATCTTACTCGGGGTATGACCCAATATGCACCGGCGCTGCCCTTGCTTGGCATGCCGAGGGGCAGGTTGGCTACGACGGGGGCGGAGCTGGTACCATGGCATGCGGCAGGGATACAAACACTAGGTGATTTATTTGAGGATGGAGTGTTGCTGATGTACGAGGGATTATCCCAAGGTTTGGACATTTCCCCGGGCCAGTTCCTGCTATACAACTCGCTGATAGCCAAGCTGACGCTGGCCTAGGGGGGCCTAGACACCGAACCCTGGCACCACCTAGTTGTGCAATAGCTGCATGTGATGGGGACGGGTAGTCATATGATACACTGGGTAACGGAGGCGCTACTAGCACATTCAAGGGATCTGCTCACCTCCTTGCGTGGCAAGTGGGAAGCAGATAGAGGGAGTCCCTGGGTGGAGTCAGAATGGGATAAGTTCTTGGCGGGAGCCACTCAAATTCCACAGAACATTTGGTTCCGTCTTGTACAACACTACCTCATCCATAGGGCGTATATCTCCCCTGATAATTTAAACAGGTACTTCCAGCTGCGCTCCGCGGCTTGTCCCCGATGCGGCTTAATGGTGGCCGACAACATACATATGATGTGATTATGTCACGCTTTGCTACAATACTGAGGGGAAGTAACGTCCTGCTTGGCCGTATGTACAGAACGAGCTGCACACCTGGGAGGAATGCGTATTGGGATTGTTCCCCAGATTCAAGAAACACAAAGCGACTTCCAGATTTCTGGACCTGGGGTTGAACACAGCTAAGCAATTAATCACACGCAGGTGGAAATATCGACTCCCTCCCCACCACAAGGCATGGAAAAAGTCTCTCCTGGAATGGGCACAAGCGGAAAGTATAGCGCTAAACAGAGAAGACGCACTGGGGCTTAGAAAATATCCTATGGCAAAACACTGGGATTCCATGCTGGGGGCATTACAGCTTATTACACACCCGGAGGTAGACGACCCCACAGCCGGGGACACAGGGCTGTAGTAGAGGTGGGTGCGCCCCGGTCTCCTGCTGGCGATCGTGTTTTCATGGGAGTGGTTGAAAGGGTGCCTCCATGAGGGGTGGTCGGTTGCTGCGGGGAGGTCAACACAGCAAGGAGTTGAGAAAGGACTAGGCAACTCTGTTATGTTAAGTTTGATTTGTTCAAGCATATAATATCTCTGGCACGCAACAATGCTGGTACTTTGGCGCTGGCCACGCTGATCCAACCCAAGACTTACAGACTGCTTGTTTCCTATTAAGGGTTTAACCCAGGCCTTACGAATCAGCCATATATGACAGCAACTCTACAATAGACACGTGCCTCGCTATGAATTGTCCTGACGCACATTTATGTAAAATGTCTATATTTTGTTTATTATCAATTATCTGTACTGTTGATGTTCCTTTACATACCCTTTTATTGTATGTACGCTAACACACAAAATGCCAATAAAGAGATACAAAAAAATAAAATCATTGTCAGGTTGACTTGGGACACTGCCGGTGAATGAACTGTTGTGATCAATCTGAAAGCTATTTCTGAAGGTGTTCCAGGGGTGGTCGGTTGGGTCCAAGATAACGCATCTGGTGGTGAAGTTGGCGAAAGTACTTGTTTCCCCTGAAGTATCAATGGCGGTTCAGGGAATCGAGAGTAGTAGGTCTGCCATAAGTCTCAGAAGGTCTGAAGAGACCATTTTCTAGAGGTGTCGGACATTTTTTGTATTAGGGTGGTAATCCCAGTAAGATTTGCGAGGTCTTCCCTAATGTTAATTGTTGAGGTTGAAATAAAAATCACTCAGCTGACTGAGGAAATGTGTAGAACTCTGAGGACTCCCTTCACACACGACATGCAGTAGAAATCTGAAGGATGGTGGGCTCTCAGGGTGTGATATTTAGAATGTCTCTGACTGGTTGAAGTTTGGTTCTTTTTAAATGGTATGACTAGGCTACTGAACAGTGTGCGTTTTTGCGCTAGCATTGCATTAGCATAGAACTGCCGTTGACAAGTTGCCATGGAACTCCCAGCTCAATGAAGGGGATGATTCAAGCACGTGAATCTACAAAAAATCCAATTCAGGTCAATATTGGTTAAAAAGTTTTGTCACATTTTCCTTCCATTGCTTCCTTACATTCTGCTTCCATATATACAATAATATACAACTGTGGAAATTTCCAATGTAACCACTGCACAGGTTTTTATTGTGACATGCTATACAACATGAATAGAAACAAAATACAAACTGTACGTGTAAAAAGCAAAACAACTTACTTGGCTGAATAGCGTATCCATCTGCCCCTGAAAGAAAACAAGGGATACACTGAAGGTATTGAAAATATGGCTAGAAAAACAATGTGAAAATATGGCTACTCTATGGTCTTGGAGCACAAGCTCTTTTACATAATACACAACTTGGGCTCACACTGTAGTCGGGGGGGGGGGGGGGGTCAAGAATAGAAATGTAGATTTAAATTCTGGCCATTTACATTTTAAGTTTCTTCAATGAAAAGAGCAACAGTAAACACCAAAGTTCAGTAGGTTGTGTATCTGCTCCACATATATGTGCACACCCGCTATTTTCACTGGTTCACCCCTCAAATTTACCCATATCCAGTCTTACATCCTTCTGAAATTACGCACCATTAATTTGAGTAATACTGTTATTTAAATATAAAAGACCTTTGATTTTGTGATGTTTCAAAACAACATATCAGAACAAAAAACTGTTATTGTTACGAATACTGAAAAGAGCAAGCATTGACAAAGCCAAAAGGTGTCACTATTATCACCTCGTGGCTTTGCTAATGCTTGAATGCTTCCTTCTTTTTGCTAGACGGCGGACGTGCATGCACACGCTGGTGCAGCAGTCCTCTTGGAATAATTTTATTTCTTTTGAGAAAAACCATTATAAGATGGCTGTCACACTTACACAGCAGCTATTTTGAATGATTTTTCTTAAAACAAAAAATCTTACATACTCTGATAACTGGTACAGTGCTGTCCACGTGCGCTCATTTGTGTGATATGGACACTAAAGAATCGCACTATGCCTTATTAAGTAACTTTAGCGCTTTCATTCTGGTCTGCTTCCAGGTAACACTCATCCTGCATCATCCAAAAAGGAAACGCACTCACAGACTGGCTGGGTGTCGTACGCCTGTTTATTTATAGTGCCATTTTGCAGAATGGCAAATTGTAGGTACAGTGCTCCTTGAAAAGCAGAGTACAATATGCATTCGGGGTACATTTACACCCTCATCCTAAAAAACAAAGAGGAAATCAGGTCATGTTTCAAATCCATCCTAGTCAAGGTCACCTCATCCTCCCAGATGGTGGAATAGCTTCCAGAAGTTTCTTAACCCACTCTTGGCGGTAGTTCAGGAAGTGGTGAAGCAACAACTGATATGGTGATCTGTGTGGAGCCTTTACCACTTATTTCTTTCTTGGTTCCACATATGTTTCAGGTTCGACCTATCATGCCAAATCAAGCAATACAGTATTTGTAGAAATCTCTATGGGCCTAAGGCTTTGGGGCAGAAAGACCTAAGGAAAAAACTTAGAACACTAATCTCCCCCCGCCCACCCAAAGCAAGATAATCCACTCTAAGGGTTGAGCAGCTTAGTTAAATGTAGTGCCTGATCGCCCAGCCTTGGGACCCCTTGGGCCTGGTCGTTCCTGCAAGTCTGTGACCTCTGGCATGTCAGGTTTCCTCCAGACCACAATGATATCAACCTGCTACCACCAATGCTAAGCTTGGAGGGCAGAGGGCCTGTCCCAAGGTTAGTACTCACAACCACAGTGACAAACTTTCTAATTCCATTCAGAATTAACTCTTACTAGCCAGTTCAAATATCACATACATTCCCATGCACACAAGACCACCCAATGAGACAACAGATCTATGCCCAGTCCTCCAGAATCCACTACCTCAATAGCTCTTGTATCATCCTCCCTTCCGCATGGAGATACGATTTTAAGTTCCTGTCACACCTCAAACAGCCTCTCTGGAATTCAGCTAACAGGGCACCTCCTTCAGTAAACTAACTCCCATACACACACCCACACACACCTCTAAGGAAGGCAGGTCTACATTTCAAAGAGCAGTTTTAGATTTGGAAATTCTTCCCCATGAGTAAGAAAAAATACGTGCTAGCTTCAAGTGCCCCGTCACCTGCTACCAAAGAAAATAGCAACACCAATAAAACTATACAATTATCTTGTCAGCAAACATAAGCTTGTCATTTATAAAAATAATTTGACCACAAACACCAGTCTTTCATTTATAGTAAATGCACTAATTTGACACCCAGAAATCAGCTTGCCATTTTCATGACGTGCACACACTATCTACTAACTCAGATGGATCCATGTTGCCTTACATTTTCCTAGGTTACCACTACACACAAGGTTTACTCACAATTTGCCAAAAATATCTATGAGATGCCAGGGATAGTCACATTATGCAGAGACTGCTCATCAGATGCCAAGGATGCACATCAGGTGCAAGAGATGCCCACCACAAGTCAAAGCAGTGTTCAAAGCCCTGGCGTGGGCACAGACATGAGGGATGGGAATCTAACACCACGAATAGCCACTAGAACAAGGATGCCTGTCTGATGACTGGGATGACCACAGATGCTATGAGTGTAACCAAGACAGCAGGGACAGCAAGTTGTTGCCCAGGGCAATTCTCTTCTGCAAGAGAAGCCCGCCTTTTGCTAAACTGGCTCCCGAGAGAACAGGGGTGGCTACCTTATTCCCACCAATGCCTACTTGAGGCGTGGGATGTTAAGCCGAAGCTAGGCTGTGTGCCAAAAGGCCGAAGTTTTTATTTTATCTGTTTATCAGTTTTTATCAATTTCATGTACCATTATAGGATACAAATCAATGTAAAGTGTCTCCATATGGTAGCTACATACAACATACAAATGTTTATTACATTGGTGATTCCAATATATTGTGGGAATCCAATCAGATAAATAAAGCCTTTGAGAGCAGATTAGCTTATTGTCACAAATTTAGCAGTTATATGCAACAATTCAAAACAAACGTAAAAAAAACAGCAAATCTTTGCGATTCCAAGATATTACACCTTTTCTCCTAGCATGCAATGCAAGACTTTCAGATCTGGCCTACCTAAAAAGGTCACATCGCCACTTATCCATCGGAGGGAAGGTTCTGGCCTTCCAATTCATTGCTAAGTGTTATTTAGTTAATATAAAGGCTAGATCTATAAGTCGATTCCTAGTTTTCTGTGTTGTGGATTTTCCAGTGAGCAATCCCTCCCTACCGTAAGCAGACTTCGACTGTGCCATGGTCCTCCTCCAGTATACCTGTTTCTCACAACAGATCCAAACCATTAGAGTATAACCCGCATTACTACAGCCACATCTAGGACAACTGATATCCTCAGTAACAAGCATCAAGTTAATCAGTTTGGGAGACATATGCCATGTATATGTAGTCGAATTGGAAATATTTAAGCCTCATGCTACTAGAGATCTTTTGGCCTGTTGTCCAAGGGCCTTTGCCATCAATGGAGCTAAGTTCTCTATCTAACTCGGTTTCCCATTTACCCTTACGGCTCGATTCCGGTGCGGTTGGGAACGGCTCCGACCATCGGTTGGAGCCATTCCGACTGCATTGGAATTGCCCGTTCGGATTCCTTTCCGACCAACCTATTTCAATGGGCTCGGTCGGAAGGGAATACGAATCGGTTTTCCGAATGGCCTCCGTCCGCCATTCGGAAAACCTTTAGTAATCCCTCGGCCGGCTCTTTCTGGCCGAGGGATTACGATGGCAGCTTCCCACTGCTTTCTGTGCCGGCCTTTCACATAATTAGAGTTTAAAGTAGATGTTAAATATTTTAATATATACATTTAATATATTGTAAATTAAATACATTCCACTAATATTTAATACTAAAAATATATACATATATTTTTTGGGAGAGTTTTATATAGCGCAAACTCATCCCGAAGGTATCGGAGCGCTTTACATGAGCTCCAGTTGCGTTACAGACGGACACATTGATTTTGTTAGGCACGGGGAGATTAAGTGATTTGCCCAGAACCACAGGATGCTGAGTGTCAGTGCAGAGACTCGAACCCGGTTCCCCAGCTTCGAGGTCGACCGCTCTAGCCCTTAGGGCGAGAAAGCAAAAGACACACAAGTGATGGACGGAATGCCAAACAAATCAAAACATTCACCCCCAGTCAAGAGTTCTGGGTTAAATCCATCGTTCTTTTGCTCAACATGCCACCCCAGTTTAGACCCAGCCATATACAAATCAGTCTTGCTCAAGTTCCTCATGGGCACAGTCAAGCGAGAACTGCCAAGCCAGGTCCTCACTGGACCGGAAACAAGCATCCTAGGACCGGTTTCGGGATTTCCCCCCTCATCAGCCAGGCTAGCTTGAATCCAGTGGCACAGTGTGCCGGGGACCAGTCTAGGCATACGCAGTGCATTTAGGGGGCAAGAAAGCAAAAGACACACAAGTGATGGACGGAATGCAGAACAACTCAAAACATTCACCCCCAGTCAAGAGATCTGGGTTAAATCCATCGTTCTTTTGCTCACCATGCCACCCCAGTTTAGACCCAGCCATATGCAAATCAGTCTTGCCCAAGTTCCTCATGGGAACAGTCAAGCCTGAACTGCCAAGCCAGGTCCTCCCTGGACCGGAAACAAGCATCCTAGGACCGGTTTCGGGATTTCCCCCCTCATCAGCCAGGCTAGCTTGAATCCAGTGGCACAGTGTGCCGGGGACCAGTCTAGGCATACGCAGTGCACTTAGGGGGCGAGAAAGCAAAAGACACACAAGTGATGGACGGAATGCAGAACAACTCAAAACATTCACCCCCAGTCAAGAGATCTGGGTTAAATCCATCGTTCTTTTGCTCACCATGCCACCCCAGTTTAGACCCAGCCATATGCAAATCAGTCTTGCCCAAGTTCCTCATGGGAACAGTCAAGCCTGAACTGCCAAGCCAGGTCTTCCCTGGACCGGAAACAAGCATTCTAGGACCGGTTTCGGGGATTCACCCCTCATCAGCCAGGCTAGCTTGAATCCAGTGGCACAGTGAGCCCGGGACCCACATCTGGGGAGACCCGGCACACTTAGGGTGAGAAAGCAAAAGACACACAAGTGAGGCCACATCCTCCTCCCTAAATAAACACATTTATAAATATATATGTGCTGTTTGTGTTTATATAAATATATATTTCAAAACAAAAGATGAAGCACTCAGCGGGTTATGTTAAACCAATTTATTTGCGCTAATCAGACGCATTTCAGCAACACAATGCCTTTATCAATGTTGGTTGCACAAAATATAAAATCGCCAAGCCGGTCTTTAAATAAGTCTCGGCACACTCCCACTCAAAGTACATCATGGCATGAGAAAGCGGAATACTCATTCACCTTACGTTGTTCAAACACAGTGTCGCCATCATTGCGTATATTTCAATCCACTTGTTTATCCCATTGATGTTTCCCGTCATTATTTTGCTCTTCAGTAAAAATTACTTTCCTTACTGGATAGGGGTCACCGCCATGCTTTCAGTTTATTGTTATACTGTTGTGATAGATAATTACAACCATTGTGCCATATTATAGGGAGTGCTTTTTGCTGAAAAAACATTGGAAATTGCGCTCCTCGTTATACCACAATGGCCTTTAACAGTCACCACATACCTACAACTAAATAACTATAATGGGAAGCATCGGCTACCAAGGCCTGTGCTTTACTGGTATGCAGTGACTGTTAAAGGGCAATTGTGGTAGTACTTTTGTCCAAATACCAGTTCTAAACCAGTTTCTGCTGGTCAATAATCCCGCCAGGGATATGGTAGGAGCATGAAGTGGACTAGGTGCCATTCATCGCACACAACATGTCCAGCATCTTAGAACAATTGCTGGCAGGATGTTAACTAGTCTATGTTCTATTTACCTTGCAGGCCCAGGATCCGCGTGACCAGCTACCCTCTTGTTAAACCCATTCCCATTAGACCTAGTTCCTATGCGTGATTACTACTTGTGAGTAGTTGGCCTGGTATATGCTGTCCACTAATTAAAGTGGGCACCTTGCACCAGTCCAAACGACCCTTATGATGTATGAGGTCAAAGATAACCTTTAGAAAGCTATCCTAGTGGTAGCTGTGGAGAGCAGCCTTCAGGCTTAATCTTGAAGGAATGTAAAGCAGCTTGTTTTACCAGAACATCATCTCCTATATTGACTAAATAAACGGAGAACCACACAGTAGTTATATAAAAATATGTGTTCATTAATCTAACACTCTCTAGTATCCTCTACACGAGGATAGAACACAAAGCACACAATACGGAATCAATAGAACAGTTGTAAGTAGCACAATACGCAGTGGGCTCCAGGGGGAGGCCAAACCATATACTAAAATAGTGGTATAACAACCACGACTCGGGTCAAGACAAGGTCTAGAGCACGTAGAATCGCTGGGACGCCAAGGAAACACCCAAGGTGAGTAGATACGGACCACAGGGAGGACGGGTGCAGTGTGCTAACACTACCACGGGCTCCGTACAATTCTATGGGGAAGTCGCGGTTGCAATTTCACAGTTTAAGGACCCTTCTAGGAGGACTTTGAGGAAACCCTTTGGAACTTAAGAGGTTGAAGAGCCACCCCACCCATGGATACCGTAGTACCCGAGTTACCTATCCCAGAGGAGCCGGGTGCATATGTCTGGAGTGGTGTCGGAAACCGCTGCCGTTCTCAATGGAGGGCTGCGAAGAAGTACTGCTGCCGTGAAGGTGAAAAGGGTCCGGTGGATTCCAAGCCTGGATTCTGGAAGGAAGGAATCTGAAAGCAGAGGGGACAGAGTCTGTGTCACTTCAGAGCCCCCAGGGGCTCGGGAGACGAATGCCCACCGATGTCGGGTGCTTCAGGTGCGAAGAAGGGTTGCTTGACTCTGCAGCCACGAGGACCAGGAGACATCGACGATGACCAAGAGCCAGATGCGAGCTGTCCCACGAAGGATGTCGAGTGCTCAGGGGTCAGTGTTTGGCTGGAGCACCAACAAGCCTTGGCAAAAGCAACCCACGCAGGAAGGTCAAGCAGGTTACGGTGTGGACCAGCAAGGTCCAGTGGACTCACAAAGCAATGGAGAGTCAGGGCACGTCTGGAGCAACCAGGAAAGCCCAACAGAAATCAAGATGACCGTCAGGAGGACCCACAGGCCGAATGACCAGGAGTCGCAAGGGGACCTCGAGCAAGATTGCAAAGCACCAGCCCACGGAGCACACAGTGCAAGGAGGCCGGAGTTCTTTTGTGCAAATATGGCTCAGGGTCAGGACTACATGGAGTCCAATGCACAAGCTCGGGAATCGCCAATAAGCATATGCAACTGCAAATGGACGAGGTGCACAGGGGTTCGGGTTATGCAGTCCCCACGAGGGATACTGGCCTCAAACTTGCTGAAAAGGCAGATCGACCTCAGGGACCTTCAAAAACCCACCTCCTGTGTTGCTGAAATCTTCGGAGTCCGCAGGAGCTCGGGAGCAGCAGACCGGTCAGTTGCGTTAAGGTGCCTGTGAATGCAGGGGAGTGACTCCTTCACTCCAAGGGAGATTCTTCAGTTGTCCTTAGTGCACCACAGGTCTGTATGGAGCAAGGGCACAGACAAGACTTTGGACGGAGAGGGAGACAAAGCCGGGCCCAGTCGAAGTCCAGCGAAGCCCAGAGTGTCCAGACAGTCGAAGGTCAGTGGTTTCTTCTTGTAGAATCTTGTCCACGTAAAATCTAAAGTCTTACAGCCAGGTAAGCCCTTTTGTACCCACTGGAGGGGGTTGGACAGATTCGGGGTACCCTCCTAGGGGAGGGTCAGGACAGAGGGGTGGTTACACCCATGTAGTTTGTCCAGTTTCACGCCAGAGCAGGAGCCAATGGCTCCCAGAACTGGTTTGAGCTGGACTATGCACAGGGACAACAAATGTGCCCCAAGTGCAGACTTTCAGGCACTCTCAGAGTGCACACACCCAGCCCCAATACACTAAATCATGTCTGGGAGGTGGTCACACCTCTCTGTGACAGGATGCCTATTGTGCTGCCTTCCTCTGCTCAAGCTTGGCTCAGCAGCAGGAGGGCAGAAATGTGTCTCTGGTCGACAGCATCCATTTTGTTCTGACCGGGTTGAGAAGGCTGGCACCGGATAGACCAGTGACCCAAAGAAGCTCGCTTCAGAAGGGTGGAATCATACCTCCCACACCGGTTACCGGTGTGGAGGTATGATTCCAAGGTGTTTGATACCAAACACGATAGGTTTCTATGCAGCCGTTTGAGCTAGCATCTACCGTGAGGTTATAATGCACCTCTACCTATATGTCCGGCTGAGTCACAGACAATGGACTCCGAAGGCTGCAGAGAGGCTCTGCTCATGCAGGGACACCCTCTCACTAAAAACCCAGCACCCTGCCTTCAGGATTGATAAGGCCTGCTATAGGGGTGACTTATAAGTTTTAAGTGTAGTGACCTATATATATAGTGAACCTATATCTAAAGTAAGTGGTACAAGCACCATCTTACACAGGTTGCAGTAGCAGACCTGTAGTTCCATTTTGCATGGCCTCTCATGGGTGGCATAATACATGCTTCAGCCCATGGGAGGCCTCTGGGGTACCTATGCCCTGGGTACATTGGTACCATATACTAGGGACTTAAAAGGGTACCCCAGTATCCAATCTAGAGTGTACCAAAGTACATGTGTAACAATTTAAAGGAGAAAGCAGATAGACTGGGGTCCTGATTAGCAGGATCCCAGTCAGACTAGTCAAAAACAGTGCAACATCAAGCAAAAAGTGGGGGTAACCATGAGAAGCAGATCCTACTTTCCAACACAACCCCCCCCCAAACGAAAGGACATGAGTCTAACCTTGACCAATTGATTCTTCATTTTCTAAGTGGAAATATCTGGAGAGTCCATCTGCATTGGCATGGTTACTCCCAGGTCTACGTTCCACTGTATAGTCCATTCCCTGTAGGGAAATGGACCACCTCAAAAGTTTGGGGTTTTCACCCTTCATCTGTTTTAGCCATAAGAGGGGCTTATGGTCTGTCTGAACAATGAAGTGAGTGCCAAACAAGTATGGCCTCAGCATCTTCAGAACCCAAACCACAGCAAAGGCTTCCCTCTCAATAGCTGACCAACGTTTCTCTCTGGGGGGTCAGCCTTCTGCTTATAAAAGCTACTAGCTGATCCTGACCCTCTTCATTCAGTTGTGATAACACAGTCCCTACCCCCAACTCAGATGCATCAGTTTGAACAATGAATTGTTTGGAATAGTCAGGACTTTGCAGAATGGGAGCAGTGCACATGGCCTGCTTCAGGTCATCAAATGCCTTCTGACAGCTAACTGTCCAGTGAACTTTCTTAGGCATTCTTTTAGAGGTCAGATCATTTAAGGGGGTCACTATGGATCCATATCCCTTAACAAACCTCCTGTAATACCCAGTCAGGTCCAAGAAAGCTCTGACCTGAGTCTGGGTAGTTGGAGCAACCCAGTCCATGATGGTCTGGATTTTGCTCTGCAATGCTTGAACCTGGCCTCCACCCACAAGGTGGCCCAGGTACACAACCTTACTCTGCCCTATCTGCCACTTAGTGGCCTTGATAGTGAGGCCTGCTTTCTGCAGGGCCTCCAGAACATTTCTCAGGTGGAACAGGTGATCCTCCCAGGTGGAACTAAAGACAGCAATATCATCTTGATAAGCTGCACTGTAGTCTTCCAGGCCTGTGAGAACTTTATTCACCAACCTTTGAAATGTGGCAGGTGCATTCTTCAAGCCAAAGGGCATCACAATAAATTGATAATGCCCACCAGGGGTTGAAAATGCTGTTTTGGGTTTGGCATCCTCAGCTAGTCTGATTTGCCAATAACCAGCAGTGAGGTCAAATGTGCTCAAGAACTTGGCTGAGGCCAAAGTATCAATGAGCTCATCTGCCCTAGGAATAGGGTGAGCATCAGTCCTAGTGACTGCATTGAGCCCCCTGTAGTCCACACAAAACCTCATTTCTCTCTTACCACCCTGGGTATGAGGATTGGGTACCAGGACCAATGGACAAGCCCAAGGGCTATCTGAGGGTTCAATCACTCCCAATTCCAGCATCTTTTGGACCTCAGTCCTGATGCAGTCCCTGACATGGTCAGGTTGCCTGTAAATCTTATTTTTAAGAGGCAAACTTTCACCTGTGTCCACTTCATGGGTACACCAAGTGGTCTGACTAGGAGTCAGGGAAAACATATGTCTGTACTGATTGAGGACCTTCCTGCAATCCATCTGTTGCTGCTCAGTGAGGCCGCCTGCCAAGGCTACACCATCAACTGAGCCATCATCAGGGTTCTGTGAGAGGAGGTCAGGGAGTGGGTCACTCTCTTCCTCCTGTCCCTCATCAGTAGCCATGAGCAAGCCCATGTCTGCCCTACCAACATATGGCTTGAGCCTGTTCACATGGAGCACCCTGTGGGGGCTCCTGGGAGTTCCAAGGTCCACCAGGTAGGTGACGTCTCCCTTTTGCTCAAGAATGGTATGGTGCCCACTCCATTTGTCCTGGGGAGCTGCTGGGGCCACAGGCTCCAACACCCATACCTTCTGTCCTGGCTGGTAGACAGTCAGTAAAGCCTTTTGGTCATGATAAGCTTTTTGTAATTCTTGGCTAGCCTCAAGGTTTTTACTTGCCTTCTTCATATACTCAGCCATCCTGGAGCGGAGACCAAGTACATAGTCCACTATGTCTTGTTTAGGTGGTTTGAGAGGTAACTCCCATCCCTCCTTCACTAAACACAAGGGACCCCCAACTGGATGCCCAAACAGAAGTTCAAAAGGGCTGTGGCCAACCCCCTTCTGTGGGACCTCTCTGTAGGCAAAGAGAAGGCAGGGCAACAGGACATCCCATTTTTGCCTAAGCTTTTCTGGGAGGCCCATGATCATGCTTCAGGGTTTTGTTGAACCTTTCAACTAACCCACTGCATCGTGGCTGATAGGGTGTGGTAAATTTGTAATTTACTCCACACTCCTTCCACATAGCAGTGATATACCTAGCCATGAAGTTTGCACCTCTGTCAGTTAAGACCTCCTTAGGGAAACCCACTCTGGAACAAAATTCCCAGGAGGGCCCTGGCCACCACAGGAGCTGTGGTGGTTCTAAGGGGTATTGCTTCTGGGTACCTAGTGGCATGGTCCACCAACACTAGAATATATCTGTGCCCAGATGCAGTTGGAGGATCCATGGGACCAATTATGTCAAACCCTCTCAAAGGGAACCCCCACCACAGGTGGTGGTGGTATTAGGGGGGCCTTTGTGGTACCACCTGCCTTACCACTGGCTTGACAGGTGGTACAGGAGCGACAAAACTCCTTTGTGTCCTCTGACATGTGAGGCCAGTGAAAGTGAGGGACACACCTGTCCCAAGTCTTACTTTGGCCTAGGTGTCCTGCTAAAGGGATATCATGTGCCAGTGTCAGTAGGAAATCCCTAAACTTCAGAGGTATGACCAACCTCCTGGTGGCACCAGGCTCGGGGTCTCTACCCTCCGAGTAAAGGAGTCCTTCATCCCAGTAGATCCTGTGGGACCCACTGGCACTCCCAGCAGCCTCAGCAGCAGATTGCTGTCTGAGGGGTTCAAGAGAGGGGCAGCTGTGCTGCTCATGACTCAGATCTGACCTGGAAGGGCCCCCGGTCCCCAAGAACTCAACCTGATCAGGTTCAAGTTCCTCTGAGACAGTTCCTTCACACGGACTGGGATCATCTTCCTCAGGAGACTGATCCTCACTCTGAGTCTGGGAGGAAAACACTGCCTTACCCCTACTGCTCCTCCTCCTGGAAGGCACCTGGTCCATTTTTACAGCATCCAGGGCCTGTTCAGTTGAAGACAGTTTGGCCTACTTTCCTACACAACTCATCCATCTACACATCCATCTAGCCATCCAATGAGCCTGGGTTGCTAAATAATATAATTTGAGATCAGGAACCCCAATCTACTCTACGGCAATGAAAGCTTTAGGGGTCTTAAGGTCATTCTATGTTGGCCAACTGCCCAGATAAAATCCCTGAAGGTCATTTCTAGCTCCTTAACCAGGACACCATTATCCATATGGGCAAACTGCTAAAATATTATATTGAAAGCATTACCAATTTAATCAAAGCAATCCTGACCATGATAAATAACGGCAATGATTGTCAAAAAGGATAAGTTACTTACCTGTAATCCTAGTGCTCCTCCAGGGGTATCCTCATCAAAGTCATAAGCACTGAATATTCCCGCCCATGCGCGGGGACCCCGGAAAAGATATAAAAATTATAAATGAAAACATATATATACAGCTATATATATATATATATATATATATATATATATATATATATATATATATATATATATATACACATACATACACCTTTTTTTTTTTTTTTTTTTAAACACAAACAATGCAGCCTTACATACACCAACAGGCTAAACAATGCTGTGAAATGCAGTCTTTGCACATATAGAAACAAACCAGGAAGACCAAAAAGGCACTTGAACTGCTTTTAATGAACAGCAGAAAAGTAGTCCTGCAAGGAGAAAAAGAAGGTATTGTTAGCCCATAGGCTGAATTGTAACTGAAACAGCACAGAAAATGAAAGCAAAAACTGGCACCGTGCTTTTAAGGCAGCCATGACCCCTAGCTTCCCATCATGCCTCAGGGGTGACAGTTAAGTCAGTTGGGGCCATATGTATCAACCAAAATTGCGATTGCAAACGCTGAAATTCTGCGAATTTCAGCGTTTGCGATTGCAATTTGGCTAAGTGGTATGTATGAAGGCAAAACTGCAAATCCTACATACATCGCGTTTTGCGATTCTCAAATAGCGATTCGCAAAAATTCGCTATTTGAGAATCGCAAAACATGGGTTTGATACATATGGCCCCAGTTTTTTACGGAGACCCGGAGGTCAGGGCACAAAGAAATGATAATGTTGGCTCATTTACACGGGGAGGTGGGAGGGTTGCTAATGACTTTGATGAGGATACCCCTGGAAGAGAACTAGGATTACAGGTAAGTAACGTATCCTTCTCTTCAAGGGGATCCTCATCAATAGTCATAAGCACTGAATCGAGTAGCAAGCCCATCCCTTATTCCTGCGGGCAAATGAGCATTATAAAAACGCAGTAACATTCAGAAAACACATTTAGAGTGAATTTAACATTGAAATAGATTTCTAAAGGAGGCTTGGCCCACTTGAGTATCTGCTCTAGAATCAGAATCGAGACAATAGTGTCTCGTGAAAGTATGTACTGATTTCTAAGTGGCTGCTTTGCAGATCTCAGCCATTGGAACATTGTGTAAAAAAGCCACTGTAGCGGTCTTCCCCCTAGTGGAATGTGCCTTGGGAGAAACCAGAAGGGGTTTATTTGCCAATTGATATGCCAGCTTGATGCAAGACACTATCCATCTGGAAATGGAACGCTTGGAGGCTGGGAAACCTGTCCTGATGGAACCATAGTTTAGAAATAACTGGTCAGACTTCCTGATGATTTTGGACTTATCTAAGTAGAATTTTAAAATTCTCTTAAGATCAAGGGAATGGAGAGATTTTTCCGCTGGTGTAGAGGGATTGGGAAAAAAGGAAGGCAGCGATATCGATTGGTTGACATGGAAGTCCGATACCACCTTTGGAAGGAAGGAGGGGAGGGTCCTTAACACTACTCTGTTGTGATGAAAAACCGTGTACAGTTCTTTGGAAGAGAGTGCCTGAATCTCGCTTACTCTGCGAGCTGAAGTAATCTCCACCAAAAAAGCAGCTTTCCATGTGAGATGTTGAAGGGTCGCCTTATGAATAGGTTCGAAAGGGGGGCCCATCATTTTGAAAAGAACTAGGTTCAACTCCCACGGAGGGGAGGGAGGTCTGACAGGGGGAAACACCTTCTTTAAACCCTGAAGGAAATCCTTCACCACCTGGAGCTGGAAGAAAGAAGGCTGATTTGGAGTCTTTCTGTAGGCTGTGATGGCAGCCAAATGTACCTTAATGGATTTAAACTTTAAACCTGAGTTAGCCAAATGAAGGAGATAAGGTAAAATTACCTCCTCTTGACATATAGTAGGTTGAAAACCATTACGTATGCACCACAGATAAAATCTTTTTCACTTAAAGGAATATGAATGTCTCGTGGAAGGTCTTTTGGATTCCCTCAAAATGTTCATACAGTCCTGAGGGAGATGTAAGTGACCGTACTGGAGGACCCCAGGAGCCATGCTGCCAAGTTCAGCGAGGGAAGGTTGGGATGATGAATCCTCCCAATCATTTTGGACAGAAGGTCCGGTCTGCACGGAAGCCTCCTGTGTGGGCACTCTGAGAGGTGCAGCAGGTCCGGATACCACCACTGCCATGGCCAGTCTGGTGCTATCAGAATCATTCTCATTCTGGAGCATGTGAGTTTGGCTATTACCTTCGGGATGAGAGGAAGAGGCGGAAAAGCATACACAAAGGTTCCTGACCAGTCGATCAAAAGGACATTCCCTATCGATCCTGGTCGGCAAAACCTTGAGGCGACGGCGTGGCATTTTTTGTTCGACTCATCCGCAAAGTGGTCGACGGTTGGAAGACCCCATCGTAGAAAAATGTCTGCCACCACTTCGTCGTTTAGTACCCAGTCTTGCTGATCTTCGAAGTGGCGGCTCAGAGAATCCGCCTGTGAATTTTGTTTCCCTGGCAGATGGACCGCCGTGATAGAGAGCTGTCTGGCCAGGAGCCAATGCCAAATCGCCTGAGCCTCTAGGGACAGAGGGCGAGAGCAAGTCCCCCCTTGCTTGTTTAGATAGTACATGGTGGTCGTGTTGTCCGTCTGTACCAATATCGATTTGGATTGTATCGATGGGTAAAACGCCTTGAGGGCTAGATGCACTGCCCGTAGTTCCAGCATATGTATATGATACGATTGTTCTTTGATCGACCAACTGCCCTGCGTCTGTAGAGGACCCATGTGCGCTCCCCAGCCCTCAAGTGAGGCATCTGTGATCAGGGACTGTGTCGGGGGATGATGGAAAGGAACTCCCACCAAGAGATTTCTCTGGTGAGTCCACCAGGGAATGGAAGCCTTCGCAGACTGGGAAAGAAAAACCCTGTCTTCCCATCGTGCCGACGTCTGGTCCCATTTGTCTTCCAAGTCCTGTTGAAGAGGCCTCATCCTCAGCCTGGAGTTGGGAACCAGAAAAATGCAAGATGCCATCGACCCCAAAAGTGAAGCAACTTGACAAACTGAGGGTTGATGAACTTGAAGAAGGAGATTGCACTTCTGATGTATTGATAATAGTCTCTCCTCCGAAGGAAACACTTTTCCTACGCTGGAGTCCACAGTAGCCCCTAGATAGTGTATCCTTTGAGTGGGTTGATGGATTGATTTGTCCATATTTAGATGAAGGCCGAGGCGCTGAAGTAAGTTCAGGCATATTCAATAGTTGTCTTTTACCATTGGAGGAGAGGAGCCCTTCAAAAGCCAGTCGTCGAGATATGGGTAGACGAACAGACCTTGGCGACGTAAAGCCCCGGCTACCACTGCCATGCATTTTGTGAATACTCGAGGTGCAGATTTCAGGCCGGACGGTAGGACTCTGTACTGACTGTACTGATAATGCTTTGTGCCTACCATGAAGCGAAGAAACTTTCTGTGCCGTGGTGTTATCGGGACATGGAAGTACGCGTCCTGGAAGTCTATCGAGCACATCCAATCCCCTTTTTGAAGATGTGAGTATATTTGATGGAGCGCCAGCATACGAAACTTCTCTTTTTTGATGCTTTTGTTTAGGAGACATAGATCCAGAATGGGCCTGAACTTCTCTTCTAGACCCTTCTTCTGTACCAGAAAATACCTGGAATATATCCCTTCTCCTTGTTGTGATGGGGGAACTTTTTCTATGGCCAATTTTTGTAGTAGAGTAGAAACCTCTCGACGCAAAAGTGGTAGCTGCTGAACTGTTGGCTTCACTGATGGGATGTACTTTGGGGGGGCACGAAAACGTAGTGCATAACCATTCATTAGTATATTTAGCACCCACTGATCGTTTGTTATTTCGCGCCACTCTTTTACATGTCCGGAGATACTTCCTCCCACTGGAGTGGGTGATGGTGACGGAGGAAGTGAACCCTCATTGCTTGCCGGTGTTCTTGGCAGTTGAGGAAGACTGTTGGGACGTTCCTCTACCTTTAGAAGGGCGACTTCCCTGATAGTGAGGTTTGTTCTGACGGTATTGCCTTTGGGACCACTGAGGGGTTTGAACCCTCTGATGGAAAGCTCTACGATCGTAAGGCCTGTACCGACGTCTGAACTCTTTCTTTTTCTCCAAACCGACAGCTTTGAGAGTGTCTAGTTCAGACTTCATCCGGGCCATCTCCTCGTCAGTGTGAGAGCGGAACAAATAATTTCTGGTAAAAGGAAAATTCAGGATGCGTTGTTGAGCCTCCGGTTTTAATGCTGTAAGCCGCAGCCAGGAGGATCTTCTCGCGCATACCCCATGCGAATATGAATGAGCCGCTAAGGATGCCCCATCCGCAGCCGCACTGATCATTTGGTTGGCCACGAGTGCCCCTTCCTGGAGAATCTCTCCAAAGTCTTGACGGTCTTCTTTGGATAGCTTTTCTTTGAAGCGTTCCAAAGAGTCCCACAACGCTCTATCATAACGGCCCAACAGAGCCGACGCACTGGAAACTTTTAATTGCTGCTGCAGAGCCACAAACTTTTCTACCCCAAGAGTCCTGGGCTCTGCTCTCTTTGTCCGGAGGGACTGTGGAAGATGAAGCCACTGCATGGGACTTCTTAGCAGCCGCAATTATCACCGAATCTGGTGGAGGATCTGACCTGAGAAACAGGGGATCTTGTTGTGCTGGTTTATATTTCTTTAAGATCCTCGCTAGGGCCGTTTTGACTGTCGCAGGAGTAAGGAAAACATCCATGACAGGTTGCAGAAGACCAGGAACTAATGGCAGCAAGGGTCTTGATCCGGACCTCTGATGCAGATTCTCAAAAATAATAGACGAAGAGGTCTGAGGTGCAGACATCTCTATATTCAACTTTTGTGCCCCTCTAGAAAGGACATCATGAAAGGTGTTGATATCGTCAACAGGTGAGACCCTGGAGGGTGGACTGTCCGTAAGAGTTGGAGAATAATCCCTCTTGGAGGAATGGGTTGAGGAAGAAGACCAGGATGGTGATCTTCGTCTCCTATGATGCCCATGAGAAGAGGACTTTCGCAGAGGAGATTTATCTCTCTGGTGGCCCCTGGATGCTGTGGTGGGTGATCAGTCAACTGCCTGCACCAGTCGAGCCAGAGGGGATCTATGCAGAGGGCTTGAATAGTCCAAGGGCTGCTGAACATGCAAAGGTTCTTTCTGCCAATGCTGAACCGGGAGAAGCCACCTAGGCGAGAGGTGTACTGAGGGAGATCTGTGCTCTTCCTCTCGTTGCGTAGGTGAAGCCGTGACCTGCGGGGCAGATTTCCGTACACTCCACTGTGGGGACGGAGAAGATGAGCTTCTCGACGTCGAGATGACTTGTGGGGATCCTGCAGCCGAAACTGAGGGTTCCGAACGCTCTTTTGAAGAGGAATGGCGTCTCCTTGAAGTCGAATGGTGTGACGACGTCGACAATGAATGTCTTGACGTCGATCGACTATGCGCCACTAAGACCTGCAAGTCCAATGAAGGTGATTTCTGCCTTGGCGTCGGTTGTGTGTGTTTCGACATCGACCGACGTTCCGTCGTCGGAGACTTGTGCTTTGACGTTGGAAGAGGAGTACCCAACGAAGTACCATGTCTCGACGTCGAACGTGGGGAAGGTGTTGGAGAAAACCTTCTAGACGTCGACCCTCTCGATGCTGTCGATCTAGGCCTCGACGTTGGGCGCCATTTCGTGGGCTGCAACGGAGGAGTCCTCCTCGACGCCGAGTCTTTTCTCGTCGGTGATAGTCTTGACCTCGAAGTCGAGCGTCTTGATGGCTGCGACGGAGGGATCTGTTTCGACGTCGAATCCCTCGACGTCGCTGACGTTCTAGGCCTCGACGTGGACCACCGCCTGGTTGACAGCAACAGAGGACTGTGCCTCGACGTCGAGCGGCGTACAGACGGCGACGGAGATCGGTGTCTTGACGTTGGGCGGTCCCGCACCAACGGAGAACCACTCCTCGATGCTGACCGTCGCCCGGTTGACGGTGGCAGAGGATTTGTCGCTGATGACGTACTTCTATGTCTGGAAGACTTCGATGACGACCAATGTTCTCTCGACGGCGATCCCGCCGTCACTGGATTGTCATAGAAGTTTTCTTCCAGTAGAGACATTCTCGGCGCCAAGCCCGAAGCCGATGAAGAGCAGGCTGTTACCTTGCTTCTGGATGTTGATCTAGATCTCTTCTTCTTTTGCTTCACAGGAGACCGGCCTCTAGAGGTGGAGGCTTTACCCTTTTCCGAGAGTCCATAAAGGCGAATCATTTCCCTTTCTTTGAGAGTCCATCTTGATAAAGACTGACAGCGTTGACAAGTCTCAGAAGCATGAGAATCCAGACGGCAAAGGATACAGACAGGGTGGGAGTCTGTTTTGGCCTTCTTCTTGCTACAGGAAGGGCAAGGATCAAAAAGGGAAGGTATTTCAGGTGAAAAACGCCAAACTCTTGAAGAAAAAAGGGTAAAGAAATACTCCAACAGGTGTAAAATGTCGAAGTATAAAGTTTTAGATGAAAAAGGAATACAATTTCTGACTGAAAAGTCAATAATCTGAGGAGCTGAATAACCAGAGTCCTGACTGAAGGAGCCGGAAAGAACAACTGACCTAACTGTCACCCCTGAGGCATGATGGGAAGCTAGGGGTCATGGCTGCCTTAAAGGCATGGTGCCAGTTTTTTGATGCTCTGCATTTGCTTTCATTTTCTGTGCTGCTTCAGTTACAATGCAGCCTATGGGCTAACAATGCCTTCTTTTTTCTCCTTGCAGGACTACTTTTCTGCTGTTCATTAAAAGCAGTTCAAGTGCCTTTTTGGTCTTCCTGGTTTGTTTGTATATGTGTAAAGACTGCATTTCACAGCATTGTTTAGCCTGTTGGTGTATGTAAGGCTGCATTGTTTCTGTTTTGCAAAAAAAAAAATAAGAAAAAAAAATTATTTGTATATATATAGAGCGGTATATATATGTTTTCATATATAATTTTTATATCTTTTCCGGGGTCCCCGCGCATGGGCGGGAATATTCAGTGCTTATGACTTTGATAAGGATCCCCTGGAAGAGAATCAATGTCCTCTCCTAGCTTCCTTCCTGCAGCTCCCAGATTATCTGCCGTCAGGTCAACCGGTGTATGATATAGCCTAATGCCCAGGTAACAGTATGTGTGAACTCCCAAACTGATACCTCGGAGGACCAGTTCCTCAGGCCCCTCCTCTTTATTTGGGTCAAAAGGGTAGGCACAGGTTTTTTGCCAGTTAGCATGGAGACCTGACAGTTTCCCATATTCTCCCAGATAGTTCAATGTGGGCTTAAGTCCCTTGTATCCATCTCACAGAAAGGTTAACAAGTCATCCTTGATAAAGGGATAAGACATGTGATCCATCACACAGAGGGGAGCTTCTGTCTCTTTTTTCCCTCCATCACGTTTCAGCAAAGGACTCAATGGCCAAAGCAAACATAATCAGAGACAGCCGGCAGCCCTGTCTAGAGCCCCGGTGAACAAGGTAGGAGGAGGACGAAATCACTACATCTGTTCTGACTATAGCAGTGGGATCACAGTACGAAAACCTAATCCACTTGATCCAGTTTTCTCCCATACCCATATGTCTAAGTACCCCAAATAAAAACTTTCAGCCAAGGGTATCAAATGCTTTTTTAATGTTAACCACCAGGACTATGGCCTTAAGGTGTACATAAGCTGGCGTGTCAGCTAATATTCTCATGAGGTTTCTGATGTTGATGGTTGTGTTCTTGTAGGTATAAAACCATTCTGGTCCCTGTGCACTAATGATATCATATATGGTTTGGGTCTGAGAGGCAGTATTTTACCCAACATTATGCAGTCAAGATTCACCATTGACGCTCTCAGCGATTTTCACACATATTCCCATGTAGTACAAGCCCATTATTTGAAATACTGGGCCACGCTCCTGACTACATCAATGCAGTAAGGAACAGAACGTGCGATCGCAGGGACGCACTCTATTTTGATACGGGTCTGCAAAACACCGCATATAGTCCATCAGGACGTTGATGTTCTCGCTACGAGTCGTGCATGGTGAGATCTTGCAAAATGCATGAAACTAGACGTCTGTATTCACCTCTAATATCAGTAGCAGACAACCCGTTGCTTCTCCCTATTAAGGTAAATCATGTTAAAGAACTATTGCGACATGCTGGTCTAAAAACAACGGGGATCTCTTTGAGAACGGTACTTTCATATCATAACACAACTTTGGTACCTGCCTTGTCACATCGCCTTTTGCTACCTACGACTACAATCAACGGCCAGGCGGGACTCTCCTCATTTTCTAATGCATCACAAGAGATGTCTCTACTTACATCATATATTAGACGGGCAGATATGTGCCACTCAATTGCCTACTTGCATACTAATTTCATCTTCAGGTCATTAGATGCACTCACCGTTGCCAAAAGAAAATGGGAAACATCATTAGGCTACCCACTATCCGATACAATATGGGCATATTGCTGCGGGCAGGTGCAGAACACCCCAGTCAGCTACAAACACAAACTAATCCATTTCAAATACCTGCATCAATATTACTAAACGCCCAAATGTATTGCTAAATTTAGTAGATATGGCAATAATACATTTTCTACATGTCCTGGTCCTGCCCTGCCCTTGCTAAATACTGGCAAGACGTTTTCTCAATTACAGCAGAGATCCTTGGGATCCCCCTCACCCCATCACCCCCAGATGGCTTTACTAAGTGACACATCAGCTCTACCCATGGGTAGCCGTTGTCTTGCAGCCGTCCTCTTTGTACTAGGGAAAAAATGGGTAGACATTGTTTGGATGCAAAAGAGAACTCCAGTAGCTAAAACTTGGTTCCAAGACGCTGCTCATTGTCAGGACATGGCTGAACGCTATGCAGAACTATCACACCCCACAGACTGTCCAAGAAACATTTGTGCACCATATAGATTTGACCTCTTTCGCAATTCAGCAGCTACCCCTCCCTCTACCCACCCCCTCATTAGCTGGCAGCATGGCCCTAGACTCCCATAACTATATTACAACTTTATACTGCTAACACTTGACTGTCAGTGAAACATTTATACAAGATATACATGTATGCATCCTTGGACTGTTACACTGCAAACCTTTGTACAAACTTTGACCTTGTTGTTAACTTGTATAAAATCAATAAAAGTCTGTGAAAGGCCCTATCAGTTCGCTCCCTGTGTGGTTTGGGGATAGAAATTATCAATGCTTCCCTAGTAAAGTCAGGGAGTCTCCACAGCTGCGAACATTCTGAACAACGTAAGAGTTAGGGTTGCAACGTGTGTACAATAAAAACCGGTAGGTAAACCATCTATGCCAGGGGATTTCCTTCTTAGCTAGTGATTGCAATGTCTGTTTAATTTCCCCTTCAGTTTTGGAATTTCCTATTAGCTCAGCATCTTCCTCCGATATTGTCCGAAAGGGCAGCCTGTCTAAATATTCCCCAGCGAGGAATATGTCTGCCCCCACGTAAGGTTTCCATAAACTACTGTCAGATTCCGGGGAGCTTGTGTTGATGCCAACCTGATCTCAAAATGTCTGACCTGTTACACCATGTATTTGAGCTACTGTGGAGCAACGGTGAGGGGTCTTGGTCATCCATGCCAACATGTGCCATAATTGTTCATCCTTTGCATGCACTTGAGCCAGATTTCCCCTATAATCGAGACACCTCAACCTCTCAGTCACCATGGCATATTTCTCTTGTAAGTTCAATAACTCCTGGTCTCTTAATTATTTTGCCAGTATTGTGCCTTTTGACCATCCCACTCAACCAATGGATTTCCTACAGTGTCATTATTATCAGTGAAGTAGTAACAATTACCTCTCTGATTAATTCTCTAAAGGCAGGGACTTTCAATGCTATTCCTTGGAGACACCAAGTGGGAATTAGTGTAGCATGTCTCCCTCATTTAATTTTAAAAAGGAGGAAGGGTGATGATCTGAAAGGGTTCTGCCCAAATAGTCCACGTGATGCATAGCTAAAGCAATGCTTAGGGACCTTGGATTCAGTGTAACAGGGCATGTAAATCATGTACTGGCAAATAGTAGGAGTATTCCTTGGTTTCAGCGTGCTTGTGTCTTGTCCACTATCCCCTTTAAAAAACCTCTTGCCACCTTCAGGGTTTCCATGTAGGGGACATGTAATCAGTAAGGGCTGGCCTTGCAGCTTAAGAAAAACTTAAAGCTCTCCATGCAAGTGCATCTGCATCCACAGTATTCAACCGAATAGCCACCCCCTTGCATGACCCAGCACCTTCCCTGCAGGACTTTTGAGTATTCCATGCAGTATATCTGAATCATTAGAACTCAACCCAATACAAACCCAAACTCTTATTCCTCAGAACTGAGACACAACTGTGCTCAGTCCAAACCTCAAATACATTACCTCTTCAAATCTGACCTTCCCCTGGACGCAAGGCCAGAAAGGTGGCAAAAGGGATGCACTGGAACTCATTTTTAGAATGAACACGTCCCCCTGAGCAGGGCACCAAAACCATCAAATGCAATTATCTTAAGCGTCTACTGAATGTGCCAGCTCCAATTTCCCCCAGTCACCCCATTCAAAACACAAGTGCACTGAGAGTTTCTTTCTGAAGTAGCTCAACAAACACCAACAAGTACAATCTACTATTAATCACAGGTCCTGAGCAGTTTGTGGTGTCACAATTGGTATGTCATCACTATTTCCCTCTGTATTGCCATGATTAAAACGGTCTTCACCATTGCTGGTTGAAGACCAATGTGTGCTAACGATGCCTTACTCTTCTTGGATCATCCTCACCATTGCTGTCCTCTCGTCTTTCACCTGCTGATCCTTAATGAGTTTGGCAGACCTGTATACTAAACATAGTTTGCATCTCTTACTGTGTTGCTGTTTAGGCCTTTGATAGGTCTCATCATTCTTATCAGCACTGTATGACTCTAGCCAATACCTCAGCAGGTTCAATAAAAGCAACACTGTACCCTTATTATCTTCAATTTGGCATCCCCAAGTATTTCTTGGCCTCAAGGAACAAAGCTTGCTTGAAAGCAGATGCTGTATAGTCTGGAAAAATCAGGACTGTTCGATTTTCAAATTAAAAGGGGTCATTTGTTCTGGCTTTCTGTAGGATCCTCCCTGTCTCTATAGCGCAGCAGCCCAGCCACCACCAGGTGGGGAGGACCTCCAGCTAAAAACAAAACACTTTGATAACACTGTGGAAGCCACCACCTTAGTTGTCCAATTTTCAAGATATGCTACCATTTCTGCTTTTTTCAACACCTTCAGGGATTCCCCACAATCCTAATGTTGTTTCTTCCATTGCAACCCTCAGAGTATCTGCTCTGTATTCTAGGAATCTCATTCTCTCCACTGGGCCTTCTACCTTTATCTGGATAGAATCTGGAGCTGGATGCGGTTAACCAATTATGTTTTCCATAGCCTTAACCCTGTCAGCCAGCTTTCCTCATGAGTGGCTTTGATTGTCACCAAGACTTTGTGAAGTTGAGTAGAGGATGCCGTCACCAGAGCCACATTAGCAGTTTTACTTAGAGGCCCCTGTGGGACAAGTGGTCCCTTCAGTGTGCTAGAGCAATCTAGGCCCGGGCTCTGTCTCCTTAATCCCCTTGTCTTGGCCCATGTTAATTACCTCATTTGTCGTAGGGCCCAGCAGCAAGTCTCTAGGAATCGAGATGAAAGAGTGGTGGGAAGCCTGCCGGGTACAAATGCAAGCCCTTTGATTGCACAAGGTAACTAGTTGGGAATCCGAGGGGGCCTATAAAACGTTAATAGGATGTCTCAGATTGGTACAAGAGTTATCAGCAGAATGCAGAAGTCTGAGCCAGGAGAGTGTCCACTTGTGATCAATAATTAGCTTGCACAGCTAGGTGGGTTTAGTAGCTCCTCTACACTCACCAGCATATTAGCCTCACTGTGGTAGGACCCCATGTTAGGTCCCGGATATAGGTAGCGTTAGTGGGGTTGATTCTGCTTTCCTTTTTTCTCTGGTTACCTGTCTTTCTTTGTTTTTGGGTACTGAGAGAGCGTGGTTGTGGCCGCGGTGCTTCCCGTATCAAGAGCGGGTATAAAAACACCGCTAATCTTCTCTTCCGTGCTTGGTTTCATTTCCGGTTCATGTCACCGGAAGGACTTCGCCCGCAGCGTCTATGGAATCCACGCTGCCTCTGTTGTTACTGGCTTCTACTCTGGACCTGCTTATCGGATTTTGGTTCTTGCGGCATCGTGCTTCGAATTTCCTGGAGTGTCTGTCAGGTACTCGGCTTCGCCCTTGTTGGACTGCTCTATTGTTAGGTATCGCTGGTGACATACGGGACTGTTTGTTTGTTTTCCCCGTTTTTTCTCTGTTTCACGGCAACTCAAGTTTTTGCAACCTACTCCTTTTGTTATGGGTTTCTTGGGCGCTTTTACATAGCGCACAGAGACCGTACGGGTAGAAAGGGATCCCTTGTTTTTCTAGGTATGAAAGCGTTTTTTTTTGCCACATTGGATTTTTTATCCCGCATTGAGAAGGTGGGACATGTTACCCTATGGACCTGTTAAGTCTCTGTGTGTTTTCTGAGACTATCGTTGGGTTCACTACTCTAAACAATTGATAGAGTGGAACCGGAGTTCTTTTGACTGCTCCCTCTGGACAAGGTGCTCATCACACATGGTGAGAAAACAAATAACACTGCCATAAACTGCTAAATTGTTGAGTATGACTGTTGTTCTCTTCAGTACATGCTGCTTCTAAACTCTCCTTTTCTCTTCCTTTACTAAGAGCTGCCAGCCTTAACCTGTGATCCATTGACCGCTCGAGAGGGGAAGCACAGCACTGAGGGTCCACATCTTGTTTCTCCCCTTCCCTTGTTTCCCCATCTTCACTCGGTGTCTTTCTCTCCTGTTGCCCTTATATATACCATGGGTGATTGTGATTAAGGCACGGGTAGTGGACTGGGACATACTTCGCTCCTGCAGTGTTGGGTTTACTTGTGAGTGGTGGCAGAACACCCCAACTGTCATGGGTCTCTCACATGCGCAGAAATAGTTCAAATCACATCAAAAAAAGCATCAACTCGACCCCAGCAGCTAGTCTCTATATTGACCGCAACATTTGGTCCCCACACATTTAGGCCCGTTCCAGGTTCTTTTGTCACTTTAAAACGGCAGCTCAAGACTGCTCGGCTGTGGCCGCCCACTAGACCCAAGCCGCTACTGAGGACCTCCCAGCAATGCTTTGTGTGCCTGCTTCACTTTCCTAGTCTGTCTGTGAGGGATCCGAGCCCTCTCTTTGTATTTAACAGGACCCTATTGAGACTCGGCGGCAGTAACAGGTTTCTTCTTTTGGGCTAGTGCAGCTGTCGCCTCAGGCATATAAGACACAAACTGTGGCCGCGGTGCCTCTAGTAAACACTGCCCTCCAGCTCGCAGCAGGGCCTTCGAAGCAAAGGTGCAGGAGTCAAATGGGGGTGTTCTTCGCGCTCCTCATTCAGAGAGGGCAGAGACCCAATTGAGTGCTTGCAGGTCCTTCAAACCAGTGCGACTACCATCTAAGAACTCCAGGGTCTGCAGCTCCATTGGAGCTCTTCGTTCAGTCTCAATTCTGCTGCAGCCCTCATTAGATTCATCTGTTAGGGAGACAGTTATTATTATCAGCTGTAGTTTTGGGGCAGCTCAGAAGAGCTCCAAGGGGCACAGGTATAGAGGGATGATTACTGGCTGGTAGGCAACCAGGGGAAACAAACCCTACTCCATGGGCTGTTAGACATGCCCCTACAAAACGGAAGAAGTTACTACCAGATGAGAGGTGACAATCTTATGGGAGGTGTAACCACCTAGTGCCAGGGATGGCATCTAGTAGCCAAAGATGTCAACCAGAAGCCAGGGGTATCCATCTTATATTGGGGGTGGCATAATTTGACCAGGAATATCAAGCAGATGATGTATCATCTACCAGAAAATATGGGTGTCAAGCAGAAGTCCATTGGTGGAGACAGATGTCAGAAATGGCCTCAGTATGACAAGGATACCAACCAGGTATCTGAGGTGGCCACCAGATCTCTAAGGTGGACATCTTACAACAAGGGTATGAAGTGAGCGAGTGTCACTGCTGGCCATTAGAAGCACAGTGTGGATGTTTTCGTGACTACACACTCTGAGACAGAGAGGGAGACAGGAAATCAACCAAGGCATATCCTACCCGAAATAACAGAAATACACAAAAAAATGTTGAGGCTTTGTTTCTTGAAGGTTACTCCTATACCCTACAAGAATCTTGAAAGATTTTTGTGAAATCGCCTAAAACAACATATCATGCGATGTTTCATCATAGGCGATTTCCCACACTTAGGTAGGTAAATACCACCTTAGCGGGCTCAAGCATTACTAGGAGTTCTTAGATGAAGGGGTGCTGGATTATAGCTGGGACCCAGAAAAGAGTTAAAAATATCATATCCTGAGGTACACCCAGGGTAATGTCCTTTATTATTGGGTACCTCAGACACAGTAAAAAAAAAAGCCATATAGCTCACATATCTGATGAGGTATGATAACTAATCTAGCTGGCAACCTACACCAACATGTTTTGGCTGTTCTGAAAGCCCATCCAGGTCTCCGGCCTTTATCAGGGCTCCTATAATCCCTGCCTATCTATTCACTCACGCAATGCACAAATCATGAGGCCTAATGTCCTCATACATTACTTGTTTTCTCCTTTTTGACACCTTTAGGGATAATCATTTTTGAAAACCAATAAAAATTATTTGGGTAACTTCAATTTATGAATACCGTGCACTCACCCCCCAAACGCGTGGCAACTTCATGATTTCTCGTGCACCTTGTTGCTTGATCCCAAGCTGTGAGTCAATCTACACATCTCTGTTGGCTAGCAAAGTCAAAACGTGAACAACGTGCAAAAACACTGCAATCTTGAAGCACTACACTCGTGAGCATGCTGGTGTATTCATTCTCATACACAGCTACCCATTTACATATATAAATTAAACTAACTTAGGGGTTGTTCAGGATTTAATGGTCAGAACAAGGTGGCACTCCCCTGTAGATATACACTTAAATTCAAACATAAGGGGATGTGAAAATAAATGTTACACCATTCAATCAGTTGTCTCTTAATAAATCAAACTCATCATGGATCTGTTTATTGGTGGTTACACAATCCATAGGTAGATATTACTGTTTTGAGTCTACAATTGCACCTTCCTTGAGGAGTTTCATTACTTTGAACATAACTGGACTTTGTGAAATCTACGTGTATTGTGACAGACAGACAGAACAAACAAAAACTTGTCTGTTAGCGCTTAGTTTATAAGAGAGGTTTTTGTGGAGCAATGTCCCTGTCCAATATATAATAGATTGTTACACATTAAGCGTGCCAAACTATTTGAAAGTGCCTCCGCACACTAGAGCCACAGGATGGTAGAGAGCCCCTCGTAATTCCTTCTAAGAATAGGTACCCCCGTTTGTTACTGCTACTAGCCCACTCCCACCCTGCTTACTTCGTCAAAAAGATATGCCTACATGTGCACCTATGCTCTGCCCAGTATGCTGGTCGCCAAACAATTCTGATCATCCACGCATCATGGTGAGGACACCAAAGCGGTGCATGGCGTTGGGATGTCATTGTGTCACGATGGGAATAATGGGAGTTGTAGTCCCAGATTCTTCTTCCCTCTGTGACCAAATTTATTAACAGAGGGGAGGTAAAAAATGTAATCTGCCTCATTTTGATTCTGCCTTCTAACAAGTCATGTTTAACTGGTTACCTACTTTTGGTATCACGCTCATTATTTATATTCATCATAGTGGTCATGACGGGAACAGTGAGAGCTGCAGTTCCATACCCTCCTCCCCTATGTGGCCAATATCTACCTCAAAGTGGCTCCGTAAAACTGGTTGCCTACTTCACTGATTTTATGCTTATTTCAGCGTTGAAACCCCAGATCACAGATTATTCTGTTAATAGCGGTTTCATTAAAAAGGTGTTTTCTTTATTAAAAATGGGGTGACATCAATCATTCTGAAGGCAAGCTTCCAACGTAGTAGTACTGTGTTTATGTCTGTCAGGAATTACTGTTAGTTCACACATGTCTAACTGATCACATCTTCATTATGTGTGTAAAAACATTCCTTTGGGGATGTTCCTAAAGTACAAGGCCCACTCATTCTTCATAATTTAAAGCTCATGACTATCAGGGTGGAAACGCCCTTTTTGGTCGAAATAGTTTAGGAAACCTGTCCCAGCTCTAATGAGGTCTCTTCTGAATCTGTCCACTGGATATCATCAATCAGGCCATGGGTTGCACTTTTCAACCGGTATATCCAGCACGGATCCACCTGAAATAGTTTTAATTCTGAATACCCTAAAGGCGGGGATAATTGATCAATGATATGCCATTCTGAATCATTTTCAGAGCGGTTTCTCTAGGAAATGCCTCCTCAATTTTATCACCATTTTCTTACATCTTATCATGTTCCTAAGTTCATTTATCCTTGTCCGGATCTTATGAGTCGTTATTCCTATATATTTTAGGCCACAAGGACAGACAATCATGTAGATGACAGTTTTAGAATCACAATTAGTGTGGTATTTGAAAGCCCAGGGGGGAGTTGAGACCCAAATCAAGCTCCTTCACTTTCTGGATGAGCAAGCAAATGTTACAATGTCTACATGGGTAGTGTCCTGAGATCGACAGAAGATTCCATGCTGTCCATACTTTAGGTCTGGTATGGACTAATGAGTCCTTCAATGATCTACCTCGTTTGAACGAGAACTATGGGGGTCATTATGATGTCGGGCGGATCACCACCGCCCGACCGGCGGTGGCGATCCGCCCGCCATTTTCGTCCGCCCGCCTAACATTTTGCCCCCGCCATATTACGATGGTGGTGGGGACCCAGGCGGACGGAAAGACCGTCCGCCAGTTTTCCGCCGGTAGGCAATCCGCCTGATTGCCTACCGGGCGGAAAAGGCCTGCTATATGGTGGCAGTGCCTTGCAGGCACCGCCATCCATATTACGATGATGGCGGTCTCATGCCTTTCCATGGCGGAGACTCCGCCATGGAAAGGCATGCGGAGAATGCCTTTGGGTGCCCGTTGCGGCCCCCAGGTGGTTGGGGGGGTGGGTGGCTGCACTTGGGGGGTACCCGTGGTACCCCCCGACATTTGCATGCACAAGGTGGCAGGCACCGCGCGGTGCCTGTCACGTTGTGCATGCAAATGCACAACATGCCCTTTTAACATTGTGGCGGGTGCTGAATACAGCACCGCCCGCCACAATGTTAAATATACAGGATGCGACCGCCATGGTGGCGGACGCATCCTAACAGGCACAGCGAGACCGCCGCACCTCTTGCGGTCGGTCCCGTTTACCGTTACGGTGGCGGGCGGACATTGTCCGCCCGTCATCGTAATGATGCCCATTGTTCTTTCAAAATTTCAGTGGGCCTGATGTGAGGATTCTCCAGTGCTTATTAACTATTTTTCTCAAATCTTTAGAATGTACTCCATATGTAGTAACGCAGATCAAACAGTCTGTCTTAGGTCTTTCAAAAGTTTGGAGAAGCTGCTCACGAGGATTGTTTGAGGCTATTTTCATTGGTGTTTGTATTATCTTCTCTGGGTGCTCCTTATCTCTAAGTTTGGGGAAACAGCGGTTTCAACGCGGGTAGTACCACGCGGGTAGGTTACAACGCGGACGTTACATTGTCCGCGTTGTTACCACGCATGGCATTACATCGCAAGTCGTTTCAACGACTTGCGCTAGATGGCGCGCAACACCAGGGAATGTGTTGGATTTTAAATCCAACACATTCCCTTCTGTTGCGCTAACTGGAGTAGGAATAGTAATTTATACTATTCCCAAGTCCAGCGCGCCATCTAGTGCAAGTCGTAGAAACGACTTGCGATGTAAAGCCATGCGTGGTAACAACGCGCACGATGTAACATCCGCGTTGTAACCTACCGCATGGTATTTGCTTGCGGTGTAAAGAGACACATTCCTAAGTTTCTTTACTTGTAAGCTTGCATGGATCCTTCTTCTCAGTGCCGTTCCTCCTAAGTCTGAGAAATTGGCCACTGGATAAATTATTAAGTAATGATTTGGAATAAAGCTATCACACCTCAAGAGGTTGGTTCAGTCAGGTGGTTTATAAAATAACTCACATATCAGATGCACTTGTAGAAGTAGGCCTAAGAAAGAAACCTCTTTTTTTAGTTGATGTCATTGTGAATCTTAGGTATTCATTTATAGCACTGATCTAGTTGGAAAAATATACTACTTCAACCTCACTGCCTCTCCAAATAATGAAAACGTCATCAATACAGCGTTTCCAAACTCTGATGTTGCTGGAAAATGGATTTGAACTTAGCTAACATGACCATCTTGTAACAGTGGTACACTGGAAGTGAAGGGTGTGCAATTTATGACACACATCCAATTCTGTGAGGAACATCAACATTACACATGCAATGCCACAAACAAAGATACCTACAAAAGCTATAGGTAGCACCTGGAAGCAAGGAGTATACACCAGATAGTAGGGGTGATCAGTGGATGTCACGGGTGCCCACCTAAAACCATCCAAGGCTACAAGATGTATAGAATGTCAACTAACAGTCAGAGATGCCCCTAAAACACTTAGGCTGGAACCCAGACAGGAGATTCACCAACCCAGTGTTAGGAGTGCTATGATTTGCCACAGATGGCAGGAGGTGGCTACCGTATGCCACTAATGCTGAATTTATGTTAAGCATTTCCACCAGAATTTGGGATGTCCACCTGAAGTTAGAAGTAACTACCTGAGTGAACGGGTGCCCATGCTAGCCAAGATAAAATGGTCACAAGGACTGCAACTTGTATGCCTAAAACAGGACCAGGGTAAATCATCAGAAACAAACATACATTTTGTGGGTTTCATTCATTAACAGGTCTGTGTCATATATATAGAACCTATCCCACAATTAAATTGTCTCAGCTGTAAAATGAACAAAATTCACATAGGCCTTCCCATTCCAAAAGATTCCAATTGTATTCTCCGCAATGTATATAGAAATCCATAAGTGAAGACTGTGCAGTATTTAAGGTGAAAGTGATGTGAACATAAAAACTACATGATACACATGAAGTATATAGAAACAGGGCTGTGCATGGGTTCCATATAGTATTAGATCAGCAAATGTACTTCCTCATGTAACACAGTTCATAGTAAAAAAATCTGACATTTTTATGAGCGTCATTGATAGTGTGGTCTACTGATGCTGTAATGAGAAACGCAGACACTTGCACTGACATCCTGTTTGGAGCCTGGGTGTGTGTATGTGCAGGGAGTGTGAAGCACATGTACGGTAGTAAGATAATGTGTGTAGTAGGAGTCTGAGTACTGGGGGCAGTGGGATTCATTTGCATGTCCCTGATTTAGCATGACACAAGGTAAGGATAAAGACACCTTTCCCAGACACAAAGGGGCCGATTCCGATCTCGGCCGGTAGGGCTCCGAATCGGATTCGGCTTAACCGGATCCGATTCGGAGCCCTATTTCCCGACCGATCCGTAAACGCGTCCAGACGAGCGAGTACGATGAGAAATCGCCGACCGACTCGTTCGGGCGTCCCAACCGCTCCGACCGACTCGTCCCCGGGTCGAACCGCACCGACCGACTCGCTCGGACACGATCCGCACCGCGCAATGGAGACGTTCCCCGGCCGGGTAAGTACGATGTGCGCCGCGAGCAGTCCGACCGACACGCGCCGTCCGGCTCGAAAGAGCATTCGGAGCCGTACTTCAGGGGTCCGTGTCGGACCCCCTGTACGCGTAGCCGCGCGAGTCGCACACAGGGGGACCCATGGGTCCCCCTACCTGTGCGTGTACGGTGCGAGTCGCTCGCCGCGTACCCGCTGTAGGGGCGCCCTTGTTCGCCTCGCACTCCATTGAGTCAATGGGAGCCCGCGTACGCGTTGTACGACCGGCTCCCATTGACTTCAATGGGAGTCCGACCGACTCGAGTACGATAGCATACGGACGCATCGTACTCGTTCGGTCGGGCTGCACGGGTCCGATTCGGTCGGAAATCTCTCCGGCTCCGGCTCGGTCGGAGAGATTTCCGGCCCGAATCGGAATCGGCCCCTAGATGTGTATTGCCTGCATTCCTGTGGCTGCAGGGTGGAGACCCAGACACTAAATTAAAGGACAATGGGAACAGGGCTTCCATAGAAATTCAATGAGGGCCTTGTTAGCAATGGGCTGAGGAATAGTTCTTCTTGAGCACCACCATTTGGTAGATAGTAGGGTTTCCAAGCAGGGCATGCCCTTCTGCTGGTCTCCAATTAATGCTTCAGGAAGGCAGATTGCAGCCAGGTGTAGAGATCTAGTAGTTCATTGTGCACATGTTTTGGATACTCCTGCTTGGAGCCAGTCCCACTGCTATCCACTGTGAAAGTCATCACTTTGCACAATGACTACATTTGAGCAGAATCACTGACAGAATATCGACGTCAAAAATATCGGAGCAGAAATATAGATGTCAAGAATATCGAAGTCCTATCTACATTATGGTAAGTACAAAAATATCGAGAAAAAAAATATCGTTGTCAGAAATATCGTTGTTAAAAATATCGGGTTTTTTTATGTTAAAAAATAATGTAAAATAAAGTAAATGATACATATATTTAAAATAAACAGTTAAAATATGTTTAAAATTATAATACATATAATGTAAAAACAAATTAAACATATACATATAAAATATACTATATATACTTACTTAATAATATTTACAATTAATTATTGTAATAACTTATAAATTGTTAAAAAACATTTTATAAATTATAAATACATACATACACATACAACAATAATATAAATAAAAATATAAAAAATATATATAACAAATTTAAAAAAAATTGTTAAATAAATTATACACTACATTAACTAAAACAGTAAATATTGGATAGCGTAGGGGTAAAAATTACTATTCCAACTCCAGAGAGTGCAACAGTAGGGAAAGTGTTGGATAGCGTAGAGGTTAAAATTACTATTCTAACTCCAGAGAGTGCAACAGTAGGGAAAGTGTTGGATAGCGTAGGGGTAAAAATAACTTACTAATAATTAAAAAATTGTTTTTTAAATAAATGATAATTTAATTATTAAATAACAATAAATTAATTAACAATACCAATAAATAAGTACTTAAAAATAATTACCAATTAATAATTAACTAACAATTAAATAGATGATACATACATTTAAATAATTATTAACAATTAATTACCAAATAATAAAAAATAATTAATTTTCAATACGCAAAAACTTTTTTTTTTAGCAATTAGTAATTAATTAACAATACATTATTGATAAATACCAATAAATAATAATTAATGACAATTACCAATTATTAATTGATTAACAAATTAATTTCCAAAACATAAAAATATCTATTATTAAAAGTTATTACCAATTATTAATTAATTAACAATAAATTAATCAATACTCAACAATAAAATAAATAATCACTTAATTACAATTAAATTACTTCCCATCCTATTGCCCTATAAACTCACAACACACTTCAATAATAAATTAATACACTTAATATAATTACCAAATAATCAATTAATAAAAATTAATTACCAATTAATAATTATTTAACATAAAATTAATTATCAATACCAATAAATAAAAATAAATATTTACTTAATTACAATTAAATTACTTCCCACCCTATTGCCCTATAAACTCACAACACACTTCAATAATAAATTAATACACTTAATATAATTACCAATTAATCAATTAATACAAATTAATTACCAATTAATTACCAATTAATAATTAATTAACATAAAATTATTTATCAATACCAATAAATAAAAATAAATAATTACTTAATTACAATTAAATTACTTCTCACCCTATTCCCCTATAAACCCACAACCCGCTACAGAACTAAAAGCAAAATTTACTTAAAAATAATTACTAATTCCTAAAAATGTTAAATTAATGTAATATAATTAAATTACTTCCCACCCTATTCCCCTATAAACCCACAACCCGCTACGGTACTAAAATGCATAATTTACTTTAAAAAAAATTACTAACTTCTAAAAATGTTATACATATATTCTAAAACTAGTACAATAATTAACAAAAAATATAAACACAAACATATAAAATACATAATAAAATACATAACACTAATATAAATATCGATATTAGTAACATCGATATTTTTGCTATCGATATTACTAACTTCGATATTAACAAAAACGATATCTTACCTTCAGGTCGATATTCTGGTCGTCGATATTCTTGACTTCGATATTGTGTCCCTACGATATTTCAAATTCGATATTATTGTAGGTCGAAATTAAAAACTCGATATTTAGACTGTTTACCATTTGAGCAGCAGCCTGAAAATGACATTTGAAAGAAAAATGACCCAAACCGGTTCTGAAGCCTCAGACAGTGGTTCCACATCCCCTATTTGGAAAATGCGCGTCCATGCCACCCCCTTTGTTGACAAAGGAAGAGAGTGCTTCACAGAGTACTTGGAGAGCTGCTTGGCAACCAGGGCCGGAATCTGCCAGACAGCTACTTTCCCAAAGATGACAGGGCATCACTCGAAGCATGCGCTTTCTGATGGAGGAGCGGCAGGTCTGTCTGAAGCGACTAGAAGCCTGCCTGCGGCTGAGAGAGAGAAGGAGTCTGCCTGACTCTGCTGGAGGAGAGCCTGTCCAGGAAGAAGTGTAGGAAGCATCCAGAGAAAGTGGACGATTCCAGAGAGCAAAGTCAGGCATGACCCATGACGAGAAGAGATCGCCTGTTCTCTTGGCACGATTCTCAAGTGAGCTGCTTTAAGACTTTTAAAGATCAAGTACCACTGAAGCTTTGTCGCCATGGAAGCGGAAAGTCCGGATCAGCCAAGAGGTCCCTACTGCCAAGCACACAACCACATATGACTCAGACTGGAGGCCACAACTACTAAATCTGAGCAGCTGTTTGCAACTGGCCAGGTAGGACGCAGCTGCGAAAAACAAGGGTTGCCTTACTGATTTAATCACAGGAACACTAACCCAAAGTGAGACTGTTGCTAAGGCTTCATCAGGAGGGGAGCCGCTGCCATGAGGGCATCAGCACAAACTGCACCAGCTGGACTAGTACAACTACAACAATAACTGAGAGGTTAATGTGGAGTTTAGCATACAACTGGGATAAGTGACTAGTGCATGCAAACTAGTCTGCTGTGTACGCTTGAGACTTTTGCCAGAGGGGTAAACGACATTGAACTGAGTTGATCAGTGAGGGTATTTGATGTTATCTGCACCTGTGTATGATTGATTTTCAAGCCCCAGTGAGTTGGGGACTCTAGTCATGGAACACTTAACTTAAAGGGAGAGAGGGCATTGGAAGAGCAGACTGTAGCGTATCACTGTCAAACACCACTTACATTGCAACCCTGTATTACGTTACCATCCAACTGTGTAGTGTTTAGTTTCGATGTGAGATTAAAGTACTTTTTAATTTTACATTAAATAACAACACTGAGCTGAACAATACGTTTTTGTGTCTGCTGGTTTACTGTTGAGTTCTGAGCTCTTGTCTCCCACACTGAGAAGCCTGTGACGGCTCACCCTCACTGCCCCAGGAGTCAAGTGCAGAAATGGTTCTACTTGGCACAGTATGCAGAGCCACATGATGGACTGTAAGACAATAGTGGCAAACTACCTCAACCACCACAGGAGGGGCCCAGTAGCTCCTCTGCCCTGAGACCCGACAAATGAGGTTTTATAGTTGACACCAAATGTCAGGCATATTGTCATGAACATTCGTTATTTACAAATTATATAGTTCTGCTGAAGTGAGGAAGTTCTGCGGAAGTGCCAAGAATTCTTCAGTGCATTCAACTCACCTTATAAGCATTCAAGAGGTAGCGCTGTGAAACGAGAATACAAAGCGGGAAAGAAGAATAGGGCAAGAGAGAAATGGCTGGTGTGGGATGTCAAGTAGTCATTCAGGCATTCCAGGGTTCAGGCACGTTTGGCAAGACAGGAGTCTACCATTATGCATTAACTTTTATTTACTACCTCTAAGCAGCAAACTCTTCAAATTTCTAAAAATAGAACACTGTATGACACAAAAAGTAATTCAGAGCACTCAGTCCATAAACCCTCCAACATTAAATCTTCCCCCATGATGTTTGAGCAGATAAGTACATTCTTTTTTTTCTACATTTTTGTTTACTTTTAATTGGAGCGTAAGGTGGAAAAAGTTGAGGTAAACCCACTTTTTGGGTTTGCAGGTGGGCATAAGTGCGTTTGGTTTAAAAAAAAATAAGAATATGAGATTAAGGGGCCTATTAGGATGACGGGCGGGCATGTGTCCGCCCGCCACCCTAGCGGTGCTGGGACCGGCCGCCAGTGGTGCGGCGGTCCCGCACCAGCGATTAGGATGCCACCGCCACCGTGGCGGTGGCATCCCCCATTCCCAGCATTGTGGCGGGCGGTGCACACAGCACCGCCCGCCACAATGCTGGGAATGCACTGTGTGCATTGTCATGCACAAGGTGACAGGCACCGCGCGGTGCCTGCCACCTTGTCCATGACAATGTAGGGGGTACCATAGGTACCCCCCATGTGCACCCCCCACCCCCCCAATACCCTGGGGGCCCGCAACGGGCCCCCAACAGCAAACTCCGCATGCCAAAGGCTGCTTCCCGCACCCATGCTAATATGGATGGCGGTGTCTAGCAGACACCACCACCATATGTAGCCCCTTTTCCGCCCGGTCGACGGAAAACCGGCGGACGGTCTCTCCGTCCGCCGGGGTCCCCCCGCCATACTAATATGGCGGGGGAAAATGGGTGGCGGGCGGAGAGAAATGTAGATCCGCCCTACATCGTAATGACCCCCTTAGTGTTTTATATGGAAGGTTTAAGTTGGTTTAATTTGAATGAGAAGAAGTTTTGAGGTGATAAATGTAGCAATTGTAACAATTTAGAAGCACAAATCAACTGATTAGACCGGTGAACAATTACCTTAAGAAATGGGTTTTTAATATTTCTTAGTTTGGATAATGCATAGTAACGCAAGGCTTTGCAAACTGCCATACATACGTGCATCGTTTAAACGTGTCTGCCACGTGCGGTATGGCCGTAAGAAGCAAGCACAATCTATTCCATATTGGCTTCAGTTCATCTTTGATTTGAGCACGAACTGCATTCAATCTCGTTTTTAAGGTTGGATTGTCGTGTGTTTTCTGCATGGCCCATTGTCGTATTCCCTATGTTAGCCTAACTGTGCACGTTGTAGGCCTAATTTTCCTTTGCACACGTTACTATATAAACATGTTTGCTTTTGTGCCACATTGTAGTTTTACATGGAACCTGCATATGTTTTCGCGTTCTGTTCTTTTCCTGGGATTTAGTCTGGGCACTATTGAGAAGGTCAAACAATGTCCCTTGTTATTCTTTCTGGCCAGGCACTAGCACCTAGACATAACAAAAGAATGCAGCTGTTGTTTATGTGCATACATGTCCTAGCATATAGATAAGTACATGAGCCACAAACAGACACATGGAACGAGAATTCTGAGACAAGAGCACTGCGTCTGTTGAGATGTAGAGCGTTCATCTGTGTATGCTAATATATGGGGTATGCCGATAATCCCAGAGATCTTTCATATAATCATTTAGCTTTACCCGCAGGGGAGGGGTGTTAGGTTATTTTGTCTTATACAATGACAGCACTTTTCATGGTATATGGATTATTGACCATGCTAACAGTATTTTTATTATGCATTTGTTTTCTAGTTATGGCACGTGTACTGCATTTCAGAGCACGATAGTTTAATAAATATTCAAAAATTCCTTTGTGTCGCTTGTTTATCTTACTGTGGACAAGTACGAGTGAGAGAGCGAAAGGGTGTGTCCTGTTACTGAAAACCCTGAGAGGGTCGAGAGGGTTGTGTTCTAGTGGTGCCAACTCACTTGTTTCTCTGGTATGGTTAGGAGGGCAAGTGACGCACTATAGCTAGTCGGACTCGGGCTCATGGATACTAAGGTAGTAGGATGACTCAGTCCCTAC
Organism: Calotriton arnoldi; assembly: GCA_963921515.1. Classification (NCBI taxonomy): domain Eukaryota; kingdom Metazoa; phylum Chordata; class Amphibia; order Caudata; family Salamandridae; genus Calotriton; species Calotriton arnoldi. The sequence goes on along the minus strand of CAWUFW010001426.1, from coordinate 959,720 downwards.
ATGCTGATGTTCCATGGTCCCAAGCATAGTTCTGTACCAGAGAAAAATCCCTGCAACAGGATGACCTTGTTATATAATGTTCCTCTTTGTTGGGAGAGGCGGGTATCGACTTTTACGGGACAAATAGGGTGATATGATCCATGTAGAGTCATGTGGATAGGAGAATGTAAGCTTTGAACAATACTGGTCCTATAGCCGATTAGATGCATTCACCACTCGTCTTGGGAAGGACGCTTTGAGTACTGGTTTGCCTTAGGTTAGTTAGTTTTATAGTTTAAAAACTCATTGATCCTCTAATACTTGATTGATATTAACAATACTTACATTCTGATTTCGACTGACTATGTGTTATATTATGTGATGTAGACTTTATATCTACATTAGAACTCAACAGGACAATACACGGCTAATTACGATGTGATTTTTTTCTTTTTTCCTTGAGTTTATTGAAAGATGTGGGAGCGCTGGAGCATAGATGGAATATGGGTATAGGTCACTCGGGCGAATAGACCTGTATATTAAGATATGGTATCGACCGCTCACCGAATCGAGTCACATGTACCTTTTCCAACATGGTTATCTGCTGAAATACCTTTTGTCACCCCTGTGTAAATGCGTTAATCATACATGTGCTGTACTAATGTATTTTTTCTGATGCAAAAAATCAATAAACAGATCAAACAAAAAAAAAATGATGTACACCTTTGTTTTTAGGCGATAGTGCGTTTACTTTAACAAGTAACACTTATTTTTACAGCGAGTGGGCATGTTCTTTAGAACGCATATGACAAATTAGGGATACCATGAAGAACGTGTTGCATGCGGGAAGTTGATACTATAGTCATGCTATAGAAGGATTTACTTTTCGCTTGGAAAATACATTTAGGATAGTTTAACTGGATAGATTTATGGAAGTGTTTGGTGCTTTGGCAGGAGAATGACTGAGGAACTCGGAGGAAGCCTGAGGGATAGTAAGGACGAGAGAGTAAAAGACATAATAAGGAAGGAGCTAAAAGATACAGTTAAAAAAACTGTAAAATCTTTATTGAAAGATATTAGGAAGAGGAGAGCTATTTGTAACGAGGACAAAGAATTGTAGTCTCTATCAGAGGAAGAGAGGACCAGATGGAAAATGTCTCAGTAAAAAGAGAAATTTAACTGTTAAAGTGTCTGGTCGTCAGAGTTTGGAGTGCTAAGTAACTCACAAGGAAAAGGTGTCCAAAGCAACATTAGGAAGTGGCAGGATTTCCCTACAAATGATTGGGTATTAGGAAGGCCTAATAGTGAAGATAAAAGAGAGTTGGATGAATATATTTTTCATCTGGATAACAATGATTATTCAGGAAATGAGTTTGGAGATATTGAGTATGCTAAAATTGCTTCAGGAAAGACGGTTAAGAACCCTTTGGGACAGAAGTTATTTGATCCTACGGATGTGTGTCATCCAAGAAGTTCAGACTGGTGGCCTTTAAACCATGTTGTAGAATATATTAAACAAAGTATTAGAAAGCCTGTAGACAGTGGGGGGAGAAATGTAATGAGAGCAGATTGTTCTCGGCCAGTTGTTGGTGAGAAGGAAACTATGACATCAAATTTAGAACAAGAAGTTATAACCTATTTAAATTAGGAAGGGACCTTAAGAAAGGGTTTTATCATGCTTTGAAGCAATATGAAGCTGAGTTATTGGATATTCTTGCTCCATTGGGGAGAATATTCGATCTGGTGGAGAAACCATACGTAAAGGGAAGCACCAAGGCAATGGTCACATTCCTCGTCAGGGAGGTAATACCGAGGTGGGGAGTGCCTGACCTCACCCAATCAGATAATAGCAGGCGCTTTGTCAACTCAATACTTGAAAACATCCGTCCCTCCTAGTTATCACTCATGAATTGGCCTCAGTGTATCACCCTCAAAGCAACAGCATCGTTGAGAGACTTAACAGCTTTCTCAAGAACAAAATTATTAGATCTGTGCCAGTCTCAATAAAAAGAGGCTTCACTGCTTCCCCCTAGCCCTCTTCGCATTAAGGAACACACCAAGCAGTGATCATCACCTCACCAAATTGTGACAGGAAGACTAATGGGGACACCCATCCCAATGACCCACACAAAATCAAGTGCTGAAGCGAGCTCCCAGGTACTGGGGGGGGGATGAGCTGCGTGCTTACCTCTCCAAGCTAACAAAGACTGCTAAGTTCTTGACCAAACAGGTCCACCACAGAGGCGCTCGGGGGGGCAGACACCAACCTACCCTACCAAACCCCTCAGCCAGGGCAAGAAGTCTACATCCGCAACTTCGTACGGAAATGGAAGCAGGCCAAGTTAGAAGGGCCTATTTCTAGCTCTATGACCGGAAGGGGGCAGGTACTATTTAAGGGCGGTGTGTTTTTTTGCCGTACAGTTCTGCTGTGATAAGACAGCGTAAAAGGGGCGCTTTCCCCATTGCTTCTGTACTGGTACCGGTTCGTTTATGTAGATGTGAAGGGGAAGCATAGATCAGAAAGGGGATCTTCCATTGCGATCTCCCAACTCCTCTTTAATCGGAGTAGTACGTGAGGGATCCTTATGTGGATGGCAGGTCTCTTTTAGCGAGATTTTTGGCCCGCACTTATCTCTACTATATATAAAAAAAGAGAGGGGGGAGTGTGTCATTTAGTACTTATGTGAGCGCTCTTGGTTTGTTATGTGTAACACCAATAGACCTGAAGGTGTCCCATAAAACGTGAGGCTCCGGGGAGTCTTTTATCAAGCTGCTTGTTTGTAGCAAGAAACACATAGGTTGGCTGGTCATGGAGACCGTAGTTTACACCTAGTGGGAGGTAAACAAAGGGGTATTTAGGTAAGATCAAGCTCCTTCATAACATATGTGTATATAACTTGAAAGGACAATGAGGGGCTATGCTCAATTTGTTATAAAACAACATATGTTTTTCTCGCATCAACAGGCACACGGTTTCATTCGAAGGAAGAGCCCTGTAGCTAGAAGAACTACAACTTTGGAGATTTTTTTAATCCCAGAATCGCTTTTGGAAAATTTGAAAATTTGGATATTTGCCACGGTTACCAATTATAAGGTAACGTTCTGAAGAAAGTACCTTACACATTACAGACCTTATATTGAGAAGGTGGAATGTTACAACATGTGTTTATATTTATTTTTAGGATTGCAGAAAGTCTTTTTAATTGTCTAGGATACAACAAAGAATTGTCTTGTTGTTACTTCACCTTGAGGAGCCAGATCCCAAGAAGAGTGCGTGATATCTTATTACAATTATAATTTTTGGTGGGTCATCCTTTATAGCTGCTTTTGCAGCGTAGGGCAAATATAACTGTGTGTGATCAGGTGCGACACGTGTATGGTACAATTGAGAATATATTGGTATGTGTGGGGTTGAAAGTAGAGATTTGAGAATCACCAGAGGTTTATTGTAAATGATGTTTGGTTAAATGTTCTCCGAAGTACAATATTATTAGTTTTTAAGCCAAATATGAGTAATTTTGCACTGTGGCAATGAAATGTATGTTAAACAATACATTGTAATGTGATATGAGATGTTATATAATGATGAATTCTGAAATGTGGTTTTATGATGTTTATATAGATTGGAAGCTTTGAAACGCGTCGCGCTGCTACAACAATTGCACTAAATTGAAATTATCCTGGTCAACAAAGGAATAGTACATAATGATGGTTTGACCACAGAATTATTGCTGGATTAGTGCTATAAATAACAAAACTTGAATGTCTAAATATATTCTCCCACAATGTATTTCACATATATGATGATATGATTTTGTGTATGTTATTTTCCATATTGGAAGCAAACCCACGGTGCTATATTTGATGTGTTTTTACTTCATGTATTTTATATGATCTTTTTTTATTGAAATTTATTGAATAAACATTTGTACATTTATATATTGGCTTTGGTGAACAGGTGACATTTTCTGGTGACAGCAGTATGTTTGGCATGAATGTGGCATAAGTTACTGATAGTGTGTTTGAATACTAACCAAGGGAATTGTTGCTTTGACTTATTGTCATATTGGAGTCCTGTCCCTTTGGTTTAGGGGGACCCCTCTCTTGCTATTGAGATTCAGTACAAGGACATTCCAGAAGAATTTAGACTGTTCACAGAGACTCAAGTAAATGCCGGAGGATCAATACTCTTCTTCACCGTACAAACAAAAGCAAACACATGCTAGTTACAAATAACCAGATGGGACCTTATGAGGATGATCAACAATACTGAGCTCAGCCTAAACGCTATCAAGGAAGAACTGAGAGCCATCCGCCTTATGGTAATGCAACATCAGTGCATGTTGGACTTGATGACCGAGATGGAGGGTGAGGTGTGTGCCAAAATTGGTGCTTCCTGTTGTACTTTTATTCCCGGAAACGACATGGTCAATGGGACATTAGCTCATGCCATCTGAGAACTGCATTGCTTGCAGGCCGACATGAAGAAGGAGGGAGGTGCCCCGGAGCAGGTCTTGTTGCATAGTATCTTTTTGTGGATGCCCCTATGGGTGTCCAAACTATTCACGTCACTGATGTCAGTTTTCATTCTTGCACTTCTGTTATGTGGTTTCCTACAAGTGGGGATTTCCTGCTGTAAAAAAGCAGTCCTCAAATTAGGTAGTATGCACATATCTAGGGAAAAAGTAACAGACACTACAGACACACGCATACTTTCGAATAATATAACTGTCATGACATATGAGGAGGATAAAGTAGTTGAAGAATCCACTAGAGGGGGGGAGTGTTGGAATGGGTAAACACGATGTCACCCGACATGAAGCCCCTCCACTTCCAGATCCAGACCAACCCGAACGCCACCCTCCACGGCACCCTCGTCTACAGACCTCCCAGACCCCTACCTCCTTCAGCTAAGCCATAGCCGACTTCATCGCTCACCATCTCCTCTCGCCTCAACGGACTACATCCTCCTCGGCAACCTCAATTTTAACTTGGACAACCTCGAAGACAACACCTCCTCCCTCCTGGAGAACCTCGTCACCATCGCACTCAAATTGGTCACAACGCCAACCCACTCAGCAGGACACACGACTGGTTTATAATGAGAGGCTGAGTATCACCGGCGGAGACAGGTACAACAGCGGAATGGGATATGATTAAACCCCTGAGCAGCAGGTCTTAAGAGACTAGCCATATCACCAGTACATCAGGAATGATGACGCCTGACCTTAAGATGGCGGCGTTACCCCAGTGAATCCGAGCGGCCCTCAATGAGTTATCTGATGGAGAGGGAACTATAAAAGCAGCAGTCACTAAGAGGGGGCAACTCACTGAGCCTTGGCTCGCTGACACCAGGTTTGGGATAGTGTATATTGGAGCTCCAAGCTGGATCACTGTGTTGCCTGACCTTACAATGGCTGCAACCAAGAGGTTTATGTCACTCGTGATCTCCCTGGTCACATGCCGAGGAAACAGTTCTCCTCACCTCACAGAACTCGAAGTTAAGTTGAGTTTAGTCCTTCAGTGGTGTGATCCGCAATTTATTGTCATAGCATCTGTACCGAGATTTCTTTAATCACTCTGCCTGTCCTCAAGATGGCCACCACCTTTGCGTTTTAACCTTGCCACAATGTTCTCTATGTGTTATGGGTGTTGGAGGCGGAACGAACTTAGAGCACAAAATCAAATATCCTTCCTCCACGAGATCCCCTCACCCGTAATGATAGCGCGGCATCATTGGACCGTGACGAGATGATGTTAAGGACAGCACCCATGCCAGTAAACTCTAAACACCCTTCACTATGTGCCGGAGCTGCGTGGACACTGGGGGTTACTTCGGTGGATGCACTGCGCGTTACTGGGTGACGGCCACATGGCGCCGGGTGAGGTCTGAGTCCACGATGCCTGTCTATAAAATGGCGGATGCACTGTGCGGAAATTGGCCACTCCGTCTTAACCCTGCTGCCACAGTGTGGCTGATGCAAATGATTCATGGCCACACTTGCTGCAGTGCACTGCTACTCCTCTCACAATCACACAAAAACTCTCCAGATACGACAGTGGGGAGGGGAGATCGCTGGACAAGCCAGCCCTGGTCGTCCCTGGGGGATAACCAGGAGTTTGATCGGTCTGCAGTTCACTTCTCTCCATCCTCCCGGGTTTAAACTCCACACCTTCCAAGGAACCGTGATTATTAACCTGACAGCGGAGACCGAGCAATATGACTGATGCCCGGTGGAGCTGCCTAGACAGCTATAGAGGAGATCGGCTTTGGTTCACCCCCTCGGCCGTCACCTACCCAGCCGGACATTGGACATTGTTTTCCTCGTCTCTCCGCTGTCTCCTTTCCTCCCCCCCCCCTACCATGTAACATTGTTTTTTATATGTCATTGTATTTTGTAACCCTGTAACTGATGTTATTTGTAACTTGTAACTCATTTGTCCTCATGTAAAGCGCTCTGATACCTCCGGGTCTAGCCAGCGCTATATAAAACTCAAGTAAATAAATAAATAAATAAATAAATAAACATCTCCGTCAGCCACACCTCAGAGCCACACTGGATCGGCCACCACTGCGTCCACTTCTCCTTCACCGAACCCACCGTAAGCCACCATGCCCATCGCAATCCTCGCAGAATCTGGAACAAGGTCACAGAAGACCAGCTCGCCACCTCCCTCAGCAAGACCCTACCACAGACATCCACGGACGGCAACACCTCAGCACGCAACCTCCATCGCTGGATTTCTGACTGTGCCAACACACTGTCCCCCCTCCGGAAACCCTCAGCCAAGCAGCCCTTCAAGAAAGCCAGATGATTCTCCCCCAGCCTTCAAGAGTCCAGGCGCACCTGCAGACAGTTCGAGAAAAGATGGAGGAGCAGCAAGATCACGGCAGACCATGCAGCCTTCAAATCCGCCGTCACTGCACACCACCGCCTAATCAGAACAACTAAGAAAGCAGCCATCGAGGAACGCATCAACGCCAATGCACACAACAGCAAAGAACACTTCACCACGGTCATAGAATTTGCTAAACCCAGCACAGAGACAGCAGACATCCCTCCGTCTCAAGACCTCTGTGACAATGTCGTCACCTTTTTCGGGAGATCTATGACAGCTTCGCAACCCAAGATTCACCCTCCCACTGCAACCACCGCACCCAATAGCTCCAGCCCCCAGCAGACCCTGACCAACTGGACTACCCTCACCTCTGAAGACACCCTTAGGATCATAAAGAGAGCCCCCACTCCGGAGCCCCATCGGATCCCTACCCTCACCATATCTTCAAGAGCCGGCACCTCCATTGCACCTGAACTCTGCTGCACCATCAACTGCTCCATCAAGTCTGCAACCTTCCTGGAAGACTGGAAGCACGCAGAGATCAACCCCCTGCTGAAGAAGCCTTCTGCCAACCGAAAGACCTCAAGAACTACAGATCCATCTCTCTGCTCCCCTTCCCAGCCAAAGTCATCGAGAAAGCCATCAACGCCCAACTTTCTGAGTTCATAGAAATGACCAAATCCTGGACCTCTCCCAAACGGGCTTCAGAAGCAACCATAACACAGAGACTGCTCTCTTCGCTGCTGCAGATGACATCCGCACCCTTCTCGACCAAGGCGAGACTGCTGCCCTCTTCCTCTTGGACCTCTCAGCCGCCTTCGACACAGTCTCCCACCACACCCTCTGCGCAAGACTCCAGGACGTCGGCATCTGCGACAAAGCCCTAGAATGGATCCGCTCCTTCCTCACCGGCCGAACGCAGACAGTCAGACTTCCACCGTTCAACTCGGAACCCACAGAGATCAGGTGCGGAGCTCCACCTTCTTTAACATCTACATGGCCCTGCAGGATGCTGGCTCTGTATATACTATACCAAAGTAAGGTATAGTGTGCACAGAGTCCAGTGGATCCCCAAAGGCTTACAGAGGTAAAAGTAGATAATACCTTACTCTCTATTTGTGGTACTGTGGGTAAGCAGTAAGGCTTTATCAGAGGGTAGTGTTACGCATTTATTGTACACACTCAGGCAAGAAATGATGTCACAAACTCCAAGACTGAAACTCTTGTTTGTATCAAACATATTTCTTTTGTTTTATTTTATTTTTTAGAACCAAGCAGGACTTGGTACAGGTCAGTGGAATTGTACTTTTCGAGACCGATTGATCAAAACAAGCAAGCTGGATGAAATTGACTTTGTTGCAGGTTTGTAAAATATTTCAAGACAATAGGTATTTGTAATTACTTTTCAGATTACTCTTTAGAGTACTTTTTATCTTACTTTTTCTACTCAGTGTGATGTGCCTAGATATCACACTGGGACATTTCCTAGACCAAGGTAAGTAAAACAGTTTTGCATGCATTAAAACACAGTTGCTTAGGCTTCCATACAAACACAACTCAACACTTAGAACAGTCAATGCAATCCTATGGAGAATAATGAGATTATCGATTTGCAGGTAAGCAATTGGTCTTTAGGATTGTGTTTCTAGGATTAGAACAAGGGTTCCCCCAGGGACAAGGATGCCCTCAAAAAGCACCCTCAGCGGCACTAGGGGGCCGGTTGCAGAGTGCTGAGGCCCAATGTTAGCCTATGGGGCTAGGGGGCAGTCGGTTGGTGGCTGCTCTCGGGCAAGCCACAGGAGTGAGGGAGCAGAGCTCCAAGGGTTAAGCTCAGGACAAAGGGGGATCCAAGTTAGCACACAAGGTGCACCCACAGCGGCACAGGGCAGCTGGTTGCAGGGTGCTGGGTTGGTGTCAGATGCCCTGTTGTTTTCAATGGGAGATCTCCGGTCGGCATGAACACTGCAGATTCGGGCAGGGAGGCTTCCTGGAAGCGACCACCGGTTGGAGAGGTAAGTTGGGATGCAGGGGGCTGCCTGGACACCGTCAGTTGGGCCACACAAGGCTGTGGGGTGGCAGTTGCAGGGGTGTCTTTAGGCGTCAGGTTTCCTTACCAGCTCAGGTCGCGGTCGGGAGGACCCTCCAGATAGAGGTTGCAGGTGTCGTCGGGAGGCTTGAGGTAGGTCAGGGATCACCAGGGCTCAGGTCAGGATCGCTGGAGGGACCTCCTCATGGTGTTGGGCAGCTTGAACTCGGGCGGTGGGCGTCAGGTGCAGAGTGGTGCAGACTCGCAGATTCTTGAGCAAGTCCGGTGCTCACGGGACACAAAGTCTTTGTAGGGAATGCAGGACAGGTCCTCCGGGTTCTGGGGGGCTGCCGGACACGCCGGGATTCTGCTGGAACAGGTTGAGGTCGACACAGGGCTGGGGCCAAGGCAGTTGGTGTTCTCCTCTTCTTCCTTCAGCACAGCTCTTCGGTCCTTCTTCTTCTTGCTTGTCCGAGGAGGCAAGGTTCCGGGTTGCCCCTTACTACTAAATTTAGGGGTGTTTCAGGTAGATACAGGTTGGGACCAATGGGCCCCTTCCTTGGGGTGGGTACACCCCCTATTATACCACCCTCCAGTGGGAGGGGGGCATAAGCCTCTCTCTCTGGTTGGCTGGGGTCCCTCCATCTTCAAGATGGTGGGGACAGAGTTGTGCTTCGCCTCGCCTCCCCCACCTGAGGGGTGGAGTTGGCAAAGGTCGGCACACCTCTCTTCCTATCTTGGTTTCCCCGCTGATTCTCCCTCCCAAAGTGGGGGTTAGAACCGGTGGGGGCGAGTTGCTGGGAGCAGCAAATGGCTGGGTCAGCTCACAAAGGCGGCAAGCCTTTGAACCTTCCCCTTCGTGGACCCTGCCCATACTGGGGGAGGAGGTTTGGCGCCTCTGCCCAGGATGTGCTTTGTTTCAGGACCCCGAGAGTGGGAGGCTCTCGACCCAGGGGTCCAGAAACATGTCTGGGGGAGGCAGATGGCGGGCTGCCAGGACACTAGAGTTAGGTCGCTTTTCAGGGGGCATCCCTAAGATGCCCTCTGAGTGCATTTGGCATTAAATCCAACACTGGCATCAGTGAGGGTTTAATGGGCTGAGAAGTTTGATACCAAACTTCCCAGAATTCAGTAAAGCCACTATGGTGCTGTGGAGTTCGTAATGACAAACTCCCAGACCATATAATCTATAAGGCTTTAATGCACTTACAATGTGAATGGACTTAGACACTGAAGGGGGACAGAGCTCATGCACCTGTACCCTCACCAGTGGTATTGTGCACCCAGCTAGAAGGGGGTCTTACCTATACCAAAGGCAGGTGGTTGTAGGCATGGCACACAGGTTTGTGTGCCATGTCGACTCTTCACTTTTCTCTGCACCAAAACATGCAGCCTGCAAGGGCAGTGTGTGTGTGTTAAGGTACAGGGCCTCTAAGGGTGGCACAATATGTGCTGCAGTCCTTAAAGGCCTTCCCTGGTCACAGTGCCTTTGGTACCAATGGTACCTTTTACAAGGGACTTACATGTGGCCAGAGAGATGCCAATTGGGGGTGGAAAGGTACAGTTTTAGGGAAAGATCATAGGCCCTGGGTACCTGGTTAGCAGGAACCCAGGGCACACTTAGTCAAAGAGCATCAACATCAGGCAAAAAGTGGGGGGCAACCATGCAAAAAGGAGTACTTTCCTGCATGCCCGCTTGCAGGCATCATCTGAAGCCACGGACTCAATGTTGTCTCCTACGTTGACAACACCCAGCTGATTCTCTCCCTCACAGACGAACCCACAGCTGCCAAGAGCAATTTCCACAATGAGATGAACGCAGTTGCCACATGGATGAAGGACAGCTGACTAAAGTTTAACACAGACAAAACCGAAGTGCTCATCCTGGGCTCTGCCTGGGAAGATTCTTTTTGGTTTTTTTAATATTTCTTTTTATTAACATTCATCGACACAAGATATACAGTACAGAGGATTCAGTACATTCTTACTTAGCGAAGACAATGAGCAACAGCTCTTTGCAACATTACACTGCAAGGACAGGTTACGGGGTAGGGGAATCATCCTGGTCAATGCTACATGGTGGGCTGCAAATATCCCCTCGGTAGGAGTTCCACGGGCTCCAGATTCGGAAAATTTTTTGGGGCAACCCCGGGCCGTGTAAACAGTCTTTTCTCTATACATGCACCAGTCGAGGTCTGTTTTCCAGGCCTCTACTGAGGGTGGTTGCGCCGCTCCCCACAATTGCGCAATATTCCTCTTTGCCACCATTCATCCCAGTGTAGCCCATTGTGTGTGGTAGCTGTTCAGATCAGTAGGCTCCCATATATTCAAGAGGCATCTACGTGCTTCTGGGCGGAGGACTAACGTGAGTACTTCACTTATTGTATCGTGTATTTGTCGCCAATAGGATTGTATGTGTTCGCATTGCCATATTATGTGGATGAATGTACCTTCTTGGCCGCATCTTCGCCTACATTCTCCTCCCTCAGCTCTACCCATTTGTACCAGGCGAGGCCCCGTAATATACACTCTATGGAGAATTTTGAGTTGCACTAGCCTGAGTCTAGCTGAGATTGCCACCACTCTTGGGGAAGATACCGCCTCTTGCCACTCTTCATCGTCCATTTCTCCCGTAGTGGTTGGAGGGGGTCTGCCGTATTATTGATCAATTTCTTATAAGTTAAAGATATAGTTTTCTCAGGCAGGTGACCATCGAGCAATCTATCTTCTAACGGAGAGGATTCAGGGGGGGAGGAGCCTTTGGGGAGGTGTGATTGAAGTGCGTGGCGGACCTGTGTGTATCTAAAGCGCTCTGAGTCAGCCAATTCGTGCTGTTGCTATAGAGAGGCAAATGTCTTCACTTCGCCCTTCTCCCACATATCTTTAATTTGCGAGATCCCGATGAGGTCCCACCTATCGAATTCCTTCGACTTCCATGGATTACCCAGCTTTTCGGAGTCCCATAAGGGGGTTGCCAGCGTAAGTTTCTGTCCCCATCCTAGGGTCTTAGATTCGGTGTGCCAGATGTGGATCGAGTGCTTAGTTGGGCACATCAGTGGGTATTGGTTGGGTTTTGAGTAGAGTGCCCTGTTATAATTCCCTCCTGGTAGGAGCCATCTGCCCATGATATATCCGGGATCATCAGGGCGACCATAGGTACCATGATTGATGGCCGCAAGATGCGCCACCCAGTAATATTTTTTTATATCTGGGAGGCCAATTCCCCCATCATACCAATTCAACGTGAGTTTGTTCAACGCAATGCGAGGTTTCCCGACCCATAGCAAGTCCCTCTGGAGGCCTTCAATTTCTTTAAAGTAAGTCATTGGGACAGGGTCTAGTGAATTCTGCAAAGCATACAGAAGACGGGGTAACGCCATCATTTTAAAGAGAGCCGCTTTGCCCAGTAGCGAAAGAGGAAGCGTTTTCCAACTTGATATATCACGTTTAAGCCTCTGTAGCGGAGGGAGAAGGTTGTGATTAAAACGGAGTGTTGGGTCCAGGGAGATAAAGATTCCCAGATATTTGAAGCCCACTGAGCTAATTTGGATTGGGCAGTCTCGTGGTGGAGAGGGAGGGTCCCCTTTGAGGACGTACAGGAGGGACTTACCCCAGTTGATGGAGAATCCAGAATATCTGCCAAATATGGCCAGGATGTCCAGGACCGCTACTAGGGACTTCCTGGTGGAGGCCAGGTACAATAGTATGTCATCTGCGTATAACGAAATACGGTCTTCCCAGTCAGGGGACCAATGCAGACCTTGTATTACTGGGTTCCACCGAATCCATGCCGCCAATGGTTCCAAGCCTAGGGCAAACAGAAGAGGGGAAAGATGACACCCCTGACGGGTCCCCCGACTCAGTGTGAATGTATGCGACTTTTTATTATTGACCACGACTTGCGCCATGGGCTCTGAATACAAGAGGCGCACCCACTGAGTGAAGCCCGGACTGAACCCCATTGTAGCAAGTACTGCCAAGAGATATGGCCATTCGATAGTATCAAATGCCATGGTCGCATCTAATGACACAATTATAGCTGGTTCTTGGATCGTGGCTACTCTCCCCAGAACCCCATGCACTCTGCGCCGGTTCAGCGCCGTGTTGCGGCGTGGCATGAAGCCTGACTGATCAGGATGTACAAGGCCCCCAATTATTTTGACTAAGCGATTGGCCAGGAGCTTGGCTAGAATTTTGGGCTCTGCGTTTAGTAGTGAGATCGGTCTATATGAGGCACAGTCAGTCTTGGGTTTACCCTCCTTATGGATGGTGACTAATGTGGCCACCCTTTGGTCCATTGGTAATATCCCCAGCTCCTTGCTTTCATCAAACATGTCTTTTAAATATGGGGCTAATTTGTCAGGCCTGAGTTTGTACAATTCAATGGGTATACCATTGGGACCAAGGGCCGTCCCTGAGTGTAGCGATCTAATGGCCTGCGCTATTTCGTCTGTTGTCAAATCGCTTTCTAAGAAGTTACGGTCTTCTTCGGACAGTGTGGGGAGCGCTATGTCATGCAGTAACTCGTGAGAGTCATCCTCAGTATAGGGTGCAACAGCCTGGGAAGATTCTTGGTGGCCCACAGCCCTCGGAATCCCCCCACACCCACGTAATAAACCTCTGCATCCCCCTGGACTCCTTGCTCTCAATGAACCGCCAAATCAACGCCATTTCGTCCTCCTGCTTCCACACGCTACGCCTCCTTCATTAGATCTTCAAGTGGATCCCCAGCGAGTCAAGGAAAATGGTCACCCATGCACCCGTCAGCAGCAGACTTGACTACGGCAACCCACTCTACGCCGGCACCACCCAGAACCTAAACAAAAAACCTGCAGACCGTCCAGAATGCTGCACCAGACTTGTCCTGAACATCCCACACCGCAACCACATCACCGGCCACCTAAGAGACCTTCACTGGCTATCTGTCAACAAAAGAATCACCTTCAAGCTTCTCACGCACGCCTACAAAGCCCTCCACAACACCGGACCTGCATACCTCAACCACCCCCTCTCCTTCTACACTCCCAGCAGACCGCTTCGCTCCGCCCAACTGGCCCTGGCCACCATCCCACGGATCTGCAAGACCGCGGCAGGAGGAAGATCCTTCTCCTACCCCGTTGCGAAGACCTGAAACTCCCTGCCACTGCACCTCAGGCTATCACCATCGCTGCCGCAATTCAGGAAGGACCTCAAGACATGGCTCTTTGACTGAAGCGCAGACCCCCCCCCACACTCAGCGCATTGAGACCGTCACAGCTGTGTATTCCTGCTTTATAAGATTACTGATTGATTGAACAAGTATCATGCTATGTGGAGGCCCGACAATGGCAATACCAATAAATGTGATGCCAACGTATCCCACAACCTGCCGACCATATAACAATGTCAATGCCCGTAAATGTAATGTCAATGTATGCCATAATCCATGCCTGCACAACAGAGACGATATCTGCAGTAGCGATGTCAATGTATGTCATAATCTATGCCCAAATGACAATGTTGTTACCAGTAAAAGCAATATCAATGTACGCCATGATTTAGGAATGCATAACTATGTCAATATCAGTAAAGACAATATCAATGTACACTATGACAATTGTACATGCAATGTTGAGAATGTCGATAGAAATGATACCAGTGACTGCCATATTATTTTAAGGAGTTCCAGTGAACTCGCATCATTGCTGTCAAATTTACCCAAGGTGACCTCACCATCAGAGATACGTGTTCAGACAGGTCATGTGACCCACAACCATGCCTTTTCAAATAACAGGTCTCAGGTGGGGCCTCTCTGAACCCAGGGACAAACGCGCACCTAGGGAAAACCCTGATTGATCACACAGATAGTTGCACCACAAACAAGTTCGAGGCAATTGACCCTAATAAAATAAGTTTTGCAAAAGACTTGCATTCCCCAAAAATAATACAAATCTAGATACCACACGTAGATAGAAACACTCAGCCAATCAGGACTCAACATGCACACCACACGTAGTGATCACAAGCTCCTCATGCCGAACATCTGGACACATACACACTGGCTCACACTAGTCAAGAGCCATCTGTGTCCTTAACAGATGCCCAACCTTGTTAATTTACGACTGAGATGCTTTTTTAAGAATGCAGAAATTATTTTATTGTACCTCACAAGGTGTATATAATACCAGCCAAAACTTTGTACATTGAGAGACGTTCCCCAGACCAATCTGTCGAGACTCTCCCGGCCGCTCTGTTTAACTAAACCAACTTGTTCCTGTTGAAGGAACTGACCTGATTAGGGCCACCCGGGTTCACTCACGACCACCTCTCAGCCTTCCATACAAATGAAGTGTCGGTCAGACAGTAGAGAATACAAACCAAAGTTTTATTTGTATGCGCTCGAGCGGAGTCCGGTCTGACCAGCCTCCTTAGATGGCTGCCGAGGGACTGACCCCCGTCCACAAGGTAAAGTCAGATATACATTTCCAACACCCCTAAGACCCGCCCAGACTGGAATTTTCCAGCCTGGGCACTGAGGAACAAAGGAGGTACAGAGGGACGAGCTACCATCCTGAGACCGGGTACACACTATCTTAGCTTCAAGGTTACTCAGCCCGTGCCCGTCTCTCTGAGAGTGGGTGCGGGGCTACCTACTAGGAAAGGCATGCAAAACAGAATGATCTATTCATTAGTACAGCTAAGCTTAACCTTGAATAATAAAAAGGAACAATCGAGGCTGCTTTCTGCTGAGGCAGACAGTATGAGACAGAAGCTTCGTTTTGATCATGGTACAAAATGGCAGCCGAATACAAAATGGTGCAACAAATGCTAACCTAACTCGCACAATGCTAGGAGTCAGCTAGACGTATTTTTCAGTCCAACAGACCCTCCTTCTAGCATTTGCTAACAATTTTGTCTAATGCATAGGATAGTAATAAGTGGACGCATCATAAGACTACTGGTACCATTTTATTCACACATTATCAATACTCAAAGGTGCCTTCATCGATAGACATTAAATCAGGGACGGTTTGCATCATCATAGATGAAAACTTAACATCATGCACTGGGGCCTTTGGTGTAGGTGTTAACTTTCCAATACAGTAAGCACAACAGGCAGTGTCATGTGGTTTGTGGCCTCATGGTCAGCATTGCTACGTTGGCTTAGGCCTGGCTGCCATGATGCCTTTTTGCGCACGTTACTTTGTGACTTTGTTTTTCCAGCCTCTGCTTGTGCCAGGCTATATTAGAACTGTCTGCCTTTCTGCCTTTCACCTTTTCTCCTGTTCCCTGTGGGTTTCGTCTGCACAACATGTACAAGGTCGAAAAACAACGTCCCTTGTTCTTGCTGATCTGGCCAGTCCCTCGCACTTAGACATAACACTATGTACAGCTGCACTGGAGAAATTCGTGTGCTTTTAATATTGTGATCTCGCTGTTTGTGGCACTTGGAGAAAAACCTTTCCAGGGAGAAGAGCTGTGCTTGTCTGATGATGTAAACCTTGCATCTAGATATTGAGGTATGAGGGTCCGCCTGACAATGCCCAGAGGTCTTCTATTTTTATAATAAACTAGCTAATAGCACGGGGAGGGTGGTATGGTCATTTAGCCCTATATCCACTGCTTTATGAAATGCTTTCCCCGTTTGTATTCTATGGAATTGCAACTATGCTTATTATTTTATCCTTATGCATTATGCTGATAGTACTGGCATGTGTACTGTATCTTAGAGCACGATAGTTGAAATAAATATTTTAAACTATACTGCGTCTCTTATTACGCACGTTGTGGACAGGTATGAGTGAGTTATGAAAGGGTGTTCTTGCTCCCGCGAGTCCTGAGAGAGAGAGACAGTGTTCTGGGTTGTCTAATCATTGGTAGCATCGCTGCTAATGAGATGCTAAGGCTAGTCGGATTGGGATTGTGGGTACTAAGGTGCATGGTTGGTTCACCACTATACTCCGAGGTCCTATTATCCTGTGCATAGCTCTGTGTATGTGCAGAATCCCTACAACATGGCGCCACCAACGTAGTGGGCTGCTTATCTGCGAGACGCTTGAGTAGTACTTGTGCTTGTCCACAACACCCTTCGCAGACGCTTCCGGAAGCGTGTGTGAGGGTGATACCTCCTATATTGACGTTTTTATAGGTTCTTTCAAGCTTGAAGTTATTAAAAGGTGTTTAAGTAAAACCTATCTAGTGCTGCCTCATATTAGGTTGTCGATCATTTCTGGTCTTAATGGCGGATATAAATATCCCGTCACATAGCCGCGCTGCGCTCCGGGCTCATTAACTGGCTTATGGAGTGCCCGACGCGGGTGTCTCACTTATCTTTGTGGTGCAAGCTGACCCGGCTCACCACTTTGAGGTGTTTTACTCTTGGGTCACTTTTCCGGCGTTGGATGGAGCGGACGATTTGTTCCATGAGTACACTCTCACCGCCCTACCCAATGCTTATCGGCCTTATCAGGCTCTTGAAGTCCCACTTACGGCATGGCAACACCGTATTTGGTTTAATGGCGCCCTCCCACATCCGGTCACCCCGGTTCGTTTAGGCCCCCTATCTAAAGACGGGGCCATTTGGCCAGTTTTGGCCGGGTATACCCCACATCCGCATTATATGACGCTTGCGGTTGCTGAACTGCGTGAATTACATACGTCTTTGATACGTGTGCACAGAGCTTTAGTACAGTATGTTACAGGCAACGTCCAGGGAGCCCCTCCTGGAGTTGCGGCGCATCCAGCTGGACCGAGCGGCGTAACCATAAGTCCCGTCATGGTTAATTCGGTGATGGGCAAGCGCCCACAAAATAAGGATGATTTGCCTGATTGGCTTGCAGAAAAATTTGACCAGCTGGAGGCAGTTTTTCCAAATACTTCTCCTGTGGAAAAACACAGAATTTTAACGATCAGTTTGCCAAAAGACTTAATTCCCGAGTTGACAGAATGCAACAACTGGGGCAAGGTATTCGCAGCAGTATATGCGAAGTGTTTCGGCACTCCTTCCATGACAGTTCTCCCCTCTGTAATTAAACGAGTACAGGATGAGCATGGCCCTGAGGCGGCTGTGGAATTGGGGATGAGACTGGTGGGAGTGTTCGATGTAGTAGCTGATTTGATCCTTGCGAACGTCAAGGGCGATGCAGTTAACTTTCAAGTAGCTACTGCTTTGGCTTTGGTCCCAGAACCGAATAGGCCACGCGAATTACCGAAAATTATTGCACAAGCTTATAAAACCATTGGCCGCAATAGTCTGGGAGTTAAGCCTTTTGCGAAAACACAAACTCAATCACAGCCACAACAAAAAACTCAGTCTGAGAAAGATGAGAGACCGTTATTTACTAAAAGGAACTGGAGGTTGAAGAAACAGGGTAAGCAACAGAAAAAACCAGGGTCGCGTGGCGCATCCCCGGTTTCCGTATCTTCTGAACGCACTTATGATTTGCGCGATAGAGCGAGAATTAAATCTCCAGAGAGATTTCAAGTCCCTGATACGCGTTCTCCTCGTTCTTCACAGGCACCGTCGACCTCCCAGACCGGTGGAGGAGAACGCCAGGATAGAGGCAAGGGTCGTGAGGCTCCACAGGGATGAGACCAACCTCGACAACAAGTCCGAGGGAAACCAGAAGACTTTCCACGTTCTCGCCCACAATTTCAGAAGAAGAAAGTTGCAGCTGTAACAGCGAGGTATGCCACAGACGGTGAGAACGAGACTCCTGAATTGGACGTGGGCAGTGACGCTCCTAGACAGCGCAGCGGAAGTTACCATAGTGCGGGAGGCACTACGTCCTCATGTGGAGGTGACAGCAACTGACACATTCATTACTGTCGAGACAGCGGACACCAGAGTGGCACCCCCTGACAGACTATTTAATATTGTCCTTCAAATTGAAGGTGACGTACACCGTGTTATTAAAGGGATTTTTTGGGAGAATCTGACCTCTTCTTACGACATTCAGTTGGCAGAGGCGGATTTGCCGCCCCCATTCGTACTTGCTGCGCGTAGAGGGGAGGAGGTAATCCTTCCGAGCTTTTCTCGTCATGTCCCCAAGGACAAAGCGGAGGCTCTCGCAGCTGAGTGGGCTGGGGCCCTGGCTCCGGCGTTATACCGTAATCACGTGGGCTGGGATGAAGACTCCCCCCCCCATGATATTCCTTTGCGGTCGCTGCCACAGCCACAACCCCAATATCCCATCAAGCGGGAAGCTAAAAGTCCCATTTCCGACATTCTGCCACAGTTAGAATAACAAGGAGTAATAGAAACATGCGTATCACCAATGAATAATCCCCTTTTTGCGGTTTCTAAACCCGATGGATCGTACCGCCTAGTATTGGAATACCGACATTTGAACTCTCACTGTCGGACCTTTGCGGTACAAAATACCTCTAGTTCTTCACTTGTAGACAGTCTTCTTCGTAAAAAATATAAAACGACACTTGACCTATCCAATGGATTTTACACGCACAACTTGTCCCCGGAGTGCAGCCAATGGAGCGCTTTCACTTCCGGTGGTAAACAATTCAAATTCCGGCGTTTACCCATGGGCTACAAGAATAGCCCGGGTGTATTCGCCGCCCGTGTTGTCTCTTTGTTGGACAGCATAGACCCAGATGCGTGTTCGTACGTCGACGATATCTATCTGACGGACGACGAATTATGGCCGCATCTTTCCCGAGTGGACCGCATTATTCTTGAATTTGCGGTCTTAGAATACAAATTTAATTTTGCCAAATCTCACATTGCTGAATTTACCGTTTTGTTTTTGGGCTATGAGCTCAACAATGAAGGTAAGGGCTTAGCACCCCATTTCTTGGAGAAGTGCGCACTTCTGTGCCCTCCAACCACTCTGAAGAAGCTTCAGTCTTTACTGGGTTTTCTGAACTTCGGGCGTACTTACATTCCCGAATATGCCCAGCGTATCAAGCCTCTTTATGCCTTGATACAACCTAACTTTTCGAAGTCATGCTGGTTTCCCGAGCATTCCTCTATACTGCAGTCTTTGCAGTCAGATCTACTTGAATCTAAATTCTTGTTGACTCGTGATAACCACACTAACCTGGTGATTAGAATCGTTCCAGGGGCAGTGGGTTTCACGTACTTAACCTTTAACGAAGGTGACACAGTACTGATTGCATACAAGTCACATCTTTACACTTCAGCAGAAATGCGCTTTTCCTCTGTGGAGAAAGTTTTGACTGCAGTGCAAATGGCGATTCTAAAGGAACGCGCACTGGCACAGGGAAAACGCATTTTGGTGGTAACACCATATCCTGCCCTTGAGGCAGTGACGAAAGCAAGTGTCCCGAACTCTAAGGCTTTGCACCCCTGTTGGATACAATGGGCTACATCCCTGACGTCCCCGGATGTCACTTTTATCTTTGATTCCTCTCTTCAGACACAGGAGTTCTTACAGTATGAATTTGTTCATCCTCCTCCTCTGTCCTTGCTACCGCTTGAGGAGTACGAATGTATTATCTATACCGATGGTTCGGCACAACCGGCCACGGGTTCCAAGCATGCTTATTCAGCAGCATGTGCTATTGTTGCAGGTACTATGGTGAACGGTGAGTTCAAATCGACTGTAGTGCACACTCAGGCACTAGGAGACAGTACTGCACAATTGGCCGAGCTGCGCGCTTTGGTGCTCGCACTTGAGTTCGCTGATCCAGACGTGACAACCCTTGTTGTATGCGATTCTTACTACTGTGTTCAATCCTTCAATGACAATCTATTCTTTTGGTCGCAAAACGACTATAGAGATGCAAAAGGCAGCACGATTAAGCATAAAATGCTTTGGGTTCGAGTGGCAGATCTGAAACAACGTCTGCCTCTCACACAGGTGATTCACACTCTTGGCCACCAGCGTGTGGGCGCACACGCTGTCGGTAACGGCTTGGCAGATGACGCTGCCAAGTCAGCAGAAGCCACGTGCACAGTAGCCGCAGTTACAAGATCCATGACTAAAATAGATAATGATATTTTGGCGGCTATTGCTGCAACGAAGGAAGGTGCTAATTACCCACGGGGTTTCCCTTCCAAATACTCTTATCAAGTAGGTCCCAATCAGGTTCCTTACGTAAACATTCCAGGCGTTGGTGATCGGCTGATTCCCAACGCGGACCGCAGACTTTCCTTGATAACTGCCGCACACGAAGGCTTGGCTTCGGCCCATGCTGGGGTGTCTGCGACGGTTTCCATCTTGCAGCAGCGTTACTGGTGGCGTGGTTTATACAAACAGACCCGTACTTATGTGCTTTCTTGTGACGTTTGTCAGCAAATTAAGCCTTCAACGGTTACACGACCACCACAAACACCGCTCTGCATTTCTAACTGACCTTTTGGGTGTGTTTACCTGGATCACTGAGGTCCCTTCTCCTCTGACACTGCATATAAATACATCTTAGTTGCAGTAGATTCGTGCACACGTTTCATCTGGGTTTGGCCACAACGGAGTGCTGAAGCTCGAAATGTCATAAGGGATTTGCATGTCTTTGTGGGAATTTTTGCCTGTGGCACCTTCCATTCTGACCAAGGTCCGGATTCGCCTCTAAGGCGTACAAGGACGCGATGGGGTCACTGGGGGTGCGGGTGAAATTTTCGTCTCCATATCGGCCTGAGGGCAATTCGATTGTTGAACGAATGAACCGTGACTTAAAGCAATCCTTGACAGCTAGAGTCTTAGGTACTGGCAGGAACTGGCTGGCCCACTTGTATAGCGTACAACGTGCACTTAATAATCTCCCTAGAAGACCTCTGGGTGGGCGGACCCCATATGAAATGCTCTTTGGCATCCAAATGTTTGTGCCTGACCTTGATGGTCTAGACATGGCGGCGCAATCCGCAATCTTTGACGTAGATAATCATTCTACTATGTTGCAGGACTTACAAGAAGCCTGTGACAAACTTGCAAACGAACATTTACCTTCAGACACAGACGCTGTGCTGCAGATTCCGGTCGCCGGCTGGCTTCCGAAGGTTGCAGACCTGGTCCGAGAGAAGGTGGAGAACAAAAAAGAATTTGGCCCCTCTTATCGTGCACCGGTTCCAGTCCTTGGCTTGAAGGGCACTCGTACAGTCATCTTACCACCGCTTCCTGGTCGCAAAGACAACAGATACATCTCAGTGGACAATGTCAAGCTACAACATCTGGCCGATCCTGAATAGTGTAACACCAGGGCTCTCTTGTCCAGCCATTTCCAGGACAACTGTTTGTGGCCCTCCTGCCCACACGGTCACTGATGTTGCCATCGAGATGGTAGATTTGCCTGATCGACTACCCGGATTCCCCCTGCAACGAGGAGACCGAGTACACATACCCCGCCACTGAGTCGGTGGCTCACCTACCAACAACGCCATTGAGCCCCACCAGTTATTCCTTTGATTCGGATTCCACCTCATCACTTATCCCGTCCAGATTTAGTATTTTTGTATCCTGGTTCAGAGACAATTTTTTGATTCCACCCTGGACATACATCTGGTTGGTACTATTTCTGATTTTTCTGTTCATGTCCATTGGCTTTGTCACAGTTTTTTTTCTACTGATTAATGGTCACTATTTACCAGAACGCTCTGCAGTGAACTGTGTCGCTGGGGCTTTGGCACCGCATTCTTCTTCTCACATCATGAAGCGTGACCACACATTTGTGAACATTTCGGCTTTACCAGTCGCTGATGGCATCGTATGGGATGCGGTAAATTTCCAAATTCATGGACCAACCGAGATTATTAATGTTCCAAATGTCCTCCGTGTTTCAATGGGTGATGTCGTTAAAAGTAATATTCATTCGGACGATTGGGATGTGCATGCCGTTGAATCGTTATTTACTGATTTGAAATATTATGCTGCCTTTTATGCTGAAGATCTGTATTTAAATTCTGCAAGTTATGCTGACTTATATTGTTACCAGCATTGGGGCAACCACTTTCTCCATAAACCAAGTACCCTTCGGGGTTCTTTTAATTACACCCAATGGGAACATTGTCCGACCCCTTTGCCAGGTAGCTCCCAAACTCTTAGAAATAAGTTTACTTATTTTACAGACTTTGATCGATCGAACCCTGGATCCTATTATTTTAAATTAAACACCTCGTCCACACAGAAAATTATGTTGACCAACACCAAATTGCTATATTTGGGTTCCTTTTTGAACGCCTTAGCTGTGGGTGGTTTTGAGCACTGGCAGGACACCATTGACTTAAAATCTATATGGGGCACCATGTCATGGCAGGTACAAGGCACGGAGGCCTTACACCGCGCTTGCCTAATCCCGGCCCAAATTTTGTTTTTAAATCACACGATCTATCAAACAACGTGTTGGGGTTTGGCTACTTCCAAACAATTGGATGCACCATCCATTCCCGTATTGTCTTCCACTCCCACCGAAAGCTTGCAGTTCAATATTTTCCTTGCCACTTTGCAAGCTTTGTTTCAAAACAATTCATTCAATGTCTCTACGTTTGTTCAGTCACCCTGGTTGGCTTGGCCCATGGCTTCGAATGCCTGCCAGCTGCGTTTTCATGACTCAGCTCCTGGTTACAAACAGGATAGGCCAGATCCGAGGTTTTCTGACTCTCGTACTGTTACAACATATTCTGTTGGTAAATTGTGTAAACAGTGGTTGCAGCACTCTTCCTTAGATTCTGTTAAACAACATTTATCCCTCCTATCAGGCAACATTGATCTGTCCGATTTTGTTCTGGGGCCTCGTGGCCCTCGACCTAAGGGATTCATTTATGAAACTTACAATGAACTCTGGAAGCTTTCGCAAATTGAAGCTGCTTCCCGTCTTCGGGAAATCGATCAATCAAATTTAGAAAAGGTGCTTGCTGTTGTTGACAATAGTATTAATACCCTGTCTTCCTGCATTTACACATTAGAGAATATTGTTTCCTCTGTAGTTGATATTGTACAAGATGATGTTTCTGTGTTATATCAGGGTCAAAATCAATTGCATTCAGTGATGCAGTTTGCATGGACTTTGCAAACACTTAAAATGGGTAAAGTTCCTTGGCAAGAATAAGGCAGAGGTGTTCATTTTCTGAACACCTCTGCCTTATTCTTGCCGTTTAATTTAACTGAAAAACAGCAATTCATGTCCATGAAGGATGCAACATACACTCTGTTACATATCGAAAAAATAGAGCCCTTACCATTCTCTGTGGCGGAATTGATTCTGCAGTGTGGCTAGTTCAAGGGGATATCGCCTTACCTTTTTCTTTATTCGAATTCAGTTCATGCATGAAACATTATCCTGTGGGCCATTTTCAGCCCTTGGGCAGTGCCTTCCTGCATGAACTTTGGTCCCTGCCTTTCATGTATAAGTGCCTTAGGGACGGAAAGGAGGTATTTCTCACAGGGGAGTCATGCGATTCTACTGTGGGTCATTCCCTTATTTGCAAAAACATTAAATTGCACGGAGCTTGTAATGTTTCGGCTCCGAATCTTGCTTGTGTTTTAAAGGGCATTCCTGCTCCTGCTATATCTCCTACTTTCACTGTGCTTGCGAATGGTAGCTATCTCCTTCTGAATAATCAGGACTGCTGTGGAATGCTGGCTGGCATCCCCTATATTGTAACTGTTTCCCACCGGGTGGTGTGCTGCAAAAATGTGCTTTTTCCTCCCCCGCACGACATACTAGATAGTTCCATTTGGCCTTCCATTCCGACTTTAAAGGCAGATTTCAATAAATTGAGCAGAATAAAGGCGCTATTATTGAACCAGGAGGTTATGCTCACATCTGCACGGGAGACGTTCATCCTCCAGGTGGCTAGTACCCACAGTGAAATACAGGCCCTTTTGAACACAAACCTCCCACAACATTTCGGTGAGCTGATTCACCGTGTTTTCAAAGCATCACACACAGAAGGTCTTGTGCACTTTTTTAAAGTTGTGGGCTCTGGCCTTGTTACCTCCTTTCAAACTATCTTTGGTGTAATTCCGGCTTTTATTCATTCTATTTTTTCCAGCGTCTTTGGCGGCTTTCCGTTGATCCTCGCCTTAGCGGCTGGTATATTGCTTTTGGTCTGTTTGCTACGCAATGGCTGCACTTCCTGGGGGCCTCCTCGACCACGGTCGACTCCGGATGCTCGGTGACCGCATCCTCGCCGGCTTCGGCATTCTGCCATTGGCGACACTCAGTGTGTCCTATAGACTTTCTTTTCGCTTTGCGTATTTCACTTGCGTGCAACCTGTGATGTCTTGCATCCGATGTCCTTTCTCATGGTCCTTGGATTATTGCCTCTCCAATACGTTTCTGTCTGACCCGGATTTTGTCCAGTTAGTGGGTCCCTTAGAGGCCCATGAACGGGACTGTTCCGGTGATGGCTACATGGCGCGTGCGGCTGCACTTGGAATTTTGGCACAATGGGATGTCTGGGCGGCTGCTCAGGATCTCCTACGACAAAGTTATATTGAGTATCACGCAAGTTGTCCCGCAATGCTGATCACTGCTCCCTCTTGCGAGGAACATGAATGCAGTTTTGATTTGTTGAACTGGATGGCGTCTCTTTTTTCTGACGATTCCAACGATGTCCTCTTGGAAGGTGTGGCGTTTTTCTGCACTTAAACTCTATTGGATTAGGGGGCCTCCGCTTTCAGCGTCCTGCCACACTGGAATTTTTTTGTTCTGCATAAATATTTTTTTCCTCTCTCCCATTCATTGTCCTTCATTGGGGACTATTCCAAAACAGACGTTTCCGTTCTGCTCCGTCTATTTGAACTCTCTCTTCGTCCTATGTCTTCGCCAATGGACTGACCAGGGGAGGGTGTCATGTGGTTTGTGGCCTCATGGTCTGCATTGCTACGTTGGCTTAGGCCTGGCTGCCATGATGCCTTTTTGCGCACGTTACTTTGTGACTTTGTTTTTCCAGCCTCTGCTTGTGCCAGGCTATATTAGAACTGCCGGCCTTTCTGCCTTTCACCTTTTCTCCTGTTCCCTGTGGGTTTCGTCTGCACAACATGTACAAGGTCGAAAAACAACGTCCCTTGTTCTTGCTGATCTGGCCAGTCCCTCGCACTTAGACATAACACTATGTACAGCTGCACTGGAGAAATTCGTGTGCTTTTAATATTGTGATCTCGCTGTTTGTGGCACTTGGAGAAAAACCTTTCCAGGGAGAAGAGCTGTGCTTGTCTGATGATGTAAACCTTGCATCTAGATATCAAGGTATGAGGGTCCGCCTGACAATGCCCAGAGGTCTTCTATTTTTATAATAAACTAGCTAATAGCACGGGGAGGGTGGTATGGTCATTTAGCCCTATATCCACTGCTTTATGAAATGCTTTCCCCGTTTGTATTCTATGGAATTGTAACTATGCTTATTATTTTATCCTTATGCATTATGCTGATAGTACTGGCACGTGTACTGTATCTTATAGCACGATAGTTGAAATAAATATTTTAAACTATACTGTGTCTCTTATTACGCACGTTGTGGACAGGTATGAGTGAGTTATGAAACGGTGTTCTTGCTCCCGCGAGTCCTTAGAGAGAGAGACCGTGTTCTGGGTTGTCTAATCATAGGTAGCATCGCTGCTAATGAGTCGCTAAGGCTAGTCGGATTGGGATTGTGGGTACTAAGGTGCATGGTTGCTTCACCACTATACTCCGAGGTCCTATTATCCTGTGCATAGCTCTGTGTATGTGCAGAATCCCTACAACAGCAGGAAGGCAATGGATGCATAAGCAGCAAGTGAAAATAACACCAGCAATTACTACTAGAAAGATAAGGATCTTACAACCCCAGGATGCAATTAAACCCCACAACTAACCAGAAAGAGTCCAAGTACCATTCTCTTGGTGAATGTCGGATGCAAGCCGGTGCAACTTCTGTTTCGCAGTGTATACATTAGGAGCATGGTCCGGTATGTATACCCAGTAGCTACTGCCGATAACGCGACAGGCCCCACCCCGATCAGCAAGGATGACGTCTAACACCATCCTGTTCTGAAGAGCAACAAGCCTCGTAGCCTGGAGCTCAGCTGTAATATTCGTTAAAATTCCAGCCGTGGTATTAATGACCCCTTCCACTACCCTGGTGAGGCGACGGATATTGAGACTGTTGGCCATAGGGCCCCAAAAGGGAATGATACCCTTCATAGCATCAGTGAACTGCTGTAGAGTAATATCTGTCTGATCTATACCTTCTGTGTTAACAACCCTTCTAATACGGGATAGGTGGACATGCCTTCGCTGCAACCGGTGATCTCTATGATAGTTAGACGGTGCTATATACACCGGGGGAAGGAGGAAAGA
Organism: Calotriton arnoldi; assembly: GCA_963921515.1. Lineage (NCBI taxonomy): Eukaryota > Metazoa > Chordata > Amphibia > Caudata > Salamandridae > Calotriton > Calotriton arnoldi. The sequence goes on along the minus strand of CAWUFW010001426.1, from coordinate 932,641 downwards.
AACGTAACATATGCCAGACCACCCCCTAGGAAGCCACACATAAGCCTGAGACCCACAAACGAAATAAACATTATGGGGGGGAAGCAAAGGTGAGCTACTTGCTGTGCTCAACACATAGGTATAGTTGCAATTACTCCGTCCCACTTGAACATTTCCAAGGCCTTGAACACAAAAACTAGCTGTTGTGTTAACTACCGGGACTGGCATTGCTTCATCCTGAGTAATATTGCGCATCTGGAAAGACCTAAAATATTCCGTGACATTAAATCCCTGGAAATCCAACATTTCATTTTGAAGCCATGTTACATTTTTTTCATTCTCATATACATTCATACAGGCAGTTGGGGACAATGTATCAGGGGGCCCTCGCTCTCCTGGAGTAAACCCTTGGTGAACACGTATGTATTCTAACACAGTATCATAATCAGCATATGTCATATTCATGGTATCAGCATGGAAATGGGTATACACCATGGTAAACAGTTGAAACCAGGCTTCGCAGCTCCCGAGATAGGAAAACGGCATGGACAGTAATATATCTTTTTTATGTGTCACAGAAGGGAGCAACAATTATCCAACAATTAGTAACATTTGATGTATGGTGTGCCTGGTGGAGCATCTGCTGGAAGACATTATCTACATTTGTTTTTCTGTGCTCACCCTTGTGAGGGGCCAAAGTAACAAACATGTGCTCAGGGGGAACGGGTGTTGTACCAATCAAGGAGTGCACAGGATATTTCTCTTCAAGGAACCACACTATTCCAACTACTGTTATCAGAAAGATCAGGACAATTACTACAAAGACTATTTTACTCTTAATAGACCAACTAGACCAACCAGACCCACTCTGCCCAAAACGCGGGGCTGCAAAGGGCTGTTCTTCCTCCATAATGGGGCGACCAAATGGGTACATATTTGTTTTATTTTTTAGTTTTAAACCAGAGGAAAAGGCATGAGATGGAGCCAATGATACGGAAATGAGAAAAGGGCAAAATGTCCCAAGTGTCCGTCAGAGCCTCGCTGGCAGACTCCTATTGTTCATCAAGTGTTAGCACTGTTGAGCACCAGCAGTGGAGCTAGGCGGTCCTAACTCTATGGAGAAATCCCACGTCGCACAGGATGAGGAACTCCCTTTCCAGCGGAGCACACTCGAGCAATCCTGTTCAATGTCTTGAACAATGCACCAAAGTCACCTCTCCCTATTCTACTGTGGCCTGACTTGTTGAGTCCATCCCTGCTAAACTGACTTTTCCTTTGGTGCACTGTTCCTCCGTCGGGGGCGCAAATTGTACCGAACGACTCCAGGAACAGAGGGATCTGCAAACAGGGGCTCAGACTCAGAGGGGCCTATGGACTGGGGCTCAAGCACAGATGGGCTAGCAGGCTGGGACTCCTGGATGGCCTTGATCTCCGGTGGCAATGCCTCGTTCAACACTGCATTGCTGTCCTCCTCTGTGGGTGTAGGAAGGTAGGATCTGACGGCATTAATACCCCCACTTTTTTCCTGGTGTTTTGACTAGTCTGACTGGGATCCTGCTATCCAGGACCCCAGTCTATCTGCTTTCTCCCATAAATTGCTATGTATGTACTTTAGGTACACTCCAGATTGGATACTGGGGTACCCTTATCAGTCCCTAGTATATGGTACACCATGTACCCAGGGCATAAGTACCCCAGAGGCCTCCCATGGGCTGAAGCATGTAGAATGCCACCCCTGAGAGGTCATTCAAATTGACACGACCAGCCTGCTACCGCAGACTGTGTAAGCTGGTGCTTGCACCACTTACTTAAGATATAGGTTCACTATATCTATCTAAATCACTACACTTAAAAACCTATTAGTCACCCCTATGGCAGTCCTTATCAATACTGAAAGCAGGGTGCTGGGTTTTACGTGAGAGGGTGCCCCTGCATGAGCAGAGCCCCTCTGCAGCCTTCGGAGACCATTCTCTGGGGTTGTCTGTGATGCAGCCAGACATATATGTTTAAGTGCATTATAACCTCATGCTAAATGCTAACTTTAAAACGGCTGCTTACAAACATGTCGTGTTTGGTGTCAAACACCTTGGAATCATACCTCCACACCAGTAACTGGTGTGGGAGGTATAACTCCACCCTTGTAGAACCACTACTGTGGGTCACCGGTCTACCCGGTACCAGCTTTCACGACCTGGGCAGCACAAAATGGATGCTGCCAGCCACAGACACGCTTCTGCCCTCCTGCTGCAGAGCCAAGCTTGCGCAGAGGAAGGCATGACAATAGGTATCCTGTCACAGGGAGGTGTGATCACCTCCCAGACAGGTTTTAGTGTATTGGGGCTGGGTGGGTGCACTCTGAGAGTGCCAGAAAGTCTGCACTGTGGGCACGTTTGGTGTCCCTGTGCATAGTCCAGCTCAAACCAGTTCTGGGAGCCATTGGCTCCTGCTCTGGCGCGAAACTGGACAAAGGACATGGGTGTAGCCACCCCTCTGTCCTGCCCCTCCCCTAGGAGGGTCCCCAGAATCTTTCCAAACCCTTCCCATGGGTATAAAGTGGGCAACCTGGCTACAGGACTTCAGATTTTACCTGGACAAGATTCTGCTAAGAAGAAACCAAGTACTTCGACTGCCTGCACGACGCTGGACGACTGAAGAATCTCCCTTAGAGTAAAGGAGTTACTCCCCTGCAAAAGCAGGGACCTAAACGCATCTGACCGGTTTGCTTCTCCCGAGCTCCTGAGGACTCTGAAGATTTCAGCAACACAGGAGGTGGGTTCCCGAGGTCCTAGAGGTTGATCTGCCCTCTCAGCAATTCTGAGACCAGTATCCCTCGTGGAGACCGTGCAACCTGAACCCCTGTGCACCGCGTACATTTGCAGTTGCATATGCTTAGTGACGATTCCCGAGCTTGTGCATTGGACTCCGTGTAGTCCCGACCCCGAGCAGTAATTGCACCGAAGATTTCCGGCCTCCACTCCACAAGTGTCCTGTGGGCTGGTGCTTTGCAAACTCGCCTGAGGTCTCCTCGCGATCCCTGGTCCGTTGGCCTGTGGGTCCTGGCGAGGGTCACCTTGTTAATTCTTGGGCTTACCTAGTTGCTCAAGACGTGCTCTGACTCGCCATTGCTTGGAGAGTCCCCTGGACCTTGCTGGTCCTCACCGTAACCTGTTTCCTCTGACCGCGTGGGTTGCAGTTGCCAAGGCTTGTTGGTGCTCCAGCCGGACATCGACCCCTCAACACTCGTCATCCTTCGTGGGACAGCTCACCTCCGGACTCTGGTCGTCTTCGGCGTCTCCTGGTCCCCGTGGCTGCAGAGTCAAGCAACCCTTCTTCACTCCTGAAGCACTCGACATCGGTGGGCATTCGACTCCCGAGCCACTGGTCACCTGAAGTGACCCAGACTCTGTCCCCTCTGCTTTCAGGTTCCTCTCACCTCGAATCCAGGCTTGGATTCCACCGGACATTCTTCACCCTCCTGGCAGCAGGACTTCTTTGCACTCCTCCATTGAGAACGACAAAGGTTTCCGACACCACTTGACCCATATGCACCTGGCCCCTCTGGGATAGGTAACACGGGTACTTTGGTACTCTCTGGTGGGTTGGCCTTAGAACCTCCTATGTTCCAAAGGGTTTGCTCGAAGTCCTCTTAGAAGTGTCCTTAACTTATAATTTTCAAACGCGACTTTCCCATAGAGTTGCACGGAACACGCAGTCGTGTTCCCACACTGCACCCGTCCTCCGTGGGCTCCCTGTGTCACTCCTCTGGGTGGTTCCTTGGGGTCCCAGCGATTCTACGTGCTCTAGGCACTGTGTCTAGTCAAGTCGTGATTGTTATACCATTTGTTTAGTATATGGTTCGGTCTCCCCCTGGAGCCCGCTGTGTATTTTGCTACTTACGAATGTTCTATCGTTACAGTATTGTGTGCTTTATGTTCTAATCTCGTGTAGAGATTAGTAGAGAGTGTTACATTAATAAATACATATTTTTATATAACTACTGTGTGGTTCTCCTTTCATTTGGTCATTCAGGAGGTGATATTCTGGTAAAACAAGCTGCTTTACATTCCTTCAAGATTAAGCCTGAAGGCTGCTCTCCACAGCTACCACTAGGATAGCTTTCTAAAGGTTATCTTTGACCTCATACATCATAAGGGTCGTGTGGCCTGGTACAAGGTGCCCACTTTAACTAGTGGACAGCATATACCAACCCACCTTCTCACATTGGTGTGCAGCGGTTGGGATTCAAGCTTGCTATTGTTTTACCAGATAAATCTCATTGAATGATTAACTGAAAACCACTAAGTATTAGGCACATATAATATTTCAAGATTAGAATAAGTAAGTTCTACTGAACTTGGAGTTGGGTAAGCCAAGGGTCTAGCACACCCTTTCTCCAACTCAAGAGAGTTTAGTCTCTACTAGGTTAGGTAGGTGCCTAGACCACACAACACTAGTATGTCTTCTACAGAAGAAGCCAGTGGCTCTCTGCCAACTAGATACAATGGCATCTCATTCCCAGAATTGAGAGCCATGTGAGCATCTAGGAAGCTGAAGACAGGGAGAACAGCAAACACCCAACGTCTCATTGAGATTTTGCTCTTAGATGACCTTAGGAAGACCCCAGCGTCTGATGAGGTAGATAGAGTGGGTGGGGCAGGGAATGAGGAAAGGGTAGGAAGTGACACCTTCTTTGACCTGGACTCAAACCCTGACCAGGATAATCAAGATGATTCTAACCTGGACAACCAAGATTTTCCTTCAGGTGGGGGAGAAGGCCCCAGTGGCCCTCTCTTTACCCCACCAGGAAGAGTACAGAGTTTACCTAGAAGATCCAGAACTCCCTCTGTGGAGTCTAATCACTCAGGTACTTCTGTAGGGACTTCCATATCAAATAAGAGGGAATCCTCTTATGATAGACAGTGCCAGTTTCTGGAGCTTGAGAGAGTCAAGCTCAAGAAAGAGCAATTGGCCCTAGACAGGGAATCCCTAGAGCTCCAAAGAGCAACAAGAAGATTGGGACTAGAGTCCCATGGTGGCAGCAACAGTGTCCCTAGAACTAGAGAGTATTCTCATGATCATAGGAACCTGAACAAGATAGTTCCTCCCTATCAGAGTGGGGATGACATCCACAAATGGATAACTGCACTAGAGAGGGCCTGTAAAGTACAGAGGGTCCCTCAGGAGCAGTGGGCAGCTATCTTGTGGCTCACCTTTGCTGACAAAGGTAGAGATAAGCTCCTCACTGTTAGAGAAGAGGATGATGACAATTATTCAGTCCTGAAGAGTGCTCTCATTGATGGGTTTGCCTTAACCACTGAACAGTACAGGACTAACTTCAGAGACACCCAGAAAGCACAGACTCAGGACTGGGTTGACTTTGTAGATTTTGCTACTAAGGCTCTGGAAGACTGGTTACTTGGCAGTAAGGTGTGTGATTTTAAAGGATTGTACAATTTAATTATGAGGGAGCAGATCCTTAATAATTGTCAAAACCAACTTTTGCACCAGTACCTGGTTGACTCAGCTCTGACTTCTCCCCAAGAGTTGGGAAATAAGGTAGATAAATAGGTCAGAACCAGGGTGAAACCAAAGAATCAGGGTGGTGACCAGAAGAAAGATTCTTCCAAGAACCAAGAGAAAGGTGGGGATACATCAAAAGATAAATCCACTACAGGGCCCCAAAAGTCCTCTTCTGGGGGTGGGTCCCAAACTCCTTCCTCCTCTGAAAAGAAACCTTATTGCTTTGTCTGTAAAAAGCCAGGCCACTGGAAAAATGACCCCATTTTCCCAAAGGTCAGCAATAAGGAAAATGTTCCTCCAAGCACTACTACCACTCCTCCTGGTACTACCAGTAGTAATCCCCCAGGTGGTAATGGTACACCTAAAGATTTAGGTGGGTTTGCTTGGGGAACTGAGGTGGGCCCTAGCTTAGCAAGGTCCCCCTCACAGGACTCCTTGGTCTGTGATGGTGGCATGGGATTTGCCACTTTTACTGTCAGTCCCAATTCCTTGGGCAAGTACAGACAGGAGCCACTGATCAATGGTCAGAAAGCTGTGGCCTTCAGGGACACAGGGGCTAGTGTCACCATGGTGACAGGGAACCTAGTACCCCCTCAGCAGCTTTTACCTGAGTTTAAATACCAGGTGACCAACATTGATGGTATCAAGACAATTCATCCCATGGCAATAGTCAATCTCAGCTGGGGAGGGGTCACTGGCCCCAAAAGAGTGGCAGTGTCCCCAAACTTTCCTGGAAATTGCCTCTTGGGCAATGATTTAGAAACTTCAGCCTGGGCTGAAGTTGAACACCAGGCCTATTTAAGAATGTTGGGCCTCCCTGAGAAAGTTGGTAGGACCCTAAGGGCCTCAGCCCAACCCCAGGGAAATTTTGGAGGAGTGGAGCCTGAAACAATGGCCCACTCTACTCCACCAGAGAGCAAAGGGATTGAAGAAAAGTCTTCTTCCCCCCAGACTATAGGTAAGGGTCAGCTTCCTCAGGGAACTGATCCTACCCCTTGTGGAGGAACTGCCCCAGAGGTGGTCCGGCCTGTCCTGGCAACACCCCTGATGGCAGGGGACCCTTCCAAGGTGGTACCCAGTCTGGAGCAGGTATCCCGCCCCTCTCTACCCTACCTCAGTCAGCCTAGGGCTGCAGAGGTCAGGGAGGTCAGTGGACCCCTAAGGGCCCACTATCCAGAGGAACCATCTCATCAACAGATTAGGGACACCCAGTCTAGTAGCACAAGCCAGGTGAAAATTCCTCAACACACTGAGGGATCCTCTTACCCTTGGGTAGTGACCTCCCTCAGATGGACTCTGTTGGGCAAAGGCAAACCTGGGACCAGATGGTTCCAAACCTACCCTGTCCCTCCAGTGTTCCAACCAAAGGGACTCAACCCCCAGCTGTAGGCATCCAGAGGTTGACCCCTAGGGCCAGATATAACTCAGTCATGGAAAGAAAGGCCTCCATGGTGACCAGTGCTCTGAGGAAGCTGAGACCAACTTATCTAGGGCCTCACTTCTCCACTCAGGCACCCCACCAGCCTTTTTCTTTGCAAAAACACACTACAGGCAGTAATCCCCAATTTTGGAGAAAAACCAATACCCTTAGGGGTAGAGACTCCTTAGTGGACCATAAGACAGGGGTATCCATGCTAGTGCAGGATCTTCCTTATATGGCCATTTAGTCAATAAAGTCTCAAATGGACAAGGTTAGCCTTATCTCCTTTCGTTTGGGGGGGGGGGTTATGTAGGAAGGTAGGATCTGACTGCATGGTCAACCCCACTTTTTTCCTGGTGTTTTGCTGGTTTTTGACTAGTCTGACTGGGATCCTGCTATCCAGGACCCCAGTCTATCTGCTTTCTCCCTTAAATTGATATGTATGTACTTTAGGTACACTCCAGATTGGATACTGGGGTACCCTTATCAGTCCCTAGTATATGGTACACCATGTACCCAGGGCATAGGTACCCCAGAGGCCTCCCATGGGCTGAAGCATGTAGTATGCCACCCCTGAGAGGCCATTCAAATTGACACGACCAGCCTACTACCACAGACTGTGTAAGCTGGTGCTTGCACCACTTACTTAAGATATAGGTTCACTATATCTATCTAAATCACTACACTTAAAAACCTATCAGTCACCCCTATGGCAGGCCTTATCAATCCTGAAGGCAGGGTGCTGGGTTTTACGTGAGAGGGTGCCCCTGCATGAGCAGAGCCCCTCTGCAGCCTTCGGAGACCATTCTCCGGGGTTGTCTGTGATGCAGCCAGACATATATGTTTAAGTGCATTATAACCTCGCGGTAAATGCTAACTTTAAAACGGCAGCTTAGAAACAAGTCGTGTATGGTGCCAAACACTTTGGAATCATACCTTCACACCAGTAACTGATGTGGGAGGTATGATTCCACCCTTCTAGAACCACTACTGTGGGTCACCGGTCTACCCGGTACCAGCTTTCACGACCTGGGCAGCACAAAATGGATGCTGCCAGCCACAGACACGCTTCTGCCCTCCTGCTGCTGAGCCAAGCTCGCGCAGAGGAAGGCATGCCAATAGGTATCCTGTCACAGGGAGGTGTGACCACCTCCCAGACAGGATTTAGTGTATTGGGGCAGGGTGGGTGCACTCTGAGAGTGCCAGAAAGTCTGCACTGGGGGCACATTTGGTGTCCCTGTGCATAGTCCAGCTCAAACCAGTTCTGGAAGCCATTGGCTCCTGCTCTGGCGCGAAACTGGACAAAGGACATGGGTGTAGCCACCCCTCTGTCCTGCTCCTCCCCTAGGATGGTCCCCAGAATCTTTCCAACCCCTTCCAATGGGTATAAAGTGGGCAACCTGGCTACAGGACTTTAGATTTCACCTGGACAAGATTCTGCTAAGAAGAAACCAAGTATTTCGACTGCCTGCACGACGCTGGACGACTGAAGAATCTCCCTTGGAGTAAAGGAGTTACTCCCCTGCAAAAGCAGGCACCTAAACGCATCTGACCTGTTTGCTTCTCCCGAGCTCCTGAGGACTCCGAAGATTTCAGCAACACAGGAGGTGGATTCCCTAAGGTCCCTGAGGTCGATCTGCCCTCTCAGCAATTCTGAGACCAGTATCTCTCGTGGGGACCGTGCAACCCGAACCCCTGTGCACCGTGTACATTTGCAGTTGCATATGCTTAGTGACGATTCCCGAGCTTGTGCATTGGACTCCGTGTAGTCCCGACCCCGAGCAGTAATTGCACTGAAGATTTCCGGCCTCCACTCCACGAGTGTCCTGTGGGCTGGCGCTTTGCAAACTCGCTTGAGGTCTCCTCGCGATCCCTGGTCCGTTGGCCTGTGGGTCCTGGCGAGGGTCACCGTGTTAATTCTTGGGCTTCCCTGGTTGCTCCAGACGTGCTCGGACTCTCCATTGCTTGGAGAGTACCCTGGACCTTGCTGGTCCTCACCGTAACCTGTTTCCTCTGACCGAGGGTTGCAGTTGCCAAGGCTTGTTGGTGCTCCAGCCGGACATCGACCCCTCAGCACTCGTCATCCTTCGTGGGACAGCTCACCTCCGGACTCTGGTGATCTTCGGCATCTCCTGGTCCCCGCGGCTGCAGAGTCAAGCAACCCTTCTTCACTCCTGAAGCACTCGACATCGGTGGGCATTCGACTACCGAGCCACTGGTCACCTGAAGTGACCCAGACTCTGTCCCCTCTGCTTTCAGGTTCCTCTCACCTCGAATCCAGGCTTGGATTCCACCGGACATTCTTCGCCCTCCTGGCAGCAGGACTTCTTTGCACTCATCCATTGAGAACGACGAAGGTTTCCGACACCACTTGACCCCTATGCACCCAGCTCCTCTGGGATAGGTAACACGGGTACTTTGGTACTCTCTGGTGGGTTGGCCTTAGAACCTCCTATGTTCCAAAGGGTTTGCTCGAAGTCCTCTTAGAAGTGTCCTTAACTTATAATTTTGCAACCGCGACTTTCCCATAGAGTTGCACGGAACACGCGGTCGTGTTCCCACACTGCACCCGTCCTCCGTGGGCTCCCTGTGTCACTCCTCTGGGTGGTTCCTTGGGGTCCCAGCAATTCTCTGTGCTCTAGGCACTGTGTCTAGTCAAGTCGTGATTGTTATACCATTTGTTTAGTATATGGTTCGGTCTCCCCCTGGAGCCCGCTGTGTATTTTGCTACTTACGAATGTTCTATCGTTACAGTATGGTGTGCTTTATGTTCTAATCTCGTGTAGAGATTAGTAGAGAGTGTTATATTAATAAATACATATTTTTATATAACTACTGTGTGGTTCTCCTTTCATTTGGTCAATCAGGAGGTGATATTCTGGTAAATCAAGCTGCTTTACATTCCTTCAAGATTAAGCCTGAAGGCTGCTCTCCACAGCTACCACTAGGATAGCTTTCTAAAGGTTATCTTTGACCTCATACATCATAAGGGTTGTGTGGCCTGGTACAAGGTGCCCACTTTAACTAGTGGACAGCATATACCAACCCACCTTCTCACAGTGGGTGCCCACGTCAGTCGGGCATCTGAGAAGGGAACAAAACGAGGTACTTTCTCCGTTTCAGAGTCGCCACTCCCATCAAGTACCCATTGATCGTAGGGCAACTGAAGCGGTACTCTCCGGCAATTGTTAGAGTGGATCCAGTTCTTCCGGCCGTCCACCTTTACTGCCATGCGAGTGGCGAGGAGAACCTGGAGAGGCCCCTTCCAGCGTGGCTCCAAACTGCCTTTCCTCTGACAATTCTTCACCAGAGCATAATCACGGGGCCGGATATTGTGGCCTGGCCTCTCGGGAGCTGGTGGCAGGGCTTCATGAATCTGTTGGTGAATAGAGTGCAAGCTTTTAGTCAACTCATACAAATAATCCACAAGGAAAGGGTATTCTATTTTGGAGAACCGACATGGTCGCGGGACGCCCCAGACATTCACCGGGCGCCCAAACACGACCTCGTATGAGCTACAGTGGACTGTAGCTCTTGCAGACAAAAGAGCTAATGGTAAAGCATCTGGCCACTGCAATCCTGTGCTCTCTTTAATCTTTGCCAGTTTCAGTTTGAGAGTACCGTTGTACTTCTCAACCAAAACTGCTGACTGGGGGTGATTTGCAGCATGAAATTTCTGCTTGATGTGCAAACCGTCACACACTAGCTGGATAACCTTTGAATTGAAGTGACTTCCGTTATCACTCCAAATCAAACGGGGCAAACCAAAACGCAGGAAGAACTCCTTTAGGAGTGCCTTCGCCATAGCTGTGTTCTCTTTAGTGGGGTAGGCCTCAATCCATTTACTGAATGCACAAACAACTACCAACACATATTTCAGATTGTTGACTCGTTCCATTTCGATGAAATCCATCTGGAGAACCTCAAAAGGGAAGGAAGAAGGTGCAAAATTACCAGGAGGTGTAGGGGTGCCTTTTCCAGGATTATACATCATGCACACCATACAGTACATTACTAAGTGAGCAGCAACTTTGAGAATGTTGTCATTCTGCCACACCGGATCTAACAATTTAGAGATGCCCTTGGCGCTAATGTGGGCTTACCCATGCGCCATAGTGACCACAGGGAGAACATATGCATCTGGCAACATCCATCTTTGTTTTCCGGACTTATCCGTCCAACATCTATCTTCATCTAAGCATGCTGTTCTTTCCTGCCATACTGCTAACTCCTCAACTGTTACCTTGCTTTGGATCTCCTTCACATTGTCTAAAGTATCCTCAAACATGGTGACCTCGGGCACCCACCTGGCAGGACCCGCTACAAACATCTTTTTCATTTTCGTTCGAGCTGTCTTCTTAGCTATCTGATCTGCAAATGCATTTCCCCTTCCCACATCATCAGTAATTGCCTTGTGGGCACTGCACTTTACTATAGCTAATTTCTTCGGAAGGGTCAAGGCGGTGAGAAGCCTATGTATTAGAGGGCCATGCTGAATACGCGTCCCGTGTGATGTAAGAAACCCTCTCTCTCTGCCAGGGGCCGCCCAAAGTTATGGGCGACCCCGAAGGCGTACTGACTATCAGTATAAATATTAACAGCCAGTCACTCGCTCAATTCACAAGCTCTAATAAGGGTGACTAACTCAGCTGCCTGGGCGAACTGATAAGGAACTTGTGATGTCTCAACTACAGTATGCAGTGTAGTAAGTGCATAGGCAGCGGTGATGGTGCCATCTGGTAATTTGAAACAAGAGCCATCGACATATAGTTCCCCTTGGGGGTCAGATATGAAAACATCAGTCAGGTCTACCCGTCCCTTCGTCTCTTCCTCCGTCCGAAAAAGACAATCATGTATGTCTTTTTCCTCACTCTCAGAAGGGAGGGGTAGTAACGTGGCAGGGTTCAGAGTGGCACATCTTTTTATCGTAATATGCAGGGCAAAGAAAGTTAGCTCATAACCGGTCAGACGTGCACTGGTAAGGTGCTGCGTCTTGGTCTTATTCAAGAGGGTGTCCAAAGCATGCAGTACCATGACTGTGAGGTCAGTATAAAGTACGAGCCCAGCCGATTACCTTATAGAGATGGCCACAGCCACGACCGCTCTTAGACGGCTCGGGAGGGCTCTAGCGACTGTATCAAGCAAAGCAGAAAAATACGCACACTGCCGTTGCTTACCTCCAAAGGCCTGTGTTAAATCAGAGAGCGCACAACCAGCCGTCTCGTGTACATACAGCACGAACGGCTTCCCATAGTCAGGTGTACCAAACACAGGAGCAGAGCAAAGCGCTACTTTTAATTGCTCAAAAGACTGCTGACATTCAGGCGTCCAAAGCAGGGGCTCATGCACATCTTTAGTTGCTTGCTTTAGTTGTTAAGGCAAGCAAACACTTTATTAGTAATGAATAATTAGGGATCCAATGTTGACAGTAGGAGGTGATGCCAATGAAGGCGCGTACATCCCTCTGAGTTTTAGGGATGGGCATTTTTACAATGGCACTAATGCGCTCAGGGGTCAATCTCCTACCCTCCTTCGACAGTAGGTGATCTAAATAGGTGACCTCCTGTCGAGCAGGTTCGTAACAAACCTGTTAACGAACAATCGGACACCTCCCTCCACAGACAAATCCTGTCCACTAAAATCCCAAAACACCCCCTCGAACCGTGTGAAAAAATCAGACACACTCATCTTTCTTCTGACGACACGCCGCTAACTTATCCCAATCTACCCTTCTCGGAGGAATAAGGGAGTGCATATAGGTATTAATTCGGTGGGATAAAGCCAGTATATCGGCCTTTGGCTTCTCTCCAGGCTTCCTTTCCTTATCCCATGCTTTAATCTGGTCCCATGTACCGCCCAATTCCACAGCGTGGTCCTGCGTGTGTACTTACCTCCAAATGTCGACGGGCACCTGCAGACCAAAGAACATTTCAATATCCGCAAGCGTCATTACTGTCGATGAAGCGGCTTCTGTCAATTCCTTATAGTATGCAGTAGGATTTTTCCTAGGGTCAGGTAACTGAGTCTTAAGAGATAACACCTCACTCCTCTTCCATGGGGTATAAACCCACTGTTCTTGGAAACAGGCCTCTACCTTTGGTCTAATGACAGCATCATGCTGATCTCGAAGCTCTGGCAACTCAGGGTGATATATAGGGTGGACTTCCCTCATTGGAAACTGGGACACTGTCTTCGGGCTCTTCTCAAACAGCCTACCTCGGTAAGCTACCAATGTCGCAACATTTCCGAAAACCTCCTCAGGTGCCATACCAGCTACATATACATTATCTCTGATATCATAAATAATCTGGGGCGCTATAGCATTGAAGCACTGTTCCCACAATCCAATCAGTGTAGCCGACATGTGCTTGAGGGCAAGCTGCTGCACAAATGGTTCATAATCCCTAATCACACTCCACACATCTTCAGTACTATAGATGGGATGACGGGCCCACTGAGCGGCCTGATTTGCAAACGCCCTTTTTTCTTCCTCCCCCACATCAGATCGTATTAAAATGTGCCCCAATCGCTCCCTAGCTGTTGCCCAGTCCCTGTACAGGCGTTCCACTACCCAGTACTGCCAGGGAATGAGGGAAGAGGGAAGGAGTAGTAACTGAAAAAGTGGGCACCAGTGTCGTTAATGGCTGTGTTTTGGGCGTAAGGGCTGAAGGAAAAGAAGACACTGACACGATAGGCATAGCAGAGACACTAGCAGTTATCGCAGGCGCAGAGGGCGAAGCCACAGAATTTGCAGGAGGCGCAGCCATCAAAGCAACTGAGTCAATAACAGAAGAAGCAGAAACAGTAGGGGCAGAAGAGACAGACGACAGGGGCTGTGGCACAGCAGGATATATTCTCTGTGGGGGGTATGGAGGCGGAGGTCGGGTGTCTAACATTTCTTCCACAAATGTATCATTGTCTTCCCGAACCACATAGGACTTTTCGCATTGCAATCGGAACTTCCTATCAGCACACTCTATTCCCTTCTCAGTCTACTCTTTATCATACGCAACGGCTTTCTGAGTCACTGTCTGCATCCTTCCCTTTCAGGCCTCCTTTTCTGCTTTCATTTGTCTCTGTTTAGCTTCCTTTTGCCACGTTCTAAGGGAATCAAACATGGACTGCCCAGTTCTCTTCGCAAACAATTTATCCTGCAGGAAATTATGCTATTGTTCGTCAAAAGTACCTGTTAGTGGCCATTGCAACTCGGCACTGTCCCTCGTATATTTGTGCCATAATGTACTAAACATAATAGGGCCAAGGCCATGTTTCACGTACATCTCAAAATTAGGCGTGCCTTCCGGGGCTGCAGGCTGACTCTCTTACAATCGAGCATCAGCAGAACAACGACGACAACTCACACAACAAAGTTTACTCAAGCAAGGCATTTTCCCAAACAAAACGTTCACTATTTATGCCGAGCAGATACTTGCAAATATCTTACCAAAGTTGGTCCTCAGACCGCACCAAATCCAGATCAAAGTAACACAAAGTTCATAAATAACCCAAACAAATTCAAGCGCTTGTCCAAAAACGATCCTCAGACCGTACCAAACACAAACCAAAGTGGTGCCATAGCCACAAACAAAACTAAGCAAACTCACCTGGTGCACGCAGGTCAAACAAAGTTATTCTCCACTGCCGACTCTTCGGACCAAACGGTCAGATCCAAGGGTTGCGCCTTTCAGGACCCGGGTCGGGGTGACCACTGGGCGAGGCACCGCCCGGTCAGACAAACAGGGCAGCTGCGAGTACTAGGCTCTTTCGTGCAGGGATCCCCGGTCCGCCCGTCCGACCCGACGTGGCCCCGTCCTCCTCACCTGTCCTCGGGCAAGGAAGGGTCACTCACCCGATGGGGTCCCTGTTCGGGCTCCAACTGAAGAAAGTGACCCGATTAGGGCCACCCGGGTCACTCACGACCACCTCTCAGCCTTCCATACAAATGAAGAGTTGGTCAGACAGTAGAGAATACAAACCAAGGTTGTATTAGTATGCGCTTGAGCGGAGTCCGGTCTGACCAGCCTCCTTAGATGGCTGCCGAGGGACTGACCCCCGTCCACAAGGTAAAGTCAGATATACATTTCCAACACCCCTAAGACCTGCCCAGACTGGAATTTTCCAGCCTGGGCACTGAGGAACAAAGGAGGTACAGAGGGATGAGCTATCATCCTGAGACCGGGTACACACTATCTTAGCTTCAAGGTTACTCAGCCTCCGTGCCCGTCTCTCTGAGAGTGGGTGCGGGGCTACCTACTAGGAAAGGCATGCAAAAACAGAATGATCTATTCATTAGTACTGTGAAGCTCAACCTTGAATAATAAAAAGGAACAATAAAGGCTGCTTTCTGCTGAGGCAGACAGTACGAGACAGAAGCTTTGTTTCGATCATGGCACAAAATGGCAGCCGAAGACAAAATGGTGCCGCAAATGCTAACCTAACTCGCACAATGCTAGAAGGAGTCAGCTAGACGTATTTTTCAGTCAAACACTGTTTTCCCAAACGCCGCTTGTCTTTTCATTTCTTTAAGGTAAATTCATATCTGAGCAACAGAGTTCAAGAAATTTTTCTTTTAGGGGAAAGAACCGAAGGAGTTGGTTTTCGGACAGAATCAAAAAGAAATGTTGACGAGCCAAATACAACAACTGTTAAAAAAGGAAGCTATAGTAAAAATAAGAAACGGAGAAAGGAAGCTCCTAATTAGTTTGCTTCTGGTAGAGAAGAAGAACAAAGGTTGGAGGCCAGTAATACATTTAATGTCTTTAAATTGTTACGTAACTTACTGTCATTTCAAGATGGAAATTGTGCATATGATAAGAGATTTTTTGCAAGAATCAAATTGGATGGTGAAACTGGATCTAAAGGATGCCTATTTCACAATTCCAATAAACACAGAGAGTCAGAGGTTTCTTCAATTCAGATGGGAAGGTCAGTTATTCCAGTTTCAATGTCTCTAGTTTGCACTTTCTTCAACAAAAGTATAGAAGCTGGTAGTGGGGTTGTTGAGCGAGCAGGGTGTGGGAATGATTATTCACTTAGACGATATCCTTGTCTTAAGTCAGAAAGGGAACATTTGACTATGGTAAAGGCTATGTTGGAAAGAATCGTTTTTATTCTCAATCAGGAGAAATTGATTTTGCAACTCTCAGAGACAATGGCGTTTTTAGGTTTCACAACAGATACGGTGAAAGTACAGTTTCACTTACCGGACAGGAAAATAAAATTGATAAGAGAGGTTCGTCATATGAGAGAAAGACAGGAAGGGACATTCAGGGAGCTAGCACGTGTGATTGGTAGTCTGTCCTCATTGATTGCGGCTGATTTTCTAGGGCCCTTGCATTACAGGGCATTGCATCGTTTGAAGATCTCAGGTTTTTCAAAACATCTATGGTATGGGGAAAAAGTAAAGGCGATGAAGGAAGTGAAGGAAGAGTTGACCTAGTGGTTGGAGAATATGGAAGCTTGGAATGGTCAGGCAGTTTTTGAGCTAGTACCAAATTTTGTGTTACAGTTGGATGCAAGCACCTATGGTTGGGGATCAGTTTTATTGAGAATGAACAATATAACAGCAGTGACTTATATAAACAGATTGGGAGGAAGCAGGTCAAAGAAGTTATCAAAGATTGAAAAGAAGTTGTGTAATATTGCCAGGAACACAGGATACATGTGACAACTCAATATTTACCAGAGAAAGAACATGTGGTAGCAAAATGGAATTCAAACAATCTAAGGGATAACAGCGAGTGGAAGTTAAGATGGGCCATTTTTTTAATGACCAAACTGAATCTGGGTCCAACAGAAATTCATTTGTTGGCTTCCTATTTGACATTTCAAAGAGGAAGTATTTCAGTTAGTGCCCAGATTCGGGTGCAATGGTAGTGGATGCTTTCAATCAAAATTGGCTTTGTCTTAAAGGTTATGTTTTTCCTCCTTTCGCAGTGATTAAGAGTGTTAGTCGACATAAGGAAACAGATGTATCAGATAGTCCTGGTGACTCATTTTTGGATAACTCAAATGTAGTTCCCATCAGTAATAGAGTTGTTGGAGGGATTCTGCTTAGAAACAGAACTATGCCTGGGATCACGGGACGTCAGCATGTAGGGACTTAGTCACCATACCACATCAGTGCCTATGGGCCAAAATCCTGACTAACTCATAGTGCTTTACCTGCCTTCCTAGCCTTCCAAAGGGACAGGTAAATTAGCACCCCAGGACACAACACTCTGAACTCTCTCAGAAGTCGTGGTAACAGGTCATCACCTTTGGATCTCTCACTCACACATGTCCAAAATAAAAGGAAAGAGACACGAAGGAAGCTTACAATATTTATAGAAACTAGCATGCTCTATCATGTAGAAACTGTGCTGCAATTAGGAGACATATGAAAGTGAATAATTTGATTAGCACAATTAATAAACTGTATAGCGAATGACAAAGCAGCCTAAGCCTACCTTTACTATGGAAGCACAGTGTTATACTAAAGCTCTCCAGATTAATGCCGGGTCCCATACCTGACGGTCATAATCAGTTGGTCCACATCTCAGGCATGCTGCTCTTTCATCTCATGAGCTTTTCTCTGTAAGCCTAGTTCCTCTGTTTTTAGAACTACAAGCCTTGGCTTATATGAAGGACTGTCCTGTTCGAAAAACAGCAGCTGGTTCTCTTTATTATGTCTAGGTGTTAGTGTCCAACCACAGAGAAAAACAGGGCACAACGTTGTTTGGCCTTGCACGAAATGTGCGGACTGAATCCCAGCAGAAAAGCTAACTAACAAACCATGTGCAGCTTATTTCGAAAATAACAGTGTGGCACAAAAACAAGCAAGTTACTCAATCAATCAATCAATCACAGAATTTGTAAAGCGCGCTACTTACCCGCGAGGGTCTCAAGGCGCTGGGGAGAAAAAAGGGGGGGGGGTGCTGCTACTGGTCGAACAACCAGGTCTTGAGTAGCCTCCTGAAGGTCAGCAGGTCTTGGGTCTGTCGTAGGCTTAGTGGAAGGGTGTTCCAGGTCTTGGCGGCGAGGTGGGAGAAGGATCTGCCGCCGGTGGTAGTTCTTCGAATGCGAGGGACGGTGGCGAGGGAGAGGTCGGCGGAGCGGAGTTGGCGGTTGGGGACGTAGAAGAGGAGTCGTCTGTTGAGGTAGGCTGGGCCAGTCTTGTGGAGTGCCTTGTGTGCGTGGATGAGGAGTTTGAAGGAGATTCTCCTGTCGACGGGGAGCCAGTGCAGGTTCCTCAGGTGGGGGTGATGTGGCTGTGGCGTGGTACATCGAGGATCAGGCGTGCGGAGGCGTTTTGTATGCGTTGCAGTCGCTTGATGAGCTTGGCCGGGCTCCTGCGTAGAGGGCGTTCCCATAGTCAAGTCTGCTACTGACGAGGGCCTGGGTGACTGTTCTTCTTGTGTCTGTCGGGATCCACCTGTAGATCTTGCGAAGCATGCGGAGGGTGTTGAAGCAGGAGGATGAGACTGCGTTGACTTGCCTGGCCATGGAGAGCGTTGAGTCGAGGATGACTCCCAGGTTGCGTGCGTGGTCGGTGGGTGTCGGGGCTGCTCCCAGCGTCGTTGGCCACCAGGAGTCGTCCCGAGCTGAGGGGTTGGAGCCGAGGATGAGGACCTCTGTCTTCTCCGTGTTCAGTTTTAGTCGGCTGATCTTCATCCAATCGGCGACGGCCTTCATTCCTTCATGGAGGTTGGATTTGGCGGCGAGGGGGTCCTTGGTGAGGGAGAGGATCAGTTGAATGTCGTCGGCGTAGGAGATTATGTTGAGGTCGTGCTGTCTGGCGATGCGTGCGGGGCCATGTAGATGTTGAACAGTGTTGGGCTGAGGGACGATCCCTGGGGTACGCCGCAGCTGATCTCGGAGGCTTCGGATCGGAATGGTGGGAGGCGGACTCTCTGGGTTCTGCCGGTGAGGAAGGAGGTGGCCCATTCCAGGGCCTTGTCTCGGATCCCTGCGTCGTGGAGGCGTGCGCGTAGAGTGCGGTGGCAGACAGTGTCGAAGGCGGCGGAGAGGTCCAGCAGGATGAGGGCTGCGGTCTCACCGTTGTCCAGCAGGATCCTGATGTCGTCGGTGGCGGCGATGAGGGCAGTCTCAGTGCTGTGGTTGCTGCGGAACCCCGATTGGGATGGGTCCAGGACGCTGTTTTCTTCGAGGTATCAGGTTAGCTGTTTGTTGACAATCTTCTCGATGACCTTGGCTGGGAACGGAAGCAGGGAGATGGGCCGGAAGTTCTTGAGGTCTCTCGGGTCCGCCTTGGGTTTTTTGAGTAGGGCGTTGATCTCTGCGTGTTTCCAGCTCTCTGGGAAGGTCGCGCTCTCGAAGGAGAGATTGATGACGTTGCACAGGTGGGGTGCGATGGAGCTGCTGGCTTTGTTGAAGATGTGGTGCGGGAAAGGGTCTGACGGGGAGCCGGAGTGTATTGTGCTCATGGTCTTGATGGTGTCCTCAATGTTCACGCTGGCCCAGGCTGGCAGGGGGTCGTGGTCGATGGTGTGCGGCGGTTCTGGTGCATCGATCTTAGTTGGGGCTGTCTGGGTGTTGAAGCTGTCGTGGATGTCGGCAATCTTGCGGTGGAAGAAGGTGGCGAGGGAATCACACAGGGGTTGCGACGGCGGGATGTCGTTGGTGTTGGAGCTGGGGTTGGAGAGTTCCTTCACGATGTTGAAAAGCTCCTTGCTGTTGTGTGCGTTGTTGTCGAGGCGGTCTTTGAAGGAGATTCTCTTGGCGGACTTGATGAGGTGGTGGTGGTTACGGATGGCGTCTTTGTGGGCTGCGTGGCTGTCCGGTGTCTTATCACTGTGCCATTTCTTCTCTAGTTTCCGTCAGGTGCGCTTGGAGGCTAGGAGTTCCGAGGTGAACCAGCTGGCTCTTTTGGTGGTGTCACTGTAGGTGAGTTTTTTCAGCGGGACGAGGGTGTTGGCACAGTCGTCCATCCATCGTCTGAGGTTGCAGGCGGCGTCGTCGGTGTTGGATGGGTCGGAGGGAGGGCTGAGAGCGAGGGTTGCCCGTAGTTGGTCTTCGGTGACTTTGCTCCAGCAGCGGCGTGGGATCTGTTGGGTGCGGTGGTGTGTGGTGGGTTTCTGGAAGGTGAAATGGATGCAGCGGTGGTCGGTCCAGAGGAGTTCCGTGGTATGGCTGAAGGAGACGTGGGAGCTTGAGGAGAAGATGGGGTCAAGCGTGTGGCCGGCGGAATGGGTCGGTGTTGTGACGAGCTGGCTCAGACCGAGGTTGGCGAGGTTGTCGATCAGGGTGGTGGAGTTGCTGTCGTTGTTGTTCTCCAGGTGAAAGTTCAGGTCTCCGAGGAGGATGTAGTCGGTAGAGGTCAGGGAGTGCGTGCTGATGAAGTCGGCGATGGAGTCGCTGAACTGGCGTCGGGGCCCAGGGGGTCTGTAGACAAGGGTGCCTCTAAGGGTGGTGTTGGGGTCCGTGTGGATCTGGAAGTGCATGTGTTCAGCGGTGCTGAGAGTGTCATCGGTGCTGGTCGAGACCCTGATGGTGTTCTTGTGGACGATGGCGATTCCTCCTCCTACTGCGTTGACGCGGTCTCTGCGGGTGATCTTATAGCCGTCTGGGATGGCTATGGCGATGTCGGGGGCGGAGGAGTCGTTCATCCAGGTCTCTGTCAGGAAGGCGACATCTGGTGATGATGTGTCGAGCAGGTCCCAGAGCTCGACGGCGTGTTTGCGTGCGGAGCGGGTGTTCAGTAGGATGCATCGGAGGTGGTTGAGGTCCTTCTTGGTGGGCGTTTCGGTGGCTCGGAGGCTGGTGTAGCTGCAGTTCCGGCAGGTGAAGGGACCATGGGTGCGTTTCGGGGCGGCCTTGAAGCAGTTGTGCGTCCGTCCAGGGTTGAGAGCGTGGAGTGTGGTGGCATCGTAGCGGCGTCGGTCCTCGAGGCTGGTGCGGGGGGCGCACGGCCCAGGGGTTCTGGCACTGGGCGCGGTCCAGGCGCAGACGGGCTTGCCTTAGGCGCGCCTTCGGCGGGCCAGCGGCGCGGCCGCACAGCGGCCGCCATATATGGGGAGGTGGGAGGGAGGTGCAGCTGGGAGGCGGGAGGTAGGGGCAGCGAATGGGCAGTCAGGGGGGCGGGGCCGACGCAGCGGCGGGAGTGGAGAGAGGCAGCGAGGGGTACAGAAGGTAAATGGACACAGTGAAAATGGGGGCAGCGAGGGGAAACAGAAGGAAAACAGGACAAAGTTCAGTGGGGGCAGCGAGGGGTACAGAAGGAAAATGGACACAGTGAAAATGGGGGCAGCGAGGGGAGACAGAAGGAAAAAAGGACACAGTTCAGTGGGGGCAGCGAGGGGTACAGAAGGAAAAAGGACACAATTCAATGGGGGCAGCGAGGGGTACAGAAGGAAAATGGACACAGTGAAAATGGGGGCAGCGAGGGGAAACAGAAGGAAAAAAGGACACAATTCAATGGGGGCAGCGAGGGGTACAGAAGGAAAATGGACACAGTGAAAATGGGGGCAGCGAGGGGAGACAGAAGGAAAAAAGGACACAGTTCAGTGGGGGCAGCGAGGGGTACAGAAGGAAAAAAGGACACAATTCAATGGGGGCAGCGAGGGGTACAGAAGGAAAATGGACAGTGAAAATGGGGGCAGCGAGGGGAAACAGAAGGAAAAAGGACACAATTCAATGGGGGCAGCGAGGGGTACAGAAGGAAAATGGACACAGTGAAAATGGGGGCAGCGAGGGAGACAGAAGGAAAAAAGGACACAGTTCAGTGGGGGCAGCGAGGGGTACAGAAGGAAAAAGGACACAATTCAATGGGGGCAGCGAGGGGTACAGAAGGAAAATGGACACAGTGAAAATGGGGGCAGCGAGGGGAAACAGAAGGAAAAAAGGACACAATTCAATGGGGGCAGCGAGGGGTACAGAAGGAAAATGGACACAGTGAAAATGGGGGCAGCGAGGGGAGACAGAAGGAAAAAAGGACACAGTTCAGTGGGGGCAGCGAGGGGTACAGAAGGAAAAAAGGACACAATTCAATGGGGGCAGCGAGGGGTACAGAAGGAAAATGGACAGTGAAAATGGGGGCAGCGAGGGGAAACAGAAGGAAAAAAGGACACAATTCAATGGGGGCAGCGAGGGGTACAGAAGGAAAATGGACACAGTGAAAATGGGGGCAGCGAGGGGAGACAGAAGGAAAAAAGGACACAGTTCAGTGGGGGCAGCGAGGGGTACAGAAGGAAAAAAGGACACAATTCAATGGGGGCAGCGAGGGGTACAGAAGGAAAATGGACACAGTGAAAATGGGGGCAGCGAGGGGAAACAGAAGGAAAAAGGACACAATTCAATGGGGGCAGCGAGGGGTACAGAAGGAAAATGGACACAGTGAAAATGGGGGCAGCGAGGGGTACAGAAGGAAAATGGACACAGTGAAAATGGGGGGCAGCGAGGGGAAACAGAAGGAAACCGGGCACCGAGGCCACAGGCAGAGGGGCGAGCTTACCAGCAGCAGCAGCGGGCAGGACACCACAGGCGGAGCTGTGTGGCGGGGGAGCGACCTACCTGGCAAGGTCAAGGGTCGCTCTCCTCACCGCGCAGCGGCCGCCATATATGGGGAGGTGGGAGGGAGGAGCAGCTGGGAGGCGGGAGGTAGGGGCAGCGAATGGGCAGTCAGGGGGGCGGGGCCGCAGGGGACGCAGCGGCGGAAGTGGAGAGAGGCAGCGAGGGGTACAGAAGGTAAATGGACACAGTGAAAATGGGGGCAGCGAGGGGAAACAGAAGGAAAAAAGGACACAGTTCAGTGGGGGCAGCGAGGGGTACAGAAGGAAAAAAGGACATAATTCAATGGGGGCAGCGGGGGGTACAGAAGGAAAATGGACAGTGAAAATGGGGGCAGCGAGGGGAAACAGAAGGAAAAAAGGACACAATTCAATGGGGGCAGCGAGGGGTACAGAAGGAAAATGGACACAGTGAAAATGGGGGCAGCGAGGGGAGACAGAAGGAAAAAAGGACACAGTTCAGTGGGGGCAGCGAGGGGTACAGAAGGAAAAAAGGACACAATTCAATGGGGGCATTGAACAAGTGCAAAGCAAAAGTGGCCTATTACATATGAAGTTAGGCTAACATAGGGGAAAACTACAGTGGGCCCTATAGCAGACTCACAACACCCTCCCTTTGGTCGGGGCCGTAACACGACGACTAACTACATACTAAAAGATGTAAGTCAAAGTTAAGCAAATTCAAAGCAGTGCAAAGGACCATCTTGTATAAAATTAATAATCATAAAAAATGTTTGAAAAATCATACCATAAATTTTGACAAAATGGTCAAATTTATGGTGTGTCGGAGGTATCCATGATGTCACACGCAAATTCAAAGGCTAGTGAATCCAGAATGGATTCCATCTCCACAGACGATGATTGGTGTATAGTCCAGTTCACGAGTTCCAGAGAACAGACATGATCCTCAGGCTCAACTGATGCTGAGAAAGTAGCGGGGTACCCGGCATCTGTGTAACTAGATCCATTTTTTAGCATTCCATGTGCCATCACACTCTTCTCCTCCGGAAGGAGTGGCTCATAGCTTGCATTCTGAAGACGCCGTAAGCCCAAGGGGCAACTTTGAAAATGGGTTGCTAATGAACTCAACAACAGGTCTCTGTCCACGGGAGGCAGCGGGGGCAGAGCCAGGCAAATATCCAGTGCTCATTGGAAGGGACACCAGAGGCAGTGAAAAACAGGTTGCACGCAGGTAAACCAGGCAGGTCGGAATGACAATGACCAGTCAAGGCCTAGTTCCTGGAGCGAGTGGATTCCTAAGTATTGAAGCATGTGCTCACAGCACTGTTGAAGCGGTGGTAGGTTCAGTGGGCTTGCAAACGGAACATCCATTGCGAAGGAGAAGAAAATAAAACCAAAATGCTGCAAATGAGGAATAACAGCAGCGGAAAACCCGCAAACTCATTGGAAAAAATGGAATGAATGAAAGCCGGTATTACTCCAAAGATGGTTTGGAATGAACTGACCAAGCCAGAACTGACAATTTTAAAAAAATGGGCAATGCCGGCCGTATTAAAGGCATTAAAAATACGATGAGTTAATTTGTCAAAATGTAAGGGGAAGTTTGTGTTTAACAGGGACTGTATCTGACTGGACGTTCTTGCCACATGCAATTCAAAAGTTTCTCAAGCAGATGTTAGTTCTACATCTTTTTTTAAACAAAAGTGCTTTGAGTCTGCTTATCTTATTGAAATCTGCCTTCAAAGTTGGAATGAAGCCCACAACGAGATATCTATAACACCTTGCATGGAGGGGGGGGACATTATTACAACAGGTGACAAGCTGGAAAACTGATAAAATGCAGGGGATCCCAGCTCGCATTCTGCAACAGCTCTGATCGCTTAACATTAAAATGCCTTTCATTTAAGAGGACCATTATAAGTGGGAGTATTGCGGGCTGGTATTCCTTTTAGATAGCAGGCCAAATTCGCTACCAATACATTACATGCACAGTGGATGGTCACATGTTTGCAAACAAGTGAATGTCCGACAGAAGAGTCACATTCCTTTCCAGTAAGGAAGACCTCTTTGTTGGCATGTTCACAACAATACGAAAATGGGAGTGACCATAATTCATGAATAAAGCTGCTCCTAGGGTTTCATATTTACCAAATGGGAAAGGTTTCATCCAAGCTGAGAATTGAAATGTTGAAATCGGCAAAGATATTATGCCGTGTATTAACCAGACAGCAGAAGGTGTTTCAGCTGTTATATTGGGAGCTGTTCTAACTTCTCTTGGTGCAACGTTGTGTATGTGGCATCTTTTTGTGCCATTAATTGTTGTTTACGTGTCAAATTATAGGGTAAAAATAGGTGACTGGAATTTAGGTAAAGCCAGGGTACGAGCCCATTTTTGAGGGTTTGTAGTGTCCAGCTGAACTGGATAATTGATCTAAGCTGACTTTGCCCATGATACAATGTCAACATGCTACTTTCCATGATATCTATAACAGATGACAAAATGTTAATAATAGTATTAATACGCTGCCGTCTCATGGTTATAATTTGAATAACCAACAGCAAGCACTTTATCCAAATTATCTTGATCACATTTTCTTAAATGTGCAGCAGCTTCCATTTGTGACAATTTCCAAATTTCATCATATGTAGCATACATAAATCTTTTAGAACGTGAAGACCAAGGCAATAATAAAAAATCTGATAAATCCATATCTTCGGACAGGCGAAAAAGATGTTGTTTAACTGCAGACAGCGTAAAATGTTCCAACAATTGTTGACACAATTTCCCCACCAAATAGGTGGTAACAATACCTGAAGGTTGGGAGCATTTGGGTGGGGTCAGCCTAATTGCCTTAATCCCAGCTGTGGAATTCAGAAAAGGAGCATGGCAACCATTTGTGCCTACTGGCCACCATAACCACCCATGAGGATTTGAAAGGGTGGAATTAAATGTACCATTCTGCAACATACCATTAAGTTGTTCATCAGTGAAATTGTCATTTTTTGCAAATTTTCAAAGCGGGCAATGGAGGAAACATTTGGGGCATTCATCTCTTTGATTTTAGCCAGTCCCAGACATGTAGTATGCTGGACTGTATCATTCAAGAAGATCATTTGTGTTGGAATTAAAAATGCACGAAACAATGTTTCCGTCCACTGAACCTGCCAAGGTTTGGCACCCCAAATCGATTTCATGCCAATGTTGTCTTTCCAATAATCTTAGCCTTTAACAGCTGGCTGCATGACAAACGAAGCAGTATATATGAGCTTAGTTTGTGTAAGCATATATTTCCTTGGTGGAGTAGGGACTAACTTAAAGTAATATGATGTTGGATCTGATGTATATCCTGAAAAATATGTAAATTTTTCTTTATGTGTTTTAGAACTCCCTTGCTGGTGGGTAGGGCAATGTTACCACTGTGTGTAATTAAAAATGGTGTGCTGGAAAGTAGCTCGATGCAGATAATGATGTCCAAAATGATGATAGCAAAACATTTCTCCATAATTGGCAGAATTCATATACAAATCCTCCGATTCGAAAACAGTATAATATTCCAGCTCTGAGAGCATGGAGTTTACAGTTTCAACATCCCAAATCATCAGAATGTAACGCAGGTACTATTACATCACCCATCGAAACCCTAAATACCCATGGTATCTGCAGGATCTCCGTAGGACGAATATATCAAAAAGAGTTTTGTTCTAAACAATTCCATCAGTTACTGAAACAGCTGAAATATTCACGAAGGACAAGTCTCATTTTAGTTTATGTGAAGATGAATGTGGGGCCAACACCCTGTCAATCAGTTCTGTAGCAGGGCGTTCTGGTAGGTAATGGCCATTAATCAATAAGAAAAAGAACAATCATGAATCCAATCCATTAAAAAGAAAACAGACGGAAAGTGGCTTCGAAATATATATCTCAGGTGAGACCAGGTAAGTGCGTTACAGCCATGAAATAAAATCACAGATCCTTAATGGAGGAGTATTTAAAATAGAAGAACTGTCAGAAGAAAAATCATCTTGATCCATAGAATACCCAGAATCAGTTCATCGAAAAACAGGTGCCGCAGGTACTGCAACCGTACTAGAACAATCCAGAAGAGGTGGATCTGTATACACGACATCTGCTGCAGAAGACGCAGTAGTAACAACAGCAGTCATTTTAGCCTTGTTGCTGATTAATTTTAGTGCACTCTCCACCCACCCTCAGCTAGGGAGAAACAGCTTAGGTGGTACTCACTAGCTGCAGAGGAATTTCCTGTTTGGTAGCAAGAGGAGATAGCAAACTACCAATAACCCCTTGCAGCCTACTATTTAGAATCAGCCACATGGTGTAATTTGACATAATCAATGGAGACAAAATGATTGAACCAGGGAGCGGTGGTAAGATAATAGTTCTTGTACCTTGAACGGCAAGGACTGGCACAGGTGTTCGGTAACAAGGGCTGCACTCCTTTTTCACCACCACCTTCTCTCGCATGAGATCCCCAACTTCTGCAATCGAGCCGGACGTTCTGGTTTCTCCTTAATGCTCGCAGAGGCAGATGTCTGCAACTGTTCATTGGATTTAGTGTCACGGAAGTCTTGTAGATCCTGTAAGACAGCACAACGATCATCTACATCAAAGGACGTGACTGCCGCCACAATGTCTGGACTCTGAAGGTCTGGAATGAACATTCTGATGCCAAAAAGGACTTTGTATGGGGTCCTGCCACCCAGAGATCTTTTGGGGAGGCTATTTAATGCCCGCTGAACCCCAAATAGGTGATGGATCTAACTACGCTCAGTGCCTAATACTCTAGCTGTTAAGGACTGCTTTACGTCACGGTTCATCCTCTCCAAGACAGACTTGCCCTCAGGCCGGTATGGAGAGGAATAATGCACCTGTACACCCAGGGAAGCCATAGAATCCCAACGAGCTTTAGAAGCAAAGGCCGGGCCATGGTCCGAGTGGATTGTACTGCATGCATGTGTCCAGATAAAGACTTGCGTGTCTTTAATAACAGTTCGATCGTCAACCGAGCGCTGTGGCCAGGGTGGAAGCTTTAATTTGTTGACAAATGTCACAACACAGGCCATATTTCTTTGGCCTGTTGGTATAAGCCTTGTCACCAATAACGTTGCTGTTGCAGTAAAATTGTGCCCACCACACCGACATGTGCAGAAGCAACACCTTCAAGCGCAGCCATCACTATAGCTTGTCTGCGGTCTTGGTTGGGTATCAAACGATCACCAACCCCTGGAATAGTTTCTAAAAATAAATATTGTGTTCACTCAAGTGGTATGTGTACCGAGATGAAAAACTATTCTTGTTTAAGAATGAGTAATTGCAGCAACAGTAGCAATCACAACTCTAGATTTGGAAGCTTCATCTGCCAGAGACTTACCACACGCTGATGACTCAAAGTATGTATAACATGAGCCTGTGGCAGCCTGTCTTTGATGTCTGCCACCTTAACTTAAAGCGTTTTATGCTTGATTGTGTTGACTTTAGAATCTTTGAATCCATTTAGACACCAATAATATAAATTATCATTAAAAGACTGCACAAAGTAAAAAATAAATCACACACGATAAGTGTGGGTGAATTCAGGATCTGTATGTTCCAGTGCAAGAAGCAAAGCTTTCAGTTCAGTCAACTGTGTAGGGCAGTCCCCTAGGGCCTGGGTGCGAGTTTTTTGTGGTTGGAATCTCCTATCCAACATAACCCAAACACCATTGGCGCATGCCGCTGAATGTTGCTGTTTAGAACCTATAGCAGGTTGGGCTGAACCATCAGTTTAAACAATATATTTATACTGTTCAAGAGGTAAGACCGAAGAGGGCTTGGGGTAAACATGCGCATATTCCAAGAATTCTTGTGTCTGTAAAGACGGGTCAAAGATAAAATCTACGTCAACAGCTGTTAAGGATGTTGGCCACTGTATCCATCTAGGATGGAGGGTCATGGCCTTCAGAACACTAGCTTTTGTGACAGCCTCTAAGCATAGCTGCCAAGGTTTCAGGTTGCTATGTGTGACATCTTCATAATTTCCGTGTAATTATGAGTGACATTTCAACCACTATGAGTGACACTTTCTCGCAAACAAAATCAAGCAGTGAAGACGAGGGAAACATTTATAAATACCAGAAATTACACCCATTTGAGCAACACTAAACTCTAAGAAAATCTTAAAACTGCTGCAAATAACCAGAACTGGAAGGGCACTAACCTAGTGCCATTGTAAACTGATAGTTTTGGGAATATGCATCATTGGTACAGTCAAGTTCTTTCGACAGGGATGTTTAACCCCTCCTCTGTGCGAAATCACTGCAGTAGCGTTAATTTAATAATGACTTACCTTGTCTCTAGTAAAGTCACAACACTACACTGCTGCACCTAGGAGGGAAAAATAATGAAGCTGCCGATGTCCTTGAGAAGTGTCTCTTTGAGTCTATGTCTGTCACACTCAGCCAACTGCATACACTCTCAGTCGCTGTACAGTAGCGAAATCAGTCTGTCCCCAGTCACGATGCTGGCGAGGAGCTCTCAATGCAGAACTGGTCACAGTGGCACTGCTCAGCTAATGAGAGGTATGCTTGCCCAAAACAGCACCTGCTCAGCCTCTCCCAGACTCGGAGCACATGTTCATGGAGAGTTTTAGTGTTACCAGGCGACAGCAACAATTAATGGGGACCCAGGGTGCGGCACAGGCCGAGGGAGGAAAAAAAACATCGGAAAGCACCAGAAATGTAAGGGCACTACACTAACGTAGTCACATGGTTCAGTGTAACAGCAATTTATATATGGCAGTTATGGAGAAGTGTTTAAACAGATGTAATTAATAATTACAGTAAATAGATGACCTGCTCTCTCAGGCACTTAATGATTATTCATCATCGTCACTGGGCAGCTGAGACCGGCTGGTGGTGCCGTGGTCCAGTGGGCCGGGTCCCACTCGCTTGTGATACCGCCATCGCGGTGCCGTCACGCATGCTGCAACCGACGAGCACACCAGTTTGCTGCACTCACTCTCATGGCGACTGGCCCCTAGCGCTGCTTCAGTGTCTCATGAGTCAACTGCTCTGGGCCTGTCTGTGGCGGACTGGTGCAGGCGGGATTGCATCCCAATGATCAATCTTTAGCGTAGATGGCGGTGTCAGCAGCTCTCAGCCTGACTTGTCCTGCACTGACGACGGCGGAAGTCAGCCGCAGCCGTTGTTAGGTTGCGTCAGAAATTGATCACCTCATTCCACCCTGCTGCGGTGACAGCAGCGAGGTCAGGATGAGCTGCGCATTTTAACTTTAAGAAGGGTGGGCGGCAGCAGGAGGATGGCTAGTGACTCACGTAGCCTATTGTGTCTCACTGTCAGTCAGAGTCTACTTCTCCATTGGGCACTGACTGTGACGTCAGTTTAAGTTAGACACTAAGGGGCCGATTCCGATTCGGGCCGGAAAACGTGCCGACCGACTCGGTACGGGAATTTAGTCCGACCGACACGTACCGGCGCCGTCCGACCAGGGTAGTACGATGAAATGCATGTGAATCACGACCGACTCGTACGGAACTCAAGGCGAACGACCGACTCTGACGGAAACAAGCCATCCAGCCGGGAAACCATGCGAATCGAACCGACCGACACGCACCAGGAAACAACCCGAACGAAACGTACCCGCGAACTCCGACCCGCGCAGTACGATGCAATGGGTGCAAAATCAGACCGATTCGCACGGAGCCCAAGCCGGACGACCGACACGCATACAAAAGCCAGCTGAACAAACACAATACTCCGCGACCGACGCCGCATATGAAACTGAGCTGAAACACAGCGGGAACGACACGGAGAGGCGCGCACGAGACAACTGCAACGTCCTACTCGGTCAGAAGAACGACTCCTACATGCACAATAATCACAAATGAAAAAATACAAAAAAAGAGGGCCAAACAAGCAATGACAAAGCCAATAAATACAGGGGGTGAAAAAAGTGGAACAAGGACACACCCCCAACTCCACCTACATAAAGGCCACAAATCCCTACCATCATCCTTTGCAAATTCCACTGACCTGCCAGCATCAGACAGCAAACACAGACACACACACAGCTCATCCAACACAAAAGCCACACACCATTAGCACCTCAACAAATAGCACCCTCACACACACAGCAAAACCTACACTCACACACCCTCACTTGCACACACACACACACACATCAATCACCACCACCACCCATCACCATGCCCCTAAAGAAGAATCCAAAGTTCCTAGATAGTGAATTGGAAGTCATGGTAGACGAGATCCTGAGGCTAGAGCCACAGTTGTTTGGCACATTGGTCCAACAGACCCCCATGGCGCAGAAAACCAAGATGTGGGCAAGGATCGTCGACAGGGTCAACGCCAGGGGTGGGGAATTCCTATCTCCCGACGCCCGAGACATATAGATTTCTTACAAGGGCAAGAGGTTTTAATTTCTAACTTGTCCAAAGGACAAGTAGACAGTTACGGTAATCCGATACACAGCTGTTCAACCCTTTTGGTCACAGCCAGTTAATAAGGAGCTCTGAGCAGTTTATTGGCAGTGAAAGGGTCAATGCAAAAGCTGGGGCCTACACTTTAATTTCCCCAGAGCAGAACAACAACATGATGGAGCTGAGCTCAAAGTTGCAGCTCCATATAAAACATCCACAGCACTGTCAGATAAGCGTCTTTTTGCTTTCTCCCCGAGGCTTTGTGTGGCTTCCAGGCCCTCCTCTGGTCCTTTCATTTTCTTCCGAGCACGAGACGCAGCTCCAGCACACTCACATCACTGGAATGTAAGAGGCTGGCTTAAGGGCCTCTTGGCTCCTGCTCTGACTTTAACCTTGTGACCCCCTGCCTTTTATTCTGTGCTTCACCCTTGAGCCTCAAATCGGCCCCAAGATCCCTCCTCACCCTCGCCTCCGGGGGCCTACAGTAAAGCCCATGCTTTCCCTTCTCATGCAGCCCCTGCAAAACCCTCCTTGCACTTTGCTTTGCCTGTACACCTTATGTTTCACCCGGTGCCTGTACTTGCTAACCCCATCCCACCCCCCTCTGCTGCCCCCTCTGACTGCCCTGACCCGATCCCCTTGGCCTCTCATATCTTACCTCATCCAGGGCTTACATTAAAGTTCATTAGTTTCCCCATGGGGAATTCATGCAATCCTCAAGCGCACCCTCATTTCTCTCCTTGCACTGGGCCTCTCGTCTCACTTTGTGCATGCACCAGGGGCATCTGAACACGCGCTGTAGCAGCTACAGCAGCTGTGGAGTTCTTAATGGGCCTCTTCTTTCTGCAGGTCCAGACAAAGGTTCATAATTGATATGAAAGGGTGGATGGATATATACATGGATGAATGAGTGAAAGGATGGATGAGTGAAAGGATGGATGGATGAGTGCAAGGGTAAATGAATTGATGGATGGGGTGAAAGTGGATGGATGTAAGGATGGATGAGTGAAAGAATGGATGGATGAGTGAAAGGGTGAATAAATGGATGGGGTGAAAGTGGATGGATGAGTGAAAGGATGGATGGTTGAATAAAAGGGTGGATTGATGGATGAGAGTGGATGAATGGCTGATGGAGTGGGTGGATGGCTGGGTGGAAGGATGGAGGGCTGGGTGGAAGGATGGATAGATGGGTGGAAGGATAGATGGATAGATGGGTGGAAGGATGGATGGATAGATGGGTGGAAGGATGGATGGATAGATAGATGGGTGGAAGGATGGATGGATGGATAGATGGGTGGAAGGATGGATAGATGGGTGGAAGGATGGATGGATAGATGGGTGGAAGGATGGATGGATAGATAGATGGGTGGAAGGATGGATAGATGGGTGGAAGGATGGATAGATTGATGGGTGGGTGGGTGGAAGGATGGATGGATAGATTGATTGATGGGTGGGTGGAAGGATGGATAGATTGATGGGTGGAAGGATGGATAGATTGATGGGTGGATAGTTGAGTGAAACGGTGGATGGAGGGATGAGTGAAACGGTGGATGGAGGGATGAGTGAAACGGTGGATGGAGGGATGAGTGAAAGGGTGGATGGATATGAGTGAAAGGGTGGATGGATATGAGTGAAAGGGTGGATGGATATGAGTGAAAGGGTGGATGGATATGAGTGAAAGGGTGGATGGATATGAGTGAAAGGGTGGATGGATATGAGTGAAAAGGAGGATGGATATGAGTGAAAAGGAGGATGGATATGAGTGAAAAGGAGGATGGATGGGGTGAAAGACGGAAGAGCAGATGGATGGATGGAGGGATGAGTGAAAGGGTGGATGGATATGAGTGGAAAGGAGGATGGAGGGGTGAAAGATGGAAGAGCAAAAGGATGGAGGGATGAGTGAAAGAGTGAATGGATATGAGTGAAAGGGTGGATGGAGGGGGTGAAAGTGGATGGATGGATGGATGAGCGGATGGATGGATGAGTGGAAGGAGGGAGGGATGGATGAGTTTGAATGATAGATTTGGAGCTGGAAGGATAGGTTTGGCCCCAAGGGCGTCGTGAACCACTCGCTTTAGCAGCTACAGTGGGGGGGTGGAGCTCTTGATGAGCCTCTTCTGTCTGCAGCTAAGCAGACAAAGGCCCATAATTAACGTGTAAGGGTGAGTGAGTGAAAGGATGGATGTGTGGGTCAAAGGGTGGCTAGATGAGTGAGTATATGAGTGTAAGTGTGGCTTGCTAGATGGATGAATGAGTGAAAGGATGGATGAGTGACAGGGATGGACGATGGATGTGTTGAAGGAAAGGGTGAAAAGATAGATGGGTTGCAGGGTGGATGGATCAGTAAGCGAAAGGATGGAAGAGTGAAAGGGTAAATTGATGGATGAGCGGAAGGATGGAAGAGTGAAAGGGTAAATTGATGGATGAGCGGAAGAATGGGTGAGCGAAAGGATGGACAGATGGCTGAGATGGATGGATATGTTTGGGGATGGATTGGTAGATTTGGATATGGATGGGCGGATGGATGGACAAACAGAATGGTGAAGGGCTGATGAAAGAATGAATGGAAGCCAATGTAAAGGTGAAATGCTAGATATCAGTGGGTGAATGAAAATATGAATGGGTAGATCTGCAGAAAAGAGGCAAAATAAGGAAATCACTAGTATTCAAATCCTTCTATACTATGAGCCTGACATAACCAGAGAGGCTATTATTCGAGCTCTTCTATAATGAGTGCTGCCATTATTTGACGGTGCACTACATGATGGCACCAAAGGGACAAGTGGATTTTGTACAGGACAAGTAGATTTATGAAGCTACCTGTCCCATGGACAAGTAGATATTTTATTAAATTCCACACACAATCACCATGTTTGCGCACAAAGGAAGACATCCAGAACAGGTGGTATGATGTGCGCAGGAGGGTCAGGGACCTACTGAAGAAGGATTACCTCCTGAGCCAGCACACCGGCAGTGGCCCTCCTGCCAAACCAGTATACCTCAGGCCCTGGGAGGAGAAGGTGCGGGCCATCCTACCACCAGTGAGCGTATATGGACTGACAAACATCCCAGAGCCTGGTGAGTACACAACTAATATACACAATATTGTGTGACAATACACACACATCATTGTCAAGGGGATAGTCAAACCATGCACCCCTAGCAAATCAACAGCAACCAAAAGATAATCATCCCAAGAAGTGTATGTTAGTCAGATAAACACAATACATGCCATGTCATAGTGATATGTAACTGTGTCATGACACGTACAAATCCAATACCAAATAGAGCTAGGCAGTGGCACAAATCTAACCAACAAACCCTGTCAGATATTTAGTAACCACCAGAACACCACCTCACAGGGAAGCTTACAGAAAGGAAGGAATCCTGTGTATGCTGGTGAAGTCAGTGTAGCCAAGAGCATGATGGGACTCGTAGCAACAAGGCCCTGCTGGGAACTGTGCACCAACCAACAGCAGGACACCACTGTCAGCCATCTTGCCATTGCTGTCACACTCACACACAGTGAAGTCGACTCAGAAGGAAGGAAGTATGGGCATGCTGGGAAGGGTGGTGTAGGCAATAGTATGATGGGAGTTGTAGTCACAGATATTGCTCACCCTCACAATTGGCCCATCAACACCACTCTGAACCATTCTCACATCACAGGGAGTGGAAAACAACTGACAAGATGGCTGACACTGGGTACTGCTGTGGGGAGCACAATGCCCTGCTGGGAACTGTGCACCAACAAACAGCAGAACACCACTGCCTGACATCCTGAAAGCCAACTTGCACTCCCTGCAATGGAAGCATCTTCCATGGTGGGATATCTAGCTGGGTGGGAAGGAGGACTCACAGCACTGACCATAGTTACAAGCAGCTCTCCTCACACACCCCCTCAACACAAACTCCACATAACCCACCTGGGAGAATGCAATGCCTCACAAACCAAATGAAGATCCCACAAAGAACCACCACCTCTGGGTAATGCTGTGTGAAGCACAGGGACACTCTTGGGACTTGTAGCCAAACAAACGCAAAGTACAACACTGTCAGCCTTCCTGTCAGCACAGGCACACTACCCCACAGGGAAGCAGAGTCAAAAGGAAGGAAGTACGGGCATGCTGGGAAGGGGGTGTAGGCAATAGCATGATGGGAGTTGTAGTCACAGATATTGCTCACCCTCACAATTGGCCCATCAACACCACTCTGAACCATGCTCACATCACAGGGAGTGGATAAGGACTGACAAGATGGCTGACACTGGGTACTGCTGTGGGGAGCACAAGGCCCTGCTGGGAACTGTGCACCAACCAACAGCAGGACACCACTGTCAGCCATCTTGCCATTGCTGTCACACTCACACACAGTGAAATCGACTCAGAAGGAAGGAAGTATGGGCATGCTGGGAAGGGTGGTGTAGGCAATAGCATGATGGGAGTTGTAGTCACAGATATTGGTCACCCTCACAATTGGCCCATCAACACCACCCTGAACCATGCTCACATCACAGGGAGTGGCAAAGGACTAACAAGCTGGCTGACACTGGGTACTGCTGTGGGGAGCACAAGGCCCTGCTGGGAACTGTGCACCAACCAACAGCAGGACACCACTGATTGACATCCTGAAAGCCAACTTGCACTCCCTGCAATGGAAGCACCTTCCATGGTGTGATATCTGGCTGGGTGGGAAGGAGGACTCACAGCACTGACCATAGTTACAAGCAGTTCTCCTCACACACCCCCTCAACACTAACTCCACATAACCCACCTGGGAGAATGCAATGCCTCACACTCTAATTGAAGATCCCACAAAGACCCACCACCCTGGGTTATGCTGTGTGAAGCACAGGGACACTCTTGGGACCTGTAGCCAAACAACCGCCAGGACAACACTGTCAGCCATCCTGTCAGCACAGGCACACTAGCCCACAGGGAAGCAGAGTCAAAAGGAAGGAAGTATGGGCATGCTGGGAAGGGGGGTGTAGGCAATAGCATGATGGGAGTTGTAGTCACAGATATTGCTCACCCTCACAATTGGCCCATCAACACGACTCTGAACCATGCTCACATCACAGGGAGTGGATAAGGACTGACAAGATGGCTGACACTGGGTACTGCTGTGGGGAGCACAAGGCCCTGCTGGGAACTGTGCACCAACAAACAGCAGAACACCACTGAATGACATCCTGAGACTCAACCTGAACCCACTGCAAGGGTAGCATGCTTCATGGTGGGATAACTGGGCTAGGTGGAGAAGGATGGCCGGATGTCCACCAAATACAACCAATGCTGGCCATGCACACACCTCAACATTCACATTGAAATGCCCCAGGTATGCAGGACAATGTGCTACACCAATATCAACCTCTGACTGTGACAACTTAGGACAATGCAATGTACATGGCCGCATCCAGAGTTACAGTCACAACTGTCAGGTGTGTGAACAATTGATGCCTGTAGAAACATAACATACAATGTGTGTCTCTTCCAAATACAGGTGATGATGATGGGGACACAGCAGCAGGCGAGGAGGAGTCCCTGTCCCAGGCTCCGGGGGACACTGAGCTCACTGGTGTGGAACAGCCTCTGCCCTCCTCGGATGGCGAAGACCTACCTGGCACCTCCGGTGTGAGTCATCATGCAGCACCAGCAGGACCAACATCTCCACCCCCTGCACCCACCCCTCCAACAACTGCCAACACACAGACCACCCCCGCCGACACGGACAGACCAAGGACTACAGATGACAACAGCACAGGGACCCAGGCCCACCGTGGAGCAACGGACAACAACACCACTAACAACCCCCAAGGGGGCCTCGGGTCACCTGTGCGTGCCACCGCAGGTCCTGCACGTGTCGCCAGGGGTGGTGGGAGGGGTGGTAGACATAGGTCGCTGCTTGCAGAGGGGTCTGGACTGCATGATGACCCACAACTGGCACGCATTGCTGATGCGTACCAGAATAGCACCGGAGAGGTCAGACAGGTAGTGGGGATCCTCAAGGACATACAACAGCAGCAGGCTGCCCATCATGCCCGCTTGGACTCCCACATGTCCCTTGTGGAGACACACATGTCCCGTGTGGAGACGCACATGTCTGGCATGGAGTCCAAGTGGGACACATTGGAAGAACTGACAGCGGTGCATAGGGACAAATTGACATGCCTCCGCCAGATTAGCACCAACATGGCCACACCTCCCTGTGTGCCCACAACATCTGGTGCTGCAACAACTGACACCGCCAAAGGGAGGGAGGAGGACTCTGGCGGAGACTCCCCTGCACCGCAGCAGCCTGCACGTGAGGGTCCCCCCCCAAAGAAGAGGGATCGTCCGAGGAAGGAAAACTGAGAGGTTGATGGCCATGTACATCCCCCAGGAAGCCAACACCTGTTCCGGAAATTCTCCTTTGTGTGCAAACGTTTCACCCTGTCGAATGCAACACAACTCTCCCACATGACATGGGGGGTTCAAGTTGGACTAATGTATCATATGACTGTGGACTTCACTCAGGACATTTCTGCTACCAAGACTTGCAACTCATCTGGGAACTTTGGATCACAATTCCAATGTACAGCACCCACCATCCTGTGCACTATACACACACACACATTTCTGTAAATAAAATCACTAGTACGCCATACTTGCCTCTGTTGTTATTCAAATGTGGATACTGTTATGGTGATGATGATCTGCGAAATAATACTGTATATGCTAACTGCTACAGCAAGTACAACACCGTCATGTGAGGCATTGCATTCTACCAGGTGGGTTCTGTGGAGTTTGTGTTGAGGGGGGGTGTGAGGGGAGGTGCTTGTGACTATAGTCAGTGCTGCAAGTCCCCCTTCCCACCCAGCCAGCCAGATATCCCACCATGGAACGTGCTTGCATTGCAGGGAGTGGAAGTTGTCTCTCAGGATGTCAGTCAGTGGTGTCCTGCTGTTTGTTGGTGCACAGTTGCCAGCAGGGCCTTGTGCTCCTCACAGCAGTAGCCAGTGTCAGCCATCTTGTGAGTCCTTCTCCACTCCCTGTGATGTGAGCATGGTTCAGGGTGGTGTTGATGGGACAGTTGTGGGGGGCAATATGTGTGACTGCGACTCCCATGATGCTATTGGCTACACTGACTTGGCCAGCATACACAGAATTCCTTCCTTTGAGTGGTCTTCACTGTGTGTTGGTGTTGTTGTGGTGGCTACATGTGTGGATGTGTGTGTTAGTTCTATTTGTGCCACTGCCTAGCTGTAGTTGTGGTTGTGTTTGTACATGTGTTGGCACAGTTGGATGTGACTTTTTTGATGGCATGTGTTGTGTTTATCTGACTGACATACACATTTTGGGATGATTCTGTTCTAGTTGCTGTGTAATTGCTATGAGTGCATGGTTTGACTCTCCCCTTGACAGTGATGTGTGTGTTTTGTGGCAGTATATTGTGTACATTTGTTGTGTACTCACCAGGCTCTGGGATGTCCTCTAGTCCATATATGCTCACTGGCGGTAGGATGGCCCGCACCTTCTCCTCCCAGGGCCTGAGGTATATTGGCTTGGCAGGAGGGCCACTGCCGGTGTGTTGGCTGTTGATGTAGTCTTGCTTCAGCAGTTTCCGTACCCTCCTGCGCACGTCATACCACCTGTTCTGGATGTCGGTCTTTGTGCGCCGACATGGTGATTGGGCGTTCACCCTGTTGATGATCCTCTCCCACATCTTGGTTTTCTGCGACATGGGGGTCTGTTGGACCAATGTGCCAAACAGCTGTGGCTCTACCCTGAGGATCTCGTCTACCAGGACTTCCAATTCACAATCTAGGAACTTGTGATTCTTCTTGGGGGGCATGGTGATGGGTGGTGATGGTGGGTGATGTGTGTGTTGGTGTGCAGGTGAGGGTGTGTGGGTGTGTGTTGTGCTGGGTGTATGTGAGGTAGGTATTTGTTGGTGTGCTGCTGGTGTGTGGCTTGTGTGAGGGATGAGCTGTGGGTGTGTGGTTGCTTTCTCTTGGGTGCTGGCAGTGGAATGGCATTTGCAAAGGCTCATGGTAGTGATTTGTGTCCTTTATATAGGTGGAGTTGTGGGTGTGTCTTTGTTCTCTGTCCCCACCCCCCCAGTATTTATTGGCTTGGTAATTGCTTGTTTGGCCTTTTTTTGGTTGATTTTTCCTTTGTGCTGTTTGTGTATGTTGGAACGTTCTTGTGACCGAGTCGGACCCTGCATTGGTCTCGTACGGTGTTTTCCGTTTCGTTCACGCTGTGTTTGTGCAGTTTTGTATGCTGCGTACGCGTCGGTCGCGGTGTATTGTGTTACTTCGGCTCGGTTTTGTATGCGTGTCGGTCGTACGGCTTGTCCTCCGTCCGACTCGGTCGTGTTTTTCGCGCCTTGCATCGTACTTTGCGGGTTGGAGTTGGCGGGTACGATTCGGTCGGATTTGTTCCGGGTGCGTGTCGGTCGGTTGGATTCGCGTGTTTTTCCGGCCGGATTGCTATTTTCCGAGCGGCTCGGTCGGTCGGCTTGGTTTCCTGACGTGTCGGTCGGATTTATCGCGGCTTGCATCGTACTTGGCGTGTCGGGCGCCACTGGTACGTGTCGGTCGGTAATTTTTCCGGCTCCGAGTCGGTCGGTGCTTTTTCCGGCCCGAATCGGAATCGACCTCATAGTGTAAAATCAAAAGGAAAGCCAAAGAATATAAGCATTTCCATAAATGTACCAGATAGATAGAAGATACAATGTAAAACACATGTCAAACAAAATAACCTTTAGGGTATATAAGGGTGGACATCGGGGAGGAGGGTGGGTCAGTGAGGAATCCACAGGCAGATACTGTATCCACCAGAAAAAGCGTTACCGAAAGTAAGTAACTTGTTCTTCTGATGGATACATCTGCCTGTGGATTCCTCACCTTATGAATAGATTCCCACAGCAGTCCCACTCCCGGAGGACCCTTGTATACCAAAAAGTCCTGCAGGACAGAGCGCGCAAAGTGGCCCTCCCTCCTCATTTCAGAGTCCAAGCAATAATGCTTTGCGAAAGTATGGAGGGAGGCCCAAGTCGCTCCCTTACAAATGTCCACTACAGGAACACCTCTAGCCAGAGCAGAAGTTGATGACTTGACTCTAGTAGAATGAGCCCTAATACCCTCAGGCGGTTCCTTACCAGCAAGGGCGTAGCAGATCTTGATGCACAAGATGATCCATCTGGATAGAGTGCGCTTGTGCACCGCCTTGCCCTTCATACGTCCAACATAGCCCACAAAGAGCTGATCATCCAACCGCAAGTCTTTAGTCCTGTCCAAATAAAAGCTCACCGCTCTTTTAGGATCCAGGCGGTGAAGTCTCTCCTCCTCCTTGGAAGGGTGAGGGGGAGGATAGAACACAGGAAGAGTAATGGACTGCCCTAGATGGAAGGGAGTAACCACCTTAGGCAGAAAAGCAGCCCTGGTCCTGAGGACCATCCTTTCAGCATGTATGGTCAAAAATGGAGGTTTCGAACTAAGAGCCTGAAGCTCGCTCACCCTCCCTGCTGAGGTAATCGCCACAAGAAAGACCGTTTTAAAAGACAGAAGTCTCAAAGGACAACTATGTAAGGGTTCAAACGGGGAACCCATCAAGAAAGTCAAAACAAGATTTAAATCCCATTGAGGCATAACAAAGGGAGTAGCCGGGAACCTATTGGTAAGGCCCTTAATAAATCTCAAAACAATGGGAGATTTAAATAAAGACGGCTGATCTGGCAAACATAGAAACGCCGATAAAGCCGACAAATAGCCCTTAACAGTGGCCACAGCACAACCCTGCTGAGCCAGAAAAAGTACTAACTGAAGAACATCTGACAAGTGGGCCTTTAAAGGATCAATGGATCTCTCTCCACACCATTTAACAAACCTAGACCATCTATAGGAGTAAATAGACTTAGTGGAGTGTCGTCGGGACGATAAAATAACATCCACCACATCCGGCGAAAGAGAAGGAACTCAGGTTGCCGCGTTCAATCTCCAGGCATGAAGGTGCAGGCTCTGGAGGTGGGGGTGTAGAACCTGCCCCTGAGACTGCGAGAGGAGGTCTGCCCTGAGAGGGAGACGGAGCGGAGGGTGCAATAAGACGTGAAGTAGATCTGTGTACCACACCCTTCTTGGCCAATCCGGAGCGATCAAAATAACTTGGGCCCGGTCTTGTCGAATTTTCCTCAGAACCCGAGGAATCAAGGGTATGGGAGGAAACGCGTAAAAGAGCCGTGAACTCCAATTCATCTGAAACGCGTCCCCCAACGCCCCCTGCATCGGATACTGGAGACTGCAGAACAACGGGCAGTGCGCGTTCTCGTGAGTGGCAAATAGGTCCAAACGAGGGGACCCCCACATCTCGAAGATGTGATGAACCACCTCCGGATGAAACCGCCACTCGTGATCGGCCGAGTAATGCTGACTGAGACTGTCCGCACGAACATTCAGCACTCCGGCTACATGATTTGCAAACACACAAATCTGATGGCCCTGAGCCCAGGACCAGAGTCCCAGAGCCTCTCGACAGAGACGAAACGACCCTACACCTCCCTGCTTGTTGATGTACCACATCGCGGTAGTGTTGTCCGTCAGGACCTGAACTGACTGACTGCGAAGGGAAGGAAGGAAAGCCTTTAGTGCCAAACGTATCGTCTCCGCAATTCCAGAAGGTTGATGTGAAGCAACCTTTCCTCTGGAGACCAAAGACATTTGACCTCCAGATCCCCCAGATGAGCACCCCACCCTAGATTGGAGGCATCCGTGATCACTGTGGCCACCGGTGGAGGTGGTTGAAAGGGCTTTCCTTGAGACAGGTTGCCCTGCACACTCCACCAAGTCAGCTCCGCTGCAGCGTCTCTGGAGATTCTGACTGACTCCCTGAGATCTCCGTTGTGTTGAAACCACTGCCTGCGGAGGCACCACTGGAGTGCCCTCATGTGCCAGCGTGCATGACTGACCAACAGTATGCAGGAAGCGAACAGACCGAGCAGGCGAAGGACCTTCAGGACCGGAACAACCGCTCCACTGTGAAACAAGGGAATCATCTCCTGAATGTCGAGAATTCTTTGTGGAGGAGGAAAAGCTTGACACACACTAGTATCCAGTACTGCCCCTATGAACAGGTTGCGCTGAGAGGGCACCAGGTGAGATTTGGGCACATTTATTGAAAAACCCAAGTTGAACAACAGCTGAGTTGTTTCCTGCAGATGATGAAGCACCATCTCCGGCGACTTCGCTTTGAGCAGCCAGTCGTCCAGGTAAGGGAAAACTGGGATCCCCGACCTCCTGAGATGAGCTGCCACCACTGCCATCACCTTTGTGAAGACTCGAGGTGCAGTAGTAAGACCAAACGGGAGGACCGGAAACTGATAGTGCTGCGACCCTACCGTGAAACGGAGATACTTCCTGTGCGACTTCAGGATGGGGATGTGAAAATACGCATCCTGTAAATCGATCGACACCATCCAGTCTTCCTGCTGAAGCGCCAGAAGAACCTGAGCAAGGGTAAGCATCTTGAATTTCGCCTGCTTCAGGTAAAAATTCA
The DNA here is from genome assembly GCA_963921515.1 of Calotriton arnoldi. Lineage (NCBI taxonomy): Eukaryota > Metazoa > Chordata > Amphibia > Caudata > Salamandridae > Calotriton > Calotriton arnoldi. Next base: position 890,268 of record CAWUFW010001426.1, on the reverse strand, counting down.
AGACCCTGAGGTCCAGAATCGGACGCAATCTGCTATCCTTCTTCGGGATCAGGAAATACCGGGAGTAGCATCCCTGACCCCTTTCCTGCTCCAGGACCACCTCTATCGCACCTTTTTGAAGTAAAGCAAGGACGAACAAAAGTTACTTACCTGTAATCTGTAGTTCTCCAGTATTGGTATCTTTCATAGATTCACATGCCTGAATCATTCCCCGTCGTCAGAGTGGGAGTCCCACGGTACATAAAAATAGCAATATATATACATATAGAAACCATATCCTAGGTAACCTAGAACCAGGAAGTAAAGTAGCCAGAAATCAAAAGGAAAAAATCCTCCACTTTCATGACTCGTCCAAGTCATTATATACAGTCCAAACTACAGCCAATCAGGCGACAGCACCACCCAGAATGTTCTCCTCAGAGGCTCAGGCTCTCAGATTTTCTAGCACAAGTGTGATCCAGAATGAAACAGAGCATAGAAAAAAGAGCCTCTGAGGGGAGGTGGGCGGGTTGCATGTGAATCTATGAAAGATACCAATACTGGAGAACTACAGATTACAGGTAAGTAACTTTTGTTCTTCTCCAGTATTGGGGTATCTTTCATAGATTCACATGCCTGAATCAGAGTAGAGAGCAGTGACTCCATAACAATACCAGTGATATTATCATCACAACATAAGCATATGTATAACACAGGCACTATGTAATCACAAATATAGATATTGTTATACATCTATCCACATATGTAGATATATATATATATATATATATATATACACTCATGTTAGAAAATAGCAAGAGGAGGAGGGAAGAACAGAGGCTCACCTTATTTAAAAAGATTACGGAGAACCGCCTGTCCCACAGACGTGTCGGCATCGTTGGCAGCTTCCAAACAGTAGTGCTTTGTAAAGGTGTGCCTGCTGGACCATGTAGCAGCTCTGCAGATTTGATGAATAGGCACACCAGCAAAGAGAGCGGTAGAGGAAGAGATTGCTCTAGTAGAATGTGCTCTTGGAGTTGTCTGTAAAGGTCTGCCTGCCAGTTGATGACAGAAACAAATTGCAGCAGAAATCCAACGGGCAATGTACTGTTTGGATATTGGTTGTCCTGTACGCATCTTTCCATAAGCTATAAATAGCTGATCAGATTTCCGTATTGAAGATGTCCTCTGCAAATAGAATTTGAGACACCTTTTGAGATCAAGAGTATGTAAAGCCCTTTCCGCAGGTGATTGAGGATTGGGAAAGAAAGTTTTTAAAATGACCGGTTCGTTGAGATGGAAGTCCGAAGGTACTTTAGGCATAAAAATGGGGTTAGTGCGTAGCACTACTGAATCTCTTGTGAATTGAAGGTAAGGCGGTTTTATAGTGAAGGCTTGAATGTCACTGACCCGCCTAGCAGATGTGAGGGCTAATAGTAAAGACACCTTCCATGAAAGAAACTTCAAATCTGTCCGATGAATAGGTTCAAAGGGGTGTCGCATGAGTTGTGAGAGCACAACGTTAAGATGCCAGGATGGAGGTGGATGGCGAATAGGGGGAAACATACGAAACAATCCTTTAAAGAACTGTCGAATGATCCTAGAGGAATAAAGAGAGTTGGAACCATCCTGCCGAAATCTTGAGATAGCCGCTAAGAATACTTTGAGTGTAGAATGAGAAAGGCCTGATCTTGCCAGATGCAGGAAGAAAGGCAAAATTTGCTCCGGTTTTGCATGTATTGGATGAATGTTGGCAGCGTGACACCACAGGCAAAATCGTTTCCATTTAAGCGTGTATGTCTTGATTGTGGAAGGCGCCCTAGCATTGGCCAAGACTTCTCTACAGTCAGAAGGAATATCTAAGTGAGCGAATTCAAAGTGCTCAGGCGCCAGGCCGCTAAGTGCAGGGATGCAGGATCCGGATGGCCGATCTGACCGTTCTGAATGGATAGAAGGTTCGGTATTGGTCGCAACTGAATGGGATGGCATTCAGAGAGAAGGAGGAGTTCGGTGAACCAGAACTGGCGAGGCCACCTGGGAGCTATGAGTATTAGGCGACAAGGTTCCTTTTTCATTTTCCAGAGAACCCTGGGAACCAACGGTATCGGTGGAAAAGCGTAGGCATAAGTCCGCGACCAGTTCCTCAAAAAGGCATTTCCGTATGATTCCTTGTGGGGACGCCAACTTGCGAAGAATGGGCATTTGCGGTTCAGACTGGTCGCAAACAAATCCAGGTCGGGCTGACCCCACTCCTGAAAAATACGATTCAATGTTGGCTGATGGAGCTCCCACTCGTGATTGGAAGTTGTCGATCGGCTGAGGGAATCCGCGAGAATGTTGGAAACTCCCGGGACATGGACTGCTGTCAGAGTTATCCGATGTTTGATCGCCCAATCCCAAATCTCCTGGGCTTGCTGAGACAACAGTCCGGACCTTGTTCCTCCTTGTTTGTTCAAATAGTGCATACTTGTTGTGTTGTCCGTCCGGATCAACACTGATGCTCCGAGAATGATGGTGCGAAAAGACTTTAGGGCTAGGAAGATCGCCAGCAATTCCAAGAGGTTGATATGCCAAGTTTTTTGCTGAGCATCCCATCTTCCGCTTGCTGTCAATCCCTGCAGGTGGGCTCCCAATCCTTCTAGGGAGGCATCCGTGGTGATGACGAAGCTTGGAGCTTCTATTAGGAATGAGCAGCCTGCTGCTACATTTGTCTTTGAAGTCCACCATCGTAGAGTGTCCCTTATTTGAGGAGTGATGCGGATGAGATCGTCGAAGGACCCCGAGATTTGCAGCCATTGTTTGTTGAGTTCCTCCTGCAAGGGTCTCATTCTGAAACGGCAATTGGGGACCAGAGGAATGCAAGATGAAAGCATCCCCAGAAGCGACTTGAACTGCCGGACTGAAACGTACTCTTTTGATCTCAGTAGCTGGGCAAGTTTGCAAAGTTTCAGTTGCCTTTCGGTTGAGACAAAGACTTGTGTTCGCAACGTGTCTATGGTGGCTCCCAAGAACGTTCTCTCTTGCGATGGGAGGAGGTGAGATTTGTCGAAATTGATGGAGGCCCAGAGATTGGAACAGGGATAGGCATCTCTGAGTATGGACGTTTGCGATGTTGAAAGAATTCGCCTTGATAAGGCAGTCGTCCAAATAGGGAAAGATCTGAATTCCCTCTAGTCGAAGGTGTGCAGCCACCGGTGCTAAGACCTTGGTAAAGACCCGGGGTGTGGAACGTAGTCCGAAAGGGAGGACTTTGAACTGAAAATCCCTGCCAGCCACTCTGAACCTCAAGAACCTTCTGTGTCTGGGTAGAATTGGTACATGAAAATAAGCATCTTGGAGGTCGAGGGTGGTCATGTGATCCCCCGCAGTAAGGAGTGGAAGAATTTCTTGCAGAGTTAGTATCCGGAATGATAATTTCTTGAGATATTTGTTGAGGGAGCCATTCTCCCGATTTCTTTTTTATGAGAAAAAATCTGGAATAGAAACCTGTTCCTCTTTGCAGTCGAGGGACTACTTCGATGGCTCCTTTTCGCAGCATCAAATTTATTTGGGCAAACAGCTCTGAGAGGTGAGCTGGAGGTGGACCTTTGGGAGGGGTATTTGGAGGAAGTTTTACAAATTCTAGAACGTGGCCTCTGGCCACAATGTCCAAGACCCATTTGTCTGTTGTTATCTTCGACCAGTTTGAGTAAAAACTGGAGATTCTTCCTCCAACTTGTAAAGGGGTAAGCGGTAGAGCAGGTGGCAGGTGGCAGTTGTCACTGCTTTTTAGAGGTATCACGTCCCCGGTAGGTAGACTTCCTTCTATTTTGCGAGTAGGAGGTCGATGATTGCTGCCTGAATGGTTGTTGGCGCTGGGAAGAGAAACACTGATTACTTTGATAGGGCTGATATTGCCTTTGTTGATTATAGCCTCCTCGAGTAGAAAAGGATCCACGCCCCCTCGCACCCCGAAAGGGCGGTTTACGAAACTGAAGTGTTCCGAGAGATCTTGCTGTCTCAGTATCCTTTTTAATGGTCTGTAGGGCCTCATCAATATGATGTCCAAAAAGAGACTCGCCATCAAAAGGCATGTCAATTATTTTTGCCTGAACCTCCTGGCGAAATGATGTTGATTTTAACCAGCCCTGCCTCCGCAAGACTGCGGCACCTGCCAGTTGTCGAAAACCTGTAGATGCAACATCCACCGATGAATCAATAATCTCAGCCGAGATTCGTTCCCCTTCCTGAAGGATTTTAAGCGCCTCTGATTTAGAGGGCTCAGGCAACATGTTAATGTAGGGAGAAATGTCCGACCACATTTGTCTATCATATCGTCCTAAGATAGCCAGTGAGTTTGCTGCTCGAACTGTTGTCGCTGCCATAGTGGACACCTTTTTTCCAATAGCGTCCAAGCGTCTACCGTCCCGATCTGGGGGGGGGCGGATAGCAGAGAGGAGGGATTCCGCGCTCGTCGTTGAGCTGCTTGTGCGATAACTGAATCTGCTTTAGGTTGACCAATCAAGCATGCAGGCGAATTGTCCGGCGCCTTGTATTTTTAATAAAGGCGGGGCAGGACCGCAGGAATAGAAGCCGGAGCTTTCATAACCTTCAATCCCTCTTGCCAAATGAAGTCAATAATGGGAATGGATCGTATTTGTTTTCTTGGTTGGTCCTTAAAATCATAAAGGAAACACTCATCCTTTTTTGTTTCCATAGAAAGTAGAAAACGCTGTGTAGCCCTCTCCATAAGAAGGTGAAAACCGCCAATGTCAGCAGGAGGAGAATCGACAGGAGCAGGAGTTGAAGGCGATGGAGTTTGAATCTGGTAATCATCCCATTCCGTGAGTAATGATCTGTCATCCAATTCTCCTTCCTCTCTATCGTCGTCAGAAGTGTGGGCGTCCTGAGAGTGATGCGACAGTACAGGAGAATGTGGCCTGGGCGACCTCAAAGCTGATGAAGATTGAGGCACAGGTGTGGGCGGTATAGAAGAAGCCGATTCTGATGGAGGGAAACGGCGATAGTAATCGTCCAACATGTATTGCAGATTGTTCAAAAGAGCCAAAGGCATTTGGGCCGTAGGAACTGGATCTGGAGCTGAAGGAAGCGTTTCCGGACAGACTTCGTCGTCTTGATCCTCATCTTGGTACATAATGAGGAGCTCAGAAGGGCTCCTGGCGGTACGGAACATATCCCCTTCGTCTGATTCTTCATCGTCTTCGTCAGAAATTAGCAATTGCTCAGGTAACCTAAGGTGAACCTTAGGAGGAGATATTGTAAGTGGAGAAAGTACATCCAATGAAGATCCACGTCTTTGTAATACAGAAGACGTCGCTGTCAACGGAGGCAACGTAGACGGCGTAACAGCTACTGCAGGCGTTGACGAAGACCAAACCTGCAGAGCCGTGCATGAAGATAGTGGTAACGTCGACGAGGCAACCGTCGACGAAGTAGTCGTCGTCGAGGCGGGCGTCAATGGAATTATCGTCGACGAGATGGACTTTGTCGACGAGATGGACTTTGTCGACGAGATGGACTTTGTCGACGAGATGGACTTTGTCGACGAGATGGACTTTGTCGACGAGATGGACTTCGTCGACGAGATGGACTTCGTCGACAGGACAGTCATCGTCGAGGCAGTCGACGACGACACTCTTTTACTCTTCGTCGTCAGAGCGTCAACGGTAGATACCAACTCTTTTGTCGACGGAACTGGTCTGACTGAGACGGATACCAGCGTCGACGGTGAAGACGCCGATGACATGATCATTTGTGGCTTCGGCGATGAGAATGTTGCCGTCGACGTCGTCGTAGCTGCGATGGAAGACTTCATCGACGAAGGTGTCGTCGACGAGCTCGTCGACGAGGGACCCCGTTTCTGAGGTAAATCCTTGTCAGAAACTTGCTTAGAAGAGAGAGATTTCGTAGTCTTTCTCGGGGGCGTAGAAGGCATAGATCTAAGCTTAGAAGGTGGAAGAGTCTTTTTTGAAGCAGAAGGCAACTCAGCACTGCTGGAGGGCTGTTTCTTCGACACCTTAGCCCCAGGAGAAGATACATTTGTATCAGCAACCCTCTTTCTAGAGGACGTAGACTGGACAGAGGCAATACTCCCCACCTCAGATAAGGGATTGTCCTGGTCTTTTATCTTCTGTAGCCACAGAAGTAGACGCCCCTCTCTGTCCCTCAGAGTCTTTTGGGGAAAAGTTCTGCAGATCTTGCAGTCTCTCACCTGATGGTCAGGATACAAGCAATAAATGCACTTCTTGATGGGATCTTCTGAAAACAGCCGGAGCTTCCCACAAGATTCACAAGGGCGAAAGATAGACTTCTTTGAAGAAGACATCCTAACAAGAATATATTCCAAAGAAAAAACTGAGAAGAACTGAGCAGAGCTCAGGGAGACTCCCTTCACACGACGTGCGGTAGAAAATCTGAGAGCCTGAGCCTCTGAGGAGAACATTCTGGGTGGTGCTGTCACCTGATTGGCTGTAGTTTGGACTGTATATAATGACTTGGACGAGTCATGAAAGTGGAGGATTTTTTCCTTTTGATTTCTGGCTACTTTACTTCCTGGTTCTAGGTTACCTAGGATATGGTTTCTATATGTATATATGTTGCTATTTTTATGTACCGTGGGACTCCCACTCCGACGACGGGGAATGATTCAGGCATGTGAATCTATGAAAGATACCCCAATACTGGAGAACTCCTTTTGTAGAAGGAGCGAATGGTCCTCCGAACAAAAACCTTGGCAAGGAGGGTAAGGAGGAGGAAATTCCCGAAATGGAAGGACGTACCCATTCTCTACAAGGTTTAAAACCCAAAGGTCTGACGTGACCAATTTCCAACCCTGTAGAAAGTGAGACAACCGACCCCCTACAGGACCCACATGATCCAGGATGGGGGATCTAGGGCTGCTTTCCTGCGTTACCAGGGGGAGCAGGGGAGGTAGAAGAGGAGGAGGAGAGATTGCGGGCAGAACCACGTTGGCGACCCCTGGCTCTTCCTCTATAAGACTTATAGAGCGGATTTTGCTGCTGCTGAGGTTGTCGCAACCACGAAAGGAAGACCTTCCAAAACCACAATACTTTTTATAACCAAACCCCCTTGACTGGGTTTGCAATCCCAAGGACTTCGCCGTGGCTCTGCTATCTTTAAACCTTTGAAGAGCAGAATCAGCCTTCTCCCCGAAAAGCCTTGAACCATCAAAGGGCAAATCCAGAAGGGTAGCCTGAACATCCGGGGAAAATCCAGAGGACCTAAGCCAAGCTTGTCTCCTGGCAACTATGGAGGAACCCATAACTCTGGCCACCGAATCAGCCGTATCCAGGCCAGATTGAATAACCTGCCGAGCAGCAGCCTGAGCATCTGTCAGAACCTCTATAAAATTTCCTCGCTCTTCATCAGGCAACTTGGGTGCCAATTGCTTCGCTGAATCCATCAAAGCATGTATATAACGGCCCAACAAACAGGTAGCATTGGTAGATTTAAGTGCCATGCTAGATGAAGAAAAGACCTTTTTAGCCGACTGCTCTAGCTTCTTAGAGTCCCTGTCGGCAGGAGCCTGAGGAAAAGCGCCTGAAGACTGTTTAGAGCAGGACGCCTGTACCACCAAACTTTCTGGAGACGGATGAGAAGAAAGAAAAAGAGGGTCCCCTGGAGCCGCTCTATATCTCCGTGCCACAGATCTAGACACAGCAGGAGAAGAGAGGTTTATGCCACACATCCATGATGGGCTCAGTTAAAGCATCATTAAAGGGCAACAAGGGCTCAACTATTGAAGAAGGCGAATGCAAAACTTCAGTGAGCAAATTAGGCTTACACTCAGCAGTAGGTAATTGTAAGTCTAAAAGCTCCGCAGCCTTTCTTATGACAGTATGATAAGGAGCTACCTCCCGAGGTGGAGAAACCCTTGATGAAGAAAGATCCCACTCAGGGGAGGTGTCCAGCCCACTTGCCTCTTGAATTCCTTCGAATTCATCCACAGACTCATCTATCTCACCCTCTTCAACCTCCTCTCTCAGATACTGTTCCTCCTCCAACAAACTTTGTGCCTCTCTCCTTGAACGAACCCTTGGTTGGGGCGTCGGCGGCGCCACACGCCGCGCCGACAGCCCCGGAGCCGGCGTCGAAGGAGGATCCGAAGGTGGTATCGCCGCCTACGAGGCCGAGGAGAAGGCCCACCAGATGGCGCAGTGGACTCCATATATGGCGTCGAAATTCTCGGTGCCGGAAACTGCCATCACGGCGCCGTTGGCAAGAAAGGCACGAAGGGTGCCTGGGCATAGTGCTGAGGCACAAAAAGCAAAAGGAAGGTAGTGGTGGTAAACAGGGTAGCACATCAGTCTCAAACAATATATTATCCAAACTTATCTATAACCCAAACATCAGTATTGGTGCCACTCGAGGTAACAAAGCACAAAACACCCCACTACCATGGATGTCACCACACAGAAGTACCAAAGGACTCCCGTGCTAGTCTTGAACAAGGACAACTGTACCTCGGCACTCTTAAAATTTATAAATCACTCTTTTAAGTAGTGTAAGCGTTTTGCAATTAGTCGACAATTTGGCTACTCACAGAAAAACAATTCAAAATTTAGCTTATTTGCAAAATTCCATTTAATAGCAGCTAAATATTTCAATCATAAAACCCAAAATTGCGTGTCGGATAGGGGACATCAGCGTATGAACACGGCCATTGCGCCGGGACTAGAGGGGTTTATCATAGCCCTCGTTTTTCTACATGTCTGACACTGACAGAGAACAGACTATTTCATTCTACACTAAATACTATCGACCATTTGATTGATCGGTGACTACTGCGAAATATATGGTCCCCCTTTTCGGATTAAAGACTATAATAGGTTTTTTTCCACACTTCGGACAATTCATAATTACTTGAACAACTACTTCAGACGCACAAGCCTTGAGAAAGTTACTTGTGTAACGAAACACGTGTCGGCTGTTTTCATCAGGCTGTTCCCATCATTTACAACAGGGAGGCTGTATGAACAGGACCTCCGTGGGACTATTAGTGAAAATAACATTTTTGTAAAAATGATATATGTTCTTGCTTTTGAATTGTACCTTTTATATTGGGTTTTATGATTGAAATATTTAGCTGCTATTAAATGGAATTTTGCAAATAAGCTAAATTTTGAATTGTTTTTCAGTGAGTAGCCAAATTGTCGACTAATTGCAAAACGCTTACACTACTTAAAAGAGTGATTTATAAATTTTAAGAGTGCCGAGGTACAGTTGTCCTTGTTCATAGTGCTGAGGCACGCCCAAGTTGAAGGCCAGCGGACCCACGGGACCAGAAGGTGCTCCGGAGGGGAAGGCTGCCTTAGCAAATACTCCATACATTGCATTTAAAAAATGCGTTGGGTCCGAACCTGGAGTTGGAAACTGTGGATATGGAGTCGAGTCAGCATCCGGTCGTGGAACATCCGACGAGGGACAGCCGGATCCACTGACGGAGCCACAGGTTCAATCTCGTGGGCAGGAGAAGGATCATCCTGAACAGGCAAGCCCTCCGAATCCGGTGAACCTGTCGGCGTCGGAGTGCCTTTTGGAGAAGGAGATTTCTCCGGAGTCACACGAGGAGAAGGCGAAGGGGACACAAAGTCTTTCTGACGACGTCGAGGAGCCGGCGAAGGTGACCTCGAATTCTTACCCTTCGACGAACGGCGCCGAGAACCATGCCTCCTCTTTTTCTTGTGCTTTCTCGACTTCGACGAATGCGAAGTCGACGTCTTCGACGTCGACTTAGATCTCTTTCGTCCTCTTCCTTCCTTCTTTGCCTTTGCCATAAAAAGCTTGGCTTCCCGTTCTTTAAGAGCTTTAGGGTTCATCTTTCTACAGCTGGAACAGTCTTCCACGTCGTGATCCGACGACAAACACCATAAGCAATCTTCATGGGGGGTCAGTGATGGACATGTGACCCCCACACTCCCTACAGGGCTTAAACCCAGACTTCCTCGAAGACGACATCGACACTGCAACAGTAAAGATGAAGGGACAACAAAGTAACTCGAACAAAATACGGAGAGTCCTAGAAAACCGTTACGCGTCGATGGCGCGGAAAAAAGGGAACTGACGTCATCACGCCGTCGAGGCTCTCTTATGGCTCCAGTGACGTCACCCGGAGTCGCGAGCGGAGCCGTGGTATTATGACGACCTCGTCGGCGTGGAGAGCTAGGAAAAAGTTTCCACGGAATGCTGGCGCAGGGGATATTCATAAGGTGAGGAATCCACAGGCAGATGTATCCATCAGAATGCGGCGGCCAGACTGCTTTTAGGAATATCAAAATTTCAATCGGTCTCCAAGGCTCTCCCTTCACTTCACTGGCTCCCGGTTAGAAAGTGGGTGATGTTCAAATCTTTATGCATAGCCTTTAAGGCTCTTCATTTTGAGGGTCCTGGTTCCATCAAACAACTTTTTCAACAGTACATCCCATCTAGGACCTTAAGATCGTCCTCTCAGGCTAATTTAGTTGTACCTAAATTCAGGAGAGCTACTTGGGGAGGCAAGAGCTTTGCAGTGGCCACTGCCAAACTCTGGAATTCGATGCCTCTGACACTAAAGACCTCAAAAAACGTGCTTATCTTTCGCAAGGTGCTTAAAACCTGGCTGAATAACAACTAGCTCAGTGTTGGCTCTCACCTGGACCATACTCTTTGTTGTCCGGTGCTTCTTTTCTTGGTCTACCCTCTGGAAGTCAGCGCCTAGACACCCACGGGTAGTAGTGCGCTTTAGAAATCCTAATTTCATTTCATTTCATTTGGAGGTTGCAACTGTGCACATTTCTCCAAAATATGAGGTGCAAGACTTTTCCTGATGTGTAAGTTCATATCCTAGGAAAAGGACACTTAGAAAAGCTATATTAGATTTCCTAAAGTTGAACTTATCGCCTCGGTCAGCAAATCCTATTGTAATGTGATCTACTCTGGACAAATGTGGGTTCAAGTCATCATCCGTTAAGTAGATATCATCCACATAGGACAATGCACCTGGGTCAATATTGAAAAGCCAAGACCTGAGAAGACTATCCAATCTCTGCTTTCAAGCTCTAGTTTGTGGCTGAAGAAACCATTGGAAATATCAAAGGTTGTTTTGTGTTTGTTACGGATTATATTGTTTATAAGTGCCGTACGTGTGTGCTGGTTTGCAAAAGTGCGTGTATGACTAGTTAAATGTCAGTAGTCTAAGACAATACGATATGAATGATCCGGTTTAAACACAGGAAAAGGGGGATTATTCATCTCAGAGATACAGGGTTCTATTATTCTCTGATACTCGAGTTGGGCGAGTATTTCTTTAACAGGTGCTTTAGCATGCCATTTTATTGGGTATTACGGTTGCACTTGTGGGTTGGACGTTATAAGTATAATATAGTAAGGGGAGTCCTTATCCCAGCCAACATGATTGCGATATAATGCAGGGGCTAATGCAAGAGCCCATTCCGCTGCATAGGCTTCCTGAACTTGGTCAGGGGCAAGCGCAGAAAGAAAAAAGTTACTTACCTGTAACTGCAGTTATTCAGTATTGGTATCTTTCATAGATTCACATGCCTGAATCATTCCCCGTTGTCGAAGTGGGAGTCCCACGGTACATATAACAAAGTAGCAGATAGTAAATTCCCTAGGCTATCATGGTGGTAACCATGCATTCAATAGCCTATTAGACTCCTTTTATAAAAAGGACCAAACTCAAAACACAACCAATCAGCAGCCAGCACCCTCTAGAACCTTCCCAAGAGAGGTTGAATCCCTCAGATTTTCCAGCACAAGACTAGTTAGTACTGTAATGCAGAGGAGCCTCTCCGGGGAGGAGGGTGGGTTGCATGTGAATCTATGAAAGATACCAATACTGGATAACTGCAGTTACAGGAGGGTAACTTTTTTCTTATCCAGTATTGGGGTATCTTTCATAGATTCACATGCTTGAATCAGAATAGTAAGCAGTTCCTTACATGTATATATATATACATGTAAATATATAAATATCTATGCATATAAATGTATATATATATACACATCTTTCTAGCAAGCACTTAAGTGGACGGTGGGTAGTGCTAAAATAATCCTTAATGCAATGCTAATATTAAATGCAATGGCTTGAACATGAAACAGTGCTGTAATGCATAGATTACTGGTATTACTTAAGGGAAAAAAACATACACAGATATATAAATATATACATATACTTTATCAGAAATATCCTTCTAATAGGACTTCCGTTCAAAGAGGCTTACCTTTACTGAAATAGGTTCCGTAGCACTGCCTGTCCCACGGATGCGTCGGCACGCTGTGAAGACGCCAGGCAGTAATGCTGCGTAAACGTGTGCGTCGTTTTCCACGTTGCAGCTCTGCAGATCTTTTCAAGTGGCACTCCGGCAAATAGAGCAACTGATGTTGAAATTGCCCTAGTGGAGTGCGCTCTTACAGTCCTTGATAATGGCTTGCCAGCCTTGTCGTGGCAAAATTGAATTGCGCTCGCTATCCATCTGGCTATGGTAGCCTTAGAAACTGCAATGCCCTGGTTGCTTTGACCATAAGCTACGAATAACTGATCTGACTTGCGTATAGCTTTCGTCCTTTGTAAGTAGAATTTAAGACATCTCTTTATGTCTAGAGTGTGGAGCGTTCTTTCAGCAGGCGTGGAAGGGTTAGGGATGAAAGTTCTCAGGATGACAGGCTCATTCAAATGGAACTGAGAAGGCACCTTCGGGATGAATTTAGGGTTCGTTCTAAGAATGACCATCTCATCAGTAAAGCGTAAGAAAGGATGGGATATGGTAAAAGCCTGTATTTCACTAACCCTTCTTGTTGATGTGAGTGCCAAAAGAAGAGCGACTTTCCAAGTTAAGTACTTCATGTCTGCCTTGTGAATGGGCTCAAATGGCTGTTTTAGCAATTGAGATAATACCACATTAAGTTGCCACTTTGGGGGTGGAGCTCTGATGGGCGGGAAAGTTCTAAACAGCCCTGTCATAAATTGCTTTACGATTCTTGAGGACCATAAGGACAGACATTTAGGCGATCGCCTGTATCTAAATATAGCAGCAAGGTGAACTTTAACTGATGAGTGTGCCAGACCAGATTTTGCTAAGGAGAGCAAATAAGGCAAAACTTCTTCTGAAGCAGAGAGACAAGGATGTACTTTATTACGCCTGCACCATAGACAAAAACGCTTCCACTTCAGTCTGTATGTCTTATTGGTGCTGTCAGCCTGAGATCTAGCAATTATGTCTTTGCATTCTTGTGCAATGTTCAGATCTTTAACTTCGAAGAATTCAGGAGCCACGCATGAAGTTGCAGAGTAGCTGGCTCCGGATGACATATTTGGCCTTGGTTCCTGGTCAACAGCGTTGGTGTTGGCAATAAGCAGATGGGTTGAGCTTCCGACAACAGGAGAAGCTCCGTGTACCAGTGATGACTGGGCCACCTGGGGGCTATCAGTAGAATGCAACAGTGTTCCCATTTCATTTTCGTGAGGACCCTGGGTATCAGCGGAATGGGGCGGAAAGCGTATGCATAGATCCCTAACCAGCGCATTAAAAGAGCATTCACCCGAGAGTTTGGGAGAGGGAATCTGCTTGCGAAGAATCGGCATTTGGAGTTGATCTGGGTTGCAAACAGGTCCAGCGCTGGTTTTCCCCAGACTGCAAATATTCTGTCCAGTTGGTTCTGTTCCAGCTCCCACTCCTGACAACTGTCGCTCGTTCTGCTCAAAGCCTCCGCTAAGGTATTCCGGAGGCCTGGAACATGCTCCGCTGTTAGGGAAATTTGGTGGAGCGTCAGCCAGTTCCATAACTGTTGGACGTCCTATGAAAGAGATAGGGACTTGGTGCCTCCCTGCTTGTTGATATAGAACATGCTCGTGGTGTTGTCCGTGCGGATCAACACCGATGATCCCCGTATTCGAGGAACGAAAGCCTGAAGGGAGAGAAAAATGGCTTTCAATTCCAACCTGTTTATGTGCATTTAGCGTTGATCCAAGGACCATTTTCCTTGAACTTGCAGGTCCTGTAAGTGTCCTCCCCAGCCTTCCATAGAGGCATCTGTTGTTACTATGTAGTCTGGAATAATCGGGAGAAAAGATAGCCCCTGGGACAGATGTGATTTCTGCGCCCACCACTGAAAAAAGCCTCTTTCATATGTGGAGTGATATTTACCACGTCGCCGAAAGACCCTGTGGTTTGGATCCATTGGCATTGTAGTGCCTCTTGGAGAGGCCTCATATGCAAGCGAGCCAGCGGCACTAAATCGATTGCCGAAGAGAGCATTCCCAGTAGAGACTTGTACACTCTTACAGAAACGCACTCTTTTCTGGACAGTTTGAGTGCTAATGCTTGCAACCGCCGTTGTCTTTCCTGGAAGAGGAAGGCTTTGTTCTGAATGGTGTTCAAGCTGGCTCCCAGAAATGTTGTTATTTGACTTGGAAGGACAGAAGATTTTTGGTAATTTATTGAGAGACCCAAGTTGCGGAACAGGGTGAGACAATCGTCTGTTGCAGCTTTCACTAGACAAGCTGATGGGGCCTTCAGCAGCCAATTGTCTAGGTATGGGAATACCTGATGACCTTTGCTCCGAAAGGCCGCTGCCACAGGAGCTAGAAACTTCGTGAAAGTTCGTGGAGCTGATTTGAGGCCAAATGGAAGGACTCGGAATTGATATTGGGTACCAGCCACTGTGAACCGTAGGAACTTTCTGTGCTTTGGATGAATAGGGACATGAAAATATGCATCTTCGAGATCCAATGAAGTCATGAAGTCGCCGCTGTTGAGGCGTCGTAGGTTGTCTGAAAGCGTGACCATCCTGAATGTTTGACTTTTTAGGAATTTGTTTAATTTCCTGAGGTCTAATATAGGCCTCCACTCCCCCATTTTTTGCGAATGAGAAAGAAGAGGGAGTAGAAACCTTTCCTTCTCTGAGGAAAAGGAACCTTTTCTATTGCTCCTTTCTGAACCATGATCTTTGCTTCCTTTTTGAGTAAGTGAAGACGGGGAGGAGTATTGGGAGTTATTTGGGTAAATTCCAAAGTGTGGCTATAAGAGATGAGATCTAGGACCCACTTGTCTGACGTGATGTTGCGGCACTGGTGGATATGCTTGGAAATTTTCGCACCGGTTGGGGAGAAAGGAGAAGCAACTGGTACCCTGTCGCAATCACTGCTTGCGACTGGAGTCGCGGGCTTGAGATCCTGGCTTTCGTCTGGAGCCGTGTCTAGAGAAACCAGCTGTTGTCTTGTTGGCGGTAGGATTGCTGCTGGTATCCTTGGCGATACTGCGGCTGGTAGGACTGGTAAGTCTGGGCACGTTGGTAATTTCCCCCTGTATCCTGAGAAACCACGGTCTCGAGGTCCCCAAAAGGGCACCTTGGGGTACTGAAGGGTACCTAGCGCTTTGGCAGTATCCGTATCCTTCTTTATTGGGGTAAGAGCCTCATCAATGTGACTGCCAAACAGGCTATCGCCATCGTAGGCCATATCCAGAATTTTGGACTGCACTTCTGGGCGGAAACGTGTTGCTTTTAGCCACCCCTGGCACCTTAGAACGGCCGCACCCGCTAGCTGACGGAAGCTGGTAGTGGCAATGTCCATTGCAATGTCTATTATTTCTGAAGCTGCTCTTTCTCCTTCCGCAAGGATCTTAATGAACTCTTCTTTGTTTTCTTCAGGGATAAGGTCTTTCATTGTCCCCATATCGGACCACATTTGCCTATCGTATCTGCCCAATATGGCCAAAGTGTTAGAAGCCCTGACTGAGATTGCTGCCATTGAGGAAAATCTTTTTCCAATGGAGTCGAGACGTCAACCATCTTTATCCGGTGGAGAGGTGATGGGAGTAGACAGATTTTTTGATCGTCTCTGGGCTGCCTGCGAGATCACAGAGTCAGTCTTGGGATGACCCGTGAGACACGCAGGAGAGTCATCTGGAGCCCTATATTTTTTATCAAGTCTCGGTAGCAAAGGAACCACCGAAGCTGGCGTCTTCATTACTTTGACCCCCTCTTGCCAAATCTGATCAATTATAGGTATTGACCTGACTGTCTTTCTAGATTGCTCTTTAAAATCGTACAGAAAACAGTCTGACTGTTGTACAATTGTTGGGAAGTGGAATCTGTTAGTGGCTCTGTCCATAATATTGTGGAAACCTCCAATATCCTCCTGAGGCAAGTCTGAAGGATGATGAGGTGGGGGGGGGACGGTGTTGGTGCTATGTAATCATCCCATTCGTCGGTGGGTGGAGGAGGATCATGGATTTCTCCTTCCTCAGGCTCTTCCTCAGAGGTGGTAGGATCCTCCCTGGGAGGCAGAGGAATTATGGAACGTTGTCTTAACCTAGGTGTGGCAGGAGGTGGTGGTAGCGGTGTTTGAGGAGCTACCGGCAGAGGCGGGAGCACTGTGACATTGTCCTCTTGAGGAGGAAACCTTCTTTTATAATCTGTCAACATATTTTGTAGGTCCAGTATTAGTGTCGGAGGAAATTGAGCAGGTTGTTGTCTAGGCTGCTCGAAGTATTTGTATTGTTAATACTGAGTATGAGGGGCCGGATAATGTTGATAATATTGTTCCTCATCCTCATAGTCATTGTCCTCTTCTTGATATTTGACGTTGAGCTCAGAAGGGCTATGTGCTGTTCCAAATTGGCCTTCATCCTCATCAGAATCCTCCACATCTAAAAGATGGCTGGGAGGTAGCGGTGAAATCTTTGGTGTCTTAAATTCTATCTGTGCAGATTGCAGGAACGGAGTTGAAGGACCTGCATACAAAATTGGAATGTTTGTCAACGGTGCTGTCCTTGCCGGTGAAATTTTTGTCGTCGATGGAGACGTCGTTGACGGTGGTACAGCCGTAGACGGTGGGACTGCCGTAGTCAGTGGTATTGTCGTAGTCGGCGGAATTGCCGTCGACGAAAAAGCGGTCGTAGACAATGGAGGGATCGTGGACGATGGAGTCGTCGTCGATGATGGTGTCGTCGTCGAGGTCTTTGCCGACGACAAGGTTTTCGTCAACGGTCTCGTCGACGATGAGATCTTCGTCTGTGGTGCTCTCGCTGACGGTGGAGTCGTCGACGATAGAGGCAACGTCGACGGTATGGAACCTTTGATACTCACCATAGATGAAGTTAACGGCGTCGACGGTCTCGACAACGATAGAGTCACTGTCGTCGTCGTTAAAGAAGTAATAGGCGTCGACAGTGAACCTGACGCCGATGAAGATTTTTGGCTGTCTTTACCTCTAGAATGGCTTGACGACTCTGGTTTTCTTTTTGATGTTCCTGAAGACTGAGGGGACCCAATCTCTGAGGAGACCTTAGGCTGTTTCTCCTGCTTATGAGATTCCTTGGTCAGATGAGAGACTTCTGAATGTTTCTTTCTCTCTTCAGGCTGACCCTCAGGCGAGCTGGGCCTCTTTTGAGACTTGGAGGACGTGTCGCTATCAACATCTGATGAAGCACTCTGCTTCTTTTTCAGCCACATCTATCTCTCAAGGTTTTGGTTGAGAAAGTGCGGAATATTTTACATTGTCTTGTCTCATGGTTGGGATAGAGACAATAAATGCAATCTTTGTGGGCATCATCCAAATGCACTCTTTTCTTTCAGCAGGATTTACAAGGTCTAAATAATCCTTTTTTATCAGACATTCTTCTTAAAGGTTTAAGGAATAAACTTATCTGAAAAAAGCTGAAGAACTGAGCAGAGCTCAGGGAGACTCCCTTACACACGACGTGCAGTGAAAATCTGAGGGATTCAGCCTCTCTTGGGAAGGTTCTAGAGGGTGCTGGCTGCTGATTGGTTGTGTTTTGAGTTTGGTCCTTTTTATAAAAGGTGGCTAATAAGGCTATTGAATGCATGGTTACCACCATGATAGCCTATGGAATTTACTATTTACTATCTACTACTTTGTTATATGTACCGTGGGACTCCCACTTCGACGACGGGGAATGATTCAGGCATGTGAATCTATGAAAGATACCCCAATACTGGATAAAAGAAGGAAGCATCACATCCTCACCTTGTGGGGATGTCTGTACAAACTGCAGGGGCCAGTCAACTTTCACCAAAAGGATGTCATAAGAAAAAGTTAAATTGTTCCAGAATATTGCTTTAATGGTACGCTGTATGTCGCCCTCAATTTGAATGTCTAGGTTATAAAATCTATCCAGAGGGGCTATGCGCCTGTCGGGGGTCTCAACTAAAATAAAAATATCAGTTGCTCTCGCTGCTAGGAACTCCTGGAGATTCTAGCACACTATGGTGACCTCTGCTGTGCTGTTGAGGAGAGTCACCGCCCAACTACTGTTCAGGAGGAGGGTTCTCAGTGCCTGTGGCATATTTAGCCGTTATAGTCGCTACTTTCTTTTTCTGAAAAGGGGCTTTATATTGAGGAGGTCTTTCCTTCTCTATTTCATGTCAGACGAGCGTTGTTACCTTTCTGTCGTTGTTTTGATTTAACCCATTTTGTTTTAAGAAACTCATGGGTCTGCTTGGCTTTCCTGTCAGTACTAGGTTTGCCAAGAGGTAGTTTTGTAGGCCTGGGTCCCAAATTATTGCGTCCTAAGGATGTGTAAACATCAACAATAATAATAGGCAGCTCACATTCATGGTTGACTTGTGCAACCGCTGCAAGCTGCTCACGTATAGCCACGGCTGCTGCTTCACCTTTAATGTTAGACAGAATCATTGTGGATACTACATGACAATTTACCATTAGTTTCATCACCAAAGTCAGGGCAGCAGCTGCCCTGTGTTCATTCTGTATTTGTTTTAATACGTCTGGCAAGACTGACATCGAGGGAGTGCCATGACTGACAGTACAGACAGTAGCAAAGAACTGTCCCCCAACTGTTGCAGTCTCCTATAGCGTGAATCATCCAGTGAGGTAAGCACATAGTCAAAATTCTGTGCTTGTCTTGTGGTCCCCTGTAGTCACCATCATAGTAAGTAACGAACTAGCATTCGATGAAGCCACTATAGCGGAGATCCTGAAAGCCCCTTCTCTGCTAGCAGAAACAGTGGTCACACAAACTCTTAAGAACGCAGATGAATGGGAAACACTAATGGCAATCAAAAAGGAACAAATTCGAACGGCTCTTCATGGAGCATTTATGACAGAATATCTAAGAAAAACACGGCCCCTAGAGCACTGATTCTTACAAATGAACCACGCATCTTTCTGAATAATAAGGAGTTTAGAAAAAACTGGTCATATATTGCATGGAAGTGCACAAAGGACTGGTTGGTGTTGATCATTAATACAGCCAGAAAACTGGCAGACTTACTACTAATAGACATACAAACATGTGAAAGCAAACTCAAGACCTCAATACACATCTCTGTCTTCAAGAAAAAACTGGAAGAGATAAATAATGATCACACTCAATACAAGGAATATCTAACACAATCAAAACTAACCAAGCTTAAGAAAGATGTACAGAAGTTTAGTCATGAGAAAACGTTCCCATATTTAATTGATGAATACTATGAGAAACCTCAGGTTCAGACAACCCAGAAACGTCAACCGAGGTATAGACCAACCCCACTGGATTGGACCTTCAGTTCAGGAGATGAAAGAAGCAGCAGTGGCAGCAGTGATGAAGGGACAACTAGAAGACCCCAAAGACCATATTATCAAGATCAACCAATGGCCCTTTCAATGCCACCATATGGCTATTGACAACAATCTTTTCAACCGCAGGGCTTCCCCTTCCAACAAGGTCCTCCTTTTTTATACAAAGGCAGAGGCCGGGGAAGAGGAAAACAAAAATACCCCAGACAGTCAGCCAAAGTACATTGGGGGGATCAAACCCTGAATCAGGTAGTGACGAGGAGCAAGGGGAAGGACCAGGGGCTGACAACGTGCAGATACCCTCCAACATCGGAAATTTGAGTACCCACAACCCAACACCGGATGAGAACGCTGTGTTGTCAAAAGGACTCGGATTCGTACCGAAACCCAGGAGTGACCTCTTTTCCCTACGCATAGAACTAGCGCAATTCTTCAGAAGGATCACATTACAGAGTTTCTTTGAGAACCAGGAGAACCCTATAGGTCAAGGAACGGATAACACCGGCCTAAAGAAAAAGTCAACCTTTGTTCCACCCACACAAGCCATTCCATGTCATTTGCTAGCATTTCGAACAGGCAGTTCTTAAGGAAATCAACACAATTGAATGCCATAACCACAAAGTTTACCAGAACTTGAGGAAAGGTGAGAGAACAGCTCTGGAAACTCTTAAGAAGAACACAGAGTTAGTTATAAAAGCAACTGATAAAGGCGGGGCAATAGTAATCATGGATAGCAATATGTACTATACAGAATATATCCGACTTTTATCCGATGGTGAGTGCTATGAAATCCTCCAGGTAGACCCTAAAATGAGACTAACAAATAAAATAAAATCTATGGTAGAGGAAGGCCTCATGCACTACTGAATTACTAAACATGAAGCAGAGTTCCTCGTTGCTGACACACCACGAACGTCAAGGATTTACACCCTCCCGAAGATTCACAAAAATAAAATGCCCCTGCAGGGTAGACCCATAGTCTCGTACCTGAAAGACACGAAGGATGTACTTTGCCTACTCAGAGACACGGAAATCAGCCGTACTGAGGACTTGATCATCAGAATGGACATTGAAGCACTGTACACAAGCATTCCCCAGAGGCGCACATTGGAAGTAGTTGAACGTATACTACAGGAGACAGATTGGGAATTCATGAGCCCCAAGCATTTTGTCATGGAATGTGCAGAACTAGCTCTCACTGCGAACATTTTTTAATACAAAGGAACAACATACCATCAAGTGAGGGCTACATCAATGGGAAGTACCTTCACGCCTAGTATGGCCTGTTTATATGTACACCAATTTCAGGCTGACTATATTTTCAACCCAGAAAATCCCTATAGAGAATAGATTAAACTCTGGTATAGGTACATCGATGATGTGTTAACCCCTTCGCTGCTAGGCCTTTTCCCCCCCTGTGCTAAGCCTTTTTTTGGCTATTTGGGGTAGTTCGCGCTTAGGCCCCTGTAACTTTTTGACCACATAAGGTATCCACGCCAAATTTGCGTCCTTTTTTTCCAACATCATGGGGATTCTAAAGGTACCCAGGGTTTGTGGATTCCCCTAGAGGGGACCCAGAAATTAGCCAAAATACAGCTAAATTTTGTTTTGTTTTTTAAAAATGGTAAAAAAGGGCTCCAGATGAAAGCGTCTGGTTTTTTCCCTGCAAATGGTATCAAAAAAGGGGTTGTGGTGCTGAAATCACCATCTTCCCAGCTTTCAGGGACAAGCAGACTTATGTCAGAAAATCAAAAAAATTACAGTTTTGGCATTTTTCTGGGACATAGCCTATTTTTGCTCTTTTTTGTGCTTTCAACCTCCTTCCAGTTAATGGTAGAAATGGGTATGAAAGCAATAATGGATCCTGGAAAGCTATACATTTCTGTAAAGTAGACAAAATTCTGAATTCAGCAAGTGGTCATTTGTGTAGATCCTAAAAGTTTTCTTTATAGAAACTAACAGTTAAATATAGGAAAAATTGAAAATTAGTTGACAAAAACAGGCATTTGTGTCAACGTTTTCACCTGTAACTTCTTCTAATTATGACAGCTATTTCAAAGCAATATACCGTTACATCCGCTGGACCTTTCTGGTTGTGGCGATATATAGAACTTGTAGGTTCACCAAGAACCCGACGAACCCAGAGCCAATAACTGAGCAGCGTCTTGCAATGGTTTTTTATTATGTACCTGGTATATAGCAATTATTCTGGGAAAATGTATACATGGAAAAATCGGTATGAAAGACACCTATGTATTTCTGAAATGGGAACAAAATATAGAGTTTAGAAACAGTCGATATTTGCACATTTCATACAGTACCCATACGAGCATGAGAATTATAGGTCATTATTCAAAATGACTTCTTTTTTACACATTGTCTTTCATTTGGAAGGCAGAAATACATCGAAAGTCAATAGGTAATAACAGTTGTTCTACAATTCTGTATTACCCTAAGTCTCCCGATAAAAATGGTACCTCACTTGTGTGGGTAGGCCAAGTGCCCGGGACAGGAAACGACTCAAAACGCAACGTGGACACACCACATTTTCAGAGTGAAAAATGACCCTCTTTTTGCAAAGTGCCTAGCTGTAGTTTTTGAACCCTAGCTCTGCCGGCACCTAGGAAAACCTAGCAAACCTATACATTTTTGAAAACTAGACACCCAGGGGAATCCAGGATGGGTTGACTTGACTGGCTCTCACCAGGTTCTGTTACCCAGAATCCCTTGCAAACCTAAATAATTGTCGAAAAAAACACATTTTCCTCACATTTCTGTGGTGGAAAGTTCTGGAATCTGCGTGGATCCACGAAATTCCACCCACCCCGTGTTCCCCAAAGTCTTTCAAGAAAAACGGTACCTCACTAGTGTGGGTAGGCCTAGTGCCCGCAACAGGAAACGGCGCAAAACGCAACGTGGACACACTACATTTTCACTGTGAAAAATTACCCTTTTTTTGCAAAGTGCCTAGCTGTAGTTTTTGAACCCTAGCTCTGCCGGCACCTAGGGAAACCTAGCAAACCTATACATTTTTGAAAACTAGACACCCAGGGGAATCCAGAACGGGGTGACTTGACTGGCTCTCACCAGGTTCTGTTACCCAGAATCCCTTGCAAACCTAAACATTTGTCCAAAAAAAACACATTTTCCTCACATTTCTGTGGTGGAAAGTTCTGGAATCTGCATGGATCAACAAAATTCCACCCACCCCGTGTTCCCCAAAGTCTTTCAAGAAAAACGGTACCTCACTTGTGTGGGTAGGCCTAGTGCCCGCAACAGGAAACGGCGCAAAATGCAACGTGGACACACTACATTTTCACAGTGAAAAATGACCCTTTTTTTGCAAAGTGCCTAGCTGTAATTTTTGAACCCTAGCTCTGCCGGCACCTAGGGAAACCTAGCAAACCTATACATTTTTGAAAACTAGACACCCAGGGGAATCCAGGATGGGGTGACTTGACTGGCTCTCACCAGGTTCTGTTACCCAGAATCCCTTGCAAATCTAAAAAAATTGTCAAAAAAAACACATTTTCCTCACATTTCTGTGGTGGAAAGTTCTGGAATCTGCGTGGATCCACAAAATTCCAACCACCCCGCGTTCCCCAAAGTCTTCCGAGAAAAACGGTACCTCACTTGTGTGGGTAGGCCTAGTGCCCGCGACAGGAAACGGCGCAAAACGCAATGTGGACACCCCACATTTTCACAGTGAAAAATTACCCTTTTTTTGCAAAGTGCCTAGCTGTAGTTCTTGAACCCTAGCTCTGCCGGCACCTAGGGAAACCTAGCAAACCTATACATTTTTGGAAAACTAGACACCCAGGGAAATCCAGAATGGGGTGACTTGACTGGCTCTCACCAGGTTCTGTTACCCAGAATCCCTTGCAAACCTAACAAATTGTAAAACAAAAATAAAAAAATCCTCACATTTCTGTGGTGGAAAGTTCTGGAATCTGCGTGGATCCACAAAATTCCACCCACCCCGTGTTCCCCAAAGTCTTTCAAGAAAAACGGTACCTCACTTGTGTGGGTAGGCCTAGTGCCCGCAACAGGAAACGGCGCAAAACGCAACGTGGACACACTACATTTTCACAGTGAAAAATGACCCTTTTTTTGCAAAGTGCCTAGCTGTAGTTTTTTAACCCTAGCTCTGCCGGCACCTAGGGAAATCTAGCAAATCTATACATTTTTTAAAACTAGACACCCAGGGGAATCCAGAATAGGGTGACTTGACTGGCTCTCACCAGGTTCTGTTACCCAGAATCCCTTGCAAACCTAAATAATTGTCCAAAAACAACACATTTTCCTCACATTTCTGTGGTGGCAAGTTCTGGAATCTGCGTGGATTCACAAAATTCCACCCACCCCGCATTCCCCACAGTCTATCGAGAAAAATGGTACCTTACTTGCGTGGGTGGGTCAAGTACCCGCGACAGGCAAGGGCCCAAAACCTATTGAGGCGACATCAAAATCAGCTATCACAAACCAACCTAGTTTTGCAAAGGGGGTCCCATGACTTTTTTGCCCGGGGCTCGGCGGTCACCTAGGGAAACCTACCAAACCCACACATTTGTGAACACTAGACACCCGGGGGATTCCAGGTAGGTATGGCTTGCGTGGATCCCCCAACGTTTTCTTACCCAGAATCCCCTGCAAACCTGAAATTTTGCTGAAAAAAAAATCACTTTTTTTACACATTTTTGTGTGGGAAAGTTGTGGCATCACGGGGCTGACACAAATTTCCTACCACCCAGCGTTCCCCCAGGTCTCCCGATAAAAATGGTGCCTCACTCGTGTGGGAGGCCCAAGTACCTGCGACAGGCAAGGGCCCAAAACGGATTGAGGCGACATCAAAATTGCCTATCACAAAACGACCTGGTTTTGCAAGGGGGGGTCGCCTGGGTTTTTGGCCCCCTGCTCGGCGGCCACCTAGGGGAACCTACCAAACCCACACATTTCTGAAAACTAGACACCCGGGGGATTCCAGGGAGGTATGGCTTGCGTGGATCCCCCAACGTTTTCTTACCCAGAATCCTCTGCAAACCTGAAATTTAGCTGAAAAAAATCACTTTTTTTCTACACATTTTTGTGTGGGAAAGTTGTGGCATCACGGGGCTGACACAAATTTCCTACCACCCAGCGTTCCCCCAGGTCTCCCGATAAAAATGGTGCCTCGCTCGTGTGGGAGGCCCAAGTACCTGCGACAGGCAAGGGCCCAAAACGGATTGAGGCGACATCAAAATTGCCTATCACAAAACGACCTGGTTTTGCAAGGGGGGTCACCTGGGTTTTTGGCCCCTTGCCAGCTAGGGAAACCTACCAAACCCACACATTTCTGAAAACTAGACACCTGGGGGATTCCAGGGAAGTATGGCTTGCATGGATCCCCCAACGTTTTCTTACCCAGAATCCCCTACAAACCTGAAATTTAGCTGAATAAATCACTTTTTTCACACATTTTTGTGTGGGAAAGTTGTGGCATCACCGGGCTGACACAAATTTCCTACCACCCAGCGTTCCCCCAGGTCTCCCGATAAAAATGGTGCCTCACTTGTGTGGGAGGCCCAAGTACCCGCGACAGGCAAGGGCCCAAAACGTATTGAGGCGACATCAAAATTGCCTATCACAAAACGACCTGGTTTTGCAAGGGGGGTCACCTGGGTTTTTGGCCCCATGCTTGGCGGGGTGGGGGCATTGGCGTGCCCATATTGGGCAGCCCCCACCCCTAATTTACCTAATAAAAAAAATTCCCTGGTTCTAGTGGGCCCCAAAGACTGAAATTATGCCCAAAAAAAAGGGGGGAGCAAAGGCCCTTGCCCAAGGGTCTGCTCCCCCCTCCCTGGTGGCTAGTGGGTGGATCCCTGCTCGGGCAATCCCCAAGCAGGGATCCACTAGGGAAGGGTACCATTGGATAGGGGAGATCCTCCCCTTTCCAACAATACCTCTCCCAAGTGTTTCAGTGCTGGGGGGGCTGAGATAGCCCCACTAGCACTGAAACACTGAAACTGAAACTAAGTTTCAGTTTCGTTTTCAGTCTAATGACGACAGCGCCCCATGCGCGCAATCGTCATTAGACTGAAAACAGCTGATGGGCCTCGGGAGGTTGGGGAAGCTCTTCCCCACCTCCCGAGGCCCAAAAAAAGAAATGGAAATCCCTCTGCTGTTTGTAGCAGAGGGATTTCGTGCCCCTGACCTCATGACGGAATGGTTCCGTCATGAGCACAGGAGCACCGGTGCTCATGACGTAACCATTCTGTCATGAGCACCGAAAGGGTTAATAGCATGGCATGGCAACAAGGAACAGGCTACTGAATTTGCAGAGTGGGTAAACACAAAGGACAGACATTTACAATTTACATACACCATCAACAAGGAGGAAGCAGTATTCCTGGACCTGGTCATCACAAAGGCCAGGAAGGTATAAGAACGAGAGTTCACAACAAAGCAACTGACAAAAACAGCCTTTTATTGTATGAAAGCCTTCATCTAAAGAGAGCTTCAACAGAACCTCCCTGGTGGGCAGTTCCTACGGGTCAGACGAAACTGCTCCACTCTGGAGGCTTTTGAAACACAGGCAACCACACTAGAAGAGAAACTGATCACACACCATTACCCAAGGGAATGGGTGAAAAAAACTAAGAAAATAATGAGAAGCAACAACCGCAAGGCCCTGATAGAAAACTACAAAAAAACATTAGAACGACAGGGTTGTCTGCGTCACCACATACACACCCATTTCAAATAAAGTCCAGAATATAATACGAAAGAACTGGCATATCCTGAATGGGGGAATAAAAACAATGGTCTCAACCGCTCTTCGCTTTTAAAAGGAACACAAGCATAAGTGATGAATTGGTCGACGCAAAACCCAGGCCCAAACAACATTATGGCATAACCACCGGCCGGTGGGCCATTATCCGTGTGGTAACTGTCTAGCATGTCAGTTCACCAAAACCAAGAAAGAGGTTCACATCAAGACAGGTAGACCATGAATCCAGAAGTATCTGACTAACTGTAATAGTGAGAATGTTTTATACCTCATAACCTGCCGGTATGGTCTTCTCTACGTGGGAATGACTACTCGGAAAGTAAAGACACAAATCAATGAACATAGGAGCACGATCAGGTGCAAGAAGAACAATACAAAACTCTTGCGCCATTACCTCGAAAAAAGCCACGAGACATAGACAAGTTGTGTGGGTAGTTTTGGATTAAATCACCACAAATGGTCAAGATATCCAGAAAAGACTCCTAACTCGCAAACAACGATGGGTGTACTGTTTCAAAACTTGGAAAACCGGACTGAACAATGAAATCCCGTGGTTACAGATTGGGTAAAGAACTTTGTGAAAACACATGTGGAGTTTTCCATACTCGACAATAGGCTCCCCTGGATTCTTCTCTATATATCCTTACATTACCATTGAATGAAAAGGAACTTTTGTGAATCTCTGTACCACTACCTGCATGACAAATTATCGATCCAATTAGCAGATACGTACACTATCCTCTTGAGCACAGTTATACACCCTTACAGTGTCTCCACTCTCACCTGGCACTTATAATTATCCATCCTATTAGGATTGGCAACTCTATTTAATAGTACAGGCGAGCACACTATTCTTATAGGACTCCAGTGTTTACTGCTGCATAGGCACATTTTTTATGCCTTCAGACTCATTTGTCATCTATGGACATTTATTCTCACTGGATCTACAACTTTACCTAAATAGTACAAGCGAGTGTGCCATTCGTACATATCTCCAGTGGATACTGCTATATAATCAATTTTTGCAATTGCTGTCCAACCCTGTAATATCTATTAACAACACGCCGTGCCTCTGGCAGCATTTTTGCCACATAGGCGTTTTTCTAAAAAAAACCCTGTCCAACTCTGCAAATCAATAAAGTACACACCCCGCCCCTGGCAGCAGCACGTCATCACGTGGCCCCCAGCTGGCAGGTGTGCGAGACACCGCATTGAGTATAGAGGTTACCGCACCAGTTGAAAACTGCTACAGCTGTAGCTAGCAGCCACGCCCCTTGGAGCGCCGCATCAACACGCGGCCTCCAGGCGGGGGCGCACGGGACACCGGATCCAGCAATAGAGTAACCGCACTAGTCCGAATTGACCACAGGTGCTGCATATCAGTTTGTTCCCGTATAATGGTACACCTATATAAACGGCATGGAAATATAGCGACTCTTTCTTTGAAGGCACATCTAAATTCCTCATTTACTTAAAAACTTTCTACCAAGTCTAGTATCAAACAAACTTTTCACCTTTCCTAAAGTGTGACTACAGGGGTCCCTGAACCCTCCTCCCATGGGGCATTAAGGACCCTACGTTGGGGTAAGGTTGTGAGCTGGTCTCAGGACTCATGGTGAATTAATGTTTTAATATGTATCTCACGTTTGCAGCGTCACGTGATTACCACACTCACATGCAAATATCGCATATGCATGGTGTGTATGATGTTACCAATTCCCTATTAACGAAAAAAGCACATGAAGTATCCGATTGAATAAAATATTTTATTTTTTTCACAGGTATTTGAGAACACCAGCGTTAGGTTAAAGGTTGACATAGGTCGCCCTAACATAGTGGCAATATCTAAAGTCATATTGGCAAGATAGGAGCCCAATTCTCGTCCTGAAGAATGTTGTGGACTCATTAGAGCCAATGGCAGAAACATGGTGACGACAATAGTGGTGATGTGGTAATAGTTCCCCTAATCCCCACATTCCAGCTTTTAATACCAAGTAATACCCTATGATTAAATGTGATTTGGGGTAGTACATTGGTTTTAAATCACTTTTTGCACGGGCCCTCACTTAAATTAAACTGTGTTGCAATTAGGAGACATATGCAAGTCAATAATGTGATCGGCATAATTAATAAACTGCACACAAAGAAAAGCCCTGCATAGCGAATAACAAATCAGTCTAAGCCTTCCATTACTATGGAAGCACAGTGTTATACTAAAGATCTCTGGTATTAGTGCCGGGCCCCATACCTGATGGTCATAATCAGTTGGTCTACATCTCAGGCACACAGCCCCTTTGTCTCAGTACATTTTCTCTGCAGCCTTGTTCCTCTCGGTTTTCAGAACGACAAGCCTTGGCTTATATGATAAGGATTGTTTGATCGAAAAACAGCAGCTGGATCTCTCTATTATGTCTAGGTGTTAATGTCCGGCCACAGTGAAAAACAGGGCACAATGTTGTTTGGCTTTGCATGAAATGTGAAGACTGAATACCAGCAGAAAAGCTAAATAACCAAACATGTGCAGCTTATTTCGAAAATAACAGTGTGGCTCAAAAGCAAGCATGTTACTCCGTAAAGTGTTCAAAGCATAAGCAGCCTATTATGTGTATAGCTAGGCCAGCAGAGGGGAAAACTACAGTGGGCCCTATAGGGGTCTCACAACAGAGTTGGCTGTGGAAATTCCTTTATTGGTTCAGTTATGCAGAGAGATGTTGGTAAGTGTAGAGGACGACGAACATTCTTTAGTGGAATTGATTATGCTCAGCCTTCTAGTTTGGAAGATATCAGGAATTCTGGAAGATTCATTGCACTTATTCGAAAAGCTTCAGGGCTTCTCAATGATTAGTGGGCTCCAGGAACAAAGAAGATATATAGAGATGCATGGAATGTCTGGGTACATTGGTGCTTGGATAGGGATTTCAAACTCGTGGAGGCAGATAAGACAGAGTTTGCAATTTCTTTGGCAGATTTGTTTACTACAGGTTTTTTCTACAGGACAGTAAATTCTTATAGATCAGCAATAGCAGCAGACCACTCCCTTTTGGAGGTTTTCTCGATAAGTAGAAGCTCTCATATGTAGAGTATTGAAAGGAATTAATCTGAAGAGAACCCCTAGGTCACGTTATGGGAGTCTTTGTGATGTTAATCTGGCTTTTAGGTTGTTGGACAATTGGCCACTTAGCAAAAGTTTTACCTTCAAGGGAATTAACAAGGAAATTAGCAACTTAATTTTCTTTGGTTTAATTCAGAAGGGTATCTGATGTGTGAGCATTGGATTTAGGTAGTAGATTTTATCAGCCTGATGGAGTCTTTTTCGAGATATCGGGGAGGACCAAGGCTATGACAGGGTCCATTTATTAGCAGAGATTTGAGGGATTATTTAAAGTTTTGTATGGTAGGTTGTGTTAAGGAGTACGAGTCAAGAGTGCAGGAGTTCAGAAGGCATAGTGGGAGAGAACTGTTGATTTTATATGTGTAGGAAATCACTTGCCATCAGCAAAGGCTTCTAGAGAACGAAATTTTCAGTCTACTTCGCAAAGAGGCCATAGAGGCGGCCCCCCTTCTCTCAGAGGGGAGTGTATTCTCTGTATTTTTTTAGTAAGAAAAAAAGGCCCCAACAGAGAATTCAGACCCATTGTGGACCTATCCCTCCTAAACAAATACATAAGACAGGAGAAATTCAGAATGCTTGCTCTCCACCAGATATGCTCCCAGCTCCATCAGGGGGACTGGATGTGTTCCATAGACCATCAAGATGCCTACTTCCACATCCCAATCGCCAGGAAGCATCAGAGGTTTCTGAGGTTTAAAGTGGCATCCAAACATTACCAGTGCAAAGTACTGCCGTTCGGCCTGAAATCGGCTTCTCTCACATTCTCCAAGTGCATGGCTGTCGTAGCAGCAGCCTTACGAAGGAAAAGGATATTCTTTTATCCAAACCTCGACGACTGGCTGGTGAAAAGGTCCTAACCAGATCAAGCAAGGAAACAATACCACATTTTTATCGAGACCCTCTAACCAATGTAGGAGGCTGGCTTAGTATATGGTGCACCTTGCACTAATCCAGGCAACTCTTACGGTGATTTTAGTGGTCTTTGATAACCATAGAAAGCTCTCAAAGTGGTAGCTGTGAAAAGCAGCCTTATCCTGAAGTAGTGTTAAGCAGCTTTTTTTTACCAGTTTAATCTGTAGTGTAAGTTAGATGAAAAGAAACCACACCGTGTTCTGCAAAAATAAGTCTATTTATTACAACACAATATCACTATCACATTGGTATATCTCCGGCCGGGAGATAAACACAATACTCAAGAATACTTCAAAAGCAATCCGGTAAGTAGCACAAAATACAGTGGTCTCCAGGGGGAGACAACACACCATATACTAAGAAAGTGGAATGCGAACTGCAAAGGAGAACGGGACTTTGACCAGAAGACCCAGAGGAGCCGGGGATATAAGGAACCACCCAAGGTAAGTACCCAGGAACCCCACGGAGGCTGTGTGCAGAGTGGAAACACAGCTGCATGCCCAATGGAAGTCAATGGAGAAGTTGTGGTTGCAGTTTTGAAAAAGAAGGACTCTTTCCGGAGGAAACCAAAGAAACCCTTTAGAAGACAGAAGGTTGGAGAGCCACCCCACCCATGGATGCTCCAGGAACCAGGTTACCTGCACCAGGTAAGCCAGGGGCATAGGGGTGAAGTGACGTCGGAACCTGCCGTAGACAACAATGGACGACTTCGAAGAAGATGCCTCTAGAGAAGACTGTGAAGTAGTCCGGTGGAATCCAAGGGTGGATTCTGGAAGTGAAGAACCTGCAAGCAGAGGTGACAGTCTATGCCACTCGGAGGTGACAAGGAGACACAGAGACACAATGCCCACCGATGTCGGGAGGTTACGAAAAGTGGACTGTGACCTTGTCGCTGCAGCTGTGGGGACCAGGCGATGCTGAGGAAAACCAGGAGCCATGCACAAGCTGTTCCATGTCAGATTTCGGTGACTAGGTGGGCAGTGTCCGGCGGGAGCAACAACACGTCTTGGTAGCCACAACTGGTATGGAAGATGAAAAAGGAGCAACGTTGGGACCAGCAAGGGACTCACCAACAACAGGAGAGTCAGAGCAGGCCCTGAGCAAGCAGGGGAGCCCATTGAGGCAAGAGAAGACCCTCGGGAGGACCCACAGGCCGAAGGCACAGGAGTCGCAAGAGGACCTGGAGCAGCTCACCAAAGATGAATGCCCACGGTGCAACAGATGCAGCGAGGACGTTGATCTTGGAGGGAAGAGATGCTGGAGCTTCTTTTAGGCAGAAGATCTCTGGAGTGCAGAGCCAACAAGCGTTAGCAACTGCAAGTTGACGTGGTGCACAGGGGTTTAGTCCCAGCGGAGCGGTTCCGACGAGGGGTACTGGCCTCAAAATTGCAGAGAGGACAGCTCAGGCCTCGAGGGAGTTGCAGAACCACCACCTGTGTTGCTGAGCCTCGAGAAATCCGAAGGATGACAGGAGCAGCAGACCGATCAGCTTTGTTGCGGTGCCTGCAGATGCAGGGGAGGGACTCCTTCACTCCAAGGGAGATTTCTTTGGGTGTCCTTGATGCCCACAGGTCTGTTGCAGAACCTCGATGAAGCACAGACACAGACGACAAAGAAGACCTGAAGAATATCAAGACCAGGAGCAGCAGGAGACTTCCTTGGTGCAGTCTCGGTTGCAGTCGAAGTCCAAGTGTCCAGATGATTGAAGAGCGATGTAGTTTCAAGGCTGAGTCTTGTCCCACGACAAATCTAACGACTCACGCACAGGGAAGCCCTTAAGTACCATAAGGAAAGGGTTGGAACAACTCGAGGGTCCCTACCAGAGAAGGGGCTGGACAGAAGGGAGGATACTCCCATGTCCTTTGTCCAGTTTCGCGCCAGAGCGAGAGCCAAGGGCTCCTGTAACTGGTTCAAACTGGAGTTTGCAAGGAGGGCACCAATGTGCCCTTCAAAGCAGTCTGGTGGCGCTGGTTAGCACCCCCACCCAAGCCCAATACACTAAGTCCTGTCTGGGAGGAGGTCACACCTCCCTGTGACAGGAAACATATTATCGTACCTTGCACAGCTCGAGCTTGGCTCAGCAGCAGGAGGGCAGAATCGTGTCTGTGGTCGGCAGCAGCACTAGCTTGCAGACCATGAAAGGCTGTTACCTGGAGTTCAGGGGGGGTGCGCCTAAGGAGCCCCCCAGTACATTGGATCATACTTCCAACACTGGAATCGGTGTTGGGGCATGATTCCAACATGTTTGATACCAAACATGACCGGGTTCGGTGCAGCCACGCTATATATTTAGACATCTCATAATGACTGATGTCCACTATATGTTTAAAAATGGCTGACCGCACTTACAGCCTGGAAAATCGACTCCGGTTTGTAGGGTTGTCCTGCTCATGCAGGGGCATCCGCACACTTATAACCAAGTACCCTGCCCTCAGGATTGAAGAGCCTGCCATAGGGGTGAAATATAGGTTTTAAGTGCAGTGACCTCAGATATAAGGAAACTTATAGCTGTTGTGAGGGGTGCAAGCACCAACTCACACAGGCTGCAATGGCAGACCTGTAGTCACAGTTTAAATGGTCTCCCATGGGTGGCACAATACATGGTGCAGCCCATGGGAGCCCTTAGTGTTCCTATGCCCTGGGTACCGTAGTACCATATACTAGGGACTTATAAGGGTACACCAGTAGCCAATTGTGGAGGTACCAGAGAACTTACCATGTCATTTTAGTGGAGAAAGCACAGTTGCTGGGGTACTGGTTATCAGGATCCCAGCAGACTAGGTCAAAAACACAATGACACCAGGCAAAACGTGGGGGTAACCATGCTAGAAGGATCCTACCTTCCTACAATATGTTAAGCCTTATTTGGCTGTTTCAGTAGCTATTACTGCTAGATCGGTGAAAGCAGTTATGAAGGAGGCAGAAGTGGACATTGAAATATTTAAGTCACATTCAGTGAGAGGAGCTATGGTCTCAAGAGTTTTCTGTGGAAGGGCCCGGATGGAAGAGATTTTGAAGGCAGAAGATTGGTCAAATGCTGAAGTTTTCAGGAAGTTCTATTTCAAGCCTGTTGAGCATGTTTCGGGCTTCGCAATGAAAGGCTTTAACATGCAAAATGCTAGCCTCCTGTCTTGCCGTAAAATTAAGATTCTCAAAACTTTTGCGTAAGAAAATCATGTTTCACTATAAAGACATGGAGGCTACTTTTATCCCCCCCGCCCCCCCCTCGCGTTTCCATGTGTTTAAAAGAAGAAGGGGAAAGGAGAATGTTGAATATTTTAGGTTGCATAGAATTTTTTAGAGAATGTTGCACTAAGAAGAAATTTAACTGTTTTTTTGGTTTGCTATACATAATTATATTTGCTTGTGATATTTTGGTTGGTTATTTTGTTTCAATGGAACATTATAGATTGGTTTAATTTTGCAGACAATCAATAGACGAAATTGGAGAAGACGGAAAGGAGAACAAGCAGGATGAATGAAAGGAAATCAGCATCTTCTTGTCTTTAATAAAATCACGATTCTCTATGTGCAATAGTTTTGAAAATCAGCATTCTCAGTCTTATTCTCTAAAAGAAAAAAATAAACATATACATTTCTTTATTTAGAGCATATAAAAATATACTTGATCATTCATCACCATTGCACGGACATTAAAACAAAATACCTATTACCTGGATAGCTAACATCTTTCTCAGCTACTCTTCTCGAGAACACTTGAAGTGTATTTTGATTCTACAAAAGGATACGTTTTCACAGCAATGAGATTTGCAATGAATCCATGAAATGGTCTCTACTCTCTGGTTTAAAAAAATTAGAAACTCACCAATTAATCTGGGAAGAATATTCTCAAAAGAAAATGAGATACGATTTGCATCACTCTGTAACTTCACAGTTCAAAATATAGTTAATTAATGAGAAACTCTTTCTACAACAGCAATTTTTTAATAATCTAATGATAGAAACAAGTAATTGATTAAGACACTACCAAGCTCTCCCCAGTCGCATTCGGGTCTCGGTTTATCAGGATACATCTTATGAAAGTTTTAATCAACTGAGGTGCATAAATATTTTCTGCAGGTTCCCGTGAGTTTTCCTTTGTTCTATAACCCTTCCACTGAATCATATACTGTAATATTTTTAGAATATGTTGAAAGTCAAGAACCAATACCACTTTATATTCAACAGCAGAAAAATGAATACTACGTGAAGCAGGCTGTCTTTATTGAAGTATGCATCTTGACCAGTTAAACCTAAGACACATGCAGCACTGGGTGAATGTACACAGTACATAGAAGTGCTAGTTTGATGGCAACCATACTGATGATCTTACTTATTGAAACTGGCCCAATAAAAAGGACTGAAATTTTATTTTCTCAATAAAATGTGCATTTAATTGATAGCCATACTGCATCCCCCACTTGGTAATCAGGAGCCTTCTTTATCTTTTTATCTGTCCACTTCTTATACTCCAGGCTAGCTTGTCTGAGATTTATTTTGCATTTCTTTATGTACAACTTCTAATAATCTTATGAAACTTGGATGGAACCCGTGAAGTCTGAAAAAATGAGTGAATCCAATAAAGGTATGGAAACTTTTATTAAGACAGAATTCTGCTAGCCACTCAAAATGAATATTCCTAAAAAAAAACATCAAGTAAGTTTCTAGATCTTTATCGATTCCTTCTGTCTGGTCATTCCACTGAGGACGATAAGCTGAGGATAGTTGAGCTTCCAAATGTATTTTTTTTTACAGAATTCAATCCTAACTTTTGATACAAATTGCGTACCTTGATCACATATTACTACTGTAGGTAATCCATGAATTTTAACAATATATTGTGATTATAGTAGGCTTGTTTTCAATGCTGAGAGATTACTTCATACTGAAATAAAATGAGCCATCTTTGGATATGAAACTTCCACTTCACAAATAGTACTAAATCTATTATCAGCTGGAAGGTCTTCTATAAAATCCATGGTTAGGATATTTCATTGTTGTAACAGAGTTTCTAAGGGTTGTAATAAGCTTATACTTCTCTGATGATCATTCTTGTTCTGTGCACAATGTTTTACGTAGTAAAAAAACCTCTTAATATCTACATTCATATCATGCTACCAAAAATGTCTCAACTAGTGCTATGGTCTGCTTAATTCCAGGGTGACACGCTACTGGTGATTTATGCATGACTCTTAGAACTTCTGTCTTAATTTCATTCATAGGAAGATCTAACTTTTCATCATACATTGACAATTCAGGGTTCAATATTTTCTTCCCATCTCTTTTGAACCTTTCTATAATTTTTTCTTAGGCATTCCTTTTGGACTTTGAATAACAAGATCACAAATTTGCTAGCAAGAATAATTGAATAATTTTTAACAATTCCTATGGAATACTCAACACACATTTCTAGATAAGGCTTTTGCTTTTCTGTTGACATTTACAGGTTTAAAGGCAATAAAGTTATAATCTGAAAAGAATAGGAGATCATCTCACTATCTGACAGTAAGGGTTCTGTCAGGAATAATACATTTCTATGATCTCTGAAGACAGTGACTGGTACCTTGGTGTCAAATAAATAATGCTGCCACTATGAAAATGCTGCTCTAATTGCTAATAGTTATTTTTCAGTAATATTATTCTTATACTCTGAGATATACCACTAGATGTAATTGTCCATTTTACTGATGTCTTTGAGGTAGCACTAGTCCTGTAGCACTATCTGAAGCATTAGCTTCCACTAAAAATGTCAAAGGTACTTGTATCTGGATTTCTTAGAACAGCATTTGAAGTGAATCATCTCTTTAATTTTTGAAAATCCTTGTCTGCATTGGAAAACCATTGAAAAGAGACTCCTTTCTTCAAATATTTAGTGATGGGAGAGACAATTTGAGAAAAAATCTTGATAAAGCATCAATAAAAGTTAGTAACCTCCAATAAACTTTTAATATTTTTCACTGATCTATATGCTGGCGAAACAACACTGCTCGTATCTTTTTAGTGTTATTTTAAGATATTTAGGGGAAACAGTAAATCCTAAAAACCCTGCAGTGTTGCCATGAAGTTCATATTCCTTTGTCTAGGTATAAAGACGATCCTCTTAACAGTTTACCAATCTTAAATGTACATGATAAACATGATCTTTCAAGATGTTAGAAAAACAAATCAGGATGTCATTAATATCCTATGACAAATATGTTAATATGCTGCCAAAGGACATTGTTGATAAAGAACTGAAAAGCCACTGATGTATTGTACAATCCGAGAGGCATTACTTGATATTCAAACAGGCTAAACTTGGTTCTAAATGCTTTCTTCCACTCATCCCCTTTACGGATGAGGATAAGATTATGTGCTCCTTTAAATCTTAGTGAATATTTGTGCATCTTTTATATGACCAAGTAAAATTAAAATTAAAACGAGTAGATAATGATTCTTCAGTTATTTATTTAAGGCTCTTCAGCCAAAACAGGTGCAAAGATCCCTTTTTATTGAAAAGTCTAAGGAAGAGGACACTGGAGACAGAGGCTAATGAAACCATTTGCCAGATAAGTAGCTGGATAATTCTTTAGATGTTCAGTTGCAAGGTTTGTGAGAGTATAGATTTAACTATATGGAAGTTTAGCTCCAGGTTCCAGATCAGTGTGACAGTCATATGTTCTGCGTGGTGGAATTCAGGAGATCTTTCTCCGATAGCTTCTTTTATAATCCATTAATAGAAGTAAGTTTCCTTCCCATGAGAAGTGTATACATGAAATCCAAATGGGTGATAACCAAGATAAAACTCAAATTAATTATGTGACAAGAGATGAAAGACCAATATCTAAATAGAGTCCTAGTCTTAAGAGCAGTTGAAGTGACATAAAAATGGGTATTCTAATACTCTCCTACCGTAGCCAAGGTAAAATACAGAACCTTCAGAAGAGGAGAAAACACACCCTGGAAGCACTAAAACCACTGCAGAAAACACAAGAACGCCAGGACTTGAAGGACATGTTTAGAAAATGAGCTCAAACATGTGTCTTCCTGACATAGAAGCGCATTATGGACCAATGCAGTACGATATCTATAACATTTCCATTTAATGTTCTTACAACCTGTCAGGCCATTTCTTTCTGTAGTCTTTAGCAAATTAATGATCATGACACATACCAAGTCTATGCAAGGAGTACCCACAGTAATGATACGTACTCACTAGGAGCCAGGAGGCTCACCAGAAATCAGGGGTGTCAACACATATCCCCCACATTATGACGGTGAAGAATACTTTCTCACCACATGTCACCCACATTATGCCAGTGATGAAAATCGTATACATGGGGACCTATCTTAAATTATGGGTGCCCTCCAGATGTCAAGGGTGTACACAGTGGCCAGGTAATTTGCCGGGGAGTGTTAAGCATATGTCAAAAATGGCCACAAAATGCAAGGGGTAGCCAGCAGAAGCCTTACTGGCTATACATCTGTAGTGGCCAACAGAGGCCACACCTCTGTTTGCATCTGGACCTGAAGTGAATTCTCCATATTCTTCAGAATGAAAGATGGCCACCTACTTTTCCTTCACTTCCATCAATTCATCCTTTGAGCATACTTTATCTTTGATTTTTTTTCAGTAAGCTTCTAGGTTTTTATTTTACGTAAAGTATGATTTTATTGCCATGCCTAACTATAACATCACCTTATCCTTTGGATATTTTCAGTACATTTCTGGGGTTATTTTAACATAAAGTACGATCTTATTACAATACCTAAACATAATGTCACTTTAAACTTTGTTTCTAATGTAAAGTAAGCTCTTATTAGCTTATCTAACTATAATATAATTTTAACGCTTGGCTCCTTCAGTGAATTTCTGGCTTTTGTTGCTCATATTCACCAATACGTTCTCACTAAACACACCTTTCGACCGTGCACAGAAGAGGGTTGGATTTAGCACCTAGCTGCAGCCCCAATACTGCGAGCAGCAATTTTGTTTTCAGGGTCCAGTGGTACTCCTGCGGGACCACACAGGGGTCCATGCTCGATTGCACTAGAGACATCTGTGCGTCATTTTTTTTGTTCTGTCCTGGGGGATGGAGGGGTTCTCTTTTGGACACCCCCACAAGAGTCAGGGAACCCCTATCCTGCCCCACTTCTATGTTATTTTTATTTTAAGTTCAGGACACGGGGACCAGGGGACCAGGTCCTTATGTCCAACAAAGGCATGTGCAACATTTCTCCTTATGTTGCAGCAAACTAATGAGATTGCTCGGTTCTGAGGGACCGAAGCTGGCAATAGGAAAGAATACCTCTCGGCCAATCAGAATGTTCTATTTTTTAAATCTGCAGTAGAGTGGGAGTCCCACTGGACCAAATGTCAATATAGCACTAACCTTTGAACAAAACTCCTCAAAAACCGATGAAAGTATTTACACCAAATCACAAAAAGAACGCTTTCTTGGTGAAGATCTAACTTTCTGCCAAATTTGGTGTAATTCTATTCAACAGTTTTTTTCTAAAATGCTTCCTTAAATCCTATGGGAAATTCATGGGGAAGGAGCTGAGGAAGATGAACTTTTCAAAGGTTTTGTCAAACCTCACCAAAGGTATTAGCAAAGCAAAAAACACTCTGCCCTTGGAAAGTATGACCTACCTATAACTACACAGTGGTACTCACAACTGTGTTATGGGGGGAGGTGTGGGGAGAGGGGGTGGTATGTGCGTGTGTGTATTACACAGTGGCGACTACCCCTGTGTGGTGGTTCAAAAGGTTACAGTGTGCAATTAGAAGCTTAAGCGAACAGTGATGATATCATGTATATAATTGTGCCCTTGATAGTAGTATCAAACCTTTTAACTACCCGATAGTTTAAGAGTTGGTAAAAGGCAGGAAATTTACAAGTCACATCAACATAATTCCAAATGGCCTTCATGCAGAGCACTTTGAGTTTGTTCCACAATCAGCAAACACCCTTTTAGGGAATTCATTCTATGCAAATATGCCATGGCTACAACTAGGATAGTTGTGCTTCTAAGCAGAACAGTGTCTTGGTATTTTGTTGCATGACCCACTAAAACCAAGATATAGATGTTCCCAGTGGTTACAGGAGGGTCCACATGAGTCAAGATGTTAATATGAACCATTTCAAAAGGTACCCCTACTACTCACGTGAAAGATCGTCTGCCTTTGTTTACATAGAATCTCATGTTTCAGTAGTATTTATGGTGCAACTGGGGGCGTGGCCAAGAAACATGGCTGACAGGATGTAAGTTCTGGAGCTCCTGGCCAGCCTGATTCCGAATCTTGCATAATCCTATTAATTGCCTCTGTGAACTGCCCCTAAAACAATAGCGCTTAAGGAGCATTAATGTAACCCCAGTCAGCAGATAGAAACTGGGGTCTTAAGCGGTTGTGAACACCGACAAGGAGTGCGGACGCCGAGGCCTTGTTGGGCCCCGTGTGGTGCTGGGCCGCGAGTTTCAGATGCTTCCTCCAACGGCGGCTGCAGACGCCGGGGAATCAGCTCAGAGGGTCACTGAGCACACTGACCCGGATCGACCTGCCAGGCGGTGCAATCCCCGGAAAGCAGTGGAGTGGTGGCTGTCGGCAGTGCAAGGGCCAGGATCGGAAGGAGGGTCGTTAAAGAAGCGGCCTGGTCGCTTCGGTGTCTGTGAGAGGCTTGCGCAATATTGGGGAGGCCGACAATCGCCTTGAAGCGGGGAGCGGTTCGGGGAGTCACTGGACATAAGGAGGGGGCACACAGGTCCGGATCAACCGGTCTGGGGGAGCGCCACCCAGATCAAAGAAGCACCATTGCCGGTGAAAGTGAGGAGACCGGGATTGGCCCAGGAGATACCAGAGAGATGGGGCCACTGCCTGGGTGACGGCGAGAGCTCTAGACACCCCCGAGGGGTGGAAGCTCTTCTTGCTGTGGGCAGAGGGTGGTCCGGAGAAGTGTGTTCAGCAGCTGGTACGGGGAAGGCCTGCAGAAAGAAGAAGGCCAAGTAGAGATGCTGCACTTAGGGTGACCAACTGGCATGGGTGCAAATTCAGGACGGTAGGTGTAAAAATTCAGGACAAAGGGTCAAAATTCAGGACAAAAATTCAGGACCAAAGGTCAAAATGCAGGACAAAAGATACGTTTTTCAGACACATCAGAAGAAGTTGCGCGATAGTAAAAAAGTAAGTAAATAGACAACCACTTAAGTACCAGTCAAAATAAGTTTATATTAGGTTGAGACAATTGTGCACTTCATGGTTTTTCGGTATGCGCGCGGCTTTGAGCAACTGTGCATGTTTTTTTGTGGTATTTCATATGATAATAATCTATTTATATGGTTACTGCACTCGGTTGTCCAGTCTGATATTTTGTTTACTACTCATGGTCCTGAAAATGCATGTGTTGTGATGTGTACTTGGCCTAGCTTCCTTTTGTCGGTGTCTCTCGTGGGGTTGCCGTGGCGTCCGTGGAATTCTCTTTGTGAGTTTCAGGGAGTCACGGCATTCTTGAGGAGGCAGTTGATGGAGGCAGCAGGCTGGGATCCCCGTTCATGTCAAAGAGCCAAATAAACTTACCTTGTTGGAATTTGTTCGTGTCCGTCTTCATCACTTTCCGACTTCAACATTTTGGCGACGAGGATGGGATAAAGTGTGTTTGGATTTCATTGGTCCCATTGAGTTTCTTTCAGGTGATAAACGCTTTGCCATGGTTTTGGTGGATGTTTTTTCTAGATGGCTTATTGTAGAATTTTTAAGAAACATCACTACCAGTACTGTGATTAAGAACTTGGATTTGATCTTCAAGAGGGAAGGTTTTCCCAATATATTGGTAACAGATAATTGTACTCAACTCGCTTCCCATGCCATGCACAGTTTTCTCATGGGCAATGGCATTAAACACATGCGTACTTCTTTGTACAATCCAAAGAGAAACGGCATGGTGGAACGCATGAATAGAATCATCAAAGGCACGATTCAAATGGCCGTGCAAGGGAATCAAGATGTCCAAAGATGTGTGGAAGACATGTTGTGGTCTTATAATACTACATTACATGGGGTCACCAATGAAGTACCATTTATCAAAATGAGGGGCAGAATACCGAAGACTAAGCTTACTCCTCAATGGATGCGAGAGAGTGTTGGCGATTCTGCTAGTGTCAAGCATTCTGTGAAAGGTGGCAAGATAGAGATTGGGGATCTGATCAAGGTTAAGTTGGGAAGAAGAGAGTATAGGGTGAACAGATTTTCTGATCCCATGAAGGTGAAGGAGGTTCACAAGTGGCATGTGGTGTTGGAGAATGGACAAAAATGGAACATGAGGAGAGTAGCTCTGTATGGCAAGAAAAATGATATGTGTAGGAATAGGGTTGGTGAAACTTTCCCACAGGTTCTTTCCGAGGAAAGGCGTTGTGGTGCTACCGGTGTGGGGAAACAACCACGGTTGCGTTATGTTCCTGCGCAATTTAATGATTTTGTAATGTCTTAATGGTTTTGTGAGGAAACAACCATGGTTTTGTTATGTTCTTGCAAATTTTGTTGATTTTGTATTGAACTCATTTTGCATACGTTTTAACGTTCTGTATTGTTTAGAGCGTTTTCTTTAAATGTTCTTTACTTTATTTTTTCTTGTTTTGTTTATAAATAAAGGGGATATGTTGTGATGTGTACTTGGCCTAGCTTCCATTTGTCGGTGTCTCTCGTGGGGTTGCCGTGGCGTCTGTGGAATT
The DNA here is from genome assembly GCA_963921515.1 of Calotriton arnoldi. Taxonomy (NCBI): domain Eukaryota; kingdom Metazoa; phylum Chordata; class Amphibia; order Caudata; family Salamandridae; genus Calotriton; species Calotriton arnoldi. The sequence continues at coordinate 848,229 of CAWUFW010001426.1, read as the reverse complement.
CTTTGTGAGTTCCAGGGAGGCACGGCATTTTGAGGAGGCGGTTGATGGAGGCAGCAGGCTGGGATCCCCGTTCATGTCAAAGAGCCAAATAAACTTACCTTGTTGGAATTTCTTCGTGTCCGTCTTCATCACTTTCCGACTTCAACAGCATGTTTGGTGAGAGAAGTGGTCAGAAAGATCTGCTCGGATAGACTGTTACTAGCATCTCATATCTGAGTGCCATTGTGAGATGTAAAGCGGCACGCATAGGTGAACTAAAGGGAGGATTGCTGTGATGAACCCACTATAGGCAACACATTAAGGGTGTTTCAGCAAGTGGAACTTAAAATATGGAATCTGACTTTGCTTATGGGGCTTCGCAGAGAGTTGCACTAGCTGGCGGAAGTCACAAAGGTGCTTTTCTCTGCAGCTGTCTTAAAGAAGGCACTGTCAGTACACTATTACATAGTTTATTTTTACGCCTTGCCTATTGCTACAAACACAATATACATCTCAAGCACAGCTCATGGCACTATGAGGCTCTCCCTAAGACCTTACACCTAAAACAAAACATGCAAACATTTTCAATTACTAGTGTAACATTCAAGAAGCAGTTGGGTGTCACTCAAAATGTCATATGCATGATGTATAGATCCCACACATAAGCACACAGCAAATACAGAATAGTAACACATAGGCAAGCGAGTAGCCCAAAAAATTAAATACCTCCCTCTTTGAACTAAAGCTCTTATGGCACCAAGAAAGCAAAGTAAGTCATCACAACCCTCCCCAGAAGAGCACTATTGTCCAAGGATCCAGCCATTCATCCTTCCATCAAGCCCCTGATATCCACCATTTCAAATTTACATTCTGTCATCTAATAAGTCTTTCATCCATCATTCAGTCTTTCACCATTCATTCTGTCCTTCCATCTGTGTGCCCATCCATATCCAAACCATTTCAACCATGTGCAAATATATCCATCATCTATCCTTCCTTCCATCCCTCCATCCACCCTTTCACTCATCCATCATCCTTCCACCCTTTCACCCAATCCATCCTTTCACTCATCCATCCACTCTTCCACCCATCCAGCCATTCACTCATCCATCCCACCATTTACCCTTTCGCCCAAGCAATCCTTTCACTCATCCATCCACTCTTCCACCCATCCAGCCATTCACTCATCCATCCAACCATTTACCCTTTCACCCATCCAGCCATCTTTTCACTTACTCATCCACCTAGTCACTCATCTGTCCACCCATTCAACTTTTCACTCATCCATCCTTTCTTCCAGCTCTCCACCCTCCCTTTCACTCATGTATGCATTCTTTCACTCATCCATCTTTACATTCTTCTTTTCACTCATCCAGGCACCCATTCGCCCATCCATTCTGCCAATCATTCATCCATGCTTTCACTCATCCATTCATTCATCCTCCCTTTCTCTCTCCACTCCAATTTCACTTAGCCACCCATCCTTCCATCCACCCTTCACCCATCCACGCACTCATCCATTTACTCATCCACTCATGAATCCATCGACCCTATCACTCGTCCATCTTTCACTCATCCATCCACCTTTCACTCATCCATCCATTCACCCTTTCACTTATCAATTAATCAATCTATCCATCATTTCTCTCATCCATCCACCCATTCACACGCCCATCATCCACCCTTTCACTCATCCACCCATCCTTTTACCCATTCATCTACCCTTCCACCCATACATCCATCTATTTACCCTCATCCATCTTTCCACTCACGCATCCATCCATCCTTTCTCTCATTATCCATCCATTCACCCATACACTCATCCATTCATCCTTTCACTAATCCATCTAGCCATTTACTCATTCCTTCACTTAATCAATCACCCACCTTTTCACATTAATTATGAGCTGAGCCTTTGTCTGTCTACTGAGTTGCAGACAGAAGAGGCCCATAAAGAACTTCACCCTCGATGTAGTTCCTAAAGCAAGGGGTGGGGTGGGAGAGGGTTCACTATGCCCCTGCACATAGGCAATCTGAAAACCTGCACGTCATGAGTCATGCATGATGCACAGTGCCAGGACCTGAGGTGACTGTGACATGGTGTTGTTTCCAGGGCTTTAAGTGGGATGAAAAAACTGGGGGTCTCTCCAAGGGGCGTGTCTGATGCAACTAAGGGCGTGGCTTAAAACACTTAAGCTAAAAATATGTGCTGAGCATGATGTGCCGCCCGATTGATATTTTGCTGTTTCTATCATTGTATCCAGTAACATTAGAACTACAACAAGCCATGACTATTGGCTTTGTCAATGGATGTTAGTTGCATAAAATAAATAAAAAAGCAGCAACTATGGATTAGTTGTCTATAATATTAAAAATGCTTCAGCTCTGAAATGACGAGACTGTGTAAGAACTATAACCTCTTCTTTTTAGCTTCTTTTCATGAACTGGCACATAGCAGCATGGGCGTTTTTGTACATTTCTTCCATCCAACCCTAACACAATGCCCTGCCCTAGACCCAGGCAGGAGGAGGCCAACACATGCTGTAACAGATCAGACCGGCCCATTGTCATTCTGCGTGTGACAATCAGCCGCATACAGAATGACAATGGGCGGGTGGGGCTGCTCTTGTGCTCTGAGGATGAGTGCGAGGCGCCCCATCAGGGAGCTGAGGCCTCTGGCAGGGGAACAGCTCTGCTCCCTGCAAGGGCCAAAATTACGGACAAAAGGCGTCCGTAAAAGGGATCCTCTCGGACAACGGACGTGAGGTCCAAATTACGGACGGTCCGTGAAATTTACGGACGGTTGGTCACCCTAGCTGCACTAGCCTGGATCTGGGCCGGGGTAAAGCGTGCCTATAGCGAGGACCGCCAGGAAGGCTCAGGGGACCCAAGGAGGCCGCATAGCAGCGTTGCGGAGTGAGGACTAGGCTCTGAAAGGTATTCAGCCCGTCCCCTGTGTGGGTGTGATTGAGTGACTCTGGCCGTCCCCCAGGGAGCTCCCTGGCACTGACAATATCATCACTGGGGCAGCCCTGACGCGAGCGCTTTGATGGAGGTGGTGAGCCTGGGGGGCAGGCGGTCTGGGGATGCCCCCAATGAAGCGTCTCACACCACGAGCAAGTGAGAATGGGAGCGCAGTTGGAATTAGGAATGAGCGCAATACGACCTGAGTCCACAGCGCAGTGCTGCATGCTGTCGGTGCTGAAGGAACTGGAGGGCGAAGAACATCCTGCCCGACTAGAGGTGGGGGGGGGGGTCCAGCAGGTCACTGGAGTTCCCTGGTCTTCTTTGCGGCAATACGCAACACTGTGGCGGACGCCCCAGCTGGGAGCGGAGAGCCTTATACTAGTGGACAGGACAGGGGAGTCCTGAGGGTGATCCTGGCCTGCCGGATACTGAAGATAGCAGCAGTCTAGCAAGTACACAGAGGACACTGGTGTGGGGCCTGAGGTGTGTTGGACAGGCGTGCAAAGCCTAAGGCCAGCGGCAAACATGGACAAGGATAGAGCAGCACGCTCGCACCCGGCAAATACCTTCACACAATACATGATCCCGTCAACAGATGCAACGGATAACACGACAGAGGCCCTGACGATACGAACAATATGCCTGATGGGGACTCTAGGGCGCTGGTGTCAATACAGGGTTCCAGAACTGCCCTGAAACATAAGATATAGACTGTATCCATTGACGTCAACCTCCTGCGCACACAGACCTGAGAAAAGTTGCAGGTAAAGTATCCAGCGCTGAGAGCAACATCGTGAAACTACAAAGGGACCTCGCAACTCTTAAGCGCCAGATGGCCCAGATGTCGAGAGCAACAAGGGAACTGGAGCGCCGTTCAAAGGTGCAGAGGGCCGGGCTTGTCGCAGTAATATCAAGTCTTGGGGTTCCCTGAAAAAGCACGGGGAGCTGAAACTGAAAAATTCTTGGAGGACTGGGTACGCAATGAACGGAGGCCGCAAGGCCTGTCAGACTTTATTGTGATCGAAAGGGCTTATATGGCGCTGATCCCTCCCCGCCGACAGGGACCCCGCCTAGGCCCTTCATTGCAAAAATCCTGAACTACCGGGACACCATCCTGAGAGCGGCCCGGGAGCAGACGGTGCCTCGATTTGGAAATTGTCAAATAGCCATTTATCCAGACTATACACAAAAGGTGCAGGAACAACGCAAATTCTTTCTGAGTGTGAAACAAAAGCTGAGAACCTTACAAGTTCAATACATGCTACTTTATCCTGCGAGACTGAAAGTCATATATCAAGGTAAAGCACACTTCTTTGACCACCCGGACGATGTCTGGGGTCAGTTGGAACAATGCGAAAAGACACCACTGTAATGGGTCCCGACCTTCTGAAGGTGCACATCAGAGCAATACTGGGACCAATGATCCTCTGTTGCTCCAGGAGACCGCAAGAGTAACAATTAATGATAATGGAACAATGCAACTGCTTAGATCGGAGACACAGGATCAGGAGGCAGGTAATAGAAGTCAGCAGCACACAGAGGGGCGGCAATAGCGAGCTCCGGCCATCTGTCAGACATCATACCTGACACGCAGATGGTGACAGAGAGGGAGTCAGGCGATGCATGAAGCCTAGTCTCTGTCAACGGAGTGTTTACTTAAGATTGAGGGACGGAAGAAAGAGGGACCTATGGGTTAATGTTACCGGGTGGGCCTGACATCCTGTGACGTAACAGGGATTGAGGTGCAGTGAGTTTGAACATTTCTCATAAGGACTCAGTGATATTGGGGGGCAGTGGATATATTTTGGGGCTAGTCAGGGGTGGGAGGCAGAGTTGTAGCAGCCAGTCCCAGTTGGACAGGCAGGGATGCAGTGCAAGTCATGGCACATGCAAAGGGTGGGCATCATTAGACACTTAGTTGAGCTATGTTTGTCTGTGGGTGGGCAGTGGGAATTTAGTTGGAAATGTTTATCTATGTTGTTGGTTGATCAGCAGGTGTGGGGAGGGTGAGATGCAAGAAAACGGGTGGGCGCAAATACACACTACTCAGGTGGAATAAAGGGTGATTACAAAATTCTAGACATGGAATGTCAGAAGTTTAAGCACCTACGTCAAAAGATATAGATTACTCTCTTTCCTGAAGAGGCATAACATCAGTATAGCGTGACTACAGGAGACCCACCTAGACAGTGGCGGCTGTTGAATTTAGAAAGTAGTGGGCATAAATACCATTTTTTATTTTGACTGAGCAAGGCAGTGAAAAAAATTAGCTACATTTCTTCAGGTGGGTTTGGCGATCAGGGAGTTCTCTGACCAAAAAAGTTTGTAAAAAAACCCAGCATTTTACATACAATTGTCTCACACATTGACCTAGAAATCTAGATGGTAGCTGAGCCACTACAGGCTTGAGCCAGATGTCTAACTCAAAATGAGTTCTCTTTGACCCTAGAGCCCAAAACATACCGAGCTTTCATATGGCTTCTTCCTTCCACCCACTCTGTAATTTCATGCATCAAGAATGAAAGACAAAGCATTAACCTAGGAGGTAAAACAGAAGTAAGAGATACCTATCTAGTGGATGAATTGCACAAAGTGAAACTAGAAAACCTGGGATCAATCCCGGGTTCCGCACTTGACCAAATTATGTGATCCTAGGAAACTATTTTATTTCAGTGACCCTCCTTTTCTTCCATCATCAAATATGCGAGCACCTTCATATATGTGAGCTCAGGATTTGCACTGTACAAAAATCTCTTGTGTTGGATTTAATAGACTATAATGCTGCTTTGTGTAGAATAATAATCTAGGCCCCAATAAAGATGGGCATTACAAAAGACTTCCCTTAACAGTTCACTAATGGAGCTGTTGCCAGAGGTGGGGAGGTGTATGTTTCTAAGTTCATGTTTAAAAAGACGGGAGGTGATGAGGCTTAGTGGCTACAGCTGGCAACCATGCAATATGGAGAAGCAGAATTGAATCCTGGCAAATCTTACTGTGCCAAAAAATGTAATGTATTGTGTGTCTTTTATTCAACGCTCTGATATCATCCTCCAAGAATTAAGGACAATCCATTAACATTTTGATATCAGAAAGAGATACCAATCTAGCGACTAAATTGCACAGTGTCGGCTACTCTGCTTGACTAAATTGTCTGATCCACGACAAATACTTTATTTTACCAAGCCTTCTTTTATTCATTGTCATACACCAGAATACCTTCAAATACATGAATCCAGGCAGAGTGTGTGCTATAGCCCATCAAACCCCTATTGGGAAATTTAAAGACAACCACCTATGAGGTGCAACTGCCCCTTCACAGCATTGGGCTCTGGTGCTAGTGTATCTGCTGCACTATCGATAACTCTGAAGAACAACCACAAATAATTAATAATAGTGCCATCTGTTGTGCTCTCGTGTTCATGCCCTCATGCTGTGGCCTCTTTCAAGCAGCAGCATCCCTATATCTCTCTGCCGACTCATTAGAAGCATCTACGAGGATAGATGCTACCACCTTGAATTCTTGTAGCCCTACCTTTCCCTCCCAGCAAAAAGCTTTAGCATAGTCTCCGGGAGCATCAGCGCTATAAAAAACTATACCTTTTCATAATGGTCAATATTTGATGTGAATGCAGTTCGCTTGAGAGAAATACCACGGATGTTCAACAAGAGGTACATTTTCCAAAGCACACTATTCACCAAGAGCCTCTTGTACTTCTGAAGTACTGAATCAGAAACTGTGAGCATGCAATTGTCCAGGGGAGCATTCACATTTTAACAATGTTATTTTTTCTAACGTGTGCATCATTTACCAAGAATGGAGTTCTGTTTAGATAACCATGTAATCAGAATGACGAAATAAGCAGGTTTGGGGCGCTGCCTAAAACCCAGCTCCTTACCTGTATGTGACGATTGAATTGGCAACATAATCAAAATGCCTGATTAATGTGTAGGGTGTCCTAATGCCTGGACTTTCTGCCAGGGACCATGACACACAGGAAAGGAAAACATTAAAACATTTAAAAGCAGCAAACATGCAATAAAACAATAAACTGGGGAACACATGACAAATATACAACTAAGCAACTGCCCAATTGCTACAGTGTTAGAAAGTGTCAGAATACTATACGCCTCACTTTAGGTTTAAATCTTTTTATTGATATCATTTACTTTATACTTCCAACAATGCCTTCAGTCATTAGTCATGCAAAACATCCCGTGCACAACAGGGCATACACAAAGTAACCCCATCCCACCTACCCCGCCCCCTCACGAATCCCCCCGGGGTCCCACCCTAGCCCACTCCTAATCCTAATCTCAGACTCCTCCCCTGGGCAAACCTAGTGCGGGTCTAGTAGGGCAAGGCTGGTAGACCTCCTTTGTGTTAACTAGTAGTGCGAGATTGAGCGGTATTGCATGGGGGAGCTGAGTCGTAAGAGGCGCAAGTACTTAGGGCAAGTGAGTTCCCGGAATTCCACGCTAAGCAGGGAGAGGATTGGACGCCAGGCAGACCTGTCTCCTTGAAGTGAAAGGCATATGCGCTCTATCCCCATTATGTATCATAACCTATGCAGCCACACCTGTTGAGTAGGAGCTCGGTCTGTGCCCCAGTGGGATAATATATTTTGCAGTGCTGCCCAAGGACTATGCCCATCTGCCTACCCCTACGTGATTTGAGCGGAAAGGTGAGCGCGTTGGGGAGGCCCAAAACGATGTACGCTGGGAATCGTGGTATCTGTGTGTCAAAGTGCTTATCTATATCGTCGAGGATCTGATCCCAGTAGGATATAAGGAGAGGGCAATCCCATAGCAGATGCGTCAGTGTGCCCACCGACCCACAGTTTCTCCAACAATCAGGTTTACGGGCCGGGTTACCCCAATGCAATCTAGGGAGTGTGAGGTACCAATATGTAATGATCTTGGTCGCCATTTCTATGCTAGAGACATTGCGTGCGGTATGATGTGCCCGGTAAAATATATCTCCCCATTCTTTCTGAGAGAGTGTACGCCCCAGTTCAGCCTCCCATCGCCTCTGTTCTGCTGACTTGACCACCGGCTCGGGGGGCATAGGAGGTTGTAAAGCTCAGTGATGAGGCGTGCGTCACCAGATTCTCCCAGCTAGTAATTAGCTTTAAATGGATGTAAAATGCCTCCCAGGATCAAACAATAGGCTGACATGAATGGGCAGAGGTGACTCCTCTGAACTGCACAGAAAATGCAGGGTTTGGCTGTGAGCATCCTTTTTGACACTACAGTGTAAAATCCTACTTGAGTGTCAAATCGTGCTTAATAAGCCTGCTTGGTTTATATATAACACTTGGGGCACACTTTAAAAGAGAGAAAACAGAATGGCAAGACAATTCTTGTGGCTCCCTGTCTGGTTGCTGAAGGATTCTGCTTTTCTCATACCAGACGTCTGTCTCTACGTTTGCTGTGGGTACCATGGCTGCCTGAAACTTATTTCTAATGTTAGATGTGTGAGGACACTAAGATTACCACAGTACACTCCCCACGTACACCCCCAGCCCTCAGAGTCCACATTTAGAGTGGCCGAAGACTTTTGCCATCTTGAAAATGCCCAAAGTAGGTATGGTTGGCGGTGGAAAATTTTACTCCATTGGTTAAGGCGTGGCCAAGAGTCATTCCAACCCATTAGCTAGTGCCAGGCATAAAAGAGGCACTCAATTCAGAACACTTTCTGGACCTGCAGAATATCAGAAGAAAACTGAACCTGCTGTCTGTGACCTGACAGGAACTCTGAAGGACTAGACTTGCTCCTTCATGTACCCAAGACAGAGAATTGGACTCCAAGGGTCAGTTGGCTAACCTCCAGTGTGGTGACAGGGAGTCAAGCTTCTTGAAATGGATGGGAGAAGACATTCATGGCACGACAGGTGAAGCACATTAATGTGGAGGTGCAGCTTCAACACACATCAACGGCCCTATTCTGTGATACAGCCAAGTTGGGCCCCTCAGCCCAATGAGGAGGCATTTGTGACCACAGTAATCAGTACCAGTGGAGGTCAGACGGGGCAAGCCATCAGCAGATTGGAAGGGTACATCCAGCATTTAAGATCTGGGATTACTGATTCGAATATCTGCGCTTGAGATGAGAAGCTCCCTTGGTGTTAGAACCACAGCATTCTCGGGCACCGCAGAAGGGCTCTCAGCTACCATCTATCATGCAATACCAGCAAGATGCATAAGGCATCAGACCCAGCATTTGCAGGAGTTGCAGAACCAAGATCTATGTCTGAGTCAGAAACATCAGAATCATATCCTGAATATCTGCAATCCTCTGGGGAGGAGAAAAAGCCTTCATGCAGTTTGTATCCAGTACTCCCCTGTGGGCCATACTCTTCTTTCTTAATGGTTCCCTGGGGAGATAAATCATTTGGGCATTAATCATAAAGTGAAAATCAAGGAGAAGGGTTATCATGCCATAAAAATGTTCCTTGACCAGCACAGGGGACAGTGCTTTCACCAGCCAGTCATTCAAGTAGAGAACTACATGGCCTCCTGACCTCCACAGCTACAACTGCAAAGACTTTTGTGAGAAAAAATGGATCAGTCATCAGTCCAAGCGGTAGGACCCTGAACTGAGTGTTGGGACCCATGGTGAACCTAAAGTAACGTCTGTAGTAAGAGAGAACCGGGAAATAGAAGTTGGCATTCTGGAGGTCCAGAGGCACCAACCAATTCCTCCCATTGAGGACGACACATTGAAGTATAGCAAAAAGTTATGGATGGAATGCTTGAATTTATCTCAGCCCCTGGTAATTACTCGAGCCGCAACCGAGTCCATTATTATTTTGCACACCAGGTCACCTAAGTTTGGAAGCAGCTAAATGCAATTCGGTCTCGACGCTGCTCCAATGGAACAGTCCAGCCCGAACCACCATGCCAGGTCTTCCCTGAACCGGAACACAAGCAACCCATTGTTTTAGGAAGGGAGGAGGTTATCAGGATCCGAATTCTTTTTACTCAGAGCACCCACAATCATTATTAGGCATGGCAATAGCACTGAGGTCTGACTGGAAAAGTTATTTCATACAAACAAATCCCAGGGGCACAGGAGGAGGCTCAGCCAATGGCTCATTATCTCTTTACTTTCTCTTTTGTCACACAAATGATGCCAGCCAACTTAGACGGCTACGAATACGGTACTAAAAGCGGCATCATAGGTAACGATGAAAACATGGGGTATGGTGACTTATAGGACATTGACTTTGTTGGCAATGCCAACACTGGATCCTGTGGAGGCACCGGGTCAGGAAGTGTTGGGGATGGAGCCATCTGAATTGTCAAACCCACAGGATCAGGCCCACCCTTGGGCAATGGCAAAAGGGTCATGGAGCAATCCTGAAAAGATTCAACATGGCAAGCTGGAAGGATATGAACTTTGCAAATCAGATGATGGAGTCAGACATTCCAGCTTCATATTGTTTAATGTCCTGATCAGCTCCAGCAGCAAGGAAGAGCCTGACATTGGGGAATGTGTCAAGAGTCTGACCGGTCCCCCGGTTCTATTGCGCTTTTTTGGGGGGGTTTGTATGAAGGTCTATTGAGAGATCGTTCCCTGTTGGGGCCCTTTTCTGGAGGAGAGGGAGAATGCTTTGGTGTATTACTGTAGGCATTAAATCAAAAACATCTTGGCCTACCATTTCCTGATGACCTTATGATGTATTAAGGAACAGGAGTTTCAGACCAATGGACTGTGCTCATTTCCAAGACACCACATGGGTTTGTCACGTGGGACCGACAAGGACACCTTCTTTTGGCATCTGTAACAGGGTTTCAACTCTGAAACCTTAGCAGGAGACAATTAATTTAGTTACTGTTGAAGAGCTGATGAATTTTGATCATGAAGCACCGTGAAGAGCTTCAGACATGTGTTGTTGAGATATAGAAAAACAGGAAATAATGGCAGCTAGAGTTTTATGTACTCTGATATTGTCACATCTATGGTGGGAGTCATGTCAGAAGCCGCATGGCACCATCTGGTGAGGCTGGAAAGCTATTGTTGGGGAAATAGTTTTCAGATCCAGTTTGGTGCCTGGGTGATGTTTGTAAGGAACTTTATCAGGTGAGGAGGAATCAGCATGAAAATGTAATCATTAGAACTAGGAGGGACCCCACTTGGGAATCTGATATCACTCATACAATATACTTCCCTGGGGCCAGTTGGTGACAGCCTCTTCCATTCCCTTCCTTGACTAGTGGAAATTATCATTTTTGAAGGTGACATCATCGTTTTCATTGACCTTGGCCTTGCCAACAATAGTCCTGGAACTGGACAGAAACTAGCCCTACAGACTCAGTTCTTTCAATTCACTTCAGACTCAAAATGAGCTCTTTAGACCAATTTAGGGAAGATACCTGACCAGGACACTCAGGTCCCCTTTAAGAGTTGCTCAAAGTGGTATCCCCAGGGAAGGGAATACCTCTCCATTCAACTATCTCTTTCCCTTTGTGTCTAGTCCCGGAATGTTTTATCTACAAAATATGAACCCAATTAATACAAGCAATGAAGCAGTTGTTTTTCTTTTGTTCTGCAATTAAAATAAACATATATAATTAATTTACAGTAATATTTGACATAAAATATATTTTTACTAAGTTATTATAAAGTTCAATAAACTTTTTCAATGTTTCCTATACTGTTCCATGGGGAGATCTCCACCCTGACTGTGGAGACTCCCTCTAGTAAAAAATAAAGGGAAAAAAAATGTTTAACTAAAAAATAAAAATATCAAAAAATATTTGTATTTTACATATTAATGTAAAACTAATTGCATATACTTATTTCAAATGTAGAACAAAACAAAAAAAGCTAAAGCACTATTACCTTAATTTTGAATGACATCTTTAATGAATTTAAATATAATAAACTACATACAAAATTGTTTTTCAGAAGTTTAAATTAAAAAATAAATTTCCAACTAACCTAAAAAAATGTTTTTATTATGCATATGTTCTATTTTGGCATTTTATTAAACATATAACTATGTTATTTATATTTTTAACTATTCAACTATTTTAAATATATAATTATGGTCAACATTGTTTCCTACAGACTTTTAGTTTAAGTCCTACCTGCTTTATTTTTCTATGTGAGGGTGTTGCAATACCAGTGTTTGGCCATGTATGGTGCTGGACTTACTACAACACTGAGATGGAGTCATGTACTTCCATTTGGTCCCTTTATGTCTGTAGTAACTTTAGAAGTGCAGCTTCTGAGTAGCAATGGGCTTACTCTTTTGTGGGTGGGTGCCTATCCCCCTACATCCCTCTGACCTGGTCCCTCCCACATTTATTACTATGTAGTAAGCTTACATGTGTGAGGCTCTCCCATAAAAAGGATAAGAAAGGTAGAGGTGGAGATTTACACTGATAGGTCTGTGAATAGCAATAGTACTTTAGTAGTACTAATGCAGTAGTACTAAACATACTACAAAATGCAGTTTGTGAATAGGCCTCTAGGTGTTGAAAAGATGTTTGTGCCTTGTTACATATAAGGCAAATTCTCGGTTCCCTGGCGTAAAATCCTCTGCCAAGACAGATAATCAAAATCATAGATTTTCTAAAGAGAAACAAAACCCACCAAAAGATTTTATCTTCAGAAGACGAAGGAAATCATATAGAAACACAAAGGATTTATGAAAAGACAACGTTAAATTTCTGAATGAAAAGGAGAGGTGGTCTAAATAGAAGTGAGACTCTACAAAAGAGGACCTCTAAGCAATAGAGATCATCTGAAGGGCCTCAGAAAGCAAACCTGGATCATGCAAAAAAGAGAGATTATCCAAAGACTAGACTGACAAATTCAAGGATCAGTCATCTATCTAAAGAAAGTGAAATAATCATCTAAAATCAAACAGTATGTCAAAAGATAAAAATGACCCAACAGGGGGTATGGCCAATAGGCCAAAAGGGCGGACACTTGAATAAGCGACTTTTCACCACCCCCATCATCCGTTCTGATCCTGTTTGATTTCACATGCCATTAAGATCTGTAAGCAAAGACATTGTGGTGTGGAGAAGTGGACTACCGGTCATCCTCCAAAAGTGAGTTCGCAGAGCATTGGACGGCCGTGGTGGAGAAGTGCAGCATGAGAGATGCAGAGTTTCAAAATGTTAGACAGAGGGATCGGCAGTGACTAAGCCTGGAGCAGCAAGCAGCCATTGCACATTTGAGGGACATTGGAGGCCCGAGCTAGCTCTCACTTGGTAGTTGTCAGAGGACCAGTGTTGGAGGTCTTGATGACCACGTCCAGCATTGAGTGCCTCTGCTGAAACTGGAAAAAAAAAGTTAGGGCTGATGCAGCTGGTGAGGTGGGGTAGATAATCCAAGGAAGTATGCTGTGGACCTGCTCTCATTGAACCACTCCATGGCGGAGTCTGCCTTGTTCCCAAAAAGGCGAGCCCCATCAAAGGGCATGTCCATAACAGATGACTAGACATCGCCTGAAAAATCTGTCGACTGCAGCCATGCATGGTGACGAATTGCGACACTGGTGCCAATGGCTTTCCCAATGGAATCAGTGGTATCTAGGCCACAAAGAATTGTGAATTTGGCTGTGTCACGACCGTCCTGCATAGTTTGGGTCAGGATAAGAAAAACCGGGATGGCTTGAGCCACTGAATCCCAATGGGAGTGGGAACAGCAACCCGACAGGCAACTGACATTGGTGGACCTGAGGGACAAAGTTGTGGAAGAAAATACCCTCTTGTGAAAGATATCCACACTTTTGGATTCACTATCGAGGCAGTAGTGTAAAACATATTTGTGTTTGTCCGACTGATAGATGCCTGCACCACTAAGCTCTCAGTAGAGGGGTGCTGAGACAAACATGCTGGATTGCCCAGGACAAGTTGGTGGTGTCTCACAGTTTGGCAGTTAACTGGAGGGCCAGAGCAAGGCTTGGCTCAGGCCCTTAGGAGACTATCAGTGAGTGCCTTGTTGAAAGGTAGTAGGGGATCATTTGAGATTTGCCAAAGGCTAGAGCACTTTCGTCAGAACATTGGTTTTGACTTCTAAGGTGGGGAGCTGCAGGCTTAAAAATTGAGCGGTCCTCCGCATAACCACAGAAAAGAAAATAATCTCTTCAGTGGCAGGACCCCGTGGTATTTGTAGGTCAGAAACAGGAGAGGTGTCAAGGCCACAGGCCTCTTGTAGTTCATCATACAATTTTTCTTCATGGTAAGATTGGTTGGATTTATCACCTGCGTCATAATCATTGTTGGAATCTGTACCAAACAAGTAATGCAATGTATGGGACCTCCCTTCTGGAGGTGGGACTTCAAACAGTGGGAGTTGCGCTTCGATGTAAAGCAAGTGTTGCCTCGGTTGAGGTCATAGTGGCACTGACTCAGAGTTAGAGAACACAATGGGTACCTCATTCTCCCGCACTGATTGTGGAGCTGGAGGCAGAGTCAATACAGGAGCCAGGGGAGGCCCAGTGGTGGTTTTGGAGGGTCCAACTGGCACCAAGGGTGAACCCCTGGCAGTATCCCATACAGAAGCCCTCTCTGCTTCTTGGGGCCTGCAGGCATTCCAGCAGGAGTCGAAAGGGATCCGAAGAGTCCGAGCATGCCTTGTGGAACTCTTGGATCTGCCTAAGAGTCGCAGATGGCCCAGGAAACTTGGGTTATGCCAGAACAAGTTGCAGGATTAGCTCCGAAGTCGACTGACTTCGGGAGCGAGATTGAGAGGTATGGTGATGCCTTTACCCCTTCTCAGGAGTATGAGAGTGGCAGGATGGGGCCAAGTAACAGTTGGAATTTTGATGTTGTTTCTTTGACTTACCCAAAGATCTAGATTGCAACTATGATAGCCCTTGGGATCGAATCCTGTGACCTGTGGACCGGGAACGGGACTAAGACCAACATTTGGAGTTGGACAGATCTCAACGAGTAGTCTTTTAGTGCTTGGTGACGTACAATTTCGCCTTTTGGTCTCATATTGTCTTCAGGTTCATCGGTGCACATTAACTGCAGGCCTTAGAGTAGTGACTTAACCCCAGGCAGCACAGGCAAACCTGATGACGATCTGATGCATACATCTGCTTGCTACAGTCCTTGAAGGGTTTAAAACCTGTCGTCTTGGGAGGTGAAAATTTTGAGGTAAAGATGGCATCAAAGAGACAAGAGGTACTTCCAGATCCATGTATCATGGCATAGAAAGAAAGAAGCTGATGTCAGCACACAGGAGAGGCACCTAAATAGGCTTTCTACTGAATTTCTGGAGCAGTACAGCATCAGTGTAGAGCCGCACGGTGCTACCTACCGGAACACAGAGGTACTGGTAAAAGGTTTCCCGGGTATTCAGACAAAATATCGAAACCAATATATCCTCATACCAAAAATATCGTGTCTAAAATATCGTTGTCAAGAATATTGATTTTAAGGTAAATAATATTGATTTTGCAAATATCAAAATCATTAACATCGTTTACAAAAATATAGTTGTGTATAATATTGTTTTTCAGTTATTGTTATGTATGTTTGTATATATTTTAATGTATTTGTTATACATATTTTGTATAATTATTGTTTATTTTTAATATACTTGTTATATTTTTAGTAGTTATTAAATTTAGTTTAATACTTTTTT
Source organism: Calotriton arnoldi (assembly GCA_963921515.1). Classification (NCBI taxonomy): domain Eukaryota; kingdom Metazoa; phylum Chordata; class Amphibia; order Caudata; family Salamandridae; genus Calotriton; species Calotriton arnoldi. The sequence goes on along the minus strand of CAWUFW010001426.1, from coordinate 832,670 downwards.
GTGATTTTTAGTAATGCAGCAGGTTGTGGGATTTATTGGGGTACAGGGTGGGAAGTACATTTATTATAATTAATTATTAAATAATGTTTTATTGATAAAAATAATTAAATTGATAATTAATTATGTTTATTGTGTAATTTTTTTTATGTGGGGTTTGAAGGGATATAGAGTGGAAAGTAAATTAATTATGATGAATTATTAATACATTTTTAATTAATAATATTTATTTAATTGATAATCAATTGTTAATTGTGTAATAATTATTTTTACATTAAATTGTGGGTGCGGGTTGTGGGTTTTGTAGGGGTATAGGGTGGGAAGTAAATTAATTATAAATATTTAATAATTAATTTTTATTTAATATTAATTACTCAATTGATACATATTTATGTAAATTGTGTAAGTAATTTTTTAAAGATAAGTTTCAGGTGCAGGTTGTGGGTTTTCTAGGGGTATAAGGTGGGGAGTAAATTAATTTTAGTTAATATTTATTTTTAAATGAATATTAATTATGTAATTGATAATTAATTATTGTAATAGAGTGATTATTTTTTTTAAATGTTAAGTTTTAGGTGTGGGTTGTAGGTTTTGTAGGGGTATAGGGGTTGCACTGACTGGAGTGGGAATCGTAAATTTTACCCCTGGGCAATCCAACACTTTCCCTACTGTTGTATAGACTGGAGTGGGAATAGTAAATTTTAACCCTCCGAAATCCCACACTTTCACTACTGTTGCAATCACTGAAGTGGGAATAGTAAATTTTACCGCTTCGCATTCCAACACTTTCTCTACTGTTGCATTGCCTGGAGTGGGAATAGTACATTTTACCCCTCCTGAATCCAACACTTTTCCTGCTGTTACATAGATTGGTTTGGGATTAATAAAGTTTACCCCTCCGCAATCCAACACTTTCCTTACTGTTGCACTGACTGGAGTGGGAATAGTCAATTTTACCACTCCGCAATCCAACACTTTCACTACTGTTGCAATCACTGAAGTGGGAATAGAACATTTTACCCCTCTGTAATCCAACACTTTCACTACTGTTGGACTGACTGGAGTGGGAATAGTAAATGTTACCCCTTCGCAATTCAACACTTTCCCTACTGTTGCACTGACTGGAGTGGGAATAGTAAATTTTACCCCATAGTAATCCAACACTTTTCCTACTGTTGCACTGTGTGCAGTGCGAATAGTTAAATTTACCCCTCATGAGTCCAACATTTTCCCTACTCTTTCACTGACTGGAGTGGGAATAGAAAATTTTACCCCTCCGCAATTAAACATTTTCCATATTCTTGCACTGCGTGGAATGGGAGTACTACAATTTTACCCATCCCGATCCAACATTTTTCATACTGTTGTATAAATTGGAGTGGGAATAGTATATGTATTATTTACAGAATTTTATAGTTTACTTTATTTAAACTTAAATTATTATGTTTTTGTGTACGCAAAAATAGAAAATGTATCATTATAATTATTTTTAATATTTGTTAGTTAATTGATAATTTGTTTATGTTGTTTACTTTTTTAATTGTAATTAAATTGGTATTTTTTAAATGTTATTATGTGATGGGTATATATATATATATATATATATATATATATATATATATATATATATATATATATATATATATATATATGCTCCGCAGTTCTCCCATCTCCTTACGGTGAAAAAGTTCACGGCACCATAGACAAGAGGTACTTCTTGTAGTTATTTATTAATCACACCATAGTGCAAACAAAGTTGGACTGTCTACGCGTTTCGGCTCCCAGCCTTCTACTAGACCATAGAGTCCTTGAGTCTACAGCTTCTTAAAAAGTGCTCATGTGTATTAACTCCTCATTACTTTTCATTACAATATGTTACTAGACTGCTAACCTTCATATTCAATAAGTGGTAACATTTGTAATCCATTTTGAAGTATAATTGTAAAGTACATATAATTCATTTCAATATATTCCTTCTTTTGGCACTAAAAGTTGGCATAAAGTGCAGGTGCATATGTCTTCCAATGGTTATAAGAAATTACATTGATTGATGAAGTAAAAACAGATAACTCTATGAAATTCATTATAAATGTAATGTAAAGTTTTAAAAGTAAGAATACAATAAAGTTATAAAAATGATATATCTTTTTAAATAAAGTTCAATTCATAATTGAATTCTATGTTAAAGTGATCAGTGCAATTGAATAATTATAGATAAGAGAGGTTTCTGTTACATTTTGTTAAATATCAACAATCTCTTTTCTAATTAATAGTAAAGTACATTATAGTTGTTTCTTTACCATTCAATTGCTATAATTCTAAAAAAGTATTATCTTAAACTTCTTTTTCCCATATTTCATAAAAGCTTCTGTTTTGTTTGTTATAACGATCAATTCTTATATGTATATAAACAAAGTGCTAGTGTGATTGTGCAGACATGATTTAAAACTAACACCGCACTATAGAAATGTTAGGAATTCTACATCATCCTGTTATTGTGTTTTCTACAATCTTAGATTTTCTTGACTTTAAAACTAATGTGAAAGAGTGGTTATTTAGGTGGTGACAAGTAAAAGTTCACTTTCTTGGAATGATTTAACTCCTATAGATGTATATGCAATTCTGCATCCAAGTTATGTCCATATGGGTTTTCTGTTCCAATTGCTAAAATAAAGCGAGATTCTGTCCGTCTTAGGCTTAAGATTCTGTCACCTCCCCTTGGCTCTCACAAGTTTTATTGCAAAGTACTTCACTTGTTGACTATCACTTGTGTGAAGGTTAAAAAAATGTTTTGCGATTGGATAGGAAAAGTCTTTATTTTTTATGGCACGCAGATGCTGGAGAATTCGTAATTTCAGCATATTAATCGTACTTCCTACATATTGTTTCCTGCAGGGACATTCCAATATGTGTACTACATACTTCAACACACAGGTGATATGTTCTTTAATTTGCTCAGTCTTTCCATTTCAAAGTTTGTATGTTAATGAGTTTTTACCATGCTCGCATGCTCGACGTTTTGAACATTTCCAGAAGCCTGGTGTATTTAACCAAGATGATGTTATTGGTTGTTTTGTATCCAGATGGCTTTGTGTAAGAATTTCTCCCAGGGAGGCTGTCTTTCTATATGTAATATTTGGATTCAAGGATAGTGTCTTTTTAAAGTTTCATCTAGTATGAGGATCTTCCAATTTCTTTGTATGATTTCTTTCAGCTCTTTATTCTCATTGTTAAAATCTATAATCAACCGTATTTTTTCATTTCATTGTTTCTCTCATAAGTTTTTGTTTGAGGTGTTAAAATATCATCTCTTGGTCTTTGCCTGACTTTGTTTTTTGCAGTTTCTATTACTTCCAACGGATAGCCTCTTTCGAGAAATCGACTGCTCATTTCTTCCAATTGTTGTTCAGTATCTGATACTTCTGAGCAGTTTCTTTTTGCTCTGAACATCTCGCCGTACGGTATGCTCCACTTTAAGTTTTTTGGGTGTCCACTGTTCGCATGGAGGATACTGTTGCACGAAGTTGGCTTTCGATGCATTTTTGTACAATGTTTTAGATTCTTAATAAAAACCTCCATATCTAGAAAGATGACACTTTGTTTGCTGATCGAAGAAGTAAAGAACAAGTTATAATTGTTGTAATTTATTGAATCTATAAAATTCTCAAGGTCTCTTTGATTTCCTTCCCATATCACGAAAAGATCATCAATGAATCTTTTCCAAAATTTGAAGTTCAGATTCTCCTTCTTCTTCATAATTTCTGTTTCCCCTAGCACCATTAGAAGATTGGCATAGGTGGGCGCAAAAGATGTACCCATTGCGGTCCCCTGTTTTAGTCGAAAAAGTTCTCCTTTGAAAAGAAATATGTTATGGGTTGGGCAGTATGTCAACATTTCCAGTAGCATTTCTGAATGTTCCAAGAAACTGATTGACCTTGTTTCTAGGAAGTGTTTTACAGCTGATATTCCATCCTCATGGAGAATTGATGTGTATAGAGATGTTACATCTATTGTTGCCATTACAAATTCCTTTTCCCATGGGATTTTTTGGATTTTACTGAGACAGTCCATTGTATCTCGTAGGTAAGATGGTAAAGAGGTAACATAATCCATTAAAAAGACATCAATGAATCTAGATGTTTTTTCTAGAAGAGAGCCAATTGAACTCACTATTGGTCTTCCTGGTGGATTTGTTAACGATTTGTGCACTTTCGGTAGAAAGTATATCGTCAGGATAGTGGGATGGTCAACCTTCAGGTACATGTACTCTTCGAAGTCAGTCAGATCTCGAACTTTCCATTCTTGTAGTTTGAGATGGTATTCTTGAGTCAAAGCTTCCATGGGGTTATTCTTAAGTCTTTCATAATGATCTTCATTTCTCAATTGTCTGTTGGCTTCCTTTATGTAATCATCAAGATTCTGGATTACAATATTACCGCCTTTATCTGAGGCTTTGATAATGACGTTGGGGCCTTCCTTTAACTCCTTTAGGGCTCTGTATTCTCCTTGGGTCAGATTCAATGATTTTTTGTGTTTCTTACTTCTCTTATTCTGAGAGTTGTTTTGCATTAGTTGATTGATATCCTCTATCATGATCTCATGAAAGAGGTCAATCATGTTCCCAGGACTTAGTTGTGGACAGAAGGTTGAGACCAAATACCCTTGGGGCCACAATTTGGATAAGGAATTGGCAACTCACCTCCATGAGGATTAAAATTACATCTTTATGCGTCATCTGCATGCTAATGTAGTCCTACCATGATGCTCTCTGTATATTCTTTTTTTGCCCTTAGTCTCTCAATCTCTTCCTCTCTCTTTCTCTCTCTCTTCCATTTTCTCGAATCGTAAACTATCAGTTGTCTCGCAGTATTGAGTTGGATACCATGTTTTTAATCAACTGTATATGTTGTTGTTGTTTACAGGAGGAAAGGAGGGGACCCACCGAGGACGGAAGAGTCGTGCACGGGCTCCCGACCCTTTTCTTCTTTGGCCATGGCCTATCACGTTGAAGAGATAAGAAATTTTGCTTGTCTTTTATTGTTTCACCTAGTCTGCTTATCTATATTTTATATGTATTTGTATATACCAGTCAAATACAATGCATTCATCATCTGTTCGTGGTTGTTACACTATGCACTTATCTTCCTTTTATCGTTTTGGGTACACACATATCTGGCGGGCTACTGTTACTGGGACAGGCTGTCCTTCAGGTTTGCCATAGGCCACTTGGCTCATCAACTTTGTTTCGGCCGTCTGACCACTCGGCTATATTATCTGTTACATTGTTCATTTACAAAGTTGAATAATTTTGCCAGTAATGCAATACATTGTGGAGTTCAGGCTCAATTATGATTCCACTACAGGATGATTTAATGGTCCTATTTTGTTTTGTCTGTTCTCCGGCTTTGGTGGGCACTGTGTTGTCATCATTTGCCACTAGCGCTCCATCAATTATATGCATTCAGGTGACACCAATGTAATTGCATTTCTAAAGAGTTTTTGGTATACGCTAAGTGAGAGTAATACCTTTCCATGTAGCATCAATATTTGTACCATTGGCTGTATTAATACCGCATGTTTTCTCCGCATGGTCAGCATTATATTTGGGATCTCATTAGTTCCAAAACATGTTATAATATGGCTGACACTGGACTTGTATTTATCATCTACACTCAGCTGTAGTTCTTTGTTTATGTCTGGACCAGGCTATGTATTGTACCCTCACGTATAGTCTATGTGTGATCAACACAACTTGTCTGTCGAAACGCGTTACTACTGGACTAATAAACCTGCACTTGGTGGTACCACCTGAGCGTACGCTTTATTTGCTGGACTGTGTGTGATATATATATATATATATATATAATTTAATAATATATAATTTAATAATTTAATAAAAAACATATGTATATATATATATATATATATGTTTTTATTAAATTATTAAATTTAAAATGCATTTTTAAATTAAAATATAAACTGAAAATATTAGTTTAATAACATTTTCAATTTTATATATGTAACTAAGCATATATGTATTAATATATATGTGGCTTTTAATTTTTTGAATAAGTATAATAGTTATATTTATTTCAAAATTAATTAAATATATTTAATTTGCATTATATTAGTGTTACCTTTTAATATATTCAATGTTTAATATTTATATATATTTTAAAAAATGATATTTCGTACAGTGATATTAATGGCAACGATATTTTTAATTCAATATTTTGTCATTTACATTATAAAGATAGCATGACAATATTTTTGACAACAATATTTATGTGACGATATTTTGGTATGGCGATATAACCAGAGGCAATATTTTGTCAGTGAACCAAGTTTCCGGATCCAGTCTTCCACAGCGTCAGTGCAGAGCCACACTGCGCTACCTACCGGCACATAGAGGTAATGGTAAATCAATTCTGGATTCAGACTTGCATCTGGGGTTTTGAGGAATCTGTGGTTAGATATCCCTATCAGAAGCAGTTGTAGGCTGGTGCATCCTTTCTTTTAGCAAGGCAAGGACAGGGAGAGGGAGCGAGGATGGGGGAATAAGCGGAGCAGATCTTGCATCTGGGGATGCATCCCAGACACTTAAAAAATACCCTGAAGAAAAAGATTTAAGACTGGACTTATTACGCCTGACTACATTATCAACACAGAATATACAAATAGGTAGATAAAGTGGAGAAAATGCTCTATTGGTTTGCTAACAGGAAAGCAGATAAAGACTGGTACCCTCAAATTGGAGCAATATGTAAAGCTGCTCCCCTGAAAGATTCTGTGATGTGGGCGGGAAGTGCGGCAAGTCTAACAGGAACGGTAGGGCATAGCCTTGTTGAACGATCTGCAGGACCAACTGTCTGATGTTATTCTTTGCCACTAGTGGAGGAAATGCCTGAACCTGCCTCACACAGGGTTGCAGTGTGCCACCAAGGGCAAACTGAAGCAGCTTGGAGACCACAGGACCTGGGGACTGGGACGTATGATGCCCATGATAGCCTGGGCATTGTCTATTTGATCTTCTCTTCTGACCTTGAAAGGACTGAGAGGGCTGTGGCAGGGAAGGTGGACCTTAGTATTGTTGGTACACCAACTCTTTGTAGTAGCCTTGAAAGGGGTGAAACTGTTGAGGCCATTGTCTTGCAGAGGTGGGAAGGCCTAGGGAACGTACCATGGTCCAGCTTTCATTAAAGCATTCCAAAGCTGAATTAGCCTTCTCGCCAAAAAGGCAAGACCCATTGAAAGGCATGTCCATTAAAGAGACTTGCATGTCCCTGAGAAGCCGATGAAATGCATCCAAGTGTGTCGCCGAAGCATCACACTAGTGCCAAACCTCTTTTCCCTAATAGTCAGTATTGTTCAGCTCAGACATCCAGGATGGTTTAAGCCACTTTGGCCCAAAATTCCTCAGGAATTGCTGGCAAGATCTTGCCAACCATATCCTATAAAGCATAGGCATAGTCTCCAGCAAATGGCTGGCATTGACTGACCGAAGAAAACATCCACTTCCGAATGCCTCAATGCACTTCGAATCTGTCAGGAGGAATCGTGGGATAAAATGTGGGGTTCTCCCTACTGATGGAAGGGTGCACCACCAAAGTATCTGCTGTAGGGTGCTGTGTCAAAAATTGGGGTCACCTGACACCAGTCTGTATCGTCTGGCAGCCTGTCTGTTCACTGGTAGGCATGAACAGGGGTTGGACTAGGTCCATATGGGTGTCAGGGATCACTGATACAACATCGACGAAAACAATATCGTATGACGCAAATATTGTGTCAAGAATATGATTTACCAAAATATTGTGCCCCTATGCTTATAATGGTATGTACAAGAATATCGGAAATAAAATATTGATTAATACTAATATCTTCCAAAAACATACAAAATATTGTTCTTTTGATATATGTACAGTTTAAAGAAGTAAACCTTAAATATTTTAATATATAACATTAATATAATGTAAATTAACTAAATTCCATTAATACTATATATAAATATGTACCTGGGTTCCGTCTGGGCTGGGCACAATTGAGCAGACCCTGAATTTAACACTCATTGTGCAAAAAGTACACGAAAGCAAAAAAAAGGGTGTATCCGCCTTGCCTTTATGGGCCTCACCTGTGCATTTGACACAGTAAATAGGTCAAAGCTTTGGGCCAACATGAAAATTTGGGGGTTGATACTTCAATTATAATGCTGCTTCGTAGGCTTCATACCCATACCTCAACAAAAGTCAGATGTAGCAGAGATGGGAAGCTTACAGAGGATTTTCCGTCAGTAATTGGGGTAAGGCAAGGCTGTGTCCTTGCTCCCTTCCTCTTCCTTCTATTAATGGTCTTGAGGACTTTCTCTGTCGCACAAGTAAAGAGATTTATAAAAATTGAACCGCAGCAGGTCCCTGTTCTACTCTATGTCGATGACACAGTCCTCATAGCCAGAACAGCCAACGGCCTTCAATCTTTACTGGATGTCTTCAACAGCTTCATGACTAATCTGGGCCTTGGGACAAAAAGAAAAAAGGGGCTTATTTTGATGTCGGGCGGAATTACTTCCACCCGACACCGACTCGGTCCTGGGACCGACCGACACCCGGTCTGCAGTCCCGACCGACTCATTTCAATACGACCGAACACAGTTCGGTCGCATGCTCCCTTTCCTCAATGGGAGCTCGTGTTACGGCCTTAAACAGTCCATAACACAAGCTCCCAATGAGGAAAGGGAGGTACAGTGATCAACAGGGGGGCACCATAGGTGCCCCCTCTGCCTCCAACCGTAGGCCTTGCACCAAAGGAGGCCCTGCTGGGTGCCCCGAAACGCGCTTTCCGACAATCATTTCCATGTCAGACAGGTCGGCATGGAAACCGTGTCGGAAAGAGTGCATCGTAATCTCATGGGCGGAAAGGCCCGCCTTTGAGACTTTATCTGGATTCCGAACGGCGGACGGGCTCTCCGAGCCCGTCGGAAGCTAGCCGGAATGACCATCTGTTTACTTTCCGACCGCCTCTATCATAATGAAGCATCGGAAAGTAAACCGGGTGGCCCATTACGGTGCGGCCCTAGGAGCCTTTACGGGGAGCATCGTAATCCGCCCCTAAGTCCTTTATAATGAACTGTGGCCCGAAGCTTACTAAAACGAGGAAATTTGTGCTTGGCGGCTCAGAGAATATAAAAATTACCCATTTTATATATTTAGGTGCGCCTCTAGATGTTGGTTTAAACTGGAAATTTCTTTGAGTGCTAGGGCCCTACAATTCCAAAGCTCCATTGATTCAGTTTTTAGATTTTTAAAAAGGTTGGGACACAAACCCATGAAAAAACTATTATATATTTTTAGAAGTAAGCAACATTTGGGGCTGGTGTATGGGGGTATTCTAACAGTAATTGTTTACAGACTATAGAAAATAAATTATTTAAAAGGCTTCTCTCAGTTCTCCAGTCAATTCAATTCAATTCCAATCTTTATTCGATCAAATTAAAATGATCATAAAAGCACAGATAAAAACATAATTTCTTAAGGAAATTTCCCCCCTAGTTCATCATAGATTCTGAGATAAAAAAATAAAAAAAAGCTTAATACAATAAAATTATTTCATATGTTAAAAAAGCTATAAAATTGGGTTATCGTGTAGTAAGCTCGCAGAAACTTAACACCCCGCCCTTCCTCTTTCTCATGCAGGCCCATAGGAATGTCGCTACCGAATAACAAGTCAACGGGTCGGGTAATGATTTAAAAAATATAGTGCCACCCGACACTGGTTAAAATTCCTTTGTTTTAAAATTGGAGTGAGGTAGTCATTCCTTTCTTTCTTATAGAGCCTGCAGAATAGAACTAAATGCAGCTCTCTTTGTGTTGAGAGTTTATCACATGGACACATACTTAAGTCGGAGTGATTATAAATTTTTTCTGGATACCCTAACATCAAAGGGATCATGTTCAAGCGGAACCTCAGCAATATAAATCTATGTTGCGACCAAGTAACATTTACTAAGTATAAAAAACCCTCCTCTGTTAATGGGGGATTTTGACCGTATAAACAGACCGCATGTTTCTCTTTATAGTGTTTCTTATGCTTATACTCAGACATCAATAAAAACATGTTTGTAACCTTTTGTTTGGAGACCTTTCGGCAAGCCAATGGGTTCTTAAACAATTCAGGGAGACCAATCTCTTTTAGAACAGATTCCACATAGCTAAGCCATCTAGACGTCTTCCACTTATCCATGCTTAGACAACTCTTTATTATTGTTTGAGTGAGTGTCACTGTATCTCTCCGCCAGATTGAATGCCAAAGAAGAATTGGGGCTAGCTGTATAGAATCAGAAATGTAGGGTAGGCCCAATTCCAAATGTAAAATATAGTTTGAAGACTAAGGAGGAAGGCCCACTATAGATTTGAAAAAACTGTTTTCAGTGGATTGAAGTGGTGAAGATGCTACCATACCCCACATACCCGCCCCATAAGTCGCTGCTGCCTTTACCTTACCTGATAGATGTTTTTCATGGGTAGAATAGGTTTAGCGCCCAATTTCCGAGCGAAGGACTTAACAGCAGCGATACCTCTATCCATTACCGACTTCCTTCCTTCTAACAACTTTGACCACGAGAGGTCTTTATCGAAGAGAACCCCCAGGTAAGGGAAGGAATCCACCACCTCTATTCTTTTGGCATCCGCGTGCAGATACGGCGTTTTATCTCTTTTTTTCGCCCCCGCTATTATTACAAAGGACTTAGTTTGATTTACCTTCAGTTGAAGTGAATCCATGAAGGAAACATATGCATTTATCAATCGTTGTAAACCAAGTCCTGTTCTGGCGATTAACACCGCGTCGGTCAATATTGGTAGCGGTTGGGAGTCAAAAACAGGGACATCTTGGGAGGCCATAGTGAGTGCTTTCTCGACTCCATTTGTATATAGGGAAAAGAGGAATGGGGCAAGGACGCAGCCCTGCCTTACTCCCCTAGCAATTTTAAAAGGGCGTGTGCAGTCTCCGTCCTTGGTATAACGGACTGTTGCCACAGCGTTTAGGTACGATTGTCTAATAAAGTTTAGTATGGATTGGTCGACCCCCATCACCTCCATTATATCCCATAGCTTAGCGTGGACCACACAGTCGAATGCGGCCGTCAGGTCCATGATAGCCATATAGATCCTTTCGCCCTTCATTCTGGTGTATTTTTCTATGGTCAGTGCTAAATTTAGGCACTGATCCACGGTACCCCTTCCCTGCTGAAATCCATACTGGGCCTGGATCAGGATGTTAATTTCCTTAGCCCACCCCTGTAGCCTAGAGAGGAGGAGGCGGCCCATCAGTTTAGATGTTGTATCCAGTAAGGAGATCGGTCTATAATTCTTTGGGTTATCCCTGTTTCCTTTTTTAAGAATTGGTTCAATCACACCCATTGACCATGATGGGGGGGACCTACCAGAGCTATGCTATTCATGACATTCTTCAGGAGCGGTGCCCATAGATCTAGATTTTCTTGGAAGAAATCGATTGGGACACCATCTGGTCCTGGAGCCTTTCCCATACTACAAGATTCTAGTCCTACTTTGACTTCGTTGAGTGAGAATACGAGGGGGGCGTAAGACTTTTGCCCAACAGTCATGGAAGAAATTGGGGAGTGAGATTTTAAAGCAAAGATATTTTCAAAATAGGGGACCCATGTTTCCTCGTCTACATTTGTGTCTATTGTGGGGTCGCTGTGATTTTTAAAATAAGGTGCATTTACAAGCTTCCAGAAATCTTGACTGTTTCCTGTACTAGCCGCCTTGTCAAGATCCGCCCATAGGTCCTCCTTGATGACCCTTTCTCTGTTTTTCCGTGCCAGTTTGTACAAGGCCCGTAATGTTATTTCTTCCGGAGCTCTAGGCCTAATTTTCAATGCTTGGATCAGTGCCTTCCTCGCTTTAGAGCATGGTGAGTCAAACCAGCCCCTGTCCTTTCCTTTATTCGACTTTTTTGTACGAGTCAGGGCCAATTTAACCATCTCTAGAATATCACAGAAGGCCAGCACCACTCCCCCTGCATCAGCCTCTGGATCTAAACACAATAATATATTGTCTTGTGCATTTGTTATGACACTGGGATCATCTTTAATTTATCGATATTGGCCCATTTCAATTGGACTCCATTTTTCCTTGCCACTAATGGAGTTCCAACTTGCTTATGATTGTATATATCCCATATAGATACTTTCATCTCCATAGATAAAATAGAATGATCACTAAAAGTTGTAAAACAGTTTCCTACCCTGGAAACCCTTGGTCTGAGGGGGGTTGTTAAAAGTATATAATCATTCGTTGACTCTTGCCCGTTTCGGTGGAAAGTTCCCACTGAGTTTTCTGTAGCGAGGTCTGTATCACAGACTACTTCCATGTTTAGGAAGGCTAACGACCTTTTTAGAGAGTTACTATACTCATTGTGAGTAAAATGATATATTGGGTTGCCCCCCATATCCTCTAGTCCACAGACGGGGAGTGCATTATAATCGCAAGGGTGTATATTAAAGTCACCCATCCAAATAATATTGGCATTCGCATCTTTGAAGTTGTGCACAATATTTTGGTAATTTATGCAGTGCTGAATTTTATTGAGAGCCCTTCAGGTCCATAGAAATTACTGACCAAGGGGCCCATTACGATGGCGGGCGGAAGCACCACCGCCGTGCTGGCGGATGCAAAAAGCACCAGTTACCGCCGGCACGCAGCAGTCCACACGCCCGTCCAATTACGATGCGAAAAGTAGGCCAAACACCGCCGGCAAGCCAGCAACACCGTCCGCCATCAAAGTGCGCCCGTACATGTAGCGGCGCAGCCCAACTGACACACACCGTCCGACGAAACACGTCCCGCCCGGCGCATAAATTACGATGCCGCAAACAAACGGCTCCCATGGCCAAGAGATACCGTACGAGAAACCGAAGCGGTAACACGGATGCCGAGCACGGACAACGAAGAAGCGGCTCCCCGAGCATGAATCCAGCACTGCAGGCACTCCCCATGCTTCTGCTGATGCACCACCAAGGACGCAACGTACCGCGGAGACGCAGGTAGGCACACACACAACAAGTGCACGCAAACAGCGCACACAGTGCTAGGGCGGAAAAAGCGGACAACCCCCACCAGCGCGTGTACACTACACATCCACCATCGCATCCACATATGACACACAGGCCAAATCGTAACATCGCAGAACACATGTGTACACACCACCTGGGACTAGGAACCAACCACCCCGTCACGGCCCCAAAGCGCCGATGACGCCGCCACACATGCGCACAACGCAGAGGCCAACCGCAGCGCCATGCATGCGTCGCACACAGACACAGGGACACAACCAAGCAGCACACACATCAGCCCCACCCCGAACGCACATGACACGTGACAGGCCGGCCACAGACATGTCCCCAACGCCCAATTCACGGACAACACCCAACGCCACACAACCGACGCACACATGTCAGTGAAGACACGCAACAGCAGGACACACCCCAGTGTAACAAACATGGCGTAGCACACAGCGGCGGCAACACCAACTAGGAGAAGCAGGGCCCCTTCGGGAAGAGGAACGCCAGTACCACACAAACACCCATACCACCCTGCACATATGAACAAGATATATAAAACGGAACACCAAAGAGCCCGGGGACCGACAACAGGTGGCCCAAGAATAACATTCACACACAAGGCCCAACGCAGAGCGGAAAGGCAGCCTGCCGCCCACACAAGGGAGAGCAGACAGCACTGAATGACCTTCCATTCCAACTCCGAAACCACAGCCCTACGACAGAAGCCGGTGAATACAGCCATTGTCCAAGAATAGACCAACACAGGCATGCCGAGGAGACCGACCACAGGGCAGATAGCGCATATCACAGAAGCACACAACGGACGGGGAAGAAACAAGAAAACACTCCCCCATGTCGGCCACATGCAAGTTAATTGGAAGGAGTCACACAGCACTGACCTTGAACTGTCTGAGAAGCATGTGGGAAGAGGGCCCGTGTCCTCCAAACAAGCCAACAGAACACAAGTCCTGTCTCCCTACGACTACACAGAGCTCACAGCAACCTCGGAGCGTGCACATTGCAGACTGCACACACAGCCGGAGCACGCCACCACAACGCACCGCTGCGAAATGGCAACCGCAACACACCTACCCAACTACGCCGAACAGCTCAAGCTGTACAAAACCAACCTGTTACATACATTGGGATGCGATCTCCTGTCCCTGCTGAACGTAAGTTACCGACTGACTTACCGCATCACATTGTTCAGCTGCGTCATGCCCGTCTTCTACTGTCGGAGGTGTCCCTACCAGCATCCCGTCGAGATATGCCTCTCCAACCCGGCATGTCTGAAGGCGGACCTGCTACCACTACTCCTCCCTCTGGACGCACACGACAGGGCCTGCTCTGCCTATGGGGGCATGGCGTATGTGGCCAACATCGCACCCGCACTGAAATGGGACCACTGTGCCTCCACACGACGGATCATCGAGAACAGCTTCATCGAATGTCACCCAGCATGCCCCATCATGGTCCTCCAAGGGACAACTTACGAACAACACCTTGACAGCCACCATCCGCTACATTGGCTGGCAAACATGTACACCACCAATGACATGGAAGCCCTGCTGGACGGCATCGCATACCTGACAACCTGTAAATTCGTCGGACCACAACGCAGGTTCCCCGAGTGACCTATGATGTCCAACCCCGCACCCATGCTTAGCTTCCGCACGGACTGGCCAGTCACCACCACAACAGCCATACCAAACGACCGGCAACTGTAACCACACCATCAACGACATCGCCATGACATCGGATATGACCGGGACATGCACACTGTTCCCCATCACATCCAGGAACACCGCATGCATCGTGGGAGGCAGTGGCATGGGCTCTGTGTATCGCACCCACATGGACGGAACTGCACGAACAACCAGGACACGACATGGATCCAGCGCCCATGGACACACACACCGCTCAGTGGACATGAATCGGTCGCCTGGAGTCTGTGGGTGCTGCACCCCTCCCACCCCCGCCCCGGGAATCCCATACCAGGACCTTTGCATGGACGACAAGTGCATACAACAACAACACGACCCCAGTGACTGTGACATGTCCAGTAACCACCACAGTGCAACAACAAGTGGCCCGCCGCTGCATGCACGCAAGCACATGCCCTGATGTCATCTCACATGCACGCGTGCATGAGGAACAACCGCAGCAAACCTGTCACATGGAACTGAGATGGACTGTGCCCATGATGCCAAGCGGTCTGGTAGGCTACATGTATACCGTCTGTGTCAAAGTCCGCAGCTCCGCAGCTATACGTAAATGTACATTAGCACAGCCTTGGCCAAGCAGATGTCACTCTGAAGCCCACATCCCACATGCAACAGCCAATCACATGTAACCCCACACCCTATCCCATTTGCAATAATGCTCAGTATATCCTCAACATGTATTCCGCTGCCAGTAGTGTCCACTATACTGCATCACAGAGGACAGAAGACTCAATATAATGTTTGAAACCAAAACTGTCTCCGCTGACTCATTTCACAAGTACGAATGAGAGAGGATGAGAGTATGTGAAGTACACTGCAGTCGTGACATGACCATGTAGTCCACTGGTATTGGATGTCAACGCAAATGAGTAGCACTACTGTGGAAGACACACATGTGTCGTGTGAAGTCGTATGGACGCAGTGCTCAGGTGGGTGGGTGCGACGGGTAGATGCGCACATGCCAAGTTGGAGCACGCCGTGTTGGGAGGGGTCATGAACAGTACACCACCGCTTCCCTGGGCATTGTGAGAGGACACCTGTCGGGGGGAGTGAACACGTGTGTGCACAGCAGCCGGGCACACGTACAAAGCGGTACCAGGCGCACCTCAGCCCACCCTCTGTGGACAAGCTGGATCCTGTTGTGCGCCCGCCATGCCCCTTGACAAGGCACACACAGCCCCAGTCGACCAGGTGTAACCCCAACATAGTCAATCCGCACAGGCGATACAGGGCACGGGATGGCAGTGGAGCATGGTGTGTGAGAGGTCTCCTCGCGCTCCTCCTGGTCATATCACGCAGGCAATAGAACCTCAACGTCTAGCATGGCACAAGTCACAGGGAAGTGTAGGGGGACGCACCACAGCACGAGCAGCACTGACGTCACGGGAGGTGGCTCGCACCATCCCATCCATTGCCCATCATACCAACCACGCCACATGCCATTGCGACTAAGTGCAAGCGCGTGCGCCACCACCCCCGAGCCCTCCCCAGAGAGGCCAAAGAGTGAATGTGTGGGCCATCAGCCACAGACGGACGCGGCCTGGCCGCAAGGGCAGCCACAACCACTGGGTGTCGCAGGTGGCGGATCCGGAAGGCGAAGACTGTGATGCATAGTCCATGCAGGCCGGGTCTCCATTTGGGGCACCACGCAGGTGGACGGCGTCCCGCCACACATCATACCCTGAGACAGCCCACTCGTGCAACTGGACCCACACATACACTCCTTGCCCTCTCTGGTGCGAGCTTGGGGCTGCCTGTGCAAGCGCTAGACTCGCAGGTGAGCATGCATATTGGGGGAGCGAGGGGAGGACATGAGGGCTGGGGCGAAGATGACTGTATCACTGTCAGTCAGTACAAGGGATGACCCAGATGTGGAAAGGAAGAGACGTGTCCCGTGTGTACTGCAACTAGTCGCCAATCCAACTACCCCCCATGTCCGGAATGTAAGCCCGCACCTAGGCCCGCCCATCCGCCACATCGAACATACCACCAGCACGACAACCTTCCCATTCGAAACACTGACTGGGGGTGGCGACCAGTGTACAATCATGTGTAGCCTACCCACGCGTACATGTGGGCCCTCCATGATCCATGTCACCTGCGGCAAAGTCATGACATGCGCAATGAGGGAAGTGAGGAGAGCTGTCCGCCCCACGCGCAGAAGGTGCATCAGCTCCACAGACCCAGCAGCGAGTCCAGCAGGGGTCACATGTGCAGGGGCAGCTGTGCCTGGTGTGAAGGCACATGCATATAGACAGCACATCGACCAATGTGTAGTCTGCCCACATCTACAGTCCATCATCATGCGGACATAGGAATTGAACACAGGGCAACACATCTTAGTTGGTGCACCCACCGTGACCAACAATGCGCAATCATCGACGTACCCGCCCTGTGCATGGCCCCCACCCAACGGAGGCACATCCAGTGCCACCATCCCACACACACAAGCCTACCACGGAACATGCTGTGTCCAATGGTCAGTACAGAGTCAGCGCCCATCTGGTGGAACCTGAACAGGAGACACATGCACACACATGCCAGCTCCCACTATGTACGTCTGCCACCTGGCACGTGCAATGTAACCTCTCACCTGTGACGTGTGACTGCAAGCACACAGCCGTCTTGGCATGGGGCTGTCAATGTGGACACCTGTCAATGTTTCGGGAGGTGTGATCCGTACAGTGCTGTACATAGGGTGCAGTGCTGACACCTACTACTGTCTCATATCCCCTCGTGCCACAGGTCCCACTTGTTTTGGCCGCTCAGCCTGTGCCCACATCGTTGTCGTCGTGTGCCATACTCATCCAGCCGCGGAAGCAGTTCCATGCTCAGCAGACATTCATGTTGCCGTGGCGTTGCCGCTTGACGGATATGCAGTCAGTCCCCATAAGCACGCCCCGCAAGTCATTGGGGCCTAGATCCCCATGTGCATGCACATGGCAGTGGTTTGTATCACTAGCCATTGCCATTGTTGGGAGACCTGTGTAAGTGTATTGTGGCCGTGCCGTCCCAGCTTGACAGCTGGGCTGTGGCTCATGTGCTTGCTCAGTCATGTCAGTGATGTGTATGTGAAATTGCTATGTGTCGTGTTGCATTGACATGTGTCCTCTGCCATTGTCCCTAGGCGGAGACCGAACATTGACCGCCCATACCAATTGCTGGCGGACATGGACGATACAGAGGTTATTAGGAAGTTTCGGCTGGACAGGCCAACCCTGCATCGACTGTGTGCCATGTTAGAACCCCATCTCCGTCCCCGCAGGGTGTATCCGACTGCTGTCACCCCCACGGCTAAGGTGATGGCCGCCATGCATTTCTTCGCCACTGGGTCATTCCAGCACACAGTGGGCATTGGAGGAGGGATGTCCCAGCCCATGTTCAGCAAGGTGCTGAGGGATGTACTGGCAGCCATGATGCTGTACCGGAACAGGTACATCCGCTTCCCCAGGGCTCGTGAATTGGCGGCAGTGAAGGGTGCATTCTATGCCCTTGGCAGAATCCCACACGTCGTTGGAGCCATTGACTGCACACATGTCGGCCTTGTTCCACCACAGGCCACTGAGCACCTGTACCGCAACAGGAAGCACACGCACTCCCTGAATGTGCAAGTGGTGTGCCTTGCGGACATGGTGATCACCCACGTGTGTGCAAAGTTCCCAGGCTCGGCCCATGACGCACACATAATGCGCAACAGCATCTTGCCACGACTGATGTCCAATATGCAACAGGATCGTGCCTGTATTGTCGGTGAGTATGTGGAGTGGTGTAGCGTGCTGGCTGTGCGATGCTGTCCCCTGTCCAGTTGGATTAGCAACGGTTCTCTGTGTCCCTCACACCCAGGTGACTCTGCGTATCCGAATGGGGCATGGCTGCTCAGTCCATTGAGGAATCCTCGCACCCCAGCAGACGATCGCTACAATGAGGCACATGGGAGGACCAGACGTGTGGTCGAGCGTACCTTTGGCCTCCTCAAGTCCAGGTTCAGGTGCCTGGACCGCACCGGGAGTGCGCTGGCGTACTCCCCACAGAAGGTGTGCCGGATAGTGGTGGCGTGCTGCACAATCTGGCCATTCGGAAGCAGATCCCCCTCATCGTGGATGACGGAGATCAACCAGGGCCCCAGCCCGCAGACCAGGACAGCTCGAGTGAGGAGGACAGCGGAGAGGAGGAAGCTGGTAATGTGTGGCAGCAGCTCATCGCCCGCTACTTCACTTGACGGTGAGTGTCCATGTACGACGGCTGATGTGGCTGTATCTGTGCAGGTGTGTGTGGGCTGTGTCAGGGTGGCCGTTTGTTCACTGCGTGCTGTGTGTCAACGCTCCATGGCCAGGGTAGTATGCCACTGTTGGTGGCTGTGGCATTGTGCCCTATTGCTCTGTGCGATGTGTGTACATTGCTTGTAGTTGTTGACATGTACTGTGTGATGGGTGTGTGACACACTCATTGAATGTGCTCCTGTTCTGTCTCCCACCCCTAGGTCCCTACAGGCTCCTCCGGATTCAATTGCCATGCCACGCATCAGGTGCCTTTCCGCCCAAGGTGGCCGTTGTATTCCGTACAAATAAGACACAGGGCACAAACAGCAGTTAGTGAAAAAGGTGCATTTATTACAAACTGTGACATGTGATTGTGTGTAAGGTGATGACAAAAGTGGTGCGTGCAGTGACAATGAGCTGTCGGTCATGGCTGCGTGATGATCAGGGTGTACCCACTGGTTCTATGTCCATAGTCCAACACACACATGCCATCCAGATGGCTGTGTGGAGTGGGATCGTAGTCCAAGTCAATGCAGTGGCTGGTCAAGGAAGGCTGGCGGAAGGCTGGCTGGCTGCCTCACTTGCGTTTGGAGCGTGCGAAGTCCTCCCGGGAGATCTGTTTCCACTTCGGACGGCCCCTTCCACGTTTGCGAGGGGGTGCCTGCTTGCGACATGCTGGTGGTTGAGGTGTGATCACTGGCTGTGGACGCAGGGGAACTGGACACTGCTGCTCCACCCTGCGCCCCGGCAGGTGGTGGCGGAGGGGAGCTGCTGTCCCTGGCTGTGACCTCACCGCCACCACCAGCTGTCCCATGAGGTCCACGATTTGGCCCATACGGGCGTCCATGGACCTCAGCACCCCCAGCACCTCACGCGTGTCTGAAGCAGACCGGACCCATTGTCCTTGGGCCTCTTCATAGGCCCCAAGGACTCTGGCCATGTGAGGCAGGGCATGGCTCCCAGGGGAGGCTGGCGTTTCCCTGACCCTGCTCCTCCTACCAGTCCTGCTGCCACCGGCCTGCCCACTAGCCACATTGCTCACCACGGTCCTCGCTGTGGCTCCCAGGGTGGATCCAGTCGTCCGGGCCACCACCTGCGCTGGGGCTGGTGCCAGCGAAGACGTGGCGGTGGTGGCGGCGGTGGTGGTCGGTGCGGCGATGGTGGCGGTTGCGGCAGTGGCCACAATGACCGTGGGTGTGGCCGCAACGACAGTGGCAGCAGGGGGCTGGGAATGTTCAGCAGCCCTGGATGATGGGTTGGTGGGTAGGAGGGGTCCTGGGGAGCGGCTGGGCCCTGCCACACCAGATGGGCCTGCTTGGTGGTCCGTGTCCGAAGAGGAGGACAGATCCTCCAGATCCGTGTGTCCTCGTTGGGGGCTTGTAGGCTGGCTGTGCTGGCTGCTGGCTCCATCCCCAGCATCCAGCAGTTCGTCACCTGTGGAGAGAATGAGATTTGTTATTGTGTTGCACCTGGCGAAGTATGTATTTGTCGTCTGACATTGACAGTTCGTGCAATCTCGTACATGGGTTTCCCGGAGGCGTGTGTGTGGCTGTAGCATCTGTAGTTGTGTGTGCTTGGCAATGGGACTGTGTGCTGTGCACATGTGGCATGGGACGGATTGGCCATGCCGATGGGTGTGTTGCTGTGCCCCTACTTATTGTGACTCTGGTGTATGCGGGCTCCTGGCCCATCCTGGGTCTGGTTTGTACTTTGCTTTTGGTGTTCAGATGGGACGCTTAGGAACGCATATGGCAACATGGGGGCCATGCCCCAGATTCGCATTTGGGAGGGAATATGCTTTTGGGGTTCAAATGGAACGCTTAGGAACGCATATGGCAACATGGGGGCCATGCCCCAGATTCGCATTTGGGAGGGATATGCTTTTGGGGTTCAAATGGAACGCTTAGGAACGCATATGGCAACATGGGGGCCATGCCCCAGATTCGCATTTGGGAGGGGATATGCTTTTGGGGTTCAAATGGAACGCTTAGGAACGCATATGGCAACATGGGGGCCATGCCCCAGATTCGCATTTGGGAGGGGATATGCTTTTGGGGTTCAAATGGAACGCTTAGGAACGCATATGGCAACATGGGGGCCATGCCCCAGATTCGCATTTGGGAGGGGATATGCTTTTGGGGTTCAAATGGAACGCTTAGGAACGCATATGGCAACATGGGGGCCATGCCCCAGATTCGCATTTGGGAGGGGATATGCTTTTGGGGTTCAAATGGAACGCTTAGGAACGCATATGGCAACATGGGGGCCATGCTCCAGATTCGCATTTGGGAGGGGATATGCTTTTGGGGTTCAAATGGAACGCTTAGGAACGCATATGGCAACATGGGGGCCATGCCCCAGATTCGCATTTGGGAGGGGATATGCTTTTGGGGTTCAAATGGAACGCTTAGGAACGCATATGGCAACATGGGGGCCATGCCCCAGATTCGCATTTGGGAGGGGATATGCTTTTGGGGTTCAAATGGAACGCTTAGGAACGCATATGGCAACATGGGGGCCATGCCCCAGATTCGCATTTGGGAGGGGATATGCTTTTGGGGTTCAAATGGAACGCTTAGGAACGCATATGGCAACATGGGGGCCATGCCCCAGATTCGCATTTGGGAGGGATATGCTTTTGGGGTTCAAATGGAACGCTTAGGAACGCATATGGCAACATGGGGGCCATGCCCCAGATTCGCATTTGGGAGGGGATATGCTTTTGGGGTTCAAATGGAACGCTTAGGAACGCATATGGCAACATGGGGGCCATGCCCCAGATTCGCATTTGGGAGGGGATATGCTTTTGGGGTTCAAATGGAATGCTTAGGAACGCATATGGCAACATGGGGGCCATTCCCCAGATTCGCATTTGGGAGGGGATATGCTTTTGGGGTACATGCTGTGAGCCATGGGTGCCGAACGTGACATGTGTTGTGGCAGCATGACAGTGCATGGTTTGAGGTGTGTGCATGCTTGACATGGCCTGCATATTTGCTGTCTGTTGTGATTACTGGACATGGCATTGGACGCATCGTTATGAGTGAGTGATAGTTGTGTGCCAGCCAACGTATTGCAGTTGTCCCATCTCCTTGGTGTGCGTGCTGCCCTGTGCCATGTGCATCACTGCAGTGCTCGGGGGGGGGGTGTGGCCCAAGTTGTGTGTTGTTGCTCACAGTGTGTCGTGCGCTTAATTGACTTATGGCACATGGTTGGTCATGGGCATGTGTCTTAGCGTGACTGCTGTATGTGTGGCAGCTGTGCGGATGACATGCCTTTCATGAGACTGGGGCTGACGGATGGGATGGATGGTATGTTGTATGTGCATGGTGTGTCTGTGAGTTTGATGGGTTCAGTGGTGTTCGTGTGCATTTATGTTGTTCCGCTCTGTTGCGTCTAGTGTTGTTTGTCTTACATAGGCGTAGTTGTGGGGTGTGTGGTTGACAGGCAGTAGGGGCTACATGGACAGGACTTCAATGGTGTTTCGGTTGTGTGTGATGAGTTGCACAGTGGCTGCCGTGTGGGACTATATTCAGTGTGGCTTGTGCATGCAGACGTGGCTCCTTGGGTGTTGCTATGTCTGTGATGGGTCATGTGGGGTGTGAGTCTGTTGTTCATGTCCGTGTGCACATTGTTCACTTGTTCGTGACGGTGGGCGGTGCTGCGTGTTCGTCTGCTACGTGACATGTCCCATGTGTTGGTCGTGTTATGGTCCTCATGCCTCCAGTAATCCAGCCCTGTCCAGTTTCCCACCTGCAAGTTGTTCGTGCGTGCACTGTACTGGATGCCACATGGCTCTAAGCGGGGGTGCTCCATGTTGCAGGTCTGTGGGGGTGGGGGGTGTTGTGGGTCGTGGGGGTGGCTGGACACCCACTGACACCGATTGCTGTGGACCGTGATGTCTGCCTTTCGGCTGTCGTTGTGCACTGCGGTGGCTGACACGTGGCTGTGGGGGATGCTCCTCCTTGCTGTGCTGTGGGACTGGGGCCTGGTGTGTGTTGTACTTGGGCTGTCCACCGTCCCACCCACTGCACTTTGTGTTCCTGCCACTTACCTGTTACTTGTCGGTTAGTGCAGCTGTGGCGGACACATGGGTGTGGTGGGTGCTCGTTGTGGCGCTTCTGGCATATTTGGGGACCTGTTGGTGGTTACGTGGCTGGCTTAGTGTACACATGTCCCCACGCATCTTACAGTTGTTCGGTTTGGGCTGTGTGTGGTAGTGTCTGTTGCATGTGTGTGTGATGTGTTGTGTATTGTGTGCTGGACATGGGGGTGTTTGTCCCTGGGAGCTGTGGCATGGTAGTTGCGCATGTGAGTACATAGCGGTGTGCTGGTATACATTAGTTTGTACCTACCAGCCTCCACTCCCCCTGCTAATCCGGCGAGGATCTCCGGATGTATTACGACTCGCACCTTCTCCTCCCACGCTTTGAAGGTCTTAAAGAGCGCGGGATTCCCTCCGCCAGTGACGGCAGCCAGCTCTCTGTTTTTGCCCTCCTTCTTCTTGACCAGGCTCTTTACGTCATTCCAACGTTTGTTAATTTCGACTCTGTTCCTGGGCAGGGTCCCGACTGCATTGACCTGGTCTACGATCCGGTTCCACATTCTGTTTCTGGTGGCTAGTGGTGTGTGCTGGACCAGGTTCCCATAGATTTGTGGGTACACCTTGATGATCTCGTCGACCATGACCGTCAGCTCCATGGGCGTGAACTTGGGCATTCTTTGTGGTGCCATGGTGTTTGTGGTGCTGGTGCGGTGTGTGTTGTGTAATGTGCAGGGGGTTTGTGGTGCCGGTGTTTGGTGGTGGTGGTGGTGGTGGTGGTTGTGATGTGTGCGTTTCTGTGGTGTGCTGCTGTCCTTGCTGTGTCACTGTGTCCTCTCCTCTCCTCTCTGGTTTGCAATGTAGCAAGGGGTTGTGGTCTGTGGGAGTGCTGCTTTTGTACTCACCTATGTGGGTGTGTCCTCATGGTCTGTTGTTTTCAGGTGTGTTGTGTCTGGGGTTCTGGCCTTTGTATTTTTTGTTTGTCCGGGGGTGTTTTCGGGATGTGTACTGTGCTTGTGTATTTGTGCGTGCCTTGCTGTGTGGACTTGTTGGCCATGTTGTGTGCTATTGGTTTTGTGTGCGGATGGTTTCTGTGCAGGTACGTTGGCGCCATGGCTTCTGCCGTGTCGATTCTCATCGGCGTTGTTTGCGCTGGCGGGCGGTATATTTGTGGTTTTTCCGCGCTCATGGCGGTGCGATCGTAATTTCACGTGCGGTGTGTCGGCCGTGAGGGCGGGCGGTTTTGTGTTGTCGTGCGTGTTTCCGTCCGTGGCGGGCGGTTTGACTCCGACTCGGACGTTGGCGGGCGGTATTTTGTGTGCTTTTTCCGCCGATGGCGGTTTTCGGTTTGTGTAATCGTAATGGCGTGGTCGGTGTTCAGGCGGTGTGTGCGGGCGGATTTTTGCCGCTTCCATGCCTGGCGGATTTATTTACGCCGGGTATCGTAATGGGCCCCCAAGAGATACACTTTTTGTTTTATGATGTCTGCCCCATTTTTGAAGAATACTACAAATTTGTTCCAGGGCTTTATAAAAGCTCCCACTAGCTCAGACCCCTTAAATGGCATAACAGATCCTTTTAGGCCAAATATTAGCACTTTCTGAGGTTTTTGCTGTTTTGTGGTCTTTATTATTAGCAGGAAATATCTCAAATATTTATGGGGTGTTTTCTTGATGCATGTCTCTTTATGATCTTTTTCAGTATTTGTACTGCACACTTTTATGGTTCATTTGAACCGAAATAAAGTTATTTATTGATTGATTGATTGATTGAACTAAATTCAACTAATACTTAATAATATATATAAATATGCACCTATGCAAACATACACATGTTTGTGCATGTTTATCTAGTGTAGCACAATTATTAAATATATATATTTTACATTATTAAATTAAATTAATGTTTTCAATTGTTTTAACTTACTACTATAAAAAGTATATCTATATATAAATATCTATATATAAGTATATAAATATATAAATATATACACATCTGTCTATCGATATAAATTAAATCAATCATAAAAAATATTAACAATTCAATTACAAAATATTAAATGAATTACCAAATAAATAAAATATAAAAGTAATAACCAAAAAAAACACATTTACAAAAATATTATAAAAAGATTAAAAAATAAAAAATATAAACAAATAATATAAAATTAAAAAAATAGTAGGGAGAGTGTAGGACTTCAGAGGGGTTAAATCTACTATTACCAATCCGTTCTAATTAACAGTAGGGGAAGTCCTTCACTTCAAGTAAATTACATATATGAAAAAAATATATATATAAAAAGAAATATATATATTATTGATAATCAATCAAACTATTTATTCATAATGAATTGGTAATTAATTATTACTTAATGAACTTCTCACTCTATACCCCTACAAACCTAGCAACGCACACCTAGCATACAACTAAAATATATAAGTATTACACAATTTACACAATTAATAATCAATTAAATAATTATACATGAATTAATAAATAACTGTTAATTAATTATTACTTAATCAACTTCCCACCCTATACCCATACAAACCTCATCTAAAATAAAACTAAAATAAATCAGTATTACATAATGTACATAATTAATATCAATGGCATAATTAATTACAATTATTGATCAATAAATGAATAACTAATTATTATTTAATTAACTTCCCACCCTATCCCCCTACAAACCCAACAACCTGATACAATACTTTAAATTACTATTAACAATTAAATACAAAAATTCTAAATCACTTAAAATTACAAACTATATTTAATAAATATAATAACAATTACAGATTACACAAACAATAATAACACAGAAAATTATTGTATGAACTAAAATATACAAAAATATTTAGAAAACGATATTTTGCACAACTGTATTCCTGAAAACAATATTCTTTAAAACGATAAGACCTACCTAAAAAAAAAAAAAGTTATTCTTGAGAATATTTTTGTATCATGATATTTTTTCCTAGATTTCCGTCTCACAATATTTACAACTCAATATTTTGTCCAAACACCGGGTGTCAGTCATGGCTTCATTAAATGTAAGCAAAGGTTTTGATGAAGTTTGTTCCAGTTGCAAAACTTCTTAAGTACGTTAGTTTTGACTTCAATAGTTGCCAGCTGAAAATCCAGCACCTCTGCTGCACGTCTCATAATGACAGCAAAAGAGGCATTCTTTCTTCCATTGGTTGTCTGGGGGAGAACAAATCTCAATGTGAGGGGAAGTGCCCAGCTCACTAGCCTCCTGCAAGTCCATACAGAAATTGTCATCATCATATTATTGAGGATAATAACCCCTTCATCTCCATTGTCATCAGTAAAGGCAGGTAGGCTGTGGTTAGAGTCCTAACTGAAATGTTGCTGGAGGGTGGTCTGGCTCTGAGATAAAGGCATGGTTCTGCATGAGTCAGATTGAACTGAGGCCAAGCGCATTAGTATGGCTTGGGGGGTGACCATTGGCTAGGGGTGAGATGAATTCAGCTTAAAGTTCAGAAAGACTATAGGAACAGGGTCTTCCTTTGGCACTGGCGGCGCCTGTGTCGATGCCAAAGAGACCCGGGTGGATTTCAGTGTTCGAAGTTGGTTCTGGAGTTGGACTGGAAAATGAGTTGGGCTAAGGAGGCACAGACTGTATCACAGGCGGACCCGCTGGCAGTAACCCAACTAGAGTCTTCCTTAGGGCCTAAAGGTGTGCAATAAAGATATGGAAGAGTACCAAAATATCACTACATGGCCTCTCGAAAGGCCTCAATCTGTTGCGATGTTGCCAATAGACCCAGAAACTCAGGGTGCACTGGGATCACTTGCTGCATTGGCTCCTTTGTGGGGGACCGGAATCGGGACAATGTTGCACCATGACATCCATGTGTCTTCTCAGGTTGAGAGAGGCGAGCATGAGATGAATCCCACTTGACCTTCTTTTATATCCACTTCAACTTCGACTTACAGGAAGACTTGGACCGTGACGAGACCTATTGTAGGAAAAGCCCCGAAAGCAAAACAGGTCTACACCCTCAGCTCCGACCAGGAGCTGGACTTCCAAGTCTTCTTTCAGTTTTCAGAGACATAGCGCTTTGCCCTCCTGAGTTGCCTTCAGGTTCAGAGAGGCACACTCCTCGTAGGACTTGGAGTTGTGCACTGAACGCAGACACCAGAGGCACACCTTGTGAGGATCTGACACAGACATCTGTTTGCAACAGTTCACACAAGGCTAAAACCCTATGGTTTTAGGAGCAAATATAGTTCTCTTGCATGTTGGAAAAAGCTAATTTAGCAAGGAAAAACTTGTCAAGAGATGAGAAAAAGTAGGGATCTGTGTACATAGGAGCAGAAAGAAAGGAACTAATGTCGACATGCAGGGGTGGCACAGATATGTGTCTCCATCATCAAATCTGAAGTGGAACAAAGTCAACGCAAAGCTGCACTGCGCCTATTACCAGTGCACGGAAGCATTGCTGCTAAAATATTACAGATTGAGTCTGACACCTATGGATATCCCAATGGTGCGGAATTTGCGGTTAAAAGTACACATCAGACATCTCTTTCTGTTACCATCATGTCAAAATTCCAATATAAATTTTGATATAATCTTTATACATCATTTTTGTTTGAGATGCTCGGAAAATACATTAATACAAATGCATATTAAAAGTAAGAAAAAAACTAAAGCAAAGGATTATCCAAAGACAAGAGAGCAAGAATCAATAAAAGACAAGAAAAATATTCAAACACGAGTGGTCACCTGAAGCAGATAAAGAGATAATTTAAAAGATCCTAGAACACGGAGTGATCCATCACTAGATAACAAGTGAGGCTGCCAAAGGAGAAAAGCCACAATGAAAAGACCATTCAAGTAGAAGAGAGATTAATTTAAAACTAGAAAAATATCCAAAGAAAAAAGGATGTAAAAAGACAAGAGGGATCCACTGAAAGTTAAACATGCTTAAATTGAGGGAGTAACCATTTCCAGATTGTTTGTGCTTCCAGAGATAGAGGTGTGGATCTTGCTCCTCCCTGCTTGTTGAGATAATGCAATGGTCATTGTATTGTATGCTTGATCCCAGAAGGGAGATTGCCCTGAAGGATGGGAAGAAAGCTTTGAGAGCTAGGAGGACTGCTTTTAAATTTAGTAGGTTGATGTGGTAAGACTGTTCCTTTAAAAACCACGTGCCTTGAATTTGAAGATGGCCCATGTGAGCAAACCAACCTGAGAGGGAAGCATCGATCTCTATCGTTTTTGGGTGGGATGTCTTGATGGAAATGCATGCCTCTCAGAAGGTTCTCTGAGCGACCCCACCGGTTGAGTGATTGTTGTATATGGGATGTTAGAATCACTTTGTCCTCCCATCTTCCTGAGAGTTGATCCCATTGATCTTCCAGACCATGTTGCAGTGGCCTCATGTGGGGATGTGCATGTGGAACCAGAAAAATGCATGACGCCATTGATCCTAGAAGAGAGAATAATAGCCTTACCATTAGATGGTCCATTGTCTTCAGAGTGCACCATTTCTTGAGGATAGATAATTGTCTCTCCTCCGAATAAAATACTCTTGTGTTCACTGTGTCTAGGACTGCACCCAGATAATGGAGGGATTGGACTGGCAGCCCTAGTCAATTGAGGGTCAAGACAGTTGTTTGATAATGTTGGCTCGTTTGCTGATACAAAAACGACTTGATGAGCCAGTTATTGAGTTATGGATAGACAAACAATTTCATTTTTTTGAGTTGAGCTTCCACAACCGTCAAACATTTGGAGAAAGTGCGCAGTGTAAATTTGTGACCTAAAGGAAGAACCTTGTATTGGTAATGGTCTCTTCCTAAAGTGAACCTCAGGGATGTTTGATTTTTCTTGGTCATTGGGATGTGAAAATAGGCATCTTGCAAATCTACTGAACATAGCCAGTCTCCCTGATGAAGTTCAGGGTAGCTTTGATGAAGAGCCAACATTTTGATCTTTTCTTTGCAAATCCACTTGTTCCCTTTTTTCAGGCCTAAAATGGGTCTATACTCATTTATGGTCCCTTCTTTGCCAGAAAGTAGCAGGAATACATTCCCATTCCTTTGAGAAGAGTGGGGACCTCTGCCCCTTAACCGATGTCTGTGCTGTTGATGAAGTCATGGCAGTCGATGTTGCTCTTGCCCCTGAAGCCAATGAGTGGATTGAATCCTCTGATGGGCGACCGGCAGTGTTAAAGCCTACAGGAATGACTCTTATATTCCTTCCTTTTCTGCAATCCAACAGCTCTCAGAGTGCTCAGTTCAGTCTTCATGCAAGACATCTCATCATCCTTATGAGAAACAAATAAAGTATTCCCTGAACAAGGAAAACTTTTAATTCAGTGTTGGGCTTCGGGTTTCAAATCTGTGAGTCTGAGTGAAGGTGTGTGACGGAGAGCGAGACCATGACAATATCCATGTACTGCTAGTGTGGAGGTATCAGCTTCAGCACAGATTATCTGATTTGACACCATCATGCCTTCATTGACGATTTCCTGAAAGTCTTGACGTCTGCCTCTAGGAAGGTCCTCTATGAATTGCTGAATAGAATCCCAAAGAGATCTAGAATGTTGCCCCAGACGAGCAGAAACAATAGCAGCCTTCATAGTAACAGCAGAAGTACTGCAAACATTTATGCACACAGAATCTAATTCTTTTACTTTCGTTGTGAGAAGGAATAGTGGATGAAGGGGCTGTGGCATGCAATTTTCGGGTAGCAGAGATGATGACGGAGTCTGGTGTGTAGGATCCATGTGAAGAGAAGAGGGATCCTGATCTGGAAGTTTATATTTTTCTGTAGGCGGGATGAAGTAGCCTTAGCAGAAGCCAGTGTCAAAAATAGTTCCATTACTGGTTCTAAAAGACCTGGAACCAAAGGTATCAATGATCCAGAAGTGGACCTTTGATGAAGCATTTCAAAGATTACCGGCGTGGTGGCCTTGGTAGTCGGTAACTCGATATAAATAAATAATCAATAAAGAAATATCCTTGCTCGGGGTGAGTCTGGTAAAGTAGGTGAACACATACCCAAAGAGGAAGTCCTGTTATGAGATCGTAAAGATCTCAATCTCGATGAAGAATCCCAACTTCACCCCGAGTGTAATCTCCTGGCGGATCTTGATTGAAGATGATGACGGTGAGATCTTAATCTTGTCCTTGACCTAGACCTGTTGCTCTGAGCTCTAGTATTATGGAGGCAAGATCTATGATGTCTTGATGGAGATGCCACTGGTACAGGAGTAACCCTGGGCATAGTCCGCGTAGTAGCGCTACGCGTAGCTACGCGAAGTGCACTTCGCACTACGTGAGCTACGCGTAGCACTACGCGAACTGCGTAGTGCAGTAGGAAATGCTGTTTGCGATGATTGCACAGTGCCGGATGCTTGACCGCACTGTGCAATCATTGCAAACGGCATCTTGCACAGTGCAAGCGGTCGTTTTCTGCCGCTCGAGTAGATTTGTACTCGAGCGGCAGCTTTCTCAACGCAGACTGGTAGTTTCTCATCGCGAGCGGTCGCGTGCATACGCGACCACTCGCAATGAGAAACCTGACCTCCCCACGTTGAGAATCTCGCCGGGAGGTTTATTTTCCACGCTCGCGATCGGTAACTTGATGTTGCTGATCGCGAACGAGGAAAAAGTCTCGCCGGGATGTCATTTTGCTCGCTTGCGGTCGCCAACTTGACGTTGAGGACCGCGAGCAAGCAAAAAATTACCGCTACGCGTGTTTGCACTGTGCTACGTGCAATTCGCGTAGTGCGAAGTAGCGCAAACTTCGCAAACTACGCGAGCGTAGCGTAGTACTTCGCCCAGGGTTATACAGGAGACTGTGGTGGTCGAGAAGGAGTGGTTGGCACGTATTTCTGACTCGGGGTTAATGGAGAAGTCATAACAGGGGATTTTGAGAACAGTGATTCGATTTCGTTTTTATACATACACTTATCGTTGCGTACATCGATATCAATATTAACATTACCCCCTCTAGTTGAATTTTGAACTACATAATTTACCCATACTTCATGACAGTCACATTGTTAAGGGCTTGTTGTGTTTTAGTTTTAACTATTACTACTTCCCTAGTTACTTGAATTCCACCTAATTTGAGGACTGCGTTTTTACAGCAGGACAAAAACAGTACAAAAATGAGAATAGGCAGCAATGAAGTGCACAGTCCTGTCAACCACTGGGGGAGCCAGGAAAATCAGCCGGAGTACAAGTCCTGCTCAGGGGCACCTCCCTCCTTACGCATGTTGGTCTGTAAATGATGCAGTGCTTGGATGGCAAGAGTCAGAGTCCCATTGTTCATGTTGTTGCCTGGGATGAATGTGCAACAGAACGCACAAATCGTGGCACACACCCCTCTCTCTATTGCAGTCATCAACACATACCGATGTTGCATCTCCATGAGGCGGATGGCTCTTAGTTCTTCTTTGATTGCATTAAGGCGGAACTCAGTACTGTTCATCATTTTCATCATCTCCCATCTGGTTATCTGCAACCAGCGGGTGTTTGCTTTCATCTGCGTTGTGAAGAAGGTTATAGACCCTCCTGCATTGACCTGTGTGTCCGAAAACAGTCTGAATTCTTCTGGAATGTCTTTGAATTGAGCCCAGTCAAAATAATCAGCAGTTCTTTTTTCTCGAGCCTGATGCAATAGAGTTGATTTCTTCTGTAGCGAATGTTGGTGCAACTCTGACAGATCTTTTCCAGGAATGACCAGGGTAGGGATGTGTATGGTGACCAGAGAGCATAGGTCTCGCCATCCGGGACAAGCTAGGTGTAAGTAAATTCACTGCACTGCCAGTATGTATCCATCCCCGTGGGGGTGCCCCATTGCATGTCCGGTGCATGCAGTATTGCGCCACAGTTCTCATTAGTACCGAGTGGAATCTTTCGTTTATCTCTGAAGCACAAGGAATACAGTGTAAATTTCCATATAATTAGGGGTTGCCCCTTCCCTTCCAACCACGTGTAACTGTCTATCTCAGTGTCCCATATTTCCTGACAGAGGTTATCTATGCTGGTATTCAACCCTTCCCTACGAGACTCATTTCCCTTCATGTCATTGATGAAGATGGCCCTACACTCTAACTCCATGTCTGGTGTTCATTTGCTATCAAAGAAGACTGCACCAGACATGCTAAGGGCCACCCTGGGGCCACAGATCGAAACAGGAGTAGATGCTTTTGGCTTTGCTACCATCAAGATGAACATAAGTTACTTACCTGTAAACTGTGGTTCTCCAGTATTGGTATCTTTCATAGATTCACATACTTGAATCATTCCCCGTTGTCGAAGTGGGAGTCCCACGGTACATAGAATAGCAATACAGCAATAGCATAGCTAAAAGAGCAATAGGAAGTATTGTAACATAGAAGTTAATAGGAAAAAATGTGTCACTTTAATAACTTGTCCAAGTCATTAGACATGGTCCAAACTCCAGCCAATCAGGCGACAGCACCCTCTGGAACCTTCTCCCCAGAGGCTCAAGCTCTCAGATTTTCGAGCACAAGTGTGGCATAAGAGCCAAGAGAAGAGGGGAGCCTCTGAGGGGAGGTGGGTGGGTCGCATGTGAATCTATGAAAGATACCAATACTGGAGAACCACAGTTTACAGGTAAGTAAGGATAAGTTACTTACCTGTAATCCTAGTTCTCTTCCAGGGGTATACTCATCAAAGTCATAAGCACTGAATAGTCCCGCCCACGTGCGGGGACCCCGGAGCAATAGCCAATAATATGCATATACCTACATATATATCCATAAACACATATAAGTAAATATATATATAGGTGATATGCATAAAACAAACATATATGCAGCCTGATATTATATACTAGGCTCAGAAAACCTGCCTCATTGCATGTAAAACCTTTTAAATTTGAACAACAAATAAACGTACCCCATGATATA
The DNA here is from genome assembly GCA_963921515.1 of Calotriton arnoldi. Taxonomy (NCBI): domain Eukaryota; kingdom Metazoa; phylum Chordata; class Amphibia; order Caudata; family Salamandridae; genus Calotriton; species Calotriton arnoldi. The sequence goes on along the minus strand of CAWUFW010001426.1, from coordinate 799,647 downwards.
ATCATGATTAAAACAAGTAAACCACTTTAGTTTGCTTTGAAACAACACAACCTTTATTTTCAAAGGTAAAAGGGGTAAGACCATAGAGGCAGGTCAGCCTAGAGAGGCTGCATATAGAACAGTTAGGAAAAAACTGGCGCCGTGCCTTTAAGACCTCTTGGAACCCTCAGGCTCCCATCATGCACTACAGGTGACAGTTAGGTCAGTTCTTTTGGACGGCGTAAACAGTGTGAACACAGTATGGGTAACAGATACATCTCACATGAACATGGTATTCGTCCGGGGAGGAGGGAGGGTTGCTTATGACTTTGATGCGTATACCCCTGGAAGAGAACTAGGATTACAGGTAAGTAACTTATCCTTCTCTTCCAGGGGATACTCATCAATAGTCATAAGCACTGAATAGAGTAGCAAGCCATCCCCATACTCTGCGGGCGAATACCATTATATCATGCCAACCAATCAAACTTATATTACCCAAATAAGTTCCTCAAGGATGCCTGGCCAACCCTAGCATCAGCTTGAGTGTCAGAATCAAGACAATAATGGCGTGCAAAAGTGTGCACTCGAACGCCATGTGGCTGCTTTACATATGTCTTGAATAGGAACTTTACTCAGCATAGCTATTGTAGCTGCTTTTCCTCTTGTAGAATGTGCTCTCGGCCTGCCTGAGAGCTGTTTGTGTGCTAGCTGATAAGATAGCATAATACATGACACAATCCACCTAGAAATGGACCTTTTAGAGGCCGGAGAGCCAGTGTTCAATGGTCCGTAATTAACAAACAATCTGTCAGTGTTGCGTACAGTTTTAGACTTATCCAGATAAAACTTCAACACCCTTTTAAGATCCAGTGAATGTAATGCCTTCTCAGCAGGTGTGACAGGGTTCACAAAGAAAGTGGGAAGAGTGATCGACTGGTTGATGTGGAACTCCGAGACCACTTTCGGAAGGAACTTCGGCAGAGTTCTTAGTACCACTCTGTTTGCATGAAAAACGAGATAAGGCTCCGACGAGCACAAAGCCTGTATCTCGCTCACCCTGCGAGCAGACGTGATTGCCACAAGGAATGCAGTCTTCCAAGAAAGATGTTGCAGCGAGGCTTTATGTATAGGTTCAAAAGGAGGGCCCATTAACTTGGAGAGAACGATATTGAGTTCCCAAGAGGGAGAAGGAGCCCTCACTGGAGGATAGACTTTCTTTAGGCCCTCTAAAAGTCCTTAACCACTGGCATTCTAAAAAGGAAACCTGATTGGGGGACTTCCTATAAGCTGTTATCGCGGCCAAGTGAACTTTAATAGATGAATATTGCAATCCTGCTTTTGACAAAGACAGTAAATATGGTAACAGTACCTGTTCCTGACCATGAATAGGATCATGACCCTCTGCAGTACACCACATGTAGAATCGCCTCCATTTGAAAGCATATGTTCTCCTTGTGGAAGGACGTCGAGCCTCTTTCAAGATCTGCATGCAGTCCTGAGAGAGACCTAAGTGTCCATATTGGATGAATTCAGGAGCCATGCTGCTAGCTTCAGGGACGGCAGATCGGGATGGAACACTTTGCCGCCCGCCCTGGTCAGCAGATCTGGATGACAGGGTAGCCTCCTGTGCGGTACTGTCGAAAGACGAAGAAGGTCCGGGTACCACCACTGGCGAGGCCAGTCTGGTGCAACCAAGATCATCCTCGTTTTGGATCTGTACAGCTTCCTGATCACTAGAGGAATGAGGGGGACTGGAGGAAATGCGTAGAGTAATGTCTCTGACCAGTCTATCCATAGAGCATTCCCCTTGGAGCCTTGTTGTGGGAACCTGGAGGCGAAGACGTGGCATTTTGCGTTGTCTGCATCTGCGAACAGGTCTATGTCTGGTTCCCCCAGGCTTGAAAAATGTCCTGTGCTACTTCTTGCTTTAGCGCCCAGTCGTGCGCTTCTGCGAAATGCCTGCTTAGGCCATCTGCCTGAACATTTAGGATGCCCGGAAGATGGACCGCTGAGATCTTCATGTCCCGAGCCAGAAGCCACCTCCAGATCGCCTGTGCTTCCAGCGACAGAGGCCTGGACCTGGTGCCCCCTTGCTTGTTCAGGGAAAACATTGTTGTTGTATTGTCCATTTGAACAAGGAGGGTATTGGACTTGATGGACGGAAAGAACGCCTTGAGGGCCAGATGAACTGCCCTGAGCTCCAGCATGTTTATGTGATAGAGCTGTTCCCTTACCGACCACAGGCCTTGTACCTGCAGGGACCCCATGTGGGCGCCCCATCCTTGAAGAGACGCATCTGTTACAAGAGTCAGCTTTGGAGGTTCCTCGTGAAAAGGGCTGCCCATGAGAAGATGAGACCTCCGCATCCACCAGCCGATGGAGATTTTGACAGACAGAGGTATCGTTATCGTGTCCTCCCAGCGATTGGAGATCTGGGACCACTGATCTTCCAGAGCCTGTTGAAGAGGTCTCATGTGTAGCCTGGCATTCGGGACTAGAAAGATGCAAGATGCCATTGAACCCAGAAGAGACGAGACTTGTCTGGCTGTTGGGTAAGGTTTCCGCAAAATGGTCTGACACTTGAGGAGGATGGATGATAGTCTCTCCTCCGAAGGATACGCTCTTGCGTTTACCGTGTCCAAAGTTGCCCCCAGGTAATGAATTCTCTGCGTTGGGTTGAGGATGGATTTTTGAAATTGACATGCAGACCCAATCGATGCAGATGTCGAACGCAGTAAGCGAGGTGTAGTTGCAGAAGTGCTGGGGAAGCACTTTTGAGAAGCCAATCGTCTAGATAGGGGTAGACGAATATTTGTTTCCTTCTCAAGAACGCCGCTACTACTGCCATGCACTTTGAGAAAGTGCGAGGGGCTGACTTGAGACCGAACGGTAGGACTGTGAATTGGTAATGGTCGGATTGAATGCGAAACCTTAGAAACTTCCGATGCTTCAGAGAGATGGGAATGTGGAAATAGGCATCCTGAAGATCTATGGAACACATCCAGTCTTGTGGGTGCAAGTGTGGAATTATCTGATGCAAGGCCAGCATTCTGAACCTTTCCTTCAGAATAAATTTGTTCAGTCGCCTGAGGGTCTAGAATGGGCCTGAACTCTTTGCCGAGACCTTTCTTTGGGACTAGGAAATAACGAGAGTAAAGTCCTTGATGACGTTGCTGCCATGGAACCTTTTCAATGGCCTCCTTTAAAAGCAGGGCAGATACCTCTTCTTGTAGAAGACTTACGTGATGGGAGGTGGTCTTCCGGGGAGGAATAGAAGGTGGAGGTGACTTGAACCGGATGGAGTATCCGTTCCTTACGATGTTTAGAACCCACTTGTCCAGTGTAATTTTGGTCCACTCTTCTAGAAACATACGAATGCTTCCCCCCACCGGAGTGGTTAACGGGTTTAGGGAAGCAAGCACTCACTGTTTCTGCTGTTGCTGCTGCTTGGCAGCTGGTGCAGACTGCCTGGAGGAACCTCCTCGTCCTCTGCCTGGACGTCGCTGATTGTACTGGGATCTACCTTGGTGCTGTTGTGTAGACCACTGAGGGGTTTGAACCCTCTGCTGGTAGTTGCGCCGATCGTAGGGGCGATAGCGCCGTTTAAAGTCTTTCCTCTTTTCGAGTCCCACTGCCTTGACCGTGTCCAGTTCTGTCTTCATGCGCGACATCTCATCATCGGCATGAGATCCGAAGAGCGAGGATCCGTTGAACGGCAGGTTCAGGATCCGATGTTGGGCCTCCGGCTTCAACCCCGTTAACCTTAGCCAGGAAGAACGACGGGCACAGATTCCATGAGAGTACCCATGTGATGCTAGATCTGAGGCATCCGCTGCCGCGCTGATGATCTGGTTGGACACCAGGCCCCCTTCCTGAAGGACCTCCAGGAAGTCTTGCTTGTCCTCCTTAGGGAGTTTGTCCGTGAAACGTGACAGGGAGTCCCAGAGAGAGCGGTCATACCTACCCAGCAAGGCCGAAGCGCTGGCTACTTTCATGTAGGATGCGGAGGTGTTGCACATCCTCTTGCCTATTGAATCCATGGCCTTCTGTCTTTGTCAGGTGGTACCGTGGAAGACGCTGCCCCTGTCTGGTTCTTCCGTGCGGCCGAGACAATGACTGAATCCGGAAGTGGATCGGATCTCAGAAACAGAGGGTCTGTGTCAGGAGCTTTATATTTCTTTAAGATCCTTGAGGGAGCAGCACCCACTGAAGCTGGAGTCAAGAACTTGTGCAACGCAGGCTCCAGTAGACCAGGCACCAAGGGAAGTAGAGGTCTGGATGACGCCCTCTGATGCAGCGTTTCAAAGATGATTGAGGTTGTTGGTACATGAACAGGCATCTCAATCTGAAGTTTAGCCGCTCCCCTACACAAAACCTCATTGAAGGTGTTGAGATCATCAATCGGGGATACCCTACTCGGAGGTGTTGAGGAAAGAGTGGGTGAGTAGTCCGCTTTAGATGGTCTAGATGATGAAGACCATGAAGACGACCTATGGCTCTTACTCCTGTGAGAGCGATGACTAGGTCTCGAAGCTCTACTTCTGGGAGAGCGTGGTGTATGCCTTCTCACCGATGGAGATCTGCGTGACCGGTCTCGTCGATCATGCCGCCCTGAGGAGTGCACCGACTGTATCAATGGAGACCTGGATCTGCTACGTGAATGGACCACCCTGGTAACCTTCCGTATCTTCCACTCCCTTATATCTCCCAGCCATCTAGGAGAGATGTTTGTTACAGGGTGTGCAGGCGGAGCTGGAGAGCGCTCTGGCAAGATCTGTACGATCTGAAGCCCCGGAGAGGAAGAAGCACTCCTGGAGGCCATTCGGATGTTCTCCGTCGCTGACTCCGACCTCCTCGACGCCGACCTCCTCGACGTCGACCCCCTCGACGGCAATCTGGACCTCGATCTGCGGGACCTAGATCTCGACGTCGATCTCCTCGACGCCGATCTCGCTCTCGACGTCGACCTCCTCGACACCGAAGTCCTAGAAGGCGATCTCGCTCTCGACGTCGACCTTCTCGCCGTCGACTTCCTCGGAGTCTGTCTTCTCGACGCCGAACGCGCCCTTATCGACGTCGAACTCCTGGGCGATGCCTGTTTCGACGTCGAATGTCTCGACGGCGACAGCTGTCTTGCCGGCGTCGACACTAAAACCGCTCTGCTTGACGACGAATCTTGCAGTACCTTCGGCGTCGGTGGTGTCTTCGACGTCGTTGGAGGTGCTCTCGCCGGCGGGCTTCGACGTTGATGTGCCAACGTCGGTATCTCACCGCCTCTCGCTGTAGGTGAGCCAGATGTGGTCCGCCTACGCGATTCTTGATGACTTGGAGCCCTCGACGTCGAAGGACGTTTCGACGTCGACTTCGACGCTGACTCAGAGCACAACGGTACCTTGGACGATGATCTGTCCCTCGACGGCGACCGATGTCTTCTTTCGTCATCTTTTTCTTTGCGTCTTGAGTGAGAGGAGGGCTTTCTTGCAGACAGTTCTCCTTTAGCACTTGCCTTACTTCCTCTCTCCAGCATAGAGTGCAGCTTTATCTTCTCCCTTTCCTTAAGGGTTCTTCTGGAAAACTTGCTGCAATGGTAACACTGGTCTGGCTTGTGTGATGAAGGGAGACAAGCAATACAGACCGAGTGTGGGTCCGATTTGGACATCTTCTTTCCACAGGCCGGGCACTTAATAAATAAGGCCGGCATTTTGACAGGGAAAAAAGTGAAAAATTTTGGGGAAAAAACAGCTGAATCTAACAGCTAGTCAGTAAAGATGTCGAGTGAAACAAAAATATTCCACTCAAAACCAGAATTAGTGATAAAAACCACTAACTGGGGAGCTCAAACTCCAGGGTCCTCATAGAAGGAGCCGGAAAAAGAACTGACCTAACTGTCACCTGTAGTGCATGATGGGAGCCTGAGGGTTCCAAGAGGTCTTAAAGGCACGGCGCCAGTTTTTCCTAACTGTTCTATATGCAGCCTCTCTAGGCTGACCTGCCTCTATGGTCTTACCCCTTTTACCTTTGAAAATAAAGGTTGTGTTGTTTCAAAGCAAACTAAAGTGGTTTACTTGTTTTAATCATGATTATATCATGGGGTATGTTTATTTGTTGTTCAAATTTAAAAGGTTTTACATGCAATGAGGCAGGTTTTCTGAGCCTAGTATATAATATCAGGCTGCATATATGTTTGTTTTAGGCATATCACCTATATATATATATTTACTTATATGTGTTTATGGATATATATGTAGGTATATGCATATTATTGGCTATTGCTCCGGGGTCCCCGCACGTGGGCGGGACTATTCAGTGCTTATGACTATTGATGAGTATCCCCTGGAAGAGAACTTATGTTCTTCTCCAGTATTGGGGTATCTTTCATAGATTCACATGCTTGAATCAGAGTACATAGCAGTAATCCTAGAATTGTGTATGGTAAACCATAAATAAATCGTAAACAGTGTACGAGAAAAATACATATACATATATTAGAGGATAGCCGTAAATATATAACATCTGCAAGAATACAAATACATATATATATATATATATATACATTCTGTGCAGGAGGAGGGAAGAAAACAGAGGCTCACCTTACTTAAAAAGATTACGTAGCACCGCTTTGCCCTACAGCTGTGTCAGCAATGTTGGCAGCTTCCAGACAGTAGTGTTTGGTAAAAGTGTGCCTGCTGGACCATGTTGCAGCTCTGCAGATCTGACGAAGAGGCACACCAGCAAAGAGAGCAGCAGAAGAAGAGACTGCTCTAGTAGAATGCGCTTTAACCGTTGCATGAAGTGACTTGCCCGCTTGCTGATGACAGAAGGAAATTGCACCTGCTATCCAACGTGCATTAGTCTGTTTAGTTACTGGACGTCCTTTATGCATCCTGCCGTAGGCCACAAAAAGCTGATCAGTTTTACGGATACTGGTTGTCTATTGTAAATAAAATTTTAAACATCTCTTAACATCTAGAGAATGTAAAGTCTTTTCCGCTGGTGACTGTGGATTAGGGAAAAAAGTCTTTAAGATGACCGGCTCATTAAGGTGGAAATCAGATGGTACTTTAGGAATAAAGGCCGGATTAGTGCGGAGCACCACAGAGTCCTCGGTCAAGTGAAGAAATGGGGGTTTAATAGTAAAAGCCTGTATGTCACTGACTCACCGAGCAGAAGTAAGAGCTAAAAGCAGCGATGTCTTCCAGGAGATGAATTTTAAATCAGCCCTATGAATGGGCTCAAATGGGGGCTTCATGAGTTGTGCCAACACAACGTTCAGATGCCAAGGTGGAGGCGGGCGTCGAATTGGGGGAACATCCGAAATAAGCCTTTGAAAAATTGTTGAATAATTCTTGAAGAATAAAGAGAATTAGAACAATCCTGCCGGAATATGGAAATTGCGGCAGAAAAACCTTAAGGGTAGAGTGAGAGAGGCCGGATTTTGCTAATTGTAAGAAAAATGGCAGATGTTGCTCTGGTGTAGAATGAACAGGGTGAACATTAGAAGCTTCACATCAAAGACCGGATCCCTTCCACTTGAGTTTGTAGGTTTTGACAGTGGAAGGTGCTCTGGCGCTAGCAAGGACCTCCCTGCAGTCAGAAGGGATAATTAAGTTGGCAAACTCATAGTGTTCAGGCGCCAGGCTGCTAATCGCAGAGATGTTGGATCCGGATGGCAGATCTGGCCGTGGTTCATAGAAAGAAGATTTGGTATTGGGCGCAGCAAAATTGGATCGCCCTCCGACAGAAGGAGGAGCTCCGTAAACCAGAACTGGCAAGGCCATCTGGGGGCTATGAGAAGAATGCAGCAGGGTTCTTTCCGCATTTTCCAAAGCACCCTTGGGACTAGAGGAATCGGTGGAAAAGCGTAAGCATAAATCTTTGACCAGTTCATCAAAAACACATTCCCGCACGATTCTGGTTGGGGAAGCCAACTTGCGTAGAATGGGCATTTGCGGTTCGAATTGGTCGCAAATAAATCCATATTGGGGCATCCGCATAGCTGAAAGATGCGGTCCAGCGTTGGTTGATGAAGTTCCCACTCGTGGTTGGACGAGACCGACCTGCTCAGGGAGTCCGCTAGAATGTTGGACACTGCCGGAACATGGACTGCTGTTAAAGTGATCTGATGCTGAATCGCCCAATCCCAAATTTGCTGAGCTTGTAGGGATAGCAAAGTGGATCTCGTGTCCCCTTGTTTGTTCACGTAATGCATGCTTGTTGTGTTGTCCGTCTGGATCAACACTGAAGCTCCGTGAATAAGGGTGCGAAAGGATTTCAGCGCCAGGAATATCGCTAGCAACTCCAAGAGGTTTATGTGCCAAGTTCGTTGGTGGGTGTCCCATTTTCCCTTGACTGTGAGGCCTTGAAGATGCGCTCCCCACCCCTCGAGGGAGGCGTCTGTTGTGAGGATGAAATTTGGAGCGTCCACTACAAACGAACGGCCTGCTGAGATGTTTGGGATGCGAGTCCACCATAACAACGCTCTTCGTATCTGAGATGTGATGTTGATGAGATCGTCGAAGGACCCTGAAACTTGTTGCCATTGGATGTCGAGTTCCTCCTGTAAGGGTCTCATTTTTAGGCGACAGTTGGGAATTAGGGGAATACAGGAAGATAGCATCCCCAGAAGCGACTTGAACTGTCGAACAGAAACTGACTTTTTTGTGCGCAGGAGGGTTGCCAGTTTGCAAATCCGCTGTTGTCTTTCTTTTGAGACAAATGCCCTTGTTTGCTGTGTGTCTATGATGGCCCCCAAGAACGTCCTCACTTGAGAGGGGTTGAACTGAGATTTCACCAGATTGATGGCAGACCCAGAGATTGGAAAAGAGACTGGCATGATAGAGTGTGTCTGGTTGCGACTGAGAACGACTGCGCCTTTATAAGGCAGTCGTCGAGGTAGGGAAATATTTGGACGCCAGCTTGACGAAAATGTGCTGCCACCGGTGCCAAGACCTTGGTGAACACTCTGGGCGCATAGCGAAGGCCAAAGGGAAGGACCTTGAATTGGAAGTCTCTGCCAGCCACTCTGAAGCGCAGGAATTTTCTGTGTCTGGGTAGAATAGGGACATGAAAATAGGCATCTTGAAGGTCCAGTGTTGTCATGTAATCCCCCTGAGATAGTAATTGAAGCACTTCTTGGAGAGACAACATCCGGAAACTTTGCTTCTTGAATTTTTTGAGGGAACGAAGGTCCAGAATGGGGCGCCACTCCCCCGATTTTTTCTTGATGAGGAAGAATCTTGAATAGAAGCCTGCACCCCTTTGTAGATTTGGTACCACTTCGATCGCTCCCTTCCTTAACATGAGATTGATTTGGCATAAAAGTTCCTTTAGATGGGCAGGAGGAGGACCTCTGGGAGGAGAGTTTGGAGGAGTTTCACAAATTCCAGAGTGTGGCCTCTGGACACTATATCCAAAACCCATCGATCTGTAGTTATTGCAGACCAATTGGAGAAGAAGTGGAGATCCACCCTCCAACCTTGGTCGGATTGATGGAGTCGAGCGGTTGGCAGGTGGCAGTTGTCACTGCTTTTTGAGGAATCTCTGCCTCTGTAGGAGGATTTCCCTCTGTACTGCTTGTAAGAGGCAGCCGGCGGTTGTCGAAACGACTGCTGTTGCTGGGAAGAGGAGTAACGCGGCTGACCCTGATAGGGTTGGTACTGCCGGTATTGGTTGTAACCTCCCCGAAAGGAAGAGGAGGAGCCACGACCCTCCGCACCACGAAAGGGCTGCTTCTTAAATTGTAGAGTGCCGAGAGCACGTGCAGTGTCGGTATCCTTTTTTATTGCCTGGAGGGCGTCATCGATGTGCTGGCCAAAAAGTGATTCGCCGTCGTAAAGCATGTCAATAATCTTTGTTTGCACTTCCTGCCGAAACGAAGTAGCCTTCAGCCAGCCCTGTCGCCGGAGGACTGCTGCCCCTGCTAGTTGGCGAAAGCCCGTGGAGGAGACGTCCACTGCACAATCAATGATCTCGGCGGAGATCCGTTCTTCCTCCTGAAGAATCTTAAAAGCTTCCGCTTTAGAGGCCTCGGGCAACATATCAATGAAGGGGGAAATGTCCGACCACATTTGCCTGTCGTATCGGCCTAGGATAGCTAGAGAATTAGCCGCTCGGACAGTAGTTGCCGCCATGGTGGAAAACTTCTTCCCAATTGAATCACGACGTCTGCCATCTCGATCAGGAGGAGCCGACAACGGAGACGAGGGGTTCCTTATGACCAATAAGACAGGCTGGTGAATTATCCGGAGCCTTGTACTTCTTATCCAGGCGTGGCAGGACTGCAGGAATGGAGGCAGGGGTCTTCATGACCTTCAAACCTTCCTGCCAGATGAAGTCGATGATTGGTATAGCCTGGACTTGTTTCCGTGGCTGGTCCTTGAAATCATACAAGAAACAGTTGTCGTCCTTGGTGACCATAGGAAGTTGGAACCTCTTGGCCGCTCTGTCCATGAGAACATGATATCCACCTATGTCAGCTGGTGGAGAGTCGACAGGAGTTGGAGTGGTAGGCGATGGAGTCTGGATCTGATAATTGTCCCACTCGGAAAGTAGGGATCTATCATCCAACTCCTTTCTTCTCTGTCTTCATCAGTGGTGTGTGTGTCCTCCGGGTGGTGAGACGTCGATGCCACCGGAGAAACTGGAGGGGGCGCCCTGATGATCGATGAAGGCGGAGGAATAGGCGTCTGAGGAACAGATGAGGCCGACTCCGACTGGGGAAAATGGCGGTAGTAGTCATCAAGCATATGTTGCAAATTGGAAATGAGAGACATGGGCATCTGTACATTTGGAATGTCAAGTGGTGGTTGAGTATTAGGCTCCGGGTAATAATCATAGCCCTGGTCATCCTCAGTATCCTGGCATTTGATGAGCAGCTCAGAAGGACTGCGAGCAGCACGGAACCTGTCATCCTCCTCTGAATCCTCCTCATCAGCCCCATAATCAAACAGCTCTACAAGAAGATTAGGAGATGCTTGAACTGGCAATAGAATGTCCAAAGAAGACTTTCTACGTTGAAGTAGGGAAGCATCCGTCACTCCTGAGGGCGGCAAAAGTGTTGCTGAAGACTACAAGGGGACTAGAGACATCAAATCTGAAGATGGGACCAAGGATTCCGCTGACGATGCTGCGGCCGTCGACGAGGAGCGTCGTTGAAGTTCCGTAAGTGAGGACTTCTGTGCCGTAGATGAGGCAACCGTCGACGAGGCAACCGTCAACGAGGCAATCGTCGACGAAGCAACTGTCGTTGAGGCGGCCGTCGACGAGGCATCCGTCGACGAAGCAGGTAGATTCTTGGAAGCCGTCGACTGTCTCGTCGACGAAGGGGCGTCCGTCGACGAATGACCAGAGACGGTGCGCTTCTTCTTTTTCATCGACGACAAAGTGAAGGAGGTGGTAGACGAGTGAGGCCTCACCGTCACCAACACCAGTGTCGACGGAGAGGACGCCGACGACATAATCATTGCAGGTTGAGGAAAAGAGAAGGTGGAAGTCGTCGTCGTAGTAGTGGCGACGGAAGACTTCGTCGACGAGGGAATCGACGACGACGAGCTCATTGACGAGGGATCAATCTTTTGAGTCAAAGGTATCCCATGAAGAGACGTAGATGCCTGAGTCTTAGAGGTAGGTCTCGGAGGCGTAGAGGGCATAGACTGACCCTTAGGAGGAGCAGGGGCCCTTTTTGAGGAGGAAGACTGGTCTGCAAGTTTAGCTGTGTGATGCTTCTTCAGCACATTAGCCTTAGGAGATACCATCTCCGCTTCACAAGCCCTCTTCTTAGAGGCGACAGTCCTGAGAGAGGAGTCACTCTCAACATCAGACAAGGGGTTATCCTTTGTCTTGAGCTTCTGCAGCCACAGAAGAAGACGTCCCTCTCTGTCTCTTAAAGTCTTCTGAGGAAAAGTCCTGCATATTTTACAATCTCTCACCTGATGGTCAGGGTGGAGGCAGTAGATACACTTTTTGTGTGGGTCCTCAGAATGAAGCCAGAGCTTCCCACAAGACTCACAGTGTCTGAAGAGTGACCTCTTTGCAGTAGACATTGTAGTGACGATATTCTGAAGAATTTCTGAAGAAAAAGTTGAAGAACTGAGCAGAGCTCAGGGAGACTCCCTTCACACAACGTGTGGTAGAAAATCTGAGAGCTTGAGCCTCTGGGGAGAAGGTTCCAGAGGGTGCTGTCGCCTGATTGGCTGGAGTTTGGACCATGTCTAATGGCTTGGACAAGTTATTAAAGTGACAAATATTTTCCTATTAACTTCTATGTTACAATACTTCCTATTGCTCTTTTAGCTATGCTATTGCTATGCTATTGCTGTATTGCTATTCTATGTACCGTGGGACTCCCACTTCGACGACGGGGAATGATTCAAGCATGTGAATCTATGAAAGATACCCCAATACTGGAGAATCACTTTTCTGTAAAGTCTTGTGGCCAAACAGTATCCTCCCCTGTGGTGCCCTGCCTGCGTATCCTATCTAACTCTGTTTGAATCTCGGTAGGATCAGTAAGAGGTACAGTACTATGGGATTGGTCTCCTAACAGGTCACATTCACTACTATTCTATGGGGTTCTACTCTGTTGGGTTGTATCTTGGCCCTAATACTACTTTGGTACAGGTGGAGAAGGCATTTCGCTTTTTTGGGGGCTACCTCTTGGGACAAGTAAAGCCTGTCTGCACCTACTATATGCAGTTTCAGCAAACAAAAAAGCATGACCTGGCTGATGTCTGGGCGCCCATGGTAGTCCTGTGCTGATACCATGTGTTGTGTAAGAGTGTGCTGTGTACTGCGTGTGGAATACTAGTGTTGTGTTCAGTGTAATTATAGGTGACATGGGAGAGGTCCCTACAAAAGCGCTGTGCAAATGTCAGGGTGGAAATAATTTGACTAGGTAGATCTTTGGCAACATGTGTATGTGCCCAGACTCACAGTAAATAGAGGGTATACAATTGTACAATAATACATAACTTGTGGAACATTGCAGATCTTGGGGATGGATCCAGGAGAGATGTCTGTGGTCCTCCGGTGATTGGGAGATTTCTTTACTTTGGGAAAGTTTGAAAGAGTTCGGTGTACAACAGTTCATGGGGGGGGGTGCCGTTGAAGGTTTCAGCCGCATGTCGGAGAGGTGGACCCACGCCTCTCTTCCCTCCACCTTGAGGGAAGTAAGTGTTGCAAAAGTCATTCGGTAGGGTCCCTCAAACTTGGCCTGCTTCCATTTTCTTACACAATTGCTGACATACCTTTCCTGCCTAGGCTGAGGTGACTGATAGGTTAGCTTGACGGTGGTGCACTTAGAGTTCTAATGGTTGACCGGGTTGGATAGGAACTTAATGATCTTAGTTAATTCAGAGACATAGGTTTGGAATTCGTCCCCTAGTGCCTGTGAGCTTGTCTCAGTGCCTAATTTGGTCCGTATCTATCGGTTACAATTTGGTGTGGTGTGAGATGGTGATCTCTGCTGGGTGTTTTCCATAACGCAAACAAGACTAGGGGCAGGCAGTGGAGCCACTTATTAAGGCTGGAATATATTTTGCTGAATTTATTTTTTAGCAGGCTGTTGAGTCTCTCAATGACGCCATTGCTTTGGAGGTGATGTACTGAGGCTAGTTTGTGTGTTATACCTAAAAGGGTGCAGATGTGACTGAACATGGAGTTGAAAAAGTACATTCCGTTGTCTGATCGGATGACGTCTGGTACCCCCACCTCAGTATTACTTCCCTGGTGAGGAACGTCGCTGTTGCCTTGGTGTCCCAGTTTCTGCAAAGGCCAGCTTCAATCAACCTGGAGTACAGACAGGCTACCACAATTAGATGTTGATAGTTGTCACAACGATCGATCGTATTGATAAAATCGATATGTAGCGCCTTAAAGGGCCCCGTTGTTCTGGGGATAGCAGATGACAGAACCTTGAGTGTAGGTTTGGGTGAGTACAATTGGCAGATGGTGCATGGTTACTGCTTCGGTAAGGTTAGGGATGAACCAGTCACCACGGAGTTCCGTTATCATGTTGTCTTTTGCTGTGTGTGTGTCGGTAGGTGCAATTGGGGTAAGGCTATGTTAACTAAGCTCTGTGGTATGAAAGGTTTCCCTGTAGGTGTGTATCGGTATATAAGGTCATGTGCATTTTGTGGGCAGCCCCTGGCAAACCAGAGCTCTCTTTCATCAGCATTGCTGTTTCCTGTAACTCCCTCAAGTACCCCTGCTGTCTCTGTGTACGGCTTGTCTTGTGGTAGCTCCATCTCTGGTGCCTGCTGTAAAGGGAGTAGTGGGCTTCTTTGATCATAATGTAAGCTGCCCTTTTCGCAATTTTGTCTGCCAGTGCATTCCCCCAAAATACTGTGGAATCATGTTTTTCTGTAAAACATGGAATCCATTTTGTCTTGCTTTGTTTTGTGATATTCAATGATGACAAAGCCTGAACAATACGTGCAGAACAAGTAATATGCCCTAAGGTTGAACTTAAGTCCTTTTAGCTTACACAATGAAATATCACAATTCCTGTGGCAAGTTGCTGCCATACTTTCTGAGCATGGAATGTGTCAATCTATGTCCATATATAGCAAAGACCAAATGGCGAATGTTAGTTGCACAGGTATTGTGTGAACTCCTGTCTAGACACATCTTATGCTCCCAGCAACCAGGATCCATAGACACTATTACCTTTCGCCATCTGCATCATGCATATACCATGAGGTGTTATTTCACTGTGATTGGCTTGATGCTAAATGCTTGTGTAATACTTGCATCTTTCAATCAGCAACATGCCCGTATTTGTCCCTAATAGTGAAGAAATTACCTTTTACTGTATTTTTATTGGACATGTACAGAAATATCTTTTTTGTGGTTTGCAGGAATAAAAGATTGTGTCGAACTGCTGCAATCCGGACACTTGATTTTCTATGCCATCTGTGCCCATATATACATATAAGCTGCCTCTGAAATTCAACTGAGTCTGTGACTATTTTATTTTAATTAGCTCCAACATTTTGGTGAAGAATTGCAGTCCTGGAGTGGTGTCCTTCGGTGGTGGTCGCTCTGGATCAGGTAAACGGTCGCAACAAGGCCTCTGACATGACAGCTATGAAAACAAGTTACTTACCTGTAACTTTGGTTCTCCAGTATTGGAAGCTTTCATAGATTCCCATGCTTGGAATCATTCCCGTCGTCGAGATGGGAGCCTCGGTAAATATATATATATATATATATATATATAACAGTAGTAAATAACCATTACAAAAGAGAAACAGGCCTAGGCCTAATCCCATTTTGTAGTCAGACCATGTCTTTTTGTAAAAGAGACCAAAAAGACTCATTAGCCAATCAGAGCCGCCTCACCCCTTAGAACCCTGGTGAAAGAACCTCAGCTCCTCAGATTTTCGTATACGTTGTGACAACATACACAGAGATAGGCTGAGCTTTCCCAGGGGAGGAGGGTGGGTCGCATGGGAATCTATGAAAGCTTCCAATACTGGAGAACCAAAGTTACAGGTAAGTAACTTGTTTTCTTACTCCAGTATTGGAGCTTTCATAGATTCCCATGCTTGGAATCAGAGTAGCTAGCAGTAAGGATACACATTTTCCATAAGACATTACCTGTCTGAAAAAACATTCTCCAAATACATCTTTTAAAACCAGCCAAAGGCATGGATAAGTTAGTGCATTTATAAACAAGAGAAAATGTGTATAAAGCAGACAAAAGAAGGAAGGAGGGAAGCAAGGGAAAGCTCACCACTCATTGGAAGAGGTTCCTCAGGACTGCCTGTCCAACCGCCGCGTCTTCTTGAAGTGATGACTCCAGGCAGTAATGCTTTGTAAAGGTGTGAGTGCTGCTCCAAGTTGCAGCCCTACAAATGTCCTTGATCTGGACCCCAGCAAACAAGGCCACTGAAGATGCCATAGATCTTGTCGAATGTGCTCGGACAACACCCTCCAGGGGTTTGCCCGCTGCTGTGTGACAGTATCGAATTGCGCTCACAACCCAGCGAGATATCCCCTGTTTGGAAATGGGAAATCCCTTGCGGGGAGCGCTATATGATACAAAAAGCTGTGAAGATTTGCGGAAGGACTTAGTTCGATCCAAGTAAAATTTTAAACATCTTTGTAGATCCAGAGAGTGAAGAGCTCTCTCGGCCGGTGAAGTAGGCTGAGGAAAAAAGCTTTAAGGATCACTGGTTCGTTGAGATGAAAAGAAGAAGGTACTTTAGGAATAAATTTTGGATTAGTTCTCAAGATGACAGTATTTCCCTTGAACTGAAGGAAGGGTTCCTGAATTGTAAGAGCTTGTAATTCTCCTATCCTCCTGGCTGAAGTGAGGGCCAACAACAGAGCGACCTTCCAGGAGAGAAACTTGAGATCTGACCGATGAATCGGTTCGAACGGATGCCTCATAAGTTGAGAAAGAACCAAATTTAGTTGCCACGAAGGCGGTGGAGGCTTCACTGGCGGAAACACCCTGAAGAGGCCCTTAAGAAACTGTTTGACAATTCTGCTTGACCAAAGAGAAGGCCCAGAGGACGTGCGTCGAAAACGAGAAATTGCTGCTAAGTGCACCTTAATGGAGGAATGAGCCAAACCTGCCCTAGCCAAGGCCAGGAAATACGGAAGGACCTGGTGTGGTTGTGATAAGAAAGGATCCAAATTATTGCTTAGACACCATATGCTAAAACGCTTCCATTTTAAGCGGTAGGTCCTGTTCGTGGAAGGAGCTCTTGACTGTGAAAGAACATCTTTAACCTCCTCTGGAAGATTTAAGTGAAGAAATTCCCGCTCTTCAGGAGCCATGCTGTGAGCTGTAACGAGCGAGGATCTGGGTGTAGTATCTGACCCTGAGACATTGTAAGAAGGTGAGGAATTGGTCGCAGTGGAAGAGGATGGTCCAAGGAGAGAAGGTGAAGTTCGGTGAACCAAAACTGCCGCGGCCAGGCAGGAGCTATTAGGATCATCTTGCATCCTTCCACTTTCATCTTCTTGAGTACTCTGGGAATTAGCGGAATGGGGGGAAAGGCGTAGACAAATGCGCCTGACCAGGCTATCGAAAGCGCATTCCCCAGTGACCCTCGATGGTGCAGCTTGCTGGCGTAGCACTGGCATTTCCTGTTTTCTGGTGTGGCAAACAGGTCTATGGAAGGTCTGCCCCACTGGCGAAAAACCCTCTCCAGGGTTGTCTGATCCAGTTCCCATTCGTGTGTGACAGACTTCAGCCTGCTGAGTCTGTCCGCCTTGTCGTTCAGTACTCCTGGCAAATGTTCTGCCTTCAGAGAAATTCCCTGACAGATCGCCCACTCCCAGATTATTTGGGCTTCTTGTGACAATGGCAGAGACCTGGTGCCGCCCTCCTTGTTGATGTAGTGCATAGCTGTGGTGTTGTCCGTCCGGACAAGTACCGACAGACCCTGCAACCTTGGAAGAAAAGCTTGAAGAGCTAAACGAATCGCTGTCAACTCTAAGAGGTTGATGTGAAGGAGGCGATGTTCTGGAAGCCAGTGACCACTGACCTGCAGATCCTGCAAAACTGCGCCCCAGCCCTCCAGTGACGCATCCGTAGTTACCACTTGAGGTGTTGGAGCGGTTACTGAAGGATAGACCTTGGGACAAATGCTCTTGTTTTGTCCACCATCGAATGGCCTGGCGCATGTCCTGAGTGATCCGAATCTTGTCGTTGAAGGATCCGCTCACTTGTTTCCACTGTAAATCCAGAAGCTCCTGCAGGGGACGCATTCGCAATCTGCAGTGAGGTATCAATGGAATGCAGGAGGACATCATACCCAGCAGGGACTTGTAGAGGCGAACAGAAAGATACTTTTTTCTTCGCACTAGGTGGCCCATTGAGATTAGATTTCTTTGTCGCTCTAGAGAGGGAAAAACCTTGCTGAGAGATGTGTTTAAAATCGCTCCCAGAAACTGAACCTTCCTGGAAGGGCGAAGATAAGATTTGGTGGTGTTTAGAGTCAAGCCCAGATTGTAGAAGAGGCAGGTGCAAGAGGCGACCGCCTCTGCTGCTGCCCCCCTGGAAGGGGCCTTTAGCAACCAGTCGTCCAGGTAGAGAAAGACTTGGAAATGATGTTTCCTGAGAAATGCCGCTACCGGTGCAAGCACCTTGGAGAAGACTCTCGGAGCTGAGCGAAGGCCAAATGGAAGCACCTTGAATTGAAAATGGCTCTTGGCGACTGTAAATCGAAGAAACCTTCTGTGCGCCCGATGGATGGGTATATGGAAATACGCATCCTCGAGATCGAGAGTGGCCATAAAATCCCCAGTGTTGAGAAGACGCAGAATGTCCTGGAGAGATACCATCCGAAAGGATTGTTTTGTGAGATAAGTGTTGAGCTCCCTGAGGTCGAGAATCGGCCGCCATTTTTCCAATGTCTTCCTTACCAGGAAAAACCTGGAATAGAAACCCTTGCTCCTCTGAGAGAAAGGAACTGGCTCTACTGCCCCTTTGATCAGCAGTTGATGAACTTCGAGCCGGAGAAGACGCAGATGTTTCATGGAGGAGGCGGGAGGAGCTCTGGATGGTGGTAGGTGAATGAACTCCAGGGTGTGGCCACTCTGAATGATGTTTAGGACCCAACGGTCTGATGTAATCCGTTGCCAGTTTTGAAGGTAAAGAGAAACCCTGCCTCCTACAGATGTCTTCGAGGAGGAGGAGGGCACAGCGCAAAGAGCCAGGTCGCCGCTACTGCCTCTTAGAGGCGCCTCGTCCCTGACGATTCTGTCTTCCCCTATAATTGGATCTGGAGAAAGATGACGTCTGGCCTTGTTGCTTCTGGTTGTAAGAAGGCCGGTAAGATTGGGATGCGGGAGCATACGAGGAATATCGCTGTTGCTGATAGGATCCTCTATATGAGGGAGAACCCCTGCCTCTTGCTCCCCGAAAAGGGACATTCCGATACTGAAGGGTCCCCAATGACCTAGCCGTCTCAGTGTCTTTTTTAATGTCTTGGAGAGCATCATCTATGTGCTTCCCAAACAAAGCTTCCCCATCAAATGGGAGGTCCAGGATCTTATTCTGAACCTCTGGCCGGAACCAAGTTGCTTTGAGCCAACCTTGTCGACGAAGCACAGCTGCCCCTGCCAAAGAGCGGAAAGATGTCGTAGCTATGTCCATCGCACAGTCTATAATCTCTGCTGATGTTAGCTCTCCTTCATGCAGGATCTTTTTCGCTTCAGACTTAGCTGTATCAGGCAATTGATCAAGGTAAGGCGAAAGGTCGCACCACAATTGGCGGTCGTATCGGCCAAGTATCGCTAATGCATTAGCAGCCCTAATAACCAGACTCGCCATAGAGGAAAATCGTTTCCCTGCATTGTCTAGGCGTCTGCCTTCCTTGTCCGGTGGTGTGGTCAGAGGTACTGAAGGATTCTTAGATTTCCTCTGCGCTGCCTGGGAAATCACTGAATCTGGCTTTGGTTGACCAGTCAACGAGGCTGGGCTGTCCTCAGAAGCTTTATATTTTTTGTCTAGCCGTGGTAGGACTGGGACCACTGTAGCTGGATTCTTCATGGTCCTTATCCCCTCTTCCCATACATGATTTACAATGGGAATGGAACGTATCATCCTCCTACCCGGCTCCTTAAAATCATATAGGAAACACTCCGTTTGAACAGATGGCATAGGAAGTTCAAAGCGTAACGAAGCCCTTTCCATTAGCTTGTGAAAACCCCTATATCAGCCGGAGGGAATCCACAGGAGCAGGAATTGGAGAAGCAGGATCAGGGATCACGTAATCGTCCCACTCCTCTCCCTGATCCGTTTGCACAAGCTCACCTTCTTCCTCATCAGAAGAAACATCCTGAAGTTGAGGGACTGCCTCCGTTTGAATTTGTGGATGAGTCATTGGAGGTGGTGAAACTATCACCATGGGTTGAGGAGTATGCACAGTTTGTGGCAGGAGAATAGGTTGCGGAGGAAGCGAAGACAACCTCTGACGATAGTCAAGGAGCATCCCCTGTAAGTCCGATAACAGAGAGGTGGGAACAGAAACCATCTGTTGCTGAACATCCTCCTGCTGTGGATATTGATGATGTATAGAAACTTGTTCCTGGCAGTATTCACCCTCAGAATCAGTTTCTTGACATTTCACTAGAAGCTGAGATGGGCTGTTAGCATAGCCAAATTGACTGTCCTCACCATAAGAGTCCTCTTCCTCCTCCAATAATAATGCAGGTGGTAAAGGATCCACTCTCCTGGGTGAAAGCCTCTCCGGCGCAACCCCTTTTCTTTTTATGGAAATTGAAATTTTCCCCGTCGACGACGTCGTCGACTGTCTCGTCGACGTGGAGGTGAAAACCGTCGTCGACGGTCTCGTCGACGTGGAGGTCAAAACCGTCGTCGGTGACATCATCGTCGACGGGGGCACCGTCGACGAGAAAGTTACTGGAACCAGCGTCGACATCCTCGATGACGAGCTGATCGTCGACGAGACGATGGGCGTCGTCGAACCTGTCGTCGACGAGATAAGGCACACCCCTGCTGATGTCGTCATCACTGTTGCAGTCGTCATCGTCGACACTCTCGTCGTCGACGCCACAGTGGTAGACGAAACTGTAGACGCCGTCTTCGTCGACACCGCCGTCGACGGTGCTGTAGATGTGCTCGTCGACGAGCCCGTCGACACTGGGAAAAGAGACGGAGTCGACACAGGAACATTTTTAACCTGTGATTTTTGCGTTTTCGTCGACGAGGGTTTATGCTTTGTAGACGAATGGTCCGAAGAATGTGAAGAAGACTTCTTCAAAGGTTTCTCCTTGCCAGGGAGAGTCGCAGATGCAGATAATGGTTCTTCCCTCTCCTTTACACCGCAGTGAGGAGATTTCATGGAACCTTGGCCCTCAGACTCCTTTGGAATCTTCTTTGAGGCCTTAGAGGGGTGACCCAGAGATGATGAAGGGGAACCCCTACCCCTCTTGACTGACCTTCTTGAAGAAACTGCGGAAGAAGCGTCCTCACTGTCACTGGACACCGACTCTTTCCTTGACTTTAACTTGTGAAGCCAGGTAAGTAGACGACCCTCACGATCCCGGAGAGTCTTAGTCGAAAAAGTGCGGCAAATCTTGCACTCCGCAGCCTTGTGGTCCGGGTATAGGCAGTATATACAGTCCTTGTGCCTATCCTCCACATAGAGCCTCTTTTTTCCACAAGTGGAACAGGCCTTAAATAACCCTTTCTTTCCTTTCTCAGACATTTCACCAAGAAAACCTGAATAAAACAGCTGAAAAGTGTAAGAAATAGTCGAAATAGAGCAGAGCTCCAGGAGACTCCCTTCTGCACAACGTGCGGTAGAAAATCTGAGGAGCTGAGGTTCTTTCACCAGGGTTCTAAGGGGTGAGGCGGCTCTGATTGGCTAATGAGTCTTTTTGGTCTCTTTTACAAAAAGACATGGTCTGACTACAAAATGGGATTAGGCCTAGGCCTGTTTCTCTTTTGTAATGGTTATTTACTACTGTTATATATATATATATATATATTTACCGAGGCTCCCATCTCGACGACGGGGAATGATTCCAAGCATGGGAATCTATGAAAGCTCCAATACTGGAGTAACTCTGCCCTCCCTGCCCGTGTGCTGTGAGACTCCTGTTGTTTGCCCCACCACTACTCCATTGCGGCAGACCATAACTGACACTTGCCCTGTTATTCCTGAATTCGCTCTTGCACGTTTGCTAGTCAGAGGATGTGATATTTTCGCTGTGGGTTTCATACGCAGCTTTACTTCAGGATATCCTGTTAGATGTAATTTTGTAATGCTGTGATATTTTTCCCTTTCTGTGGTTTTGAATTCCCCTCCCTGACACACTGACCTCCAGGCACCACATGGCGCGCTTTGTACTGAGTCGGTTTCTGGCGGTTTGGGTGACCATAACCTGGTGCGTATGCCATATGACACCCAGCGTCCAAGACACTAAGGCTTGAAGTTCTCCACTTGGGTGCCTAGGCGGTTACTGTGTTGGTTTGATCCGGGGGATGCATCAGGTCCTTGGGAAGGGTATTTTTGATTTCATGCTGGTATGTGTCCCAGGTGATTAACTGTGGGTGTACGATGAAGGCTATCCCAGGTTCACTATGTGCAGATTGTGCACTGTTTTCTTTGGTTTTGGGTGTGGTCATGTGCAGATTGTGCACTGTTTTCTTTGGTTTTGGGTGTGGTCATGTGCAGGTTGTGCACTGTTTTGCAGGATTTTTGAATTCTCGGTGTGTTGTGTGCTGTTCTGGCCAGTAAGGGAAGGTGGTGGTCCTTCCGGATTTGCAGGGGGTGCTATGCTGAATTTGACTTGTCTCCTCTGTCGACCTTGTGATTCACTCATATCGGGGTGTCCTTCACAGGGTTCTGGACACCTGGTGCCTAGAAGGCCTCCAGTTGTTTCCAGGTGCAGATCACCCTGGTTACAAGAGGAGGGTGACTAGGGAAATTAGGGTGAGATTAGGGTAATTCATATTTTTATGGCGACAAGAGGAGATTAGGGTGATTGACATATTTTTTGTATTTTTGTTGATCATGTCTTTGCCATACTTTATTGATAATTTAAATTTTTGACGTATGTTTTAGCATTTTTGTATTGGCACATGGTATATATTGCTTATTTATTTTTCTGTGCTTGTAACTTTTTCTGTTAGAATGCAGGGACTATTCCTTCCCTCTCATTGCTCCCCAGGATAGGGCTTTGGGACTTGGGAATTGTGGTGAGTGGGTAGGACACACCTAGGAGACCTAGTAGACCAGGGTTACTTCCTCGCTTTTCTGTGAATGCATTTATACTTAACTGAGTGCTTTGTGATTAACCAGTAA
Organism: Calotriton arnoldi; assembly: GCA_963921515.1. NCBI lineage: Eukaryota > Metazoa > Chordata > Amphibia > Caudata > Salamandridae > Calotriton > Calotriton arnoldi. Next base: position 776,875 of record CAWUFW010001426.1, on the reverse strand, counting down.
CACACGATCTGTTTTCAGAATGCTGGCGTGGCTTAACACGCGTTTTGCTTCCTACTAATAATATTGTGCAAAGCTGAACGCGAACAAGAAATATATGTGAATGTGTTTCTATTCCCCACCTATGTCATTGTCCGGAGGTATGACCTCTGAGACCTAGCTTCAGCGAATGTAGCTTGTGTTGTGGTGTCTAGTATGAGTGAAACTGTTTTAACGTGGTAGGGACAGCTATTGTATCTTTGGCAATGCAATAGGCATCGCCCCTCCTGGGTCTCAATAATGATGCAGTACCATCTCTTCTACAGGAGACCATAGATTTTGCTCAAGTGCTTTGCGCGCATAGTGCAAAGTTGCTCGCACAATGGCAGGAGTTTTTACAGAAAAATAAGGCCATAAAATTAGACCAGAATAGCAAGAAAATAACAGATATGTGGTCTGACAGTGACCAAGCTAAAGTCCGGACAGACTAGAAAATGCCCGGATGCATTGCCAGTGGGAGTATCTCCACCTCATGTTTTCCTGTCTTTCCGCGTGATGATAGTCTGCCCGAAAGACCGGCAATACCAATCTTCCCACTAATATGAAAGGTATGATAGCCACAATTCATTCAATGTAGAATGAAATATAATATAGAATAAGAACATATACCAAAGCTTTCATATTAGATATTTCAGCAGAGTTAACTTACCATTTTAGGCTGCCTTCGCTCTGGCTAACTACAGACGCTGGCCATTGTTCCAAGAGCACAGCCATACAGTGTAATGATATCCTGTGACTGCAAATAGATGTATACTTACGCACAGGATAGTCTGGTAGGTTCAGTGTGTATTGTTCATAGTGGAGAAATTAAACAAATGCCCAACTGGATAGGTATGAATAACAGTATTCGGACTTTCTTGGAGTCTACAAAATTTAAGGTTTGTACAACTTCCAATACACCCTAGACGAAGGTATATATATATATATATATATATATATATATATATATATATATATATATATATATATATATATATATATATATATATATATATATAGATTAAAATAGTTAGTTGGTGCAAAAGTGTTAAAGTGCTGTGTTGTTCTTTCCATATCTTTTTCCTAGGTTTCAGAAAATTATGAAGATGAAGATGTGTTTTCTTCATAATATGTTATGCTCTATGTTATTTTTAATGTTTGTAGGAATTTTTGGGGTACATCTTAATATATTAAATACAGTGGCATGGATTGGCTTCCATATGTAAGGAGGTCGCAACTGCATGCTGTCCATAATGGCCTTTAGTACCTAAAATATCGATAGTTAAATTTTTCCCTCTCTATTTCTTATTGTTTATTTGGTATTGTTCTTGTTCCTTGAACATACAAAGGGTAACACAATGAGTAAGGATGACCTGCATAGCAGTAAGCATACCCCGCTAGAGACTAAGGGCCATATGTAGGTAATTTCTATTTACCGATTCCTAAATACCGAATTTTACCGATTCAGTATTTAAGAATCGGTAAATAGAATGTAGATAAACATTCGGTAAATGTTACCGATTCGGTAATATTCGTTATTACCGATTCGGTATTTACCGAATCGGTAATAAGAAGTACCTTCCCATTCATTCCTATGGGCCTGGAGGCCCATAGGAATGAATGGAAGCCATTCACTATTACCGATTCGGTAAATACCGAATCGGTAATAGGAGAGCATATTCAAGGGTGGCAGGGTGTCAAATTGACACCCTGTTGCACCCCTGAATCGTGCATGTGTGCACATGTGGCGCACATACATGCCCTAAGGGCATGTATGTCTGCCACATGGCACTTTTAAAAAGCACAAAATTGCTTTTTAAAAGGTATTCGGTATTTACCACCAACTTGTAGTTGGTGGTAAATAACGAATCCTTAAACCAAAAATGCACTCACTTGAGTGCTCCCTACATAGGATTTAAGGAATCGGTAATTTACCGATTCCTTAAAATAACGAATCGGTAAATTACCGACTCCTTAAATCCGGCCTCCTACATCGCAAAGGGCTAAATACCGGTCGGTAACGGGAAATGGACCGATTTTCGGCCGTTACCGACCGGTATTAGCCCACCTACATATGGCCCTAAGTGGATGCACGCCTCGGCCTCAGTGTGTGTCCATTAACAGACAAAAGGCACACACTGACAGCCATAAACAAGGATTTGCGGTTCCCCCTGCACAGCACCAATGGAAAGATTGCAGTAGTTAATGAAGATGTGAATATTGTAAGAGAAGGAAATAGGGGCAAGGGAACAGACATAGGTGGCAGATGAGACGGTTAGGGAAACATGATGATATAAACAAGTGAATGCAACTGTGGTCTTCCTCTGAATTCTTCTGCCATGTGCACAGCAGGGGGTTACATGGGAAGAGGCAGACCCAGTGCTAAAAGACATAATGACAGGGCGGATGGAGAGTCCCCCTTGGCTTCTCCAACCATTAAAAACATGTGTGGGAGAAGGCCTCCTCAGGCGCTCAACCTACCCAGCAAACTGCAGAAGAGAGCTGCATTTTGACACAGCAACGGGTAAATGAGGAACTAACCACAAACAGTCATGATAATATTTCAAACTTCCTTTCCATTGCGGTCATCAAGGGGGTAGGCCTGGTGAAGGCATGCAAAGGAAACAAAAAATACTGTGGTGCCACCAAAATGGATTTCCATACGCTGGGCTGAGGGGGACTGTGTCAGAGTCCCACACACCTGCCAACCACCTCAAAGAGCCCCCGGCATAATAGATAGTAAAGTTTTTGTTTTAAAGAGTGACAAATCGAAATGCACTGTGCTACTCAATGACCTAGTGGGGGCAAGTTACGAATAGGTCGACTGGCAGGAATGCCTGTTAGACCACACCGGGGCGCAGGGCACGTCTGGCACGGGCTAGTTTTATGGAAAGAGGCCCCCCCAGGTATGCTGCCCTTATGAGCAGCATGCCAAGACCTTGCACATGGACAAAATACCCCTCCCTTGCCCCAGGCGTCCGAATGGGATGTCTGTAAATTTACCGTCTTTGGTGGGTGTCAGGATAATTGCTGCATTACAGTGTGGTATAGACAAGCAATGCCAGTGGAGGGAGCTAGTGGACTCTGTGACAACTATAGGGGTTGCACAAGAAATAGTAGCCCAATGTTTCAGACACCACGCTGTGGTACGGTGATTGTGACATAGCATTATGCACCCTAAAACAAGAATGGGGTAGGAATTCATGCATTTCGCTAGCTCTGCAACAGAAGAGAGGGTTCCGAGCTGGAGTACTGACTGTGTGGCACCACACATTGCCAACAAAGGATCCACCACCCCGAGCCGTATCTCCCTTCTGCCCAGTGATGCGAGTATGCTCGCCAATAACAGAGACATTAAGGTATTACCACCTTTTAGTGACACAACACTGCCTGGTGCCGATGGAGACCTCTTTGCTGATGGATCTTGTCCTGAGGATGAGAGAGGGATGTGGTGCACCTTTTATGATGGGGATACAGTTCACTGCAGTCGATGGGGGAAGTTCTTTATTAATTCCCTATTGTTTTCTCCCCTGGCACATAAGAGGCCGGAGATGTGTTGACATGAATGTAGATGATTGCATGTTTAAGTGACACAGGATAGTGTGGTTGGGGTGTGGAATAATTTGTTCAAGTAGGACACAGCCTTGTGGAAGTATGGATTTTTGAGATGAGAACACAAGGGTTGAAAGGATCCATAGGAAAGTGAAGTTGGAGATATGGTGGAAAAGGGATACAGGAGAAAAGTGATTGTGAGAATGCTTTTGAAGTGAGAGGGAAGAATTCTGTTTCATTTAAAAATGAATTTGTTGTGTGTTTTGATACATATTTGTGTTTATGCATGAAACTAGCTCCATAGGTTTAGATTGTAAGGGGGGTGCGCCATAATGCTCTTTGAGGCAGTACATTCGCCGGGGACCAGAAAGTACAAACAATGTGGGGTAGTGTTGCATCTATAAAGGTGACCTATGGTGCTTTGGTTTAGTAAAGTGTATTAACATGTAAGAATAAGGTATAAAAAGAATAACTATCCTTGTTATTGATATGTTTTACAGAATTCAAATGCTTTTAAGGTAGAAAATTGCAAGGTGAGTGTGACTGTGGGCACTAAGCTTACAGTTGAGACATTTAACGTTGAACGTGAAAGTTGTTTTGAAAGTGATGCTAACACCTTTCATACATCCCTGATTTAATGGTTTTCTCCCCATTCTTAGTGTAGTGTAGAGTTTGGTAGAGGTTGCGAATATTTTCAAGATATGGGGAAAGGGACTGACACAATTCACCATCTATAAGAATTCTTTTCCTTACATAACGTGTTGCTGTGACGAGGATTCTTATATGTGCCTTGCTGTTGAGGGCCAATATAGTATGATGTTTTGGTCCTCCTTTGATTTTGAAATTGAGTATTTAATGGACTGTGGTAAAACGATGCTATTAAAATTAACTATGCACTGATTGATGTTTTGAGTCTTGCACCCTGGTGACATATTTTATTTTCAGGATTCTTTCTTCATCTCCGTGTGCAGTATAATTAGTGAGGCTTATGTTACTACTGTTGCATCAAGCGGTTATCAGAGAAATACTTTTTCTATTCACCAATTGATGACATGTTTTAAGATGTTATGACCTTTCCAAGGAGATTCAGTTATGAACGGGGGAGAGAGCCTGCTCCCATCCGACACCTGTATGGTTTTCCTGATTTGGAAATGATTTCGATACATATGCCCTTGGTAACGTTTCTACCCTATCATGCCCGGTTAGGGGTTCCAATAGTGCAAATGTGGTTTACATTGCTTGCAATTGTGCCTGTAATGTATGGTACTGAACAACTGTTGTTCTCACGCCTAGCCACAGGTAATAGTCATGGAGTGTTCAATGAAGAGTAGACCACACTTGAAGTACAATGGGTGGATCAGCTGTGCACAATAGGGAGGAGTTAAATTACTGATTTCTCTCATATGAAAATGAGTTGGTTTACAAAGGACTGGCATTTTCTTCCCTCATGAGAGGCATATCAACCCAGTGGTTTGGATTCGATTCCATCTTTCTGAGGCTTTTTCAATAACTAGAGACATATTTCACACATTGTAGGAAGTTGGCTCTGTATATACTATACAAAAGTAAGGTATAGTGTGCACAGAGTCCAGGGGATCCCCAGAGGTATAGCAGAGGCTAAATTAGATAATCACTAACAGCTCTCTTTGTGGTAGTGTGGTCGAGCAGTTAGGCTTATCCGGAGGGTATGTTAAGCAGCTATTGTATTCACTCAATCAAGGACTGATTACACACACTCAGAGGCAGAATCCAGACCAATTAGGTAAGGAGAAAACCGGTATACTTATGTTTTATTTCTAGAACCAAGCAGGACGTGGTACTGGTAGGTAAATTATACTTTCAATTGCAAAACTTTACAGGGTAATGCAATTGGAAATGGATTTGCAATCATTACAGGTTTGTATATGCTTTGAAAACAGTTTAAATTACATAGAAATTACTTTTAATTACTTTTGCGTTATTTTTGGATTACATCGACTACGCGCGGTGATATGCTTAGATGCCACACCGTAGATCCTATATCCTACAATACAAAGGTAAGTAAGACTTTTTAACATTTAAGGTACAGTTACTTTCTTTCATACAAAAAGTCAGTTCAACACATTTTTAGGAACAGAAAACTCGTAACATTGGTTCCTATGGGAAAAAGTGTGTTAAGGTTTACCCGTAAGTAAACAAATTACAAGTTTTACTTTGGAGGGGTAGGAACAAAGTCCAGGTAGGCACTCAAATTGCACCACCAGCGGCGCTGGGGCGGCCGGGTGCAGAGTGCAGGGGCCCAATGTTAGCCAATGGGGCGAAGAGGGCCTTCGGTCAGGGACTGCTTTTGAGTAGGCCACTCGGCTGTGGGAACAAGGCTGTGGGGTTAAGATCAGCACAGCAGGAGCCAACAATCAGCACAGGAGCTGCACAAAAAGCGGCATGGAGGCAGCCGGATGCAGTGTGCCAAGGAGACGTTGGGCGCCCTGTAGATTTCAATGGAGATCTCCGGTTTGGTAAAGATGCTGCAGGCTCGGTCAGGGAGGCTTCCTGGAGGTGACCACTGACTGGAGAGGTAAGTTGGATTCTTTGGGGATGTCTGGACACCACCGGTTGGGCCACCCAAAGCAGTGGGGAGTAGGGTGCAGGGGTGTCTTTTGGTATCGGGTCTTTTTACCAGCTCAGGTCGCGGTCGGGGGAGACCCTTCAGGTTGAGGCTGCAGGTGTCGGCTTGAGGCTTGAGGGAGGTCGGGTATCACCAGATCCCAGGTCAGGATCGCTGGGAGACCTTCTCGTGGTGTTGGGCCACTCGAACTTGGGCTGTGGGCATCGGGTGCAGAGTGGTGCAGAACCGACTGGATCCGTGTTCTGTGTTGGAAGTCTGATGAGCAAATCCGGTGCTCATGGGAGACAGAGTCTTTAAAATGGGTGCAGGGCAGGGCCTCCGGGCTCTGGGGAGCTGCTGGCTGCTGGACACGCAGGGTTTCCACTGTAGTCAGATCGGAGTCGGGACAGGAGGGTAGGACTTGGGACAAATCAGTTGGTGTCCTCTTCTTCCTGGGTCAGCACAGCTCTTCAGTCCTTCTTCTTAGAATCTGAGGAGGCATGGTTCAGGGTTGCCCCTAAATACTAAATTTAGGGGCGATAAAAGGGGTGTGCAGGTCGGGACCAATGGGTCCCTTCCTTGGGGTGGGTACAACCTCTATTATGCCACCCTCCAGTGGGAGGGGGCATGGGCTTCTCCCTAATTGTCTGGGTCCCCTCATCTTCAAGATGGAGGAGACTGAGATGTATGCTTCACCTCGCCTCCTACACCAGAGGAGTGGGGTTAGCAAAGGTGGGCACACCTCTCCTCCTAACTTGGTTTTCCAGCCAATTCTCCCGCCGAAAGTGGGTGTCAGAGCCGTTGGGAGCGAGTTGCTGTGGCAGCAAAAGGCAGGGACAACTTACAAAGGCAGCAGGCCTTTGAAGCTTCTCCTTCATGGACCCAGCCCATCCTGGGGGAGGAGGCATGACACCCCTGCCCAGTATGTGCTTTGTTTCAGGACCCTGAGAGTGGAGACCCTCTACCCAGGGGTTCAGAAAACAGTCTGGTGGTGGCAAATGGCAGACAGACATTCAGGAACCACACCAGGGCTGGTCGCTTTTCAAGGGGCATCTCTAAGATGGCTTCTGAGTGCATTTTACATCAAATCCCACACTGTCATCAGTGTGGGTTTAATGTGCTGAGAGTTTTGCCACCAAACTTCCCAGGTTTCAGTAAAGCCATTATGGAGCTGTGAAGTTCATAATGACCAACTCACAGACCATATACTCTTTATGGCTTTACTGTACTCACAATGCCTAAGAATGGACTTAGACACTATAGGAGTACAGTGCGCATACCACTGTACCATCACCTGTGGGTTAGTTCACCCTGCTAGATGGGTAACTTACCTAGGCCCCAGGCAGTGAGTTGCAGGCATAGCACATAGGGATGTGTGCCATGTTGACTCTTCACTTTTCTCTGCACCAAAACATGCAGCCTGCAGTGGCAGTGTGTGGGGGTTGAGGTACAGGGCCTCTAAGGGTGGCACAGTAGGTGCTGCAGCCCTTAGAGGTTTTTCCTGGTCACAGTGCCCTTGATACCCATGGTACCTTTTACAAGGGGCTTACCTGTCCCCGGAGATGTGCCAATTGTGGTTGGAAAAGTACAGCTTTGGGAAAGAACACAGGCCGTGGGAACCTGATTGGCAGGGACCCAGGGCACATCAAGTCAAAATGCATCAGATGTCAGGCAAAAAGTGGGAGGGTAACCATGCAAAAAGGGCACTTTCCTACACACATGCCAGTGCTAAGACCAACAGCAGTACACAATGCATAGCAACGTCTACATGGAGGAGAGAGCGAACAACAAGTCTCCTTGCTGCGTGCTTGTGCCCCTCCACAGCTGCAAGATTTCCAGGTGGTGTGGTAGCGCAGTTAAGGCTACCTAGACCTACTAGTACAAGACAATACGCCTACAAGTCAGAGGCAGGCAAGAAATTAAGAAGTTTCATGGGCACCGGCCAAAGTATAATCATCCCTGGGAATGGTGATCCAGAAAAAGCCAATGAACAAAGATGGCTTGTGTAACACAGACAGTACATTGCACATATCACCCACCAGCAGCAAAGGACATTGAGAGAAGAAATGGTGGGTTGAAGAATGAAATAGGGAGCATTTTGGCATCCACAGAACTATCATGGCCTGGTGGAATGCCACCAGTTTTGTTGTTTATCAGAAACACTCACGGCTGAGCCTTCATCATTCAATGCTGCAAACTCTTCCTGTCAAGACCCTTGCCAATGCCCACATCAGACTTCACTGCCTTCCCATCTGTTCCTCTGATCAACTACTTACAGCCGTCAAGTGTGAGGGGCTGACCTTCGGATGCACAGCCCTCACACCAAGCAGGTGCCCCACCACTTAAGCACCAACAAGGACCGGGGGGCACTGACCTCATCGCCTTCATCATCATGCAATTCTGGCTGAAAGATGTTACTGGAACATCCATTCCAGTGCACCTCACCTTCACCCTACAATATTTATTGCTCAAGTTCTGGCAACCTCTGATGCAATAAACAAGGTGCAGTAGATTGATCCATTTGATATTTTCCTTGATATTCATTAAGACAACAGCAACTGACACCTCTGCAGGGCCTGCCAAGAAATTACTATGGGTATCAACAGTTATCTGTGCTACTGTACTGCACATGATGCCTGCGAATTTCATAAGCAATGATGTCTGCTCTGAAAGATGAACATTTAATGAAACTGACACTTTGAATATTTTCCAGACTGACAATACAACTAAGATGCCAAACTGCCTGGAGGGCAAAGGACTATGTTCAATAGAAAGTGAAGGATGATGCCATGTTACATGGATTATGTCATCCAGTATTTGTGCACACCTGCTCCAACACTGCCTAGTAGATAATGACTTACAGAGTAATAGGGTACATCACAGTTTACCATCTACAGCTATAAAGTAAATACACCTACATGGAGGTTCCATTAACTGTCTGATAAAAAATGGATGTCAAGAAGAGAGTATTACAGACTTCTGCGTTTAAGAATAGCATTAGGAAAAGTTCATATTAGTTATACAAATAGACCAGCAAGTATTATAAAATGAGTACAGAATTTCTAGGTAAATGGAAAGAAATATTTCTTACCAAAAGCAATGGTAATTGTTGACTAAGGAAGAACAGCCCCATGTGCCAAATCTAACATTTATAACAAAACAGATCAGTAAGAATAAGAGCACCCAAGGAGGGGTGGGACATTTTCCTTTAGGAAGTTGAACTCTAATGGACCAGGGCTCGCTGCACTAAAGACGCCCCATGCATGAACATGCAGTCGGATAAGCTGCTGTTAGACACATTTGCCACAAGCCAAAGGCAAGGGGTGGGTAGGGGAACAGACCCAGTGGCTTGGCACTCTCCAGGGGTCAAGAGGGCAGAGGACCTAGGGTTACCAAGTCTAAGAGTGGAGGGCAAGGTGACCGCACCTTGGTGCATAAGGAGACAACAACCAGAAACAACACCCTGATTGCTGAGGAGCCCCTATTACGCTGTACACTTCAGGAACTAGTCAGGGGTGAGTAAGGTCTGAAAGAATGTAGGGAACAACCATATTAATAGTGTACATTTCATGACATCCTGAGGGGCAAGTGGGACGAGTGTGGAAGGCCAGCTTTCCAGGGCCAGCAAAGCAGAATATTTCTGTAGGTAATAGCAACTACGCAGATTATGCCAACTTGGGATGGATAAAAAGTGGTCCCCTACAACTGTCACCAGAGTTAGTGGGATACAAGGTGTTGTCATCATACTTCCACCTGCCAGCCGGATGGTATGGCAGCTGCTACCTCTCCTTTGTATTGCCACAGATGATGCACATCACCACTCTGTCACAGATAGGATTACCAGCGGATGGGAGTTCTATTGCCCCTAGCAGGGGTGGCCTATGCCACCTATATGAGTGAGCTGGCTAGGTTGATCAAAGATCTGACAGGCTCTACAGCTGCAGCCCTAGGGAACATAACGGAGAAGCTTACTACAATAGGAGCGGTAGTGATATAGAATAGCATTACTCTAGACATCCTTCAATATCACTCCCCAGTCACCTCCCGGTAGCTATGAGAAAATGCAGAGAATATGGACAAAAGTTACGAAACAGGAGACAGGAGAGGAGGGAGGCAAATTACCAATGGGGGAACATGTATTAGATGCATCATTGATTATCAGAGGGTTGAATGTGGAATCATGTTTTTCTGTCATGCAAGGAATCCATTTTGTCTTGCTTAGTTATGTGATATTCAATGATGTCAAGGCCTCAACAATACATGCAGAACAAGTAATATGCCTTAAGGTTGAATTTATGTCCTTTTAGCTTAAACAATGAAATATCACAAGATGTACAATTCCAGTAGCAATTTGCTGCCATACGTACTCAGCATGGAAAGTGTCAATCTATGTCCATATAAAGCAAAGATCATATGCCAAATGTTGATTACACAGGTATTGTGTAAACCCCTGTCTAGACACATCTTATGCTCCCAGCCACCAGGATATGTAGACACTATTACCTTTTGACATATACATCACACATATATCACAAGGTTCTATTTCACTGTGATTAGCTAGACGCTTAATGCTTGTGTAATACTTGCATCTTTCGATCAACAACACGCCATGTATTTGTCCATATTAGTGAAGAAATGACCTTTTACTGTATTTTTATTGGACATGTACCGTAACGCCTTTTTGCTGTTTGCAGGAATAAAAGATTGTGTTGAACTTTCTGCAATTCGGACACTTCGTTTTCTATGCCATCTGTCCCCATAAATACATAAAAAGCTGCCTTTGAAATTCACCTGTGTCTGTGACTATTTTATTTTAATTAGCTTCAACAATACGAAGTCTTTGTAAGGGGTAAGGGATCTCTGGGCTCCTGGTTGCACCAAGGGGTTGACCCATTGACGAACCTGTTGAAAACGGTAGCGTTCCGTCTCTGGCAATGCAAGGTCAGAGCGAAGGTCTTCAAAAATGAAGGGGCCTTCTGCATCGAAAAGATGTACGACTGATCTGCACCCATCTCGATCCCAATGGTGAAATGCCAGTAGATCGAGGCCCGGTGTGAAATCCGGGTTGTTAACTATGGGTGTGAGGGTGGGGGCGGAGCTTGCCTGGAACGAAGATGGCCGCGTTGTGATCGAGCTCCGCCGAATGCCGATGCTATCCGTCAGGGATTTGGCCACTCCACTAGCTGCCTGATGTCAAAAGCGAGGGGCGCTTGTTCCCCACGACGTGGCGATTCCGGCACTGGTTTCCTGCCTTTGGTAGCCGGGGGAAGCGGTGAGATTCGCCCATCGAGGCCGCGAGCCGCGGCCTAGCTACGCGACTGGAGACGCCCCGGGGTCTCGCGTGAGTGCGCAGCCGCGTACGATCGCGCTGGAGACCCGAGCGCGGTTGCGGGACTGCCTGGCCCGTGTGCCGATGCCGCCATCTGCTGCCAACTGGTGTCAGTGAGGAGAGCTGGGGGGTCTGGGCGAGAGGGGCGAGACTTTTGACCCCCTCCCTATGTGCTGGATCTCTCCCTGCGCGCTGCTGCCTGGCTCAGACCCTCGCTCCTCACCGGCCTGAAGCTATCTACGTGGCCGTACTGCTTGCCATCGGTGGATCTGCCGCGCCCTTGGTGACATTAGCAACATAGGGTTATACCCTTTGCTGAGACGGCGCCCTGTGATATTGGCCCAGCCTTACCCTCTCGTTGCCATTCAACCTTCCTGGGAACCCTCTGGCGCAGATCACCGGCTCTTACGGGGCCCCCAGCTGCTAGTCGCCTAAACACGCTGCGGCACCGCTTGGGAGCGGCTGCCTCATTGGGGGGCACTGCGTGAGCCTAGAGACGGCCCCTGGAGAGGGGGTTTGAAGCGGGTGCCCTCTAACCACATCTGGGAGAGTCTCGCGCTGGGATAACTGGACGGGGCCCCCTCTGTGCTGGACACTCTGCTGCGACCTGGCCTGGCGCTCGCTACTGCTACAATGGGCAAGCCTGATAAGACCCAGCCAAAACTTACTTTCGAACAACGGAAAACCAGGCGTGCTGAAGGCGCTACAGAGACAGTGTTATCGGACCCTGACTGCCCGACAGAGGATACTATTGGGGACATCAAAACCATCATTTCGTCCATGCAGCATGGGCTCACTGCGTTAGATGCTAAAATTGATTCCATAGTCTACAGGATGGACAGGGTATCTGAACGCGTGGATAAACATGCTCAACGCTTGGATGAGGCCGAGAGTCGTATCACGGAGACTGAGGAAGCCCAATCTGAGTCCCATATAGTGCAAAAACAGATGGAGAAAGCCCTGGCTGTTCTCCGAGACCGGGCAGAGGATTTGGAGGCTAGGTCACGACGCAGCAACCTGCGCATAACGGGCCTTCCCGAAAATACTGCGACAGGAAATATGGAGACATTTGTTGAGAGTCTGCTCACCACGCTACTGGGCACTGAGGTGTTCTCATCCGTGTTTGTTGTGGAGCGGGCGCACCGTTCCCTGGGTCCCAAGCCTCCCCCTGGCGCCCCTCCACGACCCATTATTGCTAAATTGTTGAACTATCCTGATAGGCACGCCGCACTTCGGAGGGCACGTGAGCTGGGCTCCTTACAGTATGAGGGATCTGCGCTGTCCCTGTTCCCGGACTTCACTATGCAGGTCCAGGAGGCCAGGAGACAATTTGCACCCATGAAACGTAAACTGCGTGAGCAGAATATTGAGTACGCAATGTTATATCCTGCTCGATTGAGAGTCCGAGTGGCTGGTAAACAGCAGATTTTCACCGATCCACGTTCTCTTCAGAAGGCTATGAAAGCCTGGGGAAAATCGAGTCCCCCTGGCACATCTCGCACTGGAACTGCTCACACCAGTGCAGACAAGGGTGACCTTGACGACAACGACTGAGGGGTGGCTGTGCTGTGCAGTCTTATTGTGCTACGATTGTTGAACTGCTGGAATTTTTCTTTTGCTATCAGTGCTCTTTACATATCCCATGTTAAGGATGTTAGCGTTCTCATATGCATGCAATATACAAGTTTCTGGTAATTGTTGGAGGTAGATAAACGGAGATTATGAGCCCTATAAGTTTCGTTTGCTGCTGGGGTTGCTGTAAAACACTCAATAATGGAGTGATTTTATTTCTGGGTTGGCGGTCGGGAGGGAGAAGTATGTACTGTGGGACAACCGGGTAACATCCGCCCCAAAGCCTTTCACGCCCTTGTTCACTATGGCCACCCGTTGTCGTGGTGGTGTGTTTGTTTGTTTGATTGTAAGATTTTTTTTGTCTTTTTCTAGGGCGGTTGGGACTGAGGGTCGACTTTGCGCTGTTGGGGACTGCAAGGCGTGGGTGGGGGGTGCTGTGGGGTTATTATTTGGTTTTTTTCTCTTTTTGGTTTGAAATATAGTTGGTACAGCTCACAGATTATACAGGGCATGTGCTGGGCTAAGCATAGCAGCTTCCACATAAAAACGCCAGTACATTGAATGTCGCGCCACTGCACAGGACAGGGACACGCTAGACGACTACGACTCCTGACATGGAATGTTCGGGGTCTGAATGGTCACAGAAAACTGCGCAGCATACTGGCGTGTCTGAGGCGGAGGGAGGTCGATATTGCACTGTTGCAGGAGACTCATTTGCCCCCGGGTCCGCCTTGCTCGCAAACAAAACGCTTGCGAGACACTCCCACGCTGCTGGATTCACTTCGCACTCCAGGGGGATGCTGACATGGGTTAATCCGAGATTGGGGCTGCGGATAGAGAATTGCGTTACTGACCCCGCTGGCAGATACACTATAACTAAATGCCATGGTGGAGACATGAACTTCGTTATAGTCAACTCGTTCGGCCCGAACTATGACGAACCACAGTTCTACCGGTCCCTGTCCACACATATACAGGTCTCGGCTCATTCCCGATACTCTGGGGTGGGGATTTTAACTGCATTCTGAACCCGGCACTGGACCGATCGAAGGGCGCCCCTAGACCCCCGTCAGCTGCCGCTAGGTCGCTTATGGACATCATGCTTCAGTTGCGGCTGGTGGATGTCTGGAGGGTCAGATCGCCTGCACAAGGGGGGTACACACATTACTCAGCCTACCATGACATACACACTCGTATTGACTATTGGGTTATTTCTGAGTCGTTGCTGCCCAAGGTTCAGCATTGCTCCGTATTGGCGCGCTCTTTCTCTGACCATTCCCCTATATTATTGGAGATTAATGTCCCCTCGCGTCGCCCACCTCCCTTTTTGTGGAGATTCCCGCCATATTCCCTGCTCGATGCAGTGTTCAAATCGGAACTTCGTGATGACATTGATGAATTCTTCCGTCTTAATGTCGGATCTGTGGATAAGTTTGCAACAGTATGGGAGACCTTTAAGGTCTTTATTCGCGGGGTGGCCATGAAAAAGCATTCCGGGGTACTTCGCTCCATAAGAGACAGGCTGACCCTCCTAGAATCTAAACTGGTTTCTTTAGAGACTGACCTGTTGGAGAATACGACTAATGATATACAGGACCAATTGAAGGCTACCCTGGAGGAATATCACAGGACCGCTGACAGCGAAATACAACATATGGGGAAATATGCTACTGCTAGAGCCTATGGTGAGGGTGATAGGCCGGGCTCAGTACTCGCGGCCCTTGCACGCCGCAGAGCGGAGTTTACTGGCATATACGATATTTTGAATGAGGGCTCACTTGTCACGGATCAGGTGGACATCAATAGTAGCTTCCGTAGTTACTACCAGAAGCTATATGGGTCAAGGGTTAATCCCTCAGATAGCGAAATATCGCAATATCTGGAGTGCATTAAACTCCCATGGCTGACAAATGATCATCGAGAATTTTTAATGCGCCCCCTGGACCCAATGGAGATACGCCTTGCTCTGAGTTCCATGAGGGAGGGCAGGGCCCCGGGGCAGGACGGATTGACGATCTCGTTCTACAAAGCGTTCAGTGACCTTCTGATCCCTCACTTAAGCACATTATTTCAGGAGATGGGAGCGGATGGGTTGATGCCCCTTTCAATGCGAGAGGCATTGATTGTAACAATATTGAAGCCAGGCAAAGATTCTCATGAATGTTCCTCTTATCGACCACTCTCTCTACTCAATGCCAACACCAAGATTTATGCTAAAATTGTAGCAAACCGCCTCTCCTCGCTGCTACCACAATTGATTGGCCCAGAGCAAGCTGGCTTTATCCCGGGCCGAACGCTGTCCCATAATTTGAGAACAGTATTTGGTGCTTTTCAGCATGTGAGACCAGAGATTAAGGCGGCAGCGGTGTTTTTAGACGCCGAAAAGGCGTTTGACTCTGTCGAATGGAAGTACATGCTGGCAGTACTCAGGCGCCTCGGAGTGGGTGAGACTTATTTGCAACTGGTGTCGGTTTTATACAATTCCCCGCAGGCTAGAGTCCGGACTGGTGATACGGTTTCCTCCCCCTTTCATATAGCCCGGGGCACCAGACAGGGGTGCCCCTTGTCTCCACTGCTTTACGCTATTGCTGCAGAGCCCCTGTTAAGTGCACTGCGCGTGTATCATGGGCACAGGGCTGCGCTTTCCTGCTTATAATCTCATTGTCTCTGCATATGCCGATGATATGTTGGTATATATACGTGACCCGGAGATTAATCTTTCACCAGTAATCCGAGAAGTGATCAGATTTGGGGGACTGTCGGGCCTCAAAATAAACTGGGATAAATCTATCATATGTCCACTCACCCCAACTACCATACCAACCCCTCTAGATTTCCCACTACAATGGACGGTTGACCCGGTCCGCTATTTGGGGATCCTAATACATTCTGACGCTGACCAGGTGATAAAGGCTAACTATGGCAGAGCTATAAGTAAACTGAGTGATGATGTCGACAGGTGGATCCGTCTCCCCCTTTCACTGATCGGTAGGATCTCTCTAATGAAAATGATAGTCCTCCCTCGCTTCCTTTTCCTATTCACTAATATACCCATAGTTGTACCCCAGCACGTATTTCGTGAGCTGCGCACTTTACTCTGCAGACTAGCCTGGGCGGGCAAAACTCCCCGTGTAGCCTTCCATATCCTTACTCTGCCTTACTCCGCCTCTGGCCTGGGCGCTCCGGATCTAGAATTATATTATCGTATAGCGCAGGCCTCGCATGCACATGCCTGGATACATGGCCCCCCGACCTACCCCATTTGCAAGTGGAGGGGGTGGTGGCTTTACCGGGACGGCTGTCCCGGTTACTGACCCAACCACCGATTAGACGCTGCGGAGTACTAGACTCTGAACTCTGTAGTGCATGCCTGGGCCACGATATTGAAAAAGCATGATGGTTCTCTTCTCTATTCTCCTTTGTTGCGGTTGGAATGGTGCCACTGGCTTGAACCTAGCTCTGACAAAGGAGTGATTCGTGCGCTTGACACGCTGGGTATTCATGATGTGGGAGACTTGTTTCAAGAGGGACGGGCCCGATCCTGGGAGGACGTGACGGCTGGCGAGGAGACTCCTTCTGCGCTGCTGCTCTTCTCTTTTTATCGAACACGCCATGCCTTACGTGCCCTGTTGGGGGAAGAGTTGACGGAACCCCTAGAAATCCCCGCTCTGTCCATTCTGCTTCGCTCTACCTCCCCAGTGAAGCTTATCTCCAAGCTCTATGCTTCGGTACAAAATACCACTAACACTTCCTATACTAAAACAAGATTGGCTTGGCAGGTAGAGCTCGGCGTCCCGCTGACGGATGAGATCTGGCGTTATTGCTCGGAGGTCACTCAAAAGATATCCCTCAATGGTCGCCATAGACTGGTTTACTTCAAGTTTTTACACAGGGTACATTATACACCGAAGCGGCTATGTGGTTATGGTTTGCGTGACACTGACTGCTGTGACCGCTGTGGCGTGTCGGGCGCTGATTTTCTCCACGTGGCCTGGCACTGCCCTCCAATCGCCACATATTGGCAGAACATTTTTCAGTCTCTAAATAGCATAGCGGGCCTGTCGCTGACCCCTGATCCCCTATTAGCATTGCTGGGATATACGAAGCCTCTTCGTAGGGAGGTCAGGAGGCTGGTCGCCATGGGTCTCTTGCTGCCAAAGCGTAGGATAGCCATGCGTTGGATGCGGGGCCCTGTCCCTACTGTGCCGGAGTGGGAAAAGGATATGCTGTTTTGTAATACCCAATCTGATGTGTATAACGAGTTGTTGCCCCCTGGTAGCAGGCCAAAAAGCTTTTGGGGTCTATTTGTCCAATATAAACTAGCACGACAGTGTGGAGATGATGATTCAGATTAATGTTCACTGCATTAGCCCTACTGATGAGCGTGGTGGGGTCCGCGCTCCATGCGGGCTATGCCCTCCGTATACTATATCCTACAAATGGGATCTGTTAACTCACCATGCTATATGTTGGTTGTGCAGGTACTGTGACTTATGGATAATGTTGAATCTATAGTCCTGATTCCTCTTCATTGTACAATGCCGTGCTGCATATCACTTTATGACGTGCTTTTCGATTGAATATTTCAGTTGCTGCTGCATGTAATACTCTATGCCCATACTATGATAATCTGTACGCATTGGGTTTTGTTTTCATTTCATGTATGTCTTGGTTACTCTTTTTTTGATCTGGAAAATCAAATAAAAACATATAAAAAAATAAATTAAAAAAACTATGGGTGTGAGGGGAGATGGGAAGGAGGTAAGACCGCATCGTACAGCAGTTGAGTACCATGCCTTAATTGTGATTGGGGTTTTATATAACCCTGTGGGTCACTGTGTTCTGTGGAGGAAAGGGATCTTCCACAATGCTGGACCAGCGATGGCTTTGTCCATGAAAAGCCAGTGCTTTTCCGATTCGCTACGGGACAATTCCAGCAATGTCCGGAGCTGTGTGGTGTGGTAATAACGGCCCAAATTGGGTATTCCAAGACCACCCTCCCCGGGGGGTCTAAAGCTAAGTTCTTTATTGACCCTCGGCCGTTTGTCTGCCCAGACATAAGAGAGAAATTCCTGTTGAAGTGATTGGAGAATACCGGGGGGGGCTGCACAAGGAGTGCCTGGAAGAGATACAGAATCTTCGGCAGTGCGTTCATTTTGAGGGCTGCCACGCGACAGTCAGGAGAGGCCGGATTTGCGAGAGGATGCTGTTATAGTTTAGGAAAGCAGTGACCCCCGTTGAGGCTGCTAATTGAATACCTAGATATGGGATCGATTCTGTCGCCCACTGTATCGGGCATGACTGCCTGAGAGCCTCCTTGGTGGAAGACTGAAGGGAAAGCCCGAGGGTTTGTAACATAGAAACGTTGACCTTGAAGCCTGACGCAGCTGCAAAGCTCTCTAGCTCAGCGAAAAAAAGCTGATGGGGAGGTCCGTGGGGCCTCGAGTCGCGACAATGTCATCTGCATGCAAGCTATTGGTATGCTGTTCCCCATCGAACTGGATCCCTGTTATCAATGGGTTCTCCCGCACCCTTTGTGCCATAGGCTCCATGTATAGAGCAAAGAGCTGGGGGGAGGGCGGGCATCCTTGTCTCGTGCCTTAGGCAACCAGGAAGGGGGCGGAGGAGTGACCATTCACCCTTACTGTGGCTGTGGGAAGGCTATAACTACTAAAAATCCATTTACGAAATCGGTCCCCAATTCCAAACAGTGCGATGATGGCTGCCAGGTATGGCCAGTGTACCCGGTCAAAAGCTTTTTCAACATCGACCGACACCACCGCTCATTCTACCTTTTGATGGTGTGCCTTGTCAATGAGATGGAGTAATCTCCGCGTATTGTCGCCATATTGTCGAGAGGTCACAAAGCCCGACTGGTCTGGGTCCACCAATCCCGGTATCATCGGCCCCAATCTAGCCGCCGATTCCTGTGAACAATTTTAGGTCCACATTTAAGAGCGATATTGGGCGGTAGGAGGTGCAGAATCGGCTATCTTTGCTAGGCTTCGGAATCACGACCACCAAGGCCAACAGCCACGTAGGTGGGATGTCTGAGGTGTTGCCTATTGAGTTAAATAGCCTGGTTAAGATGGGTGCTAGGAGTCTTGTAAAACATGGCGGAGAATCTGTCTGGGCCAGGTGACTTGAGAAGTTTAAGCCGGGCTATGGCTGATATCACTTCCTTGATACAGATTGGGCTGTCCGGGCTGGACGCCTGTTCCGGGGTTAGTTTAGAGTGGAATGAGTGTCGCAGGCGTAAGGCCGCATATTTCGCTCTGTCTAAGTCTAGGCCAGCGAGCACGCAGCCTCCAGTTGCCGCCAAACCCGGGGTGCCCCCGTCCGCTTGTGAATGCGCTCCAATTATTGTATGTGTTTGTTAAGGCTCTCTCTCTCTTCTCCCTACGGAGGTTGTTATTCCCTGAGGAAATTGCACCACGTTCTTCTCGCACGACTAGTTTGAGTGTTTCCCATAGGGTGATAATGGAGGTGTCCGGTGTTTCATTGAGAGCCAGGAATTCCTCTAGTGTCGGAGTGAGCCGCTGTACCACGGCCGGACGGTTTATGAGTGTGTCGTGCAGTCGCCAAGAGTATGGTGGTCTACTTGCTGGAGGGATTGCTAGAATGAGAGTGACTGCCGCATGATCTGAAAGTGAGCTGGGTTCGATGTCCGAGGAAGACACCAGGGGGAGAAGGGAATGGGACCCTAGGAAGTAGTCAATTCTAGCATACGTTTTGTGTGCGTGGGAATAGAATGTATAATCTGTGGTGTGGGGGTGAAGCGTACGCCAGATGTCTTATCAGTCCCACCTTGTGTAACCATTCCTGTCCAGTGCGTCAAATACCATGTTTATATCTCCCCCCATCAGCAGTTGTCTGTCTGGTGAGCTTGTTAATTCCAACACTGCCTGTCGGAGGAACGCCTCTTGTCCCTCATTGGGCGTGTAAATGGAGCCGATGGTGAAAGTGTGAGCATTGATAGTGACTGAGAAAGCTAGGAGCCTCCCTTTGATTTCAGATTGTTGTATGCCCACTTTCCCTCCAAAAGTGCAAGAAATAAGTATCGCCACTCTGGCTGTTTTGGTTGTGCTGGAAGAGAAGTATTGGTGGGGAAAAGCCCTTGAGCGAAGCCTATGCGTGTCCCTCGCAAGCATATATGGGCACCCGATTGCTCTAAGTAGGATAGGATGGCCCTACTTTTAATTGGGTTGTACAGACCCTTCGCATTTAGACTAAGGAGTTTGATGTCCGCTATCCTATGGGTCTGGACTTAAAGAAAGGGCTGGGTGGAGCACCGTTAGAAAACTGGGGGGCCCCATTCACCTGAGTCCCAGGCGTGACATGGGCACCTACTTGAAGATAGGGATGTACCTGGGTGTGACACCCAGTGTGTGAGAGACCGGGGGGGGACGTCGACAAACAAACCACAACAAAAACAACTATTAACCAAGAGTCAATCGTCCTGTGTTTGGTTGAAGTGCGGAGCGGCATACTCCTAGGAAAATTGAAAGGGGGTACCAGTGGCTGACGTCCCCCGCCCGGCCCTTCTCGCCTCATTAAGGAAAACAGCGAAAAAGACCATCAATGTGTCCGCCGGCATACCCTGCGCATTATGATATCGAGGGTCCCGGGGGGTCCCCGGCCAACGATGCCAGGACCGCCTGCTTTTTTTTGGCAATAGTTACCGGGTCAGGCGCAGCTTGCCAGCCGAAGGTTTGATGGCTGTCCAGCTGTGACCACTTTGGTGGTTCCTGTTCGTTTTGACTTGTTGAGGTTCGTCTACTGGTGCGACCTCAACACCGAGCAGATTACTAGCTTCTGTTACTGAGCGAATTTGCTGGAGCTCCCCGTTGAAGGAGAAGATCAGTCTAAAAGGGTGACCCCAAGAATATGAGGTGCCGGCTGCCCGGAGGTGGGTAGTGATAGGTCGGAATGCTTTGCGTTTTTGCACCGTGGAGGCAGCCAGATCAGATCTTGGTACAGTGTAGGTTTTAGGCCTCTAAATTGAAATGCTGGATTGTCTCTAGCAGCACGAAGTATGCGCTCTTTAAGCTGGAAATCATGCACTCACGTCAGGATATCAGGTGGTGGGGCCGGAGTCGCCAGTCGAGGCCCCACTCTGTGCATGCAATCTAATTTAATTTGGAAGGCTGTGTGCTCCCTCAGAAGCACACGGAAGAGTTTGACCACCAAAGCCTCTAGGTTTGTGTCCTCCGTTCCGGTCTCTATACCTCAGATCCGTATGTTGTTGCGCCGGGACCGGTTTTCCAGATCCTGTGTGTGGGCTTGAAGATCCAGATGTTGTTTGCGCAGGCGGATGATCTCCTGCTGGAGGCCCTCGATCTCCTTGTCCCTGCTAGTCTCCTGATCCTCTAGTATGTTGATCCTGTCTCCTAGTGAGTTTAGGTCCCGGCGGACCTCCTTCAGGTTGGCCGACAGCTCCCTCTTCATTGAGGAGAGATCCTCTCGCAAAGAGGAGAATAGCATTCGAGAAAGGTGCGACTGACTGGGGCCTCCACCTCGTCCGCCCCGTGTCTTCCATGCCCTTCCGGGCAGCGGGGCCCTCGGTCAGCGAGCTGGGTGTTCTGAGGAGCATTTCTTTGACCGTTCTGTCTTTTTTCCTTGCCGCTGGCCATTCCGGTCTTTGCGCCCCTCAGAGTTCAAAGCAGAGAACCGGTGCGAGCCTAGGGGGCCACCTTGACTGACGGGATTTGAAGTGCCCCCACCGCTCTTCCAATGCTCAAGGGCGGGGGGCAGGTTGGATGTCCGCACCCAACAGTAGAAGGGTCTCCAGTCCGGCCAGTCCCGCCAGACCCACTCCGCTGGGGTCTGTGAATGCCCCCCAGCCCCAGGGGCTCCACCGTTATTGACCACCTCCTCAGGGTACTCGGCCTTTCTCTGGCTGGGCCTGGCCTTCTAGATGTCCTCCTGTGGGCCCCGTCCCTGTCACGAGCAGAGGGGCCCCAGCCTTCCAAGCTAGGGGGGGGGGGCTACAGGGGACAGTCTCAGCCGCCCCTCACCTCTGTAATGGGTTGCTGTCGTCCAGCGGTGCGGGGCCTGCCGAGAAACCTCCAGCTGAGGCCCCCGCCAGCCGAGTCAAGCTCTCCTCCTGCCGGTCCTCAGGTCGCAGTACAAGGCCTTCTCTGCCGCCTCCTCCGTGCCCAAGACAGGGCAGGGCAGGGCAGCGTCCGAGAGAGTTGCTCCCGCTCTCCACACCCTTGTGTGCTGCTGCTCCTGGGCCAGCTCAGCCCTCACAGGGCCGCGCGGGGGCTGCTTGCTGCATTGCTTCTCTCCGCTGCCACCTCTCTCCGGCTGCCTCTCGGTCTGGCAGGCCGCGCCTCTGATGCTGGGCGCTGCTCTTGCGCAGCCGATTCCGAAGGGCCCTCTGGACGCTTCACCCTCGCATCGACCACCTAGGGGGGCCGGGACGACCACCAACATACTTAGCTCACAGAGGAGGGGCTCGCCGAAGGTCTGCCCAGCCAATGAAGTCAAGCCCTCCTTCGGCCGCTCTCCAGGCCACAATACGAGGTCTCCTCTATCACCTTCCTCCGCGCCCGTATTGGGGCAGGGCCGTGTTTGTGAGAGCTGGTCACGCTCCACGCGCCCTCGTGTGCTGACACTCCTCCTTTGGCTGGCCCGCTTAGCACTGACAGAGCTGTGCGGGGGCCCCTCGGTGTGCCGCTCCTCCCTCCACGACCTCACTAAGATGGCCACCTACTCTGGCCGGCCGCACCTCTCCGATTGCCAGATGCCGCTGCTGCGTGGTCGATTCTAGCAGGCCTGCTGATCACTCTTTCCTCGCGGGGGCCGGAGCGACCCCAACCTCTCCAGCACTCAGGGGAGGGTCAGGCGGAGAGTGCTGACACAGATGGTTCCAGCTTCAAGCAGATATGGCTATGGCCCGCCCGGCCGAGAGCGGAGAGACAAGAAGGCATGTCTCACCAGACCGTCATCTTGACCACGTCCCCCTCATACATCTCACTTTAAACTGAACAACCTCTAGGCACTTGGGGGAACCAGGGGTATTAATTCCAAACCTGTGATAAGTGAAGAAGTGGAGGGATACAACTTCACAACTGTCTAAGCAAAAACGCATAAAAAAGCAACATGAATGTGGAAAACACCTTTCAGCACCAGACTCGCACTTACCCTGCCAGCGCCTTCTATGAGGTAACTGCTATATTACAAAAGCTACGTGTCATGTTCAAACATTAGCATTGATTTATATACTGGTTTCACCTATCCAGAGATTTTTGTTAACGATGCACTCTCTGTGTTCACATTACTGCTAGTGACTTCAGTCTAGATGGCGCCAGAGTGAGGTTCACAACCTTATGCCCAATCAGAAGCACAGACAGGAAAGGAGACTCTCCTTTTTCCTTTATTGTGGCTTCTAATGGGGCATAAGGGCTCATGACAGACAGGCCCCATATCACCATTATCTGACATGCTGCATCGTCTGACACTAGTGCAGCATGTCAGGTATGTATTGCACTGTGTGCGGATGGGCTTCAAGAGCCCACGCCTGACACATGTGCAATACAGCCAAGGGGAGCCCTCCTCTGGTGTAAGGTGATATTGCAGGTTTTATATGAAAACAAATGATTGGTGAGAGCATTTGTTTTCATGGTAAAGCTGAAACAGATAAGAAATGAGATGCAGCGTGAGGCACTGATGGTTAGGGGGTCGGCGCCCCTATGCCCTCAATGGAGGAGCCACCTCTGCACCTAGATGATGCAGGAGCAGCAAGACGGACCAAAAAAATAGCAGTGACAGGTATTTCACGCCTCATACTCGAC
This sequence comes from Calotriton arnoldi, assembly GCA_963921515.1. Lineage (NCBI taxonomy): Eukaryota > Metazoa > Chordata > Amphibia > Caudata > Salamandridae > Calotriton > Calotriton arnoldi. The sequence continues at coordinate 753,024 of CAWUFW010001426.1, read as the reverse complement.
ATACGCCAGGGGCACAACGATTTGGAAGCCCCCGGGCCTCCCCTTCTTGCTAACATATATGGAGGCAGATATCGGTGAGAGCTAAGTCTTAGTACAGGGGGTGCTCGATGGTAAACAGTTGATATTACTTAAAACATATCCCCCTAATGTTATATTCCATATAGGTACCCCGATATAGGCCCGGTTAACATCCCAACCTTTCACCTATATTTGTCCCTACATTACATACATAACGGGCTGCTAGGACTGACCCTTTACCTAGTTACGGTACTGCTTATAGAACGTGGGGTTTTCACTGAGCAATAGCCTCATACATTATGCATGAGGATTCTTGGATTCTTGGAAACTCAGCAGGACTACCATCTCCTGCATAATAACTATGTACAAGGTTCATTCCCGACGTCATCCTACTCCGACAAATGGCACAGCAAGGTAGAATCCCTGGGGATACCTTTGGGTATATAAACATCACATCTTGCTAAGAGAGTTAGAGGAGATCAGGACTTCCCTGCCGACACACTGATGCGAGACGCTGCGATTCCTGCATGCAGATACTCTAGCTCGCAGTGGTCCAACATCCCTTGCGGGGTGTCCAACTCGAGACCAAGATGGGGTCCCAAGGTCTCTCACTTCAGGTAATGGGGTTGACTTTATCCTAGAGGGATTCTTGGCTTAACACCTACATACATGCTAGGTGCACTTAGGTACATCTAGTTAGGGGAGCATCGTAGGAGTACGCATTTTATTGTCATGTATTTTATATACTTGCCTGTATTCATGGTTATAGAAATCTACCATCCTTTTAATTTCTTAGTGCTTCTAATCATTTATATCTGTTTCTGTCTAATGGTTGTTTCAGCACACCTATTTTACACTAGAACAACAACTGTTCAATAAATGCTTATTGAAAAACGTCCATACCGTTTATTCCGTGTATCTCTCTGAGACTAAGTGAGGACGAGTGACTGAACGAAAAGTATTACACTGTTTCCACGGTCCTGAGGGATCAGGGTTGTCATGTTCGTTAGTTGCCAAGAACTATTCTCTCCTTGGTAAGAGGAGTTTCTATTGGCACTGCGAGCTAGCTGGTACACAGACCAACATACCTGGTGAGGGCGTCTAGAATCAGTCTGACACCAATCCTACAGTGTATGTTGTCTAAATGCGCAGATCCCATATAGGTTTTATAGGAACAACACGACACTAACACAGAGGATCCCACATTCTTTACGAATATCCAGGACTTGGTGGTGAAGGATGTGGGATCTCCCCTCATATGGCTAGGAGACTTCAATTGTGTGTTAGATGGCGACCTGGACAGATCACCACCTAGGGCGGGCACAAAATCTCACATGACGGTTGCATTGGGTGGGGTTATGCGGAACCTGGGAGTGATGGATGTGTGGCGTACAGGACACCCCACTAACAAAGCTTACACGTCACTCATTGACACACAACACTCACAGTATGCTGGACCGAATAATAGTTGAAGGGTTCCCGAGGGTGGAGGATATGGAGGTGACACACATGGCGTGATTTCTGTCGGACCACACCCCAGTTAGCTGCATGATACACTGGGGCAGCTCGGCAGATGGTACGCAAGCCTGGAGGATGCCAGTAGATCTCCTAACAGACCAAGTCAGAAGGAAGACAATCTAACAGGCACTGACAGACTACATTAAGGATAACTGAGCTCTACAGCCAATAGAGCCACAAAGTGGGAGGCCTTGAAAGCTGTGTTGAGAGGGGCATGCATGGGACTTACTTATGGGGTGCGACAACAACTACAGGCGGAGTTAGTAAGAGAAGAATTAGCGCTGGCTGGCCTGCAGGCGGTGGACCCAGCCCCATCCGCAGCGATTAGAAGGGAAAAGGATGTGCTTAAGCGCATAGCTGACATTTGGGACCGAAAGAATAGGTATATGTTACGCAATAACGACAAAGACTACATAGACGGGACAAAACAGTGATGTTATTGGCTTGGATCATCCGTAGGGAACACCTGCTGCTGACAACAACGCACTTGGTGGCACAAGATGGCAGCAGTGCCACTACCATAGCGGGTATAGTGGGAGTGTTCAGGGAGAACCTACAGAGGGTGTACACAGCTGATGCAATTGTACCTCGGAACAGTATGAACCATTCTTAAGGAACCTGGAGATGACTAGGTTGGACAGGGTGGCGGTCGAGCAGCTGAATGCCCCCAAAGAGCTAGAGGAACTGCAAGCAGCATTGTGTATGCTGCCTCAAGCTAAGGTCCCGGGGTGATGGTTTTCCCATAGATTTTTATCAAGCCTTCCCAGCTGAAACCATACTGCGCCTGCACAAAGTGCTTCTGGAGGCCAGAGAGAAAGGGGTGCTCCTGTAGACTATGAGGGAGAGGGAGATATGTTTGTTTTTTAAACCAGGAGGTGATGGCACCGATCCCACGGCGTATAGGCCTATTACCATGATAAACACGGATGTAAAAATACTCTAAAAAGTACTGGCTAATAGACTGGCCTCACACTTGCCTGCAGTGGGGTGCATTAAGATCAGTGCAGTTTTATCCCGGGCAGGAACATGGGTATGAACCTCAGGAGGTTGGCTCACGTATTACATTAGGTAGAAAGTCGGGATGAGGAGATGGCGCTGGCCTCCATAGACTTGGAAAAAGCCTTTGACACAGTGGACTGGGGTATCTTTTGGAGGTCTTGAGGGTCATGGGCTTTGGACCCCAGTTTCGGAACTGGGTTAAGCTACTCTATAAGAGTCTGAGCGCTAGAGTGAGGGTGGGCGGCTACCGGTCAGAAGCGTGGCTGCTGGGTCGCGGGACACGTCAGGGCTGCCCATTATCATGCTCCTATTTGCGCTGCAGCCGCTGGCAATCTGAGTACGCAGAGTTACGGGACTGAATTATACGCCTGGGGAATGTACACTATGTCGTTTCACTATACACAGATGATGCTCTCTTTTACCTTTCCTCCCCTCGTGTCGAAGTGCTGATCCTTTTGCGCCTGTTGGTCGAGTTTGGATGTACATTAGGCTTGCGTGTCAATCAAGCCAAGTCCCTGCTCTTCCCTCTTGTGTCTTTGGTGGGGATACCGGCAGAAGCTCTGCCGGAATATGGCTTGCTTTGGGAGCAGCAACATTTTCGTTATTTGGGAATTATGGTGACGCATGCTAAGACACAGCAGTTCTGCCTTAATATGGGTAGGATCTTGGATTCCCTCAAAGGCTTGGTAACTTTTTGGAACGCACTTTTACCGTCACTGATGGGTAAACTAGACATCTCTGTTGTATTCCTCTTAGGGTGTCCATACACGGGCTTTCCTGTATCATGTCCTTATATAGGCACAATTCGCCCTGCCCTTATATAGGCATAAAATCCCAGTCCTTATTTAGGCATTAAACCGTGCACTCCAAATACAGGCATGGTCTCCGACATCCGTCCACCCTAACGTCACAACGAGTTCTTGAAGAACAGACCCTTAGGCTTCGGGAGTTTCCCTAGCACAGGACTATTGATTTCTTCAAAGACTCATCTATTATGCATGAACCGTTATACCTTAGGGGTTCATTCATGACGTCGTCCGCTGTCCGACTCACGTCAATGCTAACATTATGAGGTACCTCTCAGGTATAAATATACCTTCCCTAGCCCTTGTAAACTAGAGGAGACCTCGACTTCAGAGGAGCCCGTTTCCCGGCCTGACGCACTGAGAAGACGCTGTCATCCCTGCACGCAGAGAGTCCAGCTTCCAGTGATCTGACTTCCCTTGCGGGGTGTTGGAGTTCAAATCTGGCAAGAGATTCCTACCTCTCTCATTCTTAAGGTATGGAGCTGACTAGAACCTAGAGGGACTCTTGGCATACTAGGCATACTAGACTTAACATACTCTTAGTATACCATAGTAAGGAATACTTCACCTACTTCATACCTCTCCCTACACCTAGGTTAGGTTAGGCACATTGGGGTAGAACTAGCTTAGAAATGCATCGTATGAGTACTCGCATTTTTAGTCTGTGTTATTTATGTAAATTAATATCTACTAAAGATCATGCTAGCGCAGTATTATTTATTTCTACTGCTTACGCTGTACATTATTTATCTCGCATACTGTCTTGTGATCGTAACAGCACATTTTACTTACACGAGAAACAAGACTGTTCAATAAATCCTTTATTGAAACGCCCGTCTATTTCTTTCTGTGTAACTTTGAGGAAAACTAAGCATGCACGATTGAGCTGAGTGAAACAGTTATCTATTGTTTCTACGACTCTGGGACACGTTCTGATTCTAAAAGGGAAACAAAATTGTCATGTTTTGCGGCTGCCAGAAACTACTCCCTTCTTGTCGTCAAGGAGTTTCTAGTGGCCTCTGAGATAGCTGGCACAAGTAATTAAATTTAATATACTCGAGAGGGACATACTGACCTTAGTCCTATGTCAAACCTATAGGGGATATTATTCCAATGCGCAGAGCCTATTAGCGAAATAGGAGCTACACTACATGGCGGCCAATGTTTGGTAAGGCGGTAATTTAACGCTAGATACTGAGTAACTCAGCCGTGCCTTTTTCTCTCAGAGACCCCTACCCATATACTCCAAAAGACGTCTGGAGTGGGCAGGGTTAAGTATCCATCACGGCTACATAGGGAAGTACCCTATATACTAGCTGTTTGGTTTGCTCAACGTTGAAGGATACAGTGTTCCAAAATATTGTGCACCTTATCTTTGTTTCCTTGAAACTTGTTCTACATTTTTCCAAAAACAAATGTCCACACGCGGGGACAATGACATCGAGAATGGCGGAGCTGCGGCTGATCCAGCCCAAGCAGCGGTTGTAGGAGAGTAGGATCTGCCTCTTATGTTGCCCCCACTTTTCTTCTGATGTTTACACTGGTTTCTGGCTATAGTCTGGCTGGGCCCCTGCTAATCAGGGCCCCAGCCTCTCTGTTCTCTCTAAACGATTTGGAGTGCACTCTAGGTGCACTAGTGATTGGATACTGTGGTACCTTATGAGTCCCTAGTATATGGTACCTTAGGTACCAAGGGCATAGGTACTTCACAGGCCTACCAGGGGCTGAAACATGTATTATGCCACTCCTGGGAAGCAGACTAAATCTGACACCACAGGCCTGCTACTGCAGCCTGAGTGAGGAAGTGCTAGCACCCCTCACTGAGATATAGGCTACCTATATCTCTCTTACACACACATATAACCCTATCAGTCACCCCTAAGGCAGGCCCTATCAATCCTGAGGGCAGGGTGCTTGGCTTCTATGTGAGGGGGTGCCTCTGCCTGAGCAGGGCCCCTCTGCAGCTCTCAGAGTCCATTCTCTGGTGCTGTTTGTGGATGCGGTTAAACCATATACTTTTAAGTGCATTATATCCTCGCGGTAAAATGCTAACTTTGGAATGGCTGCATCGAAACATGTCGTGTTTGGTGTCAAACACCTTGGAATACTACCCCCCCGCCAGTCCTGGCGGCGGGGGGGTAGTGGAACGCGGTAGAATCCGACAGAGCCCTGGCATCACAAAATGGATGCCACCAGTCACAGACACTGGGCTGCCCTCCTGCTGATGACCAACACTCGCAGTGGAGGGAGCCCAACAATAGATATCCTGTCCCAAGGGGGTGTGACCACCTCCCAGACAGGGTTTAGTGTATTGGGGCTGGGTGGGTGCACTCTTAGAGTGCTTTGAAGTCCTGCACTGGGGGAGCAGAAGGCTCCTCTGTGCATATGCCAGTTCAAACCGGCTCAGGGGCTACCTGTCCCTGCTCTGGCGCGAAACTGGACAAAGGGAAGTGGGTGTAGCCACCCACTCCCCTGACCTTCCCATAGGTAGGGTCATAGAGCTAGTCCCTCCCCTCCTTTTAGTATAAGAGGGGAACCTGTGCATTGCACCCTAGATTTCCCTGGACGACGCTCTACAAGAAGAATCCCGGACCTTCGACGTTCCACTACCTTTGGAAGACTGAAGAATCTCCTTGGAGTCAAGGAGTGACTCCCCTGCTTGGCAGGCACCAAAACTACAAACGACGGTCGCAAACTACGCCGCTCCCGCCGGAGTCCGAAGTCCCTGCAGCCCAAGAAGTGGATTTCCTGACTTCTCAAAGGCCATCGTGAGTCCCCAGCGAAGCTGAGGCCAGTGGACCCCAAGAGTAACGAGGAACCGCGACCCCTGGGTACCGTGCACTATTGTCGAGTGCAACCCCCCACAACGTTCCACGAACTTGTGCTTTGGACCACGTGTGGTCCCAGCCTCCAGCAGGAGTCCCTCCTAAGATCAGCGGCCTACCACGTCCCGAGTGACCGTGGGCCCCTGTGAGAGAATCCTCCCGAGGCGTCTTCGCGATCCCTTGCCAGCCGGCTTGAGGGTCCCCAGAAGACTTTCCAAAGAAACCAAAGGGCTCCCCTGGTTGCTCCAGGCCTGCCCTGACTTACCCTCGCTGGGTGAGTTCCACAGACCTTGCTGGTCTCCGCCATTGCCTCTTCACACTTTCCTCGAGACTTGCTGTTACCAAGGCTTGTTGGCTCCGATCGAGTTGCCGACACCGCAGTAAGCCGCAGACATCGTGGGACACGCCGAATCCAGCTCCTGGTCGTCGTCGACACCTCCTGGACCTCGTGGCTGAAGAGTCAAGGCAACCTTGAACGACCTGAATCCTGCGACGACGGTGGGCATTCATCTTCCTTGCCCCGAGTCACTGCCAAGTGACTTTGAACACTGTCCCCTCTGCTTTCAGGTCATCCTTCCACCGAATCCAGGCTTGGATTCCACCGGACACTTCTTCACACCATCACAAGCAGCAAGTCTTCTTTGTTCGCCATTGAAAACGACGCCGCGACCCGACACCAAAGGACACCTGTGCACCCGGCTTCCCTGGGTGAGGTAACTCCAGCACTACGGTGCTCCCGTAGGTGTGGGCCCTCGAACTACTTACCCTGTAAGTGACTTGCTTGTAGGTTCACCAGAAGTATCCTAAAACTCTTACTTTCCCAGTGCGATTCTCGCACTGACTCGTACCTGGTTCGTGTCTGTGTTAGACACACCGCGTCCGACTCCCTTGCAAATCCTATCTGTAGACCGTATCCTCCGACTCGTACTGAGTCCGATCGGTGTGTTCGCCTCGAACACGCAAGGGACCTTGAACATTGATATCTCAATCGCGTCTGAGTGCATAGACTCGTACAGGATTCAGCATCGGTGCCAGGTCACCGCGTCCGTCCCCTGTGGGTCTCCTACAACTACCTGGGGTGGTTCTTGGGGGTCCCTCGATTCTAGATGCCCTAGACCTAGGTCTAGCAACCTAAGATTGTAATATTCAATTGTGCTAAACTTATCCTGATAATATTTGACTTGTACATATGTTCCTGACTTCTAATCTCATAAAGAGATTAGTAGAGAGTGTTTATTAATAAATACATATATATTTGATATATATACACCTGTGTGGTGTCTTTTCATTTGGTGATTCAAGAGATTGTGTGGTAAAACAAGCTGCTTTACATTCCTTCAAGACTTAGCCTGAAGGCTGCTCTCCACAGCTACCACTAGGATAGCTTTCTATAAAGGTTGTCTTAAACCTATCTACCATAAGAGTCGAATTGTTCTGGTGCAAGGTGTCCACTTTAACTAGTGAACAGCATATACCAGGCCAACTTCTCACAGCGGTTTTTAACATTACAGGTTTAAATGAAACCGAGGAGGGTGTTATAGACATCCATCCAATCTTAAGATGAGCCATCACTCTAAAACTCATAAAACACGGCCTGCCACCAAGAGGTGGTAGAGCAGTTTTCGTGATAGAGGCACACGAATCCTTTCAGACAGAGGTATTCTATTCATGGGTAATATTTCCTGAATCCAATCCAGTAACACACATGTTTCACTTCTACAAAGAAGATGATCCACCAGAGGAATACATTCCTTTTGAGGATATAGAAATTCCATTAACATACCAAGAGCATCAGCTCTGGTTTAAAGGCGCCCTAAAACATCACAAAAACATTACCAGGCTCGGTCCACTAGGTAGACCAGGAGCAACATGGCCGATTCTAGCCGGCTACACACCTCATCCTGAACTTGACATAATGTCAGATGAGGAACTACTTACTCAACACAGAGTTAATAAAAATCTACAGACAATTGGTCCAATATGTCATGCGGACTTTCACAGTCCAGCAACCACTGACACTTCCAAATCCAACTCCCCAAAAGGGGAATACACTAAAAATTACACCACAGACTCTATACGCAGTCATGGGTAAAATGCCCACAAAACGTGAGCAAATTCCATTCTGGATAGCTCAAAAAATTACTCAAATCGAAGCAGTATTTCCGAATACTAGCCCGTATGAGAAACGCAGAATCCTAACAATCAGTTTACCAATGGGGATCACACCACAACTGGAAGACTGTACCACTTGGGGCTCAGTCTTTGCTGCCATCTATACTAAAACACATGGTATTCCGTCAATTGCGGTAATCCCAGAGGTCCTGAAACAAATTCAAAATGAATACGGGGCAGAGCCTGCTCTGAATTTAGGTAGGAAATTACTGAAGAATTTCGACCAGGTCTCAACAATAATATTATCTAATATTAAAGGGAAGGCAGCAGCAGTGGCGATCCGCCAAAAATTAAGGGAATTCGATGTTACAGAACATCAAACTGAACTACCCAGAATAATTGAACAATCTTATGCAGAATTAGGCAGAGATAGTTTGGGTGGAAGACCAGTGAAGCTCGAAACTATCTGAAAGTCCTGAGAAGGACTCTATTAAACAAACTCCTACATCTTCTAAAAAGAAGTGGGAGACTAATAAACAAAAGTCAAATGAGAAACTTTCTCAATCCCGGGGTAGGTCTCCTCAAAAGGAGCCCTCTGAAAGGAGGTATAACCTCAGGAATAGGGATAATTTAAGAAAACCTGTTAGGTATCAAGATACTGATACACGTTCCTCTCGTCCCTTTCAGATCTCATCACAGACTTCGGAAAGAAGAGGACGATCAGAACATAGAGAAGAACGCGTGAAATCCAAGGAAGATAAACACGCTCCAAAAAATAAAACAAAACCTCTATTCTCCAAAAAGAAAGTAGCAGGTCTGAAGATCAAACATGCCGAGAATACTGAGAACACAACTCAAGAACGGAGAATGGGCTCAGACAATGCTGGACAGTGCAGCAGAAGTCACAATAGCTCGCCAGAACCTGAAGGAACTTCTGGAGATAGTGGACTTGAATAAGTACATTACAGTTGAGACTGTAGACACCAGGGTTAGTACTCCACAAAAGTAATATGAAATAACACTCCGGATGGAGGGAGACAAGCCAAGACAGGTGAAAGCACTTTTTTGGGAAAGACTATCGAGGGGCTATGACATACTTCTAGCAGAAAAAGACTGGCCACCACAATTTGTCAGGGAGTGCCCACATGGCGAGGACATTATTATGCCTGCCTTCTCCAACCATATTCCAATTCATCTAAAATATACATATGCCAGGAAATGGGCAGTAGCCCAGGCCCCAGCATTATATAAGAATCATGTAGGATGGGATGAGGACTCACCTCACCATAAAATACATCTGAAACATGAACCAACTGCACAAAGGCAGTATCCAATAAAGCAAGAAGCTAAAAAACAGGTCAGGGAGATCTTAGATCAACTTGAATACCAAGGGGTGATTGAAACATGCACCTCCTCAATGAACAATCCTTTGTTTCCGGTCTCCAAACCAGACAATACATATCGTCTAGTTTTGGATTACAGACACTTAAACACTTGTTCTAAAACTTTTGCAGTGCAAAATGCACATAACACAGCATTAATGAATAACATTGTGCGTAAAAAATACAAAACAACATTAGACATCTCAAATGGTTTCTTTTGTCAAAACATAGCACCTGAAAGCAGGTACTTAACAGTATTCTCCATAATGGGGACCCAGCGTCACTTTTGTCGACTCCCACAAGGGTTCAAGAACAGCCCAGGTTTATTCTCAGCGAGGGTAACGGAGTTACTACAAATTTATGACAATGAGGCATTGTCCTATGTCGATGACATCTATCTGACAGACGATGACCTGGACAAACACTTGAACAGGGTGAGCACCATTATACTGGGCTTCGCCTCTGAGGGCTACAAATTCAACTTTAAAAAGTACCGAAGTGCCCATCTCAATGTCCTATTTCTAGGATATGAGCTTTCAAGTGAAGGCAAGAGCTTGGCAGCTAACTTTTTAGAAAAGTGTGCGCTGCTCCAACCTCCAAAAACGCAAAAAAACTTACAATCCATCCTGGGTTTCCTAAATTTTGGAAGAACATACATTCTAAATTACGCAGAAAGAGTTAAACCTCTCTACGCATTAATCAAATCAATTGGACACAAGAACACACAGAAATCTTGCGTTCACTCCAGGCTAACATGTTAGCAACAAATCATTTACAAACACGCGTAAGTCAACGAAACCTGGTGATCCGAATAATTTCGGGTCAATGCGGATTCACCTACTTAACCTTCAATGAGGGTGAGAAAATACCAATTGCATACAAATCTCATTTGTACAAACAAGCGGAAATGCGCTTCAGTTCAACTGAAAAATTCTAACAGCAGTTCAAACCGCTGTAGCAAAAGAAAGAGCCTTAGGCCAAGGGAAACGCATTATTGTCGTAACCCCAGTACCAGCTTTAGAAGCGGTCACAAAAGCAAGCATTCCAAATGCTGAAGCATTACATCCAAGATGGATACAATGGGTTAATTCTCTTGCTGCAACAGATGTTGAATATGTTTTTGATCCAGATTTAAAAACACAAGCATTCCTGCAATATGAACAAGAATGTCCTCTGCCTACTAAAATTCTGCCTCTCGATCAGTACGAATTTATAATTTACACTGACGGATCCGCACAACCCGCAACAGGGACTAAGCAAGCTTACAGTGCAGCGTGTGCAATCGTTAAAGGTCGCATGCGAGATGGCATCTTCAGACCTATGGTCACAAAAACTCAATCTCTAGGAGATTGTACAGCTCAGCGAGCTGAACTACAAGCATTCAAACTGGCACTTGAAAGTACAGATCGAGAATTCCCCACACTGATAGTGTGCGATTCCTTTTACTGTGTTCAGTCGTATAATGACTATATACAAAACTGGCTTGAAAATGGTTTCAAAGATGCGAAAGGTGGCACAATAAAGCACAAAATGCTTTGGAAACAAGTAGTTCAGTTGAAAAACGAACTGCCAAAGGCTCACGTGATCCACACACTGAGTCATCAACGTGATGGCGTTCACGTTGCAGGGAATTCATTGGCTGACGAAGCCGCAAAGGGGGCTGTTCAGACGGCTTCCGTAGCTGCGATCACTCGCTCAAAAACAAAAATAGACGGTGAGATAATGTTGGCTGTCAATGCTTCAAGCAAGGGCAGCAGTGCAGCGTTACCAAAAAAGTTTCCACTCAAGTACTCTTATGTAATTGATGCGAACAACGTTCCTTTTGCTCGAATCCCTGGAGTGGGGGATAGGGTAATTCCAAACAAGGAAAGCAGATTAGGACTAATCCTAGCAGCACACGAAGGGATAGCTTCTGCCCATGCAGGTGTTTCTGCAACAGTATCTTTACTCAAGCAAAGATATTGGTGGCCTGGCATTAGAAAACAAACAAAGAACTATGTGATATATGCCAACAGATGAAAGTCTCCACAGTGAAACGTCCTGCGCAGACACCCCTGTTAATTTCAGACAAACCATTCGCTTGTGTTTACCTTGACCACTGTGGTCCCCTGCAAAGGGATGGTAACTATAAATATATCATGGTTGCAGTGGATTCTTGCTCTAGGTTCCTATGGATATGGCCTCATCGCTCGGCTGACGCTCGAACTATTATAAAAGATTTGCGAGTCTTTATCGGCACATACGCAATAGGCACGCTACATTCTGACCAGGGCCCTGCGTTTAGCTCTCGGGCTTACAAAGAAGCCATGGCCAGTCTGGTCGTTGCATTGCGGTACTCCTCTCCATTCCATCCTGAGGGAAATTCGGTTGTGGAAAGGAAAAACCGGGACATAAAGTAGTCTATAACAGCTAGGGTATTAGGTTCGGGTGATGGGTGGGTCAAACATCTTAATGGGGGGTCCAACGCTCATTGAATAATCTGCCAAGAAGTTCTCTAGGGGGGGTCACTCCATATGAGGTCCTATTTGGGACAAGAATGTGGGTACCAGATCTCGATGACGTAGGCACAGTGGTGGAAAATAAAACATTTGATATCAAAGATCGTTTGGCTGTTTTACAGGAACTGAATGAGTTAAGAACGAAACAAAGCAACGTATTCCTACAGCCAACCACCACTGGGGAAAAACTGGCGGTCCCAGCAAGGCATGTCTGGATTCCAAAAGTTAGGGATCTAGTCAGAGAAAAGATTGCGGACAAGAAGGAATTTGGACCTTCTTACAGACAACCAGTACCTGTCCTAGCAGTTCAAGGAACAAGAACAGTACTTCTGCCGCCCCTTGCTGGAAGAAAGGAGAAAAGATTTGTGTCCATCGACCTCATCAAACCACAGTATGTGGCCAATACTAAATAGTAGACCAAGTGGACTCCGACCTAGTAGCAGACACACTCCTCTCGCTACTATCCAAGAGGTTCAGACTGAAAGACTGATAACAATCGAGAATTCAGCTGTAACAGATGGAGGACTAAGCAACAACGCTATGGAACTCATCCCTCTTGAAAATCAAGTAACAGTTCGTCCAAATACACCTGTCTACACCAATGTAGCAAGTGATCAACTGGTTCCAGCGATTTCTACAAATCCTGATGCAATTCCAACAATTGACAGAACTGCTTCTGGCTATTTCATTAACTTTGATACGTTCTCAGAAGATCCAAGTGAACCTGAAACGACGCCAGCATCATTCAAATTCAAGCAGCAAGTACAAGACTTTCTTCACTTTCTGAAAAAGACTTATTTGGTTTCTCCATGGATTGAACTCTGGATTATATCTGGACTTTTTGTTTTCCTGCTCTGGCTAGCTTTGGTTACAACTGTAAGCGTGCTTATAAGTGGTAGATACATCCATGTGAATACTGAAGGAAAAGACGTGAATGTACTTTTAAAACCTCATAAATCTTCCCATCGTGAAGCAAGAGACTTGTCAACAGTGAACATCACAGCTGTTCCTATACAGGATGGTATAGTGTGGGACAAAACAGATTTTGATGTCTTCGGCCCGACGGAACAATTGAACATTCCACATTTGTTTAAAATTTCACTAAGTGATCTAATTACGTCCAGTACCTATTCAGATGATTGGGACTTTGAGACTGTTAAGGACATAATGTTTGACCTAGAAAAATCTGCTGCATTTTCTAAAAATGAATATTTAGAGGGTTCATCAGACTATGAACAACTGTATTGTTATAACCACTATGGTCATCATTATTTGCATAAATCTGCATATCCTAGAAATTTGTTTATGTTTAACCAATGGGAGCATTGTCCTACACCACCACAAGGTAGTTCAAAAACATTTGCTAACAAGTTTCCATATTTTTCAGGATACAATACATCTAATCCAGAAATGTTTTACTATAAAAATGTAAACAAGACAGGACTGAAAATTATGTTAACTAATACGAAACAGATTTACTCTGCAATATTTATTGCCCAACTGTCTAGACAGGGTTTCGACTTTTGGAAAGACACAATAGACACAAAAACTGTCTGGGGTACTAAAGATTGGCAAGTGCAAGGGATAGAAGCTTTATTTAGAGCCTGCATCATCCCTGAACAAATAATGTTTTTGAATGAAACTGTCCAACAAACATCTTGTCTTGGACTAGCCAAGATCAAGGAGATGAACACACCTATACCAACACCTGCCACTGATAATAATACACAGGCAGTGGTGACAGTTGACAATATACTACAACTCAACAGATCTAATCCTGATTGGAGAAAATGGTTGATCTGGCCCACAGACACGAACAACTGTCAGGAAAGATTCCTGAATAAAACTCAGGGCTTTACTATTCACAGGCCAGACCCAAGATACGTCCAAAGACAACATCCGGGGGTAGTAACAACATACAGTGTAGGAAAATTATGCCTCGATTGGCTTCAGAAATCTACACTACAGGATGTGAAACAACACTTATCCTTACTTGCAGAAGACGCAGACCTTAGGGAATTCTTGCTTGGACCAAGAAAACCGCGTCAAAAACGTTTCATATATGCCGGCATTTATGCTGCCTATAATGAAGCATGGAAAGTGTCACAGATTGAGGCCGCAGAACGAATACGTGAACTTGATCGTATTAATTTAGAGAAAACCCTCTCTGTGGTCGACAATGGGTTAACAACTTTGTCCTCCAGAATATATTCATTGGATGGCATTGTATCCTCTGCTATCGACATACTAGAACAAGATTTGGCAATGTTACAGCAAGGCCAATCTCAATTGCGTTCTATTGTGTTATTAAGCTGGACGCTGCAATCTTTGCGTGCGGGCTATGTGCCTTGGCGTTTCATCAACACGTCAAGCTCTGTTTGCAGAATACAATCTAACTAATAAACAGATCGAACTGGCACAAAGAGGAGCAAAGTATACAGTGCTGAACATTGAAAAACTGGAAAGGTTACCATTCACAGTGGCAGAAAAACCAGCTACAGAATGGCTCATTCATGGCAAAATCACATTACCTGTGACTACTTTTCAGTTTCAGTATTGCCTCACACAAATGCAAGCAGGCAAATATGAAAGGTTGGGTAAGGAATACATTAAGACATCTTGGGATTTACCGTATACATATAGATGTTGGAGTGGGGATCGTGAAGTGTTTTTGACCGGTACACACTGTAAAAGTGCACTGAGCGATTCACTTATATGTCAGGACATTTCTTTACACGGGGCTTGCAATGGTTCTGTGGCAAATTTGTCTTGCCATCAGCAGGGTACACCAGCTGCTGTGATTAATCCAACGTTTGGACAACTTTCTAATGTGAGTTACCTCATGTTGAATGATCAAAGTTGCTGCGGCATGTCGCCAGGCAACCCATATCTAGTAACGGTCAACTCCAGGGTCACTTGCTGTATGCAAGTATTGTTTGCCCCAATAGACACAGTCAGGGAGTCGCCTCTATGGCCTTCGCTGAACGTCTCTTTTATAAGATTTGATACTTTAAGCAGAATGAAAGCCATGCTTTTACAGCAAACAGTGCCTTTGACCTCGGCCAAAGAAACCTATGATCTACAAGTAGCAAGGACTTCGGCTGAGATACAGACTGTAATACGTACAAACTGCCCTATACATTTCGTAGAAATGATAACACGTATCTTCAACATGTCTGATACAAGTGGAATTGTACATGTATTTAAGAGCATCTGTACCGGTCTGTTAGCACCTTTCCAGGCAATACTCGGAATCATCCCGAACTTTGCACATTCGGTGTTTGGTGGCATACCATTAATTCTAGCACTTGTTGCCGGAATTCTATTTCTCTTCCTGCTATTACGCTATGGCCAGCCTATTCGCAGACATCACTCCGAGCGAAATGGAGAAAGCTCTCCTTGAACGAAAGTGCCGTGAGCGAATAGTACAGCTTTTGGGCATGACTTGTCTACGGGAACTTAATACAACGTGGTTCCTGTCATTCAGACCAATCTGGCAAGATTGTATCTTACCTGTTCTACGATGCCTGCTATGCGGTGAAGAATGCGTGTTGGACACCTGTCTAACATTTCCATCAGCTACGCTAACGGATGTCGATACTCTGCTGGTCCCGATAACGGCCCATGCTCTGTGTTGCCCCCAGAGGCTGCCTATCCTGATGTCAGCATTCATTGAGATCTCACAGACGCTTCCGGCTGCTGCTGAGGTACGAGAAAGACCTACAGGCACAAAGGTAACAACGGACGCGAACATTGCTACGGCAACCTATGCTGAAAGCGATGCTTCACATCTCTGTGCAATTAATCTACTACACGAGGTGTTCCAACTGACACCAACCTCAGTGGACGATGTTTTGTCTACAGAAATAGATGATCTCATGTTTACACCAGACCCGTAAACTGACTCTGATTCAGCCCACAGTGTTCCAGAGATGCAGTAACAATTTGGCCTTCATACTTCAAAAACTTGGAACTCTTCCAAAAATTGAACTTTTTCCCATTTTTCGAACTAAAATGGCACTTCAATCTGCTTCAAGTAGAACTAGCCTTATAGTACAGACTTCGCGGTACTTCCTCAGAAACTTTTTTCATCGTGTTAGTCTAAAAAGGTTCATTAATTTCCATGACATGAAATGACTTTTGATTTTGAAAAAACTTATCAATCATTTTGTCACATGTAAATATTTCTGCATATTTCATTCAAATTGCATTTTATTTTAAATATATGCCTGAAATGAAAAGCAATGCTTCAAATGCACAGAAATATTTTAGAAATATGCGGTACTCCATTTAAATGTTTAGCATTTTAAATGTTTAGCATTTTAGTATTATCGTACACACAAAAGTGGAGTGGGTGTTGTATTCCTCTTAGGGTGTCCATACACGGGCTTTCCTGTATCATGTCCTTATATAGGCACAATTCGCCCTGCCCTTATATAGGCATAAAATCCCAGTCCTTATTTAGGCATTAAACCGTGCACTCCAAATACAGGCATGGTCTCCGACATCCGTCCACCCTAACGTCACAACGAGTTCTTGAAGAACAGACCCTTAGGCTTCGGGAGTTTCCCTAGCACAGGACTATTGATTTCTTCAAGGACTTATCTATTATGCATGAACCGTTATACCTTGAGGGTTCATTCATGACGTCTTCCGCTGTCCGATTCACGTCAATGCTAACATTCTGAGGTACCTCTCAGGTATAAATATACCTTCCCTAGCCCTTGTAAACTAGAGGAGACCTCGACTTCAGAGGAGCCCGTTTCCCGGCCTGACGCACTGAGAAGACGCTGTCATCCCTGCACGCAGAGAGTCCAGTTTCCAGTGATCTGACTTCCCTTGCGGGGTGTTGGAGTTCGAATCTGGCAAGAGATTCCTACCTCTCTCATTCTTAAGGTATGGAGCTGACTAGAACCTAGAGGGACTCTTGGCATACTAGGCATACTAGACTTAACATACTCTTAGTATACCATGTAAGGAATACTTCACCTACTTCATACCTCTCCCTACACCTAGGTTAGGTTAGGCACATTGGGGTAGAACTAGCTTAGAAATGCCTCGTATGAGTACTCGCATTTTTAGTCTGTGTTATTTATGTAAATTAATATCTACTAAAGATCATGCTAGCGCAGTATTATTTATTTCTACTGCTTACGCTGTACATTATTTATCTCGCATACTGTCTTGTGATCGTAACAGCACATTTTACTTACACGAGAAACAAGACTGTTCAATAAATCCTTTATTGAAACGCCCGTCTATTTCTTTCTGTGTAACTTTGAGGAAAACTAAGCATGCACGATTGAGCTGAGTGAAACAATTATCTATTGTTTCTACGACTCTGGGACACGTTCTGATTCTAAAAGGGAAACAAAGTGGTCATGTTTTGCGGCTGCCAGAAACTACTCCCTTCTTGTCGTCAAGGAGTTTCTAGTGGCCTCTGAGCTAGCTGGCACAAGTAATTAAGTTTAATATACTCGATAGGGACATACTGACCTTAGTCCTATGTCAAACCTATAGGGGATATTATTCCAATGCGCAGAGCCTATTAGGGAAATAGGAGCTACACTACACTATTACTGCCCAGATGTCTTTATGTGCTGCAAAACACGTTATCTCCTCTGCCGGCATGGGTGTTCCGTCAACTGGAATCGATTCTTACCTCTTTAATGAGGGTGGGCAGACGCAGTAGGGTGGCCCTGGATACTCTAGCGAGCCCTTATGAAGAGGGGGGACTGGAGGTCCCTAGACTGGATCTGTATTATTAGGCAGTGCAATCGCAGCATGCAGCACACTGGATGTACAAAGGAGATAACTGGGAAAAGAGACTGCTCACAGGAATGATGGAGGCGGACCGTCTCCCTACAGTGTTAATGGAGCGTGCAGGGGCATCTACAGCAGTGCCGTATGTGGTGCTTCAGACAGCAATTATATGGCAACGGTTTATTACACCGGTGCTTAAACACGACCCATTTCATCAAGAACCGCCGGTGTGGATATTGATGCAGATTCAGCACATGATGGCCAACATATCCTTCCAGCCTGGGAGGGAGGGCGGCTGTGCCCGGCTAGGAGACCTGTATCCCAGAGAAATCTTAATCACTTCTGATGAAGCTCGTATGGAATTTATTCTGGGCCTGGGGCACTTCTTGCAACATTCAGGGCTAGCAGAAATGTATAAGAAGACTGGCCCTCGTACCCCGAAGCGCTGAGCACGACACATGCTGGAGATCCTACTATCTTGTGGGCCCTGTAGGCATTTGATCTCGCTACTTTATAGAGCGAAAAGGACGGATGTGGCGGGTATACAAAACCAGAGGTACCCCTTAGTAGTTAATTTGTGTGGTCTGGGAGAAAAGGGGAAACAAAAATATATATATATACACAACCTCCCACTCGACCAACATATATTATACAATGGCTATATTAAGCTCTAACGAGCTGTCCCTTTGCTACGAATATCAATAGGTACAACAGAGGTGCATTAATTCATATCTTTATTTGTTCTCCTCCATTATAATATATGTTGGTCGAGTGGGAGGTTGTGTATATATATATATATATACGGATGTGGCGGGTAACCAGCCTCAGGCATGTGCAGTTTGGGACAGGGATCTAGAAACTCCTCTGGGGGATGAGGAGTGGACTAAGCCCGGGCGGAGTGCCACTATGTAGAGTTCCACAGAGTTGGAAAAAAACTCCGCTCCGCTCCCCTCCACCCTCCCTAATTTAAATTAAAAGCAATAAAAAAAAATCACTTACCTGCTGTGGCGTCTCCGGGCTGCCCTCCTCGCCGTGGTCTCTATCTCATCCTCGCCGTCCTCGTAAACCCCTACGTTGTACATCTTGCGAGAACTGCCCATGCCCAAAGACGTACATCGTACAGGTTTGCGTGGACGAGGACGGTGAGGAGGAGAGAGAGACCACGGCGAGGAGGAGGGCAGCCCAGATACGCCACAGCAGGTAAGTGCTTTTTTTTACTGCTTTGGGTGTGGGCAGGGGCCGGTTAACTCCGCTCCGTTGCGGAGTCGCAGTTCTGCCTAAACTCCGCGTTCTCAACGAAGCGCAGAGTTGGCAAAACTTTGCAAACTCCGCTGGCGGAGTGGAGTTCTCTGCCCGGGGTTAGAGTGGACACAAGCCTGTGCACTCACTAAACTAGTTTCCAGCAATGCCCGATTCAAGTTAGTGCATTATAATTTCCTGCACAGAACGTATTTGACCCCAATGGGTCTTAATCATATAACACCGACCAGGTTGGGCAAATGTCCAGGATGCTGCACGGGTGCTATGGGGTTTCTCCATCTGGCCTGGGAATGTCCGACTGTGAGAAGCTTCTGGACGCAAGTGGTGAATGAAATGACGCAGGTTACGCATCTCCAAATAGATCATACACCATGCAGCTGTTTACTAGGTAAAATTAAAAAACAAAAGGGTCATAAGATGGCATAAACATCAGACAATTCAGCGGTGGTGCTCGCCAGGTGTAGGGTAGTGATCGCAAGGATAGGGCAGCGAGCCCCGAAGGCACAACTATGGCACAAGGACGTAACTGAATGGACGCTGGAGGAGAAGATCCATATATAGCTGTGCAGACGTGATGAAAAAGTAGCTGAAGAACTTAGACTACGGAGGGACATGTGTGATAGATTGCTAGACCCCGACAACACCTCAGACACACCGAAGAGGTTAGCTGTAACTCGGACGATTCGGACGAGACAGACATTACCCCCTAAGAGAGAGCTGCAGTACCCAGGACGAATGCTGACAATGGCCAATCACACTACGGGAATGTTTTTTTTTTTAGATGTCGAAGGGCATTATGGGCCACTAGTATCAACCATTTTTGCGTTCGCAAACGAATCGGCCCATTTGTAAACGCTAAAAAGGCTTTTTAAATGTATCAAACCCTATTTTGCGATTTGGTAATCTGCTACTGAATCGCAAAAGGGGTTTGCGTTTCAGTATTTAGAAGGGGCGCGTTTATGGCGTCCCTTCCAAATACTGAATCGTAACGGTATGTATGAATGTATTGTGACTGTGAATGCGGTCGCAAAACATTTGCATTTTACCACCAAATTCAAGTTGGTGGTAACCCATTCATAAACGGGAAGGGGTCCCCAAGGGCCCCTTCCCAGTTGTGAATGTATGCAAAAACTTTTTTAAGAGCAGGCAGTGGTCTCACGGACCACTGCCTGCTCTTAAAAATAAAGGAAAACTTTCCATTTTTCTTTTTGTAAATTCTTTGCGATTCCTAATGGGTCGCAAATAGCGACTACCTCATTAATATTCATAAGGTGGGTCATTTGCGACCCACTGGGAATTGCAGAAAGTGTTCAACACACTTTCATACATGCCATTTTGCGATTTATTAATTGCGAATCACAAGGATTCGCAATTAGGGAATCGCAAAAGGGTTTCTTAATACATCTGCCCTATGTGAGGGGTCAATTGTGTGTTTTACGACTGTGTGCTACAATGCTTACTCAGTGGATTGTGCTGATCACCTTACCTATACATTACCTGTTGAGTTGGATTTCATAAAATTGAAAATAAAGTTTAATTTTTTTTATTTCTGGTGCCCCTGGGTGAACTATTGGCTTCTTCAAGGCTCCCCGTTCTAGATCCAAGTGCATTACATAAGAGCAGCTCAGCCTAGTTATGCAACTGTAAATTAAGACGCTTGATGTACTTGAGTTTATGGCAATGCATTCTGACCAAACCTCAGTTTGACAATCTCAGCTTTTCCAAATCCTCTAACACCAAGAAATTCCTGACACTCTTGCTTGCCAGTTCTAATACCAGCTCTGACTCACCCAAGAGAGGAAGGCTGCCCAGACAGTGGCAGTGGTGCATCTGCTCTACCTAGCCCTTCCAAAGAACCTCTCTGTCTCTGCACAAAATCTTTCATGAGGGATCTCCTCCTACCTCGAGTCTGGTCTGGTGGAGGCCTGTGCTCTTGCTAGCAGAGCCTTCATTAGTTCTCAACCTCTATGGTAATTCCATAATAGGCATTCCATATTGAAGTCTTCCTGTAGTTAAACCAGGAACAGCCTGGTCTACCCACTTATTGCAAGGTCCATCTTAGTACCACAGGGTCTCGTTTGAAGGTTGGTGGGTGGAAAGCATCTGTCAAAAAACACTGGATGCACTGACCACCAACCTCCCAGTTCCACTCCATCTAGAGGTTGTAGAACCTCAGGAATTCCAGTGGCAGAGCTTCAGCTGGTTCATAGGTATAGCGGACCCAGGCAAGGAAAACAAAAATAATAGGTCCCACATGCAGCAGAAAATTCCCTGCAAGTCAGGGTCATTGTTATCTTGTTTGTCATAAACTCCTGCTTTGGGAATATTTTTGAGAAAACAAAATGTCAAGTAAGCTGAAAAAAAAATGGCAGCCCACTGGCAACCCCTCTACCTTTAATGGGCGTTTATACAAAGAGTATAGAGATCCTGTTAGGCATGTGGGTGTCACTATATATGGCTGGCCAGCCTATGCTGACCTGGCAGGCTGCCTGTTAAATGCTATATTATGGCCACTGTCCAAAGCCATGACTGATAGCGATGGCCCATGAAAATTCTTCTGCAGAAATATCCTTAGAAGTGTATACTGCTAGCAATTTAACCCTAGTCTGACTAGCACCCAGTCCTGCATGCAAATCAGCTTGGTGCCAACTGCAAAGACAATATTCAAATAATCTTAGAGTTCAGAGGAATTAGAGTGGGTTTTTTTTAACCTCGCCTCCGTTCCTGGCAATCCAAACTAATATCACTACCATCATCTGTGGAGCCACTGAGGCAGTCCTCCTGCAAACTGAATAGTAAGCTAGACTGCAGCAGTGTTAGAGGAATATTTGGGCAGTTACACTTTACTTGGTCCTTCACACCACAGGCTTAACACCCATCCTTAGGCTTTGTCTGATAGAGCTCTAGGTCATCTGCACCATTCTACGGTTTGTGTTTTTAAAGGATCTTTCCCCTTTGGCTTCTTCCTAAATGGAGTCACGCTGTAATTACTTGGCAATTTTTTAAAATATTATCCTGATGCTTGGCACTTCTGTCATCATGCGCATTCAACTGACAAATACCCTTCATGGCCCTGGCTGACCCATTAGACTATCAACTATCAGCATGTTCTTTAAGTGCCTTGAGTATAGTGGTTAACGAATCCGCTGATGCAGATGTGATGGGTAAAACACCTTAAAACTGTTCTACAATAGATTAAATAAACCCTCAAAAGTTGGCACCATCTTCCCCTTCACACAGCGAAAACTTTTATGAGCATCATGCATAAAAGTTTCCAGATTCACATTAGGAATCTTCTCAACACCACCCTTAAAACATATGTAGCATGTATGAGGGTCAACCCAAATCTCTCTGAGTTGTAGATTTCTTCTTACAATAAGATTTCATGCTGCTATTGTGTAACTCCATCAGAGCCTTGATTCTTATTAAAGCATGCATTCTTATTAAAGTAGTTGCCTTTTCACCCTCGCCTAATGTATCCATATCAGTCACATTAGCTACAAGCTTGTAGTTGCCAAACAACTCCAAGGCATGAGAGCAGAGGGGAGTACTAGGTTAGCACAAAAGAGGTGCTACCTGTGGCTGCAGGGATTTTTGGCTAGAGGTTAAAATGTGGGATGAAGGAAAGACAATTGCAGGGACCTGCTATAGAGGTCTGCACCAGAAGAACCCTTTGGTTTATGCACTGTTCACATGGTTAGGAGTTTGCTACTCAATAGGCTCTGCCAGTTCGTCTGCTCTATGAAAAACTGCATATTTGACTAGCCTTAGTCAACTGTCAGACTTTAGCTCGACAGTGAACAAAGTCTCACACTCACCATCAAACCGTTGACTATCTTCCATTTTACTATGCATCTTAGCTGAATGTACTGTATTTATTGTGTGGTATACTTTATTCTAAGAATTCTGGACTCTTGGTCCTTTACTACTTGACAACTGTGGCATTGGTAGGATAGCCATGTTTCCTGCACCTGGTTCAATCTCTCCTGTTTCAGGAAAACAAGAATACCTGGCTCAAAGGTTGGAGTCCGCCCAACCACACAAGCAGATCTGGAAAGGCATTTGACATTTTGGGGGAACCTTTGAGCTCAACTGTATTTTTGTGCGGTGTCGATGTGACGAAGCAGGCACTGCCTCAATTTCAGAGCCGCGTTGATTCTTCAGCTGCGAAGCAGGGGCTGCATCGGAGTCGGAGCGCGTGCCACAGACTTCGTTGACACGGTGCTCGGTACTTGGGCTGCAGTGATTTTTCAACCACACTGCAGGCGTTGCATCGATTCTTCAGACGCACGGCGGTGCTGAGTTGAGAAAACGGACGCTGAGAGTCGATGCATGGATTTTCTCACCAGATTGTACTACCAAGGGCCCAAGAACTGGATTTGGCACCACTCGGCAAGTCAGGGCTCTCAGCAGAAGGTGGTAGGTGAAGTCTTTGACGGCCCTGAGACTCTATAAACAATAGGCACGCATGCACCGGGGTCCAATACTTACACCCCTTTCCGCCTTTGAAGTAGGCAAACTTCAAAGGAAAGTGTTTGTAGTGCACAAGACCCTGCCTTTCCCTAACTTGGCTCCAGACACACTACAGGGGGGTGGAGAAAGCTTTGTGTGAGGACAGGCACAGCCCTATTCAGGTGTCCGTGACAACTCTTTCCACCGCTCTAGCTCAGGAAGGCCCATCAGCCTGGTGATGGCCCATCAGGATATGCAAGGCACACATCAGCTCCCTTCGAGTGACTGTCTAGAGTGAATGTACAAGTGCTCAACTGTCCTCCTAACCCAGACGTGGATTCTACAGACAGGCAGAGGCACAGAATGGTTAAGCAAGAAAATGCCCACTTTCTAAAAGTGCATTTTCAAAAAAGCAATTTAAAACCAACTTCACCAAAAGATGTAATTTTAAATTGTGAGTTCAGAGACCCCAAACTCCAAATCGCTATCAGCTCCCAATAGGAAATTACACTTAAAAGATATTTCAAGGCAATCTCCATGTTACCCTGTGGGAGAGATAGTCCTTGCAATAGTGAAAAACGAAATTAGTAGTATTTCACTAATAGGATATGTAAAACACACCAGTACATAGCCTACCTTTTAAATACACTGCACCCTGCCCATGGGGCTGCCTGAGGCCTACCTTAGGGGTGACTTACAAGCCGTAAAAGGGAAGGTTTGGGCCTGGCAAGTGGGTTCACTTGCCAGATCGAAATAGCCGTTCAAAACTGTGCACACAGACACTGCAGTGTCAGGTCTGAGAACGGTTTGCGGGGCTACTCATGTGGGTGGCACAATCAGTCCTGCAGGCCCACTAGTAGTATCCTCCCCCCGTAGTCGTGCTCGTGCCTGCCCACATGCTAGTTGCTCATACAACGTTGTGAGGAGTTGGAGCACCAAGGTCTTCGAGGACTGTTAGATGCCGGACGCTGAGTACAGGACACCGAGTCAAGCCAGACGGGTGCTGGGTTGCCATGCCTTATAATACCACCGCCAGACATTATTCAAGGAAGCCTGATATACATACATACTTGCGCGGAGAGAGAGACACACCAATTTGTGAATCGCGAGGGGCAAAAAGCAAACTAGAGGCGGGTGGTGTGGACTCTTGCTTCTGGGGGCTTCGTGCCTCCCCCGCCTATCCTCCGCCGTGGTAACTGGGTTGGCTGCTGAAGGTTGCTGCAATTCCATTGTTGGTATAGCCATTGCTGCCACCCCCTCCCGTCTCTCGTTGGCGCTGCTGCGCCTGGAGTGCTAAAAGTGGCACATTATGGGTGTGCAGCAGGAGGCTACAAGCAGCAAGTGGTAGCTGCGATGGTGCTGCCAACAAGGTTGTTTGGGTTTCTGCTTCTTGGGAAATCTTGACTCTCCCTCCACCAGTTTTACCCTCGCTCTTTTTTCCTCTGCTGTGGCAGCCCCTGCCCATAGTGGCTACGTGATACTACCTACCCGCTTGAGGACTTGCATTCTTCTTCAACAAGTAGTCCGTGTGGGTGGAGGCGGCGGCTAGAACAGGACCAGGACAGGGGAGGAGGTAAGTGACTAACATTGGTTTAATATATTCACGTTACATGGTCGTGTTGATGCTGCGTCTTGTAGGTTTTTTTTTGTTCCCATCAAGATTGTTGGACTTGCACCCTGCTGCCTGCACCTGGATTTGATGTTGGTACATTTTGTACTTCGTACTGACTGGCCCTGCCTGATTGCTGGATCGCTGGATTGATGCTCTGACCTAATTCTGTATGACCTGTATGACCTGCTCTGTTTTTCTACGTGTGGCTTGACTTTCTATCTCCCAGTGGGGCCGAGTACCTTATTGCATTATATCAATTAACTAGTCAGCTCTCATTTGCTGAGCTGACAGAGCCTGCTTGGGGCCGGGACATAGTTGCGACACAGCGATTCGAGATCTCTGCAAAAGCTGTTAACCTTTTAATACCCCCTGTATTATTTTTGTAAGTTACCTGGATTCTTTCCAAGACTATTTCAACTGGGGCCATGGGCAAGCGCAAATTGGTATCAGCAAAAGATAGCACTGTGAATAACCCTTTCCCTGGTACCACATTAGACTCTTTTTGCTATGGGCAGTCAGTGTAGTCAACAAGGAGATCAAGCTGGCTGGGAGGCGTTTATCTCTCGATATGGGAGAGAGGCCCAGCTTGTCACGCATTGCCTGGAACAGTTAACTGATGCCCCCGAGGTTGTACCCGAGGTCACCTCTGCAGTGTGTGCCAACAGAACTACCTCCCCTAAAACAATAAGTAATACTTCTCCCTCAACTTTGGATACGGAGCTATCTGCTGCTGCTGCCTTAGGTTCACTCCCACCACCTCAATCCCCTAGACCTTAAGAGCCTTCCGCGAGAAAGAGGAGGAAGACAAGAGCAGGAGTTGCTACTGGTTCATCTAACAAATAGGGTCTTCCCACTTGTCCCTCTGCTAGCGCCCAGAGAGCTCAGAACACCCGGAGACCGGCAAACGATCTAGGGTCGACCATTAATCCTGAAAGCAATAGGGGTTGGCTCCAAGCAAATAAGGGAATCTATCTCAGAACAGGTTAAAGTCCTAGTTACAGCTGCAATTTCCCCCCTCGTAGATAGGCTAAGCTCATTGGAAGGGATTATGCGGGAGCTATCCCGCAACCTAACCGATTCCTTAATACCAGCAGCTACTCTCTCCTATCCATATACCCAGGCACCAATTGGTGATGGAACCAGCACCATTACTATCAATAATTGTAAAGCTGCTCAGACGCCTTTGTACCTTGCAGCCAGGCCCATCCTCTTGACCTCCTTACCATCTACAAGTGCAGGGTTAGTAGTTGTTCCCCCATCCAGCAACACTTTAGCAGGACCTGGGACCAAGAGCCCACATGGGTCACCTCCTGGTAATATCTTAAAATCTATGCCAAAGTTTGAACAAATTCAACATTCACTGGACCTGCTACCTCAATGTTGCCCTTATGTAGCGGTTATGGTGGGAGTGCCACCTCTGGCAGCTAATAAAAAGGAATCATATCCAGAACTGAAATACAAGGTCTGTCATTGGCTTTCACAGAACACTAAATTCACTATAACCGAGTACAAAGATATACTATTGGTCAGGAGAATTAGGTGGATTGGTTCCTTGCCGAAATCATCTGAGGGTGATTGTATTATCATTAATTGTAGGTACCCTGAACTGGCGCACCGGCTGATCAATTCTGGGTCCACGTTGGGGTCTGGGTCTAGGTTAGGTTGTGCGCGCACCTTAATTAGAATTGTGCCTTAGGGTTTGTTTTACAGACCAAGGCCAACGAGTTTACCCAACCAATCTGGGAGACCAGAAAGGTGCGAAGGAAGACGTAATTGCCTGTAATTTTGGGGTGTTTCACACATCACTATTTCTAACAGATATTTACCACTCACAGGCCTGGATACCAACGAATGACTTGTATGCTCTTTGAAGGCACAAAGGGAGTTTGGAACTTTGTCCAGTGGAGATGTTGGACTTAGTCCAGCGTCCGCCACAATTTTCTTACAAGTGGAATCTAAATCAAACTCACCAGAAGTTCCTAGCCCTGACATTTTGTTGCAGCAAAATGACCTTAACAATACCGAATTAGAAAAATCTCCTCCTCCCAGTGCTTCCAGTGGACACGATCTCATTGTCTTGTCATCTCTTTCTACCAATTTTGTCTCTTGGAACCTAACTGGTATCAAAAACAAACTGGTATTCCCCGAGTGGAGTAGTTTTGTGGACTGGTTCGAGTTATGTATGTTCCAGGAAACATGGACTGCCCTGCCACAATCTTGGCCTGGGTTTGTTTGTTATGATCGAACTGCCCGGTTTTCAGGGAAGGGTAGGCCATCGGGTGGGCATGCAACTTGGCTAAAAACTACATTGTCCTGTACTTATAAGTTGATTGATCTTGGGTCTCCTGACGTGCTTTGTGTGCATTTGCAATTTTCAGATGATTATTCATTATGGTTGTATAATGTCTACATGAGGTAGATACACCTGGTTTACCAGTTATTGATGTAATTAACGAGCACCTCTCATCTCTCCGGGTAGATGCCTATGGAATTGAGGCAGGGGATTTTAATTGCAATTTTGAACATCTTGGTATAGCCACTGAGACATTTAGTGCAGAAGAGGATAAAGGTTGGTCCATTCCAGAGCTCACACTTGAACTATAAAAAAAACTGGTCAACTCCAACTCTGCAAATAAATTCTCTTACCCTCAATAATGGTCTCCGAGCCTGCAATGGGAGGACACCATCAGACAGAGAAGGAAAGAACACTTTTAATCGTCAAGGTGGGGTTAGCAGTATTGACTATATTTTGATAGATGACAGGCTGTGGCCGCGGGTAATTGATATGGAGGTGATATCTAGGCAGAACAGTGATCACAACGCCTTAAATCTCTCCTTAACCCCACTGGGCCTTACATCGCACCACATGACGTAAAACCCCTTGATAGGAGGGTTCTCCCATCTAGTAATAAGCGCAGGCTGAGATGGTGTGTTATTGTTGCTACCCCTGCCCTACAGGTCCAGCTGTATGAGGCAAGTGTTATAGCCTTGGAACCAGTGCTGGCACAAGGAGCGAAATGCATTTGCAGCTCCAGTATGGGCGTCCCTTTCTGATATTCACAGCACCTTATTTTGCACCATAAGGAAGCTTTCATTGGTAGAAGCTAGTTCCAGGTTCACATGGCCAAATGGTTCAACAAAGCATGTCGACTGGCTAGCGGGCTCCAAGGCTGCCATTAGGGGAGGGATTAGAGCAACCGCGCGGGAAGCCAGAGCCTCGTACAAAGTTGTGTTGGGCTGGGCTAAAAGAGACCACGAGAATGCCAAATGGGAGGCGCTACTGGCTGCATCCAAGGGGAAAAGCCATCGCTCCTTCTGGCAACTGGTGGCCGACAAGGGCCCAGATTGTCCGTCGCCACTGTGTAGCAACATAGCGGCTGATGCTTGGGTCAAACATTTTACAATGCCCTAATGCCCAAGATGGGGGAAGGAATAAGGGGGCTCTGCTGCCAACTGCTGGTCCAATATTGAGCCTGACCAGAGGGGAAAATGAGGGACTGATTATGGCCAACTGTACTAAACATCTGACCACCATGGGGGAGCAGAAAAATAAGTCATAATCATTCAGTGTTTTCCCTGCCAATGGATTGTCCCTCCGCACTGACCATGCTTTTAGTCTCATTAGAGTTGAGGCGGCAATAGACTGGATTACACCAGGGAAAGCACTGAGGCTTGATTAGGTGCCTAGGGACCTGTTTAAAGCTGAGAAGGTGATCTGGTGCCCCTATTTTGCGCTATCATGAATGGGGTTTCCGTGCCACGTACGTGGCCATGGGCTGACATTGTCAAAATATACATATGAAAGGCGTGAGGTCTGCCCCGTCAAACTATCATTCTATTAGTCTTATCGATAGTTCACAGGAGCTTTTTAGTTGAATTCTGCTGAGTAAATTGGAAGCTTGGATTGAGGAAGTGGATATATTGTCACCCCTCCAAGCAGGCTTTAGGACTGGGACAAGCACAATAGACCAATTGTTACAACTACAATTAATCTACTGGAAATACGTCACTTTGGGGGGTAGGTGTCTTTACGTCATCTTTGTCGACCTACGGTCGGCTTTTGATTTAGTTGCCAGGAAACGCCTGTGGACAGTTCTAACCAACATGTGGGTCCCGAAATACCTAATTGATGTGATTAGGAGGCTTCATCTGGATAATTATGCCCAAGTTAGGTATGGCCCTGCGGGGGAATTGACAGATCCCATTCCAGTGACTTGGGGGTGAGAGAGGGGTGAGTACTAGCCCCCACTTTGTTTTTGTTATATATTAATGATTTGGACAACAAGCTAGAACACTGCAAGCATGATGCTCCGCGTCTGGCTAACAGGAAGGTCCCGCCCCTACTGTATGCGGATGACACGCTACTGGTCTCGAGATCCCCAAAAGGGTATTCAATATTTTCTAAACCAGTTCAGAGTCTTCTGCAGAAAGAGAGGGCTGGAGATCAACACAAGCAAGACCAAATACATGGTATTGAACCTTTGCTAGGCGGCAAGATCGCACCTGGTCCTAAATGGTACGCAATTGGAGAGGGTCAGCACCTTTAAATATCTGGGGCTCACTCTTAACAAGCAATTTGGCTGGTCACCCCAGATTCATCAGTCCAAACCTAGATTTGAACACAATATTGGTGGCCTTCTGAGAGCATTGAAGGGATTCAGCTTCTGTACAATGACACCTGCATTGCAAATTTATAATTTGCAAGCCCCTGGGGGCGGGAGGGGGTCCCTATATGGTGGGAAGCTATGTGGGCATGCCAGTGTTAAAGATTTGGAGCTGACAGAAAATCGTTTCCTCTGACTCCTCACCAATCTCCCCCCTAGCACTGCACTAGAGCCACTTTGCTTAGATCTTGGCATCCATTCACTTGCCCATAAAGTAAAGCTCAGACCTTTGATGTATTGGAGGAGGATTTGATCCTCAGCAGATTTACTTTTCTATCGGCTGGGCTTGGAAGAGATTAGGACACTTCCTGGGGCCCCAGAATTCCATGGTTGGGGTTTATTAAGAAATCACTTGAGGAGATAGGGTGTGGTGACATGTGGGCCTACCCAGAAACGTCTAGTGGCATTTCCAGTCTACGCTCAAGGAGCGGTATTGGAGACACGTAGACGCCAGACTGCACCAGTATGGGAGGACAGATATCTTAACTTCAACTTTTTGGGAATTTAAAGATACTTATCTCTTGGAAAGGTACAGGGATACAATTGAGCCTCTGGGCGCCAAGACCCTTTACATCAAGTTCCGAATTGGGACCTTGCCTCTTCGATTATTTACTGGAAAGTGGCGCGCACCCCTGTTAATGCTGATCTCGACCTAAGCTGCCCATTTTGCCTGGAGGACAAGGAATCAGTAGATCATGTCCTGTACTTTTGCACGCAGTACCATGCACATAGGAAGAAATTGATTCTTCTGTTATTCCGCAACTTGGGCACCATGGACTATAAAATTGCAACTAGGGTCCTTAGACTGACACAGCACAAATAATTTTTTTCACTGTATCTAGGTTTTTTGTGTACATGTGGAGACTCAGAGAGAAAAAGATCGCCACATTGCCACCCAGTATATAGCACCTTAAAATCTTGTGTGTCAGAGTTGCACTTTGCTGTCATTCATTATTTTCTTACAGACCGCGTAACAGTAGGAAACCATTATAGGAGCTCCCAGATGAAATCCACTTTTGCATCTCTAAATTACTGAGATGCTCTCCCTCTATGCTGCTAGTCTTAATTGTGGGTATTATTAACATTTTAATAATTTTATATTTTACATTATGCTCCTCTTATATGCAGCTAGTGCTAACTGTGGGTTAATAGAAATATTTTAACTACTTTTTTCCTTTTATATATGCTACGTTTTTAATGTTTTATATGTGATTTTACAGTTTCTGTGTTTGCTTCTATGGCAACTGCTGAAATAAAGTTTATTATGGTATGGTATTTGATTTACAGGCCCATGTGCACACCTGGTGCACTTTACTAAGGACTTAATAGTAAATCAAATATGCCAATCACAATTACAATTTACAGAGGGAGCACTTGCACTTTAGCACTGGTCAACAGTGGTAAACTGCCCAGAGTCCTAAAACCAGCAGAAACAAACAGCACATAGTAAAAAAAAAAAAATAAAAAAAAAAGACTGGGGAAATCACGCCAAAGATGCCAGTTCTAACATGCGTCCCCCCAGCTGAAAGTGGGGACAACTACTCAACCTCATAGGAGTTCTCTTCACTAAGGCAGAAGAACCTGGACAGACCTTCAGCGTTGGCCTGTTCTGTGCCAGGGCAGTGTTCCACTGTAATGTCCATTCGCTGTAGGGATATGGAACACCTCAACAGTTTTGGGTTCTCACCCCTCATTTACATTAACCATTTGAGAGGCCTGTGGTCTGTCAGAACCCTGAAGGGAGTCCCAAAAAAGTAGGGTCTTAGCTTCTTCAGCGTCCAAACCGCAGCAAAAGCTTATTTTTCAATTGCTCTCCACCTCTGTTCCTGGGGCAGTAACCTCCTATTAATGAAGGCTATGGGTTGATCTAGGCCCTCTTCATTCAGCTGTGAAAGCACAGCCTCCACACCATGTTCTGAGGCGTCAGTCTGCACCACAAATTCTTGGGAGAAGTCAAGAGCCTTCAGTATGGGCACCGTGCACATGCCCTGCTTCAGGGCATCAAAAGTGGTCTGGCATGCCTCAGTCCAGATCACCTGAGTGGCTGCTTCCTGGAAGTGAGCTCTGTCAAGGGGGCAACAATGGTGCCATACCCCTTGACAAATATGCAGTAGTATGTGGTGAGGCCTAAGAAGGCTCTCACCTGTTGGTCTTGGGGGGGGTGCTCAAGCTAGAATTGCATCAGTCTTGGGTTGTAGGGGCGCCACCTGGCCGCTTCCCACCTGGTGTCCCAAGTACACCACAGACCCCTTCCCTATCTGGAACTTACTGGCCTTGATAGTGAGGCCTGCACTCTGCAGAGCCTTCAACACCTCCTTAAAGTGGTCCTCCCAACTAGAACTAAAGACCGCAATGTCGTCTAGGCAGGCAGCACAGAAGTTCTCCAATCCAGCCAGGACGTGGTTGACTAGCCTCTTGAATGTGGCAGCGGTTTTCTTCAACCCAAAGTGCATAACCCGGAACTGGTACTGCCCTTCTGGTGTTGAGAACGCTGACATCTCTTGTGCCCCCCTCGGTCAAGGCAATCTGCCAGTACCCAGACGTTAAATCAAACATACTGAGGAGCTCATTGATCAGCTCCCAGTCGATCAATGTGCTCATCAACTTAGGGGATGGGGTGCACGTCAGTATTAGTGACGTCATTGAGCCCACAGTAGTCCACATAGAACCGCAGTTCAGGAGTGACACTGTGTGAGAAAGTGCCCTCTTTCTGCATGGTTGCCCCCACTTTTTGCTGAACTGCTGATGTGCTTTGACTGAGTGTGCCCTGGACTCCTGCTAATCAGGTATCAAGGGCCTATGTTCTTTTCCTAAAAACTGCATTGAAACCCAAACTCAATTGGCATCTCTGGCCACAGGTCAGCCCCTGATAAATGGGACCACAGGTAACAAGGGCACTGTGACCAGGGAAGGCCTCTAAGGGCTGCAGCACTTATTGTGCCACCCTTAGAGGTCCTGTACCTTTACACTCACACACTGCCTTTGCAGTCTGTGTGTCTTGGTGCAGAACAAAGTAAAGAGTTGACATGGCACATATCCCTGGGTGCCATCGCTACAACCCACTGCCCTGGCATAGATCAGTCACTGCTCTAGCTGGGTGCCCTATACCAGTGGTGAGGGAACAGCTGCATGAGCCCTGTACCCCTACAGTGTCTAAGTCCATTCTTAGACATTGCAAGTGCAGTGCTGCCATTAAGAGTATATGGTGATGGGAGTTTGTCATTACGAACTCCACAGCACCATAATGGCTACACTGAAAACTGAGAAGTTTGGTATCAAACTTCTCCGCACATAAAACCCACACTGATGCCAGTGCGGGATTTAATGAAAAATGCACACAGCGGGCATCTTAGAGATGCCCCCTGAAAAACGACCTACCACTAGTGTCCAGGCTGAGTGGCTGCTTTCAGCTGCCACCACCAGACATGTTTCTGGACCCCTGTGTCGAGAGCCTGCTGCTCTTGGGGGCCTGAAACAATGCACATCCTGGGACGAGGTGCCAAGCCTCCCCCCCCCAGGATGGGCAGGGTCCACGAAGGGGAAGCTTCAAAGGCTTGCCGCCTTTGTGAGTTTTCCAAGGTCACGTGCTGCTTCCAGCAACTGGTCCCCACTGGTTCTGACCCCCACTTTGGGCAGGAGAACCGGCGGAAAACCAAGTGATGAAGGGAGTTGGGCCCACCTTTGCCAACTCCACCCCTCAGGTGGGGGAGGCGAGGTGAAGCACAGCTCTCCGTCCCCGCCATCTTGCAGATGGGGGGACTCAGCCAACCAGGGTGAGGCTTATGCCCCCCTCCCACTAGAGGGTGGCATAATAGGGGGTGTACGCACCCCAGGGAAAGGACCCTTTGGTCCCAACCTTTTACCGACCTGTAACGCCCCTAAATCTAGTATTTAGGGGCACCCCTGAACCTTGCTTCCTCAGACAAGAAACCAGAAGAAAAGAAGAAGAAGGACCGAACAGCCGTGCCGAAGCTAACAAGAGGAGGACGCCTACTGACTTGGCCCCAGCCCTACCGGCCTGTCCCCACCTCAAACCTGCAGAAGCGAAACCCCGGTGTGTCCTGCAGCCAGCAGCCTCAAAATCCCCGAGGACCGGCCCTGCCTTCAAAAGAAAAGACTCTGGGGTCGATTCCGATTCGGGCCGGAAATTTCTCCGACCGAGCCGGACCCGGAGAGATTTCCGACCGAATCGGACCCGTGCAGTCCGACCGAACGAGTACGATGCGTCCGTATGTTATCGGACTCGAGTCGGTCGGACTCCCATTGATGTCAATGGGAGCCGGTCGTACAACGCGTACGCGGGCTCCCATTGACTCAATGGGTGCGAGTCGGACAAGGGCGCCCCCTACAGCGGGTACGCGGCGAAGCGATTCGCGCCGTACACGCACAGGTAGGGGGACCCATGGGTCCCCCTGTGTGCGACTCGCGCGGCTACGGCATACAGGGGGTCCGACATGGACCCCCAAAGTACGGCTCCGACAGCTCTTACGAGCCGGAGTGCGCGGCTCGGTCGGACTGCTCGCGGCGCGCATCGTACTTACCCGGCCGGGTTACGTCTCCATTGCGCGGTGCGAGTCGAGTCCGAGCGAGTCGGTCGGAGCGGTCGGGACGCCCGGACGAGTCGGTCGGCGATTTCGCATCGTACTCGCTCGGCCGGACCCGCGTACGGTTCGGTCGGGAAACAGGGCTCCGAATCGGATCCGGTAAAGCCAAATCCGATTCGGAGCCCTACCGGCCGAGATCGGAATCGGCCCCTCTGTCTCCTAATTTGTTCACCAACAGACTCCAGCTACGGCAGGATCTGCGAGTCTGCACCACTCTGCACCCGACGCCCACAGCCCGAGTTGGAGTGACCCAACACCACAAGGAGGTCTCCCCGGCGATCCTGACCCGAGATTCGGTGATCCCTGACCTGCCTCAAGCCTCCAGCCGACGCCTGCAGCCTCAAACCGGAAGGTCCCCCCAACCGCGACCAGGAGCTGGTAGGAAGATCTGACCCTAAAAGGCACCCCTGCACCCGACGCCCCACGGCCTTGGGTGGCCCAACCGAAGGTGCCTAACCAACCCCCAGCATCCCAACTTGCCTCTCCAAGTGGTGGTCGACCCAGAAGACCTTCGTACCCGAGCCTGCAGTGTGTTTGCAAACCGGAGACTCTCCATTGAAAGCTACAGGGCGCCCAATGCCAAAACAGCACTCTGCACCCGGCCGTCCCAGTGCCGCTGAGGGTGCACCTTTTGTGCTGGCTTGAACCCCCATTTGCCCTGAGCTTAAGTCCTGGAGCTTTGCTCCCACAACCCAGTGGACTGCCCGTAAGCAACCACCAACCGGAGGCCCCCAATTGGATAACATTGGGCCTCATCACTCTGCACCCGGCCGCCCTAGTGCCGCTGGGGGTGTAACAAGAGTGCATCCTTGACCCTGGGGGACCCCTGAGTCTACCGCAGAATAACTACTCCCACAACCGAATACTTAACTTTGAACCGAAAACCCTATTTTCCTCCATAGGATAATATTGACTGTTTTTCTGTGAAAAGTTTTTGTGTGGAGTTGAAAAATCTAAGAAACCCTTTAAAACTGTAACTAAATAACAAAAATGCTTTTACTTACCTGTTTACAGGAACTGTCCCAGTGCAGTATCCAGGTATACTGCACTGTGTAAGAAAAGTAATCTGTAAAGTAATCTACGTGCCATTCTACTAAAAAGCCAATACAAAGTATATGTACAGTATTTCAAAAGCATTGCATTAATAGTAGCTCTACTGTAATCAAATAAAAGTGCATATACAATTGCAATCCAAACTGTTTCCAAACTGCATTACTACTGTAAAGTATTTATTGCTTACCTGTGCCAGGCTTGCTTGGTTCTAGAAAATAAAATAACTAAAACAATATTTTTATACAAAACCAATTGGTCTGAAGTTCAGTCTTTGAGTGTGTGATATCATTTGCTGATTGAGTGTGTACAACAAATGCTTAACACTACCCTCTGATAAAGCCTTAATGCTCGACCACACTACCACAAATAGAGAGAAAAGGTGCTATCTACTTTTACCTCTGCCTACCTTTGGGGTTCCACTGGACTCTGTGCACACTATACCTCACTTTGGTATAGTATATACATATCCAGCTTCCTACATTGGTGGATCAGCGGTGGGATATACAACTTTGCATTTGTTGGACTAACTTGGTTACCACCTGATCACACAACAGAACTCTTAAATTGTCTTTAGAATTCTGATTTTTTTCAAATTGGCGTTTTTCCCAAATTACTAAAAGTCTTGATAGGGCCTTGGTTAAGTCCCTTTAGAATTTTAGAAAAATAAAAATTCACTTTAGCTAGGGATAAGAGGGGTTAGAAGTTTTTTTAACTATGTCTCTTAACAAGAACCCAGCTGTTAGTGAAGATAACCACAATGACAGAGGACCAGGTTGAGGAGCTTGACCTCATCCCTTACCTTCACTTGTCTCTCAAGGAAGTAAGGTCCCTATGTAAAATTAAAAACATAACCATGGGGTCCCATCCCACCAAACAAAAGCTCCAGGAGCTGTTGGCTGGGTATGCTAAGGACCAACCATCTGAAAATGGTGAAGACCAATCAGATGAGGAAGAAGATGGAGGGGATGAGGATGCTTGCTTATCAACACCCCCCCCCCCACACACACACTTCATAGGGAGAGAAGGGCCCCAGTGGCCCTGAATCCAAAAATAAACCTCTCAGTACCTAGAGCCCACACAGGTGGATCAGGCACTACTGAGGACATTGAGAACAGCCTCAATGAGGAGGACAACCTGCTAGCAAGGTTGACCAAAAGATTGGACCTAGAGACCAGACTCCTGGCGAGAGAGAGAGAGAGAGAGAGAGAGAGAGAGGGAGAGAGAGCAGAGATGGGCCTAGCACCCATCAATGGTGGCAGCAATTTACTTAATAAGGATAAAGAGCAATCTTATGATCCTAAAATCCCCAAAGGGATTGTCCCTAAATATGAAGAGAGTGATGATATCACAAAATGGTTCACAGCCTTTGAGAGGGCTTGTGAAATGAGAAAAGTGAAGACGTCACACTGGGTGGCACTCCTTTGGGACCTGTTCTCTGGTAACTGCAGAGACAGACTCCTGACCCTTTCCGGGGCAGATGCCGGGTCTTATGACCTCATGAAGAGAACTCTGATTGAGGGATTTGGACTCACAACTGAGGAATATAGAATTAGATTCAGGAGAGCTCACAAAACCCAAAACCAATCCTGGATTGACTTCGTAGACTACTCAGTTAAAACAGTAGATGGTTGGTTAACTGGACACAATGTGCATGATTTCAATGGACTTTACAATTTGTTTATGAAAGAACATATTTTAAGTAAATGCACTAATGAAAAGTTACATCAGCATTTGGTAGACCTAGGTCTAATTTCTCCCCAAGAATTGGGAAAGAAGGCAGACCATTGGGTCAAGACAAGGGTGACAAAAACAACCACTAGGGGGACCAAAAGAAAGGGGTTACAAAACCTCCCCTGGGGAAAGGTGGTGAGAATCCCCATGATAGAAAGCCCGAGTCCTCAAAAGGGCCCCAAAAGCCTGCACAGGGGGGTGGGTCCCAAAACTCTTCCCAATCTGCTAATAAGTACAGGGGAAAGAACTTTGATCCTGGTGTAACAACTGTAGAAAGTTGGGACACTTAACTGGAGATGCTACATGTCCTAACAAGAAGCCCCCTAGTCCTACTACAGCTACTTCTGGTGTAGCCAGTCTCCAGATGGGATCAACAGTGTGCCAAGAGCAAATCGGGTTGCACACTGAAGCAGTTCTAGTTTCAGAAGGGGAAGTTGAGTTTGCCACTTTAGCTGTGTGGCCACCCAACTTAAAGAAATATTTGCAATACCCTTGGATTAATGGAACTAAGATAGAACCTCTGAGGGATACAGGTACCAGTGTCACTATGGTGAGAGATACACTGGTTTTCCCTGAGCAGTACCTGATTGGGAGAACTTACCCAGTCACCAATGCTGACAGTGTTACCACTAACCATGCTATGGCTATGGTGACATTAGACTGGGGGGGGGGGGGGGGTTGGGGTTTACTGGCCTGAAACAGGTAGTGGTCTCTCCAAAGCTTCCAGCTGCATGTCTGCTTGGCAATGACCTGGAAACCTCAGCATGGGCTGAGGTAGAATTGAAACCCCATGGAGCAATGCTGGATATCCTGAGATGGTGTGTGTAAAAACAAGAGCACAGAGCAGAAAACAGGGTGAAAAAGAAGTGTTAGAGCCTGAAAGTATGGCCCAACCTTACAAGAGAAAAGAAAAGAAGACTAGGAAACCAGCTTCTGTACAGCAAGAGGATCAGGACCCCTCTCCTCAGGGAGAGGACTTGGGACACCCCAGAGGGAACTGAGCCCATGGAGCTTGACCCTTACCAGGTTGAACTCTAAGGCCCAGGGGGACCCTCTAGGGAAGAGTTGTGCCTTGGACAACAGGACTGTCCAACTCTTGAAAGCCCGAGGCAGCAAGCTGCTACCCCGGAAAAGTGAGATGTCAGTGGTACCCACAGAGTTTATTGGGAGGAGGGACTACTGTACACTGAGGCCAAAGACCCCAACCCTGGAGCCACTGGGAGAGTGGTAGTGCCTCAGAAGTACAGGTAGTTCTTACTAACTTTAGCTCATGAAATCCCCCTAGCTGGACATCTGGGCCAAACCAAAACCTGGGAAAGGCTAGTTAGCCACTTTTACTGGCCCCAGATGTTTCAGAAAGTAAAGGAGTTTGTCAGCTCCTGTATCACCTGTCAAGCCAGTGGCAAAACAGGTGGACACCCAAAGGCCCCCTTGATACCACTACCAGTGGTTGGGGTTCCCTTTGAAAGGGTAGGTGTGGACATAGTGGGTCCACTTGAACCTCCCACAGCATCAGGAAGCAAATTCATTCCAGTGGTAGTGGATCATGCCACTAGGTAGCCTGAGGCAATTCCCCTTAGGACTACTACGGCTCCTGCAGTAGCCAAGGCCCTCATTGGTGTCTTCGGTAGGGTTTCCTAAGGAGGTGGTTTCAGACAGAGGTTCCAACTTCATGTCTGCTTACCTAAAGCACATGTGAAAGAGTGTGGAGTGCAGTACAAGTTTACTACACCATATCACCCACAAACCAATGGTCTTGTTGAGAGGTTCAACAAGACATTGAAAGGCATGATTATGGGGCTCCCTGAAAAACTCAAAAGGAGATGGGATGTCCTCTTACCATGCTTGCTTTTTGCCTAGAGAGGTGCCTCAGAATAGAGTAGGGTTTTCCCCCTTTGAACTTCTGTTTGGCCATCCTGTCAGGTGACCACTCTGTCCTGTAAAAGAGGGTTGGGAGAAGCCGCTCCAAGAACCATAAACAAGACATTGTGGACTATGTGCTAGGCATAAGGTCAAGAATGGCTGAGTACCCTGAACCATCAAGACCGAGAGATAATCCTGAGGGAAGCACGAAGAGTGGGGGACCTCAAGATAGCTAACACCAGAGTTAAGATATTCCCCAACTACTCGAGAGAGGTACAAAAGATGCGGAGGTCCTTTGATTCTGTGAAAGTTAAACTCTGTGCTCTACGCATCCAGTACATGCTTCTCTTCCCTGCCAAGCTCAAGGTAATCTTCCAAGGCTCGACCCAGTTCTTCCAAACAACTGAGGACGCATGGGCGTGGATTGAGGAGCGCCCGAGGCCTAGGCCGGAGCTTAGTAGCACGACGACGCGGCCTGGAAACTCGCAACCAAGATGGGAGCCCAGGGCGCAGAAGCCGAAACTGAGGCGGAGACTTACTTTGAGGAATCCAAAACGCCTGGGAACGGCGAGGCCTGGGACCCCATATCGACGCAGAGAGAGACACTCGGAAGAGGAGGCGGAGGGGTCCCAAGACCCTAATAGAAGTCCGACCCATGGGGACAGCACACATGCGGATCAGTCCGACCAGGAATCCCTAGTGGATACCGATGGAGACCACCCCCTGCTCCAGGCCATACACAGAGCGGAGGGAGCGGGGGCAACGGCCCCAGAATTGATAACTGAAGATCAAATGCACCCAAACAAAAGTGGCGAAGACATGTGAACCAGAGGCGTGGAGGGAGCACGAACCGGCATTACACCAACTGCAAGAAGGCTTCCCCCTCTTTGAACCTATTTGCATCCAAGAGGGGCTGTGTGTGCCATCTACCTGGACCAGGACCATATCCTTTGTTCGGTTATTTATTATCTTGAGACTAGGGGGGGTGAAGGGAGGGTTCGACAGACTCCTCAGTGGACACTTATGTTTGTTTTCATGTTGAAGGTTGGAGGGTTAGACATGGGGCACGCGAGGATGTGGGGTGGGGGATTTGGGGTGGGATGGGAGGGGAGTTTGGGGTTTTTCGATTCAAAGAGTTTTTATGGTTATTCACAGCAGGCTATCTCCTTTTGCAGAATCAGCTACAACTGGACAGGGACGACACGGCTAGGGTACACTCCTCGTGCGAAGCATACGAACCACAAACAGGATGGGTGATATACCATATATCGTGCTGACATGGAATGTTAACGGCCTGGGGAATAAGACTAAGAGGGGATTAGTGAACAGATATATTAAACGGCTCCAGCCTGACGTAGTCCTCCTACAAGAGACCCATCTCCGAGGTACCCGTTGTGCATTCCTAGGAAGAGGGGCATACACTACACTTGCGCATGCGGGATTCTCCCCCGGAGCCCGAGGAGTAGCTGTCCTCATTAGGAAAACCCGACCCTTCCACGTAGTTAAAACATGGGTGGACCCTGGGGGCACATACACAGCGGTCAGAGGCACGTGGGGTAGGAGGGACTTCACACCGATTAGTGTTTATGCCCCACCACGCTTGCAATCCCAGACGCTACACGCCGTGGCTCAGATACTGCTAGACTCACTCTTCTATCCATATAATAGGGGGCGACATCAACAACGTGATCAATCCCCTCGTTGATAGGTCCCATCCAGTGGCGGGCACTCGGGCACCTACCCCACTGGCAGACTTTGTGCACTCCTTAGGCCTGACACCGCCACCATCCCTTTGACAGTAGTTACTCGTTTTTATCAGGGGCTCATAAGACCTTTTCCCGGCTTGACTACCTTTTTGCACCGGCAGGGGAAATCCAAGTCATCATAGACACAGACTATCTAGCAAGAGGCATCTCCGATCACTCCCCACTACAGTTGCAGGTTGGGAGTAGGGAGCATAAGCCCAAATCGGACTGGCGATTAGACGCTTGGGAGCTACGTGATGAACAGGTAGCAGAGACCGTTGCCGTAGAGACTAAATTATTTTTTCAAGACAGCGAAGGGTCTGTATCCTCAGAGGCCACTCTCTGGGAGGCTTACAAGGCAGTGCTCAGGGGGAGACTGCAAGATGTAATTGCCCATAAGCATAGAGAGGAAATACGAGGCTTAGAGAGTAAATTGTTAGAACTAGAAAAAGAAATATCCCCAAATAACGAGGTGGAGAAGCTTAGACAATTGGAGATCACACGTAGGGAATTCCGGGCCCTAGCGGAGGGAGAAGCTTGCACACAAATTCTGACCACTCACCACAGATTATACGAAACTGGGGACAGAGCGGGATGGCTGCTAGCATGGTTGAGCCGGAAAGACCGAGAAACGAACTGGGTAGATCAAATTGAAGAGGGGGGGACACGACATACGACGGCACCCCTGACTGCAGATGTGTTCGCGAACTATTATGCCAACCTATACTCGGCCCGCTCGACGACAGACGAGAGCAACATAGACGACTATCTCACTGGGATAGACATGCCCACTCTGCAAACGGAAGACACAGAGGCTCTGGATGAGGATATTACTTTAGAAGAAGTCACTGCTGCCATTGCTAAGCAGAAGTCGGGGAAAACCCCGAACGGACTCCCAGGGGAATTCTTTAAACAAAAGAGTAGTATCCTGGCCCCGGGGGGTGTGGCCGACGCGTCAAGATGGCGGTCGCACTGTAAGAGTGCTCCGGACCCCTCCATCATCCGCGTCGGCATCCGTCACCATCAGTGTCCCTACAAGCCCCCCGCTTGTTCCCTGCCGTACTTACTGTTGCGGAGAGTGCCTTGCACGATGGAATAGCTTGCGGAGCCGTGGTGGTGATACTCCGTCCTGAATTCCGGCCTACAAGCTCACATGATGGCGGCGCCCGGGTCTTAACCCTCGCCGCGCTGCCCTCTCCCTCCTGTT
The DNA here is from genome assembly GCA_963921515.1 of Calotriton arnoldi. Lineage (NCBI taxonomy): Eukaryota > Metazoa > Chordata > Amphibia > Caudata > Salamandridae > Calotriton > Calotriton arnoldi. The sequence goes on along the minus strand of CAWUFW010001426.1, from coordinate 710,912 downwards.
CTGACTCCTTCAGCCTGCTGCCTGGGACCCCCCGGTGCGAGGACCTGCCGGGTTGAGCGCTGCCTGCCCTAGTCGCCCTCGGGGCTGCGGCGATTTGGCGCTTTGAGTGCGGGGCGCCCTCCCTTCTCCTGCCTGGCCGCATCTCCGCCTTCCTGGGCCCGGCCGGCGTGGGCGGCTCGGAGGCCGGCGCTCCCTGCGGCCCGAGGATCGGCCGCTAGATCGAGCGGCAGAGGCCCGAGGATCGGTCACCCATCCTCCTGCTTGGGCCGGGGCTGGACTTCGCTCCGGCTCCCTCCCCCGCCGCCTTGACGAGAGTGTGCGGCCTGGCAATCTCCGGGGACGGACTGACAACTGCCTGCACTTGGGTTCCTGTACTCGAGCCCTGCCCGAGTCGTCCCTGACGTTCCTGGGGCCTGGGGCCGAGAGGCCTCTTCCTGGCCGCTGCCAGGTTCATCACTTCAGTGCTCCTGCTCCCCGCCCTTCCCGCCACGCTCCTGGGACTTCTCCTCCTGCGGCGACAATCTGGGAGTGACCTACGCAGCTCTTGACCAGTCTCATGCCCCCCCCCTGGTGAGCCTGAACTGCCGCGCCCTGCCTCGCCCCCGGCTGCTGTGGCGACCTCCCATGGAGGCCTGGCCCGCCCTGGCCCATCCTGGCCTCGCCTACTGGCACGCTTCGCACTTGCTCTCCCCCGGCCCTACGCAAATCAGGGCTGAATATTGACTCTGCAATCGGAGCACTTGTCCCTCCGCTGCCTTGGATCTCACGCGATTTGGCCTGGCGCGCCGGCCTGGGGGGACGCCTCGGGTCCCATAGTCCACCTACTGGGCAGTGAAACCGGCCATGCATATCGAGTGGCGTGGAGGACTGGGTGTGGATCCTCGACCACGGCTCGTCCATTCTCTGCCTTGGCTCTGGTGCACCACAGGTGTAGGCATCTACCCCGCGGGAGGTGGATTCGGCCGCACTTTTCGGGCGGCGTGGGATCCTGGAAGTGGGCCTCCTCCATCGGCACTGCGGCCCCCCCCCGACGTCGCGGTGGGCCTCTGTCACTAGAGCGCACGCAGCTGGCTCAGTGGATCCCCCGCCAACGGCGTTCTCACCATCGTGGGTGGAGGGGGCAGTATCGGCCGCAATCATCGAGCGGCGTGGAGTCGTCAGCGTTGGAGCCCACGCCCGCCCCGAGCCGGGCGAGCCTTTATTCTCCTTGGATCGGCCCCCACTTCGGGCGGCGGGAGACGGGGTGCATGGCCCTGCTTTAGCCGGCGTCTGACGTTGATGATTTTGCGCGGAGGTGGGTTCGGTGCCCGGGCCTGAGTATCGACGGCTTGGGTGCTGGGCCTCCCCGTTGGGAGCCACCTGCCCCAGGAGCCTTTACCCCTCAGCCGGCTGGTCTCCCAGTAGTTCGCACTCGCGGCCGAGATGGGCAGGGACAGTGCCCTGAAGACGCCCGCTCCACAGACTCAAACTAAAATGGACCAGTTCACCACCGCCGAGCGGAACTCAACGGAGGGGGCTGCCGGTGGTTCCCCCCTTGCTGGAGGTGACCTCTCGACCATCCTGCAAGCTATTGGCACCTCCCAGGCCTCAGTGGAGAGCAAGATCGGCGAGGTCCGGGTGGACATGGCCCTTATCCGCCAGGACCTTTCCAACGCCACGGCGTGAATTTCGGAGGCGGAGTCGCGTCTATCCACGGCCGAAGATGAACTGGGGCAATTGAAAACTCAAGTGGCCCGCCTGCAGAATCAAACCTCGGAATTACACCGCTGGGCAGAGGATGCGGAAAACCGTTTGTGGCGAAACAACCTACGCCTGGTAGGTTTCCCTGAGGGGGTCGAACAGGGGCGGACGGACACCTTTGTGGAGACCTGGGTGAAATTGTGGATACCCAAAGACGCTCTCTCTGCATGGTTTGCGGTCGAGCGCGCTCATCGCTCCCTGGCGCCCAAGCCTCCTCCTGGGGCCCCGTCCCGTCCCATCATCATTCGGATTCTCAACTTCCGAGACAGAGACGCCATCCTTAGAGAGGCTCGGGCCCAGGGCCCCCTGAATTACCAGAACAGCACGATCATGCTCTTCCCAGATTATACGAGAGAGGTACAGGCCCAGCGTCGAACATATGCAGAAGTCAAACAAAAACTCCGCACTCTGGGACTTCGATATGGTCTCCTCTTCCCGGCCCGTTTCAGAGTCGTCTTTCAGGGCAAGACGCTGTTTTTTGACACCCCACAGGCTGCCTGACTTGGCTCACTGAGGAGTGGCCTCTGCGGATCCGATCTGCCACCCCTCCTGCCCTGTCTGACCCTCCACAAACACGTTAATCTCCTCCCAAGCCACAACGGCGACATACCCGGTCCCGCCGAAGGGGAGATCGGCGAGTGGGGTTTACACAGTCGCCGGGACTCGGGTCCCAGCTGTTGATCTCCTCCAAGGCTCCTCCAGCTCTCCACAATCACAGCCGAACCAGTTCACTGAGCGACCTGAGCCGGGGTCCGGACCCATCCGAGGCGCTGCGCCCCGCCCCGCCCTGTCTGACTCTGACCTGTTCAGAAGCCCCGCGCTCCAGGGGTCCGGTGAGGATGCAGGAATCGGACTGTTGAAGGCCCGCAAGGCTGGAACTGCGGCAGAACTCTTGTGATACTTTAAACCAAATATGCAGCTGATGACACTGTGATATCCGTTCAGTATGGAGGGGTCCATCATTGCCACGAACTGCCCTGCTAAACGTTTTAGATTAGCTATTTGTTATTGTTGGTTTGCTTTCTTCAGGGCGACAGATGCTTCAATTTCCGAAGTATAGGGTGGGGGGTGGTTGGGGGGTTGGGGGAGGGGGAGGGCCGTTGCCCTCCGAACTGTTTTTATCTTGGCTCTGTTTGAGCCTTTGTTCTCTCTTTTTCCTGTCATTCTGCCATTTGCACATGACATTGCCATCATCAGACAGCATATCATTTTCCGCATGCCACGCCTTCCCTAGGACCCGGTTGCTCAGGCTTCGTACGGGCCACTGTTTTATGTCTTTGAGGACAGCCTACTGGTTGCGCACACCATCGCCACCGACAGACCGCACACCTCCTTGCCACTGCCACATCTTTCCACCCTAGCTGCGAAGCGCCACTTCCCCTGGGCCCGAGCGTTCTAGGTCCTCCGCGCCCCCACGATACCTGTTACCCAGATGCCCACTCATGGTAGATCTCTTCATGTCCTGTCGTGGAACGTGAATGGCTTGTTGGACCGCATCAAGCGTACGGCGGTCCTCAAGTGTGCCTAACGTCTCGCGCGGGACGTGCTCCTCCTACAGGAGACTCATCTCCTGGGTACTCACTGCTCCTTCCTTGCAAGATATGGGTTCGATAGGGTGTGGCACTCCGGTTTCGTGCGGGGTGTCCATCCTAACCCGGAGAGGTCTCCCCTTCACTCCTTTCCATGTGACGACCGACACGCAGGGTCGCTATGTTGCCATGTCCGGTAAGCTTGAGGGTCATGTCCTGAACCTACTATCAACATACATCCCCCCTGCCACACTTCCCTCTACTCTTCATCACCTTACAGAGGTGATCTCCGCCCTACCCCAGGGTCAGACCATAATTGGAGGTGACTTCAATGCAGTTTTGCAACCGTCACTCAACACAACGGGCGAGCCGTCTTCATCACGTCTCGCTGGTTCCAATCAGCTATCCGATTGGTCGGCTGCCCTTGGTCTCTGCGACGCCTGGAGGGTTTGGAACCCACGGACGAAACAGTACACTCATACTTCAGCGGCCCACCATACCCACTCCCGCATTGATTTGGTCCTCCTGCCTGCCACTGACTGCCAACAGGTCTCTGGCATCTCTATTCTCCCCCGTGGTATCTCGGACCACTCTGCCATCTCCCTCCGCTTGGGAGCACCTTTGATGGGGTGCGAGCGGTCTGGCGACTGAGCGCATGGTTTTTACAGGACGCGGACATTAAGGAAGCGCTTGCAGTAGAGTTGCGACACTACTTTCTTGCTAACCAGGGTTCGGTCCCTTCCTCGGGCACATTATGGGAGGCCGGTAAGGCTACCCTACGTGGTATAGCCAGAGGTCTGGTACACACGAAATGGGAGGCGCAGACTGAGCGCCTGACCCAGCTTGAGGCCCAAGCTCTGCGGCTGGAATTGACCCTTGCGGAGACGGAGGACGCTCAACCCGCCAGACAGCTTGCGGCAATTCGGGATGAGATCCGTCAGATCTCCCTGGAGTCGGCCAAGATGCTATGGCGCTCCTCTGTGGCCCGTGTGTACGGTCGGGAACGGAAAGTTGCTTCATAACTTAGTCTCCTACCCTAAGGCTAACAGAATCATCCCTGAAATTCGAGACGCTGATGGGACCCACCACTACACTTCGCAGGCCATTGCCCAGGCTTTCGCGGGTTACTACGCACAGCTCTATTCCGCCCGGCCCCCCGGGGCCTCTCTGGTCGACTTGCTGGAACGAGCTAGGGTCCAATTACCCCGCCTTGCCCAGGCCGAATCGACAGACCTGGATCTCCCCCTTACCCTGGAGGAAATCCATGGGGCTATTTCCCTACTGCACTCTGGGAAGACGCCAGGGCTTGATGGCTTCCCACAAGAGTACTATGCGACTTACCGAGACTTATTAGTGCCCCATTTGGTCGACCTCTTTCACCACGTGGCTGAGAGGGGCGCCTTCCCCTCCGAGACCGATGTTGCCACTATAGTGGTCATCCCCAAGACCCAACCACCTTCTCCTTCCTGTGCGGACTATCGTCCGATTTCTCTAATTAACACAAAAATGAAAATCTTCGCCACAGCCCTGGCCCAGCGTCTCCGTCCTTTGTTACATAAATTGATTCATCCAGACCAATGTGGCTTCATGCCGGCGCGCGGTACTCGGCATTGTATACGATGCCTTCACCTTGCCTTGGCCCACCGCCATCTCCTCACGCCATACCTGGCCCTGTTGCTCATTGATTTTGAGAAGGCCTTTGACACGGTTGACTGGGGCTACTTGGAGGATGTTCTTACCACGATGGGGTTTGGCCCCTATTTCAGATGTCTCATCCTTGTTCTGTACTCTGATCCCAAAGCCAGAGTCCTGACCAACGGCGCCCTCTCAGAGTTTCCAATTCGGAGAGGTACGCGTCAGGGGTGTCCTCTCTTGCCGCTCCTGTTTGCGTTGGCAATGGAGCCCCTGGCCTGCCTCATACGCAACGACCCCCAAATCCGGGGATGGACCTGGGACCCCCACCAGGTGGATAAAAACGACGTCTTGCTTTTCTTAGCTGATCCGGAGAGCTCCGGCCCGCGTTGCCTGGAGGTGCTTCAGGCCTTCGAGAACGCCTCGGACCTGCGACTCAACCCGAAGAAGTCCACTTTGGTCCCCCTCCATCTGATAGAGCGCAGATAGCACTCTATTTGTATGAGTGCACTATACTCATGGTTTAAAAATGCACTCTTATATACTCGTATTGTGTGCAGTGTTTTGATTATTAAGAAACATTTAATTGAATCATTTAATGTTGAATTAGTAAACGCATTAAGTAGACTTCTGATTGTATTATGATTCCTTCATGCTTAATGTGCAGGACAATATTATATATCGCAATTGTGATTTGTCTAAATTGTCTGAATTATAGGCCCAAACGTTTTTCCTTGCTCTCGCGAAATAATGAATTAAATGAGTGATATGTTCTCACCCCATTGCAGGTGCAAAAGTACACATCATTATTTTCAGAGTTAAGGAGAGATCCGTAATGCCTTTGAAGATACTGGAAGCGAGAAGGGAGGATGCTTTGAGTATCGGGTCTGTCTGGAAGCCAAGGCCACTGGAAGAAGATACCTCTAATTAATTTTGCTTCATGAAAGAGCACCAGCTACTGTATAGAGGTTTAGTGGAAACTTTTAGAAAAGGTGACGCAATGTTTATTGAATCCCATCTTTTTGTATGATGCGCAGGGACAGAGAAACCAGACTTCTGCTAGCTTTCGGAGAAGACGGAGCATCTTAGAAGCGAGCTCCATAGCCTTAAGCTAAACAACCCATTTTGACGTGAGTACTTCTTAGGAAGTCGCACGCGCTGACACCATCGGGGAACGATAGAAGAGAGACAGGAAGGGCCCTCATATAGAATAGTGTAGGGAAAGATTTTAATTTCTTTCAATGAATCGAGAGCTGAATATTGCATCTATTCTGTGTTGCGTTGTGATTTTGGAATTTATAATCATTTGCCTTCTGGGCCGCATTACTTATATTAGAAAGATCGGCTCTGTGTTAATTTTTCTGTATCTCTATACTTTGCTATTGAGATGTATTTACATCCAATTGTTTCTGGCCTTATAATAAATATTCAAACTGCACTTCGGAGTCAGTGATCTTTACAGGCATGACAACTTTGTTGATATCTGTTTAAGCTGTTTTCCTCCCCTCAACCACTTTAGGTAAATAAAAGATCGATCGCTTACGCTATACTTAGTAGAGACTTTAAGGGTGCAAGTTAGCGTAATCACATCCCTCGAGGGCCTGCTTTGACTGGCAGTCTAACATCCCCCTGCGGAGGCTATCGTTCAAATACCTCGGGATCTGGGTGGCTCTGCTCCCGGAGTTAGAATGGGCCCTCAACATTACACCCCTGATCACGAAAGCCAAACACGACCTCAAGCGATGGCAATCTCTCCCTCTCAATCCCCTTGGAAGAGGGGCACTCTTTAAAATGATGATTCTCCCCCGTTTTTTATATATTTTACAGAACGTCACCTGTCACCTTCCAGGTAGTTGGTTCCGAGACTTCGATGGGGTAATTACCAGGTTCCTGTGGGGAGGTGGGAGACCACGTAGAGCCCTGGCCCGCTGCCTGATTCCTCCCTTTGATGGAGGCATGGGTATGACGAATCTTCACCTCTACTACTTGGCCACCAGACTTATTGTCGTTCATGACTGGTTCACTGGCGGCTGGTCGGACCCGGCTTATCGGACCGAACTCCACACTATGGACTTTCTGCAAATCCAAGCCTATTTATATGGGGCTCCCATCCCACAAGCGATTCCACCTATCACTAGGGCGGTTTTAGTGGCCTGGCGCTCCGCCCTACGTTACACGAGATGGGACAAGAGACTTACCCAACACACATCTCTGTGGCATGGCACTTGGCTGAGGGAAACATCGTCCCTTGATGGCTTTCGGCAGTGGGATCGGGTCGGGATCTCGTTACTTGGAGATGTCTGGGTGGGCGATCACGTTAGGGCCTTCTCAGATCTGCAACAGCGTCACTCTCTTCACACTACCCAATTTTACAGGTATCTGCAACTCCGCCATGCCCTCACTGCACATATTCCGCCAGGCACTTCGCTTCCTGAGTTTAGCCCGCTGGAGGCTCAGGTTATGATGGGAAACTTGGGCAGAGGGGGGGTGTCCCGGATATACCGTTCCCTCGTGAATAACGGCCCTTCCACCCTAGACTCACTACGAACCCGTTGGGAGGATTGGGTGGGTCCCCTGGAGAAGGCAGATTGGCGCGATGCCCTTATGGCCCCCAAAACTCTGACCACTTCCTCAAAACTACGTCTCATCCAACTCTACTACCTTCACATGGCCTACCTCACTCCTGCACGCCTATATAGGGCAGGGATGCGCGCCTCCCCAGACTGCACACGATGTGGCCAAGCCCCGGCCGATTTTTACCACATGGTTTGGTTATGTCCTGCCCTCGCTTCATTTTGGTCGGGCGTGGCGTCCGAGCTTACACACACTCTGGGGATCCCTCACAATCCCATACGCCTTCTTCTGGGAGTTTTCGATGGCTTGGACGGCTCCAGAGCCGACAAACGCTTCCTGGATACAGCGGTGGCGGTGGCCAAGCGAGACATCGCAGCGGCCTGGGCTCAGGCCAAACCTCCTACCATACGAAAGTGGCAACGGGGGGTGGATTGGTGTGCGGCTCAAGAAGAACCCCTCTTCGAGGCCCGGGGATGTCCTGAGAAATTTCATAAGATATGGGGCAAATGGCTGAATCTACTGCCTTGAGATGTGTGCCTGTTCTTTCCCCTTTATTGTTATATTGCCTTTCCAACGACGGGACTGACTTGAAAGGTGTAAATTATGGCTGTGACTTTTACTGTCTACTGATGGTGGACTCTGACTTGCTGTGTAATCACCTGCTGTCTTTTGTTTGTTTTTTCTTACAAATGCAAATAAATTTGATTATCAAACAAAAGTATTCTGGCCCCACACCTCCTAAACCTGTTCCTAGCGGCAAAAGATGAGGGAGCACTCCCCCCAGACCTCTGTCAAGCCACAGTTGTGGTCATACCAAAACCGGGTAAGCCCCCGGGGACCTGTGGATCTTACCGCCCAATTTCGCTCCTCATTGTCGAAACCAAGATATTGGCCTCTATATTGGCCACACGCCTTTTGACGGTCATAGCATCCCTGGTGCACAAGGACCAGTCGGGCTTCATGCCCAAACGCGGTACGCGCTTCAATCTCCGTAGACTAGCAAACTGGCTAGACGCGACTACAAGAAGCGCGATCCCTATTATCACTTGACGCCGAAAAGGCATTTGACACAGTACACTGGCCCTTCATGAGGCGGGTCCTCTTAAAATTAGGCTTCGGGCACAACTTCCGAGCGTGGGTCGATATCCTATACACTAATCCCAGGGCTAGAGTACGAGTGAATGGCGTTAAATCGGCTGAGTTTCCCATCCAAAGGGGGACTAGGCAGGGATGCCCGCTGTCCCCCTTGCTTTTTTCGCTTGTTCTAGAACCCTTTGCATGCCTGATTAGAACACACCCAGACCTCACAGGGTTCCGGGACCCCGCGGGTCAGCTGCCAGATGAACGTATCTCACTCTACGCAGATGACATTCTGTTATATATAACTAACCCGGATAAGACACTCCCAACTATTTTTACCGTAACCGAAGAATACGGTAAGCAGGCGGGATATAAGATTAACTGGGGAAAGTCAGTCCTCTACCCAATAGCAGGCCACGTTGACATGCAGTCTATACCGGCGTGTCTCCTGGTGGCGGAGGAAGGCTTTAAATATTTGGGACTCTACATCTCCGTAAATGTGGCAAGCTGCCTCTCCCATAACATTCAACGAGTCTTAGCGGACTTCCGGAACGATGTGGTTCGATGGCGGCGCCTCCCCCTGACACTGCTCGGTAGGGCGGCTATGTTTAAAATGATCACCCTGCCCAAGTTACTGTATATTCTCCAAAATACATACTATAAAATACCGGAGGCAATCTTCAATACAATAAACTCCGAGTTGCGCACTTTGCTGTGGGACGGAGGACACCCCCGAGTGTCGCTCCGAACGCTGCAACGTAGCCAATACAACGGAGGAATTGCTCTACCGGATGTCAGGGCATATTATAGAGCGGCGCACCTGGTGGTTCTCAACGAATGGGGACATGCGCCGCAGGACCACCCCACATACGCCCTAGAGAGACTCCAATTTTACAAACGCTCACACCTTCACTACATTTATGGGGGCCAAGGGACTAGAAGCCTACTACCAGCAACGCAGAGAGTGATTGAGGCATGGAGGGAGGCCGAACGAGAGATGCACTGGGACAAACAACTAACGAAATCCACACCACTATGGGAGGGTAGACGCCTACCTGAGCTTGCAAAACTGCAAGAGTTTAAGAGATGGGGCGCTATAGGCATTACTACCCTGGGAGACATAACGCGTCGGTGCGCACTGATGACGTTTGCAGACCTGCAAACGGAATATAGTTTGACGGATACGCAGCACTACAAATATGTTCAATTCCGACACGCATGGCTGGCGCAGAAACCGGATATTGCGGAGCTCCCGGAATATGCCCCGTTAGAGGGTCGGCTATTACAGGAAGAGATACAGGAGAAAGAAGTCTCCTGGACCTACAAAACTCTAATAAATAATATGCCTGACAGACTAAGGACACTCCGGGGCAAGTGGGAAGACCTTATAGGTCCACTAGAAGATATAGACTGGGAGATGGCCCTGATGCACCCCAGAGAGGTGGCGATTAAGCTCAGACTGCGATTAGTTCAGTTCAAAATCCTCCATAGGGTATACTATGACCGGGCGAAACTGCATGCGATGGGCAGAGCAGAGACGCCGGACTGTCTGCGATGTAACACAGAAAGAGGCTCCTTCATTCATACGTTATGGGATTGCCAGCTAATATATCGCTACTGGACACGGATCGTGCAAGAACTAAACAATGTATTGCAAGTACAAATCCCGATGGACCCCAAATATGTTCTGTTGGGCATCAACACTGACGTTGACATTTCTAGATAGCAACTTTTACTTAGCAACCTGGGTCTTATAGTGGCTAAACGGGATATAGCTAAGCACTGGGGGAAACCCGAGCCTCCCACACTTAAGGAGTGGCGGACTGGTATGGATATGTATATGGGAGCTGAAAATACTGTATATAAAGCGAGGGGATGCCCGCGGAAATTTCGGAAAATCTGGCAACCATGGCTGAGCTATTACAATCTAGAAATGGGAGAGGACGAGAGGGAGACAATAGCGAACACCTGAAACAGGGCAGGGGTGGGGGGTTCGCTCTCCCAAGTCCACACTTTACTAAGAGATCTGCGAGATATCCCATACGGGGGGAAATACCACCAGGGTCGTGAGGGGGCATTGTACTCCTGCTAATTCTGTATCTTTATCATTTGTAAACCTTGTCACCTGTAACAGATGGACGCTGACCGAGATGTATCTGCTGGATTGTTAAATAAAAATATTTTAAAAGAATGGCTGAGTACATGGAAAAAGCATGCAAGAATCTTGAGCCCAGCCAAGAGCTTCAGAAGCACTGGTATGACCAGAAAGCTGCACTGGTAGAATTTCAACCAGGGCAAAAGGTGTGGGTTTTGGAGCCAGTGGCACCAAGGGCTCTCCAGGACAGATGGAGTGGCCATTACCTCATCTTAGAGAAGAAAAGTGAGGTCACCTACTTGGTTGACCTGGGCACAAGCAGGACTCCCAAAAGGGTGATCCATGTGAACCGCCTTGTGAACCTCTCCCTGACCTCCTCTCGTAAAGCCCCAAAGATGGGTCAGTGGATGGAGTTGTCTTTTCAGACACCCTCACTGCCCAACAGCAGACTGACTGCAAGCAAGTATTGCAGCAGTATGCAAAGCTCTTTTTCTTGACCCCTGGTCAGACAAACTGTTGTACCCATGATGTGGACACTGGTGACAGTTCACCTGTCAAAAACAAAATTTATCGACAGTCTGATCAAGTCCAGGAAAGCATCAGAGTTGAAGTCAGCAAGATGCTGGAGTTAGGGGTTATTGAACCCTCTGAGAGCCCCTGGGCCATCCCAGTGATTCTAGTCCCCAAACCTCATCCACAGGGTGGAAAGAAAGAAATAAGGTTCTGTGTGGACTATAGAGGACTCAACTCTGTCACCAAGACAGATGCTCACCCTATCCCAAGAGCAGATGAGTTGACAGACAAATTGGGTGCAGCCAAATTTCTAAGTACCTTTGACTTAACTGCAGGGTACTGGCAGATTTGCATGGCACCAGGAGCAAAAGAAAAGACAGCATTCTCCACACCTGATGGGCATTATCAGATTACTGTTATGCCCTTTGGTTTAAAGAATGCCCCTGCCACCTTCCAAAGGTTGGTGAATCAAGTCCTTGCTGGATTGGAATCCTTTAGTGCAGCTTATCTAGATGATATTGCTGCCTTTAGTTCCACCTGGCAGGATCACCTGATCCACCTTGGGAAGGTTTTAAATGCCCTGCAAACCGCAGGCCTAACTATGAAGGCATCCAAATGCCAGATAGGGCAGGGAACTGTGGTATACTTGGGCCACCTTGTTGGTGGAGGCCAAGTGCAACCCTTACAGCCCAATATCCAGGCCATCCTGGAATGGGCAGCCCCAACAACCTAGACCCAAGGCAGGGCATTCCTTGGCTTGACTGGGTACTACAGGAGGTTTGTGAAGGGATATGGGTCCATTTTGACTCCCCTCACAGAACTCACCTCTAAGAAGATGCCCAAAAAGGTAAACTGGACAGTTAGCTGTCAAAAGGCTTTTGACACCCTGAAAGAGGCAATGTGCTCAACACCAATTCTCAAAGCTCCAAACTTTGCCAAGCAGTTCATTGTGCAGACTGATGCCTCTGAGCTAAGGATAGGAGCAGTCCTATCCTAGATCAATGATTAAGGCCAAGACCAACCTGTTGCTTTTATAAGCAGAAGGCTTCTCCCCACGGAGAAACATTGGAGTGCCATTGAGAGGGAGGCCTTTGCCGTGGTTTGGTCCCTGAAGAAGCTGAGACCATACTTGTTTGGTACTCACTTCCTAGTTCAAACTGATCACAGACCTCTCAAGTGGCTAATGCAGATGAAAGGTGAAAATCCTAAACTGCTGAGGTGGTCCATCTCCCTACAGGGAATAAACTTTGTAGTGGAACACAGACCTGGGACTGCCCATGCTAATGCAGACGGACTTTCCAGGTTCTTCCACTTAGAAAATGAAGACTCTCTAGGGAAAGGTTAGTCTCATCCTCTTTCGTTTGGGGGGGTGGGGGGTGGGGGTTGTGTGAGCAAGTGCCCTCTTTCTGCATGGTTGCCCCCACATTGTGCTGATGTGCTTTGACTGAGTGTGCCCTGGGCTCCTGCTAATCAGGTACCCAGGGCCTATGTTCTTTCCCTAAAAACTGCATTGAAACCCAAACCCAATTGGCATCTCTGGCCACAGGTCAGCCCCTGGTAAATGGTACCACAGTTACCCAGGGCACTGTGACCAGGGAAGGCCTCTAAGGGCTGCAACACTTATTGTGCCACCCTTAGAGGTCCTGTACCTTTACACCCACACACTGCCTTTGCAGGCTGCGTGTCTTGGTGCAGAACAAAGTGAAGAGTCGTCATGGCACACATCCCTGTGTGCCATGCCTACAACCTACTGCCCTGACATAGATCAGTCACCCCTCTAGCTGGGTGCACTATACCAGTGGTGAGGGTATAGGTGCATGTGCCCTGTACCCCTACAGTGTCTAAGTCCATTCTTATACATTGCAAGTGCAGTGCTGCCATTAAGAGTATATGGAGCTGGGAGTTTGTCATTACGAACTCCACAGCACCATAATGGCTACACTGAAAACTGAGAAGTTTGGTATCAAACTTCTCCGCACATTAAACCCACACTGATGCCAGTGTGGGATTTCATGAAAAATGCACACAGAGGGCATCTTAAAGATGCCCCCTGAAAAACGACCTACCACTAGTGTCCAGGCTGAGTGGCTGTTTTCAGCTGCCACCACCGGACATGTTTCTGGACCCCTGGGTCGAGAGCCTGCTGCTCTCGGGGGCCGGAAACAATGCACATCCTGGGACGAGGTGCCAAGCCTCCTCCCCCAGGATGGGCAGGGTCCACGAAGGGGAAGTTTCAAAGGCTTGCCGCCTTTGTGAGTTTCCCCAGGCCACTTGCTGCTTCCAGCAACTGGCCCCCACTGGTTCTGACCCCCACTTTGGTCGGGAGAACCGGCGGGAAAACCAAGTGAGGAAGGGAGGTGTGCCCACCTCTGCCAACTCCATCCCTCAGGTGGGGGAGACGAGGTGAAGCACAGCTCTCAGTCCCCGCCATCTTGCAGATGGGGGGACCGAGCCAACCATGGTGAGGCTTATGCCCCCCTCCCACTGGAGGGTGGCATAATAGGGGGTGTACCCACCCCACGGAAAAGGACCCGTCGGTCCCAACCTTTTACCTACCTGTAACGCCCCTAAATACAGTATTTAGGGGTACTCCTGAACCTTGCTTCTTCAGACAAGAGACCAGAAGAAGAAAAGAAGAAGGACCGAACAGCCGTGCCGAAGCTAACAAGAGGACAATGCGTACTGACTTGGCCCCAGCCCTACCGGCCTGTCCCCACCTCGAACCTGCAGAAGCGAAACCCCGGTGTGTCCTGCAGTCAGCAGCCTCAAGAACCCCGAGGACCTGCCCTGCCTTCAAAAGAAAAGACTCTGTCTCCGGATTTGTTCACCAACAGACTCCAGCAGGATCCGTGAGTCTGCACCACTCTGCACCCGACGCCCACGGCCCGAGTTCGAGTGGCCCAACACCACGAGGAGGTCTCCCCGGGGATCCTGACCAGAGATCCGGTGATCCCTGACCTGCCTCAAGCCTCCAGCCGACGCTTGCAGCCTCAAACCGGAAGATCCCCCCAACCGCGACCAGGAGCTGGTAAGAAGATCCGACCCTAAAAGGCACCCATGCACCCAACGCCCCACGGCCTTGGGTGGCCCAACCGACGATGCCTAACCAACCCCCAGCAACCCAACTTACCACTCCAAGTGGTGGTCGACCCAGAAGACCTTTGTCCCCGAGCCTGCAGTGTGTTCGCAAACCAGAGACTCTCCATTGAAAGCTATAGGGCTCCCGAAGCCAAAACAGCACTCTGCACCCGGCCGCCCCAGTGCCGCTGAGGGTGCACCTTTTGTGCTGGCTTGAACCCCCATTTGCCCTGAGCTTAAGTCCAGGAGCTTTGCTCCCACAACCCAGTGGCCAGCTCGTAAACAGCCACCAACCGGAGGCCCCCTATACCCCATTGGATAACATTGGGCCTCATCACTCTGCACCCGGCCGCCCTAGTGCCGCTGAGGGTGTAACAAGAGTGCATCCTTGACCCTGGGGGACCCCTGAGTCTACCCCCAGAATACCAACTCCCACAACCGAATACTTACCTTTGAGCCGATAACCCTATTTTCCTCCATAGGATAACACTGACTGTTTTCCTGTGAAAAGTTTTCAAGTGTGGAGTTGGAAAATCTAAGAAACCCTTAAAACTGTAACTAAATTAAAAAAACGCTTTTACTTACCTGTTTACAGGAAATGTCCCAGTGCAGTATCCAGGTATACTGCACTGTGTAAATAAAGTAATCTGCAAAGTAATCTACATGACATTCTACTAAAAAGCCAATACAAGGTATATGTACAGTATTTCAAAAGCATTGCATTACTAGTAGCTCTACTGTAATCAAATCAAAGTGCATATACAATTGCAATCCAAACTGTTTACAAACTGCATTACTACTGCAAAGTATTTATTGCTTACCTGTGCCAGGTAAGCAATTGGTCTGAAGTTCAGTCTTTGAGTGTGTGATATCATTTGCTGATTGAGTGTGTTCAAAAAATGCTTAACACTACCCTCTGATAAAGCCTTACTGCTCGACCATACTACCACATATAGAGAGTAAGGTGCTATCTACGTTTACCTCTGCCTACCTTTGGGGTTCCACTGGACTCTGTGCACACTATACCTCACTTTGGTATAGTACATACAAAGCCAGCTTCCTACACACCGGGCGGGGGAGCCTTTGGAACCAAGACCACTGAGCTGGACCAAGGACTGCTGGAGGGCTCAATCACCCCAAGGGCTAGCATTTTGGAAACCTCTTCCTTAATGATAGCCTTCACTCTGTTAGTAAACCTGTAAACTGGTGCTTCACAGGAGGACTATCCCCAGTATCAATGTCATTAGTACACCAATGGGTGACTCCTGGGATGAAAATAGAGAGGCAATCTGTCCCAGCAACAGGCGACAGCCACTCTGCTGCTCTAGGGTCAGTGAAGGGGGAGAGGATCACACCCTCTACTGACCCATCCTGCTCTTTAGAAGACAGGAGGTCTGGAGAAGGTTCACTCTCCTCCTCCGTCTCATTATTAGTAGCCAAGAGCATGGTCAACTCAGAGCTCTCAAAGAGGGTCTTGAGGCGGTTCACGTGCAGGACCCTCAAGTGGTTCCTAGGAGTCTGCAAGTCCACCAGGTAGGGGAAGTCACTCTTGCCCTCCTCTAGCGCATAGGGGCTAGGCCACTTAAAGAGCGCAAGGCTCGACTGGCTCTATCACCCACACCTTTTAACCAGGTTGAAACTCAACCAGAGTGGTATTCTCGCTATACCAGCATTTCATGTCCCCATGGCTAGCTTCTAGGTTCTCTTGGGCGAGTTTCCAGAAGCGTGTTGTCTGGTTCCGAAGTGGGAGCATGTAACTGAATACATTCTGAGATGGCTTCCTAGGGGCTTGCTCCCAGCCCTCTTTAACCAAAATGAAAGGTCCTCTCACAGGGTGCCCATTCAGAAGCTCAAAAGGGCTGAACCCTACCCCCTTCTGTGATTCCTCCCTGTAAGTAAAGAGAACGCATGGAAGGAGGACGTCCCACTTACGCCTCATGGGTTCGGACAGGCCCCCAATCATGCCCTTCAGGGTTCAGTTGAATCTCTCAACCAACCCATTGCTTTGGGGGTGGTAAGGGGTGGTGAATTTGTAGTTCACTCCACACTCCTTCCACATGGGCTTTGTGTACAACATCACAAAAGCTGTACCCCGGTCAGATACCACCTCCTTGGGGAAACCCATGGGGGTAAAGATCCCCGTCAGTGCCCAGGCCACGACGGGCGCCGTCACTGTCCTCAGAGGAATAGCTTCCGGGTACCGGGTGGCATGGCCCAAGACCAGGATGAACCTGTTGCCCATGGCTCTCTTGGGATCCAGAGACACCCACAATGTCAATGCCCTCCCGCTCAAAAGGGGTGATCACGATGGAATTATAGCAAGGAAGCCTTACATCTCCCCCCACTCTTGCCACTTGCTTGGCAAGTCTGGCAGGACCTACAGAAAGCATCAGAGGCAAATCATAAGCAAACCCCAGTAGGAAGGCTCTGAAGCACTGGGGTACCACCAGCACACAGGTTGCCCCAGGCTCAGCAATCTTAGGCTCACTATAGAGGAGATCATTCTCCCAATAGGTCAGGTGAGATCTAGACTCTTTACCAGCTGCCTGGTCCTCTGCCTGCTGCAAAAGCCTCACAAGAGTAGGGCAGGCTTTATGAGCTGCGCAGAATTCCTCCCTGGTGGGACCCCCTTCCTGATGCCAATGGGTCAGCTCAAGCAGGTTCCCCAGTTTGGGCACTTCTCCCCCTGTGGGTACCGAGGCATCCCCCTCAGGTTCAGCCTCCTCCCGGACCGTGGGAATTTGTGGGGTGGGTTTCCCGCGCCCCTTGACCCTCCTCTTTCTGGCAGACACTTGGGCCACTGTTACAGGCTCCAGGTTTTTCTGATAACCCTAGACTGTCATGGACCGTGTGGTCAGGCATGCACACTCAGGCAAACCCAACATCTCCAAGTGGGACCTGTATTCCACCTCCCACCAGGTGGTGTGTTCCAGGTCTTTCCTAGCAGACAATCCACAGGCATGGATGGCCTCTCAGCTACATTTAAAGGACCTGAGCCCCACCCCCCAACTTCATGGGAACCTGAGCCACTTTACAAAAGCATTCGCTATTGTCTACTGCAGCTACTTGGTGAAGCACTCCAGGGACCACTTGCTCTTCAGACATCAGGTGCCACCTGACAGTAGCCACACTGGCTCTTGTGTCTGTCAGAGCCTTTACCTTTGTGGTCACCCACTGCCTGTATTTTTAGTGTTATCAGGCATTAGGTTTCTCTGGACCACCTTACTTTCCCCTAGTGAGACAAGGGTCATTTCAGCTGGTTCCCCACACCCACCTGGGACCAACTCCTCCCCAAGCGCTACACTGGCCATCCCCGGTGACTGACCACTGGTGGGCCTGTGCCCACTTGGGACTCCCTTTAAAGTGCCCTGGCTGGTTACAGTCAAAAAGTTAGGTATCAATGGGGTAACCCACAAATCCACTGGACTCGGGTACAAACTGGTACACAAAAGATTGTCTCAGTGGACGATAATCAAACACAAAATACAGTAATAAACACAAATGGTCTAAGTTGCTAAAAACTTTTGACAACACCACCTTCGAGTTATACCATCAAATGGTTATGATTTAATCTCATCACCAAATGGAATAATCAATTCATATATAAAGTACAATACATGTAAATCTTAAAGTTAAAAAAAAAATTTTTTTACGGTGCATCCTAAAGGAGGGGGGTGAGGGTCGTGAAAAGTGCGTGAAGCACCAAAACAGCAAGAGGAATTCAAGCTGTAGTAGAAAAGAAAGGGCCTCGCAGGCTCTCATGTGACTAACTGGCGTGTATTCCAGGTAAGCATGAGCCAGGGTTGATGAGTAACCAGTGGCTCGCGGTTGCTGGTGAAAAACCGGTCTGACAGCTAACCCAGTTAGTCACATGAGAGCCTGCGAGGCCCTTTCTTTTCTACTACAGCTTGAATTCCTCTTGCTGTTTTGGTGCTTCCGAGTCTACGTGCCCCAGTCCTGATGAAGACCCCGTCTACAAGGGATAAAGTTCCCTGCCACATATAGGGGTCGAAACGTTGACCATTTCTTTCACTCAAACATGGATGACAGAGATTGTTTATCTGCATTCCTTTGATGTTTTGATTTTTCATACATGTGCAAGCCAGTTATTGGCTGGATAGGTTGTAAATATTGAATTTGATGCTCACATGTACACTACCTTTCCTTTCCTCACATCACGCACTTTTCACGACCCTCACCCCCCTCCTTTAGGTTGCACCGTAAAAAAATCTTTTTTTAAACTTTAAGATTTACATGTATTGTACTTTATATATGAATTGATTATTCCATTTGGTAATGAGATTAAATCACAACCATTTGATGGTATAACTCGAAGGTGGTGTTGTCAAAAGTTTTTAGCAACTTAGACCATTTGTGTACATTACTGTATTTTGTGTTTGATTATCGTCCACTGAGACAATCTTTTGTGTACTAGTTACAGTCAAAGCACACCAGGGGTCCTTTTCCTCCAGGCTTTCCTGGTGGGACAAAACTCTTCTTCTTATCAATAGGGGGCTGGAAATCCTTACCCTGTGAATTATTTTGGGGCGCTTAAGAAAACTCACCATTTTTACCCTTGTCCCCCCCTTCTGCTGCTGGGGACCCACCTTTGGAGAAGTCTCCCACGTACAACCTCTTGTGGACCCTGGTACTCACCCAGCGGTCCGCCTATTGAGAAAGCTTCCTGGGGTCAGTAAGCCTGCTGTCCATCAAGTGCTGGCACAGCCCCGGAAAACATAGACAAGTGCTCCCACACAAATTGTACATCCCCTGATAATCTGGTACCTCACTGCCCTTCACCCAACCATCCAATGCTCTGTAGAATGAATCTGCACATTCCAGCCATGATTGGGAATCAGGTTTCTTGCTCTGCCTAAACTGATCCCTGTACTTATTTGGGGTAAGACCATACCAGATGAGAAGGGCATCCTTCATGGCAGTGTAAGTGAGTTCATGTGCGTTCCCTAAGGCCAGCCATGTGTCCCTCCCCTCCACTGTGAAGTGATTTCACAATCCTGCCCCCCAATTTCTCTCAACGACCCCATTCGTGTGAAGAGCTGCTTCATAGTCCTGAAACCACATCTGGATATCATCTCCCTTGGTATACTCTTTCCCTACATTTTTAGGAATGTGCACTGGTTTCTCAGACTGCACTGATGCAATGCTGCCACTATCTGCGCTGGACTTGGCCTTCAAGTCCAGCTCCTTTAAGCTCAGCTCCTGAGCTGGGGTAATCTTTTTCTCCTCCATCTTGAGCCTAGCCAGTTCCAGCTCAAACTGTCTTTGTTCCCGCCTGTCCTCCAGCTCCACTGGGGGCAGACCTCTGGAAGAAACACTGCTGCTAACCCTGGAGGGTGCTCTCCCTTCTGGCAGATCCTGATTCACAAAATCCATAACCAGGATCTGTTCCTCCACCTCCACATCATATTCTCTTCCTCAGTATGCCCATCAGCCTCTCTTGTTGCCAACCAGGCCCTCAGCGCCTTTTGCAGCTCCTCCTTCCTAGTGAAGCCTTTAATAGGACATATGAGCTCCTTGCAGAACTTTTTGAGCTGAGCTACCGTATAGGCCTCCAGCCTCTCCTGCTCAAACACCAAATCTGCAGCTCCCACTGATTGCTCACCAACCTGAGACATGATTGTGGATCAAACTCAAGAGTTGCAAAGAAGAGAAAAATCAAAAACAGTATGTGGTTGTGTAAGGGTCTGCAATCTGGTAGTGTACACCAATCACTGTATGTAAAGTACAAACACAAGTCCTATCCACCAATGTTAGAAATTGGGTCTCTAGTTGGCAGTGGTTTGCAACCTGTCCAAGTAGTGACCCTAACTCTAGTCAGGGTAAGGGAGTTACACAGCAAAGAAAACCCCTGCTCACTCCCTTGGTAGCTTGGCACGGGCAGTCAGGCTTATGGCAATGTGCAAAGCATATGTACATACACACACAGTAACACAGTGAAAACCCTACAAAATGAGTCCACACCAGTTTAGAAAAATAGCCAATATTTTATCTGAATAAAACAAGACCAAAACGACAAAAATGTAACATACTCAAGATATCACTTTCAAAGGTTAAATAAGTTCAGTCCATAGAAATCTACAGATGTGTTTCTTTTAGCACAAAGTACCTTGGATGCGTCAAAATTCAAAGATGAAACAGGCACAGAGGAGATAAGGCGGGAGAAAAGCAAAGCGATGCGTCATTTCTTTACTCCTAGGGGAGGTGATGCGTCGGTTCCTTACTGCTATGCAAGGGAGGTGATGCGTTGGTTCCTTACTGTCAGGGGAGGTGATACGTTGGTTCCTTACTGGAAGGGAAGGTGATGCACTGTTCTCCGGACATGCGGCCTCGATTCCTAACTGCTGGGCAATGTCAAGGAAGAGAAAGCGCCAAAGTACGATGCGTCGAAAATCTAGATGCGCTGAGGGGGCTTGGCTAGCTACTGGCAAAGATGGCAGCGAGCTAGAGGAGCTCAGAGGCCGCCTGGGGGAAAAAAACATATATCCGCACATGCCAGCGCCACCTGGACTCCCTGAGACCCCGTAGTGAGTTCAAAGCCCGCCGCGGCGCACTGCCAGAGGCATTGCGGGAGCAGACCCAGCGCCATGTGAAGAGGAAAGATGGCGGTCGGAGCCTCCGAGGCCTGGTGACGACGTGACGGGAAGCAGACATCAGAGGCCATGGATGTACACAGCTCTGCATGATTGTGCCCCCTGCCGCTCATCTGACTGCTGTGAGATGCTGGGGCCCCTATTGGGCATGGGGGGCGAGCCTGCAGCCAGTGTCCCCAAGAGGAGATTTGCCCGGCTGCCAATGGTGCAGTGGTTATCGGAGACGAGGGCGGCCCTGAATCAGACGGGGCTGGGTGGGACCCGGGCCGGGCTGAGACCTGTCACCCTATTTGCCTGCATTCCAGAGAGCGGACTGGGGACTTGTTCCCCCTCCCTGCCCGAGAAGCTGGTGAGTCGTCCCATTGGTGGACCTGGCAGAGGAGCATAAAATGAGGCTGTGATTGAGGGCCCAGGCTGGAACTGTGGCAGAGATTTGGGCTGAACCACTGAGCTGGAGGAGCCTTGTGAAGCCTGTGGATTTGGGGACCCCCCTGCTTTTGATGGGGGTTTGAGCGGTGGAGCTAGCCTGGGCCTTGGGCTCCTGGAGAGGGGATAGCCAATGGCAGTGGAGGGAGTGCTCGTGGTGCTGGATCAGTGTTGGCATCAGTGAGTGGCGGCCTCCTTTGTGCACCACTAGAGTTCTTACACACTAACTGTTGAGGGGAATCAAGCTTTCCGGGATCATTACATGGAGCTGCCTGATCCCTGGAACGTTTTAGTGCCCTGCCTGTCCTTGGCACAGAGACAAGGAGGTGACTTCAGGGGCCTGAGCTGTGGACAAGGCCCACAGTAACCTTCGAGTGACAGTGGGGGGGCCTGGCTTGGATCCAGAGATGTGCTTGGTTCAATAGAAGATGACAGCTCTGGACATGGTGGAAGGTCACCACCAGAGGTCCATACAGAGAGGCAGCCTGAACAAATGTTTTCTGGGGACGCAGGTCGCGGAGGCCGTAGGTGGAGGGGAGATGGAAGTGCTGCAGCAGGAAGGAGAACCTACCCTTTGCTGCATCATGGCTGCCATCCAGGACCTGCGGGGCACCATGGTGCCTATTGAGCCCAAACTTCATACAGTCACCACAGAGGTTAACCTGATGCAGGCGGATTTCCGTAAAATATCAGAGAAAGTTGCGACAGCGGAGTCAAACATCAATGGTCTATTACCACCAACAAAACGCCTGGAGGAGTAACTACAGGCCCTGACCAAGCATAGCACTGCCATGGAGGAGAAGCTGGAGGATCAAGAGACGCACAACAAATTCCATGAAAGCGCTGACCTATACTTTAAAGAGAACCAGGGAACAGTTCCATCGGCACTCAACCTCTGGGAGGCATTCAAGGCAGTGGTAAGGAGAAGGGTACAGACACTAGGGGGAAAAAGAAGTACTTTAGATTACAATGTTTGGCGGTAGAAAAAGAGATAGTGGAATTGGACGAGGTGGCCGAGTCTATGGGCGAGGCTGAGCATGGTCACAGACTGCGGAGGCACCAGCAGGACCTGCGGTCACTGGTGTAAATATCAGCACATTAACACGTCGTGGCGACACAGCGTCATCTATAGGATGTGGGTGATAAGGGTTGAAGGCTGTTGGCTTGGCTTGATCAACGAGATAAGGAACGTTCATGGGCACTGACTATAGTGGATGAATCGGGCGTCTGGCATACGTATAATGCAGACATGGCGGAGGCCTTTGCTTCCTAATATGAGGCCCTTTATGCTCCTATGACAGCAATGACAAAGGCAGACTGTGCTGATCTCCTCAGAGATCTGTCTCTATAGCAGCTGACCACTACCGAACTTGAGGCGGACCTAACGGAGGATGACCTGACAAGGGCACTGGGAGCCCTACAGTCGGAAAAGGCATCGGGCCCTAATGGCCTGCCGGTTGAATTATACAAGTGTTTGTCTAACATCGTGGCTAAGCCCATGCTCAAGATGCTCCGGGAGGCAAGCAAGGCTGGCTGCTTGCCAGAGGACCAAAGGACAACAACTATAGTCGTTATCCAAATAAAAGGCAGGCCTCCCTCTGACTGTGGGTCCTACAAACCGATATCCTTGTTGAATCTGGAGGCAAAGGTACTGGCAAAAGCCCTGGTGACCAGGCTGCGGGGAGTCATCTTGTCACTAAAATACATCCTGACCAGTCAGGATTTATGCCCAACAGAAGCAATAGGTTCAATATTCGATGCTTATACGAAGTGCTTCATTTCACGGGGTCTCAGGCAGAGCACTTGGCCGTCCTTATGGCTCTTGACGCCAGAATGGCCTTGGACTCCGTTGAGTGGCCTTATTTGCAGTGCTAGAGAGGTTGGGTTTTGGACCACGGTTCTGTACTTCAGTCCAGCTGCTCTATAGTTTCCCCATGGTAGGGTGAGGGTGAATGGTGTGACATCCTGTAGCTTCGAACTGAGGAGAGGCACTCATCCAGGATGTCCTCTTTCCCCCATGTTATCTGCTTTAGCACTGAAGCCACTGATACCTCAGGACCCTTTGACATGGGGGATTCCAGCGTCGGGAGGAAGGAATCTCCGTATACGCTGACGACATCCTTCTCTTTGTTACACAACCTTGTTTTTTATAGATCGAATCATGTAGGTGTTTCGTATCTTTGGGGACCACTCAGGCTATAGAATCAATTGGTCCAAGACAGTAATTTATCCGCTCTCGGGGGTAGAGCCTCGGCTGCCGTGTGATTGTCCAGCTCCAATTTCCAAAGGGAGGTTCCGTTATCTAGGGATGTATGTCACACAAGACCCTAAGGAATTCCTCAAAAAGAATATCCTCCCCCAACTGGAAAGGCTCAGGGGAGACATGACACATTGGGACAGCTTGCCAGTGACGTGGATAGGAAGAGCAGCCCTCTTCAAAATGATGCGTCTCCCACGGTTCTTATATGCTATGCAGAATATGCCCTTCAAAATACCACCAGAGGTGTTTAAAAAAATAGATTACAAGGTTCAGCACTTATTGTGACAGGGGAGGGCCCCCAGAATAGCACTGGTCAAACTCCAAAGAGGGGTCTACTATGGGGGATTAGCAAACCCAGACAATCTGAAATACTACTGGGCCTCACAACTCTTAGTGATTGACGACTGGGTCTTCTCTGACCGCCAGAACCTTGCATACAGAGTGGACAGAGAGGCAATGGACAGTGGGGGTTACAAGGCTCTCCTCTATGGGGCGAAGAAGGGCAGGCATATACCCCAACATACAATGACCACAGTTGGGGACTGAAGAGATGTCACAAGATTCCTAGGTTGGACAGTGAGACTCACTGGAATAGCACCATTGTTGCACAGCCAGTTGTTGTCCGAGGTGGGAGGGCTCAGAGGGTTTAGAGCCTGGGGGCTGCTGGGAATCGAACATCTAGGCGATGTCTGAAGAGACCCGGCTATTATCAAATTCAAAGACCTAAGCAGAGAATATGAGTTAGCAGACTCCAAACTCTTTCGATATTTGCAACACGGCCATGCGTTTCGATGCAACAAATGGGAGGGCGAACAGCTCCCGGAGTCCTCCTCCCTGGAGGACCGTGTCCTTACAGAGGCATTGCCAAACAAAGCTGTGTCACTGATCTATCTCAAACTGATCAACAATGCTCCTGATCCGCTTGAGTCTCTGAGGAAGGCATGGGAAGCGGATGTGGGTGACTTGGACGATGAAGACTGGGCGGAGGCTGTCTAGATCCCACGAGAGATGGCTATACACGCTCGTTTCAGACTGATCTAACTGAAACTATTACACCGGACCTAATACTCACAGACACTACTGTATAGAATTGGTACACTACGGAACAGGATGGGTTCGTGCGTGACGAATTCCACATTTTTCGACTATCAATGCATATGGGCTATGGTGCAATACACTGTCCCCACATCATTGAAATATAAATAAAAATTAAAACATTTTTTTGATATCCTTGAATTTGTTGAAATCGTTGGACTCCTTTGAGAAATTACTTTGGGACAGCAAGATTTCATTGAGGCATTTTATATCACTTTTCCTGGTGAATTTTCGTGTACACTGATTTATCAATTTCTGTGGAATATTCAATGCAGTTAACACAGACATATAAAAGAACAAACTAATGAGCCCTGAAGAAGTTCCCTATATGGGAATGAAACGCGTTGGCTGGATTGCTTTTACCTGATGTTTTATTAACAAAAGAAATTGATTGGAATAAAGAAGTTATATTTTTTCTAAATTATTTTGGTCTATTGGACTTTTTGAGCTGCGCACCCCCATTCATCACAAGAATTGGTAGAGTGGCAGCCCTGCAATGTAGGAAGAGATGTCACGATGAGGGTACCTTTTTTCACATTCTCTGGGAATGCCTGCATATACAGGCGTTCTGGGCTAAAACGGCTGAATTAATGTCTCGAGTCACACAGGTGGAGGCAGCCACGGTCCGTGCAGGTAAAGCGGTGGGGCAGTGGGGCCGGGTAACGGGAGATTTCAAGGGACGATGCAGAGGGAAAATTAAATGAATAATTAATTTTCCCCGTCAACGCCCGTCGAAATCCCCCCCACCCGGCCCCACCGCTGTTACCTGCACGGGCCGCGGCTGGGTGTAGGTGCACTTATATGCGAGATGGCTGATCCTGGGGATTACTGGGGAAACCATATGACCTACGTATACTGAGATCTGGCTGCGCTTGGCAGCGGGGGTAGCCAAGAGGAACATCGCCAGGGCCTGGGGTGTTACATCCCCCCTCCCCCCCGGAGGTTGAGAACTGGGAGGCAGACATAGACTAGTGCCAGGGGGCAGATTAATTAATATACAAAGCCAGAGGTTGTCCCCAAAAGTGAGAGAAAGTGTGGGGGACCTGACGAGACCACAGGGGTTAGGGAGGGACAAGGGATGGAATGAGTGAGGGGATGGGAGAGGGGAGGATAATCAGGAAAGGTCATGGCGTTCCCTGCATACCTATGGGCCATAAAAGCGCACTTTTGACTTGATGGATATGTTTATTCTGTAGTTTGTCAAACCTTAGATCTAGTCGACAAACCAAAAAAAGAGGGTCACTGTTCCGTCGGTGGGGGTGCAAAAAAGTCACCCACTCACCAGCAAGAGAAGTAAAAGAAGTAGAGGAATAAGCAAGGGGGTAAACCTAGGTCTAGAACCCACTCTGCAGGGGGAAGGACAAGTCTTGTCTCATGTTGCCCTCACACACCCCGAAGGATGTCACGCTTCATCATCGGGCATTTGCTCCTCGTCTGGCCGGCGCTGCAATGCCCTACGGGTCCCCCGAAGGGTCACTTTAGCGGAGATTTTTTGAGAACAGCAATTAGATGAGTGCGGGTGTGTGGTGTGGGTCCTATGTGCACGGTGAAAGTGTATGTAAAGGATAAAAATGGCTAAGGGATACCAGAGAGGGGGTATCTTTATTGTGGCGGTACCCTTGTCATACTAAAAAACCCGAAGGTTGTACGTTACTCCTGTGTGCAGTGATGTGCCCCCGGTAATTCAAAGGTCAGGTCGACATGTTTCACGCCTAGATGGTCATAAGGATCCTTGGCGCTTCCTCAGGACCAAGGATAAATAGTGATGTGAAAAGTGCAAGTGAGTGGAGGGATTCTAACCCTCAGTGCAGTCAGGGCGGGCTAGTGCTGTGAAAAACTACAGCTCAGCTACAACTAAATAGTTGATCCGCTCCTGATGTGACCTAGGAGTAAACAGGGAGACAGAAAAACAAAAAGACACACATGAAGTATAAATCATAGACATCAATGTGTGCCTCCATAGAAAACATAAAACTGCGCACAATGCGCATGAGACATGAGGCTGACAATGCCTCTACCATGGGACAGGCCCCCGCAATGGTGGCCGCCCGAGTGGGCACAGTGTGCCGGCTGCGCCAGAGAAACGAGCGAACGCAGAGGCGGCACCACCGGTACCCGGGACAACCCCCCTGCGTGGGACCAGTGCCGTGTCTGAAAAGCCCACACCTTGGGGCCAAGGTGCGGGGCAGTTACCCTGAGCCAGTACCTATTAGAATCGCCAAGCGCAAGGCTGACAAAGGCGGCGTGGTCTGAGGTAGAAGGCCCATCCCGAAGGACCAACACACACACGTCCTATACCAAGCCCGCTGTGCTTCTTCTATCAAGTGGTGGGGATACTGCCGCGTGGTTGTAACCATAAAGAGAGACATTCCCTTACCTAAAGTCAAGTGGAGGATTACTCCTTGGGCTAGGGCGTAGGTAAACCTGCACCTTAACGGGCTACAGGAGGATAGATGCGGGAGAAGGAAAAAAGTAAAGTGAAGAAAGTGAACACTAGCACCACAGTACTAATACAGCGACTTACTGTGCTCGATATGCTGCCCGGGTCTCAACCAGTGTTACTCACAGTTTCCGTGCGTGTGCTGCCTCTCAGCACCTACCCGTCCTGACGCCAACCCGCATATTATCTGGCCGTGGGGGTGGAGGCACAGATATAGTGCTGGAGTTAGCGGTTCGGGCGGCTCCCTCTTCCGGATGCTTTGTCATGGAACGTGGAAGCGCGCATGCGTGGGTGTGTAGTGTGAGTATCCCAGCGTGCTGCGCCCGCAAGGGGTGCTGAAACTATACCGTAGGGCCTGCGCACCGAGCATGCGTCTAGAGGAGGTAATCTACGCAGTTGTCATAGAGGTCAGGAATGCCTACTCACCCATGATATTGACGAGGATAGGGCGGAAAGGAAACAAAGAGAGCCGAAGCTCTTGCCACCTGCAGATCTAGTGGTGGAAAGATCGGCAAAGCAGGAAAAGGTTGCAGATGTAGAGGGGGAATGTGTGTGTACATACCAGAGTACATCAAAGTGCTTATCGGCCGAGGTAGACCCGCCACAGGAGGGTTATGCGGTGGTATGAGGTGTATGCCCGAATACCTGAGAGCGAATACAGCACCCAATGGTCTGCTAGTGAGGACCGCACCACGGATCTTCCTTGACGATCTGATCTTCAGACGAGAATGGAGCCAGATCGCGTGGAAGTGCACCCGCGACTTGCTCGTTCTGATCATAGGTACAGCAAAGCGTCTCTCCGAAGCGCTTATTATCAAGATAAACATAGCAGAGAATGGCCTGAAAACTGGCATCAGTATATCGGCCTTCAAGACCCGCTTGGCTGAAATCAATGTTGAGATATCTGACCACTGCGACTATCTCCTGCAACAGAAGATCCAGAAGTTGCAGAAGGACATTAAAAAGTTTGACAGAGAGAAGGTATATCCCTACATCAAGGAAGACTACCAACCCTCAGACAACGACGCTCTCTCTGATGATGGTTCCACAACCTCGAACAACTCAAACCGGTCGTCCCACAGAAACTCGAGCAACAACAGCTGGGGTAGAAACTCAACAAAACAGGGACTTCTCCCACCACCCCCACCATCAGCCATGTACGGATACCCCAACCAACCGTTTCCCCCACAGGGACCGATTTGGTACCCTGTCTACCCTGGTCCACAACAAGGGTTCCAACAGCCAATCTTCCACCACCCTCCCCCTCCTTTTCAGAGCAGAGGCAGCGGCAGAGGCAGAAGAAGAGGGAACAAGCAGATACAATGGCAGGACACGGAGAACCAACGAACAACAAGGAGCATGACACACCCAAAAACCTGATTGTCGACCTATCTAAGAGGCAACTCAACATGGATGAGATCACTGCCCTTGAGATGGGTTTAGGTTTTGTTCCAACTCCTAAAGAGGACAATTTCCGTATGAACGAGGAACTTCATCAACTGTTCCGGAAAATACGACTTAAATCCTTCTTTCACGAAAAACCCACACCTGAACGAGGGGACTCTGGGCTCAGACCACCCTCCAAATTTACCCCTACAGCAGGCATACCTAATGAGGTCGTAACCTTCGAGAAGGCTGTACTAAAGGAGGCAAACCAACTTAAAAAGAAACCTACATTCAACAATATGCCCAACAAACTCCGGCAGGTCATCACCTCTCTCACGGATGACGAAAGCATCATTATAAAGCCAGCGGATAAAGGGGGAGCCACAGTGATCCTTGACATCAACGATTACGAACAGGAATGCCTACGACAACTCAGTAGTACCCAATACTACGCGAAGCTGGACATCGATCCAACGGAACGCCTCCTTACGCAAATCAGGTTTATGGTAAATGAGGCAGCCAAAGAGGTATGGATCTCCCCACAGGAAGGGGCTTACCTGGTTAACACGGACCCCAAGATGCCCTATTTCTACCTCCTCCCCAAGATTCACAAGGGCATTGTCCCTCCACCTGGACGCCCTATCGTGTCTGGTATTGGTTCCCTACTTGAACCCCTTAGTCAATTCAGCGACTTCTTTCTACGCCCCCTGGTCCAGGCTACACCTGCTTACCTTAAGGACACACGTGAGGTCCTTAATCTGATCCAGGAGATCAATAATGAGAATACCGAAGCTATCAACCTCCTCCTCACCCTCGATGTGGAGCACTTTACACTAACATTCCACAGGACGCTACCATTGAGGTAGTGGGGAACCTACTGAGAGAGGCGGACCTCTCAACCAACACACCGGCAGATTTTATCCTGGGGTGCATCACCATCGCACTCAAAAACAATTTTTTCATGTACAGGACCACTACCTACCATCAAGTACAAGGTACCTCTATGGGTAGTACCTTTGCGCCTAGTCTGGCGGGGCTGTACATGTCACATTTTGAGACCACCCACATCTTCACGGATACCAACCCGTTCCAGGAAAACCTTATCACCTGGAAAAGATATATTGATGACGTCCTCATCCTGTGGAATGGCACTGAGGAAACCTGCGCCCAGTTCCATGATTGGATCAATCGCCTGAACCCCCATTTGCACTTTACCATGACATCATCTGACAAGGCTATCCCCTTCCTGGATCTGCTTATCACTCTCGAGAATGGACAACTACACACGAAGACGTTTAAGAAGGCGACTGATTGCAACAGCCTCCTGAGCTTCAAGAGTTACCATCCTAAGGCACTCCGGGAGAACCTACCCTACGGCCAGTTCCTCAGGATCCGGAGAAACTGTAGCAACGTCCGTGACTTTGATGAACAAGCGAACTCCCTCACCAGGAACCTGTACGAAAGGGACTACCCAGGAGAAGACATCCGGAAGGCCAGAAAACGTGCCAGGAATAACAACCGCCAGGGCCTTCTTGAAACCAGGGAACCCCAGACGAGCGATGTCATTACTTGTGTCACTACCTTCATGCCACTGTCTAACAAGATAAAGCAAATCATCAAACGTAACTGGAGAATCCTCAATGCTGGCTCACTCAACATCGAGCAACCACGATTTGCCTTCAAGCGAACAGCCAACTTACGAGACTAACTGGTCCATACCCGTAACATGTTACTAAATCGCAAAATGGTTTTAGAAAGGCATTGCGAATTGCTATTTGGAAGGAGCGTGCTTAGAGTGTCCCTTTCAAATAGCAACTGCAATCGGGTAGCAAAACATTGAAAAGTTAGACGCTTAAGTTGGGGTGGGAACACATTTGCAAAAGGGATGGGGACTACTTGAGAAGTTTGTTGGGGAGTAGCCAGTGACCTAGGGGACCACAATCCACTCTCGATCTTTAAAAAAAACAACCCAAAAAAACCTCTCTTTCAATGCAGCCTTTTTCTTTTAAGGAACATCCCAGTGATGGGATCCACTCACAGTGAGTTGCAATTTGTGACCTCCCACATGAATATTGAAGAAGTTGGTTAGAATGCAACCCACCACGATTTGGAATTTTGTGTACCGACCCATTAGTATATAGATCGGTTCACAAAATTATTTTCCATTTGCAAAAAGTTGGTGCACAATTTGCAACTACTTTTTGAAAGTAGAAATTTCCATACATGAGGTCCATAGTCTTCATTTTCTATCTATTAACATGCAGGAGATTTTCTGTACTGTATACATCTACCTCTTGTAAAGGTCTTGCATGACTAATACTGGTCAAGTTAAAAATGACCAAAGCATCCACATATTGCAAAATTTTAAGATGCACCTTCCCCAATTTTGGTGGAAATGTTTTCGCAGATTCTGAAACAGATCAGAACTAAGCAGCACAGGGGGATGTACACAGTCCTGCTTTAGTCCGTTATTTATTGTAATATGGTTAAATATAATGGCCGTGGGACAGTTTTATACACACCCATGGCCCTTCCTAGAGCAACCTAATTGCTTTTAATAGATTAAGTGTAATGTCCAATGATGAAAGTTTTGTCCATAAGAGTTCTTGGTTCACACCATCAACAGCTGCCTCATCATCCACTAAACATGCATATTCACGTGACCGTGAGAACATCGGCCCCTAAAGCCATTTTTATAAAAATGGAAAAGACCCTTTTCTTCAACCCATTTTTACCTACAGAGTCAAAAGCATCCTCTACGACCTTTATAAACCGTGCAAAGAAACAAAGGTATACTCTAAGACTCCCTGTCTACAAACAGACAGATGGGTGTAATGGCAAGGGGGATCTTAGGGAGTTCAACCATGCCCTGAGACTAAAGGCATGCAGGGAATCTAATAAAATTAAACCCTTCTTCCCCACACTTTTGGGAACAGAAATACTGGCGGAAGACCCCCACGGTGAATCCAACCCAGCAAAAACGTCACACCCAGATTGTGATCTCACTAGGTCAGTGATGATTGATTCTATATAACTGGGCCCACTTAATAGCACATGTAGTATGCAAGGAATTGGCCCATATTGGTTTTCCACCCAGCCTTAAGAAAATCTAAATGTATATTTATCAACAATTGCTAGGTATAATCATGGGAGTCTGCTCAATTATCTACACAGTCTACTGCATGTATGCAACAGATGTGCGTCCAAAGTCGATAGCATCTTTAACCAATATTGAAAGCTCTTGGTATCCTACACTGGCAAAGCATCAAGCAAACATGTCTCTTGGAAACAGCAAACTTTCCACTTGCTAAAATAAGAAATACTCCTCACTGAGCAAAAGACGAAGTCCTACATGTCCTATGAAAAGCCTGGAAGTCTATGTAGTACTTGAAGTTCAACTCCCTGTAGAACGAATCTGTATTAATCACTAGCATAAACTAAAAAGAATATGGAAAGTAATGACTCTCACTGTTATACACTGATGTCTTCACCCCACAACTGTTCAACTTTACCAAAGTGCGAGGATTCTGCATGAACACCATCGTCCTCTGAAAGCACAATTCAAACAAGCATTGTAAATGCAAATCAGTATTGCTCCATTTCCATACAAGCGAGACCGACTGGAACCGACAATGCTTGTCCAATGTCTGCCAAGATCAATGCTGTTATCGTCTTCAACATTTCTACTGCATTTCTGCCCCTAATGCTGTTGAATCTCTCTGAGAGCAGCTGTCAAGTGATCCCTTATCTGTGATTCGGATTTGCCAGCTAATTCAATTATCCTG
Source organism: Calotriton arnoldi (assembly GCA_963921515.1). NCBI lineage: Eukaryota > Metazoa > Chordata > Amphibia > Caudata > Salamandridae > Calotriton > Calotriton arnoldi. Next base: position 678,668 of record CAWUFW010001426.1, on the reverse strand, counting down.
CAGCTGGTTTAACTAAAAAACCTCCTTGGGGGACGGGGCCGAGAGACAGGCATGATGGATGCTTGCCTCATGAGCTGTAGGCCCGTGGTCTGCGGCGGAGGCCTGTGGCACTGTTGGTGCTGCCACGACTTACACCTATTGCGCTGTGACACAGTGGATCATTTGGGCCTCATTGGAAAAAGAAGGAGCTCTGGCAGCATGGAAGATGGTGGGGAAGACAGTCCCTATGTGATCAATCAATCAGTATTTGTTAAGCACGACTACTCACCGCTAGGGTCTCAAGGCGCTATGTGATGGAGCAGAAACAAGCTGGCCGGCAGCAGCCTCGCCTGGATTTGGTAGCGAGAGCACTCACCACCAGCACATGGTCACAGGAGCAGGACTCTCCCAGGCACTGGTGTCCCAGCATGACACACAGGCTGAAGCAGACCGTGACATGGGTGAGAACCCAGGAGATGTGATGTGGTCCTTAGACCAGGCCCTGTCGCAACATTATGGTAGTGCTTGGTGGCACTAAATGGAGATGGCTGGGAAGACTGAAGGTGAACAAAGAAAGGCTTCTTTTTCCTCCCCCCACCACAACAAATACTAGTGGAGATTGTAAAGGTGAATGAATAAAAGTGACTGAACTGGCCAAGGTGCAGAAAGAAGTAATAGGAGCCCTGGACTCCATTATCAAAAAAGTGGAGGCATAATTGGTGAATATGGAATCCAAGGTATCTGCAGTTGAAACTGCAACAATTCTTGAAGCAAAGGTATAATGTTAAGATGGCACAACTGAATGTCTGGAGGGGCAAGTCAGAGAAAGGTTGTGTAAGGAAAGTCAAGACCTTCGCATTACTGGGGCATTGTGGAGCCCTGAGGAACTTAAAATCTGGCATGCCAATAAGAGTTTTACTTTCTCCCAAGTAGAGCCTTAAGTCGAACATAGATGTGGGATGATAGGACTTAGTCTCGCTGCATAGTTTGATCGAGCAATGATGTCAGCGCTGCCATCACCACTCGATTCACGTCATAAATTACAGTGCCATCGACTGCGAGATTTTGATCTGGAGTTTCTCTGTGATAATGGAGTTACGTTTATAAGTGCCTCTTCCATTTCTCTCCCAGGGTACGCCCACTTTCTTGTTAGCTATACTTCTATCCCTTGTCTCTTCTTTACCCCTTTCCCTTCTTTACGAGGTTGTTTTTGAATTAACTGCCCATGGTGATGGCTGATATAGTTAGAATCTGGAGGGGGATTACCTTTGAATTTCTAAGCTGGAGTGGTGACCCTGTGATGTTATGGTGGAGGAGGTTTTTGGCTCTTGTTACTTTGTGCTGATGGGCTCCACTGCTTGGTTCCGGATTTTTAGATGTTGTTTGTTTTGTATTTTCCTCTTGGTGGTGTTATATGTCATTTAAAAACAAGAAATTAAACCTTTAAAATGCCTACTTGGCAGCACCACCGCATAACTCTGCTATTTTGCAGCCAACATGCAGAAAAGTGCTGACATACAGCTCCTCACACACAGGTGGGCTGACATCACCTCAGGCAGTTTGGCCAACTTAAAGGCTGTGACTCATTTCTTGTGAAAACTATAGGCTGCACAATCAGGACTTTCATAACACTTTTTATTGTAAGATCCCATTTTTCCCCATTTGTTGGCAAGTTATGATAACTTTCTCTGGCAACTGACCATTGTTGCAAGACATTTCTGCTCAATCGTTTGGAAAACATAAAATTGCGTGACCTACACGTATCTCATTATTCGGAATCTGAGATTATGCTCCTGTTGTAGCAAACGTTACGCACTGACCTAATCAGGACACATTTTATGCACTCCCCATGCCCCAGTAGTTCCGGAGTAACAAACCTATTGCTTCCCCTCCCAATGGCAACAACATAAGCAAGAACTGGATGAAGCTCTGGTTCACGTAGTAATTATCTTTGAGGTATGGTGAAAAGATACTGCTTCTGTGAAGAAAAATAATAAATCGTTGGTGTTCCTTTCAGCTACAAAACAAGCAAACCTTGGCAAAGCTAATCTGTCTGAATGGTGGGTAATTACTGTAGAGTCGCGCTCTAGTCTCCTGGTCACGTGTGACTCGGAAGGTTGAGCGCGACAGGATATCCGGCCGTGATATACATTGAATAGGCGAGTTTTCCGGCGCTCTCCGCCCGGAGTGAATAAAGAAGTGAATACAGCCAGCGTCCGCCTCATTATTACCCCGCAGGCCTCACTACAAATTGGCGACGAGGCGGACGCAACAAAAAAAAATATATATATATATATACACCCCGGCGCAATTAAAGCCGCGGCGGGGGGAGGGGGCGGAGAGCGCGGCAGAGAAACCGCCGCTCGTCAACAGCACAGCGGGGCGCCCACCACCACTGCAGGGCAGCAGAGGGGTCCCGGGAGCACCAGGACTGTTCAGCAACCAGCCCAGAGAGGGTCCTGCCGAAGTACAGCACGAGGAGGTAGGCGAAGCCCCTCCAAGACCATCAGGCCCAAGAAAAAAAATAAACAACTAAAGAGACACAATTGAGAAGGAAAGGCAACAAAACTACCATACAAAAAACAAAAACAAGCACTGCACAGCCAGGTGCCCAGCCCTAATGACGAGCGCAGCATACAGGCAGACACCGTGCTGGCTGAGGAGGCTACTAGGACGGTAGACTTGGGGACAAGCACACCCAGCGTCCAGGGCCCAGCGGGACATACCGCGATCGTGCTAGCGGAAGGCGCAGTTCCAAGCGCATACGCACAGGGCGCACAGAACCCCTACTTCACGGAGCCCAAGCCTCACAGGCACCCAGTGAAACGTGCCCTGCTCACGCAGCAAGTAGGACAGGGGCCCTGCACCATCCACGCCCTAACACGAGGGGCCAGCGAAGCAGCCGCCTAGTTCTTGACCCTGGCGCACCAAGGATCAGGCCACACGGGCGTAGATCCCACGTCCCAAGTAGGGGTGACAGGAGAGCAGGAACAGAGCACTCCAGGCAGCCCTACACCAAGGACAGACGACGCACCTCCGGGGAGACAAGTCACGATGTGTGCCCAGACATTCTCCCTCACGAACCCGGTACCTTTTCTTCCGAAGCCAGGGGAACCGGCAATGAAATGGGAAGACTGGAAGGAATACTTCCTCAACTACCTGTCGGTGTTGGAGGATGAGGGGGACGAAGTTTTCCCGAGCACGAGGAAAAAGAAGATCCTACTGCACAATCTGGGTCCGGAAGGCATACGTGTATACAGGAACATGGTGAAAAAGACCCGACCTCCAGACGATGTCGACGTGTTTCAACACGCTATAGACGACCTAGATAGCCACTATCAGCCTGTGGTTTGCACTGCAATAGACCGGTTCAACTTCTTCCAAAGGAAGCAGAAGACAGGGAGTCAGTAGATGACTACGTAGCCGTATTAAAGAGTTTGGCGATCACCTGTAAGTTCGGAGCCCTCCATGATGACTTCATACGCGACCAAATCATCATGCACACGGTGAACACGTCCATACAAGAGAAATTATGGGTCAGTGGCGACTCTCCCCTCAAAGAGATAGTGGCCATGGTCAAGAAGGCGGAACTCTCCAAGAGGTGCGCAGAAGCAGCTAAAAGGGAAAATGTCAGCAGACCCCTGGTGGCCAAAGTCACGGAGGCTCCCTCCCGAGAGCGGAAATCGCAAGCTACAGAGAGCTATAGACGACAGAGGACGAACACAGCCAAACCGGCGGGACACCCGACGGCCCAAGGTACGGACAAGCATAATTGCTATAGGTGCGGGAGCCCGGCACATGCAGCCAATGACAAACGATGCCCAGCCTTCAGGGCAAAATGCCTGTTTTGTGGAATAATGGGGCACTTTGAGAAAGTATGCAGACGTAAGCCTCGGAAGACGACAGTGAAGTATGTGACGCACGACACGGAACCGGAAGAAGAAGAAGGGGAAGAGGATGAAGACTCTGTGCTGTGTATAGAAGATCAAATCTTAGGCATCGACTGCTCCAGGACACGCAAACCGTTGTGTGAACTCTCCATTGGAGGGATCCAAGTCTCCATGGTGGCAGATTCCGGCTCACCATACACCATCATACAACGCAGTGTATGGGACCGAGATTTCGCACAAGTCATAGGCACACACCTGCTCTCTCCGGATATCCATCCAGTCACCTTCACAGGGGAACCCATACCCATGGTGGGATTTCGCCTCCTACGATTCGAGTTCAAGGGCCGCAAGGCAGAAGGGAAGCTGTATGTGGCAGAGAAGGGACCCTCGGTACTGGGATGGGTGGACCAGGGAGAACTGGGTATCCAACTCAACCCAGGAGGCCCGACGCAAGTACTGATGACAGGCCAGGCTGGCACGTGCGAAACCAACAAGTGGAAAGCAGACTTCCCGACAGTTTTTGGTGGCACCATTGGCAGGTTGACGAAGTTCTCCCATAAGATATGCCTCAAAGAGGGCGCGAAACCCGTGAGTCATAAGGTGCGGAACATTCCGTTCAACAGTTGAGAGGCGGTGCAGCAAGAGTTACAACGTCTGGAAGATAATGGAGTGATAGAGCCCATAGAAAGTGCGGAGTGGCTAGCTCCTCTGGTCATGGCAAGGAAACCAAATGGGAAGGTGCGACTGTGCATTGACTTGCGCGAGCTCAACAAGAACATTATAGTAGATAAGTTCCCGCTGCCCAAAATAAATGAAATGCTGGCGCAGACAAAAGGAGTCCAATGGTTCTCGACAATAGATCTGACCTCGGCATACCACCAGATAGCACTCCACCCGACGTGCAAGAAACTGACCTCGTTCATCACACTGTTCGGATGCTACCAATTCCGAAGAATGCCGTTTGGACTGGCATCCGCCGCTGCGGTGTTCCAAAAACTAATGCACAGGCTTTTTAAAGACACGGAAGGGGTGCAGTATTTCCAGGATGACATCCTGATCATGGGAAAAACCAAGTCAGACCACGACACCAAGCTCACGAAGGTGCTACGAATCCTAGAGCACAATGGTCTTACAGCAGAATGGGACAAGTGCCGGTTTGGAGTACCCTCCGTGACATATCTGGGTCATGAAATAAGCGACAGAGGCATTGCGCCGAAGTGGGCAAACGTGAAAGCGATCAAGGACGCACCTACACCCAGAAGCAAAGACGACGTCCGCTCCTTCCTGGGTATGGCGGAGTTCTATAGTAAGTTCGTGCCTCACTTCGCCACCAAAACGCACAGTATGCGTCGGCTACTAAAGGAAAAAACAGCCTTTGAGTGGACGGAGGCGTCCCAGGAAGAGTTCGACGAAATCAAGGACGACATCTGCAAGGCGGTTCCACTCCATGGTTTCGACCAAAAGGCCTTATCGATCCTCACCACGGACGCAAGCGACAGAGGATTGGGAGCCGTCCTGATGCAACGGTCAGAGGAAGGGGAAATGACGACGGTCAGCTTCGCGTCCCGATCTCTGGCTCCTAATGAAGAAAAGTTCAGTGTAATAGAAAAAGAAATGCTAGCCGCAATCTGGGCAATGGAACGGTTCCGCCAATTCCTATGGGGCTCCAGATTTGTGCTCAAGACAGATCACAAGCCGTTGGTCAAGGTGCTCACATCCAGTGGACATGCTAGTGCCACGCCACGCATAGCGAAAATGACATTAAGGTTGCTGGACTATGTGTACGATGTTGAGTACATCCCAGGAGCAAAAACCGAGTGGCTGATTACCTCAGCAGAGCAGCCGCAATGGAAATGCCTTCCCCACAGACAGAGGAGGATGACTACACCATAGCCTTTGCGGAAGATCAGGAAGCAGTTATAAGTGCGCAGGAATGGAAATTGGCATATGAGAGCGACGCACGCCTCACAGCAGTGAAAGGGTTCATCATCACAGGATGGCCAGAAAAGAAACGTTTAGACGCCGACCAACGCAAGTTCTATGACGTGAGGGAGGAGCTGTCGGTAGGGGAAAGGAATGTGTTCCTCCTTCGGGGAGACAAGGTAGTTCCCCCGGAACAACTGGTAGAGAAGTTACTGACAATCCTACACGAAGGGCATCTAGGCATCGTAAAGACAAAGCAGAGAGTAAAACAGGCTTACTGGTGGCCCGCGATGGACTCCCATGTAGAGAGGCATGTCAGGAAATGTGTGCAGTGCAGCAACGCGGACAAATCATAGACCACACTGCGACCGCCATTGGGGAAGTTCCACAATCCTGCCAATCCATGGGAAGAAGTAGCGGTGGATATCTTAGGCCCTATACTAGATGCCCTAAGCGAACCTAAGTATGTCATAGTGCTGGTGGATCGGTATTACAAGTGGCCTGAAATAGAAGTGTGCGATACAGTGGACACTGACACCGTGCTGGCATTTCTCACATCCACATTTCTGAGGGAAGGTATCCCCAGGATTATAACATGCGACAATGGACCCCAGTTCACGTCAGATAAGTGGAAGGCATTCATGGAAAGGAATGGTATACAGACTAAACACACTCCGGTTTATCACCCGGCCGGAAATGGCCTAGCCGAACGATTCAACAGGGTGATTATGGGATCAGTACAAGCAGCCATTAGTGCAGGAAAGAATTGGGAGGTTGAACTCAGGTGCACAGTGTGGGCGCACCGCATCACTCCCACCAAGACAGGATACAGCCCCTTCAAGATATTGAGGGGGCGGGACCCATTTACCAAAGACAATGTGGCGTGGAAAAAGCGGACTGTACAGAGCAAATGGTCCCCAGCAGTGGTGCGAAGCAACCTAGAGAGGGCACAAAGGATCTACACTGAGCACTACAACAGGCGACACAATGTCAAAGAAGCGGCACTGGAAAGAGGTGAATGGGTCCGAGTCAAACTTGCTCAATTGAGAAGGAAAGGCGAGAGCAGATTCAGTACGCCCTTGCAAGTGAGAGAAGTGTACACCAGATCGGCCCTATTGAGCGATGGGAAGACATGGTCAAAAGACAGAATGTCCAAATGCAACAGGATACTGAAATGGGCCAAGACAGAGACAACGCAACCCGGCAGTAATGAGGAGCAGATGGCTGGAACAGAAGAATCTGGCAGAGATGACAGGGACATCCGGACAGAGGATTTGAATGTTATGGACACACAGGAGAGCCTTGACGACTCAAGGCCACAGGTGCAGCAGGAGAACCAAGGAGGGTGGAGTGTGGAAAGAGAGGGTCACACACGAGGGTCACCTGGTGATGCCCCTTCAGATGGTGGCAGAAATAGTAAGACTGGCACCCCGTTAAGACACACACGCTTAGGCAGAGCGGTGAGGCTGCCGAAAAGATATCTTGACTATGAAATGGAGACATAGTCACCTTGGACCTTGCACGTGTATCTGATGGTTATTTACAGTTATGTTGTGTTATTGTAAAAGGGGAAGATATGTAGAGTCGCGCTCTAGTCTCCTGGTCACGTGTGACTCGGAAGGTTGAGCACGACAGGATATCCGGCCGTGAGGTGAACGGCCGTGATATACATTGAATAGGCGAGTTTTCCGGCGCTCCACGCCCGGATTGAATAAAGAAGTGAATACAGCCAGCGTCCGCCTCATTATTACCCCGCAGGCCTCACTACAATTACGGATTTGTGTAGTTGCATATTTTCCACATAATTTGCAGGATATGCACATTGCACAAAAAAATGTTGTTTCTAAGTGCATGCAACTAATACTGACAAAGAACGTACCATAACAAAGGCACCCAAATGTAACATTTTTATGGAAAATATATCGAACACTGCACAATGTACATTCAAATATACATTTCTATTGAACAGGAACTTTTGTTACCATTAATTTTGAGAAACGAAAATTGGTTTCTACTCATCACATCTTTTCCCCTGCTGTGCGACGATGTAGTGCTCTTAAATAATTTCTTTACCGAATGTTTAAATATTTGCAAAGAATTTCATTCATGTTTACTTTGTGTTGTGACCATTACTAGTTGGGAAATAAACTGGTTGGCGTGAAAAGGCACTAAACTCGATGGCCAACGCAGCACTTCTTCGCACTGATAAACTTGATATCTAAATAAATATATTACAATATGTGGCATTTTTAATCACGAGAATCGACAGCAAGCTGGGCCGCCTGAATAGCTTATTAAGTAGAGCGCAAGATTCAGTACAACTGACTCAAAGGAAGGACTCGTGCCACTGCAGCCTAATTCTAAAGAAACTAGAATAGCTGCCTGAAATTATGAGTTCCTTGATCGAGGACTTGAAGGAAAGGAGGGGCCAGGGGGCAGGAATGATCCCTCCTGGCAAAAAGTTTCAATGCTCCGAACACGGAAAACAGGCTGGCCTCATTAAGACCAACTCGTGTGGCTGAAAGCCTGGAAATCATAGGGTCAACCAACAGCCAAGCAATTACAGAACTAAACGAGGAGCCAACCGTCAAAACCAGCAGCTGCTGACGTGGCTCAGTGGGAGAATCTGCAGGAGCACAAACAAGGACAGGAATACTCCTCAATGGAATCCAAAGCCCCAAACAGTTGTGCCAGAGCTCAGGCCTTGGGAAGCATGCCCTTATCACGGAAAAACAAGAAAAAACTGATAAAGCTGAACAAAAGCAACAAAAGTAGAGAGGTGACTCTTTTGCACTGGCTCCAGACTGACAGTAAAGACCCAAAGGGAAAAACAGAGAGTCACGTAACAAACCTAAATAGCTCCGCCAATTGCGACCACGAAAAAACGACAATGAGGAGGCGGATACCCCTACAATGGATACTCCAATTTTGAAACAAAAATAAATGTTCGCCCACATTAGGATACCAAATAGGATACCCACCCCCAACAACAAATACCACTGCAAACTCTACACCACTAAGTCGCAACAAGGCAAATGCACCCAAAAGGTCCTCAATGTGGACGCAAACAGCAGCTATTCAAGCGGATACAAGTGACATTAAAGCAACTGCTCAACACCATATGGAGCACAGGAGGTCAGGGGAACGCCCTGGCATTACCCCATTGCCTTGGAGCAACCCCATACCAGCCTCACAATGTGGCCCCATCGAATCATTAAGGCAAAACACCGGCTCGGGATCGTAGTGAGGGAGTCATCAGCCTGCCCCTTAAATCATACGAACGGCAGGATGCTGCGCAGTGAAACGACCAAGCAATAGTGAATTCCTGTGATCTTAAGATCATATTATACCCCGAGTACGCTTCGCAAGGGAAGCAGGACATTCTTAACAGAGGGAATATCGTGAAGCTCTGTGCCCATATACCAGAATTGGGAAATATCACCAGTCTGCTGATACTCATGGAGTGGCCTGTCTCCCCCCAGATATCGGGGACATAAATGAGTGCACTGAAATAATTTTCACTAACCCCGAGCCGATAAGCGCCTTATAAAGGAATAAAAAAGCACCTAGAATACTGGGTAATACAAGCTAGAGAAGTGGCCCCACTGAAATGGCCTGCCTTTTTAACAGAGAAGCATGATGGCCCAAATGAAGACTTGCACCAAGGAAAGGGAAACAATAACAAGTCAAGGTCCACAACCAGTTCCATCTTAAGAGGCACCAAAGAGGGAATCAAAACTCTGCAAAGCACAGAAAGGAATCTACTAATTACAGCAAACAAAGAAGGGGGTGCCCGTCATTGCATTATGTAAGTACAGAGATTCCTGGATTGGGTGTGGCTCACAAACGCATTCAGCTCCTGACCCTGGCAAACAGTTATCGACAAACCCCAACCAAGCAACAAGCCCTAGCTTGAAAATCAGCTCATGGAATTTACGAGGTCTAACAGTCTGAAGCCAAAATGGCAGCCCTAAGCAAATTAAAGAAATGCGAACTTATTGCCTTCCAGGAAACCTGGGCTCTTTATTTGCCCCCCTGGCACTACTTCACAGCCTATGAACCATCAGCAGTAGCCTCACGGATAGGGGGTCACGCCTTTGGTGGGGTGTCAATTTACTTGAAGAATGACTTGGCAGCAACTGCCACGACGCTTTGAAAAGGAAGCAGAGATTACATTTTTATTAAACTTTTGCTGGCCAAGTCTGGCAATGCAAGAACTGGGCTCACAACCATTATCTTACGGTGTATCTATCTCCATCCAGCAAAAGCAAGAAGAGAAGAGAGGAAATGATAGCTACACTATTTCCTATCATGAAAGATCTATCAGCCTCACACCCAGACAAAATGTGGGTCGTGATGGGCGATTTTAATGCAAAACGTATGCCTTTAGTGTCAAATACCCCATTTGTGGCCCTGAACAACTAAATATGGGCCATACCCCCGATAAAGAGGCAATTCCAAAGAACTGATAAACAGGGTGTCATCTTAGCCTCCTTTCTAAACCATGTAGGCCTGCGCTCGCTAAATGCGAGATTCACGTCAGACTCACCCGCAGACTACACGCACACCTCCTCTTTTAGAATGGCCACCCTGGACTACATCTGGGTGTCATTGGCTCACTCAAAATATCACCAAATTCATTGTGACCTCTTCTTTGGCCAGTGACCATGCGATCCTTGCCTGTAAAGTCCAGGCCCCTCAGCCTTCTCGCCCCAACATAAGACCCCTTGGCACTAAGGAACAGCTTGAGACCGTCAAGAAAATAAAGTAGCCCATGGTGAATCAAGAGAAGCAAGGGGAAATTGTGAACCCTTTCCTGGCCACGACCCAGCAAGCAAGCAATGAAATTACCATTGCAAATCTCTGGGAGTCCTTGAACGATCACCTAAGGAAAAACAAACTGTTCGGGGGAGAGAGAAAATGGCACGCCGTCTGTAAACTCCAACTCAGCAACTGATATAAAATATCAAATAACGACCTTAAAATGCAGCCTAAATAAAGCCTTGCAGAAGCTTAGCAAGGACAAGGGGCAAATAAACGACTGCGGACCCGGGTCGCTACCATTTGCCTATAATATAGAAAAGTCCTCTATGCCCCAAAGAGGGAAGAGGAAGCTCAGAGGTGGGTTGACTCACATGAGGTAATAAAATCCAGGGATCAGAGAAAATTTTGCCATTGGGCAACAAAAGCTTCAAACCAAATCACCAGGCGACCGTTACCAACATTGCCCCTAGGGAATGGGAAACCTATATTAAGGCTCTTTATGTGGATCCCACAGTGGCCCATAGCCAGCCTAGACTGCCAGAAAAGAACACAGATGATTGCATGATGCAACCAGATCGAGACGGCAGAGACATTTTACTAACACCAGACTGTGACGATATGGGGGCACATGCATCAAAGGTTTTTGCGATCGCAAACGGTGCGAATCGCAAACATCGGCCGTTTGCGATCGCAAATTGGCCTTTGGAGATGCATGAAAGTAGTTTCCTATGCGCAATTTAAGAATTCGCAATTAATTGCGAATTCTAAATTGCGATTGCATTAAGGAATCGCAATTTGCGATTCCTTAAATGCAATGCTAGAAGCACTTTCAAATAGCGATTTCGCTATTTGGGACCGCAAATTACAGACAAATCAAACTTGTCTGTAATTTGCAAAACCTTCGAAAAATGCTCTAAAATGCATTTTTTAAGTTTTAGGTTACACACACACATGCCCTTGGGGCATGTGTGTGCGCAACATGGGTGCACATCACAATTTCAGGGTGCAACAGGGTGTCATTTTGACACCCTGGCACTCTTGAAATTGCATTCTCAATTTGCGATTCTCTAATTGCGAATCGCTAATTGAGAATGTCTTCCCATTCATTCCTATGGGCCTCTAGGCCCATAGGAATTAATGGGAGGTATTCCTAATTGCGACTCGCAATTAGCGAGTCGCAATTAAGGAATGTTTAGGAATCGCTATTTTTATAGCGATTCCTACATGCATAGGCTTTTGCGATTCCTTAATTGCGATTCCTTAATAATCGCAATTAAGGAATCGCAAAGCCTACCTTGATGCATGTGCCCCATGCTTCTAATAATTTCAGCTCAAGTAGCACTAGCCATCAAGTTAATGCAAGCAGGTGGTGTGCCCGGCCCAAATGGCATCCCAGCAGCAATATACAAGTGGGTCCGTCTTGATAGGCCACAGTGATGGCGCCTCTTTTCCAAGAATGCAGACTAGGGAGAAGTATTCCTGAGAGATGGAGGGATTCGCTCCTGGTCCCGATTCATAAAAAAGGCTTGCAAACATGCCCAGGGAATTACTGATTGATCGCACTACTGGATGTCAAAGGGAAGTACAACACCAGCATATTAAACCAAGAGGTCCAAGCCTGGGCGTAAGAAAGGAAGCTGATCCCCCTGTCTCAAACCAGCTTCCAAAAGGGTTGCCATATTGAAGACAACCTTATTTGTATCTTTCATCTGATTGAAGCCATTTTAATAACCAATAAAAGTGGCTTCTATGCTAGGTTCATCGATTTCCAGACTGCATTTGACAGCATGTCACGTCCAAGACTTTGGGCGAAACTTAGCAACTGGTGCATCCCTCAAAATTTATTAAAAGCAATCATCACCCTTTACTCGGACACCTGGGTGAAGATAAGACTCAGCATTGGATGGACCACCACGGGTAAAATCCAGACAAACAAAGGCTTGAAGGAAGGTTGCATACTGGCACCACTTCTATTTAACCTGTACCTGGCTGACCTTCCAGACCATCTAGTGACGGTGAGGGCATTCCCATCTAAAATGGCTGGGTTTGGGGCGTGGCCAAGATGGCGGCGGAGTAGCAGCATTTTTGCGGAGCTCCGCTCGCCGTGGCCGGCAAAAAAGCATCTCACAGCAATCCTGGTCAGCAATTGTCATCACAAACTCCTCAGTTTAAGCAGAATTGCGTCGGCTTCCCGGGGTGCCATCCGAGCCTCCTGTGTGCCGGTTGGAGCGATCTGGAGAGGCTCGGGGCCTCTGGGCGGCAGGCCGTAGTCGGAGTGCGTGGCGAGGCCTAGTCAGGTGCCGGGCGGGGGGTCTGGCCCGCGCGACTAGAGGCCGCAGGAGAGATCACCTGGGCAGCAGGCCGGAGCACCTAGAAGCGGTGGAGTGGGCCTGGACCATCGCCGGCCGGCACCGGAGACCTTGCACGCCGCTGGAGCCGAGATGAGGCAGGCGAAGAGACTTGCGGCAGGCGGAGTCGCGTTCAAGACCCCCCTGGAGCGAGCGAGCGCTGAAGGGAACCGGCGTTTGGGGAGCAGCTGTGAAGCTGAGCGATCGTAAGGACACGGAATCCAGGGTCTCGGGGGCTAGACGTCTCCTCCGGGCTTGGTCGGGTCGCGCAGGCTGCCACAAATACATTGACCGCTGGCGCCAGGCGGAGAGCGGGGCCCGGGCCTGGGTCGATCCTTTAGGCGGCACCGCGGCCAGTGGTGAAGCACCCGGGGATAGCCCACATCCCACACAAGCGAAGGTGAGGAGCGCGGCGGCTCGAATCCCCAGGGGGCGCCTGGCGGTGGCGAGCGAAGCAGGGCTACACCGGAGGTATCGGAACCGGGACCCGCCCTGCTTGGGAACGCGCGGCGCCGGGAGGGAGACAGAGACGACGACTGCAGGGCCGCAACACAGGCATATGCCCCACAGCAGCGCTGCGGAGGAGCGTACGCTCACAGGCATAGAGGGGGCCCAGCCTGATACGTAGCTGCTACACCGCCGAACCTGAGGGTAGGGTTATCTTGGTAGCGGTGTGTAGGAAAGTGGGTTTCTGTTGCAGTAACCCCCCCACTTTTTGCCAGACTACTGATGCACTTTTTCTTGGTGTGCCCTGGGTCCCTGCCAATCAGGTTCCCAGGGCCTGTGTTCTTTCCCCAAAACTAACCCAATTGGCATCTCTGGCCACAGGTCAGCCCCTGGTAAATGGTACCACAGGTACCCAGGGCACTGTGACCAGGGAAGACCTCTAAGGGCTGCAGCACTTATTGTGCCACCCTTAGAGGCCCTGTACCTTTACACACACACCGCCTTTGCAGGCTGCGTGTTTTGGTGCAGAACAAAGTGAAGAGTCGACATGGCACACATCCCTGTGTGCCCTGCCTACAACCCACTGCCCTGGCATAGATCAGTCACCCCTCTAGCTGGGTACCCTATGCCAGTGGTGAGGGTACAGGTGCATGAGCCTTGTACCCCTACAGTGTCTAAGTCCATTCTTAGACATTGTAAGTGCAGTGCTGCCATTAAGAGTATATGGTGCTGGGACGCTGTCAGTACGAACTCCACAGCACCATAATGGCTACACTGAAAACTGGGAAGTTTGGTATCAAACTTCTCAGCACATTAAACCCACACTGATGCCAGTGTGGGATTTAATGAAAAATGCACACAGAGGGCATCTCAGAGATGCCCCCTGAAAACTAAACCACCACTAGTGTCCAGGCTGAGTGGCTGCTTTCAGCTACCACCACCAGACATGTTTCTGGACCCCTGGGTCGAGAGCCTGCTGCTCTCTGGGGCCTGAGACAATGCACATCCTGGGACGAGGTGCCAAGCCTCCTCCCCCAGGATGGGCAGGGTTCACGATAGGGGAAGCTTCAAAGGCATGCCGCCTTTGTGAGCCTCCCCAGACCATTTGCTGCTTTCAGCAACTGGTCCCCACTGGTTCTACCCCCCACTTTGGGCAGGAGAACCGGTGGGAAAAACAAGTTAGGGAAAGAGGTGTGCCCACCTCTGCCAACTCCACCCCTCAGCTGGGGGAGGCGAGGTGAAGCACAACTCTGAGTGCCCGCCATCTTGAGGATGGGGGGACCCAACCAACCAGGGACAGGCCTCTGCCCCCCTCCCACTGGAGGGTGGCACATTAGGGGGTGTACCCACCCCAGGGAAGAGACCCATTGGTCCCTGCCCTTTACCTACCTGTAACGCTCCTAAATCTAGTATTTAGGGGGCACCCTGAACCTTGCTTCCTCAGATCCAGACAAGAAACGAGAAGAAAAGAAGAAGGACGAAGAGCTGTGCAGAGCTAACAAGAGGACGACGCCCACTGACTTGGCCCCAGCCCTACAGGCCTGTCTCCCCTCGAACCTGCTCCTGCGAAATCCCGGTGTGTCCTGCAGCCAGCAACCTCAAAAACCCCGGAGGACCTACCTGCCTTCCCTTCCAAGACTGCTTCTCCCGTGAACACCGGACTTGTTCAAACTGCAGCTTCTGGCTCCGGCCGGATACCGCGAATCCAGCCCACTCTGCACCCGCCGAACCCGGCCCGAGCTCGAGTGGAAAAACACCACGAGGAGGTCACCCCGGCGATCCTGACCCCAGATCCGGCGACTCCTGACCTGCCTCAAGCCTCCAGTCGACACCTGCAGCCTCAATCCAGAGGATCCCCTCTACCGCGACCAGAGCGGGTAAGACTTTCCGACGTCCCAAGGCACCCCTGCACCCGACGCCCCATGGCCTTGTGTGCCCAAACCAACGGTGCCTAACCAACCCAAGACATCCCAACTTATCCCTCGAAGTGGTGGTCGCACCCAGAAGATCCTTGTCCCCGAGCCTGCAGTGTTTCTTCTAACCAGAGGCGCTCCATTGAAAACAACAGGGCACCCGACCTCAAAACAGCCCCCTGCACCCGGCCGCCCTAGTGCCGCTGAGGGTGCACCTTTGGTGCTAATTTGGTTCCCTATTTGCCCTGACCTAAACCCTAGGAGCTTTGCTCCCACAACCCAGTGGCCTGCTTGCCAGCAGCCACCAACCAGAGACCCCCTATCCTCCATAGGATAACATTGGGCCTCAACACTCTGCACCCGGCCGCCCTAGTGCCGCTGAGGGTGCAACAACAGTGCATCACTGACCCTGGGGGACCTCTGAGTCTAACCCAAGAACCTCAACTCCCACAGTCGATTACTTACCTGCAAACTGATAACCTGTTTTTCCTCCATAGGATAACATTGACACTTTTTCTCCAAAAAGTTCCTAAGTGTGAAGTTTTGAAATCTAAAAATATTCTTTAAAAATCGCACAAATAACCAAAACGTGTTTACTTACCTGTTTGCAGGAAATGTCCCAGTGCTGAATCTAGGTATCCAGCACCGAGTTAGAAAAGTAACGTGAAAAGTAACTTACCTGCAATTTACTGGAAAAGCCTATTCATTTCAATGTACTGCTCCAAAAAGTTTCTAAGTGTGGAGTTTTTAAATCTGAAAATATTCTTTAAAAATCGCACGAATAACCAAAACGTATTTACCTACCTATTTGCAGGAAATGTCCCAGTGCTGAATCTAGGTATCCAGCACTGAGTTAGAAAAGTAACGTAAAAAGTAACCGACCTGTAATTTACTGAAAAAGCCTATTCATTTCAATGTACTGTATTTGCTAAGTGTTGCAACCTACTGCATCCCCTGTAAATCAAACAAAGTACAATTTCTATTGCATTTTCAAACTGTTCTATAATCAGCAACTTACTATTGCAAAGTATTTTATGCTTACCTGTGCCAGGCTTGCTTTGTTCTAAAATAAAACAACTGTATATTTTTTTATACAAAAACAATTGGCCTAGAGTTCAGTTCTTGAGTGTGTGAATTCATTTGCTGACTGAGTGTGTACATCAAATGCTTAACACTGTCCTCTGATACTGCCTTACTGCTCGACCACTCTACCACAAATAGAGAGTAAGGTTCTATCTAACTTTAACCTCTGCCTACCTCTGGGGTCACTTGGACTCTATACACACTATACCTCACTTTGGTGTAGTATATATAGAGCCAGTTTCCTACACGGTGGAGGAAAGAGCGGGCCGGGAGGATCAGGACTTGCATTGAGGGGGCTGGAGTCACCCCGGGCCCTGAGATCAATGTGAACCCGCCACGCAGCACCACCGGCCCTGAGTTTGACAGCGGGCCCAGGCGGTGGCTGTCCTGGGACTGCAGACAATAGGACACCCTGGGGGCACGTCCAGGATCCGGGTCCAGAATCAGAGGAGCGTCACCAGTGTGGAGCGCAGCCAGTGAGATTGGGGATACCTTACGACTGGGCGCCACAGGCCTACTTTGGTGCGGGCTTCTCTAGGGGGAGCTCCCCGGCGAACTGAGAGCGCCCCTGGAGTTGGAGTCTGTGCCACCAGAAACTCCCGGCAGCCCGGCGCCGCCTGGCAGAAGTAGAGGGGTGGAGGTGACTCCCCTTCGCAGCACTTGGCTCAAGACGGCCGGGCCCGGCCTACAGCCCCTCCAGAGTGCAGGAGAGTGGAGGAGGGTACAGTGGTGGCAGCTACCGCACTGTGCGGAGAGGCAGAACTCCCTAAGATGACGGCGCTTCGAGGGAAAAAAGATCCCACAATCAAGGACATTCTGCAGAAGCCCAGCAAAAAGAAAGCAGAGCAGCAGGGGTCCCAAGGGCAAGAGAAGGACATGGATTCCACGGTGGCCCAGGCAGACAAGCCCATCACCCGGGGCTTCCTCGAGCAGCTATTCGGCACCCTCAGAGAGGACTTCGCGGGCTTGAGACAAGAGGTCGCCTCAGACATTAAGCAAGTCAGGGTCGAGCTGCAATAAAATGGAGACCGAGTGGATACCCTGGAGCGGAACGGAGACCGACGGGAGGAAGAGATCACTGAGCAAACCCGAGAGCTACTGGAGCTTAAAGATCGCAACGAAAAGCTGTTTCTTCGACTTGAAGACCTGGAAAACCGCTCTTGGAGGTCCAACATTCGTATTAAGGGTGTCCCTCTCAACGCAGATGGTGGTAGACTGGTAGAATGGGTGACCGGGTTCTTCAAGCACGTGGCGCCACAACTGGGGGATAAAGAAATTGTGCTAGACCACACGCACTGTGCTGGGCGTCCGGCCAGAGACCCTGGACAACAACAGGATATCCTCACATGCCTCCACTCGTTCCAACAGAAGGAAATTATCATGGCAGCCACCAAAGATAAAGCGACCATATCCTATGAAGGCCACCAGATCGGAATATATCAGGACCTGTCGCCACTCACTCTTCAGCGCCGCAAGGCCCTGAAACCGGTCACGACTTTCCTCTGTGATAAAGGAATTCGATATCGGTGGGGACATCCCTTCCGTTTATCCTTTGTTTGGAGAGTATATGTAGTTAGGTTTGTCTGCCAATATCCAGCCGTTGCCACGGCGTACACTCAACACATACACCCGTGACAAGACTTAGAGTGGTCATTATGAGTTTCAATGTTCGGGGCCTTAACTCCCCTGTTAAGAGACGAGCGCTTCTTGCTTTGTTGAGGGATGCCAAATGTGATATCTGTCTTTTACAAGAGACCCATCTCCTGCGGGCTGATTGGAAACGGCTCCGGTCAAAATGGTTCGACAGACAATATTTTTCGTCGGGAGCGGGGAAGAAGGCTGGGGTGGCAATCCTCTTATCCACGCAGTTCCAAGGGACAGTGATAGGGGTACATGCGGAGGTAGCGGGTAGACTACTGGCACTGAGGGTATCGCTGGGGGAGCGTATACACACGATAGCCTCGGTTTATAGTCCCAACGAGCAACAGGAGACCTTTCTCCGAGACACGATACACACAATCCTGGAGTCCCCAGACGAGGATTTGGTGATAAGGGGGGGGGGGACTTCAATTTGGTTCCGGATGCCCATCTGGATAGATCGGCTCTCCGGGTGGGGCACTCCGGAGCCATTTCTGGCACACTGCTGCAGAGGCTGGAGGAGGTCGGGCTCAGGGATGCCTGGCGACACCGCTTTCCAACAGCTCGGGAATACACCTTCTTTTCTGCGGCACACCAAACGTACGCCTGGATAGATCTATTTTGGACCTCGCCCAGGGTCACAGTGGCTACAACGGATGTGTCTATCGGGGCGGCGACATTCTCGGACCACTCCCCGATTGTTTTATCTCTGCTTCTCCCTGGGGGCTCCCCCCGGCAGAGGTCGTGGAGATTGAACCATAAGTTGCTCACCTACGACGCAAACATTGCAGAGATACGGGGTGCTATCAAAGCATACCTGGAGGTGAATGATGTAGGCACTGTTGGGGTGGACACGCTCTGGGACGCCCTTAAGGCGGTCCTGAGAGGACGCTGTATTGCTATCGCGGCGGGCCTGAACAAAGATCGCAGAGCAAACGGGAGGAATTACAAGCTCAAATTAAGGATCTGGAGGGAGTCCACTGTCGCACTGGGGCGGTTCAAACGCGGCGGTTACTTACTAAGGCGAGGAAACAATTGAGGGCCCCCGATATTGACCGTGCCGAATACGCGCTGCTTCGCACTAGACAACGCTACTATGAGGGGGGGAACAAGGCTGGGAAGCTCCTGGCGCACGCACTCCGGGCCGAGACGGCGGCACGCCGGATCGCAGAGATTAGAAACGGCCAGGGAGAGATCCTGAGGTCGGATAAAGATATTGCTGCCGAGTTCGATGCTTTTTATACTGCTCTCTACTCGGCGGAATGCCTGGAACCTGCGGCGGCCGAGGTGTATACACATGCGGCTCCAGTGACCCCTCTCCCGGCATCAGAGGCGGCCCATTTGGAAGCAGATATCAGAACCGAGGAGATCCTCCGAGCTATTCATGGACTATCCCCCGGGAAGGCCCCGGGAGAGGATGGCTTCCCGGCCGACTTCTATAAAATCTTTGCTTCAGATCTTACCCCCCTCCTGACACGCCTGTTTAATACGTTTAGCGAGACCGGGAAGCTGACCACATCGATGTCCATGGCCGAGGTGGTGGTCATCCCCAAGCCAGGGAAGGACCCCCAAGAATGTGCATCGTACCGCCTTTCTCTGCTTAACGTCGACCTGAAGATTTTTACAAGCATTTTAGCGGCGAGGCTCGCTCCGCACATGCAAGGCCTGGTCGACCCGGATCAGTCTGGTTTTATCCCGGAGCGTAATTGCAGTGATGGAACCCGGCGACTGTGTCACCTCCTGGATAAGACGCAACGCACCAGGACCCCAGCAGTTCTCCTGTCGGTAGACGCCGAGAGGGCATTCGACCGGGTTCACTGGCCCTACCTTCGCCAGGTCCTAGGCCGGTTTGGTATAAGGGAGAGATTCATGAAATGGGTGAATTGTATATACCATAGCCCGCAGGCTCGCATTAAAGTGAATGGGGTCGCCTCTCGTCCCTTTCAGATCGGGCGGGGCACAAGGCAGGGGTGCCCACTTTCCCCTCTCCTATTCGTGCTCTATATGGAGCCTTTTGCCGAATGCATCCGACGTCTCCCCACTGTCACCGGGATCCGGATGGGAGATAGAGAGCACAAGATTTCACTCTACGCGGACGACGTGGTGCTCTTTTTGACGCGGCCGGCACTTTCTCTCCCCCCTGCTAGCAGAGATTGATGCGATTATCGCGGCAACAGGATTTAAGATCAACCTGAGGAAGACACAGGCCCTTAGCCTAACATTGCCTGACACTGATCAACAACAGATAAATGCAAAAACAACAGTTGATGGACAGAATACAGAACAATGTCATACATTCACCCCAGTACAGAGATCTGGGCCTAAATCCATCGTTTTTTTGCTCACCATGCCATTCCAGTTTGGACCCAGCCATGTGCAAATCAGTCTTGACCCTGTGCCTCATGGGAACAGTCCAGCCCGAACTGCCAAGCCAGGTCCTCCCTGGACTGGAAACAAGCATCCTAGGACCGGTTTCGGGGTTTCACCCCTCTTCAGCCAGGATAGCTTGATTCCAGTGGCATGGAGAGCAAGGGACCCACGTCTGGGCATTCCCGTCCCACTCGGGGTGACAAATGCAAAATCAACAGTTGATGGACAGAATGCAGAACAATGTCATACATTCACCCCAGTACAGAGATCTGGGCCTAAATCCATCGTTTTTTTGCTCACCATGCCATTCCAGTTTGGACCCAGCCATGTGCAAATCAGTCTTGACCCTGTGCCTCATGGGAACAGTCCAGCCCGAACTGCCAAGCCAGGTCCTCCCTGGACTGGAAACAAGCATCCTAGGACCGGTTTCGGGGTTTCACCCCTCTTCAGCCAGGATAGCTTGATTCCAGTGGCATGGAGAGCACGGGACCCACGTCTGGGCATTCCCGTCCCACTCGGGGTGACAAATGCAAAAACAACAGTTGATGGACAGAATGCAGAACAATGTCATACATTCACCCCAGTACAGAGATCTGGGCCTAAATCCATCGTTTTTTGCATATGGCCAGGTCTAAACTGGGGTGGCATGGTGAGCAAAAGAATGATGGATTTAACACAGATCTCTTGACTGGGGTTGAATGTTTTGATTTGTTCTGCATTCTGTCCATCAATTGTGTGTCTTTTGCTTTCTCGCCCTAAGTGCGCCAGGTATGCCCAGACGTGGGTCCTGGGTTCACTGTGCCACTGGAATCAAGCTATCCTGGCTGAAGAGGGGTGAAACCCCGAAACCGGTCCTGAGGCACAGGGTCAAGACTGATTTGCATATGGCCAGGTCTAAACTGGGGTGGCATGGTGAGCAAAAGAATGATGGATTTAACCCAGATCTCTTGACTGGGGTTGAATGTTTTGATTTGTTCTGCATTCTGTCCATCAATTGTGTGTCTTTTGCTTTCTCGCCCTAAGTGCGCCAGGTATGCCCAGACGTGGGTCCTGGGTTCACTGTGCCACTGGAATCAAGCTATCCTGGCTGAAGAGGGTGAAACCCCGAAACCGGTCCTAGGATGCTTGTTTCCGGTCCAGGGAGGACCTGGCTTGGCAGTTCGGGCTGGACTGTTCCCATGAGGCACAGGGTCAAGACTGATTTGCATATGGCCAGGTCTAAACTGGGGTGGCATGGTGAGCAAAAGAATGATGGATTTAACCCAGATCTCTTGACTGGGGTTGAATGTTTTGATTTGTTCTGCATTCTGTCCATCAATTGTGTGTCTTTTGCTTTCTCGCCCTAAGTGCGCCAGGTATGCCCAGACGTGGGTCCTGGGTTCACTGTGCCACTGGAATCAAGCTATCCTGGCTGAAGAGGGGTGAAACCCGAAACCGGTCCTAGGATGCTTGTTTCCGGTCCAGGGAGGACCTGGCTTGGCAGTTCGGGCTGGACTGTTCCCATGAGGCACAGGGTCAAGACTGATTTGCATATGGCCAGGTCTAAACTGGGGTGGCATGGTGAGCAAAAGAATGATGGATTTAACCCAGATCTCTTGACTGGGGCTGAATGTTTTGATTTGTTCTGCATTCTGTCCATCAATTGTGTGTCTTTTGCTTTCTCGCCCTAAGTGCGCCAGGTATGCCCAGAAGTGGGTCCTGGGTTCACTGTGCCACTGGAATCAAGCTATCCTGGCTGAAGAGGGGTGAAACCCCGAAACCGGTCCTAGGATGCTTGTTTCCGGTCCAGGGAGGACCTGGCTTGGCAGTTCGGGCTGGACTGTTCCCATGAGGCACAGGGTCAAGACTGATTTGCATATGGCCAGGTCTAAACTGGGGTGGCATGGTGAGCAAAAGAATGATGGATTTAACCCAGATCTCTTGACTGGGGTTGAATGTTTTGATTTGTTCTGCATTCTGTCCATCAATTGTGTGTCTTTTGCAACAACAGATAGCGGCACAGTTCCCGTTTTCATGGGCCTCTAGTGATATCACCTATCTGGGGATTCGGGTCTTCCCGACACCTGCGAAGACTGCCCAGGTGAATTACGCGGAGATCTTAGCCAAGGTTCGTCAAGAACTACACAGTTGGAAGAAGCACGTCCTCTCATGGCTGGGCAAAGTTGCTGCAATCAAGATGAAGATCTTGCCCCGTCTTCTTTACATAATGCAGACGTTTCCATTATGTCCGCCTCCTAAAATATTGTCTCAACTACAGCAACTAGTCGACTGCTTCATATGGGGTGGGAAGAAGGCACGCATGGCTTGCCACCCAACATATCCGAGGCAAGAGGACGGGGGCCTCAGCGTCCCGCATTTGGGGCGCTACTACGAGGCAGCGCAACTACGCTACATGGTAGAGTGGTACCAGCTGGAATCTGAAAAACACTGGTGCTTCATGGACCGAGGGGTAGTAGGTATCCACATCTGGAAGGTCTCCTGGCTCCCCAAACGATATTGTCTGCTGGGTGTATACATCTCCCCGGTCTTGAGATCCACCATGAAGGTATGGGACAGGGTACAGGAGAGATGTAAACTCTCGGCCGCTGTGTCTCCCTTGACCCCCTTTATAGGGAACCCGGATTTTCCTCCTGCTCATACAGGGAACGCGTACTTGAAATGGCAGGAAGCTAACTGTAAGTGCATAGGCGACCTTTTTGACATACAGGGAATTATGGACTTCCCCCAGCTGGTGCAGCACTATGGGATTCCCAAGGAGGCGTACTGGCAGTACCTGGCGCTACGCCACTGGGTCACCCAACCACAGGTGCGCACACGCTGGCCGTCTTCTTACCAAATTTGAGCTTTGGTTTATCACCCGCACCTCCAACAAACGCCTCTTATCAGATATCTATAACTTTCTGAACAAAGCTAAGAATCCCGCTAAGTCTCCGGCACAACGCAGGTGGGAATCAGAACTGGAGCGGGAATTCTCCCCTAAGGAGTGGGCAGAAATTATCCACAGGGCCCGGGCTTCCTCATGTAGTACCTCAGGTAAGGAAACGCTACTGAAAATTGCGCATTATTGGTACTACACCCCGGCACGCAGTGCCCGGTGGAGACCACGTTGCGATGATCTCTGCTGGCGTAAATGCGGTCAGGTGGGCACTCTGACTCGCATACTATGGCAATGCCCTAAGATACAAGCCTTTTGGGACACTATCCTAGCTGAGGTTGACCGTATATACCAAACGGAGCTACCTAGGTTCCCTAGCTATGTCTTGCTGGGTCTCCCTAACCCTCTTACATACCCGCTTAAGTCCTGCAGGGGGAGAGCGATTACCTTGGCGCTTGGAGCGGCTAAACAGGTGCTACTAGCAAGGTGGGGCACGGAGGATATCCCAACAAAACTAGACTGGCTTCATAGAGTTTGGGAGGTGGTGGGGATGGAAAGGATCACAGCGGGGCTCAATCACACGCTGCCCAAGTTTGATAAGACCTGGGGATCCACTGTGGCCTACTTATCCTCTGAGTTTGTTGAGCTCACCTGCCCAAGATACTTACGGGTCCTTCTGTTTCCCACTACACCCCGTGCTTCTGAGCAACCCGCCCGTGATGAGGAAATGCCACCCGATGGCTAGAACCCTACTGTGTCAAGTATTGGGTAATGGGTAGGTCTCGGTCTTTCTCCTCTTTCTCTATTCTTGCTTTTACTCTTTATTTTCTTTCCTTGCCTTTCCTTTCTCTTCTCTTTCTCTTCTTTAACAATCTCAGTATAAGCCATGCTATTCCCCACCGGCCAGTGGATGTAGGTGGGTGTTGTGTTTATTGTTTGCCATGAAAACTTCAATAAAACGATTTAGACCATAAAATGGCTGGGTTTGAAATGCAATCACTCCAGTACGGAGACGACACTGTCCTTTTAGATCAAACACCGATTGGCCCCCAGAGACTCTTTACAGCGTTGTCTTTTGTAAGGCCAATTACCTGAAAGTGAATACAATAAAAACAAAGGCTATGATAAACTCACAGAAGTTGGTAAAAAGGGGTCATGGTCATCTGCTTTCTTTTGTGTTTGCTTTCTTTTATTATTATTAATTTAATTTTATAAGGCGCACAGCTACCCGGAGGTTTCCCGGCGCCATCGGACACACGCAGAAAGAGAGAGAAAAACTATTGGTTGAATAACCACGTTTTTAGGCCTTTACGAAAGTTCCTATAGATGGTTTCATGCCGGAGTGGCGTGGGGAGGGAATTCCATAGTGAAGGGGCCAGATAAGAGAGAAAGGCCCTAGAGGTGGTGACCACTTACAAATACTTGGGAGTTTGTTTGGACCACAGGGCCATTTAGCAGCACATATCACTGCCCAACAGGGGGCAACCAATTCCCTAGAAGGGGCCTTTTGCAAAGTAAAAAAATAAATAAATAAATCAATGAATACCCCAGATTTATCCCCGCTCCTGAAGGTAATAGGATGTAAATTTCTCCCCACGGTGGCCTATGGGGTGCTAACCTTCAGAAGCAAAATGGCCAACTGGATGGATAGAGCACAGTCATTTTGCTTTCGAAGAGTATTTTTGCTTCAACATTGCACTTCACACACTCAAATCCAGCTAGTTTGGGCTAACCTTGCAGCAATGGCTACTAAAAGCCAGGTTTCAAGCTTATAGCCTGCAAGCCAAGTGGGTGCAGAAGCGCACACTAAAAAACTTAATCTGGAAATTAATAAGTAACCTGGCAACAAACTAGTATGTGTTCTTAATCCATGCTTTGGAGGCTTTAGCAGCACGCACTACCTAGACAAGCGGGCTACCGACACTCGTAGTGGCCAAACTGCTGACCAAAAAAGCTAGGCTAATATCGGCAGACAATGACGCATAAGCTGTGAAAAAACTGGGGCATGGTAGTCTAGCCTTGATGTTTTATGAGTCAGGGTCCCTTCCATCCTACCTTTCCGTGCCCCTTAATCTCACCATGAAACGACAGCTAACGGGCTTGCGCTTCGGTTTAGTCCCGCTAAAGTCCTATTGGTACGGGCGGAGGAACCTGGAGGAGAAGGACAGGCAATGCCGCTTCTGTGCTAAGGGAGAGGAATCACTGATCCATGTGCTTTGTATTTGCGAGGAGTTGATCCCGCTAAGGAAGTTTTGACTTTGACTACTTTGGCGCATCTTGAATGTCCGTACCTATCGAGGAGCCATAGAGGTGTGTTTGAGAGGAGAATCTGTACAATTGGCTGCCAGCTTTGTGAAATTTACGAAGGCTGCAGTAGCACTGCTGTCTCCTTGACAATTACAAGAGACAGTTCACGAGCAGAACCTTTCATAACTCATAGTGCTTAACCAGCCATTAAAAAGAAAAACTGACTCATTAACTCCCCTTTCCAACACTCGCACCAAAAAAGAGACAGACGGGCTGAAATGGAGATTTCTGGATGTTGGTGGGGGAATCAGCACGCCTACTACTGACCTCCTATCGACATTTGATTTGAATACATCCCTTGCTTTATTATTGCTCTTATTTAATGATTTATTTATGTGTTGCTCTATTTTTATTGTAGTTGCTTTTAGTGTGCAACGGTTTTTAGACTGTAATGATTTTAAATAATCATGCAATAAATAAATAAATCTGAATCTGGTTGGCGTGAAAAGTCGCTGTGCAGCTTTTACCTAATTTTGTTACCAAGGCTTTATATAGCTGCAGCATTTTTAAGTAATCTCTTCACTAGGCCCCTATATCTTCTAGGCCACGAGATGTCTGTGACCCACTGCGCACCTACTTGTTAACAAACCCAGATGTACTCGGCGGATTACATGCTTCACCTGGAGAACTAACCGAAAGAAGCCCCCACGATTACTGAGGGTACAGGTACATTGGGACATTGGGACATTGAGACACCAACATGTTACACCTCAGGTCATAGAGGAATGAAATCCAGATAACAGACATTAATCATGAATAAATCAGATATGTGTAATTCAATATTCCATCATTGGAGCACAGGTACTGCGGTCTATACCCGTTTATGATGTACATGGCTGTGTTATGCGACTCGATTCTTGCATGTTGTAAGAGTATTGATGATAGCTACATGTTGTTGTGCTTGCGTATTGTTTTCAAAATGATAATAAATAAAAAATCTCTTCACTAGGCGTTTCAAATATTTTAGATAATCTTCGCTTTGTGCGTGTGACTATCATCAGCATTTAAATTAACATTGCAGAG
Organism: Calotriton arnoldi; assembly: GCA_963921515.1. NCBI lineage: Eukaryota > Metazoa > Chordata > Amphibia > Caudata > Salamandridae > Calotriton > Calotriton arnoldi. The sequence goes on along the minus strand of CAWUFW010001426.1, from coordinate 652,108 downwards.
GAATGTAAAGAGCATAAAATTAAAGTTTAGGGGGGTGACACCAGTGAATTCCAAATAGTGGGAAAAAAGGAGTAGGGGTGGTCTACCCTGGCATCTGGTGTGCCCCCACCCCAGAAGGGGAAGTACAGTCTTTTTTTATTAAAGTTTTATTTAATAATCAAAATCAATACAAATACATCGTGACCAGTCATGACAGCACAGAGAACAAATGTACTTGGTTACAAGGCAGGGTAACCATCAAGAAAAATAAAATGAGAGAGCACAAAAAGCTTTTGCTGTGCACATCCGTGACCCGCAGAATTCCATTATAATATGTGGAGATTAACATCATTACTGTGAAGCGCAGATGATGATGAATCCATCTTAGCTGCCTCTTTACCCATAATTAACATTATAAGCTGCCGCGGCATAAATGAACTTTGTCCCTTATACAGTGCTTCCACCCACATCCCTCTGTTCATGTACTATATCTGCGCTATTACACCCAGCGCCCTCTGGCCCTGCACCAGCATCCTTCGTGAGGAGATATGTTTGATAGGGTCCCCAACAACTCCTTGGGAGACTTGTAGGAGGGAGTAATTCATTATAGGAATCTGTTTGTGTGTTGCAGTAAAGCATGTCTGCATACCATTCTTTTATTGTCGGTAGTGGGCCCCTACCCCATCTCATTGCCACTCGGCGCTATGCCAATAGGAGACCAATGGCTATCAAGGGGCGAGTCACTTTGTCTACAGTTAGGTCCCATCCCAACAGTGCCATCTTAGGATCCGGCTCCAAGTCCGCATTTATGATGGTTCCGAGCTCATGGAACACCACGCCCCAGTACGCCAAGCCAGATGTCAAAAGCCTGCTTCGTCCCTCCCACATCTTTGGCATCTGGAGTTGTCTGATAGCCCATATTTATATTGCCTCTCTGGCGTGCAATAGGCTTTATGTAGATATTTATAATGAATGAGCCTGTGTCTCCCATTTAAAGAGATAGTCCGAGTGCGTTCACAGCAATATTGCCACTCCTTGTCACTTAAAGGGTTGCCCAATTCACGCTGCCACTCCAATCTGACTTTCAGTACTTGCAATCGCCGTGTGTCCTGCATACTGGAATAAAATCTAGTGATTAGCTTGGATGGTGCACTCGTTTTAATAAGGGTAGTGAGGGCCCCCATCTCCTGCGGTTCTATCATGTCGTCCCCCAATAGGGCCTGCCAAGTATGCCGTGCCCTAAAAAAGTGAAATAGTGCCATACCCGCCGTTTGCACCTCTGGTCCCTGAAGGGCTTCCCAACTACACACCAGTCCATCTTTGAAAAAGTCCCCCATCTTACGGATACCCACTGTGCGAAGCGCCTGACGTGTCCCCCCGTCCTGTCCCAAGGGGAACCACAAGCACCAGTGCAAAGGGATCTCTGGTGAGTACATTATAGTGCCTGCTTGCATCTGTAGCAACATCTGCCACGCCTGTGAAGTAGTAGATATCGAGTCAAATATTTGTTGTCGCCTAGACGCTGGGTGAAAGAGCGTCTGGGGCAATGTGCGAGGTTCCGCTGCATTTTGTTCTAAATATAAGTGGGGAGTATCTTGCGGGCCATGTACCCAGTAATGTGCGAATGTGCTGTGGGCCGCTCTATAGTACATCTCTAAGTCAGGGGGACCCAATCCTCCCAGCTCGTAAGGTAAAGTGAGTGAGTCCCATCGTATCCGGGGCTGCTTTCCAGCCCATGCCAACCTGATGAGCTGTGTGCGCAGTTGTTTAAAGAGGGTGCGCGGCAGTGGAATTGGTATGTTTTGAAACAGGAATAGGAACCTGGGCAGAACCACCATTTTCATTAAAGCCACTCTTCCTATTACTGATAGCGGAAGTCTAATCCACCGAACCACATCATCTGTTAATTTCTGCGCCGCCGCCCCATAATTGTCCCGTATTACTACTATAGGGTCAGTATGAATCATAATACCCAGATATCTTACTGAGTCAGTGCTCCATCGTAATGGACACTCCAGAACTGGTGCTGCTGTAACGGGGGTGAGCGGAAATATAATTGATTTATCCCAGTTGATTCGCAACCCCGAGTGCCCACCGAATTGGACCACCTCACGCAATATGGGGGAGAGATTTTCGTCCGGGTTACGAATATACAGTAAGGCGTCGTCTGCATATGTAGAGATATTCAGGGTGTACCCAGGGAACCCCAGCCCCCTGTGAGAGTAATATTCGCAGATAGCACACGCAAGCGGTTCCGCCACAATCGCATATAACAGGGGAGACAACGGGCATCCCTGTCTAGTAACAAGCGTGATTTTAAATGTTTTAGAGACGGCATCCCCAATTCTGACCTTGGCCGGGGGCAATGTGTATAGGATGGAAACCAAGCGCAAAAAAACATCTCCAACCCCAATTTTACGCTAAACAGCAAACATAAACCCCCATTCCACGGAATCGAAGGCCTTCTCGGCATCAAGAAACACCGCAGCGGCCTTAACCTCTGGAATCAGTCTTTGTACTACACCGAATAGTGTTCTCAGGTTTTGCGTGAGATTCCGACTAGGAACAAAACCCGCTTGCTCTGGGCGAAAAATCCCTGGCAATATAGGCGCCAACCTATTCGCCAATATTTTGGCGTAGATCTTAGTATCTAAGTTCAACAGGGATAACGGTCTGTACGAGGAACAGTGAGTTGGTTGTTTACCCGCCTTCAATAGTGTCACTATCATTGCCTCTCGCATGGATGGAGGCATCACCCCTGTCTCTGACATTTCCTCATATAAGGTTTTGAAATGGGGGATCAGCAAATCCTGAAACTCTTTATAAAACGCTACTGTCAGTCCATCCGCTCCTGGGGCTTTACCAGCTGCCATACTACGCAGTGCTTCCCTAATTTCATCTGCTTCCAAAGGGGCCATCTAGTGTTCCCTATGTTCCGTTACTAGCCATGGCTTTTTTATATACGATAAGTAATCATCTAGCGCGTTCTGATCAGTCGGTATTTGTGATGTATATAACGCCTGATAATAAGTGTGGACATGATCGGCAATTGCCTCTGGAGTGTGTAACGTGAGCCCTTTGTCATTTTTCAGATCCGTCAGTGTATCTAAGTCTCTCGGAGGTCGCAGGATCCTTGCTAGTGTAGCTCCTGGTCTCTCCTGCTCGCCATAGCAGCGGGCAGTGGCGTACTAGCCCATGTGCTTAATTTCATCATTTGCCGTGTCTTGGAATTCCGCTAGTTTCTCCCTGAGCTCTGCTGCAGTGTGGGTACCCGCATCTGTCGAGAGTGCCCTTTCTATATTCCCGAGCTCTTTTTCTAGAGTCCCTAACCTGCCTCGGATGGATCAGAGGACTCCTGCGTGTGAAGATATCACTACCCCTCTAATATATACATTAAAGGTTTCCCATATTGTGGTAAATGTTGGGACAGAGCCTATATTATTCGTGAAAAACTCTTCGATTGCCTTCGCTAGTTCTGCTCTAAAAACCGCATCCAGAAGTGAGTATGGTGGGAATTGCCAAATGAATGCAGGGACCTTGGGTGATCTATTTTCCAGTGATAATAGGACCGGGGAGTGATCAGAATATGTTCTAGGGAGGTGTGTGCAAACTCCGACCCTTGCACTGAAGCTCCCGGACAACAGCCAGTAGTCAATACGAGTGTGCATGTCATAAGCTGAGGAGTAGTGGGTGTAGCCCCTGACTAACGGACAACGATAGTTCCAGATGTCTAGTAGGCTCCCTCTACCCAGGATGACCATGATGGCCAACGCCGCCACTGCTGGGCGCCTGGGCTGACCCCTAGATCTATCCATGTGTGGGTCAAGTATGCAATTGTAATCTCCTCCCCACAACTGTGGGAGTCCAGCTCACTGCGATAGGGTCGCCTCTAGTGTGTTATAAAAGTGGGGATCATCATGATTTGGGCCATATACTCCAACCAAGGCAAATTTAAGGTCTCCCTTGCTACAAAGGGCAACTGCAAATCGACCATTTGGGTCTCTGACCAATTCTGTCATGTCCACCCCCGATCGTTTATCTGCCCATAACAGTACCCCCCTAGCATGAGAGGTATAGTCAGCTGTATAACAGACGCCCTGCATTTTGCGATAAATTGCTCCACTACGTTCCACATTCAGGTGTGTTTCCTGTAAAATCGCGACATCAATGGAATGCCTCCTTAATTGCGCTACTACTTTCCTAACTTTTCTACTGTCATTCAACCCTCTGATATTCCAGGTCACAAGCCGCAAGAATTGCGGCTCACTGCCTTTAGGTGTCATTTGTTGTGCATGTCAAGATTAAAACTCGGATCACTGTACATGTCACTAACCTGGTACAATGCTGCTGTATAGAAATCTGACATTTGAACCAAACAGTGCATTCTATAGAACAGCACCCTCCCACGCTATAGGATCCCCCAACTTCCATAGCTACTGAAAACCCCTTCCTCCCTCCCATAATCCCTGTTTCACTAAACAACCCCAAACAAAGTATACATAACAGTGAAATACACTTGGGGGCAGATGTTGCCATCTCTCCAAAGTTTCGATGCCACTCTATCAGCACATGATTTATACTATGATGCACCAATGTCCCTGCATAGGTTCTACACCAAACGATTACATCTTCCCCCTCTTGGGTAAAACCTCCCACAGCAAACAGACCAATGGCCCTGTGAAGCGAGCCAGCGGATATTGCTCCTTATCCCCCTGCAGCAGTCCTCCTGTAACCCCTTCTGTATCATTCGTGCTGCTGATATAAAAGGAGGTTACTACTTATCCATGTTGCAGCATTGTTCAACAGTCCCAGTGATATTGTAGAGCCGCCTTCCGTGCAGATCCCCCCGTCTCAAGAGCGCCGATTATATCCTCAGCTGGGCTCTCTTAACAGTGCATCTCACTCCCCTCGTCACTCCTCAGAGTCTGGGACGGCATCCGTGTTTAGGCAGGAACCCCCAGGGGACCCCCGCCTCCTCGTAGCTTGCTCCTTATCCTTCAGGAAACGTAGAACTGCCTTGGGGTCCGTGAAGAAATGCACCTTCCAGTCTGCTTTTACTCTCAGCTTGGCCGGGTATTGCATGCTATATTCTAGGTTCAGCTCTCTTAGCCGCTTTTTAGCAAGAATAAACAGACGTCTCGCCTCTTGAACTTGCAGTGTGAAGTCTGGAAATAGGGATATGTCTGAGCCCTCGTGCCGCAGTGTACCCAACTCTCGTGCTTTCCGGAGGGCGGCATCGCGATCTCTATAATTTAGCACTCTTGCTATTATGGGCCGTGGGGGCACGCCCGGGACCGGCCTAAGTACCAAGGAGCGATGTGCGCGCTCCACCACAAATCTCTGAGAAAGTTTCTTTGCCCAGAAGAGTGATGAGTAGTTTCTCCACATGCTGCTCCATATTCCCTATGTTTGAGGACTCCGCAACCCCTAAAATGTGGATATTTTTCCACCTTGATCTTGCTTCAAGATCTTCCGCCTTTGATTGGAGCGCCTGCAAAATGTTATCTCTGGATTTGTCTGTCTCCGAGTCAGCCTCACAATATCTTCCACATCTGATATCCGCTGTATCAAGGCGGTCTCCATGCTTGTCTAGGCGCTCGGACATTCTGTCCCTACGGAACGACAAAGCATCTATCTTGCTGTCTATTTTGGACAGGCTCTGCTGCAAAGTGCGTAGTATCTGCTTCAGGTCCGCATCCGTTGGAGCCTCTTGGTCGTCCGACGTGACTTCCGGATCAGTAGGGGTGTGTTCCTGTGATCTGGGAGTTTTACGTAGATCGAATTGCAGCTTAGACTGGACTTTATCTGTTTTGCCTATCTTGCAGCCTTGTACTAACTTTCCGACTGGATCTTCTATTTTAAAAAAGGTTGCAATAGGCTAGGAACACAATACCCTGGATCAATAGGGGTTCAATGCGCCTTAAGTCCTGCTCAATAGCGTGTGCCCCAGCACAGGGAGCACCAAAACAGGCACAGTCACGCCACTCCGCCTAAGCGTGCCCCTATATGCAGCAAAGGAATATGTCACAGGATGCCGGGTCGTCTCAGGGCCACAGATTCACCAATGAGCCTGTTCAGTGCGCCGCACCCGCTATACTGTTCTCCGTTGGCGGTGGTATCCCAAAGCGTTACAGAAATATCACCATTGTTATCTCCCTCCGGCGGAAGCGCCGTCATGCATGGCCGTCCATGGCCCTGTCCGCAAGATCCTCTCAAACTCTTGACCCCAGCAGGCCTCTCGCAGTTCTAATCTCCGCACAAGTCCACTACAGCGCCCCGTGCTGGTCTCACTCAGGCAACGCTGCAGTGGGTGTCACCCGGTCAATTATTCCCCTGTATGCAGGCAGCAGTCGGGGCCTCAATTGACCCCCGTGCAGCCCTGCTTCCAGGCGCTCAATATCTGTTGTTTCTCGCCACTTGTGGGGGTCCGTTGCACACAGCACCCGCATCCAGTATTGAGGGAAGACCCAGTGCCTCCTTACACGCCGGAGTCTGGCTCGCTTAAATGTAGGCCGCACTCCGCGTTTCCGGTCACAAAGCCTTCCGGCCTCCGAGAGAGACTCAGCCGCTAGTCCTGCCGCGCGGCCTTTCTTCTGGTGTCGGGACCGAGGTGACTTCCCGTAGGCCTCCGACCACTCACCTCTAGCTCCGCAGGCACCCAGGCAGCCGCGCCTCCTCTTCGCGTCAGCTCCGGGAGCCCGCGGGGTGCACACATCACCACAGCGGCCACGAGCGATTGGGGCAATCAGGACCGCCAGCCCATCGAAAAGCCTTAAACGCTGAATCCTCCGGGTTCCTTAGGCGTTCATGCAGCGATAGCCCACTCCGGGGGAGAAGATGATATTCAGTGCATCCGGATATTAACGGATTTATAGTGGCGAACGGCGGAGCTCCCATAGCTCGCGGCCATCTTGGAGCCAGGCAAGCTCCGCCCCTCCGGGGAAGTACAGTCTTGTCTGCCCTCAATCAGTCATCCCCGAGGTAGAAAGCCTACTAGACACCAGGGATTTCTTTTTTGGGGAGGGAGAGCAGCCACTGGGGCAAGGGCCAGTGCTCCCCCACCCAGGGAAATACAGCCTTTCTGGAAAATGGCCCACGGTCTGCCCCCACAGGGCCACTGCTCCCCACCCAGGGAAATACAGTCTTCCCCTGGGATGGCCCCCCAATCTGCCCCCCACTGGTAGAAAGCCCATTAGAAAAAGAGGATTTTCGCATGGCTGAAAATAAAGGATGGAGCAGCCAACCTAGGCATCAGGGCATGCCACTACCCCAGAAGGGGCTATCCATTTTGTGGGGATCCACAAACATTCCTACCACTCGGCATTCCCACACTTCTCCCAATAAAAAAAGCATTGCACTTGTCTGACAGGGCCTAGTGCCAACGACTAGAACGGATTAAACCAGGGATCATGTTGCATTAGCCCTAGCTTTATCTGTTCTGTAGCAGGCGCTAGGCCCAGCCACACAGTACTGTTGTTTATGAGGAGAAATGTGAGAATGCTGGTTTGTAGGAATTTAGTGACTCCAAATGGATTCCAAAACTTTCCCTCTCAAAAATGTGATGAAAATGTGTGATTTTAGCCGGTTTGAGGTTTGCAAGGTGTTCTGGGTAAGAAAATGTAGTGGTATCCATATGAATCGCACCACCCTGGACTCCCCAGGATGTCTAGTCTTCAGAAATGTCTGATATTGCATGGTTTCCCTGGATGGCGGCCTAGCAGAGCCCAAATGCCACAGCAACCTACATTGCCAAACAGGTTTGTTTTGCGGGTCAAAAATTTGATGCCTCTTCATTGAGTTTTGGAGCCTTTTCTGGCGCTAGGTCCACACAAGTGGGCTGCCATTTTTATTGGAGAAATTTGGGAATGGTGGGTGATATGAATTTTATTGATCCCAGCAGATTTGGACCTTTCCTTCATGGAAATATGAGGAGAATGTGTGGTTTGACCCAAAGCTTGAGGTTTACCATGCATTACTGGAAAGAAAACATAATTGGATCCATTCAAGTCACACCAGCCTGAACTTCCCTGGGTGCCCAGTTTTCAGAAAGTCTGGGTTTAGTAGGTTTCCCTGGGTGAACTGCTGAGATCTGCCTCAAATTCGGCAGCTACCCACACTGTTAAAAAGGATGGTTTCTGATGCAAAAATTTTATGTCACTGGGTTTTGTGGTCCTTCCTGTCGCGAGCGTACGGCCCAGCGTCACCAGTGGGGTACTAGTTTACTTTATTTTTTTTAAATAGTTTTTATTGGTTTTAGCAAAACAGTACAGAGAAATAAAACCACAATAAAAGTTGGGTACTGTTTTTATCAAGAGAAGTGTGAGAATGCTGGGTGGTAGGGATTGTGTGGACTCCTGCAGATTCTGGAACTCTCCCCCACATAAATGGGAGCATAGTGTATGTTTTTAGCCGACGTTTGAAGTTTGCAGGGCATTCTACATGTGGAAACATAGTGGGACCCATTCAAGTCACACCACTCTGGACTCCCCTGGGTGTCTAGTTTTCAGAAATGTTTGTGTTTAGTAGTTCTCTTCACGTGGTAGCCAAGCCTGGGCCCGAAGTCTGCAGCTACCCCATCGTCAAAAAGGGTTGTGTTTCATGCCAAAAATTGGATGTCTCCACGTCATGTTTTGTGGCCTTATCTGTCCCAAACACTAGGATCAGCCACACAAATGGGGCACAGTTTTTAATTGAGAGAAGTGTGGGTACGCTGGGTGGTAGGAACTGCATGGATCTCTGCATATTCCTGAACTTTCTCTGACAGAAATGAGAGGGAAATGTGTGATTTTAGCCAAAGATTAAGGTTTACCAGACATTCAGAGAAAGAAAATATAATGAGGTCCTTGGAAGTCACACCGCCCTGGACATCCTGGTGTCTAGTTTTGAGAAGTGTATGAGCTTAGTAGGTTTCCCTGGGTCACGGCTGAACCTGGGGCTAAACTTCGCAGCTACCCACATCACCGAAAAGGTCTGTTTTTCATTACCAAAAATGTGATGTCTCTATGTCTTATTTTATGGCCTTTCCTGTCATGAGCGTAAGGCCTTGCCACACATGTGGAGTACCATTTTTTGTCAGGAGAAGTGTAGAAAAACGCAGCAATAATATTTTTTTTATTACCTGCTGGGTTTGTTTCAATATTTGGCTTCCAATTGTAAGCCAGTGTGAAAGAAAGAACATATTTTTTGCAAAATGCTCTCCAAGTCACATGGTAGTATGAGTAACCCCAAATTTAGAGGTGCACAAATACCTACTATTCCTTAACTCAGTATTTGGGTTATATTTCACGAATACAGAAGTTTTCTTCAAACTCATTTTTCATTCAATTTTACCATATGATTTGCTGCATAGTGAGCACACAATGGAAAATCATTACAAACTGAAGCTCAGGTGCTTCCACTGGGTACTGCAAGTTTTTGAACAGCCAACCAGTGGCGGCTCCCCCATGGGGGCGTGGCCCCACTGCTTTCTCACAGCGCGAGAAGGCAGAAACATAAAATGGTAAAACTACCATTTTATGTTTCTGCTTCTCGCACTGCGAGAAAGCAGAATGCCTGGAGTGCCTGGTTGTGGGAGGGCGGGTGGGCGGTCCTGGTCACGGGCAGTGGGGGAGTGGCTTTGCCCACTGTTGTGGGTACTGACTGTTTGGTCAGCCCCAGAGCCGAACAAAGCAGTCATGCGCACTCCCCCTTTTTCTCTGTGTAGGCTGCTGCATGCAGCCTACACAGAGAAAATGGTCCCGCTGGGGCGCTCTCCGCTGCGCCTCGCCAATCACAACGCTGCCATTGCAGCGTTGTGATTGGCTTGGGTAGGGGAGGGAGGCTTCCTGCTGGCTGCTCAGTACTTCCTGTTCCTGCAGCCGGGACACATGCGGGACCGGCTGCACCATGACCGGCCAGGAGCGGAGGCTGCTCGGTAATCGGCAGTAAGGTAGGTTTTATTTTTATTTCCCCACCCGCGCCCTCCTCCCTCCCGCGATCATGCCGGCCGCGGATGCTCCTATTTGCTTATGGCATTGGTTCACATAAAGTGCAGCCTTTTAACTGCAACGGATCCGTGTCCAGGGTGGTTTGCATTCACCCGATCCTTCCCCCTGATGTGGGTGTGATACTGGACTGGTAAGAGTGCAGACATTATCGACTTGTCTTCCCAAAGCTCTACTTTCCGTCAGCATCTGACCCTGATGGAATATAGGAAAAGCAGCGTGGGAGGGGGTTGGAGTGCTTGGGCTTATCTTGGGCAGTAGCACAGCAGCGCCAGCCGAGGGAGAGGGTGCGGAAGAGTGTCTGTCTGACCCTGATGCCACACAACCCCTATTTTAGTGAGTAGGCTTTAAGGAAGTTGGATAACTTTTGATGTGTTCCTTGTCAGGTGTATTTGGCCCAATCTTGTTGTTTTGTTTGCCTTTTTGTGCATGTAATTTAAAATTTTAAATATAGAAGGGCTGCACTACAGAAATCAGAGCTGGCTGGGCTACTCATACCTGACGAGGGCGACTTGAGAAGTCTACCACTACGTGTTCTGCAGATGAGGACTGAGGTTGTTGGAGGAGAGGCCTCTGTTGTGAGGAGAGTGCGCCGTTGTGCGGATCTGGGGGCTCTGTGGGAGAGGCTGGCTCTGTTGTGGAGGGAGGGACGACAGGTGGAAGATGCTATCGTGGAAAAGGTAAAAAGATCCTGAGAAGGTGAAGAGGCAAACTTTTGTAGTGAAATGGCAGGAAGAGATGCTGTGCTGCAGCAGAATCTCTAATGTACATGAGCCAGTTTTGGAGAGGTGTTCGGTGCTGCGGACTGTTGCTTTGTATTGTGAGAGAGGGCTGTGTGTGTGTGTGTTGGCTTGTAGCTTTCGTTTGGAAGAGCCCGAAGTTGAGAACTGAACAGTCCGAGTTTGATAGATGGCTAGGCGTGGCCCCTTGCAGACTCTAATCATGTACACTGGCTGAATAATATTGTAGAAGAAGCCACGAGGACACCATAATGGTATGATTTGCAGAGGTGCAGGGGGATTACTGTTGGGCTTCTCTCTATTTTATAAGTGCAGACCCATCAGGTATTTAGGAAATATACGGTTCACTCTATCTGTATGTCACACAAAACATAAGAAATCAAATGAAATATCTAATGTTTACATTTACTGACATTATGCAATGCACATGCAAATCCTTCAGTTCATTAATAACGTTATATATTTTACGCTGGAAGGAGTGTATTGAATAGGCTTAGGCAGAATTTAAAAATAAAAGAATATGATGAGCTCTTCAGAGAGATTTGATCGCTTTCTCGTCTGGAACTGGACAATGACAGCCAGAACAAATGACTTCTCAGGACAGCTTATAAAACTGGGTTAACTTGCGGTGTGAAATGGCTTGGTGCCCTCTAATATCTGCTGCCAATCATATTATAGTCAGCACTTTCTGGAGCTCTAGACTGTTACACTGTAATTTGATTGGTGAATAACTGAAGGGGCCATAAGACAGAAAGCTCATATTTCTTTATGCTGCATGGGTTTTTGTTAAAAGAGAGCAAGCAGCTGGTGCAGAAGCGAAGTTCCACTCCATGTCCTATGATCTCTCGTTGATTTACGTTAGAGCAGCGATTACCCGTTGATAGAGCCTCGCACTGATTTTTCGCAATATTTAATTTCCCAAATAAATGACCACAATAGTAAGAGTACTGTGACATATGTGTTGTATTTTGCATATATGTATAGTACGACTATTAAGTTTTCACAGATAAAGGATTTACACCGGATCAACCACTATGCAGCGAAATCTGGGAATTATGGCTTGCCCGTGGAGGCAATCAATCCTCATATATGGCTAATAATTCAATTATTATAATGAATTTACAACAAATGTAAGCAGTAATGAAAACATACTGGTGGTATGTAATTATGATGTGAGTAGCTATGCATGTCCTACTGTGTATTCAAGTGCCGATAATACATCTAAGCCCGCCTGCAGTCTATGACCAGATACTGTATATACTTTCATTTTTCCATGCTTAAAGAAGTCAGTAGATTATTTTCATATTACCGTAAACGGCTGTCCAGGATCACACTACGCAAGATCGTGAAACTTTAGCATAACTTTATCTACGTTAGTGTAATATTTAGATTCATACCGATACATTGTTGCTTTATTGGTATTGATTACCTATGGAAAGAATATCAAAGAAAGCATCTTTTACATTACTTACTTTCCCTGTTCACTCAGGAACCCTGAGCATTCACTGGCACTTAGCACTGACTGGTCCTCAACACCCCTTAAATCAACACGGGTATTACTATTTCTGCGCTAGGTATTTTTTTGAAGGGCTTAACTTTTTACCCCTTTCGAAGTAAATGCACAGCCTAAGCTGCATAGTCTTGCAAAAGCGCTGCGTCTTCTGTTTGTGTTCCTTCGCCTCGGAATATTTTATTGTGGAGATGATCCGAGCAGTCTTGGAGGGAGAGGCGAGGGCAGAGCCCTCACAAAGCACCTAATTGGTATGGTAGCCCACACAAACCTATCTGATTGCTTTCAGCAGAGCTGGCAGGGGCAGAATGCATTTTTTACGGGAAATAAGATCTGCCTGTGAGTGAGAGATGTGTACGTTAGAACTGAACAGCAAACATTAGCCTTAATTTTAATATTTAAATTATGCAAAACCAATAACAGATGAGGGCTATAATATTTAAGCAGGCACCCGAGAGACAGAAGCGTTATCTCAAGAATACAGTGTCATGGACACCTTTGGAAAACATCCAGCTGTTGTGAATAGCAGTCATTCTTTCAGCAGGGCACTTTTGACATAGATAAATATGAGCTTGTTAATAATGATGAAAGTCAATTTACTAGTTTTTGTCACGAGGGACCACGTTCGCTCCTATCAGCCGTTCTTCAATGCATTTTTATAGGGTATGACATATGCATCGGCAGCACATTATTTTGTATGTGTCTACATTAGTCTATGCAAGAGAGTTAGTAGAAACCAATATTTTAATAATTGGAACTCCGGAGATCGTGAACACATTGTGCTGGCATGGGTTGAAGAGTAATGGCCAGGAACGTGCGGATAGAGGCTTTAAGATGTAATAAGTATCACTGATTATAAGATTTCACACCCTGAGATAAGGCCCCGGTTCACTTTATGTTTCAGGCTTTTATCAAATGTTCGCTTATCCCTTCCACAGGGTCTTGGCGCTAATTAGACTGTTGGGTAAAAAAGCCAAACATTCAGAACATAGCCAGGTCCTCATTGCTTTATGACAATAATACAGACCTTGACGATCACGATTCAAGTTGCGCCTAGATTTCTACTGTATGTGGATTAACCCTTCAAGTATCCTGAATACTTAGAGGGTATTGAGGATTAAGTTGAGGGGGTGCATGTCAGTGGAAGAGTCTGGTAATTACATTGGTTTCAGTGTTCACAACATCTGGTACATAAATAAAACCGTCACATAACGAGTTACTTGGTCTGGGAAAGCTAAAATCGTCAGAGGTACTCAGCAATGCATTGTATCTCGAAGTCTGTTATGAAGCTCTGTGGTTATACTGAATAAGCAGCTACCTATGTAATATGACCTCTCTTTATTAATGTAATAACTGCACTTTCACAATTGCTTTATTAACCTTCCTGCTTTCTCAAATTTGCTTGAAAATGCACCATTTGTCCACTCTTTTTTCAAAATTTTCTCGGGGGGAGAACCCCCCCCGAACCCCCTGGAGGTTGTTCCGGCTCGCTCGCTACGCTCACTCGCTGAGGTGCAGTATGACAACAATTTTACGTCGCACCACTTTCAAATGTCACCAGCCGCCACCTCAGCCAACAGAAGACACCCCTGCGATCAAAAAGGTCTCATGCACATAACAGTATTTTACTTTTGTAAATCGACCATCAGGGCGAAAATTGACATATTAAACTGTTGGCCTCATTTGCTTTTTTTTCGAATGATTTTTCTAATTTTTTTAATCCAACAATTTGTATCTTTGAGAAACCCATGAGCAATCTACACAAATTACCCCCTGGCTGAATTCAGAATGTTGTCTAGTGTTCAGAAATGTATAGCTTTCCAGCTTTACCCATAGGTTTCCTACCTTTTTCCACCACAAAAACTGCAATTAGGTTGAAACCACTAAATTAGCAAAAACAGACTTCCAGTTAGAAAAATGCAAAAACTGTGGTAAAAAAGGTTTTCTTTTACAACTCCGCTTCCTGAAAGCTGATCTTAGCACATTAAACCTTTCGTTAATGACAGATTTAGGGAAAAAATGCTTTCTTGCACCTCATTTTTTCCAACAAACAGCAACAGTTTGCTATTTTGTGCTATTTTCTTGGCTCTTTTGAGGGGAATACACAAACCCTTTAGAATCTCGAGGAGTTGAAAAAAAGGATGACAATTTGGACTGGGTACATTTGTAGAAAAAGAAAATTATTAAGGCCTAAGCACAAAGAGCCTCATATATCAAAAAAAGCATTGACAACGCCAATAGGTCTCGGCAACCCGAGAGCTATTAGCGTTGTCTATCTTAATGTCTTTAGGCCTTTACAAATATGTCAAATTTATATTACACAGCGCATGGCTCAAGCCTCAATCACTCTGGGTGCTAGAGAATAGAAGTTATTGTTACCATGGAATTAAGGCGCTCTACTCCAGCAAGTAGTCCACAGAAGGGCAATCAAAACCACTGGAGAATGGTGGCATCACCTGAAGTCCTCTAGACCATTTGTGAGGTTTAAATGTGTTTAAATAACGATTGATAATGCATAGCATTAACCTAGAGAGAGCGGGTGGAGCGCCATGTGTTAAAAAAGACAAACAGAGGTAATTTCAAGGTGGCAGAAGGGAGGTCTCTCCAAATGCAGTCCACTTGGGTTCTCTTCAAGTGCAGTGCACTGTGGATGCCAGGTGGTTCTATCAGAAAACAATGAGGTGGTTGTGACTACCAGTATCTACGGGTTTGTCTTAAAGTCTCTTTAAGACTGACAGCAAGGAGACCCGTGAGTGAACACTCACCACTGAAACATGTGGGTTATGAGTTCGGGTCGGAGTAGGTCAACTCTGCCTTCCATCCTTCTGTGGTCGGTAAACTGAGTACCAGTAAAGTGGGTAATGATAACACCTGTTATTTGCAGTGCAAGTACAGTATGAAACGCTATATAGAAAAGCTATGTAGAAAGCACCTTACTATTCTTCATATGTGCTCCACCGGTGTGACTGTGGTTCCATAAAAGGAGAAAGAGGAATTCATGATTAGTAGTCGAGTAGAAAGTTCTCATCAGGTGTGGTCCATGTGGGACCATTGGTGGTACCTGAGGAGGAAAAAGCGCTCTTTGAAGAGATGAGTTATCTGTTCCTTCCTAAAGTGGTGATGTTTGAGACTTTATTGCTCATGCTGTTCCCCCAGTAATCAGTTGAAATGTCTTCGTAGATACATAGGTTGATCCACTCTTTGGATCTGTGGTTGAAGAGTTTTAAAGAAGAGAGAGCGATAGGACTAATCTCCAAGGCGCCTCATCAGCCAGCTTTCATATTGCTTTTGGACGTCGAGAGCAGCTTTAGCTACAAGAGGGTGAAGGTAGATTGCCGGGGTGAAAGTAGAACATATTTACTCGTAGTCTTATTGTCTCTGGGGTATGAATGTTCAGATCTATTTCAAGCTTTAAAATCTATGGAGTCTGGATCTCTCCTTGAAGAGATTTCTGCTCCACTAATCTTTGAAAAGTTGCCGATGCCTGGTGCCAATATGGAGCTCTGTGGGCGTTACCTTGTCCAGGAGATGGCGCCATAAGATGGGCTATTTGCCTCTAAATACCGGCAGGCTTCAGGGTAATAATGTCAGCTGTAAGAGAGGGAAGCCCACTAGATTTTGTTGCTTTGACTCTTATTAGAGCTTGTTTGTTGGATGGGATCCTGGGGTTCAAGAGATGGGGGTAGCGGACCATACAATGGAAGCACTCTTGGCGGGCTGTATGTTTACCAAGATCCGTGCAAAAACAATGCACAAAAATGTACTCCTTCAAATGTTTGTGACTGAAATGTCATGATTTACAAGAATTTAAATTATAAATACAAAAATGTACCAGTAAAAACGTTTAGATTTACCTTTTATGCCATTTTACCACAAAACAACCTTTACCGTAATAGCCAGCACCATCTCTTAGCCAATGACCCCATCCTTTACCCATATTATAACTCAATTTCTGTGCATAATCTGGTCCTAAAGGTCACCCTAATCTCACCCCTTCATCATCCTTTCCATTACTCTAACCCCAGTTCTTCACTAGCTCTAGTTTATTTAAAATATTTAATGGATTATTTACATTTTTATTTTCAATATTCAGAAGCATATGCAGAAATCATTTTTGTATTTAATATGACTATTTTGCAAACTAAATCAATGGTAAAGTTCATTTAAGAGGCATCATTTATATACCACATCTTTTTATTGTCACTACATGTTTTTTTCACCCAGATAGCCTAAGAGAGTGAGAAGACGTGAATCTGTGAATCGCACTACTTTTCTCTGGTTAAGAGTTCAGGCTCTTCAATCATTCATCCATTGGCATTTTAGCAGACGCCAGCCACCCCCAAAATAGCACCCCTTGGTACCCAGCTGTGATATGATTAAGTGATGGGGTCCACGGGTTGCTGGTGAATGCGCTCATCTCACATATGTCACAGAGCGGCTGCCAGCGCAGGGCTTTGTGGCTAACGGCCTCATCTGTATTCAGAGCGGAGACCAAGGTACAGAAAGCTTTTTAGTACGTACAATGTGCCAATCTCCCATGAGGCGTGTAATCTAGTTGGGATCATGGTGACAGCACCATGCAATGCGCCAATGTACCATGAATCGTGCGCTCTGGGAGGGTACAGAGAGACAGCCCTGTACAATGTGCCAATGTCACATGACCTGTGCACTCTGGGGGTTGGGGATCACGGAGACAGCACCGTACAATGTGCTGGAACACCTGGATCCAATGTCTCATGAGCCATGAGCTCTTGGAGGGATCAGGTGACAGCACCGTGCAATGTGCCAGTATCTCATGAGCCTTGCGCTCCGAGGGGATCAGGGTGACAGCAGGGTGCAATGTGCCAGTGTTCTATGAGCTGTGCGTTCTGGGAGGGTACAGGATGCCAGCATGGTGCAATGTGTCAGAGGAGACATGCACGCCTGAAGGAACCTGATTGACAGACAGCACGGTGCAATGTACCAATGTCCTGTGAGCTGTGTTCTCTAGAAGGGACAATGTGACAGCACCATGCAATTTGCCAATACACCCAAAGCCATGTACTCTCCGTGTACATACAGCAGAGTGACAGGACAGTGCATGCTGCTGCAGCACTTAAGTACAGGGTCGCCCAGTTTACCAGTACACCCAAATCGTACTCTTGCACAGGGAAGCGCAGCTGACAGCAGGTTGACAGCACTTTGCTAGAGACTATTTCAGAATGCAGACTTCCATGAGAGGTCAAGGCCCCATAGTGCAGGTACCACTGGGCGCTGCCTGATCTGTGTAGATTTTAAAAAGGTCATGGGACTGTGTATGGAAGATGCCCCGCTTGGATGATTGGTTTCCTGCGCTTAGATGACTCACCTATTGATAGTTTGTAGGCCATACTACTTGCCTGTGGGACCTTTGAAAGAAAAGTATTACTCACTGTATACCAGTATAGCGCCAATCACTTCATGGTTGTGGCCACTAGGCACTAGCGAGGTCGGCATATATTTTTTTATTTGGGCAGGCCGTCTAGTGCTGTGTAGTCCCATCCCCACATAAGGCACAGGTTGACAAAGAGGGTCTCTTCTTGCGCCAGAAGACCCTTATCTTCGGTCAACTGTTTGCCTTGCGCAGGTCTTCCCCATTCATGCCTGTGTGTGCCTGAGAAATACTGCAGGTTCGTAAATATGGACCTGAAGTAGGGAATACAAAGGGGGATGTGACATCATGAGAGAATCACAGCTGTTCACGGCAATCAATGCCCATTGGTCACTGGCACTCTCACTTCCTGCTGCAGCTGCATGACTGACGTCATCACTGAGCGGGCAGTACACCACTCCCCATTGGGGCAGAGCCAGGAAATGCACCAGGCTTTGTCAGTGACACACTGCAGGTCATGCGAAGAGAACACGGCTGTAAACAAAGCAGGCGGGAGCAACAGTACCCGGTGCAAGACTCAACTAGTAGCAAGTTCTCGGAGGGCTCTAAAATGTGGGGAAGTGAGGAACAAATTCTAGTTAAAAACTCCTGTTTTTTCAAATGAATACCTTGATAGCATTAAACTATATATTAGCGACAGGTGATATTAAAGTGATTTGAAGAACAGAACTGCTTCATTTCATTATCACTGTATTTACTAGCTAAACACAGATGTTCTCTCCGTGTTCTTCAAGTGCTCATATTGGTATGGGCGGGGCTCGCGCGTTGCCCGTGAGATCTATGGGAGACGGATCCCGATGGGAGCCTGTGAACATAAGGCACACAATCTTGCGGAATGGACAGAGCACTTGCTGGCTGTTGCCTCAAAGGAGGAAATAAGTAATGGGACAAGATGGCATAAAGTTCTGACCACACCCAGCCACGCATCAGTACTCAATTAAACCATATTTGTTAAGGTTGAAGCCCGACTATTGCAAGTAAAAACATGGGCACTCTTAAAAAAAAAATAGTGCAGAAACAATGCCCTACAATGCCAGCTGCGTATGTTGAAATATGGTTGGGTGGTGCACTCGGGGAGGGTTGCACACTGAAGAGGCATGAGCTAAACATGCCCTTGACCAACAGGGGGGACGGAAAATGGAGTGACAATGGTGGCAGCCAATGCAAAGCTTATGGGCGGGCTGAAACATCTGATGTAGATACAGCAAGTGTTGGATCAAGACAGCGCATGCGCGCCGTCTAGAGCAGAGACCTAAAAAGGGGCTCAGCACTGAGGGTGGAAATGCCCCAGCAGTTATGGGGTAAAAGATGATGTACACCACGTTTCCAAACGTTACTCTAATTAGTTTCCTTAATTGAGAGGAAACTGCTACTTTAAATTGTATTACATCCACCCGCTTTATGCAAAGCTTTCAATTCTGCACCTAAATACTCTCTGCTTTACCATAATTCTACGCTCACTAACAAAACATGAACATGGGCGTGCTTTGTTTAGTAGTTTCAGATGCACATTTTTACTCCATAGTTGGATAGATTGTATAATTTTGTATCCACAAACTTGAATGTCACTTATGCGTTCATTTAAAACGGTGAGGATGGTCACACGCATGAAGTAAAGATTATTAAAAAACCTTCGCAGATATTGAAACGCTTCAAAAAAATTGTCTTTAAAAGCAGTCTATGTTCACGTAGCTGGTCAAAAGATTAGCTAAACTACTGTAAAATATTTAAGACCATGGCTACAAAATGAATGAAAAGTTGATCATCTTGCTCATACCAAGTTCATATCAAAGGCAACAACAGTTACAACGTAATCATAAATATAATAGTTGCAAATATTGACATGCCTAGTATGGCTTGCCTCTTGTGACTCCTGGCACTCAGAGGTGGCAAAATTATTGGAAAAACGCAGGGACATCCTGCTGCTTTTTAGCCTATTATTCACTATTAGTGTAATAAAAAATGGAGTGCTAGGACCTGGAACAAGACACCTGCTGCTAGGTAAAGTAAGTAGAAAAATGCTTTAAAATATATGTTGTGTGCAGGTTTGCAAGTGACAGTTTGTATGAGAGTGACAGAATGTGTATGTGTGAGCATGCATGTCTGTATCTGTCAGCATGTGTGTGAGTGAAAGTGGATGGGTGAGAGTCAGTGGCAGGAAGTGAGAAAGCGTGAGATTGAGTCTCAGTGAGTATGAGTGAGTCACGAGAACGAGTGAGTACGAGTGACTGCAAGTGAGTGAAAGTGGATAAATGAGAATGAATAAGGTTGAGTGTGAGGGAGGGTTATAGAGTGAGTAAACATGAGTGGGAGTGAACAACAGTGTGTGAGTGCAATTGTGAGTGAGACTAAGTGAGAGTAACAGTGAGTGTGACTGTTAGTGACAGTATAAGTGAGCGAGACTAAGAGTGAATGTGAGTGAGTGTTTGAATGAGGGAGGAGTGAGTCAGACTGAGAATAAGCGAGTGTGTGGGAATGAAGGAGTGGGTCAGACTGAGAATAAGTGAGAGTTAGCGGGAAGTATGAGTGAGTGCATGCTGAGTGTGAGTAAGTATGAGTGGGTCAGGCTAAGAATAAATTAGTGCACCAGTGCAAATGTAAAGCGATCCAATGCTGTTGGGTCGAGTTTGTGCTAAACAGAACTGAATAAAAAACAACTATAACCACTGTATGCATCTAAAGGCATTGTAATAAAATTAGTTAAAAGGCATAAAAGTTTACTAAGCCAGAGAAGCAGGTTTGTAAAAGCCTTTAGAAAATGTCACATAAAGGCTTTAAAGTAAAAGGCTCTACAACAAATGAAGCAAAAAAGTGCCACAACATCCTCAGAGGAAGAATACAACTCATACAATCAAAGATAATGGTACGAACATATGCTCCAAAGGCGAGTCAAAAAAAGAATACATAGGAAAGCCTGCCAATGAAAAGCAGGAATATAAGATCGACATAAAACTATATAGCATGGGGCTGACCCAAAGCCCACTCTATTGAGTATTACATACAATATGAAAACACTTCCCACATAGGATCACAAAACAAAGACAACACCCTTCCAACCACACACTCTACATGGCATAGCTTGCGACAAATGTAGGTGAGAACTTCAGTGCCCCACATAGTGGTAGTAAACGCTATATAATTGTTGCAATACAATACGTACTACCTACGAAAGACAGCTGACACTTTCTGTATTGACACAAAATACCCTCTAACCCTGTGTCCCTCCAGGGACAAACTTACAAACGTGGCAGGGAAAGCTGAGCCAACTGTGCTTGAAGATCGCCTTTTTCAGGCCTTCCCTGTTTTTTTAGCATGGACTTGACGAACCGTGAGTCCACAGAAAGTGCTTCAAGATGTTGATGAATGTTTGATAGCAAGCCCTAAGTGCTATTGGCCAATGATTTACCCAGAAAGTATTCTGTATTCTAGTATAGGCTGGCTACTTAGAAGCCCTTCATGCCAGGTCATGGAAAGCTTTGAAGGTTAGTGGCAGCTGATTCAAGTTTAGGGGCAGATACCATTTTACCAGGGAGGTTGAGTGTTTACCAACATCTCCCTTCTAAACATGAACCAGCACCCTATACATGGTATCTACATCCCTCCATGTTGTGTGGAGTGCGGTATATGGGTATGCAGTCATTACAACATAGGAATAACTACACATTAAGCTTACCAAGCAGGTAAGTACCATGCCTGGCATTTATTGGCACTTTACAAGGTTGGTCTTTACTATGCAGGTAAGTGTTTTCGAAACAAATTTTAATAAGGGAATTAAGAGGTGTAAGAGGTTTTAAATGGATCAGAGTTGGGAATGGGTAAATAAAGGATATTGAGGAGGATACAGGGTTTAGGGATGGGTAAAGGTACAGGGTGTAAGGGTTTTTAGGGTTAAGTCAAGCGTAAATAAGGGGGAGGAAGGGTATTTTAGGTTTTAGGTATGGGTGGGGTAGAGAGGGTAGTAAAGGGGTTTTAGGATTCAGGGATGGATTGAGGATAGGAAAGGGTAGTAAGAGTTTTTAGGGTTCAGGAATGTCTAAGCCGTGCGGACAGATATTTACAGAGAGCACACTCTCTCCATACAGCCAAGCCATGTTAGGTGCTCAAGCCCATACTACTCACAGTCTTTGCCTGGAACACAATTATTCATAGAGAGCCCACTCCCTAAAGACATCAAATCACCATTAAGTGGCCAAGCTCCTTCTATGCACAGCCTCCACCCTTTGCACACCTCTTCACAGACAGTCCACTCCTTCCATACACACAAGCCACATTACGAGGCTCAACATGTTGCAAAACCTTACTCTTATCAGCAATGCAAAAGGTAAAGAAATTGTGCTCTATATTTGGCTTACTGTATAACGTTCAGTGTGATAACCATATAGCAAACTGTCATAGTCACTGGATGATGTAATCAGTGATGCCATTTGAAATGTCATCAGTGATGTCATTGAACACGTCATCATAAGTGATGTAATATGTGAGGTCATAGGCAGTGCATGGCAGGGTGCAAGTTGTAGTTACCTCACTAAACGATAATTGGAGAATTACATTGTTTTTTGTGGTATAAAACGTAATATTATGACTGACACTGTCACCAAACTATAACATCACTTTAACCTTTGTTTTTTAAGTGAATTTCTAAGGCTTTTTTTTATGTAACTGAATATCTTTTCCCTATACCTAAATAACTAACTAGAACATCACTTTAACATTAGTTATCTCTCTCTCTAACTCTCACTCTCTCTCCCTCTCTCCTACCCCCCCACCACTGTGGAGAGGAAGTTAAGTCAGAGTTTCCATAGGAAGAACGTTTTTAGGTCGAGCTTCGATCGACCTGTTACATCTCTTCTGTGGGGTTTTGCAAACCCACCGATTGCCATTGGTTACTGTCTTTGGCATTCAGAAATGCTGACTTGTTATTGGTGCATTTGTATAAATGCCCCTCCTTTGCGTGCTTCATTCCGTCCCTGGCGATTTCACTCAAAGAACTTTTTGTTTGGCCATCACACTACGCTGCACAGTGTGTGATGGTCCCTCCTCCTTGTCTTTTTAAATTACGGTGTCAAATGCTTTTTTTTAACCCACGCTTTCAGTGTCGTGGCGAGCGCGCGGCTTTCTTTATATGCGGCTCACCGTATTTATCTTTTCTGCTCCCGATCTCATTTGTGAACACGTCTGCTCGTGCCCACGCTGTAAAATATGTTTGCGCGTTCTTTGTAGCACAATTGGGTAATTCATTTTCATGATTTTTAAAGTTCGCAGTCATGGAGAAGAACACTGCTTCTATGACGGCGACCGCGGAGCGCCAGGTGCGTTTCGGGCAGTCAGTAAAGGACGATTTTCAAGAAAGTGAACACCTTGTAGCGTTCACGTCATCGCCCTTACCAAGTAGTTGCTGAAGGGGTCACGCAGCTCTAAGGTGAGTTGCGCCGCGCTATAGCGCTTCACCAGCTAGCTTATTTCCTGCTCCCGCATCACTTCGGACTCCAGTATCTAGCCCTGGTGTCTCCACGGGTTTTGTTTACAGCTGCTGGTTCTTATCCTCCTCGCTTCCTAATCCGTCGCTTCCTATCCCCTTCACATTCTGTTCAGATAATAAGCCAGCTCTTCAACTGCGCGGACAGCTGCTTTATTGTTGCCTCTTCTCTCTTTATTTCCCCATACCCCACACTTCCTTTTTCCATCCATGCTCGAAGTTTCCTCCTTTTTCCTCGCACGAGCCTGATCTAAACATTGCGCCACTCGAGAACGTCCTGCTGAGATATCCTTCTCTTCTACTTGAGTCTACATTTGCAATATCGGCAGCATAGCTTTCTCTGGGAAGAAACATGCTCCTATAACGGTCATTCCGTTCGCGAGAGGTTCAAGACAGCTAAATCAGCTCGTCCATCATCACCCTTTTTCAAGCCCTCCGAGAAAACCGATGAACCCCTGAGGCTCAGAAGAAATGTGTTCCTGGCTAAAGGCTGGGGGAGTTTGAAGGATGTTTCACTCACTATAGGGGACTTTGAATACAAGGGAATTCATTAATTAACTGTAAATCATATTCTAAATGTAGTATCCTGGCTGTCTCAAAACATTTAGGATCAAATTTTACAGATAGCAAAGCAGAGTTGTTCTTCTTTACATTTTACTATATTCTTGGAACCGTTCTTTGTTTGTGTGCATTTAAAGGCCAAATTGTACCTATAAAAGCGAAGTTCTGCACACAGTGCCATTTTACAGTAAATAATGAATGAATGAAAACAAACATGCTCTCCCTTACAATGAGTTTCTGAACACAATTTTCCTTGATTGTGTGAAGTTTAAAAAAAAAAATATATATATATATCTGCAAAATCAAGTGAGGATCGATTTTGTTTATTAAATAATAAATCGCATGAATGTTTATTTTCTGGACTAAATACATTTAATAGCAAAGAGTCTGACTATTTGCTTCAATCAAAGAAGCATACTCCGACTTCGAAGAACAGATCAGCCTCGCAGAAAACTTCACAAAATCGGATGTTTGTGCTTGTACAAGAATGAAAACAGCAACGTGTTCAAATCGCTTCTCACAGCTTCTGTCTGCACACTTTTTAGGTCTCGCCTAGCGACGCAGCGCGAAGCGCTGTCGCTAGCGAGACTTATTGTCGTCGACTTGAGTTCGGAAGGGGGACAGGCGATGTGCACGCTCACGGCGTGTCTTCGCTGGCAATGCAGAGCTTGTGCCCGGACACTCGGACAGCCGATGTGCACGCTCACGGCGTGTCTTTTCTGGGGATCCCGGACAGCCGATGTGCACGCTCACGGCATGGCGTGCTTTCGCGTGCAACAGCTGTGTCTTCTCCGAGATTTTGGGACTGCCTACATAAGCCCATTCCCCGGAGAGATCCGGCGCTGGTCAATCTTGTATCTGAACCAGGTGTGGATTAGCCTTTGCGATCATCACTGCCGAGGAATGACCACAATGCCGAACTCTGTTCAGCCTCCGAAGAAGTATTGCCACCAGAGAAGAGCCCCGCCCGCCCGCCATGCAGACCGAGCCCACGCTGACATCCGAGAACCGCCGCTGAGCTGCTCTCAGCTGTTCCGGGACACGCCAACGCGGTAAGCCTGACTTTACCCCTAGACTCTTTATTACTGGACCGCTCGGAGGACTGGAGCGCCACTTTACCCCCGAGTTTATCTACCGCTACAGACGTGCGGCGGCTTCCCGAGCACGCCTGTTGTGGATAGCTGAGTTTCCCAATGCTTCGCAGGGCTGGAGCCCTGCCTGAGCGTTCGACTCTAGAACGCTTGGTGGCATGGGGAGCTCTCTTCCCGAATTCTGCCTCATTCAGTGTACTAGCTTTTGTTTCCTTGTTCGCACAGCGTGAGAGGTATCACGCCTGGCAGGATCCCAACGATACTTATAATGGTAACAATATATTTACCTGCCACACCCTCCTCGACTAGCAGTGTGTGTGACGTATCACACTTGGCTTGCTAGTATCATCTTGGGCTACACTTGTCAGTACAGCTAGCGCACACTCTCAAGGAGAAAGTGCTTTCTGCACTCGCATTTCTTTTGGCACCTTTTCTCTAGACAATGCTTTCCTTTCATACCAGCTTGGCCCTATGAAATCAAATAGACTGCAGTCCTCACCTCACTGTTGCCTGTACAAGACCCTGTTTATAGGTCTCGCATTTACGTGAGTTTGAGCTATTGACATTCCAAATAACAATGCCTTGTATATTTGTTTTCGTTTTAAAACATAAATAAAAGGCATTGTCATTTACAATGCCAATAGCTTTAACTTGTGTAACTGCGAGACCTATTGCATTGCAAATGCTTGTTTTCTCTTGTTGCACCACGATTCAAAACAAGCACGATTTACGTGATTTTTGTGTTCATTTTGTAAAATGGAAGTCCAGTTTAGCATGAAAACTCGATGCCTTAAACTAAGCCAACCATTTCGAATCAGAACTACAAGCCCCAGCAAGCAAAGATGGCCTGGCCGGACTACCCTTTCCTCGCATGTATTGAACTGGGAAACTGATCTGACATGTTTTAAAGGACAAGTAGATTTCTTTCCTACATAATTGTTTTCAGGACACTGTTTCCAGTCCAGGGATTTCATGTTCCACTATTATCATGTGGGTGAGTTCAAATAGTTCGTTATTGTTAGACCTGGCACCATTGGCGTGAGTCTCCCTTCCATTTTTTCGCTGTGCCTCCTCTGTTTTTCTGGTGATAGATGCTCTGGGCGCTGCGCCACTGCCATTCAGTGCCGCAGCGCGGATGCTCCCTTTGTAAATATGACAATGTGAATTGGTATATCCATGATTGGCTTACTTGGTTTACCTGTTAGTCCCTAGTAGTGTGGCCTGTGTGTGCCCAGGGCTGGTAAACCAAATGTTGCTGGTGGGTTTGCAGCACTGATTTGTGCCACCCACAGAAGCAGCTTGTAAAGTGTGTCTCAGACCTGCCACTGCAGTGTCTGTGTGCAGTCCAGAACTGCCATCTTGGCTGTGAAGTGCACCCACTTCCCAGCCCCTGAACCTTCCCTTGGCGTCATGTAAGTCACCCCTATGGTAGGGTGCATTGTATGTGTAAGGTA
This sequence comes from Calotriton arnoldi, assembly GCA_963921515.1. Classification (NCBI taxonomy): domain Eukaryota; kingdom Metazoa; phylum Chordata; class Amphibia; order Caudata; family Salamandridae; genus Calotriton; species Calotriton arnoldi. The sequence continues at coordinate 625,904 of CAWUFW010001426.1, read as the reverse complement.
GGACATGCCTTGGTGTGTGTAGCATGTCCTGGTAGTGAATTACACCCAATTTCGTTTTTCACTACTGTAAGGCTAACTGTTCCTCATAGGCCAGAATGGGCAGTTTGACTATTACCTGCTATAGTCCTAACTGACCCCAGGAACATGGTAGAAAAACAAATTTAGTATGCCTGAGCTCAGAATATTAAAATACATCTTTTAGTGAAGTTTATTTTTATATTCTGTGTTTGAAAATACCACTTTTAGAAAGTAGGTATTTTCTTGCCTAAGCCTTCCAGTGTGCTCTGCTGTTATGTGTATTGGCTGTCTGGTTTTGGAGGGACAGGGCAGGCTGAGTCAGTCCTGGGTTGAATAGAGAGATCTGCATTTAGAGTATGGGGAGGGGTGGCTCCTTGACCTGAATAGGGCTGTGCCTGGCAATGTGAATGCTGGCTCCACCTCCTACTGTGTGTCTGATAGTGTTAAAAGCAAAACGACAATCGTGAACATTACCTGCGCCATCTTGTCTGGTGGAATTCTATGTGCACATAAGTTGTAGTCATTTTAATCTATCACAGCCATTTTGTACTCTGTTGGTCACCTTTGTTTCACCCTGCCCTTACTAGCATCCCTCTGACCCTCTGACCGACCTGGTACGTGTGCTGGGGGCTATAAACTCTATTGCCACAACAAACCTCAGCGCCACTTGCTGCCACAAACTCGTTTTTCCTCTCATCTCTGTTTCCAGGCAAACCTTTGGACACTCTACCCCTCACTGCACCTAGTTACACAAACAGGTTCCAAACACCAAAAGACTCTTGCAACATGATTTATTGCACTGCAAACAGCAAGACTTGTTGTTACCAACAATGGGACCTGTTTTTATCAACAGAACGGACTCTTAGATCTGGCCGGTCTCACATGTTTTAGACCCTGAAGCAAGGTCCAGCTGCAAGATAAGATTGTCTGTTTGACCTGGGTGGGAAGAGAATTACTGTTGGGCTTGTGTGACAACCTGCCCGGGGCGGGGACCCCAAGCTTGTGTAACCATGTTGATGAAACAAATGCATTGTGTCAAACCTATATAAAAGGAAGAGCCAAAGGAGTTATCAGCAGAACACCTCCCTCAGACATCCCGGTGTCTCAGTTGACGTGATCTCCTCATGAGAAATAAACCTTTTTCTTGTCTTCCAGTTTCCAGCGCTTGCCTCATTATTTTGATAGCGAACCCAAAGTGAATTAGAGGTGGAACCCTGCACCGGGCAGCATTGAGGGTCTTAGAAGACTCGCTGCCTTTCACAAATTGACGCCCAACAGTAGGGCCCATCAGCGATGCGTGGGTCCAGTAGAGAGGTCCTAACGACGGAGTGAATGACTAAACGATTGGGGTATACCTGCCTGAGAAGACCCTTGTCTGGCTGCCGATCGACTGAACTTCACCGGTTCCGAACGGACCTCTCTCGAGTGACCTGCGGTCCTGACTGGGACCTTAGAGGAACGCCGCATTGATTGTTGGAGTGAGAGGACAACCAGGCGCTGGAAGGGGAAGACAAACAACTGTCCATACGGTCCGGGTAAGGTCGTGAAAAAACGACTTAAATTGATTGATTGATTGAATAGTTTGATTGAAATACTAGTATTCCTTTTTGATATTGAGTTATTTGCGACATTTCCCTGCTTGCAAACAACGAAGAATAGGAATATTCTCTCTCTTTGCAGGCAGCGAAGGACAGGTAGTGCAGACTTTTTGTCTAAATTGATTGATTGAGATATTTATTTTTAACCGATAAATACGTCATGCCTGTTTTCTCTAGATTGTTTGATTGTAATTGTTTTGGACCAGACCGTTCGTTAGAGGTCAGTCAGCCGGCACCGCCGGAAGACACCCCTAACAAGGACATGTACGTAAAGTATGGATTAGCCACCGTAGCTTATAGCAAACTATGGCATAAATACACTAGGAAGGACCGGGTAAATCAGTGGCCACTGACGGGATCTTTCGATCCCGCTAAAATAGAAACGTTAGAATTAGCTCTCCACAAAAAGAAAACTAGACCAGCCATGTTTGACAGTTTTGGTTTATGGCGAAAAGAGGCAGCTCAAAGAAAAAAAAGGGACAAAGCGTAGACAAGTATGTACTTTACTAATTGCATTCGAAAATGACATCTACTCCACCGCCCCCCGATTACAGGGGAACCTAGGAAGAGGGTAAACAGAGCGCTATGTCGGCGGGAAATGCCTTCTGACAATTTACCCAGAGGTTCCAAAACGTCTTAAAATCTAACGCCACTAATACTCTCCAGATTTGCTGGCCCGGCTTCGACCCATCTCGAGAAAATGTTTACATTAATGGAGGGTTCACATGAGAGGTCAACTCACTTGAAGGCTTCAGAAATCGGTCGCTGCTTTCTCCTTGGGTCTCCCCAAAGAAGAAAAAAAAAATCAAAAAGAAATCATTAACTTCCTACATCAGTGCAAGCTCATTTCACTGTACTTCAATTGCTACCAGGTTTTCGCCCCCAACAATAAAACAAGGCAACTCTAAAAAGAGCATGTTATATTTTCACTTCAAAGACACGCCATGCTGGAAGCAACGCACTTTATTTCCAAAACCAATAATGGCAATAATTGGCGCTCTTGTGCAGATTAAGACGTGATTACTATGTCAGTGTTTTCTGATTTTGGTTAGGAAGTAAACAAGATAACAATTTTGATTGACGATTTCGACTTTAACATTCAAAAGCCATACAAGAGAAAGGCCTGAAACTGTAACTGGGAGAGATTTTTAGCGGTCGATCGATTTCAAAATATTTTACCCCTCCTAAAAGTGAAAGTTAAGTGATGGGGACGCGAAATATTTATTTTGAGCATAAGGACTGCGCCTTCACTCGTGTTACACTTTCTGACAAATACAGAATCGGTGGTCTTTGTAAAATCACTATTTATTTCGTATGGACCAAATCAAAAACAGAAAAAGTACTCCTGAAACAATAAAACAATTTTAAAAAAACAACAACAAAAACGAAAGAATGAGAAAAATTGCGTTGGCTAAAAATGCAACGCCAAGAAATCGCAATTTGGTACATTCAAGTAATTGTCATTCTTGAAAATAAAACAGCATAGATGCAGCTTTGTTAAATGTAAATAGGTAACATTTCTGTCGCTCTTTAAAAAAAAAAAAAGGCAGACTAAAAATGTGCTGGTGCCATCCGTCAAGCTATTTTTGAAGCCTTTGGAGGCGCGCAGACGCTATCTTCTAGGTCCCAATTATGTGCGTCAATAATACTCTTTCTAGGCGCTCCGACCGTAAGAGCGGGGTTGGAACGGTCTGTGAACCTTTCACTCAGGAAGGCTACTCAGGCTAGAAGCAAACCAGGGTCTTTCAGGCCATTCAATGCCAGGAATCGGCGGCCGGCAGGACTGCAATTCCTCTGAGAGGAAAACCCCTCCGCGTGTACTACCTCATGTAGAAATTGCATACCAGAGGCAACGACAAGGGGTCTTTCTCCTCACTGTGCAATGTGCGCGAGAGATACGTACGGCGCTTGCTTGATATGCATACGGCAGTGGAGATTAACTGCTGGTTTCGTGCACTCCCTCTTCAAGCAGACGGGCGGCATTCCCAGGGGCCGCCCAAACAGGCGGGCGGATGGCGTCTGCTGCCCTCCTGCGAAGGCAGAGGCTGGGTGGCCCGCGGCGCGGCTCCCGGTGAGGTCATTCTGGTATGTGGAGCGCCCTGCTCCAAAGAATCACGCATTCCCAAAAGCGAGGCGGTAATTTCTGTTACATCCATCCACCTGTCTGATCTCTAAAAAACACTACGTTTAAAACCTATTAAGCGGCCAGGAAAAGGGCAACACGCTAACATATGGCTTTTCACAGAGTGCGATTTCGGCCCACTTCAATGAAATACGAGTAAATTATCAAATCTGCCTATGGGTTGATGGTCAACGCAATCATGGTACGAAGCCGCCGCTTCACAAAAACATACAAAATAAAAGCAAAAAGCGCATCATCTAAATAAATGAAAAAAAAACAAAAAACCTTTATCGTTATCATCGGAAATGAGCCGATTAAAACCTCGCCTTATGTGGCACGTCGGCCCGAAAAAGTCAAGTACAGCCCTTAAGCCCAGGGGAACAATCTGCATATATGTGGACTTCGCTTGGTGTTAGTGAAACACAAGTGAGCACATCTGGTCTGAAATAACAGGACAGCTCATATATGGTCAGAGCTTTCTTCTGGCTTCTAGATCAACTTTCATTCTATATGTGCCATCTGAAACCTCAGTATTACACCAGAAGTTACAACAAGTTCCTCATTGTCAAACCCCTTCTCTCCCTCTTAGCTAAAGACATCCCCTCACCTCTCCCCTGGACCCCCGAATGCCAGTCAGCCTTTAAAGAACTACGCAACGCCCTTTGTTCAGCGCCTGTCCTAGGAACCCCGGATTACTCCAAACCATTCTTCCTCTACGCGCACGAGAGGGAAGGATGTGCATTGTCTGTCCTAACACAATCAATTGGTCCCAAACAACGCCCTTGTGCATATTTCTCTGCCACCCTCGATCCAGTAGCCAGAGCGCTGCCAGCGTGCCTGCGCGCTGTGGCAGCTGCAGCAGTATCGATACGCCAGAGCGAAGGAATAGTACTCTCCAATCGAGTCACTGTTTTAGTACCCCATGCAGTCGACAAACTACTAAACCAGACCAAAACCCAACACTTGACTAGCGCCCGTCTGACAGGATATGAGTTGACCCTGCTAGCACCGCACATTACCCTAAAGCGATGCACCACCCTCAATCCAGCCACACTGTTACCCCTACCCGAAAATGATCCTAGCGTGACTCCACTACACGACTGTGTGACACTAACCGATGAACCAACAAAGAGTAGAATAGATCTCAGAGACACCGCCTTTCTAGAACCAGATGGAGAACTATGGGTGGATGGTTCGTGCATCAAACTCCCCGACGGCACCACCTCAGCTGCATACGCTGTCACCACAGCCCGAACCGTTCTGGAAACAGCCCGTATTCCCCAACGTTCAGCCCAGGCTGCAGAACTCATTGCCCTCACACGAGCATGTATCTTAGCGACTGACACAACAGTTAACATATACACCGACAGCCAATATGCCTTCGGGTGTTCACCATTTTGGGATCTTATGGAAAGAAAGAGGGTTCCTGACTTCACACGGTACACCCATCCTGCATGGAGATTTAGTCTCCGCCTTGACACAAGCAGTCCTCCTCCCCAAGAAGTTAGCAGTGATAAAATGCCAAGCACATAGGAAAGTGACTGATCTCATTGGACAGGAAATGCACAAGCAGACGTTACTGCCCGAGCCACGGCAGGAGACAGAACTACGACACGAATGTATGTGACCAGGTCACAAGCTGAACGATGGACTGACGCTAGGACCACTGTAAGGGACATACAGACTACAGGCACACAAGACAAATTGACCGAGTGGGAAAAGGTGGGACTAAAAGATGAGGAAGATTGCTGGAGAACTAAAGACGGAAATAAATGGCTGTTACCCAATGCCTACCTCATCCCCATATTGACCATGGCACATTTACCAGCACACATAGGCTCCACCCCCATGATTGAACTAATCACCAGAGTATGGCATAATGCCAAGATAGCAGAATCTGCAAAACGCCTAGTACAACAATGTATAGTCTGCCTACAACACAACCCAGGGAAGGGGACAGTAGTACCACGGGGAGGGTTTGGAGTCCCTGACCACCCCTTTGAAATCCTTCAAATGGATTAGATTCAACTAGAGAGATGCCTTGGTCTAAAATATGTCCTGGTGGTTGTGTGCGCTTTTAGCAAATGGGTGGAGGCATATCCCACCCGCGACAATACCCCTTAGCCACTGCAAAAGTATTGCTGAAAGAATTCTTCCCCGATACGGCCTTTGCAGAATTTTATGGAGCAACGACGCCCCCACTTCGTAGCCGAGGAGATACAGAACATACTGAGAGGGTTGGGGGTAAAACAAAAGTTCCATGCCGTCTTCCACCCCCAATCAGCGGGCCTGGTAGAGAGACACAATGCAACGTTGAAACTAAAACTAGCCAAAATAGTTGCCACGACCGGGTTGAAATGGCCCGACGCCCTCCCATTGGCATTGTTATCGATGCGCTCCACCCCAACCAAACACCGACTTACCCCGTATGAGGTGGACTTCGGCAGGCCTATGAGCATTTGGGCGGTACCAAGACCCACCTCCTTTAACGATGTCCCGAACATATTAATGTCGGATTACTTGCATAAATTGACAAACGAGCTAACAATTATCCACCAACAGGTGCAGCAAGCCTTGCCTGATGTATCCAGGGGCCCGGGACATGAAATAAAGCCAGGCGACCATGTATTGATTCGCAACTTCCAAAGAACGAAGAATCTGGAGACTAGGTGGACAGGCCCCTGGCAAGTCCTGATCACCACCCGAACTGCCCTCCGAGGGAAAGGAAAACGAAACTGACTGCATGCCCATCACTGCAAACGAGTCCCACCAACCCTGGCAACCTGTGAAGGGGTGGAGGTGCAAGAGGAAGTACTCGCGAGAGACCGACCAGCTCTGAGTTGCTACCCACAAGAAGACACCCTCGAACTATCAGAATTTCCCGACCCCACGGTGCCATCCAGGAAAGGGTACAACCTAAGATCGACGAAAGGAGGGAGCTCCAACGACCAGGCCACTAACTAAGTCAAGGTCTCAGATCGGTAGCACAGTCAAACAACGCTACCAGGAAAGCACCAGACAAAAGTCTGTGGTCCTAACAGTTGTTGAGCTCCTCGAAGATGATGGAAGAAACTGAACACCTGCAAAACCACCGCAAAGACACCAAGACTGCTAACCTGCACAGCACAAAGACAATTGCACTTGTAGCCGCATTTCTCACCTGTCTCCTGCTAATGGTCGCACTCTGGATCATTGAAGAGAATACACCTGCATACAGAACATTGTCACCCACCATGCAACCAACCACCAAGAAAGAACACTACCTGGTATCACTACCGCCACATCTCCGAGAACAACGCAAAGAATTCTGGAATAATTCTTTCGTGCAGATGTTGCACCAGCACAATCTTGCCACCAATGCTACCAACTGTTGGGTCTGTGGGCTGTTACCACATGCCACTGAACATTCCATCCCTTTCATCCCTTCGCCCTTTTCTATTCACGGATCTTGCCTTGCCTGGATGATGCTCCTACAAGAAAGTTACAAAGACAATGCCACTTCTGACGGAAGAATCGCCCAGTTCTACAACGAGTTCTGGCGAAACAAAACAGGAAGGACAGCCGCCCCCTTCTGCCCTCATACCTTCAATGCGACATTCCAGATTAATGTCCCCTCCAAAGAACGAGTGGAAATGCAAGTGTTCAATAATCCTAACAGAGCCACATTTTCTTACCTGAAGAAAAGAACTGCTGCAACACTGACTGTGGCCCTATCTGTGGTGAACGTCTCTGGCCTTGTATGCATTGAAGGCCGTGGGACTAAGAATGTGGGTCACAGCACCTGTAGCATTGTAAAGACTTTGAACACTGCCAAACCCCCAGCGCTTGTTGCATCACCCAATATGTACTTTGTTTGTGGAACCAAAGCCTACACCTGGCTCCCAAGAAACTGGGGGGGCACGTGCTACATCGCCTTTGTTTTGCCACCAACCTACACAGCCCCTGCAGAGCATCATCGAGAAAAGCGTTCTAAAGACATTGATCAAGCAGACTCTGCCTCATCACAGTTCCTCGACGCAGCCTGATAATTCACCTTCTGTCTATGAAGCAATCGAACATCTCCATAGACTATCTTCAGAAATTCATCAAGGATCAGAGACTTGGACAATTGGAAGTTGGCTTTGGGGCATCTTGAAGGAGTGGGGTTGGAAAATATCAATGATTCTCTTGGTCCCAGTATTGACAATATGTGGTTGTTGTTTGGGTATACACTGTATACCACCTTTGTGTTCTCTTTGCATAACTACCTTGCACCCTAAGACTATGGACACTCAGCTAACAAAAATGAGAGTAATGTATGATCAAGAGATACAGGACATTATGGAGATCGAAATAGACTGACAAGCTGGCTAGTTATGTTCAAAGGGGCCACTGTTAAAAGCAAAACGACAATCGTGACCATTACCTGCGCCATCTTGTCTGGTGGAATTCTATGTGCACATAAGTTGCAGTCATTTTAATCTATCACAGCCATTTTGTACTCTGTTGGTCACCTTTGTTTCACCCTGCCCTTACTAGCACTCTGACCCTCTGACCGACCTGGTACGTGTGCTGGGGGCTATAAACTCTATTGCCACAACAAACCTCAGCGCCACTTGCTGCCACAAACTCGTTTTTCCTCTCATCTCTGTTTCCAGGCAAACCTTTGGACACTCTACCCCTCACTGCACCTAGTTACACAAACAGGTTCCAAACACCAAAAAGACTCTTGCAACATGATTTATTGCACTGCAAACAGCAAGACTTGTTGTTACCAACAATGGGACCTGTTTTTATCAACAGAACGGACTCTTAGATCTGGCCGGTCTCACATGTTTTAGACCCTGAAGCAAGGTCCAGCTGCAAGATAAGATTGTCTGTTTGACCTGGGTGGGAAGAGAATTACTGTTGGGCTTGTGTGACAACCTGCCCGGGCGGGGACCCCAAGCTTGTGTAACCATGTTGATGAAACAAATGCATTGTGTCAAACCTGTATAAAAGGAAGAGCCAAAGGAGTTATCAGCAGAACACCTCCCTCAGACATCCCGGTGTCTCAGTTGACGTGATCTCCTCATGAGAAATAAACCTTTTTCTTGTCTTCCAGTTTCCAGCGCTTGCCTCATTATTTTGAAGGGAACCCAAAGTGAATTAGAGGTGGAACCCTGCACCGGGCAGCATTGAGGGTCTTAGAAGACTCGCTGCCTTTCACAATAGCAGACCCCCTCTTTCTGAAAGGAAGGATGCAGCCTGGTAAACAAAGTGCTCCAGGACTGAGCAGAACTGGTTCTGGCTGGGTTCAGTGACTTGTAGCTTCTGAGAACAAAGACTTTTGGGGTATAAATATCTGTGCTCAAACCCCTACAATTTGTATTGCCCCTGGATCTCAAGACCAACCTCTGTCCGTGGAACTGAAGGAAGCTGCAGGAGAGGACTGTCATTGTGTTGTGTGCTGTTCCCTGGATTGGCCTGCAGTAGTTGCCATTGGACTGGAAAGAAGAGGGAAAAGGAGCTGTAAGAGAACTTTTTAATCTTGACCCTGCAATCACCCAAGGGCTAGAGAGAGAACTAGCCTCCTGACTGAAGTCTCAGGCCCAGTAGACTTCATTTCGTCGCTAAAGCCTGTTAGCGAGCCGCCGCAGCCGAGGAGCGTCAAGAAATCCGTCGCACGGCTGCCGCTGAGTGCTCGCTGACCAAATCATCACACCGCCCGCTTACAAGTCGCCATTTTGTCGCTAACGCCCGTTAGCGAGCTGCCGCAGCCGAAGAGCGCTCGGAAATCCATCGCGCTGCTGCCGCTGAGTGCTCGCTGACCCGATCATCGCCCCGCACGTTTGCGGGCCTCGAAACCATCGCTAAGGTCAGTTTGCGAGCCGGCGCGACCAGGAGCGTGAGGAAAAACATCGCTATCACGCCTTAGCGGCATTTTGTGGATTATTGACACCCAGGAACTGTGAGTAAAAGGGTCGCAGAGACCACTGCCCTGAACTTTGCATTCCCCAATTGAACTATTTTTGCAGCATCAAGAGAGTATTATTTTTGTACAGTATTGTGGCTTTTTCGTTATTTGGTCTTGTGATAAACCTATATATAAAGATAACTATTTTTGATAACTACCTGTGTTGTGTCCCTTTGTAGTGCTCCTCACTGTATTACTGTGTATGGTCATAAATGCTTAACACACTGCCTCTGAGATTAGCCTAACTGCTCGTGCTTCGTTACCACAGGGTGGAGCAGGGGTTGTCAAAGGGGTGCAGCCCTTCACTCTGACTTAGAAAGAAGGGTCCCTGCTTGGACTGTGGCCATCCACTGCCAACCAGAGACCCCCATTTCTAACAGTTATCATTGCCTATGAATACAAGTCCTGCTACACATTAGGTTGCAAAATAAAATCAGAGTACTATAAATGAGGCGTCTTGATGAGCTGCGGTGCAATCTCATGGTCATGGCCGACAGTAACAAGCACGTGTTGGGAATGAGGTGTGTTTTCACACAAAAATTGGATAATATATGGAAATGTTAAAGACTACGGCTCATAGCTTAGTATTTTTTGAAAGTTTTAGGAAACAGTCCATTTTAAAGCACATTGCACTGGCAAACTTGGTCAAAATCAGATACAATTCTACAAATGGGTGGGGTGAGCTTTACCCAGCTCTTTCTGGTAAATATATAGCACATTTACAGTTGTAACGCACTTTTCGCCAATATCACAGATGGAAATATCTCCAGTCCTGGGTTTTCGTTTTTATAGGTCATTGTTTCAGGAGTGTGTTTCCAATTTGTTTGAGTCACTTGAACGGAGACTACTCACTGCATGCACAAGTTTATTAAAAAAAGGCATCGGACAAGGAGTTCCAACAGCTAAACGTTAACTGGTAACCATAGGGTGGGGGGTTTCCAACAAGTAATATAAGAAAAATTGGGTAAATAGTGCTTTACAAATTACACCGAGGGCATGCATTTTCTGCTCAAGGAATGTGTGAGAAATTGTTCCATTTAGAGCACAACATTAAGAGCATATAGGACAAACTCAGTGTTGTAATTCGCAACTGCTGACTGGCTTCCAGGACGAGTCCAAAGCACCATTAACACACTCTCCTCATCCTTCTTTCCGTGTCTTCTGCGTACACCAGCACAGTCTCTTTATACGTCTATAATCTTCTCTCCCCTTCTTTCTCTCTTACTTGCACACCATTTCTCCTACTCTGTCTGTAGTTCATTCACCACTTCATGCACAAACTACCTATCCCTCTCAATCTTCCTTTCTATCTATTGTATACTGATCTCACCCCCTATCTGTTCACCATGCTACATAATTCCAGTACACAAATACACTACACCCCACACAATTCGACAACTAACAATTCCAATTCAAATCACATACTTCCACTATAAACAACATATATCCACTTCACTGCAAACAAAAAAACATAAGTAAAAAACATTGTCATTTACAACGCCAATAACTAACTTTCACAAAGCGAGACCAATTGCATTGCAAATGCTTTTTTGTTTTGCTATTAACTTTGACGCCGTTTAACGAATCCTCACAAAACTTCCCAGAAACAAAGTTCATCCTCCTTAGCTCCTTCCTGGAGGGTTTTGGGGTGATATAGCAAACGGGGAAAAAAGGTGGAGCATCGAAAGGGTGTTTTCCCATGTTAATTGCCATAGAAAACTTTGGAAAGTGATACAGAAATAACGGATGAACAGAATTATACTAAATTTGAAAGAAAGTTAGAACTTTACTCAGAAAGCATGGTTGTTGTGATTTGGTGTAAATCTGACCAATTTTTTAAAAATTGCATTTAAAGAGGTGCGTAGGGCAGTCATGAAGGGGTTAAAAAAATACATATATCTGGATAGTTGATCCCAAGGAGACCGTGGTACTCCTGTGGTACAGAATCTTTTTTAAAATAAGCAATGTGTTTAGTCAAAAGAACTTTTTTTCATATCAGCCCTTTCAGGCCTGTGGAACGGAGCAATCTGAATGGCTGCCCAAAACATGAAGAAACTTTTACAGCAGGGATTACAAGACACAGTCCCACTGTCCTGAAAATAAGGTTATAAAACGTGTAAGGAGGCAGGCCTTGTGCCTAACCACACAAAGTGCACGCCCGAGGTGGTTTGAGCGCAAGCCAGACGCTGTGGCCAACCCCCCGGCTGTGCTTTTGAGACAGGGGGGTTGACCGCCCGTAGAAGGTTGATTGCAGGACTGCTGCCAAACCCCTGCCATGCACGACTAAAGCAGGGGGCTGGCGGCTCTCTGGCGTGGCCATCCTGTTCAGGATCCTGCAGGACCCGAAACAGGAAGACAACCCTACAAAGGACTCCCTCAGTACCATCTCATTGGTTCTAAGGGTCTTGTTGAACCTATTACTCTGGCTATTGGAAGGCACTACTGAAAAAAAGCCCACACCTTGAGAAACAACTTTAAATTATTTTGCTAAACACCATTACTGGATTGGAGTTTAACAGAGGCAGCTTGCAAGAAAAGCAATCTGAAGTCATCATGGCTTCAGAAAAACACTGGAGACCAGCAGACAATTCCACCAACCCTATGCACAGTACACCATCTGCAGATGATGACATCAATGTTCTCCCAACCACTTCTACCGCACCACAAGAAGCAACTACCCAGCACTCAGAATGCCATCTGGTGAAAAAGAGATGACCAAGCCCCCACACACTTTTCTCTCTAGTCCGCAGCTTTCTCATTTTAGTCCTCCTTTCCTGTGTAAACTATCAGGAAAATCACTGCACACACCCACTGCTTTATTTGTTGAAACATTGTTCAGGGACCCTAAGGTGTTCTTAGGAGCCTACCACCAGCACTAATGAATGCTGTCTTACCCAAGACTAAGGCTGCTTAGTCGATTCCAACGTATGCCTCTTTGTTCCTATACTAAATGTCTCCTTATCCAAATCCTTAAAGGTTCTTTTTCATCCCTACGTTCACAGTTTGTCACTCTTTTGCCATCTTTGTCTCCTGCCTTTCTTTTCTGGCCTCATCGCTCTTGCTCTGGGATAAAGCCTGATGATAAAACATGAGTTCTGGTTCCCAAATATGAATGCCAGTGCCCACAATATGAAACCAAAAGCACAAATGAAGCACTGCATGCACTTAGGAAGTTCTGTAGTGCTAAAACAATTTTAAGTGCCCAATGTTATACAAAATCTGTGAATTTGGAAATGATGTAAGACAATAACAGGGATTTGGTTCAGGATGCTGTGTTTTTGGCATTTAATGATCGTACTGCTAAACTCAATGGCATTGATTTTTATCAGCATCTGAAGAATAAAGCTCTGCAAGCATTCAAGCCTGTGCAGCACAGACAGTATGCAGATGTTTGCAGCAGGCACACAGTCCACTGAGGCAGAATCAGAACTTGTAAACCGAAACCTGAAGCAGGATTAGAACTTGTAAACTGAAGATTGCACAGAGATATCAACAACTACATGATGAACCAACTTAACTATCACAATAGGATCTCAACCTGTATCCTACAGAATACAACACTGCAGTGCAGGAGGAACAATAACATTCTAACAAAACTGCAGAACTGTGATTACAAGTTGCAGGTAAATAAATGGAGGAAGATCTGCATTCATTACACAGCAAGCACAGGTGCATGCAAGCTCAATGGACTGAGGTTTTGAGGGCAGACTGGCAGGGAGTCACAAGTGCTATGAGGGCAGAAAATTCTGTATAACTCACTTTTATCCCAAAAGCGGTAGGGCCTGGCCTGCTTTGCTTGCATAGTCCTCTGGCTACCTATTGTAACCTGTCCCACCCCCAATTAAAAAGGTTGGTCACCCGACATACACAGTAGTAACACCCACCATTTTAGGTCTGGCTTGAGAGCGCAATTGTCACAAAAACTTATGTAATCAAAAAAAGAGCTTCCCCCAGTTGTTGGTTGACTTGAGTATAGCTTATGATTGGGCGAAAGCTGTAGGATTCCACAGAGTGTTTACCCTCTGTAAGAAATTGGGTTATTGGTTGAGAGGGGTGGAACCCCCACTCAGGCAACAATGACAATCCTTCTCAGAGTGAATCACAAAAGTCACTAAATTAACCTGTTGTTAACTCTGGTAGTTTGGCAAAAAAGCTTGCTTGCCCTAACTTAAAGGCAAAGTGTAAATTATTTATACAGCACACAAACAGCAATAAAGGGAAAACACAACACAATAAAAACCACAAACTAATTTAGTGAAATAAAGTAAATTTTAAATAAATAAAATTATATCAGAATGTCAAAAATCCAATCAGCAGAACCAGAGATATGCAATTTCAAAGTTTTAGGTAGGTATAGTGCCTAAAAGCACAAAGCACCACTTCCGGTCATCCGGTCATGCTAGACTGGGGGAAAGTGACAAGTACGACTGCAATAGAGCATGGGTCGGAGACATGGACCAGGTGAGTCCTGCTGAAAAAGTTACCTTCTCAAAGTGTGGCACAAAGAGTTCCATTCACAGTGGAGGAGGCCCCGAGGAGCAGGGAAAGCATCAGGATGGTTGTCGATGTAGTGCAAAAAGCGGGCCGGGAGGTGCGGTCTGTCATCCCTGTAGCACGAAGGGCTGGTTGGGAGTCGCTTCACATTGACGGTCACCTCGGGCAGTCCTTGCTGTAGCGCGAAGTGCAGATCATGTGTTGCCTGTCATCACTGGCGGTCACTGTAGCGCGAAGAGTTGGGTTCACAGGAGCTTTGCGCTGGCGATCATTGTGGACAGCAGAGTCTTAGCACAAACTGGCCCATCTTTGGTTGTAAAGAGCCCAAAACGTCAGGGTTTCTCCTTTCATCTTAGGAGGAGCTCAAATGATGCCAACCAAGGGTCCAGGACATGGGGTGGCACCACTTGAGGACAGGGCCGGACTGGGAACCGAAACCGGCCCTGGTAAACTGCTTGGCAGGCCCCCCTGGGGGAGGTTTCGGATGATTTTGTTACCGGGGGCCGATATGCCCCCCACCCTGGCAGACAACCGGGGAATCGCCCGGTGCCCGCTACGGCCAGTCCGGCCCTGCTTGAGGATCAGGAACTCACTCCAGCAGAGGCCAGCAGGTCCAGTACAGCAGGTCAGCTGGGCAGTTGCAGGAATGCATCTGGAGCTTGTTGTGTCCCTGTGACTCAGACAGGTCAGACAACTGACCCTAGGAATCACTCAGCTTACCAAGGGATGAAGGGAGCAGGTCCAATCTTCCTTCTCAGAGAGCAAGACAGGCCTCAAGCAGCAGGGGCTGTCCTCTGGGGAACAAGGCAGTCCTTCTTCTGTAACATCCACAGGTCCAAGAGTGTATTGATGAGTGGCTCAGGAGGTCTAGTGCCAATGTTTATGCGTGTGGGAAGCTCCTACATCTGGTTCTGGAACGTTCTTCCCTGATGAGAAAAGGCTGGTGTCAGGGTCCTTTGTGTGTGCTGAAGACAAGCCCTTTGAAGTGTAAGTGGGGCAAGGCACAGCTCCGCTCCAGCCATCCTGGCAGGATGGCCAATCCTGTCTACGCCTAAGCCCCTTTTGTGTCACTGTCTGGCAAGAATACACAAACCCCAACAGCAGAGCCATAAATGGTTAGGACAAAAAAAAGGCCAATTTTCTAAAAGTGGCATTTTCTGAATGGTTACAAAAAATCCAACTTTACCATTAAAGAGATTTTAACTTACAAATAATTTGAGTCTAAGCACAACATCTCTACTTGCTCCCAACTCAAAGTTAGTACTTATTAAATGTAATAAGGTAATCCAGTGTTAGCCAATGGGAGAGATAGGCCTTACAGTAGTGAAAAACGACTTTCGTTTATTACTCTTAGGACATGTAAAACAAACTCACATGTCCTAAATCTTAAATACCATGCACTCTGCCCTATCAGCTTTAAGGTCCTACTTTGGGGGTGACTTATAATTATATATTTTGGAGGAAGAATATGGCTTTACAAATGAACCAGACACTTTATGTGTCATATATAGATTTGTCAATGGCATTTGACACAAATAGAACGCTCCTTTGGGAAAAAATGTAGAATGTAGACCTGGAATATTCCGCCTGGCTTATTAAAGCTGATAATTCAGTTCCATAAGGGCTCACGAACAAGGGTTGAACTAGGGGGAAATGGAGCTTTGCCCAGATAAATAGTTACACCTAATGGCTGAGACAGGGGTGTATAGTGGCCCCGCTCTTGTTTTCAACTTATATTGCCAATGCGCCGGTAGTATTAAAGCAGGTTTGTTCATTCCCACCTAAATTAGGATCAGAGGCTATTTTATCACTGCATTATGCAGATGACACAGTTCTAATAGACCTCACTCAAGTTGGCTTTCAAAGGCAAATTGAAGCTGTCTCATATTATTGTAAGGGATTTGCGAATACATATGTCCAAAACTAAAGTAATGTTTTTTTTCCAAAAAGAACTGCAAAGAATATAAGGCACAAGTGGTGGCTAAGTAGCGACCAAGTAGAGGTGGTAAAAGAATACAGATATTCAGGACTTCTTTTCAGATATAATTTAAACTTTAAAGCCCACATAGATCGCCACTAACTTTGCTCTAAGGCTACTTGCAGGTGCCTTACAAAGGATGGACCTTGCACTGGGGCATAAGTCTGTAGAAGTATTAAGAGACACCTACAATACAAAAATAGTAAATGTATTGCTGTATGGCTGTGAGGTCTTGACAGTGAAGAATATAGCCCGGCTGCAGACCATAGACATGAATGTTTGGAAAAGATGGCTAGGCTTGCCTAGAGGCTCAGTGAACAGTGCTCTGAGGTTGGAGCTGGGTCTCACCAATATAATATTCAAATATAA
The DNA here is from genome assembly GCA_963921515.1 of Calotriton arnoldi. NCBI lineage: Eukaryota > Metazoa > Chordata > Amphibia > Caudata > Salamandridae > Calotriton > Calotriton arnoldi. The sequence continues at coordinate 609,390 of CAWUFW010001426.1, read as the reverse complement.
GCAGAAGATTTTGAATTATTGGGCATGCCTTTCGAAGTAGGCTGACAGCTCTCTGAGGCACTTAATTAAATTTTACTTACAGCAAAAGGACACAGGCCGATAGGCTGGTAGCCTTCAAACTATCAAGAATTCCTTGGGAAGATCATTAGGGTCAGATATGCGGAGTATGTCAGTATTGCAGGAGAAATTAATAGTAAAACGGGAGATAAAAGAAAATTCAAGAAAATCTGACCAAGAAGATATGTGGAAAAGAAACAATTAGCTTCACTTAACGGACAAGGATTCTGGTGGGGATAGGCAACTGTATTTGCGTGACATAAAATGCGCCAACATTAGGAAGTGGTAACTGAAAGTCCAGCTCGGCCAATTGCCGGCCTTTATAAACTGGAATTTGGCTAATCGGTTTGGGACGGATACCTGTATTTGCCCTTTTTATGAATATCCTTTGTTATCTCCACCTCCCATAATTGTATTTTGCAAATGTTCTGATAAAAGAAGAGGTTTGCTACTCCCTGTTTTTAGAATTTTACAGGTTCACCGTATTAAAGAGTTAATGAAAGCCACTTTAAAATGTAATAACATGAGATCGTGCCACGCTGTAGGGAAAATGTTGTCCTTGGTATCTGAACGGCTGGCTACTTTGAATTGATCATAGTTATAAATTTTTATTCATACACCACTGAGTATCAACTTATATGTATTTATGAATTGGGTTTTAAGTAATAATATGTATTGTGATGTGTTATAAATTTTATTGCAGAATGTAAAATGTGAACTGTTTGTATTGCCTTATTCGAAAGATATCCAACTATTAAATAAAATCCAAAATGAGTATTAAAAAAGAATGGGTTAGGCCTGGCAAAAGGTTTATTTTGCCAGGTCCAAATAGCAGTTTAAAACTGCACTACAGGTTGAAGTGGCAGGCCTGAGACATGTTTAAAAAGGCTACTTTAGTGAGTGGCACAATAAGTGCTGCAGGCCCACTACTAGCATTTAATTTATAGGCCTTGTGTACAGGTAGTAAATACCATTTACTAGGGACTTACAAGTAAATTAAAATGTGACAATTAAGTGCAAGCCAATTTTACCAAGGAGAGAGCACAGGCACTTTAGCACTGGTTAGCAGAGTTAACGTGAACAGGGTCTTAAAATCTAACATAAACGGGTTCTGCAAAGGAAGGGAGTAAAGGCAAAATGTTTGGGGTGACCCTGCACAAAGGCCCTGGTTTTTAGGTCTCGCCTACGCAGCGCGCATGCGCTGCATAGGCAAAAAGACCTTTTGCAATCGATTCGGCTTTTCAGCCAAAAACGTGCACGCGTTCCATTGCCTTCAATGGCAACGCGTGCACGTTTGGCGATTCACTTGCGGGAGCGAGCAGCTGGCGCCATATGGTAGCAATTATTGCTCCTGGCGCCGCTCGCTCCCGCAAGGGAATCGCACTCCACCCGGAGTACTGTTTCACTTTCGCGGCGCAGGGCCGCACTTGTGTTTCAGTGCTTGGTTAGCACTATATTTGAGCCCTAAAAGAATTCACTTTGAAATGCATGTTTCACTTCCTCATTGATTTGCCACTGGCTGGCCGTTTTCACTGCGCTTGTTTTGTTTTTTTTTGTAATTAATTTGGAGCGTGGTCCGCTGACTTTAGCAGCCGCGCTTGGTTTATTTATTTAAAAATGTTTTGCAGCTCTCGATGCGCTCCGGGTATCTGCTGATGATCTGTTCGGGTTTTGTGCGCTGTCCAGCCCGACCCCGGCTGCCGTTCTCGGACACTCACAAACCAGCGGGGCGCCTGTTACCAAGCGCGAGCCGGTCGCAGGACGGGCACTTTCACAACAGGAGGGGGGGGCCGAGTCCAAGTGCTATACGAGGACGCGGGGCTACTGATTCAGGGAAAGGAAAACACGAGTGACGCCCCTACGGGGAGAGTCAATAAGGACCATTGACTGTTTGAGGGATCGCTCGGCGTGTGTGCGGTGATGCACTTTCCATGCGTGGAGTCTCGCTGCGCCGCGTGTGACCCTGACTTAAGCAATCCTCGTCACTGCCTCGGAGCCTGGGCTCACAAACAGGCATGTTTTAGCAATGTGAGGGGAACTTCGCCGCGTTATGTAAAATACGGCAGAGCTCTTCTCGGCAATTTATTAGGCAGCAGAGCAATACAATTGTGTGTGGTTTTCTGCTTGAAACAAGGTGCCGGCTGCTTTTTTTAACACAACACGGTAGTAGAGGGAAGGTAGTGGGACCTCGCAGACACCGTGACTTCTGCAGAGGGCTGACTCATTGTTTTTAAGAAGAAAGAACAGTAGAGTAGCAGGTATACCATGGACCCTGGTTGCAAACAAGAAAACTCCAATTTGACTGTTGTTGGGGTAGTAGAATAACGCAATTCTCAAAGTTCAATCGGCCCCTCAGGACTCAGGTCCGCAGTGCCACTACACCAATCGTAGCTATGCCCCCCTCACAAACTTAGATGCGCCAAACTTTACGCATTAGTCCCCACCCACACTGGCCCATCATAGAGGACATACACCAACACTTGACGCCTTCAGCAAGTCTTCCAGCAGCTGGTGCATTCTGGGACTTGTAGTTTCTCTTTTACCACAGTACAGACGGACTCAGAAATCGCACTGCGCGCATCGCTGTCGACCACAAAGCAGGGACAATACGAAGGTGCCATGTAGGACACAGGAACAGGTGGCAGCCATGCACAGCGCCTGCACAGTGGGCAGCATCAAATAAAACAGGGCTGCTCTTCAGCGTGAGACACAAAGTTGAAAGAGTCAAAAGGCCTTTTCTCTCACTGCCACTGCATATGTTAGAGGCGCTCTCAAAGGCAGCCTCTGTGGGAGGTCAGCTTTGCTACACCCCACTATTTACCTCTTGAGCCGACTTCCCCTGCGGCTCTTTCTAAATCTGTAAACCGACATTTGTTTGCCTCAATGGTGGCTTGGGCGATTGGTCGCCCTTGCTTTATTTACTGTTTGATCTTGACACAAGTTTCACTATTCAGCAGACCACGATGAAAAACAATGAAAGCCATTAAAAAGTTAAAAAAAGTTTGACTATGAATGCGTAAACTGCTGTTACTTAAATTACGAATATTTATAGAGCCCATCTGCCCTGCGATACATTTCAGAATGTTTCAGATAACTGCAATACAGTAAAAACATAAGAACCGAAAATCCTTCTGCCACCGTTGGAATTCCCTCTAGATCCCTTCATGATTCTATCCGATCAACCGTATAACTGGCCACGCTGTCTGTCAGGTCAGTGGCAATAAAATTCACTAATAGTAACCAACCAGTTTAAGCATCTGCAAAACTCGCTGCTCTGTAAGGGAATGGACGTGGCGACAGATGGCATGCCCTCTAGAACCTTTACCGTGGAGATGTCTGACCAGTTAGTTATTGGTGCAGTCCAGGCTGAAGCAGCGATTTTAATTTCTAAAGCTTTCTCTCCAGGACCAGCACAGAGGAACGTGGGGTGGTGTGTATAGGAGGGCGGGGGGGGGGGACTAGTCTCTATCCCTCCTATTAAATCCTGCAAGGTCACTAGTGCTACGCTCTGTGCTGGGCGTACTTGGTTTGGCACGTTTTTCGTTTGGCCTGAGACGGCTGCCTGGTCTTGTATACCATCAAACAGGACAAAGAACATACAGAGAGCTCCACTGTGACTTATTTTTAATAATACTTTTTGTATATATGGCACAATCAATTGTCGCCCGTCAGAAAATACACAGCACCGCAGTGGCCAATTCCAAACCAAACACTTTCCTGACCCTTACCTACATGCTTGTAACAGACAACTTCTGTGACAAGAAGGTCGAATTCCATCAAGACACACTCGGCCTTCCATTCTTTCGAGGTCAGTCAATTGATTACTATTGCTCTGGATAATAAGGACACCCATTATTGGCAGTGATCAGACACGGCAAAAATACAGCGTAAAAAGTTATCAATAACGTCATCTGCTAGATTTAGAAGAAGGCAGAAAGGTAAGGACGTAGTCAAGTTTCTTTCAACATGGATTAAGATTTCAGTGGGCAAAATATTTTCCGTTGGGATCAGGTGATGAAACAGCAGGGAAGAGATACTCTCAGGATTCGGCAAAGAGAGGCAGCGGCAAAGTATTCAAAACTAAAGGCCACAAGAATCTATGCCATAAAGTGGCATCTTTATCTTTTTTTAATTCAAAATAATCTTGGTTTACTTCGTGGAGAATTTCCTCTCTCAACCATTTGTCAGTTTTTTCTAGTTTGCTAACTCAAGACATTTTTTACAATGCTTTAGGCTGCATCACCCATTGACCAACTAAAAAGATAAACAAGCATTGGCATAGCCAATAGGTCTCGCCTTTGGGACCTTATAAGTGTTTAGCCATGCAACAGTTGATATTGTTGCACCAAGGATATTGTGCTGGATAACTAAACACTTATAAGATCCCAAAGGCGAGACCTATTGGCTATGCCAATGCTTGTTTTTTATCAAGCTGCTGAGCCAGCCACCTCTTGCATGGTGGAGCTTTCTCTTTAGGTCACACACATACCACTGTAATACAATTAAACCAGGTCTCCTTCTTCTATGCCAGTAGCACGGATGTGAGGAGCACAGTCAGGAGGAATGTGGGGCTGTTTTTCAGTCCTAGTTCACTCCCTCTTCCCTTTCCATCATCAACTTCAGAATGCAGCTGTGTGTTTGAGGTCTGTATGGGATGCTCAGAGGTACGCTAATCTACATGCTTCTTTACATAGCTTAATATTGCATTTCTTGAGACAATGGTGTTTATTCTTTCTTATTCCTAGAATGAATGTATTTATTTGATTGCTGCTGTTAAGTGTGACATGCTGTGTTGCCTGTATTTTGAACTCCATTGCTGGTGTTAAATGTGATGTGCTATGTTGCCTGTAGCCTGCACTGTAATGTGTTCTGATAATTATTTTTAAAAATACCTTCTCACTAGAAAGTGGTGGGTGAGTGCAGGGTGAACAGTGAGTGAGTGCTGGGTAAGCAGTGACTGACTGCTGGGTGAGCAGTGTATGAGTGGCATGTGAGTGCAGGATGAGAGATAGAGGAGTGCAGGGTGAGTGGTGGATGAGTGCAGGGTGAGCAGTGTATGGGTGCAAGGTGAAGGGCGTGTGAGTGCATGTGAGATGTTCAGGTGCACAAGAGTTGTGAATAGAGGGTGTGAGGTGTGGAAGAAGTATGTGAGTGCAGCATGCCTACAGTCTCTGCAAGGTGATGATGAGAGGTGCATAAGTGCTGGTTAAACAATGTCTAAGCACAGTGAGTGTTCAGGACAAGAGGTGTCTAAGTGCATGATGAAAGTGTTGCTACAGGGTAGATGGTGTATGAGTGCATGGAGAGCGAGGATAGTGCAGTGTTTGTGTTTAGGGTGACTGGGGCTTGAGTGTACAGAGTAGTGTTTGCAGGGTGAGAGATGTATGAGTGCCTGGTGTGCAGTAAGTGTGAGTGATATTTTAGTGCTGTGAGTGTACAAGGTGAGCAGTGTTAGTTCAGTGTCAGTAGTGAGTTTGGTGCAAGCGATGCCTGTGTGCAGAATGAACGGTAATAGAGGGCATGGTGAGCTATGTAAGAGCAGTCCTCTGTGGAAAATTAGCAGTTTCTGAATCTGAATGCAGGATGGGAGATGTCAGTGCAGAATGAGTGTGCAGGGTGAGCAGTGTCTAAAAACAGGGTGATCAGTGTGCAGAATGAGTGGTGTGTGACTGTGCATGGTGAGTAGCGTGTGAGTGTGCATGGTGAGCTGTGTGTGTCTGTGCAGGGTAAGCAATGAGTCTGTGTAAAGTGGGATCTGTGTGTCAGTCTATATTCAGGATGACATTTGCCTGTGTGCAGGATAAGTGGTGTCTGTGTACATGGTAAGCAGTGGTCTGCCTATGATATTACAGGGTGAACACTGGGTTTGTATAAGTGCAGGGTGAGAGATGTGCCCATGTGACTTGCATTTATTGTACACTAGCATTTGTATAGCACTTACTACGCCTATATGGGGCGCTGAAACGATTAGCTACATAGATAGCACGTTATACCATGGACGGTGTGCTTGGGAGGGAATTGTTTTTGTTTTGAGACTACCTGGGAAGTGTTTTCGGTCATGAAAAACAAAAGGGTGCGGTTATCGTGTTATGAGGCAAAACGCCAGGCGGTGTGATAGGTGATGGTGTGTGAGGTAGATGCACAAATTATAATTATAACAATGACTAACCAGCTTAGACACAGGAGGAGTAGATGCTGCATGCACACACACCTAAAGGGGAGTAAACAGAGAAGACCCAATAACCATACAGCGGCATGCACCATGCAGAGATGCTGTTGCATGAGTAAAAGGATAGCAAATGGGCAAGAATGTGAATTGGTGACATTAGCAGCAGCCATGCACCATTTAGTCGTATTTTAGGGACACTGTCTCCTGCTAATCAAATACATCCCATGAAGGATGGATGTGGAAGAGCAATCAAGGCTGACAACCTGAGCAGAAACTATACAATCCACTTACCCCTGCTAGGCGGAAAGATGCCAAAGTTTTGAGCAAGTGTTAATGCTCCAAGCCCCCCTCGGGCTCTCAAAGACAGCCCCAGTCAGGTTGTGGCTTGGATCCCTGCTAGACAGGCAACCTGCTTATGCAAGGGTGAGAGATGAAGTACTAGATAGGTTTCTGCCCTGACATGGATAGGGCATATTGGCTCACCTTGCGTAACCCTGCTGTCCTCACCCCTCCCTGCAGTGGAGATTGCACTACATTAAAGCCAGACCTATTGGCATAGCCAATGCTTGTTTATTCTGCTGTCTGGTCACCCAAACATTTCCTTTCATCTCCATAAACTTTGTCCTACTGTTTTCCCACTGTGACTTAACATGGCGTAGGCCTCTAGTAAGGTTTAATATTCAGCCTGATACTAATATGCAGAAGAATTGTCCGGTTCATGGTTGGTGGGTCATAAGTAACACACACTGGGCACCTGCTTATGGCAAGTACTTACTATGACACTAACTTGTCACTTCTGAGACCTTAACTTTTTCTACGCCCTGTTTAATTTTCTCCTCTCATGAGTCTCTTTGTATTGTAGGAATGTACTTCGACAAACGAACAGACATCAACTAGGGACTCACCTGTGATGCCTAGCAGTACAGCCAGATAAAACAGCTCCATAGCTGTGATGAGGTAGCGATGATGGCTCCTGAGGCAACAGGTAATGTTCATCCGGCGGGCAAGACAGCCAACATTCTTCCCTTCGCCCAAGCCCTTGGTTCTCGGGACTCAATCACATGAGGAACAGCATGCAGGCCTCTTTTAAACGAAATCCGGTCACTCTTACCGCCCTTCCAGGTCACTACTGTTTGAACCCTACATGCCTCTTCTAAAAACGAGCGGTGATAGGTTTGACGACGAACACGCTTGTCGCTTGCCTCGAGGTCTCTCCTCTGCCCTCGGAGTTGATGTCAGTCCTGAACGCCCATATATATGCTTTTTTATTTGAAAAAAAATTAGGAATTTCGATGAGACACAGAAGACGAAGAAACTGTTGCGCAGATATAGGCCTCGCCAGAGGAACCGTCGGGATACGTCACCCACGGATTCGTAACCTTTTAGAACGCATTGTGACGCAAACCAAGACCACACGTGCAGGTCTCACGAAGCAAATAGCACGAGCTCTGTAAAAGACTTCTGAAGAAAATAAATGGAAATGTCTAATGCAATATGAACTGACTCAACTGAGATACGCAGCAGGGCGGGTCTCTGGGTAATCAAGGATAGGGTCTCTACGAGGAAGGTTAGCGTGCCGGATGTGGATGGCACGCGATTAGCGGCTTTTCCTGCGACAATAGCCTCGCGTTTGGTTTAGTTCCTGCAACCCAACAACTCAGCCTTTGTGTATATGTAAAGCGCCAGAAATGTTTTCGCTTTCCTCGTTTTCCAGTATGTCCCTGGCTGCGGGTAGTGCTTTTGAATCCCATTCGGGTAAACTACATTGAAATTCCGTCATTTTGTGCGTACGCTGAAAAAGTTTCCCTTTTTGCCTAAGTGTGTTTAAATTAAGTCTATAAAACTAGGAACAAAGTTGTGAGAGATAATCGCACTCCTTAGGTTCATAAACACTATTAATCCATGTGAGTACTTTAGAGGGTGCGGGGCGGGTATCGCCTTCTGATCAGTAGACGTAAAAATCAATGAAGAAAAGCGTCTTCAAGACGAACCTTATACACCATGATGGGGCTTATTTAATTAAGGGCATCTATTTTGTTCACTCATTTTCTGGCGTGTCATCACTTTCACTATTTCACGATTTTCTGTTTTTGCGCTCTATTGCGTTTTGATACTGTTGAATTTAATCACCCTATGGGACTTTTGGAATTTCGGTCAACACTGCCATTTTCTTCTTCACTTCCTACTTACGTTCCTTTCTCTGAAACTTGCTTGATAACATATAAATTGCTTGCATGGTAGAATTTAGACTCATTTGACTTATTATATCCTAGGCATTTTGCCCTGACGAAGGGCTGGTCCCGAAATGCATTGAATTTCGTTCTTTTAAAACTGCCAATCGAGACGTTAACAATTTCTTCCTCACTTCCTACTTACGTTCCTTTCTCTGAAACTTGCTTGATTACATATAAATTGCTTGCATGGTAGAATGACGATTCTCCAATTAATATGCAGAGAGAATCTTGATTTCATTAAAGACAGACGGAGGCTAACATTATGCAAAAACTTTTATTTGCTGCCCAAACATGCAGCTCTTTAAAGAATGTTAATACATCATAAAACAAAGAATGTTCATAACACCATAAGAAGACAGTGCACACTCCCATCTTCCTCTTAGGCTTCGATGACACCAAAGATTGGACACATCGTGGCAATCCGTTTGCTCCTAAGCATTGTTATCTAAGGACCAAAGGAAAAAAATACTGTATAGTAAAGACATAAAGAAAGGCTATACTGAAGCAGTAATAGTAAAGTAATAAACAACTTCAGAGAACATTACATTAGAAGTAAAAATATACATATCAGAGAAAACAATTTCAGTGAGCATTACATTAACTTAAGAAAAAAGTAGTAATACCAAGTCCATACTCCTCAGGGAGAGGAGGGTGGGATAATGTTAGCCTCCGTCTGTCTTTAATGAAATCAAGATTCTCTCTGCATATTAATTGGAGAATCCTCATTTCATTACAAGACCGGAGGCTACCATTATGCATGTTCAAAGCCACGTAAGGCTACACTGCTAATATGCTCTACTGGTCTCAAATAAAATTTCAAAAAGGTACTTGCATTTGACCAATCAGCAGCTTTAAGTATTTCAGGTAAGGATCCTGCTGCCCAGAGTACTTTACTAGCCATTGCACCCATAGAAGAATGAGCCCCAAATCTAGAGAGATCCACACCTGCTTCATGCATAATCAGACGGACCAATCTGGCTAAGGTGGCTGTAGAAACAGGTCTATATGGACTAACATATGATAGGAGAAGTTGGTCAGTGTCGTGAGATCTGAATGTTGAAATTGTACTCTCATAACTCTTCATACAATTAACAACACACAATTTTTCACACTCATGAAAAAAAGGGGCAGAAGATAGACTCTGACATGGTTTTGGTTCTTTTCCAAATATCGAAATGGACACCTTCAGAGGATTAGAATCTATTGGAAAGTTCTAATGCTTTAATGTCTGAGACCCTTCTAAAGGAGATTAGGCAAAGAAGTGTCGCTAGTTTCATGGAGATTTGTTTAAAGGAGAGTAAAGGGTTATTAGGCCAGGCCAGGAACAGTTTAAAAATTAAGTTGACATCCCATAAGGTTTTGTAAAGTGCTTTAGGGGGTCTTCTTAGTCTAACTCCTTTCATAACTTTTTTGATTAGGGGATTGCTACCAATTGCAAGATTATTAATCAAGGCATGACCTGATGAGATTGCAGATCTGTAACAATTGATAGTTCTATAAGAGAGGCCTGACTCAAAGAGATGAGCTAGACAATTGGCTATCTGTTGTAAAGAGCTTTGTACAGGATCCAGATCCCTTTCCATGCACCAACAACTCCATTTCCTCCAAACGCCTCTATATCTCTTTCTAGTTCCTGGTGCCCATAAATCTTCCAGAAGACTTTTAGCCTCTCCCGAAAGGTCAGAATATCTGCCAGAACCCCTGAAATCTTCCAAACAAGAAGGTTCATCTTCCCTTCTAAGACCAAAGGATGTTCCTCTCCGTCCGGACCTTGGAGTTGACTTAAAGATGATGGGATCAGGTTTGAAAAATCCACCGCCAGTTCCATTACTCCAGGAAATCAAACTTGGGATCTCCAGAAGGGGGTTACTAGAATGATGGAGCATGACTCCAGTCTCACTTTCCACAAGAGTCTCTGAATCATTGAGAGGGGCGGAATATATGAGACAGCAGAGAAACTGTCCAAGCGGATCAAGGTGTTGGAGTTCTTTAGTAATTTTTAGAAACTCATAAGGGCATTTAGATCCGCTAACATCTCTAGGCAGTTTATGTGTAGGGATTGTTCCTTTAATGACCACCCCCCCCCCCCCCGGTTTCTAGATAGATTAGGCGGGCTCCCCAGCCGCGGTTGCTCGCATCTGACTCTAGGGTAAAATCTGAAATGTTTCCGAAAATGGCCTTCCCGTTCCATGCTTGGAGGTTCATTAGCCACCAGAGTAGATCCTCTCGTCCGTCCTCCGAGAGGGGAACTGGGTCCTCGTACCATAAACCCTTTCTCAAACCTAGTGCTTTTAGTCTTTGGAGACCCCTGTAATGAAGGGGACCGGGAGAAATTGCTTGGATAGAAGACGACAGAAGACCTAGGACCCTGGCTAGGTCTTTTAAACATATTGACTCTTTTGTTAGGACAGAGGATACCTGTTTCTTCATCTTGGTTACTTTTTTGTGTGGAAGAATCAGATTGGATAGAATAGTGTTTACCTGGAATCCAAGGAATTCTATCTCTTGAGTCGGTATCATGATAGACTTCTCTATATTTATGATGAATCCTAGATTATGTAGAAGGTCTACTGCCAATTGTAAGTGTTTTTGAACCTCTGTTTTGTCTTGAGACATAATGAGAATGTCGTCTAGGTAAATAATTAAACAAACTCCTCTCTCCCTCAGGTAGCTCACTACTGGGCGAAGAACTTTGGTAAAACACCAAGGGGGTGAAGACAGGCCGAAGTGTAGACAAAGGAACTGATAAAGAGTTCCTTTCCAAGTAAAACGAAGGTACTTCTGACAGTCCTTGTCCATGGGTATTGTAAAATATGCATCTTTGAGATCCAACCAATTGTAAGTGTTTTTGAACCTCTGTTTTGTCTTGAGACATAATGAGAATGTCGTCTAGGTAAATAATTAGACAAACTCCTCTCTCCCCGAGGTAGCTCACTACTGGGCAAAGAACTTTGGTAAAACACCAAGAGGCTGAAGACAGGCCGAAGGGAAGACAAGGGAACTACACCAAGAGGCTGAAGACAGGCCGAAGGGAAGACAAAGGAACTGATAAAGAGTTCCTTTCCAAGTAAAACGAAGGTACTTCTGACAGTCCTTGTCCATGGGTATTGTAAAATATGCATCTTTGAGATCCAATTTTAGCAGCCAGTCTCTGGCTTGTAGAATGTCTCTCAGAAGATGGATCCCTTCCGTCTTGAAATGTCTGTAAGTTAAGAACTTGTTTAAATATTTTAGGTTTATGACAGGACGCCAACCCTTGTCCTTCTTTTTGACTAGGAAAAGTGTACTTCTAAAACCTTTTGAAATCTCTATTAAAGGCACCTTTACAAGGGCTCCCTTGTCTAACATCTGGGAAATCTCTAGATCTATTCATTTTAAATTCTCTGAGTCTAGAACCATTTCTCTTGGTCTCTTGAGTTGAAATGGACGTTTCCAAAATTCTATTTTTAAGCCAACTATAGTTTCTAGAACCCAAGGGTCTTGTGCAACCCTTGACCGATTGTGTGCGAAGTGTTTCAACCTCCCTCCCAACTTTGTATGGGAACAGGAAGTCGGGCTTACCTTGATAGCCTTGATTCCCGCCATGGGATCTTGAGCTCCTCCCTCTCTGGGGGAAGAAATTTGAGTTGGGGCGAAAGCCTCTGTTGAAGTGAGAGGGGCCTCTCTGTTCTTGGGGGAAGAACTGGGACATATAGGCATTGCGACTGACACCCAGTCCCCTCCTGTTAGCCCTTCCAAAAAGTGGGCGTCCACCAAAAACTCTGCGCATGCTAGACTGTGCTTTGCTAAAAGCAGTAAAGGTGGAGACATACTTCCCCAAAGATTTCACAAAGTTGTCTCCGAATAGGAGTCCTTTGGTATCGCCCATGTCCTCCCTAGAGGACAAATCGGCTAGTTTAGGGTTCATCCTTAAAAGAACCGCTTTTCGACGTTCCGTAATTAGGTTTGCGTTGGCATTACCTAAAAAACGAATTGCCCGTTGTGACAAGCCCCTCAGAAGATCAATATTGACTGGAATGTTATTGGCGCTTGCCTCTTCAGTCGTGTCCAGAATCCTGGTTAACGGCCCGAGGATATCAAGGAGTTTGTCCTGACACTGTTTCAGGCATTTCTCTATCCCTTTCCTAGGATCCTTCCCGAATTTAAACAGAAATGTTATCAATTCTGGATCGAGGTTGGGGGTGTTGCACACCTTATCCTCCGTGGAGGGTCTTGGACACTCATTGCGCAGAAGGTTGCGAGTCTCTCTGTCCTGAGACTTCCTCACCCATTGAGTTAAATATTTGTTAACGTGTCCATTGGCCACCATTCTGAGCTGCGGGGATGTCTGATAGACGTAGGGTTGAACATTTCCCCGCCGAGGGGGTCCTTAACGGATGAAGAAGTGGAAGGTTGTTCCAGATCTTGGTCAAGATTTTCTAGGGTATCTTGAGGATTGAAAATAAATTCGATCATGTCCAACTCCTCAAATTCTAGGGATTCAGATTGTGAATTAAAGGTATCTTCAAAATCATTTGTACCATGAAGGTTACTTCTTTCTCTCATGCCACTACGGGCAACTTTTCTCAATGTCCCAATATGTTGGGTTTTATCTTTTGTGCTGCTATGAGCACCATTATCTATTGTAGCGCGAGGACTACCAAAATCATTAGCACGGGTGGATGCTTCCTCCAAGTGTTTCCTTTTGTGGGAAACCTTCCCCCTCTTCAGGGGTCCAGAGGTAGTAGGGGACTCTCCGTCGGAGAGAGAGAAGTAAATCTCCTCAATGGGGGACACCCTCTTCCTCTTGGCTAATGCGGCATCCACCGCCTCCTTAACGGAAGACCTAAGCTCTTCCTCAAGGAACCTCTTAAGGCGCTCTCCCATAAGCGCCTCCTTAGGGGGCTGTTGGGGATTATTAATGTCCATTCTAATAAGGTGTAATAAACAAAAATGCCCTCAAGGCTTACTCACAGTTATAGGGCCGAAGAGGGACTCTTTAAAAGGGACTTCTTTCCCCTTATATTTCAAATCAAGGGATATTCTCTCCCTTTAATCCTCTTTTCTCTTTTTTTTATTTTTATAAGAAACAATGACAATTACAGGTTGAGCCCACCGGGTGGCGTCGCGTTAAAGAAAATATGCTAGGAAAGCACAGTTTCTAATGATGAGGCGTCCGACTCTCAGCAGGCACCGTTACAAGGTCGAGCGGTAAGCCGTAGCCATGGTAACGTGCCTGCCGAGACGGAGATCTCCTTCAGTGTTGTCAGGCCTCGCGTCACTAAGGGCGCGTGTGCTGGTGTGCTGTAACCAGGAAGAAGTCTCTCTCGCGTCCCCTAGGAGGTTGCTATGAGACGCGTGCGAGTTAAATCACGCTAGCGTGATTCCTTCGGTTCCGGCCTGAAAAATAAATAAAATGAAGCCGGAGTCTGGGGCCCTGTCTATATTAAGGCGGCCAGCGGGGAGCCACGCGGCATGTGCAATACATTAATGATAAAGCCGGTAAGCGGCGCACAACCAAATACGTTTCTTGTCATTTGCCGAAAACATAGTAAACTGCATAAATGGTATAAAAAATCACCTATGGCAATGAAAATAAGGCAAAGACTAAACTAGGCGCCTACCTGGCCCCGCCATAAATTGGACAGGGTTAGAATATGCTACAGGAAAGAAAGGTTAATACAAGTATTAACTGAAGCTAATGTCAAAGACAAGTTGTCTATAATATTATATAAAAAATACGTTATTAACCAATACAACAATAAAATAGCAATAATGCCACGATTGAAGAGAGATACTTAGCTGTGTCAGGAGCAGCGAATAAAAGAGGAAGATGGGAGTGTGCACTGTCTTCTTATGGTGTTATGAACATTCTTTGTTTTATGATGTATTAACATTCTTTAAAGGGCTGCATGTTTGGGCAGCAAATAAAAGTATTTGCATAATGGTAGCCTCCGGTCTTGTAATGAAATTTAGACTCATTTGATTTATTATATCCTAGGCATTTTCCCCTGACGGAGGCCTGGTCCCGAAATGCATTGGGTCATAGAAAAATAGAGAATTGAAGTATGAATATTGAAATAGTGTGATGGAACAACACTATACGAACTGAGATTTCAAAATTAATAAATGAAGATTGGATTGAACATTTGATGAACAAGCATTTATTATTGAAGAACGTTTACTTAATATTTCTTATGGAGTGACATGTGGGAACGCCTTTACTTGTTTTAAAGAGGCTTTTCTTCATTAAATTAAGTCTATATACATATGCTAAAAGATTACGTCAGTGCTGCCTTTAATAGATTCCATCTACAGTGCATATAAGAATTCGTCCACTACTTTGAGGCTTATACTACTAGTCCTATCACGCACTTCACTAATGCTGACAATCTCTGGCATTAATTAGTCCTTGCCAATTTGCAGAGAGATGATTCTGAGTGAAGCTGATTTCGTATTGTATTCCAGGAGTGAAAGCAAATTGGATGCCTCGGCGAAACAGTTTAGTTACAATTGTGACCCTCTAAATGATCCTTACTTTTAATCTGTTGTCTGCTAGATTTAAGCAAGCTGGTTTCACCCAATATTCCCATTCAGTCCATCGAGCCACCCACCCATTCATTCATCCACTGCCTTTTCTATGAATTGCACTATAGCAGCTTTGAATGGTATGATAGGCTAGAATGGATGTAGGTATGGAATTGGTTTACGTCAGGGGCGCAACTAGACCCGAACTTTGGCGGGGGAGGGGGCTAACACTCCAGCCAGGGCTGGCCCTAGCACTGGTCGCAACAGTCTTTTTTGGCGCCCCCTCCCCCATTTCCTCCTCCATGAATTCCCTCACTACCACTAACCAACAATGCACCTCATCTCTCTTTGGCACCTTTCTGATAAACATTTTATTATTTTATAGCGCTACTCATAGTTTATTCACACTCAGTTCTGCGATCTGCATGGTACACGTTCTTTGTAGCAGGCACATTAACCCTCTGCACTGTGTGGGTGGCAGGAGTGCCCATGTGAGTGCACGGTGAGCGATGCAACAGTGTGAGAGTAGGGTAAAAGGAGTGACTACAGGGTGAGTGAGGTGACCGTATGAATTTGGGTGCGGATGTAAGTGCATAGTGGGACGAATGAATGCATGGTTACTGATGGGCTTGTTTGAATGACATTTCAAATTGATTAGTGAGGGGGACAGGTGAGTGAAGTGTGACATGAGTGTAGGGTGAGTAGTGTGCTCGTGTGACTGCAGGGCGAGGTACAAGATGAACAGCACAAGTGCATTGTGAGTGCAGAGTGATCACTGTGAGTGCAGGGTGAGCGGGTGAATGGTGTGAGTGTGTGAGTGCATGGTAATCAGTGTGAGTGCATTGTGATCGCTGTGAGTGTGAAAGTGAAGGGCGAGAATGAGAAGTGAGTTGTCTGAATGTAGGCTGCATTCCCAGACACTTGAAGTAACTCAGCATGTTATTGACGGTGGCGTAGGGTTTCAGATATAAGTTAAATTATTGCTATTATGGCATTAATCAGGGATCGAGGGTGGAGGAAATAAATATTGTGCTAAAACTTCCAGTCTTATGATTAGGGTTGCCAGCTCATCATTTTGATGTCCCAGACGGTACAAAAATAAACTATCACCTAAAGCCGTATTTTCAGCACTTATCTGTGCATACTTCGAACAGCAAATATAAATAGAAAGCACTTTTGATTGTGTTCTAGGGCTGCCTGAATGATCCATGACGGATAATTAAAGGGAACAAAGACAGAAAAGTCACATTACAAATGAATACATACTTTTTTTTATTTATAACCCTATATAGGGGCCGATTCCGATCTCGGTCGGAGGCGCACCCAATACCATTCGGTCGGGAAAAAAGCCATGCGAAAGCCTGTTTCCCGACCGATCTGTACAGCACACCGAACGAGTAAGTACGATGCGCACAACAGCACAGAATCCGGCCGAGCCGTACTCACCCAAACCAGGTCCTGTTCCCCGACCGAGGCGAATCCGGAAACGCCGAATCGAGTCGCACGGAAGGAAAAATGCAGCTCCGTCCGGCCGAACGAGTACGATGCGCTTTTCGTACGCGCCGAACCCGTCGCTACGCACGGCACGTCAAAGCATCCGGGAGAGGCGCACATAAGCTCCGATTCGCGCCACAACACGATCCACGGCTACGAGACGAACACGCCAGCGGCGAGGACGAGGCGAGGCGACGAGGACGAGGCGAAGCGACGAGGACGACGCGAAGCAACGAGAAGGACGAACGACACGAACCAACCATGAATCCCTTCGTCCCGATCATACCAATATTCTACATTTACTACCGGAACAGGCACGGACGCGTACGGCGCAGAAGGTAAGTCAGACACCAACCACAAAACACATACAACACGTACACGACACATCACACACACACAGAGGGATGCAGAATATACTTACACCAGCAACAGCAGCACCATAGGGGCGGGATGCCCATCACCAATGCCACATATGCACACAGGGGCCTGAATGCGCACCACCACCCCTACCCAGGGGGGCAGGATGCCTACCACTACTACCACCCTTAGCCAGGGGTGCTGGATGCCTACCACTACTACCACCCTGAGCCAGGGGGCTGGATGCCTACCACTACTACCACCCTTAGCCAGGGGGGGCTGGATGCCTACCACTACTACCACCCTTAGCCAGGGGGGGCTGGATGCCTACCACTACTACCACCTTTAGCCAGGGGGTGCTGGATGCCTACCACTACTACCACCCTTAGCCAGGGGGCTGGATGCCTACCACTACTACCACCCTTAGCCAGGGGGCTGGATGCCTACCACTACTACCACCCTGAGCCAGGGGGCTGGATGCCTACCACTACTACCACCCTGAGCCAGGGTGGGCTGGATGCCTACCACTACTACCACCCTTAGCCAGGGGGGCTGGATGCCTACCACTACTACCACCCTTAGCCAGGGGGGCTGGATGCCTACCACTACTACCACCCTTAGCCAGGGGGCTGGATGCCTACCACTACTACCACCCTTAGCCAGGGGGGCTGGATGCCTACCACTACTACCACCCTCAGCCAGGGGGGCTGGATGCCTACCACTACTACCACCCTTAGCCAGGGGGCTGGATGCCTACCACTACTACCACCCTTAGCCAGGGGGGCTGGATGCCTACCACTACTACCTCCCTTAGCCAGGGGGGCTGGATGCCTACCACTACTACCACCCTGAGCCAGGGGGGCTGGATGCCTACCACCACCCTTAGCCAGGGGGGCTGGATGCCTACCACTACTACCACCCTGAGCCAGGGGGGCTGGATGCCTACCACTACTACCACCCTTAGCCAGGGGGGGCTGGATGCCTACCACTACTACCACCCATAGCCAGGGGGGGCTGGATGCCCACCACCACCCTTAGCCAGGGGGAGCTGGATGCCTACCACTACTACCACCCTTAGCCAGGGGGGGCTGGATGCCTACCACCACCCTTAGCCAGGGGGGGCTGGATGCCTACCACTACTACCACCCTGAGGCAGGGGGGCTGGATGCCTACCACTACTACCACCCTGAGCCAGGGTGGGCTGGATGCCTACCACTACTGCCACCCTTAGCCAGGGGGGGCTGGATGCCTACCACTACTACCACCCTCAGCCAAGGGGGGCTGGATGCCTACCACCACCCTTAGCCAGGGGGGGCTGGATGCCTACCACTACTACCACCCACACCCAGGGGGGGCTGGATGCCTACCACTACTACCACCCTTAGCCAGGGGGGGCTGGATGCCTACCACTACTACCACCCTGAGCCAGGGGGGGCTGGATGCCTACCACTCTACCACCCTTAGCCAGGGGGGGCTGGATGCCTACCACTACTACCACCCTTAGCCAGCGGGGGCTGGATGCCTACCACCACCCTTAGCCAGGGGGCTGGATGCCTACCACTACTACCACCCTTAGCCAGGGGGCTGGATGCCTACCACTACTACCACCCTGAGCCAGGGGGGCTGGATGCCTACCACTACTACCACCCTTAGCCAGGGGGCTGGATGCCTACCACTACTACCACCCTTAGCCAGGGGGACTGGATGCCTACCACCACCCTTAGCCAGGGGGCTGGATGCCTACCACTACTACCACCCTTAGCCAGAGGGGCTGGATGCCTACCACTACTACCACCCTTAGCCAGGGGGCTGGATGCCTACCACTACTACCACCCTTAGCCAGGGGGGCTGGATGCCTACCACCACCCTTAGCCAGGGGGCTGGATGCCTACCACTACTACCACCCTGAGCCAGGGAGGGCTGGATGCCTACCACCACCCTTAGCCAGGGGGGGCTGAATGCCAACCACTACTACCACCCCCACTCATAGGATGGACAATGCATGACACAACCAGCACACCACAACCTAGGGAATGCAAGAAGAAGACATCCCCCCAACACCATGACAAGCGTGTGTAGACTGTGTCAAATGCCTACAACACCGAACATGACTTTGAACATACAATGTGACCCCCTAGCACATGTGCCACACATATATGTGTGTGGCACCCACAATGCAAGCAGGCCATGACCATTGTGGCAATGGGGTCCAAACCCCCATCACCACAGTGACCAAAAGGTAAGTGTGGGGTCCATAGCTGAAGCACATTTTGAACATTGTGGTAATGGGGTCTAAACCCCCATCACCACAGTGAACAAAAGGTAAGTGTGGGGTCCATAGCTGAAGCACATTTTGAACATTGTGGCAATGGGGTCTAAACCCCCATCACCACAGTGAACAAAAGGTAAGTGTGGGGTCCATAGCTGAAGCACATTTTGAACATTGTGGCAATGGGGTCCAAACCCCCATCATCACAGTGACCAAAATGTAAGTGTGGGGTCCATAGCTGAAGCACATCTTGAACATTGTGGCAATGGGGTCTAAACCCCCATCACCACAGTGACCAAAAGGTAAGTGTTGACAAAGAAAGAGGAGCAACTGCCAAACTGCATGGATGATTCCTGGTCACAGAACAACAAACACATCAGTGGCAAAGTAGTGTATGTGTCCCATTGCAACATAAATTGGGGGAGCCAAATACTGCAGTGCAAATAAGACATACCTTTGGCCATGTGCAGACAAACAACACCCATGGGGGCTGACACCGTCAACAATCATCAATGACACAATGACAGAAGTGACCATCAGAATGCAGACCCACATATTTGCACCAATGGGCACACAAATGCAGATACCCTGTGGAGACTGCAGATGTGAGGTGAACAGATACCATACCATGGCAGCAATGGGACAGACAAACCATGATCATTGTGCTGACCGATGACCTAGGAGTCCCAGGGACAGCAGGGGAAACCCACCAAACTACATACAGCCAATGGCACACCCAAGATATGCCAATGCAGTGGTGCAGATGCACAAACACAAACAGGCAGACCCACACTGCACATCATACACAACAGGTGAGGGGGGGTGCCAGTGTCCCCAGGCAACCACACAACACATGAGGAGACCTGAATACCAATCATACAGATGTGCATACAGTGCCACACAAAGGTAACTCATGGATCCAAATCCCCTATGTGGGCAAGCAGGCATTGTCAGATGAGAGGGAGCACAAATCACACATGTCACACAGGCACGTAGGGACAGCAACTGACACAGCAAGACACAGACACACCACAGCACCACCCCCAGGGCCCCCACAATGTGGTGACCCTGGGCTGCATTACAATCCCACTGTGATGACAAAGCTAAATGTGGTTCACACTGTGAACCACAGTCATGTGTCCTGAGCAACTAACTACCATCACACCTACACAAGCACAAATCAAACAGCATGGCCAGTAAGCCAAGGCCAACATGGAGGCAGGGGCCTAGCCGGGCAACAACTCTCATCTGCACACACTCAACACCACACCCCTCGACCTCCAACAATGTGCAGCAGTGAAGTACACATGCACTGGTGACATTGCACATGCACCCATGACTATTCCAGGGTGGTGGGTGGGAACTAAGGTGCAGAAACACATCACACATGGCCACTCAACAAGACTCCTGAATGTCTGACACACTGCACACTACGCTGTACATGGACATGACGGCAATACCACACCAACCAATGGGATCCCAGCCACAGTCACACACCAATGAAGAAGCCAAGGTCACCCACAAAGAACACACATAGACAACAACCAACATTGCAGCCCGGACCCCTAGGAGTGCCAGCAGTCACACACACAACGTGTCACAATCACTGAAAGATAACACAAACTGGAAATCACATGACAGGGGCAAACAACAAGTGCCAAGGGGAAACCTGACTGTGACCCATCTGCGTCTGCACACACACTCAGCCCTGACAGCAAACACACCTATGGGTGACACCCTGATGACCAGTAATGTGCCATGCACCCACATCACAGAGAACCCAGGGAGAAGACTTTGGGGGAACATAGGTCAACTCAGCTAGCATCACAAACAGGTACAACACTAGGGATCACAGCATGCACAGCTAAACGGAAGTGAACACACAGACATGCACATACAACACACACCTTGGGCGCAGGCAATGTCACAGGAGTACACACTGCCATGAGGGGACTCCACTCCTGTGTGAGGAAAGCTGTGCCATATGTTGCCTCAGTAGGGCCCCATCATGTCAGCTGAGCACTTGGTCACACAATCAACAATTAGCACCAAATGAGGGCTCCCGTAACATCAGCCTGGTCATGGAAGTGCCAACGGAATCATCAGCACAGATCCAACACACTTGTATAGCAATGTTGCACTGACAACACAGATGAGTCCTTCCCCATTGATGCCCAAACCTGCATGTCCACTGGAGATGGCCACACGGTCAGGGAAGTAGACGAATTGAACAATGGCAGGCACAACAGATGTGCAGGGGTGGAAGCCACAGATGTGAAATAGGCAATCTAAGTAGGAAATCCCATTGCCAAATACTGAACACATGACACCCTCAGATGCTGCTATGGATGACATGGATACACCACAGGATAGGACACATTCCCCCTGGACCACATGGGTTCCTGCACAGTAACACTTCATTATCATGAGACCAAATATCACCATCACTGCAGCAAGGGCATGGTTAGCATCATCAACATCATGTACATCAGAAGCAAAAGCACTAGAGAACAGAAAGTTGCTTTATTCAGCATATGTGGCATTAAAAGTAGAAGTCCGGTAGAAAATAAACAAAGGCCAATGGCCAGTCCATCAACAAAGTCACAAGTGGGTGACAGTGGCAGATGCCACCCTACACATGCCTGCACAAAACCAGGGACAATCCACTAGGAGGGGCAACCGGGGGGGTAGGCCAGGCACCGCAGGGACAGGATCAGGGCTCACCAGGAGGAAGCAGGGAAGGGGTGGTGGGTGCTGGAGAGCCACTGACAACTGCTGTAGGAAGGTGGAATCTGACTATATGGTTGCCCCCACTTTTTTTATGGTGTTTTGCTGGTTTATGACTTAGTTGGACTGGGATCCTGCTATTCAGGACCCCAGTCTATCTGCTTTCTCTGTAAAATGGTTTCCATGTGCCTTAGGGGCATCTCTAATTGGAATCTGGAGTGCCCTTATAAGTCCCTAGTATATGGTATACTATGTACCCAGGGCATAGGTACCTCAGAGGCCTACCAGGGGCTGCAGCATATATTATGCCACCCCTGGCAGGCCATCCAAAATGACACCACAGGTCTGCTACTGCAGCCTGGGTAAGGTGGTGCATGCACCCCTTACAGTGATATAGGTTACCTATATCACTACACACTTACACATATATAAACCTATAAGTCACTCCTATAGCAGGCCTTATCAATCCTGAAGGCAGAGTGCTTGGTTCTTATGTGAGAAGGTGCCACTGCATGAGCAGGGCCCTTCTGCAGTGCCCAGAGTCCATTCTCTGGTCCTGTTTGTAAATGCGGTTAAACCATATACTCTTAAGTGCATTATATCCTCGCGGTAGAATGCTAACTTTGGAATGACTGCATCAAAACATGTCGTGTTTGGTGTCAAACATCTTGGAATACTACCCCCCCGCCAGTACTGGCGGCGGGGGTAGCATTTCACCCTTCTAGAGGGAGAGACATGTACACCCTGGTCTAACCGGTAACTTCTTTCCAGAGCCCCAGCATCACAAAATGGATGCTGCTGCCACAGACACAAGTCTGCCTCCTGCTGCTGGACGAAACTCCGGCAGGGGAGGCCTGGACAATAGGTTTCCTGTTGCAGGGAGGTGTGACCACCTCCCCAGACAGGATAATGTGTATTGGGGCTGGGCGGGAGCACTCTCTGGGTGCTTTGAAGTCCTGCACTGGGGGCACATTTGGTGTCCCTGTGCATACCCCAGTTCAAACCGGATCAGGGGCTTCCAGCCCCTGCTTTGGCGCGAACTGGACAAAGGGAAAGGGGTGTAGCCACCCCTCTGCCCTGACCCACCCACAGGTGGGGCCACAGAGTAGTCCAACCCCTAAACTTGGTATAAGTATAGGAACCCAGTCCTTAGGACTTTAGATTATCCCTGGACGAAACTCTGAAACTGAATCCTGGACCTTCGACGCTCTACTCACGATTAGAGGACAGAAGAATCTCCCTTGGGGTCAAGGAGTGACTCCCCTGCTTGGCAGGCACCAAAGAAGCATCTGTCCGGTTCGCATTTCTGAAGCTCCCGTCGGACGCCAAAGTCATCGCATCACCAGAGGTGGATTCTCAGACTTCCCCGAGGCTACCCTGAGTCCCCAGCAAAGCTGAGGCCCGTGGCTATCGTGGGTGACTTGAGACCGTGACCCCTGGACACCGAGCACATTTGCAAGTGCATCCTCTTCTGGCTCTCCCAAGAAGTCGTGCTTTGGGCTCCGAGTAGCCCTAGCCTCCAGCACCAACTGCACCGAAGATCACTGGCCCCCACTCCACGAGTGTCCTGTAAGCCAGATCCACGTGCGGCGTCACGAGGCTCCTTCGCGGTCGCTAGCCCGTTGGCTAGTAGCCCTTAACGAAGGCCAATCTTTTCCTAACTTGGCATCCTGGTTGCTCCAGGCCTGCCCTCACTTACCCTCGCTGGGTGAGTTCCCCAGACCTTGCTGGTCTGCACCATCGACGATCTTCCTCTGCATCGAGACTTGCCGTTGCCAAGGCTTGTTGGGTCCAATCCGGTCGCCGACACCTCAGCACTCGACAGACATCGTGTACCAGCCCGAATCCTGCTCCTGGTCGCCGACAACGCCTCCTGGACCTCGTGGCTGAAGAGTCAAGACGACCGTCAACGCACCTGAAGCACTCGACATCGGTGGGCATCTGTCCATCGCCTTCCTGGTCACTGGCTAGTGACCCAGACTCTGTCCCCTCTGCTTTCAGGTTCTTCAGAACTCCGATCCACTCTTGGATCCACCCGGACACTTTTCACTTGGTCGCCAGCAGCACTTTGCAGCAGATCGCCATTCAAATCGACGACGAAACCCGACCCCGAAAGGCACCTATGCACCCGGCTTCCCTGGGTGAGGTAACACGAGTACTCCGGTGCTCCCGTGGGTAGAGACTCTTCAAAGTCCTAGATCTCAAAGGGTTTGGTCCAAGTCCTCTTTTAAGTGTCCCTTTTCTCTAATTTCCCGATCACGACTTTCTCCATAGAAGTCAACGGCGTATCGTGGTTGTGTATTTACACTGCACGCGTCTCCCGTGGGTCCCTGTGTCACTACCTTGGGTGGTTCCTTGTGGTCCAAGCACTTCTAGAGGCTCTAGGCCTAGTGTCTAGTTCAGTCGTGGTTCTTATACCACTTTATTGGTATATGGTTTGGTACGCCCCTAGGGCCCAAACGTGTATTTGTGCTATTACTGTGTTTAAATAACTTCTAACTTATGTACTTCGAACTCTAGCCTCATAAAGAGACTAGAGGGGTGTGTTTAGCAATAAATACATATATTTTGAATATATACCTGGTGTGGTGCTCTTTCATTTGATCACTCAAGAGATTATAGACTGGTAAAACAAGCTGCTTTACATTCCTTCAAGACTTAGCCTGAAGGCTGCTCTCCATAGCTACCACTAGGATAGCTTTCAATAAGGTTGTCTTTAACCTATCTCCAATAAGGGGTTGTTTGGACTGGTGCAAGGTGCCCACTATAATTAGTGGACAGCATATACCAGGCAAACTTCTCACAACTGCAGTGGAGGTGTCTGACATGGTGTGTGCCGGCACAACTGGGGGGCATGACTCAGATGTTGTGGGTGCCGGCACGACTGCAGTGGACCCTGCAGATGGAGTGGACAGGTCCGCCACTGCAGTGCCCAAGTCAGACAGGGTGGTAGTGGACTCCACTGCAGTGCCTACCACCAGGGGAGGAGAATGGGGAACAGGCAAGGTGGGCTGGACAGAGGGGGAGGACACCCTCACCACATCAGTGGCACAGACAAGCGCAGCAGGGGGTGTGGTGCCGGGAGAGCAAGTGGCAGGGGGAGAAGGCCGGATCCTCTTGGGGATGGTATATCTGTGGGTGGGGGAACCTGGGGCAGGGTGTGGTGGGGGCACCTGTGGAGTGGGGGCCTGAGGGATGGAGGAAGGAGACCTGGTGCTTGAGCTGCAGGGCGGCGGTGGGGTCTTGCTCTTACCACTCCGGGGGACTTGCGGGTGGGGGCCTCAGTCTGTCTGTGCCTGGGGGAGGGTGTCCGGGGGCGAGGGGCACTCTGCTCCGTGTGGGGGGCTTCCTCTTCCCCCTGGATGCTGGAGCAGCTGGATCGGAGGGGAAGAGGCCGAGGTCACTGAGGAAGAGGCGCTGGGTCTTTGGGGTTGCAGGTGAGGCAAGGGAGGGTGTTTTGGAGGGAGAGGCAACTGAGGACTGCGCAGTGCCCGTGGATGCGTGTGTGTGTACCAGGGCCCCATCCCCTGTGAGTCTGGTTTCAGTCCCCTGACTGTGCGTGCGTGTGCGTTTTGTTTGTGGCGTGTGTGTCTGTGTGCTGGACGTGTGTGTGCTGGTGTGTGCCTGTGCCGGTGTGTGTGTGCTTGGGACGGGTAAGGTGCTGGGGAGTGTGGATGGAGCAGAGGCAGGAGGGGTGAGGGACTGTCTGAGGAGGGACACTGCTGCCGTCAGGGAGGAGTCCATGGACCTATTGCCCCTCTGTAGGTCAGACATGCCCGATGAGATGCCCTCCATGAACGACACCAGCTGAGTCAACAGAGCGGTGTGCGCATGGAGGACACTCAGCATGGCTGTCTGCCCTACATGGAGCTGGCGAAGGAGGTACACAGACTCCTCACTCAGGGCAGCAGGGGACACAGGGGCAGGGGGTGCAGTGCCTGGCCCAAAGGAGACACGCTCCCGAACATGGGAGCCTCCACGGACCTGGGGAATGGGAGCCGATGGGAGGGCGGTGGTGGTGCTGGTGGTGGCGGGGACAGCAACACTAGCTGGGGTGTGGTGGCTGCTGACACCCGCCTCCATAAGGGAGTCATCCTCCGAGTTGCTCTGGTCCTCAGCTGAGGTGGATGGTGCTGAGGACTCCTCGGTGTGGCTCCCCTCGCCCTCCGTGCCACTGGGTCCCTCCGACCACTCCTCGGCTGCTGACCCAGTCTGGCTCTCTGGCTCCTCCTGGTCCGTGGAGCTGTCCCCTTCCATGGCCGTGGATGTATCTGCAAACAATGGGGAAACAGACAGACATCAGTCACCTGCACCAAACGCACACACCACTGTGAGCACAGCACATTACAGAGCAAGCCCTGGCATCATTAGTTGTACATTGCTAAAAGTGCCCTAACTGAACAGGAGAAGCCAATTGTCAGTCTGATGCCAAGCATGGCACTCACATCCCACATGGCCTTGCACCCATCTGTCTGGTGTCTGTTGGATTGCAACACCCCAGTGTGGACACATGCACCAAGTACACAGTAGTTGGACAGTGCAGAGGACACGGTGTGGCATGTGGACATGCACACATCACAGCTCTTGCCACTGAGTCAGTACAGGTTTCCGGATGACAGGGATGCCCAGAGTCAAATAGGAAATGCATGTGATGCATACCAGCGACAGACACCATGAGGAACCCATGTCCTGATAGCCATCGCCACAATGGTGTGCATGTAGCACATGTCACTCCCCTGCAAGACCACCAATAAGTAGACACATGCCATGGCAGAGGCATGACTGCTAAGTCATACATCACTGTCTCAGTTGCGGATCCGGCGCTTGTAGACCCCCACGGACCGGACAGCCCGGACGATGTCCTTCCAGATCTCCTGCTTCCGATGGGCATTAACCTGTCAGGATGACAAAGTGAAAAGGCCATTACTACACATGCAACATATCCGTGCATGACACAGTTGTATATACATGTCTCAATCACAGGGGCACATGATGTACACAGGCAGTGCAAAGCTGCCCATGGACAGTTTGCCAGACGTCACTACATGGTATCATTGCATGGGAAGTAAAACCTTGTTCAAATGCACTGTCACTGCACCATACCTGTCCAGTGCATGTCACTACACACTATGGGGGGTGACAACTACTCAGTGAGCCTGCTAGCCAGTGGCGTGCAGACTTTCAGCCTTGCTAGTCAGACAATATGCACATTCAGAAAGGCAGTGCACAGAACACTCACCTGCTCCCCTGGTGTCCCATACAGCTTGCTGTACTGTGGAAGTAGGCTGTCCAGCAGGGCCTGGTTCTCCTCAAGGCTGAAGGCTGGGGCTCTCTCCACAGTACGTGCCATTGCAGGGTCCAGAGGGGCAGAGACAGCAGCAGTGCAGTGGCAGATGTCGTCCTGGAGCATGTAGTGCAGGCAAGTGAGCTCTCAGGGGAACAGCCAGCAATATATATGTGCTGGAGAGGCAGATACTGTCCCTTGTGTCCAAAGTGATAGGTCCAAGTCGTTTGCATCTTCTGAATCTGGCCAATCCATGGAATAGCAGCACCAAAACACGCCCACAGCATCCTTCAAATCTTCAACTTCATGACATACATGATTTTGCAACATTGTTGTGGGTGACCAACTGATTTTCCAGCAACCGACTCGTTCGAAATTCGAAAACGCGTCCGTTGCCAGGCAGGGCCATTGTCAATGGGTGCGCACCGATCACATTGAATGCAATGGGCCGGCCGGGGGCACCGATCGGTCCATTGCAGTTCAACGCGTACAGGGGTACAACGCGTACCCGCACACATTGAATGCAATGGGCCGGCCGAGGGCACCGATCGGTCCATTTCGGTACAACGCGTACAGGGGTACAACGCGTACCCGCACACATTGAATGCAATGGGCCGGCCGGGGCACCGATCGGTCCATTGCAGTTCAACGCGTACAGGGGTACAACGCGTGCCCGCACACATTGAATGCAATGGGCCGGCCATGGGCACCGATCGGTCCATTGTGGTACAACGCGTACAGGGGTACAACGCGTACCCGCACACATTGAATGCAATGGGCGGCCGGGGCACCGATCGGTCCATTGCGGTACAACGCGTACAGGGGTACAACGCGTACCGCACACATTGAATGCAATGGGCCGGCCGGGGCACCGATCGGTCCATTGCAGTTCAACGCGTACAGAGGTACAACGCGTACCCGCACACATTGAATGCAATGGGCCGGCCGGGGGCACCGATCGGTCCATTGCGGTACAACTCGTACAGGGGTACAACGGGTACCCGCACACATTGAATGCAATGGGCCGGCCGGGGGCACCGATCGGTCCATTGCAGTTCAACGCATCACTGTACATGTGACTGGCATATGTCAGCATGCCTGTCTCAGATGGACATATGCCAGCCACAGATAGCTCCCAGGAGTGAGGGGCACACCTACATCACGACAGCCTGTCCAAACTTTATCATAAGGCATGTAAGGCTGCATTTCCTATTGTGTGTATGTTGGTGTACATGTTGTCCTGTGGGTGTCACCTGTGGGCAGCCACCCCCAGGCTGTGCACGTGTTCATGGGGACAGGATCCTGGGTGTTACGTGTACATGACCACTGTGATGTGCAACTGTTCATATCTGTGCATGTGCCATGGTCACATTTCACGGTGGTGTATGTGAATGTCATGTCACATACCCCGTGAGTCCCATGTGGGACGGTATGTTTGAGCCAGGGTGTCCCAGTGGCACAATAGTGATGGTCCTCCACAGTCTTTGTGCATGTAGTGTTTACAATGTCTCTGATTTCATGTGCACAATGGGAGACAGTCTCCACATCCACGTTGTGTGTGCATGGACTTTGATGTTGTGCGTGTGTGTGTCACAGACGTCCATGTCTGTCCTGCCGTGGCAAGTGGGACCACTACCTGTGGGGGTCATGGTTGTTTTGCTCTGGTGTATACATGATACTCCATGTAATGCCAGTGTCCATGTGGCAATACAGGGTCCCTGGGAATGTACCTGTCGTTGAGCTGTGGTGCCTGGGGCACATCTGTCCTCACATGTCACTGTGGGGGTGATTGTGACACGGCAGCAGGAGATGGGAACTGTGACACGGCCTCATGATATCCAATGGGCCAACCTGGGACTAATTGATGCCACCTGTTGGACCGTGTTGACAGATGTTGGCCATGTATGTACCATACATGTCCTTACGGAACTGCACACTTCATGTAGTTGTGCCTCATAATGATGTGTGTTGGGATATTGAGTGTGTTCAATGCCGCATATGCGGGGTGACTGACAATCTTGCTTACTTCTCCTCTGCACTGCAGGGCTCCTGCTGTCCATCGACCATTCCCAGACCTGGCAACGATGGTGGAACGGGACAGCATCCGACGGTACCGCTTCACCAGGCAGCTGATTGAGGATTTGGCAGTGCAGTTGTCCCCACATTTGCAGCCTGGCCGGCCGTATCCTACAGCGCTGACCCCCAAGGTGAAGGTGATGGCAGCCCTACACTTCTTTGCCACCGGTACCTTCCAACATACTGTGGCGACTGCTGGTGGGATGTCACAGACCATGTTGAGCCGTGTGCTCCGCGATGTTTTGGCGGCAATGTTGCTATTCCTGAACCGGTACATCTATTTCCCTAGACTGCGACGACTCACTGACGTGAAGAGTGACTTTTATGCCCTGGGGAGGATGCCGCATGTCATTGGCTCCATTGATGGGACACATGTGGCTTTGGTACCACCACAGGCCCAGGAGCAGGCCTACAGGAACCGCAAGCACTACCACTCGGTCAATGCACTGGTGGTGTGTCTTGCAGACATGACCATCACACACGTGTGTGCCCGTTTCCCTAGTTCAGCACACGATGCCTTTGTGATGAGGAGTAGTCGCATCCCCAGGATGATGGCACAGATGCAGAACCAGCGTGCCTGGCTTGTCGGTGTGTACTGACTTTGTGCCATTGTGTGTGATCTGATCTGTAGTATTCCCCCACTTTTCCAAGTCAGCTAATGTGCACTTGTCTGTCCGTAGGTGACTCGGGATACCCCAACATGCCGTGGTTGCTGACACCCCTCAGGAACCCTGTGACACCAGCCCAGATGCGCTACAATGAGGCACATGGTCGGACCAGGAGAGTGATTGAGCGGACATTTGGTCTCCTGAAGAGCCGCTTCCGCTGCCTGGACAAGACCGGAGGGTCCCTCCCATATGCCCCAGCGAAAGTGTGCAAGATTATCATTGTCTGCTGCATGCTCCACAACCTGGCAGTGCGGAAGGAGTTGCCTCTCATCCAGGATGACAATGACCAACATCCGCCACCTGTGGAGGATCCTGGCCTGGACCACGATGCCAGTGACGATGATGATGATGATGATGAGGGTAATGTCCGCACACAGCTCATCACCAACTTCTTTAGCTGAATGTGAGTATCCTGAGGTGTCATGTCAATGATGTGAGTTGGCATGATGTGTAGGTGGTGCTCTGGTGCTGTTGGAGTGTGTCCATGGGCTACTTGACTGGATGTGTGTTGCGATGTGTGCTTACAGGTGGGCTGTACTCCCCAACAGTGTTGACATGCTAACTTGGTTCTGGGTGGGTATCTTGTAACATGTATTGTGCATGAGTTTTGCTGTTCTGTCCTGTACTCCATTGCTTTTGACTGTGTGTCATTTCTGTCCTTCACAGGGTACTTTCAGATTCGTTTGATCAACTGTGTCCACCGACGACGTGATTGCACTTCCAGGCTGGTAGCTGTTGTGTCCCTACAGGTGATGTGCGCCACACCCATGGACTTCCTTCCGTCTACAGTTGTTGACTGCGTGCCCGCTGCCAGGTGGGATTACCTTGCATCTGTAGTGGTTACGACATGTTGCAACTGTGTAATAAACCTGTGCTTCACTTTGTGATGTGCGTTGTCTGTGGTCACACATTTGACTGCCATTTGCTTACTGCACCTGTGGGCTACTTGACTACAACTGGGAATGGGTGTGGTGTCTGTGCATTGCACCGTCTTCCCTGGCAACCTCAGTGTAGGCAATGAGTCAGATGGCCTAGGTGTGTATGTGTTGTGTAGCCCTGGTGGTGTGTCTCCCTCATATGTGTCACGTTGCCTTTACTCACATGCCTGTGTTGTCCTTGCTGTTGCAGTTCGCATACACAGTGTAATTTTGCAGTTCATCATCCCCATAACAGTACCCACGTTGGAATCACAACAGAGGCAAGTATGGTGTATTAGTGTGTTTATTGTGATACATTTGTGTGAATAGTGCATAGGATGGGTAGTGCTGTACATAAATCTTGCAATCCGAAGTTCCTAGGTGAATTGAAAGTCCTGGTAGACAGAATCCCCAGTATCGGGGCCACAGTTGTCTGACACATTGGTCCAACTTGTACTCCCCATGCAATGTGTGGGAGTAGTGTTGCCGTCAACAGGGTGAACAGTCTGTGCACAAAGGTGAACATCCAGAACAGGTTCAGGCTTCCTGGGAGTTGCGCTTGGCCATCGGCCTCTCACTTGCCCCTCCTCGGACGACCCCTCTTCTTGGGGGGGCCCCTCAAGTACAGGCTGCTGCGGTGCAGGGGACTCTCCGCCAGAGTCATCCTCCCTCCCTGTGGCAGTTGCAGTTTGTTCGGCACCAGATGTTGTTGGCACACAGGGAGGTGTGGACTGGTTGCTGTTCATCTGGCGGAGGCATTGTAAAATGTCCCTGTGCACCGCCGTCATCTCATGCAGTGCATCCCACTTGGACTCCACGCGGGACATGTGTGAGTCCACGCGGGACATGTGTGACTCCACGTGGGACATGTGAGAGTCCAAGCGGGCATGATGGGCAGCCTGCTGCTGTTTCATGTCTCTGAGGAGCCCCACTACCTGGCTGAGGTCTCCGGTGCTGGACTGGTACGCATCAGCTATGCGTACCAGTTGTGGGTCATCATGCACACCAGCAACCTCTGCAAGCAGCGACCTCTGTCTCCCACCCCTCCCACCACCCCTGCTGACATGTGCAGTGCGTGCAGTGGCACGCACAGATGACCCTGGTCCACCTTGGGGTTGGTGGTGGTGGTGGTGTCCATGGCCCCAGGTTGGTCCAGGGTCCCTGTGCTGGTGTTGCTCCTTGTTCTGTCCATGTCGGCAGGGATGGTATTTGTGGTGACAGTCGTTAGAGGGGTGGGTGCAGGGGTGCAGCTGGTGGTCCTGCTGGTGCTGCAGCTGGTGGTCCTGCTGGTGCTGCATGTAGACTTGCACCGGATGTGCCAGGTTGGTCTTCTTCGTCCGAGGAGGGCATAGGCTGTACAACGCCAATGAGCTCCGCATCCTCTTGAGCCTGGGACTGGGACTCCTCAGCGTCTGCTGCTGTGTCCCCATCATCACCTGTTTTTGGGAGACACACACAATGTATGTTATGTTTCTGCAGGCATCAATGGTTGACACACATGACAGTTGTGACTGTGCCTCTGGGTGCGGGCCTGTACATTGCATTGTCCTAAGTCATCACAGTCAGGGGTTGATATTGGTGTGCCACATTGTCCTTCATTATTTGGGCATTTCTATGTATTTTTTGGGGTGTGAACATGGTCTGCATTGGTTGTGTTTGGTTGACAGCCGGCCCTCCTTCCCACCCACCCAGCCAGTCAGTTATCCCACCATGCACTGTGCTTGCATTGCAGGGAGTGGAAGTTGTCTCTCAGGATGTCAGTCAGTGGTGTCCTGCTGTTTGTTGGTGCACAGTTGCCAGCAGGGCCTTGTGCTCCCCACAGCAGTAGCCAGTGTCAGCCATCTTGTGAGTCCTTCTCCACTTCCTGTGATGTGAGCATGGTTCAGGGTGGTGTTGATGGGACAGTTGTGGGGGTGACCAATATCAGTGACTACGACTCCCATCATGCTATTGCCTCCACCCCCCTTCCCAGCATGCCCATGCTTCCTTCCTTTTGACTCTGCTTCGCTGTGGGGTGGGCTGGCTGTGCTGACAGGATGGCTGGGAGTGTTGTCCTGGCAGTTGTTTGGCTAAAAGTCCCAAGAGTGTCCCTGTGCTTCACACAACATAACCCAGGGTGGTGGTTCTTTGTGGGATCTTGTGTTAGGATGGGGGCATTGCATTCTCCCAGGTGGGTTCTGTGGAGTTTGTGTTGGGGGGTGTGTGAGGGGAGGTGCTTGTGACTATGGTCAGTGCTGCAAGTCCTCCTTCCCACCCACCCAGCCAGCCAGTTATCCCACCATGGAACGTGCTTGCATTGCAGGGAGTGGAAGTTGTCTCTCAGGATGTCAGTCAGTGGTGTCCTGCTGTTTGTTGGTGCACAGTTGCCAGCAGGGCCTTGTGCTCCCCACAGCAGTAGCCAGTGTCAGCCATCTTGTCAGTTGTTTTCCACTCCCTGTGATGTGAGCATGGTTCAGGGTGGTGTTGATGGGACAGTTGTGGGGGTGAGCTATGTCTGTGACTATGACTCCCATCATGCTATTGCCTCCACCCCACTTCCCAGCATTCCCATACTTACTTGCTTTTGTGGGGAGTTCAGTGTGTGTGGGTGTGAGAGCAATGGCAAGATGGCTGACAGTGGTGTCCTGCTGTTGGTTGGTGTGCAGTTCCCAGCATGCCCTTGTGCTCCCCACGACACAGCAACAGTGTCAGACATCTTTGATGGGCCTTTCCACTCTCTGTGGGATGTGCATGCGTGAGTGTGAGCTTGCTGGGCCATGTGGTGAGGGATGTAGAGCTGTGACTACGACTCCCATCATGCTATTGCCTCCACCCCTCTTCCCAGCATGCCCATGCTTCCTTCCTTTTGACTCTGCTTCCCTGTGGGGTGGGCTGGCTGTGCTGGCAGGATGGCTGGGAGTGTTGTCCTGGCAGTTGTTTGGCTAAGAGTCCCAAGAGTGTCCCTGTGCTTCACACAACATAACCCAGGGGGGTGGTTCTTTGTGGGATCTTGTGTTAGGATGAGGGGCATTGCATTCTACCAGGTGGGTTCTGTGGAGTTTGTGTTGGGGAGTGTGTGAGGGGAGGTGCTTGTGACTATGGTCAGTGCTGCAAGTCCTCCTTCCCACCCACCCAGCCAGCCAGTTATCCCACCATGGAACGTGCTTGCATTGCAGGGAGTGGAAGTTGTCTCTCAGGATGTCAGTCAGTGGTGTCCTGCTGTTTGTTGGTGCACAGTTGCCAGCAGGGCCTTGTGCTCCCCACAGCAGTAGCCAGTGTCAGCCATCTTGTGAGTCCTTCTCCACTCCCTGTGATGTGAGCATGGTTCAGGGTGGTGTTGATGGGACAGTTGTGGGGGTGACCAATATCAGTGACTACGACTCCCATCATGCTATTGCCTCCACCCCCCATCCCAGCATGCCCATGCTTCCTTCCTTTTGATTCTGCTTCCCTGTGGGGTGGGCTGGCTGTGCTGACAGGATGGCTGGGAGTGTTGTCCTGGCAGTTGTTTGGCTAAGAGTCCCAAGAGTGTCCCTGTGCTTCACACAACATAACCCAGGGTGGTGGTTCTTTGTGGGATCTTGTGTTAGGATGGGGGCATTGCATTCTACCAGGTGGGTTCTGTGGAGTTTGTGTTGGGGTGTGTGTGAGGGGAGGTGCTTGTGACTATGGTCAGTGCTGCAAGTCCTCCTTCCCACCCAGCCAGCCAGATATCCCACCATGGAACGTGCTTGCATTGCAGGGAGTGGAAGTTGTCTCTCAGGATGTCAGTCAGTGGTGTCCTGCTGTTTGTTGGTGCACAGTTGCCAGCAGGGCCTTGTGCTCCCCACAGCAGTAGCCAGTGTCAGCCATCTTGTGAGTCCTTCTCCACTCCCTGTGATGTGAGCATGGTTCAGGGTGGTGTTGATGGGACAGTTGTGGGGGTGACCAATATCAGTGACTACGACTCCCATCATGCTATTGCCTCCACCCCCTTCCCAGCATGCCCATGCTTCCTTCCTTTTGACTCTGCTTCCCTGTGGGGTGGGCTGGCTGTGCTGACAGGATGGCTGGGAGTGTTGTCCTGGCAGTTGTTTGGCTAACAGTCCCAAGAGTGTCCCTGTGCTTCACACAACATAACCCAGGGTGGTGGTTCTTTGTGGGATCTTGTGTTAGGATGGGGGCATTGCATTCTACCAGGTGGGTTCTGTGGAGTTTGTGTTGAGGGGGTGTGAGGGGAGGTGCTTGTGACTATGGTCAGTGCTGCAAGTCCTCCTTCCCACCCAGCCAGCCAGATATCCCACCATGGAACGTGCTTGCATTGCAGGGAGTGGAAGTTGTCTCTCAGGATGTCAGTCAGTGGTGTCCTGCTGTTTGTTGGTGCACAGTTGCCAGCAGGGCCTTGTGCTCCCCACAGCAGTAGCCAGTGTCAGCCATCTTGTGAGTCCTTCTCCACTTCCTGTGATGTGAGCATGGTTCAGGGTGGTGTTGATGGGACAGTTGTGGGGGTGACCAATATCAGTGACTACGACTCCCATCATGCTATTGCCTCCACCCCCTTCCCAGCATGCCCATGCTTCCTTCCTTTTGACTCTGCTTCCCTGTGGGGTGGGCTGGCTGTGCTGACAGGATGGCTGGGAGTGTTGTCCTGGCAGTTGTTTGGCTAACAGTCCCAAGAGTGTCCCTGTGCTTCACACAACATAACCCAGGGTGGTGGTTCTTTGTGGGATCTTGTGTTAGGATGGGGGCATTGCATTCTACCAGGTGGGTTCTGTGGAGTTTGTGTTGAGGGGGTGTGAGGGGAGGTGCTTGTGACTATGGTCAGTGCTGCAAGTCCTCCTTCCCACCCAGCCAGCCAGATATCCCACCATGGTACGTGCTTGCATTGCAGGGAGTGGAAGTTGTCTCTCAGGATGTCAGTCAGTGGTGTCCTGCTGTTTGTTGGTGCACAGTTGCCAGCAGGGCCTTGTGCTCCCCACAGCAGTAGCCAGTGTCAGCCATCTTGTGAGTCCTTCTCCACTCCCTGTGATGTGAGCATGGTTCAGGGTGGTGTTGATGGGACAGTTGTGGGGGTGACCAATATCAGTGACTACGACTCCCATCATGCTATTGCCTCCACCCCCTTCCCAGCATGCCCATGCTTCCTTCCTTTTGATTCTGCTTCCCTGTGGGGTGGGCTGGCTGTGCTGACAGGATGGCTGGGAGTGTTGTCCTGGCAGTTGTTTGGCTAAGAGTCCCAAGAGTGTCCCTGTGCTTCACACAACATAACCCAGGGTGGTGGTTCTTTGTGGGATCTTGTGTTAGGATGGGGGCATTGCATTCTACCAGGTGGGTTCTGTGGAGTTTGTGTTGGGGTGTGTGTGAGGGGAGGTGCTTGTGACTATGGTCAGTGCTGCAAGTCCTCCTTCCCACCCAGCCAGCCAGATATCCCACCATGGAACGTGCTTGCATTGCAGGGAGTGGAAGTTGTCTCTCAGGATGTCAGTCAGTGGTGTCCTGCTGTTTGTTGGTGCACAGTTGCCAGCAGGGCCTTGTGCTCCCCACAGCAGTAGCCAGTGTCAGCCATCTTGTGAGTCCTTCTCCACTCCCTGTGATGTGAGCATGGTTCAGGGTGGTGTTGATGGGACAGTTGTGGGGGTGACCAATATCAGTGACTACGACTCCCATCATGCTATTGCCTCCACCCCCTTCCCAGCATGCCCATGCTTCCTTCCTTTTGACTCTGCTTCCCTGTGGGGTGGGCTGGCTGTGCTGACAGGATGGCTGGGAGTGTTGTCCTGGCAGTTGTTTGGCTAACAGTCCCAAGAGTGTCCCTGTGCTTCACACAACATAACCCAGGGTGGTGGTTCTTTGTGGGATCTTGTGTTAGGATGGGGGGCATTGCATTCTACCAGGTGGGTTCTGTGGAGTTTGTGTTGAGGGGGTGTGAGGGGAGGTGCTTGTGACTATGGTCAGTGCTGCAAGTCCTCCTTCCCACCCAGCCAGCCAGATATCCCACCATGGAACGTGCTTGCATTGCAGGGAGTGGAAGTTGTCTCTCAGGATGTCAGTCAGTGGTGTCCTGCTGTTTGTTGGTGCACAGTTGCCAGCAGGGCCTTGTGCTCCCCACAGCAGTAGCCAGTGTCAGCCATCTTGTGAGTCCTTCTCCACTTCCTGTGATGTGAGCATGGTTCAGGGTGGTGTTGATGGGACAGTTGTGGGGGTGACCAATATCAGTGACTACGACTCCCATCATGCTATTGCCTCCACCCCCTTCCCAGCATGCCCATGCTTCCTTCCTTTTGACTCTGCTTCCCTGTGGGGTGGGCTGGCTGTGCTGACAGGATGGCTGGGAGTGTTGTCCTGGCAGTTGTTTGGCTAACAGTCCCAAGAGTGTCCCTGTGCTTCACACAACATAACCCAGGGTGGTGGTTCTTTGTGGGATCTTGTGTTAGGATGGGGGCATTGCATTCTACCAGGTGGGTTCTGTGGAGTTTGTGTTGAGGGGGTGTGAGGGGAGGTGCTTGTGACTATGGTCAGTGCTGCAAGTCCTCCTTCCCACCCAGCCAGCCAGATATCCCACCATGGTACGTGCTTGCATTGCAGGGAGTGGAAGTTGTCTCTCAGGATGTCAGTCAGTGGTGTCCTGCTGTTTGTTGGTGCACAGTTGCCAGCAGGGCCTTGTGCTCCCCACAGCAGTAGCCAGTGTCAGCCATCTTGTGAGTCCTTCTCCACTCCCTGTGATGTGAGCATGGTTCAGGGTGGTGTTGATGGGACAGTTGTGGGGGTGACCAATATCAGTGACTACGACTCCCATCATGCTATTGCCTCCACCCCCCTTCCCAGCATGCCCATGCTTCCTTCCTTTTGACTCTGCTTCCCTGTGGGGTGGGCTGGCTGTGCTGACAGGATGGCTGGGAGTGTTGTCCTGGCAGTTGTTTGGCTAACAGTCCCAAGAGTGTCCCTGTGCTTCACACAACATAACCCAGGGTGGTGGTTCTTTGTGGGATCTTGTGTTAGGATGGGGGGCATTGCATTCTACCAGGTGGGTTCTGTGGAGTTTGTGTTGAGGGGGTGTGAGGGGAGGTGCTTGTGACTATGGTCAGTGCTGCAAGTCCTCCTTCCCACCCAGCCAGCCAGATATCCCACCATGGTACGTGCTTGCATTGCAGGGAGTGGAAGTTGTCTCTCAGGATGTCAGTCAGTGGTGTCCTGCTGTTTGTTGGTGCACAGTTGCCAGCAGGGCCTTGTGCTCCCCACAGCAGTAGCCAGTGTCAGCCATCTTGTGAGTCCTTCTCCACTCCCTGTGATGTGAGCATGGTTCAGGGTGGTGTTGATGGGACAGTTGTGGGGGTGACCAATATCAGTGACTACGACTCCCATCATGCTATTGCCTCCACCCCCCTTCCCAGCATGCCCATGCTTCCTTCCTTTTGACTCTGCTTCGCTGTGGGGTGGGCTGGCTGTGCTGACAGGATGGCTGGGAGTGTTGTCCTGGCAGTTGTTTGGCTAACAGTCCCAAGAGCATTACCCAGGGTGGTGGTTCTTTGTGGGATCGTCATTTGGTGTGTGAGGCATTGCATTCTCCCAGGTAGATTATGTGGAGTTTGTGTTGAGGGGGTGTGTGAGGAGAGCTGCTTGTAACTATGGTCAGTGCTGTCAGTCCTCCTTCCCACCCAGCCAGATATCCCACCATGCAACGTGCTTGCATTGCAGGGAGTGCAAGTTGGCTTTCAGGATGTCAGGCAGTGGTGTTCTGCTGTTTGTTGGTGCACAGTTCCCAGCAGGGCCTTGTGCTCCCTTCAGCAGTACCCAGTGTCAGCCATCTTGTCAGTCCTTATCCACTCCCTGTGATGTGAGCATGGTTCAGAGTGGTGTTGATGGGCCAATTGTGTGGGTGAGCAATATCTGTGACTACAACTCCCATCATGCTATTGCCTACACCCCCTTCCCAGCATGCCCATACTTCCTTCCTTTTGAGTGGACTTCACTGTGTGTGAGTGTGACAGCAATGGCAAGATGGCTGACAGTGTGGTCCTGTTGTTTGTTGGTGCACAGTTCCCAGCAGGGCCTTGTGCTCCCCACAGCAGTACCCAGTGTCAGCCATCTTGTGAGTCCTTCTCCACTCCCTGTGATGTGCGCATGGTTCATGGTGGTGTTGATGGGACAGTTGTGGGGGGCAATATGTGTGACTGCGACTCCCATGATGCTATTGGCTACACTGACTTGGCCAGCATACACAGAATTCCTTCCTTTGAGTGGTCTTCACTGTGTGTTGGTGTTGTTGTGGTGGCTACATGTCTGGATGTGTTTGTTAGTTCTATTTGTGCCACTGCCTAGCTGTAGTTGTAGTTGTGTTTGTACATGTGATGGCACAGTTGGATGTGACTTTTTTGATGGCATGTGTTGTGTTTATCTGACTGACATACTCATTTTGGGATGATTCTGTTCTGGTTGCTGTGTAATTGCTATGAGTGCATGGTTTGACTCTCCCTTGACAGTGATGTGTGTGTGTTTTGTGGCAGTATATTGTGTACATTTGTTGTGTACTCACCAGGCTCTGGGATGTCCTCTAGTCCATATATGCTCACTGGCGGAAGGATGGCCTGCACCTTCTCCTCCCAGGGCCTGAGGTATATTGGCTTGGCAGGAGGGCCACTGCCGGTGTATTGGCTGTTGATGTAGTCTTTCTTGAGCAGGTCCCGTACCCTCCTGCGCACGTCATACCACCTGTTCTGGATGTCGCTCTTTGTGCGCCGACATGGTGATTGTGCGTTCACCCTGTTGATGATCCTCTCCCACATCTTGGTTTTCTGGGAGATGGGGGTCTGTTGGACCAGTGTGCCAAACAGCTGTGGCTCTACCCTGAGGATCTCGTCTACCATGACTTCCAATTCACAATCTAGGAACTTGGGATTCTTCTTGGGGGCATGGTGATGGGTGGTGATGGTGAGTGATGTGTGTGTTGGTGTGCAGGTGAGGGTGTGTGAGTGTGTGTTTTGCTGGGTGTATGTGAGGTAGGTATTTGTTGGTGTGCTGATGGTGTGTGGCTTGTGTGAGGGATGAGCTGTGGGTGTGTGGTTGCTTTCTCTTGGGTGCTGGCAGTGGAATGGCATTTGCAAAGGATCATGGTTGTGATTTGTGTCCTTTATATGGGTGGAGTTGTGGGTGTGTCTTTGTTCTCTGTCCCCACCCCCCAGTATTTATTGGCTTAGTAATTGCTTGTTTGGCCTTTTTTGTGTGATTTTTCCTTTGTACTTTCTGTGCATGTTGGAAACGTTCTTGTGACCGAGTCGGACCCTGCATTTGTCTCGTACGGTCTTCTCCGTTTCGTTCACGCTGTGTTTGTGCAGTTTTCTATGCTGCGTACGCGTCGGTCGCGGTGTTTTGTGTTACTTCGGCTCGGTTTTGTATGCGTGTCGGTCGTACGGGTTGTCCTCCGTCCGACTCGTTCGTGGTTTTCGCGCCTTGCATCGTACTTTGCGGTTTGGAGTTCGCGTATGCGTTTCGGTCGGATTTGTTCCGGGTGCGTGTCGGTCGGTTGGATTCGCGTGTTTTTCCGACCGGATTGCTGTTTTCCGTGCGGCTCGGTCGTTCGACTTGGGTTCGGTACGTGTCGGTCGGATTTTGCACGCCTTGCATCGTACTTGGCGTGTCGGGCGCCACAGGTACGTGTCGGTCGGTATAATTTCCGGATCCGAGTCGGTCGGTGCTTTTTCCGGCCCGAATCGGAATCGACCCCTTA
This sequence comes from Calotriton arnoldi, assembly GCA_963921515.1. Lineage (NCBI taxonomy): Eukaryota > Metazoa > Chordata > Amphibia > Caudata > Salamandridae > Calotriton > Calotriton arnoldi. Next base: position 568,949 of record CAWUFW010001426.1, on the reverse strand, counting down.
GTGTCAAGACGAGGTCTTGCAGGCTCTTTAAACAACACATGGCTGGCATTTTTCTTTGGCAACCCTACTTTATATTCCTTTCAATTAAATGCATTCCCACACTACGGCAGTAAATGTAAAATACAAATGTAAGGAATAGGCAGAGTGGGGGCCCAGGGGGTACTGGAACCAGAAAAAAAGCTAATCCTTGGTAACCGGTTTACAAAGGTATGTAAATATGCAAATGGTCTTTGAAGACCTGTGAAAAACTCGAGGTGTGCCGGAGATAATACTCCAGACACTGCCCAGCTGAGCCCGCAGCAGCTCGAGCTGCAGCAGCCCGGTCTGAGACGCACGACGGGGGGTTGAAGCCCTTTTAGCCCTATGGGCGTTGCATGCCTGGTTTACGTCATGATGGAAGGTGGTGGTTCTGGAGTGTCAGTTGGTGTCAAGAACAGCTGGTATCATGATGGTTTTCTGTCACAACGAAGAAACCCTGCTTAATTGCTGTACTCAATAAAGATCAAACCAATCCTTCTGTGCAGCCTTTATTTGAAAGATTTTCAGTGCTTTTTTCATATTAAAACAAGCATCGTACATTTTTTGTTACAGTTTTTTTGTATTTTGTCTCATTGTGGTTATCCAATAATATTTTTCCATCATGTACTACAAAATATCTTAACCCTAATAACAGTGGAGAGACAATCACTTTCTGTAATCACTTTGTGCAATTCGGAACATTCGAAGCATTGAATCCTGCTATTTATTACTGTTAGATTTGGGGGTCTCTAGTTGGCAGAGGTAGGTACCTTTGTCCAAATAGGGACCCTTGCGTCTAGTCAGGGTAAGGGGGATACACTCCTAAAATAACCCCTGCTCACCCCCTTGGTAGCTTGGCACGAGCAGACAGGCTTATCTCAGAGGCAGTGTGTAAAGCATTTGTGAACACATACAGTAATCCAGTGACAACACTACAGATGGACACCACACAGGTTGTATATTAAAAATAAGTATCTTTTATATAGATTTAACACAAGACCACAAACGACAAAAATCCACAATACTGTAATTTAAAAATGGTAGAATTAGCTCAGTTCTCTTAAGATGGTAAATGCGACACTTTGAGTTCAATGTACCTTTAGATGCATAACGCTATACAACGAAAGTGTTGCAGGGAAGGTGGTGTGTCGGTTCCTTACATGCAAGAACGGTGATGCGTCTGGTCCCTACTGATGCGTAGGGGATGCGTCGGTTCTTCTCGGCGTGGGGAGGTGATGCGTCGGTTTCTTACTGCGCTTTCGTGGCGATGCTACCAGCAACGCCGTGATGCGATGAAGATCCGGTGCAATAAAACAAAGATGGCGTCTTCTTCTTGATGCGACACGATGCGTGCACGCCCGACGGCCGTGCGGCGACTCAGCGATTCTTCCGAGCCGCGACAGGCCATGAGACACGCTTCCCGGTGATGCGGCGGCGTCTGATGCAACGTCGATCCTTTTCTTCGGCGATGCGAGGCGCTTCGGCGGCGACGCTTCTCCTTCGTGAGTCGCACTTCCAGCTCCTTGCGACGCAGTCCCTCAGAAAGTCCAGCACAGCAGCAGGCACTTTCCAGAAATACTCTTGGGGAGCTTGTTGGTGAAGTCTGTTGTCCCTGAGACTTCAGCAGGAGGCAAGCTCTTCTCTCAAGCCCTTGGAGATCTTTTACAAGTTGATGAAAGTACACACAAAGTTCCTTTCTCCTTTCTTTGGCAGTCAGGCAACCACTGCAGGCCAATCCCCCAAACAGCACTCAGCTTAGGGATAGTCTCCTCCTCAGTTTCTCTGGTTCCTCTCCTCAGCAAAGGTTCTTCTTGTTTCCCAAAGTGATCTAAAGTTCTGGGGTTTGGATCCCCTCTTTTATACTCATTTTCCCTTTGTTCTCTGAAGGCAGAGAGGCCTTTGCCTAGTCCAAACCAGTTCTGGTCAGTCCTGGAGCACTTTGTTGACAAGACTCCTTCTTTCCTTTCACAGTGTAGGCCAAGGACATCAGACACACCACAGGAGGTGGAGCCAGCATTGTGGAGGGAAGGCACAGCCCTATTCAGGTCCCAGGTGCAACTCCTCCCACCCATCTCCATGCAGATCTCTCTATTCAGCCCTGTGCTGACTCACCCTGTCTCCTGGAGTTCCCCAGCCCCTGTCACTCACAAACCCAGACAAGGAATACACAACCTAGCAGAGGCAGGCTTGGATAGTTAGGCAAGAAAATACCTACTTTCTAAAAGTGGTATTTTCAAACACAATGTTAAAACCAACTTCACTAAAAGATGTATTTTATCATTCTGAGTTCAGGCATACTAAATTCGTTTTTCTGCCATGTTCCCTGGGTCAGTTAGGATTATAAGCTGTAATAATCAAACTGCCCATTCTGGCCTATGGAGAACAGGTAGCCTTGCAATAGTGAAAAACTAAAATGGCTGTAATTCACTAATAGGACATGCCACACACACCAGGGCATGTCCTACCTTATACTTACAATGCACCCTGCCCTTGGGCCTACCATAGGGGTGACTAGTATGCAGAAAAGGGAAGGTTTAAGGACTGGCAAGTGGGTGCACTTGCCCAGTCAACATGGCAGTACCAGACTGCACACAGGCTCTGCAATGGCAGGCCTAAGACACACTTTTACAGGCTGCTTCTGTGGGTGGCACAACCAGTGCTGCAAGCCCACCAGCAGCATTTGGTTTACAAGCCCTGGGCACACTCAGTGCACTGTACTAGGGTCTGACAAGTAAACCAAACCAACCAATCATGGAGTCACTAATCCATACATTAATTTATAACAGAGAGCATATGCACTTTAGCACTGATCAGCAGTGGTAAAGTGCCCAGAGTCATAAAACCAACAACAACAGGTCAGAAAAAGTACAGGAGGAAGGCAAAAGTTCAGGGATGACCCTGCAAAAGGGCCAAGTCCAACACTTACCTTCGGTAAAGATATATCTGTAAGAGACATTAGTTAGTGATAGATTCCTTACCTTAGAATTGCCTCAGTCTGAGCCTGGGGGTAATTCTAAGTAAGGAATCTATCACTAACGTGTCTCTTTCAGATACATAGGTTAGTTATAGATTCCTTACCTTAGAATTACCCCCAGGCGTCAGACTGGATCTGGAAAGTTTTTCGTCAGCAGTACCTCTGCGCGTCGAAAGGTGGCGTCGGTCGGCACCGCGTCCGTCGTTGGCGTCGTGGTCACCGGGATGACGTCGCGGTAGCTACTTAGACGCCGCCCTCGCGCGCTGACGTCATTTCTGTACACGATTTTCCGCACTAGAAACGCAGAGCCATGCAAGACACGGACCACTGGTGCACAAAACTAGGGCCCTGAAAGGATGTCCTTAACCCTAGAAGTCAGTTTGCAGAACGGGGAGAATGGGTGGGGCGCTAAGGAATCTATGACTAACCTATGTTTCTTACAGATATATCGTTACCGAAGGTAAGTAACTTGTTCATCTGAAAGAAACAGTTAGTTATAGATTCCTTACCTTAGAATAGATACCCCAGCAATACCAACCCCGGAGGTGGGTCTGTGAACCAAGTTCACACCAGAAAGTCCTGGAGAACAGAACGGCCAAAGAAGCCGTCTCTCCGAACTTGGCTGTCCAGGCAGTAGTGTTTAGTGAACGTGTGCAAGGATGCCCACGTCGCTGCCTGGCAAATGTCATTCAGAGGGACCCCTCATCCCAAAGCAGTAGTGGCTGCCGTCGCCCTGGTGGAATGGGCACGTAGCCCCACAGGAGGCTCCTTTTTAGCTAGAGAATAGCAGGCTTTAATACACAAAACGACCCATCTAGAAATGGTCCGCTTGTGTACGGCCCGACCTTTCTTGGCGCCCACGTAGCCAACAAAGAGCTGGTCATCCACCCGGAACTGTCTGGTGCGATCCAGATAGAAAGAGACGCACGTTTTGGGTCCAGACGGTGGAGCCTCTCTTCCTCTTTCGAAGGATGCGGAGGCAGAAAGAAGGTGGGCAAAGTGATGGTTTGCCCAATATGAAAGGAGGTGACCACCTTGGGAAGGAAGGATGGACGAGTTCTTAGGACAACCTTGTCCGGATGTACAGCCAGAAAGGGAGATTTGGATTAAAGAGCCTGGAGCTCACTCACTCTTCTGGCAGATGTGATGGCTACCAGGAATGCAGTCTTAAGAGTTAAGAGTCTGAGAGGACAGTTGTGAAGCGGCTCAAAGGGAGCGCACTTCAAATAGGTCAAGACCAGAGTCAAGTCCCACTGAGGCATTACGAATGTGGTGACAGCCCTTCTATCATCACTGCGTGGCACTGATAACAATGACCCCTATTCTTCACAGTGGCCCCCACCTGGCATACAGGGGTCACAACAGCACATATCAGACACGGTCAGGCAGCCCGATCAGTGCAGCAGTCCTGATGGTCCTGAATCTCACACTTTGCTTCCTGGATCCATTTGACAGGATTCCCACTGGACCCTGTTCCCTTCAGATGATCTCCTTCTCCTCACAGGGTCCTATGGTCTTGGGTCAGGCAGAAGGTGCTACTCCAGGGGATTGTTCTTGATTCTCCTGGGTGATGGCCCCTCATCCAGCATGGACGGCAGGCAGACCCTAAGTGCCCAGTCCTGGTCACAACAGGCAGAACACATGCTGTCCTCCATGCTGATGCACAACTTCAGCTTGACAATTTGGGAGTCTCAAGCTCCCCTTTTTATAATCAATTTCCAGTCACATATGTGATTTAGTGTCTCTGTCTTTGAAGTTCATGCTCTGAGGGCTGACCACTTATAAGTGGCCACTCCTCTGCTGTGTTCTTTCTCTATTGAGGGGTCCATCACTGCAGGATAGCCCCAATCAATGCCATGGGAGTAACTAGAGGTTCACACCTGGATCTTATCCTCAATGATATGTGCATCAAAATGTTACCAAAGGGCCAAGCCCTACTCTTTATGATTCCCTTATCAGCCCCCTCTCCTTCCTGAGATGTTCCCAAGCCCCTATGACCAATAATTATGTCAGAAACAATATCGGTTCAGAAGGGTATAACAAATTACTACTTGGAAGAGGTATGTTTAGGACATCCCTTCCATATAGTGATTCATTATGGCATACATCAATGTTTTGTGACCGAAATCCGGTCGCAAAATATAGAAATTTTACAGACCCCCAGCATGGGTTGGTAAGCCATTCACAAAAAAGAATATTGAAAAATGTTGTTGAGAGGTGGGCAGTGGTCTAGGAGTTGAGAATGAAAAAACAAACGTTTGCTCTGGAGTCGGCAGTTGTCCAGAGGACCACTGACTAATCTCAAACAGATTTTGAAAAAGTTTACAACTTTTCTTTTTTCACCCCCATTTCCTTTGAGGAAAACGGAATGCATTCTCAAAAATGTATTTAAAATGGGATCATAGACATGGTGGTCTGCTGACCCAGCAGGCAACTATGCTTGTGATAGACATCAATCATAGTGAGTCACAGTTTGTGACCTAACTTATGAATATACTGATGAGGTAGGTCGGCTTACAAACCATTATGATGCAGAATTTTGTGAACCGACCTAATGGTACATAGGTCGGCTCGCACAATTTCACACTGGACCCAAAAATTCTGGTTGCAATTTGCAACCAGTATTTTACAGAGAGTGTTTCGTACATCTGGCTCCATATGATCTCACGTACATGAGTGAAATGTAGGTTTTTGTGTCATTTTCATTAAGCAAGTATCATCTCGCATAGATTACTGGACTACACATAGCACTCATAATTTACTCTTTCCGAGACATCCATATTAGTTATTCACAAAGCCTGATGAGAGATGAGGATAATTTTGTCACTGCATTGAACAATTTGTTGAAAACCCCCTTTGATGATGCAGGGCACATACTCACTATCCTCTTCTCCTAAATAACGGACCTCTCCTTCACTGAAGACTAGACTCCCTCCTAGTCCTTTCAATCATTAGTCCTTTTCTCTTTTCGAAGACAGTGTAGTTTACAAGTAGCATGCTCGATGATCAATCATGGAAAATCATGTACAGAAACTAGAAGGACATCAGAGTCGATCTCTTGACACAATCCATCCCAGGGATCGCCAACTTTAACCTCATAAAATATTGAGATAGTGGTCTTGAAAGTCACTGGTTGAATTCATGCATGTTCGAGGACTTCCTTGCTTACTTCATAACTATGGATACCAATGTGCGATCACTTGTATGAGGAAGGTCTACTCCCAAATTTGCATTGCTAATGCAGAAAAATCCTCTAACGTGCCTGTTTGTGTTAATTTTCTATCTTAACACCAGCTTCCCCATTGCAGCTTTGCTCACTTGCCTCCTGGCGTTCTTCTTGGATAAAATCCATCTCACTATGAGACTGAATTATAACAGAAGAGGCACTCCACTAAATTTTAGTTGGCAAAGGGGCTTGATGCCTCACCATCTTCTGCAAATTCTAGGACATCTCTGAGTAGACTGTTGCCCACCCGGAACCTCAAATTCTTCTCACCACCTCGTGGCATTTGAGACACCAAATCTGTAAAAATGAGTTACCGGCCATCACCTTTACTTTCCTCATAAATGCCTTCCTCTTGTTTGATAAAGTTCCACAGAAACAAATACACCATTATTAGGTCATAAACCTCTGTAGAATACACAATGCTGACCTGAAGACTATGACTAACTACCAACCAATCTGTGGAACGCCAGACAAGACAGATATCTTGCAAACCAGTTTCGGTCTTTGAGTTCAACCTCATTCTGAGTGACTTCCATTTCTGATTTTCCCTCACAAGAGGGAATGAAAGAAATACTATTTATCAGGGTCTTGGAGACAACCACTCCCTGCATCACACACTTGCGGATGGATTTCAGATCCACATGTATGCCTCTGTGGAACCTTGGAATGAGCATGGTATCCTGAACTGCCTGAATGATGCTCAACAATGGGTGTGACCCAACTGGCAATGTCTGTTACTAGACTTTGGAGATCCCGCATGTCTCCCTTTGCAGTAAACCCCTTTCATGGATGCACTACAAACTCCTTCATGGCAAATTCACAATGTAGAGGTCAACCTTAAAAAAGTCAACCTTTACACTCAGTTCAATGACGCAACAAATCTCAATCCCAATGCTGTGTGTGATCTACATGATCTTCATATTTCTGATGTGGCCCCAGACAATTACCTTAGTTGTTGCAATTGACTACTACAAAGGGGCATATGGTGGTTACCCAAATCAATCAGCAGGCAGGTTTTAACAAACCTGAAACACAAAAAGTACTCCCTTAGAAGAACGTATATAAAAAAACTACTAACAAGATGGTAATCTGGAGAATCCCGAGATGGAAGCTATACTACCAATCTGGGTATGGTAGGAAAGGAAGCACGTCCTTTTGGTTTTATTTACCCTCACACACCCTAGTGGTGTCATGCTTCATCATCGGGTCACCCCGTCGCCTAAAAGACAGGGTGGGCTCGACCAATGTTTCAGGGAGCTCTTAAAATATATAAAGACCAGGGGAAAAAGATAAAAAACTCAGTGAAGTCCCAGTTTCCCTTTATTCTTGGACCTCTACTGTGTTATTAAAATAAGTTTACCAAACAAGGATCTTTAGGAGTGTTATGGTCCTAAGACCCTTGTGCCGACATGTTTCAGTCACCAAACGCCCCAATGGGTGCAGGACTTTCTTCAGGGTATCGGTAAAAGTAACCCCTGGAAAAAAGTAACGGGTAAAGACCCTATACTAATTTTATATAAGGGCAGATAGCTGCTCCTTATGGGTTGAGCTGAACGAGCTATTTACTCGGTTAATAATTCCATCCCAATGTGGGGATTGAAATGCGTCTCATAGGACCACGCTTACGGGGTAGTCCTGTAGTCACACTGCCTCCAAGAATCCTGCCCCACTAATAACCTATTCGGCGGTGGTCCTGACGGCTTTCAGCTGAAAGCATGACACCACTAGGGTGTGTGAGGGTAAATAAAACCAAAAGGACGTGCTTCCTTTCCTACCATACCCAGATTGGTAGTATAGCTTCCATCTCGGGATTCTCCAGATTACCATCTTGTTAGTAGTTTTTTTATATACGTTCTTCTAAGGGAGTACTTTTTGTGTTTCAGGTGTTATAAAACGGGAGGTTGTACCCCCTTAAGGTGTTCTCTCTGCCCCTTGTGACTTCGGTCACCCCGGTGTTTGAGGTTTTAACAAACACCTTACAGTGTGGCCCATCCCATCTTCAGGGTGAAGCTGTGGCATCACAATAACTCTGCAATAAATACACTCCATCGGTTGGAAGTCAAGCAGAAAGTTAAGTTGAAAATACTCTGACCATACATAAAGATATGCACATATCTAGCCAAACAGCTGGTTCCATACTACACAATAGGGCACAAATGCTTTGTTTTTTCTGATGCGTCAAAAGTACTAAGCATGTGCTCCTCTCTTTCAGGGTGGAGTGGGCACGAAGGATGAGATGTGCATGGGATTCCTCTATGTCTATCCTCGAAACAACGTTTCCAACTGCATGAGTATTCCTAATATATTGCCCATTGCAAAAGCACTGGGCAAGAACGTCTCCAGGTGAGATGCTTGGTATTTCTTTTTAATTTTATTTAACATTAATATAGCCCATCTAAACCACATCGGTATTAAGGTGTTTTATGGTGAAACACTCTAAAAACATGGTACATAACGATGAGGAAGGAGGAAAAATGTCGTAGTCATTAACAGATGTATTGAATGTCTAAGACATAGCATAGGAATATATCATTCATCATATTTGTGCAATGCAAGTGTTATGTCTTTTGTCAAGTGCTTTGAGCTGAACAATGGATACAACAGGACCATTTGGTGTTTTGCATGAACTTATCTATAACAATCATTTGTCTGTCTAGAACCACACAGTGTGGCTATTGTGCCCACAGCTCTCGGTGGCCGCCTCTCAAGTCTACATCTTTGCCGGGTAGTTTGTGGCTCTGTCGGGCTGAGGTGGACCTCAGGGTGCTAGTGGAAGCACAAATTGTCTTTGCGCTACTAACCTTAGTTCTTTTGCGTTCCGGGATATTGTCTCTGTACTTTTCATGCCGGGAGTGTGTTTTCCTACCTGGCGTCACGTCCTTAAGTGATACTGCTCTTGCTGGTGGGCGGGGCAAGAGCTCACCTGCAGGTTCTCAGCCCAGCTGGCAAATTAGGGAAGTCACTTGTTTGAGGGTGTGTAAAAGACCTTTTTTGGGGAGTTTTACTACTACTCCAGTCCACTTTTTTCTTTTTCCTTTTCTTTACTTCTCAAGATGATGAAACTGTTTATGTCCTGTTAGATTTGGGGGTCTCTAGTTGGCAGAGGTACGTGCCTTTGACCAAATAGGGACCTCTGCGTCTAGTCAGGGTAAGGGGTACACTCTAAAATAACCCCTGCTCACCCCCTTGGTAGCTTGGCACGAGCAGGCAGGCTTATCTCAGAGGCAGTGTGTAAAGCATTTGTGAACATATACAGTAATACAGTGACAACACTACAGATGGACACCACACAGGTTGTATTTATAAAAATAAGTATTTTTATATAGACTTAACACAAGACCAACGACAAAAATCCACAATACTGTACTCAAAAATAGACTTTAAAATGTTATAAAATAGCTCAGTTCTCTCAAGTTGTAGATGCGACACTTTACTCTCAATGTACCTTGAATGCGTAACGCAAAGAAAACAAAAGGGTCGCAGGGAAGGTGATGCGTCGGTTCCTTACACTCATGGGAGTGGATGCGTCGGTTCCTTACTGCTGCGCAGGGGAGTTGATGCTCGCTTCCTTACTGTGTGGGAGGTGATGCGTCAGTTTCTTACTGCTCTCCGGTGCAATGCGACAAGATGGCACCTCGATGCGATACTCTTCTCGGTGCGATGCGACAAAATGGCGTCTTGGTTGCGATGCGACAACGTTGATGTGATGCGTAGCCGCCCGGCGGCCGTGCGGCGGCTCGATGATTTTGGAGCGCGACAGGCCCTGCGACGCGCTTCTCCAGTGATGCGATGGCGACCTCTGCAGCGGTGGCACGCTTCTCCGGTGATGCGCCGCGCTTCGGCAATGCGATGATGACAGCGGCGGCTCGCTTCTTCGGCGATGCGACGACAGCTGCTGCGGCGGCGACACGCTTCTCGTCGTTGCATCGCGCTTCGAGCTCCCAGCGACACGCAGTCTCTCAGAAGGCCCAGCACAACAACAGCAGGCACTTCAATTCCCAGCAAGGGAATTCAGGGGGGAGCTGGTTGGTGAAGTCTTGTATCCCTGAGACTTCAGGCAGGAGGCAAGCTCTAGTTCAAGCCCTTGGAGATTCTTCTTCAAGTTGATAGAAAGCACACTCAGTCCTTTTCTCCTTTCTTTGGCAATGAAGCAACCACTGCAGGCCAACCCCCAACACACAGCACAGGGGTAGTCTCCTCCTTCAGCTTCCTGGTTCTTCTCCTCAGCAAAGGTTCGTCTTGATTCCCAGAAGTGATCTAAAGTTCTTGGGTCTGGGTCCCAATATTTATACTCCTTTTCCCTTTGTTCTCTGAAGGCAGAGAGGCCTTTGCCTAGTCCAAACCAGTTCTGGTCAGTCCTGGAGCACTTTGTTGACAAGACTCCTTCTTTCCTTTCACAGTGTAGGCCAGGGACATCAGACACACCACAGGAGGCGGAGCCAGCATTGTGGAGGGAAGGCACAGCCCTATTCAGGTCCCAGGTGCAACTCCTCCCTCCCATCTGCATGCAGATCTCTCTGTTCAGCCCTCTGCTGACTACCCTGTCTCCTGGAATCCCCCAGCCCCTGTCACTCAAACTCCAGACAAGGAATACACAACCTAGCAGAGGCAGGCTTGGATAGTTAGGCAAGAAAATACCTACTTTCTAAAAGTGGTATTTTCAAACACAGAATGTTAAAATCAACCTCACTAAAAGATGGATTTTATCATTCTGAGTTCAGGCATACTAAACTCGAATTTCTACCTAGTTCTCTGAGCCAGTTAGGATTATAAGATGTTATAATCTAACTGCCCATCCTGGCCTATGGGGAACAGGTAGCCTTGCAATAGTGAAAAACGAAAATGGCTGTAATTCACTATTAGGACATGCCACACACATCAGGGCATGTCCTACCTTTTACCTACAATGCACCCTGCCCTTGGGCCTACCTTAGGGGTGGCTAATATGTATAAAAGGGAAGGTTCAGGGACTGGCAAGTGGGTGCACTTGCCCAGTCAACATGGCAGTACCAGACTGCACACAGGCTCTGCAATGGCAGACCTGAGACACACTTTACAAGGTGCTCCGGTGGGTGGCACAATCAGTGCTGCAAGCCCACCAGCAGCATTTGATTTACAAGCCCTGGGCACACGTAGTGCACTGTACTAGGGTCTGACAAGTAAACCAAACAAGCCAATCATAGAGTCACTAATCCATACATCAATTAATACCAGAGAGCATATGCACTTTAGCACTGATCAGCAGTGGTAAAGTGCCCAGAGTCATAAAACAGCCAACAACAGGTCAGAAAAAATACAGGAGGAAGGCAAAAAGTTCAGGGATGACCCTGCAAAAAGGGCCAAGTCCAACACAACCCCCTTCCAGCCAAAACACAGGGTAGACCAATCACTACCTTGATGGGCTTCCCTGATTTAGGCGATAGAACCTGGACCTGGCCCGCAACAGCAGGGGCATATTCCAGTTCTACGCCAATCTGACCCTATTTGGATCCCTCTGTCCATACTCTCAGGGCCCATCAAGCTAATCCATGCGGAACCCTTCTCCTCACCTGTGGACACCACCTGTGCAACACCTAACCTTAACTTGCTCACAGGTGTGTCCCAACAGACAGACAGCAAGCCACAGTGGCCACTGACAGTGGTCAGGGATGAGACCCAGGCCTTATGCCTCTCAGGGCTCTCAAACCTCTGTGGCGTCAGAGAGCGGGGGGCAGTAGCCCCAGGTGCTTGGCACCCTTTGTCCATTCTCCCTCCTGTCAGGTCAGGTATGACATCCTGGCTCTGAACTACCAGCCCCGGGCCTGTACCCGGCGGATGGACAGGAGACTGGGGTGCGCTTCCCCACACCCGGTCCTCCTCCTCCTTGTTGGGGCTCTGTACCCTCCCACCTGGAGTGGTACCCCCTTTCAGAACTGCCAGGGCACCTGTGGCAGGTGTCCTGCTCAATTCGCCCACCAGTTCAGGGGTTCTATCCCGCAACTGGGCGTCCAGGTCAGGGGGGACACCCTGAACCTGGTCCTCCAATCTAGGGTCTAAACCCTCCAGTTGAACCGGGGTCAGAGGCGAGGACTCCCTCCCTCTGCACCCCCTCCCAGAGTACTGCCCCCTCCCATCAGGAGCGGTACCCCCAGAAGACAAACTGCTAGGGGCACCGTTAGCAGCTGCCCCTTCCTCCAGGTCAGGGGGACACCCTGAACCTGGCCCTCCAACCCAGGGTCTGTACCCTTAGGCTGGACCTGTGCCTGGCAACCCAGGACTTCCGGGGTACACCAACCCCCAAGGGAGACACACTCCTCTAGAGTTGGGTAAGAATCTGCCTGGCGCACCAGGACTTCCTGGGGAGCACACATGCCCCCAGAGGGTAACACATCTCTCATGTGTTGTGTGACAGTCTGCCTGGCGCTGATCTCCCGACCCCTGTCCACCTGACAGTGCGTGAAGACCCCCCAAAACAGAAGTGGTGTCACCATGGTCACTCCTAGGAGGCTCAGCCCTTCTGGCTGGCCCCTGACCCACTGGCTCTCCCACTGGGGAACACATCCCCCTCTCACCCCTCAATCTGGACTTCTGCACCCTCCCAACTGGAGCGGCACTGCCAGACACCAGAACCACTGGAGTTCCATTTACAGACGCTCCAGGTTCTCTAGACCATGGGAGATCCCCCTCAAATGGCCTACCAGTACAGTCTAGGCCCCCAACCTGGTGTTCCCTTAAGGAACCCTCCAGGCCCTGAGACTGGGTTTCGGGCATCTTGGGACACGCAGTCCCACACTCACTCCTTCTCCGCAGAGACAGGACGTGAGCCCCTACACCCCTCCCACTACCACGGGACCTAGCTGGGCTACACTGAACCTCTCCCACCACTCTGGGTTGGAAGACACCTGAGCCACTCCTCTTAGGGTCACTCCCCAATGCCTCTTCAGACCCTCTGGAATCCACCAAAAGGTCTGCCTCCATTGTGAGCTCCCTGGGGTCAGAGAACTCACACTCCACCAGGTGTTGGCATAGCTCTGGAAAATAGGGACTTACAATATTCTCTCACAAAATTGGATCACACAGACCCACCAAACTATCCTTCACCTCACCATCCAGTGACTTGTACACGTACCCCACACCACTCTCCTGAGACAGGCCAGACAGTATCTGACTGTCTCTGTCACTCAACCCACACTCTTCTGGGCGGTCTTCACACTCACACACCAGGACTTCAACCATGGGGGAACCCCTCTCCCTGCACCTCTCATCTAGAGTCAGTAGAGTGTCCCTCCCACCACTAGGACTATGAACCCCTGTGCCAGTTCCCCAATCCACCTCAGGGACACTGCGCACCACTGGAGCTACCTCATATCCTTGAACCTCCTGGTGTATATTAACCCCCTCCTTCAAGTCAGGCGCCACATCTCTGGGTGTGTGTACTACTCCCTCAGCACTAGATAACTCACTATTGCTGCCACCATCTGAGCTGGATTCCACCTCCAACTCAGCAGAGCTCATTTCTTGAGCTACCCAAATTTCTTCTTCTTGGGTTAAGGCCCTCTTAGCCTCATCAAGCTCTCTAAGCTCCTCATCAATCTCTCTCAGCCTCTCTACTCACAAGCCAGAAGCCAGCTATCTTTTTCTGTTTCTCCCTCACTCTCAGGGAATTCCTCCTCCACAGACTCAACTGGTAGGGTTGCCTTCCAGCGTGGTAACTCAAACTGTAATAGGGATGCCTCTAGATCCTCTCTGGACCTTCTCCTCACAGGCAGCCCCCTTTCCTTGCAAAACACACGTAGCTCCTTCATTGTGTAGACGAACATGTGCCAGAAGTTAAGTTCCATTTTGCAACAACTAACCAGAGTCCTTGTATCAAAAATACTTCCAGGAGGACACCAGAAAACAGAAAAAACAGTATGTGGTTGCGTTTGGTCTGCACTCACTAGTAGTGTTCACCAATCACTGTACATGAGTCACAAATGCAAGTCCAGAATCCTCACCGCTGACCACCAATGTTAGATTTGGGGGTCTCTAGTTAACAGAGGTAGGTACCTTTGTCCAAATAGGGACCCTTGCGTCTAGTCAGGGTAAGGGGGATACACTCCTAAAATAACCCCTGCTCACCCCCTTGGTAGCTTGGCACAAGCAGACAGGCTTATCTCAGAGGCAGTGTGTAAAGCATTTGTGAACACATACAGTAATCCAGGAACAACACTACAGATGGACACCACACAGGTTGTATATTAAAAATAAGTATCTTTATATAGATTTAACACAAGACCACAAACGACAAAAATCCACAATACTGTACTTTAAAAATGGTAGAATTAGCTCAGTTCTCTTAAGATGGTAAATGCGACACTTTGAGTTCAATGTACCTTTGGATGCGTAACGCTATACAACGAAAGTGTTGCAGGGAAGGTGGTGTGTCGGTTCCTTACATGCAAGAACGGTGATGCGTCTGGTCCCTACTGATGCGTAGGGGATGCGTCGGTTCTTCTCGGCGTGGGGAGGTGATGCGTCGGTTTCTTACTGCGCTTTCGTGGCGATGCTACCAGCAACGCCGTGATGCGATGAAGATCCGGTGCAATAAAACAAAGATGGCGTCTTCTTCTTGATGCGACACGATGCGTGCACGCCCGACGGCCGTGCGGCGACTCAACGATTCTTCTGAGCTGCGACAGGCCCTGCGACACGCTTCCCGGTGATGCGACGGCGTCTGATGCGACGTCGGTCCTCTTCTCCGGCGATGCGAGGCGCGACGGCCGTGCGGCGACTCAACGATTCTTCTGAGCCGCGACAGGCCCTGCGACACGCTTCCCGGTGATGCGGCGGCATCTGATGCGACGTCGATCCTTTTCTTCGGCGATGCGAGGCGCTGCGGCGGCGACGCTTCTCCTTCGTGAGTCGCACTTCCAGCTCCTTGCGACACGCAGTCCCTCAGAAAGTCCAGCACAGCAGCAGGCACTTTCCAGAAAGACTCTTGGGGAGCTGGTTGGTGAAGTCTGTTGTCCCTGAGACTTCAGCAGGAGGCAAGCTCTTCTCTCAAGCCCTTGGAGATCTTTTACAAGTTGATGAAAGTACACACAAAGTTCCTTTCTCCTTTCTTTGGCAGTCAGGCAACCACTGCAGGCCAATCCCCCAAACAGCACTCAGCTTAGGGATAGTCTCCTCCTCAGTTTCTCTGGTTCCTCTCCTCAGCAAAGGTTCTTCTTGTTTCCCAAAGTGATCTAAAGTTCTGGGGTTTGGATCCCTCTTTATACTCATTTTCCCTTTGTTCTCTGAAGGCAGAGAGGCCTTTGCCTAGTCCAAACCAGTTCTGGTCAGTCCTGGAGCACTTTGTTGACAAGACTCCTTCTTTCCTTTCACAGTGTAGGCCAGGGACATCAGACGCACCAGAGGAGGTGGAGCCAGCATTGTGGAGGGAAGGCACAGCCCTATTCAGGTCCCAGGTGCAACTCCTCCCACCCATCTCCATGCAGATCTCTCTATTCAGCCCTGTGCTGACTCACCCTGTCTCCTGGAATCCCCCAGCCCCTGTCACTCAAACTCCAGACAAGGAATACACAACCTAGCAGAGGCAGGCTTGGATAGTTAGGCAAGAAAATACCTACTTTCTAAAAGTGGTATTTTCAAACACAGAATGTTAAAACCAACTTCACTAAAAGATGTATATTATCATTCTGAGTTCAGGCATACTAAATTCGTTTTTCTACCATGTTCCCTGGGTCAGTTAGGATTATAAAATGTAATAATCCAACTGCCCATTCTGGCCTATGGGGAACAGGTAGCCTTGCAATAGTGAAAACGAAAATGGCTGTAATTCACTATTAGGACATGCCACACACACCAGGGCATGTCCTACCTTATACTTACAATGCACCCTGCCCTTGGGCCTACCATAGGGGGTGTCTGATATGAAGAAAAGGGAAGGTTTAGGGACTGGCAAGTGGGTGCACTTGCCCAGTCAACATGGCAGTACCAGACTGCCCACAGGCTCTGCAATGGTAGACCTGAGACACACTTTTACAGGCTGCTTCTGTGGGTGGCACAACCAGTGCTGCAAGCCCACCAGCAGCATTTGAGTCACAAGCCCAGGGCACAACCAGTGCACTGTACTAGGGTCTGACAGTGAATCAAATAGGCCAAACATGGAGTCACTAATCCATACATCAATTTATAACTGAGAGCATATGCACTTTAGCACTGATCAGCAGTGGTAAAGTGCCCAGAGACATAAAACAGCCAACAACAGGTCAGAAAAAATACAGGAGGAAGGCAAAAAGTTCAGGGATGACCCTGCAAAAAGGGCCAAGTCCAACAATTACCATGCATCGATTTATGTGCAGAATGCTCCACAGGGCTCAAGTTCAAAATAACAGAAGTGGGGGGGGCTCACCAAGTTCGGCAGAATGGGTGTGACATCACAAGAAGTGACATCACAGCACGTGAATGCATGTCGTATCACAGGAAGTAGCAAAACCAAAGGGGATGATGGACGGAGTGTTGAACATTGCAAGCACTTACCCCCAGTCAACTGATCTGGGTTTAATCCATCATCATTCTTTAGCTCACTCCGCCACCCCAGTTCAGACATGGCCATATGCAAATCAGTCTGACCCTGTGCCTCTTGGGGACAGTCCAGCCCGAACTGCCAAGCCATGTCTTCCTGGACCGGAAACAAGCATCCTGGGACCGGTTTCTGGCTTACAGCCGTCATCAGCCAGGCTATCTTGAATCCAGTGGCAAAGTGAGCAAGGGACCCACGTCTGGGTCCTAGGATGCTTATTTCCAGTCCAGGGAGGACCTGGCTTGGCAGTTCAGGCTGGACTGTTCCCATGAGGCACGGTGAGCAAAAAAACGATGGATTTAGGCCCAGATCTCTGTACTGGGGTGAATGTATGACATTGTTCTGCATTCTGTCCATCAACTGTTGTTTTTGCATTTGTCACCCCGAGTGGGACGGGTATGCCCAGACGTGGGTCTCGTGTCTCTCCATGCCACTGGAATCAAGCTATCCTGGCTGAAGAGGGGTGAAACCCCGAAACCGGTCCTAGGATGCTTGTTTCCAGTCCATGGAGGACCTGGCTTGGCAGTTCGGGCTGGACTGTTCCCATGAGGCACAGGGTCAAGACTGATTTGCATATGGCTGGGTTCAAACTGGAATGGCATGGTGAGCAAAAAACGATAGATTTAGGCCCAGATCTCTGTACTGGGGTGAATGTATGACATTGTTCTGCATTCTGTCCATCAACTGTTGATTTTGCATGTATCACAGGAAGTGGCATCACTACCCATGACCTCAAAGGAAGTGATATCAAATCTTAAGACCTCACATATGTTGAAAGATCTATCATGAGTACATTTGAGATTATTTCAATATTTAACAAATTAGATTTTGCATTGGTGTTGTGCTAAAATATTGACGCAACCCTGATGCAAAATCTGGGCCTCAACTTATACATTTATTTTATTTAGACCTTGCCACAAAGAAATTGGCAACAAGGAGAAATGTGGCAGTGAATCTGTTCTGCTTAGTTGGTTGCAGTGTCTGTATTTTAAAATATTTTTTGGGGTTAAGGCACCTGCTGCAGAGATCTTTGTGTGCCAGCTAAATCTCAGGGGCTAATAATAATGGTAAAATAACTCTGGAGGATAATGTATTTGCTGGAGCGATCTGTGTTTTACTTAGTCCTAGTTTTGAATCAGAGCAGCATAGAGGGTTAATATGTCTCCTGCAAAGCACATTATGTGAAATCTAGACAGTTTTTTATTATATGGAAATGGGCAAGTGGGTTACTGCTTTTAAGAAAGAGATCCTTTTGTAATTTACAGTTCATAAATTGTAATCCTTCTAATATAGCACAGTGAGGCATGAAGGAAATGTGGCTCCTACACCTTGTAACCCTCACTATCTTATGTAACACATCCTTTATATTGAGGTATACACATATAATTTATTGTCAATGTATAATCTGTACTTGTGGTGTAAAGCGCTCTAACACCCTGCATTGCGACGAGTAGTGCTAAAGCATTCTAAAACAAATAAAACAAAATAGTGGTATTTAAATTTTTATTTGTGTAAATACTGGGGCGACCAACACATTTGACATTCTTACAGTGTTTGCATATCTCTTATATATAGGGCCTGACAAAAGCATTTCTCTTAGGTACCTGAGAAGTGATAAGATGTGAGCCTTTGTTTCCCATCCATTGCGTCTAGGTGTGAGGCTCCCTATAGTTCCCAGCCAGTATACTCCAACAAAAAGAGGCCGGATGGCCCCTTAACTTCAGCTTTTGTCATGGGCGAAGCTGTAATCTGATAAGCCCTCTCCCCGCCTGCACGTTGCTACTTGGAATAAATGCAAACAACGTGCTGGCGCTGCTGAAGGTGTCCCGGTGTCAGAAAATCCCATGAGAACAATTTCAGCATATTTCTGTGAGACCCAACCTCTTGGCAAGGTAGACGGTGTCTACCCTCTGAAAATAGTGGGTCCTGGTGTTCCTTTATTATTTGTCACTTACGTATGTATCATGCATTCAGGGGGCGGCGGGTCTATCATTATCAAGCTTTAGTTCTTCTAAAATGGTATCCCAGCTGGTCAGTGGTTCTGCTTTATTTTGTTGTTTATGTTGCTTGACCATATGGCTATGAACTGACTGGGCTTCTGCTTGCACTTATTTAATGAATTATTGCGGTGGAGTATGATTTGAATTCTGAGCAATCAGTCTCTCACTTAGGGTAGTGGCGTAACGTAAAATGATGGCTTCCCCTGTAGAATGTGCTGTGGCCCCTGAGTCTCACATATTCTACAGATATTGTTTGACCGTGGCTTAAATGGGGGTCCCTGGAGGGTTGGGGGGGCCCTGAAGGGATGGGGGAACCTGAACCGCATAGGCTTTTGTTACGCCCCTGACTTAGGGTAAATTTCAGACCAATTCATTGGCTTACATATTTGTGCGTTTTTGGTGCAGGGGTTTAATCCCAAACATACAGGATTTTAGAACTGCACACTACTGTAATGCTTGTTCTCATTTCAGTAGTTTCCATATTTGACCCCAAAGGGCACAATCTATTTGCAGGTCCAGGACATATGAATCAAGACAGCATGAGCTGCAAGGCGCTTGGGGCATCCATCACTTTTCTTTGTGTACATATTATTAAGTCTCTTGGGGTTTATGTGTGTATGGTGTAGTATGTTATACTGCATACATTTGAATATGGCATTCCTTGACATCAGTTTTCAAGGTCTGAGATCTCGTTTTTATCATCTCCTTCCTATCTCCCAAGGTTCTGCAAATTAGTTATGGTCCTCAAAATAAAGACAAGTAGATCCTGGTCACAGCTTCTCTCAAAGTAACCAATTCTATCATTGTTTCCTGTATTGCATGTGTAGTTCAGGGACCTTCTAGATTAGACCATTTTTTACTTAATTCATTTAATTAGTCCATTAAACTTTATAAATTGTCCTGAAAGACTTGTGTACTCTTGCTGTAAGCTCTGAAAGTATTTAGCGCCTCACCATCAAATAAGTTGATGGTTGTCGTGGTGCCAGTGTCAATCCAAGCCTGTACATCCATCTTGCGAGTATTTTGATCAAACTGCTGCATCCATCAGAATGGAAATGCCGGGGTAGGTACCATGGTTACTGTAGTTGCCCAACACTCTTTGCCAGAACCAGACAGCAACCTCCACAAATGAGTTATTTTTGCACTTCTTGGATGGTGGTGCAAATGTCTTAAGCGACCATGGGAACAGTCCTTATGTGCTTTTGGAGGCACAACACTTCTATTGGATGTGGTTCCACTGCTCATTCGGCCACCCTCTGCAGTTGTGCTGCTGAAAAATAGTTTTCAGTGTTGGGTACGGCCAAACCACATATTGTCCACGGGCCCTGTACCTTAGTCGTTGCGACTCTATGCCTATGTCTCCCCCTTATCAAATCTTTAAGGACAATGTCAGCGAGTGCCACTCTATGCCTACGTCTCCGCCTTATCAAATCTTTAAGGACAATGTCAGCATCTCTAAAGCAGCTCTTTTGTGGGACCACTGAAATATATACACTAACCGGGCATCACAATAACTTTGGCAATATCTATCCTCCCCATTACTCAGAGGAGGAGTTTTTTCCCAAAATGCCACTGACATTGAAGCCTGGCAACTTTTAAAGGGGAAAAATAATAATTTCGATCATGAATTACTGGTAAAGTCTAGTAGAAATATCATTGTAAAACCAACACTGATTCTTTGAAAGAAGCACAACTCCGGTTTGGGCAGGCTGAAAGAAAGTGGAGAATCACTTACAGGGATAGTCATGCGATTATTTATAAACAACAGTTAAAGAGCTACAGGAAAGGACTGGTTCTAGCCAAGTACAATTATTTGTTGTTAGAAATGGGGTTTCTGGTTGGCTAGGGTATGCACCTAAGCCAGGCAAAACCCACCACTCTAGTCAGTGTAAGGTAGTTACACACCCAAGACAACCCTTTTTCACCCCCTTTGTAGCTTGGCAGAGCAATCAGGCTTATCCCAGAGGCAATGTGTAAAGCATTTGCGCAACACACACACACACTAGTGACACACTAGGTACACCACAAAAGAGACTACACACAAGGTTATATAAAAAAATATCTCTTATATTGTTTATATAACACATAGACCACAATCATATAAATCACTTCTCCAACTAGGCGATTGTCATAACCTCACATAGATCATAAATCACTTTGCCACTAGGCAAGGGTTATAAAAGCATAGTTAGTGCAATAAGGTAAATACTCATAGATTGCATACGTTAGGAAAACATAACATCACAGTTAGTGCAAGAAAGTAATTACTTATAGATTGCACTTGTCATGAAAACAGTCCCACTGTACATAATAGGTAGATATTGCCATTACATTGGTTGCCCTGGCACTTCAAGGCATAAAGACGACGTACTCCCATATATCAGGGCATGAAAATGCAGCCATTTTGGGTGGAGGCATAATACCTAAATCGCTCAGTTGAAATCCACTGGGGCACATAGGCCGCAGGAACACCTGCACGCACACTACCAGTAGTGTGGTGATTTTCAATCAATGTTCCCTTAATGCGGCCAGTTCCAGATTGGGTGCTCGTCCTGGGCTCACCCTGCAATGGCCACAAAAGCAAGCACACACAAGCCCTTGAAGATTCTTTTTTTTCCATAACATATTTTATTGAGTTTCTGCCATGACAGTGCCCAACCAGGCATTCATATACATGTGTAAATATATTTGCGGAAATTGGCATTATATCACAAGATAATATAAGAACTAAACAGTGTAATAGGCTGCGAGAAAACTTGTCTGTGCCCCTCTGTTTAAACCCCATGCAATACCTCCTCCCCCCAAACAGCTGACAATACATAATGTTATTTATCTTGATCGTAGGACTGAACCTCTGAAACTAGCGTTCGAGCCATTGACGGCAGTGACTCTAGGATGAGGCCTCTATAGTCAGCCCAACTCTTCCAAATACGTGAATGCTTCTGGGGACATCCCCTAGCCCAAAACACTGACATCACCAACTCCATACAAAAGTCCATGCCCCTCTTCAAAAACGCCTACTAGAGGTGGGGGTCTCTGCCTTCCATAATTGAGCTATATCCCTCTTAGTGAGCGTAAGACCCAAGAATAAGAGATGGTGCTTCTACCTATTGCCCCCTACTTCTTCCGTGTTGTATAGCAGTGTTAACCTTGGTGATCTAGGGAGCCCCCATTCTAGTACCTCCATCAGGCATGCAATCTCCAAAATCTATCTTGTGCAGGGCAGGTCCAAACAGTGTGTAAGGAGGTTCCTTCCGCACTACCACACTGCAGACATACCAGGGATGCTACCAATCCCACCCTCCAGAGCCTATGGCATGTATAATAAGCCCGGTGTAGGTATTTGAATTGGATTAAGCGCAGACGTGACGAGATCGCCACCCCTCTGATGGATTCCAAGGCCTCCGTCCAGTTATCGCTATTGATGGGGCCAATATCCAACTGCCACGTCTCTCAAAGTGTCTCTAGTGTGGATGCACTATTGGTGACTAGTGATTGGTATATTTTGGAAATTTTGTGATCCTCTAGATCTCCCATCAGGAGTTTGCCCTCCAATGGCTTAAAATCAGGGAGGGACGATAAGTTATTAAGGTATGGCAATAGTGCATGGCGGAATTGCAAGTATTTATAGAATTGGGTGCAGGGCATAGAATATTCCACCTGCATCTCCTGGAATGATTTGAGGGTACATCCACATAGAACATCTCCTAAGGAGGAGATCCCAACCTTATCCCAGCCCTGAAAACCATGAAGAGACATGAGTTGAGGAAGGAGTCTGTTGTACCATAGCGGGGCCTCCCATGTGAGGCAACCCCACCATCCCATTCGGCGGAGAGATTGACGGCATGCAATTATTACAACCTTAGTGGCCGGGAGGAGGGCCCGAATGTCCGATCTATCGTATAAATACGTATATATAGTGGGGTCTCCTAGAAGCCAGCGCTCCACTGCATATGCTGGTTTGTATCTGGAGCTATACAACCAGTCATTCAGTACCTGAAGGTATGAGGCTGCTTGGTAGTACTGAACATCTGCAGCTGCAATGCCCCCGCAATATGTAGAGAGGAAGCATGTGCATAGCGCCATTCTAGAAGCCCTTCCCCCCAAAGGAACCGTCCCAGCATAGAGTTAATCTGCCTGAACCATGACTGCGGAATGGGGTATGGGTGGTTTTGCAGGTGATAAAGTAGACGCGGCAGAGATATCACTTTAAATATAGCGGAGCGACCATATAAGGACAGTGGCAGGCCTGACCATGATCTGATCTCCGCTTTGACCTTGTCCAATGTTGTGTCTATGTTCCGTTTCCAGGACACCTTGTTTATCAGACAGGAAGACTCTGAGGTATCTCATTCCCTCTTTGGTCTTTAGTACATCTTTTGCCCAGTTGCTATCACCAAGCGTCCCCCTCAGTGTCCATATGATGGATTTATTTGCGTTCATAAATAGCCCCAACGTCTCGCCAAAGATCCGAATGATTTGGAGGATCCTAGGACCAGGTCTTTGCGGATCAGTGATAAAGAAAAGGACATCATCCGCATATGAGGCTATGTGGTCGGGCTTTCAAAGCCCCGGAGCTGGGTGTCTATGCGGACCCATGCAGCCAGAGGCTCGATAGCAAGCGTGAACAAGAGCGGAGATAGGGGGCAGCCATGTCGAGTACCGCGGCCAATAGGAAAGGAAGGGCAGACGCTACCAGCTATTCGCACTGACGCAGTCAATCCAGTATAGAGCAACCGTATATATGCCATAAAGCGTGGAACGAAGTTCAGGCGTTTCAATAGTATGAAAAGGTACATCCAGCTGCTCGGATCAAACGTCTTGTCTATGTAGGCGAGGAGCACGGCGGCTGGACGATTGAATCGATCCACAGCTGCTATCACGTTATGTACTCGTCAGATATTATAACGTGTTACCCTTCGGGGCAAGAAGCCCGCTTGGTCTGGATGGATTAGGTCTGACAGGTGGGGCTGTAGTCTATTGACGAGTACTTTTGCCAACAGCTTCGCCTCCACGTTCAGGATGGAAATTGGGCGATATGAATCGTGATGTTCTGGGGGTTGTCCCAGTTAAAAAATAAACACGATTTCCACGTGTCTCCAATCTGAGGTCATGCATGTAGCCTGAACCGCCTACTGAACGGCTGCGAGGTAATGCGGGCCAATTTGGGACACATATGTATTATAGAATTCGCTTGGGAAGCTGTTGGGGCCCGGCGCCTTTCCAGTACGCAGCTCCGCCAATGCCGCAGTCAGCTCCTCCAATACGAGAGGACCTTCCATGGACTCTCGGGCCTCCTTCGACAGGGCCTTCGTGGGAATATCCTCAAAGAATTGCTCGATCATGGAGGCATCCAAGACCTCTCATCATGCATAAAGGGATTGGTAAAAGGCAGCGGAGCTACTCACCAGCGCTGTCGGGTCGGTTAGAAATAAGTTGTTCGCGTCATAGATCCCGGGCAATTGGGTCGACGTCCTTGTCTTTTGACAGTCTGTGGAGAAGCTTCCCCAACTTATCACCGCATTGATAAATTCTTCTCTGTGTGGCTAACCATGCACAGCGTGCTCTTCCATCAGCTCACCTTGGTATTGCTGCTGGGTCACACATAGTTGCCGTCGTGCCACAGCCCCGTCCCTTCCTTGACCCTGTCTCTCCAATTCAATTATACGGGCTTCTAATTGTACTAGAGAATGTCTACACCGTTTATGTGTGGCCACACAGAAGCTGATGTTGACCCCCCGAATTGTGGGTTTCATGGCCTCCTACAACGTGCCCGTGGCGGATGTCGTCGTCGCGTTGTAGGAGACATAGTCGCCAGGGCCCTATGGATATGGATTTGATATGCCTGGTTCTGCAGGTGCCACGTGGAGAGCCGCCATCGGAACGGGGACCAGCAAGGGCCTATTAAAAGCTGGTTGGTGATCGGGGAATGCTCTGATAATCCTAGGGCAGGATCATGGCCCCTGCCACCCTATGGGTAAAACCTCTTGGGATAAAGATGTAATCTAGTCTAGAGTAGGATGCATGATTGAGGGAGTAATAAGTAAAGCCTGTGTACTTAGGGTGATGGGCTCTCCAGGTATCTTCCCGTCTCACCAAATCTACAAGGGTCTTCAGTCAAGACTCTTGGGTCACCGTCACAGCACCGGATGCCCGCCACCTGTCCCTCTCAGGACACATCACATCATTCCAATCTCCACCGATTACCGCCAGTCCTTCGGGAAGAGATCCCCACACATCCACCAGGTGGTCTATGTAACTCTGGCCAAGGGGTGGAGGAGCGTAAATGCTACTCAGTACTATGTGTTCCCCATATATGATCCCATGCACAAATATGTATCTACTGTGTGTGTCTGCCCACTTCTGTACAAAAGTGAAGGGGATCCTACGGTGTATCATTATGGCTACTCCCCTGGAGCCCCGTGCAAAGTCGGCGTGAAATGTATGTATGTAACCATAGCGGGCCAAACAAGGGGTCTTAGTACCCAGCATGATGTCTGCTCCAATATGTTTGGCCTGATGGAGGACTGCACTGTGGTTAACCTTATCAAGCATTCCTCGGACATTCCAGCTTCCAACACATAACCGTCCGGAGGCGGTCGCTTTGTCATGTTCTGCCATACAGCTATCTGGGGGGTATATCACAGCTAAGTAAGACGAAGGGTCTCTACTGTGAGGGTATCCAGAAATTGCAGCTAATGTAAGAACAAACAATGACATTATGCTAACTAACAACACCCAATCCCCCACCCCTCCCACCCCAATACCCCAAAACTGCTCAAGTATTTATCGCGGGAGGGACCCCACACCGTCTCCAATGGGAGGTCAGCATAGGGTCCCTCCAATTGATCCCCAAACTCCCCATGTTGCTTCAGCAACTGAAGGGGGTCGAAGTGTACCCTTCTGGACAGTCCGTAAAGAGCCCAAATACTGCCAGAATTACTTCCAGGAGGAGCAGGATTTGCCAGGCCGGGGAACCCCGACAACTTATTTGCTGGTATTCGATGTCTTTTTGGCAGGGGTCTTCTCTGGGTCTTCGTTACTAATTTTGGAGCTCCATGTCAACCTTGCAGACAGTTTGGTTCTCCCGAGAAGGAGTCTGAATCTCTTTGTGGTGGGGTATGTGTTTTTAAGTGTCTCTGTTCATCCGTCCATGTAAAGACCTCTTCTGGATTCTCAAAAAATAGGGTGCATGAGTTGTACACCACTCGTAGGCGAGGGGGAAACAGGAGCATGTATGGGATTTTGAGATGCTGAAGGCGGGCCCTAGCTGAAGTAGTGGATTGGCGCTGTTGCTGCACTATTTTTGTGTAGTCCGGGAAAATCATTATGCAGTGGGATTCATATAGGAGCTTGGGCTGTAGTCGTGCCTGTTTGATGATGACGTCACGATCATGAAAATGTAGAATCCGTGCAATAACAGGTCATGGTGGAGCGCCTGGAGGTGGCCGCTGCAGCAAGGCCCTGTGGGCGCGCTCTATAATAAATCAAGGGGCCACGTTTCTGCTGGAATCCGTGTGGTGAGCCAATGGGTTATGAATTTTCCCACGTCTTCACCTTCGCAGTTTTCGGGGAAGCCCACAAAACGGAGGTTATTCCTGGGTGCTCTTCCCTCCGCGTCTTCCACTCGCATCCCCAGACCTTTTGTGAGCTTTTCAAGAGTGGAGATCTTAGTTTGAAGCACAGACACAGTGTCTTCTATGCCAGAGACTCTTGTTTTGGCAACCATTATATGATCCACCGCATTGCGGAGGTCTTGTCGCAATAATGTCAAATCCAAGCCAACCGCGCGGATTTTGGCTTCAAGGGCCTCTCTAGATTGAGGTATCGCGGCGAGCAGAGCTGCATTATCAGGTAGAATTGTGGCACTTCCCCCAGTGTCAGCCTGTTGCGCTCCTGCCCCAGTGAAGCGATCCATTGTGCTTTGTTTTGACTCAGGGCTTGTCTTTTGTCATGGTGATTGGTGCGGGGTCACACAAGACCGTGTAGCTTTATCTTATGTAAGTCTTATCTGCCACCAGATAGACTATGACTCTTTCCCACTTATTCTCTGGGTCCCGGCCGTCTCCAGCTATGTATACCCCAATTCCTATTGTAACTAGGGCTGTGTTTGGTAAGCCCCAGGTGGTACCTCCCGTGGCTCTGTTTAGAGAGTGCAGAGGGGGGCCCACCTCCCGGCCACAAGCCGCACGTGGGCCTAGTCTGGCCACCTCTGAGGCCGGGGACACGCCCCCCTCCTCCTTGCAGGCGCCTCACCTCTTTTTTCAGGCTGCGAGCGGCCCTGGTGTTTCTGGCTGCTCAGGTTTCTCCTGTGTCGGTTGTCTATTTCTCCGTTATCCGGCCGGGGGATGCCGCGCCTGTTTATAGTGTTGGGCGGGCCGCTTTTAGCATTCTTGCGGTTCGCCAAGTCTGGCGACGTTGAGATCCTGTCCGATCACTCTGTGGGTTCGGCCCGCTCAGTCGTCCCTCGCCTGCGTCCGCAGGGGCCGCCGCAAACGCCCCGCGGCTGGCAGTCAAGCGCGGGCCCCTTCTGTCATGGGCTCTGGCACGGCCAGGTTTACACCGCAGGATCCTTCGGAACTAAGGTACAGCTCCCGGTCGACAGGCGGCGGCGTAGCACTCCCGGACCTTCCCCGCCAAGGGCACACCCCTTCCAGTTACACGTCTTGGTTTGTAGAGCGTGCCGCGTCTCAGGATTCAGCAGTGGCCCCCATTACTATGCACTGTCCATCCGGCCCCGCAAATCGGCCTTGGGGGTGTCCTGATGATCACGAAATCGTGCAGGTGTCTATGACCAATCTGGATAGGGAGTATCAGGTAAGATGTGAAAGGATTATAAACATTATAAACGGGCTTATGAAGCCTGTCTAGAGCGCGTCCGCCATGTTGGACCACAAAGCCACGCCCCTCCTTGGAGATTCTTCTCAAGCAGGATACCACAGCAGGACCTTTTCTTCCACCAAAGACAGAAGTAGCAACTGCAGGCCAACCCATCCCTCACACAGAAAAGGCAGCGCTCCTCACACAGCTCTTCTTCTTGGCAGGGTCCTCTTTTTTCCAGAAGTTATCTAAAATCTTGGGGTTTAAGGTCCAATACTTATACCCCATTTTGTCATTGTTCTCTTTGTGGCAGAGTCTCTGAGCTCAGTCCAAACCTGTTCTGTCCTCTCTGGTCCAGCATGACCACAGGGGGTGGAAACAGCATTGTGCAAAGAAGGCACAGCCTATTCAGGTGCTAGCAAAACTCCTCCCACCAATCCTAAATGCAGAACAGGTCTATTCAGCCTAGCGATGAGTTACCCAGGAAAGGCAGGACACACCTCAACCCCCCTTTGTGACTGTCTAGAGTGAATGCATATCCCCAGCTCCTGTCTCTCCAAAACCAGATGCTGAATACACAGTCAGAGGCACGCAGAATGGTAAAGGAAGAAAATACCCACTTTGTAAAAGTGGGCATTTTCAAACACGCAATTAAAAAAAAACCTTTACTAAAAGGTATGTTAATACATTCTGAGCTCAGAGAGCTTAAACTCCATTTCTCTATCTTGTCACAATTGAAAGTTATACATGCAAAATGTTACAGTGCAGCCCCATTGATAGCCTACGGGACAGACAGCCTTTCAACAGTGTAATACGAAATGCACAGTATTTCAGTATCAGGACATGTGAAACACACCAGCACATGTCCTACCTTTCACATACACTGCATCCTGCCCATGTGTTACCTTGGGCCTACCTTGAGGGTGCCTTACATGTAAGAAAAGGGAAGGTTTGGGCCTGACAAGTGGGTGCACTTGCCAGGTCAACATGGCAGTTAACAACTGCGTGCTCAGACACTACAGTGGTAGGTCTGAGACACATTTACAGGGCTACTCATGTGGGTGGCAAAATCAGTGCTGCAAGCCCACTAGTAGCATTTGGTTTACAGGCCCTGGCACACTCAGTGCACTTTACTAGGGACTTACCTGTAAAGCAACTATGCCAATCTTGGATAACCAATCATAATCATAATTTACAGAGAGAGCATATGCACTTTAGCACTGATCAGCAGTGGTAAGGTGCCCAGAATCCTATAGCCAACGAAAACAGGGTCAGAAAAATAGGAGGCAAAAGGCAAAAAGTTTGTGGATAAACCCTGCAAAAAGTGCCAGGTCTAAAGTTTGTGCAATGTAATCTTATGATTTCAGAAAGCAACTAAGAATTTTTTTCATACACAAATATCATTTATTCTGTCTACCTCCATTTCTGACTCCTTTCAACCCTCCCAAGAATTTTGATGCCCTTGGTTGTCATTTCCTACTGATAATCGGTAAGATTTAGGATGGTATTATTGTAAATTGGGAGATGTTAGATACTAGTATATTTTCAAGACTGATTACGATGTTGTTCGGAAGGGCATCCGAGAGCTTTTCGGATTCGGACCTTCCAACCGACTTGTACTCGGAATCGGTATTCCCGACCGACGCATTATGATGCCCAAAACCCATTGCTTACCGAACGACTTGGTTACTCCGATCCAACAGGAAATTCCAAACAAGTAGCCTCCGAGAATGCAGACTGGAGCCGTTCGGAGCCACTTCCGAGTCCGAATCCGAACGCCCAATTACGATGCGTACTTCTGGCTGTTCCGTCTCCTGTTCCTATTGCCCTGAAGAAGACCCGCCATGACGCCTTTCTAATTGTGCGCACGTCAGGGTCGAAATGTCAACGGATACATTGGTCCATATATCCATAGGTCGCATTGTCCTATAACTTATTAAGCAATCTTCGCTTGGACCGTAGACACTTACATGACAAGTTGATTGGACCCCCTCAAAACTTTTTATCGTATTGTTTTGTAGCACCTTGTATGTATAATACACCTAGTCACTTTATATCACTTTGGCACTTTATTCACTGTAAATATATATCACTTGCGCCGTCAATTTTATGAACTTGTGGACAGCCTGTGTTTGAATTTTTTTGATTAATGAAAAAGATAAGTAAAAAATTGATATTTTCACAATAAATTGATACTGTTTATGTGTTCCATCATTGTCCTTGAAATTGATTTATATTTAGGACCTAAAGTATATGTATTGTTAAGAAATGTTCTTACCCGACAGAACCGATTGTTGCTTATGGCATCACTTTCAGGTCATGGCAGGTGCAGGGAGGTTGCGTTGTATGTAGGGGCCTCGCAGGGAGGCAAGTATCATTTGACCATTCTAACCTACCCCCCACCCCCTTGATCAGCAGCAGTGTGCTTTTTGAAACCTCCCTTGCCAGGTAAATGCACAGAGGCTACAATGAAAGGGATGATCATGGAATGTGGGACAATTACTTTTAGAGTGCCCGAGCAGCTTTGTGATCCCAATCTGACCATGGTTACATAGCATGTTGTGTCTGTCAAATGAGGGAATGTCATCATCAGGTAAGTACAGTTAGACCACTAAATACTGGGAGAAACACACATTTGATGTTGTTACAGGAATGCCTTTAGCCAGATATAGGTATGTATCACAAAGTGAATGCATGAGTCCACCACAACACACAATGAAACATCACAGGGCAACAGAACTCCAATGGACTCACAAAAGTATGTCCACAGAGACATATTCACTGGCACCATGCCCGCACCCACATGCATCTGTTACACAGGATAAATCCTAATATCTGAAACGCATACAAAGACCAATACATCTCATGTCATAGGAAGTCACATTGCAGGAAGTGACATCATTTATCCATATTACCTTGCCATTTCCCAAACACCCTAGAAGAAGTACATGGTGCACTCTGGATAGCTGCCAAAGAAAATACAACATGTATAAATCACACAGGAAAGTGAAGTCAAAATCAATAGCTGATCTACCAAGAGCAAGACAATACATCCACCCAATCAGATGGATAACCTAGGCCTAGCTTATTTACTATCTCACACCTCACTTTACTGGATGCACAAATTGTTGACAGATCAATACAGGTCTACAAACATCAAATTGACTACTACAGCCCAACCTGGACCTCCACTCCCCCATCAGACCAATCACACAGTCCCACATCCTGTGTCATGATGAGTACAGCAGTGTCAGAACAGATCATCATAGGGAGACACAACCAGAATGGGATGTTGGATGTGTCAAGAATAACAACATGGGAAGGACCCAGCACAGATCCAGAGCATGACTCAGAGAGATGAATCCCTTACATATACTCACTACCTTGCACACAGGTCAGATAGCACGCACACAGCACTCAAATACATATGGACACAACTATCTTGGGGCACACTATGCTCTGCCAGGCCAGGTTGACACGCCCCTGGTGGACCCGTGCTATTCACCCACCACTGTTCGCTCAGGCCAGCCAGCAGGGCATGGGATAGGATACCTACCTGTACAGTCAGGACTGGTTAGCAAAATGTCCCACTTGGAGTCACAACACTCAAAAAATAGATAAAGTGATAACAGTCCACACAGAGCAGTCCTCAAATCTGCAGGTACACAAAAGATGGTTCATCATCTAAAACCTTGGATGAAGGAAGACACACATCTCCAAACTAAGACAAATTATCTCATACAAAATACAGACACAGGGAAGTGTGTTTGCTGGCATATGGTACAATGAATGTCGTGGACACAAGTCACATGACATCTCCACATCAAAACCAAAACCTCACTGTCAGCTCATTATCATGTCCTCGACACATTTTAGGATGTATAGTAAATCATCTTTATCAATCAGGAAATGCAGATCTGGTCAGAGGGGCAGAACAAACATTCAGCAAGGAATCAAGCATACCACAACAGGAGCATATGGACAAACAACAAGATAAACATAACAAGATAGAACAGCAGAGAGGGATCATGTGCATTTAGAAGATCAGCAACACACATGCCTCACAGGCCACACATGGGGGGTGAGACTGGGGCCTCTAAGACAACAGCATTTGTCAACAGTTGACATTGTCGCATATGTGAACTCCAAAAGACACCCCTACACATGAACAAAGGAGGAAATGTCATGCAGACAGTCTGCCTCACATGACAGAGCAGCTGCCTCATCTAGCCATGTCCGGAACACCTCTCATAGGGCCATTGACATGTGTCTGTGACCCCCACCCTACAAAGTCCTACATCCATCCAGTGGCTCTTCATGTAACAAATTGACCCACAGCTTAGCTAATGCAATCCTCTGTAGGCACACAACTCACCTCCTGCTCTGTGCAGTAGCCTCAGCCCTACACCATCAGCAAGTCTCTGCACACAAGTGTTGCTGTCTTGGGACTGCAGTGTCCTAACAATGCATGAAAATGGCCTGGCGTCTGATTAGCATTTACAAATCAATCCTTCATTGGATCATTTTTAAAACAGCATTACCAGGAATATCCCTCTCTCTATCCACTCCAGTGCAAGGAGGTTGAACCAACCCCTCACTGGTCTAAATACAGCTGTAACACAAAAACACATGTTTGCAGCATGCAGCCATGTCCCGAAAATATGTATCAATTACAAAATTGGTGCATTACGTTGTGTGCACAGATGGTAGGACACAAACTTACCTGGTTGGACAGCTGAGGTGAGACATGCCCTGTGCCACATGTCAAATTTAATGGAATGGAGTTTGGCATCATGACATAATGTACATCGCTAATGCCTAGTCTATTCGCACTCCTTTCCTGTGTAGGACTCATAATATATATGTGTCCCATAGCTAATGAGCAGGTGACAGGGGGTCATTCTTCATGTGTCCAAACACATCAATAAATAAAATCCCCAGTCTCCAAACTCCACCCATGACGTGAAGGCCGTGGGTTACGGGCCGATGCACAGAATCAGTGTCTGTCACTCTCCACATGTGTCCCATTCAGCCATCAGTGTGCCTTGTGCCAAGAAATGGACCTCTGCAATGTCTGGATCTTCCTGCAAATGGACAAAGGTAATGTGCGCCCTGACCCTGATTAGGTCCCACAATGAGCTCAATCCTGTGTCTCTCCATGCGGTCAGTCCTTCCCAAAAATTCTTCTATGGAAATGAACCAAGATGTGCTGAATAAGAGACGGAGAGTACTGGATCATGTTCCTCAGTAGCCACGGGCCCAATACCCCATTTACACACTTTCACCAGGCTGTCAGCTCCACAGGGAAGCTGTGCTCCACGAAGCAACATTGATCCCGCAATATCATGTGCACTGCATTTTGAGAACATGCTCACTTTTTACAACTGCCTACCAAACAAACTTACCACTGGCCATTGCAGTGGTCCTGCCACATAACATTCCTTTTAAAATGCACAGCCATGACAGCCTTTGCTTTGGCTAATGCAGCCTACACTGAGCCACACTTATCATGACACTATTGCAGATCAACACTCACAGCATGGTGTCAAATTCCCTGGAGTTGGCACCAGGCACAGCCACTGCTAGGTGATGGCAAAAACACAAGATGCAGGGGAGCATTATCTCCTCAGGAATTGAAACACAGCCGTGCCGTGTAACTGGAAGATTGATCATAAAAACCATCTGTGGACGTAATGAGGATATGGCCCTGCTAAGATTCACACAATGAGATACTTTGCATCATCTGAATTACAGCTACATAAGTACCAAAAAACATCAAGGTCACGGATCACCGTCGAACCACAAGAAACACGGAGCAAGATACAGAGGCGGGCGTGGAGCGACATCAGGAGCTAACGGCAGAGGACCAGGGTGAGGACCTACGTACCCTCATGCTAGAAATGAGGTCTAGCTTATGCACTATAGACACTAAACTGGATGCGATGTCCTCCCAGCTCACTGCGGTGAAGTCAAAGGTGGAAGCGCACAACACCAGATTAGATGTACTGGAGAACCGGGCTTCGGAGTTTCACGATTTCCAGGTGGAGACAAAGGAGCAACTTCTACAAATGGACAAAGTCCTCGGAGTCATCAGGGCTAAGAATGAGGATTTGGAGGCCCGCTCCCGCCGAAACAATCTTCGTATTACTGGGGTCCCGGAGACGACGGCTATCGAGAAGATGTACGTGACTGATATGCTCCATGAACTCTTTGATCCACACTTTCGACAGTGTTTGCGGTGGAGAGGCGCATCGCGCCCAGGCCCGGTGGGAGAAACCCCCAGACCAATATTGGCCAAACTCCTGAACTACCAAGACAGAGACACAGTTTTACGGTTGGCTCGTGGCAAAGCGCCATAGTGTATGGGGGAACACCATTTCCTTCTCCCCGGACTTCACCCCGGCGGTGCAGAGTGCACGGAGGGAATTTATACAGGCAAAGAAGCTGCTCCTCCAGGCACAGATACCCTATGCACTCCTATACCCAGCAAAACTCAAGGTCAGCTATGAAGGGACTACACATTTGTTTACGGATGCGAAGTCAGCGCTAAAGTTCGCTAAGCACGTTGGTGGGAAGAGCAGCACGACTGAAGCCCCAAGCTGCGACCCAGGACACGCACGAAGTCTGAGTGACAATGACTGAATGCCCTCTGGATTTTCTCCTTAGGCTTTGTACACTTTCCCTGGTATTGTTCTAATGCATGTTTGAATTGAGATTAGTTGTTAATGGGAAATACTGGTTGGCATTTACGAAAATGAAGTGCTGGGTGGTGCAGACTTTAACGCAGTAGGTGGGATGCAATAGGGGACGCAGTGGGTGGGATGGGTTAATTGGCACACGAACGGTTTATTTTTTCACTGTCTAGCCATGTGCACACTTAGACTAAGTTGCGCCCCTGGGCAATGCGTTTCAAGGTGTTAGGATATTAACTTCCCAGCGCACGAATTTGCAGAATGTGGCACACTGTTTATACATGTCTCCGGCCACCCTGAGAACTCAGGAGTGTGCCGGCACTACTGCGCCCCGGGGAGAGCTCCCGCGAGTGATCGGAACTGTTTCCTTATTAGGGATGGGTCTTCTTCAACCTGATTGGGGGTTGGAGTGGGTGGGGAGGAGGGTAGGGACTGTTTTATAGTTTGCCAGACTCGTACTTTTCGATGTGCATTCGCTTCACTTTGTACAAATATATGGGTTCCTATGCTGTGCTCCGCCTGCTTTGTCACAGTGTACAAAGATGTACTCCCAATGTCCTCTTTAAATTTCCTTACTTGGAATATCCGAGGGATTAATGACGGCAGAAAGGCTCGACTGATTCACGCTTACCTGGTTAGGCATCACATTGATGTTTGTATGCTGCAGGAGACGCATCTACGTGCCAACCCCTCTCCTCGGTTAAAACATGGAAGGTGGGGGTCAGCGTATTCCTCAGTCTACTCAAATTATGCAAGTGGGGTAACAGTTTTGATACGTAGGGGGCTAGACTGGAGGGAGGGACAGACACATTTGGACCCCGAGGGCAGATATGTTATACTACAGGGATATCTTCATGGTCACGAGGTGGTACTGGTTGCGATTTATGGCCCAAACTCCGATTCCCCCGAATTCTTCCAAAATGTCTGGGCCAGGGTAAAAGCCACTAACTGCGATACAATTGTGTGGGGGGGAGACTTTAATGCTGTACTGGATGATGAGTTAGAGAGGAAGGGGATAGCACGGGCGCTATTCCCATTGGCCAGCGGGACACTGAGGGC
Source organism: Calotriton arnoldi (assembly GCA_963921515.1). NCBI lineage: Eukaryota > Metazoa > Chordata > Amphibia > Caudata > Salamandridae > Calotriton > Calotriton arnoldi. The sequence goes on along the minus strand of CAWUFW010001426.1, from coordinate 533,614 downwards.
TATTTTGGAGGATGGGGATCTGGTGGATGTTTGGCGGCAACTGCACCCAGGAGTCAAAGAAGGTACTTGTATTACAGATCACCATAAAGCCTGGTCCCGGCTAGATTATTGGATTGTGTCCAGAGATGTGACAACAGGGGTGAGGGAGGCTTCACATTATCCCCGGTCTCTCTCAGACCATGCGCCTTGCTTGTTGCGACTGGATTTTCCCAATTACACACAGCGGGTATATACATGGCGCTTACCGCCAAATGCCCTACTTGACGAAGCCTTTAAAGAGGAAATAAGGAACGATGTCGTAGACTACTTCGAGCTAAACACGGGTTCGGTGACTTCAGTGGCTACTCTTTGGGAAGCTTTTAAAACAGTGGTGAGAGGGAACTGCATTGCCAGACAGGCCGGTGTGTTGAAGGCCATTAGAGGTTCCTTGGAAAGGCTAGAAAAACAAATAAAGGAGCTGGAGGCACAGTTCTGTTCCACTGGGGATCCCATGGCTCTGGCGTCGTTAAAAGTAGCTTTGCTTGAGTTCGAAGAAGAGGCGGACAGGGAGGTTACGTTTTTGGGAAAACATGCTCAAGCTCGGCGGTATGGGGAGGGAGACCGCCCCGGGAGGACTTTGGCAGCCATGCTCCGCCCGCCACCCAACACCACATTTGTAACTACACTCACCAATGCAGATGGGTCACAACTCAGGGGACAGAAAGACATACTGGAGGCGTTCTCAGGATTCTACCAGGGACTGTATACTACTACTCAACGATCAACCCCAGAGGGACTACTTCCCTTTCTCGACTCCCTGGAATTGCTGTGGTTGAGCAAGGGACACAGGGATTATCTAACTCCCCCTTTACTGTGGAGGATATAGCTCGGGTTATAAAAAGCCTGCCCTTAAATAAGGCCCCAGGATCCGATGGTCTGACCACCGCGTTCTATAAAACTTATGTCGAGGAGTTAGCCCCCAAACTACACAAACTATATGTGGAGGCACTGGAGGCTGGCGTGCTGCCGCCGTCAATGCGAGAGGCGATTATAGTCACTCTGCTAAAGCCTGGTAAACCGGAGGAGGAGTTGGACTCCTACAGACCGCTCTCCTTGATAAATGTAGACGTGAAAATATTCGCGAAGCTGGTCGCTATCCGTCTGCAGCCTCTGCTCCCACAGGTCGCCCGACCGGACCAGTCGGGATTTATACCGGGCCGGTCAATGGCACACAACCTCAGAACCCTCTTCTCAGTATTGCATTACCTGCACTCGGATGTGCAAGCAGCTGCAGTGTTTTTGGATGCCACAAAAGCATTCGACACCTTGGAGTGGCATTACCTCTTCGCTATCCTAGAACGTATGGGGTTCAGTCCACTGTTCCTTGACCTGATAAGACTCCTATATACACAACCCATAGCGCGCGTGCGGGTTAATGGACTCCTTTCTGACCCATTTCCTATCTCTCGTGGGACGAGACAAGGGTGCCCGCTTTCCCCGTTACTCTTTGCTATTGCGATGGAGCCTCTGGCGGCCCGTATCCGGCAACACCACACCGCGAAGGGGATTGGGTTTAGTGCACGGAGTCTATTGATATCCCTTTATGCTGACGACGTCACGTTGTATATTCTAGACCCTGCGAACAACCTCGATCCAATCTTGAGGGAATTTATAAAGTTCGGGGGACTCTCCGGTCTATCCATAAACTGGGCGAAGTCTGTTGTTTTCCCGCTGACCGATAACACAGCTCAAGCATCATCAGAGTTCCCTCTACAATGGGCTACAGGGCCAGTGAAATATCTGGGTATTTGGATTAGTAGGGATATGCAGGAAATCTGGAGGCTGAATCATGGTCGCGCTATACCCTGGCTTGAGGGGAAGATCACAGCCTGGGCGAAACTACCGCTTTCGTTGGCCGGGAGGATAGCGTTGGTAAAGATGGTGGTATTACCCACATTTTTATATCTCTTTGTGAATGTCCCTCTCGTACTCACTAAGGCCTTTTTCACTACCCTGCGATCCTTGCTGGTCTCTCTAACCTGGGCAGGTGGGCAGGCCCGGATATCCTGGGAATTGCTAACATTACCTCTGCGGCAGGGGAGACTGGGAGCGCCAGACATGCAATTATATGCCTGGAGCGCACAAGCTCAATTTCTACATTTTTGGGTACACCCCACCCCATTTCAGCCACATGTGGCCGTGGAGGAGGTCGTGGCTCGCCCGTTGTCTTTGGGGGTCGCACTATTCGGGGAGTACAAACGTCCACGAGAGGGAATAGATACGGTCGAGACGCTGCGCTGGGCCTGGCATGGATTGCGGGAGAGAGCGGGTACACCAACTCTTTACGCACCATCCATTCCCCTAGTTAAAAATCCAATGCTTTTCCCCTCTGGTGCGGGTATAGGAGAAGACCAGGCACACACAATGGGTTTGGCCACTTTTGGGGATCTCTACCCGGACGGGCTATTTAGACCCCCCCCGGAAGCTGGGGAGGATAGCCCAGTGCCATTCGCTGAACTCTCTGCTTACCATAAACTTAAAATGGCATGCCGGTCGCTGCATAGCACGTTTCCGAGCGCTCCACCTACGCTGGCGGCATTAGAAAATGTACTTGCTGTGGATTCCCCATGCAGGCTCATTACTAGAATATACAATCACACACAGACATCAGCTCCCATTACGCAACCGCGGGCACTGACGGCGTGGAACGCTGAACTCCCGGCCCCGCTGTTGGACGACCAATGGCTATATTGCTGTGGCCAACTAACGGCGCTGTCTCCAAACTATAAACTCCGTCTAATACACTTCAAATTTATACACAGGCTTTATAGAACACCAATCAGCCTACACAGGATGGGTCTGAAAGATGAGGATAGTTGCTGGCGTTGTGGTGTTGCACCAGCGGGATTTCTTCATGTAGCATGGGACTGTCCAAGGCTGGAGATGTACTGGTCCGGCGTGGGTGACATCATACAACAGATTACAGGCGTGGCTGACACTCTCTCTCCTCTGCAGGGGTTGTTGGGGTATGTCAAGGACACACCTGTGGCATATAGGAAGCTACATGCTATGCTTTTATTATTTGCGAAACACCGCGTTGCCATTCACTGGGGTAGTAGGAAACTCCCATCTAAAGAGGATTGGCTTAAGGATGTAGTGTTTGGACAATCACAGCTGTCCACCTTCTGGGAATTGATGCCATCTGCCTCGAGACCAAAGGATATTTGGACGCCATTTATTGAGTGGATACGAGAGCATCGTAGCCCAGAGACTGCCTCACCGCGTTAGATGGGATCAGGGGAGACTGGGGTTGCAGCTGTACCAGGTTGAATCTAGCTGTGTAAGATGAAGGTGAGCGGGGTCTTTCAAGGCCTAGGTGGGGCTTTCAGGACCCTGATTTAGGGACGTCTTGTAAGATAAAAGCTGCTGTATCTACCCCCACTGTGATGCTGTCGATCTAATTGCTGTTAAGAAAGGGAAGATTGTTGATGGGGAGGAAGCATTTTGGGAACCTATTATCTTTTGCCCGTTTTACATTCTTTTCTCCTTTTCTTTTCTTTACTTTAGTTCTTCTTTGCATCCGGTCAGGTAGTACTGACATGTAAATGTTGCATTGTATACGCACTATTGGAGCATGGGTCTGGCTCTGTTGTTTGTTGTTCTGTGTTTATGAAATGCCAATAAACAAATAAAAATAAATAAAAAAAAGGTCACGGATCACACTATGCTCAACTGCCCTCCGCTCTTGTGGAGGATAATCCACACAGAGGTCAAAAACTCAACACTTGGCCCAGTTAACACACACAATCAACACACCCTGCAAATATGATTGTCTCATACAAATATCTGAAATGACCCTGCAGATAGACTGAATTTAGAGCAGCATGTCTGCATCAATGGATACTATATGTACCTCATCGCACAGTGGAACTCACCATCATTGACACCACAGAAAAAGTTGCAGTGCTACCGGCTACATTGTCAGGGCAAAGAGAAGTAGGGAAAGGGGATAGCCCTACGAGTTGCCCTGCACAATCTAGAAGAGGGTGACACTTGACTTGGGCAGTTGGCTTGGCATCTAAAACACATATGCGTTGTTGCATCCACCCTGCCATGTCCACGTTTGACAGACTGGCAAACAGGTACACACAATCAACTGGATTGTATGCTTTTACCAATTCTAACACCAAGCAGGCTACGCAGGGAAACCTCACATGGACCAGCTACAGCACACTATTTTGCATAAGAATGTTAAGCATCGTGGATCTCTCAAGGATAGCATACTTTTAGACACCATGCACTGGATGCCGTTGGTGTACCAGCAGGTGAGGCACCTCTACTATACTAAGGATTAACAATTCCTGGCAAGCAGGGTCAAATGAGTGTGTGGCCATAGGCTCAGCTAGGTCACTGTTGTGTTTTTACAAGCTACTATGCATAAACTGCCACATGGCTTGTGGGAGACTCCAATCACTCAGGGTGGCCCAAGAGAGATACAGTCACCTGTGTTCATGTACAAGCTCATATGTATCATCAAGACTGGCCAGGAGGCTGTCCTGCACATGAGTGGTCAACATGGCAGTGCGCAGAATCACTCTGAGTATCTCTTGTACCAGCCAACGGGGTGTTGATCACTGTACACGTGGCCAGATAAAGTTCAGGTAGATTCAGTCCAGTCATGAATCAGGAAACGTCTACCTTGCGTTCAGAATAGGGGGGAATGTATGGGCGACAACAATACACTGTGCCTGACTAGTGTGCATCTGGGGCAGGTGATCCATAATCAGCAACATCTGCTGGGTTGCTGTTAAGCAACAGAGGAGGCAGGACAGGAGTTGACTTGATGTATTCCACTCTGTGTGCATCTCAGTTTGTCATGTTGCAAAGTAAAAGCAACACAGTTGCTCAATCAGATGGTTGTGGTGTGTTTGAGCATCTGTCAGCATGGCTAACATCACAACCTGCAACCGAACTGTAGTCAATTGATGACATTGTGATGCCTCTTTGTACACTAAAGCCCTGAGGATATTGGCCCAGACAACACACAAGTCCCCAGACCCAGCCACTCAGGACTGATTTCAGTGCCTCCCACTCCACCAACCTACAAGTGGTTGTGTCCCAGTCGTCAGTGAAACATTTGGAGACAAAATTCCTCAGGAATTTGGGAAAAAAATGGGCCAACAACAATGTAGGATACAGTCACCATATGTGGACTGGGAGTGCTGCACACGATACACAATCTGTATGTGTATAGGGTCGTCTTCTGAAAATGTTATTCACAGCAATTCAGCATCTAGCTCCTCAGGCTGTAGTGTGTGCTAATAAATAATATTTCCATTCTGAATGTGCAGATTGTGTACTGTAGAGTAGTAGGAGTACTCATGAGTCTCAGGATGTAGGATCCACTGATAGTGTTGGATTGACCAGTGCGCAACACATTGTGCAAGCTAAGCTGCCACCACTGGAGAGGATGCCGGGAGCTGCTGGGGGCTCAACCTGTGAGTCTTGGACACAAATGACATAGCCATCCTCAAGCCAGGGGATATGGGTACACACTGTGAGGATGAAGGGTATGTGCATAATGAAGTTGCCTATGTATGTATGTATGTAGGGAATTTATAGAGCGCAGGAATCACCCCCGAAGGGGTATCTCCGCGCTAACATAGAAAACAGGTCAGACAGGCACAGACTCCCATAGCTCAAGCCTTGAATAATTCCGTCTTCAGGAGTTGTCTGAAGCGAGCAAGACTAGCACATTTACATAAATCCTCTGGCAAAGAATTCCAATATTTTGGGGCCAGATAGACAACAGTTTTGCTTCCAGATCGTATTTTAAAACGAGGGACCACCAGCAACCCTTTGCCTTCCGATCTGAGACACCGGTTCGAGCAGTACACTTTGAACTTATCCGCCATATAGCTCGGGCTTGTGCCATAAACCGCTCTGTGAACAAAGCAACAGAGCTTAAACTTTATTCTCTGGCGGATAGGAAGCCAATGGAGAAATTTCAGTAATGGTCCAGGGGAGGTGCGGGTGGTTTATTAAGAGCTAGGCGTGCGGCCACATTCTGGACGATCTGCAATCTGCTAAGAGAAGACTCGTTCGCGGATGCCAATAAAGCATTACAATAGTCCAGGCGACCTATAATCAAAGCCTGAATTAGGGTTCTACATACAGTGAGGGGCAGCCACATGAACACTCTGCGCAAAAGGCTCAAGGTATGATAGCAGGTCCCGGCAGTGGTCATGATTTGATCTTTCATCGATAACCGTACATCCAGCCGGACCCCTAGATTTTTTGCCACCGAGGTAGGAGAGGGGGTGGGGCCTAACACTGTCGGCCACCACACTGGGGACCAGGAAGTTAGTGCAGCACCTAACAGCAGGATTTCTGTTTTGGCCGCATTTAGCTGCAAAAAGTGTTCCGTCATCCAATCTGCTATGGCTGACATGCCTTTTGCAAAACGCTGATCGACTAACTCCATTTCCTTATCATAGGATAGGAGTAATTGTGCATCGTCAGCGTAGGAGAACGGCGTAAAGCCGTACTCTCGGATGACTTTAGCAAGGGGGGCCACATAGATGTTAAACAAGGTCGGGCTCAGACAAGAGGCCTGGGGCACCCCCTTACTAAGCTTCACAGTGCGAGATCGAAAAGGGCCCAGATTGACGGTTTGTGTGCGCTGATCTAAAAAGCTGACAAGCCAATCGAGAGCCAGCCCCTGCAGACCCGCCTCTCTCAGTCGAAATATCAGTTTCTGATTAGAGACCGTGTCAAAGGCTGTTGTTAGATCCAACAAGACCAACATCACTCCTTTGATATCATCCAAGGCCATTTTAATATAATCTGTTACCCCGATGAGAGTTGTAAAAGTGGAATAGTTGGATCTAAACCCAGACTGTGAAGGATCAAGAATGCCGTTGGCCTCAAAATAGTCCATTAATTGCGTGTTAACATGGCTCTCCGCCATTTTGCCCATAAGCGGAAGGAGCGAAATGGGACGGTAGTTGGAGAGCACTTCGGCAGGCACCTGATCTTTCTTCTTGATAGGTAGCACTTGGGCAGCCTTCCAATCCAGAGGCACACTGCCTTCACTTAACAACGTGTTAAAGATCTCAGCAATAGGGGCGGCCAAGAGAGGGGCGAGGAGAGCAAATTTGTGGGCGGGCATAATGTCCAAAGGAGATCCGGATTTCACCTATTTTAGCATGTCTTCCACTTGCAAGACCTCAATATCTTTAAACTGTTTCAGACCTTCACCAGAGCCTACTAGCGGTACTAATTCAGATTTAGTAGGTAGCACCTGGCAAGCGTTTTGAGGGAATTGTTTATAAATCAGGTTGATTTTATCGTCGAAGTATACGGCTATATTATCACACAGTCCCTGAGAGGGGGTGACCAGCTGTGCACATACTGTGGGATTGGTAAAGGAGTTAAGAATTTTGTAAAGATCCTTTGACGAATTTCCTGCCTGATTAAGTTTAGTTATAATATGGTCTTTACGTGCCCTTTTTAGATTCTTATGGTAAGTAGTGAGGGCCCAGTTTGAATTTAAATTTTTCTGTTTCCAGCTGGGATTTACGCCAGGATTTTTCTAGGTGTTTGTATCTAGATTTTTCACTGCGAAGGTCATCAGTGTACCATTCTTCATTTTTTTCCCTAGAGTTGTTGAGTTGATGTGTCATGGGAGCCAACCTGTCTATCACATCACTCATGGTCTCATTGAAAACCCTAGGTTTCATGGTGCCGTCCATATGCACATTAAAAACAGGGGGTACGTATATTTTACTAAAAGATTCGGATGTGACTCTGTGCCACGGCCTTTGAAGACCACTCGAGGGGCGTCCAGCCATTAGGGGTCTAATGCTGCTGTGAATCCTGAATGGAATCATAAAATGATCCGACCACATCAATGGGCAAGCAGGATCAGCAACAATATGAGAGGATGTGGAGAGTATAATATCCAGAGTATGGCCGGCTGAATGTGTGGGCCCAGAAGTGATCTTATTTAAGCCTAAAGTGGCCATGTCAGCTAAAAAGCTTGCAGCCTCTATATTCTCCTTTTCTTCACTATGGACATTAAAATCTCCAAGTAACAGGAAGTGCTTGGATGTAATTATGTAAGGGACAATTTTCTCCATAATTTTTAGGTTAAAGTCTTTTAGTGGCCCGGGCGGGCGATAGACAACAGCGCCCTTTAAAGCTTCCTGGGGTGTCAGCTCAATTTTAAATATGCACATTTCCATCGTATTATCTAGGATGGAATCAATCACTGTAACTTTCAGCGCCTCTCTATGTATTATGGCAACCCCGCCACCCACTTTCCCTACTCTGTCCAGCCTAAGGATCCGGTAGTACTCTGGGAGGGCGAGGGCAATATCAGGCAAGGAGGTGGGTTTGAGCCATGTTTCTGTTATAAAGCCAAGATCTGGGGATTCCGAGCTCACCAGATCCCAGAGTTCAGTGGCATGTTTAGGTAGCGAAAGTACATTTGCCAGAAACCCCTTCCAGGAACAAACCTGATTTGAAGAGTGGGGCCTAGCAAGACTATTAGCCGTCCCACCCCTCCCTGTCAAGTTTTCCCTAATAGCATTGTTGCCTTGTATGCCTGGCGTGATATCACTGCAAGTAAAAAGACAATGTGAACAGGCAAAAGGACCTTCCAGATTAGCAATCGTATGAGCATGCAGACATGATGGCAAATCATGTCTCACCTGAAAAAGTTGAGAGGACGTATAGGTGAGCCTAGGAGCGATATCAGCCTGCAAACCGGCAGAGTTTCTGGCTCCTGGCGACGTACCAGCGCGGACGGGCGCAGACGGGCTTGCCTCTGGCGCGTCAGCGGCGCGTCCGCTGCGCGGTCGTGGAAGCATGCTGGTTAAATACAATGCCGGAAGTAAAGGATCAGGGGGAGGAGCCACGTCCCTCCACACAAACGGCACCAAAAGCCGCGGTGGACCAGGGACCGGCTATCCGCTAAAGTGCGAGTGCAAGGTAAGCTTCAATACAAATGCCTCATACCACAATGTTTAAAATGTTAAAAGAATCAGCAGGATTAAAATGAACAGCGAGTAACTAGTTTTCAAAAGAGCATAGCCTAGTCCACATTTGGTGATGAAAAACCGTGCCCTAATCTTAGAAAACCTCAAGGAGACCCTCTGCAAAGACATATTGCCATCAGGCTCTGTGGCATTTTTCAATGCGGTAAATGGGACCTCGTATGGATGCACACAAGGGCTACCCTTGCCAATCCAGATTAGAGGATAAAAAAAATTACAATGCAAACACTTATGGAACTGGGTGTAATGTTCCAGTGTAATGTTCCAGTTTCACATGTGTGTTTTGTTACTTTGCAATATATTTTCATCAGCACAACCAGAGATATCATCACAATGAGTCCATCTCCCTTGGTGTCCCCATGCCACTGACATGTAAACTCAGAATGCTATTAGTACCCATGTGTGTGTAGTCTACTGGGAAGTGTGGGGATGCGTTTCTGGGTAGTCTGACCCCAGGTGGCCGAATAACACACATCCTTGACTTTTAACTTAGGGGGGCAATAGACCTCTAAGCAATGGACTGCCATCCAATGTTTATGCATCATGACAGTTCAGTATAAGCAATCAACATGTCCAGGGCAGTATCCAAGGGAAAGAATGATCAATCAGTGACAACATCTACCTACAAAGGGTAATTTGTCACTGACGGCAACACACAACTCAGACAAGGCAAGGCTAGGTGAAGGCAAATTGTCCTGTGAGGACAAACGATTTTGCATATGCCAGTGTACTCAAAGCGGCCATTCCAACAATTAGTCATGAACGTACAGTGGCAGACAGCAAGCTGCAGCAAGCACATACTACATCCTCATATTTCATCTTGCAACTTTTTTTGCCTACTTACATCCACATAATCTACACATATGTACATGTCAACATTACCTCTTGGCCTGCATAATTTCTACTTGTGCAGGTATGACCCCTCGCACAGCCACCTCAAAGTACATGCTCATCTCTCCGAACTATCATACATACACAAGCACGTCATAATCCCTCTCTGGTGCAGCTATCTGGAAAAGCATGTCTGCCCCACAAGCTTCAGCATTGTACTTGAACTCTTCCAAGCAGAATCTCAAAATCTTATACTGGTGCTGCCCTTCTTACATCAACACCTACATTCACAGCACCACTCTTCATCACAATGTACATAACACCACTCACATACATGAAATGTACACAATGTACTGTATCCTCATCAGAAGTTAAGCATAACATATCAAATGGATACTGCTCATCACCAGTTTTACCCTCAGTAATGTCTTGGACTGCACTCATATCACAATGTGCAGCATCACAGCCAACTCTGACATGCACACTTAACACATCACCACATCTCTCAACAAGACACTTACATTGCTCAATGAATATGTCCTCAGTCATTCGCATCTCACCATTCACCAACCCTACTCTGCTCAAGTTCTACAGATAGTCATTTCGGGGGCGATTCACAGAACTAATCTGAGATAAATCCTAAACTTACTACTTTTGGTATTCACAGAAGGCAGTTAGTAGTAGTAAAGTTAGGACTCCTAACTTTACTACTACTAAACTGAGACAAACTCCTAACTTTACGACTTTCGGTATTCACAAAAGGCATTTAGTAGTAGTAAAGTTAGGAGTCCTAACTTTACTACTACTAAATGCCTTCTGTGAATACCAAAAGTAGTAAGTTTAGGATTTTATCTCAGGTTAGTTTTGTGAATCTGCCCCTTCAAAACCATATGCATCCACAGATTTAAACACAACATACATCAACTGGACAACACCTCACATTTCACCTTACAGCACACTAAATTACACATCTGGTGTATACCCTTGACATTCACTTATCCACTTTGTTACAAAAGACAAGTTTAAGCTTGTCTCACTGTGGCCCTGTCACATCCACATCTCAATTCATGCTCCATACCTCCATTGACGTCAGCACATTAACAACTATTGTTACTCAATGGCACTGCCTGTCACAGTCATCTCTCACCATAGTGCCACAGACAACAGTTCTCATCTCCTGCCAGACTCCAACCTTGACTACCTGGTTCTACCTCGATCACATCTACTTATTCCTAGCATACCTTGCACAGGATTTAAACAGTCTAACAAGGCCGCACACTCTGATTCACACCCCTGCATTTCAAACACTAGCTTTGGAACAATGAGGATACTTCACTTCTCCTATACAAGAACTGCCTCTGAACTTAACTTCTACCTTACACTCTCTGAAAAAGTCCAAATTTGTCCTGCTGCCATTACGTATGACTCTCCACTTCATGTCCAAAATGGAAACAAAAGTCTCTCTCACCCCTACCCTTGTTTAAGCTAGCTTAGTCCATGCAACATTAACCTTGCAAAACACATCTGCAGCTAGGACTCAAATTCCAAAACCCACCTCCTCCCTGTGTGGCAACTAAGAGCATGGGTGTGACACAGACTCCTGTAGCATCTACACAGCAGACATACCCACAGCACTTCTGTGCACTCACAGTCCACTCGGCTTGCCACATGTAGCACAGGGTAGCACAATAGACATGACTGTACTACCAGTTCAGCTCTGTGTGATCTGAAACACCATCAAGCATAGCTCAAAAGGACTCCATTGTCATTCATGCACAAATGTCAACCTACACACAAATCATATGCTAAACTACAAATGATGTGTGTTGGATACTTTAAAATCCAAGCTTGGACAGACCAAACAATTGTCAGTTGAAGATTGTGCAAAATATATATTCTCAACCATTCCCAAATCTACACAATTGGCCCTCATCCCTGTTGAGCAGTGCCCAAATTGATGAGATTACATTATGCATGTCAGACTTCATTTTTGGGTGCGTAACAGGATTTCCAAAGTCCATCGAGGCAGGGGCAGGTTGCAGTCACATCCATAGCACTCACAAGTGACGTGGCCACATGCCGTAATGATGACAATGCATTGAGTTGCTGTGTGTGGAGTGACCACAAGTCAAATGTGGCATGAAAGTCAAGGCAATTTAAAAAATACATTCCAGTCGATGAATGAAATGTGTGTTTGTGCCAAACACACTGAAATCTCAGCAGATTCCTAAGTGTCCCAGATGAGGGGTGTTTTGTGTTGATTATGCATCACACTGATGCACTATGGATGCTAACCCAAGGGAGGGGTCTGTCCACCTGTAGCTCGTAACAGTGTCTGCACAATAAAGGCAGTGCTCTGTTGCTGGGCTCTGTAGCCAGTAGCATTTGTGAGGCCCTGGCCAGCTGACCACGGGAAGCGTCAGCCTGGACTGGCACACAGCATCCACCCTGACCTAAATTCACTCTTACGGAGGGCACCCCATACAAATTTTACAGGATCTAGCCCCAGTCACTCTGCGAAGACACAGGGACTTTAAACCAGTTACTGACAAATTGAGGGGTCCTAAAATCAAGTATCAGTGGGGGCACCCCTTTTCCCTAAATTTCACATGGGAGGGTACACGTCGGTCTATTAGATCCTTGAAGGAGGCTCAACAGTTGCTCCAGCTTCAGTCGGAGTCCCGACCCACTAGTCCGACCTCTGGGGCTGCCCGCCCTAGGACCTCTCTTCGCCCGGAATGGTCTACTGTGCCTCCCCCTCGAAGTCGGGCTTGGAGGCCAAGTGACACTACACAGCAGACTAAACAGGACATTATCCACCATCTTCAATCCATGGGTGGGGCGCGGTCCCCGCCCTGCTCTCGGCCGGCCTCGGGGCCCTCTTCTCCTGCTGCCTCTTGAATAAGTGAACATAATTCCTAGAATGCTTCGAATCCCCGGCCGGGGGGCGATGAGTGCCAAACCCTATGTGTCCATGATCTCTCTGGATTATTTTTTTGAACTGTGGGTATGGTTGTTTGACAAGGGAGCTCTCTCTACTCTGGGTTAATCCACCTCCAGACATGACTTTGTATTTAGAAATCCCAGAATCCTCTGGGGGGCACGAAGTCTTATTCCCCGTCACTATAGAGTGGACCTGCCGCTGGACAGAGTGGTAGCGACTAATTACACGATCCTGCTGGCACCCCCGCCATTCAATTGGTCCATATGAGGAGGGACTTCCTCAGAGTCGCCTTGGTTCATACCATTGGGCTTCTCCAGGACTGGAATGGTCTATTAAGGCCCGGTTGACCTGTTCTTTATTTGAATAGTTTTTTTCCTTTCTTTCTTTCTCCTCTCCCCCTTCCTTCCTGTGGGTCCCTTGGGGGGGAAGATCGCAACTCACCCTGCCGCTCAGCCTCCTTATTGCAAACGGTCTTGGCCTTGGAGAGTATGGTGCACAGGGATCTCAATCAGTAGACTTATCTTTTTTCACCTTTTCCATTTCACAGTCATGCTTCGCTGGTTGGGCTGGAGGGGCTCTTGGGAGCGGGGTGGGGAGATATTGTTTTAAAATGGCATCCTCTTTCGCACACGACTGACCATGGCGCAGATTAAATGTCTTTCCCTTAATGTGAAGGGACTTAATGCGCCTATTAAACGGCGTCAGGTTTGGAGCTATTTCCTGATTCAGGACCCAGATATCATTTTCTTACAAGAAACTCACCTCCTACAGGCAGACACACAGCGCATGACACATCCTAAATACCCTGGCCAGGCATGGGCCTCTTCAACACCTAGCATAGCAGGGGTGGCCATCCTCCTCAAGTCAGGCATACGCATACAGGGAACCCGGGTGGTCCGAGATACGGAGGTGCGGTATTTAAATCTTAAGGTGCTAGTTCATAACAGACCCCTTACATTGATCAACATTTATGCTCCTAACCACTCTCAAGACACATATATATCAGGAACCCATTAAAGGAGCTGGTCTCTCAAGAAACGGGCCCGATCCTTCTTGGGGGGACTTTAACCTTATCTGGGACCCGGGCCTGGACCTCAGTTCGTCCTCTTTTCAAGGTACTGGGGCTATGTTTGCAGCGCTCAAGCAGGACTTCGAGGCCTTGGGCCTTCTGGATGCGTGGCGTTATGCAGAACCAGGCACAAGGGATTACACTTTTTATTCACATGTCCATCAGTCTTACTCCCGTATAGACCACTTCTTCCTATCTCAATCACTTATTCGCTTGTTAGAGTCCGCAAGTATATCGGACATTTTGATCTCGGATCATGCCCATCTTGAAATCACCTTGGCAGGCCTGGGTACAACAGCACGCTCAGTCCCTCGCTGGAGGCTCCCCCCACACATCCTACGGGATCAAGTCAATGTGCCTGAACTACGCCAGGCAACTCAAGGCAACTATCCGAGGCGTTATTACCTCAATTTCAATTGCCCAAACGCGTGAATCTCGCCTGGTCGAAGCCGGCCTCTCTCGTGACATTAAAGTACTGGAGAGACAGGAGCACGCCGCACCCTCCAGACAGCATCAAAAATGCCTAGCCTCGCTCCGGGGTCAATTAAAAGCACTTCCGGTTAATAAAGCTGAACACTTGCTCCTCTCGCTGAAACAAACGTTTTATGAAGTGGGGATCAAGGTGCGCTCCTTATTGGCTCGTCGGCTCCGTATGCGCATCTCTCGGAGCCTTATCTCCAGGATCAAGATCGGTGGGGATCAGTGGGCCACATCGGAAGCGGATAAGCAACAAGCTTTCTGTTCCTTTTTTTCGACCCTCTACGACCGGGGCAAGGTCGCCCAGGAAGAGATTGAGCCTTTCCTTGCTTCTTTCACTTGGGAACCGTTGAATCCATCTCATGCTCAGCAACTAGAGGACCCGATTACCCCAGAAGAACTTCTAAAAGCCTTAAAAAGCATGCCGCTGGGGATATCTCCGGCGCCTGATGGCCTTACGATCTCCTTCTACCGTCTTTTCCTCCCCCAGCTGCAGGCCCCGATGCTTTGGTTATTTAAATCTTTCGCCGACACTGCCAGTGTGACCCCTACTATGGCCCGAGGCGGAAATAGCTCTCATCCCTAAACCGGGGAAAGATCCGGCATCCTGTGCCTCGTATCGCCCCATCTCCCTCCTTAACGTTGACGCCAAAATATTTACAAAAATGTTGGCACATCGTCTGGCATCGTTCCTCCTTGGCTTGGTTGACCCGGACCAGGCAGGTTTCATTCACCAAAGACAGGGGGCAGACAACATCAGGCAGATAGCCCACCTGGTGGAGAAGGCCCATTGGCATAATATTCCTGCTTTTTTGCTCTCCCTTGATGCTGAGAAAGCATTCAACAGGGTGGATTGGACCTTTCTCAGAGCGGTACTGCGGAGGATAGGCCTGGGACCAGTCATGACATCTCGTATAATGGCCTCTTATATGTCACCTTCGGCTCGAATTAGAATTAATGGCCTATTCACCCCACCGATTCAGATCCACAGGGGAACGTGTCAGGGGTGTCCCTTGTCGCCCCTGCTCTTTGCCCTGGCCATAGAACCCCTGGCAATTACAATATGCCAGTCAATGGCGATTAGGGGCATTCCATTCACGGGAATTGAACATAAAGCTGCTCTCTTCGCAGATAACCTGCTTCTGACTCTTGCTGACCCTTAGAGCTCCTTCCTCGCCTTCCTTCTCATACTCTCTCAGTTTGAAAACGTTTCGGGCCTTAAAATTAATATTAACGGGGGCGTGGCCAAGCAAGATGGCTGAGCGGACGTGAGCCGCTTCAGCTCCGGACCCCCGTGGCTGCCTTAAGTGGTTTTTCGGCCCGGTAGAGAGCCGAGCACGGCCGGACCCTACGAGATAAGAGGTGTAGCCGACCCGGAGAGTGGCGGGGGTGATGCCGGCGGCTCTGTGAGAGAAATACAGCCCCTCAGCAGCGGTGAGACGCGGGGCCGGAGCGTTCTCCACCTTGATGCGGAGAGCGTCGTGGGACGGAATGGGCGCAAACTTTTGCCCGCCTTAAGCCTCCGTTCCGTGAGAGATGCCAATGCAGATGCTGCCGATTGTCCCCGGAGCTACGACCTCACGGCGGCCTCTTGGATGTGCCCCTGCTCGCCCGATCTGCCGCCTTATTGCTGGGAGAGCTGGCGCTGATTGCGCGGCGGCCTGGGGCTGTGAGTGAGACCTGGAGGTGCGACCGGAGGGGCGCTCGCCGCCTGGGAGACAACACGGAGCGTGGGGGATGAGCGCTGCTGGAGGCAAACATCGCTAGCAGGTTGGGACCTTACGGACATTTTGGTGATTTTAGATTCTAATGCTGAGAGAGGATTACACGTGGTGTCCTGCCTGACTTCAAAATGGCGCCTGAACCCTGAACTCGCCTCGGGTGCTCCCAGTGCTGCATCAGTCGACCGCAGGAGTGGAGGTAGGCAGTACACCCTTTCTCCTGTTCCCCCTCCATGGTTGGGGTCGTTGCTCCTGGCTGCTCCGAGATTGGGTGCTGCTCCCTCGCACCGGCTGCCTGACCTTAAGATGGCCACTACCACCCCTTAACCACTGACCGGCCTGTGACTGCGCAGGGTGCCTGAAGAGACTAGGGGGCCTCCCGGAGCATCTTCCCACGATCTGACCGGGTGCATGCTCCGGTGACCTTCGCCGCACAGCCCCTATGCCACCTAAGAAGTCTTCAAAGAAGGTCTCCAGTTACTTTTCTGCCGATTTGGACCAGGCGCGGACCATGGCTCTCACCAGGGAGGATCTGGTAGCCACGCTACAGGACTTTAAAAAGGATCTCTGTCAAGAGATGAAGAAAGATCTACACGCTACCATGGATCAATTGAAAGCCGACCTCACCGAGAAGATGACCTCCCTGCGACAAGATGTTTACGCTGTGGGCTCCAGGGTGCTGGAGGTGGAGGAGTAAGCACAGGCCCTCGAGGCACGTTCACACAGCCTACACGAATCCCAGCTGGCGCTTCAGTCCCAACTGCAACAAATGCTTCTGAAGGCGGAGGATTTGGAGAACAGGTCTCGGAGGGACAACATACGTATCCGAGACCTGGAGGAGGGTGCGGAGAAGCCTGACCTCGAGGCGTTTGTCGTAGGGCTCTTCTCGGAGCTGCTGGCCCCCGTCAACTAAAGATCAAGATTGACAGAGTTCATCGAGTGGGGCCTGCACAGGCAGGCGAACGCAAACGGACTAGAGATGTTTTGGTGAAGCTGCACTCCTTTCAGACGAAGGAAGCCATTTTGGGAGCGGCGAGGAAGAAAGATGAGGCTTCCTTTCAAGGATATAAATGTGCCCTGTTTCAAGATTTGGCGCCTGCCACTCTGGTGCGTCGGCAATCCCTGCGACCTGTCACCACCAAGCTTCGGGAAGACAACATCAGATATCGTTGGACCTATCCCTTTGGTCTCACCTTTGAATACCGGAACAAGTCTCATCATGTGACTGAGCTGAACATGGGGTTGCGGGTCCTCGGCCTCCCAGTGCCAACGGAGGGGGGCGCCCCCGGTCCCTCTACCGGCGAGAGCCAATCCAGGAGAGAGACCCGGTCATGGCAAACGGTCTCAAAGAATGGATCGACATCAAAGTGACTCTCGTGTGATGCGCAGTGGGGTTTATCTATGTTGGAGTGCTGAGGTCCCCATAACGCACTCTCATGTGAAACCACAGGGGGCTGGCGGGAGGTATTGACGGGGCTGCAGAAGGACTGCGCCGGCTCTTCGAGCTACAATGCAGCGGTGTGACCGTCACCAACAGCTTTTCAAAGTACTCTCTATGCTATAGCAGCATGGCAGCAGGGGGTGCGGGCCTTGACCGTACTGCCCGAAATGTTGTTTCGCTTCTTCATGACGTTTCCTGCCGAGGGCCTGTTGGCGCCTTGGCATATTTTTTCATGGGGTTGTTTGGGATTTGGTTTTGGGGGGGGGGTACCTGGTGGTGGTGCTGGAGGGATACGGGACCTCTGGTCGCGTGAGGGCAAATTCTGTAGGGCGAGCATACTAACACCATTGCAGCAGTCGCATCCTGTGCGGGGTGGTTCTTGGGGGGAGATCAATGGGCGGAAAGGGTACTCTCAGTTTTTGGGATGATCTCAATAGCGTCCTGGAACATTAAAGGCCTTAATTCGCCACAAAAACGGCAACAAATTTGGAAATATATTAATGACCGTCAATTTGAGGTAGTGGCGCTCCAGGAAACGCACTTGAAAAAGTCAGAAGATAAGCGACTCCAATATAGAGCTTACCCTTTAATTTACCAATCATCGGCTAGCACCAAACACAATGGGGTAGCATTGCTTTTCCGGTCTTCCGCTAAATTCCAGCCGGAAGCAGTTAAGACCGACCGGGAGGGGAGAGTTCTTATGGTAAAGGGGAGGCTGCGGGGCACCATGTGCACCTTTATCTCTCTAGAAGCGCCTAACACGGGACAGGCAACTTTCATTTCTAACACGCTTGATTCAATAGCCAGCTTCGCGGAAGGTCCAGTGATTCTTCTGGGCGACTTCAATCTCACATGGCATGACACTGTAGACCGCTCCCATACACACAGGACGACGCCCACCGGCTTTCCCAAAGGCCTCTAGCAAAAGTTCCATACCCTAGGCCTCCTAGACGCGTGGCGAATACTGAATCCTGACACCAGAGACTATACCTACTTCTCTCATATACACCGCACCTACTCTAGGATGATTACATCTTCATCAGCCAAACACTTCAGGGGCCTCTTCGGGCTGCCCAGATTCCGCCAATTTCCATCTCAGACCATGGTCTCGTTTCTATTAGCTTAGCGTGGGGGGGGCCTAAACCCGACACTGCCCGATGGTATTTCCCAGCTTCTATCACCAGGGACAAATCTCTCCGGGAAGACTTGAGATCCGCTATTGCTGAATTCTTCACACTTAACGTCCCGGCTGACACCTCCCCGCAAAACAACTGGGACGCCTTTAAGGCCGTTGTGCGGGGTAAATGCATCTAACTTAATGCTGCCCTTAATAAACAGAGAGCGGCGGAACGCCTGGCCTTAGAGGCGGAACTGGCGGCCACCAAAAAATCGCACAAGGAGCAGCCCACTTTGGCGTTACAGAGACAGCTCACAGCCCTGAGGGGTAAGCTCAGGGCTATCTACAACAATAGAGCCGAATACACCTTGCTCAAACTGCGGCAAACATCATATGCACAAGGGGATAAGGTGGGGACCCATCTAGCACTTCAATTACGAGAAAAACGAGAATGCAAGTTTATAGGGGGTATACTAGACACAAACGGTCACCTTACTCACGACGACACCAGTAAAGCCAACATCTTTGGAGCCTTCTATGGAGACCTCTACCGAGGAGCTCCCCCTGACCACATTTTGCAACAGCAATATCTTGACTCCTTAGAGCTCCCCCGCCTCACACCAGTGGTGGCAGAATCGTTACACGCCTCCATCACATCAGAGGAGGTTAGGCAGGATATTACTAGACTTAAACTACACAAGGCGCCGGGGCCGGATGGCCTCACGGCACACTTTTATAAGTGCTATGCCTCCGAGCTGATCCCGCATTTGACCTCCCTGTTTAATGCCATAGCGCTGGAAGCCAGGGTGTCGGCCTCAATAGCCGGGGCCGTCATCTCTGTTATCCCAAAACCGGGGAAGGACCCTCAACTTTGTGCGTCTTATCGACCTATAGCCCTTCTTAACCTAGATGCAAAGCTTTACTCTTCGATCCTGGCTGCCAGACTTGAGGACCTGATGCCCACTCTAATCCACCCTGACCAGTCTGGCTTTATAAAGGGGCGGCAAATGCATGATAATATTCGCCGCACTATTCACCTTATAGAAAAAGTCTCTAAGTTTAAAATCCCTGCTATCCTGGTGGGACTCGACGCCGAAAAGGCCTTCGATAGGGTGGACTGGTCCTTTCTTTTTGTCACTATGCAGAGATTCGGCTTTGGAGAAGGGTTTCTCAATATGGTCCGGGCCAACTACCATCTCCCGCAATCGCGGGTCCTAGTTAATGGTGGCCAGTCTCTCCCCTTTGACCTTAGCAGAGGCACGCATCAGGGCTGCCTGCTCTCCCCCTCCTATTTGCCCTTAGCATCGAACCTCTAGCCACGCGGTTCCGAGACAATAAGGCAATACGAGGCATACGCTTCGGTGGCACAGATCATAAAGCCTCCTTCTTTGCAGACGATGTCCTACTGACGCTACTGGAACCGTCCACTTCCCTCAGAGCGGTGCAGGAGGATCTACGAAACTTCGAGCGGGTCTCTGGTTTCAAAGTGAATCTCTCCAAATCTTCCATACTAAACCTCACACTCTCAGATGCAGCTGCGGCGAATCTGCGGGGCCAAACTGCGCTTCAATGGGCCAAACACTCTCTGCTCTATCTCGGAGTGCATCTCACTCCTAAAATCGGTGACTTCTATAAGGCGAACTTCCCCCCACTGGAATCACAGATTAATCAAGATTTTAAAAGATGGAAGCTGTTATATATCTCCTGGCTGGGGCGGATCAACGCCGTTAAGATGGTGGTGCTGCCGAAGCTTTTGTATCTCTTCCAGGCGCTCCCCATAGCTCTGGAGCGTGATT
The DNA here is from genome assembly GCA_963921515.1 of Calotriton arnoldi. Lineage (NCBI taxonomy): Eukaryota > Metazoa > Chordata > Amphibia > Caudata > Salamandridae > Calotriton > Calotriton arnoldi. The sequence continues at coordinate 513,180 of CAWUFW010001426.1, read as the reverse complement.
TCTTGCCGCGCTTACGATCCTCGGTCATCAAGTTTATCTGGCAGGGAGGGAGAGCACGCCTTCCTTTCCACGTTATGCGACGTCCCAGGAAAAACGGGGGTGTTGCCCTCCCTGACTTCCAACTATACTACCAGGCAGCTCAACTGAGGGTGGTGATGGAGTGGTCGGTGAGAGAATCGGAAAAACACTGGCTCCATATGGACCGGGCGATTGTGGGGCGCACCATCTGGGATGTCCTATGGAAACCGAAATCCGACAGGCCGGCAAATGCATACCTTAGCACACCCACTTGCACTACTCTCACGGTATGGGGCCAGGTTACGAAGCGGGAGGGCTGGACCACTTTCCCCTCTCCCTACACCCCAATTCATTTTAATCCAGCCTTTCCACCGGCAATGAACGAGGGACCCTTTGATAGCTGGCGGGAGGGTGGCTGTCTGAAACTGTCGGATTTATTCCATAACTTCGACGTCCGGACATTTGACACCTGCAAAAGAGAATTCCAGGTTTCACACAAGGAACACTATCATTACCTACAACTCAAGCACTGGGTCACCCTCCCTCACATAAGGGATGCTGCTACCAGAGAGCTCACAGCCATGGAGCGGTTGGTACTCAAGGCAGGAAACATGAAGGGGGCGATCTCTTCCCTATATACCTTCCTCCTCAATACTCTACACACACCCCAAGCGCGCTATATGTCCTTTTGGGAGCAGGTGCTGGGTCGGGGGGTCTCTGCCGAAGAATGGAAACATTTATAGGGCGACATCGCTAAACATAATCACTCGGTGGCTCTACGGGAAGCGCATTACAAGACACTCCTGGACTGGTACCTTTACCCCACCAAACTCAAACTAATCTTTCCTGACACCTCAGATCTCTGCTGGCGAGGCTGCGGGTTGCAGGGGGATTTTCACCACATCTGGTGGGATTGCCCAGGTACCCGGCCTTTTTGGGAAGAAATCCTCTCTCATATTAAGGACATCCTGGGGTACCCTGTCCCGACTTCCATGGAGGAGGTACTACTTGGCCTTAGGGATCCTAATCTGGAGCATCAAACAAAGTCCGATAAATCTATCTTGTGGGCGGCGAAACTTACGATAGCATTTGCGTGGAAAAAGAAGGCCGCGCCGGAGATTTCACTATGGCATGCCCGGCTGTGGAGAATTCTCTCTATGGAGCGCCTGGCGGACATCTTCCGGGATGACTTTAAGTCCTTCGAAACTAAGTGGGGCCCATTGGTGTCTTACCTTTCCAGGGGCCTACCCTCGGCGGTTTGCCCTCCCTCCTTAAGGTCCATGCACTTATTCCAGTTCTAATTCTCCTGAACTGACTACAGCGCTCGCTAATCCCCGCACAGTTTAGGCTCCGCTTCTGCAGCCACGCATACTCGATCCACCCGTGCGCCTTATTTTACTCCTGTACGGTTTTCACCACCATCAGGGCTTGGGAGGGGGGAGGGTTGGGGTGGGGTTTCCTGCTTTTTTTTTTTTTTTTTTTTGGGTTTTCTGATAGTTTTTTGTTGCTTCATGGTTCCTTTCTGGGGCTGTTTGCCCGACACAAAATGGTTCTCAGCGTTGAAGATCACAGGGGGACTGTAGCAGACTTAGCGTTATGTACAACTGAACTTCCATTAGCTGACGGGTTCGACTCTGGGATCTGTGCGCCCTACTGTACTCTATATGTGTTCTTACTTATGTTGCTGAATAAAAAGATTTTTGACAACAAAAAAAAATTAATATTAACAAATCGCAGGCATTGAACCTCACCAGTTCCCCTCAGGAGACTGCAGAGTTAAGTGTCCATTCCCCGTTCCAATGGGCCCCTCATTCTATTCGATATTTGGAGCTTCACCTCACAGCCACACTAGACTCTTGGACCCAGGCTAACTGGCCTGAGTACAGACGTTCTGTTCGAGGGGACCTTAGAAGATGGAAATCGCTCCCAATATTGTGTTTGGGCCGTCTTAATGCGGTAAAGATATCTATTCTGCCCAAACTATTGTATCTTTTCCAGGCACTCCCAACCTGTATCCCTCAACGGACATTCTAAGCCTTCAGGCTGAGGTCAATTCCTTTATTTGGGGCAATGGAAGACCGAGATTCTCCAACAAACTCTTAATGTCGCCAAAAGACCGAGGGGGTCTTGCATGCCCCAATCTCCTTGTCTATTACTGGGCGTCGCACCTGCGCTTTATTTCGGAGTGGGTAGTTCGCAAAAGCGAGAAACACTGGTTTCATATGGATAGGGTGGTGACTTGTCGCCCCCTATGGGATCTGGCTTGGCTACCAAAAAGAGCGCGTCCTCGCAGTGCCTATATTGCTACTCCCACAAGAACGGTCTTGGAGATATGGGACAAGATAGGGATTAGTCATGGGCTTACTTCATTCCCCTCCCCTAACACGCCCCTGGCACGGAACCCTGATTTGCCCCCGGCCCTACAACCTAACTCGTTTCAAGATTGGGTAGCCGGAGAGTGTCGTACGGTAGCAGACCTCTTCGCAAGAGAGACTTTTAAAACATTTGACCAATGTAGACAGGACTACCATTTTCCCCCTAGGGCACACTTTCAGTATTATCAAATTAGGCACGGCTACACACTACTGAAAATACACTGGGAGCAACACACACATTGACCCCTTTTGAACTGTTAGTACGATCATTCGATGGTTCGCTGGGCCTGATCTCCCGTACCTACAAGGTCTTGCAGCGCTCCCTCCCCCTGCCTCTCCACCTATACCAATGGAAGTGGCATATAGATATTGCAGAGGATGCCCCCCCTGAGCACTGGGACTAGCTATGGAAAGACATCCCTAACACTTTTAAAAGTATCTCACAACAAGAGTCTGTCTACAAAGTGATGACACAGTGGTATTATACCCCTCTTCGTCTCCAGAAAATGTTCCCCACTTCCACGGCACTGTGTTGGCGATGTAGTGCAGACATGGGGTCGTTCATTCACATATGGTGGTCCTGCCCACTCCTGATGATCTTTTGGAAAGAGGTGCTGAGCCACATCAAGGATGTAATAGGGTTTCTCATTCCGTGTACTCTGGGGGTGGTGGTCCTGAGACTTTGACTTCAGTCTCTAAAGGCCATGACTCACTCAGATTGACGTTTAATACTTCATATGTTAGGAACAGCAAAACAGATCAACTCGCTCCACTGCAAAACGGCCTTAACCCCCCCGTCCTCGGTGTGGCTCACCTGCCTCTGGCATGTAATGGCGATGGAGCTTCTCTCCAGCCGCCTTGTGCACACTGATGCCAAATTCACACGTATCTGGCAACCCCTGGTACAACATCCATCTAAATTAGAACACGCTCGCTCTGTTACCCCCGTCAGCTCTTTGAAGATGCTTTGCTCCCACGAGGGGAGGACCTCTCAGACTGAGGCGGATCAAATGAAAGATTTACTAAGCTCCTGCTGCCCCCCCCCCTCCTCTTCCCTGCCTCTACACGAGGTGGGATATCTCCTGGGGCCAGAGTTGCGGACCATCTCCAAACACAGCAGCGTGAGCATTGCTCCCTCTCAACCCCCCCATCCCTCCGGGACTCTTTCCTTCCCCCTTTTATGTTCCCTTCTTTTCAGCTCTTGATTTTCTTATTTTTCTTTTCTTTTTATGGTTATATGTTTTCTTTTTATAGAACGGTTGTACAAGGAGAAGAAAGTGTGATATTATCTATGTTATTACATCATCACTAGCTTAACTCCCTTTTCACAGATAATGTTCGAGCCTGGACAGAGCTTCGCGGTCTCTTAAGCTGATGGATAAGCATTACTGAAGCAACATAGACTGAAGTGTGTGTAGTCTCCTTGCTTGACGCTTATATTAACATTATAAACGTTCTATCATATTGTTGATTGAAAAAATGAATAAAAGAGATTTCAAACAAAAGTAAGATTCTAGGCTCATCATACCTTTGTGATTTGGGAACATTACATGTATTCCATCAACAGTTCCAGAACTGTGAACTCAATCCTGGAATCGAGTGCCACAACAAGTCAAAAAGTCTCCACTAGATTGTAATTGTTTTGTAGACAAAATCTAGAAATCCAATGTTAACAAATATAACAATGATGAACAAGAAGTGAGATTCAATTGTGAGGTGTATTGAGAATGCGTCCAGTGTCCAAATTATAATGTTTTTTTCAATACATGAAATTGTCCAGTCAACCCAGCTGGTTATATTTGTTAATATCGGATGGCATGTTTTTTGGCCATAAACAAAACACGATAGTGAACCTTACTTTAGGAATTGTTGTGGTGTAAATTTGATAGACGTTGCTTCTAGGCAGCGAGGCCATTATAAGTTGAATGTGGGATCAATCATGATATTTAGTGCCCACACTGCTTGTGCTCCTCCTTTGTGCCTGCAATTGAGTGCATCACTTGTGGCAGCTGAAATGTAAAGTTGCAAACACACTTATCATTGTAGGTCCAATGATGTCGTCCCAGAGTCCAGTACCCCCATTGACTTCTGCTACAAGGTTGGCTGTGACATCTAGTCGGGGACCACACACTGGGCAGGTGCGGGGCTATGGTAAGTAACCCCAAGAATAATGTACCTGAATGCTCATGAAATGTGCCTTTAATCTCCGCTGTATGTTGTATGTGTTCTACATCACTGTTGTCCTGCATCACAACATGCCTACATATGGCACTTAACCACATACCAGATCACACCATGGTGGCTAGTGAAAGGATGACACAAAATGTATGTCAAGTGAGTGCAGACTGGGGGGGGGCGCTAGAGGGCGCACGGCAAGATGGCCGCACCTGTGTGAGGCTCTGCCTGGCCGAGTTATAATCCGACCATCATCCGCCTGATAAATGCTGCATCTAAGCTCTCTTGGCGACTGTAAGGTGTTGTGAGGCCCTCCGGCACAGGTTGGGAGCAGCTGGGGCCCTTGACACTCGCTGCACGAGTGCCTTTATGGTCTTTTCCACTCGGACGGCGCTGCGGAGAAAATGGCGGCCGCCGCGAGGCTGTAGTGGTGTCTTTCAACTGCTTGGCCCTGACCCGGTGTGTGGAGCCCTGTGCACCCGGAGCTCGCTGCCCTGCGATCCCCGCTGTCTCGCGCTGCTGGGGGACTAACCGCCCTGGTGGAGGTCTGCGGAGGGGCGTTTGACCGGTGTGGAGGCGGTGTGCCGGCTGACGCGGCTGGGCCCTGACGGAGCACATAGCGGATGCCTGCGAGCTGCGGACCCCGACCGAACCTGCAGCTGCTCTCTCTGCGGAGGAGAATTCGTGCTACCTGCAACTGCCGACGCCTGCCGGCGCCGGCCCCGGTGAGTGGGGCGCGGCTCGGCCCAGGTTGTGGCTGCGAAGGCGGGCGTGGGCCTGGGTGTGGGCCGCGGCCTGCGAGCTGTGGCCGGAGCGGGGTGTGTAGACCGGAGGTCCCGATCTCGCTTTGCAGTGGTGGGTGCGGACGCGAGGATGTGCCTGCTGGGTTGGAATCGGTGCTAGTCTAGTACTGACTGGCTGATGCTCTGTGCGCTCCCTTCTCCACTCTCTGCCAGCTCCCGCTGCTGGAGGGAAGCGCTGCGTGGGAGTCAGAGTGCTGCTGAGGGTACATCGTGAACAGTGATTATCGTTCGCCCTACATAACCAACTCTTGCTGACACCGGGCACCCTGATCTGTACAACAGTCTTAGTGAGGTGTGCGGATGTGCGTGGGGATAGCGCCTACATTGGAAATAACCTGGCTGATCATAGCTGCTTGTCGAGGGCAGATGACTGCAAGCGGATTGCGGACACACTCAGAGATTGGGCGCGTGCTGACTGGATAGCGCGGCGGCGCCTTGGTGCCAGGTGCTTACGCTAGATTTGTGATCTGCAGCAGGCCTTTTGGGACTCTACAATTCCCACTGTGTTCTACTCCCCTCATTTTTTATCGGCCGCAGGTGGTGATTTCGGCGGGGGAGGCCATGGGAAGAACGGACAAATCGCAGCCTCGCCTCACTTTTGAGGCGCGTAAACCATCCAGAACTTTGCAGAAGGCTGCATCCGATTCAGAGGCGGATGCCCAGGCTGACGCTCCCCCCACTCTTGAATCCACGTTGCTTGCTATGCAGCGCAGTCTGCAGTCCATCGAGGGTACGATGGCTGCAGTAAACCACCGACTTGACCACATGTCGTCCCAGTTAGAAAAACAAAATGCACGAATGGGGGAGGTGGAGCAGCGGGTATCAGCTACGGAGGATGGCCTGAGTGATATTTCTGGAAAGACGCTCAATATGGAGAAAGTACTAGCCCTCATCCAGGCCAAGAATGAGGATTTGGAAGCGCGGTCCCGGCGCAATAATATTAGAATTACTGGGCTGCCGGAATCCACTAATGTGGGTAAAATGGAGACCTTCATAGAAAACCTCATAACAGAACTTTTTGGCGCTGATCAACTCTCTGGCATGTTCATTGTGGAGCGTGCCCACCGATCTCTTGCTGCCAGACCTGCCCCGGGGGCTCCTCCCCGTCCTATCATAGCCAGACTCTTGAACTATAGGGACCGAGATACCATATTGAGGATGGCAAGACATAAGGGCAATATAGTACACCAGGGCAACTCACTGGCCTTCTTCCCAGACTTCACGGTGGCTGTGCAGAAAAAATTCTTGCAAACGGAAGGGGTCCCATATGCGATGCTGTACCCTACTCGTTTACGGATAGGTCCGGATGGGGATTGTAAAATCTTCTCCTCTCCAAAAACTGCTCTGGAACACGCAAAACAGTTAAAGCGCAGGAGACGTGAGGCCAGTGCTGCACCAGGTGAGGGTGAGCAGTAGGGAGATGCATAACTCGGTTAGATACCATACACTCATATATTGTCTTAGACTGCTTCTGATACGATATTCATTGGCGTGTACTGTCTTGGATGAGTCTTGGACACATGTAGAAAATTCCCAGTAGGATGTGTGCACTGGCCGCGGCTCATGACGACATGGGCGAACTGAACATTCCATGGCTATTGTACTTTCGGAATACCGGTCTTCCCTCTCAGGTTGACTGTACAGTCCAGAATGTCTCTCTTACAGGTTCTGTCGAGTCCTATTAAGCTATGCCTTCCTGGAGGTGTCTTACTACCCCGGGAGATTTTGTAATTTGTTCTATTGTGTGCCAAGTGTCTGATGTGTTTCTATCCTGGCACAACTTTATACCTACTCGGCCACCCCCTACTATGTAGGAGGCCAGCAGCACTCAGTGCCCCCGAAACTGGGTGTACCCCAAATGCATATTGTTTTTCCTGGGTATGTTGGGGGGTGGCATTGTATTGGGATGGCTTTGGCAAGTTGGGGATGCTGAAGTGGGTGGGGGGATGGGGGGATTTGCTTTGGGGAAGGCAGAATGATATTGCAGCTGGGTTGGGCATCCGCTGGCTTGGCGTGTTATGTACTTCGGGCATGCATTACATGTCTTATCGCACAGGTGTTCAGTTATTGATGGCTTTAAAATATGAGCAGTACGGTTAAGTTCCTCACTTGGAATGTACACGGGCTTAATACACCCAAAAAAATAAGATCAGTATTTGCATCACTAGACCGTATGGGAGTGCAAATAGCCCTATTGCAGGAGACTCATCTAACTGGTGATTCAGCAAAGAAAGTGGGTGCGCCCTGGGCGGGTGCCAGAGTTGCATCCTCCTACTCTACCTACTCTAGGGATGTGCTGAATCTGGTCAAAAAAGGTGTCCCTTTTACTGTGGTTCGCTCTGACTCGGATGAGTGTGGACGAGTGGTGATCCTACATGGGCAACTAGGTGGCACAAGTGTGTTGTTAGTGAATGTGTATGGCCCCAACACTGATGACCCTGCCTTCTACTCTGATGTGTGGCGTAGAATTTCTACATTTCCTTCGGCTGCAATCATTTGGGGAGGGGATTTTTACGCCTGTCTAGACGCTACCTTGGATAGAGTAGGCCGCAGTGAGACGCGGCCTAAACAAGCTGCTGAAGTGCTCTTGGGGTTACTGGACGCAGGACCTTTGTATGATATTTGGTGTCTCCGACACCCCGCTGGTCGGGAGAGTACTTTTTTGTCTTCTGTTCATGGGTCCTGGTCCCGTATAGACTTTTGGCTTGTCTCGGAGATAGTCTGTACTTGGGCAGTGGGGGTGACGCATGAAGCTCGCACTCTTTCGGATCATTCCCCTGTACTCCTTGAATTACAAATTCCCACCTGTGAGAGACCACCCTTTGCGTGGAGACTGCAACCCTCTGAATTAACGGATCCAGTATTTAGGCAGACCATTGCTGAAGCGATTAAAAACTTTTTTAGAGAAAACGAGGGGTCTGTGGACAGCGCAGGAGTGATTTGGGAGGCGTTCAAGGTGACCATTAGGGGAACTTGCATGGGGGCCCAGTCCGGGGTGCTGCGTGATATTCATCGGAGGATCAAAAAATTGGCGTCTGATATTTCTAAGCTTGAACGTGAGTATGAGTCTGATCCCTCCACCGCTAAACTGGCCGCAATACGGGAGCTTGTCACGGAACACAACGACACGGTCGATCAGGAGCTATTGCACTGCTCTTGTCGGAGAACTGCTCGCTACTATGGTGGGGGAGGCCGCCCCAGTCGCTCCCTTGCGCAAAAACTAGCAGAGCCGCGCAGTCAGGAGCATATAAGGGAACTGTTGGACGAGGACGGGGTTGCCCACTACTCGACAGCTGAGCTTTGCGATATTGTCTTGCAGTTTTACACCCGACTCTATGCCTCTAGGGCCTCTCCGCCGACTGTAGAGATTGACGCGTATCTGGACGATGTTGCGTTAGGGTGGCTTTCTAATTCGCACCGTGAATACCTTATGCAACCGTTTGATGAAGAAGACGTTAAAGAGGCCATAATGTCCCTGCCGACCTGTAAGGCCGCAGGCATGGACAGGTTGCCCAGCGAATTCTATAAAGTTTATGCGTCGGATCTGGCCCCCAGGCTCTTGGAAGTCTACGCGGAGGCCTATGAGAAGGGGACACTGCCACCTTCCCTTCGGGAGGCTTTGCTTGTAACATTATTGAAACCTGATAAGCCCCCCAATCAGTGTGAGTCTTATCGGCCTCTCTCGATCATTAATATCGACGCAAAGATCTTTGCAAAAATGATCGCCACCATGATACAACCGCTGGTCCCTCTCCTAGTTCTGCCTGATCAATCTGGGTTCGTCACTGCGCGCTCTACGGCTCACAATCTACGCACGGTCTTTTCCACCTTACATTATTTTGACCCTGACTTCCAAGCTGTTGCTGTGCTGCTGGATGCAGCAAAAGCTTTTGATTCTCTACAATGGCCTTTTATGTTCACGGTATTGACTAGGATGGGCTTTCCGCCGTTTTTCTTGCAATGGCTTAGAGTGCTGTACGATTCTCCTGCAGCCCGGGTTCGAGTTAATGGCTGGGTGTCATCGTTGTTCCCCATTGAGAGAGGCACGCGGCAGGGGTGCCCCCTGTCACCTATGCTGTTTTCACTTGCCTTGGAGCCTCTAGCCTGTAAACTCCGTCAGAAACATGCCGCGGCTGCCTTGCGGTTTAGGCAGAGACCACTTGTGGTCTCCCTTTATGCGGACGACATGTTACTTTATGTCCGTGAACCTGCTGTGTATCTGCCCGCACTCCTCAGGGAGTATATAAAGTTTGAAAGATTTTCAGGTCTAGGGATCAACTGGTCTAAATCGGCGGTGTTTCCACTTACGGCGCATGCGAGGGCGGTGGAGCTGGATTATCCACTGACCTAGACGTCCGATCCCGTTAAATATCTAGGGGTGTGGTTACACAGGGATCCGGATAAGGTTCTATCTGAAAACTATGGCCGTACGGTCACACGCATCACTGAACTGGCTGAGCGGTGGGCGCATCTACCCCTTTCATTGGCAGACAGGATAGCGGTTGTAAAAATGGCCTTTCTCCCTAAACTGTTTTACTTTTTTGTCAATATTCCTATAAAGTTGAATGTGGCAATGTTTCAAACTCTTCAATCGTCACTGCTGACATTTGTATGGGGCGGTAAGAAACCCCGTTGCAGGTGGGACCTCTTGGTTCAACCCTTTGACCAGGGCGGTTTCGAGGTCCCCGACCTTAGACTATATTATCTGTGCGCTCAGGCGCAATTCGCGCACTATTGGCATTTTCCTCAGCGCTTTCAGCCTCATGTGGCTATTGAATCGGATGCTGTCCTTCCAATGCCATTGCAGGCAGCAATCCTGGCAGGGGGCTCGGGTGGCCCACGGACTGAAATCAACCCTGTACAGTGCACGGCGTGGGCATGGCGAATGCTTGTGAAATGGGCTCAGTTATCCTATTTATACGCTCCATTGCTACCCCTGGCTTTGCACCCTGACATCTCTGCGGTGCGGGAGACGCTGGCCTTACGCGAGTTGGCTAAAGTGGGTATCTCTCGGTTGGGTGATTTATACAAGAATGGTCAATTCAAAACACTGCAGGAGGCGCAGAATGGTGCGGATCGGGGCTTTATGTTTGGCTTTACATACGTGCGAGTTCGGCAGGCTATTCGCGCGGTCTATCCGGAATACCCTGTGGAGCCCACTGCTCTACGGTCATTGCAGGCGATGCTGACGGGTGAGGGGCGTAAGGGCTTAATCACTAAACTTTATAATGCTTCCTTACGTGAGCGGGAACAGGGCGATCACCCCTCTTGTCTGCGCTGGCAGGCAGCGTTGGGAACCACTCTTGCGCCGGAGGTTTGGATGGTGTGCTGCCAACTTACTGGTCGTCTTACAGCTAACTGCAATCTCAGAGTTATTCACTTCAAATTCTTACACCAAATATACTACACCCCCTCACAACTCTGTAGGTATGGTCTGCGAGAGACTGCTAACTGCGTGCGATGTGGAATGGCGGATGCAGACTTCTTGCATGTGGCATGGTGGTGTACGGGTGTATTTGCTTTCTGGACTGCTGTGGTGAAAATGCTTACTGATATCGTGTTGGAACCCGTGCACTGCACTCCTGAAATATGCTTACTTGGATATGTTAAGAGCCTTAAACCCTGTAATAGGCGAATTGTTGCAGCTTCCACTTTATTTGCGAAAAGGGCTGTTGCGCAATGCTGGGGTGCTAAGACAATTCCTACGGTAAAGAAACGGCTTCGTGACTTGCTCTCCTGCAGGGACCAGTTGTTGATCTATGAGGAGGAGCTGCCAGAGACTTCCCGTCCCAAGGACTTCTGGGCCCCGCTTACAGCATATCTGCTGTCTCGACCGGACCTGCTGTGAATCTCTAGCATTGTTTACACTCTTTATATCTTTAGACCAACGGATTTCGTGGAGGTGCCGCCCGCTGAACTGGTTTATGCTGTTCCCCAAGTATCACCTTGAGTCCTTTGTGCTCTTTTTCCCTGTTTATAGTAGCGGATTTCATGTAAGCGCCCATCCAATGCCATCATTGTTATTGTCTTGTATATGACAGTTTATTGATGCACAGGTATTTTCCGAATGTACTAGAATAATGATTTCGTTCTGCCTGGGGAGGGGGGTGGGTTACGGTGGGTCTGTTTGATCTTACTACTCTGTACCAGATTTGCATTTATTGGCTGCTCCTATACCTGTTGAAACCAATAAACATATTTAAAAAAAAAAAAAAAGTGAGTGCAGACTGGACATAAAATAGTATATAGTGTCATATGAAGTGTACTAATCACAACTGGATTATAAATGATATGAAAACTCTCTTGCAAAATATCAATGGACAAATCCTATTGGTGTGGATGAGGGTCGCACTGATGCCAGTTGTGTACTTTTGTGATGGATGTATGGGCTGCTAAGGTGAATCTTGAGGAAGTGAAATTTTCAAATCTCTTGGCTGAAAGCACAATGCAAATGCCATCAAAGCTTCTCAACTTACCCACAATGTGGGATCCTAGTCAAATGTTGCATTCTGCTTGCCTGCTCTTCTACTGTATTCACCTATATAAGTGAGTGTATAATATATGAGGTTAGGATGTCTGCTGAACAAGACATCATCCGTTGTCAGCTAAGTACTACCATGATGTTGTAAATGGATTATGGCAACAGAGGACACTCAAAGGATGGACATAACAAATTTGTGATCGCTCAGTCCAAAATGAGCTTTGTGACTTTATGTGAAGTAAAGCACAAATGAGCCACAAAATGTACCTGACTATTGCACATCTCACATATGAACTCTGCAATGCAAGGTTTAATCTGATGTGCAAATGTGAAACTGGTCAGCCTGGTGATGTACACTCCTTTCGACTCGTCAACAGACAACACCATACTCATGAGGCATGATGGTCTTAACGGTGAAGATGTAATCAATGTAATGCGGAGGCGTCCTGATTATTTATCCCCTTCCTTCAAATATCAGTAACCTTCTCATACACGTTTGTCTGTTGATGTGTCATCTCATTGATGTCAGTGCTGTGTGGAGGTAACAGCTGGCAACTGCTGCATGTGAGCAGGGGCCCAAATGTAAAGTCCATGAGGTAAACATGCTTCACATTGGCCAGGAATATCATATCAATGGTCATTGAGAATGACACATACATGTTAGCTCATAGCTACCATCTTGTGTACTGAAATATGGATATGTATGTCTCATCACAGCTGCTGACAGGATGACACCAGTGCAGCGTGCAACACCATCCCGAAGAATGCAAGACATCCTGGATGCAGCAGTGAAACCCTCTCGCACCTGTCCATCAGGTAAGTGTGGCGTGAAGTGTTTCCCTATCATAGATTCCAAAACCATGACAAAGATCCAAATCCCCTTCTGCATAGAATCTGCAATCGGTGTTTACAAAGTTACATACATATAATTTCATTTTTATAAGTGTCACATGTTCCTGTTTGTAAATTAGTAATGCAGATCATTGAGTATGGTGTCACTTCCTTCTCCAGCTGTTGGATCAGGGACCGCTTCATCAACTACACCTATGAGGAGCCAGGTTCAGCAGCTGACATCAGGGGGGATCGCAAAGGGACACAAAGCTGTGGCTGGAGCTGGTGAGTTTGCTTGTGCATTGTACATCTCCGTTCAACACCTCAGTGCAATGGTGTGAGCTGTCACGTGTAGGGTTACCCAAACCAGGTCACATGTGCTTCATCTGTTGATGCAAAGTACAGTAGAACCAACCCTTGTGTTGCACCACATCTTATACTAGGTCAATTACTTATCCTGTTGCAACCTCTGTGTTCCAGGTGATGATGACGATGAGGGGGATGGACCTTCCACCAGTGTTGAGCGACGGGCAATCAAAGGGGAAAATCCACTGCTCCTGCAGGCAGTAATGTCGGCTGCAAGTACTGTGCAAGAGGAGGAGGATGAAGTACCTGAGGAGGCTGAAGAATTTGACGATGATGAAGACTATCTGTCCATCCTCTCAGAGGATGACGATTCTGATTCCATGGCCAGAAAACTTACCACATCGGCCAAATTTGGCAAGGCCTCACACCCTCCGCCCAGCAAAGTGCCTCAGCCTCCACAAAGAAAGATTGCCTGTCCTCAGCATAGAGCTAACCAGCCACAACTCACACGCGCCCCAACACATACATCTCTCTCTCACAGCCCTCACATCCAGTACAGACATGGTGGTTCCCCTACAAACTTCTCTCTATACAGTGCATCCCAGGCATTCTCTCCACCATTTGAAGGAAGTACCAACCCTGTTGTGGTGTAGGTATCCCCTGGGCACCATTCCCCTGATCACAGGCTTCCACCTGCCACCCTCCCCCCTGCTGCTGGACCTGGCGGTCTCATCCATGGCCGACCCCTGCAGAGAGGGCCTGCACCTGGCCATGGTGGCCAGTGGGAGCAGGACTTCTTCCAACAGCAGGCAGATGTGAGGCAGGACATTCGTGCCATAGGGACTACCCTGTCAGACATGTCTCAGGCCCTGCAGGACATGCGCCAAATCCCTCAGGTGATGGACAGACTGACCCATGTTTTGGACAGGATGGATAGATCTTGGCAAGACGTCCAAGAATATCAGAGACATGATATCCATCCAAAGGGAAGAGAGTGCAAGACACCATGCCTTGGCCATGAAGATGATGGAGGGCATGCTGAAAGTGATCCATAGTCTCCCTTCACGGTCAATGCAGGCAGGGGAGCCATCACATCTGCCTGCAGCACATCACACCCACACACCTGTACCACAAACTGCACAGGACCACAGCAAGGGTACACACCCACCACCGCCCCCGGTCCAGGCACTCCCCCCACCTGCACATCCACCACCACCCCCTGAACAGGCACTCCCCCCACCTGCACATCCACCACCACCCCCTGTCCACGCACAAACACCAACTGAACTTCACCCTGTACAGGCACATGTACCACACCAACCTGCACCTCGGCGACAACCCAGACATAATCCTTCACAGCAATCATCACCTCCAAATTTGCGAAGTCGCAAGCACGATCCCCATTGATCACATCCAAAAAATTTTGTTCAGTGTGAATATGTGTAAATAAAAAGAAAATCTCATCACAAGTCAAGACTATGTTGCGTATTATGTCCTGATAGGCAAATGTTTACCAATTGTGGTGTCCTAGAGATGTGAGGATGTATGTGTGTGCGTGTAACCCAATCATTGCAACAAGCTCTCATGTGCAGAGCAGATAACTCACAAAATATATGTCCATATTTTGTACAAGACATTCACAATGAAGTTAAACAAGATAGAGACCGTGTGATTCAAAATAACATTTTATGGAAAAGAAAGTGTGGGAGTAGAAATACAACAACAGTCAGTTTAGAAGGGAGAAAGGAAAACAAATGATGTTCTTAATACAGAAGAAGGGAACTTGGAGTGGGGTGGGGCAACATAAATAAAACACGTCAGGGAGCGTCAGGGGAACCAGTCTATATGCAAGGGGCAAAGTAAATAATTGTCCAAAAAGAAAATTCTGTCCAACAGGTCAAGTGTCCTTCTGGTCATCCTCAATTTGCACAATGTCCAGATCCTCTGAGTCAGAGGCGGGATCCTGGCTGGCCGGTGCAGGACCAGGCACCACACGGGGTTGGGACACATGAGGAGTACGGGGGCAAACAGTGTGGCGCAACGGACTGGGGGAGACATTGAAGGTGGTGTGGGAGGGAGGTTGGGATAGGACAGACAACATGGCTGCACTCAGGGAATTGACACTGGCAGTGAGGGTGGCCATAGCTTGTGCATTTTCCTCTCGCATCATGCGCAGCTCTGTACACATCTGCAGCATGATGCGAGAGGCCATGCCTGGCTGACCCTCACATGCCCACATCAATTCCTGTGGTACAGCCACAGGAGTAACAACACAGGGAGGGGTTTGGGTGGAACATGAGGGGTGTGGTGCCTCGGGTTCAGAGCCGATGTTGGTGTCTACCTGGCAGCCACGATGAGGGGGACTGGTTGCAGGGGATGCAGCTGCAGGCCCCAATGGAATGGGGGCCTCTAGAGTTAAGGAGGGGCTGATGGCAGGCCCAGGTTGTGTAGTGGCCTGCCTCAGGGAACACCTCGCAATAAGAAAGTAGTGAATGGTCTGGGGGAGAGTAGATCTCCTCCCCCCCCCGGCCAGAGGTGTCCAGTCCCCCCCCCTTTTTAATGTCCTCAGCCTCTACCCGGTCCGTAGCACCAGAGGTGTCTTCCTGCTCAGTCCGGGTGGGTGCAATCCCCCTGCCTCCTGATGTAGAAGGTCCCGCCTCATCCTCTTCTTCCTCACTTGTGGATAGAGGTCGTGGCTGCCGGCGCACCAAAGATGTCCTGCTCCGAACCGTGTCCTGCTGTTGGTCCTTTTGGCCAGGTGAGCTCACTGAAATGTAAGACAAATCATGATGTAATGGTTGTACACGTCAGAACAAGACACATACCTAGATGAGCCAAGGGCAGACTTTGTTCTCCTCTGATCACACTATACAGTTGTCAGTGATTAGGAGCTTAAATTACATGTATGTTCACTGTCATCTCCTGATTTAAGTCGGACATGGACATCTCACTTGAATTTTGGTGGCTTACACATCTGTACTGCCAACCCTCAGCTTTCGCATTCTTGTGATCTGTGTGTCCTATCACTGGTACATAGGCAGCTTCCAAACCCAGTCTACAAAAGGAGATCAGAGAGAGTCCAGATGGTATTGGAATGGGCCTGTGATATGGAATCTCTGCACTTTTACTTCCGGACAAATGTTATCTGCTGTGTAGCATTGTATGAGACAACACAAATGCCGATTGGGGGTCACACATCCATATAGGGTCTGGGCTATTAGGTTTGCTAAGTTGTGAGTCTAACCTTTTGATATTCCCTCACTAAAGCTGACAATCCAGCGCCACATATTGGCTTCGAAGACTGATCAGGTAGTGCTGTACACTGGTGAACAGTAGTGGCTAGTCGTTACAGCTACCTGGACTTGAAAAATGGCATACAAGCCACTGAAGGTAAGACGTGTCTGTGGACACACTTGGCGAAATTGGAAACACTTAAGAGTGAGGCAAGAATCTCAAAGTCTGTCTTGACTCCATGGCACATGATGATCTGTCTTAATCAGAACCCAAACTCACTGAATGCAATGCAACTCACAGCATCCAATACCCATTGGACTCTTGGAAACACTTAAGAGTGAGGCAAGAATCTCAAAGTCTGTCTTGACTCCGTGGCACATGATGATCTGTCTTAATCAGAACCCAAACTCCCCGAATGCAAAGCAACTCGCAGCATCCAATACCCTTTGGCCTCTCATACACACACTGGACAGTGTCTATACCATTCCTCATCCAATTCACACATCTGTTATGATGCCCTTGGTTCACTGTTAGTGGTGCTGGCAGTGCAAATTTCTGTACAAATGCACTTGTATGGGTCAATTCCCCAGTTGTCATAATAACTACCACTCCCAGAATGCACTCTGCCCTGTACAGTCAATGTGCTACAATGAGCCTTTTGCTTCATGATGACTGCTGCATAGCCACAGAATGGCATGGGACACATGATGGTACAGCTCTGTCTTCACTCACATCATACTTTCAGACACATATTGCATATAATGCAGTTGCCAGGTCTCTGCTGCTCCTCCAGCTGAGCATGGAGGGTCGGCCAAGATGCACGCAGGACCCTCTTGTACAGTGGCAAGAGGCGGGACGATGCACATGCTGCTGGGAAGACTGGCCCAATAGCTCCTCGGCCTTGTGCCGGGCTCAGCGATTTAGGTCCTTCCAGCGCTTGCTTCATGCCCTGGCCTTCCTGGTGTATTCGCCCACTGCAGCGCTCCCCAATGTTGGCCCATAGTGTGGCCCGCACTGCATTACTCAGCTGGTCCTTTGGCCCCCCATATAGCTGAGGATATTTGTTAAGCACCCCCTCAGCTAAAATGTCTAATTCCCTTTCAGTGAAAGGGGGTGCTTTCTCCTCATAACCCTCAGCCATTTTGGGGGTAATTAGGTTGAACTGAGCAGCAGGATGGCAGAGGATCTGATCTTTGAGAGAGGATGGCTCAGAATGAACACAAAATGACTGTCTACCACTTCCTGTATGTCATTTCCTGTATGTAAGAATGTGTTCTGGTTCGTTTTTGGAGCTTCCGGCCCAAATACGTACTCTCCGGATGCGGAGCGTAGGGTCCGCATATGAAGCGTACGCTCCGCAGACTTTAGTGGTGATGCAGGGTGTTAAGTGAATTGTGATTTTGTTTTGCCTATACAGTTTTTTCAGTTGTTTATGGATGATGTATTTTTGGCTGAGATTGTTGAGCAGACTAATTTGTATGCTGAACAGTATTTGAGGGACAACAGTGACAGACTTAGGCCCCACTCTAGAGCTACCCAGTGGACTCACACAAATCTGGATAAAATGAAGAAGTTTTTGGGTTTTACTTTTTTGATGGGCTTCATAAGGAAGCCGTCCATGGCTTCATATTGGTCTACCAGTCCATTGATGGCAACGGCCATATTTCCTGCAATTATGAGTCGTGATCGGTATTTACTTGTGCTTTGGATGCTGCAGTTTGTTGATAATGCTTCGGCGTTGCCACAAGATCACCCTGACTGTGACCGTCTTTTTAAGATTCAGCCAGTTCTTGATCACTTTGTAAATCGATTTTCAGAGATCTATACTCCAGGGAAAGACCTAGCTATTGATGAGTCTTTGGTCCTGTTCAAGGGTCGTTTGGTTTTTAGACAGTACATTTCTAGCGAGAGGGCATGTTATGGAATTAAGATGTATATGTTGTCTGAGAGTAGGACAGGATATGTCTATAATTTCCGGGTGTACACTGGTAGAGATTCCACTATTGTCCTCCCTGATTGTTCATCCACTTTAGGAGTTTCAGAGAAAATTGTGTGGGAACTTGCTACACTGATGTACAATTGTTTAAGGAATTGTTCAAAGTGGACACTCTTGCTTGTGGCACAATCCGCTCTAACTGTAAAGGTTACCCAAAAGAGCTTGTTTGCAAAAAGCTTCGGAGGGGACAGTGCAGTGCCTTGCGTAGTGATGACCAGCTAGCTGTGATATTTGTGGACAGGAGGGATGTGTTCATGCTGACTACCATCCATGATGAAAGTACTTCACCTGTGGCTGTATGGGGTCAGGTTGCTGAAGTGCGCAAACCTGTGGGCATTGTAGACTACAATAAGCACATGGGTGGTGTTGATAGAGTAGATCAGAGGTTGGAACCGTACACTGCTATTCATAAGGCTTACATTTGGTATAAGAAGTTGGCCATCCTTCTTTTCAATTTAGCATTTTTTAATGCTTTTGTTGTGTTCAAGGAGTGTTCTCCAGCATCAAAGATGACTTTTGTTCAGTTTCAGGAGTCTGTGATAGGCAGCCTCGTTGTAGTGGAACAGGCAAGTGTTCCTAGAGTTGGAGTGGTGGAGGATGTGGCTATATTGAAAGATCTACAAGCGTTCCCCACTGGGGTTTGTCCCCTCTCTGCACTGCTTGAAACCCTAACCAGTAGGATTGTTTGTAAAGTTTTCAGAAATGTGTGGGTTTGGTAGTTTCCCAAGATGGCCGCTGAGCCCGGTGCCAAAAACCCAGGTGACTCCCCTTGCAAAACCAGGTTGTTTTGTGATAGGTCATTTTGATGTCTCCTTCATACGTTTTGGGCCCTTGCCTGTCGCGGGTACTTGTGCCACCCACACGAGTGAGGTACCATTTATATCGGGAGACCTAGGGGAACGCTGAGTGGTAGGAAATGTGTGTCAGCCCGGTGATCCCTCAACTTTCCCACACAGAAATGTGAGAAAAAATTGATATTTTTCCAGCTAAATTTTAGGTTTGCAGGGGATTCTGGGTAGGAAAATGTTGGGGGGGTCAACGCAAGCCATACCTCGCTGGACTCCACCGGGTGTCTAGTTTTCAGAAATGTGTGGGTTTGGTAGTTTCCCAAGATGGCCGCCGAGCTCGGGACCAAAAACCCAGGTGACCCCCCTTGCAAAACCAGGTTGTTTTGTGATAGGTCATTTTGATGTCGCCTCAATACATTTTGGGCCCTTCCCTGCCATGGGCACTTGGCCCACCCACATGAGTGAGGTACCATTTTTATCGGGAGACTTTGGGGAATGCGGTGTGGGTGGAATTTTGTGAATCCACGCAGATTCCAGAACTTTCCAACACAGAAATTTGAGGAAAATGTGTTTTTTAGACAAAGTTTGAGGTTTGCAGGGGATTCTGGGTAACAGAACCTGGTGAGAGTCAGACAAGTCACCGCATCCTGGTCTCCCCTGGGTGTCTAGTTTTAAAAAATATATAGGTTTGCTAGGTTTCCCTTGGCGCCCGCAGAGCTAAGGTTCAAAATCTACAGCTAGGCACTTTTCAAACAAAGGGTCAGTTTTCACTGTAAAAATGTGGTGTGTCCACGTTGTGTTTTGGCCCGTTTCCTGTCGCAGGCACTAGGTCTGATCACACAAGTCAGGTACCATTTTTCTCAGAAGACTTTGGGGAATGCGGGATGGGTGGAAGTTTGTGGATCCACGCAGATTCCAGAACTTTCCATCACAGAAATGTGAGGAAAATGTGTTTTTTTAACAAAGTTTGAGGTTTGCAAGGGATTCTGGGTAACAGAACCTGGTGAGAGCTAGACAAGTCACCCCATCCTGGATTCCCCTTGGTGTCTAGCTTTAAAAAATGTATAGGTTTGCTAGGGTTCCCTAAGTGCTGGCAGAGGGAGGGTTCAAAATCTACAGCTAGGCACTTTAAAAAAAAAAAGGGTCAGTTTTCACCGTGAAAATGTGGTGTGTCCACGTTGCGTTTTGGCCCGTTTCCTGTCGCGGGCACTAGGCCTACCCACAGAAGTGAGGTACCATTTTTCTCGGAAGACTTCGAGGAAGCAGGGTCGGTGGAATTTTGTGGATTCACACAGATTCCAGAACTTTCCATCAGAGAAATGTGAGGAAAATGTGTTTTTTGGACAAAGTTTGAGGTTTGCAAGCGATTCTGGGTAACAGAACCTGGTGAGAGCCAGACAAGTCACCCCATCCTGGATTCCCCTGGGTGTCTAGTTCTAAAAAATGTATAGGTTTGTGAGGTTTCCCTAGGTGCTGGAAGAGCTATGGTTCACAATCTACAGCTAGGCACTTTCCAAAAAAAGGGTCAGTTTTCACTTTAAAAATGTGGTGTGTCCACGTTGCGTTTTGGCCCGTTTCCTGTCGCGGGCACTAGACCTACCCACACAAGTGAGGTGCCATTTTTCTCAGAAGACTTTGGGGACTGCGGGGTGGGTGGACTTTTGTGGCTCCACGCAGATTCCAAAACTTTCCATCACAGAAATGTGAGGAAAATATGTTTTTTTACAAAGTTTGAGGTTTGCAAGGGATTCTGGGTAACAGAACCTTGTGAGAGCCAGACAAGCACCCCAGCCTGGATTCCCCTGGGTGTCTAGTGTTCAAAAATGTATAGGTTTGCTAGGTTTACCGAGGTGCCAGCAGAGCTAGGGTTAAAAATCTACAGCTAGGCACTTTGCAAAAAAAGGGTCAGTTTTCACTGTAAAAATGTGGTGTGTCCACGTTGCGTTTTGACCCGTTTCTTGTCTTTGGGCACTAAGCCTACCCACACAAGTGAGGTACCATTTTTCTCAGAAGACTTTGGAGAATGCGGGGTGGGTAGAATTTTGTGGATCCACACAGATTCCATAACTTTCCATCACAGAAATGTGAGAAAAATGTTTTGTTTTTTACAATGTTTGAGGTTTGCAAGGGATTATGGATAACAGAACCTAGTGAGAGCCAGACAAGTCACCGCATCCTGGATTCCCCTGGGTGTCTAGTTTAAAAAAATGTATAGGTTTTCTAGGTTTCCCTAGGTGCCGGCAGAGCTAGGGGTCACAATCTACAGCAAGGCACTTTCCAAAAAAAGGGTCAGTTTTCACTTTAAAAATGTGGTGTGTCCACGTTGAGTTTTGGCCCATTTCCTGTCGCGGGCACTAGACCTACCCACACAAGTGAGGCACCATTTTTCTCAGAAGACTTTGGGAAATGCAGGGTGGGTGGAATTTTGTGGATCCACGCAGATTCCAGAACTTTACATCACAGAAATGTGAGGAAAATGTGTTTTTTTTACAAAGTTTGAGGTTTGCAAGGTATTCTGGGTAACAGAACCTGGTGAGAGCCAGACAAGCTACCCCATCCTAGATTCCCCTGGGTGTCTAGTTTTAAAAAATGTATAGGTTTGCTAGGTTTACCGAGGTGCAGGCAGAGCTAGGGTTCACAATCTACAGCTTGGCACTTTGCAAAAAAAGGGTAAGTTTTCACTGTGAAAATGTTGTGTGTTCACGTTGCGTTTTGGCCCGTTTCCTGTCACGAGCACTAGGCCTACCACACAAGTGAGGTACCATTTTTCTCAGAAGACTTTGGGGAATGCGATATGGGTGGAAGTTTGTGGATGCACGCAGATTCCAGAACTTTCCATCACAGAAATGTGAGGAAAATGAGTTTTTTAGACAAAGTTTGAGGTTTGCAGGGGATTCTGGGTAACAGAACCTGGTGAGAGCCAGACAAGTCACCCCATCCTGGATTCCCCTGGGTGTCTAGTTTAAAAAAATGTATAGGTTTGCTAGGTTTCCCTAGGTGCCGTCAGAGCTAGGGTTCACAATCTACAGCTAGGCACTTTGCAAAAAAAGGGTCAGTTTTCACTGTAAAAATGTGGTGTGTCCACGTTGCGTTTTGGCCCGTTTCCTGTCGCGGGCACTAGGCCTACCCACAGAAGTGAGGTACCATTATTCTCGGAAGACTTCGAGGAAGCAGGGTCGGTGGAAGTTTGTGGATCCACAAAGATTCCAGAACTTTCCATCACAGAAATGTGAGGAAAATGTGTTTTTTGGACAAAGTTTGAGGTTTGCATGGGATTCTGGGTAACAGAACCTGGTGAGAGTCAGACAAGTCACCGCATCCTGGTCTCCCCTGGGTGTCTAGTTTTAAAAAATATATAGGTTTGCTAGGTTTCCCTTGGCGCCCGCAGAGCTAAGGTTCAAAATCTACAGCTAGGCACTTTTCAAAAAAAGGGTCAGTTTTCACTGTAAAAATGTGGTGTGTCCACGTTGCGTTTTGGCCCGTTTCCTGTCGCAGGCACTAGGTCTGATCACACAAGTCAGGTACCATTTTTCTCAGAAGACTTTGGGGAATGCGATATGGGTGGAAGTTTGTGGATGCACGCAGATTCCAGAACTTTCCATCAGAGAAATGTGAGGAAAATGTGTTTTTTTTAACAAAGTGTAAGGTTTGCAAGGGATTCTGGGTAACAGAAACTGGTGAGAGCCAGGCAAGCCACCCCATCCTGGATTCCCCTGAGTGTCTAGTTGTCAAAAATGTATAGTTTTGCCAGATTTACCTGGGTGCCGGCAGAGCTAAGGTTCAAAATCTACAGCTAGGCACTTTGCAAAAAAAGGTTCTTTTTCACTGTAAAAATGTGGTGTCCACTTTGCGTTTTGGCCCGTTTCTTGTCTTTGGGCACTAAGCCTACCCGCACAAGTGAGGTACCATGTTTCTCAGAAGACTTTGGAGAATGCGGGGTGGGTAGCATTTTGTGGATCCATGCAGATTCGAGAACTTTCCATCACAGAAATGTGAGGAAAATGTGTTTTGTTTTACAAAGTTTGAGGTTTGCAAGGGATTCTGGGTAACAGAACCTGGTGAGAGCCAGACAAGTCACCCCATCCTGGATTCCCCTGGGTGTCTAGTTTTCAAATATGTATAGGTTTGCTAGGTTTCCCTAGGTGCCGGCAGAGCTAGGGTTCAAAATCTACAGCTAGGCACTTTGCAAAAAAGAGTTTGTTTTCACTGTAAAGATTGGGTGTGTCCACGTTACGTTTTGGACCATTTCCTGTCGTGGAACTAGGCCTACCCACACAAGTGAGTTACCATTTTTATTGGAAGACTTTGGGAAATGCGGGGTGGGTGGAATTTTGTGGATACATGCAGATTCCAGAACTTTCCATCACAGAAATGTGAGGAAAATGTGTTTTTTTTTTACAAAGTTTGAGGTTTGCAAGGGATTCTGGGTAACAGAACCTAGTGAGAGCCAGACAAGTCACCCCATCCTGGATTCCCCTGGGTGTCTAGTTTAAAAAAATGTATAGGTTTGCTAGGTTTCCCTAGGTGCCGTCAGAGCTAGGGTTCACAATCTACAGCTAGGCACTTTGCAAAAAAAGGGTCAGTTTTCACTGTAAAAATGTGGTGTGTCCACGTTGCGTTTTGGCCCGTTTCCTGTCGCGGCCACTAGGCCTACCGACAGAAGTGAGGTACCATTATTCTCGGAAGACTTCGAGGAAGCAGGGTCGGTGGAAGTTTGTGGATCCACAAAGATTCCAGAACTTTCCATCACAGAAATGTGAGGAAAATGTGTTTTTTGGACAAAGTTTGAGGTTTGCATGGGATTCTGGGTAACAGAACCTGGTGAGAGCCAGACAAGCTAACCCATCCTGGATTCCCCTGGGTGTCTAGTTTAAAAAAATGTATAGGTTTGCTAGGTTTACCGAGGTGCCGGCAGAGCTAGGGTTAACAATCTACAGCTAGGCACTTTGCAAAAAAAGGGTAAGTTTTCGCTGTCAAAATGTTGTGCGTCCACGTTGCGTTTTGGCCCGTTTCCTGTCACGAGCACTAGGCCTACCCACACAAGTGAGTTACCATTTTTCTCAGAAGACTTTGGGGAATGCGGGGTGGGTGGAATTGTGTGGATCCACTCAGATTCCAGAACTTTCCATCATAGAAATGTGAGGAAAATTTGTTTTTTTTAACAAAGTGTAAGGTTTGCAAAGGATTCTGGGTAACAGAAACTGGTGAGAGCCAGGCAAGCCACCCCATCCTGGATTTCCCTGAGTGTCTAGTTGTCAAAAATGTATAGTTTTGCTAGATTTACCTGGGTGCCGGCAGAGCTAAGGTTCAAAATCTACAGCTAGGCACTTTGCAAAAAAAGGTTAGTTTTCACTGTAAAAATGTGGTGTCCATGTTGCGTTTTGGCCCGTTTCTTGTCTTTGGGCACTAAGCCTACCCACACAACTGAGGTACCATTTTTCTCAGAAGACTTTGGAGAATGCGGGGTGTGTAGAATTTTGTGGATCCACGCAGTTTCCATAACTTTCCATCACAGAAATGTGAGAAAAATGTTTTTTTTTTTTACAATGTTTGAGGTTTGCAAGGGATTATGGATAATCGAACCTGGTGAGAGCCAGACAAGTCACCCCATCCTGGATTCCCCTGGGTGTCTAGTTTAAAAAAATGTATAGGTTTTCTAGGTTTCCCTTGGTGCCGGCAGAGCTAGTGTTCACAATCTACAGCTAGGCACTTTCCAAAAAAAGGGTCAGTTTTCACTTTAAAAATGTGGTGTGGAGGGGGCGTGGCCAAGATGGCGATCTGACTGGTCGCATAGCCCGTGGGCTCCTCGTCTCCGGCCCCTGAAACCGGCCATATATACACGCAATCCCCCTCGGAGTAAGCGGCTCGTGGGGGTAAACTTGCCGGTAGATCGGCGGTGCCACTGCGGGAGCTGCGGATCGCGGTGCCTCTCGGACGGGAGCCCGCGGGTTCCGGTGGTCGGGGACAGCAATGGCACCTGGACCGAGGCCTGGGCACACCGACCGAGTGATCTTCGCGTTGCCGAACTTGCGGAGGTGGTGACAGAGCGAAGGACAGGAGACACTCCAGGCTCCTACGTGAGTGAGTCCTCGGAGCGGCGGCGCACACAGCAGAGGCGGAGGCGCGCAGCAGAACGGATCTGCGGAGCTCCGTGCCCTCACCTCACAGCTACTAGAGGGCGCGGCTTCGGGCCTACGGCGCGCGAGCGCAGACACTCACCAACAGCCAGAGGGGTGGAAAAGCGGGAAGAGCGACGCTGTGCCCCGGACTTCGGTGTTACTGTGGACTCAGCACACCGGTGAGGGGCCGCCCGTGCCGCGATGAGGGGTCGTGGAGCCTGAATCCAGGTAGGCAGAGCGGGCCGGGGGCCTACATCGCCGAAGGGGAGTGCCCTCCTGTCCACGCCTGCGGGACCGCGAGGCCTAGAATGAGAACACACACGTGGGCAGTGAGCACTTAGGGGACATAAGGCACCCGGGGACGGTTAACCGACGTGGGAATACTTCTCACCCCGGCGGAGAGGAAGACACTGCAGGAGCCCCCTGGAACCCTACGCATTGGCGTCCATCCGCCATTGGTGGAGCGGGGCGGAGAGGTGACCCCACCAGCAGATCCCCTGCGAAGCAGCAGCGTCTAGAGGGGCGAGCGGCAGATAGAGCGCAGCGCGATCCCTGCCCCGAGTGATCGTACCCTTGACTAGAGGACGGAGGGTACACCGGGGCCCTACCTCTCCCTTGGCGCTTCTCGGAAGTAACACTCTACCCCAAGTCACAGGCGACATACGAGGAGAGACCATCAACCCCCAAGGCGGGGGCTCGCCAGATAAAAGACCCTCTCTCAGTGGCCACTGGTTCGACAGAGACACTGCCTGCGCCACAAGGCATATATCTTACCTCGCCAATACAGGGGGCGCGCCGCGACGATGGCCACAGCTCGGAGGAAGGGGGAACGGTCCCTAAGGGAGATGCTCATCAAAGGGCCCCTACCGGGGGACAAAGGCAGCAGAACGCCACCCACTGCAACTACCCCTGAGGGAGTGGAGGGCCGTGATGTCCCGATCACGCGATCCTTTCTGGAATCCCTGTTCAACGTCCTACGTGATGACTTCCAGACGCTTAAAAACGAAATAGCGGGTGAAGTAAAAAAAATTCGACGTGACGTTGATGAAATAGGGGACAGAGTTGCGGCAATAGAAGAATCCGAGCTGGCCAGGGGTGAAGAGGTTGCAATGCTCCAGCAGGAGGTCATCCGCCTTCGCGACCAACAACTTGACCTACAAGTACAAGCGGAAGACCTCGAGAACCGCTCACGACGCAATAACATCCGCGTCAGAGGGGTTCCGTCGAAGGCAGAAGGGGCCGATACGGCCCAATACCTCCAGGGTCTTTTCCGAGACATTTTGGGGGAGGCGGCAGATTTCGACATCCGTATTGACAGGGCACACCGAGTGGGGCTGCAGAGGCGGGCCCCTGCCCCACCGCCGGACATTTTGGCCTTCCTGCCCGACTTCCCCCTGAAGGAGCGCATTTTGCGAGCGGCACGCTCGAAACAGCCCCTCACATTCCAGGGTAACCCTGTAGCCCTTTATCAAGACCTGGCGGCTATCACCCTACAACGGAGGAAGGCCTTCAGGGAGGTGACCACACACCTGAGGGAGCAGGGGGTGACGTACTCCTGGGGGCATCCCTTTCGCCTGATCTTCAGGTGGAACGGCAAACTCCACCAGCTTCGCTCCCTCCGGGAATCATGCCAGATCTTGGGCTTGGAGACCCAGAGCCCGGAGAGCTCACCACAACGCCCACAGAGGTTACCCGGGGCGGGATGGCAACGTGTGGGCCGCAGACGCTCACCTGGCGGGGAGATACGCCCGGACCTCAACGCTTTGGCGCAAGAACGACAGGCAGCTGTTGAAGCGGTCTTGAAGGACACTGCATCCATGACTCCCTCATGATGATGATGAAGCGAGGGGAAGTGATGAAGCAATGACATGGCAATGGTCGGGGACGGGGTTCGGGGCGGGGGGCCCGGGCTACTTGGTCCACACGTACACCCAGACTCTTACTTACCACGTGCCCCCATCTACGGATGACGGGCGCGGGACAATGACTGAACTTGGGGACTATTTGGTTGGGGTTAGGGAGGGGGTAGGGGGGGGGAGGGAGGGGGTCACAGTGGTAAACACAGACTCCAGTTTGGGGGGGGTTGTTGGGCTGGGGGGGGGAAGGTTTGGGTGGGGTGGGTGGGTTTTCCGGTAGTTCGGGAGCGTGATACCACAGACAGTGCCTCGGCGCAACACTATGGCAGGGCTTCGACACATAAAGACACACTAGCGCGTTGGGTCGATGAAGGTCATGGCGGCTAGGGAGGTAAAGGTCCTTACTCTTAATGTTAAAGGGCTTAACAACCCAATCAAGAGACGAGCTATACTGTCATATCTGGAACATTCGGGAGCGGACATATGTCTTCTCCAAGAGACTCATCTCATGGTAAGGGATCACCACCGCATGCGCTCCAGGGCATTCCCACACCAATATTTCTCGTCCTCGGGGGAAAAAGGCAGGGGTTGCCATACTTGTTGCTAAACGGTGCCCGGGAGCGATACTAGAGAAGGTGGCCGAAATAAAGGGGAGGCTACTGGCTCACAACTTGCGGATTGGCCCACACACCATAGTGATAGGCTCTATATATGCTCCCAACATAGGACAGGAATCCTTCCTCAAACAGGCACTAGCTGATTCACTGGCGTCCCAGAATCGCATGACCCTCATTGGGGGAGACTTAAACTTAGTGATGGATGCAAGCAAAGATAGAACCCAATCTGTATATTCTCCGAGCGGGGAACTCTCAAAGGGAGGGAAACAGTGGCTGCGAGAGATGGGCCTTGGGGACCTATGGAGGGAGGCACACCCGACCTCACACCAGTACACCTTCTTTTCCCACGCACATAAATCCTATGCTCGTATTGATTATTTTCTCGGCACACAGGACATTGCTAGGGTGATGGGATCGGTGAGCATCGAGCCAGCGGCGCTGTCGGACCATGAGGCAGTGGTGGCAACCATGTCACTCTCTACGGGACCCGTGCGGGTGGGTCAGTGTAGGCTCGGAGAGACGATGCTGCACAAACAGGCCGTGGAGCAGCAACTCACTGCTCGTATCCAGGACTACTTGGCTCTTAACGACACGCCAGGTATAGGCCCCACGACTCTTTGGGAAGCGTTGAAAGCGGTCATACGTGGCAAATTAATAGCTATAGCGGCGGCAGATAACAAAGAGCACAAGGAAATCCGCGCAACATTGTCCGCACAGCTGCAGGAGCTTGAAAGAGTTCATAGTAGAACTGGGGCTCCCCGCGTGTGGCGCCAGATTAAGGCCGCCAGAGCGCAACTGGCAGGCCTGGACTTGGACAGGGCCGAATACGCGGCGGTCCGATTAAAACACTCGTATTATGTAGGAGGCAACCGCACGGGCCGCTTGCTAGCTGCCAGACTTCGGGCTCAGAGACAACGAACGCAAGTACCCTCACTGCGGGACAGCGAGGGGAGGAGATAGTGGGAGACCAGGACATAGCGAGGGCCTTCCGGGACTTCTATCAGAAGCTATACACGGCTGATCTCTCAACGGACCAGGCGACACTAGAGTACCTAGACTCAGTCGAAATGTCCACACTAACGCCTGACCAGAAGGCACAACTAGATGCCCCCATTAGAATTGACGAAGTCATCACTGCGATATCGCGTCTTAAGTTGCTTAAGTCTCCCGGCCCAGACGGGTTCCCTGCCCTCTACTATAAGAAATTCTGTCACTTACTGGCCCCGCTGCTGGTCCGCCTGTTTAATTCGTTCGAGGGGGAGGACGCGATTCCCACTACAATGCTGGGGGCCGCCATAGTGGTTCTGCCGAAGCCCGGCAAGGATCGGCAACAATGCGGCTCATACCGCCCAATATCGCTCCTCAATGTCGATTTTAAGATATTTACTGGAATACTCGCGGCCCGACTAGGCCCATGCATGCTCAACTTAATTGAGCCCGATCAAGCTGGGTTTATTCAATCCCGCCAATGCGGAGACAATACCAAACGGATACTACATCTCGTGGATAAAGCCAACCAGACAAACCTCGACGCGATCCTCCTGACTATAGATGCCGAAAAGGCGTTTGATCGGGTAGACTGGCGCTTTTTGGGACACACGATGGCTAAATTTGGTCTGGGTGAGAGATTTAGGGAATGGGTGGGCTGTTGCTACAGCGGCCCTACAGCCCACATTAGAGTGAATGGCTCAACGTCGCAGCCCTTCGCGATCCGGAGGGGGACACGGCAGGGATGCCCGCTGTCGCCACTCCTTTTTGCATTATACATCGAACCCCTTGCGCAAAGAGTCCGTGACAATCGCAACATCCGGGGCATTTCATTTGGGGGGGAAACCCATCCAATCAGTCTCTATGCTGATGATGTGATAGCGGCGCTCGAGGAGCCTAGGATCTCCCTTCCGGCATTTCTGGAGGAGCTGGAGACATTTGGTGACGTGTCCGGCTTCAAAGTTAATGCTGGGAAGTCGCTCATTCTGGATCTTCACCCGACACCGGCATTGCTTAGAAGGCGAGAGGGCGATATGTGCGGCATCCAGGTAGTGGATTCAATCCCATACCTGGGGTTAGAACTAGCGCCGTCAGTGAATCAAACGGTGCACCTGAACTACGCCCGTTTGGCCCAACAGGCAAAAAGAGACCTGAATAGCTGGAGTAAGCACCAGCTTTCCCTCCTTGGACGAGTTGCGGCGATTAAAATGTCCCTACTGCCAAAAGCACTATTTCTCTTCCAAACTCTCCCAGCGCCACCACCTCTCGGGGTAATAACTTCATTGCAACGCGACATCAATCGCTTTATCTGGGCGGGAGCGCGGCCACGCATGGGTAAAGCGCTGGGATACCAAAGACCGGAGCAGGGTGGGTTGGGAATTCCAGACCTCCTTGGCTACTACAAAGCCGCGCAGTTGAGATACTTAGTGGAGTGGGTCCGACCGGAGTCGGAAAAACGGTGGCTCTTCCAGGATAGGGCCCTAGCCGGGGTACCACTCTGGAGGGTTCCCTTCCTGAGGAAGGCGCAGCGCCCACTAGGCCTCATGCGCTCTCCCATCACTAAATCGGTGATGTCGGTGTGGGATGGGGTAGCGGTCCGCAGAAAGTTTACTACATACCCTTCACCTCTGACCCCATTGTTCGGGAACAGCGATTTCACGCCGGGCTGGTCCGATAACGCGTACACAGCATGGCATGGCACCCCCTGCCGCTCAGTGGGCCACCTATTCGACCTGTCGGGAATTATCCCCTTTACTCAGCTGAAACAAGACTATGGGATCCCAGAAGAAGAGCGGTTTCGATACATGCAGTTGAGGCACTGGGTGCTTCAACCGGACATAAAAACAGAGGGGGCCGCAAGTTAACCCACTTCGAAAAATGGCTGATCACAAAGACTACGGATAAGGGCTTGGTCTCCAATATATACGACATGCTCAGACACACCACGCAAACACGAACCACACCGAGCAAGAAAAGATGGGAGCGGGAGTTAGGAGGGGAGCTCACGCAGAAGGACTGGGAGGGGATCTACTCCAGGGCAAAACACACAGGTCGCAATGTGGCTAGCATAGAGACCGCCACGAAAATCGCTACTTATTGGTACCTTACCCCGGTCCGCCTACACAGGGGCAATCCGCAACGTAGCTCTGCTTGTTGGAGGGGCTGTGGTGAGGAGGGCACGCTGCTGCACATCTTGTGGGACTGCCCGCTACTCTCCCCTACTGGGCTGAGATCCTCGAAGTGGTAGACGAGCTGTTTGATACACAGATCCCGAGGCTCCCGGTGTACGTGGTCTTAGGGCTTCCAAATCCAATCACATATCCACTTAAGAGCGTGAAGGGACGCCAAATGGGGTTGACATTGGGGGCCGCACTGCAAAACATACTGTCTCACTGGGGTACCTCCACCCTGCCCACTCACACAGGGTGGCTACACAGACTCTGGTTCATCCTGGGCATGGAGCGCATTTCGGCTACCCTGACGAACTCCACTGCCTCATTCCAGACAGTGTGGGCCCCTCTCTTGAAACTGTTATCGTCTGAATTCAATGAGGTTACACAACCCAAATACCTGCGGGTGCTCAGATTGTCGAATCTATGGAGTCCCCCATAGCTCTCGCAGACCCTTTCACTAACGCTCTAACAGCACTCGTATCACATTGGCCCTTCAAGGGCGCAGGAACTACCGGACGGGGAGGGGGGTGGATGCTATTGTTATTGTTTTTAGTTTATTACAGAATGATCCAATTCAGGGTGTGGCCTTTGCAAGGGAGAGGAACATGGCATTATATAGCATGCATTATTCTTTTTGGATACACCCTCCTGGCTATGTTTTTCACCATAAGGTACCTGATACGGCACTATGAATATTCTAATGTCATTTCTGTATGTTGTGAGTTTTTCTTTTGTGAAAATTCAATAAATACATTTAAACATAAAAATGTGGTGTGTCCACGTTGAGTTTTGGCCCGTTTCCTGTTGCTGGCACTAGACCTACCCACACAAGTGAGGCACCATTTTTCTCAGAAGACTTTGGGGAATGCAGGGTGGGTGGAATTTTGTGGATCCACGCAGATTCCAGAACTTTCCATCACAGAAATGTGAGGAAACTGTGTTTCTTTTTTACAAAGTTTGAGGTTTGCAAGGGATTCTGGGTAACAGAAACTGGTGGGAGCCAGGCAAGCCACCCTATCCTGGATTCCCCTGAGTGTCTAGTTTTCCAAAATGTATAGGTTTGCTAGGTTTACCTGGATGCCGGCAGAGCTAGGGTTCAAAATCTACAGCTAGGCACTTTGCAAAAAAGGGTCAGTTCTCACCGTAAAAATGTGGTGTGTCCACATTGCATTTGGGCCCATTTCCTGTCGCGGACACTAGGCCTACCCACACAAGTGAGGTACCATTTTCTCAGAAGACTTTGGGGAATGCGGGGTGGGTGGAATTTTGCGGATCCACGCAGATTCCAGAACTTTCCATCACTGAAATGTGAGGAAAATGTGTTTTTTCTTTACAAAGTTTGAGGTGTGCAAGGGATTCTGGGTAACAGAAACTGGTGAGAGCCAGGCAAGCCACCCCATCCTGGATTTCCCTGAGTGTTTAGTTGTCAAAAATGTATAGTTTTGCTAGATTTACCTGGGTGCCGGCAGAGCTAAGATTCAAAATCTACAGCTAGGCACTTTGCAAAAAAAGGTTCGTTTTCACTGTAAAAATGTGATGTCCACGTTGCGTTTTGGCCCGTTTCTTGTCTTTGGGCACTAAGCCTACCCGCACAAGTGAGGTACCATGTTTCTCAGAAGACTTTCGAGAATGCGGGGTGGGTAGCATTTTGTGGATCCACGCAGATTCCATAACTTTCCATCACAGAAATGTGAGAAAAATGTGTTTTTTTTACAATGTTTGAGGTTTGCAAGGGATTATGGATAACCGAACCTGGTGAGAGCCAGACAAGTCACCCCATCCTGGATTCCCCTGGGTGTCTAGTTTAAAAAATGTATAGGTTTTCTAGGTTTCCCTAGGTGCCGGCAGAGCTAGGGTTCACAATCTACAGCTAGGCACTTTCCCAAAAAAGGGTCAGTTTTCACTTTAAAAATGTGGTGTGTCCACGTTGAGTTTTGGCCCGTTTCCTGTCGCTGGCACTAGTCCTACCCACACAAGTGAGGCACCATTTTTCTCAGAAGACTTTGGGGAATGCAGGGTGGGTGGAATTTTGTGGATCCACGCAGATTCCAGAACATTCCATCACAGAAATGTGAGGAAACTGTGTTTCTTTTTTACAAAGTTTGAGGTTTGCAAGGGATTCTGGGTAACAGAAACTGGTGGGAGCCAGGCAAGCCACCCTATCCTGGATTCCCCTGAGTGTCTAGTTTTCCAAAATGTATAGACTTGCTAGGTTTACCTGGATGCCGGCAGAGCTAGGGTTCAAAATCTACAGCTAGGCACTTTGCAAAAAAGGGTCAGTTCTCACAGTAAAAATGTGGTGTGTCCAGGTTGCATTTGGGCCCATTTCCTGTCGCGGACACTAGGCCTACCCACACAAGTGAGGTAACATTTTCTCAGAAGACTTTGGGGAATGCGGGGTGGGTGGAATTTTGCGGATCCACGCAGATTCCAGAACTTTCCATCACAGAAATGTGAGGAAAATGTGTTTTTTCTTTACAAAGTTTGAGGTGTGCAAGGGATTCTGGGTAACAGAGAGTGGTGAGAGCCAGACAAGCCACCCAATCCTGGATTCCCCTGAGTGTCTAGTTTTCAAAAATGTATAGGTTTGCTAGGTTTACCTAGGTGCCGGCAGAGCTAGGGTTCAAAATCTACAGCTAGGCACTTTGCAAAAAAAGGGTCTGTTTGCACTGTAAAAATGTGGTTTGACCACGTTGCGTTTTTGGCCGTTTCCTGTCGCAGGCACTAGGCCTAACCACACAAGTGAAGCACCATTTTTATCGGGAGACTTAGGGGAACACAGAATTGTAGAGCAACTGTTATTACCTATTGACTTTCGATGCATTTCTGCCTTCCAAATGTAAGACAATGTGTAAAAAAGAAGTCACTTTGAAAAATGTCCTATAATTCACATGCTAGTATGGGTACCCACTATTTCGGAGATGTGCAAATAGCTACTGTTTCTAAACTCTAAATTTTGTTCCCATTTCAGAAATACATAGGTGTCTTTCATACTGATTTTTCACTGTTTATATTTTCCCAAATGAATTGCTATATGCCTGGTACACAATAAAAAACCATTGCAAGATGCTGCTCAGTTAGTGGCTCTGGGTTACGTCGGGTTCTTGGTAAACCTACAAGTCCTATACATCCCCACAACCAGAAGGGTCCAGCGGATGTAACGATATATTGCTTTAAAAAATCTGTCATACTTAGAAGAAGTTACAGGTGAAAACGTTGGCACAAATGGCTGTTTTTTTCAACTCATTTTTAATTTTTCCTATTTTCAACTGTTAGTTTCTATAAAAAAACGTTGAAGGAACTACACAAATGACCCCTTGCTGAATTCAGAATTTTGTATAGCTTTCCAGGATCCATTATTGCATTCATACCCATTTCTACCACTAACTGGAAGGACGTTGAAAGCACAAAAAATAGCAAAAATAGGCTATGTCACAGTAAAATGCCAAAACTGTGTAAAAGATTTTGGTTTTCTGACAAAAGTCTGTCAGTCCCTGAAAGTTTGGAAGATGGTGATTTCAGCCCCACAAACCCTTTGTTGATACCATTTGCAGGGAAAAGAACATACACTTTCATCTGCAGCACTTTTCCCCATTCCCCCTCAAAAACAATTGCTGTATTTTGGCTAATATCTGGGTCCCCTCAAGGGGAATCAACAAACCCTGGGTACTTTTAAAATCCCCATGATGCTAGAAGAAAAGGACACAAATTTGGTGTGGATACCTTATGTGGTCAAAAAGTTACAGGGTCCTAAGCGCGAACTACCCCAAATAGCAAAAAAAAGGCTTAGCACAGGGCTGGAAAAGGCCTAGCAGTGAAGGGGCTAAATTTAAACAGAACATGATCTATACTTTGGTACATGCAGTGTCTGTCGAGACCGTGTATGTGGCTTGAGGATTCTTATTGTATAATGGTTGTTAATGTAAGGTGGCATTCACACATTTCATTTACACATTTCCCCCATTTTTAGGTCTCGCATAGGCAGCGCATGCGCTGCCTCTACGAGGCATCAAGTAATCAGTATGTTGGGGTGAAGCTCCGCCTATTGCCTGTCATTTCTGTTGCTGCTTGCCATTAGTTTAACTTAGTCATTGCTCTTGTTAGCTGTTTTTTTAATTGGCTGTTGATGCGATACTCACTTCCGTTTAGACCGGAAGCAGCAGCGCCTAACTACTGTGTTCGCCCGCGCTCTAAGCGCAATTATACATTGTCCACTTTTCGGTGTGCACTATATTCTTTTAGGCGGCCACGCCCGCTTTCACTTTCGATGCTGGCAGGATACTAGCGACTTCTCGCAGAGCACCGTGCCAGGCTCTCTCGCAGCTGCCGTTTCCCACTCGTTAATCTCAGCAACTTCACGCCGTCCACGAACGCCATGGAAACGCTGCCGCTCTAGCCACTTTCGCCTCTATGTCATGGCTGACAGCAGTGGGCGGGCCTGTGGTGCTAGCGTCACTAGGAAGATGGCGACGTCCTTTGTTGTGGTGCGGACAGGAGGAGTGCGATGTTCGCTGAAGGCTGCGTGGGGCGCCAAGCGTCAGGTAATTGGCAGTAATATGTTTGCATGTCCAGTAGCGACCACAGCCGATGCTTTCTGCAAGTCGGCCCCTGAGCAGGAGCAGCTCAAAGGGATTGGCCTTGCCTGTCTACTGCAGAGCACCCGGCATGTGCGCATTCCAGCCCCTGCTACCCTCCTTAATGCTGCTGCTGGCCTGATCCTCTACACTGCAGAGTGACTGCTTAGGCGCCTCTATGCTGCTGCTGGACCGCTCCTCTCTGCTGTGCAGCTTGCGCTGCCTCCCCTTGAAGAGGCTGCCAGGCCTCTCCTCTATTCGACACAGCACCTAGTGTTGAGTAACTCACAGCCCCTACCGCCTCCCTTTGATGCTGCCACTAGGCTGCTCCTATATTCTATAGAATGTGTGGCGTGAGCAACCCGTAGCCCCTGCCACCTCCCTTTACTGCTGCCACGGGGCCACTCTGCTATTCTGGATAGCACCTGGTGATGAGCAGCTCGTAGCACTTGCTTGCTGGCCTTTGATGCTTCTACCAGGACTCATCTCTTCACTACACAGCACTCCCTCCCTCCCCAATTCCCCCCCTCCTCCGGTGAGCAACTCACAATCTCTACCTTTCCTTGGCCGAGTCTCTCTAGCTCCTCGGTTCTTCTTGATCTTATGGTTTCTGTCTGTGCCTCATAAAGCCTGCCTAATTATTCATCACACTCCTCAAAAGCTTTCAGGTGCAGTTTACTTCAGAGTGATGTACGAAACTCCATATACTCTCAGTCATAAAGCTTCCGCTCATCCTGCACTCCTTTGATCACCTCTTGCCAGCCCTTATTTTATTTTCCTTGTCATTCTCTTCGTTCTGTACACACAGGAACACTTAACCCATCACATATTCATAATAAAAATGGGGTGAGTGGTTTTTCTGCACATGTCGAGAAATTTCAGAATAAATGCACATTTTTCATTCTGGTGTTAATTGAAGTGGCATAATTAACCATGCAGTGAGAACCTCCTCGATAGGATGACTGAGCCAGCAGAGCGCCAGATAAACTGAATGTTACCGTCGTACACCGTGTGACCACTTCAGATCAATGCCTCTTGCCTTTGTGGAACAGAAATCATAGCATCTAGTAAGGAGCCGTGCATAAAAGAAATCCATTCAGGCATGCTTTTGTTACCATGGTGGCTGCTCTGACACAGCCTGGCACCACCAGTATTATCTTTTGAAATGTAATACTTTCCCTTTACTCAATTACTTGTGGAAAACTCCAGCATGGGCAGAAACCAGCAGCAAAGTACTCATGACCAGTATTCAGGTGAGAACAAGCATTTGCAATGCAATAGGTCTTGCATTTGCGATAGTTTAAGCTATTGGCATTGTAAATGACAATACCCTTTATTTATCTGTTTTCAAAGCCAATACATAAATAAAAGGCATTGTTATTTACAATGCCAATAGCTCTATCTTTCGCAAATACGAGACCTATTGCATTGCAAATGCTTGTTAGTGCTTGGTACTTACCCAGTAGCCACATGTTGCCAAATTCACCCGCAGCCATCCGCCGGGCAGGAGGTGACATGCAGAATACAAAGCTGTCATGGGTACTGCCTGGAAACCCTGCATACACATCAATGAATCTCCCACTGGGCTCACAGACACCCTGCACGTTGATGGAATGCCATCAGTGTCTAATGCAGAATATGTGTGCAATGTGGTGGGGTGGCTGAAGGGCCACATGGGTACAATCAATTGCACCCAGCACACGTGGGAAGCGAGAAATGAGATAGAAATCCCTACCTGCCCTTTGTCTCCTGTCCAGTGTATGGGGCATTCGTATGTGGATGTGGGCTCTTGAATTGATGCAGCTCAGTACCTGATGCAAGCACCGCGACTGGCTTGCCTGAGAGATGCCCACAAGGTCACTGGAGACCCTTTGGAACAACCCCGTTGCAAAGAAATGGAGAGCAGAAAGTATCTTGAGATATGCTGGAATGGCATGGGAGCAGCAGGTCACAGAGTCAAGTTCCTGCTCCCACTCACAAACCATCTCCAAGATGACTTCTGGAGGGAAACGA
This sequence comes from Calotriton arnoldi, assembly GCA_963921515.1. Classification (NCBI taxonomy): domain Eukaryota; kingdom Metazoa; phylum Chordata; class Amphibia; order Caudata; family Salamandridae; genus Calotriton; species Calotriton arnoldi. The sequence goes on along the minus strand of CAWUFW010001426.1, from coordinate 475,833 downwards.
TATCTGGCCCTGACATCTTGGTTGGACATCCCAAATAGATTTATCCTTTGTCTGAATATCCTCTCTACTCTCCTCCTCAAGTCTTCTTGCCACATGGCAAGGGGCAGAGCAACAAACACATTCATCGACATGGTAGATTTGTGTGTGTCTGCTCTGCTTTCATATGTGCTGGAGGGCTGGGATTGGCTGTTGGGCTGCAGTGTTTCAGCTGGAGCATGGTGGGGGATGGTAGGCAGTTGAACAGGTGTTTAGCATTGAGGAAAATGATCATCCGGCCCGAATGCGTGTATTCCGGCCCGGAAGCGGAGATTCCGCCCCGGGTGCGGAAATTCCGGCCCGAGTGTGGGATTTCCGGCCCGAAGGTGGAAATTCTGTCCCAGGTGTGGAAATTCCTGCCCGAGTGCAGACGTAAAGATAGGAGTCGTAAGTGATGTCTGTGAATACCAAAAATTGTAAGTGCCTTCTGTGAATACCAAAAGATGTAAATTTAGACTTTTGTGAATTGGGCCCAGTAAAACACTAACTTACTGAGACATGTCCTGGACACACACACCATCCACATGTAGTACCCAGACCAAAGCAGGATGGAATAACTGACATCTACATTTATAGGCAATTGACAATAAAGACCACAGGCACCTTGCCTAACAGGAATATCTGCAGAAAGTGGAGTCCTTGGAGGCAACAGGGTCGGGACACTGTCAGAATAATGCTTACCTTACACTCACCATGGGTAAAGGAAATGTATCAGATTGGTACACAGCCTTGAAGGGTATTGGCCTACAGTGGCTTGCCACATGTGGCAATGTTGTCATTGCCACTAGTCTATCAGATGTATAGAAGGCACAGACATGGGTCCACCAAAATCAAGTCACATACAAGTCTTGTAGCATTACTTCGTGTACATGGGTGTGTCCCAAGTCACTACCAAGTAGTCCAAGTCCATATGTATCCAGGTGTATTGATGAGAAAGGTGTCTTTCTGCACATTACAAACATATGCAGCATGCTTGGCCTAAACCTTTGTACTTTGCCACACTTGCACTATGTTGTCATCTGAAAGCATGAACCATGTGGAACTGTGGTTTACTAAACAAAGCTTTGTTACTTCATGTCACACTCATAGACAAGACCAATGTTAACATTGACATCTAGCCAAAGTAGGCATAAAAATCTAGGATACATACTAACCAAGTGCTTGTACTCCATGGACCATATGCAATCCATGTAGTACTAACACCATTGTATACTTACATCGCAAATTACACAGGAATGACAGTTAACCAGAAATCCATTTCGAGAATGCTTTATTCAGCAAAATACTTTGACTGTGATGAGTAAAAGGCCAATGGCCAGTCCAACTATGTACATGGCTTTGAGGGCCACAAATATCCTGGCCTGCATTGCTTGCCTGCACTTCTCATGCAAAGGGACACCTCCCACGGGAGTGGCATCTGGGGGGCATGCCAAGCTCCAAAGGGACAACACTAGGGAGGAGTGGGTTGGGTTGTTGGAGGGATGGGATCAGGGGGTGTGGATGGTTCCACTGCAGTGGTTGGGTCAGGTGGAGGGGCTGGTGGGTCCACTGCAGTGGTAAGCTCCGATTCAGTGGGGGGGTTATCTGTAGTGGTAGTGCTAGATGGAGGGGGATGGGCTGGGCTTTACTAGTTTTGGCTATTCAGGACCCCAGCCTACCTGCTTCCCCCTTAAATTGATTGCATGTACTTTAGGTACACTCCAGGTTGGATTCTGGGTACACTTATGAGTCCCTAGTATATGGTATACTATGTACCCAGGGCATAGGTACCCCAGAGGCGTCCCAGGGGCTGCAGCATGTATTATGCCACCCCTGAGAGGCCATCCAAAATGACACAACAGGTCTGCTACAGCAGCCTGTGTAAGGTGGTTTATGCACCCCTTACTGAGATATAGGTTCCCTATATCTCTCCATATCACTGCACATGTAAACCTATCAGTCACCCCTATGGCAGGCCTTAACAATCCTGAAGGCAGGGTGCTGGGTTTCATGTGAGAGGGTGCCCATGCATGAGCAGAGCCCCTCTGCAGCTTTCGGAATCTTCATTCCGGGTTTGTTTGTGATGCAGCCAGACCATATACTCTTAAAGTGCATTATAACCCCGCGGTAAATGCTAACTTGAGAATGGCTGCATGGAAAACTGTCGTGTTTGGTGTCAACCACCTTGGAATCATACCTCCACCCCAGTACTGGGGTGGGAGGTATGATTTCTCCCTTCTAGAGGGAGCAACATGGCATCACCGGTACACCCGGTACCAGCTTAACAGAACCCTGGCATCACAAAATGGATGCTGCAGCCACAGACATGAGTCTGCCCTCCTGCTGCTGGACGAAACTCCGGCAGGGGAGGCCTGGGCAATAGGTTTCCTGTCACAGGGAGGTGTGACCACCTCCCAATCAGGGAATCAATCAATCAGGGAATTGTACCTCCTGAGGTAACGGAATTAACATACGTCATTAAAGCTCCGACGCCACGCAAGCTTGTATCCAATGTGTATAAGATGGCTATGTCTCATAGGGCTAACCAGTACGCGAGGGCTCGATTGGAGTGGCAACGTGATCTACAACAACCGATCAATGATGCCATGTGGTCCTATTGCTGTAACAGTACGCGGCGAATATCGCTCAATGGTAGGCACAGACTGGTCCACTTTAAGTTCCTCCAAAGGGTGTATTACACCCGGAGAGACTCCACAGGTGTGGGCTGAGGGACTCCTCTACCTGTGAGAGATGCACGGAAACAAGGGCAGACTTTATGCATTTGGCCTGGAGTTGCCCTGGAATATATAAATTCTGGGAACTGGTTTTCAAAGAGTTGACGACTATTGTAGACTTGGAGCTTTCCCCGGAACCAGCCTTGGCCCTATTGGGCTACTCTAAAGCAATTCCGCGAGCGCAGCGCAAATTGGTCGATATGGCCTTACTGCTGGCGAAACGTATAGTAGCGATACATTGGCTACGTGGTCCTACCCCCATTATGACACAGTGGTCGCGCGACATGCTTTACAGCTGCACACAAACGGAGAATTTTAGTGAATTATTGCCCCCCAGGAGCCGTCCCAAAAACTTTTGGGGACTATATGTGACGTAGATTGCAACTAGGGGACAAGATCAGTCAGATAGTGCTAGTGGCCAAGCCACTCACGCTCAAGATGCGCCAGAGGCCTGAGTTTCTCCCCCCCCCCTCTTCCCCCCCCACTTCTTCCCCAACACCCTCCCTCCCACACCCCCTCCCGGTATCGTACTTCGACTGTGCTCACAGATTGTAAAGCTGAGGCTGTCCTTGCAAGGTAGCCTACGGGGGCCTGTATAGACGTAGCCCGTAGGGGCGGTGAGGGAACGTTTGTATGAATAAAGGTTTGTCTAAGTAATAAGCTGCTGGAAGGTAATGGAACTGGTTGTTTAAACGCTGATTGTCTCTAAAATTTTGTACATGTGGATCTCGCAATGATTATGATGTCGCTTTTTGCTTTTTGATTGTTCTGTAAACTTTTGAGAAATAAAGAAATAAAAAAAATAAAAAAAATCAGGGAATTGTAAGCGCGCTACTCACCCGTGAGGGTCTCAAGGCGCTGAGGGGGGGGGGGGGGTCCGCAGATCTGTTTAGCTGAAGAGCCAAGTCTTGAGGGTCTTCCTGAAGGTGTTCAGGGAGGGGGCGCGTCTGATGTCTGCCGGTAGCTCGTTCCAGGTCTTGGCTGCAATGTGAGAGAAGGATCTTCCGCCTGCTCTGGCTCTGTGGATGCGCGGGGTTTTGGCCAGTGCGAGGTTGGAAGATCGGAGGTTTCTTTTGGGTATGTGGAAGTTGATTCTGTCATTGAGGTATTTGGGTCCGTTGTTGTGTAGGCATTTGTAGGCGTGAGTGAGGATTTTGAAACAGACAGGCTTTAGTGTATTGGGGCTGGGTGGGTGCACTCCAAGAGTGCTTTGAAGTCTGCACTGGGGGCACATTTGGTGTCCCTGTGCATAGTCCAGCTCAAACCGATTGCAGGGGCTACCAGCCCCTGCTCTGGCGCGAAACTGGACAAAGGAAATGGGTGTAGCCACCCCTCTTTCCTGACCCTCCTATAGGTGGGTCCCCAGAGTTTGTCCAACCCCTTCCTTGGGTATAAAGTAGGAAACCCTGACTACAGGACTTTAGATTACACCTGGACTAAACTCTGATACCAGAAACCAAGTACTTCGACGATCTGCACGACGCTGGACGACTGAAGAATCTCCCTTGGAGTAAAGGAGTTACTCCCCTGCAAGGCAGGCACCTTTAACGCAACTGACCGGTTGGCATCTCCGAGCTCTGACGGACTCCGAAGAATATTGCCACACAGGAGGTGGGTTTTCCTTGGTCTCTGAGGTCGATCTGTGCCCACAGCAAGTCTGAGGCATGTATCCCTCGTGGAAGACCGTGCAACCCGAACCCCTAGGACACCGCGACCATTTGCAGAAGCATCAGATTTCCAGCGACCCCTGAGGCTGAGCTTTGGGTTACTTCTAGCCCTGACCCCGAGCAGTAATTGCACTGAAGATTGCAGGCCTACACTCAACGAGTGTTCCGTGGGCCGCCATTTTGTGATTCCTCTCGAGGTCCCTTCGCGATCCCTGGTCCGTTGACCTGTGGGTCCCCAAGAAGGCAACTCTAACTTTTATTGGGCTTCCTGGTTGCTCCAGACGTGCCCTGACTCTCCATCGCTTGGGGAGTCCCCAGGACCTTGCTGGTCTGCACAGAAGCATCTTTTCTCTTCCTGCGTGGGTTGCTGTTGCCAAGGCTTGTTGTGGTCAATCCGATCACCGACACCCCAGCACTCGACATCCTTCGTGGGACAGCTCGAATCTGGCTCCTGGTTGTTGTTGACGTCTCCAGGACCCCGTGGCTGCAGAGTCAAGCTTCACCTCTTCGCACCTGAAGCACCCGACATCGGTGGACATTCGATTGCTCCGCTCCTGGTCACTGGCTAGTGACCCAGACTCTGTCCCCTCTGCTTTCAGGTTCTTCACATCTTCGGTCCAGGCTTGGATCACACCGTACACTTTTCTCCTTCACGGCAGCAGCACTTTGCAGAAGATCGCCATTGAAAAAGACGACGATTCCCGACACTCTTTGACACCTATGCACCCGGCTTCCCTGGGTGAGGTAACTCGAGTACTCCGGTGCTCCCGTGGGTGTTGGCCCTAGAACCCCTTAAGTCTAAAGGGGTTTGCTCAAAGTCCTCTCCTAAGTGTCCTTTATCTTTAAAATTCCAACCGCGACTTTCCGCATTGAATCCTACGGCGCTCGCGGCTGTGTTCTCACACTGCACACGTCCCCCGTGGGTCTCGTGTGTCACTACCTTGGGTGGTTCCTTGGGGTCCCAGCGATTCTACGTGCTCTAGGCACTGTGTCTAGTCAAGTCGTGGTTCTTATACCACTTTCTTAGTTTATGGTTTGGTCTCCCCCTGGAGCCCACTGTGTATTGTGCTATTTACTGTCGTTTTAATACTGTGATACTGTGTTTCTAGAACTCTAATCTCATAAAGGGATTAGTAGTTAGTGTTTAGAAATAAATACATATATTTTATATATATCTTGTGTGGTTCTCCTTTCATTTAGTTATTCAAGAGGTTATAATCTGGTAAGCCAAGCTGCTTTACACTCCTTCAAGACTTAGCCTGAAGGCTGCTCTCCATAGCTACCACTAGGATAGCTTTCAATAAAGGTTGTCTTTAAACCTATCATCAATAAGGGTCGTTTGGACTGGTGCAAGGTGCCCACTATAACTTGTGGACAGCATATGCCAGGCCAACTTCTCACAGTAATGTCAAATTGTGTGAACTGGAATAGGGAGGGATGGTGACTTTTTGGGATGGCTTTCTTTGGGTCCGGAGGTACTGGGATGGTCTGGGGAAGTATGGGTAACTGGAGGGGGTTTGGGTTTATGAGACTGGGGGCATTTTTTTGGGAGGGTGATTTTTTTCGGGTTTTTTTTTAAGGGGGGGTTGATTTTGGGGGGGGGGGGATTTTTTAGTGGGGGGGGAGTGATTTGTGGCTTTCTTCCTTCTCGGGGGGGTCAGATGTAGATGGCAGGGCCGGGGTGGTGGGTTTCCTCTTCTTGGGAGGGGGTTGATAGGTTTGGGTAGGGAAGAGTCCAAGGGGAATGAGTTGGAGTACCTGGGCTGAGGGGGGGAACAGGAGAGGCATGGGTAGGGGTTGTGGAGGCAGAGGGTTCTGAGGTCAGCAGAGTGACTGTGGATGCATGTGTGTTGTCTGGTGGTGTATCTGTGGGGGTGGGGATACTGTCTGTCTTTGGAGTGTGCTTGCGTGTGGGTTTGTCCTTTTGTATGTGTGTTTGTGTGCTGCACGTAGCTGTTGAGGTAGATGCATGGGTACGTTTGCGTGTGCTTGGGTCAGGGAGGGTAGTTGGGACTGTGGATGGGGAAGAGGCAGGAGGGGGGTGAGGCAGCTGGAGCTGGTACAATGCTGCCGTCAGGGTGGAGGCCAGAGCCTGATTGGATCACTGTAGGGCAGACATGTCAGAGTGCATGCCCTCCAGGAATGATACCATTTGTGTAAGATGGGTGGTACATTCAGCACTGATGTCTGCCCCACAGAGATCTGCCTCACGATGTCGATGGCCTCCACACTGAGGGCAGCAGGAGAGACAGGGGCAGGGGGTGAGGTGTCTGGCATATAGGAGACGGGTCCCCGTCTAGGGGAGCGGCCATGAACAATGGGCTGGGGAGCAGCTGAGAGGGTGGAGATGGTAGGGGTGGTGGTGGACTGGGATGCAGGGGTGTCTGTTCCTGGATCATCCACCACCACTAGGGAGTCCTCACTGAAGCTTGAGCTGGCTGGTGATACAGCTGATGTGATATCAGATGCGCCCTCAGTGAGGCTTCCCTCATCCTCCGTGCCACTGGTTCCCTCCTGCTTTGATTCAGTACTGGAACCAGTCTGGAGAGCTGCTTCCTCTTGGTCCGTGGCACTGCCTCCTCCACTGGCCGCTGCTGATGCTGTGAACAAGAAGGAAAAAGAATCACATGAGTCATCCATATGCACTTGACAAATAGGTACCATCTCAAATCTTCACAGATCAAACAAATACATCAATTGCACTTGTGCTATCACATCTAAATGTGTTCCGTACATGCCACTTGTCAGTATGCCAGTTGACCATTGATCCCTCACACATGATGTAATCTGCAACATTGGGTGTATCAATACAAAAAACAACAAACACAATGTCAAGTATTTCACTATGTAGCAGGTGATGTATTGTCTTTTGCTCATGACGGGCTGGTGTCATGACATACCTGCCTCACCAAGGCCTCAACATAGACGTCACATGCTGCCGGGATGTATAGCATGGGCTTTTCACACTTGAGTGCTCCAATAACAACATACTTTGCAGATTTTTTTAGCCCACACTGAGAACAGTTCAGAGTTTACTCAATGTGCTGATACATGTTAAGCAATCACATAATTCCTGAAGGTTATGTCCATGCACATGTTGTTGTAATTTGTTCAGATCACATGAGCATGGCACTACTGTCACTACCCTGAACATATCTTCCACACATGTTCCTGATAAAAGGGGCATAGCCAGGCATCTAATTATCCTTGTGTTTCTGCATCTTTTAACACTGAACAGTGGTTTTGGGTGTCATACAACCTGTTAAAGGGCCAGCAGGCTAAGATACTACAACATGCATGGTTACAACAGATGTGCGACAAGGCGCATACTCACCTGCTCCTTGCTGCTGTGTGGCTTTCAACTTCACATCCAGGTCAGGAAAAACCACAGCTAGGATCCAGAGCATGTGGGGGGTCAGTGTTTGGCACCCACCCCTCTTGCCTGGAGCTGACAGGCCTGGCTGGACTTCTGCGATCTTCTTGGTCCAGCCATGAAGGTCCTGCCAGCGTTTGCAACAATGATGGACGTGCTGATTTGCGACCCCACGGAGCGCACCTTCCTGGCGATAGTCCTCCACAGCTCACCGTTCTGATGGGAGGTGACCTGTAAAGATGACATGGTGACAGACCCTTATTTCACAGGCAACATGTTTCTGAGTCAAAAACTGGTACACATAGATCATGGTCAGATTGGCAATAATGTCTTAAGGGTAGGCAAGTGGCATTATGTGCAGTTTGCCTGTGTTCAATGATGACTCCATCCCATGAGAACAGTGATAAGATGTTCACCCCAGTACACACACTTCTACAGCAGTGTACTTGCCCAGAACAGTTATCTACACACTTTTAAACTTACAAAAAACAGTTTACATGCTTGCCTATGAGATTCCTAATGTTAGTAGTACATGGTGATTGCACATGTCCAATGACAATGCAGTGTAATCTTCACTCACCTGCTCCTCTGGTTTGCTATAGAGCTGGCTATACAGAGGCAGGAGGGTTTGATGTAGGACCTGGTTCTCATCCTGTGTGAAAGCTGGGGCCCTGCCATCTGTACATGCCATAGCAGCTCCCAGAGGATGTGGACACAACAGCAGAGAGATGGGGAGGTGCAGGAATGATGCAGGTAGTGCAGGCAAGTGAAGTCTCTAGGGAACAGACAGACATATCTAAACCGCAGAGGCGGTCTTCATTCAATACGGCCAAAGCGATAGGTTTGCGTCAGGTGCATTTTTCGTATAGGTCCATTGTATTATATTGCTTGCAGACGGCATGCCTACCACGTGGTCAGAATAGATATCGGACCGCTAGTGACTTTGATACATTGGTAATGGGAGGTTACCGAGTCGGTTTCCACGAGATGCGGACACAACCCAAAACCCGCGTCTGTCACCATAACAACTGATAGCCAATAGATGCATACGAATCGGTCATGATGCGCCTACCGCGTCCTTTGAATATACACATGCGTCTGTCACCATAACAACTTGCAGCCTATGGCTCTGTCTGAATCTGTTAGGATGCGGCTACTGCATCCTTTGAATAAACACCCGCGTCTGTCACCATAACAACTTGCAGCCTATGGCTCTGTCTGAATCTGTTAGGATGCGGCTACCGCGTCCTTTGAATAAACACCCGCGTCTGTCACCATAACAACTTGCAGCGTATGGCTCTGTCCGAATCGGTTAGGATGCGGCTACTGTGTCCTTTCAATAATCAGTCGGCAGGGCAGACACTTCTGTAATTGATGTATTTTTGTGCATTACATGGCTGGAGGCAGTTTTTTCATGATGAAATGGACCTCTAAATTATTAGCTCACACTCCCATGAGGAGCTGAATTTTGAGGGGCACATGACACACTGATTGTGAGGCTAATACCAACATGAAACTAAACTACTCCATTTAGCCTCTTAGGCTTGCTCACAGTCCCAATGAGTTTTTGGGGATATACAAGTGCATTCTTTACATATTCACTGCATTCGGGAACTGTGTGATTCAGTGTGCAATCCGTGTGATTTGTGACTGTAAATGTTTTTTGTAAAGTCATGGATAATGCATTTACCTTGGAATGAGTAGACACTGACATTAAGCAGGCACATCAGCTTGTGTTTGTTATGAGGTTTACTAGTGTATCATTGTGTCCCAGACTTAAGTGGATGACAGCGTTATATGCAACTCCTACATAGTTAATGGTTTGTGTATGTGATTGTATGTGTATTGCAGACATGACAACATGACAGTATCCACCCTGTGACAGTAGTGTGCATAATTTACATTGTGAGGACGCTGTGTGTATTTAGTGTCCCACATATCTGGCATTACATGATCCTATCAGAAACCTATATCTAGGCTTATTTGGTGGGGAGTTGTTGAGTATGTGATGCTTGATTAACATGAACGGTGACAGACACTAGTGAATTTTACACTACGGCACTCTGATTGCTGTGTCACCATACCTTGGTAACAAATCTGGCAAGGATCATAATGCTGTGATATATATATCTAAGGTCAACCTTATTCATTGGAATGTGTATTGGCATTGATATGTAGTTTTAGTTGTGGTCATATTTAATGTTCTGTTTGTTTAAATGCATGTTGCTTTGTACATTGTGAACTAACACCAACTGTGTTTACACACTACACATAGGTATCACAGACGACCTCCAGTGTACAGGCCCTTTCCAAACCTACAGACCATGGAAGAACAGGACAGCATACGTAAATACCGTTTCACAAGGGGAATAATTGAAGAGTTGTCTGAGCAGTTGTCACCTCATTTGCAGCCTGGTCGCACGTATCCAACTGCACTGACCCCCAAGGTGAAGGTAATGGTAGCATTACACAGTGGTAACATCTGGTGGAATGTCCCAAGCAATGTTCATCCATGTCCTACACGATGCGTTGGAGGCATTGCTCTGTTACCTGGACCAGTACATAAAGTTCCTACACCTGGAGAGTTGTCAGATATCAAGGGGGAATTCTATTCCTTGGGACGGATACCCCATGTCATTGGCTCTATTGATGTCACCCACGTTGCATTGATCCCACTACAGGCAAATGAGCAAGTGTATCGGAACAGAAAACATTACCTCTCGATCAGTGTCCAGGTGGTATGTTTGGCTGACATGTCCATTTCCCACGTCTGCTCACGTTTCCCTGGCTCGGCACATGATGCATAAATCCTGAGAAACAGAGTTATTCCCCATTTGATGTCTCAGCTGCAACGTGACCGGGCCTGGTTTGTTGGTAGGTGATATTTTATGTGTATGTTGTGGTGTGTGTTGATTGTATGTCAGATAGTGCTCTGTGGTCAGACAACTGAAGTCTTTTCTGTGTTCAATGTAGGGGACTCTGGATACCCCAACCAGCCCTGGTTGCTGACACCTCTGCACAACCCTGTCACCTCTGCAGAAGTGCGGTTCAGTGAAGCCTATGGTAGGACCAGGCAAGTTGTGGAGCGGACTTTTGGGCTACTGAAAACCAGATTCCGCTGTCTGGATCGCACGGGAGGAGCCCTCCATTATGCCCCATTGAAGGTGTGCAAGATCATCACAGCTTCCTGCATGCTCCACAACCTTGCAATACAGAAGGGAATAACTCTCATACTGGACGACGTAGACCAGCAGCCGCCAGCGAGGGAGGATCAAGGACTGGGACATGATGCCAGTGGTGATGAGGATGATGGCGGGGATTTGAGACAACAGCTTATCCACAACTTTATCACATGAGTGTAAGTATGTAATGAGAGGAGGTGACAAACCCAAATTGTTTGTTTGTGTGTTGCTGGTGTACAATGTGTATGTATGCCTGTGAGTGTATGATAATTGTCCTGAGGTTTTTACTGAAATGGTTCTAATAAATTTGCAGGTTAACATGTACAGTGCTACCCTGAATCCTAGCTAGTGTTCACACTGACATTTTTGTGCTTTAGCTGACATCGTTTGCAAAATTGAGCTACCTTATTCCTGAGTTACTGACTCTGTTCTATGTTTTTCCTTACCAGGGTACTTTGCCATGTCATCTGCAGAGTTGTGACCTCTCCCGACCCATGATGCTGTAACATACTCCAACATTGAACTGTTGTGGAAATCCCTGGCATGCACTTTCTTCAGACCTGTTTGTCATTTGATTTTGTTTTTAGATCCTTTCAGTACTGTGTGATGTGGTCTGACTTTGTGTTAAGGTGCCAGCTTGTATCTGGAGAATAAACCCGTGTTCCACATGTAGGTGTGCCTTGTGTGTTATTATCACACATCCAAACATTTTTAGTAACAAAAATGATCCATGATGAGCTGGTTTGCTAACAGTGAGTGTTGATTGTGCTGGCAAATGGTGATAGTTTTGTATACAGTAGACTTCCATTAAATCTGTACCATGTACTATGGTTTGTGTGATAACCTGGTTGTGTCTATCTAGAATGCTGTGCCAAGGTACATTTACTCACAAGCCCTTAGTTTACTTTTTGGAAGTGATTTGTTACCAATGTTGTTGACACTTTCTTCTTTGTGAATTTGCTGGTCATTACAATCTGTACATTTGGATTTCAAAGTCACGACATGAGCAAGTACTTTGGTGAAAAGTGATTTATTTTTGTGCATAAAGGGCTCAGAAAGCAAGAAAACAGAACGTGCAGATAGGAGTTGATAATGGTTGTAGATGATAGTCCACAAGGTTAATCCACATTTATTTGAGTCACAAATCCAACTTTGACCCTCCATCCAATGTGGGACAGTTCGATGACAGTCAACAAAGTGAACACTTGGCACACAATGGAGGATATCAGGGGCACATTGTCACTTCCTGGGGGTGATGCATTGTCATCTGTCTCTCAGGGATTCTTCCTCGGAGGACCCTTCCCACGTTTTGTGGGGGGACCCTCAGCTGCAGACTCCTGGGGTGCTGTGGACACTCCGCCAGACTCCACGTCCCTCCCTGTGGCTTGGGCAGATGTAGATGCACCGGATGTTGTGGGCACACAGGGAGGTGTGGTCAGATGAATTGCGATCTGGCGGAGGCAGGTAATGTCCCGGTGCACCGCATTCATATGATCAGTTTTTTGCATAAAATTATCCAGCAGTTAATTTTGGCCTGTCTGCTGCTCGATGTTCCTGAGGATCCCTATGAGTTGGCCCATTGTTCCTTGGTAACCCTCATATACATTGATTATCCGGGAGAAGTTTTGGTGCTCCTCACCGGCAGCACCGGCTGCTTGATGGCGTAGATCACCACGGCCCCTCCTACCACCCCTACCCACCCCAGCAGGCCCAGTTGTTGGTGGCACAGTCAACACTGAGCCTCCTTCCTCGTTGACAGGGGTGTTGTTGTCCGCCAACTCCAGAGTGCCCTGTGTTGCTGTGCTGTTGGTAGTGTCCTGGGCTGCTGTGTCCGTCAGGGTAGGGGTCAGCTGGGTGTTGTCAGCTGAGGCGGGAGTGGTCACAGAGGATCCTGCTGTAGCCGCTGAAGGTGCTGTGGGCCGACCCAAACCTGATGTGCCAGGTTGGTTCTCGTCGTCCGAAGATGGTTGAGAGACGTCAACGCCGGAGAGCTCCTGGTCGGCCAGAGTCTGGGACTGGCTGTCCTAATTAGGTCCAGGGTGTTTCCAGCTTACCCTTTGGGTACATAAATGACACAATGATTGATGTGAATGTCCACTGCACCTCAAATCATACCCATTACATAGTTTACTGAACCTAATGACGAGTTAATGTAGATATATTGGCCTTCTTCATCCACGATGCTTGCCTATGTTTTTGGAGAACAATGTAATTCTGACAAGATGGGGATTGATGAACATGTCCAGCAATGTGTATAAATGGTCATGTTGTGTTTAGTTCACATTACATGTCCAAAGACATTGACTGGTTCCTGACACCCTATGAATGACACAGGTGGGTTGGTGTTGTCCACATTTGTACTATCACATTGACATACTCTGTACTCTTTGGCTCCCAATGTTGTTTTTTTCAGGCCTGTGTACTAGGCTTAGTCCATGTCTTTATCAGCCACATAGGTGTGGCTGCCTACACACTCACAGTCTGTTTATTTACCCTGAAGTTTGTGGGATTGGTGTGAATGAGGTGCTTATTGTTCTCATCTCATTTCACACAAGTGAATGGCTGTGAGGAGCCAAATGTGTGACTGCTTAGCTTTGTGCCTACACGGATAATGTATTTTGTACATTTACTCCATAGTCAGATGAATCACAAATTCTGCTTACTGCCAATTTCTGGCAAACTAGTTTAATAAGCTGAGGTTTGAGTGTTTATGGTGTATTTGTGAAACTTATACTCCTCCTCCCACCCAGCCCAACCAGGCCACCAGGAAGAGTGTTGTCCAGACAATGCTGGGAAGTGTACTTGCAAGATGGTTGTCACTGGTGGCTAGTGTTTGTAGCACAAAGTCAAATTTTGTAGTTGTGATTGTTTCAGACAGCAGTCCCAAGTGTCAGCCATCTTGCTAGTACACATCAACTCACAGTCAGGTAGACATAGGCCCGATGAAATGGTTGTGCTGCGTGTGTAGAGGACTGTTAGCTTTTATTTCGACTCCCATCAGGGCCGGTCCTATATACACCTTCCCACCCAGCCTCACAAGCCCACTATTAACCATGCTTTCCTGACAGTGAGTGGGAATGTAGTGGCAAGATGTTTGACACTGGGGCCTGGTGTTTGGAGCACAAGGCCATGATGGGAGTTGTGGCCAAAACACAGCCCAGTCATCAGTGTCAAACATCTTGCTTGGACATTCCAAATAACTGTCATGAAAGCAGAGGTCCATGTAGGTTTTTGATGCTGGGTGGGAAGGTATGTTTAGGACAGTAATGTTCCTCCAGACCTAATGTGTCTCCTACTATGATGGAAAGCACACAGCTTTGTTAAAATACCCCATACCCACCAAAAGGACCCTTGGTGGCATGCTTCATCATCGGGGTCTTCCCGTCCCGATGCGGGACGGGGCGTACTGTGACCTACGACTACGCGGGAGCACTGATTTTGTAACAATACTATGGGCCATATTATCAACAACGGCGATAACATTATCGCCGCTTTGGCGGCAGGAAACTGCTGCTAAACCGGCGATAAGGGGCTTGATAATATGCCTTATAGAATTCCAATAGAAGCCCAGGTTTGATGTCCTTCACACCAGAACCTGGGCTTCTATTGGAATTCTATGGGGCATATTATCAAGCCCCTTATCGCCGCTTTAGCAGCAGTTTCCTGCCGCTAAAGCGGCGATAATGTTATCGCCACTCTTGATAATATGGCCCTATGTGTGGTGTAGGAGTGTGAGTGGAAGGATCAGAAGTGAGTGAAAGTGGTGTATAATTAAAAAATACCTGGCTCTACGAAAAAATAAACTTTAATGTTTCTTTGAGCTGGTATTGTTAAAAGTGGGGAAAGAGACGGAGGTACTAGGCTTTAATGGGCAGTACTTCCTGTGTCGACATGTTTCAAGCCCTCCCCTGGCTTCTCATCAGGACCTAACAAGATCCCTTCTACACTCCAAAATTCAAGACAATGACGTGTATTATTATAAGATTAATACTATGTGGTGCATATAACAATCTGCATGCACTGTATACTATACCTCAATAGGTATTATGCTGTTATCGCTCTGGAAGACCAAAAACATAATTAAAATGCATAACACATACACCCTGCACCATTTGTGGTGGTGACCTGTAAGGAAAAGTGATATATTGTTTCGTGATACATTTTTCTCTTATTCCTATCCATTACGTATAGTAACTGGTGCTGTGTTATGCCGGCGAAATGAGACAGTACAAGACACGAACAAACAATGAACATAAAACAAACACTCTATAATAAGGGACCGCGTAGTGTGCGTGTCCACATTGTATATCCATGAGTCACTATTGTATATATCCATGAATCATTTCCAGGTGCAATATGTCAAGAAAACCTGTTCAGTAGGCTATTTACGTACTTCCAATTAGCCCATTAAATGCCCCATGAGCCTGCAAAACGAGAGGGAAGGAGCACCTGTAGTCAGACACTGAAAAATAGAAAAGAAAAACCGCCGTTGGTTTTAAATTCTACCATCCTATCTCAGCAGCATTTCTCTGCTTGTATGCGGCTATGCCGTACTCACGTCATCAAGGTTACCTCCTCGCCTAGATACTACCTCATCGTGGCTCCGTGGAACACTGAGCCTGCGTGAGGAGTCCCGTTTTATGCTGAGTGTAATTGGCGGATTGCTCGCCAAACATGCACTAATTGGTTGGTAATACTAGTCCGCTGTAGCTACACAATTGTCCCCTGAAGCGGAACCGTTCCTATCCTCACTTCCTGTTGTGGTCCGATTCCTGTGAAAAAGACTTGTACGCATACTGCCCCTGGAATGGAATAGCAACAGGAGTGAACCTCACTTCCTGTTGCGGCCCGTCTTCTGTGAGAAAAACTGGTGCGCGTTACAACCCAGTGTCCTCATTGAAAAAAGACCGTACCCGATAGTGGATAGATATATTTCCTGTTCAGTGTGTATTACACCCAAGGCAAACGTGCCTGATGGTGGATGTCTGTTTTACAATCCTAATTGACCTTAGTGAGACTATCGATGTAAAAAATCGATGTAAAAAAAAAATGACTGCCGATGTGGTAGCAATTATCTGTTATCCCTTACCTGTCGGCTATATCAGAGTCCGTGCTCTGTACGGCTATGATGTTAAATACTGTATTGAATCCAACACCCACATAGAGGTGGAAAATGTATCTTGCTGAACATGCCATCTGATTTATCACGTGTGTATCAGTGACAGGTTTATTTAAGAAAAGAAACCGTAGTCAGTATAAGATATTGAGAGTGAAGGAGCACGTCTCGTTGGGTTATTTCACGAGTGCACTGTGAAGTGATGGGTAGATCTCTACGTGTAGGTGCTCCTTGCTGGGCGATACCTACTAGGTGTTCTTGGTAACAACCCTGGGGTTGAAAATAATATCAAATAAAAGCCAAAAACCCCATATGCCTAAGATGCGAAAGATAAAAACGATGTCAGCCCATCAAGAGCGACTAAGTATAAGGTAGTCTCTAGAGCAAGTCCTATGTGGTTGTGTATCTTGCCCCTGTTCTCAGGATTAGTCACCGACATATGTGCTGATATCAATGGCACCATATATATTTCTGAAAAGCATTTCTGGTTGTTTTATCACCCTCAGTGGATGGTCAATGTCCCGGTGTAAGCAAATAAAAGGAAATGAAAAAGGGGGGTGTAATAGACCAAGATTGATTGTTGCTGCTGGTATGCACTCCTTTGTAGTTGGTGGACATTAACCAAATTGTCCCCAGGGTATATCGTCGTTCAAGCCCGTGAGGTGGGTACCCAGGCGAAACACCCCCCATTGTTCTTTCTCGAACAGGCAATTCTCATTATTCAATTGTTTAATGACGGTCCACTGTAGCTCTTCCATGGTGTGTTGGGTCGTTAGGTAGTGGGTGGCCATTTTCGTGGTGCTTTTCTTGCACCGTACATTGCTCCTGTGTTCTCCTATCTGAGGTTTGACAGGTCTTGTTGTCATTCCGACACATTCCATACCACAAGGGCAGGTAATGATGTATACTACATTTTTGCTGTTGCAGTTCGTAAATCGTCGCTGCTCCCATTCAGTGCCGTTTCTGAATTTAATGTGTTTGGTTCTTTTCGTCAGGTGGCAAGTACTGCAATTTCCATAAGGGTAGTGGCCTTTCACTGGGGGTAGAAACTTCGTGTCTGTTTCCCTTGATGTGATATGCCGTGGTCTCGTGTGTATCAACATGTCTCTCAGGCTCCTTCCTCTTTTGTGGGCAAACATTGGTTTAGGAAGGTCGAGGTTGCCTCAGGTTAATAGCCTCCAATGCTTGTTCACGATTTTAGTCACCTGGTTCGAATTGGTGTTATACGTGGTGACGCTTATGGGTCTCTGCTCTGGTTCCTTTGGGACTCTTGGTTCCAGTAGGGCTTCCCTATTGTTGTTGCGTGCCCTATTCATAGCTTGATCTATGATTCGTACTGGATACTTTCGTTTCTTCAACTTCTCTTGAAGATCCGATGCCTGTTTCTTGAAGTCCCTGACCTCGGTACAATTCCTCCGCAAGCGGAGGAACTGTCCTTAAGGGAGGTTGTCCCGGAGATGTCGAGGATGGAAGCTGTTGTATAGCAGCAGGCAGTTCTTCGCTGTAACTTTGAAGTGAGTGGTGGTCTTCAATGTGCCATCCTCCGGGTAGATGTTAAGGTCTAGGAAAACCAAGTTAGTCCGTGAGACTGTGCTGGTGAATTTGAGGTAGATGTTCTGTTGATTGAGCCAGTTCATAAAGGCTTCTGTTGATGCAATGTCTCCTTCCCATATGACCAGCACATCGT
This sequence comes from Calotriton arnoldi, assembly GCA_963921515.1. Lineage (NCBI taxonomy): Eukaryota > Metazoa > Chordata > Amphibia > Caudata > Salamandridae > Calotriton > Calotriton arnoldi. Next base: position 458,058 of record CAWUFW010001426.1, on the reverse strand, counting down.
CGATGTAGCGTTTCCAATTTCTTATGTGGTTGATGAATGCATTGCTTTGGTGTAGGATCTTTTTGGTCTCCAAATGGTAGACATAGAGACCAGCTATACTGGGAGCAAAGGTGCTCCCCATGCTGGTCCCATGCCTCTGAAGGTAAAGGGTGTCTTCATAGGCAAAACATTTTTTGGTGAGTGCCAAGAAGACACACTCCATGACCACATTGCGTGGTGTTTGGTAGTCCCAGTCTGTGGTGAATAGTACATCCTCTATGATGGTCAGGGTCTCGTCGTGTGGGAGGCTGGACTTAAGGCTCTCCACGTCTAGTCCCATGAGGAGAGGTTTAGTGGGGTCAAATTCCATCCCCTGTAGTAGCTGTAGGACTTCTTTCGTGTCCTTTAGATATGTCTCGGTTTTTTGGACCAGTGGACGAAGGAAGGCGTCCGCAAATTTTGACAGAGGCTCTAGAATGGAGCCAATGCCTGACACTATAGGGCGTCCTGGTGGTTTCCCAAGATCCTTATGGATTTTGGGAATGGTGTAAAAGTAAGAGGTCCTCGGTGTTTTTTGTATGAGGAACTCGGCCTCTTTCTTAGCGATCCAGTTATGTGAAACCGCTTCTTCCACCATGGAGGCGATCCGGATTCCGATGGATTCCGTGGGCTCTTCCTGTAGTATCTCGTAGTTCCTACGGTCTTCCAGTAGTCTTCTGCATTCATTGTCATACGCAGTGGTGGTTTGAATGACAATGGCCCCGCCTTTGTCCGCAGGCTTTATTGTGATGTCGCTGTTGGTTGAAAGCTGTCTTATTGCTTCTTTTTCCTCCTTAGATGTATTGTTGAAGGTATGGTTGTCCTGGGTGTTGATATTTTCTACCTCCTTCATCACTGCCTTCTCAAAAGTTAATAACTCAATTGTGAGTGTAAAATCAGGGGGGGTGAAGGTGGACTTAACCCTCAATCCCGTGTCTTCTATTGCTTCCTCAGGTGGTTCCTTGTCCTTAAAAAAGGCTCGTAACTTGAGTTTGTGCATAAATTCTTTCATTTCTGCACAGAGTTTGAATCTGTCAAGATTACTTGTGGGGACAAATCCCAAACCTCTTTCCAAGACATTCTTCTGTGATGGTGTCAGTACCTGTTCCGTTAGGTTAACCACTAGGTTATCCTCCTGTTTGTTGATGGTGGGTTGGTCAGTGAGCCCGTCATACTCCTGGTGGAGACGCGTGTCGTCTCGTCTTCTGTTGCTGACCAGTGGACGTTGTTGCCCCTCCGGTTCCTGCCCCTCCGTGGTCCACGGCGTACCCCTAAAAAAGGTGGTGCTCCGTAGTAGTTATAATCATACTCGTGTGATGGAGGTAGCCAATGTGGGTAGGGTCCTTCCATGGGTGGTGGGCCGTAGGGATATGGTGGATATGTCGGTGGTCCTTGATAATTCCCCCATCCTCTCTGTCCTCTGTTGTGGGGTCTTTGGTACTGGTCGCCCCCTCGCTGGTATCTCGGGCCGTTGCCCCTGCTGGAGTTGGAACTATTTGATCCTGTATCCGATGTATCGCCTTCAGAGCTCTGGTCTTGGTTGGAGTTCTTGGACACATAATCATCACGTATGTATGGATAAACTTTCTCGTGACTGAACCGTGCCGTATCTTTTTTTAGTTTATTATATTTACTCTGTTTGAGTGTAATTTCAAACTCATTCATTTCTTGAGTTAATTCTTCCAGACGTTTCTTGAAGATGCTCGGGGATTGGTAGCTTTTTAGTCGCACCTCCAATGATTGAATCTCGATCTCAAGTTCCTGCGCTAACCGTGTGGCTGTCTTTATAATTAGGATGAGCCAGTCACGGGTGCAGTGCCACGAAATGAGCGACCAGTCTTTTTTTAACACTTTGTCATGCTGGAATATGAAAGGTTCATTGTGGACGATAAGGCCCTGTGGTGCTGCATTCGCCCTGAGATATTCCGTCATAAGTAGACCATGTAGCGCCGTCTTGATCTGTGTTCTCCTGAGTGTTGCCAACTCATCCCAGTCACCATTATTCGGTCAGGGTTCTGAGGTATTCAACCCCTCAAAGGGGTTGATGGAGGCCAGAATTCTATCCACTTCTTCCTCTGAAAAAGTTGGCCTGTTGATTCCGCCATTGTCAATATACTGGGACTCTGGATCTTTAGATTGAAGGTAATAGTATGTGTGTGGTGCGGTAATACCTGAGATTGTTAAGTGGTTACTAACCACTTTGTGAAGTATCCGAAGCAACCTAGATACTTGGTAACCAGAAATACTGGAATTACTCCCACAGCTGTCCGCTGTCGTTACAATCAAATAACCAAAGGGGGAGTGAAGAGGTAGTGCTCAAAGAGCATAAGAGGTGGATACGTCCTCCTCTAGTCAATAGGTATCAAACAAAGGGATCCACCCTTATGGAAAAGAAAAGTAATGTTCCTCCAGACCTAATGTGTCTCCTACTATGATGGAAAGCACACAGCTTTGTTAAAATACCCCTCACCCACCAAAAGGACCCTTGGTGGCATGCTTCATCATCGGGGTCTTCCCGTCCCGCTGCGGGACGGTGCGTGCTGCGACCTACGACTACGTGGGAGCACTGATTTTGTAACAATACTATGTGTGGTGTAGGAGTGTGAGTGGAAGGGTCAGAAGTGAGTGAAAGTGGTGTATGATTAAAAAATACCTGGCTCTGCGAAAAAATAAACTTTAATGTTTCTTTGAGCTGGTATTGTTAAAAGTGGGGAATGAGACGGAGGTACTAGGCTTTAATGGGCAGTACTTCCTGTGTCGACATGTTTCGAAGCCCTCCCCTGGCTTCTTATCAGGACCTAACAAGATCCCTTCTACACTCCAAAATTCAAGACAATGGCGTGTATTATTATAAGATCAATACTATGTGGTGCATATAACAATCTGCATGCACTGTATACTATACCTCAATAGGTATTATGCTGTTATGGCTCTGGAAGAACAAAAACATAATTAAAATACATAACACATACACCCTGCACCATTTGTGGTGGTGACCTGTAAGGAAAAGTGATATATTTTTTCGTGATACATTTTTCTCTTATTCCTATCCATTACGTATAGTAACTGGTGCTGTGTTATGCCGGCGAAATGAGACAGCACAAGACACGAACAAACAAGGAACATAAAACACACACTCTATAATAAGGGACCGCGTAGTGTGCGTGTCCACATTGTATATCCATGAGTCACTATTGTATATATCCATGAATCACTTCCAGGTGCAATTTGTCAAGAAAACCTGTTCAGTAGGCTATTTACGTACTTCCAATTGGCCCATTAAATGCCCCATGAGCCTGCAAAAGGAGAGGGAAGGCGCACCTGAAGTCAGACACTGAAAAATAGAAAAGAAAAACCGCCGTTGGTTTTAAATTCTACCATCCTATCTCAGCAGCGTTTATCTGCTCGTATGCGGCTATGCCGTACTCACGTCATCAAGGTTACCTCCTCGTCTGGATACTACCTCATCGCGGCTCCGTGGAACACTGAGCCTGCGTGAGGAGTCCCGTTTTATGCTGAGTGTAATTGGCGCATTGCGCGCATAACATGCACTAATTGGTTGGTAATACTAGTGCGCTGTAGTTATACAATGGTCCCCTGAAGCGGAACAGTTCCTATCCTCACTTCCTGTTGTGGTCCGATTCCTGTGAAAAAGACTGGTACGCATACTGCCCCTAGAATAGCAACAGGAGTGAACCTCACTTCCTGTTGCGGCCCGTCTTCTGTGAGAAAAACTGGTGCGCGTGTTACAACCCAGTGTCCTCATTGAAAAAAGACCGTCCCCGATAGTGGATAGATATATTTCCTGTTCAGTGTGTATTACACCCAAGGCAAACGTGCCCGATGGTGGATGTCTGTTTTACAATCCTAATTGACCTTAGTGAGATTATCCATGTAAAAAATCGATGTAAAAAAAAAAAATGACTGCCGATGTGGTAGCAATTATCTGTTATCCCTTAGCTGTCAGCTATATCAGAGTCCGTGCTCTGAACGGCTATGATGTTAAATACCGTATTGAATCCAACACCCACATAGAGGTGGAAAATGTATCTTGCTGAACATGCCATCTGATTTATCACGTGTGTATCAGTGACAGGTTTATTTAAGAAAAGAAACCGTAGTCAGTATAAGATATTGAGAGTGAAGGAGCACGTCTCGTTGGGTTATTTCACGAGTGCACTGTGAAGTGATGGGTAGATCTCTACGTGTAGGTGCTCCTTGCTGGGTGATACCTACTAGGTGTTCTTGGTAACAACCCTAGGGTTGAAAATAAAATCAAATAAAAGCCAAAAACCCCATATGCCTAAGATGCGAAAGATAAAAACGATGTCAGCCCATCAAGAGCGACTAAGCATAAGGTAGTCTCTAGAGCAAGTCCTATGTGGTTGTGTATCTTGCCCCTGTTCTCAGGATTAGTCACCGACATATGTGCTGATATCAATGGCACCATATATATTTCTGAAAAGCATTTCTGGTTGTTTTATCACCCTCAGTGGATGGTCAATGTCCCGGTGTAAGCAAATAAAAAGGAAATGAAAAAGGGGGGTGTAATAGGCCAAGATTGATTGTTGCTGCTGGTATGCACTCCTTTGTAGTTGGTGGACCTTAACCAAATTGTCCCCAGGGTATATTGTCGTTCAAGCCTGTGAGGTGGGTACCCAGGCGAAACACCCACCGTTGTTCTTTCTCGACCAGGCCATTCTCATTATTCAATTGTTCGATGACGGTCCACTGTAGATCTTCCATGGTGTGTTGGATCGTTAGGTAGTGGGTGGCCATTTTCGTGGTGCTTTTCTTGCACCGTACATTGCTCCTGTGTTCTCCTATCCGGGTTTTGACAGGTCTTGTTGTCATTCCGACATATTCCATACCACATGGGCAGGTAATGATGTATACTACATTTTTGCTGTTGCAGTTCGTAAATCGTTGCTGCTCCCATTCAGTGCCGTTTCTGAATTTAATGTGTTTGGTTCTTTTCGTCAGGTGGCAAGTACTGCAATTTCCACAAGGGTGGTGGCCTTTCACTGGGGTTTGAAACGTGTTGTCTGTTTCCCTTCATGTGATATGCCGTGGTCTCGTGTGTATCAACATGTCTCTCAGGCTCCTTCCTCTTTTATGGGCAAACATTGGTTTAGGAGGGTCGAGGTTGTCGCAGGTTAATAGCCTTCAATGCTTGTTCACGATTTTAGTCACCTGGTTCGAATTGGTGTTATACGTGGTGACGCATATGGGTCTCTGCTCTGGTTACTTTGGGACTCTTGGTTCCAATAGGGCTTCCCTATTGTTGTTGCGTGCCCTCTTCATAGCTTGATCTATGATTCGTACTGGATACTTTCGTTTCTTCAACTTCCCTTGAAGATCCGATGCCTGTTTCTTGAAGTCCCTGACCTCGGTACAATTCCTCCGCAAGCGGAGGAACTGTCCATAAGGGAGGTTGTCCCGGAGATGTCGAGGATGGAAGCTGTTGTATAGCAGCAGGCAGTTCTTCGCTGTAACTTTGAAGTGAGTGGTGGTCTTCAATGTGCCATCCTCCGGGTAGATGTTAAGGTCTAGGAAAACCAAGTTGGTCCGTGAGACTGTGCTGGTGAATTTGAGGTAGATGTTCTGTTGATTGAGCCAGTTCATAAAGGCTTCTGTTGATGCAACGTCTCCTTCCCAGGTACTGACACCAGCACAGAAGAATGTCTTGGAAAGAGGTTTGGGATTTGTCCCCACAAGTAATCTTGACAGATTCAAACTCTGTGCAGAAATGAAAGAATTTATTCGCAAACTCAAGTTACGAGCCTTTTTTAAGGACAAGGAACCACCTGAGGAAGAAATAGAAGACACGGGATTGAGGGTTAAGTCCACCTTCACCCCCCCCTGATTTTACACTCCCAATTGAGTTATTAACTTTTGAGAAGGCAGTGATGAAGGAGGTAGAAAATATCAACACCCAGGACAACCATACCTTCAACAATACATCTAAGGAGGAAAAAGAAGCAATAAGACAGCTTTCAACCAACAGCGACATCACAATAAAGCCTGCGGACAAAGGCGGGGCCATTGTCATTCAAACCACCACTGCATATGACAATGAATGCAGAAGACTACTGGAAGACCGTAGGAAATACGAGATACTACAGGAAGATCCCACGGAATCCATCAGAATACGGATCGCCTCCATGGTGGAAGAAGCGGTTTCACATAACTGGATCTCTAAGAAAAAGGCTGAGTTCCTCATACAAATAACACCGAGGACCCCTTACTTTTACACCATTCCCAAAATCCATAAGGATCTTGGGAAACCACCAGGCCGCCCTATAGTGTCAGGCATTGGCTCCATTCTAGAGCCTCTGTCAAAATTTGCGGATGCCTTCCTTCGTCCACTGGTCCAAAAAACCGAGACATATCTAAAGGACACGAAGGAAGTCCTACAGCTACTACAGGGGATGGAATTTGACCCCACTAAACATCTCCCTATGGGACTAGACGTGGAGAGCCTTTACACCAGCCTCCCACACGACGAGACCCTGACCATGATAGAGGATGTACTATTCACCACAGACTGGGAATACCAAACAGCACGCAATGTGGTCATGGAGTGTGTCTTCTTGGCACTCACCAACATTTTTTTTGCCTATAAAGACACCCTTTACCTTCAGAGGCACGGGACCAGCATGGGGAGCACCTTTGCTCCCAGTATAGCTGGTCTCTATGTCTACCATTTGGAGACCAAAAAGATCCTACACCAAAGCAATCCATTCATCAACCACATAAGAAATTGGAAACGCTACATCGACGATGTGCTGGTCATATGGGAAGGAGACATTGCATCAACAGAAGCCTTAATGAACTGGCTCAATCAACAGAACATCTACCTCAAATTCACCAGCACAGTCTCACGGACCAACTTGGTTTTCCTAGACCTTAACATCTACCCTGAGGATGGCACATTGAAGACCACCACTCACTTCAAAGTTTCAGCGAAGAACTGCCTGCTGCTATACAACAGCTTCCATCCTCGACATCTCCGGGACAACCTCCCTTACGGACAGTTCCTCCGCTTGAGGAGGAATTGTACTGAGGTCAGGGACTTCAAGAAACAGGCATCGGATCTTCAAGAGAAGTTGAAGAAACGAAAGTATCCAGTACGAATCATAGATCAAGCTATGAAGAGGGCACGCAACAACAATAGGGAAGCCCTACTGGAACCAAGAGTCCCAAAGGAACCAGAGCAGAGACCCATATGCGTCACCACGTATAACACCAATTCGAACCAGGTGACTAAAATCGTGAACAAGCATGGGAGGCTATTAACCTGCGGCAACCTCGACCTTCCTAAACCAATGTTTGCCCACAAAAGAGGAAGGAGCCTGAGAGACATGTTGATGCACACAAGACCACGGCATATCACACCAAGGGAAACAGACAACACGTTTCTACCCCCAGTGAAAGGCCACCACCCTTGTGGAAATTGCAGTACTTGCCACCTGACGAAAAGAACCAAACACATTAAATTCAGAAACGGCACTGAATGGGAGCAGCGACGATTTACGAACTGCAACAGCAAAAATGTAGTATACATCATTACCTGCCCATGTGGTATGGAATATGTCGGAATGACAACAAGACCTGTCAAAACCCAGATAGGAGAACACAGGAGCAATGTATGGTGCAAGAAAAGCACCACGAAAATGACCACCCACTACCTAACGACCCAACACACCATGGAAGATCTACAGTGGACCGTCATCGAACAATTGAATAATGAGAATGGCCTGTTCGAGAAAGAACAACGGTGGGCGTTTCGCCTGGGTACTCACCTCACGGGCTGGAACGACGATATACCCTGGGGAAAATTTGGTTACGGTCCAGCAACTACAAAGGAGTGCATACCAGCAGCAACAATCAATCTTGGTCTATTACACCCCCCTTTTTCATTTCCTTTTTATTTGCTTACACCGGGACATTGACCATCCGCTGTGGGTGATAAAACAACCAGAAATGCTTTTCAGAAATATATATGGTGCCATTGATTTCAGCACGTATGTCGGTGACTAATCCTGAGAACAGGGGCTAGATACACAACCACATAGGACTTGCTCTAGAGACTACCTTATGCTTAGTCGCTCTTGATGGGCTGACATCGTTTTTATCTTTCGCATCTTAGGCATATGGGGTTTTTGGCATTTATTTGATTTTATTTTCAACCCTAGGGTTGTTACCAAGAACACCTAGTAGGTATCGCCCAGCAAGGAGCACCTACACGTAGAGATCTACCCATCACTTCACAGTGCACTCGTGAAATAACCCAACGAGACGTGCTCCTACACTCTCAATATCTTATACTGACTAAGGGTTTCTTTTCTTAAATAAACCTGTCACTGATGCACACGTGATAAATCAGATGGCATGTTCAGCAAGATACATTTTCCACCTCTATGTGGGTGTTGGATTCAATACGGTATTTAACATCATAGCCGTTCAGAGCACGGACTCTGATATAGCCGACAGCTAAGGGATAACAGATAATTGCTACCACATCGGCAGTCATTTTTTATTTTTTTTACATTGATTTTTTACATTGATAGTCTCACTAAGGTCAATTAGGATTGTAAAACAGACATCCACCATCGGGCACGTTTGCCTTGGGTGTAATACACACTGAACAGGAAATATATCTATCCACTATCGGGGACGGTCTTTTTTCAATGAGGACACTGGGTTGTAACAAGCGTACCAGTTTTTCTCACACAACACGGGCCGCAACAGGAAGTGAGGTTCACTCCTGTTGCTATTCCATTCCAGGGGCAGTATGCGTACCAGTCTTTTTCACAGGAATCGGACCACAACAGGACGTGAGGATAGGAACGGTTCCGCTTCAGGGGACCATTGTGTAACAACAGCGGGCTAGTATTACCAACCAATTAGTGCATGTTTGGCGCACAATCCGCCAATTATACTCAGCATAAAACGGGACTCCTCACGCAGGCTCAGTGTTCCACGGAGCCGCGATGAGGTAGTATCCAGGCAAGGAGGTAACCTTGATGACGTTAGGACGGCATAGCCGCATACGAGCAGAGAAACGCTGCTGAGATAGGATAGTAGAATTTAAAACCAACTGCGGTTTTTCTTTTCTATTTTTCAGTGTCTGACTACAGGTGCTCCTTCCCTCTCGTTTTGCAGGCTCATCGGGCATTTAATGGGCTATTTGGAAGTACGTAAATAGCCTACTGAACAGGTTTTCTTGACATATTGCACCTGGAAGTGATTCATGGATATATACAATAGTGACTCATGGATATACAATGTGGACACGCACACTACGCGGTCCCTTATTATAGAGTGTGTGTTTTATGTTCATTGTTTGTTCGTGTCTTGTACTGTCTCATTTCGCCGGCATAACACAGCACCAGTTACTATACGTAATGGATAGGAATAAGAGAAAAATGTATCACGAAAAAATATATCACTTTTCCTTACAGGTCACCACCACAAATGGTGCAGGGTATATGTGTTATGTATTTTAATTATGTTTTTGTTCTTCCAGAGCCATAACAGCATAATACCTATTGAGGTATAGTATACAGTGCATGCAGATTGTTATATGCCGCATTTAGTATTGATCTTATAATAATACATGTCATTGTCTTGAATTTTGGAGTGTAGAAGGGATCTTGTTAGGTCCTGATGAGAAGCCAGGGGAGGGCTTCGAAACATGTCGACACAGGAAGTACTGCCCATTAAAGCCTAGTACCTCCGTCTCATTCCCCACTTTTAACAATACCAGCTCAAAGAAACATTAAAGTTTATTTTTTGGCAGAGCCAGGTATTTTTTAATCATACACCACTTTCACTCTCTTCTGACCCTTCCACTCACACTCCTACACCACACATAGTATTGTTACAAAATCAGTGCTCCCGCGTAGTCGTAGGTCGCAGCACGCCCCGTCCCGCAGCGGGACGGGAAGACCCCGATGATGAAGCATGTCACCAAGGGTCCTTTTGGTGGGTGAGGGGTATTTTAACAAAGCTGTGTGCTTTCCATCATAGTAGGAGACACATTAGGTCTGGAGGAACATTACTTTTCTTTTCCATAAGGGTGGATCCCTTTGTTTGATATCTATTGACTAGAGGAGGACGCATCCACCTCTTATGCTCCTTGAGCACTACCTCTTCACTCCCCCTTTAGTTATTTGAATGTTTAGGACAGTGCCTGATGGGAGTTGTGACCATTGCAAATACTCCTCCTACCCAGCCCAGATAAGTCCTCTGGGCCCATGCGTACCTCACAGTGAGTGGCAATGTACTTGCAAGATGTCTTACACTAGGGGACTAGTGTCTGACTTGAGACCAACCCCCATCAGGGCCTTGTGCTCCTCACACCACTCCCCAGTGTCAGACATCCTTCCAGTACATTTACACTCACTCCCAGGAAAGTGGAACCCCTGGTGGGCTGGTTGGGATGGGTGGGAAAGTGTGTGTGGGCCCAGGCATGGTAGTAGTTTATTGAGTGACTAATACTCATCCTCCCACACAGCACCGCTAACTCCTCTGTGGCTATGCCTACCTCACAGTGAGGGGGAGTAGACTAGCAAGTTAGCTGACACTGCTGCATGGTGTTGAATTTGAAAGCAGCTCTCATCAGGGCCTTGTGCTCCAAACCCCATGCACCAGTGTCAGACGTCTTGCTATACATTTCCACTCACCCTCATTAAAACAGGATCCCAGGCCTGCTGTTTGGGATTTGTGGGACGAGTGTGTGTATGGCATTGCCTGATGGGAGTTGGATTAATGGCAACCACTTCTCCCCCCACATGGCACATCCACCTCATCTGGGCCTATGGGTAACTGACATTGAGTGGAGAATGTACTAGCAAGATGGTAGACACTGGGGACTGGTCTTTGGAGCACAAAGCCATGATGGTAGCTGTGCTCAATTCAGACACCAGGGATCACTGTGAGCCATCTTGCTAGTACACATCCCCTCACTGTCAGGTACCCATAGGCCCAGATGACTGTTTGGTTTGGGTGGGAAGAGGAGTGTTTGCACTGACTCCATCTCCCATCATGCCCTGTCCTACATACACTTTTCCGCCCAGTACAAACAGCCCAACAGGACTTAAGCTTACCTCACAGTGTGTCAGAATGTACCTGCAGGATGCCTGACACTGGACACTGGTGTTTGACTTTACAACAACTCCCCTCATGGACATTTGCTCCAAACACTAGGCCCCAGTCTCAGACATATAGGCAGTACATTTCCACTCACTGTCAGGAAAGCATGGTTCATAGTGGGCTTGTGGGGCTGGGTGGGAGGAGGAGTGTTTGCAATGGCCAGATCTCCCATCAGGCCCTGTACTACACACACTCTTTCCACCGTGCACAAACAGCACCCCTGGAACTATGCTTTCCTGAGAATGAGTAGATATGTAGTGACAAAGATAGCTGACACTGGTGCCTGGTGTTTTGAGCACAAGGCCCTTTTGGTAGTTGTGGTAAAGTCAGACACCAGTGCCCAGTGTCATGCATCCTTCTAGTACATTTTGAAACACAGTGGGTAAGCCTAGTTCCTGTTGGGCTGTTTGTGTTGGGTGGGAAGGTGTATGTTGAACAGGGCCTGATGGGAGTTGTTGCCATTACAAATACTCCTCCTCCCAACCAGCCCAGCTAACTCCTCTGAGCCTATGGCTACCTGACAGTGAGGGGAAGTATACTAGCAAGAAGCTGACACTGCTGCATGTTGTTAAACTTGAATCCAAATCCCAACAAGGCCTTGTGCACCAAACACAATGCAACAGTGTCAGCCATCTTGCTAGTGCACTTCCATTCACTGTCAGGTAGCCATAGGCCCAGGTGAAGTGGTTGTGCTGGGTGGGGGAAGGAGTGTTTGACATTACTCCAACTCCCATCAGGCTCTGTCCTACACACAATCTTCCCACCCAGAGAAAACTGACCACATGGCAGAATGGTTTCCTGACAGTGTTTGGAAATGGATTATCAAGATGTGTGACACTTGTGCCTGGTGTCTGAGTTAGCCACAAATCCCAACAGGACCTTGTGTTCCACACACCAGTCCCCAGTGTCATCTATCTTGCCAGCCAGTACATATCCACTCACTGTCAGGTAAGCAGAGTTCCATGTGGGCTGTTTGTGCTGGTTGGGAGGGTGAGTGTTTGCCCTGACTTCATCTCCCATCAGGCTCTGTCCTCCACACACCTTCCCACCCATCCCAACTAGCCTCTCTGGGACTCTGCTTTCCTGACAGTGAGTGGCAATGTACTTGCAATCAATCAATATAGTCTTTATTTCGATTATTAAATCACAAAAGACAGAATATTACAATATTAAAAATATATAAAAAAGATAATTCATCTATTAGCATTTTTCCCAGTTAGCATTAAACAATAAAATCAACAGTAATCATAGTTCTTCATAAAATAGTCAATAAATATGTATCCATTATTAAAACTCTTAATTGTACATAGTCAATACTAAAATTAATTATTAAAATACAGCATGGCGTTCAACAATTATCATATCACATAGGCTGAGACCAGGATACCACCATTTGTACATAGACCTTGTTTTAGCAGAGAAAAGAAAGAAATATATATTTTTTTTTGGGACTAATATATGGTCCCTCATTGCAATAAAAGTTACTCTACCCCCATTTTCTTAGCTCGAAAGGCCCAAACCCAGCTCAAAAAGTTTGCCATGCCAATTACAATAAGTTCCATGGTATTTGACCTAAGAATCCTTAGAGCTTCCTTTGCGGGCCTTATGCCCAAGACCTTACAAACAGGTTTGAGCCATTTTGTCCTTGGAAGATAGTAAGCTGGACAGACAAATAAAATATGGGCTATGGTCTCAACATGGTCATGGCTGAAGATACATTTATCACATGCTGATGTGAGCCATCTGCTTGTAAACGCTCTTACTGGTAGGGAACCTACTCTAAACTGGTGATAAAGTTTCCGATCGAGTGGCCTAGAAATGAGGTCCCAGTAGCCTTCCAATTTAACCTCATCTTTTACTTCTAGGAATTCCCTAGACAGTGTCGGCCTTGTAATAGATGAGAACTTCTTACTTTTAACCATATCCCAGTAAGCTGCCTTGTAGGTCTTCTTAAGGGGAAATACCACAGCGTCTGGGTCCTCCCACAGGATGCTCATCCCCATGTCGGACAACATGATTTTAATATTTTTCAACCATGGGATCTCGTGTAGGTGACCCAGCCTCCTTACTTCTAATAAGGCCTTGGCGTATAGGGCAAGCTCCGGGGTGGTCCAAAGTCGCCTCCAGAATGCCAGTGGTCTGAAACGTGCAGCATCCTCGATGTTATGGCAGCCCAGATCTAAGAAAAGGGGCAGCAGAGGGGAGGATTGCGGGAGGCCAACCAATGATCTAACAAACTTGTTTTGTGCTAATACAAGGGGGTTAGATTATCATAGCCCCACAATTCAGCACCATATAATATTGCGGGGCAAATTTTTGAGTTATATATTTGCAAAACGGGGCTATAGGTTTAGTTTGGGAAAGCCTATGCTCTTTGACCAGAGCACCTCCTAATTGAGCATGTTTTAGGGCCATCATATCAACTTGGGGATTCCAACTTAGCTTTCTACTTAATGTGATACCCAAATAGGTGAATACGTCAGTCTGGTCCAAGAGCACATTATTCATGTATACTCTCCCTATGGTGGCTTTTGATTTATGAAGCACCATAAACTTTGTTTTCTCCACATTAACCCTTAGCTCATGATCGCGGCAAAACACCTCGAACCGCGACAGAGCGGCCTGCAACCCCTGTCTTGTCTTAGATATTATCAGGGTGTCGTTCGCGAACATGAGCAAGGGTATTTTCATACCTGCTAATGTTGGAGCGTCAGTGGGGTGGTCATTAAAGTATTGAACCACCCTGTTTATAAATAGAGAAAACAGAGTGGGGGCTAGTACACACCCCTGACGTACCCCCTTGGATACCGGAAACCTCTCTGTAACTTCCCCCGGCTTCCCCCAGCGGACCTGCGCATAAGTTGAGTCGTGTAGTTTTACTAGAATGGCCACCAATTCCGAAGGCATCCCCATTTCCACCAAAGCGCTCCACATTTTCACACGGGGAACAAGGTCAAATGCGGATTTTAAATCCACAAAAGCGGCGTAGATTGTGCCCCCTCCTATGATAACCACCCGCCAGTATATTAGCACAAACCTGAAGACCTGGTCGAGGGTACTTGTGTGTGGCCGAAACCCCGCCTGTAATGGTGTTAGAATATCTGTTTCTACTATCCAGGCCTGGATTCTGCCAAGTACTAGTCTGGCTACGATCTTCTGAGCAGAATCTATCAGGCTAATTGGCCTGTAGTTTCCTGGTTGAGAGCGGTCACCCTTCTTGAATATCGGTAAGATTTCGGCACCTAACCAAGTGTCGGGAATTGAGGCACCGCTAGCTATGGCATTCGCCAGTAACTTTATATAAGGGACCCAGAACTCTTCTTCCTTAATAAACAAATCTGCGGGTATGCAGTCGGGGCCGGGGGCCCTGCCTCTTGGAATTAGTTTTAGTACAGACTCAACCTCTAGGCTAGTAAAGCACAGGGGTTCACTCGGTAGTGGCCATTGAGGAATCTCCTCATTACAGTTGGAAGACTGGAACTGCGCCTCAAAATATGCGACCCACTGTACTGGGGCGACGTGATTAAAAGGTATCTGCTTCTGTTCGCCACTACAATGTACTTGCAAGATGTGTGACACTGGGGACTGGTCTCTCATTTTTCCACAACTCCCAACAGGGCCTGGTGGTGCAAACACCAGTCCCCAGTGTCAAACATCTTGTCAGTACATTGCCACTCACTGTCAGGTAAGCAGAGATTCTGCTAGGCTAGTTGGGCTGGGTGGGAAGAGTGTGTGTTGGACAAGGCCTGATGTTAGTTGTAGCCATTGCAAATACTCCTCCTCCCACCCAGCCCTGCTAACTCCTCTGTGCCTATGCTTACCTCACAGTGAGGGGAAGTGTACTGGCAAGGTGGCTGACACTGGTGCATGGTGTTGAACTTGAAGGCAACTCCCATCAAGGCCCTGTGCTCCAAACACCATGCAACAGTGTCAGCCATCTTGCTAGTACACTTCCATCCACTGTCAGGCAGCCATAGGCCCAGATGAAGTGGTTGTGCTGGGTGGGAGGAGGAGTGTTTGCACTGACTCCATCTCCCATCAGGCCCTATCATAAACACACCTTTCCACCAAGCACAAACAGACCACCTGGGACTCTGCTTTTCTGACATTGAGGTGAAATGTGCTGGCAAGATGGCTGACACTGGGGACTTGTGTTCAAAGCACAAGGCCATGATGGGAGTTGTTGTCAACTCAGACAACAGGCATCACTGTCAGACATTTTGAGAGTACACGTCCCCTCACTGTCAGGTAAGCATAGTTCCAGGTGGACTTGTTGTGCTGTTTGGAATGAGTAGTGTTTGCACCGACTACATCTCCCATCAGGCCCTGTCTTACACACACCTTCCCAGCCAGCCCAAACTGACCACCTGGAACTATGCATACCTGAAAGTGAGTGGCAATGTACTGCTATGATGGCTGACACTGGGGACTGCTGTGCAAACTATAAGGCCGATGGGAGTTGTGGTAAACTCAGACAACAGGCATCACTGTCAGACATCTTGCCAGTTCACTTTCCCTCATTGTCAGGACACCACTCTTCCGGGTGGGCTGTTTGAGCTGGGTGGGAAGGTGTGTGTGGCCACAGGCCTGATGGGAGTTGTAGTGACAGCAAACACTCCTCGGACCTAGCACAACAGGCCCACCCAGAAATGTGTTTCCCTGAAAGTGATTGGGAATGTACTGTCAAGATGTCTGCAACTGGTGACTGGTTTTGGAAGCACAAGGCCTTGATTGGAGTTGGCTTCAAGTTCAACACCATGCAACAGTGTCAGCCATCTTGCTAGTCCACTTCCCCTCACTGTGAGGGAGGCTTCGGCCCAGAGGAGTTATCTGGGCTGGGTGGGAGGAGGAGTATTTGCAATGGCTACAACTCACATCGGGCCTTGTCCTACACCCACCTTCCCACCCAGCACCAAAAGACTACCTGGAACTCTGCTGTAGTGTAGTTCCTATTTCCCTAATAGGCTCTGCGCATTGGAATAATATACCCTATAGATTCGACATAGGACTGAGGTCAGTATGTCCCTATCGAGTATATTAAACTTAATTACTTTGTGCCAGCTAACTCAGAGGCCACTAGAAACTCCTTGTAAACAAGAAGGAGTAGTTTCTGGCAACCGCATAAACATGACAACTTTGTTTCCCTTTAGAATCGGAACACTCTCAGAATCGTGGAAACAATAGATAACAGTTTCACTCAGCTAATTGTGCATGCTTAGTTTCTTCAGAGCTACACAGAAAGAATAGACGGGCGTTTCAATAAAAGGATTTATTGAACAGTCTTGTTTCTCGTGTAAGAGATATGAGCTGTTATGATCACAAGACAGTATGTGAGATATATAATGTACAGCGTAAGCAGTAGGAAGAAATAATACTGCGCTAGCATTATCTTTTAGCTATGACACATATATTCATATACATAAATAATATAAGCTAAAAATGCGAGTACTCATAAGATTCTTCTCTAACTAGTTCTACCCCAGTGTACCTAACCTAAGTGTAGTGCAAGGTAAGAAATAGGTGAAGTATTCTATAGTATGGTATGCTATGGTCTAGTATGCCAAGTCTAGTATGCCAAGAGTCCCTCTAGGTTCTAGTCAGCTCCATACCTTGAGAATGAGAGAGGTGGGAATCTCCTTCCGGGTCTCGAACTCTAACACCCCGCGAAGGGAGTCAGAACACTGGGAGCTGGATTCTCTGCGAGCAGGGATGACATTGTCTCTTGTCAGTGCGTCAGGCCGGGACACGGGCTCCTCTAAAGTCGAGGTCTCCTCCTACTTGCTTGGGCAAGGGAAGGTATATTTATACCTGGTAGGTGCCTTGGAATGTTAGTATTGACGTAAAGACGGGCAGAGGAAGACGTCAGGAATGAACCCTTAAGGTATAGCGGTTCATGCATAATAAATGAGTTCTTGGAGAAATCAATAATCCTGTGCTAGGGGAACTCCCAAGAGCTTAAGGGTCTGGTTTCGAAGAACTCGTTGTGACATTAGGGTGGACGGATGTAAGTGACCATGCCTGTTTTTGGATAGCATGGCTAATGCCTAAATAAGGACTGGGATCTTATGCCTATATAAGGGCAATGCGAATTGTGCCTATATAAGGACATGTTTCAGGAAAACCTATATACGGACACCTAAAGCGGAATACAACATCCACTCCACTTTCGAATGAACGATAGTACTAAATGCTAAACATGAAATGCTAAACATTAAACTGAGTACCACATGTTGCTAAAAACATTTCTAAAAGCATATTAAAAGACGTTTTAAAAGAACTGTTGCTAAAACATGTAATGCAATAGGTACTGTACATTTGAAAGCATTTTTTCATTCTAAGCATATATTAGAAATAAATGCAACATGAATGAATAAACAGAAATATATACATATGATGAAAATGGTTGACAAGTTTTTCAAAAATCAAAGCCATTGCATATCATGGTACTAAATGAAATTGTGGTAAGTAAGTTGACAATGTGTCCCTGGAAGTATTCAAAGAAGTCCGTTTTATATGAATATTTCTACTGTAAGCAGATTGAATTGCCATGTATTTTCAAAAAATAGAGAAAAAGAAAAAAGTCAATTTTTAGGAAGAGTTCCAAGTTTTATTCTGTTTTGAAAATATGGAGGCCAAATTCATTGCTTCCCTGGTACACTGTGAGCCGAATCAAAGTCAGTGTATGGGTCTGGTGTAAACATGAAATCATCTATTTCTGTAGACAAAAGATCGTCTACCGATGTCGGTGATAGTTGGAATACCTCGTTTAGAAGGTTAACTGCACAGAGATGTGAAGCATCGCCTTCAGCATAGGATGCCGCAGCAATGTTCGTGTCCGTTGTTACCTGTGTGCCTGTTGATCCATCTCGTACCTCAGCAGCAGCAGGAAGCGTCTGTGAGATCTCAAGGAATGCCGTCATCAGGATTGGTAGCCTCTGGGGACAACACAGAGCATGGGCCGTTATCGGGTCCAGCAGAGTATCGATATCCGTTGGCATGACTGATGGGAGTGTTAGACAGGTGTCTAGCACGCATTCTTCACCGCAAAGCAGGCAGCGTAGAACAGGTAAGATGCAATCTTGCCAGATTGGTCTAAATGACAGAAACCATGTTGTATTAAGTTCCCGTAGACAAGGTATGCCCAAAGGTTGCACTATGCGCTCACGGCACTTCCGTTCTAGGAGAGCTTTCTCCAAATTGCTGGGAGTGACGCTGGTTGATAGGCTTGCCATAGCGTAGTAGTAGGAATAAAAACAGGATTCCCGCAACCAGTGCTAGAATTAATGGCACACCACCAAACACTGAATGTGTGAAGTTTGGAATGATTCCGAGGACTGCCTGAAAAGGTGTTAACAGTCCTGAACAGATGGTCTTAAATACATGAACAATCCCGCTCGTATCAGACATGTTTAAGATACGTCCCATCATTTCTACGAAATGTATAGGGCAGTTTGTACGAATTAGAGCCTGTATCTCAGCCGAAGTCCTTGCAATTTGTAAATCATAGATTTCTTTGGCCGAGGTCAAAGGCACGGTCTGTTACAAAAGCATGGCTTTCATTCTGCTTAAAGTATCAAAACGTATAAAAGAAACATTCAATGAAGGCCATAGAGGCGACTCCCTGACTGTGTCTATTGCGGGGAACAATACTTGCATACAACAAGTAACCCTGGAGTCGACTGTTACCAGATATGGGATGTCTGGCAACATGCCACAGCAACTCTGATCATTCAACATGAGGTAACTCCCGTTAGAAAGTTGGCCAAACGTTGGATTAATCACAGTAGCTGGTGCACCCTGCTGGTGGCAGGGCAAATTTGCCACAGAACCATTACAAGCCCGTGTAAAGAAATGTCCTGACATATGAGTGAACCGCTTAGTGCATTTTCACAGTGTGTACCGCTTATAAACACTTCACGATCCCCACTCCAACATCTGTATTCATAAGGTAAATCCCAGGATGTCTTAATGTATTCTTTACCCAACCTTTCATATTTGCCTGCTTGCATTTGTTTAAGACAATACTGAAACTGAAAAGTAGTGACAGGCAGAGTTATTTTGCCACGGATAAGCCATTCTGTAGCTGGTTTTTCTGCTACCGTAAATGGTAATTTTTCCAGTTTTTCAATGCTCAGCACTGTATACTTTGCTCCCCTTTGTGCCAGTTCGATCTGTTTATCCGTTAGATTGTATTCTGCAAACAGAGACAACGTGTTGATAAAACGCCAAGGCACATAGCCCGCACGCAACGATTGCAGCGTCCAGCCTAATAACATAATAGAACGTAACTGAGATTGGCCTTGTTGTAACATGGCAAAATCTTGTTCCAGTATGTCAATAGCAGAGGATACAATGTTGTCCAATGAATAAATTCTGGATGACAAAGTTGTTAACCCATTGTCGACCACAGTGAGAGATTTCTCTAAGCTAATACGATCAAGCTCACATATTCTTTCTGCGGCCTCTGCCTGTGAAACCTTCCATACTTCATTATAAGCAGCATAAATGCCGGCGTATATGAAACGTTTTTGACGCGGTTTTCTCGGTCCTAGCAAGAAATCCCTAAGGTCTGCGTCTTCTTTAAGTAAAGATAAGTGTTGTTTCACATCCTCGAGTGTAGATTTTTGTAACCAGTCGAGGCACCATTTTCCTTCACTGTATGTTGTTACTACCCCCGGATGTTGTCGTTGAACATAACGTGGGTCTGTCCTATGGATAGTAAAGCCCTGTCTTCTATTCAGGAATCTTTCTTGACAGATGTTTGTGTCTGTGGGCCAGAGTAACCATTTTTTCCAATCAGGATCTGTTCTGTTGTTTTGTAGTATTGTGTCTACTGTGACCGCTCCCTGTGTAGTGCTATTACTTGCAGATGTTGGTACAGAAGGTGTCTTCATGTCTTTGATCTTGGCTAAACCAAGGCAAGACGTTTGTTACACAGTGTCATTCAAAAACATTATTTGCTGAGGGATGATACATGCTCTGACCAAAGCTTCTATCCCCTGTACTTGCCAATCTTTAGAACCCCAGACAGATTTTGTGTCAATTGTTGGAATTGCATCAGGGTTCGTTGAAATCGCTGGAACCAGTTGATCACTTGTTACGTTGGTGTAGACAGGTGTATCTGGACAAACTGTTACTTGAGTTTCAAGAGGGACGAGTTCCATAGCATTGTTGCTTAGTCCTTCATCTGTTACTGCTGAATTCTCGATGGTTATGAGTCTTTCAGTCTGAACCTCTTGGATAGTAGCGAGAGGAGTGCGTCTGCTACTAGGTCGGAGTCCACGAGGCCTACTATTTAGTATTGGCCACATACTGTGGTTTGATGAGGTCGATTGACACAAATCTTTTCTCCTTTTTCCAGCAAGGGCGGCAGAAGTACTGTTCTTGTTCCGTGGACGGCTAGGACAGTTACTGGTTGTCTGTAAGAAGGTCCAAATTCCTTCTTGTCCGCAATCTTCTCTCTGACTAGATCCCCAACATTTGGGATCCAGACAGGCCTTGCTGGGACTGCCGGTTTTTCCCCAGTGGTGGTTGGCTTCAGGAACACGTTGCTTTGTTTCGATCTTAGTTCATTTAGATCCTGTAAAACAGCCAAACGATCTTTGATATCAAAGGGTTTATTTTCCACCACTGTGCCTTTACATTTGAGATCAGGAACCCACATTCTTGTCCCAAATAGGACCTCATATGGCAAATTATTTAATGAGCGTTGGACCCCATAAAGATGTTTGACCCACCCATCACCCGAACCTAATACTCTAGCTGTTATAGACTGCTTTATGTCCCGGTTTTTCCTTTCCACAACAGAATTTCCCTCAGGTTGAAACGGAGAGGAGTACCGCAATGCTACGCCCAAACTGGCCATGGCTTCTTTGTAAGCCCGAGAGCTAAACGCAGGGCCTTGGTCAGAATGTAGTGTGCCAATTGCGTATGTGCCGATAAAGACTCGCAAATCTTTTATAACAGTTCGAGCGTCAGCCGAGCGCTGAGGCCATATCCATAGGAACCTTGACTTAGTATTTGTGGGATTGCATTTATCCAAAAGAACGCCTGCGCGTAGATAGTCTAATGCTGTCTAACAATGGTGTCTGTACTGGGCAGGCTACTTCATAGCATGGTGTCTGGTGGCGTTCTGCACTAGTCTGTCTATTGCAGTCTATGCAGTCATCGATGAAGATGTGAATCTGTATATTCATTCCAGGCCACCAGTACATCTCTTTTAATGTTAATATTGTTTTAGAGATCCCTTGATGTGCCAGACCCTCCCCAGATGTGCTTCATAAATCAAAGCTGCTCTATGTTCCATGTTTGGAATTACCCTATCCCCCACTCCTGGGATTCGAGCAAAGGAACGTTGTTCGCATCAATTACATAAGAGTACTTGAGTGGAAATTTCTTTGGTAACGCTGCACCACTGCCTTTGCTTGAAGCATTGACAGCCAACAATATCTCACTGTCTATTCTCGTTTTTGAACGAGTGATCGCAGCTACGGAAGCCGTCTGAACAGCCCCTTTGCGGCTTCATCAGCCAATGAATTCCTGCAACGTGAACGCCATCACGTTGATGACTCAGCGTGTGTATCACGTGAGCTTTTGGTAGTTCGTTTCTTAACTGAACTACTTGTTCCCAAAGCGTTTATGCTTTATTGTGCCACCTTTTGCATCTTTGAACCCGTTTTCAAGCCAATTCTGTATATATTCATTATACGACTGAACCCAGTAAAAGAATCGCACACTATAAGTGTGGGGAATTCGCGATCTGTATTTTCAAGTGCCAGTTTGAATGCTTGTAGTTCAGCTCGCTGAGCTGTGCAATCTCCTAGAGATTGAGTTTTAGTGACAATTGGTCTAAAGTCACCATCGCGCATGCAACCTTTAACGATTGCGCACGCTGCACTGTAAGCTTGCTTACTCCCTGTAGCGGGTTGTGCTGATCCGTCAGTGTAAATTATAAATTCATACTGATCTAGAGGCAGAATTTCAGTGGGCAGAGGACATTCATGTTCATATTGCAGGAACGCTTGTGTTTTTAAATCAGGATCAAAAACATATTCAACATCTGTTGCAGCAAGAGAATTAACCCATTGTATCCATCTAGGATGTAAAGCTTTTGCATTTGGAATGCTCGCTTTTGTGACCGCCTCTAAGGCTGGTACTGGAGTTACGACAATAATGCGTTTCCCTTGGGCTAGAGCTCTTTCTTTTGCTAAAGCGGTTTGAACTGCTGTCAGTATTTTTTCTGTTGAAGTGATGCGCATTTCTGCTTGTGTATACAAATGTGATTTGTATGCTATTGGTACTTTTTCACCCTCATTAAATGTTAAATACGTGAATCCACATTGTCCCGAAATTATTCGGATCACTAAATTGCGTGTATTTACGCGTGTTTGTAAGTGATTTGTTGCTAACATGTTAGCTTGGAGTGAACGCAGGATTTCTGTGTGTTCCTGTGTCCAATGTTTGTTTTGTTGAAAAATCAGGTTTGATTAATTTGTAGAGAGTTTTAACCCTTTCTGCGTAATTTAGAATGTAAGTTCTTCCAAAATTTAGGAAACCCAAGATGGATTGTAAATTTTTCAGCGTTTTTGGAGGTTGAAGCAGCGCGCACTTTTCTAAAAAGTTAGCTGCCAGCTGCCAGGCTCTTGCCTTCACTTGAAAGCTCATATCCTAGGAAAAGGACATTGAGATGGGCAATACTGGATTTTTTAAAGTTGAATTTATAGCCCTCAGAGGCGAAGCCCAATATAATGGTACTCACCCTGTTCAAGTGCCTATCTAGGTCATCGTCTGTCAGATAGATGTCATCGACATATGACAATGCCTCATTATCATAAATTTGTAGTAACTCTGTTACTCTTGTTGAGAATAACCCCGGGCTGTTTTTGAACCCTTGTGGGAGTCTACAAAATTGACGCTGGGTCCCCATTATTGAGAAAGCTGTTAAGTACCTGCTTTCAGGTGCTATGTTTTGAAATGTCCAATGTGGTTTTATATTTTTTGCGCACAATGTTATTCATTAATGCTGTACTATGTGCATTTTGCACTGCAAATGTTTTTGAACAAGTGTTCAAGTGTCTGTAATCCAAAACTAGACGATATGTATTGTCCGGTTTGGATACAGGAAACAAAGGATTGTTCATTGAGGAGGTGCATGTTTCAATCACCCCTTGGTATTCAAGTTGATCTAAGATCTCCCTGACCTGTTTTTAGCTTCTTGCTTTATTGGGTACTGCCTTTGTGCAGTAGGTTCATTTTTTAGATGTATTTTGTGGTGAGGTGAGTCCTCATCCCATCCTACATGATTTTTGTATAATGCTGGGGCCTGGGCAACTGCCCATTTCCTGGCATAAGTTTATTTTAGGTGAATTGGAATATGGTTGGAGAAGGCAGGCATAATGATGTCCTCTCCATGTGGGCACTGCCTGACAAAGTTTGGTGGCCAGTCCTTTTCTGCTAGAAGTATATCATAACCCCTTGAAAGTTTCTCCCAAAAGAGTATTTTCACTTTTCTTGGTATGTCTCCCTCCATTCGGAGTGTTATTTCATATAACTTTTGTGGAGTACTAACCCTGGTGTCTACAGTCTCTACTGTGATGTACTCATTCAAGTCCACTATCTCCAGAAGTTCCTTCAGGTTCTGGCGAGCTATTGTTACTTCTGCTGCACTGTCCAGCATTGTCTGAGCCCATTCTCCGTTCTTGAGCTGTGTTCTCAGTATTCTCGGCATGTCTGATCTTCAGACCTGCTACCTTCTTTTTGTGAATTGAGGTTTTGATTTATTTTTCTGAACGTGTTTATCGTCTTTGGATTTCACGTGTTCTTCTCTGTGTTCTGACCGTCCTCTTCTTATTGATGTCTGTGATGATATCTGAAAGGTACAAGAGGAACGTGTATCAGTATCTTGATACCTGTCAGGTTTTCTTAAATTATCCCTATTCCTGAGATTATACCTCCTTTAAGAGGGCTCCTTTTGAGGAGAGCTACCTCGGGATTGAGAACGTCTCTCTTTTGAATAGTTTCCCACTTCTTTTTAGAAGATGTAGGATTTTGTTTAATAGAGTCCTTCTCAGGGCTTTCAGATAGTTTTGGCTTCAAAGGTTTTCCACCCAAACTATCTCTGCCTAATTCTGCATAAGATTGTTCTATTATTCTGGGTAGTTCATGTTGATGTTCTGTAACATCAAATTCCCTTAAGCGTTGGCGGATCGCCACTGATGCTGCCTCCCCTTTAATATTAGATAATATTATTGTTGAGACCTGGTCGAAGTTTTTCAGTAATTTCATACCTAAATTCAGAGCAGGTTCTGCCCCGTATTCGTTTTGAATTTGTTTCAGGACATCTGGTATTACTGCAATTGATGGAACACCATGTGTTTTAGTATAGATGGCAGCAAAGACTGCGCCCCAAGTGGTGCAATCTTCCAGTTGTGGTGTGATCCCCATTGGTAAACAGATTGTTAGGATTCTGTGTTTCTCATAAGGGCTAGTATTTGGAAATACTGCTTCGATTTGAGTAACATTTTGAGCTATCCAGAATGGAATTTGCTCACGTTTTGTGGGCATTTTACCCATGACTGCGTGTAAAGTCTGTGGAGTAATTTTTAGTGTACTCCCTGTTGAGGGGTTTGATTTGGAATGGTCATTGGTGGTTGGACTGTGAAAGTCCGCATGACATATTGGACTAATTGTCTGTACATTTTTATTAACTCTTGCAGTTCAGTAAGTAATTCCTCATCTGACATTACATCGATGTCAGGATGAGGTTTTTTAGCCGGCTAGAATCGGCCATGTTGCTCCTGGTCTACCTAGTGGACCGAGCCTGGTAATGTTTTTGTGATGTTTTAGGGCGCCTTTAAACCAGAGATCATGCTCCTGGTATGTGAGTGGAATTTCAATATCCTCGAAAGGAATATATTCCTCTGGTGGTTCATCTTCTTTAAAGAAGTGAAATAGTTTTGTTATTGGATTTGATTCTGGGAATACTATCCATGAATAGAATACCTCTGTCTGAAAGGATTCGTGTGCCTCTATCACGAAATCTGCTCTACCACCTCTTGGTGGTAGGCCGTGTTTTATAAGTTTTAGAGTGATGGCTCGCCTTAAGTTTGGATGGATGTTTATAACACCCTCATCGGTTTCATTTAAACCTGTAAAATTAAAAGCTATTACGACTGGGTCAGTCGCAGCTACACCGTTCTCGGTGCCATTATCCCCGTGTATGGACATTTGTTTTTGAAAAATGTAGAACAAGTTTCAAGGAAACAAAAGATAAGGTGCACAATATTTTGGAACACTGTATCCTTCAACGTTGAACAAACCAAACAGCTAATATATATAGGATTTTTGTCCTATTTAGCTTTGGCGGATATTTAACTCTACACACTCCTGACGTCTTATGGAGTATGTGAGTAGGGGTCTCTGAGAGAAAAGCACAACTGAGTTACTCAGTATCTAGCGTTAAATTAGTGCCTTACCAAACCGTTGGGCGCCATGTAGTGTAGTTCCTATTTCCCTAATAGGCTCTGCGCATTGGAATAATATACCCTATAGATTCGACATAGGACTGAGGTCAGTATGTCCCTATCGAGTATATTAAACTTAATTACTTTGTGCCAGCTAACTCAGAGGCCACTAGAAACTCCTTGTAAACAAGAAGGAGTAGTTTCTGGCAACCGCATAAACATGACAACTTTGTTTCCCTTTAGAATCGGAACACTTTCAGAATCGTGGAAACAATAGATAACAGTTTCACTCAGCTAATCGTGCATGCTTAGTTCTTCAGAGTTACACAGAAAGAATAGACTGGCGTTTCAATAAAAGGATTTATTGAACAGTCTAGTTTCTCGTGTAAAAGATATGAGCTGTTATGATCACAAGACAGTATGCGAGATATATAATGTACAGCGTAAGCAGTAGAAACAAATAATACTGCGCTAGCATTATCTTTTAGCTATGACACATATATTCATATAAATAAATAACATAAGCTAAAAATGTGAGTACTCATAAGATGCTTCTTTAACTAGTTTACCCCAGTGTACCTAAACTAAGTGTAGTGCAAGGTAAGAAGTAGGTGAAGTATTCTATAGTATGGTATGCTATGGTCTAGTATGCCAAGTCTAGTATGCCAAGAGTCCCTCTAGGTTCTAGTCAGCTCCATACCTTGAGAATGAGAGAGGTGGGAATCTCCTTCCGGGTCTCGAACTCTAACACCCCGCGAAGTTAGTCAGAACACTGGGAGCTGGATTCTCTGCGAGCAGGGATGACAGTGTCTCTTGTCAGTGCGTCAGGCCGGAACACGGGCTCCTCTAAAGTCGAGGTCTCCTCCTACTTGCTTGGGCAAGGGAAGGTATATTTATACCTGGTAGGTGCCTTGGAATGTTAGTATTGACGTAAAGTCGGGCAGAGGAAGACGTCAGGAATGAACCCTTAAGGTATAGCGGTTCATGCATAATAAATGAGTTCTTGGAGAAATCAATAATCCTGTGCTAGGGGAACTCCCAAGAGCTTAAGGGTCTGGTTTCTAAGAACTCGTTGTGACGTTAGGGTGGACGGATGTAAGTGACCATGCCTGTATTTGGATAGCATGGCTAATGCCTAAATAAGGACTGGGATCTTATGCCTATATAAGGGCAATGCGAATTGTGCCTATATAAGGACATGTTTCAGGAAAACCTATATACGGACACCTAAAGCGGAATACAACACTGCTTCCCTGACAGTGAGTGGGAATGTACTTGCAAGATATCTGACACTGATGACTGGTGTCTGATTTGTCCACAACTACCAAAAGGGCCTTGTGGTCCAAACACCAGTCCCCTGTGTCAAACATCTTGTCAGTACATTGTCACTCACTGTCAGGTAAGCAGAGTTCCAGATGTGCTGTTTGGGCTGGGTGGGAAGAGTGCATGTAGAACAGGGCCTGATGGGAGATGAAGTCAGGGCAAACACTCCTCCTCCCAACCAGCACAAACAGCCCACCAGGAACCATGCTTACCTGACAGTGATTGGAAATGTACTGACAAAATGGCTGACACTGTGAACTGGTGTCTGGAACGCAAGGCACTGTTGGGAGTTGTGGACAAATAGGCACCAGTCATCAGTGTCAGACATCTTGCAAGTACATTCCCACTCACTGTCAGGGAAGCAGAGTTCCAGGTAGGCTTTTGGTGCTGGGTGGGAAGGTGTGGGTGGGACAAGGCCTGTTGTGAGTTGTAGCCATTGCAAGTACTCCTCCTCCTACCCAGCCCTGCTTAACTCCTGTGCCTATGCTTACCTCACAGTGAGGGGAAGTGTACTGGCAAGGTGGCTGACACTGGTGCATGGTGTTGAACTTGCATCTAACTCCCATCAAGGCCCTGTGCACCTAACACCATGCAACAGTGTCAGCCATCTTGTTAGTACACTTCCATTCACTGCCCAGCTGAGCAGTTTGTGCTGGTTGGGAGGAGTAGTGTTTGCCCTGACTACATCTCCCATCAGGCTCTGTCCTCCACACACCTTCCTACCCATTTCAACTAGCTTACCTGTGACTCTGCTTTCCTGACAGCGAGTGGCAATGTGCTGCCAAGATGGCTGACACTGGAGACTGGTGTCTGATTTGTCCACGACTCCCATCAGTGCCTTGAGCTCTAAACACCAGTCCGCAGTGTCAGACATCTTGCCAGTACATTCCCATTGACTGTCAAGGAAACACAGTTCTAGGTGGGCTTGTTGGGCTAGGTGGGAGGAGGAGTGTTTGCACTGACTACAACTCCCATCAGGTCCTGTCCTACACACACCTTCCCATCCAGCCCAAACAGCACACCTGGAACTATGCAGTCCGTGACCGGCAATGGACATGTACTGGCAAGAAGGCTGACACTGGGGACTGGTGTTTTGAACACAGGGCCATGATGGGATTTGGCTTCAAGTTCAACACCATGTATCAGTGAAAGTCCTCTTGCAAGTACACTTCCCCACACTGTCAGGTAGCCATAGGCCCAGATGAGCTATTTGGGATGGGTGTGAGGAGGAGTGTTTGCTGTCACTACAACTCCCATCAGGCATGGGCCCACACACACCTTCCCACGCAGCTCAAACAGCACACCAGAAAGAGTGGTGTTTGGACAATGAGGGGTAGTGTACTATCAAGATGTCTGACACTGGTGCCTGGTGTCTGAGTTGACCACAACTCCCACCATGGCCTTGTACTACAAACACCAGTCCCCAGTGTCAGCCATCGTGCCAGTACATTTCCACTCACCATCAGGGACAGCAAAGTCCCAGGTGTGCTGTTTGAGCTGGGTGGGAAGGTGTGTGTAGGACAGAGCCTGATTTGAGATGTAGTCAGTGCAAACACTCCTCCTCCCAGGCAGCCCAACCAGGCCACCAGGAAGAGGGATGTCCTGACAATGAGGGGAAGTGTGCATTTAAGATGTCTGTCACTGGTGCTTGTTGTTTGACTTGACAGCAACTCCCATCAAGGCCTTCTGCTCCAGACACCATGTAGCATTGTCAGCCATCTTGCTTGGACATTTCCACTCACTGTCTGGAAAGCAAAGGTTCCAGGTGGGCTTGAGTGTTTGCTGTCACTACAACTCCCATCAGGCCTGTGCCCACACCCACCTTCCCAGCCTTCCCAACCAGCCTACCTGTGACTCTGCTTTCCTGAGAGCGAGTGAAAATGTACTGGCAAGATTGCTGACATTGGTGACTGGTGTTTGGAGCACAAAGCCTTGTTGTGAGTTTGTAAGAAGTATGTACATGGTAATAGTTTTATGAATGTTCATTTTTATTGCAGGTATGTTGTTTATCAATATGAAATACACATCACATGCTCATTGACTATATTTGTTTTATCTAATGACAGACATTTGTTTAGCTGTATCCTTTACAATGATGTCTATAGAGGTGTGATTGTTAACTTAACCAGACTCTGGTGCTTCTGGTATTCCATAGACGCTCTCCGGCAGAAGGATGGCATGCAACGTCTCCTCCCAGGAAGTAAAGTGCACAGGTGGTGCAGGAGGTCCACCGCCAGTCCACTGGCTTTCTGCGTGTTCTTTGGCTAGCAGTTTTTTGACCCTCCTTCTCACATCATAATACCTACTCCTGATAACATCCATTGAGCACAGGACAGGTGCTTCAGTGTTCACCTTGTTAGACTATCCTGTCCCACATCCTATTTCTCAGGGCAATGGGGGCCTGTTGGACTAGGTTCCCAAATAAATATGGCTCTACTTTGACTATTTCATCTACAAGCACTTCCAACTCCTTCTCTGTAAAACGTGGCTGCTTCCTCTGGGGCATGGTGAGAGTGAGGATGAGTGTGAAGGTGATGGTGAGGGTGAGTGTGAATATAACAAAGAGTGTGTGTAAGAATTTTTTTAAAGTAAAATCTGCGCAAGTTGTGTGGTGGGTGAAGTGTGTGAAGCAGAGAGGCAGAGAGCAGGGAATGTGGACAGACTCCTGAAACCTGGCAGCAGTTGTGTTAGAGCAGAGGATCATGGTATTGTTTTTGGCCCTTTATATAGGTGGATTGGTGGGCGTGGCTAATATTATTATTATTATTTTTTTTTACATTTGGCGGTGTCAATTTTTGTTGTGACTTTTTTTTATCAGTTTACACTTGCTATGTGTAACACAAACCGACACGGCCAGACGGAATGCTTTCCGACCAACTCAGTCAGAGTTTTACATGCAATTCATTAGAATCGGTCGGTCGGACTCCCCGAAACCGAGTTGGTCGGAAACGATTCCCAGACCGAGTCAGTCGGAATGTTTTCCAAACGACATCGTAATCAACACCTTAATCTTTTCCCCAAGGATATGTTCGGGCAAAACGGAATAGCTTTAGGGGGGGTGATTGGGGTGTGACACCCCCACATAAATGCATTCTTGGTTGGTAGTTGGGTCTGGGGGCCCTAAGTCGGGTTTGTTACATCTGTGTTGGTTTTTCTTGTTGTGGTCCAAGAATCAAAGCCAAAACAGTGACCTTTGATGTAAAACAGGAAAGAGAGAGGGTCAGAGATATACATCTGGTAGCTGAATTTCAAAATGTTAAACCAGATAATCTGGAATAAATACTGGCTTCCCTACTTGTCCAAATTGAGTGATTCTAGGCAAACATTTTATTTCACAGAGCCTTCTTTTTCTTTTTTATCATATGTGAGAGCACTTTTAAATACCTGAGTTCAGGATGTACATTGTACATCACCTCTTATGTTTGTTTTAATAGTCTATATTGTTGCTCCAGCTATAATTAAAACCTAAGCCACATTAAGAGTTTACATGACTACTGGCTCGCCTCTTTTTTCACGAATGACAGTGTCATTGGGGGGCGGGGGTAAGCCATTAATGTTTTGAATGAATGAGCGGATTTGTAAAGCGCACAGCTACTACTAGAGTGTCCTGGGGCTGGGCGTAGTGCTGATGGGAGGAATGATCCACTTTAGTCTTTGAGCAGGTAGGTTTTCAGTTTTGTGTGGAAGATCTTTTTGTCTGGAATTCACAGTTGTATGACGGATTAACGAATGCCTTAACCACACATGCCTTTACAGCACAAGTGATACAACAACCCTACAAGTACAACACAAGTCATTACCACGCATGCCTCTACCACGCATGTACATAGGGATACAATGCACTTACCTTTACTTCGCATACCATTACCACGCATGCCTTTACCATGCATACAGATACAACGCATATATTGAAAATACAGTAGAAAGGCACTCCCCCCCCCCAAAAAGTACTTTTTTCCCACTTCCTACAGCAGCAAAAATGTAAAAAGTACACTAAAATTAAAAGCAAGACTTCAATTCTCAACTTTGTGATGGAAACATGGCCAAATACACATTGCATTTAAATAAACGGGGGGTTCCTGATATGTTGATTAAAGAGCAGTCCTTCCATTATTTCCACAACACAATACATGTACTTCCACTGTAAAATGCATGACATTCTATGAGTTGAACGCAATAAAACATCATTTTCAAACGAACAAAATAATTGTACATTCTGTCACAAAGAAACAAAACCACACTTTCAAATGCTGCCCAACACGTATTTTGGTTTGAATTAAGGAACACCACACACTAAACGTATATATAAACAGCCGCTCACCATTTTGTGATCAGTGGTACACTGAATTCCTTTGTAACCACGCCCAGCTTTAAGAGCAGAATACTGACAGAAACAGCCAGTTGGAAATAGTGCCATCTAGCTACCAAAGTAGGTGTAAAATTAGACAAAGGGCTTGATTATGACTTTG
Organism: Calotriton arnoldi; assembly: GCA_963921515.1. NCBI lineage: Eukaryota > Metazoa > Chordata > Amphibia > Caudata > Salamandridae > Calotriton > Calotriton arnoldi. The sequence goes on along the minus strand of CAWUFW010001426.1, from coordinate 426,626 downwards.
GCGCAGCGGTGACGGTGCAGTGCCGCCTTCACTGCGCTAAAGCCACGCAAGCATCGCCGACCGATTTACGAGTTGCAAATGTGCAACGCGTAATATGGTCGGCGGTCCTTTGGCCATTCCCATGGTGGTGCCTTGAAAACAGGCACCGCAATGGGAACGGGCAAAAAGTTCCAGCACGACATGGACAGTGACGTCCATGCTGTGCTGTAACTGGGGTGAATACAGACAGGGGGGCGCATGTTGTGCCCTCCCGAATGTACCCCCATGGAGTGGGGGACATGGGGGCCCTGTAGGGCCCCCTCTGTTCTTGCACCACCAGCTTTTTCACGGCGGGGCTCCGCTGTGAAAAGGCTGGCGGTGCAAGAACTCAAAATATGCTGAGCGGGACTGCACCAGTCCCTGCTCAGCATACTGCATTGTGGCGCCAGGGAACGACTTTTCCCTGGCGCAGCAGGTGGTCCACCGCCGATACGACTTTATAAGTCATAATCGGCAATACGGTGGACCGCCACTCCTGCACCACACGAGTCTGGCTGTCGCAAGACCGCCAGACTCGTAATCAGGCCCAAAATTTTCCTCATTAATGCCGAAAGCTATATTTACAAATACCCACCCACTGCACCAAACGGCAAGGAATAAAAGATATCCGCTAAAGAGCCCCTTCATAGGGTGCCCGGCAGGTATTGCAGCACCGACCAGACGAGGAGCATGCCCTATGATGAAGCATGACACCCAGCGGGCTGGGTGTGTGAGGGCCCTAATTCCGAAAGGAAGGATTCCCCCTTTTTCCCTTCCTTTACGAGAGGACAACCTACTATTTCTTCTCTGGGATCTCTCCCTCATTTTTCTCCTGCAGGAACTGCATACCCTGTTATTTGTACTTTGATTAGGGCATGTATGCTGGACCTCTCATAAAAAGCTCTCAGTCCCTCTCATTTGATTGTTAAAAGCTATATTTAGACAGATTTTGAAAAATATTTTAGAGTTTGAAATTAACAACTACTGTGAGTAACTCAGAATTCCATTACTCATCACAGACCACCAAAATGTAAATAAACTGTACATGTTTGCAATACTGCAAATTTTAACACATTTTAGACAATTTTACTAATTGTAACAAGTCAAAATTATATCTCAGCAGAACAGTCGCTCATCAAAAAATTTGGGCTTTCAAAGAATAATTGTATGACACCCTGCATGAGTCCTCATGCCAAATGCTGTACACTGCCTAGAGTGAAAATTGCTAATGTAACTCTGACAGAAGGTTTACTCCACGCCACGTGTTGGACAGTGACTGAGAGACAAATTACTATTCTGACTGCACTGGGCAGGTGCTGGACAGGGCAGGTGCTGGACAGTGACTGGGGGCAAAATTACTATTCTACCACCGCTGGGTACTTACCTCAAGGCAGGGGCTGGACAGTGACTGGGAGCAAAATTACTATTCTAACTCCGCTGGGTACTTACCTCAGGGCAGGGGCTGGACAGTGACTGGGAGCAAAATTACAATTCTACCTCCGCAGGAACTTACCTCAGGGCAGGTTCTGGACAGTGACTGGGGGCAAAATTACTATTCTAACTTCGCTGGGTACTTACCTCAGGGCAGGGGCTGGACAGTGACTGGGAGCAAAATTACTATTCTAACTCCGCAGGAACTTACCTCAGAGCAGGTGCTGGGCAGTGACTGGGGGCAAAATTACTATTCTAACTCCGCTGGGCACTTACCTCAGGGCAGGTGCTGGACAGTGACTACAGGCAAAATTACTGTTCTAACTCCGTAGGAACTTACCTCAGGGCAGGTGCAGGGCAGTGACTGCAGGGTAAAATTACTATTCTCACTCCGCTGGGTACTTACCTCAGGGAATGTGCTGGGCAGTGACTGTGGAACAAAATTAGTATTCTAACAACCCCGGGTACTTACCTCAAGGCAGGTGCTGGACAGTGACTGCAGGGTAAAATTTCCTTTGTTACTCCACTGGATACTTACTTCAGGAGAAGTGTTGGAGAGAGACTGTGGTTTTAAATTACATTACACAATAATACAGAATCGAAGCATTTTTTTGTTCCAAAACAGAGTTTACCTTCAAAAATACAATTGGAAAAGCATCTGAAAACAAAAACATAATAGATTTCCCAGGAAATTTACAAATTGCAATGTAAGCATAGCAAAACAACCAAGAGAATGAAAACAAAACCACCTTATATTGTCATTCATTAAAAAAATAACATTGCATTTTTCCCTTTTTCCACGGAAGTAAAGTGCATCCAAAAGTGCCAGTTTCATCCCAAAAACAACTAATAACTGAGAACCAATCATCACTCCATTCCTTCAACAAGCCACAATCCATTTCATCCTCGGGTAATAAAATACACTATAAATAAGCCTAACCAAGATAGTTGGCAAACCACCAAAAGAGACAACGTACCATAACATTTTTAAGTCCAGCAGGGTTTTTAACTGTTCCCATTCTCTACAGACTACAACAATTAACAAAGTTCTCTCTTTCTCTTACTAGGCAAAACACCAGAAGTCAGAAATGCATAAAAATAAAAAAATATATAAATTTGTCTTTTTTCCTTTTTTAACAGATCTACCAGCAATGGTCTCAGCTCATCAAGCAGCTTTTGTAAAGTTGCAGAGGAAACAGGCTGTTAAAGTATGGTGGCTATCTCAACTGTAAGGAGAGGTTGACCGAGCCCAGGAGTCATTGGAGGTGCATTCAATATGTCTCTTCCCATTGCACAGGCAGAGCGGTTATTCTGGAAGACATAGTTGTTAGGACAACTGAACATAACCACTCGGCCTCTGCAATGTAAACTGAAGTATGTGAAAATGTACAGCATATTAAACTACTAGCACGTACCTCCAATGAACCCTGTGGCTCAGTTTTGAGGGAGGTTGCCCAAAACATTCCCATGCACGTTGCTAGTAGCATGCCCACCATACTCAACGTTGGAAGAATGGCCCAGAAACAAAAACTGGCAGGTAATTCCCACCATATAACCCCGCCAAACCTATGGAGATATTAAGATCCCCCTCCCCCGAATTAACTGTGACTTTCTCTCAAGACCTTTTCTTCCTGCATGACAATGAAAACCCTCAGAAAAGAATCTTAAGTTTTAGCACAACTCATTACCTGGTTACCCTGGAGAATAGTCACATTTGGATGAGAGATGTGACATTTAAGTCAACACCCCATCCACTCAACCAAATTTATACTAGTCATGCTAACATAAATAACACAACTGTCCCTATACTGTATAGCTTACTCTCTGACAAGCAATCCTCAACTTACACTGAGTATTTAACGGTGATCACATCCAAAACAATGAATAAAAGTCCTAGAAAAGTGATAATTGATTTTGAGTTGAAAATGATTAATATAGTCACAAAATTGTACCATGAAACCTAAATTCAAGATGTTTTTTTCACTTTTCACAGGCATATTGGCAAAAAATTAAAAAAACTTCCTTAGTTGAGGATTACCAATCAATCAAAGTAAGCTTTATTCGACAATACATGTCATAAAAGCATTGAACATAAAACACTGGTAAGGCAATAAAACAGTGGATTAAAATGTTATAAAAATTATACAAATGGTCATAAATGAGAATAAATTCATCCTTATGCGTTATAATACAGCAACATCTTAAAATGAGAAGCATGAACAATAATATTATCAGTTGATGACTACGGCATTGGAATCATTGAAAAGCACCACAGCTCAATAATAGAAGGCTAATTTCACATCCACGGGTAGCATGATTCCAAGTTCAATTATTTACAGTCAGTAATTGAGATCTTATAGACCACATCCATCTCAAAAGCTTTACTACTGGGATTACATAGTGGTGTGATGGATCAGTGCACAGGTTCTCAGGGCAACACTACATGAACTGGTACCCATGTTCCTGCATGTCTTCGCCAACCATACTTTGCGTGGACCAACATAAGCTGGGCAGACAAACAATACATGCAAATAGGTTTCTTCTAAATCAGTGCAAATAGGGCATTTGTTGTCACCTGATGTAGTCCATTTGGCAGTAAAAGACTATAGTGGTAAACAGCCCACTCTAAATTGAAAATACAATTTACGATCTAGGGGCTTTGAGATTGCATCCCAGTAATACTCAAAGCTCGACCATGTTTTTGTATGTAAAAAGCACCCCGTCGACGTTGTGCAATCACTTCTTCTATTTGCATCTTGTTCAATCAATTCCCCATATCTTTGCTTGATTGAATCTATTGGTGGAAACTGGGATTAAGACCGAGTTTCCCACAAATGGAACAAACCCATGCTGGCCAAGAGACTTCTAATATCACGCAGCCAGCTAACTTTATGAAATTGGTCAGCTTCGATGACATCCCTAAGACCTTCTGAAAGGTAGCCAGTTCCGGCGTACACCAGATTCTATGCCAGTAAAGGATGGGGCGAAGCCTAGCTACGTCTACCAATGTTTTTCTGCCTAGGTCATTCCGCAAAAGTAACATGGGTGTGCTTTTAGGTAGGCTAGTGATCCCTCGAAAGAACCTGTTCTCAGATACGTCTAGCTGGGTGAGTTTCTCGAAGCCCCATAATTTAGCACGTATAAAACTGAGCTCACCACCTTAGCATTGTAAATCTGCAGCACCGGACGTAGAGGCTTGCTCAAAGATGTTTTAAATTCATTACTTAGGCTACCAGCTAATTGCCGGTGCTTTAGTGCTATGGTGTCAATGTGTGGCCTCCATCTCAATTCCTTCTGCAAGGTAATACCTAAGTAAATAAATGCGTCTACCTCTTCAAGGGGCGACCCATCCAATACCATACTGCCCTTGAACGATCTATGCTGGTTAAAAGTCATAAACTTGGTTTTTGTTGCTTTAATTTTTAAACCTCGTAAAAAGCAGAAATCTTCAAAACGTCGCAGCGCGCGCTGTAACCCACTAGGAGTTTTAGAGATTATAAGCGTATCGTCTGCGAACATTAAAATCAGAATCTTTTTGCCTGCTAAAACTGGAGCATCAGTAGGGGTGGGAGATAAAAATGTAGCAACTCCATTAATAACAAGCATTGGCATAGCCAATAGGTCTCGCTTTTGGGACCTTATAAGTATTTAGTTATGCAGCACAATATCCTTGGTGCAACAAAATCAACGGTTGCATGGGTAAACACTTATAAGGTCCCAAAGGCGAGACCTATTGGCTATGCCAATGCTTGTTTAATGTTATTTTGCACCTTATCTTGGGACACATTGCCTCATGAAATTGAGGTTTAACACTCACCGAACAACCCACCTGTGAGCGTGCTATTGAGGTAACTTTTAGCATGTAAGATTTTAGAGGTTCCCCAAGACCACAGTGGTAAGGTTTATATGCAGGTTCTTAACAACACTACGTCATTCAGGATCTTTGATATACGGGGTAGCGTCGCCTGCGATGAGTGCATTTCAAAGCTAAGCTTGCTGGGCCTATAAAAATTCAAGAAGTATACTCTCCATGAGACGTGCTGATGGCTGGATTCCTCCACAGAATAAAAATAAATATATATAAACGTTTTAAAGGGGGCATTTGGAGAAACCAAAAAAATAATCTTTGCATTCTTAAGAAACAAGCAACAGAATGTCGGACTTTTAGGTCTGGCTGGACAGTGCAGCTTTCAAAGACTAATAGTTACCAACTGTGGCATCCTGCTCTGACATCTGCAGGAGTGGACCCTCCCTGTGTTCCATGTGTGCTGCATTCTGTTTTCTTATTCTTAATTCAGTGCAATGATTCTTTGTTTGAATAACATTCCAGTAGGGCGTTGAGATTGCTGGAAAACAGAAGTTGTTGAAAATGTCTCAAAGGAAATTAACAATGATGTTCGGAAGGTTATTCCTGAACCTAGTGTGAAAGTGAATGACCTTGTTGTGAGTGAAATCACTAGTGGGCAAAGGTGGCTCAAAATTTTGGAAATCCATGAGGGTTTAAAACTTTTCAAAAGTGCTGTCAAAACCGATAATGATAGGGTAAACGGGCTCATCGATAGTGAGACACACAGTCCATGTTCCAGATCCCATTTGTGAGTATAGCATCAATATATACTATTGGTTATCTTTGATTCTGTGATTTTGATAGTGCTGCTTATGTCCATTTTCTTTATTAAGGGAAATGTGTGCGACATCCTGCTCTGATACCAGTTTGGGTGGACCTACCCTGTCTTTCATGTGCGCTGCATTCCTCCTTCTCATACTTAAGTCTATCGAAGAAGCATTTGTTTGAATAATATTACAGTCCAGACGAACCAGTTGCTCACAATGCCTTAGCTGAGGTGTTTTACAATATAGACATTTTGTGAACAGCACAGACTGCAGTAAACCACGTGTCTCACACAGCGACGTTTCTAGCCACGATGCACAACTGTTTTTCTTTTCACAGCAGAGCTCACAAATAAAACAAGTATTTGAAGGCACGAGCGGGGAGGAGGGGGGGCGACGCGAGTGGTGCGCGCGCGCGCGCCACAGCGAGACATCTGGGTTTAATTATCGCGCCCGTGTCAGGGCACGATAATTGAAACCACAAGGCGCCCGTGCGGGTAACCGCAGGGAAAAGGCCATGACGCACGAGCGTCTGGTCAGCTTTTTCAAACCCCCTACATAAAGTCTTCGCCAGAGCAGCGCTTGCGCGCTACTCTAGGCTCGACCTAAAAAGTGAAAATAATGTGGGTGCCACTACACAACCTTGGCGTACTCCCTTCTCTACGGTAAAGGGGTCGGTCTTATTCCCCTGTGCGCCCCATCGTATTTGGGCAATATTTTCTCATGAAGGCGGACGATAAATCAATAGGCATCCCCAGCTCCTGTAGTACCACCCAGAGTTTGTTACGTGAGACCAGGTCAAAGGCTAATTTAAGGTCGACAAAAGCAGCATACATGCTGCCCTTGCCAAGAACTACGGTCCGCCAGTAAAATAAGATGAAACTAAAAACCTGGTCTACTGTACTTATATGAGCCCGAAAGCCTGCCTGGAGTGGGCTTAAGATGTCATTATCGTCTATCCATTCTTGGGCCTTTGCTAGGACAAGTCGGGCCACCACTTTTTGGATCAAGTCTATTAGGCTTATTGGCCTATAATTTCCTGGCAAGGACTTGTCCCCTTTTTTATATACTGGGATGATCTCCGCGCCCCCCCCCCCCAAGTATCCGGGATGGGGGCACCATGGGCAATGGCGTTTGCTAATAGCATTATACACCGACTCCATTTAACCTTGTCCTGCAAGAAAATATCTGCGGGAACGCTGTCAATTTCTGATGCTCTCCCACCTGTAATGGCACTTAGAGCTACACTAACGTCTGCCAAGTCAAATACTTTGTCTGTTAAATAAATGTGAATCAAGAAGGGCTCGCAGTCCTCTGCATCATCAGTGGCATATTGTACAGCAAAGTAATTAACCCAAGTGTCGGGTTCCACATGATTGTCAGGGGCAGTGCAACTCCACCCCTGCCCCATTTTACCAGGTTCCAGAAGCGTTGAGTGTTGTTCCTGCTGCATGCTTGTTTTGAGTCGTGCCATCTGTTCTCATCCCAGATTTTTTTAGCATTTACCATTACCTTCTTATAAATTTTCCTCGCATTTTGTACTCTAACTGAATTACCGGATCTAATTGTCTCCCCCAGGGCTCCACAGGCTTGCTTATACTCTTTATTGAACCAGTGTTGCCGTGACTGGGTACCCTTTGCCTTGGATCTAAAAGATCTATGAAAATATGAACTCATTTTAGCAAACAGTATGTTATGCAGCGATATTATTTCTTTAAGTGGCTGGGAGTTGAGGAGGGAGATCTCCATCTCTTCTAGGATGTTTTCAACATCACTGGTGATAGTGGCCAATATTTCTGGCGGTTCTAAAATCATAGGCCATTTTAATCGCTGCATGTCATTGGTGGATTGCAGATCACCAGTGGAGAATGAATTGTGGGTAAGTATTTGTTCTAGTAATTCCCTGTATACAAACGTAGAGCATAGTGGATTATGATCGCTCTCGACACGGTCCAGCACAGCCATATCCTCAAGAGTATGCCATAATTTTAGACTAATCAGAAGATAATCAATACGGCTTGAGTGGTGGCCGTTGTTAAAAGTATTGGCCCCCTGCCCATCGGAAGTGGTCCTACTGTTGGTCGCCCTTAAGCCGTATTCTAAGCATATAGCTTTCAGTTGAATAGCTACTTCTGTCCATCTTTTGATTGGAGGTATTTCCAGGCGTGGAATGCCCCACTGTTCATCTTCCTCCCCCGCCAAGTCATTTTCCTTGCTATCGAGGGGCTCAAAAGTCGAGTTTAAGTCCCCCGCTATGACAAAAGAGGCAGCCCAAGAAAGATTATCTAAGAGCTCACCTAAGGCAAGAATGGTTTCGGACCTTTGCCCCCCGCTGTGTCCTCTCACACATACATTATAAATGTCAATGTTACCATAGGGGCCACACACCAATCGTATGGCAAGAATATCTTTACTCTCTATCAGAAGTGTAATACCCCCCCCCCCGATGGGCGACCCTTACCACCTTGAATAGCTGGGATGTAATAGTTTAAATACCCTGGGTGATGAAGTGGTTCTACAGACCAAGTTTCTTGAAAGGCGCATATATCGTACTTTTCAATGAAGGTATTCCAGTCGGGAGAAGCACCCTTTGACCTCAACCGGGAGATGTTCCAGGATAAAAACGCTATTCTACGTGGTGTCAGATGTAAATCAGGTGGCAGCCCCTCCCTTGGATCTATGGTCCCTGGTGTGCAACATACCTCACTCTCTGCACTAATGGAGCGGCTCATCTCCGGAGGAAATTTTACTTCTTGGTGGGGTACGATGAGCTTGCTAGTGTGTACTAGTTTAGTGACCTGGGTAGAGACGATGGGGGGTGAGAGGGACCTTCAATCTATCTCTTGTAGGGGTGACACACCAATTTGAGATGTTGCAGAATGGACTGGGTTCCTCTCTAAGACCGCCTCCGGAGGATTATATTTAAGGCGAATATTGGATTTGGTAAGATGTTGAGTGCGTATATCAAAGGCCACCAGATTTCCGACAAAATCTTGATGCGATAGAGTGAGTGCAATGGCATCAGGGGCGGCCCCCGATAAGAGTGTCTTTTGGCCCCTATAATATCATCCCTTATAACATACCAGCACCCCCTCACTCGCTGTGTCCAGTGAATGCACTTGTTTGTCAGGGTGCCATCATTCTCCTTATGTAAGCTGGGGGGGGAGCTTTGGTTCATTAACCAGGTATACTGTTCGTCTCATGTCTGGAATCCTACCGGCGATATGTGAAACTGGGGTCGTATTTGCCTGATGGTAAGCAGGACTAGGTAGAGGACCTTGGGCCTTATTAGGATTAGTAGATTGCCGAGACACAACCCTGTTTTGACCTACCCCACTAGGCTGTCTAGAGTCTGGGTGATCGACCTTTAGCACTCCAAGTTGTGTGTTCTCTGCCTGTTCTTCTTAGGTTATGGCTTGTGGGGCCCCCAGATAACTGACTCGCACGGTTCATCCCCCCTTGGTCATTGACTGAGCGGATTGATTGGGATCCCAGTTGTTTCTTTTTTTTAAAAACTTTATTTACCAGTTTCAAAGTAAACACAATGTCATTACCAGCTGCAGTCAACAATATTTGCGGCACTACACAACATACGACAGATGCGCCAGCAGTATGTGATACAGAGCTCCACATGACTTCTCGTTCTGTTGATTACCAACGTTTCTTGTACATAATGCTTTAACCTGACCAATTACATTTCTAACATCATAATTCTGCACCACAGTCAAATCACATTGCATGAATCAAAATCATGTTAACTTGGTGTATCCAAATTATAGGCTTAAAAATCTGTGTCTCTGAAGTCAGCCAATACCCGCTGGTACAAGCCTGCTATTTGGCCGTGTGGAAGACTGTGATTGTGTTGTGGCTGTGTACTGTTTGAAAGGACCCCAGATATCCCGTGGACGAGATTTACTGGGCAATGTGGAAGCATATAAATCATAGTTGAGGTTGCAATATGCCAGACTGCGTAGCCAGTCCTTGCTCTGCGGCACCGCCTTGTACCCCCATTTAAGTGCAATCTCTCGTTTTGCTAGCAGCAGCCCCAAGGCCGTAAACTTCCGGACCGGTTTGGGAATGTTAGTTACATATCCTAATAAAGCTATGGCCGGTGTGGGGTCTGTATCAAAACCAATCATGTCCCCCAGTGTGTGAAATATGTCGGTCCAGAATCTGCCGATCCTGGGACATGAACAAGTCAGGTGCGCAAAGTCTGCGTGTGGGGCCTTGCATTTGAGGCAGCAGTGTGGCCTGTCCGGGTCTATTTTGTGTGACAACTCAGGTGTGATGTAAATTCGCCTTAGGAATTTGAAGTGGAGAAGCTTGTACCTGCTGTTCTGAGACACCTCCTTAGTTTGTAGACCGCATGCAGCCCACAGATCATCAGACATGGGGTGACCCAGGTCCGTCTCCCATGCGGTCCGTATCTTGGTGTCATTGACTGGGACTATCTTTGCGCAGGCCCTGTATAGTTTAGAAACCAAATGGTCCCCTGTGCTACTATCTAGTACTATGGAAAGTGGGGTAAGTGGGTCGGTTTCAATAGGAAAGCTGGGAATCCTAGCTTTTAAGGCTGCTTGCAGGCGGGCAAGCACGAACTTATTCATAAATGAAGCCTCTTGAAACTTGCCCCCGTCGGAGACTAGGAAGGCTTGGCCCTCGATGTAAAGATCGCCTATTTTTGTCACGTCAAACCTAGTAAGTGTGCGTTGCACTATCCTTTCCCCAGTAATTGGTATCCATCGCTGATTCGGAAGCGGTAAGCTGAGGGAGTACATGCTCGGAGAACCCAACACCCTGCGCAGTTTTTGCCAGGCCCAACTGGTGGTGGACACTGTCTGGATGTCTAGGGGATCGCGTGGGTGGCCTTGCGGCAGCACCATGCTCAAGGAGTCTGGTAGGACAAGATCTGCTTCAGGTCTCAAATAGGGGAGTCTAGCATCAGGGTGAAACAGGAGTGAGCATAACCGCACTGCGCGATTAAATAATATAACTGAAAGTTAGGGACTCCCAATCCTCCCCTATGGTATGGGAGGGTCATGACCTCCCAGCGGACCCTGGGGCGCTTGCCCCCCCAAGTCAACCGAATAAGGTGGGTATTGATGGATTTGAAGAAGCGGTTCGTGAGAGGGATAGGTATGTTATTAAATAAATACAAGAATTTTGGCAGGACAATCATCTTAATTAGTGCTACCCGCCCAGTAATCGAGAGTGGAAGCAGAAGCCACCTCTCCACCTGCTGCTCCAAATTGTATATTGCCGTGCCATAGTTCAGTGATAGTATCTCGTCAGTTTTTAAGTGTATGTGTATCCCTAAGTATTTAACGGAGTCGGAGCACCAGGTTAGTGGATATTCACACTCCCATCTGACTGTACCAGTGGTAAGGGGGAATATCACGGACTTATGCCAATTTATTCCAAGGCCAGAGAAGCCGCCAAACCGAACTATCTCTCTTATCAAGGGGCCCAAATTGGTTTGGGGGTCTCTGACATATAGGATAACGTCGTCTGCATATAGTGATACCAATAATGGCCCAGTGTTAAATTGGAGCCCCCTTTGGAAATGACGTTCCTGAAAATGTCTAACGAGTGGGTCCATTGCTAATATGAAAAGCAGTGGAGACAAGGGGCATCCCTGCCTTGTGCCTCGGGATAATGTAAAAGAGCGGGAGAGCGTTCCTTTTAAGCACAGTCGAGCAGTGGGGGCCGAGTACAGTAGCGCAGTTAGGTTGACAAACCCAAAGGGCATGCCCAACCTGCGCATAACCGTCCATATAAATGGCCACTCCAAAGAATCGAAAGCTTTCGCCGCGTCTAATAGCACTGCCGCTGCCGGTATTGCCGGGTTAATACGGTTGAGGACCGCGAAGAGAGTGCGTAGGTTCAGAGATGTAGATCTATGGGGGACAAATCCTGACTGGACCGGGGAGATTATTTTATCCAGCAACAGGGCAAGGCGCACTGACATTGTTTTCGCCAGAATTTTATAATCAAAATTTAACAGGGATAGCGGTTGATACGATCCGCATTTCAAGAGGTCCTTGCCGGGCTTGGGTAATAGTACGATCACCGCTTCCCTCAGAGTCGTGGGTAGCTGATTCCGTTCCAAGGATTCATGGTAAACCTCCAGGAGTTTAGGGGCTAGGATATCTTTGTATCGTTTATAAAAATCACCCGTGAAGCCATCCAGGCCAGGGGCGGAGGCACCGTTTAACGCATCAATCGCGTCTGTTATTTCGTCCTTTGAAAACGGCTCGGCAAGGAAATCCTGCATATATTTGTCCATATATACCATTACAATCTCATTATAGTATTCTTCACGCGCATCGGGGGAGTGCACAAGTTTGGAAGTGTACAGGTCTTCATAGAACGCTAAGAATGTGTCTCGGATATCAACTGTGTCCGTTAATGTGAGCCCTTAGTCAGTGCGAAGTGCTGTGATGTATGATTTAGAATATGGTGGTCTAAGTAGTTGCGCTAGCGTACGCCCCGGCCTTTCGCCTTCGCCATATTTGCGTGCCACCGCGTATTTGCTGAGGAAATGAGTTTCCCTTTCCGCAGCTTCCCGGAATTCTAGTAGTAACGCCAAACAGCGCCGTTCACCATCGGCGGCATCCGGGGAATCTAGCATGGAGGCTTCCAAAGCAGTTAGCTGCTGCTCTATATTGGCTAAAGTTTTTCTCAAGTCCCTCAGTACCCCTGCGTGTTTTGAAATGGCCACACCCCTGATGTATGCCTTGAATGCCTCCCAGAGAGTCGCCCACGTGTCCACTGACCCTGTGTTTAGATCAAAGTATTCTTCAATTGCTTCCCTGATGTCATTGTCAAATAGGTCATCGTTTAGCGCCCTGCTCGGGAATCGTCATTGGCGCTCGTGTCCCTCCGGTCTGGGGGTGCGAAGTTTTAACAAGACGGGTGCATGATCCGAATAGGTGCCGGGAAGAATTTCCATTGTGTTATGCCATGTGTGCGGGATCGGGGCGAGCAACCAGAAATCTAGTCTGGTCCAAGTGTTGTGTTGGGATGAATAGTGGGTGTAACCAGGCTTCGCCGGATTGCGGACCCTCCAGACGTCAGAAAGTTGAAATGCCTCACACCTATCTAACAATACCTTATGGGCCCGGGGTTTTGAGTCCGCTGCACTAAAGGAGCAGTCTATGGTGCGTTCTAAGAGTAAGTTGAAATCTCCGCCCAGTATCACGTTTACAGTACTCATACGTAAAATTTGGGCGTCGAGCTCCTGGAAAAATTCAGGGCTGTCAGTATTCGGGGCATAAACACATACGAGAGTAACAATATGACTCATCAGTTTACCCACTACAATAGCGTAACGCCCATCCCAGTTGTTTCTTAACATGTTGAACATCTGTAAGTACCTTACTTAGGGAATCAGAAAAACTGCCAACAGTTACTTTAAGCGCTCTAATTTCCTGCACTAGATCAATTATTTGCAGTGTTAGTGATCTTTGCGTGGGTGCATCATTTAATATAACGTTTGTATAATTTAATGGGCCATCTCTACTATTAGTGTCAAGACTATTTGGATATGAGGCTGGACTTGCTACTGATTGAGCGTCTTTATTTTGGCGTATGGTAGCCTCTGTATCCTCTTTTTGCATCCCACTGACCGGACTAATAGGCGTGTTTTGTGGTTCTACATGTTCTGAGAGTGGAGAAAAGCTATTACTACAGGGGAAGGCTGACAGATCGACTACGGTCTCTTGCACTTCAATGCCCCCACTAACAGACCTGCTAGGTTGTGGATTTAAAGTTTCAGGTGCCTGATTCCTACTGGTAGCCCTTTTAAACATAGCTGGTATGCGTCCAGTGTATCTAGGACTTCTAGATACCTGTATGTTAGCATACTTAGGTGAAGTGTTGGTGGAGGTTGGATCAAGAAGACCCTCACATTCAGATAACAAGCTGTCAATACGATCTAGCACCCCTCCCCCAGCGACTGGGTTTAAAATCAGAGTTTTCTTCTTCGCCTTCTTTTTGCAAGCTTCCTTCGAACCTCCCTCAGAAATTTTGCGCTTTCCCATCGCAACTCAGTCTCACAGCGCCCAGGGGTAAAGAACTAGAAAAACAACACAGTCAACAAATGGCCCACAGGGGGGGACTAAAAGTTATTCAGAAGGGCGCTTTCTTGGAACAGTACCTTTTTAATAGTGAGTATCAGGTCTTGGACCACTAGGGCAAGATGTCAGGGGGGTGGCCCAGCCTCTTCCGGGCAATGACGGGCGCGGATGGGCCCGCTCTTGGCCCGGGCGCGGCCCGCACAGGGCCCGCGCTGTGGGAGGAGAGGGAGTGCTATAAGTGCGATGGCCACGCCTCCCCCTCGCCGTCAGTGCCCGTGTCCTGGCGACCTGAAAGACCCTGGGACCGGTAGTCCCACTAGGGTCTGTGGATGAATACAGCCCCCAACAACTGCAGGCAAAACAACAAGCGTCCCACGCTGCGGGGGGAGAGGCAGCGCTATAAGCGCAATGGCCACGCCTCCCCCTCGCCATCAGCGCCCGTGTCCTGGAGACCTGAAGGACCCTGGGACCGGTAGTCCCACCACGGTCTGTGGATGAATACAGCCCCAACAGCTGCAGGCAAAACAACAAGTGTCCTGCGCTGCGGGGGAGAGGCAGCGCTATAAGCGCGATGGCCACGCCTCCCCCTTGCCGTCAGCACCCGTGTCCTAGCGACCTGAAGGACCATGGGACCGGTAGTCCCACCAGGGTCTGTGGATGAATACAGCCCCCAACAACTGCAGGCAAAACAACAAGCGTAGTTGAGGATTACATGACAAGCAGTAAACTACATTATGAGGTAAGAAAATTAACTGTGTTATGCTTTGTGCCACCTAACAGTGTAGATGAGTTCTATCTACTGATTAGATTACTGAATAAGATTTTTTTACACAAAATGAACACAAATTGGCACCTTTACTAAATTACTTTGAAGATACATGGATTTGCAGTCCAAGCAGGTCGCGTCGCAGGAGGAAGCCAAGGTTTCCCATTAAATGGTAGAACTACTACACGACCTGTTTAGAGGGTAGTGCAAAGATTAACAATGCCATAGAGGGATCGCACAATTCCTTCAACAAATCAGTTGTCAGACATCACCTGAACCTATGTAATTTCTAGGAAATTTTGAAGAAGGAGCAAAGAGCCTGATTACGAGTTTGGTGGTCTTACCACTGTACCACCGCGGCAGTGGTCCCAAGATGACCACCGGCTCAGCGGTCTCCTGCCCGCCATAGTACAATGTCACTTTTGGCCCCGCGGCAGTCTTTCTAATGGCGATGAATGTTTTTTCATATATGTCGATGCAAGTGTGTATATTTTGACTGCACAACTGTTGAATGTAGACATGCATGTGAAAAAATACCTACTACCAGTATTTTCCCATTGTTGGAGTCTGGACTGTATGTGCCCAGTCCAGTCAATGGGTTAATAATAAAAGGACGTACCTGGATTTTGGCGTGAGCAGGGTAGTTTTCTTTGGGGTCAAGATGCTGCTGAGAAGGAGGGGAGCTGGAGGATGGGATCCACGTGGGAGACTGAAGGGAAGAAAAGGAAATGGGTGAGTATGTACCCCAATTCCTTTGATTCCGCCATCTCGAAGCAGGCGGTCTTACCGCCATGAACGGCTCGTCGGAAAGCCAACTCATAATTTGGATGGCGGTGAACTTAGCTGTATTGCCGTATGACAGCCTGTTTTCCCCTACCAACGTCGCAGCAATCGGCTAAATTGTAATCAGGCCCACAGTTTCCAAGGCAACCATCTTCATAAAAAAACGCAATTCCCAAAACCAAAGTTCCTCAAAAAATTCAAGAGTTAGTGAAACTAGTGGCCATTAATAAAAGAATCCTTCTATACAAAAAGAGTTGCACAATCACAGGGGCCGATTCACAGAACTAATCTGAGATAAAATCCTAAACTTACTACTTTTGGTATTCACAGAAAGCATTTAGTAGTAGTAAAGTTAGGACTCCTAACATTACTACTACTAAACTGGGATAAAATCCTAAACTTACTACTTTTGGTATTCACAGAAGGCATTTAGTAGTAGTAAAGTTAGGACTCCTAACTTTACTACTACTAAACTGAGATAAAATCCTAAACGTACTACTTTTGGTATTCACAGAAGGCATTTAGTAGTAGTAAAGTTAGGAGTCCTAACTTTACTACTACTAAACTGGGATAAAATCCTAAACTTACTACTTTTGGTATTCACAGAAGGCATTTAGTAGTAGTAAAGTTAGGACTCCTAACTTTACTACTACTAAACTGAGAATCCTAACTTTACTACTACTAAATGCCTTTTGTGAATACCGAAAGTCGAAAGACTTCTTTAGGGCACAAGAAAGAATAAGGAATATCCTTCCTCACATGAGAGGAGGAATTAATGAGGTCCATTCATCATAGATAGTTGGAATTATATAAATTCCTCAAGAAGGGATCCATGCATCAAGCCCATAGGCTTGTAGAGACAATCTTAAAGTTTTCAGAGTCCCCAGCTATATTAGGATGAGTATGGGAAGCATAGTATCTCAGCGTTTATTCCTTAGAATTCAAAGGACGAGGGGAAGGAATCCGCTCCTTATCCAACACTACAATTGGTTTGGAGTAAGCAAAGAAGCGTGGTGCTTGCAGTAGTTTTCAACCTCTACCTATGTGTAGAGTGTAAACACAGTTGGTGTTAGTTCACAATGTACAAAGCAACATGCATTTAGATAAACAGAACATTAAATATGACCATAACTAAAATTACATAACAATGGCAATACACATTCCAATGAATAAGGTTGACCTTAGATACATATCACAGCATTATGACCCTTGCCAGATATGTTACCACGGTATGGTGACACAGCAATCAGAGTGCCGTAGTGTAAAATTCACTAGTGTCTGTCACCGTTCATGTTAATCAAGCATCACATACTCAACAACTCCCCACCAAATAAGCCTAGATATAGGTTTGTGACAACAATTTCATGTTTAAAATGTACCCACAGTAGGATCATGTAATGCCAGATATGTGGGACACTAAATACACACAGCGTCTCACAATGTAAATTATGCACACTAGTGTCACAATGTTGACACTGTCATGTTATCATGTCTGCAATACACATACAATCAGATACACAAACCATTAACTATGTAGGAATTGTATATAATGCCGTCATCCGCTTAAGTCTGGGACACAAAGATACACCAGTAAATCTCATAACAAACACAAGCTGATGTGCCTGCTTAATGTCACGGTCTACTCACTCCAAGGTAAATGCATTATCCATGTCTTTAAAAAAATTTATTTACAGTCACAAATCATACGGATTGCACACTGGGTCACACAGTTCCCGAATGCAGGGAATATATAAAGAATGCTGTTGTATATCCGCAAAAAGTCATTGGGACTGTAAGCAAGCCTAAGAGGCTAAATGGAGTAGTTTGGTTTCATGTTGGTATTAGCCTCACAATCAGTGTGTCATGTGCCCCTCAAGGTTAGCTCCTCATGGGAGTGTGAGCTATTCATTTAGAGGTCCATTTCATCATGAAAAAACTGCCTCCAGACATGTAATGCCCAAAAATACATCAATTACAGAAGTGTCTGCCCAGCCGATTATTGAAAGGACGCGGTAGCCGCATCCTAACCGATTCGGAAGAGCCATAGGCTGCAAGTTGCTATGGTGACAGAAGCGGGTGTTTATTCAAAGGACGCGGTAGCCGCATCCTAACAGATTCAGACAGAGCCATAGGCTGCAAGTTGTTATGGTGACAGACGCGGGTGTTTATTCAAAGGATGCAGTAGCCGCATCCTAACAGATTCAGACAGAGCTATAGGCTGCAAGTTGTTATGGTGACAGAAGCGGGTGTTTATTCAAAGGATGCAGTAGCCGCATCCTAACAGATTCGTACAGAGCCTTAGGCTGCAAGTTGTTATGGTGACAAATGCGGGAGTATATTCAAAGGACGCGGTAGGCGCATCATAACCGATTCTTACGCATCCATTGGCTGTCAGTTGTTATGGTGATAGACAAGGGTTTCTATTCAAAGGACGCACTCGGCGCATCATAACCGATTCTTACGCATCCATTGGCTGTCAGTTGTTATGGTGATAGACAAGGGTTTCTATTCAAAGGACGCGCTCGGCGCAACATGACCGATTCGTACGCATCCATTGGCTGTTGGTTGTTATGGTGACAGACGCAGGTTTCTATTCAAAGGACGCGCTCGGTGCAACATGACCGATTCGGACACAGCCATTGGCTGTTGGTTGTTATGGTGACACACGCGGGTTTCGGATTGTATCCGCATTGCGTGGAAACCAACTCAGTAACCTCCCATTGCCAATGTATCAAAGTCAATCACGGTCCGATTATATCTATTCTATCTGAAAGAGACTATTAGATATGGATTCCTTATTTTAGAATTACCCCCAGGCGTCAGACTGGATCTGGCGAATTTTTCTTCAGCAGTACCCCTGCGCGTCGGTAGGTGGCGTCGGTCAACTCCGCGTTTGTCGTTGGCATCGTGATCGCTGGAATGATGTCCTGATATCTACTTAGACGCCGCCTCTGCGCGCTGACGTTAGTTTTTTCTTTTTCCGCGCCAGCCAGCGCAGATCTGGAGAGAGCGGTACCTCTAGTCACTTTTTGACTGTCTTTTTTTTACTTTTGTCCACATCTTTTTCAAGTCGTTCGACTCCTGGTGCACAGGGATGTCACATCAGCGAACCGGCTTCAAGCCTTGTGGCTCCTGCCACAAGCTGATGTCAGTGACGGACATCAGTGTGCTTCTGGTGTCTGGAGCATGACCACGACCCGAAGTCGTGCTCCGACTGTCGGGCCATGGCCCTGAAGTCTTTGCGGGAGTGGTCCCGAAAGCTTCTGGAGGCCCGGCAGTCGGCTCCACGCCGCTCGAGGTCCCGGTCGGGAGGGAGGTCGCAGGACCAGTTGCGGAGCCATCACCACCACTCCTCGTCGAAGTCTTCGTCTTCGGGTAAGTCGAAGCACAAAAAGAAGGTGAAGAAGCACCGTTGCTCTTCACGTTCTCCCCGTCCGTCGGCCGACGTGACGCGAAATGCGGGAGGTAGTCATCCGGCTCTGCCCGTGGAGCCTGTTGGGTCGACTCCAAGCCTCCCCCCCCTTCTCGGGAGCCGGAGCGACCCAAGCTCAACTTCGTAGTTTTTACAAAGCCCTCCACTCCATCTTTGGGCAGCCCGACTCTGCCGGCGCGCCTTCGGGCCCCGCGGACTCGGCTGGGGGTTCTAGGCCTTCAATGCCGGCAGCTTCGGCCCTGGCGCCGCAGGGCCCCCAGGGATCCAGGGCTGGATCCGGATCGGCGCTGGTCCACCTTACGACACCTCCTCTGGCGCTGAATCCTTTGGCGACACCCTCGCCCCCTCCAATGCCGGTTGTGTCCCCAACGGGCGTCGACCCCGCCTCCCCCTCGACATGGAGCCGGACCTGCATCGACCGACGTCGTCCCCGGCGCCGAACAGTACTTTTGTACCTCTGTTCTCCCCTGGTGTTCCCTATCGCCCTGAGTGGCTACCAGAGGAGGGTGAGGAGGACTGGGAGGAGTCTGTGGACCCTCTGGCAGACCTGTTGGAAGAACCGGACTGGAGAGAGGAGTTGGGTGAGGCCAGTGGTCTGGACACTTCTCCAGACCTTGACATGCTTTCTCCCCCTACCCTGACTACGGAGGAGGGTGCCTCTTACGCTGTGGTGTTGCGTAGGGCAGTTGAGGCCTTGAACCTTGAGCTTCCTACGGTGGCGGTCAGGACTAACCTCCTGACCGAGGTGCTTCAACCGGCGGCGGCCTCTTCGGAGCCCCTGCTGCCGTTCAATGAGGCCCTCATGGACATCCTTCTGGGCACTCAGTGGATAGGATGATTGCCCAACTCCACCGCCCGGCCCCGGGCGACCCCATTTTCCTCTCCCAACACCCTATCCCCGAGAGCTTGGTGGTCCAAGCCTTGACTTCCAAGGGTGCATTCCCTACTGCTCCACCTGATAGGGAATCCAAGAAGCTGGACCATTTTGGGAAGAAGATGTTTTCTTCCGCCAGCTTAGGACTGCGGTCGGTGAACACCGCATGTCTCTTGGGCTGTTACTCCCATTATGTGTGGGACACGGTCGCGCAGGTGCTGCCACAGTGCCCGGAGGAGGCCCGGGCCGTGCTCTCCCGTGCAGTTGCTGAGGGTAGAGACGCAGTGAAGTTCGCCATACGATGTGGACTGGACACCGCCGACTCGCTAGGCAGGACGATTTCAAAGTTGGTAGCCCTGAGACGCTACGCCTGGCTGAGGTACACTGGCTTTTCGGGTGATGTCCAATTAACTCTTTTGGACATGCCCTTTGATGGCCGTCGCTTGTTTGGCGACAAAGCGCGCTCAAGCGCTTTAAGGATTCCAGGGCTACGCCAGATCCTTGGGCCTTGCTACCACCTCTCGCCCCGCGTAGTCTGCTTTTCGCCCCTTTCGTGGCTACAGAAGGGGTGCCCCGCCACATTCCGCCCAGAGCCACAGGCCTGCGCAAGCTGTCCAGCCTCTATGTGGCCGGGGACGTGGGACCCAGCATTGTGAGCCTGGGGGCCAGCGGGCCTATAAAATAACCGGCAACATTTGCCATGCTTCCGTGCTGGCAGAGCGTAAATGGGAGTAGGTGGCGTCCCGAGGCAAGCGATTTAAGGTGAGATGAAGGCCAGATACACGCTTTAAGGCGAGAGATTTATATTTGCGGGGCATTGTTCATCTACGCGGACATAGACGTAGGAGTAATAGCCGGTTGCTGCTTAAACACATAAGCAGTATAGAGGGCGGGTACTCTCTAGTAATATTATATGGCACGGAGCTTATTACCACTTTCTTAATTACACGTATCCATGACAGATTTTATGTGCCCTGTCCTAAAAACGAATCTAGACCTTACCCACAGGATGCGTAGGTTATTGTTGTCCATTTTACAATCTACTCGCAATATTCTTCATGTTTTAAAAGTATATTTGACAGACGACTTTTGTCCAGCCTAAAAACGAATGTATTCCTCGGCCGTGATAGGCACAATTCAGTGTTGCTTATCCGTAGCCATAGCCTTAACATCATTCATACTAGTGAGGCTATCCGATATTGGAATGGAACGTAGTTCATCGTCTTGAAATTCAATCTTAGTATATAGGGATTGGGCTAATTTGACATACTTTACAAGTCCTTTAAACTGCAGAATAAAGAATGTACATCCCTGTAATTGTTAATTGCCGATATTTAGTCTTAATTTTTGCAGGTTCATTACTCTATGTCAAGTGTGATTATATAATGTATGTGCAGGTATATTAAATCTGCCTTCATATATATTTTCTTCATATAGAAACGTTGAGAGGAGTAATTTGACCCTCCGTGAGAAGTTTTTCTGAGGCACTAATGGGTATGATCTGTGCAGACTCTATCGGTGGCCCCTTTTAAGATGACGCTTGAAAACCAAAGGATACAATAGCATTGAGGTGGGACCTTAGGCACAATTATTATCAATCTCGGGCTTTTGTGCAAACTTCAGTAGTAGGAGATAGGAGGCCATATACTCTATCAGTAATCCTGTTGTTTTTGCCTAACTCTTTGTAGGTGCTTTCAAATAATTTCTGATAATAGAGGTTCTCAGCATTACCATAGTGGATATTTGTCCCTAAAATTTTGGGGAAAGCCAACCCATTTGGAGAATATATGATTCTCTCAGAAGGTAACTACCCCTGTTTAGAACCATAAAAATAAAATAAAGACATGACACCAGGTATAAATATTAATGTAGTATATCTTTATTGTGACTTTTTCACCAGAACTCTGCCAGGTCGTGTACAAGGTGTAGTTAAAATTCTAGGCACCTGTATCATAAGCTGATCTAACCTACGTGAATGATCGTATAGTCAAGCACGCCCCTGATATAATTTGCGGGCGTAAGTATCAAATGTATCTGCAGTGACTTAGTTCCCACTAATTATCACGGTTGAATATGCATGAGATGGCACAGTTTTTTGCATGATTTGAGTGGAGAGCATGACGATGGGCACTACCAGCTAAATCAGAAAGAAATCTATTACTGGTCTTTTGGCTGTCTCTCTCCTTAATGTCTCAATATGCACATGTATGAATTCTTTTTAATTCTTATTTCCTTAGTTTATTTTTTAATGTTTCTAAGTTTTCTGGTCCAGTTTTGGAACCAAATCTAGTCTTTTGTGCTTTTCTATATTGGTGAAGGGTTCAATCAAATGTTTTATTTACGTAAGATATGGGCTATTGAAACATGTTATTTGAAACTTTAGGTACCCCTACACATAGATGATTTATGTTTGAAAGAAGAAGGTCCTGAAGAAGGTGGTCTGCACAAAGTTTTCTTTTCCACCGAAACGCGTGTCGACCACGTTGTATGCGCCTAGCCCATGATAGGGTCAAGAAGACCGAGAAACATCTTTTTCTTCTGACCGGACTGTGTATGTGTATGTGGGTTGATTGCAAGTTTGAATGGTGTGGTTGTGAAGGTATATAAGGTATTGTGGATTAAAAAAAAAATTGTATTGTGACTAAGCAGATAGGGGTTTTGTGTTTATTAACATATGTTATTGTATTACACCATAACATGTTCTAAGATTTGTACCAAAAATAGTAAAAAGAGAGAAAATATATATAAAAAAAGGAAAAAAAATATATGTGTTTGAAAAATGAATGCTTTTAAAAAAAAGATATTTTATATTCTTTTGATACAATAAAAGAAATGAGTACAGACCTTAAATAAAAAAAAGGTTCAATGAAAACATTATATGTCTGAAAATGTTTTTTTTGTGATAGCCCTGGTGGAGCAGACATTGCCCATATTTAAAGCACTATAGGTCAAGTGGGAGGTTCTTTTCCAATTTGAGTATTATGGTTTTCCCCCCTGTTCTCCCAGACCTTATTACTCTTTAGAGGGGGGGTCCCCTTATTTAGTAGTACAGTCCACCAGCGCCCCCTCTGCAGCGACCTCCAAGCCCTCCTAGTCCGACTTTTCAGGGCCACCAGTTGCCAGTGGGCGGCAGGATCCGCCATCACCTTCCCCACTGGCAAACCATCACGTCAGACAGGTGGGTTTTGCAGATAGTCCGAAGGGGCTACTCCCTCCCCTTCGAGACTACCCCTCCATCCATGTCACCGCAATCCCATCGCATATCGGAGGATCACTTGGCCCTTCTCCGTCAGGAAGTTACGGCTCTTTTGGCCAAGGGAGCCATCGAGCGAGTCCCTGTGCCAGGAGTAGGTCGTGGTTGTTATTCCCACTACTTCCTGGTACCCAAGAAGGACAAAGGCCTGCGTCCTATCTTGGATCTCAGGGACGTCAACCGCATCCTCCGAAGGGAGAAGTTCAAAATGTTGACACTGGCTCAGGTCCTGTCTGCCCTCGACCCTGGAGACTGGATGGTAGCGTTGGACTTGCAGGACGCCTATTTTCACATCCCGGTCCTGCCTGCCCACCGGCGTAACCTACGGTTCGCAGTAGGCCATGAGCATTTTCAGTTCACCGTGCTCCCCTTTGGCCTTACCAGCGCCCCTCGGGTGTTCATGAAAGTGATGGCGGTGGTCGCAACTCATCTGCGCAGATCAGGGGTTACAGTCTTCCCCTATCTCGACGACTGGCTGTTGAAGGCGAGTTCGCCTCAGGGTGTTGTCTCCCACCTCCAGACTACGGAGGACCTCCTGCATTCGCTGGTGTTCACTATCAACGTGCCGAAGTCACACCTGATTCCCTCTCAGAAGCTCCTTTTTATGGGAGCTGTCCTGGACACAGTGCAGTTTCGGGCCTATCCTCCCGAGCAGCGAGTCCGGGATATTCGAGCTATGATTCCGATCTTTCAGGCTCTATCCCGGGTTTTGGTCAGAATGACCCTGAGGCTGCTGGGCATCATGGCCTCCTGCATCCTGCTGGTGGACTATGCCAGGTGGCATATGCGGGCTCTGCAGTGGGACCTGAAGTTCCAGTGGGCGCAGCATCAGGGGAATCTTTCTGATGTCGTCCAGATCTCGGAGGGCACTGCACACCAATTGCAGTGGTGGCTAACGAACCAGGATTGGGTCAACGGCAGATCCCTCTCCCTTCCCCAACCGGAGTTCACAGTGGTGATGGATGCATCACTTCTGGGGTGAGGCGGCCACCTGGGGAGGCGGAGATCAGAGGCTTCTGGTCTCCGGCGGAGTCTGGGCTCCACATCAACCTTCTGGAGCTCCAGGCGATTCGTCTTGCACTGAAGGCATTCCTTCCTTCTGTCAAAGGAAGAGTAGTGCAGGTGTTCATGGACAACACCACAGCCATGTGGTACTGCAACAAACAGGGCGGGGTGGGGTCGTGGACCCTATGTCAAGAGGCTCTTCGGCTTTGGATGTGGCTGGAACGTCAGGGCATGTCCCTGGTGGTTCAACACCTGGCAGGTTCTCTGAATGCCAGGGCGGACTAACTCAGACGCTGGTGCATGATGGATCATGAATGGCGTCTTCATTTGGAGGTGGTGCAAGGTCTCTTTCAGCAGTGGGGAGAGCTTTGGTTAGATCTATTCGCCACCGAAGAGAATGCGCAATGTCAGCAGTTCTGCGCTTGGAATTTCCAAGGCGGCACACGCTAGGCAATGCTTTTCGTTGCGAGTGGAGTTGCAGTCTACTATACGCCTTTCCACCTATACACTTCTGCCCAGAGTGCTGAAGAAGATCAAGCGCGACCAATCCCAAGTGATTCTTGTGGCTCCGGACTTGGCACGAAGAGTCTGGTATCCCGAGCTATTAAACATGGCCATCGATCCTCCGATCAGACTGCCCCTTCGGGAGGATCTTCTGTCGCAGCAGCAGGGGACGGTCCTCCACCCGAACCTGTCCAGCCTCCACCTCCTTGTGTGGAGATTGAGCGGCAACAGTTGACAGCTTTCGACCTTCCTCCAGAAGTCTGTAACGTTATCTTGGGAGCCAGGTGTCCCTCCACCAAAACGGTATACACCTGTAGATAGAACAAATTTGTGGCATGGTGCACAGCAAAGGCTGTGGATCCCCTTTCTGCCCCTCTTTTAGAGGTTCTCCTTTTCATTCTTTCCTTGGCCCAGCAGGGCTCTGCTCTGGGCACTCTCAAGGGCTATCTTTCGGCCATTTCGGCCTTTCTTCGCCTTCCAGATCAACCTTCTCTTTTCAAGTCCCCGATTGTAAATCGTTTCCCTAAGGGCATTACTCACATGTTTCCTCCTATTCTTCACGTAATGCCCCAGTGGGACTTGAATCTTGTTCTGACCTACCTTATGTGCTCTTTTCGAGAGCTACATAACTGTCCTCTCAGACTTTTGACACTCAAAACTGCCTTTTTGGTTGCCATCACCTCTGCTCACAGCGTGAGTAAACTTCAGGCACTTTCTTCAAAACCTCCTTTTCTGGCTGTTCATCCGGACAAGGTTGTCCTTCGCAATAGGCCTTCCTTTCTTCCCAAAGTGGTTAACTCTTTCCATATAGGACAGACCATCACTTTGCCCACCTTCTTCCCACCCCCTCATCCTTCTAAAGAGGAGGAGAGGCTCCACCGTCTGGATCCAAAACGTGCGCTTTCATTCTATCTGGATCGCACAAAGCAATTCCAGGTGGATGATCAGCTCTTTTTTGGCTATGTGGGCGCCAAGAAAGGTCAGGCCGTGCAAAAGCGGACCATCTCTCGATGGGTCATTCTTTGCATCAAAATTTGTTATTTCTTAGCGACAAAGGAACCTCCTGTAGGGCTGCACGCCCATTCCACCAGGGCGACGGCAGCCACTACTGCTTTGAGACGTGGAGTCCCCATTCATGACATCTGCCAGGCAGCCACGTGGGCTTCATTGCACACGTTCACCAAACATTACTGCCTGGACAGCCAAGTCCGGAGAGACGGCTTATTTGGCCGTTCAGTTCTCCAGGACTTTCTTGTGTGAACTTAGGGGCTCATTAGGATGGCAGTGTTTGGCACATCCGTGGTGCTGGCGGTGGCGGAAAAAGTCTATTTCCGCACACCAGCGGTGGTCCTCGCGTCCGCCATATTACAATGGGCAAAGATAGTGCATTTCCCGTCCGTCGCAGTGTTTCCGGACCTGCCAGTATTTTCGTTCCGCAGCGGTGGCGGAGGGAGCCAATAGAGAAAGACCACCGTGCGGAATGACGTGACGACCGCCGGACAAATCACGATGCCTCAAACAGCCCATCAGAACGCAGCGGAGAAACCAGCCACCCGGAGACGGCGGAAGCACAACTGCGGAGATAGAAGCTCGATTCCCGGGCACCTCCACACGTTCCTGACCGGCATGGATCCAGCTCTTCAAGCCCTTCCGCTGCTGTACCTGATCCACTACCAGCAGATAAGACGGCGCCGCTGTCAACACCGCAGGTAAGTAAATAACACATCTCTACATACAACCACAACACCCAACTGTTGTGCTGAAATACGTTTCCTGTCTACATCAGACACCCTGGTGGAGACAGGAACATACCCCCCAGTGTACTTACACATGTCCTGCTTGCTAGAAATTGCCACCTCCTCATCGGGGTCACCCATCAACATAGAAATCACTGCAAGCTCCCGGTCATGTCAACGCAGCGGTGAAGACGCGGGAAAACCTGCCCACAATGTAGTAGGCAGGGCCTGCACCAGACATGGGCAGTGTGTGCAACTGCCCAGGGCCCCACCTTCACCCTACCCACCTGGTGCCCCCCATCAGTTGGTCACAGCCCACAGCACGCTTCCTACATCCATTTCTGCCCACGATGTGTGCTCCTCATGTGCCCCCCCATCCATGCACTATTTAGCAGCCAGGTGTGGCTCGACCTTGCACCTCACACTTTAAAGGGCAAGGTAGATTGTCTGGGAAGGTGGGGGTGAAGATTAATACCCTACACAGAAGGTCAGGGGCGGGACAACCCTCCTCCTCACACCTGCCTTCCACTCATTTTTATCAAAGTGAGTAAATTAAGAAATGAAGAGTCACTCTGCATATTAACAACCATGGAACTGTTCACACTGCATGTCAAGTCCCTCAGACAGATTACACACTGAAACTCTGCCACATACACATAACATAAGTAAGCAGCAATGTATGACAATAAATAGAGTTGCCCAAAGTAGAGTGCACAGTGCAGGAAAACCATGGAGCAAGCCACATAGCATTTGTACATGACATGCAATAGGAGGAACATATCACACTACCCTTATGCCATCAAATCAGACATGGGTGGCACAGTGATTGAAATTTAACTAAAGTAACATCTGTGCAATATCTCTGGGATACACCAATGCAAGCTATGCATTGGCCCAGGAATGACAGGAAGTGTCAGAAGTCATACAGTGACCACCCACACATCTGTGTCAACTACCTTGACATGTGTATGCCACCAGCACAACACACATGGCTCATTGTCACACTCCCTGACTGTCAAACCCAAGTATGACCTTCACACATACCCCTCATCTACCCATCTCACACCTGCACTACTCAACACCTGTGAGAAACACAGATAAAGGTGCAAATAAGGTCCTGTGAGTTTCTTGATAACCAATCACACACCCTGGTGTGTATCCACAAATGTCAGAATCCCACTCAGGGATGTCTGAACCAATGCTGATCAAAAACCAATAGCCAAACACAAATCTCACACACAACATCCAAGGCAGTCCAACAAGCTCAGCCATGTGCAGGCAAACAGTGGATAGGCAATGTGACCCTAGACAGAACAGGAATACACAACATTTTCACTCTGGGCAAATGCACAGACACCATACTCCTACCCAAATAAAAATTGCATTATCAAATGCCAATCATTAACCCTAAATGTGATCAATACAACAAATCTGCTAACACAGACATACACCCTACACCAGTTATCAACTGAGCATGGTGTCAATGTGTAGCACAAGCATGCACATGTACACCCCTGACAAGTGACAGGTCAAATATAGGAGGACACATCCCAAATGGGCACTCAAAAGAAGCCCATGAACAATAATCCACATTGCTGCATGTGACATTCACACAAGAAATGCACACTACAAATTCAACACACATCTGAATGTATCACAGTGCACAAACTACTCACACACAATGTCATGCAAATAGAACATCACACACACATGCACCTGTCAGTAGAAAGAGCCAACACAGGCCAAACACTGCATCCATCAACAACAAAAACAGAACATATGCACATACCAATTCATCACATAGCAAACTCAGCTGGACATCAGGGGGATGCACACCAGGCAAGTACAAGGCAACATACACTGACAGCACTGCATGCACAGTAAGCAGTGAGTGAACACCAACCAAACCAAACCAGTATCACACATATCTGAGTGCTCCACCATGACCCTCCACACCACAAATCATCACAGGCCACAGATCACATCACACTCAGGAAGGGTAGCAGTACCGCAGCAAACAGACATACACCTTAGTCATCACCCACAGCTAGACAACTCAGGGAAACCCAGATGCATACAACATGACTAGAGGACTGTGCTGCTCAAACATATGCACTGCACATGAGCAACCATGACTGCAATCAAGTAGAAGAAAATCCCACATAACAAGTTGTGATAATGTCCTGAGTGGCACATTGGTCCTGTACACAGATCATCCTCCCACAGTATAGTGTCACACTATGAAGTGGTGGGGAGGATCACACACTGGCAAGGCATGGGGTGGAAGACATGAGACTGAAGTGGTGTGTACATCAGTATTGGACAGGTGAGGAGTGTACAGTGCAAAAACACATAGAGGAGTAACTCACAATGTGTATGCATCAAAAGCCCCTATAGGGGCTGGTATGACTCTTCGTACCACATACTATACTTGTCCCAAAAATGTGTCAAGTGACAGCAATGTATGAGAAAAGTCACATATGATGTCAGTGTGGCTGAGCAGGTCAGCACAGTGAGCACAAACTTAAACAAGACCCATTGCTGATCAACAAAACACAACAGAGACATTGCAGTGACACACTCTGCATACTCACAACTGACAGTGACAACAAGTAGATGTACCCCAGGATTGCAAGGTCACACCGACACACTGCACAGTGCTCGACCTACAACTCCTTTATGTGCACACAATCAGAAGCACATGTCTGATAATGTAAACAAACAGGCACTCATTACCTGGATCAGACATGTGTGTAGGTGTCATGTGCTGGGGCACATACACCTCAACACTTCTGACAATGACAGGCCAATCACACTGTATGACTACTCAAGTGCACACATTAAAATGTACCCATGTGACTATGAAGACAGGCCTACACAAGATGAGTACACATCTACACTGCTGTTCACACATCAAGAAAGATCCCACAGATATGACTGACCATGGCCACCCCGAAAGTTATCCTGTGGCTACAATTCACTTCTGTTGTGGTATTGCATCCTAATATGACATGTCTACAATTTTGCTAACCTGACAATAGAATGATTAGGATAAGAGTAGATCATCACAAACAACCATCATTGCACCCTCAAGGCTCAGAGTCAAGAAGCACAAAAGTGCCTGTAACCTCTGGCAACCTCTGAAAAAGTAAATCAAGTTATTGCCAATGTGAATGTGGCATAGAGAGCATGTGTCACATGAACATATACCCATACATTAAACTTTTTATTAAGCAAGGGCAGCGACAAAGCAGACAACATGAGTAACAGTCTTTATTACATAATCTCCGGATAGGCATCAAAAGTGCAAAACATAAAGGCCATTGGCCAGTACAAATTTGTAGTCCGCACATGTGTGCATGAGAACTTGCACAGGAAATGGGCATCAAAAGTGCAAAACATAAAGGCCATTGGCCTGTATAAATTTCTAGTCCGCACATGTGTGCATGAGAACTTGCACAGGAAATGGGCATCAAAAGTGCAAAACTTAAAGGCCATTGGCCAGTACAAATTTCTAGTCCGCACATGTGTGCATGAGAACTTGCTTAACCACAAAAACCTGGAGACGATCCAGGACAGGGAACTAGAGGCACGGGGTATTAGGAGTAGGCAGCCTCCACATCAAACTGATTACCACACAAAGCCTCTCCTAGTTATTGACCTGATTGCTATAATGTCTACTATATGAGTGTAGACATCTCACAAAAAGTGAAAGACTGGTCTCACACACCACCTGGTGTCATGCTTCATCATTGACCAGTCCTCGCCCTCTAAAAACTTGGTTTGATAGAGGGCGGGCATACACTGAAGACAGGGATGCACTTCTAAAACTAAGTGGGGGCCCTTAACAAGAAAGTGAAGTTAAAAAGCCATTACGGATGTCAAACCTCTTTTTAATATGACTGACATCTGTATGAGGTTTAAAAGAAGTGATCGGTGTGTTGGGGATATCGTGGTCCCCCCACCGTATAACTAATGGTCAACATGTTTCTGCCTAGTGGCCCAAACGGGTCCGTGGCATTCATCAGGACCTATCATACACCAACGGGCTCCTACCTTACCATTCAGTGTAGGTGAGGTATCCACTACGTGGGGTGATCAGGGTCACCCACCACAGATTTGCGGCTGTATTATTCCAGCCCTATTCCCTAGGACCTACTTGCCCCATAGGTAGAGTGAGAAAGGAGGACCCCTTAGGTCACATGCCTGTTGTTGATGGGATCTCCCGCTGCTGCACCTATGTCTGCATGTCTCACCTCCTCACCGGTCAGGAGGTGAGACATGCAGACATAGGTGCAGCAGCGGGAGATCCCATCAACAACAGGCATGTGACCTAAGGGTCCTCCTTTCTCACTCTACCTATGGGGCAAGTAGGTCCTAGGGAATAGGGCTGAGATAATACAGCCGCAAATCTGTGGTGGGTGACCTGATCACCCTAGCGTAGTGGATACCTCACCTACACTGAATGGTGGGTAGGAGCCCGTTGGTGTATGATAGGTCTGATGATGCCGCGGACCCGTTTGAGCCACTAGGCAGAAACATGTTGACCATTAGTTATCGGTGGGGGACACGATATCCCAACACACCGATCACTGCTTTAAACCCCATACAGATGTCAGTCATATTAAAAGAGGTTTGACATCGTAATGGCACTTCACTTTCTGTTAAGGGCCCCACTAGTTTTAGAAGTGCATCCTGTCTTCAGGTGTATGCCCGCCCTCTATCAAACCAAGTTTTTAGAGGGCGAGGACTGGTCAATGATGAAGCATGACACCAGGTGGTGTGCATGAGAACTTGCACAGGAAATGGGCATCAAAAGTACAAAACATAAAGGCCATTGGCCAGTACAAATTTCTAGTCCGCACATGTGTGCATGAGAATCCGCAACTGAAATGGGTAACACAGTCCGCTGCCATGGGAATCACCACAGGTCAGGGGTTTCGAATGGGCAGTCCAGGCACCGCTGTGGGAGAAATGGTGTGGGGAGGGGGACTTGGCTTCAACTTTGGCTTCAAGTTGAACTGGGAGGTGGCTGATTGTCGGGGCCAGTTGGAGTACTGGACCTGGGAGGGAGAGAACTGGCTGAGGTAGAGGGATCCGTGGATGTGGGAGCCTGAGGGCTGCTTGGACCGGGTGGAGTGGTGGCACGGGGAGGTGGAGACATGCTGTGTGGAGGCTCAGTGGCTGAGGGTGAATGCTGAGGGCTGGGTCTCAACTGTTTGGGGATCTGATATCCCACAAGTGTCTTGGCCGGAGTGGGAAGTGAGGTGGGCACAACAGCCTCACCCTTCCCCAAAGGTGTAGCAGGTGCAGGTGCCTCTCCACGTGGGGATTTGCTGGACCTGGTGGTACGCTGGGTATGACCTTGCTTTTTCCCCTGCATCCCCTGTTTCTGAGCTAAAGCCCCCACTTTGCTCTCTTGTCCCTGCTTCACAGGGGTGTGGGTGGGAGTTGAAGTTTTGGGTGAATATGCCTTCTGAATGTCTTTAGACTTTGTTGTGGCAGGCACCAGGTTCACAACAGACAGGGCAAGTGTTTGTGTGTCTTTGGGCTCAGGTGTGGGGATGGGAGTGCCCTTGGATGGTGCTGATTTTGACGCAGGTAATGTGGATGCATGCTTCTTAGCCCTATGTCCCTGAGTGTCATGTGATGGGCTTTTTGTTTTGCGCTCATGTGTGCCCGCTTTGTGTTGTGGTGAGGGGGTCTGTGATCTGGTACGCTTAGAGTGCTGCTGGTGTGCTGCGTGTGGATGACTGTGTGCCTGAGGGCTCTGGCGTGTGTGCACTCTCGTCAGGTGGTGCCACTGGCAGGGTGGTTGCTGAAGGGACAGGAGCTGGCCTGGGAGCTTGGGACTGCTGAATGGCTGCCGTCACTGTGGAGGACAAAGACTGGACAGTTCGGTGTAGGCCACCCACGTCCGAATGAATGCCCTCCATTTTTCTTTTTTTTTTTATATCTTTATTGGTATTTTATGTTTTTTACATGATTATCACCACAGCATTATGCAGAGTGCACAAATATGAGAAGCAAAAATACAAAACGAATATATAAAAGAACATTATCCATCGCGGCAACATAAAAGTGACATTAGTGTGCCATTCTCAATCACAGATACGTGCATCTTGCGAGTGCGTATCTTGAGGTCACTTCGCGCCCTTACTCACACTTTTGCTATATCAGACGTTACAGATTACAATTATCACTGTCTGCATCTTATTTATGACATTTCCAGACTGGACTATTATGGCAGGAACTTATTGTTACACATCTTGCATATTAAAAGGAAAATAATGTGCCAGTCAGACCTGGTCAATCATGCACTGCGGAAGAGGGATGTATGATTTACATGGTGATGGGACGTGAATACACTGAAATATACCAATAGGGCATACTTTTTTTTTAAAAACACTTCAACCAAACTGAAACTTATAATAGAAAAAAAAAGAAGAAATAATAATATGCCATCTATAAAGTTCGAACAAAAGCATCAGGTACTAAGCTGTATCATCAGTGCAGTGTCATGTGAACAGCATACCCGGCCAAAGAGCGGAGCAATGCTCACATTGAGGCGCAGTTGCCAATAAGCGAATAGGTCCTCTATATCCGAAAACGGGGGGGGGGTGTAAGCAATTATCTATAATGATCCAGGGGTGCAGTGGTGTATTCTACTGTGTGCGTTGTGGTGTCGTTGCAGCCCTTAACTAAATGGTAAGGAATCAGTGTACCTGGCTCAGGTCGGCCGTTTGAGTATCGTTTGCTTCCGCTGCGTGGCCTGTCCGCAGGGCGGTGAGTAAGGCGTCCCAACTTTGCGCAATGGGAAATTTGCGGAGCCCCGCTGTTTCCTCTCTATGTAGCGCTATGCTTTCCGCTTGCGCCCATATTGTAAGTGAACGTCTCCAACTGAGTGTCTCTGGAGGGTTAGTATTTTTCCAGTTCTTGGTTATTAAGCGCTTTGCCGTGATGAGACCTAAATCATGGAACCTGGAGGTGACCTTATTTTTTTTGGACCTGGTATAAAGCCCTAGGACGCATACTTCCCACGACAATGGTAATGATGTGTCCGTGCATGAAGCTAGTAGTGTGACCACCTCCTGCCAATAATGTTGGAGGGACACACAATTCCACAACATATGAAGTAGGTCAGCATCAGGATGTTGGCAGCGCGGACATGCAGATGTGGAGATGTGGAAATATCTATTCATGTCAGGCGAAAGGTATGCCCTCTGTATGATATATGTTTGTATGAGCTTAAACCTAGAGTTCCTTGGTATGTGTTTAGCGCCCGCTAATATAATGTCCCATTCCTTATCGGTCCAGGGCCGGCCTCTATCTGTCTCCCATCTTACTCGGAGGTTTTGCATCGACTTCAGCGTATGTGTAAGTAGCGCACCCACCAGCCAGTGTACCACATGCGATCCCGTTCCCATTACATGCAAGTATTGTATCAAGAGGTGTGTTGGTGGCTCAGTTGACAAATTCCCCCAGGCAGCTGTCAGAGTCTTCAGAATGGAAGTATGTAAAAGGAATTGACCTGCTGGTAATTCAGCATCTACAACTAGTGTATCAAACGGTATCAATGCGCCGTCCCTATACAAATCGCCTAAAGTGTCTAGTTCTGCCGCACGCCAGGTCGCTAGAGCTGCTTCCGATGTGCCTAGCGTGCCCCTTGGTGTCCCCATCAGTGGCAAAATCGGGGCGTATGGGAGTGTCTTGCGAGTGAGGTATAAGCTTCTTTTATAGCACCTATGAGCTAAACCCAAATGCAACTGTGATGGTCGCGAAAGTTTGGCGATGGGATGAAACAGATGGCAAATTTGAGAGTGGGTCCAGGGCGGGAGCGTAGACGCCGTGTCTTCCAGACACCTGCCATCTAACCATTTCGTCGCCCATTGAAGCTGGGCTGCTAAATAATACAATTCCATATTAGGGACAGCCAGCCCACCCTGACTAATAGGAGCATACATTTTCCATAGAGCAACTCGCGGCCTCCCCTTGTTCCATATTAACTCCCGGAATAGTTGTTCCAGGTCTCTGAATGTCTTAGGTGGAATATAAAGTGGGAGATTTGAGAAATAGTACAACAGTTTGGGGAGCACAATCATTTTTAGCAAGGTTACGCAGCTCATTACATTTAACGGAAGCGATTTCCAGAATTGCATTTGAGCCCGTATGGCCGACATTGCTCACACCAGATTGCCCTCTAGTAAGTCATCAGGCGATTGGTATATGAAGGTGCCAAGATATCTAAATGTCGTGGGATACCACGTGAGAGGCGCACCGTTTAGAGATACAGTCTCCTCAACTGTGTCAGCGTCCGAATGAATGCCCTCCAGGAACGCAACAACCTGTGCCAACGTCTTGTCATGATCCTGGAAGGCATTCAGGAGAGCAATCTGACCCACACACAGCTGGCGCAAAATGTCTACTGCCTCCACACTGAGGGCAGCAGGGGGGACAGGGGCAGGGGCAGCGGTGCCTGGGGGAAGGAGACTCTACCCTTCCTAGGGCTGCGTGCACGCACAGTACTTGGGGGAGCCTCTGGGAGGGTGGGCACTGGACGAGGTGTGGCGAAAGAAGATGCAGATCTTGAACTTCCTGTGCCCACCAACACAGAGGAGTCACCGCTGGAGTTTGAAGATGTGGAGGTTGGTGTTTCCGGGCGGGAATCATCAAGGGCACTCCTGTCCCCTCCGAGGCGCTGTCCCGTCCATGTCACTGAACTCCTGTGTAGCAGTCGTGTCAGTAGCTTCCACACCAGTGTCAGTCCCCCGTCCTTCCCTGCCCTCGGTAGATGCTGCAAGAGACAGAGACATAGGTTCAGTATATTGCCATACTCACAAACATCATATGCCAGCAATGCACAAAACTTAAAAATGACACTCCCATGTTGAACTCCTCCATGTACATTCAGCATATGCTACATTTATGCAATCATCAGATGATGCATGGAAACATGCATAGTTGATAGTAATGCTCCATGTGGCGTTGACACAGCCAAATAGCTGGGCCTGTGCCTCCCTGTAACCACACATACTATTGTCTGTAAGCATACCTACGTGCCTGTAGGTGAGATAGCTATACATCAAACCATGTTGTCTCTGTCACATATGGAGTTTCTTTAAGGGAACACCACAGATACAAACTCCAAAATGTCCTTTTGCAATGGCTACAAGCTCCTGATGTCCACCATGTTGGGCTTTGAAGCACAACTACAGTTGTACATTGGTGTCAGCTGTGTAGATGTCACAATGTATCTGTTGTGCTCAGCACACATCTATGAATGCACACTAATATGATGCTCACTGCTGTTCACTGCCAGTTGATATCTATGACACTCATACTGCAGCATATGTCACAAGGCCACATCTTATC
This sequence comes from Calotriton arnoldi, assembly GCA_963921515.1. Lineage (NCBI taxonomy): Eukaryota > Metazoa > Chordata > Amphibia > Caudata > Salamandridae > Calotriton > Calotriton arnoldi. The sequence continues at coordinate 390,762 of CAWUFW010001426.1, read as the reverse complement.
TGTCAATGACAAGGGTCATGGGTTTAAACACATGAGAAACCAAATGTTGTACAAATGCAGAACAGCTGCACTCAACATTGAGGCCCCTTAAAAGCCATTGCATCACACTAGAGACATCACAGAGCTTCGCACTGGCTCACGGTTGGGATTCATGCAGTCACTCACACCCAAAGCCACACTTTGCACAATACTCACCCCCAATTTGCTGTTGATGGGCCCTCAAGCGTCCATCCAGCTCTGGCTGTGTCACTGCCAAGATGCGGGCCATTAGTGGTGTCATGCTCCTGCGCGCCAACCTGCCACTGCGAGGGAGCACCCCCAGTGTCATCTCTACCACGTTTTTGCTCAGCTGGCAGATGTCATCCCACCTCTTGTGGCAGTGTGTATGCAGTCGGTTGGAGACACCCAGAGCCCGCACCTTGCGTGCAATGGCCCTCCATATCACCTTACGCTGATGTACCTTAAGCTGCAGGTATGGGAGACAAGAAGAGGAAGTTTCAGTGACACTGTGTTGTGTACCACTGTGTGTCAGTACAGGAGCATGAAAACACATATCACACTAATACATAAATGTTGAGCAGAGGCCATACAGCATGACACATAGTACACTTGGATCAAATAATCTCATAGAAATGTATACATGTATGATGATGGACACACTACATGGCCATCTCATACACATGCAGAGTGCCAGCACAGCAACCAATGTGAAAATGGCCCTCATCTGTGATGCAGTATGTGAGTGAACATGACATACAATACATTGGAAATGATGTGTCGTGGCAGACTCACTGTGTCCAACACTACACACCCCTTAATGTCCTTGTCCAGTGCATGGCTACATGTGTCATGGTGGTCACATTTAGGGCCATGATCTTACATTCTCACACTCTTCTCACAAGGTGTAGTCCTGTCTTGTGCAATCCTCAGGCCTAAGATAGCTCATTGAGAAATAGGGTGGTGGACAACACATATGTTTCACTCAGTCCTTTTAGTGATGGGTCCTTGTAACATTGGGCAGTTTCTGTGCAGGCCAGAGGGCCTCACACTGAGGTTAAACATGGGCCATCAGAGAAATCACATGCATGTACAATATGAGAGGGTAAACAGCGCCTACACATGCGAGACTGAACACATCATGGAATCAATAGAAGGATGACATCTCCACCTCACATTTATCTGATGTGTCATAGGTGAATTATCACCAAGAGTGTTGCACTCAGGCATTGTACTCCTGTGCATACTGGACACATCACCATAGGGTCAAATTGAAAAATGTAAACACATTATTCAGTAGCCTCTGGCAGAAATATATTTGTAATGTCACAAATGAGCATGTGAAGACTTATTGAACTATGACATCACATAGCACAGACAATGTTTGTTCAGACTTCGAGTGTCTCAAACCAGCAGTGTAACTGTATGGCTGCAAAACCACAGTATGTCACTCCCATCCTTCAATGCAGTCATGGATCTGTGGAAATAAGGCTACACACCCCATTGACATGAAGTCCGCATGCTAGGCAGTGTATCCCATATCTACATTACCCAGTCTCAGACCAACGTGTGTTTATTTTGGCTTAAGAAGAGCTGTAAAAGTGTTCATGTTGCCAGCCTCCCCACATACTCAAATGCAATTCTTAATAGGCCATGTATGGAGCATGTTATGGGCAAAATATTGATGCATGCACATTGGCTTGCACTCACAGGCACATACTACTGCACAGTAACATCATGTGAGCATTCAGAACACTCTCAAACTTTCACTCAGACACTTACCAGTACATCTGGGGCACCATATAGCCTCCCATACTGTGCAAGGACCTCGTCCACCAGGACCTCCAGCTCCTCTGTGGTGAAGGGACGGGCCCTGATGTTCTCAGTTCTCGCCATCACTGGGTCCAGAATGCAGGAACAGCAGCAGTTGGTGGTGAAGAATGGCAGGCAGCAGTGTCTGAATGCAAGTGACATGTGTGGCTCTCTCACAGACATTTATAGGCCCATGGGGTTGTTTCAGTGGTACTCTGCTGCTGCAATTGGTCTGCCTGGTTTGCATTTTTCAATTGTATCCAATAACCGGGAACGCGGTAGCGGAGCACGCCTACTGCGAGTATCAAAATTGTATTGCACTACTGCGATCGCGGTTCCCATTGGCTGCAATGGCATGGGCATTGGCGGTGTCACACCGCGGGGGCCAGGCGGTCTCTACCGCACTCCTGCATCTTTCAATTGTAACCAATGACCGGCCCCGCGGTAGCGGAGCACGCCTACCGCGGGTTTCAAAATTGTATTGCACTACCGCGATCGCGGTTCCCATTGGCTGCAATGGCATTGGCGGTGGCACACCGCGGGGTCCAGGCAGTCTCTACTGCTATTTGGCATCTTTCAGTTGTAACCAATGACCGGTCCCGCGGTAGCGGATCACGCCTACCGCTGGTTTCAAAATTGTATTGCACTACCGCGATCGCGGTTCCCATTGGCTGCAATGGCATTGGCATTGGTGGTGGCACACCGCGGGGTCCAGGCGGTCTCTACCGCTATTTGGCATCTTTCAATTGTAACCAATGACCGGGCCCGCGGTAGCGGAGCACGCCTACTTCGGGTTTCAAAATTGAATTGCACTACCGCGATCGCGGTTCCCATTGGCTGCAATGGCATTGGCGGTGGCACACCGCGGGGTCCAGGCAGTCTCTACTGCTATTTGGCATCTTTCAGTTGTAACCAATGACCGGTCCCGCGGTAGTGGATCACGCCTACCGCTGGTTTCAAAATTGTATTGCACTACCGCGATCGCGGTTCCCATTGGCTGCAATGGCATTGGCATTGGTGGTGGCACACCGCGGGGTCCAGGTGGTCCCTACCGCTATTTGGCATTTTTCAATTGTGGCCAATGACCGTGATCGCGGTGGCGGAGCACGCATACCGCACCTATGGACACATTGTGCTCTAGCAATGGCACTAGCCAATTTTCATCATTGAACACTATACCTTTACAATGTATTCTGGCACCTGTTTGCAAAATTAAATGCTAGTGTGACATTCAACTCACTGATTCCTACACATGCCATGTCAGTGCACATGATTACATGCATTGGCATGTACTTCCTCACATGTCACATATGATATTTGTGTGCATGTACACAGATTTGGTGTGTAATGGAGTCTCATATTTGTGACCATGTCAATGTGTGAGATGGCTAATCAACCCACAGTAATGATGGACTGACCACATAATGTGCCTATTTCACTGTGTACATTGCTGCATTCATTTTGATAGTTGATCAGCTTACACACACTGTGCTCATTGTGTAGAAAAGTTGTATTCTGTGTGACTTAAGCAAGAAGGTGTGGCAGGTACAGCAGCTACGTAGAAGTCAGCAGTTGTTATATGGGGTTATGTAGCCCTTAGATACATTGTCCACATTGCTAAGTTAGCATGGGTTTTGCTTGCCCTATGCTGCTGCTTTTGCGCACGCCTCTGCTAAGAGTTTGTTTTCGCTACACTTTGCCTCTGCCCTGTACATGATAACAGATTGTTTTTCACGTTCTCAGCTTTCCCTTCAATTCTGTCTGAACATAATGTGCAAGGTCGGTCAACAATGTCTCTTTTTATTCTGTTCTGGTCAGTCCCTATTACCTAGACAAAACATGTTACCAACAGCTGCAATGTGGAAGAATCGAGGTTTGATATAACGTTGTTGCATGTTTTTGAAACACACTCGAAGAAAGCCGTTCCATGGAGCTGAGCTCGACTGTTCCTATGATGTAAACCTTTGCGTTTAGGCTTTCAGGTAGGGGTCTGCTAATAATGCCTAGAGATCTTCTGTTATATAAAATAACTTCTTACTACCAAGGGGAGGGTGATTAGGCCTAGTTATTTTGCCTTTTTTACAGACTTTATAAAATGATGACTCCTTTTATATTCTATGGTATTGTAACAATGCTAATGATTCTTGCCTTATGCATTTTGCTGCTAGTTGTGGTCCGCATACTGTTTTATGAATCACTATAGTCAAAATAAACATTTTGAACTTATTTAGTGACTCTGATTATTTTTATTGTGGACAAGTACGTGAGAGCGAAAGAGTGTCTTGTTCCCGCGACTCTGAGGTGAGTCGGGAGTGCTTGTGTTCTGGGTTGTCTAAACATTCGTAGCTTCTTGATATTTGTAGGAGACCGAATGAGACACTATTGCTAGTCGGTTGGGATTTTGAGTACTAAGGTGATAGGAGGTACATCCCTATTTACTGAGGTCCTGTTTTCTTGTGCATAGTTCTGTGTATGAGCAGAATCCCGCAACATGGTGCCGCCAACGTTTGGTCTGGTTCTTATCTGCGAGACGCTTGAGTAGTGCTTGTGCTGGTCCACAATACCCTCATTTCTGTTTCCGGAGACAGCTGTGACGGAGTAACCTCCTATATTGACATTTTTATAGGTTTATTCAAGCTTGAAGTTTTTAAAGGTATTTCTTTTCTTATAACCCGTGTTTGCGCTGCCACTCTTTAAGTTGTTCTACTGTCTTCTCTGTAATGGCTGTTGATATTCCGGCTCATAGCAGAGCCGCGCTGAGGGCGCACTTGACTCATTATGCAGTCCCTGATGCTGGGGCCGCGCTTATTTTTGTGGTGGAAGCCGATCCGGCTCACCAGTTTGAAGTTTTTTTACTCTTGGGTCACCTTTCCGGCGGTGGATGGGACTGATGATATGTTTCACACATATACTCCCACTGCCGTTCCTCAACTGTATCAGCCTTATAGAGCTCTTGAGATTCCGCTTACAGCTTGGCAACACCGTATTTGGTTTAATGGCGCCCTTCCTCACCCATTAACGGCAGTCCGTTTAGGCCCTTTATCTATAGATGGGGCCACATGGCCCGTTTTGGCTGGGTTTACCCCACACCCACGTGCTTTTACAACTGCGACTCTGGCAGAGCTCTGCGTCTTACATACATCCTTGGTATGCGTATATAGAGCTGTAATACAGTACGTAACATGCACCGTCCAGGAGGGACCACCTGGTGCTGCAGTACAACCTGCGGGTCCTGGTGGCGTGACCATCAGTCCCCTTATGGTTAATGCTGTCATGGGCAAGCGCCCACAGAATAAGGATGAATTTCCTTATTGGCTTGCTGAAAAATTTGGACAGGTAGAAGCTGTCTTTCTTAATACCACTCCTGTGGAGGAACACAGGATCTTGACTATTAGTTTACCTAAAGACTTAATTCCCGAATTGGCTGATTGTAACACCTGGGGCAGAGTGTTTGCAGCAGTATATTCTATGTGTTTCGGCAACCCCTCCATGACCGTACTCCCCTCTGTGATTAAACGCGTTCAAGATGAACACGGAGCAGAAGCGGCTGTTGAGCTGGGGATGAGACTGGTGGGAGTGTTCGACGTGGTTGCTGATATGATCCTTGTGAATGTCAAGGGCGATGCCGTTAGCTTTCAAGTAGCAAACCGCTTAGAAGCGGTCGCGGAGGCTGACAGACCACGAGAATTACCAAAGATTATTGCGAAGGCTTATAAAACCATAGGCCGCAATAGTCTGGGAAATAAGCCTACAACTCAAACACAAACGCAGTCTCAAATTCAACAGAAAGCCCAGCCTTACAAGGATGGGCGCCCTTTCTTTCCTAAAAAGAATTGGCAAAGAAATAAGAAACAGGGTTCCCAACAACAGAAGCAGGGTTCGCGTGCCAGTTCACCGACCCCTGATGCTTCTGAACGTACTTATGTCTTGCGCGATCGCGCTAAAATTAAGTCTCCTGATAGATTTCAGGTTCCTGATCAGCGTTCTCCTCGTTCTTTACAGGAAACATCAGGCTCACAAGCCGGTGGAGGTGATCGCCAGGATCGGGGTAGAAGTCAACCTGCGTCACAACTTCGTGAACAGCCTCGACAGTTTGAAGTCAAGGACAAGCAGGGTGATTTCGCACGAACCCGACCTCCTTTTCAAATGAAAAAGGTTGCCGCTTTAACGGCGAGGTATGCCACAGACGGTGAGGACGCGACTCCTGGATTGGACTTGGGCAGTGACTCTGCTCGACAGCGCGGCGGAAGTTACCATAGTCAGGGAGGCTATGCGTCCCCGTCTGGATGTGACAGCAACTGACACATTTGTTACTATTGAGACTGCAGATACCCGGGTTGCCCCCCCCAGGATAGACTATACGAAGTCCTTTTCCAAATTGAAGGTGATATACTGCGTCTCATTAAGGTTGTTTTCTGGGAGAATCTAACCGCTACATATGACATTTTATTGGCAGAGAAAGATTGGCCTCCACCCTTTGTGTTATCCTCTTCTCGGGGGGAAGATGTGATACTTCCGAGTTTTTCATGTTGTGCCCTGAGGAACAAGCGCAGGCTTTCGCAGAGGAATGGGCTTTGGCCTTAGCCCCAGCGGTGTATCGCAATCAGGTGGGTTGGGACGTTGATTCGCCAGCTCATGAAATACCATTGCGCTCTATGCCACAACTTCAGCCTCAATATCCCATCAAACGAGAAGCGAAGGCTTCGGTTTGTGACATTCTAAGACAATTGGAGTATCATGGGGTCATTGAGTCATGTGTATCACCTATGAATAATCCTCTCTTTACTGTCCCTAAACCTGATGGTTCTTTTCAGATTGTATTGGATTATAGAAATTTGAACAGCCATTGCTGCACCTTTGCGGTGCAAAACACACACAGTTCAGCGCTGGTGAATAATATTGTTCGTAAAAAATACAAAACGACACTTGAAATTTCGAATGGTTTCTACAGTCACAATCTCAACCGTGCGAGTGGTGACCTGACAGCATTCAGTGCCGTCGGAAATCAGAACAAATTTACACAATTGCCTATGGGGTATAAGAATAGCCCCGGGGCATTTGCGGCACGCATTGTGTCTTTGTTGCATGACATTGACCCTGAGGCCTTGTCGTACGTTGATGACATATATTTGACTGACGATGACCTCGCCCCGCATCTTGACCGAGTCGACCACATAATCTTATCTTTTGCCGATTTCGGTTATAAATTCAATTTTGCAAAGTCACACATTGCCCATCTGGCAGTGCTCTTTTTGGGCTACGAGCTCAATAATGAGGGAAAGGGTCTAGCACCTCACTTCCTAGAGAAATGTGCACATTTGCAACCACCTTCTTCTTTGAAAAAGTTACAATCCCCGCTGGGTTTTTTGGATTTCGGGAGGACTTACATTCCCGATTATGCCCAGCGTATCAAACCGCTTTATGCGTTGATACAACCTAAGTTTTCATCTGCCAGCTGGCTTCCGGAACATTCTTCCGTTCTGCAGTCTTTGCAGGCAGATTTGCTGGCGACTAGCTTCTTAATGACTCGTGATAACACCACCAATCTGGTAATACGTATAGTTTCTGGGGCAGTGGGTTTCACGTACTTAACATTCAATGAAAGAGAGACAATACCTATTGCATACAAATCACACTTGTACACTGCGGCTGAAATGCGTTTTTCCTCTGTAGAAAAAATCTTGACGGCAGTGCAGATGGCGATTCTAAAGGAACGCTCACTGGCGCAGGGCAAAGGCATTCTTATGGTCACTCCCTTCCCTGCTTTGGAAGTGGTGACTAAAGCAAGTGTACCTAACTCGAAGGCGTTACACCCACGTTGGATTCAGTGGGCTACTTCTTTGACGTCTTCGGATGTCACATTTGTCTTTGATGCATCTCTTCAGACTCAGGAGTTTTTACAGTATGAATTTGTTCATCCTCCTCCTTTGTCGCTTCTTCCTCTGAGTGAATACAAATGCATCATTTATACCGATGGCTCGGCGCAACCGGCCACGGGTTCCAAACATGCTTATTCAGCGGCTTGCGCTATTGTGGCTGGGTCCATTGAAGATGGAGAGTTTAAGTCATCCATTGTGCACACACAGGCACTAGGAGACTGCGCGGCGCAATTGGCCGAGCTGCGTGCTCTTGTTCTAGCTCTAGAGTTTGCTGATCCTCTTGTGAATACTCTTATTGTGTGTGATTCTTACTATTGTGTCCAGTCGTTCAATGACAACTTATTCTTTTGGTCTCAAAATGATTACCGCGATTCTAAAGGCAGCGCAATTAAGCATAAAACGCTTTGGGTTCGAGTGGCAGATCTTAAACAGCGTCTGCCTCTCACACATGTTATTCACACTCTTGGCCACCAACGTGTCGGAACACACGCTGTTGGTAATACGCTGGCTGATAAAGCAGCCAAGTCTGCAGTAGACACGTGTTCGTGGGCACAAGTTACAAGATCTATGACTAAGGTTGATAATGAGATTCTGGCAGCGGTCGCTGCAACTAGGGAGGGAGGTAATTATCCTGCGGGTTTCCCTTCTAAATACTCTTATCATGTAACTCCCAAACAGGTTCCTTATGCTACCATTCCTTCAGTTGGGGATCGGCTGATTCCCAACTCTGATCGCAGACAAGCTTTGATCAAGGCCGCACACGAAGGCATTGCTTCGGCACATGCTGGTGTGTCGGCAACAGTCTCTATTCTTCACCAACGTTACTGGTGGCATGGTTTATATAAACATACTCGTAACTATGTTCTTTGCTGTGATGTTTGTCAACAAATCAAGCCTTCTACAGTCCCACGTCCGCCACAAACACAGCTATGTATTTCTAATAGACCTTTTGGCTGTGTCTATCTTGATCACTGGGGTCCTCTTTCTTCTGATACTGCATACAAGTATATCTTGGTTGCGGTTGATTTGTGCACTCTATTCCTGTGGGTATGGCCACAACGTAGTGCTGACGCTCGAAATGTCATCAGGGATTTGCGTGTCTTTATCGGGATGTTTGCCTGTGGTACCTTCCATTCTGACCAAGGTCCAGCGTTTGCCTCTAAGGCTTACAAGGATGCGATGAAGTCATTGGGGGCACAGGTTCAGTTTTCATCTCCATACAGGCCTGAGGGCAATTCAGTTGTGGAGCGAATGAACCGTGACTTAAAGCAATCCTTGACAGCTAGAGTCTTAGGTACTGGCAGGGACTGGCTATCCCATTCGTTTGGGGTCCAACGTGCACTAAATAATCTCCCTAGAAGATCTCTGGGTGGGCGGACACCTTACGAAATGCTCTTTGGCTTTCACATGTTTGTTCCTGACCTTGATGGTCTGGACATTGTGGCGGCTGCCTCTCAGTTTGACGTAGATAATCATTCTGCTATGTTACAGGATCTACAAAAGACACATGATACTCTGGCTACTGAGCATCTACCATCTTCACCTGTGGATGCACAACTGATTCCTGTTACCGGTTGGCTTCCTAAAGTTGGAGATCTGGTGCGGGAGAAGATTGAAAACAAAAAAGAATTTGGTCCCTCTTATCGTGCTCCAGTTTCAGTACTTGGACTGAAGGGTACTCGTACTGTCATTCTACCACCATTGCCAGGTCGCAAAGACAACAGGTACATCGCAGTGGACAATGTCAAATTACACCGTGTGTCCAATTCTGAATATTGTGACACCTGCAGTTTCGTGCACCGCAATATCCTTAGCACTGTTATCTTTGTCGTCACCTGCTGCCACAAGAATGTCTGCTCATATGATGGACACTGTACTTGATCTTCAGCCTTTGCGACAATCATCTTCTGCAATGGATATTGTGTGCCCTTTTCCGGCTATTGATTCCGTGAGTGAGATGCCATCTAGCCCACGAGTACGAATGGACGATTCGACGCTTTCACCTTTGCTTGCAAGTCCAGTGAGTGCCTGTGATGGGGAACTGGCACACCATTCTTCTTCCTCGTCCGCCTCATCCTCCAGTTTGTCTGATGCACCTAAGTCTAAGTTGCATATTTTTTATTCCTGGTTCAAAAAGACATTCTTCATTCCCCCATGGACCTACATTTGGTTGCTGCTGATCCTACTTTTCCTCTTCATGTCAATTGGATTTGTGACAGTATTCTTTTTACTCATAAATGGCCATTATCTCCCTGAACGCTCTGCAGTAAAAATGGTCGATGGAACTTTGGCTCCTCACACTTCGTCCCATATCATGAAACGTGACCAGTCTTTTGTGAATATTTCCCAGTTCCTGATGGCATCGTTTGGGACAAAGTAGCTTATGAAATCCATGGTCCGACTGAGGTCCTTAGAGTTCCGTACGTATTTCGCGTCTCATTAGGAGATGTGGTGACACGGGACATACATTCGGATGATTGGGATGTGCAGGCAGTTCATGCATTGTTTTCTGATTTAAAATATTATGCTGCCTTTGATGCTGAAGATTTGTATTTAAATTCTGCCAATTATGGTGATCTCTTTTGCTATCAACATTGTGGGCATCATTTTTTACACAAATCAAACACCATGAGACCTGTTTTTAATTTTACCCAATGGGAACATTGTCCAACTCCCTTACAGGGGAGTTCTAAAACGCTTAGGGATAAGTTCACCTATTTTTCTAACTATGATTTGACTAATCCTGAATCCTATTATCTTAGGCTTCAAAAATCCCCTACATCAAAGTACCTGTTATCCCACACTAAACTAATTTACGCCAACTCGTTTAGAACACAGTTGGCCACACACAGTTATGACCATTGGAAACAGACTATAGATTTAAAATCAATCTGGGGCACAAAGCCATGGCAGGTTCAGGGCACTGAGGCATTACATCGTGCCTGCCTGATCCCAACTCAATTGCTGTTTTTAAATGGAACAATTTACCAAACATCCTGTTATGGCCTTGCAACTGTCAAAAACCTTAATACCCCCTCCATTCCTTCATTGGCTGAATATGATAATTGGCGGTTACATAATAACTACACCATTGAGGCTTTGCAGGTTCTCCTTCAAAATGCCTCCTTTAATGTTTCTGAGGTTGATTCATTAGGGTGGTTGTTGTGGCAAACTAATGCTAATGCATGCCAGTTACGTTTCTATAATGTTACCCCTGGTTTCATTCAGACTAAGCCTGATCGTCGTTATCCACCTCATCATTCTGTGACTACATACTCGGTAGGTAAATTGTGCCAGCAGTGGCTAGAACACTCTACCCTTGCATCTGTCAAACAGCACCTTTCGATACTATCGAATGATATAGATTTGGCTGATTTTCTCCTTGGCCCACATAATCCAAGGGCCAAGAGATTTCTTTATGCCTCTTATAATGAAATTTGGAAACTTTCACAGATGGAAGCCGCCTTCCGTCTGCGTCAAATTGACCAGGCAAACTTGGAAAAAGTCCTTGCTGTAGTGGACAACAGCATTAACACGCTTTCTTCACGCATTTACACCTTAGACAATATTGTTTCTTCTGTAATAGATATTATGCAAAGTGATGTTTCTGTGTTATATCATGGTCAGAATCAGTTAAGGTCGGTCATGCAATTTGCTTGGACGTTGCAGACACTGAAAATGGGTAAAGTGCCTTGGGATTATTTAAATGCCACTGCTTTATTTTTGCCTTTTAACCTGACTGATAAACAGAAGTTTATGTCCATGAAAGATGCTGTATACACGCTGTTACATATTGAACAATTGGAGCCTTTGCCATTCTCCGTAGCGGAAACGGACTCTGCTGTTTGGTTAATTCATGGCGTTATCGCTTTGCCCTTTTCGCTTTTTCAATTTTAAATCATGTATGCAACACTTTCCTGTTGGCCGCTTTGAACCGCTTGGCAGTGCTTTTCTGCATTAATTATGGGTCCTGCCCTTTGCTTATCGGTGTTTGAGGGAGGATAAAGAAGTTTTCCTCTCAGGGGAACAGTGTGATTCAGTAGTGGGTCACTCTCTAGTGTGCAAACACGTTAAATTACACGGCGAGTGTAACGTGTCAGCGCCCAATCTCGCTTGCTTTTTAAAAGGGACCCCAGTACCATCCGTCACGCCTGTCTTTACATTGCTTACTAACGGCAGCTACCTCATTTTAAACAATCAAGACTGCTGTGGTTTGCGGGCGGGTGTCCCATACTTGGTAACTGATTCCCAGCGCGTAACTTGCTGTAGCAATGTCCTTTTCCCGCCCCCGCATGGGAGTTTAGATTCTTCGCGTTGGCCTTCCATTCCGACTTTGAAAACAGACTTCAACAAGTTGAGCAGGCTCAAAGCCCTTTTATTCCAGCAGGAGGTGGCTCTCACTTCCGCCCGTGAAACATTCAGGTTGCAGGTGGCACAGACCTCGAGTGAGATACAGTCCCTTCTTAACACTAACCTCCCACTTCATTTTGGGGAACTAATTCACCAAATATTTAATGCATCTGATACGACAGGCCTTGCCCATTTTTTTAAATGTGTGGGATCTGGCCTGGTCTCTTCCTTTCAAACTATATTCGGGGTAATACCGGCTTTTATTCATTCTATTTTTTCCAGCGTCTTCGGAGGGTTCCCCTTAATATTGGCGCTGGCAGCTGGTGTCCTGCTTCTCCTCCTTGTGCTTCGTAATGGCTGCTCTTTTTGTGGCTCTGCGCAAACCGGCCCAGCTACAACTGTGCCGTGATCGCCTATATGAGGCTTTTGGATGCTTGCCTTTAGCAACGCTTGGCATGAGTTACGACTTGACATTCCGCTTTGCCTACTTTACTTGCGTGCAGCCAGTGCTTCATTGCAAAAGATGTCATTTCTCCTGGGCGATGGAGCTTTGCTTATCGAACACGTGGTGTCCAATCCCTGATTTCAGCCGGTTGATGGGTCCATTAGAGGCGCATGACGAGGCTTCTTCTGTGGATGGTCCAATGAGGCGTGCAGCTTTACTTGGAATCTTGGATCAATGGGATATCTGTGCGGCTGCGCAGACTTTCCTACAACGAAGTTTCATTGAATATCACGCAAGTTTGCCTTTTCTACTTTTGGATGCTCCTGCTTGTGAGGAACATGATTGTTCCTTCGACTTATTAAATTGGATGTCATCGCTTTTTTCCTCCTATGACAATGATGAACTATTGGAAGGAATTGCATTCCTTTGTATCCAAACCTTCATGGATTGACTACTTGGGTCGTCCCTACTCCACTATCTGAAATACAGACTCTTTTTCAAGCTCAAAATGCCTTTAGCTTTTTCTTCGAACTTTCCCTTTTTTCTCTGATTTGTTTTTTTTTAGAAAGTCCCTCACCAATATTTTAAACAATGCCTGACTTTTGAACTCTGTTTTTGTTCTTCTGTCTATGTCCTACTGACTTACCAGGGGAGGGTGTTATATGGGGTTATGTAGCCCTTAGATACATTGTCGACATTGCAAAGTTAGCATGAGTTTTGCTTGCCCTATGCTGCTGCTTTTGCGCACGCCTCTGCTAAGAGTTTGTTTTCGCGACACTTTGCCTCTGCCCTGTACATGATAACAGATTGTTTTTCAGGTTCTCAGCTTTCCCTTCAATTCTGTCTGAACATAATGTGCAAGGTCGGTCAACAATGTCTCTTGTTATTCTGTTCTGGTCAGTCCCTATTACCTAGACAAAACATGTTACCAACAGCTGCAATGTGGAAGAATCGAGCTTTGATATAACGTTGTTGCATGTTTTTGAAACACACTCGAAGAAAGCCGTTCCATGGAGCTGAGCTCGACTGTTCCTATGATTTAAACCTTTGCGTTTAGGCTTTCAGGTAGGGGTCTGCTAATAATGCCTAGAGATCTTCTGTTATATAAAATAACTTCTTACTACCAAGGGGAGGGTGATTAGGCCTAGTTATTTTGCCTTTTTCACAGTCTTTATAAAATGACGACTCCTTTTATATTCTATGGTATTGTAACAATGCTAATGATTCTTGCCTTATGCATTTTGCTGCTAGTTGTGGTTCGCATACTGTTTTATGAATCACTATAGTCAAAATAAACATTTTGAACTTATTTAGTGACACTGATTATTTTTATTGTGGACAAGTACGTGAGAGCGAAAGAGTGTCTTGTTCCCGCGACTCTGAGGTGAGTCGGGAGTGCTTGTGTTCTGGGTTGTCTAAACATTCGTAGCTTCTTGATATTTGTAGGAGACCAAATGAGACACTATTGCTAGTCGGTTTGGATTTTGGGCACTAAGGTGATGGGAGGTACACCCCTATTTACTGAGGTCCTGTTTTCTTGCGCATAGTTCTGTGTAAGAGCAGAATCCCCGCAACACAGTGTTGCTGTTTCCAACATGTGCTGTGTCACCTACACCCAGGGCTGGTGACACAAGATGTAGGAGTGTACCATTTACCATTCACATAGTCAGATTCTGTTTTGGAAGTATTCAGTATGTACATACTGACCACATATACGACTACATGAGATCAAGGTGCCTATGCATGTGACTTGTGCATTAAGCTGTTGTTACAGTCCAGTCATTGTTGGTGCTGTGTCAGTCAATATATAAGATGTTTGACACATCTCATAGGGGAATTAAATGTACATGTGTCCCCTTTCATATTATGTAGGAGACAACCAAATGTGCATCGGCCATTCCCAGTGCTGGCGAACATGGAGGATGAGGACATCATAAGGAAATTCCGTCTGGATCGCCCTACCCTTCAAGACCTATTTGGTCAATTGGAGCCCCATCTGAAGCCTCACAGAACCTATCCGACTGCTTTGACGCCAACAGTTAAGGTGATGGCGGCCCTGCATTTCTTTGCAACTGGTTCGTTTCAGTACACGGTGGCCATCGCCGGTGGGATGTCTCAAGCTATGTTCACCATGGTACTACGTGATGTCCTGTCCGCATTGTTGACCTACAAGGACCGCTACATCCACTTTCCAAGGAAACATGAATTGGCAGATGTGAAGGGTGATTTTTATGATCTTGGACACATGCCTAATGTGGTTGGAGCCATTGACTGCACACATGTTGGCCTAGTTCCACCACAGGCACGTGAGCACATTTATCGGAACAGGAAGCATTTTCATTCCATTAATGTGCAAGTGGTATGGCAAGCGGATATGATTATCTCCCATGTCTGTGCCAAATTTCCCAGTTCTGCACATGACTCCTACATACTGCGTAACAGCATCATCCCACAATTGATGGCAAATCTGCATCTAGAGCGTGCGTGGCTTGTTGGTGAGTACGCAGAGTCAAGTAGTGTGCTGAATGTGCGACATGCTGTTCTCAGCTACTGTTTATATTACAAAATTGCTCTGTGTATCTCACACCTAGGTGACTCTGCGTATCCCAACCGGCCTTGGTTGCTGAGCCCACTGAGGAATCCAAGGACCCCGGGTGAAGTCCGCTACAATGATGCACATGGGAGGACACGTCGTGTAGTGGAGTGTACTTTTGGGCTTCTGAAGTCTAGATTCCGGTGTCTGGACAAGAGCGGAGGTGCACTACTCTACTCTCCCCAAAAGGTGTGTCAGATCATAGTTGCATGCTGCATGCTCCACAATCTGGCCTTGCACAAAGAGGTCACCCTGCTCCTGGACGATGATGAGCAGAAGATGCCCCCCCCCTGCAAATCCACACATGCCCAGTGACGACGATAATGGAGAAGAGGAAGGTGTTGACCTGCGTCAACAGCTCATCGACAACTACTTCCCTTGAGTGTAAGTAACATTGTACAACAGTGACATTGTCTGTTGGCTTTGATGGTAGTGGCAAGGCATAGATGAGCTTTTTGACTGGTGGCTGTTGTTGGCTCTGTGCTAATGGCTGATGTGTGTGGCACAGGGTATTGTTTTCCACGTACATCATGTCTACGTTGATGTTGTTGCTCATTGTTATGTGTGCTGGTTTTTGTACGTTGATGACTAGTGGTGTATTTTAGCTGTAATGGCATCACCTGACAAGTGAATGTCTTTCTCTTGTGTCTTTCTAGGTTCCTTCACCCTATCAATGCCTCGTCACAATCAGAGCTTGTGGTACATTGGAATCTCAGTTGACATTGTACATACTGTGATAAAAATGGAGCTGACACAAAGACATAGGTGTGTAAAGAGTGTTTATTTACAATAAGTATTTGTGACAGAGAAGTGATTGTTTTCAAAATTGTGCGAAGTGAATTTATGAGTTGTCAGTGATAGTAAATGAGACAAATAGAGAAGTCACCACATTGATGTAGTCACACAGTTCAACAGACTCCTGCCATCAACATGGCAATGTGGGTAAGGATAGTTAACAAAGTCAATGTCAAGGGGAACACAAGTGCCATCATGGCTGGCTCAGCGACTTGCCTTTGGATGGTGCATTGCCACGTGATCCTCCCGTGGTGTTTCTCGGACGTTCCCTCCTGCGTTTGGCAGGTGGGGCCTCTGCTGCAAGCTCAGCGGTGTCAGAGGAGTAATTTTGTTGCAGCTCACCCCTCTCTCTGGCCGCAGCTGAGGTGGTGGGAGTATCAGCAGGCGGGCCACTGGAGAGGGGTTGAGCCGTCATTTGGGCTGCATGTCTGTCCCTCAGAACACCCACAAGCTGGCCCATGAGGTCCACAAGTTGGCCCATACGTCTGTCCATGGACCTCAGCAGCAGGCGGAGCTCACGCACTTCTTCCACAACCTGGCCCATCTGTCCCTGGTTCTGTTCATATGCCCCAAGGACTCTTGCGATGGTGGCCAGGGTTTCGGTCTCAGTGTCCTCCTGTATTTGTCCCCCAGTTGCCCTCCCACCTGCTCTGCTGACACGGACCTGTGGCGTTGGGACTCGACGCACCTGCACACTCTCCCTGGCATCCTCTGATTGTGTTGTGGTGTGGGTAACCCCTGAGGCAGGGAGAGTGTTGCAGGCAGCAGTGGTGATGGTGGTTTCAAGTTTAATTTTATTTCCATAGTTAGTTAAAACCGTTGCAATACAAAAGCAGCTCCAATTAAAATCAGAAATGTACATATAAGACTCCTTCCTTCATATTTCTTGTATTTATAAAATCTTTCTAAAAGCTTGCTATACTTAAGCAAGTAAGGCGACAGAGTTTCTATTCGCGTTTATCCAACTTTGCACTTGTCTTTTTTTAGGTCAGAGTACTTAGTTCCAGTCCGTGCTTTTCTTCATTGACTGTAGCAAAGTTCTATAATTGTGCAAAGAAATGCTTTCGGATTAGTAAAGTGCCTTTAATCCAAACGGTAGCATTTTCTTCTGGACCTCTTATTTTAGGGTTTGCAACTGATTTTTGGCCAGCTGAAGTCGTTGTCGGCTGATATGCTGACAGCTCCTTGTGGCATAACCTCCACATCTGTACTGTCCAGCAGCTCGGTTGTAGTTCGTTAGGGGGACAGTACTTAATTCCAGTCCTTACTTCCTTTCCCTGGTTATGCCCAAGTTCAGTTAGGAGAAGTTTAACTTCAGAAAATAAAGTGCTTTAGTGCCAGTAAACACAATATATATAGAGGATCTCTTCAAACCTCCTCACGGTCTTGCATATATTCCATACGACTAGGTTCTTTTATAACTACATTGCTGGCATTTTCTTTTCGCATAGTCTCAGGTACTTTACTAAGCGGCAATTCAATTGTGGATCATTAGATGCAAAGCAGGCCAGCACTGCTTGCCTCCTGGTGCGTACCCCTCGTAAATTAAATTGTCGTTTCAACAGTTGCTTCCGTTCTTTTAAAAGTTCTTTACAAGAACATAGTAAATGCAGCAGATCTTCTGATGCTGATCCGCATAAGCGGCACGTAGAGCCCACTTTCTCCTTTCGCCAAGGTGGAAAATGCTGTATGCAGGGTAACAGACCGAGTCTATGCTTCATGAAACTGACTTTTATGTTTTTTGCATAACCCAGGTTGAAGTAGTTTTGAGCGGCAGGCTCCGTATAGGTGTTCAAAGTCATCCATCCGTGGGCCTTTTTTGATAGAGAAGCCTTGTCCTCCAGCCATGAAAGATGTTTCACTGTCTTCCAAACCAGTTTTTTAAAAGTGGTGGCAGTTGTAGGTGTTTCCCAAAGCTGGTTTAGCCCCATGTTATGTAAGCTGCTATTAAGGTACTCCGCAGCGGGTAATGCAGTGTGTAGTTGTAGCTCCTTCCATAGCTGTTCATTTAGAGTTCCCTGGGGGGCTTTCCGCACATTGTCCCAGGTGATGATGTATGCCCCTTGTCTTGCAAGAGATTGTTTCTGTATACCAAACTCAAGTCTGATTTGCGCAGGCGAGGTATATTTAGGCAGCCCAAAAATGACCCTGTATGCAGTTGTTACTGTGGCGTAGAGTATTTTGGCATCTCTTCCTTTCTGTGCCTCGCTGCCGTAGGTGATTGTTGGCAGTAGCTTTGCACGAACCACCTGTACCAAGGGCAGAATCGATGGTCCGTTTAGTTTGGTGTTTAGTGTTTTTAGGGAAGTAGCCAGCGCAAGGCCTTTATGCCTAATGCTGTTCTTCTGTGCCAAGAAGTGGCCACCTTTGTCCAGCTTCACACCCAGATATTTGTATTCCATCGTGTCTTCAATTCGGGTCTCTCCCCAGAACCAAGCTGCTGATTGTCTCCTTTTTTTGCCGACCGTCATAGTTCTTGTTTTATCCAGATTTATCATTAAATCATTTGTTTCGGAAAAGTCCTGTGTAGCATTTAAAAGGTGTTGTAACCCTACTTTTGTTTGGCTAATCAGGACTATGTCGTCCGCATATAGGAGACAGGGCAGCAATATGTCTCCTAATTTTGGGGCGTGTGAGTTACAGCTATTTAGTAGCGGGACTAGGTCAGCTATAAACAGGTTAAAAAGTGTAGGTGCTAGAACACATCCTTGTTTCAGCCCTTTTTCCGTTGGTATACGCCTTGACAAGAATGACCCATTGCCCAACTTTATCTGTACCCATGTATCAGTGTGCAGATTTATCAGCAAATTTAGTAGGGGCTGTGGCAGCCCCCAGCTTTGCAGTTTGGACCATAGTCTGTTGCGATTGACACGGTCGAAGGCAGCCTTGTAATCGATGAAACATAGGTGAAGGGGCATCCTTGCAGATTCAGCCTTATCCATAAGCATTGCCATACTTAGTATATTTGTAGTTGTCCCAACTGATTTTGCGAATCCAGTCTGATGTAATGGAATTGCGGATTTCTCTTTGGCCCATGCCTGGAGCTCCTCTAGTTGCATTCCAGCAAATAATTTTGCCTCATTGTCTATTAGGGCCACTAATCGGTAGTTTTGTGATTTTGACTTTTCACCAGATTTATAAATTGGTGAGATAATTGATCCTCTCCAAGAGCAAGGCACAGTGTTCAACATCCTTATTTCTCCGAATAGTGGTTCCAGTGCTTCTGCCCAAAAAGTTGCCTCTTGTATGTAGAGTACTGGTGGTATTCCATTTGGGCCGGGAGCGCCTTCTCTCCTTCCCTTTCCTATTTGCCGTTTGATAGTATTAATATGGTTCATTTGCAGGTCCTCTGTTGGTAAGTCTCCTCCTAGTTTCCCAAGTACGGTAAAGTTACTTGCAGCCCAGTCCTTGATGGTAGTTTGGCCTTCTGATACATTTTGAGATTCTTGACCCCGCACACTGGGTTCGGTATCTTGGTGGAAATGGGACCTAAGGTATTTTACCCAGGCTTCCTCTGAGATGTTCGAAGAGATTCCGTCATGATTAGGATGGATACATTGATTTATAGTGCTCCAGAATCTGGCACTGTTATTTTGTTTAATGTCGGCGTGTAGTTTTGCCCAAAGGTCGTTCTCCGTATCTCTATTTGCGTCCCTTTTTAGTTTTTTTTAATTGTGCCTTTTGCATCCGTGGTGATGGTGGGGGTGGCTGCCGCACAGGTCGTTGTAGCAGGGGTCAGCGCTGTTGTTGTTGCTGTGGTGGTGGTGGGGACAATGAGGGCCTGAGACGTAGTGCGCCCTACCAGTCCTGAGGGGCCAGGTTGTTGCTCCTCATCCGAGAAACGTAGGGAGTCTGCATCCGAGAGTTCACGTTCCGGGGGGGGAGACAGGCTCTGCAGGTTGGTGGGGTTTTCTGCTGCAGTTGCTTGTGGATCTCCTGTTGAACAGAGGTTAAATGGTCATTGAAGTGCAGTCCACAAGCTTGGTGTTAGACTTTTTGATGTTACATTTGATACACCAAACACTTTACATTGCAATCACTTGGTATGGCTGAAAGATAATGAGCATCATGACTTGATGTTGAGGTACATACATTACTTGTCCATGGTGTGACATGTAAATTGAAACCATGTGCCACGTACAGATTGTGTGATTACAGGGACATGTCATCATCTACCAACTTGAGGCACATCAACTTTTGATGATGCGTCTTTTTTGTTTACTCTTCATGGAATCAATTTCAGCGAAGCAAGAACTAACCATTGTAATGTTATACATACCTTTTTCATATTATGTACTTTACTTTGTTTGTCAGATTGACCATGCATGTTTGGTGTTCATATGGGCCTTCATGCTCTGACACTATGGCACTTACACATTGCATTCTGTGCTGTGCATGATTGGGCCCTGAATTTCTTTCACATGTGACTTGGTGAGTCAAAAGTTTATTTCTGTGACAGTTACATGTGCTTAGCTGTCTGCACACTGGATGTGGCTTTTGGATCTATGCCAAGTTGGCTGACATGTGAGGGCTGGTGTGGTCATACGGCTCCATGCATTTGGAGAAGGATGGCAGTGTGCATGCACTGACTACCTACCTGTTCGGTGACACAGTGGAGGGAAATAACTGCCACATGGTTATGAGTGGAGGGAGTGCTCCATCCTGCTCAGCTGTGGGACAAGGGGGCCTGGTGGGAGTTGTCATGCTGGCTTCCTACCCACAAACACCCCTCCCTGTTAAGATGGCTACCTACCTGTAAGTTTGAGTAGTGCAATGAAATGGCTGCCACATGGTTCTGGGTGGGGGGAGTGCTCCATCCTGCTCAGCTGTGGGACAAGGGTGCCTGGTGGGAGTTGTAGTGCTGGCTTCCTACCCACAAACACCCCTCCCTGTTAAGATGGCTACCTATCTCTAAGTTTGAGGAGTACAATGAAATGGCTGCCACATGGTTCTGGGTGGGGGAGTGCTCCATCCTGCTCAGCTGTGGGACAAGGGTGATTGGTGGGATTTGTTGTGCTGGCTGCCTGTACACATGCCCCCATGGGAATATTGCTAGCTACCTTTGAGGTGATTCAGAGGAAGGAAATGTTAGATCTGTGAGACATGTGTTGGGGAGAGTGTGTTGTACGTAAGTGCATTTGTGTCTAGGAAGTGTAGCTCTCTAGTTGTGCACAACAGTACATAGCAGTGTAATGGGAGACATTTGTTGGTACTTACCAGCCTCCACTCCCCCGGGTATTCCTGTGAGACTCTCTGGATGCAGTATGGCAAGCACCTTCTCCTCCCATTCGGTGAATGTTAGTGGTGGAATGGGAGGGCCACCGCCAGTCCTCTGAGCCAGCTCATGGTTCTTGTTGGCAAGCTCTTTCACCCTGCTCTTGAGGTCATGCCACCTCCTCTTGATATCACGCAGGGTGCGCGGGGTGGTCTCTACTGCATTGACTTTGTTGACTATCCTTTCCCACATTTGATTTTTTCTGGCTACTGGTGCGTGTTGGACCATGCTTCCAAACAAATGTGGTTCTACTCTGATTATCTCATCTACCATGACTGACAACTCATTGTCAGTGAATTTTGGCATTTTTTTCTGTGCTATGGTGTGTGATGTGCAAATGGGTGAAAAGTGCAGGTGTGAAGGTGGTGGTGGAGATGTGTGTGGTGTGTGTTGTGTGGGTGGTTGTGATGGTGTAATGTGTGCTGATTTGCCTCTCCTTTGTGCTGTGGGGTTGGGCCCTTCAGTTCTGGAGTTGTGCAAAGGATTCTGGGCAGGGAAGGGGTGGGTTTTATACTCAGCTATGTGGGTGGGTCAAAATGGAGGATTAATGTCAGGTGTGTTATCTGGGTTGACCTGGGATTTGTATTTTTTACTTTCCATGGGGATGTGTCATTGGGGTGTGTCAGATGTTTTTGGAGCCTGCACCAGAAAAACAGCCAAATTGGTAGCCTTGTTGTGTGGTTGCTGTTGACCGCCATTCCTCTTTCCGCTCGACCGCAGCGGTCTGAATGCAATGGTCCTTCCGCCGGCTCTACCATTCATCATTTCGCGCGATCGCGGCGGTCGGGAACAACTGATTGTTCCGCTGGCTCTGCCCTCGTATCATAATTTCACTTGCTGTCCTTCCGCTGGTCAATCGGCGTTTTTGGGTCTTTCCGCAGCAATTCCGTCCGCCGCGGTCGGATTTTCAGCTTTTCCGGACGTTCCCGGCGGAGTTTCGTGGAATCCGTCCGCCGCGGTCGGATTTTTCTAGCAGTGCATCCTAATCTGACCGCCGGTTTTGCCGCGGTACATGCGGACTGTTAATTTCTGCTACCACGGCGGTCGGAATGCTTTTCCGACCGCCATCGTAATCGACCCCTCAGTTCGCAGACCCTCCTCCGGGGTTGGTATTGCTGAGGCATCTATTCTAAGGTAAGGAATCCATAACTAATAGTCTCTTTCAGATGAACAAGTTACTTACCTTCGGTAACGATATATCTGTAAGAGACATATATTAGTTATGGATTCTTACCGCCCCACCCATCCTCCCTGTTCTGCGAACTGACTTCTAGGGTAAGGGACTTCCTTTCAGGGCCCTAGTTTTGTGCACCAGTGGTCAGTGTCTTGCATGGCTCTGCGCTTCTGGCCTGGAATGTCGTGAAAAGAACTGACGTCAGCGCGCAGGGGTGGCCTCTAAGTAGATACTGCGACGTCATTCCGGCGATCACAACGCCAACGATGAACGCGGAGTCGACCGACGCCACCTACCGACGCGCAGGGGTACTGCTCAAGAAAAATTCTCCGGATGCAGTCTGACGCCTGGGGGTAATTCTAAGGAAAGGAATCCATAACTAATATATGTTTCTTACAGATATATTGTTACCGAAGGTAAGTAACTTGTTCGATCGTGCAGTAGGCGTAATGCATTGGACCGATTTAGATAATGCGACCTACGCAAACCTATTGCTTTGGCCGCATCGAATGAAGACCACCTCTGCGGTTTAGATATAAGCCTGTCTGTTCCCTAGAGACTTCACTTGCCTGCACTACCTGCATCATTCCTGCACCTCCCCATCACTCTTCTGATGTGTCCACATCCTCTGGGAGCTGCTATGGCACGTACAGATGGCTGGGCCCCAGCTTTCACACAGGATGAGAACCAGGTCCTGCTGGACACCCTCCTGCCTCTGTACAGTCAGCTCTATGGCAAACCAGAGGAGCAGGTGAGTGAAGATTACACTGCATTGTCATTGGACATGTGCAATCACCATGCACCACAAGCATTAGGAATCTCATAGGCAAGCATGTAAACTGTGTTTTTGTAAGTTTAAAAGTGTGTAGATAACTGTTCTGGGCAAGTACACTCCTGTAGAAGTGCATGTACTGGGGGAAAATCTTATCACTGTTCTCATGGGATGGAGTCATCATTGAACAGAGTCAAACTGCACATAATGCCACTTGCCTACCACTTAGACATAGTTGAAAATCTGACCATAACCCATGTGTACCATTTTTTGTCTCTGAAACATGTTGCTTGTCATCCTTACAGGTCAACTCCCATCAGAAGGCTGAGCTGTGGAGGACCATCGCCCGGAAGGTGCGCTCCGTGGGGGTCACAAATCGGCGTGTATTTCATTGCCGCAAACACTGGCAGGACCTTCGTGGCTGGAGCAAGAAGATTGCAGAAGTCCAGCTGGGCCTGTCAACTCCAGGCAAGAGGGGTGGGCGCTGAACACTAACCCCCCACATGCTCAGGATCCTAGCGATGGTCTTCCCTGACCTGGATGGGAAGTTGAAAGTTACACAGCAGCAGGGAGGGGGTGAGTATGTGCCTTGTCGCACATCTTTTTTAACCATGCATCTTGTAGTATCTTAGCCTGCTGGCTCTTTTACAGGTTGTATGACACCTAAAACCACTGTTCAGTGTTAAAAGATGCCTATGCACAAGGATAAATAGATGCCTGGTTATGCCCCTTTCATCAGGAACATGTGAGGAAGATATGTTCAGGATAGTGACAGTAGTGCCACATGCTCCTGTGATCTGAATACATTACAACAATATGTCAATGGACATAACCTTCATGAATGATGTGATTACTTAACATGTATCAGCACATTGAGTAATGTCTGAACTGTTGTCAGTGTGGGCTCCAAAACTCTGCAAAGTATGTTGTTATTGTAGCACTCAAGTGTGAAAAGCCCATGCTATACATCCCGGCAGCATGTGATGTCTATGTTGAGGCCTTGGTGAGTTTTGCTTCATCAGTGTGCTAATGTTATGTCCCAGTCGTGGTGCTCAGTGTATTCACATGTATCCCATGGACTAATTACAGGTTTGCTAACTCAGGTCACCTGTCACACTGGCCTTTCACATGATTGGGTGTAAGATTCCATTCTCTCCATTCCAAAGAGAGATTCCATGTGTCTGGCTCTGTAACAGTGACAACACATGTCATTCAGTGGCAAACACAGGTGCTCACTAGTGGAAACATGGCTGCAATTGTAAGGTATGATGTCGGATACACATTCCAAATGCTTCGCATGTGTGTAAACGCTCTTGTCTATTTATAATTGATGGCTTTGAAAACCATGTCTTCGATGCGGTACACTGACAAAATATCGACACCCAAAATATCCCCATACAAAAATATTGTGATCAAAATATCGATGTCAAAAATATCTACATCCTATACTTATAATGGTAAGTACAAAAATATCGGAAAAAATATATAGATGTCATAAATATAGTTGTACAAAATATCGTTTTTCATATATATATATATATATAAAATAAATTAATAAATATTAAATATATTAAAGAGTAACATCAATTAAAAAAATTTGATTTAAAATACATTTTAACAAATATAACAAATAAACGTAATTTAAAAAAGTTAAACACACATATAATAATTAATATATTATCCAAACGATTCCAATGATGACGCGCTCTCAGAGATTTGGACAAACAGTAAAGCACAACTCAGTGTGTGATCAAGACTGTTTGTCGAAACGCGTAACTACTGAGTATTAAACGCTACACTTTCTCCAAATCTCTGAGAGCGCGTCATCATTGGAATCGTTTGGATAATTAATTCGCCGGATTTGGCTCTACCGCCTTTACGCGCCACCGGACTACGGGCGGGGATCCTGGAAGGAGCTTTCTGGTTTTGGTAATAATTAATATATATATATATATATATATATATATATATTTACTTTAAAACAATTATTAAACTAATAATTTTAATGAATTTTATCATTTTAAAATTATGTACAAATATATATATATATATATATACAACGAAAAGAGTTACCCCAAAGGAAGAGCCTTCACACAGGTAGGTACAGCTAAGGAATTTTAATGGAGGCTGCCGCGTGTGGAAATTAGCATCTCACAGCCGCTTTCTGAAGCCTGACGTGTTTCGTGTCTCTGCACTTTCTCAAAGGCTTTGTGTAGATCGTGGCGAAGCCACAGGTGCAACTACTTTTTAAAAGTAAGTCCAAACCTCAGTGGGTGTGGCCGCTCGCACGGGATTTCATCACGCAGCACCCACTTGGGATTTTATTCAATGGAACAGAGAAAATTGCGTGCCAGCTCACTTGAGCAATACGAAGTAAACTACAGGTTCCAAGAGGCCGTGCGAGCGGCCACACCCACTGAGGTTTGGACTTCGTTTTAAAAAGTAGTTGCACCTGTGGCTTCGCCACGATCTACACAAAGCCTTTGAGAAAGTGCAGAGACACGAAACGCGTCAGGCTTCAGAAAGCGGCTGTGAGATGCTAATTTCCACACGCGGCAGCCTCCATTAAAATTCCTTAGCTGTACCTACCTGTGTGAAGGCTCTTCCTTTGGGGTAACTCTTTTCGTTGGATATTGTGCGGCTTGCCCAGCCGCGGAAGAGCCCCGCCGCCGAAAGCGGACCCGGCGACGCCATCTGGTGTGCGCATTGTGGGACAGGTGGTGGAGAATGGTGGCGGAATGATGCTGGCGAAGTGGGATTTCATCACGCAGCACCCACTTGGGATTTTATTCAATGGAACAGAGAAAATTGCGTGCCAGCTCACTTGAGCAATACGAAGTGAACTACAGGTTCCAAGAGGCCGTGCGAGCGGCCACACCCACTGAGGTTTGGACTTCCTTTTAAAAAGTAGTTGCACCTGTGGCTTCGCCACGATCTACACAAAGCCTTTGAGAAAGTGCAGAGACACGAAACGCGTCAGGCTTCAGAAAGCGGCTGTGAGATGCTAATTTCCACACGCGGCAGCCTCCATTAAAATTCCTTAGCTGTACCTACCTGTGTGAAGGCTCTTCCTTTGGGGTAACTCTTTTCATTGGATATATATATATATATATATATACACACATATACCAATAACATAAAATCTATTTAAAAATATTCTATTACAAATTAAAACATTAAACTATTTAAAAATCTTTAAACCCAAATTTTCCACCCCAGTGAGTGCAACAGTAGGGAAGGTGTTGGATAGTGGAGGGATATAATTTACTATTTCCACTCCAGTGAGTGAAACAGTAGGGAAAGTGTTAGATAGCAGAGGGGTAAAAATTACTATTCACACTCCAGTGACTGCAACAGTGCAACCCAAAACCCACACACAAAAAATTAATTAAACAACAACACTAATTAATTATCAATTAATTATTTAATATTAATTATCAACTAATCATTAATTAATTTATTAAAAATAAATTAATTCCCACCCTTTACCCCTAAAAACCCACAACCTGTACCTAAAATTAATTACACATTTACCATAATTAATTGTCAATTAAATAATATTAATACACAACTAATTATTCATAATTAAAATTAAATTACTTCCCACCGTTTACCCCTATAAACCCCACAACATGCACCTGAAATTATTTACGCAATTATCATAATTAATTGGCAATTAATTAACAACTAATTATTAATGAATTAAAAATAAATTACTTCCTACCCTTTACTCCTATAAACCCCATAACATGCACCTAAAATTAATTACATGATTGCCATAATTTATTGTCAAGTATTTCATTATTATTATTTGAAAACTAATTATTAATTAATTAAAAATAAATTACTTCCCACCCTTTACCCCTATAAACCCCACAACCCGCACCTAAAATTAATTACACAATTGCCATAATTAATTGTCAATTAATTGATTAATATTAATTGACAACTAATTAATAATTAATTGAAAATAAATTGTTTCCCAACCTTTACCCCTATAAACCACACAACCTGCACCTAAAATTTACCCCAAAAATGCAAAACACAATTAACATTATAAAATCTCAATTAAAAAAATATTAATAAATAAATATATTAATTAATTTATTATAAAGAAATGACTTCCCACCCTATTCCCCTATGAACCCACAACCCGCTACGGAACCAGTAAACGCAAAATTTAATTAAAATAAAATTAATAACTACTGTAACACATATATTAAAAAACATAAACAATACTTACACAAAAAATACATCACATACATTTAAAATATATACTAAAATACATAACACTAATTAACAAGCATTGGCATAGCCAATAGGTCTCGCCTTTGGGACCTTATAAGTGTTTAGCAATGTAGTACATTATCCCCCACTGGCATGCCCACACACTCTTAACATCTTCGAATAATCGTACGTTTTTTTTCTTTTTTTAAAGTCGATATGAAACTAGGAATGTTAAAAAGTGTAACTATTGCTTTTAATTTGAACCGGTGGTTTTTGGTGCTCAGCACCGGCAATTAATCATCAACTCTGGCGCTTTTCACAAGCACCAGTTAAAGACACATTCATTTATGGTAGGCCCAGGGCGATTAAGTGATTTGCCCATAATCACAGGATGTTCAGCTGACTCCTAGACTCGAACCTGGTTCCCCAGCTCCAAGGTCAGCAGCTCTGACCATTACGCCACACCCTCTCCCGAATTTCATGGCTAGTAGTTGGTTCTGTTTTAAGCAGCGCTAACAAGAGAAATGGTTTGTTGCAAGCTGCCTCCTAACGAGAGGCCAGCACTTTTTTCCCCCCACAAATTAACCACTGAAAGTGGCATTATTTCAAAACAGACAATATAAAAATTATTTCTTTTTGTACGAGTTAAATAGTTGGTAACAGCAAGGAAACACTATTGTAGTTAGTGGTAAAAGCTGGGTGACAACTAAGGTTAGTGGTAAAGACAGGAAGTATGAGTTTTGGTTAGCAGCGAGAGCAGACAGCAGGGCGAGTGAGCTGCAGACGGGTAAAAGCAGGGAAACCAGTGGAAGGTAGTGGTGGTAGCAGAAGTAATCAGCTACGGTTTAGTGGTGAAAGCAGGGAGAGCCAGATGCAGTTAGTGATAAAACATGTGACCCAGCTTTAGTTAATGAGAAAAGGATGAAACTGAGCTGCAGTCACTGGTAAGAGCAGAAATACTCCGCTATAGTCTAGTGGTGAATGCCTAGGGTGTTGGCGTAGTTAGAGGTGATAGCAGAGATCCAGCTGCAGTTAGTGGAAAAAGTAAGGCGACCCTACAGGTAGTAGGGATGAAAGCAGGTTGACCAGGCTGTAGTTAGGGGTGAAAGGACAGAGATATGGCTGCAGATAGTGGTAATAGCTAAAATACTCAAACAGTTTATTGGTGAAATCAAGGAGACCCTGATGCAGTGGCCCTGCAGCATGTTAGTGGTAGGAATGAGGCCCTGTAGGGGAGAATACATTGATACAGTGAAGATTACAAAACACACTCGCCTTGCCACGCTGAGAGAGAAATGCTTGGCCGGAATGTAAAACAAGACTAGCGTGGTGGAAGCTTCACTTCATTTCAGAAAACTCAACACATGTTGCAACACCAAGAGGGAGACTTTTGTTTGCTTTTTGACTAGCTTGTATCTTTGAGGGAGAGATAGTTTATACAGCGCCAACAGGCATAACTCTTCGCATGAGGCGCATAAGGTGAAATGACTGCACAGTACAGACACACGCAATACACGAAAACACTGCACGAATACACTTGTTAGGCACGCAGACAAAGTGCATCCAGGCGCATACACACACATACAAAGAGCTGAGTACACAATCATGCTCACTGAACACAAGCACTTATTGCCAGGACACAAGCCCTAAAACAAGCGGCGCTCAGGAGCAAAAACAAAACAAATGCGCGCCGCCCTCATGCTTAAAGATAAAGCATGGGTTACTGCGCTTGCTCAGGGCTTTAATACTGGATCGCATATTAACTCCGATAGTACTAATTAAGGTGCATGAAGTTGGAAATGTGGGGAAGAAGGCAGACATTTTACCTTTCGGCTTGTAGGAATGCGAAAGGCTTGTTTTGAAAGAAAGGCGCATGGTCACCTTGATTAAAAATAAAACAAGCAATGGCCGCGCGGCCGTGAAACTGACACGGCCGCGAAAGTGAAAATAGCGGGTTTTGGAAGTGCAGACAGTGGCTTTTGCTGGCGACCAGCTTGCGTTCACGCGAACGTCCAGATGGCGAGGAAGCCATATGGCGCCTGATCGCGCGTGCACGCTTGCGTGAACGCAGGCTAGTCCGCAGCAAAAGCCACTGTTTGCACTTCCAAAACCCGCTTACTAAAAGTCTCGCCAGAGCAGCGCATGCGCGCTGGCTCAGGAGAGACCTAAAAATCAATATTTTAAACAACTATATTTTTGCAAACGATATTAATGACTTCTATATTTTTAAAATCGATATTTCTTACCTTAAAGTCGATATTCTTGACCACGATATTCTTGCTGTCCATATTTCTGTGTCACGATATTTAAAACTTGATATTAGTGTAAGTCGACATTTCAAACTCGATATTTTGGCTGAATACCCTTCGATGCATCACTGTCAGATCCCAAAATGTCAGATGTGCATAATTTGTGAGTAAGTTAGCAAATTGAGATGGGCAACCAGAGCAATTTAAGGTGTTAAAAGTGTTCACGATGGCAAAAAGAAGTGAGGGACATTCTGACTTGGGCTCCACAAATGGGGACTACTGCAGTCTAGACAGGATTGGTACACAGTGTTGACTGAACTCTTAAAAATTAGAGGTTCATTGATAATAGTCTGTACAGACGATGCACCCAGACGGCCCAGTGGCATAGTGACACACCTGAAGCTATGTGAAAAAGCAGTCATTGGACTTGGAAGTGTGTTGAGCGTTGTACACATCTGAAACTGGTGAGCTGTTTCAAATGTGCACAAGATTTTGATTCTTCTTCAAAACACTGTGCAAAGTTGACACAAGACTGTGGCCCACGTGCCTCTCACCCTAGCTATGCCTACTATCTTGGTGTCTCCACAATAAGAGTTAGATGTGTGACCTGACAGGAAAGAACCTAAGTAACAGCACAAATTAGCACAATCACTGTTATCTGTGTGATATGACTCATGCAATAACTACGCCAGCTTGATGTATGTCAATAAAGTTACATGATCGGTAACATCAGAACCAATGTTTCCCAAATTGATGACTACGGTTTGCAGAATGGATACCATGTCTCAAAACAATTGTGTGAATCCTATTTCCATTGTGAGGTCTAAACTCCCTTTCATTTGTTGAGACAGGTATGTCATGATACCAGCCCATCAGGAGCAAAATAAAATACATCACCTGCTACATAGTGAAGTACTTGACATTGTGAATGTTGTTTTTGGTATTGATACACCCAATGTTGCAGATTATGTGTGAGGGAGCAATGGTTAGCTGGCATACTGACAAGTCCCTTGTATGGAACTATTTTAGATATAATAGCACAAGTCCGATTGATTTAATTGGTTGATCGGTGATAATACCTATGTGTGAAGTACGTATGAATGACTCATTTGATTCTTTTTCCTTCATGTTCACAGCACCGGCCAGCGGAGGAGGCAGTGCCACGGACCAAGGGGAAGCAGCTTGCCAGACTGGTTCCATTGCTGAGTCTGAGGAGGAGGGACCCAGTGCAGCGGAGGGTGAGGGGAGCCTCACTGAGGGCACATCTGTTGGATCTCCAGACAAGTCAAGCTCCCGTGATGACTCCCTTGTGGTAGTGGATGACCTAGGGACTGACTCCTCTACATCTGAGTCCACCACCACCCCTAACGTCTCCACCCTCCCAGCTGCCCCCAGGACCAGGGTCCGTGGCCGCTTCCCTAGAAGGGGACCCGTCTACTTTGCACCAGGCACCTCACCCCCTGCCCCTGTCTCCCCTGCTGCCCTCAGTGTGGAGGCCATCAACATCCTGAGGCAGATCTCTGTAGGGCAGACAGCAGTGTTGAATGTCCTCCAGGTGCATACCAATCATTTAACACAAATGGTATCATTCCTGGAGGGCGTTCACTCTGACATGTCTGCCCTACGGAGATCCAATCAGGCTCTGGCCTCCATACTGACGGCAGCAGTGTCCCAGCTCTAGCTGTCCCTCCCCTTCCTGCCTCTTCCCCATCCACAGTCCCAACTACCCTCCCTGACCCAGGCACACACAAACGTACCCATGCATCCACCTCAACAGCCACACGCAGCACACAAACACACATACACAAGGACAAACCCACACGCATGCACACTCAGTAGACAGACAGCACACCCACCCCCACAGACACCCCTCCAGACAACACAAATGCATCCACAGACATTCCGCAGACCTCTGAACCCTCAGCCTCCACACCCCCTACTCTTGCCTCTCCTGTTCCCCCCTCAACCCCGGGACTTAAGCTCACTCCCCTAAACGTCTTTCCTCCCCAAACCTTTCAAGTCCCTCCCAAGAAGAAGAAACCCACCACCCCGGACCTGCCATCTACATCTGCCCCCCCAGGAAAATAAAAACCACCAAATCAACCCTCACCCGAAAATCCCCCCCCCCGGTCTTAGAAATCAAAAACACCTCCAGATACCCATACTTACCCAGCCCATCCCAGTACCTCTGGACTCAAAAGAACCCTTCCCACAGAGTCTGAAGAACTCTCTATTCCTGTACACAAAATCAAAGAATACAAAATACCAAAAATAGTTAAGCCCAGCCCATCCCCCCCTCCATCTACCCCTTCCACTACATCTGCCCCCCTCAATCTGAACCTACCACTGCAGGGGACCCACTGCTCCCTCAATCTGACCCATCCACTGCAGTGCACCCCCCCCCATCCCATCCTTCCCAAAACCCAACCCAGTCCAACCTAGATGTTGGCCCTTTGGTGCCTGGCATGCCCCCTAGATGCCACTCCCGTGGGAGGTGTCCCTTTGCATGAGAAGTGCAGGCAAGCAATGCAGGCCAGGATATTTGTGGCACTCAAAGTCATGTACAAAATTGGACTGGCCATTGGCATTTTTCTCATCACAGTCAAAGTATTTTGCTGAATAAAGCATTCTCTATTTGTTTTTTCATATTTCTGTGTCCTCAAAATAAATTTCTGATTACCTGTCATTCCTGTGTAATTTGTGATGTAAGTATACAATGATGTTAGTATTGCGTGGATTGCATATGGTCCGTGGAATACAAGCACTTGGTTAGTATGTATCCTAGATTTTTGTGCCTACTTTGGCTAGATGTCAATGTCAACATTGGTTTTGTCTATGAGTGTAACATGAAGCCACAAACCTTTAATTTTTTAAATCACAATTGCGCATAGGTCATGCTCTGAGATGTCAACATAGGGCAAGTGTCTCAAAGTGCAACAGTTTAGGAGAGGCATGCTGCATATGTTTATAATGTGCAGGAAGGTCACTGTCTCATCAATACACCTGGATAGATATGGAGTTTGACTGAATGGTAGTGACTTTGGACACACCCATGTACACCAAGTAATGGTAAAAACTTCCAGGTCACACAGAGCTGGTAGTGCTGGTATGTCTATTGTGCTGCCCTGTGCTACATGTGGGAAGCCGAGTGGACTGGGTGCACAGAAGTGTTGTGAGTCCGTCTGCTGTGCAGATGCTACAGGAGCCAGTGTCACAATCATGCACTTAGTTGCCACACAGGGGAGGAGGTGGATTTTGGAATGTGTTGCCTAGATGCAGATGTGTTTTGCAAGGTTAATGTTGCATGGGCTAAGCTAGCTTAAACAAGGGTAGGTGTGAGAGAGACTTGTGTTTCCATTTAGGTAATGGAGTGGAGAGTCAAACGTAATAGGAACGGACAAAGAGTTTTTCAGAGAGTGTAAGGTAGGAGTTAAGTTCAGAGGCAGTTCATGTGTAGGAGATGTGAAGTATCCTCATTGTTCCCAAGCTAAAAATGCGGGGTGTGAATCAAAGTGTGCGACCTTGTAAGACTGGTTAAATCCTATGCAAGGTATGCTAGGAATAGGTAGATGTGATAGTTGTAGAACCAGGTAGTCAAGGTTAAAGTCTGGCAGGAGATGAGAGAAGTAGTCTGTGGCACTACAGTGCGAGATGACTGTGACAGGGCAGTGCCATTGAGTAAGGATAGTTGTTAATATGCTGAAGTCAATGGAGGTATGGAGCATGGAACTGAAATGTGGATGTGACAGGGTCATGATGCATAAACATTGGATGGCAGTCCATTGCTTAGAGGTCTATGGCCCCCCTAAGTGAAAAGTCAAGGATGTGTGTTGTTGTGCCACCTGGGGTTAGACTACTCCAGAAACACATCCCCACACTTCCCAGTAGATTACACACACATGTGGACTAATGTCATGCTGACTTTGAATGTCAGAGGTATGGGGACACAAAGGGAGATGAACACATTGTGATGATATCTCTGGTTGTGCTGATGAAAACACATTGCACTGTAACAAAACACACATGTGACACTGGAACATTACACCCAGTTCCATAAGTGTTTGCATTGTCAATATTGTTTAACCTCTAATCTGGTTTTGCAAGGGTAGCCCTTGTGTGGGTCCATACGGGGTCCCATTTTGCCCATTAAACACTGCCACAGACCCTGAGGGCGATATGTCTTAGTAGAAGGTTTCTTTGACGTTTTCTTAGTTTTGGAGTCAGGGTTTCAGTGCCAAATGTAGACAAAACAGACTTCATTATGCACATATCCCTCATCCTCACAAGGTGTAGCCATATCCCCTGGCTTAAGGATGGCTATGTCAGTTGTGTTGGAGAGGCACAGATTAAGCCCACCCCCGGCATACTCACCAGTGCTGGCAGCTTATCTTACACAATGGGCTGTGTACTAGTCCATCTGACACTGTTAGTGGATCCTACGTCCTGAGACTCACAAGTACTCCTACTACTCTGCTGTACACAATCTGCACATTCAAAATGGAATTATTATTTAGAAGCACACACTACAGCCTGAGGAGATAGATGCTGAATTGCTGTGAATACCATTCTCAGAAGATGACCCTATACACATACAGATTGTGTGTTGTGTGCAGCGCACCCAGTCTACACATGGTGACTGTATCCTACATTGTTGTTGGCCCATGCTTTTTTTCTATTTCCTGCTGGATTTCTTCTCCAAATATTACACTGACAACTGGGACACAACCACTTGTGGGTTTTTGGAGTGGGAGGCACTGAAATCAGTACTGAGTGGCTGGGTCTGTGGACTTGTGTGTTGTCTGGGCTAATATCCTCAGGGCTTTACTCTACACATAGGCATCACAATGTCATAAATTGAGTGCAGTTCAGTTGCAGGCTGTGATGTTAGCCATGCTGACAGATGTTCAAACACACCTCAACCATCTGATTGAGCAACTGCGTTGCTTTTACTTAGCAACATGACATGCTGAGATGCACACAGAGTGGAATAAGTAAAGTCAACTCCTGCCCTGCCTCCTCTGTTGCTAAAGAACAACTCAGCTGATGTTGCTAATTGTGGATCACCTGCCCCAGATGCACACTAGTCAAGGCAACAATCCATGAATCTTTCACAGTGTATTGTTGTTGACCATACATTCCCCCCTATTCTGAACACAAGGTAGACGTTTCATGATTCCTGACTGGATTGAATCTACCTGAACTTTATCTGGCCGCACGTGCAGTGATCAACACTCTGTTGGCTGGTACAACAGATACTCAGAGTGATTCTGCACACTGCCACGTTGAACAGCCTCCCGCCCAGTCTCAATGATGCCTATGAGCTTGTACATGAACACAGGTGACAGTATCTCTCTTGGGCCACCTTGAGTGACTGAAGTCACCCACATGCCATGTGGCAATTAATGCAGTGTAGCTTGTTGAAACACAACAGTGACCTAGCTGAGCCTATGGCCACACACTCCTTTGACCCTGCTTGCCAGGAATTGTTCAACTTTAGTATAGTAGTGGCGCATCACCTGCTGGTACACCAACGACCTCTGGTGCATGGTATCCAAAAGGATTCTATCCCTGATAGATCCACAATGCTTAACATTCTTATGCAAAATAGTGTGCTGTAGTTGGTCCATGTGAGGTGTCCCTACGTAGCCTGCTTGGTGCTAGATTTGGTAGAAACATGCAATCCCGTTGATTGTGTGTACCTGTTTGCCACTCTGTCAAACG
Organism: Calotriton arnoldi; assembly: GCA_963921515.1. Lineage (NCBI taxonomy): Eukaryota > Metazoa > Chordata > Amphibia > Caudata > Salamandridae > Calotriton > Calotriton arnoldi. Next base: position 355,473 of record CAWUFW010001426.1, on the reverse strand, counting down.
TGGACATGTCAGGGCGGCTGCAACAACACATATGTGTTTTGGATGCCAAGCCAACTGTCAAGTCAAGTGTCACCCTATTTTAGATTGTGCAGGGCAACTCGTCTGGGCTGTCCCCTTTCCCTACTTCTCTTTGTCCTGACAATGTAGCGGTAGCACTGCAACTTTTTCTGGGGTGTTCATGATGGTGGGTTCCACTGGGCGATGAGGTACATGTAGTATCCATTGATGCAGACATGCTGCTCTATATTCAGTCGATCTGCAGGATCATTCCAAATATTTGTGTGAGACAATCATATTTGCAGGTAGTTTTTGTGTTAATTGGACCAAGTATTGAGTTTTTGACCTCTGAGTGGATTATCCTCCACGAGCTGAGGGCTGATGAGCATAGTGTGATGCGTGACCTTGATGTGTTTTGGTACTTATGTATCTGTAACTGTGATGATGCAAAGTATCACATTGTGTGAATCTTAGCAGGGCCATATCCTCATTACCTCCACAGATGTTTTTTATGATCAATCTTCCAGTTACAGGGCACAGCTGTGTTTGACTTCCTGAGGAGATAATGCTCCCCTGTATCTTGTGTTTTTGCCATCACCTAGCAGTGGCTGTGCCTGGTGCCATCTCCAGGGAGTTTGACACCATGCTGGGAGTGTTGATCTTAAATAGTGTCATGATAAGTGTGGCTCAGTGTATGCTACATCAGCTAAAGCAAAGGCTGTCAAGGCTGTGCATTTTCAAAGGAATGTTATGTGGTAGGATCACTGCAATGGCCAGTGTTAAGTTTGTTTGGTAGGCAGTTGTACAAAGTGAGCATGTTCTCAAAATGCAGTGTGCAGTGCACATGATATTGCAGGATCAATGTTGCTCCCTGAAGCACAGCTCCCCCGATAGAGCTGACAGCCTGGTGAAAGTGTGTATTTGGGGTATTGGGCCTGTGGCTACTGAGGGACATGGTCCGGTACTCTCTGCCTCTTATTCTGCTTGTCTTGGCTCATTTCCATAGAAGAATTGTTGGGAAGAATTGGCCGCATGGAGAGACACAGGATTAAGCTAAGTGTGGGGCCTAATCAGGGTCCAGGAGCACATTACCTTTGTCCATTAGCAGGAAGATCCTGACATTGCAAGTGTCCCTTTCTTGGCACATGGCACACTGATGGCTGAGATGGGACACATGTGGAGAGTGACAGACATTGAATCTGCACATCGGCCAGTAACCCACGGCCTGCATGTCATGGGTGGAGTTTGAAGACTGGTGATCGTATTTATTGATGTGTTTGGACACATAAAGAATGACCCACTATCACCTGTTGCTAGCTATGGGACACAGATATATTATGAGTCGTCCACAGGCAAGGAGTGCAAATAGACTAGGCACTACCGATGTACATTATGTCATGATGCCAAACTCCATTTCATTAAATTTGACATGTGGCACAGGGCATGTCTCACCTCAGCTGTCCAACCAGGTAAGTTTGTGTCCTGCTATCTTTGCACTGAACGTAATGCACCAAATTTGTAATTGATACATATTTTTGGGACATGGCTGCATGCTGCAAACCTGTGTTGCTGTGTTACAGATGTATTTGGACCAGTGAGGCATTTGTTCAACCTCTTTGCATTGGAGTGGATGGAGAGAGATATTCCTGGTAATGATGTTTTATACATTATCCAATGAAGGATGGATTTGTAAATGCTAATCAGACGCCAGGCCATTTTCATGTATTGTTAGGACACTGCAGTCCCAAGACAGCAACACTTGTGCGCAGTGACTTGCTAATGGTGTAGGGCTGAGGCTACTGCTCAGAGCAGGGAGTGAGTTGTGTGCCTACAGAGGATTGCATTAGCTAAGCTGTGTGTCAATGTGTTACATGAAGAGCCACTGGATGGCTGTAGGACTTTGTAGGGTGAGGGTCATATACACATGTCAATGGCCCTATGAGATGTGTTCCGGACATGGCTAGATGAGGCAACTGCTCTGTCATGTGAGGCAGACTGTCTGCATGACGTTTCCTCCTTTGTTCACGTGTAGGGGTGTCTTTTGGAGTTCACATACACTACAATGTCAACTGTTGTCAATTGCTATTGTCTTAGAGGCCCCTGTCTCACCCCCCATGTGTGGCCTGTGAGGTATGTGTGTTGCTGACCTTCTAAATTCACATGATCCCTCTGTGCTGTTCTATCTTGTTATGTTTATCGTGTTTGATTTAGTTCCATATGCTCCTATTGTGGTATGCTTGATTCCTTGCTGAATGTTTGTTCGGCCCATCTGACCAGATATGCATTACCTGATTAATAAAGATGATTTATTATACGTCCCAAATTGTGTCCAGGACATGATAATGAGCTGATGGTGAGGTTTTGGTTTTGATGGGGAAATGTCTTGTGACTTGTGTGCAGGGACATTCATTGTACCATATGCCAGCAAATGCATTTCCCTGTGTCTGTCTTTTGTATGTGATAATTTATCTTAGTTTGGAGATGTGTATCTTCCTTTATCCAAGGTTTTGGATGATGAACCATCCTTTGTGTACCTGCAGATTTGAGGACTGCTCCATGTGGACTGTTACCACGTTATCTATTTTTTGAGTGTTGTGACTCCAAGTGGGACATTTTGCTACCCTATCCTGACTGTACAGGTAGGTATCCTATGCCTTGCCCTGCTGGCTGGCCTGAGTGAACAGTGGTGGGTGAAAGGCACGGGTCAATCAGGGACGTGTCCACCTGGCCTGGCAAAGCATAGTGTGCCCCAAGATAGTTGTGTCCCTATGTATTTTAGTGCATTGTGCGGGCTACCTGACCTGTGTGCATGTTAATGATTGTATGTAAGGGGTGCATCTGTCTGAGTCCAGCTCAGGATCTGTGCTGGGTCCTTCCCATGTTGTTATTCCTGACACATCCAACATCCCATTCTGGTTGTGTCTCCCTATGATGACCTGTTCTGACACTGGTGTACTCATCATTACACGGATGTGGGGCTGTTTGATTGGTCTGATGGGGGAGTGGAGGTCCAGGTTAGACTGTAGCAGTTAATTTGTTGTTTGTAGACATGTATTGATCTGTCAACAATTTGTGTATCTAGTAAAAGTGAGTTGTGAGATAGTAAATAAGCTAGGCCTAGGTTATCCATCTGATTGGGTAGATGTATTGTCTTGCTACTTGGTATATCAGCTATTCATTTTGACTTCACTTTCCTGTGTGATTTATACATGTTGTATTTTCTTTGGCAGCTATCCAGAGTAAACCATGTACTTCTTCTAGAGTTTTTGGGAAATGGCAGGATAATATGGATAAATGATGTCACTTCCTGCAATGTGACTTCCTATGACATGAGATGTAGTGGTCTTTATATGCGTTTCAGATATTAGGATTTAGCCTGTGTAACAGATGCATGTTGGTGCGTGCATGGTGCCAGTGAATATGTCTCTGTGGACATACGTTTGTGAGTACATTGGAGTTCTGCTGCCCTGCGTTGTTTCATTTTGTGTTGTGGTGGACTCATACATACATAGAAAACTTTTATTCGATCTTTTTTAAATCAGATTATAAAATTACATAAAAAATACATAAAACCACTTTATAAAATCACATCTAAACACAATTCATATCCTAAAAGGTCCGACCTAATCAAGTTCATAAATCCATGCTCCCATTACTACGCACTTAAGGTAATAAAAGATGCAATAGATTTTAAAAAGTTATTAAAAAGTTTTAAAAACCGCAAGCAATAAAAGGATCCCCAAAATTCATTCATAAGCCGCGTATTTCCTTTTCCGTATGCATGCCCACAAAAAGGATGCCACAGCAAAACAGGTTGGGTAATGATTTTAAAAAATATAATACAACCCGACATAAGCGAAAGTGGTGCCTCTTTAAAATTGGGATAATAAATTTATTTATTTCCTGGGCATACAAACTACAGAAAAGTACCAAATGTAAGTCATTTTGGGATGACTTAAGTTCACAAGGGCACAGGGACAAATCCGAATGCTTCAATCTTCTGGCCGGATACCCCAACATCAATGGAATCAGGTTCAGACGGAACCTCATCAAGATAAACTGATGGTTTGAGAATGAGACCTCTGCTAAATAAGAGAACTCTCCCTCTACCATTGGAGGGGTCAGTTGATACATCCGGACCGTCTGCACTCCGTAATTCCTCTCCCTGCGTTCGTATTGAGCCCTCAAGTTAAAAGTCTCAACCAGTCTATGCTTAGAGAACTTTTTGCATAAATTGGGATCTTTAAAAAGATTTATCAGACCTAAGGTGTTGAGTTCCCGCTCGACATAGTTTAACCATCTGCTCTTACTGTGGTTTTCCAATTTTAATAAGTCACTAATCATCCTTTGATTAAGGGGAACAGTAACCCTACGCCAAATTGATAGCCACAGCGGTGGACTCATGCATTCACTTTGTGATCCATACATATATGTGGCTATGGGCATTCCTGTTCTAACGTCAAATGTGTATTTCTCCTAGTATTTAGTGGTCTGACTGTATCTACCCGATGATGACAGTCCCTCATTTGACAGACAGAACATGCTGTGGAACCAGGGACGGATTGGGATCACAATGATGCTCGGGCACTCTAAAAGTAATTGGCACACATTCCGTGATCATCCATTTCATTGTAGCCTCTGTGCATTCGCCTGGCAAGGGAGGTTTGAAAAAGCACACTGCTGCTGATCAAGGGAGTGGAGGGGGGGGTAGGTTAGAATGGCCAAATGAGACTTGCCTCCCTGCCAGGCCCCTACGTACAACGCAACCTCCCTGCACCTGCCATGATCTGAAAGTGATGGGCGGGTGGGGGAGATAACACCGCTTCTGGTAAGGCAAGTGAGGCAGATCGTGAAGGTGAGTATGCCCCAAAGGCTGGCCCCCAGCCTCAATTTACAGCACAGTTGGGGCGCAGAAAAGATACTGGCACCACATTGCAGTGGCCTGGTGGGGACTGGGGAAGTAAGTCAGTGTCTTGGTGTGGTTTACAGAGGCCCCAAAACCGTGGCCCACATGTGACCCTGGTGCACCAGCCCATCGAACAATGCCCAATTGCCTGCATTCCCAATCCAAGCCTATACAGAACACTTTCTGATAGAACTCAACGCCCATAGGGCTCAATGGGCTTCAGTCCCTCCGTCGTGTGTGCCAGCCTAGGCTGAGACAGCTTCCCCACACACACAGTTCTTGAGCTGCTGTGGGTGGCTGGTCTGTCGTCTTTGTGCAGCAGCACCTAAGTATTTCACAGGTTTTTAATGGACCATTTACTAAATGGTGAGGCTTTGTTAGTTTTTCAACAGTCCCTAGCACACCAGATTCTCCACTCTGCCCATTCCTTAAAGCTGCCAATTACTTTTGCTGCCACAGCGTGAGAATGCATTTCCTGCCAAGTAACCCTAGGCTTTGTTTTTTATGTTTTCTGCAGCTTTTACTCCAACCGGTGGCATTGAGGCACTTTGCATGACCACCAGTTACATTATTCAAGGATACATTGCTGGGAGTATTAGCCTCCCACCCCCCCAAATGTGCTCTACATTTCTGTGAGTATTAGCCCCCTACCCCCAAATAGGCTCTACATTGCTAGGTGTATTTGCCCCCACTCTCCAAATTGGCTCTACATTGCTGGGAGTATTAGCCCCCACCCCCTCAATTGTCTCTACATTGCAGGGAGTATTAGCCTCCCAACCCCCAAATAGGCTCTACATTGCTGGGAGTATTGGCCCCCCCAACCCCCAAATAGGCTCTACATTGCTGGGAGTATTTGCCCTCCACCCCTCAGTTTGGCTCTACATTGCTGGGAGTAGTAGCCCCCACCCCCCCAATTGTCTACATTGCTGGGAGTATTAGCCCCCAGCCCTCAAATAGGCTCTACATTGCTGGGAGTATTAGCCCCCAACCCCTAAAAAGGCTCTGCATTGCTGGGAATATTAGCCTCCACCCCACAAATAGGCTCTACATTGCTGGGAGTATTTGCCCCCCACCCCCCAAATGGGCTCTACCTTGCTGGGAGTATTAGCCCCCACCACCCAAATAGGCTCTACATTGCTGGGAGCATTTGCCTCCCACCCCCCAAATTGGCTCTACATTGCCGGGGGTATTAGTCCCCCACTTCCCCAATTGTCTCTACATTGCAGGAAGTATTAGCCCCCCAACCCGCAAATAGGCTGTATATAGCTGGGGGTATTAGCACCATCCCCCAAATAGGCCCTACATTGCTGGGAGTATTAGCGCCCCACCGCCCCCTTAAATTCGCTCTACATTGCTGGGAGTATTAGCCCCCAAATTGTTTCTACATTGCTGGTAGTATTAGCCCCCCAACCCCCAAATAGGCTCTACGTTGCTGGGAGTATTAGCCCCCCAACCTCCAAATAGGCTCTACATTGCTGGGAGTATTAGCCCCCCCCCACCCCCAAATTGGCTCTACATTTCTGGGACTGTTAGCCCCCCAACCCCCATTTGGCTCTACATTGCTGGGAGTGTTAGCCCCCCACACCCCAAATTGGCTCTACATTGCTGGTAGTGTTAGCCTCCCAACCCTCCTATTTGGCTCTACATTGCTGGGAGTATTAGCACCCCACCCCCCAAATAGGCTCTACATTGCTGGAAGTATTCTCCTCCCCAAATTTGGCTGTATTTGTGCCCCTGCTTTCTCTTGTTTTGTCTTCTGAGGGGTAGTTAGGTTATTATGTACGGGTAGGTGTCTAACTTACTGTCTGCGACGAACGCGTTGGTTGGGGTTGAAGTATTCATCGTAGATGTACAACAGAGGGATCACATGCATGATGGGATGCATAGCTACACAGTCTCGGTCGCAGGAATCGTGTTGTGAGGAGATTCGGAGTTGAAATACTCCCCTTCCGACTGCTCTGACGCGTTGGTTGGTCCGACCAATTCGGCGCATTGGAAGTGCGCATCGTAATTGGGCATTCGGATTCAGATTCGGAAGTGGCGCAGAATGGTTCCATTCTGTGTTTCCGGAGGCTTCTTGTTTGGAATTTCCTGTCGGATTCGGAGTAACCGAGTCGGTTGGTAAGCAATGGGTTTTGGGCATCATAATGCGTCGGTCAGGAAAACCGATTCCGAGTACGAGTTGGTCGGAAGGTCCGAATCCGAAAGGCTCTCGGATGCCCTTCCGAACGACATCGTAATTGGCCTTCAAGTTTTGAAAATATACTAGTATCTAACATCTCCCTATTTACAATAATACCATCCTAAATCTTACCGATTATCACTAGGAAATGACAACCAAGGCCGTCAAAATTCTTGGGAGGGTTAAAAGGAGTCAGAAATGGAGGTAGGCAGAATAAATGATATTTGTGTATAAAAAATCTGAAATCCTAAGATTAGATTGCACAAACGTTAGACCTGGCCCTTTTTGCAGGGTTTATCCACAAACGTTTTGCCTTTTCCCTCCTATTTTTATGACCCTGTTTTCATTGGCTATAGGATTTTGGGCACTTTACCACTGCTGATCAGTGCTAAAGTGCATATGCTCTCTCTGTAAATTATGATTATGATTGGTTATCCAAGATTGGCATAGTTGATTTACTGGTAAGTGTCTAACTTACCGTCTGCGACGAACTCGTCAGTTGCGGTCGAAGTATTCATCGTAGATGTACAATAGAGGGATCACATGTGTGATGGGATGCATAGCTGCACAGTCTTGGTCGCAGGAATTGTGTTGTGAGGAGACTCCGAGTTGAAATACTCCCCTTCCAACTGCTCTGACGCGTTGGTTGGTCCGACCGATTCGGCACGTCGGAAGTACGCATCTTAATTGGGCATTCGGATTCGGACTCGTAAATGGCTCTGAATGGCTCCATTCTGCGTTACCGGAGGCTTCTCGTTAGGAATTTCCTGCCGGATTTGGAGTAACCAAGTCGGTCGGTAAGCAATGGGTTTTGGGCATCATAATGCGTCGGTCGGGAAAACCGATTCCGAGTACGAGTCGGTCGGAAGGTCCGAGTCCAAAAGGCTCTTGGATGCTCTTCCGAACGACATTGTATCAACCCCTTAGTTATTAATACTCAGGTATTAAAATTAGTACCTGGGTATTAATACACTTGCACACCAATTAACCCTGTAACCCTCACATCCTGTCCCAAAAGCTTGGTTTGACTGTAATAAAAAAATACAAAAATTAAATATATTTTAAAAAATATAACCCTTTTAAAAATATAACTAGTAGTATATGAACTATATACATCATATACTTACCAACTTACTTACCTAAATGCTTACATATTTTATGCATGGTAAAGGCATGCATGGTAATTTTCCATACCAAAAATGCTTGGTAAAGACATTCGTGGTAATGGTATATGCTTTTTAAAGGCATACGTTGTAAAGACTTACCCGTGGTTAAGATTTCATTGTAAAGGCATTGTGTGGTTAAGACTTTGTGGTAAAGGTCGTTTCCTGGAATATATCTGAGGGGCAGAGGTAGTTTGTTCCAGTGTTTGGCTGTCAATACAGAGCAGGCCGAGCTGCCCCATTTGTTTCATTTGGTGAACGTAATGGACAATTAATGAGCTGATTGTGACCTCAAAGATCTTTCATGGCAATAGGGGATCAATTTGTCCAGTAAGTATTTTGGACCTGTCCTGTAGGAGGCTGCGTGCGCCACCGTCCGTGCTTTTAATATGACTCATTTCACTGGAAGCCAGTGCAACTGGCTTCGGTACTAAGATATCGAGACATGTTTAGGAAGGTTAAACAAGAGACAGACGGACTGACATATTCTGTACCTTTTGTAACTTCTGAATGAGGTAATCTGGGATTCTTATGTACAAGATATTAGCATAGTCAAGTCTGGATAGGATCAAAACTTGTACCACAGTTTTCTGGGCTTCCAGTTGCAGTAGTTTAAGGAAATTATTTAACATCATAAGGATTCAGAATGCAGTTTTGACCACAGCTGAGATCTAGGGTTTAAGAGATAGGTTTGTGTCACTAAGAACTCCTAGGTTTCTTGCCACTTCAGCCGGGGAGGAGGTGCACTGCAATTGGTTGGCCAAGTCCCAGACCAGCCTGGCAGTGGGTGGTTGCCAAACAGCAAGACTTCAGTTTCACCAGGGTTGCATTGAAGGGAGTTTGCTTTCATCCATCCCATCACGACTGTCACACAGGCAGCAAATTTCACTTTTATCTTTACTCGTTGTAGGTCAGCAGAAGGTGGGTATCGTCTGCATACGAGATGACTTGGATGATGAAAGAGTCAATTAAGTACACCAATTGTGTCATATATATATATATTAAAAAGTGTGGGGCTCAGGGCAGAGCCTTGAGGCATGTCATTCTTGAGTTTTTTGGCATCCGAGTAGTAGGGTTTGAGCCAGGCTGCCTGCTCCCGGTTCTCTATAAAGGAACTCTTCCCCTTGACCCCAATATGGGTGAGTCAGTATAGCAGGATCCTGTGTGAGATCGTGTCAAGTGCTGCTGAGAAATCTAATAGAATTAGTGCGGCATTATGACCGGCGTCCAGCATGAATTTGATGGAATCAGTCATTTCCATGAGTGCAGATTCTGTACTGTGGAGGGCCCTAAAACCTGATTGTGAAGGGTGTAGCAGATTATTTGTATCCAGAAATTGCCTTCACTGAGGGTTAACAACTTTTTCAATGATCTTAGAAGCCTAGAGGAGCAGGGAGAAGGGTCTAAAATTCGAGAGAGTATTAGGATCAGCATCTGTTTTTTTTTAGCAGGGGCATAACATTTGCCTTTTTCCATGAGAGGGGCATTATCCCTGACTATAGTTAAGTTGTAAAAAGATTGTGAAAAGTGAGGCATAGGCAGTCCCCTATAAGGCTCGTGACATGAGGTGTAAAAGGGTCCAGGGGCAAACCTGATTTACTTTTAGCGAAGAAGGTTTCCATGTCTTCATCTGTTGGTGGGGTAAACTGTATGCGTTTGCCATAGGCCTGAGGTACTGAATAGCATAAAGCGTTAATGGCTCATTATCTTGCATTTTTTAATGATTATCCTGATTTTTTAAAGTTTTGACTTAAAAAATGCTCATTTGGGAACATAGGGTAATGCTAAGATTCAAGGGGGGTCCAGTGCTTTTAGGGTCTGTGAAGTCAGATACAATTAAAAAAAATTATTTTGCACTGTTGTTGGCTTTCTTAATTATATTACAGTAGAATGTGTGTCGTGCCAGCTTCAGGTTGGTGTGGTTGATGCTAAGAGCCAGTTTGTACTGGCTTTTGTCTGCAGCATTGTATTGTTTCCGCCATGCGCGTTTTAGCAATTTAAAGTGTTTTCTCTCTTCCGTTAGTTCCCTAGTAAACCATGGGGCAGGTGGTTTGAATCTAAGGGTCCTATTATTAGTTGCAGGGGCCGCTATAGAGGCGGCTTCTATAAGCCAGTTGTTCACCTTGATTTCGTTGCCCACAGTGTCACCCTTTAGTGTGGGTTTGGTGGCTACAATGGTTTCCTTCAATAGGGGTATATCCACTTTATTCCAGGCGCGGTTTATGATGGTGAGTCCCATTCTTTCTGGATGCTTAGAAGGAGACCAAGACCATGAGAAGGATAAAATGAAGTGATCTGACCATGGAACTTCTTTAGGCCTGTCTAGGTCTAGTGGGGTATTAGTGAAAATGGCATCAACAGTGTGGCCTCCTTTGTGTGTGGGTCCTCGTGGAGAGATCCACATCCTCCATTAACTCAGTCAATTTTAATGCAGAGGTGTCCAGAGGATTATCACGTTGGATGTTAAAATCACCCAAGATAGTGAAATTGGCATAGTGAATAATTGTGTGGCCCTATGCTTGTGAGATGGAATTAATAAAGTATCCCGCATAACCCTGGGGATGATATAGCAAGATTCCCGCAAAAGAGTATTGGGTGGAGTGCAAGATGATGAAAGGCCTCGACCTCGCACCAACCAGGTCCTCCACCTGAAATGTTTTTAAGTTCATGTTTAAAAACTATCACTTTTAATAGATGTCTGTCTACCCAGTGCTATAATCTGATATGCTAAGGTGAAACGTTTCCTCATGTTAAAGAAATAAACTTTTTTGAACTTTGAAGAGACTGTGTCATGTTTTAACATTAAGGGGCCTATTACGATGCGGCTCGGAAGGCTTCGACAGATGGCAGAAGCCTTCCGAGCAGCATCGTAATGGGCGGGTCAGATTCCTTTCCGACCGCCTCATTTTGATGGAGGCGGTCGGAAAGGAATCCGACCGGTCATTCCGACTGGCTTCCGCCCATCTGCCAATTGGAATGCGGCCTGTAATCTCGAGGGCGGCTCTTTCCGCCCTTGAGATTACAATGCACGCTTTCCAACATGGTTTCCATGCCGGTCTGTCCGACATGGAAACCATGTTGGAAAGCGTGTTAGGGGGCCCCCAGCAGGGCCCTCTTTGGTGCACGGGTTCCAGTTGGAGGCCGATGGGGAACCTATGGTGCCCCCCAGTTGATCCTTGCACCTTGTTGCTGGCACCTTGAGGTGCCTGCCACGGGGTGCAGGGATGAACCGCACCTCCCATTTTACTATGGGAGCATGCATTACTGCCGGAATGCATGCTCCCATAGTAAAATATAGGAATGTGACCGTACAGTGTTCGGTCGCATCCTAATGGGGCGATCGGGACTGCCAACCGGGTGTCGGTCGGTCCCATGACTGATGCGGTGTCGGACGGAAGTGATTCCGTCTGACATCGTAATGACCCCCTATGTTTGTTGCACAATATAAAATGCCAAAAGTTTTCAAGGCTTGGTTTTATGCATGGACTCTTAGAGCCAAAGCCAGACCCTTAGCGCGGCTTTGGCTTTGCTAGCCCTATTAATTTGCTGCTCCCCCCACCTCTATCTGCGACTGGGGCTTAGTACATAGGGCAGTCAGTCACTTGATAAAATGATTTGTAAAAGTCGAGGACTGGAAACATGGAGCTTTACCTATATGCACCGATTTACAACTCTATCATCAAGGCTTCTTGTAGCAGAGACGAAGAAGAGTGCGTGTATTCAAAGCACATTTAAAAGAAGTGATCCTATGGCAGGGACTCCAGGCCTTTGGGTTGTATGTGACTGTAGTCATGAATTTCAAGGGAGAACTACCAGGCCCAGGTGGAGGTTGTTTGGGGTGTCACACACCCCCAAATGAATTCCTAGCTTGCTAGATGAGTCCAGGGGCCCTGAGTCAGGTCTGCTATGATGGTGGCCGTATTTCTCGTCATTCTGATTTCACTATCTAGTGAGTGGTTTACAAAACAAGTAGTAAATCTGCATCCATAGAAGTACTCCTTGAATGGGTGTACATTTACTAGTTTTTTGAATTCACATTGCAGTAGTAGACTTGGAAAGCTGCAACTGTCTCAGGTTTCCAGGCATACTTCTGGCAATCAAACACCCAAAAGGTGATGAGATGAATGCGTGCAAATAGTCTAAACAGTGGCAATCTTTCTGGGTAGCATTCCAGCCCTTCGTTGCAAATCAGTACTGACCCTGCTCCTTATGAAAACAGTCAATCCAGAACCTTAGTCATCTCACCCATCCACCCTGTCACCTACCACTTTTTAGTCACAAAATTTGAGATGCACATCTGAATCTCACTGTCTAAGCTACGCCCCTGGTTGGGCCTTCTTTCAGCCAGTGGAGAAAGAAGAGATTTTGTAAGTACACCTTCAATAAAATCAAATTTGGTTCTCTGGATGATCTCTCTATGGTCTCATTTTTGCAGCAGGGGATGTCTGTGTTTACCTCTCTTAACCAAATTGGTTAATCTTTTCATTACCAACAGGTTTGCTTCCGAATGATGAGAAAAGAGGGGTTATTAAACACTCCTGAAGAAAGTTAACTTGGATAGTAGCAATGTAATTTGCAATAGATCCATTGCCCTGATTCTGGTAATTCTGGTAATGGGTAAAATTGTGTAAATGATTGTGGCCAAGTAATTTCTAAAGCTACTTGAGGAAGATAACTGCCCTGATGATTGGCTTTCAGTTTTGAAAAGGGACAGAAACAGCCTTGGCCTAGATATCAAAAGAATTACACCTGCTTATTAACCAGAGTGATATGCCTCCAATTGTCCTAGACTTGCCTGTATTGTTTATAACAGTTGATTGTCATATTTTTGTCAGAAGTCTTGCAGGCATGGGACTGTGGGCACAATGCTACCATGGTTCACTTCTTTTTTAACAAACTGATCACAGTCAATGATGCTTCCACACTTCCACTCAGCCTTGCAGGAGGTTCTTTGCTGAGTCTCTCAAGGCTCCTATTTGTCCCCAACACTTTTTAGCATCAATATGTGGCCTTTAATAAGTCTGATTAGATATTTTGAATGCACTCTGGTTTCATATCCTCATGACACACAGTTCATTATAAGGTTAGACCAATATGCTCCAGTGGTAAGTAGACATAATATCGAACTTTTAATATCGATATACCTAAATATCGAGTTTAGTATATCGATAGTATAAAATATCGATGTTATGTATATCTATGTTAAAAATATCGATTTTAAGTATTGTTAAAAATATCGAAGTTTGTAATATCGATTGTAAAAATATCGTAATGTTAAAATATCGTTGTTGTACTATATTTTCATGTATTTAGAGTTTGTTTGGAGTATAATAATAGTTAGTTTATGTTATGAAAAATAAATTTTGTATAATAATTTTTAGGAGCGGGATGTTGGGTTTATAGGGGATAAGGGTGGGGAGTGTTTTAAAATAATTGATTTTAATTTATAATAAATTCGAAATTTCAAATTATGTTATGTTATAACAATTTATTGTGCGCACTACTACCCGGAGGTGTCTAGGCGCTCACGGTTTGCCATGCTGTGTCAGGAAAAGCTAATATCTAAAAAGCCATGTCTTGAGCAGTTTCCTGAACTCAAGCAGGGATGAAGTCTTCCTAAGGGAGAGTGGAAGGGCGTTCCATTTCTTTATAGGGGTCGATTCCGATCTCGGCCGGAAGCGCACCTAACAGTATTCGTCCGGAAAAAAAACAAGCCGAACGCGTGTTTCCCGACCGATTCGAACAGTCGTCCGAACGAACAAGTACGATGCGCATAACAGCCCAGATTCCGAGCGAGCCGTACTCACCCATTTCAGCTCCTGTTCCCCGCCCGAGCCAGATCCGTAAACGTCGAATCGAGTCGCATGGAACCAAATACACAGCACCTTCCGGCCGGACTAGTACGATGCGCACTCCGTACGTGCCGAACCCGTCGCTACGTCCGGCACGTCAGAGCATCCGGGAGAGCTGCACATAAGCTCCGATTCGCGCCACAAGACGATCCACGGCTACGAGACGAACAAGCCAGCGACGAGTACGAGTCCAAGCCACGAGAAACCCGAACGAGACGAACAAACCATGAATCCCATCGCGCAGGTCCTACCAATACTCTACATCTATTACCGGGACCGGTACGGACGCGTACGGCGAAGACGGTAAGTCAAACACCCACTACACAAACAAACGACACATACCCAACATATGTCACACACACATAGGGATGCAGAAATGACGTACACTAGCAACAGCAGAACCATAGGGGTGGGATGGCTACCACCAATGCCATACACACCCATAGGGGGATGGATGCCTACCACTACCACCACCCCTACTTAGGGGGGCCTGGATGCCTACCACTACCACCATCCCCACTCATAGGGGGATGGATGCCTACCACTACCACCACCCCTACTCATGGGGGCCTGGATGCCTACCACTACCACCACCCCTACTCATGTGGGCCTGGATGCCTACCACTACCACCACCCCTACTCAGGGGGCCTGGATGCCTGTCACTACTACCATCCCCACTCATAGGGGGATTGACGCCTACCACTACCACCACCCCTACTCAGGGGGGCCTGGATGCCTACCACTACCACCACCCCTACTCAGGGGGGGCTGGATGCCTACCACTACCACCACCCCTACTCATGGGGGCCTGGATGCATGTCACTACTATCATCCCCACTCATAGGGGGATGGATGCCTACCACTACCACCACCCCTACTCAGGGGGGCCTGGATGCCTACCATTACCACCACCCCTACTCAGGGGTGCCTGGATGCCTACCACTACCACCACCCCTACTCAGGGGGCCTGGATGCCTGTCACTACTACCATCCCCACTCATAGGGGGATGGATGCCTACCACTACCACCACCCCTACTCAGGGGGCCTGGATGCCTGTCACTACTACCATCCCCACTCATAGGGGGATGGATGCCTACCACTACCACCACCCCTACTCAGGGGGCCTGGATGCCTACCACTACCACCACCCCTACTCAGGGGTGCCTGGATGCCTACCACTACCACCACCCCTACTCATGTGGGCCTGGATGCCTACCACTACCACCACCCCTACTCAGGGGGGCCTGGATGCCTGTCACTACTACCATCCCCACTCATAGGGGGATGGATGCCTACCACTACCACCATCCCCACTCATAGGGGGATGGATGCCTACCACCCACACCACCCCTACTCAGGGGGCCTGGATGCCTGTCACTACTACCATCCCCACTCATAGGGGGATGGATGCCTACCACTACCACCATCCCCACTCATAGGGGGATGGATGCCTACCACCCACACCACCCCTACTCAGGGGGGCCTGGATGCCTGTCACTACTACCATCCCCACTCATAGGGGGATGGATGCCTACCACTACCACCATCCCCACTCATAGGGAGATTGGTGCCTACCACTACCACCACCCCTACTCAGGGGGGCCTGGATGCCTACCACTACCACCACCCCTACTCAGGGGGGCCTGGATGCCTGTCACTACTACCATCCCCACTCATAGGGGGATTGATGCCTACCACTACCACCACCCCTACTCAGGGGGCCTGGATGCCTACCACTACCACCACCCCTACTCATGTGGGCCTGGATGCCTACCACTACCTCCACCCCTACTCATGGGGGCCTGGATGCCTGTCACTACTACCATCCCCACTCATAGGGGGATGGATGCCTACCACCCACACCACCCCTACACATAGGACGGGAAATGCATGACACAACCAGCATACTCCAACATAAGGAATGTCTGAAAATACATCCCACCAACACCATGACAAGCGTGTGTAGTCTGTGTCAAATGCCTACAACACTGAATATGACATTGAGCATACAATGTGACCCCCTATCACATGTGTCACACATAAATGTGTGTGGCCTCCACAATGCAAGCAGACCATGACCACTGTGGCAATGGGGTATAACACCCCATCATCACAGTGACCAAAAGGTAAGTCTGGGGTCCATAGCTGAAGCCCAATTGAACATTGTGGCAATGGGGTCTAAACACCCATCACCACAGTGACCAAAAGGGAAGTGTGGGGTCCATAGCTGAAGCACATTTTGTACATTGTGGCAATGGGGTCTAAACCCCCATCATCACAGTGACCAAAATGTAAGGGTGGGGTCCATAGCTGAAGCACATTTTGAATATTGTGGCAATGGGGTCTAAACCCCCATCACCACAGTGACCAAAAGGTAAGTGTGGGGTCCATAGCTGAAGCACATTTTGCACAATGTGGCAATGGGGTCTAAACGCCCATCATCACAGTGACCAAAATGTAAGTGTGGGGTCCATAGCTCAAGCACATTTTGAACATTGTGGCAATGGGGTCTAAACCCCCATCACCACAGTGACCAAAAGGTAAGTGTGGGGTCCATAGCTGAAGCACATTTTGAACATTGTGGCAATGGGGTTTAAACCCCCATCACCACAGTGACCAAAAGGTAAGTGTTGTAATGGGAAAAGCTGCAAATGCCAAACAGCATGGATGATTCCTGGTCACAGAACAACAAACACATCTGTGGCATAGTAGTGCTTGTGTCCCATAGCAACATACATTGGGTGAGGCAAACAGTGCAGTGCAAATAAGATATACCTTTGGCCATGTGCAGACAAACATCACCCATGGGGGCTGACATTGTCAACATTCGTCAATAACACATTGACAGAAGTGACCATCATAATGCAGCCCCACATATCTGCACCAATGGACACACAAATGTAGATATCCTGTGGAGACTGTAGATGTCAGGTGAACAAATACCATACCATGGCAGCAATGGGACATACAAACCATGATCATTGTGCTGACTGATGACCTAGGATCCCAGGGACAGCAGGGGAAACCCACCAAACAACATACAGCCAATGGCACACAAAGATATGCCAATGCAGTGGTGCAGATGCACAAACACAAACAGGCAGCCCCACACTGCATATCAAACACAACAGGTGATGGGGGGGGGGGGTGCCAGTGTCCACAGGCAACCACACAACACATGAGGAGGCCTGAATCACAATTACACAGATGTGTATACAGTGCCACACAAAAGTAACTCATGGATCGGATTCCCCTATGTGGGCAATCAGGCATTGTTAGATGAGAGGGAGCCCAAATTACACATGTCACACAAGCTTGTAGGAACAGCAAATAACACAGCAAGAGACAGACCCACCACAGCACTACCCCCAGGGACCCCTCATTGTGGTGACCCTGGCCTGCATGATAATCCCACTGTGATGACAAAGCTAGATGTCATACACACTGTGAACCACAGTCATGTGTCCTGAGCTACAAACTACCATCACACCTACACAATCACAAATCAATCAGCACGGCCTGTCAGTCAAGGCCAACATGGAGGTAGGGGTCTAGCCGTGCAACAACTCTCATTTGCACACACTCAACACCACACACCTTGATCTACACCAATGTGCAGCTGTGAAGCTCACATGGACTGGTGACATTGCACATGCACCCATGACAATCCCAGGGGTGGTGGTGGGAACTAAGGTGCAGAAACCCATCACACATGGCCAGACAACAAGACTCGTGAATGCCAGACACACTGCACAGTACGCAGTACATGGGCATGACGTGAAATCCACCACAATCAATGGGATGCCGGACACAGTCACACACCAATGAAGAAGTCAAGGTCACCCACAAAGAACACACATAGACAACTTCCAACATTGCAGCTCTGACCCAGAGGAGTGGCAGCAGTCACACACACAACGTGTCACAAT
Source organism: Calotriton arnoldi (assembly GCA_963921515.1). Classification (NCBI taxonomy): domain Eukaryota; kingdom Metazoa; phylum Chordata; class Amphibia; order Caudata; family Salamandridae; genus Calotriton; species Calotriton arnoldi. The sequence goes on along the minus strand of CAWUFW010001426.1, from coordinate 337,442 downwards.
CACTGAAAGCTAAAACAAACTGTAAATTACATGACTTGTGTAACCAACAAGTGCCAAGGGGAATCCTGACTGTGTCTCATCTGCGTTTGCCCATAAACTCAGCCCTGACAGCAAACACACCTATGGATGACACCCTGATGACCAGTAATGTGCCATGCACCCACATCCCAGAGAACCCAGTGCGAAGATTTGGGGGGAACATAGGTCAACTCAGCAAGCATCACAAACAGGAACATCACTAGGGATCCCAGCCTGTGTTGCAAAATGGAAATGAACACACACAGACATGCTCACACAACACACACCTTGGGCTCAGGCAATGTCACGGAATTACACACTGCCATGAGGGGACTCCACTCCTGTGTAAGGAAAGCTGTGCCATACGTTGTCTCTGCAGGGCTCTATCATGTCAGCAGTACACTTGGTCACTCAGTCAACAATTAGCACAAAATGAAGGCTCTAGTCACATCAGCCTGGTCATGGGAGTGTCACCGAAATCATCTGCACAGATCCAACACACATGTATAGCAAGTTGCACTGATAACACAGATGAGTCCTTCCCCATTGATGCCCAAACTTGCATGTCCAGTGGAGATGGTCACACGGTCATGGAAACAGACACATTGAACAATGGCAAGCACAACTGATGTGCAGGGGTGTAAGCCACAGATGTGATATTGCAAATAAATGTAGGAAATCCCATTGGCAAATATTGAAAACATGACACCCTCATATTGCTGCAAAGGATGACATGGATACACACCAGGATAGGACACATTCCCCCTGGACCACATGGGGTCCTGCACAGTAACACTTCATTTTCATGATATCAAATATCACCATCACTGCAGCAAGGGCATGGTTAGCATCATCAACATCATGTACATCTGAAGCTAAATCACCAGAGAACAGAAAGGAGCTTTATTCAGCATATGTGTCTGAAAAATGAAAGTCCTGTAAAAATACAAAGGCCAATGGCCAGTCCAGCAGTTCAGTCCAAACAGGGTGACAGTGGCAGATGTCACCCTCTGCTTGCCTGCACTGATATGGAGCAGGGACATTCCCCTCGGAGGGGCATACGGGGGGGCAGGCCAGGCACCGCAGGGACAGGATCAGGGCACACCAGAAGGAGGCAGGGAAGGGGTGGCTGGTGCTGGAGAGTCACTGACAACTGCAGTGGAGGTGTCTGACATGGTGTGTGCCGGCACAACTGGGGGGCATGAGTCAGATGGTGTGGGTGCCGGCACGACTGCAGTGGTCCGGCCAGATGGAGTGGACAGGTTCCCCACTGCAGTGCCCAAGTCAGACGGGGTGGTAGTGGACTCCACTGCAGTGCCTATCTCCAGGGGAGTAGAATGGAGTTCAGGTAAGGTGGGCAGGACAGAGGGGGAGGACACGGTCTCCACACCAGTGGCACAAACATGTGCAGCGGGGGGTATGAGGCTGGAAGAGCAAGTGGTAGGTGGAGAAGGCCGGATCATTTTGGGGATGGTGTATCTGTGGGTGGGGGAACCTGGGGCAGGGTGTGGTGGGGGAACCAGTGTTGTGGGGGCCTGAGGGATGGAGGAAGAAGACTGTGTGGTTGAGCTGCAGAGCGGTGGCGGGGTCTTGCTCTTCCGGGACCAGGGGGACTTGCGTGTGGGGGCCTTAGTCTGTCCGTGCCTGGGGGAGGGTGTCCGGGGATGAGGGGCACTCCCCTCTGTGTGGGTGGACTTCCTCTTCCCCCTGTATGCTGGATCAGCTGGATCGGAGGGGAAGAGGCCGAGGTCACAGAGGAAGAGCTGCTGTTTAGGTGGGGTTGCAGGTGAGGCAAGGGAAGGGGTCTTGGAGGGAGAGGATTTGGAGGACTGCGGCGTGACTGTGGATGCCTGTGTGTGTGTCTGTTCCCCATCCCCTGTGGGTGTGGTATCAGTCCCCTGAGGATGCTTGCGTGCACGTTTTGCCTTTGTTTTGGGTGTTTCTGTGCTGCTTGTGTCTGTGTGTTTGGGTGATTGTGCAGGTGTGCATGTGCTTGGGACAGGTAGGGTGCCAGGAAGTGTGGATGGGGCAGAGGTAGGAGGGGTGAGGGACTGATGGAGGAGGGACACTGCTGCCGTCAGGGAGGAGTCCATGGACTTATTGCTCCTCTGTAGGGCAGACATGCCAGATGAGATGCCCTCCATGAACGACACCAGCTGTGTCAACAGAGTGGTGTGTGCATGGAGGACACTCAGCATAGCTGTCTGCCCTACATGGAGCTGGCGAAGTAAGTACACAGACTCCTCACTCAGGGCAGCAGGGGACACAGGGGCAGGGGGTGCGGTGCCTGGCACGAAGGAAACACGCTCCCGAACACAGGAGCCTCCACGGACCTCTGGAATGGGAGCCGATGGGAGGGCGGTGGTGGTGGTGGTGGTGGCGGGGCCAGCCATACTAGCTGGGGTGTGGTGGCTGCTGACACCCGCCTCCACAAGGGAGTCATCCTCCGAGCTGCTGTGGTCCTCAGCTGAGGTGAATGGTGCTGCGGACTCCTCGGTGTGGCTCCCCTCGCCCTCCCTGCCACTGGGTCCCTCCGACCACTCATCGGCTGCTGACCCAGCCTGGCTCTGCAGCTCCTCCTGGTCCGTGGAGCTGTCCCCTCCTGTGGCCGTGGATGTATCTGCAAACAATTAGGGAAACAGACAAACATCAGTCACCTGCACTGACCGCACACACCACAGTAAGTACAGCACATTACAGAGCAAGCCCTGGCATCCTTAGTTGAACATTGCCAAAAGTGCTCACACAGATTAGGAGAAGCCAATTGTCAGTCTGATGGTCAACCATGGCACTCACACCCCTCCTGGCCTTTGTAGTAGGGTTCTGTTCTACCATATAACACAGACCTATGTACCTTTCTGCTCTGCCCATGAAACATGGCACTCCCATATAGGCCCCACCAGTCAGGCCCTGATAGATGACCTAAGCTGTCCATTTTTCTTTTAGCCTTTTAGTACCTGTCACAGTGGTCCACACCCCCTTAGATACATACACTTAGGCCCAAACCCACCTCCTTAGATGCACACACACATGTAGGCCCAAGAGGCCACTGCCTCATGCTATAATTTTTCTAATACAACAAATCTTGTAGGCCTTTCTGACCTGACAGCAGGGACCTGTGCCATCCACCGCGGCACCAGCCCCCCCCTTGTAAATGTCCACAGTCACAAGAATAAGGTTAGCCCACACGTATGTGACACTCTGCTGGTACATCTTGCTCTTTCACAAGCAATGTTTGCAAGATTTTAACTTATGAAACTTTCAACGCTTGCTCCACTGAAACTGAAAAGGCGGCTCCGTGACAGAGAAATAATATATAAAATTCTCAAATTCTGAGCATCTTACGGTAAAGGTTATCTTTTTCTTATGTTTGCGGTCAAGAGCACCGACCACCTGCTAAAAGCCCCTGTTTTCACCATGATACCACTTCTCTGTTCTTCAAAAAACTTTCCACAGTTACTGTAAGCGTGTGGTCAAGGACCCACGTCAGGGCCCACGTCAACTGTGGGTAGGAGTTCTGCATTAAGCCATATAAAAGCTTTGCACCCATGTCCACGCCCTGAACTCTTCATACCAGTGCATTGCATGGGGAGGGTTCACGGTCGGCCCTTCTCCTGATCTTGGGCCTCGAAATTCTACTATCAAGGTGGTAATGCTCTTTTCTGATTGCTAGCCTTTTGCCTTTGTCAGCCTCTCTAATTTAGCTCATCCACACCCAATTCATTGCATTTATCCTAGCTTAAACTGTGTAGCCTTGGATGGTTCTTGCTCTCTTATTTAAGATTTGCCTTCTAGGCGCTTGCCTATTCATGATCCCTCTTTTAAGACTTGCCCCATAGGCTGTAGCTCACAGATAGATAGTTACATAGATCTTTGTGCTTCACTTAAAATATGATTTGTAATATTGTTGATGCTTTCATTTTCATCCTGCTCATGTGTTGACGAGCAGCATCAAATGAACAGTTCTCGGTGTTACTGAATTGCTTAACAAAGTGCCACTGTATTTCACACCGTCGTTCCTTCTTTTCAAGTGAACGAGCAGAGTGCGGGTCGTGCTCTCATGAGCCGGTAAGCAGAAGGGTGTGACCACCCATTTACCCTCAAACAGCTTGCACCCATCTGTCTGGTGCCTGCCGGATGGTAATACCCCAGTGTGGACACATGCACCACCTACCCAGTTGTTGGACATTGCAGGGAAGACGGTGAAGTATGTGAACATGCACACATCACATCTCTTGCCCCTGAGTCAGTACAGGTGTCCGGATGAAGGGATGGCCAGAGTCTAATTTGAAATGCATGTGATGCATACCAGCACCAGACACCATGATACACCCATGTCCTCATAGTCAATGCCACAATGGGGTGCATGTTGCACATGTCACTCCCCTGCAGGATCACTCTTAGGAAGTGTAATGCCATGGCACATGCATGCCTGCAAAGTCATACATCACTGTCTCCAGTCACATGGGCAGGGCAGCCAGCCAACAACAATCTGCACTGTGTCACAATCCTAGGTCATGGGGAATGCAAGTTCTGTAGCTGACAAGTGCACATGTCCATCCCCCCCCACCACATCATCTGAACTCGTATTTGTCCACGTCATACCAATTGGACATATGGGAGACATGAAACACAACTCTCTGAACCTGAGCACCTCACAGTCTGCTGTGAATGAAAAACAGCTGCCTGAACTTCTCAGTCGCATGCACCAGTCTGCACAGTCAAGTGATCAAACACCTATATGTCACCCAAGTATCGTATCTCATGGTCACATCTCAGATGGCATGCTGAGCCATAACCGATAAACAGCCCAGCAGTCCTGACAACGAAGCCACAGCACAATGACACAGAGGCAGACACCTGAGGGAACATTTCACTGAGCACAACGTGTCAGCTGATACACGGGAGTGGGAGTACAGAGTGTATTGTATGCCCTGGAGTAGGCATGACTGTCCTGCTCCACGTGAAAGAGGGATGAGCCCTGGACAGTAGGCATGTGGCTAAGCATGTGTGACACACTTGATATACATACTCCTGAGGCCCAAACATTGTTCCCACCCGCAGCATGGGGGTGTGCCAAATACCCCAGGCACATGTGGTGAGTCAGATCAGCAATTGGAACACATATCAAAGTTACACGCAGATTACATGTCAGAACTCAGGCATTGTGTAAGCAATTGACCCACCCATGAAGCCCACCACAAAGGTACGGTAACAAATGCTGTCCCCCACCCTGAGCTAAGCAAAATGCAAGGACACAGTACCCAAGTGACACAATTTCCAGACTGTAAGGGCCACACCTGGGTATCAGATGAGGAGTGGGCATGTCACAATTGAGGGACATGGGTCCTGGACCACAAGACTGATGTACTGTGGAGGTTTAACCAGGCCAGAGGAGGGCACATAGCATGTCAGACAAAGTTCACAGTGCAGTCATGGACTCACCCCCTCCTTGCTGCTGTCTGGCCTTCAGCTGCCCATCCAGGTCAGGGAAGACCACCGCCAGGATCCGGAGCATGTGGGGGGTCAGGGTCCGGTGTCCGCCCCGCCTGCGAGGAGGCGACAGCTTCAGCTGGACCCTTGCGATCCTCCGGGTCCAGCCCCGAAGGTCCTGCCACCTCTTCTGGCAGTTGCGGATCCGGCGCTTGTAGTCCCCCACGGATCTTAGTGCCCGGACGATGGTCAGCCAGATCTCCTGCTTCTGGTGGGCATCAACCTGTGAGGATGACAAAGTGAAAAAGGCCATTACTACACATGCAACATATCCGTGCATCACACAGTTTGATATACATGTCTCAATCACAGGGGCACATGATGTACACAGGCAGTGCAACTAAGGCTATGAACAGTTTACCAGCAGTTACTAAATGGTATCATTGCCTGGGAAGTAAAACCTTGTTGGAATGCACAGTTACTGCACTATACCTGTTCAGTGCATGTAACTACACACTTTGGGGGGTGAGAACTACTCAGTGAGCATGCTAGCCAGTGGTGTGCACACTGGAAGTCTTGCTAGTCAGACAACATGCACATTTAGTAAGGCAGTGGACAGCACACTCACCTGCTCCCCTGGTTTCCCATACAGCTTGCTGTACTGTGGAAGGAGGCTGTCCAGCAGGGCCTGGTTCTCCTCAGTGCTGAAGGCTGGGGCTCTCTCCACAGTACGTGCCATTGAGGTAGCCAGAGGATGCAGAGACAGCAGCAGTGTTGGTGGCAGATGTCGTCCTGGAGCATGTAGTGCAGGAAAGTGAGCTCTCAGGGGAACAGCCAGCATTATATGTGTGCTGCAGAGGCAGATAGTGTCCCATGTGTCCAAAGTGATAGGTCCAACTCGTTTGCATCTTCTGAATCTGGCCAATCCATGGAATTGCACCACTTATACACGCCCACAGCATCCTTCAAAAGTTAAACTTCATGACACCCATGAATTTGCAACATTGTTGTGGCTGGCCAACTGAATTCACTGCATCAGACTCGTTACAGATTCGAAACCGCGTCCGTTGCAATGCCAGGCCCTAGCCAATGCTTGCGCACCGATCGGACCATTGCTGTACAACGCGTATTTCAAATTACAACGCGTACCCGTTGACATCAAATGCAATGGCCAATGCGTGCGCACCGATCGGTCCATTGCTGTACAACGCGTACCCGCTCACATCATATGCAATGGCCAATGCGTGCTCACCGATCGGTCCATTGCTGTACAACGCGTATTCCGGGAAACAACGCGTACCCGCTCACATCATATGCAATGACCAATGCGGGCGCACCGATCGGTCCATTGCTGTACAACGCGTACCCGCTCACATCATATGCAATGGCCAATGCGTGCGCACCGATCAGTCCATTGCTGTACAACGCGTATTCCGGGAAACAACGCGTACCCGCTCACATCATATGCAATGGCCAATGCGTGTGCACCGATCGGTCCATTGCTGTACAACGCGTACCCGCTCACATCATATGCAATGGCCAATGCGTGCGCACCGATCGGTCCATTGCTGTACAACGCGTATTCCGGGAAACAACGCGTACCCGCTCACATCAAATGCAATGGCCAATGCGTGCGCACCGATCGGTCCATTGCTGTACAACGCGTACCCGCTCACATCATATGCAATGGCCAATGCGTGCGCACCGATCGGTCCATTGCTGGTCGACGCGTATTCCGGGAAACAACGCGTACCCGCTCACATCATATGCAATGGCCAATGCGTGCGCACCGATCGGTCCATTGCTGTACGACGCGTATTCCGGGAAACAACGCGTACCCACTCACATCCTATGCAATGGCCAATGCGTGCGCACCGAACGGTCCATTGCTGTACGACGCGTATTCCGGGAAACAACGCGTACCCGCTCACATCATATGCAATGGCCAATGCGTGCGCACCGATCGGTCCATTGCTGTACTCGCATATGTCACCATGCTTGTCACTGGTGAACGTATGCCAGCCACATATACTTGCCAGGGACTCAGGGGCACACCTACAACACCACAGCCTGTCCACACTGTATCCTAAGGCATGTAAGGCTGCATTACCTTTTCTGTGTATGGGGGTCAACATGTGGTTTTTGGGGTGGCACTTGGGGGCAGCCACTCCCAGGCTGTGCACGTGTTCATGGGGACAGGATCCTTTGTGTGTTGTGCACATGACCACTGTGATGTGCAACTGTTCATTTCAGAGCATGTGGCATGGTCACATTTCCAGGTTGTGTATGTGTATGTCATGTCACATACCCCCAGAGTCCCATGTGGGAAGGTATGTACGTCACAGGGTGACCCATTGCCACAATAGTGATGGCCCTCCACAGTCTGTGTGCATGTTGTGTTTCCGATGCCTCTGATTCCATGTGCACAATGGGAGACAGTCTCCACATCCACGTTGTTTGTGCATGGACTTTGATGTTGTGCGTGTGTGTGTCACAGACGTCCATGTCTGTCCTGCAGAGGCAACAGGGGCCACTACTTGTGGGAGTCATGGTTGTTTTTCTGGCGTGTACATGATGCGCCAAGTCATGCCAGTGTCCATGTGGCATTACAGGGTCCCTGGGAATCTACCTGTCAATGAGCTGTGATGCCTGTGGCGCATCTGTCCAGACATGTCACTGTGGTGTGTGTTTGGAACGTGACAGCAGTAAATGGGTACTGTGACACAGCCTAATGATTTCCCATTGCACAACCTGGAACTTGTTGTCAACACATGTTGAACTGTGATGTTAGATGTTGGCCATGTAGATGCCATATCTGTCCATACAGAACGGCACACACATCAGGTACTTGTGTCTCGTAATGATGTATCATGTGATATTGAGTATGGTCAATCCAACATATGTGGGGTGACTGACAATCTTTCTTTCTTCACCTATGCACTGCAGGGCACCAGCTGTCCATAGACCATTCCCTGACCTTGCAACGATGGTGGAACGTGACTGCATCCGACGGTACCGCTTCACCAGGCAGCTGATTGAGGATTTGGCAGTGCGCTTGGCCCCACATTTGCAACCTGGCCGGCCGTACCCTACAGCGCTGACCCCCAAGGTGAAGGTGATGGCAGCCCTACACTTCTTTGCCACCGGTACCTTTCAACACACTGTGGCGTCTGCTGGTGGGATGTCACAGACTATGTTCAGCCGTGTGCTACGCGATATTTTGGAGGCAATGTTGAGATGCCTGAACCAGTACATATATTTCCCTAAACGTCAACAACTCACTGACGTCAAGAGTGACTTCTATGCCCTGGGGACGATGCCACATGTCATTGGCTCCATTGATGGGACACATGTGGCTTTGGTACCACCACAGGCACATGAGCAGGCATACAGGAACAGGAAACATTATCATTCGATCAATGCTCTGGTGGTATATCTTGCAGATATGAGCATCTCACATGTAAGTGCCCGTTTCCCTGGTTCGGCACACGATGCCTACGTGATGAGGAGTAGTCGCATCCCGAGGATGATGTCACAGATGCGGAACCTGGCTTGTCGGTGTGTACTGACTTTGTACCATTGTGTGTGTTCTGCTATGTTGTATTCCGCCCTCTTTTCCAACTCAGCTAATGTGCAATTGTCTGTCTGTAGGTGACTCCGGATACCCCAACATGCCGTGGTTGCTGACACCCCTCAGGAACCCTGTGACACCAGCCCAGATGCGCTACAATGAGGCACATGGTCGGACCAGGAGAGTGATCGAGCGGACATTTGGTCTCCTGAAGAGCCGCTTCCGCTGCCTGGACAAGACAGGAGGGGCCCTCCCATATGCCCCAGCAAAGGTGTGCAAGATTGTCATCGTCTGCTGCATGCTACACAACCTGGCTGTGCGGAAGGAGTTGCCGCTCATCCTGGATGACGATGACCAACATCCGCCACCTGTGGAGGATCCTGGCCTGGGCCACGATGCCAGTGATGATGATGATGGTGATGTCCGCACACAGCTCATCACCAACTTCTTCAGCTGAATGTGAGTATCCAGAGAGTTGTCATGTCAATGATGTGAGTTTGCATGATATGTGTGGGTGGTGCTCTGGTGCTGTTTGAGTGTGGCATGTGCTACTTGACTGGATGCATGCAGCGATGTGTCCTTACAGGTAGTCTGTACTCCCCAACAGTGTTGACATGCTAACTTGGTTTTGTGTAGGTATCTTGTGACATGTATTGGGCATGAGTATTGCAGTTCTGTCCTGTTCTTCAGTGCTTTTGACTTTGTGTCATGTCTGTCCTTCACAGGGTGCTTACAGAGTTGTTTGGTCAACTTGGATCCCCCGACACCATGATTCAGCTTTCAGGGTGGCAGCAGTCGTTTCCCTACAGGTGATGTGCCACACACCCCTGGACTTTATATCTTCTGCACTTTTTGACTGTGTGGCCACTGCTACGTGGGTAAACCTTGCATATGTAGTTGAAACGACATGTTGCACATGTGTAATAAACCTGTGCTTCACTTTGGGATGTGCGTTGTCTGTGGTCACACATCTGACTGACATTTGCTTACTGCACCTGTGGGCTAGTTAACACAGACTCTGAATAGGTGTGGTGTCTGTGCATTCCACTGTATTTCCTGGCAACATCAGTGTAGGCGATGAGTCAGATGGCCCTGTTGTCTATGTGTTGTGTAGCCCTAGTGGTGTGTCTCCCTCATATGTGTCACGTCGCCATGACTCACATGACGGTGTTGAACTTGCTGTGGCAGTTAGCATGCACGGTGTCATTTAGCAGATCATCATCTCCGTGACAAAAACAACGTTGGAATCACAACAGAGGCAAGTATGGTGTATTAGTGAGTTTATTACATATATGTGTGAGGATACTGCACAGGATGGTGGGTGCTGTACATTGGTATTGTAATCCAAAGTTCCCAGATGAGTTGGAAGCCTTGGTAGCAGAAATGTCCAGAGTAAAGTCCACAGTCATCTGATACATTAGTCCCACTTAAACTCCCCATGTTCATGTGGGAGAGTTGTGTTGCATTCGACAGGGTGAACAGTTTGCACACAAAGGAGAATTTCCAGAACAGGTGTTGGGTTCCTGGGGGATGTACCTGGCCATCGGCCTCTCAGTTGTCCTTCCTCGGATGACCCCTCTTCTTTCTGGGGGGACCCTCACGTGCAGGCCGCTGCGGTGCAGAGGACTCTCCACCAGAGTCATCCTCCCTCCCTGTGGCAGTTGCAGTTGTTGGGGCACCAGATGTTGTGGGCACACAGGGAGGTGTGGACATGTTGGTGCTAATCTGGTGGAGGCATGTCAATATGTCACTCTGCACCGCTGTCAGTTTTTCCAATGTGTCCCACTTGGACTCCATGCCAGGCATGTGTGTCTCCACACGGGACATGTGTGTCTCCACACGGGACATGTGGGAGTCCAAGCGGGCATGATGGGCAGACTGCTGCTGTTGAATGTCCTTGAGGATCCCCACTACCTGGCTGACCTCTCCGGTGCTATTCTGGTACGCCTCAGAAATGCGTGCCAGTTGTGGGTCATCATGCAGTCCAGACCCCTCTGCAAACAGCGACCTCTGCCTACCACCCCTACCACCACCCCTGGACACGTGCGGGAGCTGCCGTGGCACGCACAGGTGACCCTTGGCCCCCTTGGGGGTTGGTACTGGGGTTGTTGTCCGTAGCTTCACGGTGGGCTGTGGTCCCTGTGCTGTTGTCATTGAGTGTCCTTGGTCTGTCTGTGTCGGCGGGGGTGGTTGTGTGTTGGCAGATGTTGGAGGAATGGGTGCAGGGGGTGCAGATGGTGGTCCTGCTGGTGCTGCATGATGACTCCCACCGGAGGTGCCAGGTTGGTCTTCGCCATCCGATGAGGGCAGAGGCTGTTCCACACCAGAGAGATCAGGGTCCCCCAGAGCCTGGGACAGGGACTCCTCCTCATCTGCTGCTGTGTCCCCATCATCACCTGTTTTTGGAAGAGACACACAATGTATGTTATGTTTCTGCAGGCATCACTGGTTCAAACACATGACAGTTGTGACTGTAACTCTGGATGCTGGCCAGTACATTGCATTGTCCTAAGTTGTCACAGTCAGAGGTTGATATTGGTGTGGCTCATTGTCCTGCCAACCTGATGCATTTCTATGTGGATGTTGAGGTGTGTGCATGACCAGCATTGGTGGTATTTGGTTGACATCCGGACCTCCTTCTCCCCCAGCCCAGTTGTCCCACCATGAAGCATGCCACACTTGCAGTGGAGTGGGTGCAGGTTGACTCTCAGGATGTCAGTCAGTGGTGTCCTGCTGTTGGTTGTTGCACAGTTCCCAGCCGGGCCTTGTGCTCCCCACAGCAGTACCCAGTGTCAGCCATCTTGTCAGTCCTTTTCCACTCCCTGTGATGTGAGCATGGTTCAGAGTGGTGTTGATGGGCCAATTGTGAGGGTGACCAATATCTGTGACTACAACTCCCATCATGCTATTGCCTACACCCCCCTTCCCAGCATGCCCATACTTCCTTCCTTTTGACTCTGCTTCCCTGTAGGGTAGTGTGCCTGTGCTGACAGGATGGCTGACAGTGTTGTCCTGGCGTTTGTTTGGCTACAAGTCCCAAAAGTGTCCCTGTGCTTCACACGGCATAACCCAGTGTGGTTGTTCTTTGTGGGATATTTAATTGGAGTGTGAGGCATTGCATTCTCCCAGGTGAGTTGTGTGGAGTTTGTGTTAAGGGGGTGTGTGAGAAAAGCTGGTGGTGACTATGGTCAGAGCTGTCAGTCCTCCTTCCCACCCAGCCAGATATCCCACCATGGAACGTGCTTCCATTGCAGGGAGTGCAAGTTGTCTTTCAAGATGTCAGTCAGTGGTGTCCTGCTGTTGGTTGTTGCACAGTTCCCTGCAGGGCCTTGTGCTCCCCACAGCAGTACCCAGTTTCAGCCATCTTGTCAGTTCTTTTCCACTCCCTGTGATGTGAGCATGGTTCAGAGTGGTGTTGATGGGCCAATTGTGAGGGTGACCAATATCTGTGACTACCACTCCCATCATGCTATTGCCTACACCCCCTTCCCAGCATGCCCATCCTTCCTTCCTTTTGAGTGGACTTCACTGTGTGTGAGTGTGACAGCAATGGCAAGATGGCTGACAGTGTGATCCTGTTGTTTGTTGGTGCCCAGTTCCCAGCAGGGCCTTGTGCTCCACACAGCAGTACCCAGTTTCAGCCATCTTGTCAGTCTTTTCCACTCCCTGTGATGTGAGCATGGTTCAGAGTGGTGTTGATGGGCCAATTGTGAGGGTGACCAATATCTGTGACTACCACTCCCATCATGCTATTGCCTACACCCCCTTCCCAGCATGCCCATACTTCCTTCCTTTTGAGTCGACTTCACTGTGTGTGAGTGTGACAGCAATGGCAAGATGGCTGACAGTGGTGTACTGCTGTTGGTTGGTGCCCAGTTCCCAGCAGGGCCTGGTACTCCCCACAACAGAACACCATTGGCAGACATCTTAGAAGTGGCTTTTCACTCCCTGTGAGGTGTGCATGCTTCAGTGTGAGCTTGCTGGGCCATGTGGGTGGGGGATGTTGAGCTGTGACTACCACTCCCATCATGCTATTGCCTACACCCCCCTTCCCAGCATGCCCATACTTCCTTCCTTTTGAGTGGACTTCACTGTGTTTGAGTGTGACAGCAATGGCAAGATGGCTGACAGTGTGATCCTGTTGTTTGTTGGTGCCCAGTTCCCAGCAGGGCCTTGTGCTCCACACAGCAGTACCCAGTTTCAGCCATCTTGTCAGTTCTTTTCCACTCCCTGTGGGGTGTGCATGCTTCAGTGTGAGCTTGCTGGGCCATGTGGGTGGGGGATGTTGAGCTGTGACTACCACTCCCATCATGCTATTGCCTACACCCCCCTTCCCAGCATGCCCATACTTCCTTCCTTTTGAGTCGACTTCACTGTGTGTGAGTGTGACAGCAATGGTAAGATGGCTGACAGTGGTGTCCTGCTGTTGGTTGGTGCCCAGTTCCCAGCAGGGCCTGGTACTCCCCACAACAGAGCACCATTGTCAGACATCTTAGAAGTGGCTTTTCACTCCCTGTGAGGTGTGCATGCTTCAGTGTGAGCTTGCTGGGCCATGTGGGTGGGGATGTTGAGCTGTGACTACCACTCCCATCATGCTATTGCCTACACCCCTTTCCCAGCATGCCCATACTTCCTTCCTTTTGACTCTGCTTCCCTGTGGGGTAGTGTGCCTGTGCTGACAGGATGGCTGACAGTGTTGTCCTGGCGTTTGTTTGGCTACAAGTCCCAAAAGTGTCCCTGTGCTTCACACAGCATAACCCAGTGTGGTAGTTCTTTGTGGGATATTTAATTAGAGTGTGAGGCAATGCATTCTCCCAGGTGAGTTGTGTGGAGTTTGTGTTAAGGGGGTGTGTGAGTAAAGCTGCTGGTAACTATGGTCAGAGCTGTCAGTCCTCCTTCCCACCCAGCCAGATATCCCACCATGGAACATGCTTCCATTGCAGGGAGTGCAAGTTGGCTTTCAGGATGTCAGTCAGTGGTGTCCTGCTGTTGGTTGTTGCACAGTTCCCAGCAGGGCCTTGTGCTCCCCACAGCAGTACCCAGTGTCAGCCATCTTGTCAGTTCTTTTCCACTCCCTGTGATGTGAGCATGGTTCAGGGTGGTGTTGATGGGCCAATTGTGAGGGTGACCAATATCTGTGACTACAACTCCCATCATGCTATTGCCTACACCCCCCTTCCCAGCATGCCCATACTTCCTTCCTTTTGAGTGGACTTCACTGTGTGTGAGTATGACAGCAATGGCAAGATGGCTGACAGTGGTGTCCTGCTGTTTGTTGGTGCCCAGTTCCCAGCAGGGCCTTGTGCTCCCCACAGCAGTAGCCAGTGTCAGCCATCTTGTCATTTCTTTTCCACTCCCTGTGATGTGAGCATGGTTCAGGGTGGTGTTGATGGGCCAATTGTGAGGGTGACCAATATCTGTGACTACAACTCCCATCATGCTATTGGCTACACTCACTTCACCAGCAGACACACAATTCCTTCCTTTCAGTGAGCTTCCCTGTGAGGTGGTGTTCTAGTGGTGGCAAAATATCTAACTGTGTTTGTTGGTTATATTTGTGCCACTGCCTTGCTGTATTTGTAGTTAGGTTTGTACATATCATGACACAGTTACATATCACTATGAGATGGCATGTATTGTGTTTATCTGACTGACAGACAAATCTTGGGGTGATTATCTTTTGGTTGCTGTGGATTTGCTAAGGGTGCATGGTTTGACTATCCCCTTGACAGTGATGTGTGTGTATTGTCATACAATATTGTGTATATTAGTTGTGTACTCACCAGGCTCTGGGATGTTTGATAGTCCATATACGCTCACTGGTGGTAGGATGGCCCGCACCTTCTCCTCCCAGGGCCTGAGGTATAGTGGTTTGGCAGGAGGGCCACTGCCGGTGCGCTGACTCACGATGTAATCCTTCTTTAGTAGGTCCCTGGCCCTCCTGCGCACATCATACCACCTGTTCTGGATGTCTTCCTTTGTGCGCAAACATGGTGATTGTGCGTTCACCCTGTCGACGATCCTCTCCCACATCTTGGTTTTCTGCGACATGGGGGTATGTTGGACCAATGTACCAAACAACTGTGGCTCTACCCTGAGGATCTCATCTACCAGGACTTCCAATTCACTGTCTAGGAACTTTGAATTCTTCTTTGGGGGCATGGTGATCGGTGGTGGTGGTGACTGATGTGTGTGTGTGCAAGTGAGGGTGTGTGAGTGTAGGTTTTGCTGGGTGTATGTGAGGGTGCTATTTGTTGAGGTGCTAATGGTGTGTGGCTTGTGTGATGGATGAGCTGTGAGTGTGTCTGTGGTTGCTGTCTGATGGGGTTCTGTGCTGGCAGGTCAGTTGAATTTGCAAAGGATCATGGTAGGGATTTGTGGCCTTTATATAGGTGGAGTTGGGGGTGTGTCCTTGTTCCATGTTTTTTTTCCCTGTATTTATTGACTTTGTCATTGCTTGTTTGGCCCTTTTTTTTGTATTTTTTCCTTTGTATTTTAGGAGACGTTCTTCTGACCGAGTAGGACGCTGCAGTTGTCTCGTGCGAGCTTCTCCGAGTCGTTCACGCTGTGTTTCTGCTAGGTTTATTGTGCGGCGTACGCGTCGGTCGCGGAGTATTGGGTTGCTTCGGCTGGGTTTTGTATGCGTGTCGGTGGTACGGCTTGGGCTCCGTGCGACTCGGTCTGGTTTTCCACGCATTACATCGTACTGCGCAGGTCGGAGTTCGCGGGTACGTTTCGTTCGGGTTCATTCCTGGTGCGTGTCGGTCGGTTCGATTCGCGTGGTTTCCCGGCCGGATAGCTTGTTTCCGTTCAGTTCAGTCGTTCGGCTTGTGTTCCGTACGAGTCGGTCGTGATTCACATGCATTCATCGTACTACCCAGGTCGGGCAGCGCCGGTACGTGTCGGTCGGACTATATTCCCGTACCGAGTCGGTCGGTATGTTTTCCGGCCAGAATCGGAATCGGCCCCATAGTGTTGTAGCTAAAACTCCTTCCCCCCCAATTAGTCCTTTTGACTCTGGGGGTGGACATCAGGTAGGCATTAGCTGAACGAAGCGATCTGTTGGGAGAATACCAGCTAAAAAGGTCCCCAAAAAATCGTGGTCCTTCTCTATGCAATGCCTTGTGCGCAATGCAGAGAGCCTTAAATTTGATCCGCTGACCAACTGGTAGCCAATGCAATTCCTGAATGCCTGCTCTGATAGACTGGTATTTGGGAACATCCAAGACCAGTCTAGCTGCGGCATTTTGTACTGCCTGCAACCTTCTAAGTAAATTGGATTGTAAGTTAAGATACAATCCATTACAATAAACCAGTTTGGATAAGACAAGGGAGGTCAGTACTGTTCTTCTGGTATTTATGGGGATAAAAGGCAGAATTTTACGTACAATTCTGATAGTTAGGAAGGAGGAGGACACCACCTTAGAAACTTGGGACTTCAGATTGAGTTTTTCATCTATGATGACACCCAAATTCTTTGCCTTGGCTACTGGTGTAGGAGTGGGGCCCAGTATGTCTGGCCACCAAACTGGCGACCACTGAGGAGAAAGGTTTCCAAACAGCACCACCTCAGTTTATCCTGAGTTCAACTTCAAGCAGTGCCTTCCCATCCAGTTGCTCAGGGTGACCATACAGTCATGAAGTTTGATGGAGTAATTGATGTCCTTGTCCACTGCTGAAATAACCAACTGAGTGTCGTCGGCATAAGAGGTGGGAATTAAATCAAAGCTTCTAATCAAGGGAGCTAATTCGGAAACATAAATATTAAAAAGCGTAGGGCTTAACGAGGACCCCTGAAGCACCCCACATGGCAGGACGAAAGGTGCAGATTTAAAATTGCCCAATTGAACAGATTGAGTTCGATCCGAAAGGAATGAAGTTAAAAGGCAAAGGGCCCTTCCTCCTATCCCTATGGTTTTTAAGCGTTCGACCAAAAGCGTATGGTCCACGGTATCAAATGCCGTGGACACGTCGAGGAGAACGAGGGCTGCCGATCCTCCACCATCTAGTGTCTTACGGATTTCCTCAGTAGTTTTTATTAGTGCCGTCTCGGTACTATAACCCACTCTGAAACCAAACTGACTCTGGTCTAAGATTTTATTCTCTGCAATGAAGGTGGAGAGTTCAGTGTTTAACAGTTTCTCAAAATTTTTTGCGGAGAGTGGGAGCCTTGCGATAGGACGGTAGTTGGCTGGATCTGTTATGTCCAAATTTGTTTTTTTTAAAAGAGGCAGTATGCATGCCTGCTTCCATATAGAAGGGAAGAGCCCTTGTGATAGCATCAGATTAAACATATTAGTTAGCAGTGGACTAATAATATGACTGATGCTTTGAAGGATCCTAGGAGGACAGGGATCGTCTGGGGATCCTGATTTGGTTGTTGAGAGAAGTGTGGCTATCTGGACGGAGGAGGCCGAGGAGAAATCTAAAAATGACACTTTGCCTGTAGTTACTTGTACTGTGTCATTAGCGTTTGATTTATGATTGGCAAATTGGTCATATATTTGGTCCACCTTGGATTTAAAGAAGTGGGCAAGAGTGTTGCAAAAATTTTGATTGGAGTTGGCGATGTCATCCTTGGGGACTGAAGTTAGGTTTTTTATCGTCTTAAAAAGTTCCTTACTGGAAATACAGGCCTTTTCAATTTGCGACGTAAAGTACTGGCTCTTTTCAGCAATTAACTTTGTCTTGTAATCTGCCAGTATGACTTTGTATAGATCTTTTTCTGATGCTTCATAGTTTTTCCTCTACCTTCTTTCCTGCCTTCTGCATGCTTGTTTATCTAATCGTAGAGCCTCCGAGAAGCAAGGGGCTGATGGCACTTTGCTGTTTTTATTTATCACTGTGGTAGGTGCTACAATGGCAAAGTTGGACTCCAACCACGCTGTGTAATTTATGGCTGAAGCTTCTACTTCCCAGTTCAAAGCAGGCTGGCTTTGTACTAGCTGGTTTTCCAGTGCGCTCTGGTCAATTTTATGCCATGGTCTGCCGAGGGTCTTACTGCTAGATATATTAACAATATGAGATCGAAGCAGATTATAACTAAATAAAACAGCATAGTGGTCAGTCCAAGTCAGGGGGAGAATAGATATCTTAGAGATGGCTGGGTTATTAGTAAACAGTCTATCTAAAGTGTGTCCTGGTAAATGGGTGGGATAATGTATGAGCTGCTGCAGTCCTAATTCTGATGTGACGTCAAGGAGCTCCCGTGTGTCCCTATCATCTAGTATATCAAGATGAAAATTCAGGTCACCTAGGATAGTGAAAAATTTAGATTGATTATAATTTAGATTTTTTTTTTTAGGAACGGGATGTTGGGTTTATAGGGGATAAGGGTGGGGAGTGTTTTAAAATAATTGATTTTAATTTATAATAAATTTTACATAAAAAATTATAGTTTTGAAAATATAATTTCAAATTTAGAAAAAAAAAATTAGGAGCGGGATGTTGGGTTTATAGGGGATAAGGGTGGGGAGTGTTTTAAAATATATTTAAATTTTTAAAAATTTCAAAATTGAAAATATAATTTAGAAAATATATTTTCGAATTTTAAAAATATTGTTTTAGGAGCGGAATGTTGGGTTTATAGGGCATAAGGGTGGGGAGTGTTTTAAAAATGATTTAATTAAATTTGTATTAAATTAAAAAATTAAAAATGTAATTTGAAAATAATATTTTGAAATATAAAAAATATTGTTTTTGGAGTAGGATGTTGGATTTATAGGGGACAAGGGTGGTTAGTGTTTTAAAATTATTTAATTAAATTTAAAAACAAATCTAAGTTTATATATTTAATTTGGCAATATTTTGTTTGTATTTAGAAAGTATTGTTTTTGTGTTTTGAAGTTCTGTATAAAAGGCTATAAGGTTGGTTAGTATTTCATACATTTTGTTTCAATATAAATAAATAAAAATAATTTAAAAACAATTAAAAATAATTCAAAAATAATATGTATTATTAGTGAAATTCTTAATTTTATAATATATATATATTGAATTGTTTATTATTAATAAATACATTTTAAGAAGTTAGGAAATGTAATATTATTGATGAAAAATATTCAATATTTGATTTGTTAACAATAAAAATGATATAATTATAAAAATATATTTATTATTTTTTTAATATTTAATAGAAAATAAAAATTTAATAAAATATTTAAATTATAAAATAGTAATATTAATCTTTCGGTATTTTATGTAGATAATATATTATTTATATGTGAATTATAATATTAAAAACATAAAAATATTTTTAAAACATTAGTAATTAAATTTTATAAATTTAAAAATATTGGAATTATTTAGATTATATAGTGTACTTAATTATTTTAAGTATTGTAAAATTATTAAAAATTAATGTACAGTATAATTAGTGATATTATATTAGTTTTATTGGGAAAAGAAAAATATATATGTTTAGGGTCTGGCAACTCTTTTTAATTTACAATAATTACAGTGGGTATAGTAAATTAAATATGTTTACTGTCCAGCATCTACCTTTATTTAATGGTAACTGGGGTGGGAATAGTAAATTAATTACGTTTGATGTCCAGCACCTACCCTGACTTAATACTAACTGCAGTGACAATAGTAAATTAATTAAGTTTAGGGTCCAGCACCTACTCTGGATTAATGTTACTTGGAGTGGGAATAGTAAATTAATTAAGTTTAGTGTCCAGCACCTACTCTTACTTAATACTAATTGGAGTGGGAATAGTAAATTAATTAAGTTTAGTGTCCAGCACCTACCCTGGATTAATGTTAACTGGAGTGGGAATAGTAAATTAATTAAGTTTAGTGTCTAGCACCTACTCTGCATTAATGTTAATTGGAGTGGGAATAGTACATTAATTAAGTTTAGTGTCCAGCACCTACCCTAAAATAATGGTAACTGGAGTGGGAATAGTAAATTAATTAAGTTTAGTGTCCAGCACCTACCCTTATTTATTACTAATTGGAGTGGGAATAGTAAATTAATTAAGTTTAGTGTGCAGTACCTACCCTGGATTAATGTTAACTGGAGTGGGAATAGTAAATTAATTAAGTTTAGTGTCCAGCACCTACCCTGAATTAATACTAACTGGAGTGGAAATAGTAAATTAATTAAGTTTAGTATCCAGCACCTACCCTTACTTAATACTAATTGGAGTGGGAATAATACATTAATTAAGTTTAGTGTCCAGCACCTACCCTGGATTAATGCTAACTGGAGTGGGAATAGTAAATTAATTAAGTTTAGTGTCCAGCACCTACCCTTAATTAATCCTAACTGGAGTGTGAATAGTAAATTAATTAAGTTTAGTGTCCAGCAACTACCCTGACTTAGGACATCAGTCCGCCCGCCATCGTTGCGGTGCTGGTACCGCCCGCCAGACGTGCGGCGGTTCCACCACACATATTAGGATGCGCCCGCCATACTGGCGGGCGCATCCTGGGTTTTTAACATTGCGAACGGTGCTGCTGGCTGCAGCACCGTACGCAATGTTAAAAGTCTCTGCACTGCATTTCCCTGCACCATGTGGCAGGCACCACGCGGTGCCTGCCACTTGGTGCATGGAAATGCTGGAGGGTACCATGGGTACCCCCCAGTGCACCCCCCACACAGAGGGGGCCCGCAACGGGTCCCCGAATCCAGCCTCCTCTGTCTTTTTGCGCGGGATGACCGCCGCAAAAATACAGGCGAAAAAGGGATTCCGTAATCCCTACGGCGGTGCCTGCAAGGCACCTCCGCAATGCTGCCCTGTGTCCTGGTTCCGCAAGGTGGGCGGAAAAGGACCGCCTTGCGGAACCGTGGCGGACGGACTTTCCGTCCGCTGCGGACACATTGGGATTCCCACCGCCATCCTAATTTGGCGGTGGGAATTTCCTGTGTGATGGCGGAAGGACCGCCACCGCCGGCCATCATAATGAGCCTTTTAATACTAACTGGTGTGGGAATAGTAAATTAATTAAGTTTAGTGTCCAGCACCTACCTTAGATTAATGTTAACTGGAGTGGGAATAGTAAATTAATTAAGTTTAGTGTCCAGCACCTACCCTGGATTAATGCTAACTGGAGTGGGAATAGTAAATTAAGTTTAGTGTCCAGCACCTACCCTGGGTTAATGCTAACTGGAGTGGGAATAGTAAATTAATTAAGTTTAGTGTCCAACACCTACCCTGAATTAATACTAACTGGAGTGGGAATAGTAATTTAGATATGTGTGTATTAATTGATAACCTTAAAAATAATAAAGTTTAAAGTAGTATAATGTTTTAATTATAACATAGTTGTAAATGAAAAAAATAACATTGTATATATAGTTAATTAAAACATATTTTTTAAACAGTATATTTAATACAAATATATTATTTATCATTGAATCCAACATTAATAAAATTATACACAAATATTTAGACATTATGGGGCCCATTACGATGGCGGGCGGAAGCACTACCGCCGTGCTGGCGGATGCAAAACCACCAGTTACCGCCGGCACGCAGCAGTCCACACGCCCGCCCAATTACGATGCGAAAAGCAGGCCAAACACCGCCGGCAAGCCAGCAACACCGTCCGCCATCAAAGTGCGCCCGCACACGTAGCGGCGCAGCACAACTGACACACACCGTCCGACGAAACACGTCCCGCCCGGCGCATAAATTACGATGCCGCAAACAAACGGCTCCCACGGCAAAGAGACACCGCACGTGAAAGAAAGGCGGAAACACGGACGCAGAGCACGGACAACGAAGAAGCGGCACCCCGGGCATGAATCCAGCACTGCAGGCCCTTCCCATGCTTCTGCTGATGCACCACCAAGGACGCAACGTACCGCGGAGACGCAGGTAGGCACACACACAACAAGTGCACGCAAACAGCGCACACAGTGCAAGGGCGGAAAAAGCGGACAACCCCCACCAGCGCGTGCACACTACACATCCACCATTGCATCCACATATGACACACAGGCCAAATCCTAACATCGCGGAACACATGTGTACACACCACCTGGGACTAGGAACCAACCACCCCGTCACGGCCCCAAAGCGCCGATGACGCCGCCACACATGCGCACAACGCAGAGGCCAACCGCAGCGCCATGCATGCGTCGCACACAGACACAGGGACACAACCAAGCAGCACACACACCAGCCCCACCCCGAACGCACATGACACGTGACAGGCCTGCCACAGACATGTCCCCAACGCCCAATTCACGGACAACACCCAACGCCACACAACCGACGCACACATGTCAGTGAAGTCACGCAACAGCAGGACACACCCCAGTGTAACAAACATGGCGAAGCACACAGCGGCGGCAACACCAACTAGGAGAAGCAGGGCTCCTTCGGGAAGAGGAACGCCAGTACCACACTGAAAAACCCATACCACCCTGCACATATGAACAAGACACATGAAACGGAACACCAAAGAGCCCGGGGACCGACAACAGGTGGCCCAAGAATTACATCCACACACAAGGCCCAACGCAGAGCGGAAAGGCAGCCTGCCGCCCACACAAGGGAGAGCAGACAGCACTGAATGACCTTCCATTCCAACACCGAAACCACAGCCCTACGACAGAAGCCGGTGAATACAGCCATTGTCCAAGAATAGACCAACACAGGCATGCCGAGGAGACCGACCACACGGCAGATAGCGCATATCACAGAAGCACACAACGGACGGGGAAGAAAGAAGAAAACACTCCCCCATGTCGGCCACATGCAAGTTAATTGGAAGGAGTCACACAGCACTGACCTTGAACTGTCTGAGAAGCATGTGGGAAGAGGGCCCGTGTCCTCCAAACAAGCCAACAGAACACAAGTCCTGTCTCCCCACGACTACACAGAGCTCACAGCAACCCCGGAGTGTGCACATTGCAGACTGCACACACAGCCGGAGCACGCCACCACAACGCACCGCTGCGAAATGGCAACCGCAACACACCTACCCAACTACGCCGAAGAGCTCAAGCTGTACCAAACCAGCACGATACATACATTGGGATGCGATCTCCTGTCCCTGCTGAACGTAAGTTACCGACTGACTTACCGCATCACATTGTTCAGCTGCGTCATGCCCGTCTTCTACTGTCGGAGGTGTCCCTACCAGCATCCCGTCGAGATATGCCTCTCCAACCCGGCATGTCTGAAGGCGGACCTGCTACCACTACTCCTCCCTCTGGACGCACACGACAGGGCCTGCTCTGCCTATGGGGGCATGGCGTATGTGGCCAACATCGCACGCGCACTGAAATGGAACCACTGTGCCTCCACACGACGGATCATCGAGAACAGCTACATCGAATGTCACCCAGCATGCCCCATCATGGTCCTCCAAGGGACAACCTACGAACAACACCTTGACAGCCACCATCCGCTTCATTGGCTGGCAAACATGTACACCACCAATGACATGGAAGCCCTGCTGGACGGCATCGCATACCTGACAACCTGTAAATACGTCGGACCACAACGCAGGTTCCCCGAGTGACCTATGAAGTCCAACCCCGCACCCATGCTCAGCTTCCGCACGGACTGGCCAGTCACCACCACAACAGCCATACCAAACGACCGGCAACTGTAACCACACCATCAACGACATCGCCATGACATCGGATATGACCGGGACATGCACACTTTTCCCCATCACATCCAGGAACACCGCATGCATCGTGGGAGGCAGTGGCATGGGCTCTGTGCATCGCACCCACATGGACGGAACTGCACGAACAACCAGGACACGACATGGATCCAGCGCACATGGACACACACACCGCTCAGTGGACATGAATAGGTCGCCTGGAGTCTGTGGGTGCTGCACCCTCCCACCCCCGCCCCGGGAATCCCATACCAGGACCTTTGCATGGACGACAAGTGCATACAACAACAACACGACCCCAGTGACTGTGACATGTCCAGTAACCACCACAGTGCAACAACAAGTGGCACGCCGCTGCATGCACGCAAGCACATGCCCTGATGTCATCTCACATGCACGCGTGCATGAGGAACAACCGCAGCAAACCTGTCACATGGAACTGAGATGGACTGTGCCCATGATGCCGAGCGGTCTGGTAGGCTACATGTATACCGTCTGTGTCAAAGTCCGCAGCTCCGCAGCTATACGTAAATGTACATTAGCACAGCCTTGGCCAAGCAGATGTAACCCCACACCCTATCCCATTTGTAATCATGCTCAGTATATCCTCAATATGTATTCCGCTGCCAGTAGTGTCCACTATACTGCATCACAGAGGACAGAAGACTCAATATAATGTTTGAAACCAGAACTGTCTCCGCTGACTCATTTCACAAGTACGAATGAGAGAGGATGAGAGTATGTGAAGTACACGGCAGTCGTGACATGACCATGTAGTCCACTGGTATTGGATGTCAACGCAAATGAGTAGCACTACTGTGGAAGACACACATGTGTCGTGTGAAGTCGTATGGACGCAGTGCTCAGGTGGGTGGGTGCGACGGGTAGATGCGCACATGCCAAGTTGGAGCACGCCGTGTTGGGAGGGCTCATGAACAGTACACCACCGCTTCCCTGGGCATTGTGAGAGGACACCTGTCGGGGGGAGTGAACACGTGTGTGCACAGCAGCCGGGCACACGTACAAAGCGGTACCAGGCGCACCTCAGCCCACCCTCTGTGGACGAGCTGGATCCTGTTGTGCGCCCGCCATGCCCCTTGACAAGGCACACACAGCCCCAGTCGACCAGGTGTAACCCCAACATAGTCAATCCGCACAGGCGATACAGGGCACGGGATGGCAGTGGAGCATGGTGTGTGAGAGGTCTCCTCGCGCTCCTCCTGGTCATATCACGCAGGCAATAGAACCTCAACGTCCAGCATGGCAAAAAGTCAAATGGAAGTGTAGGGGGACGCACCACAGCACGAGCAGCACTGACGTCACGGGAGGTGGCTCGCACCATCCCATCCATTGCCCATCATACCAACCACGACACAT
Organism: Calotriton arnoldi; assembly: GCA_963921515.1. Lineage (NCBI taxonomy): Eukaryota > Metazoa > Chordata > Amphibia > Caudata > Salamandridae > Calotriton > Calotriton arnoldi. The sequence continues at coordinate 312,454 of CAWUFW010001426.1, read as the reverse complement.
GCCATTGCGACTAAGTGCAAGCGCGTGCGCCACCACCCCTGAGCCCTCCCCAGAGAGGCCAAAGAGTGAATGTGTGGGCCATCAGCCACAGACGGACGCGGCATGGCCGCAAGGGCAGCCACAGCCACTGGGTGTCGCAGGTGGCGGATCCGGAAGGCGAAGACTGTGATGCATAGTCCATGCAGGCCGGGTCTCCATTTGGGGCACCACGCAGGTGGACGGCGTCCCGCCACACATCATACCCTGAGACAGCCCACTCGTGCAACTGGACCCACACATACACTCCTTGCCCTCTCTGGTGCAAGCTTGGGGCTGCCTGTGCAAGCGCTAGCCTCGCAGGTGAGCATGCATATTGGGGGGCGAGGGGAGGACATGAGGGCTGGGGCGAAGATGACTGTATCACTGTCAGTTAGTACAAGGGATGACCCAGATGTGGAAAGGAAGAGACGTGTCCCGTGTGTACTGCAACTAGTCGCCAATCCAACTACCCCCCATGTCCGGAATGTAAGCCCGCACCTAGGCCCGCCCATCCGCCACATCGAACATACCACCAGCACGACAACCTTCCCATTCGAAACACTGACTGGGGGTGGCGACCAGTGAACAATCATGTGTAGCCTACCCACGCGTACATGTGGGCCCTCCATGATCCATGTCACCTGCGGCAAAGACATGACATGCGCAATGAGGGAAGTGAGGAGAGCTGTCCGCCCCACGCGCAGAAGGTGCATCAGCTCCACAGACCCAGCAGCGAGTCCAGCAGGGGTCACATGTGCAGGGGCAGCTGTGCCTGGTGTGAAGGCACATGCATATAGACAGCACATCGACCAATGTGTAGTCTGCCCACATCCACAGTCCATCATCATGCGGACATAGGAATTGAACACAGGGCAACACATCTTAGCTGGTGCACCCACCGTGACCAACAATGCGCAATCATCGACGTACCCGCCCTGTGCATGGCCCCCCCCAACGGAGGCACATCCAGTGCCACCATCCCACACACACAAGCCTTCCACGGAACATGCTGTGTCCAATGGTCAGTACAGAGTCAGCGCCCATCTGGTGGATCCTGAACAGGAGACACATGCACACACATGCCAGCTCCCACTATGTACGACTGCCACCTGGCACGTGCAATGTAACCTCTCACCTGTGACGTGTGACTGCAAGCACACAGCCGTCTTGGCATGGGGCTGTCAATGTGGACACCAGTCAATGTTTCGGGAGCTGTGATCCGTACAGTGCTGTACATAGGGTGCAGTGCTGACACCTACTACTGTCTCATATCCCCTCGTGCCACAGGTCCCACTTGTATTGGCCGCTCAGCCCGTGCCCACATCGTCGTCGTCGTGTGCCATACTCATCCAGCCTCGGAAGCAGTACCATGCTCAGCAGACACTCATGTTGCCGTGGCGTTGCCGCTTGACGAATATGCAGTCAGTCCCCATCAGCACGCCCCGCAAGTCATTGGGGCCTAGATCCCCATGTGCATGCACATGGCAGTGGTATGTCTCACTTGCCATTGCCATTGTTGGGAGACCTGTGTAAGTGTATTGTGGCCGTGCCGCCCCAGCTTGACAGCTGGGCTGTGGCTCATGTGCTTGCTCAGTCATGTCAGTGATGTGTATGCGAAATTGCTATGTGCCGTGTTGCTTTGACATGTGTCCTCTGCCATTTAACCCAGGCGGAGACCGAACATTGACCGCCCATACCAATTGCTGGCGGACATGGACGATACAGAGGTAATCAGGAAGTTTCGGCTGGACAGGCCAACTCTGCATCGACTGTGTGCCATGTTAGAGCCCCATCTCCGTCCCCGCAGGGTGTATCCGACTGCTGTCACCCCCACGGCTAAGGTGATGGCCGCCATGCATTTCTTCGCCACTGGGTCATTCCAGCACACAGTGGGCAGTGGAGGAGGGATGTCCCAGCCCATGTTCAGCAAGGTGCTGAGGGATGTACTGGCAGCCATGATGCTGTACCGGAACAGGTACATCCGCTTCCCCAGGGCTCGTGAATTGGCGGCAGTGAAGGGTGCATTCTATGCCCTTGGCAGAATCCCACACGTCGTGGGAGCCATTGACTGCACTCATGTTGGCCTTGTTCCACCACAGGCCACTGAGCACCTGTACCGCAACAGGAAGCACACGCACTCCCTGAATGTGCAAGTGGTGTGCCTTGCGGACATGGTGATCACCCACGTGTGTGCAAAGTTTCCAGGCTCGGCCCATGACGCACACATAATGCGCAACAGCATCTTGCCACGACTGATGGCCAATCTGCAACAGGATCGTGGCTGTATTGTCGGTGAGTATGTGGAGTGGTGTAGCATGCTGGTTGTGCGATGCTGTCCCCTGTCCAGTTGGAATAGCAACGGTTCTCTGTGTCCCTCACACCCAGGTGACTCTGCGTATCCGAATGGGGCATGGCTGCTCAGTCCATTGAGGAATCCTCGCACCCCAGCAGACGATCGATACAATGAGGCACATGGGAGGACCAGACGTGTGGTCGAGCGTACCTTTGGCCTCCTCAAGTCCAGGTTCAGGTGCCTGGACCGCACCGGGGGTGCACTGGCGTACTCCCCACAGAAGGTGTGCCAGATAGTGGTGGCGTGCTGCATGCTGCACAATCTGGCCATTCGGAAGCAGATCCCCCTCATTGTGGATGACGGAGATCAACCAGGGCCCCAGCCCGCAGACCAGGACAGCTCGAGTGAGGTGGACAGCGGAGAGGAGGAAGCTGGGAATGTGCGCCAGCAGCTCATCGCCCGCTACTTCACTTGACGGTGAGTGTCCATGTACGACGGATGATGTGTCTGTATCTATGCAGGTGTGTGTGTGCTGTGTCAGGGTGGCCGTATGTTCACTGCGTGCAGTGTGTCAACGCTCCATGGCCAGGGTAGTATGCCACTGTTGGTGGCTGTGGCATTGTGCCCTATTGCTCTGTGCGATGTGTGTACATTGCTTGTAGTTGTTGACATGTACTGTGTGATGGGTGTGTGACACACTCATTGAATGTGCTCCTGTTCTGTCTCCCACCCCTAGGTCCCTACAGGCCCTCCGGATTCCATTTCCATGCCACGCATCAGGTGCCTTTCCGCCCAAGGTGGCCGTTGTATTCCGTACAATAAAGACACAGGGCACAAACAGCAGTTAGTGAAAAAGGTGCATTTATTACAAACTGTGACATGTGATTGTGTGTAAGGTGATGACAAAAGTGGTGCGTGCAGTGACAATGAGCTGTCGGTCATGGCTGCGTGATGATCAGGGTGTACCCACTGGTTCTATGTCCATAGTCCAACACACACATGCCATCCAGATGGCTGTGTGGAGTGGGATCGTAGAGCAAGTCAATGCAGTGGCTGGTCAAGGAAGGCTGGCGGAAGGCTGGCTGGCTGCCTCACTTGCGACTGGAGCGTGCGAAGTCCTCCCGGGAGATCTGTTTCCTCTTCGGACGGCCCCTTCCACGTTTGGGAGGGGGGTGTGTGGTGGCGACCTGCTGGTGGTGGGTGAGGTGTGCTCACTGGCTGTGGACGCAGGGGAAGTGGACACTGCTGCCCGAGCCTGCGCCCTAGCAGGTGGTGGCGGAGGTGGTGTTGCTGGCCTTGCCTGTGACCCCACCGCCACCACCAGCTGGCCCATGAGGTCCACGAGTTGGTCCATACGGGACACGAATTGGCCCATATGGGCGTCCATGGACCTCAGCACCCCCAGCACCTCCCGCGTGTCAGTAGCAGACCTGGCCCATTGTCCTTGGGCCTCTTGATAGGCCCCAAGGACTCTGTCCATTTGAGGCAGGGCATGGCTCCCAGGGGAGGCTGGCGTTTCCCTGACCCTGCTCCTCCTACCAGTCCTGCTGCCACCGGCCTGCCCACTAGCCACATTGCTCACCACGGTCCTCGCTGTGGCTCCCAGGGTGGATCCAGTCGGCCGGGCCACCACCTGCGCTGGGGCTGGTGCCAGCGAAGACGTGGTGGTGGTGGAGGCGGTGGTGGTCGGTGCGGCGATGGTGGCGGTTGCGGCAGTGGTAGTGGCCGCAATGACCGTGGGTGTGGCCGCAACGACAGTGGCAGCAGGGGACTGGGACTGTTCAGCATCCCTGGATGATGGGTTGGTGGGTAGGAGGGGTCCTGGGGAGCGGCTGGGCCCTGCCACGCCAGATGGGCCAGCTTGGTGGTCCGTGTCCGAAGAGGTGGACAGATCCTCCAGATCCGTGTGTCCTCGTTGGGGGCTTGTAGGCTGGCTGTGCTGGCTGCTGTCTCCATCCCCAGCGTCCAGCAGTTCGTCACCTGTGGAGAGAATGAGATTTGTTATTGTGTTGCACCTGGCGAAGTATGTATTAGTCGTCTGACATTGGCAGTTCGTGCAATCTCGTACATGGGTTTCCCGGAGGCGAGTGTGTGGCTGTGGCATCTGTAGGTGTGTGTGCTAGGCAATGGGACTGTGTGCTGTGCACATGTGGCATGGGACGGATTGGCCATGCCGATGGGTGTGTTGCTTTGCCCCTACTCATTGTGACTCTGGTGTATGCGGGCTCCTGGCCCATCCTGGGTCTGGTTTGTACTTTGCTTTTGGAGTTCAAATGGAACGCTTAGGAACGCATATGGCAACATGGGGGCCATGCCCCAGATTCGCATTTGGGAGGGTATATGCTTTTGGGGTACATGCTGTGAGCCATGGGTGCCGAACGTGACATGTGTTGTGGCAGCATGACAGTGCATGGTCTGAGGTGTGTGCATGCCTGACATGCCCTGCATATTTGCTGTCTGTTGTGGTTACTGGACATGGCATTGGACGCATCGTTATGAGTGAGTGATAGTTGTGTGCCAGCCAACGTATTGCAGTTGTCCCATCTCCTTGGTGTGCGTGCTGCCCTGTGCCATGTGCATCACTGCAGTGCTCGGGGGGTGTGGCCCATGTTGTGTGTTGTTGCTCACAGTGTGTCGTGCGCTTAATTGACTTCTGGCACATGGTTGGTCATGGGCATGTGTCTTAGCGTGACTGCTGTATGTGTGGCAGCTGTGCGGATGACATGCCTTTCATGAGACTGGGGCTGACGGATGGGATGGATGGTATGTTGTATGTGCATGGTGTGTCTGTGTGTTTGATGGGTTCAGTGGTGTTCGTGTGCATTTCTGTTGTTCCGCTCTGTTGCGTCTAGTGTTGTTTGTCTTACATAGGCGTAGTTGTGGGGTGTGTGGTTGACAGGCAGTAGGGGCTACATGGACAGGACTTCAATGGTGTTTCGGTTGTGTGTGATGAGTTGCACAGTGGCTGCCGTGTGGGACTATATTCAGTGTGGCTTGTGCATGCAGACGTGGCTCCTTGGGTGTTGCTATGTCTGTGATGGGTCATGTGGGGTGTGAGTCTGCTGTTCATGTCCGTGTGCACATTGTTCACTTGTTCGTGACGGTGGGCGGTGCTGCGTGTCCGTGTGCTACGTGACATGTCCCATGTGTTGGTGGTGTTATGGTCCTCATGCCTCCAGTAATCCAGCCCTGTCCAGTTTCCCACCTGCAAGTTGTTCGTGCGTGCACTGTACTGGATGCCACATGGCTCTTAGCGGGGGTGCTCCATGTTGCAGGTCTGTGGGGGTGGGGGGTGTAGTGGGTCGTGGGGGTGGCTGTACACCCACTGACACCGATTGCTGTGGACCGTGATGTCTGCCTTTCGGCTGTCGTTGTGCACTGCGGTGGCTGACACGTGGGTGTGGGGTGTGGGGGATGCTCCTCCTTGCTGTGCTGTGGGACTGGGGCCTGGTGTGTGTTGTACTTGGGCTGTCCACCGTCCCACCCACTGCACTTTGTGTTCCTGCCACTTACCTGTTACTTGTCGGTTGGTGCAGCTGTGCCTGACACATGGGTGTGGGGAGTGCTCCACCTTGCTGGTCTGTGGGAGTGGGGGCCTGGTGGGTGTTGTACTTCAGCTGTCCACCATCCCACCCACTGCACTTTGTGTTCCTGCCACTTACCTGTTACTTGTCAGTTAGTGCAGCTGTGGCGGACACATGGGTGTGGTGGGTGCTCGTTGTGGCGCTTCTGGCATATTTGTGGACCTGTTGGTGGTTACGTGGCTGGCTTAGTGTACACATGTCCCCACGCATCTTACAGTTGTTCGGTTTGGCCTGTGTGTGGTAGTGTCTGTTGCATGTGCGTGTGATGTGTTGTGTATTGTGTGCTGGACATGGGGGTGTTTGTCCCTGGGAGCTGTGGCATGGTGGTTGCGCATGTGTGTACATAGCGGTGTGCTGGTATACATTAGTTTGTACTTACCAGCCTCCACTCCCCTGCTAATCCGGCGAGGATCTCCGGATGGATTACGACTCGCACCTTCTCCTCCCACGCTTTGAAGGTCTTAAAGAGCGCGGGATTCCCTCCGCCAGTGACGGCAGCCAGCTCTCTGTTTTTGCCCTCCTTCTTCTTGACCAGGCTCTTTACGTCATTCCAACGTTTGTTTATCTCGGTTCTGTTCCTGGGCAGGGTCCCGACTGCATTGACCTGGTCTACGATCCGGGTCCACATTCTGTTTCTGGTGGCTAGTGGTGTGTGCTGGACCATGTTCCCATAGATTTGTGGGTACACCTTGATGATCTCGTCGACCATGACCGTCAGCTCCATGGGCGTGAACTTGGGCATCCTTTGTGGTGCCATGGTGTTTGTGGTGCTGGTGCGGTGTGTGTTGTGTAATGTGCAGGGGGTTTGTGGTGCCGGTGTTTGGTGGTGGTGGTTGTGTGATGTGTGCGTTTCTGTGGTGTGCTGCTGTCCTTGCTGTGTCACTGTGTCCTCTCCTCTCCTCTCTGGTTTGCAATGTAGCAAGGGGTTGTGGTCTGTGGGAGTGCTGCTTTTGTACTCACCTATGTGGGTGTGTCCTCATGGTCTGTTGTTTTCAGGTGTGTTGTGTCTGGGGTTCTGGCCTTTGTATTTTTTGTTTGTCCGGGGGGTGTTTTCGGGATGTGTACTGTGCTTGTGTATTTGTGCGTGCCTTGCTGTGTGGACTTGTTGGCCATGTTGTGTGCTATTGGTTTTGTGTGCGGATGGTTTCTGTGCAGGTACGTGGGCGCCATGGCTTCTGCCGTGTCGATTCTCATCGGCGTTGTTTGCGCTGGCGGGCGGTATTTTTGTTGTTTTTCCGCGCTCATGGCGGTGCGATCGTAATTTCACGTGCGGTGTGTCGGCCGTGAGGGCGGGCGGTTTTGTGTTGTCGTGCGTGTTTCCGTCCGTGGCGGGCGGTTTGACTCCGACTCGGACGATGGCGGGCGGTATTTTGTATGATTTTTCGCCGATGGCGGTTTTCAGTTTGTGTACTCATAATGGCGTGGTCGGTGTTCAGGCGGTGTGTGCGGGCGGATTTTTGCCGCTTCCATGCCTGGCGGATTTTTTTACGCCGGGTATCGTAATGTGCCCCTATATTTTTTAATGATGTTTATTTATTGTAAATGATTTTGAAATCAACAAGAAATATTTATTTTATTAAAAATATGTAAGATAAATCAAGACATAGAGATAGTAAATCATATTTATTTTACATACACAACATATTTTGTACATATGTATATTTTTAGATAAAAAATGTAATAAACAAATTTTTATAACATTGGTACATTGTTTTATACCGTTATGTAAATTTTGTAATATCAGATAATGTAGTTTTACATTTCTTTAAATACATTTGAGAAAAAATATATTAATAACAGTTGTTAATTTCAGTTTGGTATTGTGAACATTTTTTATTTAGTTACATATATTGTTAACATATTAATAATATAACAGTTTATACAATTTTTTAATGCATTTTTTAAATATAAACTTAGTAACATTTTGTAAACAAATAATACATTTTAATTAATAATATTAATATGTAAAATATTAATATTAATTATTACATGGTTTAACTTTTATACATTTTATTTATAAGGTAGACATTTTTTAAACATTAAATAAAATTATTAAAAATTTATAATAAATGTATATAAATTGTAAAAATATGTAATTATAATATTAAATATTATTTGTTTAATAATATTTATTATTATAATTTTAAAATGCAGAACAAATTAAAAATACATTTAAACAAATAAGTTATATTTTGTAGTATTTTAATTAAACATTTAAGTAATTTATAAATAATGTAATAACATTTTTTTAAACAAATTATATTTATTTTATATGTTTAAAGCTGCCATATTTGTTTGGGGCTTGTATTTTGTAAACGCTCGCGGTTGTTTTGGGTTATTTCGAAGGGGAGAAGCTCGCGATCGGGAGTTGCTTCGCGCGAGGAAGGTAAGATTACTTTTCTTTATTTAAACTATATTTAAAATTAAATTTGAAGGTAGTTAGGTTGTAGTTAGTGTGTGTACAGTTAGGTTTTTGGAGTTATGGCGTTTCTTATACGTACGGTAGGTTTTAGCGATTTATGTATCGTTATTTTTAAAGCCTAGTTTAGAAATGTTTAGTATGTTAGAATGTGTCAGAATATGGTGTGTATAATGTTTGTAATACTGTTATATTGTATATTAAGGGGTCAATTCCGATTCGGGCCGGAAAAAGCACCGACCGACTCGGAGCCGGAATTAATTCCGACCGACACGTACCTGTGGCGCCCGACCCGCCAAGTACGATGCAAAGCGTGCAAAATCCGACCGACACGTACGGAACCCAAGCCGAACGACCGAGCCGCACGAAAAACAGCAATAGGGCCGGAAAAACACGCGAATCGAACCGACCGACACGCACCCGGAACAAATCCGACCGAAACGTACCCGCGAACTCCAAACCGCAAAGTACGATGCAAGGCGCGAAAACCACGACGAGTCGTACGGAGGACAAGCCGTACGACCGACACGCATACAAAACTGCGACCCGAAGTAACACAAAACACTGCGACCGACGCGTACGCAGCATAGAAAATAGCACAAACACAGCGTGAACGAAACGGAGAAGACCGTACGAGACAACTGCAGGGTCCGACTCGGTCACAAGAACGTTTCCAACATGCACAGAAAGTACTGAGGGAAAATACACAAAAAAAGGCCAAACAAGCAATTACAAAGCCAATAAATACTGGGGGGGTGGGGACAGAGAACAAAGACACACCCACAACTCCACCCATATAAAGGACACAAATCCCAACCATGATCCTTTGCAAATCCTATTCACCTGCCAGCACACAACAGACAGCAACCACACACCCACAGCTCATCCCTCACACAAGCCACACACCATCAGCACACCAACAAATAGCTACCTCACATACACCCAGCAAAACACACACTCACACACCTTCACCTGCACACCAACACACACATCACTCACCATCACCACCCATCACCATGCCCCCAAAGAAGAATCACAAGTTCCTAGATAGTGAATTGGAAGTCATGATAGACGAGATCCTCAGGGTAGAGCCACAGCTGTTTGGCGCACTGGTCCAACAGACACCCATCTCCCAGAAAACAAAGATGTGGGAGAGGATCATCAACAGGGTGAACGCACAATCACCATGTCTGCGCACAAAGACTGACATACAGAACAGGTGGTATGACGTGCGCAGGAGGGTACGGGAGCTGCTGAAGAAGGACTACCTCCTGAGCAAACACACCGGCAGTGGCCCTCCTGCCAAGCCAGTATACCTCAGGCCCTGGGAGGCGAAGGTGCGAGCCATCCTACCGCCAGTGAGCGTCTATGGACTAGAAAACATCCCAGAGCCTGGTGAGTACACAACAAATGTACACAATATTCTGCCACAATACACACACACATCACTGTCAAGGGAGAGTCAAACCATGCACTCTTAGCAATTACACAGCAACCAGAACAGAATCATCCCAAAATGTGTATGTCAGTCAGATAAACACAACACATGCCATCTCAAAGTTACATATAACCGTGTCATCACATGTACAAACACAACTACAACTACAGCTAGGCAGTGGCACAAATATAACTAACAAACACATCCAGACATGTAGCCACCACTACAACACCAACACACAGTGAAGACCACTGAAAGAAAGGAATTGTGTGTATGCTGGGCAAGTCAGTGTAGCCAATAGCATCATGGGAGTCGTAGTCACAGATATTGCTCACCCCCACAACTGTCCCATCAACACCACCATGAACCATGCGCACATCACAGGGAGTGGAAAAGGACTCACAAGATGGCTGACACTGGGTACTGCTGTGGGGGAGCACAAGGCCCTGCTGGCAACTGTGCAACAACCAACAGCAGGACACCACTGACTGACATCCTGAGAGACAACTTGCACTCCCTGCAATGCAAGCACGTTCCATGGTGGGATATCTGGCTGGGTGGGAAGGAGGACTTGCAGCACTGACCATAGTCACAAGCACCTCCCCTCACACACACCCTCAACACAAACTCCACATAACCCACCTGGGAGAATGCAATGCCTCACATCCTAACTCAAGATCCCACAAAGAACCACCACCCTGGGTTATGTTGTGTGAAGCACAGGGACACTCTTGGGACTTTTAGCCAAACAACTGCCAGGACAACACTCCCAGCCATCCTGTCAGCACAGGCAGCCCACCCCACAGGGAAGCAGAGTCAAAAGGAAGGAAGGATGGGCATGCTGGGAAGGGGGTGGAGGCAATAGCATGATGGGAGTAGTAGGCACAGATATTGCTCACCCTCACAACTGGCCCATCAACACCACTCACAACCATGCTCACATCACAGGGAGTGGAAAAGGACTCACAAGATGGCTGACACTGGCCACTGCTGTGGGGAGCACAAGGCCCCGCTGGCAACTGTGCAACAACCAACAGCAGGACACCACTGACTGACATCTTGAAAGACAACTTTCACTCCCTGCAATGCAAGCACAGTCCATGGTGGGATATCTGGCTGGGTGGGAAGGAGGACTCACAGCACCGACCACAGTCACCAGCAGCTTTTCACACCTCCCCCCTTAACACAAACTCCACACAACTCACCTGGGAGAATGCATTGCCTCACACACCAATAATCTATCCCACAAATAACCACAACACTGGGACATGCAGAGTGAAACACAAGGACACACATGGGACCTGTAGCAGAACTAACCCCAGGATTAGACTGTCAGCCATCTTGCCAGCACAGGCACACAACCCCACAGGGAAGCAGAGTCAAAGGGAAGGAAGCATGGGCATGCTGGGAAGGGGGTGGAGGCAATAGCATGATGGGAGTCGTAGTCACAGCTCAACATCCCCCACCCACATGGCCCAGCAAGCTCACACTCACGCATGCACATCCCACAGAGAGTGGAAAGGCCCATCAAAGATGTCTGACACTGGTGCTGTGTTGTGGGGAGCACAAGGGCATGCTGGGAACTGCACACCAACCAACAGCAGGACACCACTGTCAGCCATCTTGCCATTGCTCTCACACCCACACACACTGAACTCCCCACAAAAGCAAGTAAGTATGGGAATGCTGGGAAGTGGGGTGGAGGCAATAGCATGATGGGAGTCATAGTCACAGACATAGCTCACCCCCACAACTGTCCCATCAACACCACCCTGAACCATGCTCACATCACAGGTAGTGGAAAACAACTGACAAGATGGCTGACACTGGCAACTGCTGTGGGGAGCACAAGGCCCCGCTGGCAACTGTGCAACAACCAACAGCAGGACACCACTGACTGACATCTTGAAAGACAACTTTCACTCCCTGCAATGCAAGCACAGTCCATGGTGGGATAACTGACTGGCTGGGTGGGAAGGAGGGCCGGCTGTCAACCAAATACAACCAATGCAGACCATGTTCACACCCCAACAAATACATAGAAATGCCCAAATAATGTAGGACAATGTGCTACACCAATATCAACCCCTGACTGTGACAACTTAGGACAATGCAATGTACAGGCCCGCACCCAGAGGCACAGTCACAACTGTCAGGTGTGTCAACCATTGATGCCTGCAGAAACATAACATACATTGTGTGTGTCTCCCAAAAACAGGTGATGATGGGGACACAGCAGCAGACGCTGAGGAGTCCCAGACCCAGGCTCAAGAGGATACGGAGCTCACTGGTGTCGAACAGCCTCTGCCCTCCTCGGATGAAGAAGACCAACCTGGCACCTCCGGTGCAAGTCATCCTGCAGCACCAGCAGGACCACCAGCTGCAGCACCAGCAGGACCACCAGCTGCACCCCCTGCACCCACCCCTCCAACGACTGTCACCACAAATACCATCCCTACCGACATGGACAGAACAAGGAGCACCACCAGCACAGGGACCCTGGACCAACGTGGGGCCATGGACACCACCACCACCACCAACCCCCAAGGGGGACCAGGGTCATCTGTGCGTGCCACTGCACGCACTGCACATGTCGGCAGGGGTGGTGGGAGGGGTGGGAGACAGAGGTCGCTGCTTGCAGAGGTGTCTGGTATGCATGATGACCCACAACTGGCACGCATAGCCGATGCGTACCAGTCCACCACCGGAGATCTCAGCCAGGTAGTGGGGCTCCTCAGGGACATCAAAGAGCAGCAGGCTGCCCATCATGCCCGCTTGGACTCACACATGTCCCAAAGAAGAGGGGTCGTCCGAGGAGGGGCAAGTGAGAGGCCGATGGCCATGTGCAACCCCCAGGAAGCCTGAACCTGTTCTGGATGATCACCTTTGTGCGCAAACTGTTCACCCTGTTGACGGCAACACAACTCCCACACATGACATGGGGAGTACAAGTTGGACCAATGTCTCAGACAACTGTGGCCCCGATACTGGGGATTTTGTCTACCATGACTTTCAATTCATCTAGGAACTTCTGATTGCAATATAAATGTACAGCACTAACCATCCTGTGCACTATTCACACAAATGTATCACAATAAACACACTAATACACCATACTTGCCTCTGTTGTGATTCCAACGTGGGTGCTGTCATGGGGATGATGAACTGCAAAATGACACTGTGTATGCGAACTGCAACAGCAAGTACAACACAGGCATGTGAGTAATGGCAACGTGACACATATGAGGGAGACACACCACCAGGGCTACACAACACATACACACCTAGGCCATCTGACTCATTGCCTACACTGATGTTGCCAGGAAAGACGGTGCAATGCACAGACACCACACCTATTCACAGTTGTAGTCAAGTAGCCCACAGGTGCAGTAAGCAAATGGCAGTCAAATGTGTGACCACAGACAACGCACATCACAAAGTGAAGCACAGGTTTATTACACAGTTGCAACATGTCGTAACCACTACAGATGCAAGGTAATCCCACCTGGCAGCGGGCACACAGTCAACAACTGTAGAAGGAAGGAAGTCCATGGGTGTGGCGCACATCACCTGTAGGGACACAACAGCTACCACCCTGGAAGTACAATCACGTCGTCGGTGGACACAGTTGACCAAACGAATCTGAAAGTACCCTGTGAAGGACAGAAATGACACACAGTCAAAAGCAATGGAGAACAGGACAGAACAGCAAAACTCATGCACAATACATGTTACAAGATACCCACCCAGAACCAAGTTAGCATGTCAACACTGTTGGGGAGTACAGACTACCTGTAAGCACACATCGCTACACACATCCAGTCAAGTAGCCCATGGACACACTCTAACAGCACCAGAGCACCACCTACACATATCATGCCAACTCACATCATTGACATGACACCTCAGGATACTCACATTCAGCTAAAGAAGTTGGTGATGAGCTGTGTGCGGACATCACCATCATCATCATCATCACTGGCATCGTGGTCCAGGCCAGGATCCTCCACAGGTGGCGGATGTTGGTCATTGTCATCCTGGATGAGAGGCAACTCCTTCCGCACTGCCAGGTTGTGGAGCATGCAGCAGACGATGATAATCTTGCACACCTTCGCTGGGGCATATGGGAGGGACCCTCCTGTCTTGTCGAGGCAGCGGAAGCGGCTCTTCAGGAGACCAAATGTCCGCTCAATCACTCTCCTGGTCCGACCATGTGCCTCATTGTAGCGCATCTGGGCTGGTGTCACAGGGTTCCTGAGGGGTGTCAGCAACCACGGCATGTTGGGGTATCCCGAGTCACCTACGGACAGACAAGTGCACATTAGCTGACTTGGAAAAGTGGGCGGAATACTACAGATCAGATCACACACAATGGCACAAAGTCAGTACACACCGACAAGCCAGGCAAGCTGGTTCTGCATCTGTGCCATCATCCTGGGGATGCGACTACTCCTCATCACAAAGGCATCGTGTGCTGAACCAGGGAAACGGGCACACACGTGTGAGATGGTCATATCTGCAAGACACACCACCAGTGCATTGACCGAGTGGTAGTGTTTGCGGTTACGGTAGGCCTGTTCAGGTGCCTGTGGTGGTACCAAAGCCACATGTGTCCCATCAATGGAGCCAATGACATGCGGCATCCTCCCCAGGGAATAGAAGTCACTCTTCACGTCAGTGAGTCGTTGCAGTCTAGGGAAATAGATGTACCGGTTCAGGTATAGCAACATTGCCTCCAAAACATCGCGGAGCACACGGCTGAACATGGTCTGTGACATCCCACCAGCAGTCGCCACAGTATGTTGAAAGGTACCGGTGGCAAAGAAGTGTAGGGCTGCCATCACCTTCACCTTGGGGGTCAGCGCTGTAGGATACGGCCGGCCAGGCTGCAAATGTGGGGCCAACTGCACTGCCAAATCCTCAATCAGCTGCCTGGTGAAGCGGTACCGGCGGATGCTGTCCCGTTCCACCATCGTTGCCAGGTCTGGGAATGGTCTATGGACAGCAGGAGCCCTGCAGTGCAGAGGAGAAGAAAGCAAGATTGTCAGTCACCCCACATATGCGGCATTGAACACACTCAATATCACATCATACATCATTATGAGGCACAACTACATGAAGTGTGCAGTTCCGTAAGGACATGTATGGTACATACATGGCCAACATCTGTCATCACGGTTCAACAAGTGGCATCAATTAGTCCCAGGTTGGCCCATTGGATATCATGAGGCCGTGTCACAGTTCCCATCTCCTTCTGCCATGTTACAATCACCCCCACAGTGACATGTGAGGACAGATGTGCCCCAGGCATCACAGCTCAACGACAGGTACATTCCCAGGGACCCTGTATTGCCACATGGACACTGGCATTACATGGAGTATCATGTATACACCACAGCAAAACAACCATGACCCCCACAGGTAGTGGTTCCACTTGCCTCTGCAGGACAGACATGGACGTCTGTGACACACACACGCACATCAAAGTCCATGCACAAACAACGTGGATGTGGAGACTGTCTCCCATTGTGCACATGAAATCAGAGACATTGTAAACACTACATGCACACAGACTGTGGAGGACCATCACTATTGTGCCACTGGGTCACCCTGGCTCAAACATACCGTCCCACATGGGACTCACGGGGTATGTGACATGACATACACATACACCACCGTGAAATGTGACCATGGCACATGCTCAGATATGAACAGTTGCACATCACAGTGGTCATGTACACGTAACACCCAGGATCCTGTCCCCATGAACACGTGCACAGCCTGGGGGTGGCTGCCCCCAGGTGACACCCACAGGACAACATGTACACCAACATACACACAATAGGAAATGCAGCCTTACATGCCTTATGATACAGTTTGGACAGGCTGTGGTGTTGTAGGTGTGCCCTTCACTCCCTGGGAGCTATTTGTGGCTGGCATATGTTCATCTGAGACAGGCATGGTGACATATGCCAGTCACTTGTACAGGGATGCGTTGAACAGCAATGGACCGATCGGTGCACCCGGCCGGCCCATTGCATTCAATGTGTGCGGGTACGCGTTGTACCCCTGTACGCGTTGAACCGCAATGGACCGATCGGTGCACCCGGCCGGCCCATTGCATTCAATGTGTGCGGGTACGCGTTGTACCCCTGTACGCGTTGAACCGCAATGGACCGATCGGTGCACCCGGCCGGCCCATTGCATTCAATGTGTGCGGGTACGCGTTGTACCCCTGTACGCGTTGAACCGCAATGGACCGATCGGTGCACCCGGTCGGCCCATTTCATTCAATGTGTGCGGGTACGCGTTGTACCCCTGTACGCGTTGAACCGCAATGGACCGATCGGTGCACCCGGCCGGCCCATTGCATTCAATGTGTGTGGGTACGCGTTGTACCCCTGTACGCGTTGAACTGCAATGGACCGATCGGTGCACCCGGCCGGCCCATTGCATTCAATGTGTGCGGGTACGCGTTGTACCCTGTACGCGTTGAACCGCAATGGACCGATCGGTGCACCCGGCCGGCCCATTGCATTCAATGTGCGCGGGTACGCGTTGTACCCCTGTACGCGTTGAACCGCAATGGACCGATCGGTGCGCACCCATTGTCAATGGCCTAGCCTGGCAACGGACGCGTTTTCGAAATTCGAACGAGTCGGTTGCTGGAAATTCAGTTGGTCACCCACAACAATGTTGCAAAATCATGTATGTCATGAAGTTGAAGATTTGAAGGATGCTGTGGGCGTGTATTGGTGCTGCTATTCCATGGATTGGCCAGATTCAGAAGATGCAAACGACTTGGACCTATCACTTTGGACACATGGGACAGTATCTGCCTCTGCAGCACATATATATTGCTGGCTGTTCCCCTGAGAGCTCACTTGCCTGCACTACATGCTCCAGGACGACATCTGCCACTGCACTGCTGCTGTCTCTGTCCCCTCTGGACCCTGCAATGGCACGTACTGTGGAGAGAGCCCCAGCCTTCAGCCTTGAGGAGAACCAGGCCCTGCTGGACAGCCTACTTTCCACAGTACAGCAAGCTGTATGGGACACCAGGGGAGCAGGTGAGTGTTCTGTGCACTGCCTTTCTGAATGTGCATTTTGTCTGACTAGCAAGGCTGAAAGTCTGCACGCCACTGGCTAGCAGGCTCACTGAGTAGTTGTCACCCCCATAGTGTGTAGTGACATGCACTGGACAGGTATGGTGCAGTGACAGTGCATTTGAACAAGGTTTTACTTCCCATGCAATGATACCATGTAGTGACTTCTGGCAAACTGTCCATGGGCAGCGTTGCACTGCCTGTGTACATCATGTGCCCCTGTGATTGAGACATTTATATACAACTGTGTCATGCACGGATATGTTGCATGTGTAGTAATGGCCTTTTCACTTTGTCATCCTCACAGGTTAATGCCCATCGGAAGCAGGAGATCTGGAAGGACATTGTCCGGGCTGTCCGGTCCGTGGGGGTCTACAAGCGCCGGATCCGCAACTGCCAGAAGAGGTGGCAGGACCTTTGGGGCTGGACCCGGAGGATTGCACGGGTCCAGCTTCAGCTGTCGCCTCCTCGCAGGAGGGGCGGAACATGGACCCTGACCCCCCACATGCTCCAGATCCTGGCGGTGGTGTTTCCAGACCTGGATGGGCAGCTGAAGGCCAGACAGCAGCAAGGAGGGGGTGAGTCAAAGACTGCACTGTGAACTCTGTATTACATGCTATGTGCCCTCCTCTGGCCTGGTTAAACTGCCACAGTACAGCAGTCATGTTGTCCAGGAGCCATGTCCCTCTATTGTGCACTGCCCACTCCTCATCTGATACCCAGGTGTGGCCCTTACATTCAGGGAATTGTGTCACTTGGGACTGTGTCCTTGCAGTTTGCTTCACTCAAGGTGGGGGACAGCATCTGTTTCCCTAACTCTGTTGTGGGCATCATGGGTGGGTCCATTGTTCACACAATGCCTGTGTTCGGACATGTAATCTGCGTGTTGCTTTGATATGCGGTCCACTTGCTGAGCTGAGCCACCACATGTGCCTGGGGTATCTGGCACACACCCATGCAGCGGGTGGGAACAATGTTTGGGCCCCAGGAGTGTGCAGATTACGTGTGTCACACATACATAGCCAGCTATCCACTGTCCAGGGCTCATCCCTCATTCATGTGGGGCAGGACAGTCATGCCTACTCCAGCCCATCCAATACACCTGTACTCCCACTCCCGTGTATCAGCTGACACGTTGTGCGCAGTGATTTGACCCCTCAGGTGTCTGCCTCTGTGTCAGTGTGCTGTGGATTTGTTGCCAGGACTGCTGGGGTGTTTCTCGGTAGGGGCTCAGCATGCCACTGGAGATGTGACCATAGGAGACGATACTTGTGTGTCACATAGGTGTTTGATCAGCTGCCCGTGCAGACTGGGGTATGCGAATGTGAAGTTCAGGCAGCTGTTTCCCATTCACAGCAGATTGTGAGGGGCTCAGGTTCAGAGGGTAGTGTCACAGGTCTCCCATATGTCCAATCGGTATGACCTGGACAGATGAGGGTTAAGATGATGTGTTGTGTGGGGGATGTACATGTGCACTTGTGCAGCTCCAGGACTTGCATTCCCCATGACCTACTATTGTGACACAGTGCAGAGTGTTGTTGTCTGGCTGCCAAGTCATACATCACTGAGACAGTGATGTATGACTTAGCAGTCATGCCTCCGCCATGGCATGTGTCTACTTATTGGTGATCCTGCAGGGGAGTGACATGTGCTACATGCACACCATTGTGGCGATGGCTATCAGGACATGGGTGCATCATGGTGTCTGTCGCTGGTATGCATCACATGCATTTCCTATTTGACTCTGGGCATCCCTTTCATCCGGAAACCTGTACTGACTCAGTGGCAAGAGTTGTGATGTGTGCATGTCCACATGCTACACCGTGTCCTCTGCACTGTCCAACTACTGTGTAGGTGGTGCATGTGTCCACACTGGGGTGTTGCTATCCAACAGACACCAGACAGATGGGTGCAAGGCCATGTGGGATGTGAGTGCCATGGTTGGCATCAGACTGACAATTGGCTTCTCCTGTTCAGTTAGGGCACTTTTAGCAATGTTCAACTAAAGATGCCAGGGCTTGCTCTGTAATGTGCTGTGCTCACAGTGGTGTGTGCGTTTGGTGCAGGTGACTGATGTCTGTCTGTTTCCCCATTGATTGCAGATACATCCACGGCCACGGAAGGGGACAGCTCCACGGACCAGGAGGAGCCGGAGAGCCAGACTGGGTCAGCAGCCGAGGAGTGGTCGGAGGGACCCAGTGGCACGGAGGGCGAGGGGAGCCACACCGAGGAGTCCTCAGCAGCATCCACCTCAGCTGAGGACCACAGCGGCTCAGAGGATGACTCCCTTATGGAGGCGGGTGTCAGCAGCCACCACACCCCAGCTAGTGTTGCTGTCCCCGCCACCACCAGCACCACCACCGCCCTCCCATCGGCTCCCATTCCCCAGGTCCGTGGAGGCTCCCATGTTCGGGAGCGTGTCTCCTTCGGGCCAGGCACCGCACCCCCTGCCCCTGTGTCCCCTGCTGCCCTGAGTGAGGAGTCTGTGTACCTCCTTCGCCAGCTCCATGTAGGGCAGACAGCCATGCTGAGTGTCCTCCATGCGCACACCGCTCTGTTGACTCAGCTGGTGTCGTTCATGGAGGGCATCTCATCGGGCATGTCTGACCTACAGAGGGGCAATAGGTCCATGGACTCCTCCCTGAAGGCAGCAGTGTCCCTCCTCAGACAGTCCCTCACCCCTCCTGCCTCTGCTGCATCCACACTCCCCAGCACCTTACCCGTCCCAAGCACACACACACCGGCACAGGCACACACCAGCACACACACGTCCAGCACACAGACACACATGCCACAAACAAAACGCACACGCACGCACAGTCAGGGGACTGAAACCAGACTCACAGGGGATGGGGCCCTGGAACACACACATGCATCCACAAGCACTGCGCAGTCCTCAGTTGCCTCTCCCTCCAAAGCACCCTCCCTTGCCTCACCTGCAACCCCAAAGTCACAGCGGCTCTTCTTCTGTGACCTCGGCCTCATCCCCTACGATCCAGCTGCTCCAGCATCCAGGGGGAAGAGGAAGCCCACCCACACGGAGCAGAGTGCCCTCGCCCCCGGACACCCTCCCCCAGGCACACACAGACTGAGGCCCCCACCCGCAAGTCCCCCGGAGTCATAAGAGCAAGACCCCGCCGCCGCCCTGCAGCTCAGGCACCAGGTCTCCTTCCTCCATCCCTCAGGCCCCCACTCCACAGGTGCCCCCACCACACCCTGCCCCAGGTTCCCCCACCCACAGATATACCATCCCCAAGAGGATCCGGCCTTCTCCCCCTGCCACTTGCTCTCCCGGCACCACCCCCCGCTGCGCTTGTCTGTGCCACTGATGTGGTGAGGGTGTCCTCCCCTCTGTCCAGCCCACCTTGCCTGTTCCCCATTCTCCTCCCCTGGAGGTAGGCACTGCAGTGGAGTCCACTACCACCCTGTCTGACTTGGGCACTGCAGTGGCGGACCTGTCCACTCCATCTGCAGGGTCCACTGCAGTCGTGCCGGCACCCACAACATCTGAGTCATGCCCCCAGTTGTGCCGGCACACACCATGTCAGACACCTCCACTGCAGTTGTCAGTGGCTCTCCAGCACCCACCACCCCTTCCCTGCCTCCTCCTGGTGAGCCCTGATCCTGTCCCTGCGGTGCCTGGCCTGCCCCCCGGTTGCCCCTCCTAGTGGATTGTCCCTGGTTTTGTGCAGTGCAGGCATGCGTAGGGTGACATCTGCCACTGTCACCCTGTATTGACTTACTTGATGGACTGGCCATTGGCCTTTGTTGGAGCATTACTGTTCTCTGAGTTTTTGGACACACATATGCTGAATAAAGCAACTTTCTGTTCTCTAGTGCTTTTGCTTCTGATGTACATGTTGTTGATGATGCTAACCATGCCCTTGCTGCAGTGATGGTGATATTTGGTCTCATGATAATGAAGTGTTACTGTGCAGGAACACATGTGGTCCAGGGGGAATGTGTCCTATCCTGTGGTGTACCCATGTCATCCTTAGCAGCATCTGAGGGTGTCATGTGTTCAATATTTGGCAATGGGATTTCCTACTTACATTAGCAATTTCACATCTGTGGCTTCCACCCCTGCACATCTGTTGTGCCTGCCATTGTTCAATTCGTCTACTTCCCTGACCGTGTGGCCATCTCCACTGTACATGCAGGTTTGGGCATCAGTGGGGAAGGACTCATCTGTGTTGTCAGTGCAACATTGCTATACAAGTGTGTTGGATCTGTGCTGATGATTTCGTTGGCACTCCCATGACCAGGCTGATGTGACGGGAGCCTTCATTTGGTGCTAATTGTTGATTGTGTGACCAAGTGCTCAGCTGACATGATGGGGCCCTACTGAGGCAACATATGGCACAGCTTTCCTCACACAGGAGTGGAGTCCCCTCATGGCAGTGTGTACTCCTGTGACATTGCCTGCGCCCAAGGTGTGTGTTGTATGAGCATGTCTGTGTGTTCACTTCCGTTTTGCTGTGCATGCTGGGATCCCTAGTGTTGTACCTGTTTGTGATGCTTGCTGAGTTGACCTATGTTCCCCCAAAGTCTTCTCCCTGGGTTCTCTGTGATGTGGGTGCATGGCACATTACTGGTCATCAGGGTGTCACCCATAGGTGTGTTTGCTGTCAGGGCTGAGTTTGTGTGCAGACGCAGATGGGTCACAGTCAGGATTCCCCTTGGCACTTGTTGTTTACACCTGTCATGTGATTTCCAGTTTGTGTTATCTTTCAGTGATTGTGACACGTTGTGTGTGTGACTGCTGGCACTCCTCAGGGTCCGGGCTGCAATGTTGGTAGTTGTCTATGTGTGTTCTTTGTGGGTGACCTTGGCTTCTTCATTGGTGTGTGACTGTGGCTGGGATCCCATTGGTTGGTGTGGTATTGCCGTCATGTCCATGTACAGCGTAGTGTGCAGTGTGTCAGACATTCAGGAGTCTTGTTGAGTGGCCATGTGTGATGTGTTTCTGCACCTTGGTTCCCACCCACCACCCTGGGATTGTCATGGGTGCATGTGCAATGTCACCAGTGCATGTGTGCTTCACTGCTGCACATTGTTGGAGGTCGAGGTGTGTGGTGTTGAGTGTGTGCAGATGAGAGTTGTTGCCCGGCTAGACCCCTGCCTCCATGTTGGCCTTGGCTTACTGGCCGTGCTGATTGATTTGTGCTTGTGTAGGTGTGATGGTAGTTTGTTGCTCAGGACACATGACTGTGGTTCACAGTGTGAACGACATTTAGCTTTGTCATCACAGTGGGATTGTAATGCAGCCCAGGGTCACCACATTGTGGGGGCCCTCGGGGTAGTGCTGTGGTGTGTCTGTGTCTTGCTGTGTCAGTTGCTGTTCCTACATGCTTGTGTGACATGTGTGATTTGTGCTCCCTCTCATCTGACAATGCCTGATTGCCCACATAGGGGATTTGGATCCATGAGATACCTTTGTGTGGCACTGTATGCATATCTGTGTAATTGGTATTCAGGCCTCCTCATGTGTTGTGTGGTTGCCTGGGGACACTGGCACCCCCTCACCTGTTGTGTTTGATGTGCAGTGTGGGTCTGCCTGTTTGTGTTTGTGCATCTGCACCACTGCATTGGCATATCTTAGGTGTGCCATTGGCTGTATGTTGTTTGGTGGGTTTCCCCTGCTGTCCCTGGGACTCCTAGGTCATCGGTCAGCACAATGATCATGGTTTGTGTGTCCCATTGCTGCCATGGTATGGTATCTGTTCACCTCACATCTACAGTGTCCACAGGGTATCTGCATTTGTGTGCCCATTGGTGCAAATATGTGGGGCTGCATTCTGATGGTCACTTCTGTCATTGTGTCATTGATGAATGTTGACGGTGTCAGCCCCCATCGGTGTTGTTTGTCTGCACATGGCCAAAGGTATGTCTTATTTGCACTGCAGTATTTGCCTCCCCCAATCTATGTTGCAATGGGACACATGCACTACTTTGCCACTGATGTGTTTTATGTTCTGTGACCAGGAATCATCCATGCAGTTTGGCAGTTGCAGCTTTTTCTTTGTCAACACTTGCATTTTGGTCACAGTGATGATGGGGGTTTGGAACCCATTGCCACAATGTTCAAAATGTGCTTCAGCTATGGACCCCACACTTACCTTTTGGTCACTGTGATGATGGGGGTTTAGACCCCATTGCCACAATGTTCTGAATGTGCTTCAGCTATGGGCCCCCACACTTACCTTTTGGTCACTGTGATGATGGGGGTTTGGACCCCATTGCCACAATGTTCAAAATGTGCTTCAGCTATGGACCCCACACTTACATTTTGGTCACTGTGATGATGGGGGTTTAGACCCCATTGCCACAATGTTCTGAATGTGCTTCAGCTATGGGCCCCCACACTTACCTTTTGGTCACTGTGATGATGGGGGTTTGGACCCCATTGCCACAATGTTCAAAATGTGCTTCAGCTATGGACCCCACACTTACATTTTGGTCACTGTGATGATGGGGTTTTGGACCCCATTGCCACAATGGTCATGGCCTGCTTGCATTGTGGGGGCCACACACATATATGTGTGGCACATGTGATAGGGGGTCACATTGTATGTTCAAAGTCATGTTCAGTGTTGTAGGCATTTGACACAGTCTACACACGCTTGTCATGGTGTTGGGGGGATGTCTTTTTCTTGCATTCCCTAGGTTGTGGTGTGCTGGTTGTGTCATGCATTGTCCATCCTATGAGTGGGGGTGGTGTTGGTGGTAGGCATCCAGCCCCCCATGGGTAGAGGTGGTAGTAGTGACAGGCATCCAGCCCCCCATGGGTAGAGGTGGTAGTAGTGGTAGGCATCTGGCACCCCTGGGTAAGGGTGGTAGTAGTGGTAGGCATCTGGTACCCCCTGGGTAAGGGTGGTAGTAGTGGTAGGCATCCGGCACCCCCTGGGTAAGGGTGGTAGTAGTGGTAGGCATCTGGCACCCCTGGGTAAGGGTGGTAGTAGTGGTAGGCATCCAGCCCCCCTGGGTAAGGGTGGTAGTAGTGACAGGCATCCAGCCCCCATGGGTAGAGGTGGTAGTAGTGGTAGGCATCTGGCACCCCTGGGTAAGGGTGGTAGTAGTGGTAGGCATCTGGTACCCCTGGGTAAGGGTGGTAGTAGTGGTAGGCATCCGGCACCCCTGGGTAAGGGTGGTAGTAGTGGTAGGCATCTGGCACCCCCTGGGTAAGGGTGGTAGTAGTGGTAGGCATCCAGCCTCCCCTGGGTAAGGGTGGTAGTAGTGGTAGGCATCTGGCACCCCCATGGCTAAGGGTGGTAGTAGTGGTAGGCATCCAGCCCCCTGGCTAAGGGTGGTAGTAGTGGTAGGCATCCAGCCCCCCTGGGTAAGGGTGGTAGTGGTGGTGGGCATGTGGCACCCCCTGGGTAAGGGTGGTAGTAGTGGTAGGCATCCAGCCCCCTGGGTAAGTGTGGTAGTAGTGGTGGGCATCTGGCACCCCCATGGCTAAGGGTGGTAGTAGTGGTAGGCATCCAGCCCCCTGGCTAAGGGTGGTAGTGGTGGTAGGCATCCAGCCCCCTGGGTAAGGGTGGTAGTTGTGGTAGGCATCCAGCCCCCTGGCTAAGGGTGGTAGTAGTGGTAGGCATCTGGCACCCCCATGGCTAAGGGTGGTAGTAGTGGTAGGCATCCAGCCCCCTGGCTAAGGGTGGTAGTGGTGGTAGGCATCCAGCCCCCCTGGGTAAGGGTGGTAGTTGTGGTAGGCATCCAGCCCCCTTGGCTAAGGGTGGTAGTAGTGGTAGGCATCTGGCACCCCCATGGCTAAGGGTGGTAGTAGTGGTAGGCATCCAGCCCCTGGCTAAGGGTGGTAGTAGTGGTAGGCATCCAGCCCCCTGGGCAAGGGTGGTAGTAGTGGTGGGCATCTGGCACCCCCTGGCTAAGGGTGGTAGTAGTGGTAGGCATCTGGCACCCCCATGGCTAAGGGTGGTAGTAGTGGTAGGCATCCAGCCCCCTGGCTAAGGGTGGTAGTGGTGGTAGGCATCCAGCCCCCCTGGGTAAGGGTGGTAGTTGTGGTAGGCATCCAGCCCCCTGGCTAAGGGTGGTAGTAGTGGTAGGCATCTGGCACCCCCATGGCTAAGGGTGGTAGTAGTGGTAGGCATCCAGCCCCCTGGGTAAGGGTGGTAGTAGTGGTGGGCATCTGGCACCCCCATGGCTAAGGGTGGTAGTAGTGGTAGGCATCCAGCCCCCTGGCTAAGGGTGGTAGTAGTGGTAGGCATCTGGCACCCCCATGGCTAAGGGTGGTAGTAGTGGTAGGCATCCAGCCCCCTGGCTAAGGGTGGTAGTAGTGGTAGGTATCTGGCACCCCCATGGCTAAGGGTGGTAGTAGTGGTAGGCATCCAGCCCCCCTGGGTAAGGGTGGTATTGGTGGTGGGCATCTGGCACCTCCTTGGTAAGGGTGGTAGTAGTGGTAGGCATCTGGCACCCCCATGGCTAAGGGTGGTAGTAGTGGTAGGCATCCAGCCCCACAGGCTAAGGATGGTAGTAGTGGTAGGCATCCAGCCCCCTGGCTAAGGGTGGTAGTAGTGGTAGGCATCCAGCCCCCCTGGGTAAGGGTGGTAGTAGTGGTGGGCATCTGGCACCCCCATGGCTAAGGGTGGTAGTAGTGGTAGGCATCCAGCCCCCTGGCTAAGGGTGGTAGTAGTGGTAGGCATCTGGCACCCCCATGGCTAAGGGTGGTAGTAGTGGTAGGCATCCAGCCCCCTGGGTAAGGGCGGTAGTGGTGGTGGGCATGTGGCACCCCTGGGTAAGGGTGGTAGTAGTGGTGGGCATCTGGCACCCCCTGGCTAAAGGGTGGTAGTAGTGGTAGGCATCCAGCCCCCTGGCTAAGGGTGGTAGTAGTGGTAGGCATCCAGCCCCCCTGGGTAAGGGTGGTAGTAGTGGTGGGCATCTGGCACCCCCATGGCTAAGGGTGGTAGTAGTGGTAGGCATCCAGCCCCCTGGGTAGGGGTGGTAGTGGTGGTGCGCATCCAGGCCCCTGTGTGCATATGTGGCATTGGTGATGGGCATCCCGCCCCTATGGTGCTGCTGTTGCTGGTGTAAGTAAATTCTGCATCCCTCTGTGTGTGTGTGATGTGTCGTGTACGTGTTGTATGTTTTTGTGGTTGGTGTCTGACTTACCTTCTGCGCCGTACGCGTCCGTGCCTGTTCCGGTAGTAAATGTAGAATATTGGTAGGATCGGAACGAAGGGATTCATGGTTGGTTCGTCTCGTTCGTCTTTCTCGTTGCTTCGCGTCGTCCTCGTCGCTGGCGTGTTCGCCTCGTAGCCGTGGATCGTGTTGTGGCGCGAATCGGAGCTTATGTGCGCCTCTCCCGGAAGCTTTGACGTGCCGGACGTAGCGACGGGTTCGGCGCGTACGGAAAGCGCATCGTACTTGTCCGGCCGGACGGGGCTGCATTTTCCCTTCCGTGCGACTCGATTCGGCGTTTCCGGATTCGCCTCGGTCGGAGAACAGGTCCTGGATTGGGTGAGTACGACTCGGCCGGATTCTATGCTGTTGTGCGCATCGTACTTACTCGTTCGGAATAATGTACGGATCGGTCGGGAAACAGGCATTCGCATGGCTTTTTTCCCGACCGAATGGTATTGGGTGCGCCTCCGACCGAGATCGGTATCGGCCCCTATGTGTATATTTGTGTGGGTGGGAATGTTTGTGTGTTTTTTACAGGTTTTGTTCAATAGAAGTTGCGGTTACTAGAAGATTGCGTTTTTTTTAAATTAAGGAAGTGTATATTAGTTTAAGTAACTAATAATTATTTTACACTTCCTTCATTTTTCGGGTTTTCATGGAGCATTTCTTTTTTAAAACACTTTTTCGGGTTTTTTATGGTTTATGGATTGTGGATTTACGGACGGAAGATTACTTTTTGGAACAGTTGTATTTTTACATTTTTTGGGGGAAATTTTTATTCTATTTGGATTATGAGTTACCTGGATTGTTTTACCAGATGTGGGATTTTCTGTCTACAGCTACGCAAACGGTAAGTTAATTTAAATATTTATTGTGGGTAGGAAATGCTAAGAGAGTTAGGGGTGCTGGGACCGGCCGCCAGTGGTGCGGCGGTCCCGCACCAGCGATTAGGATGCCACCGCCACCGTGGAGGTGGCATCCTCCATTCCCAGCATTGTGGCGGGCGGTGCACACAGCACCGCCCGCCACAATGCTGGGAATGCACTGTGTGCATTGTCATGCACAACGTGACAGGCACCGCGCGGTGCCTGCCACCTTGTCCATGACAATGTAGGGGGTACCATAGGTACCCCCCATGTGCACCCCCACCCCCCAATACCCTGGGGCCCGCAACGGGCCCCCAACAGCAAACTCCGCATGCCTTTTCCGCATCCATGCTAATATGGATGGCGGTGTCTAGCAGACACCGCCACCATATGTAGCCCCTTTTCCGCCCGGTCGACTGGTCGACCGGCGGAAAACCAGCGAACGGTCTCTCCGTCCGCCGGGGTCACCCCCGCCATACTAATATGGCGGGGGGAAATTGGGTGCGGGCGGTGAGGAATAGCAGGCGGTGGAGATCCGCCCGTTATCATAATGGGCCCCTTAGAGTTATTGTTGTTTATATTTTCATATATTTAATTAATGTCTATATATATATTTATTTATTAATAAAAAATATATTAGACAAATTAATGAATTTTGTGTAAATATCAAATTTATTTGTATGCATTTTAATAATTTTAAATGAAAAGTATTATATATTTTAAACTGTTTTGAGAATTCAGGGGTCCATTACGATGGCGGGCGGACAAAGTCCACCCGCCATTGCAACGGAAAAAGGGACCGCCCGCCATATGTGCGGCGGTACCGCAATACAAATTACGATGCGCCCGCCACACTGGCGGGCGCATCCTGCATTGTTCACATTGCGGTGGGTGGTGCTGTCAGCAGCAGCCGCCACAATGTGAAAAAGGCATGTTGTGCATTTGCATGCACAACGTGACAGGCACCGCGCGGTGCCTGCCACCTTGTGCATGCAAATGCAGGGGGGTACCATAGGTACCCCATGTGCATTCCCCACCCCCCAAAACCCTGGGGGCCCACAACGGGCCCCCAGAAGCAAAGACCGCATGCCTTTCCATGGCGGCAACGCTGCCATGGAAAGGCTGCTTTCCGCAACCATCCTAATATGGATGGCGGTGTCTTGCAGACACCGCCACCATGTTAGAGCCCTTTTCCTCCCGGTCCCCTGTCAGACCGGCGGAAAACCGGCGGACGGTCTTTCTGTCCGCCGGGGTCCCCCCGCCATCGTAATATCTGGGGGAAATGGAATGCGGGCGGTGTGAAATAGCGGGCGGATCGCCACCGCCATATGGGCGGTGGCGATCCGCCCGCTATCATAATGACCCCCTCAGAGTAGGCTTTTGGAAATTATTGCTAAGTATTCTAGGCCTCTTATTGTTGGGTATAGTCTGACTTGTTGTTGTAGATATTCAAACATTTGTTTAGTTTGTTTGGATAGTTTAAGCCTGATTTGTGTTACAGATTGCTCCATTCTTAGCTGTTGGTAGCGCTGTTCTTTTTGGAGGGAGAGTAGGAGTTTGTGTAGAGTAAGTGTACCTCGTCCTGTTGTTGCTTGGAAGGCATTATGATATCCTTCAACAGCATTGTTTGTTTTTGCCTCTTGGTTTAGTGTGCTAAGGTAGACATTCCACCAAGGAATTTGGTATTTTGGTTGTCTCCTATGTCCTGATCTATGGAGTCTTCCCATCCATGTATCTTCAAAATAGTCTAGGAGGGGACTTAATTTTTGTTCGTGTTGGTGGTAGTAAGGACTTTCTATTAAAAGGTTGTAATGTTCGGCCACGTCAGTAACTGGGACATAGGCCAGTGCAATAAGTTTTTTAATTTGGTATGCGAATGAACTGTTTGTTGCATATTCAACACTTAGGGGCTCATTACGATGGCGGAAGGACCGCCACCGCCAGCCCTGTGGTGCCGGTCCTTCCGCCATCAGAGCTCGATTTTCCCACCGCCGAATTAGGATGGCGGTGGGAATCTCAATCTGTCCGCGGCGGACGCAAAGACCGTCCGCCACGGTTCCGCAAGGCGGTCCTTTTCCGCCCACCTTGTGGAACTAAACTATGGGCCAACATTATTGGATTACGATATCCCTTTCCGCCTGTCTTTTCGCGGCAGACATCCCACCGCAAAAAGACAGGCGGAAACGGATTTGGTGGCCCGTAGCGGGCCCCCCTTGTGTGGGGGGGAGGTAGCTGTGCACGGGGGGTGCCCATGCTACCCATGGTACCCCCCTGCATTTTCCTGCACTGCGTGGCAGGCACCGCGTGGTGCCTGCCACGTAGTGCAGGGAAATGCACAGCATGGCATTTTGGCATTGCGTACGGTGCTGCAGCCAGCAGCACCGTCCGCAATGTTAAAGGCCCTGGTTACGCCCGCCAGTATGGCGGGTGCATCCTAATTGCATTGGTGGGACCGCCGCATGTCTGGCGGGCGGTCTCAAACACTGCAACGATGGCGGGTGGACTCAGTTCCGCCCACCATCGTAATGAGCCCCTTAGGGGTCGATTCCGATCTCGCTCGGTATGCCCTCAAAGAGCCGCTCGTAGGCTTACCTTCCGAACGACACGTTCCGGCAGGCGGACCATCCGGGCAAGGAAGTACGATGCGCAAATGTGCTCAAAATCCGAACGAGGCGTACGCTCCAATGCCAGCTACAGTTCCCGTACGAGCCGGAACTGTAAACGCCGAATCGAGTCGCACGGAAGCAAATACACAGCATTTTCCGGCCGGACAAGTACGATGCGCACTTCCTACGTACCGAACGGGTCGCCACTTCCAGCACGTCACAGCATCCGGGAGAGCAGTATTACAGGCACGATTCGCACTACAACACGATCCACTGCTACGAGACGGACCAACTAGCAACGGGTACGAGACGGAGCAACAATCAGCGTGTACGAGACGAAGACAGCATGAATCCCATCGCGCAGGTCATCCCTGTACTGTACATCTATGACCGGATCAGGAACAGACACCTACGTCGGAGACGGTAAGTCAGACACCCACCACAGAAACAAACGACACAGACCCGCAATATTTCACACACACATAGGGATGTTGATATGCCGTACACTAGCAACAGCTCAACCGTAGGGGCATGAAGCCCATCACTACCAGGACCCCCTACCCATAGGGGGCTGGAAGCCTAGCACTACCACCAGTGCCCAGCCCATAGGGGCTGGATGCCTAGCACTACCAGTACCCCCTACTCATAAGGGGCTGGATGCCTACCACTACCAGTACCCCCTACTCCCAGGATGCTGGATGACTATCACTACTACTATCCCCACTCATAGGGGGCTGGATGCACATCACCACCAGTACCCCCTACCCATAGGGGGCTGGATGCCTAGCACTACCACCAGTGCCCAGCCCATAGGGGCTGGATGCCTAGCACTACCAGTACCCCCTACTCATAGGGGGCTGGATGCCTACCACTACCAGTACCCCTACTCCCAGGATGCTGGATGACTATCACTACTACCATCCCCACTCATAGGGGCTGGATGCACATCACCACCAGTACCCCCTACCCTATAGGGGGCTGGATGCCTACCACTACCACCAGTGCCCAGTCCATAGGGGCCGGATGCCTAGCCCTACCAGTACCCCCTACTCATAGGGGGCTGGATGCCTACCACTACCAGTACCCCTACTCCCAGGATGCTGGATGACTATCACTACTACCATCCCCACTCATAGGGGGCTGGATGCACATCACCACCAGTACCCCCTACCCATAGGGGCTGGATGCCTACCACTACCAGTACCCCCAACTCCCATGATGCTGGATGACCATCACTACTACCATCCCCACTCATAGGGGGCTGGATGCACATCACTACCAGTACCCCCACTCATAGGGGGCTGGATGCCTAGCACTACCAGTACCCCCTACCCATAGCGGACTGGATGTCTACCACTACCACCAGTGCCCAGCCCATAGGGGCTGGATGCCAACCTGTACTAGCATTACCCACACACAGGATGGGGGATGCATAACACTACCAGCATCGACACACATAGGGTGAGTGTGTAGGCAAAACACACCACCCCTACCATCATGGCAATAGTGGGTTTCCCGTGTCAAATGCCTACAACAGTGAATCTGACAGTGAACAGACAATGTACCTCCCATCACATGTGTGACCAAAAGCTGAGTGTGTGTTTCACTATTCAAGCATTACATGATCACTGTGGTAATGGGGTCTGGACACCCACTCACCACAGTGACCAAAAGGCTAGTGTGGGGTGGGAAACCACAGCAGTCTATGCTCACTGTGGTAATGGGTTATAAACCCCCATCAGTACAGTGACCAAAATGTAAGTGTGGGGTTCAAAACTACAGCAGTCCATGATCATTGTGGAAATGGGGTCTAAACCCCCACACACCACAGTGAGCAGAATGTGAATGTGGGGTTCAAAAGTACAGCACATTTTGCACATTGTGGTAATGGGGTCAAAACCCCCACACACCACAGTGAGCTAAAGGTGAGTGTTGTCATGAAAAAGTTGCAACTGCCAAACAGCATGTATGATTCCTGGTCCCAAAACCACAAGCATGTTTGAGCCAAAGTAGTGGTTGTGTCCCATACAGACACAGATGTGGTGAGGCAAAGATTGCTGTGCAACAAAAACACCCTCTGCAATGTGCAGACAAGCATCGCCCATGGGGGCTGAGAATGCCTCCAGTGTCCAATTGGACAATGTCAGAAGTGGCCAACATAATGCAAACATACATACCTGACCAAACACATACATAAACTAAGCATTCCGTGGATGCTGCAGCTGTTAGGTCACAAAGTCCAGACCATGGCAGCTATGGGACATACCAAACATGATGAATGTGCACACTGATGAGGCAAGAGTCCCAGGGACAGTAGGGAAGAATCTCCAACCAACATCCACCCAATGGCCCACAAAACACATACCAATGCAGTGCTGCAGATGCACAGACACAGCCAGCCAGACTCACACTGCATATCAAACACAACGTGTGTGTCAGTGTCCCCAGGGTACTACACAACACATGAGGGGGGCAGAACTACAATCACACAGATGTGTACACAGTGACAAACTAAAAAAACTCATTGATTCGGCACACCTTTGTGGTCAATCACACATTGTAAGATGAGTGGGATCCCAACAGATCAATGTGACACAAGCTGGGCGGAACATCAACCAACACAGCAAGAGACACAACCACCACAGCACTACCCTCAGGGACCCCACAATGTGGTGACACTAGCATGCATAGTAATTCCCCTGTGATGACAAATGTAGATGTTGCACATACTGTGAAGCACAGTCACCTGTGCACACTGGGTCATGAGTCCTGACCAACAAACTGCCATCACACAAACAGAAACCACAGGGCATGGCCTGTAATGCAAGGCCCAAATGGAGGTAGGGGCCTAGCTACAACACAACTCACATTTGGCCACTCCAAACACCACACACCTGGATCTGCTCCAATGTACATCAGTGAAGCCCACATGGACTGGTGACACTGCACATGCACCCATGACAATCCCAGGGGTGGGGGTGGGGATCTAAGGTACCAATCATTCATCACACGTGCCCAGTCAAGAACCCTCGTGAATGTCTGACACACTGCACAGTATGCGGGACATTGCCATGAGCTGAAATGTACTAGAATCATTGGGATCCCTGCCACAGTCACACACCAATTAAGAACCCAAGGAGAACCATATTGAACACATGCTGACACCTTCCAACATTGCACCACTGTACCTGAGGAGTGGGAGCAGTCACACACACATACACGTGTCACAATCACTGAAAGATACCACATAGTCATAACAACATGATGGGGGAAACACAAAATGGTCTTGGGGAATCCTGAATGTGTCCCACGTGCGTTTGTCCACATCCCAGGACCTCACAACAAACACACCTAGGGCTGACACCCTAATGACCAGTAGTTAGCCATGTACCAACAGCCAAGAAAACCCTGTCCCAAGCTGTGAGATGAACACAGGACAACTCAGCAAGCACCACAAACTGGAACATCTGTAGGGAATACAGCCTGTGTAGTAAAAAGAAATGGAAGGGAACACACACAGACATGCTCACAGAACACACACCATGGGCTCAGGCAATGTCACGGAATAACACACTGCCATGAGGTGACTCCACTCCTGTGGAAGGTCAGCTGTGCCAAACGTTGTCTATGCAGGGCTCTGTCATGTCACCATAAAACGTGGTCACTGAGCCAACATTTACAACACAATGAAGGCTCTGGTCACATCAGCCTGTGTATGGGAGTGTCCCTCAAGTCATCTGCACATACTCAATATACATGTTTAGCAAGTTGCACTGCTGACACAGTAGACTTCCACATCACTGATGCGCAAACCTGCATGTCCAGTGGAGATGGGCCCACAGTCAGGGAGATAGACAAATTTAACAATGTTGAGCCCAACAGATGTGCATGACTGTAAGCCACAAATGTCATCTGGCAAATGAAATATGAAAATCCCTGTGCCAAATTTGGTAATCATGACACACTCAGATTGCTGCAAAGGATGACATGGATACAGACCACAATTGGACACATATCCCATGGGCCACATGGAGTCCATCACACCAACACTTCACTTACTGATCTCAACAACAGTATTACAACAGCAAATGCATGATAATACTCATCAACATCATGTACATCAAAAGCAAAACCACTAGATACCAATAGAGGCTTTATTAAGCAATTTTAACTTTTAAACTGTGAAGTCCAAAGTAAACAAAGGCCAATGGCCAGTCCATTCACATAGTCCAAACAGGGTGAAATGTGACAAATGTCAACCATTGCTTGCCTGCACTGCTACCGACAGGGGACAACCCCCTTGGAGGGGCATACATATGGGCCGGCCAGGCACCTCAGGGACAGATCAGGGGATAGCAGAATGAGGCAGGGGAGGGGTGGTGGGTGCAGGAGTGTCACTGGCAACTGCAGTGGAGGTGTCTGATACAGTGGGTGCCGTCACCACTGCAGGGCTCAGGCCAGATGTGGTGGGTGCCGGCACAAATGCAGTGGGCAGGTCAGATGTAGTGGACGGGGTCTCCACTGCAGTGCCCAAGTCAGACGGGGTGGATGTGGACTCCACTGCAGTGCCAATCTCCGAAGGAGTGGAATGGGGTGCAGATGAGGTGGCCAGGACAGAGGGGGGGACACGGTCTCCACACCAGTGGCAGGAACAGGCTGAGCGTGTGGGGTGGGGGTGGAAGTGCATGTGCCAGCGGGGAGGGCCTGATCATTTTGGGGATGTGGTATCGGTGTGTGTGGGAACCTGGGGCTGGGTGTGGCGGGGGAACCTGTGGAGTGGTGGCCTGGGGGCTGGAGGATGGAGACTGTGTGGTGGAACTGTGTGATTTTGGTGGGGTCTTGCTCTACCTGGTCCGGGGGGATTTGTGTATGGGGGCCTCAGTGTTCCTGCGCCTGGGGGAGGGTGTCCGTGTGGCAGGGGAACTCCCTCTGTGCGTGGTGACTTCCTCTTCCCCTTGTGAGTAGGATCAGATGGATCTGTGGGGAAGAGGCCAAGGTCACAGAGGAAGAGCTTCTGGGAAGGGGGGTTGCAGGTGAGGCAAGGGAAGGGGTTTTGGAGGGAGAGGTATCTGAGGACTGCGGAGTGCTCATGGATGCCTGTGTGTGTGCCTGGGCCCCATCCCCTGTGTGTGTGGTATCAGTCCCCTCAGTGTGCGTGCGTGTGCGTTGGGCTTTGGGCTTGCGTGTCCGTGTGCTGCTTGTGTCTGTGGTGGTGCTTGCCTGTGCCGGTGTGTGTGTGTGTGTTGGACAGGTAGGGTAGTGGCGATTGTGGATGGGGCAGAGGTAGGAGGGGTGAGGGACTGTTGGAGGAGGGACACTGCTGCTGTCAGTGAGGAGGCCATGGACTGATTGGTCCTCTGTAGGCAGACATGTTAGATGAGATGCCCTCCATGAAGGACACCGGTTGCGTCAACAGACTGGTGTGAGCATGGAGGACACTAAGCACCGATGTCTGCCCTACATGGAACCGCTTAAGCAAGTCCACAGACTCCACACTCAGGGCAGCAGGGGAGACAGGGGCAGGGGGTGCGGTGCCTGGCCCAAAGGAGACATGGGCCCCAACACGGGACCCTCCACGGACCTCAGGGATGGGAGCAGATGGGAGGGTGGTGATGGTGGTGGTGGTGGCGGGGACAGACTTGCTAACTGGTGTCTGGTGGCTGCTGACACCCGCCTCCACAAGGGAGTCATCATCCGAGCTGCTGTGTTCCTCAGCTGAGGTGGATGGTGCTGAGGTCTCCTCGGTGTGGCTCCCCTCACCCTCCGTGCCACTGGGTTCCTCCGACTCCTCGGCAGCTGACCCAGTCTGGCTCTGCGGCTCCTCCTGGTCCGTGGAGCTGTCCCCTTCCTGTGTCCGTAGATGTATCTGCAAACAATCATTAAAAACAGATCCACATCAGTCACCTGTATTGACCTGACACACCACAGTAAGTACAGCACATTACAGATCAAGCCTTGGCATCAGTTGCTAAACATTGCAAAAAGTGCTGACACATATTTGAACTAGCCACTTGTCGGCCTGCCACTCAACCATGCCCCTCATATCCCTCATATCCATGGAGCCATCTATGTGGTGCATGTAGGATGGCAACAATCATGTGTGCACACATGCACCACATAGACCGTTGTCCAACTTCCAAGAGTTAAGATTGAAATGTGTCACTACACACATATCCCTTCTCCTGCCAGTTACTCAGTACATGTGTCAGGGAAAGGGATGGGCAGAGTCATTGTCGATATAATGGTTCGTCACTCATCACCAGACACCATGATGGCGTCATGTCTTGATAGTCAATGTTACAATGGGGTGCATGCATGACATCTCACAATACTGCAGGATACACCTTTGCAAGTGGTATGCCATGGCACAGCCATGTCTGGCAAATCAGTCATCACTGGCTCCTGTCACAGGGGCAGTGCATACCAAAAACAGCAGTCTGCACTGTGCCACCATCATGGATGTTTTGGGAATGCAAGCTCGGTAGCTGTCAAGTGCACACGTTCACCCCTGCTACCCACATCATTAGGACTCTGATGCACCCACGTCATTCACATGTGACATCTGAGTAAGTGCAAACACAACTCTGTACACATGTACACATCACAGGCTGATGAGAACGATAATGAGCTGCTTGCACTTGAATGTTGAAATGACCATTGGGCACACTCAAGTCATGATACACCTATGTTTTACCCCATGTGCAGATTCAACATCCACATCTCAGATGGCTGCACACACCAGACTGTGTCACACTCCAGTAGTCCGAAAAGCTAGGCCAGTCCACAATGACACAGAGGCAGACACCTGAGTGCACATTACACAATGTCCAACATGTTGGATGACACACAGAAGTAGGAGAGCAGAATGCTAATTATTGCCGGAGAGGGTATACCTGTCCTGGTCCCTGTGGAACATGGGATTACCCTGAACACTAGGCAGGTGGCTATGAATGTGTGACACACATGATGTACATTCTTCTGTGGCCCCAACATTGGTTTCACCTGCTGCATGGGTTTGTTGTAAATACCCCAGACACATGTGGTGAGTCAGATCAGCAGTTGGACACATATGAATGGACCACACACAGTACATGTCGGATTTTGCCAAATGTGTAACCAATTGACCCAGTCATGAAGCCCACAACAAAGTCCCTGTAGCAGATGCTGTCCCCAACTTTAACCTT
This sequence comes from Calotriton arnoldi, assembly GCA_963921515.1. Taxonomy (NCBI): domain Eukaryota; kingdom Metazoa; phylum Chordata; class Amphibia; order Caudata; family Salamandridae; genus Calotriton; species Calotriton arnoldi. The sequence continues at coordinate 275,802 of CAWUFW010001426.1, read as the reverse complement.
AGTTAACAGGAAGGACACAGAACCCAAGTGACAGAAGTCACAGACTGAAAGGGCCACACCTGTGTATCAGATGAGGATTGGGCATAACACAATTGAGGAACATGACTCTTGTTGTAGCAGACAGACGCACTGTGGTAGTGTAACCAGCCTAAAGGAGTGCAAACAGCATGTGAGACAAAGGTCACAGAAAAGGCTAGCACTTACCCCCTCCTTGCTGCTGTCCGGCCTTCAACTGCCCATCCAGGTCAGGGAAGACCACCGCCAGAATCCGGAGCATGTGGGGTGTCAGGGGCCGTCGTCCACCCCTCCTGCGAGGAGGCGACAGCTTCAGCTGGACTCTTGCGATCCACCGGGTCCAGCCACGAAGCTCCTGCCACCTCTTCTGGCAGTTGCGGATGCGGCGCCTGTAGACCCCCACAGATCGTACTGCCCGGGCGATGGTCAGCCAGATATCCTGCTTCTGATAGGCATCAACCTGTGAGGATGACAAAGTTAGAAGAGCATCACTACACATGCAACATATTTGTGCATCACTCAGTTGGAAATACATGTCTCTATCACAGGGGCACAAGATGTACACAGGTAGTGCAACCATGGTAATGGACAGTTGTCCAGCAGTTACAACATGCAAACATTGCCTGGGAATGACAAACTACTCAATTTGCACTCTGTCAGCACAGTACCTGTTCAGTACATGTAACTACACACTTTGGGGGTGACAACCACTCAGTGAGCATGCTAGCCACTGGTGTACACAATGCTAGTACTAGTCAGACAACATGCACAATGAGAAAGGATGTGGTTTGCACACTCACCTGCTCTCCTGGTTTCCCATTCAGCTTGCTGTACTGTGGAAGGAGGCTGCCTAGCAGGGCCTCGTTCTCCTCCTCTGTGAAGGCTGGGGCCCTCTCCACAGTACGTGCCATTCTTGGAGCCAGAGGATGCAGAGACAGCAGCAGTGGTAGCAGAGATATGTCAATCTGTAGCATGTAGTGCAGGCAAGTGAGCTCTCAGGGCCACAGACAGCCTTATATCTGTGCTGCAGAGTCAGAATCTGTCCCATGCGTACAATGCAATAGGTCCGACACGATCTAATGAATCTGGCCAATCCATGGAATTGCACAAGTCGTACACGCCTTCTGCATCGTTTAAAATTTAAACTTCAGAACACCATTGAAATTGCAACATTGTTGTAGTGAGCCAACTAAATATTCGGCTCACGATTCGTACAAGTTTCGAATCCGCGTCCGTCTCCATGACAGGCCATAGCCAATACGTGCACAGGGCTCGGTACCTAACTGTACAACGCGTATTTTGAAAAACAACACGCACCCGTATCCATGATAGTCAATAGCCAATGCGTACGCACGGCTCGGTCCCTGGGTGTATGACGCGTCTTTTGAAAACTCACCCGCGTCTCTCCCCATTACAATCTAGGGTCCAGGCATGCGCACGGATCGGTTTCGAAGTGTATGACGCGTCTGTGATAAAGTCACCCGCGTCTCTCCCCATTGCAATCTAGGGTCCAGGCATGCGCACGGATCGGTCTCGAAGTGTACGACGCATCTGTGATAAAGTCACCCGCGTCTCTCCCCATTACAATCTATGGTCCAGGCATGCGCACGGATCGGTCTCGTACTGTACGACGCGTCTTTCCTGAAGTCACCCACGTCTGCCACTGTTGGTGTCACTGGCTAATGGATGCCACCCACTGTTACTTGCCAGGGACTCAGGTGCACACCTACAACACCACAGCCTGTGACACAGTGTATCCAAAGGCATGTAAGGCTGCATTACCTGTGTGTGTATGGGGGTCAACATATGATTTGTTGTGTAGCACTTTGTGGCAGCCACTCCCAGACTGTGCAAGGGTTCATGGGGACAGCTTCCTTTGTGTGTTCGTGCACATTACCACTGTAATAGACAACTGTACAGTTCAGAGCTTGAGGCATGTACACAGTTCCAGGGGGACTTTGTGTATGACATGTTACATACACCCTGACTCTTAGGTGGGATGGTATGTGTGTCACAGGGTGTTCCAGTGCCACAATTGTGATGTACATCCACAGTCTGTGCGCATATTGTGTTTCAGATGTCTCAGATTCCATGTGCCCAATGGTAAACAGTCTCCCCATCCATGTGGTTTGTGCATGCACATTGATGTTGTGTCTGTGTGTCACAGATGTCCATGTAAGTCCTGCAGAGACATCAGGGGCCACTTCCTGTGGGAGTCATGGGTGTGTAGTGCTGTGTACATGATACGCCACATCATGCCAGTGTCCGTGTGGCAATGCAAGGTCCCTGAGTATCTGCCTGTCAAGGAGCTGTGATGCAGGGAAGACATCTGTCCTCACTTGTCACTGTGGTGTGTGTTTTTTTTTTTTATCTCTTTATTAAGTTTTATATGAAAACATAAAGCAGCCTACATTCCGCCTCGCAGGGCGCATAGCTAAAAAGAAAGAAAGAAAGAAAGACAGAAAAAGAAAAAATAAACATACCACAAGCAACAGGCTTGTGTCCAATGCCAGTGGATTACAGTACAGATCGAGGCATCTACCATCAGTCAAGCCACAATTCGAAATCTATTCATTCAGATACTCAGGTTATATACAACGTGAAAGTAACAGTTTAGGGCGAGGCGATCACATTCGTAGTATGAGTCAGCAAATACTGCCTTAGCGGTTCCCATATATCCTTTGGTCTAGATGTAGCCAGTAGCTCCTCAGCGTACAGTTCAAGAGTTTCTTTACAGTATATTAAATCCTTAATCCAATCATTAATTTGCGGCTTAAGTCTGCTCTCCCAAGTCATAGCTACCCTTCGTTTGGCCAGTAAAAGGGCGATTCGAGCATATCTACCCAACACTCCTTTGAGTTGAGGCACATAACAGAGCAAACATGTGACTGGTGTACATTGAATCGTGACCCCTGTCATATTATGTATGTGACTAAGTATCTCTTTCCAATAAGTAAAGACTGCTGCACAGCTCCACGCAAGATGATAAAAATCAGCCTCACCTTGCCCACATCTCTTACATTGAGCCGAATCTCAAAATCCTATTTTATACAATTTAAGGGGAGTGTGATACACTTGGTGTATGAACTTAAAATGAATAACGCGGAGATTTCCATTAGGCGAAAGTCTCCCAGTGAGAGTGCATATCTGTACCCAGTCTTGCGTTGTTAGTGGGGATTCCAAGAAAGAATTCCAACGTTCGAGGCTTTATCCACCCCCTCAGTGTTTCCTCCTGTATCGCTTTGTATAGTTTGGTGATTAGCTTCTTTTTGGTGGGAGCTACTATCAGAAGCTGCAAAGATAGGAGAGACGGAGGTTCCTCTGGAAAGGACGTATAGTGACTGCGCATGGCACGCCTTAGGCGATAGGCCGTGTACTCAAAAAGCGGCGTGGGATTGGTGATGAAACCCAACCCAGTGTCATCAAGATATGAACCATTAGGATATAAGTCGCGCATGTGCGTGATCCCCACTTCCTTCAAGGCTTTAAGAGGGCCAGCCTCCTGCGTCACAGATAAAGCTGCGTGTCCAGCCAGCGGGAGCGCCGGTGCATAAAGAGGAAGCTTGCCAGCCATCCGTCCAATGACCTGCCACGCCGCCACTGTGACATCGATAGTGTTGATCTCCTTCTTGGGCGTTCCCCTGTGAACATGCGTGAGTATCCCTGATAATGGTGTGGGATGTGCGTCACCGTTCTCCACCGCCAGGTGTGGGGTAAAGTCGTGTGGCTTGAACCAGTAATAGGCGTATTTTGCCTGCACACATAGATAATAAGTATACAAATCTGGTGCCCCCATTCCCCCTTTGGCGTACGGGAGCGTCAACGTGGACCAGCTGATTCTAGCTTGCTTGCCTCCCCACACTAGGTTTAAAAGTTGTGTTTTAAGTGTAGCAAAGAAATGTCTGGTGAGGCGAATCGGTATGTTACAAAAAAGATACAAAAAAGGGGTAACACCACCATTTTAATCACCGCAACACGGTCTGCCAAGGATAAAGGTAGACGATTCCACCTCTCCACCTGTTTTTCCAAGTTGCTGTACGCCCTCCCGTAGTTTTCTTTAACAACTATCTCTAGGTCACGGTGCACCCAAATACCCAGGTACTTAACGGGTTCAGTTGTCCAGACCAGGGGGTATTCCAACGGGGAGATCGAGTATATATCGTCAACGGGACTACCACGGACTTCTCCCAATTTATCATGATGCCAGAGAAACGACCCAATCTGACGTATTCCCGTAATACCGGCGAGAGGTGAGTCCGCGGGTCATGTATGAAAAGGACCATATCGTCTGCGTACATAGAGATTCCGACGGGTCTGTGATTGAAATTAAGCGCTGTGTGTCTGTGGCGCTGCCGTATGATACAAGCTAGTGGCTCCATCATTATGGCAAACAAAAGTGGCGATAATGGGCACCCTTGCCGGGTGCCCCGCTCTATCCGAAATGGTTCTGAAGTGAGCCCGCCCACCCTCACCCTCGCCGATTTGTCGGTGTAAAGTATCTGCAACCAACGCAGCAATACATTGGGAAACCCTATTCTTTTCAGAATGTAAAACATATAACTCCACTCAATTGAGTCAAATGCCTTTGCGGCATCGAGCATGACCGCCGCCGCCTGGAGATCGGGATTTAGTATATGATACATGGCGAATATTGTGCGGAGGTTGTTAGATGTGGAGCGTCCCGGCACAAAGTCAGATTGGTCAGGCAAGACCATGACGGGCAGCAGCGGCTGCAATCTATTGGCAAGTATCTTTGCCAATATTTTAGCGTCTACATTAATCAACGACAAGGGGTGGTACGACTCACATAACGTTGGATCCTTATCTTTTTTGAGGAGAGTAATGATAAGAGCCTGTCTAAGGGACGGAGGCAGAATCCCAGATTCATGAGCCTCCGCATATACCACCAATAAGTGCGGGGCAATGAGGTCAATATATCGTTTATAAAATTCGGACGTAAGCCCGTCAGGTCCTGGGGCCTTGTTGTTAGGTAAGGACATAATCGCCTCCTTGATATCAGATACCTCTATAGGTTGACTTAGGTATGCACAATGTCCATCCGCCAGCCACACGCAGGCTACATCATCAAGATACTCAGCCAGAGCAGTTTCGTCACACATTTCCCGTGACGGATACAAGTCACCATAAAAATCTTTAAACTGTTCCACTATGTCTTGCGGCCTGTAATGAGCCACCCCTGATCATCCACTATATTAGTAATGTGATGGTGTTCAGAGCTAAAATGCAGCCGCTCAGCGAGCCTCCTACCCGGTCTACCAGCTTCACCGTAAGCTCTAGCTACGTGTCGGCGCGACAGATAGCGCGCTTCAGACTCCGCCAGCGCCTCATACTCTTTCAGCAGAATCTGGAGTTTGTCAAGGGGAGCTGATGTTGGGTTACTTATATATTGAGTTTCCAACTCGCTTAACTGCTTTTCAGTCTTTGCAAGTTGACCCCGGATATCTTTCAAGATACCAGAGGTGGTACTGATACAGACCCCACGAATTGTGGCTTTAAATGCCTCCCACAGGATAGCTGGGCTGTCCACTGTTCCCCCATTTAATTCAAAATATTGTACAATTGCCTGACGTATAGCGTCCTCGTACACGGGATCAAGTAAAGACTCCGCACGGAACCGCCAAGTGAAGGGGAAATGTGTATTAGTTGGAATGTGAATTTCAAGCAGTACCGGATTATGATCCGAAAGGGTGCGCGGTAAGTTATGTGCCTTTCTCACCCACCCATTTGCTTCCTCATTTACTAGCCAATAGTCTAGTCGCGACCAGCTATGGTGCGCTGGGGTAACATGCGTGCCCACCCTCGCAGAGGCGTTGCGTAATCGCCAAGCATCTACCAGACCCATCTCCAGCATAGCGTCTCGAACACACTGCGCTACTCTGATAGTACGCGCCCGCGCGAGTTGGATCTATCCAGGTCCGGATCTAGATGCGTATTGAAATCCCCTCCCCAGAGGATAGCCGTCTCAGGCCACGTCCGCAGTACTCCTAGCAATTGAACAAAAGTCTGCGGCTCGTCTACTACCGGACCATATACATTAATGAGCGTGATCAATGTGTTTCCCAGCTTGCCCTGTACCATAGCCCAACAACCCTCATGGTCAATTTGCGATAATATAGGGAGGAACGGTATTCCTTTTTTAATCAAGATGAGGACACCTCTTGCGTATGTAGAGAATGAGGACGCCACCCCGTACCCCGCCCATCTATGTGCAATATTGGTTTGTCGTTGCTGATTCAAATGTGTTTCTTGCAGGAAAGCAATTTGGGTTTTGTGCCTCTCGAGAAATGCTAATACCTGTCTAATTGTTTTAGGAGTGTTGAGGCCGCGAACATTCCACGTCATACAATTGTATCGCTCACCCAACCCTGCATCTGGAATGTATGATCCTATACTGATATGTGAATGCACTCGTGTTTGATAAAAGCACATGCCAATCCGTACCTGTTTCCAAACTGTCTAACTTAACAGAAGCATCAGTTTCATAACAAAGTCCCCCCTCCCTCCACCCACTTTGGCGGCCCCAATTCGCCAAAGCCATTACCCTTGACAACATACCCACCCAACAACAAAATCATCACACTCGGAACTTGATGGGGTATTCCCATAGGGGGATCGTAGTGGCACCTACCGCTCCCCATGGTAAGAGGGAGGGGCCGCCATCAAAGATGCAGGTTGCTGCTTATGACCTACCCGCGACCCGCAAGGGACAATTAGTTATGCAAACTTGTTTGAGGAACCAGAGCGGTAATGGATGCCCATCCCAATATAGGTGGTCTAGCCCCGTATCATGAGCCACAGTCTAGCTTTACACAAATGTCTGCTGTAAATATTACTCCATCGGACCCCTAGGTGCCTGTTCCACCCTGGTGTGGTCTGAGTAAGAAGGTGTATATGAGCAGTGTAATCAGCACCACATTTCCCTCAGACATTGTGACATGAAACATTTAACTGACTCGTCAGTGCCCTACAGCTGTGCCGCACAGTATGCGAGACATTCAAATCTGAGGCGAGGAGGTCCAGTGAATCCTATAATCAGAGAAAGAAATGAGAAAATAAATATGCAGTACTATTCATCAATATCAGACATATGGCCGGGAGTCTGCTTTTTGCGCCGTAAAGTCTTTGCATATTCCATTGCTGACTTCGGATTGCTGAAGATTTTAGCCGCGTTGTCCACCCCGATTCGAAGGCGAGCGGGAGATAACATGGCGTAGGGCACCTGTTCTTGCAGCAAGGGTTTCTTGATGCCGTGGAACTCTTTCCTCGCGGCCTGTACCGAAGCCGTGAAATCAGGGTAGAAGGAAAGTTCATTTCCTTGGTGTTGAACTGTGCCTTTTGATGAGCTATACGTAGCACTGCGTCCCGATCTCTGAAATTTAGCAGCCTTGCGATAATGGGCCTCGGGGAGCCCCTGGGGAGGCCGGGCGGCGAGAGATCTGTGGGCCCGTTCCACTACTAGCATGTTCGATAGGTTCTCTGGGCCACATACGTCACGAAACAGTGCTTCGACATAATCTTCCAGCCGCCCCACATTCGTTGACTCCGGCAGTCCCAAAATGCGCACATTATTACGCCTCGAACGCACTTCGATATCTTCGTTCTTATTTCTAATAAGCGTCAGGATTTTCTCAATGTCCGATGTCTTAGCTGCAACTTGCTGCAGTCCATCCTCGGCATCAGATATTCGTTGCTCTGCCTCGCCCAGTCTCGCCGCCTGCTTGTCCAGTTTAGACGACATTGTGTCCATGCGGCCGTTGAGCGCCTCAATCTTGCCATCTATGGACTGTAGGCTGGCTTGAATCGCTGCTAGGGTTTTCTCCAGTGCGGTTGGCGCCTGCGCAGCCGAGTCTAATTCAGAATCCGATGCAGCGTTTTGCGTTGATTTGCCACTCTTGCGCAGGTCAAAATTCAGCCGTGTCTGATTTCTTTCCGGCTTGCCCATGGCGGACGGAAGAGAGGCGCACAGTGACAATAAGTGCAAAAACAAAAAAAAAACTATCACCACAGGCTAGTTTTATCTAGCAGGCGTGCCGTTGAGTGAGTAGGCGCGAACATCTATAGCCCCCGCTGTGCAGGGCAGACTACACACCAACTGAAGGGCAGAGTTATCTTCCAGTCGCACGTCAACAGACCATGGGGCATCGTTATGCCCGTTTGAAAAGGTTACCGGCTCAACCCTATCTGCAACAGCGAAGCAGTACCTGGAATGAGGCCTTATGCCTAGGCCAAAGTCATGTACACACGCAGTTCCCTCCTTCCTCAGGTCGCGCAAACTTCAGTCGTGTGCACGCTGAGAGGTGCTCTGCCACCTTCAAACTCCTCAGCAAGTCCTCGTGTGGCCCCCCACACATCTGCAGTGGTGCCCCCGGCTCCCGATGCACAGCCCTCAATGCACCAGCAATTTACCACACTGCGTGCCCAAGATGTCAGCATTAAGGAATAAACGGGGCTTGATGTCCCACAGAGTTCCAGGCCGGGCGTTGAGGCAATGATCCAGCCCTCGCGTGCTGTCCAAAGAGTCCTCCGGTCCTCTCCTACTCGGAGCCGGCAGCCATTTTCTGGAGAGGGGCCTAGTGTACTGGGTAGAGCCGGGCGCTCGCGTGGCACTCACCCTCAGCGTTCTCGTCGGTCGGCAGCTACTCGTGCGTGAGGGCCCCGATGGACACACCGGGCCGTCCAACCACGCTCTGATCCGCGGCGCCGCTCCTCACCAGTGTTCTCGCTACCCCCGGGTGGGGGTCAGTTGCATCGTCCGCCACTCTCCCGTAGATTGGGGATCTTTACCGCGAGTCAGCTCAGCGCTGTCCAGCCGCCATTTCTGCCGACGGCAGCCTCCGTCGTATGTCGCACTGCGGACCCCTGGGACAGTCCTCAGTAGCTGGAAACCGCACCGGAGGGCAGCCCACCGCTCCGGCACACTCTTCCGACGCGCTGGACTCGCGGTCGGCCACAGCAACACAGGATAGTCTGAAGGATAAAAGCGGCGGCCGGCAGAGCTGCACTACTGTGCTGCCATCTTGCCGCGCGCCAAGCCACGCCCCCACTGTGGTGTGTGTTTGGTATGTGACATCAGTACAGATGTACTGTGACACAGCCCATTGAGTTGACACAGCACAACATGGAACTTGTTGTGTACACATGTTGAGATGAGATGTGAGATGATGGGCATGTAGGTGACATATGTGTCCATACACAACAGCACACACATAAAGCACTTGTGTCTTTTTATGATGTATCATGTGAAATTTAGCATGGTCAGTGCCACATAGGTAGGGGAACTTACTATCTTTCTTTGCTCACCTATGTACTGCAGGAGACCAGCTGTCCATAGACCATTCCCTGACCTTGCTACCATGGTTGAACATGACTGCATCCGACGGTACCCAGGCCACTGATTGAGGATTTGGCGGAGCAGTTGGCCCCACATTTGCAACCTGGCCGGCCATACCCTACAGCGCTGACCCCCAAGGTGAAGGTGATGGCAGCCCTACACTTCTTTGCCACCGGTACCTTTCAATACACTGTGGCGTCTGCTGGTGGGATGTCACAGACTATGTTCAGCCGTGTGCTTCGCGATGTGTTGGAGGCAATGTTAACTTTCCTGAACCTCTACATCCATTTCCCTAACCCACAACAACTCACTGACATCAAGAGTGACTTCTATGCACTGGGGAGGATGCCACATGTCATCGGCTCCATTGATGGGACACATGTGGCTTTGGTACCACCACAGGCACAAGAGCTGCCATACCGGAACAGGAAATATTTCCATTCAATTAATGCTCTGGTGGTATGTCTGGCGGACATGTCTATTTCACATGTGTGTGCACGATTCCCCGGTTCTGCGCACGATGCGTACATCATGAGGATTAGTCGCATCCCGAGGATGATGGCACAGATGCAGAACCAACCTGCCTGGCTTGTCGGTGTGTACTGACTGTTTGACATTGTGTGTGTTTGGCAATGTTGTTTTCCACGCTCTTTTCAAACTCAGCTAATGTGCAATTGTCTGTATGTAGGTGACTCCGGATAACCCAACATGCCGCGGTTGCTGACACCCCTCAGGAACCCTGTCACACCAGCAGAGATGCGCTACAATGAGGCACATGGTCGGACCAGGAGAGTGATCGAGCGGACATTTGGTCTCCTGAAAAGCCGCTTCCGCTGCCTGGACAAGACAGGAGGGGCCCTCCCATATGCACCTGCTAAGGTGTGCAAAATCATCATAGTCTGCTGCATGCTACACAACCTGGCAGTGAGGAAGGAGTTGCCTCTCATCCCGGATGACGATGACCAACATCCGCCACCTGTGGAGGATCCTGGCCTCGGCCATGATGCCAGTGATGATGATAATGAGGGTGATGTCCGCACACAGCTCATCAACAACTTTTTCGCATGAATGTGAGTATACAGGGATGTTTTGTTAATGTATTGTGTGTGCCTGATATGTGTTGGTGGTGCTCAGTTGCTGTGTGAGTGTGGCTGTGTGCTACTTGACTGGATGTGTGCAGTGATGTGTCCTTTCAGGTAGTCTGTACTCCACAACAGTGTTGACATGATTATGTGGTTTTGTGTGGGTATCTTGTGACATGTTTCGGGCATGTGTATTGCTGTTCTATCGTGTTCTTCTGTCCTTCACAGGGTACTTTGGCTGTTTGGTCAACTCTGACCCCCGACTCCCAGAATCCAGTTCCAGGGTGGAAGTAGTCGTCTACCAACAAGTGATGTGCCACACACCCCTGGACTTTAATTATTCCACACTTGGTGACTGTGTGGCCACTGTCACGTGCGATTACCTTGCATCTGTGGTGGCATCAACATGTTGCAAATGTGTAATCAACCTGTGCTTCACTTTGGGATGTGCGTTGTCGGTCTCCACACATCCAACATTCATTTGCATGCTGTACCTGTGGGCATCTTGCCACAGACTCAAGAAGGGTGTTGTGTATATGCATCCCACTGCATTCTCTGTTCACATAAGTTAGGACGATGAGTTAGATGGGCATGGTAAGTATGTGTTGTGTTGACGTAGTGGGGTGTCTACCTCATATGTGTCACATCACCATGACTCACATGACTGTGTTTACATAGCTGTAGTAGTTCACATGCACAGACATCTTTTCACAGGTCATCCTCTCAATAACACAAACCAAGTTTCAGTCACAACAGAGGCAGGTATTGTGTTATAGTGAATTTATTTACATGCATGTGTTTGTACGTTATACGTAAGTGAAAGTGCTGTACAGTGTAATAGGAATCCAAAGCTCACAGTGCAGTTGGTAGTGTTGATTGATGAAATTTCTAGAGTAAAGTCCACAGTCCTTTGGAACATTGGTCCAACTTAGACCCTCCATCACATGTGTGGGAGTTTAGCGACAGTGAACAAGGTGAACGCTTTGCACACATTGGATGCTGTCTAGAACAGGTAGTCACGTCCTGGTGGGTATGCATGGCCATCTGCCTCTTACTTGTCCTTCTTCGGACGACCCCTCTTCTTCTTCTTCTCAGGGGACCCTCAAGTGCAGGCTGCTGCGGTGCAAAGGACTCTCCGCCAGAGTCCACCTCCCTCCCTGTGGCAGTTGCTGATGTAGTGGCAACTGATGTAGTGGGCACACAGGGAGGTGTGGTCATGTTGTTGGCTATCTGGCGGAGGCATGTCAGTATGTCCTTATGCACGGCCGTGAGTTCATCAATTGTGTCCATTTTGGACTCCATCCGGGTCATGTGGGAGTCCATTCTGGCATGATGTGCAGCCTGCTGCTGTTGCATGTCCCTGAGGATCCCCACAACCTGGCCAAATCCTCCGGTGCTTTCCTGGTACGCATCGATGATGCGTCCCAACTGTGGATCTTCCTGCAGTCCAGCCCCATCTGCAGGCCGTGGCCTCACCCTGACCACCCTCACACCACCCCTGCCCACACGGGCAGGACCTGCCCTGGCAGCCACAGGCGACAATGGGCCCCTGTCTGTGTTGGCACTGGTGTTGTTGTCCGTCAGCTCCTGGGTGCCCTGTGTACCTGTGCCGTCGTTGTCCTGTTGCCTTGGTCTGGCTGTGTTGGCAGGGGGATTGAGGTGTTTGCAGGTGGTCCAGGAGTGGTGGCAGGGTGTGCTGATGTTGCAGCTGCTGGGGCTGGGAGCGGGGCCACACCAGAGGTGCCAGGTTGTTCATCCTCATCCGAAGAGGACATAGAGGCATCCACACCGGGGAGGTCAGGGTCATCCCGAGTCTGGGGCTGGGATTCGTCTTCTGTTCTTGCTGGGTCCCCAGCATCCCCTGTGGGTGTAAGAGACACACAATGTATGTAATGTTTCTGCACACATCAACGGTTCACACACATTAGTTGCCACTGCACATCATGATGAGTGTATTTACATTGCATTGTCCTACATTGTCAGTGACGGGTGCCTATTTTGGTTTAGCACAATGTCATTTGATGCTTGAGCATTTTGATGGGTATCTAGGGCTGTGTGCATGAACATCTCATTTCATGATTGTTTGACTGTACATAGGCATTGCTACTTATGTGCCCTCATGTGCCTGACACAGGTGTGTCCCTCCTCTCAACATTCGTATTTTAACAATGACATACATGCACTTCCACTTGCAATGTGTAGCACGTTTGGACGTTGTGTACTGGCATTTGTGCTTGTATTTGTGAGTAACATTGTTGTGTCTGAACAACATGGTCACAGTACGGTATGGCTGCATTCACTGTGGAGATACTATTTTGTTGTGTGTGTCCCTAGTTCACATATCATTTCACACATTGGATGGTGTTATCCATAGCTGATGATGTTGGGGCAGAGTTCTGTGCGTGATGATGTCATTTATGTGGTCAATGTCCTCCATGGTAAGGGGTATTTACAACGGCAGATCGCAGACTATCCCATGCTCATGAGAGAGGGCCAGAGGTTTGTGTGTTTGACTTATGCTGCTGTGAGTTGTATGCCTACTCCTGCCCAGGCCAGGTTACTCCTTGTGTTGCAAGTGTCAATGACAGTGAGGGGAGTGTTGTGTGAGGGATGCAATCAACGCTGCACGATGTAGGAGTGGAATGCAGATCACCACAGTGCCTTGTGTAAATGACACCATGCTACGGTGTCAGCTATGTTGCTGTGGCCATTCCATTCACTATCATGTGTCACCCGTGAATGGTGTATATGTGGTTTAGGGTGTAGCTTTTGGTATGTGCTATGCCTACTCCTCCCCAATTGTCATAGAGGGCACACACCTTCACAACCAGGCCAGGGGCACCCTGCCACACTGCAGGCCCAGACAGTGAGAGGATACATACAGTTGCAATGGCTGTCAGTGTGAAGGGGTTTGAGGGGGCAAGTGCATTGCTGTGACTTGCAGCCAATTCATACGTCTGGCCAATGTGTCAGGCATCTCGCCTGGGCATCTACTTTTTGTGTGAGTGGTCCCAAGGGGTGTATTTGTTCCTGCTGTGGAGGTGTGTGTATTTGCGGGATTGCTGGTATTTGGTGTACTTGCAGGCCCACCTTCTCCCACAGGGGCCAGCTAATCCCTCCTGTAGGATGCTTCCATTGCAGGGAGTCCAAGTTAAAGTTCTGGATGTCAGGCAGTGGTGTCCTGTTGTTTGTTGGAGCACAAGTCCCAGCAGGGCCTTGTGGTCCCCACAGCAGGGCCCAGCGTCAGCCATCTTGGCAGTACTTTCCCACTCCCTGTGGGGTGAGCATAGTTCAGGGTGGACTTGATGGACCATGTGTGGGGGGTCTGGTGTCTATGACTACAACACCCATCAAGCTTTTGGCTACACCCACCCTCCCAGCATCCCTGACCTTCCTTCCTGTGACTCAGCTTCCCTGTGAGGTGGTGTAACAGTGCTGTCAAGATGGCTGACAGGGGTGTCCTGGTGTTTGTATGAGCAGTACTCCCAACAGGGCCTGGTGCTCCCCACAGCAGAGCCCAGCGTCAGCCATCTTGGCAGTACTTTCCCACTCCCTGTGAGGTGAACATAGTTCAGGGTGGACTTGATGGACCATGTGTGGGGGTCTGGTGTCTGTGACTACAACTCCCATCAAGCTTTTGGCTACACCCACCCTCCCAGCATCCCTGACCTTCCTTCCTGTGACTCAGCTTCCCTGTGAGGTGGTATAACAGTGCTGTCAAGATGGCTGACAGGGGTGTCCTGGTGTTTGTATGAGCAGTACTCCCAACAGGGCCTTGTGCTCCCCACAGCAGAGCCCAGCGTCAGCCATCTTGGCAGTACTTTCCCACTCCCTGTGGGGTGAGCATGGTTCAGGGTGGGCTTGATGGGCCATGTGGGAGGAGGAATATTGGCTGTGACTACAACTCCCATCAAGCTTTTGGCTACACCCACCCTCCCAGCATCCCTGACCTTCCTTCCTGTGACTCAGCTTCCCTGTGAGGTGGTGTAACAGTGCTGTCAAGATGGCTGACAGTGGTATCCTGGTGTTTGTATGAGCAGTACTCCCAACAGGGCCTTGTGCTCCCCACAGCAGAGCCCAGCGTCAGCCATCTTGGCAGTACTTTCCCACTCCCTGTGAGATGAACATAGTTCAGGGTGGTCTTGATGGACCATGTGTGGGGGTCTGGTGTCTGTGACTACAACTCCCATCAAGCTTTTGGCTACACCCACCCTCCCAGCATCCCTGACCTTCCTTCCTGTGACTCAGCTTCCCTGTGAGGTGGTGTAACAGTGCTGTCAAGATGGCTGACAGGGGTGTCCTGGTGTTTGTATGAGCAGTACTCCCAACAGGGCCTTGTGCTCCCCACAGCAGAGCCCAGCGTCAGCCATCTTGGCAGTACTTTCCCACTCCCTGTGGGGTGAGCATGGTTCAGGGTGGGCTTGATGGGCCATGTGGGAGGAGGAGTATTGGCTGTGACTACGACTCCCATCATGCTATCTGATACACCCACCTTCCCAGAATCTCCAACCTTCCTTCCTGTGACTCAGCTTCCCTGTGAGGTGGTGTAACAGTGCTGTCAAGATGGCTGACAGTGGTGTCCTGGTGTTTGTATGAGCAGTACTCCCAACAGGGCCTTGTGCTCCCCACAGCAGAGCCCAGCATCAGCCATCTTGGCAGTACTTTCCCACTCCCTGTGAGGTGAACATAGTTCAGGGTGGGATTGATGGACCATGTGTGAGGGGGTCTGGTGTCTGTCACTACAACTCCCATCAAGCTTTTGGCTACACCCACCCTCCCAGCATCCCTGACCTTCCTTCCTGTGACTCAGCTTCCCTGTGAGGTGGTGTAACAGTGCTGTCAAGATGGCTGACAGTGTTTGTTGGTGTTTAGGGGCAATGCCTTGCTGTATTTGTTGTTAGGTTTTTACATGTTATGACCTAGTTCGATATTACTCTGAGATAGCAGTTGTTGCGTTTGTGTAACTGGCATACACATCACAGAATTACATTTTTTCTGGCTTACTTTGGATTTGCTGTCGCTACTTGTTTTCAATGTCCCCTTGGCAGTGATGTGTGTGTGTTGCCACACAATATTGACTAGTTTGGTTGTGTACTCACCAGGCTCTGGTATTCCTGTTAATCCATGGATGCTCTCCGGTGGGAGTATGGTCCGCACTTTCTCCTGCCAGGATGTGAAGTATGTTGATTTTGCAGGAGGGCCACTGCCAGTGTGCTGGCTCAAGGCATGGTCTCTGCCTATGAGCTTCTTGACCCTCCTGCGCACATCATAATACCTGTTCTGGATGTCATCCTTTGTGCGCAGGCAAGGTGCTTGTGCATTCACCTTGTCGACGATCCTCTCCCACGTCTTTGTTTTCTGTGACATGGGGTCTGTTGGACCAAGGTTCCAAATAAATGTGGCTCTACTCGGAGTATTTCATCAACCAGGACTACCAACTCACTATCTGTGAACTTTGGATTCTTCTTTGGGGGCACGGTGCTGGGTGGTTGTGGTGGTTGATGTGTGTGTGAGGGTGTAAGTGAGGGTGAGTGGGTGTCAGTTTCTCTTGCTTGTTGCGAGTGTGTTTAGGAGGTGGTAATGGTGTAGATGTTGTGTGGTGGGTGAGGTGTGGGTGTTGCTCAGAGTGCAGTGTAGTCTCCTCTGCTGTCATGTGTTTGAAAATAGCAAAGGATCATGGGAGTGGATTTGGGCCTTTATGTAGGTGGAGTTGTGGGTGTGTCTTAGTTCCATGTTTTTTTATTTATTGGCTTTGTCATTGCTTGTTTGGTCCTTTTTTGGTCTTTTTTCCTTAGGTTTTGGTGGGCGTGATGGAGAAGTTCATTTGACCGGGACGGACGCTGCCAGTGGCTCTTGCGGGGTAATCCAAGTCTTTCACACTGTCATTCTGCTGTGTTTCTTCGTTGGCGAACGAGTTGGTTGCAAAGGAGTCTACTGTTTGGTAGTCACTGTTTTCTGTACGTCTCGGTCTGTTGTATTCCTCTTAGGGTGTCCGTACATAGGCTTTCCTGTATCATGTCCTTAAATAGGCACAATTCGCCCTACCCTTATATAGGCATAAAATCCCAGTCCTTATTTAGGCATTAAACCGTGCACTCCAAATACAGGCATGGTCTCCGACATCCGTCCACCCTAACGTCACAACGAGTTCTTGAAGAACAGACCCTTAGGTTTCGGGAGTTTCCCTAGCACAGGACTATTGATTTCTTCAAGGACTCATCTATTATGCATGAACCGTTATACCTTAAGGGTTCATTCATGACGTCTTCCGCTGTCCGATCCACGTCAATGCTAACATTCTGAGGTACCTCTCAGGTATAATTATACCTTCCCTAGCCCTTGCAAACTAGAGGAGACCTCGACTTCAGAGGAGCCCGTTTCCCGGCCTGACGCACTGAGAAGACGCTGTCATCCCTGCACGCAGAGAGTCCAGCTTCCAGTGATCTGACTTCCCTCGCGGGTGTTGGAGTTCGAGTCTGGCAAGAGATTCCCACCTCTCTCATTCTTAAGGTATGGAGCTGACTATATACCTAGAGGGACTCTTGGCATACTAGGCATACTGAGCTTAACATACTCTTAGTATACCATAGTAAGGAATACTTCACCTACTTCATACCTCTCCCTACACCTAGGTTAGGTTAGGTACATTGGGGTAGAACTAGCTTAGAAACGCATCGTATGAGTACTCGCATTTTTAGTCTATGTTATTTATGTAAATGAATATCTACTAAAGATCATGCTAGCGCAGTATTATTTATTTCTACTGCTTACGCTGTACATTATTTATCTTGCATACTGTCTTGTGATCGTAACCCCACATTTTACTTACACGAGAAACAAGACTGTTCAATAAATCTTTTATTGAAACGCCCGTCTATTCTTTCTGTGTAACTTTGAGGAAAACTAAGTATGCACGAGTGAGCTGAGTGAAATAGTTATCTATTGTTTCCACGACTCTGGGACACGTTCTGATTCTAAAGGGAAACAAAGTGGTCATGTTTTGCGGCTGCCAGAAACTACTCCCTTCTTGTTTATCAAGGAGTTTCTAGTGGCCTCTGAGCTAGCTGGCACAAGTAATTAAGTTTAATATACTCGATAGGGACATACCGACCTCAGTCCTATGTCAAACCTATAGGGTATATTATTCCAATGCGCAGAGCCTATTAGGGAAATAGGAGCTACACTACATGGCGCCCAACGTTTGGTAAGGCGGTAATTCAACGCTAGATACTGAGTAACTCAGCCGTGCTTTTTCTCTCAGAGACCCCTACCCATATACTCCAAAAGACGTCTGGAGTGGGCAGGGTTAAGTATCCGCCATGGCTACATAGGGAAGCACCCTATATATTAGCTAATTGGTTTGCTCAACGTTGAAGGATACAGTGTTCCAAAATATTGTGCACCTTATCTTTGTTTCCTTGAAACTTGTTCTACATTTTTCAAAAAACAAAATGCCTGACTCCGACAACGGTGAAGTTGCGGGTCACCCAGCTGTAACAGCTTATAACATCACAGGTTTTATTGAAACCGAGGAGGGTGTTATAGACATCCCTCAAAACTTAAGAAGAGCCATCACTCTAAAACTCATAAAACATGGCTTCTACCAAGAGGAGGTAGAGTTTTCGTGATAGAGGCACACGAATCCTTTCAGACAGAGGTATTCTATTCATGGGTAATATTTCCTGAATCAAATTCAGTTACAAAACTGTTTCACTTCTACAAAGAAGATGAACCACCAGAGGAATATATTCCTTTCGAGGATATAGAAATTCCATTAACATACCAGGAGCATCAGCTCTGGTTTAAAGGCGCCCTAAAACATCACAGAAGCATTACCAGGCTCGGTCCACTAGGTAGACCAGGAGCAACATGGCCGATTCTAGCCGGCTACACTCCTCATCCTGAACTGGATATAATGTCAGATGAGAAACTACTTGTTCAACTACAAGAATTAATAAAAATCTACAGACAATTGGTCCAATATGTCATGCGGACTTTCACAGTCCAACCACCATTGACACTTCCAAATCAAACTCCTCAACCGGGGAATACACTAAAAATTACACCACAGACTCTTTACGCAGTCATGGGTAAAATGCCCACAAAACGTGAGCAAATTCCATTTTGGATAGCTCAAAAAATTACTCAAATCGAAGCAGTATTTCCAAATACTAGCCCGTATGAGAAACACAGAATACTAACAATCAGTTTACCGATGGGGATCACACCACAACTGGAAGACTGCACCACTTGGGGCTCAGTCTTTGCTGCCATCTATACTAAAACACATGGCATTCCGTCAGTTGCGGTGATACCTGATGTCCTGAAACAAATTCAAAACGAATACGGGGCAGAGCCTGCTCTGAATTTAGGTATGAAATTACTGAAAAATTTCGACCAGGTCTCAATGTTAGAAATGGGATCTCTGGTTGGCTAAGGCTTGCGCCAAAGCCAGGCAGAGACCACCACTCTAGTCAGGGCGAGGGTGTTACACGCCAAAGATAACCCCTGCTCACCCCCTTGGTAGCTTGGCACGAGCAGTCAGGCTTATCCCGGAGGCAATGTGTAAAGCGTTTGCGCAACACACCCACAGCAACAACATACTAGGCACACCACAAAAAGGAACTCCACACAAGGTTATATATAAAAATAGCCTTTGTATTATCATAAAACACATTAGAATAGTACTCACATAATATACATCGTGCCACCTGGCACGGGGTCATATTTACAAGGGGATTATTTACACCTGACAGGGCCAACTGGACCACTGTCAGAACCAGCACAAAGCGAACTTAGTATAGGTAGTACTTATAATAAATGTAGAACACATCATGAACGTACAACCAGTAATCACTGGTAACCACTGTACTTAGCATCAGCCTGTAACATAAACTACATTATGCACAGTATCACGTTAGGCGCGAATTACATTCTGCGCCAACCTCACTAGCATAAATACATTATGCCATCCTCTCATAAGTCTAAACACATTAGACCCTAACCTCCTAAGTATAACTCACACTCGGGGCGTAAATCACAGTAGAGAATAACTCCCAACCTAAACGCATTAGGTAATAATAAAATCACAAGCATAAACCTATTATGCCAAACAACCTCAATCTGCACACACAGCTAGAGGTATAACACAGGGTGCGTAAATCAGGGTAAATGCATCACATTTCCTAGCACCACATAATCCCTGACCCTCCTGGCCAACGGCCTTCTCTAGGGCTCACATGCCCTATGTCCAAAGTCAGAGTTCAGCTGCCAATGCAGCAATATCTAAAAGCGCGTAATTGCGCTGGGGCAGAGGAGTGCATCTCACTCCTATCTTATGCAAGAATGCCCCCTCAGAACTGTTGCCTAAACGTTGCAGCTGCCCACTACTTGCTGGGCAGCTGTGAATCACGGGAAGGCCTGGCACCTCTGTGCCTCCTGTCCCCCTCGGGGACTTTGGATTAATTGTGCCCAAGGGTTGCAACTGCCCGCGCTGGTGCGGTGCAGCTGTGGCACTTCTTATCAAGGGGGCCCGGCACCTCTGTGCCCTCTGGACCCCCACATGACAATCAACACATGCCCCCATCGTTGGGGCGGCCCGCTCTCTGGCGGGACCGCCCAGGCGCCGACAATACGCCTCGATATGCCCCAAGACTCTGGGGCCCTCTGGAAGCAAACATGCCCCATCCTCAGCAGCTGCCTGCGCTGGTGCGGCGCAGCTGTGACCCTCAAACGCGGCATGGGCACCTCTGTGCCCTTGGGGTCCCCACTGGGACTCTGTCGCCAGGGGAATGCGGCAAAATGCGGCAGCTGCCCACTGTCAGGCGGGGCAGCTGGGGCGGGAGCACGAGCACCGACAATATGCTCCGATCTGGGAGCAGATATGCCCAACGTTGGAGCGGCCCGCTGCCAGACGGGGCCGCTCTGACTCCGTGCCCCCACGGGTACCACAATACCCAAGAGCCGTCGCCCCCACGGAGCCCTACTCACCGGCTCTGGTCGGGGGAGGCTCTCTCTGGGCATGTGCTCCTCTTCACCCGGTCCCCCTCCTGGGACCGGGACTTCCCCGTGGAGCCTGGAGGCTCCGTCACTGTTCTTCTGCCTGGGCCCTCTCCTAGGGCTCAGGACTTCTCCGGTGCTTCGCCGGGAGGCGGGGTGGGCTCCCGTTCTCCCTTCCTTTGCACACCGGGGCTCCCCTCGGCTCATGGGAGCCCCGCACCGGTACCGCCATTACTTCCGGTCCTGCCGCCGGCCCCGCCCACGTCGCAGGCAAGGTTGCCTGACTTCCGGGTCGCGCTGGCAGCGGCCCGGCAACGTTTTCTTCTCGGCTGCGGCCATGAGGGGTAGGCTCCCTCGGGAATTAATATATAGAGCGGGGTGGGCTCCCGCTCCATCGGTAAAAGGCAAAGACGCGGGGTGGGCACCCGCGCCCTTGAGCATCACGGGGGAATCCCTCGCATCGGGATTCCCTCCCACGAGGCGAACAGCCTCGCGCTGCACAGCCCCCGCTCCTGCTCGGCTGGGCAATTAAAGGATAGCGCTTCCAGGCGCTAGATGAAGCAAAAAGTCCTCAAAGGTGAAGGGGCAATGCAGGGCCCAGGGAGGCAAGCCCTCCTGGCAGCCCCCCCTGGGCCCCAACAGCAGCATGCCCCGTAGGAACGGCAACCAGGAACTGCACCCTTTCATGGGGTCACAGCCCCTTCTTTTATACAGCATTTTCCTTTGTGTCACAGCACAGGGTTTGGGGGAACCAGATACAACTGGTTTGGGGGAGCATTTGAGCACTTTGTTTTGCTCAGCTCCTCTCTCCTTTCACAGGACAGGCTAGGGACATCAGACGCACCACAGGGGGTGGAGCCAGCATTGTGGAGGGAAGGCACAGCCCTATTCAGGTCCCAGGTGCAACTCCTCCCTCCCATCTAGATGCAGATCTCCCTATTCCGCCCTGCGCTGACTCACCCTGCCCCTCCTGGAGCCACACCCACACCTCCCAGCCCCTGTCACTCACAAGCCAGACAGGCAATTCACATCAGGCAGGCAGACACAGAGCACACATAAATGCCAACTTCTAGAAGTGGCATTTCTACACCAGTTATAATAAATCTGCGCACATACTAAACTCGCCCCTGCACTCCTCTCACACCAGGAATTACCATGGACACACATATCCCCAATGCATTCCTATGGGAGGCAGGTCAATCTCACTAAATGTGCACAGAGCGCGCACGCACTTTCCACTGGACCACAGTGCGAAAGTGCCCAGAGGCCTAAAACCACCAACACTAGGTTACAGACCAAGCAAAAAGTTCAGGGGTGAACCTGCCAAAAAGGGCCAAGTCCAACACTCAACAATAATATTATCTAATATTAAAGGGGAGGCAGCAGCAGTGGCGATCCACCAAAATTAAGGGAATTTGATGTTACAGAACATCAAACTGAGCTACCCAGAATTATAGAACAATCTTATGCTGAATTAGGCAGAGATAGTTTGGGTGGAAGACCAGTGAAGCCGAAACTAACTGAAAGTCCTGAGAAGGACTCTATTAAACAAACTCCTACATCTTCTAAAAAGAAGTGGGAGACTAATAAACAAAATTCAAACGAGAAACGTTCTCAATCCCGAAGTAGGTCTCCTCAAAAGGAGCCCTCTGAAAGGAGGTATAACCTCAGGAATAGGGATAATTTGAGAAAGCCTGACAGGTATCAAGATACTGATACACGTTCCTCTCGTCCCTTTCAGATCTCATCACAGACTTCGGAAAGAAGAGGACGGTCAGAACATAGAGAAGAACGCGTGATATCCAAGGAAGAAAAACACGCTCCAAAAAATAAAACAAAACCTCAATTCTCCAAAAAGAAAGTAGCAGGTCTGAAGGTCAGACATGCCGAGAATACTGAGAACACAACTCAAGAACGGAGAATGGGCTCAGACAATGCTGGACAGTGCAGCAGAATTCACAATAGCTCGCCAGAACCTGAAGGAACTTCTGGAGATAGTGGACTTGAATGAGTACATTACAGTTGGGACTGAAGACAAAAGGGTTAGTACTCCACAAAAGTTATATGAAATAACACTCCGGATGGAGGGAGACATACCTAGACAGGTGAAAGCACTCTTTTGGGAAAAACTTTCGAGGGGCTATGACATACTTCTAGCAGAAAAAGACTGGCCACCACAATTTGTCAGGGAGTGCCCACACGGCGAGGACATTATTATGCCTGCCTTCTCTAATCATATTCCGATTCATCTAAAATATACATATGCCAGGAAATGGGCAGTAGCCCAGGCCCCAGCATTATATAAAAATCATGTAGAATGGGATGAGGAATCACCTCACCATAAAATACATCTGAAACATGAACCAACTGCACAAAGGCAGTATCCAATAAAGCAAGAAGCTAAAAAACAGGTCAGGGAGATCTTAGATCAACTTGAATACCAAGGGGTGATTGAAACATGCACCTCCTCCATGAACAACCCTTTGTTTCCTGTCTCCAAACCAGACAATACATATCGTCTAGTTTTGGACTACAGACATTTAAACACTTGTTCTAAAACTTTTGCAGTGCAAAATGCACATAGCACAGCATTAATGAATAACATTGTGCGTAAAAAATATAAAACCACACTAGACATCTCAAATGGTTTCTTTTGTCAAAACATAGCACCTGAAAGCAGGTACTTAACAGCATTCTCCATCATGGGGACCCAGCGTCAATTTTGTCGACTCCCACAAGGGTTCAAGAACAGCCCAGGTTTATTCTCAGCGAGGGTAACGGAGTTACTACAAATTTATGACAATGAGGCATTGTCCTATGTCGATGACATCTATCTGACAGACGATGACCTGGAAAAACACTTGAACAGGGTGAGAACCATTATACTGGGCTTCGCCTCTGAGGGCTACAAATTCAACTTCAAAAGTCCAGAATTGCCCATCTCAATGTCCTATTTCTAGGATATGAGCTTTCAAGTGAAGGCAAGAGCTTGGCAGCTAACTTTCTAGAGAAATGTGCGCTGCTCCAACCTCCAAAAACGCAAAAAACTTACAATCCATCCTGGGTTTCCTAAATTTTGGAAGAACATAGATTCTAAATTACGCAGAAAGGGTTAAACCTCTCTACGCATTAATTAAACCTGATTTTTCAATCAAAAACTGGACAAATGAACACACAGAAATCTTGCGTTCACTCCAGGCTAACATGTTAGCAAGAAATCACTTACAAACACGCGTAAGTCAACGCCACCTGGTGATTCGAATAATTTCGGGTCAATGCGGATTCACCTACTTAACATTTAATGAGGGTGAAAAAATACCAATCGCATACAAATCTCATTTGTATACACAAGCAGAAATGCGCTTCACTTCAACTGAAAAATTCTGGCAGCAGTTCAAACCGCTGTAGCAAAAGAAAGAGCCTTAGCCCAAGGGAAACGCATTATTGTCGTAACCCCAGTACCAGCTTTAGAAGCGGTCACAAAAGCAAGCATTCCAAATGCTAAAGCATTACATCCAAGATGGATACAATGGGTTAATTCTCTTGCTGCAACAGATGTTGAATATGTTTTTGATCCCGATTTAAAAACACAAGCATTCCTGCAAAATGAACAAGAATGTCCTCTGCCCACTGAAATTCTGCCTCTCGATCAGTACGAATTCATAATTTACACTGACGGATCCGCACAACCCGCAACAGGGGGTAAGCAAGCTTACAGTGCAGCATGTGCAATCATTAAAGGTCGCATGCGAGATGGCATCTTCAGACCTATGGTCACAAAAACCCAGTCTCTAGGAGATTGTAGAGCTCAGCGAGCTGAACTACAAGCATTCAAACTGGCACTTGAAAGTACAGATCGAGAATTCCCCACACTGATAGTGTGCGATTCCTTTTACTGTGTTCAGTCGTATAATGAATATATATAAAACTGGCTTGAAAATGGTTTCAAAGATGCGAAAGGTGGAACAATAAAGCACAAAACGCTTTGGGAACAAGTAGTTCAGTTGAAAAACGAACTACCAAAGGCTCACGTGATCCACACACTGAGTCATCAACGTGATGGCGTTCACGTTGCAGGGAATTCATTGGCTGACGAAGCCGCAAAGGGGGCTGTTCAGACGGCTTCCGTAGCTGCGATCACTCGTTCAAAAAACGAAAATAGACAGTGAGATAATGTTGGCTGTCAATGCTACAAGCAAAGGCAGTGGTGCAGCGTTACCAAAAATGTTTCCACTCAAGTACTCTTATGTAATTGATGCGAACAGCGTTCCTTTTGCTCGAATCCCTGGAGTGGGGGGTAGGGTAATTCCAAACAAGGAACATAGATTAGGATTAATCCTAGCAGCACACGAAGGGATAGCTTCTGCCCATGCAGGTGTTTCTGCAACAGTATCTTTACTCAAGCAAAGATATTGGTGGCCTGGCATTAGAAAACAAACAAAGAACTATGTTTTAGAATGTGATATATGCCAACAGATGAAAGTCTCAACAGTAAAACGTCCTGCGCAGACACCCCTGTTAATTTCAGACAAACCATTAGCTTGTGTTTACCTGGACCACTGCGGACCCTTGCAAAGGGAAGGTAACTACAAATATATCATGGTCGCAGTGGATTCTTGCTCTAGGTTCCTATGGATATGGCCTCAGCGCTCGGCTGACGCTCGAACGGTTATAAAAGATTTGCGAGTCTTTATCGGCACATACGCAATAGGCACGCTACATTCTGACCAGGGCCCTGCGTTTAGCTCTCGGGCTTACAAAGAAGCCATGGCCAGTCTGGGCGTTGCATTGTGGTACTCCTCTCCATTCCATCCTGAGGGAAATTCGGTTGTGGAAAGGAAAAACCGGGACATAAAGCAATCTATAACAGCTAGGGTATTAGGTTCGGGTGATGGGTGGGTCAAACATCTTTATGGGGTCCAACGCTCATTAAATAACCTGCCAAGAAGCTCTCTAGGGGGGGTCACTCCATATGAGGTCCTATTTGGGACAAGAATGTGGGTACCAGATCTCGATCACGTAGGCACAGTGGTGGAAAATAAACCGTTTGATATCAAAGAACGTTTGGCTGTTTTACAGGAACTCAATGAACTGAGATCAAAACAAAGCAACGTATTCCTGCAGCCAACCACCACTGGGGAAAAACCGGCGGTCCCAGCAAGGCCTGTCTGGATTCCAAAAGTTGGGGATCTAGTCAGAGAAAAGATTGCGGACAAGAAGGAATTTGGACCTTCTTACAGACAACCAGTACCTGTCCTAGCAGTTCAAGGAACAAGAACAGTACTTCTGCCGCCCCTTGCTGGAAGAAAGGAGAAAAGATTTGTGTCCATCGACCTCATCAAACCACAGTATGTGGCCAATACTAAATAGTAGGCCTCGTGGACTCCGACCTAGTATCAGACGCACTCCTCTCGCTACTATCCAAGAGGTTCAGACTGAAAGACTGATAACCATCGAGAATTCAGCTGTAACAGATGAAGGACTAGGCAACAATGCAATGGAACTCATCCCTCTTGAAAACCAAGTAACAGTTCGTCCAAATACACCTGTCTACACAAATGTAGCAAGTGATCAACTGGTTCCAGCGATTTCTACAAATCCTGATGCAATTCCAACAATTGACAGAACTGCTTCTGGCTATTTCATTAACTTTGATACGTTCTCAGAAGATCCGAGTGAACCTGAAACGACGCCAGCATCATTAAAACTCAAGCAGCAAGTACAAGACTTTCTTCACTTTCTGAAAAAGACTTATCTGGTTTCGCCATGGATTGAGCTCTGGATTATATCTGGACTATTTGTTTTCCTGCTCTGGCTAGCTTTGGTTACAACTATGAGCGTGCTTATAAGTGGCAGATACATCCATGTGAACACTGAAGGAAAAGATGTGAACGTACTTTTGAAACCACATAAATCTTCCCATCGTGAAGCAAGAGACTTGTCATCAGTGAACATCACAACCGTTCCTATACAGGATGGTATAGTGTGGGACAAAACAGATTTTGATATTTTTGGCCCGACGTAAAAATTGAACATTCCACATTTGTTTAAAATTTCACTAAGTGATCTCAATTCGTCCAGTACCTATTCTGATGATTGGGACTTTGAGACTGTTAACGATATAATGTTTGACCTAGAAAAATCTGCTGCATTTTCTAAAAATGAATATTTAGAGGGTTCATCGGACTATGAACAGCTGTATTGCTATAACCACTATGGTCATCATTATTTGCATAAATCTGCATACCCTAGAAATGTGTTTATGTTTAACCAATGGGAGCATTGTCCTACACCACCACAAGGTAGTTTCAAAACATTTGCTAGCAAGTTTCCATATTTTTCAGGTTACAATACATCTGATCCAGAAACGTTTTTCTATAAAAATGTAAACAAAACGGGTATGAAAATTATGTTAACTAATACGAAACAGATTTACTCTGCAACATTTATTGCCCAACTGTCTAGACAGGGTTTCGACTTATGGAAAGACACAATAGACACAAAAACTGTCTGGGGTACTAAAGATTGGCAAGTGCAGGGGATACAAGCGTTATTTAGAGCCTGTATCATCCCTGAACAAATAATGTTTTTGAATGAAATCGTCCAACAAACATCTTGTCTTGGACTAGCCAAGATCAAAGAGATGAAAACACCTTCTGTACCAACACCTGCAAGTGATAACAATACACAGGCAGCGGTGACAGTTGACAATATACTACAACTCAACAGATCTAATCCTGATTGGAGAAAATGGTTGATCTGGCCCACAGACACGAACAACTGTCAGGAAAGATTCCTGAATAAAACTCAGGGCTTTACTATTCATAGGCCAGACCCAAGATACGTCCAAAGACAGCATCTGGGGGTAGTAACAACATACAGTGTAGGAAAATTATGCCTCGATTGGCTGCAGAAGTCTACACTACAGGATGTGAAACAACACTTATCCTTACTTAAAGAAGACGCAGACCTTAGGGAATTCTTGCTTGGACCAAGAAAACCGCGTCAAAAACGTTTCATATATGCCGGCATCTATGCTGCTTATAATGAAGCATGGAAAGTGTCACAGATGGAGGCCGCAGAATGAATACGTGAACTTGATCGTATTAATTTAGAGAAAACACTCACTGTGGTCGACAATGGGTTAACAACTTTGTCCTCCAGAATATATTCATTGGACAACATTGTATCCTCTGCTATCGACATACTAGAACAAGATTTGGCGATGTTACAGCAAGGCCAACCTCAATTACGTTCTATTGTGTTATTAAGCTGGACGCTGCAATCTTTGCGTGCGGGCTATGTGCCTTGGCGTTTGATCAACACGTCAGCTCTGTTTGCAGAATACAATCTAACTGATAAACAGATCGAACTGGCACAAAGAGGAGCAAAGTATACAGTGCTGAGCATTGAAAAACTGGAAAAGTTACCATTCACAGTGGCAGAAAAACCAGCTACAGAAGGGCTCATTCATGGCAAAATCACACTACCTGTGACTACTTTTCAGTTTCAGTATTGCCTCAAACAGATGCAAGCAGGCAAATATGAAAGGTTGGGTAAGGAATACATTAAGACATCTTGGAATTTACCGTATACATATAGATGTTGGAGTGGGGATCGTGAAGTGTTTTTGAGCGTTACACACTGTAAAAGTGCACTGAGCGGTTCACTTATATGTCAGGACATTTCTTTACACGGGGCTTGCAATGGTTCTGTGGCAAATTTGTCTTGCCATCAGCAGGGTACACCAGCTGCTGTGATTAATCCAACGTTTGGACAACTTTCTAATGGGAGTTACCTCATGTTGAATGATCAGAGTTGCTGCGACATGTTGCCAGGCATCCCATAACTAGTAACGGTCAACTCCAGGGTCACTTGCTGTATGCAAGTATTGTTTGCCCCAATAGACACAGTCAGGGAGTCGCCTTTGTGGCCTTCGCTGAACGTCTCTTTTATAAGATTTGATACTTTAAGCAGAATGAAAGCCATGCTTTTACAGCAAACAGTGCCTTTGACCTTGGCCAAAGAAACCTATGATCTACAAGTAGCAAGGACTTCGGCTGAGATACAGACTTTAATACGTACAAACTGCCCTATACATTTCGTGGAAATGATAGGACGTATCCTTAACATGTCTGATACAAGCGGGATTATACATGTATTTAAGAGCATCTGTTCCGGTCTGTTAGCACCTTTCCAGGCCATACTCGGAATCATCCCGAACTTTGCACATTCGGTGTTTGGTGGCATACCATTAATTCTAGCACTTGTTGCCGGAATTCTATTTCTCTTCCTGCTATTATGCTATGGCCAGCCTATTCGCAGACATCACTCCGAGCAAAATGGAGAAAGCTCTCCTTGAACGAAAGTGCCGTGAGCGAATAGTACAGCTTTTGGGCATGACTCGTCTACCGGACCTTAATACCACGTGGTTCCTGTCATTCAGACCAATCTGGCAAGATTGCATCTTACCTGTTCTACGATGCCTGCTATGCGGTGAAGAATGCGTGTTGGACACTTGTCTGACATTTCCATCAGCAACGCCAACGGATATCGATACTCTGCTGGACCCGATAACGGCCCATGCTCTGTGTTGTCCCCAGAGGCTACCAATACTGATGACGGCATTCATTGAGATCTCACGGTCGCTTCCAGCTGCTGCTGAGGTACGAGATGGATCTACAGGCACACAGGTAACAACGGACGCGAACATTGCTGCGGCGTCCTGTGCTGAGAGCGATGCTTCACATCTCTGTGCAATTAATCTACTACACGAGGTGTTCCAACTGACACCAACTTCAGTGGACGATATTTTTTCCACAGAAATAGATGATCTCATGTTTACACCAGACCCGTACACTGACTCCGATTCGACCCACGGTGTACCAGAGACGAAGTAAAATTTGGCCTTCATATTTCAAAACTTGGAACTCTTCCCAAATTGAACTTTTTCCGTTTTTTTTTCTTCTTCGAACTAAATGGCACATCAATCTGCTTGAAGTAGAAATAGCCTTATAGTACAGACTTCGCTGTACTTCCACAGACACTTTGGGGTCGATTCCGATCTCGGCCGGAAGCGCACCTAACAGTATTCGTCCGGAAAAAAAAACAGCTGAATGCGTGTTTCCCGACCGATTCGAACACTCGTCCGGACGAACAAGTATGATGCGTATAACAACCCAGTTTCCGAGCGAGCCGTACTCACCCAATCCAGCTCCTGTTCCCCGTCCGAGCCGGATCCGTAAACGCCGATTTGAGCCGCACGGAAGCAAATACACAGCACCTTCCGGCCGGACTAGTACGATGCGCATTCCGTACGCGCCGAACCCGTCGCTACGTCCGGCACGTTTAAGCATCCGGGCGAGCCGTACATAAGCTCCGTATCGCGCCACAAGACGATCCACGGCTACGAGACGAACAAGCCAGCGACGAGTACGAGTTGAAGACACGAGAAACGCGAACGAGACGATCCAACCATGAATCCCATCGCGCAGGTCCTACCTATACTCTACATCTATTACCGGGACAGGCACGGACGCGTACGGCGCAGACGGTAAGTCAAACACCAACAATACAAACAAACTACACGTACCCGAAATATGTCACACACACATAGGGATGCACAAATGACGTACACTAGCAACAGCAGAACCATAGGGGTGGGATGGCCAACACCAATGCCATACACACCCATAGGGGGATGGATGCCTACCACTAACACCACCCTACCACCACCCCTACTCATGGGGGGCTAGATGCCTGCCACCACCACCACCCCTACTCAGGGGGCTGGATGCCTACCACTACCACCACCCCTACTCAGGGGGCCTGGATGCCTGTCACTACTACCATACCCACCCTTAGGGGGCTGGATGCCTGCCACTACTACCACCCCTACTCAGGGGGGCCTGGATGCCTGTCACTACCACCACCCCTACTCAGGGGGGCCTGGATGCCTGTCACTACTACCATCCCCACTCATAGGGGGATGGATGCCTACCACTACCACCACCACTACTCATGGGTGCCTGGATGCCTGCCACTACTGCCATCCCCACCCTTAGGGGGATGGATGCCTACCACCACCACCACCCCTACTCAGGGGTGCTGGATGCCTACCACTACCACCACCCCTACTCAGGGGGCCTGGATGCCTGTCACTACTACCATCCCCACCCTTAGGGGGATGGATGCCTACCACTACCACCACCCCTACTCAGGGGGCCTGGATGCCTGCCACTCCCAGCACCCCTACTCAGGGGGGGCTGGATGCCTGTCACTACTACCATCCCCACTCATGGGGGGATGGATGCCTACCACTACCACCACCCCTACTCAGGGGGGCCTGGATGCCTGCCACTCTCACCACCCCTACTCAGGGGGGGCTGGATGCCAGTCACTACTACCATCCCCACTCATGGGGGGATGGATGCCTACCACTACCACCACCACTACTCATGGGTGCCTGGATGCCTGCCACTACTACCATTCCCACCCTTAGGGGGATGGATGCCTACCACCACCACCACCCCTACTCAGGGGGTGCTGGATCCCTACCACTACCACCACCCCTACTCAGGGGGGCCTGGATGCCTGTCACTACTACCATCCCCACCCTTAGGGAGATGGGTGCCTACCACCACCACCACCCCTACTCAGGGGGTGCTGGATGCCTACCACTACCACCACCCCTACCCAGGGGGGCCTGGATGCCTGTCACTACTACCATCCCCACCCTTAGGGGGATGGATGCCTACCACTACCACCACCCATACTCAGGGGGGGCTGGATGCCTGTCACTACTACCATCCCCACTCATAGGGGGATGGATGCCTACCACTAACACCACCCCTACTCATAGGACGGGTAATGCAGGACACAACCAGCATACTCCCACATAAGGAATGACAGAAAATTACATCCCCCCAACACCATGACAAGCGTGTGTAGTCTGTGTCAAATGCCTACAAGACTGAACATGACATTGAACATACAATGTGACCCCCTATCACATGTGTCACACATAAATGTGTGTGGCCTCCACAATGCAAGCCGACCATGGCCACTGTGGCAATGGGCTCGAACACCCCATCACCACAGTGACCAAAAGGTAAGTGTGGGGTCCATAGCTGATGCACTTTCTGAACAGTGTGGCAATGGGGCCTAAAGCCCCATCACCACAGTGACCAAAAGGTATGTGTGGGGTCCATAGCTGATGCACTTTTTGAACAGTGTGGCAATGGGGCCTAAAGCCCCATCACCACAGTGACCAAAAGGGAAGTGTGGGGTCCATAGCGGATGCACTTTTTGAACAGTGTGGCAATGGGGCCTAAAGCCCCATCACCACAGTGACCAAAAGGGAAGTGTGGTGTCCATAGCTGATGCACTTTTTGAACAGTGTGGCAATGGGGCCTAAAGCCCCATCACCACAGTGACCAAAAGGGAAGTGTAGTCATGGTAAAAGCTGCCAAAGCCAAACTGCATGGATGAATCCTGGTCACACAACAACAAACACATCAGTGGCATAGTAGTGCTTGTGTCCCATAGCAACATAGATTGGGCGAGGCAAACAGTGCAGTGTCACTGAAACATCGTTTTGGCCATGTGCATAGAAACATCACCCATGGGGGCCCACATTGTCAACATTCACAAATAACACAATGACAGAAGTGACCATCATAATGCTGACCCACATATCTGCACCAATGGACACACAAATGTAGATATCCTGTGGAGACTGTAGATGTCAGGTGAACAAATACCATACCATGGCATCAATGGGACATACAAACCATGAGTATTGTGCTGACTGATGACCTAGGAGTCCCAGGGACAGCAGGGGAAAGCCACCAAACAACATACAGCCAATGGCACACTCAAGATATGCCAATGCAGTGGTGCAAAGGCACAAACACAAACAGGCAGACTCACACTGCATATCAAACACAACAGGTGATGGGGGTGTGTGCCAGTGTCCCCAGGCAACCACACAACACATGAGGAGGCCTGAATTCCAATCACACAAATGTGTATACAGTGCCATACAAAAGTTACCCATGGATCGGATACCCCTATGTGGGCAATCAGGCATTGTTAGATGAGAGGGAGCCCAAATTACACATGTCACACAAGCTTGTAGGAACAGCAACTAACACAGCAAGAGACAGACCCACCACAGCACTACCCCCAGGGACCCCACATTGTGCAGACACTAGCCTGCATGCTAATCCCACTGTGATGACAAAGGTAGATGTCGTTCACACTGTGAACCACAGCCATGTGTCCTGAGCAACTAACTACCATCACACCTACACAAGCTCTAAGCAATCAGCACGGCCTGCCAGCCAAGGCCAATATGGAGGTAGGGGTCTAGCCGTGCAACAACTCACATTTGCACACACTCAACACCACACACCCTGATCTCCACTAATGTGCAGCAGTGAAGCTCACATGGACTGGTGACATTGCACATGCACCCATGACAATACCAGGGGTGGTGGTGGGAACTAAGGTGCAGAAACCCATCACACATGGCCAGTCAACAAGACTCGTCAATGTCTGACACACAGCACAGTACGCCGTACATGGGCATGATGTGAAATCCACCACAATCAATGGGATCCTGGCCATAGTCTCACACCAACGAAGAAGCCAAGGTGACACACAAAGAACACACGTACACAACTTCCAACATTGCAGCTCTGACCCTGAGGAGTGGCAGCAGTCACACACACAACGTGTCACAATCACTGAAAGCTACCACAAACTGTAAATCACATGACTTGTGTAAACAACAAGTGCCAAGGGGAATCCTGAATGTGTCCCATCTGCGTTTGCCCACATCCCCAGCCCTGACAACAAAGACAACCTGGGATGACAACCTCATGAACATTAGTTTGCCATGCACCCACATCACGGAGAAACCTGGTCCAAGATGCTGGATGAACACAGAACAACTCAGCAAGCATCACAAACAGGAACATCCCAGGGACACAGCCTGTGTAGGAAAAGGGAAGGAAACACGCACAGACATGCTTACACAACACACAACACAGGCCCACGCATTGTCACCGGATTACACACTGCCATGAGGGCACTCCTCTCCTGTGGAAGGTTCGCTGTGCCAAACCTTGTCTGTGCACGACCCAAACATGTCAGCAGAACACTCCGTCAGTGAGTCAACAACTACAACACACAGAAGGCTCTGCTCACATCAGCCTGGGTACGGGAGTGTCACGTCAGTCATCTGCATACACCCAAAACACGTGTCAAGCAAGTTGCACTGTATACACAGATGAGTCCTTCAACATTGATGTGCAAAACTGCATGTCCAGTGGAGCTGGGCACACAGTCAGGGAAATCGGAACTTTGAACAGTGGTAAGCCCACCAGATGTGCATCAGTGTAAGACAAAGATGTTCATTTACAAATGCAAAACGTACATCCCTGTGTCAAATGCTGAACATTACACCCTCAGACTGCAGCAAAGGATGCCATAGATCCAGACTACAACAGGACACATATCCCATGGACCACATGGAGTCCATCACAGCAACACTTCATTTTCCTGATATGAACACTATTACAACTGCAAATGCAGGATGCTACTCATCCACATCATGTACATCAAAAGAAAACCCACAATTAAACAAAAAGAGGCTTTATTCAGCAAATGTCAATGAAAACTCTGAAGTCCAAAAGAAACTAAGGCCAATGGCCATTCCAAAATCACAGTCCCTACAGGGTGATAAGTGACAACTGGTCACCCATTGCTTGCCTGCACTGGTACGGACAGGGGACATCCCCCTTGGAGGGGCATACAAGGGGCAGGCCAGGCACCGCAGGGACAGGATCAGGGGATGGCAGAGTGAGGCAGTGAAGGGGTGGTGGGTGCAGGAGTGTCACCGGCAACTGCAGTGGAGGTGTCTGACTCAGGGGGGGCCGGCACCACTGTGGTACACAAGTCAGGTGGTGTGGGTGCTGCAACCACTGCAGTGGGCTGGTCTGATGTAGTGGACTGGGTCCCCACTGCAGTGCCCGAGTCAGACGGGGTGGTTGTGGACTCCACTGCAGTGCATGACTCCAAGGGAGTGGAAGGGTGGGCAGATGAGGTGGGCAGGACAGAGGGGGGTGGACCCGGTCTCCACACCAGTGGCACTAACAGGCAGAGCGTCTGGGTTGGGGGTGGAAGAGCAAGTGGCAGGGGGGGAGGGCCTAAACAGTCTGGGGATGCGGTATCGGTGTGTGGGGGAACCTGGGGCAGGGTGTGGCGGGGGAACCTGTGGAGTGGTGGCCTGGGGGATGGAGAAGAGAGACTGGGTGGTGGAGCTGCGTGGTGGTGGTGGTGGGGTCTTGCTCTTCCTGGTCCGGGGGACTTCCGAATGGGGTCCTGTGTCTGCCTGCGCCTGGGGGAGGGTGTCCGGGTGGCGAGGGGCACTCCCTCTGTGTGGGTGGACTTCCTCTTCCCCGGTATGCTGGATCAGCAGGATTGGAGGGGAAGAGGCCGAGGTCACACAGGAAGATCTTCTGTGTAGGTGGGGTAGCAGGTGAGGCAAGGGAAGGGGTCTTGGAGGGAGAGGATTTGGAGGACTGCGGAGTGACTGTGGATGCCTGTGTGTGTGTCTGTTCCCCATCCCCTGTGTGTGTGGTATAAGTCCCCTGAGGATGCTTGTGTGCACGTCTTGCCTTTCTCTTGGGTGTGTCTGTGCTGCTCGTGTCTGTGTGTTTGGGTGATTGTGCAGGTGTGCATGTGCTTTGGACAGGTAGGGTGGCAGGAAGTGTGGATGGGGCAGAGGTGGGAGGGGTGAGGGACTGTTGGAGGAGGGACACTGCTGCCGTCAGGGAGGAGTCCATGGACTTATTGCTCCTCTGTAGGGCAGACATACCCGTCGAGATGCCCTCCATGAACGACACCAGCTGTGTCAACAGAGTGGTGTGTGCATGGAGGACACTCAGCATTGCTGTCTGCCCTACATGGAGCTGCCGAAGGAGGTACACAGACTCCTCAATCAGGGCAGCAGGGGACACAGGGGCAGGGGGTGCGGTGCCTGGCACGAAGGAGACATGCTCCCGAGCACGGGAGCCTCCACGGACCTCAGGAATGGGAGCCAATGGGAGGGCGGTGGTGGTGGTGGCGGGGCCAGACAGACTAGCTGGCCTTTGGTGGCTGCTGAGACCCGCCTCCACAAGGGAGTCATCCTCCGAGCTGCTGTGGTCCTCAGCTGAGGTGGATGGTGCTGAGGACTCCTCGTGTGGCTCCCCTCGCCCTCCGTGCCACTGGGTCCCTCTGACCACTCGTCGGATGCTGACCCAGTCTGGCTCCGCTGCTCCTCCTGGTCCGTGGAGCTGTCCCCTCCTGTGGCCGTGGATGTATCTGCAAACAATTAGGAAACAGACAAATATCAGTCACCTGCACTGACCGCACACACCACAGTAAGTACAGCACATCACAGAGCAAGCCCTGGCATCCTTAGTTGAACATTGCCTAAAGTCCTCACACAGATTCAGGGAAGCCAATTGTCAGTCTGATGATCAACCATGGGACTCACACCCCTCCTGCCCTTGCACCCATCTGTCTGGTGCCTGTCTGATGGTAAGACCCCAGTGTGGACACATGCACCACCTACACAGTTGTTGGACATTGCAGGGAACACGGTGAAGTATGTGAACATGCACACATCACATCTCTTGCCACTGAGTCAGTGCAGGTGTCCGGATAAAGGGATGGCCAGAGCCTAAATAGAAATGCATGTGATGCATACCAGCACCAGACACCATGATGCACCCATGTCCGGAAAGTCAATGCCACAATGGGGTGCATGTTGCACATGTCACTCCCCTGCAGGATCAGTCTTAGGAAGTTTAATGCCATGACACAGGCATGCGTGCAAAGTCATACATCACTGTCTCCAGTCACATGGCCATGGCAGCCAGCCAACAACAGTCTGCACTGTGTCACAATCCTAGGACATGGGGAATGCAAGTTATGTAACTGACAAGTGCACATGTCCATCCCCCAAAAACCACATCATCTGAACTACTATTTGTCCACGTCATACTAATTGTACATATGGGGGACATGAAACACAACTCTCTGAACATGAGCACCTCACACTGTGCTGTGAATGAAAAACAGCTGCCTGAAAGTCACAGTCGCATACACCTGTGTGCACAGTCAAGTGATCAGACACCTATAAGTCACAGAAGTATCGTCTATCATGGTCACATCTCCGATGGAATGCTGAGCCCTAACCGATAAACATACCAGTAGTCCTGACAACGAAGACACAGCACAATGACACAGAGGCAGACACCTGAGGGTACATTTCACTGATCACAACATGCCAGATGATACACGGGAGTGGGAGTACAGAGTGTATTGTATGCCCTGGAGTAGGCATGACTGTCCAGCTCCACCTGTAAGAGGGATGAGTCCTGGACAGTAGGCAGGTGGCTAAGCATGTGTGACACACTTGATACACATACTCCTGAGGCCCAAACATTGTTCCCACCGGCAGCATGGGTGTGTGCCAAATTCCCCAGGGACATGTGGTGATTCAGATCAGCAAGTGGACCACATATCAAAGTTACACCCAGATTACATGTCAGAACTTAGGCATTGTGTAAGCAATTGACCCACCCATGAATTGCACAACATAGTCACGGGAACAAATGCTGTCCCCCACCTTGAGCGAAGCTAAATGCAATGACACAGTCCCCGACTGTAAGGGCCACACATATGCGTATCAGAGGAGAAGTGGGCATGTCGCAAATGAGGGACATGGGTCTTGGACCACATGACTGATGTACTGTGGAAGTTTAACCAGGCCAGAAGAGGGCACATAGCATGTCAGACAAAGTGCACAGTGCAGTCATGGACTCACCCCCTCCTTGCTGCTGTCTGGCCTTCAGCTGCCCATCCAGGTCAGGGAAGACCACCGCCAGGATCCGGAGCATGTGGGGGGTCAGGGTCCGGTGTCCGCCCCTCCTGCGAGGAGGCGACAGCTTCAGCTGGACCCTTGCGATCCTCCGGGTCCAGCCCCGAAGGTCCTGCCACCTCTTCTGGCAGTTGCGGATCCTACGCCTGTAGACCCCCACGGATCTTACTGCCCGGGCAATGGTCAGCCAGATTTCCTGCTTCTGGTGGGCATCAACCTGTGAGGATGACAAAGTGAAAAGGCCATTACTACACATGCAACATATCCGTGCATCACACAGTTGGAGATACATGTCTCAATCACAGGGGCATATGATGTACATAGGCAGTGCAACAATGGCTATGAACAGTTTGCCAGCAGTCACTACATGGTATCATTGCATGGGAAGTAAACCTTGTTGGAATGCACTGTTACTGCACTGTACCTGTTCAGTGCATGTAACTACACACTTTGGGGTGTGACAACTACTCAGTGAGCATGCTAGCCAGTGGTGTGAACACTGTAAGTCCTGCTAGTCAGACAACATGCACAATTAGTAAGGCAGTGGACAGCACACTCACCTGCTCCCCTGGTTTCCCATACAGCTTGCTGTACTGTGGAAGGAGGCTGTCCAGCAGGGCCTGATTCTCCTCAAGGCTG
This sequence comes from Calotriton arnoldi, assembly GCA_963921515.1. Classification (NCBI taxonomy): domain Eukaryota; kingdom Metazoa; phylum Chordata; class Amphibia; order Caudata; family Salamandridae; genus Calotriton; species Calotriton arnoldi. Next base: position 237,779 of record CAWUFW010001426.1, on the reverse strand, counting down.
AAGGCTGGGGCCCTGTCCACAGTACGTGCCATTGCAGTAGCCAGAGGATGCAGAGACAGCAGCAGTGTTGGTGGCAGATGTCGTCCTGGAGCATGTAGTGCAGGCAAGTGAGCTCTCAGGGGAACAGCCAGCATTATATGTGTGCTGCAGAGGCAGATACTGTCCCATGTGTCCAAAGTGATAGGTCCAAGTCGTTTGCATCTTCTGAATCTGACCAATCCATGGAATAGCAGCACTAATACACGCCCACAGCATCCTTCAAATCTTCAACTTCATGACACCCATGATTTTGAAACATTGTTGTGGCTGGCCAACTGAATTCACTGCATCAGACTCGTTGGAGCTTCGAAAACGCGTCCGTTGCCATGCCAGGCCCCAGCCAATGCGTGCGCACCGTTCGGTCCATTGCTGTACAACGCGTATTTCGGGATACAACGCGTACCCGCACACATCATATGCAATGGGCCGGCCGGGCACACCGATCGGTCCATTGCTGTACAACGCGTACCCGCTCACAACAGATGCATTGGGCCGGCCGGGCACACCGATCGGTCCATTGCTGTACAACGCGTATTTCGGGATACCGCGCGTACCCGCACACATCATATGCAATGGGCCGGCCGGGCACACCGATCGGTCCATTGCTGTACAACGCGTACCCGCTCACAACAGATGCATTGGACCGGCCGGGCACACCGATCGGTCCATTGCTGTACAACGCGTACCCGCTCACAACAGATGCATTGGGCCGGCCGGGCACACCGATCGGTCCATTGCTGTACAACGCGTACCCGCTCACAACAGATGCATTGGGCCGGCCGGGCACACCGATCGGTCCATTGCTGTACAACGCGTATTTCGGGATACAACGCGTACCCGCACACATCATATGCAATGGGCCGGCCGGGCACACCGATCGGTCCATTGCTGTACAACGCGTATTTCAGGATGCAACGCGTACCCGCACACATCATATGCAATTGGCCGGCCGGGCACACCGATCGGTCCATTGCTGTACAACACGTACCCGCTCACAACAGATGCATTGGGCCGGCCGGGCACACCGATCGGTCCATTGCTGTACAACGCGTACCCGCTCACAACAGATGTATTGGGCCGGCCGGGCACACCGATCGGTCCATTGCTGTACAACGCGTATTTCGGGATGCAACGCGTACCCGCACACATCATATGCAATGGGCCGGCCGGGCACACCGATCGGTCCATTGCTGTACAACGCGTACCCGCTCACAACAGATGCATTGGGCCAGCCGGGCACACCGATTGGTCCATTGCCGTACAACGCGTACCCGCTCACAACAGATGCATTGGGCCGGCCGGGCACACCGAACGGTCCATTGCTGTACAACGCGTATTTCGGGATGCAACGCGTACCCGCACACATCATATGCAATGGGCCGGCTGGGCACACCGATCGGTCCATTGCTGTACAACGCGTACCCGCTCACAACAGATGCATTGGGCCGGCCGGGCACACCGATCGGTCCATTGCTGTACAACGCGTATTTCGGGATACAACGCGTACCCGCACACATCATATGCAATGGGCCGGCCGGGCACACCGATCGGTCCATTGCTGTACAACGCGTACCTGTACAGGTCAGTCGCATATGTCACCATGCTTGTCACTGGTGAACGTATGCCAGCCACATATACCTGCCAGAGACCCAGGGCACACCTACCAAACCACACCCAGTCCACACTGTTTCCTAAGGCATGTAAGGCTGCATTACCTTTTCTGTGTATGGGGGTTAACATGTGGTTTCTGTGGTGGCACTTGTGGGCAGCCACACCCAGGATGTGCATGTGTTCATGGGGACAGGGTCCTTTGTGTGTTGTGCACATGACCACTGTGATGTGCAACAGTTAATTTTGGAGCATGTGGCATGGTCACATTTGCAGGTTGTGTATGTGTGTGACATGTCACATACCCCCAGGGTCCCATGGGGGAAGGCATGTACGTCACAGGATGACCCATTGCCAGAATAGTGATGTCCCTCCACAGTCTGTGTGCATGTTGTGTTTCCAATGTCTCTGATTCCATGTGCACGATGGGAGACAGTCTCCACATCAACGTTGTTTGTGCATGGACTTTGATGTTGTGCGTCACTGGCGTCCATGTCTGTCCTGCGGAGGCGACAGGGGCCACTACCTGTGGGAGTCATGTTTGTTTTTCTGACATGTACATGATACGCCATGTCATGCCAGTGTCCATGTGGCAAGACAGGGTCACTGGGAATCTACCTGTCAATGAGCTGTGATGCCTGTGGCGCATCTGTCCAGACATGTCACTGTGGTGTGTGTGTGGAACGTGACAGCAGTAAATGGGTACTGTGACACAGCCTAATGGTTCCCATAGCACAACCTGGTACCTGTTGTGCACACATGTTGTACTGAGAAGTTAGATGATGGCCATGTAGGTGCGAGTTATGTCCGAACAGAACGGCACACACATCAAGTACTTGTGTCTCGTAATGATGTATCATGTGAAATTGAGTATGGTGAATGGCACATATGTGGGGTGACTGACAATCTTTCTTTCTTCAACCTATGCACTGCAGGGCTCCAGCTGTCCATAGACCATTCCCTGACCTGGCAACGATGGTGGAACGTGACAGCATCCGACGGTACCGCTTCACCAGGCAGCTGATTGAGGATTTGGCAGTGCGCTTGGCACCACATTTGCAACCGGGCCGGACGTACCCTACGGCGCTGACACCTAAGGTGAAGGTGATGGCAGCCCTACACTTCTTTGCCACCGGTACCTTTCAACACACTGTGGCGACTGCCGGTGGGATGTCACAGACTATGTTCAGCCGTGTGCTACGCGATGTTTTGGAGGCAATGTTGAGATGCCTGAACCAGTACATCTATTTCCCTACACGTCAACAACTCACTGACGTCAAGAGTGACTTCTATGCCCTGTGGAGGATGCCGCATGTCATTGGCTCCATTGATGGCGGAGGGCCGGGGAGGAAGGGGGGCCCGCTAGGGGCCCCCAAAGTCACTGTCTGCCAGCCTTTTCATGGCGGGTTAACCGCCATGAAACGGCCGGCGGAAAGGGACATTGTAATCCCTACAGCGGTGCCTTAGCAGGCACTGCCACCATTGTAGGGATTTCAGATGATCCGACGGTCTCTCTACCCACCCTCCATCCGCCCGCCATCATATTGCGGCGGGCGGTCATGCAGGGTTCGATGGCAGTGGGACCGCCACTGATGGCCTGACGGCGGCGGTCCCACCTCCATCGAAATTGGGCCCTAAATTCTTTACAGAGGATTCAGAATTTTGCAGTGGATGTGAATCGATAAAGTACAATCATGTTTCACAGGCTAGGACCAACCTACATTGGCTGCCAGTCAAGGAGAGGGTTGTGAGAAATTGGGTTGTTGGTTGAGAGGGGGTGGAACCCTACTCCAGCAACAGCCACAATCCTTATCAGGGTGAGCCACAAAAAGTCACTAAATTAACCTGTGCTTACCCTTCTGGTAGTTTGGCACAAAAGCAGTCAAGCTGAACTTAGAGACAATATGTGAAGTATTTATGTAGCATTCAAATAGTTGTTATGCATCAAGTGAAGTCTGGCTCGCCTTGCGATTTGATTCCTGCGAGAGTAGCCAGTACCTTAATCCCTCAACTATCTCCATTGATTGAACACCTTCTTAATTTGTCAAAAAGGAAGGTTTCGTTCCATCGGAATGGAAAGCCGCGCAGATAATGCCGATTCGCAAAAACACTAAGGCCCCTCTGACTGATCTGACCAATCTTCGTCCCATTTCGCTCTTACCATTTCTGAGTAAACTAATAGAGAGACACGTCAGCAAACATCTCTCAAACCATGTCGAACTTTCAGGCTGCCCTCCTCTCAGTCAGGCTTTAGGCTCAAATATAGCACCAAATCAGCCCTGCTAGTAGTCACGGATAACATCAGAATGACTCTAGACAAGGGCCACTCTATGATTCTGGTGCTATTGGACCTATCCGAAGCGTTCGACACGGTTTCCCATCAAATATTGCTCAGAAGGCTGAGGGAAATGGGACTAAGAGACTCCGCCTTTCAGTGGATGTCAAGCTTTATATCTGGTCGATCTCAGACGGTTAACCTAGGCCCATATCGTTCGGCGCCCATGGAACTGTCCAAGGGAGTCCCACAGGGCTCTTGCTTGAGTCCTACTTTATTCAATATCTATGTGGCTCCCTTGGCCAATGTCCTAAGAAAATATGGGTTTATTCCAATATCATATGCTGACGATACGCAGTTACTTTTTCCTTTCGATGAACTCACTCCCACTGTCCAAGAGACCTTTTCTTTGGGTATGAGTGCCATTTCACAATGGATGAAGAATAACTTCCTCCAATGTAATGTTGGGAAAACTGAGCTATTACTTTTCGGAGAGGCTCCCGTATTATGGTCACCAAATTGGTGGCCTATTAATCTTGGGAAGCCTCCCATTCCCAAAACCTCCGTTAAGAACTTAGGAATCCGTTTAGACCATGCCCTTACCTTTAAGGAACATATTGGCCAGACAGTAGGCACATGCTTCCATACTTTGGGCCTACTTCGACGAGTTTTTCCTTTGCTCCCGGACTCTGTTCGAAGACTCTGACTCAGGCACTCGTATTGAGTCGCCTAGACTATTGTAACGGTCTGCTGCTCTCTGCCAATGAAACTTCGATTAGTAAACTTCAGGTGGTTCAGAATACGACGGCACGACTGGTTCTAAACATGCCTCCCAGATCAGCTTCCCACCCTCTTCTTTTAAAACTTCACTGGTTACCCATACGCCAACGGATAACATTTAAAGTCTGTTGTACTATCCACAAGGCATTGTTTAATCTAGGCCCTAGTTACTTGTCAGAAAAGTTCACTTTCTATCATCCCCCAAGATCCCTACGTTCTAGTACTAAACACTTGCTGAAGGTCCCCGAATCAGGAGAGCAAGATTAGGAGGAAAAGCTCTCTCACATCTTGGCCCGCAATATTGGAATGAACTCCCCTACATTTAAGAGAATGTTCGAACCATCTTCATTTTAGAAAGTTACTTAAAACCATTTTGTTTTGCTTTTAAGTTCGACAGTTCTGCATATGAAATTGATACGCGTCCAAAGCGCAGAGATACTCCTCGGAGTCGATTCTGGCGCTATACAAAACCAAATAATAATAATAATAATAACTCCCTTGAAAAACAGAAGACAAGAGGCGTTTGGCAAAACAGGAACAGTTTGTTTCATTAAACATTACAGCTGGGAGAACAGTTACAGGCACAAGGTCTGAGGACTGTCTCAATTTACAATCAGTATGTGACCTTCTTTTATACAAAACATGATGGGTTATAAACGCTTCCGGCGTACCATATATGGTTAGGAATGTTGGTTGCTACCTTTGGAGTCGTAAATTAATTGTCTAATGGTTACCACACGTGGTTCTCGACCTCGTGTGAACACAATGTAGCCAGTAGATAACGTGTCCAGATGTCCGGCATAGGGAGGGCGTGATCACTGTGTGTGCCAGGTCCTGATTGGCTATGTGTTCCTAACTCATGTGGCATCTAACTTTTTATGGTGTTTTAGGAGCTCGCATATGCCTTCTGGCCATGTGTGCTTGATTGGGGCAATCTCCCTTGACCCATGTAATGTCACTGCGCCTATCTGTGGGATTGATCAAGAGTTTCCTGCCCGAACGTTTGCCTGCCAACTACGCACCCTCCCGGGGGGCGCTAGAGGGCGCACTGCGGAATGGCTGCACTCTAGTGCTGCTCCGCCGGCCAGACTACGAATCTGCAAAAAAAATATGCAAATGGCCATTAAAACAACGAAACCAACATGAAAACGGACGTCGGAATATGCCAGCAATAAGACCATGTGCTCCATTTAAAAGTACATGAGCAGATCAAGGCAAAACGTCGAGTAAACTGTGCGCGACTCGTTCTCCTTTGGCCGAGACAAGATGGCGTCGCACACCGGCAAATACTTTAAATCAGCGCTGTAATGCCCGGCTGGCAACCGGACCGACGGTGCCGATCCCTAACAACATTCCAGATGGTGGAATGTACTGCCGCAGCCGCCTGACAAGATAAGTACCTGACCAATGCGTGTGGTGCGGCGTTGCGCTGTGTTTGTCTGTGTAGAACACGATCCCCGTGCGACTGCAAGATTTCAATAATCGGACGACACAGTCTTCAACACACTGGAAAGCGGGTGCACCTGCTCGATACTCCGCCTAACTAGGATCGTATCTGCTGTGGGAGGCGCAGAAGGTGGGGGAGCTCGCCATAACCTATGGAAGAGCTTTCCCTGGGGTAGCGGCAATCTTACCCAGATAGCCACGTCGCTGCAACAGGGTGTATCCCTGCTGGAGATACCAGTGCCTCGCTATACGCCGACGGAGTCATACCACACAACAACGGACAGTGGCCTTAGACGGCTGGGGGTGAAGGGAGGTGCGTAAACCCCTCTGACACATAGCTGCCAACGCGGGAGAGGGACAAAGTAAAGCCCGAAAGTAAACGGGTACCACGCACAGCGCGCAAAAACTACACAGCGGCCCAGCGTATCCAACCCAGCCATAACAGTGTTTCTGAAACACATCATACAACAGAGTGGGGGGCAAGAAACGGGTCCGGGACAGACACCGGTGCCGGACTGTGGAAACCAACTCCATGCCCGGGCTCTGAGCTACCGCCTGTAAATCCAATAGGGACTATAGCTGGATTGCGCGCACCGGGGTGTGCTCAGGACACCAGGCATAAAGACGAGAGTAATACCAGCATTGCGTCTGTACCAATATCTTGGAAACTAGACTCAGATACAGTCTTTACTACAGTGCCCTACGTGACAAAATCCTACGGGACATATTCCGGTGCACTGTTGTCCCTCTTCTCCACCATAACAAAGCATACTGCTAAAACAATGGGCAAAACAGATAAGCAGCAACCAAAACTTTCTTTTGACCCCCGCCGCACGCCGAGGCTCACCTCTGCCCACTCGGACACAGAACTAGACGCTGCCCCTGCTAAAGATACAGCCATGGAAACTGCACTTCAAGCTATCCAACAAAGTCTGCAAAGCATAGATGGTAAAATCGACACCTTGACTAACAGAGTGGATAATATGGCAGCCAAGCTTGATAAGCAGGGAGAACGATTAGACGCAGCAGAACAGAGAATATCGGCAGTAGAGGATGAATCGAGTGCCACAACTAAACGATGTACAGACATGGAGAAACTACTAGAAAGCATCAAAAACAAGAACGAAGATTTGGAAGCGAGATCCCGCCGTAATAATATACGCGTACTTGGCGTGCCGGAAAGCACGAACACAGGGTGATTGGAAAGATATGTAGAACAAATGCTACATGATATATTTGGTGTAGAACAATTTTCGCCTCTGCTAATCATCGAACGTGCGCACAGATCACTGGCGACGAAACCTCCACCAGGCACTCCCCCACGTCCCATCATAGCTCGTATCCTGAACTATAGGGATAGAGATACAATTCTGAGACTGGCACGAGACAAACAGACCATACAATACCAAGGAAATAATATATCATTCTATCCAGACTTCACCATCGCAGTACAAACGGCACGTAGAGAATTTCTATTGGTAAAGAGGAAACTACGTGACATGGACATAACCTACGCAATGCTGTACCCAGCGAGATTGAAGATTGTACACGAGGATCAGACCAAAATATTCACAACGCCGAAAGCTGTGCAGGATTACCTGCAAAGAATCAAACCGAGACGAAAATCTCCTATACACGAGCATTCCTCACTGCCATCAGAAGAGCACATAGAATAAGTACAGATACTGCCCATTGTTGTCGTGGGAACCAAAGGTACACATGGCGGGGTGGAGGAAGCAGAGCATCGGTGCCATGTTCCGAACACTACAAGGTAGGATCTAACCAATACATATATGTATGAAGCATGTGGATCCGCCCTATGGACAATGGGTCACTGAACTGCCCAGACCCTGGCGTAACTACGCACCCTCCCACCTGTGGTACACTGACAAAATATCGACACTCAAAATATCCCCATACAAAAATATCGTGACCAAAATATCGATGTAAAAAATATCGACATCCCATACTTATAATGGTAAGAACAACAATGTCGATTTTGTTTTCTCAATATCATTAATTTAGTTGTATAAAATATCGATTTTTTTTTTAACAACAGATTTTATTGAATTTTCAGCATACCAGAGGGGCGGAGCCCGACAAGCAAAGTACAGAGGAAGTGCATAAAATAATGTCTCTGGGTACCGTATGAAACCCCCCCAATAGTCTGCAGAACATCAGACCACGAAAAACATATAACCCTCCACCTCCCTAATGCGCACCGTACATACTTAGGAAACATTGCATGTATAAGCCAAGGAAATTCCCAGCCACGTCTCTTTAACATCGATACATTAGACAGGTAAATTATTCACCACCAATCGTTCAATAGGATCACGAGCGGCGGACTGCGACATTGGAGGCAGATCTATACCTCTGTACGCAGCCCACCGAGACCATATCTTCTCATGCTTCTGAGGACACCCCCTCGCCTGAAATACCACAATCTCCGCAGACATGCACCTGTCCAGTGCCTTTTACCAGTTAGTTACGCTGGGTGGGGACGCGTCCTTCCAATGCTGTGCTATGCCGCGCTTAGCTAAGGTGAGGCCCAAAAATAAGAGGTGTCTCTTATACCGGTTCCCCCCAATGTCTTCCGTGCTATGTAAGAGCGCCAGTCTGGGGTCCGACGGGATATCCCACGCCAGGACGCGACCTAAGCAAGACAACACGCCGGACCAGAAAAGCTGCAGCGCCCCACAGCCCCACACCGTATGGAGGAACGACCCCTCGTCTGCACCGCAACGAAGACAGATCGGGGACTGGATTGCCCCCATTCTCCAAAGCTGAAGACGAGTGTAATATACCCTGTGGAGGTATTTAAATTGGATTAGTCTATATCTGGTAGAGACAGCGGCATACCGAGGGCTAGCCAACGCCTCGGCCCAGTCGTCATCTGTGAGGGCCGGCAGATCAGCTGCCCATGCCTCCTGGGTTTTGTGAATAGTGGTCTTGGAATGTGTATTGAGCGACTGGTAAATTTGCCGGATTTTGTGGGCCCCAAGATCCCCCATCAGCAGGTGGCCCTCCAGCGGGTGAAACTCCGGTAGAGACTCTAGCTGCCGAATCAGGGGGGGGTCAAGGCGTGACGAAGCTGCAGATAGCGATGGAACTGCGTTTTGTGAAGGTCAAAATCAGACTGCAGCCTTTGAAAGGATTTAAGAGTGGTCCCCTGCATAATGTCCCCAAGTGTAGATATACCAATAAGGTCCCACCTGCGGAATCCCATGAGCACCGAAACCGGCCGTAGACGAGTACCCTGCCAGAGGGGAGTGGCGCCCGTCAGCTTACCCCACCAGCCCGTGGACCGAACCACCCGCCTCCATGTCTGGATGACTATCCGGCAAGCCGGAAGAAGCGCATGCAGGGAAGAGCTGCTGTATAAGAAATGGCGCAAAGGAGTACCCGCCATGGCAATCCGTTCCACGGCGTAGGCCGGGTCCGTCTGTAAAATATCGATTTTTAAATATGTATATCAAATAAAATAGCAAATATTAAATATATTAAATAGTAAAATTAATTTTTTTAAATTTAAAGATTTAATATCATAACAAATATAACAAACAAACTTAATTAAAAAAGTTAAACACACATATATAATAATTAAAATATATTTACATATATCTACTTACAAATTCTTTTATTAAACTAATAATTTTAATTTATATTATAATTAAAAATAATATAAAAACAAATAAATATATATATATATATATATACATATACTATTGCCATAAATCTTTAAAAAACAAACCGTTATAATTAAATAAAAAATTAAACAACTTACAATTCTTTAAATGGAGCAAAAATTATTTTACACATTAAGAATTTTAGGGGCCCATTACGATGGCGGGCGGAAGCACAACCGCCGTGCTGGCGGATGCAAAAACCACCAGTTACCGCCGGCACGCAGCAGTCCACACGCCCGCCCAATTACGATGCGAAAAGCAGGCCAAACACCGCCGGCAAGCCAGCAACACCGTCCGCCATCAAAGTGCGCCCGCACACGTAGCGGCGCAGCACAACTGACACACACCGTCCGACGAAACACGTCCCGCCCGGCGCATAAATTACGATGCCGCAAACAAACGGCTCCCACGGCAAAGAGACACCGCACGTGAAAGAGAGGCGGAAACACGGACGCAGAGCACGGACAACGAAGAAGCGGCACCCCGGGCATGAATCCAGCACTGCAGGCCCTTCCCATGCTTCTGCTGATGCACCACCAAGGACGCAACGTACCGCGGAGACGCAGGTAGGCACACACACAACAAGTGCACGCAAACAGCGCACACAGTGCAAGGGCGGAAAAAGCGGACAACCCCCCACCAGCGCGTGCACACTACACATCCACCATTGCATCCACATATGACACACAGGCCAAATCCTAACATCGCGGAACACATGTGTACACACCACCTGGGACTAGGAACCAACCACCCCGTCACGGCCCCAAAGCGCCGATGACGCCGCCACACATGCGCACAACGCAGAGGCCAACCGCAGCGCCATGCATGCGTCGCACACAGACACAGGGACACAACCAAGCAGCACACACATCAGCCCCACCCGAACGCACATGACACGTGACAGGCCGGCCACAGACATGTCCCCAACGCCCAATTCACGGACAACACCCAACGCCACACAACCGACGCACACATGTCAGTGAAGACACGCAACTGCAGGACACACCCCAGTGTAACAAACATGGCGTAGCACACAGCGGCGGCAACACCAACTAGGAGAAGCAGGGCCCCTTCGGGAAGAGGAACGCCAGTACCACACTGAAAAACCCATACCACCCTGCACATATGAACAAGACATATGAAACGGAACACCAAAGAGCCCGGGGACCGACAACAGGTGGCCCAAGAATAACATCCACACACAAGGCCCAACGCAGAGCGGAAAGGCAGCCTGCCGCCCACACAAGGGAGAGCAGACAGCACTGAATGACCTTCCATTCCAACTCCGAAACCACAGCCCTACGACAGAAGCCGGTGAATACAGCCATTGTCCAAGAATAGACCAACACAGGCATGCCGAGGAGACCGACCACAGGGCAGATAGCGCATATCACAGAAGCACACAACGGACGGGGAAGAAAGAAGAAAACACTCCCCCATGTCGGCCACATGCAAGTTAATTGGAAGGAGTCACACAGCACTGACCTTGAACTGTCTGAGAAGCATGTGGGAAGAGGGCCCGTGTCCTCCAAACAAGCCAACAGAACACAAGTCCTGTCTCCCTACGACTACACAGAGCTCACAGCAACCCCGGAGCGTGCACATTGCAGACTGCACACACAGCCGGAGCACGCCATCTCAACGAACCGCTGCGAAATGGCAACCGCAACACACCTACCCAACTACGCCGAACAGCTCAAGCTGTACAAAACCAACACGATACATACATTGGGATGCGATCTCCTGTCCCTGCTGAACGTAAGTTACCGACTGACTTACCGCATCACATTGTTCAGCTGCGTCATGCCCGTCTTCTACTGTCGGAGGTGTCCCTACCAGCATCCCGTCGAGATATGCCTCTCCAACCCGGCATGTCTGAAGGCGGACCTGCTACCACTACTCCTCCCTCTGGACGCACACGACAGGGCCTGCTCTGCCTATGGGGGCATGGCGTATGTGGCCAACATCGCACCCGCACTGAAATGGAACCACTGTGCCTCCACACGACGGATCATCGAGAACAGCTACATCGAATGTCACCCAGCATGCCCCATCATGGTCCTCCAAGGGACAACCTACGAACAACACCTTGACAGCCACCATCCGCTTCATTGGCTGGCAAACATGTACACCACCAATGACATGGAAGCCCTGCTGGACGGCATCGCATACCTGACAACCTGTAAATACGTCGGACCACAACGCAGGTTCCCCGAGTGACCCATGAAGTACAACCCCGCACCCATGCTCAGCTTCCGCACGGACTGGCCAGTCACCACCACAACAGCCATACCAAACGACCGGCAACTGTAACCACACCATCAACGACATCGCCATGACATCGGATATGACCGGGACATGCACACTGTTCCCCATCACATCCAGGAACACCGCATGCATCGTGGGAGGCAGTGGCATGGGCTCTGTGTATCGCACCCACATGGACGGAACTGCACGAATAACCAGGACACAACATGGATCCAGCGCACATGGACACACACACCGCTCAGTGGACATGAATAGGTCGCCTGGAGTCTGTGGGTGCTGCACCCCTCCCACCCCCGCCCGGGAATCCCATACCAGGACCTTTGCATGGACGACAAGTGCATACAACAACAACACGACCCCAGTGACTGTGACATGTCCAGTAACCACCACAGTGCAACAACAAGTGGCACGCCGCTGCATGCACGCAAGCACATGCCCTGATGTCATCTCACATGCACGCGTGCATGAGGAACAACCGCAGCAAACCTGTCACATGGAACTGAGATGGACTGTGCCCATGATGCCGAGCGGTCTGGTAGGCTACATGTATACCATCTGTGTCAAAGTCCGCAGCTCCGCAGCTATACGTAAATGTACATTAGCACAGCCTTGGCCAAGCAGATGTAACTCGGAAGCCCACATCCCACATGCAACAGCTAATCACATGTAACCCTACACCCTATCCCATTTGTAATCATGCTCAGTATATCCTCAACATGTATCCCGCTGCCAGTAGTGTCCACTATACTGCATCACAGAGGACAGAAGACTCAATATAATGTTTGAAACCAAAACTGTCTCCGCTGACTCATTTCACAAGTACGAATGAGAGAGGATGAGAGTATGTGAAGTACACGGCAGTCGTGACATGACCATGTAGTCCACTGGTATTGGATGTCAACGCAAATGAGTAGCACTACTGTGGAAGACACACATGTGTCGTGTGAAGTCGTATGGACGCAGTGCTCAGGTGGGTGGGTGCGACGGGTAGATGCGCACATGCCAAGTTGGAGCACGCCGTGTTGGGAGGGGTCATGAACAGTACACCACCGCTTCCCTGGGCATTGTGAGAGGACACCTGTCGGGGGAGTGAACACGTGTGTGCACAGCAGCCGGGCACATGTACAAAGCGGTACCAGGCGCACCTCAGCCCACCCTCTGTGGACAAGCTGGATCCTGTTGTGCGCCCGCCATGCCCCTTGACAAGGCACACACAGCCCCAGTCGACCAGGTGTAACCCCAACATAGTCAATCCGCACAGGCGATACAGGGCACGGGATGGCAGTGGAGCATGGTGTGTGTGAGGTCTCCTCGCGCTCCTCCTGGTCATATCACGCAGGCAATAGAACCTCAACGTCTAGCATGGCACAAGTCAGATGGAAGTGTAGGGGACGCACCACAGCACGAGCAGCACTGACGTCACGGGAGGTGGCTCGCACCATCCCATCCATTGCCCATCATACCAACCACGACACATGCCATTGCGACTAAGTGCAAGCGCGTGCGCCACCACCCCCGAGCCCTCCCCAGAGAGGCCAAAGAGTGAATGTGTGGGCCAACAGCCACAGACGGACGCGGCCTGGCCGCAAGGGCAGCCACAGCCACTGGGTGTCGCAGGTGGCGGATCCGGAAGGCGAAGACTGTGATGCATAGTCCATGCAGGCCGGGTCTCCATTTGGGGCACCACGCAGGTGGACGGCGTCCCGCCACACATCATACCCTGAGACAGCCCACTCGTGCAACTGGACCCACACATACACTCCTTGCCCTCTCTGGTGCGAGCTTGGGGCTGCCTGTGCAAGCGCTAGCCTCGCAGGTGAGCATGCATATTGGGGGGCGAGGGGAGGACATGAGGGCTGGGGCGAAGATGACTGTATCACTGTCAGTTAGTACAAGGGATGACCCAGATGTGGAAAGGAAGAGACGTGTCCCGTGTGTACTGCAACTAGTCGCCAATCCAACTACCCCCATGTCCGGAATGTAAGCCCGCACCTAGGCCCGCCCATCCGCCACATCGAACATACCACCAGCACGACAACCTTCCCATTCGAAACACTGACTGGGGGTGGCGACCAGTGAACAATCATGTGTAGCCTACCCACGCGTACATGTGGGCCCTCCATGATCCATGTCACCTGCGGCAAAGACATGACATGCGCAATGAGGGAAGTGAGGAGAGCTGTCCGCCCCACGCGCAGAAGGTGCATCAGCTCCACAGACCCAGCAGCGAGTCCAGCAGGGGTCACATGTGCAGGGGCAGCTGTGCCTGGTGTGAAGGCACATGCATATAGACAGCACATCGACCAATGTGTAGTCTGCTCACATCCACAGTCCATCATCATGCGGACATAGGAATTGAACACAGGGCAACACATCTTAGTTGGTGCACCCACCGTGACCAACAATGCGCAATCATCGACGTACCCGCCCTGTGCATGGCCCCCACCCAACGGAGGCACATCCAGTGCCACCATCCCACACACACAAGCCTTCCACGGAACATGCTGTGTCCAATGGTCAGTACAGAGTCAGCGCCCATCTGGTGGATCCTGAACAGGAGACACATGCACACACATGCCAGCTCCCACTATGTACGTCTGCCACCTGGCACGTGCAATGTAACCTCTCACCTGTGACGTGTGACTGCAAGCACACAGCCGTCTTGGCATGGGGCTGTCAATGTGGACACCAGTCAATGTTTCGGGAGCTGTGATCCGTACAGTGCTGTACATAGGGTGCAGTGCTGACACCTACTACTGTCTCATATCCCCTCGTGCCACAGGTCCCACTTGTATTGGCCGCTCAGCCCGTGCCCACATCGTCGTCGTCGTGTGCCATACTCATCCAGCCTCTGAAGCAGTTCCATGCTCAGCAGACATTCATGTTGCCGTGGCGTTGCCGCTTGACGAATATGCAGTCAGTCCCCATCAGCACGCCCCGCAAGTCATTGGGGCCTAGATCCCCATGTGCATGCACATGGCAGTGGTATGTCTCACTTGCCATTGCCATTGTTGGGAGACCTGTGTAAGTGTATTGTGGCCGTGCCGTCCCAGCTTGACAGCTGGGTTGTGGCTCATGTGCTTGCTCAGTCATGTCAGTGATGTGTATGCGAAATTGCTATGTGCCGTGTTGCTTTGACATGTGTCCTCTGCCATTTAACCCAGGCGGAGACCGAACATTGACCGCCCATACCAATTGCTGGCGGACATGGACGATACAGAGGTAATCAGGAAGTTTCGGCTGGACAGGCCAACTCTGCATCGACTGTGTGCCATGTTAGAGCCCCATCTCCGTCCCCGCAGGGTGTATCCGACTGCTGTCACCCCCACGGCTAAGGTGATGGCCGCCATGCATTTCTTCGCCACTGGGTCATTCCAGCACACAGTGGGCAGTGGAGGAGGGATGTCCCAGCCCATGTTCAGCAAGGTGCTGAGGGATGTACTGGCAGCCATGATGCTGTGCCGAAACAGGTACATCAGATTCCCCAGGGCTCGTGAATTGGCGGCAGTGAAGGGTGCATTCTATGCCCTTGGCAGAATCCCACACGTTGTGGGAGCCATTGACTGCACACATGTTGGCCTTGTTCCACCACAGGCCACTGAGCACCTGTACCGCAACAGGAAGCACACGCACTCCCTGAATGTGCAAGTGGTGTGCCTTGCGGACATGGTGATCACCCACGTGTGTGCCAAGTTTCCAGGCTCGGCACATGACGCACACATAATGCGCAACAGCATCTTGCCACGACTGATGGCCAATCTGCAACAGGATCGTGGCTGTATTGTCGGTGAGTATGTGGAGTGGTGTAGCGTGCTGGTTGTGCGATGCTGTCCCCTGTCCAGTTGGAATAGCAACGGTTCTCTGTGTCCCTCACACCCAGGTGACTCTGCGTATCCGAATGGGGCATGGCTGCTCAGTCCATTGAGGAATCCTCGCACCCCAGCAGACGATCGATACAATGAGGCACATGGGAGGACCAGACGTGTGGTCGAGCGTACCTTTGGCCTCCTCAAGTCCAGGTTCAGGTGCCTGGACTGCACCGAGGGTGCACTGGCGTACTCCCCACAGAAGGTGTGCCAGATAGTGGTGGCGTGCTGCATGCTGCACAATCTGGCCATTCGGAAGCAGATCCCCCTCATTGTGGATGACGGAGATCAACCAGGGCCCCAGCCCGCAGACCAGGACAGCTCGAGTGAGGTGGACAGCGGAGAGGAGGAAGCTGGGAATGTGCGCCAGCAGCTCATCGCCCGCTACTTCACTTGACGGTGAGTGTCCATGTACGACGGATGATGTGTCTGTATCTGTGCAGGTGTGTGTGTGCTGTGTCAGGGTGGCCGTATGTTCACTGCGTGCAGTGTGTCAATGCTCCATGGCCAGGGTAGTATGCCACTGTTGGTGACTGTGGCATTGTGCCCTATTGCTCTGTGCGATGTGTGTACATTGCTTGTAGTTGTTGACATGTACTGTGTGATGGGTGTGTGACACACTCATTGAATGTGCTCCTGTTCTGTCTCCCACCCCTAGGTCCCTACAGGCCCTCCGGATTCCATTGCCATGCCACGCATCAGGTGCCTTTCCGCCCAAGGTGGCCGTTGTATTCCGTACAAATAAAACACAGGGCACAAACAGCAGTTAGTGAAAAAGGTGCATTTATTACAAACTGTGACATGTGATTGTGTGTAAGGTGATGACAAAAGTGGTGCGTGCAGTGACAATGAGCTGTCGGTCATGGCTGCGTGATGATCAGGGTGTACCCACTGGTTCTATGTCCATAGTCCAACACACACATGCCATCCAGCTGGCTGTGTGGAGTGGGATCGTAGAGCAAGTCAATGCAGTGGCTGGTCAAGGAAGGCTGGAGGAAGGCTGGCTGGCTGCCTCACTTGCGACTGGAGCGTGCGAAGTCCTCCCGGGAGATCTGTTTCCTCTTCGGACGGCCCCTTCCACGTTTGGGAGGGGGTGTGTGGTGGCGACCTGCTGGTGGTGGGTGAGGTGTGCTCACTGGCTGTGGACGCAGGGGAAGTGGACACTGCTGCCCGACCCTGCGCCCTAGCAGGTGGTGGCGGAGGTGGTGTTGCTGGCCTTGCCTGTGACCCCACCGCCACCACCAGCTGGCCCATGAGGTCCACGAGTTGGTCCATACGGGACACGAATTGGCCCATATGGGCGTCCATGGACCTCAGCACCCCCAGCACCTCCCGCGTGTCAGTAGCAGACCTGGCCCATTGTCCTTGGGCCTCTTCATAGGCCCCAAGGACTCTGGCCATTTGAGGCAGGGCATGGCTCCCAGGGAGGCTGGCGTTTCCCTGACCCTGCTCCTCCTACCAGTCCTGCTGCCACCGGCCTGCCCACTAGCCACATTGCACACCACGGTCCTCGCTGTGGCTCCCAGGGTGGATCCAGTCGGCCGGGCCACCACCTGCGCTGGGGCTGGTGCCAGCGAAGACGTGGTGGTGGTGGAGGCGGTGGTGGTCGGTGCAGCGATGGTGGCGGTTGCGGCAGTGGTAGTGGCCGCAATGACCGTGGGTGTGGCCGCAACGACAGTGGCAGCAGGGGACTGGGACTGTTCAGCATCCCTGGATGATGGGTTGGTGGGTAGGAGGGGTCCTGGGGAGCGGCTGGGCCCTGCCACGCCAGATGGGCCAGCTTGGTGGTCCGTGTCCGAAGAGGAGGACAGATCCTCCAGATCCGTGTGTCCTCGTTGGGGGCTTGTGGGCTGGCTGTGCTGGCTGCTGTCTCCATCCCCAGCATCCGGCAGTTCGTCACCTGTGGAGAGAATGAGATTTGTTATTGTGTTGCACCTGGCGAAGTATGTATTAGTCGTCTGACATTGGCAGTTCGTGCAATCTCGTACATGGGTTTCCCGGAGGCGAGTGTGTGGCTGTGGCATCTGTAGTTGTGTGTGCTAGGCAATGGGACTGTGTGCTGTGCACATGTGGCATGGGACGGATTGGCCATGCCGATGGGTGTGTTGCTGTGCCCCTACTCATTGTGACTCTGGTGTATGCGGGCTCCTGGCCCATCCTGGGTCTGGTTTGTACTTTGCTTTTGGAGTTCATATGGAACGCTTAGGAACGCATATGGCAACATGGGGGCCATGCCCCAGATTCGCATTTGGGAGGGGATATGCTTTTGGGGTTCAAATGGAACGCTTAGGAACGCATATGGCTACATGGGGGCCATGCCCCAGATTCGCATTTGGGAGGGGATATGCTTTTGGGGTTCAAATGGAACGCTTAGGAACGCATATGGCAACATGGGGGCCATGCCCCAGATTCGCATTTGGGAGGGGATATGCTTTTGGGGTTCAAATGGAACGCTTAGGAACGCATATGGCTACATGGGGGCCATGCCCCAGATTCGCATTTGGGAGGGGATATGCTTTTGGGGTTCAAATGGAACGCTTAGGAACGCATATGGCTACATGGGGGCCATGCCCCAGATTCGCATTTGGGAGGGGATATGCTTTTGGGGTTCAAATGGAACGCTTAGGAACGCATATGGCAACATGGGGGCCATGCCCCAGATTCGCATTTGGGAGGGGATATGCTTTTGGGGTTCAAATGGAACGCTTAGGAACGCATATGGCTACATGGGGGCCATGCCCCAGATTCGCATTTGGGAGGGGATATGCTTTTGGGGTACATGCTGTGAGCCATGGGTGCCGAACGTGACATGTGTTGTGGCAGCATGACAGTGCATGGTCTGAGGTGTGTGCATGCCTGACATGCCCTGCATATTTGCTGTCTGTTGTGATTACTGGACATGGCATTGGACGCATCGTTATGAGTGAGTGATAGTTGTGTGCCAGCCAACGTATTGCAGTTGTCCCATCTCCTTGGTGTGCGTGCTGCCCTGTGCCATGTGCATCACTGCAGTGCTCGGGGGAGTGTGGCCCATGTTGTGTGTTGTTGCTCACAGTGTGTCGTGCGCTTAATTGACTTCTGGCACATGGTTGGTCATGGGCATGTGTCTTAGCGTGACTGCTGTATGTGTGGCAGCTGTGCGGATGACATGCCTTTCATGAGACTGGGGCTGACGGATGGGATGGATGGTATGTTGTATGTGCATGGTGTGTCTGTGAGTTTGATGGGTTCAGTGGTGTTCGTGTGCAT
This sequence comes from Calotriton arnoldi, assembly GCA_963921515.1. Lineage (NCBI taxonomy): Eukaryota > Metazoa > Chordata > Amphibia > Caudata > Salamandridae > Calotriton > Calotriton arnoldi. The sequence continues at coordinate 218,559 of CAWUFW010001426.1, read as the reverse complement.
TTATGTTGTTCCGCTCTGTTGCGTCTAGTGTTGTTTGTCTTACATAGGCGTAGTTGTGGGGTGTGGGGTTGACAGGCAGTGGGGGCTACATGGCCAGGACTTCAATGGTGTTTCGGTTGTGTGTGATGAGTTGCACAGTGGCTGCCGTGTGGGACTATATTCAGTGTGGCTTGTGCATGCAGACGTGGCTCCTTGGGTGTTGCTATGTCTGTGATGGGTCATGTGGGGTGTGAGTCTGTTGTTCATGTCCGTGTGCACATTGTTCACTTGTTCGTGACGGTGGGCGGTGCTGCGTGTTCGTCTGCTACGTGACATGTCCCATGTGTTGGTGGTGTTATGGTCCTCATGCCTCCAGTAATCCAGCCCTGTCCAGTTTCCCACCTGCAAGTTGTTCGTGCGTGCACTGTACTGGATGCCACATGGCTCTAAGCGGGGGGTGCTCCATGTTGCAGGTCTGTGGGGGTGGGGGGTGTTGTGGGTCGTGGGGGTGGCTGTACACCCACTGACACCGATTGCTGTGGACCGTGATGTCTGCCTTTCGGCTGTCGTTGTGCACTGCGGTGGCTGACACGTGGCTGTGGGGTGTGGGGGATGCTCCTCCTTGCTGTGCTGTGGGACTGGGGCCTGGTGTGTGTTGTACTTGGGCTGTCCACCGTCCCACCCACTGCACTTTGTGTTCCTGCCACTTACCTGTTACTTGTCGGTTAGTGTAGCTGTGGCGGACACATGGGTGTGGTGGGTGCTCGTTGTGGCGCTTCTGGCATATTTGGGGACCTGTTGGTGGTTACGTGGCTGGCTTAGTGTACACATGTCCCCACGCATCTTACAGTTGTTCGGTTTGGGCTGTGTGTGGTAGTGTCTGTTGCATGTGTGTGTGATGTGTTGTGTATTGTGTGCTGGACATGGGGGTGTTTGTCCCTGGGAGCTGTGGCATGGTAGTTGCGCATGTGAGTACATAGCGGTGTGCTGGTATACATTAGTTTGTACTTACCAGCCTCCACTCCCCTGCTATTCCGGCGAGGATCTCCGGATGGATTACGACTCGCACCTTCTCCTCCCACGCTTTGAAGGTCTTAAAGAGCGCGGGATTCCCTCCGCCAGTGACGGCAGCCAGCTCTCTGTTTTTGCCCTCCTTCTTCTTGACCAGGCTCTTTACGTCATTCCAACGTTTGTTAATCTCGACTCTGTTTCTGGGCAGGGTCCCGACTGCATTGACCTGGTCTACGATCCGGTTCCACATTCTGTTTCTGGTGGCTAGTGGTGTGTGCTGGACCATGTTCCCATAGATTTGTGGGTACACCTTGATGATCTCAGTCGACCATGACCGTCAGCTCCATGGGCGTGAACTTGGGCATCCTTTGTGGTGCCATGGTGTTTGTGGTGCTGGTGCGGTGTGTGTTGTGTAATGTGCAGGGGGTTTGTGGTGCCGGGGTGTGGTGGTGGTGGTGGTGGTGGTGGTGGTGGTGTTTGGTGGTGGTGGTGGTGGTGGTGGTGGTGGTAGTGATGTGTGCGTTTCTGTGGTGTGCTGCTGTCCTTGCTGTGTCACTGTGTCCTCTCCTCTCCTCTCTGGTTTGCAATGTAGCAAGGGGTTGTAGTCTGTGGGAGTGCTGCTTTTGTACTCACCTATGTGGGTGTGTCCTCATGGTCTGTTGTTTTCAGGTGTGTTGTGTCTGGGGTTCTGGCCTTTGTATTTTTTGTTTGTCCGGGGGGTGTTTTCGGGATGTGTACTGTGCTTGTGTATTTGTGCGTGCCTTGCTGTGTGGACTTGTTGGCCATGTTGTGTGCTATTGGTTTTGTGTGCGGATGGTTTCTGTGCAGGTACGTTGGCGCCATGGCTTCTGCCGTGTCGATTCTCATCGGCGTTGTTTGCGCTGGCGGGCGGTATATTTGTGGTTTTTCCGCGCTCATGGCGGTGCGATCGTAATTTCACGTGCGGTGTGTCGGCCGTGTGGGCGGGCGGTTTTGTGTTGTCGTGCGTGTTTCCGTCCGTGGCGGGCGGTTTGACTCCGACTCGGACGATGGCGGGCCGTATTTTGTGTGATTTTTCCGCCGATGGCGGTTTTCGGTTTGTGTAATCATAATGGCGTGGTCGGTGTTCAGGCGGTGTGTGCGGGCGGATTTTTGCCGCTTCCATGCCTGGCGGATTTATTTACGCCGGGTATCGTAATGTGCCCCTTAATAATTAAAAATATTATAATTTGAAATAAACAAAACATAATAATATATATTATAACAGCATAAAATAAATTATAAAATATAAAATGTAACACATATACTGTTCCCACTACAATTTATACCAAACTACGCAAACTGTTAAAATTAATATACAAAAAATGTACTACTCCCACGTCACACAACTCAAAAATAATAAAACTGGTTTCAATTTACAAATCTCCCTCTAATAAATGCAACAGTAGTAAAAGCGTTGAATTGTGGATAAGTAATATTTACTGTACCCATTCCAGCCAGTACAACAGTAGCAAAACTGTTAGAGTGCGGAGGGATAAATTTACTATTCCCACTCCAATCACTATAGCAGCTGGGAAAATGTTGGATTGCGGAGGGGTAAAATTTACTATTCCCACTCAATAAGTGCAACAGTATGGAAAGTGTTGGATAGCGGAGGGGTAACATTTACTATTCACACTCCATTCTGTTCAACATTAAAAACAAACAGAATATCTTCAACAAAATTAAATTATTTTAAAAACAAAGTTAATAAAAAAATATAAATATGTTGAAAAATAAAATAAAAATATATTTAATATTAAACAAATTAAAAATAAAAACATATCACAATCTTAAACATCACAAATGCCTACAAATATTATTATAAATAAAATAGAAAAATAATTTTCATACAAATAAATATTTTTACTTAGAAATTATTCATTAACAAAAACATTAATTATTGCATGCATTTAGTTTAGTTACTTCCCACCCTATAACACCACAAAACTCACAACCTGCACCTAAAAAATATTTACACTATTAATATAAATATTCATCGACAAACTAATTTTCATTAATTAAATATTAATTATTAACTAATTATAATTAATATACTTCTCACAATAAATCCCCACAAAGCTCACAACACACTCATAACATTTAACAAAAATTATTTACACAATTAACATAATTAATTATTGAATGAATAATTAATATTAATAGAAATATTATTATTAATTGCTTAAAATTAATTTATTTCACACCCCATATCCCTACAAAACTCACAACCCACATCTAAAATTACAAAAAAAATATTTGCACAGTTAACATAATTATCAATTAAACACATATTAATTAGAAAACAAATTATAATCATTAAACTTAATTAACTTCCCACCCATTACCCCTTATAATCCCCACAACCCACACCTAAAATCTCATTTTAATTGTGTAATTAATTTTTATTACGTTTAATTTTAGGTTTAAGTTATTTATTTTCAGTTAAATAACTAAGGGGCTGATTAGGTTGGCGGGCGAACTTTAGTCCGCCCGCCATCCTAGCGGTAACGGGACCTCCCACCTGACATGCGGCGGTCCCACCACCCTGATTATGATGCGACCACCACCGCGGCGGTCGCATCTGGCGATTTAACAATGCGGCGGGTGCTGCTGGCTGCAGCACCCACCACAATGTGAAATGGCCATGTTGTGCATTTCCCTGCACAACGTGGCAGGCACCGCGCGGTGCCTGCCACCTTGTGCATGGAAATGGAGGGGGGTACCATGGGTACCCCCCCAGTGCACAGCTAACCCCCCCGCCCCCCGAGGGGGCCTGCAACGGGCCCCCAAAGCCAGTCTCCGCATGCCTTTTTGCAGCGGAGAATCCGCCGCAAAAAGACAGGCGGAGAGGGCCATTGTAATCACTATGGCGGTGCCTGCACGGCACCGCCGCAATGATTGCCTGGTTCCGGGTTCCGCAAGGCGGATGGAAAAGGACCGCCTTGCAGAACCGTGGCGGTCGGTGTTTCCGACCGCCGCGGAACAATAGTGATTCCCACCGCCATCCTACTATGGCGGTGGGTGAATCACCTTTTGATGGCGATCCACCCACCATCGTAATAAGCCCCTAATAGTATTTAACAGATAATTATAAAGTAATTAAAAATAATTTACTCCCCACCCTTTACCCGCATAATCCCAAAACCCACACCTAAAAAGATTGTAATCAAACAATTAACATAATTAGCGATGAATTAATTAGTATTAATTATCAAATAATTATGAATTAATTTGAAATAAATTATTTCCCACCCATTATCCCTATAAACCCACAACCCGCACCTAAAACAAATGACACAGTTTACATAATTAATTAATTAATTAATATTATTTAACAACTATTTATTAACTAATTAAAAATAAATTACTTCCCACCCTTTACCCCTATAGACCCCATAACCCACAGATAAAAGTTACCCCCCAAAAAATTAAAAGCACAATTAACACAATTAAATATCAATTAAATAAATATTATTGAATAAAAAAGAATCATTAATTTATTCTAATTAAATTACTTCCCAACCTATTCCCCTATAAACCCGCTATGGAAATAAAAACACAACATTTATTTAAATTCAATTTAATAACTACTAAAAATGTAAACACAAATATTAAAAACATAAACAACACTTATACAAAACAATTACATCACATACATTTAAAATGAATACTAAAATACATAACACTAATTAAAAACGATATTTTAAACAACTATATTTTGCAAACAATAATAATGACTTCTATATTTTAAAAATAGATATACTTACCTTCAAATCGATATTCTTGACATCGGTATTTCCATGTCACGATATTTTAAACACGATATTCTTGTACATCGATATTTGCAACTCGATACTTTGTCTAAACACTCCCACCTGTGACCTACCTTGGTCTCAGGGCCTGCTTGACTACATATTTGCAAGTCGAGGTTGATGTGGAGTTCACAACGGTTGAGTCTGTTAATAAGGACAAGATTTCATTTACATCGATGAATGCATTGATTTCCATATAAACATAGTAATAAAGTTAAAACACAACCTATGAAAAATTGCATGCTAATTTAGGAAAAGAGTACATTTTAATCAATTATTTGACACCAAAGCAACAAAACTTCAATCAGTAGAACCGGAGTTATGAATTTTTTAAGTTTAAAGTGTAAAATAGCACCTAAAAGATCAAAGAGCCAACCGCAGACATCTAGGGCCCGATTATGATCTCGTTAGGAAAGCCCTCCGAACGACTCGGTTCCGGAGAGCTTTCTGAACAAATCGCGCTCCATGAGTCCGAACGACCGATTTGGATGTGTCCGTATAGTATACGGACTCGGTTCGGTCGGACTCCCATTGAACTCAATGGGAGCCTGTGTACTGGATGCGTACATAGGCTCCCACTGCAAAAAGCGGTGGGTGGGGAAAAGCGTGCACCCTGTGGCGGGCACACACTGTGCATGCATGGAAACGGGGGACCCATGGGTACCCCCCTGCGACCAATTCGGAGGGCCCTGGGTGAAGGGGGGCCTGCTACGGCCCCCGAAGTCAAATTCCCACAGCAGGTTCATCTCGTTAAAACCGAGTCGGTACGGCTGTCAGAACCGGGCATCGTACTCACTCATTCAGAAAGCCGGCCCAATTGAGCTGAACGAATCGGCTCCGAACGAGTCGGACTGACTGATTCGGGTTCGGAACCGATTCGGTCGGCGCGGATGGCTTCCTCCCATCGTACTTGGTCATTCTGAACGGGGGATGATTCGGTCAGAAACATACGCTCCGAATCGGATTTGCTTCTTCCAAATCCCATTTGGAGCCCTTCCGAACGACATCAAAATTGACCCCTAAGTTGTGCGAGGCCAGGGCAAACTTGAAAGCTAAGGCCGACTGCAATGGAGCATGGGCCAGATACACAAAGTGGATTGGGCCCGGTCTCCACTTACCTTACAAGACATTTTAAAGAAAAATGTCTGAGAAGGTAAAGTTCAGCAGGGCGAGGCAGCTGGCGGTCATGGTGGAGATTTCTACATTCGGACTTACGGGCCGATTATGATCTCGTCCGGAAAGCATTCCGACCGATTCGGTTCCGGAATGCTTTCCGAATGACTCGGATCCGGGGAGTCCGACCGAGCGATTATGATGCATCTGGATGCTTCTGGATACGATTCGGTTGGACTCCCATTAACTTCAACGGGAGCCTATGTTCCGAACGAGAACACAGGCTCCCATTGACAAAAGGGGTGGTTGGGGAAAACCTTGCACCCTGTGGCGGGCACCCCATGGTGCCTGCCACACGGTGCATGCTTGGGAAGGGGGACCCATGGGTACACCCACGGGCCCGATTCGGAGGGCCCCAGGTGAAGGGAGGGCCTGCTACGGGCCCCCAAAGTCAGATTCCAACAGCTGATTAGTTTCAGAACAACCGATTCGGAAAGACTGTCCGAATCTGACATCCTAATCGCTCGGCTGGAAACGCAGTCGGTAGACTGCTACGATTCGGCTCCGACCAACTCGGTTACTCCCAATGCCTTTCGGAACCGAGTCAGACAGTTCGAACGCTTCCCAGCCATCGTAATCGCTTGTTTGGAAACGTGTCCGAGTCGGTCTGAAAGGTGGGTTCCGAATCGGATTCGGACGAATCGAATGCCGTTTCGGAGCCTTTCCGGACGGCATCGTAATCGACCCTTTAGTCTAGTTTATGGAAGTCAAAAATCTCCAGTGGGACAAAGCTGCAGACTGTAGCTGACAAGGACTCCGTGAGGCCGGATACCACTTCTGCGAGGAGCCATTGAACAGGATTTGCTGCTGTGGATCGGCGAGCACGTAGGCCCTGGTCTCTTCTTGGTTCTTGGAGCACTTTTTGACAGAACATTAGATTTGCACCTGCAGAGAAGAATGTAGCGGGAGTTGCCATGAAGCTAGGCCGACTGGCAGTGCACCTTGGGCAGGTCAGCAAGTAGGTAGGTTCCGGTCCCAAGTTTTGGACATGGGCTACCTGGGCACCTTTAGCACCACTTCCAAGGATCCAGGACTGGAGAGGCACCACTTGGAAGGTCTGGACTCACTCTGGCTGGGTCCAGATGTGGGTTCAAGATGGTTAGAGCCTTTTCTATCCTTGAGGCTCTGAAAAGGAAGGCAGCCAGCTAGCCCTTGGAGTAACACTAGAAGCCTTGGGTTCAAACAGGAAAGCAGGTTTCAAGCAGCAGGGCAGTCCTCTGAGGGCAAAGGGCAGGGTTCAGGCATCAGGGCAGTCCTCTTGATGCAGCAGTGTAGTCCTCCACTGAAGTACACAGCAGGCCACAGACAGTAAGGCAGTCCTCTGAGAGTTCTTCCATAGGTCCAGAAGTGAACTGAAGAGTGGGTCATAGTGCCCTAGTTTTATATCTGGCGCCCCCTTTGAAGTAAAAGAAACTTCTGGTGTTTTCTCCCTACAGGAGTGTCTGAAATGCACTGCCTCCCTGCCCTGGTCCCAGTCTGTCTGCAGGCACAATAGACTAGTGTGAAGTTATTTGTGTGTGAGCTGAGGCAGTGTCTTTGAAGTGTAAGTAGGGTTGTGCACAGCTCTGCCCCCCCCCCACCCCATCCTTGGCCAACAAAAACAGGTTCAGAAAATAGGAGGGGGGAAGGCAAAGTTTGGGGATGACCCTGTAGAGAGGGTCAAATCCAACCAGGGTGTTCTTTGAACCCTGTGCATAATATATAAAATATTTTATGGTACGAAAAAATCTCCTTTTACTGCCCAGTTCTAGCACTATAAATCATTGAGGCTTCCTTGTTCTAATTTCCAGTTATTGTTCTCAGTACCAGGCATAAGGAAGTCTAGGGTAGGAGGGAGAAAGCTGTCTTATCTCGGATCTCCACAAAGGAATAAACTACCTTTGGGGATCAAATCTATCAGCTCTTATCTGACTCACAGAAAAGTTTTAAAAACGTATCTATTCTGTTAATTATTCTACTTGTTATTGATTCCTTTCAGTTGGATGTGTCAGATTCTGTCGCTTGTCTTTTTAGAGACAAGATGCCTGTTGGGTAAGCGTGTGCGCAATATGTTTATTTCATTCCATTCCACTCCATTGCATTCCACTAAGTATCGTATATATGTAACGACTCTTATCAAATTGTCCCCAACTAAATCATTTGTCTAGTGATATATCCTAACCCCCAGATGTTTGAGGATGATAGTTTCCCATTGTGCTGGATGGCTAGGATGATTCTGGGCGCTAGGTTCTGATTGTAGTGTTAGTGGAAAGAGGCATGTTTTTTTTATTGACCCTCCAACCTAATCTGTTGTCAAATGCTCACAGTCTCCAATGTAATTTCCAGATCCCTTTCTGTATCCTGAAATATAACAGGATATCATCAACGTTATGGATATGATGTGGATTAAGGTGCCATTCAGGATGCACTGGATCCTTCCCATTGCTCTAAATCTTGCAGCCAGGGACTCCTTCGCAATGGCAAACAAAAGTGGTAAAAATGGGCACCCCTAATGCATGCTTCATGCTATACTAATCAGATCGGATACAAGACAATTCTCCTAGTCTTCACCCTGGCAACTGGATTTGTATATAACTGTCTAATGCAGCTTTGAATTTCTGGGCCAAATTCCATAACCATCAACACCCTAAAAAGATAATCTCAATTTAGAAAATCAAAGCCTTTCTTCATGTTGATTGCCCTTAATGATTAAATACCTTCACTAGTGTCACAGCTACCCAAGACATCAAACAAGCATCTTATATTTGATATGGTAGTTCTATGCTGGAAGAATCCTGATTGGCCAAGGTGAGTTACATTTAGTAGGTACAGAGTAATCACATTTGTTACAATTTTTCCTAATGAGTTACTGTAGGAAAGTGGGTTTCTGTTGCAGTAAGCCCCTCACTTTTTTGCCAGACTACTGATGCACTTTGACTTGATGCGCCCTGGGTCCCTGCCAATCAGGTTCCCAGGGCCTGTGTCCTTTCTCCAAAACTAACCCAATTGGCATCTCTAGCCACAGGTCAGCCCCTGGTAAATGGTACCACAGGTACCCAGGGCACTGTGACCAGGGAAGACCTCTAAGGGCTGCAGCACTTATTGTGCCACCCTTAGAGGCCCTGTACCTTTACACACACACACACACTGCCTTTGCAGGCTGCGTGTTTTGGTGCAGAACAAAGTGAGGAGTCGACATGGCACACATCCCTGTGTGCCATGCCTGCAACCCACTGCCCTGGCATAGATCAGTCACCTCTCTAGCTGGGTGCCCTATACCAGTGGTGAGGGTACAGGTGCATGAGCCCTGTACCCCTACAGTGTCTAAGTCCATTCTTAGACAGTGTAAGTGCAGTGCTGCCATTAAGAGTATATGGTGCTGGGAGTTTGTCATTACGAACTCCACAGCACCATAATGGCTACACTGAAAACTGGGAAGTTTGGTATCAAATTTCTCAGTACATTAAACCCACACTGATGCCAGTGTGGGTTTTAATGAAAATGCACACAGAGGGCATCTTAGAGATGCCCCCTGAAAAACGACCAGCCTCTGGTGGGTTCCCTGACTGGTACACACCAGCCTGCCACCACGAGACATGTTTTTGGACTCCTAGGGTGGGAGCCTTCGCTCTCTGAGCCCAGAAGCAAAGCCTTTCCTGGGCAGAGGTGTTCACACCTCCCCCAGGCCAGGAAGAGCCATCTGTGGCAGGGGAGCTTCAAAGGCCTGTCAGCCTTTGTAATGCGACCCCCAGCCTCTCCTGCTATGAGGAGCAGGCCCCCTTCCTGTCTCCCCTCCTTTTCGGCAGGAAGACAGGCGGGAAAAACTAGCCAGCCCAGAAGGTGTGCCCACCTCTGCCAACTCCACCCCTCAGGTGGGGGAGGCGAGGTGAAGCCCTCTCTTCAGTGCCCGCCATCTTGCAGATGGCAGGCGCTCCCCAATCAGGATTAGGGATTGTGCTCACTCCCCCACGTGGGGTGAGCACACCCAGGGTGTAGTCACCCTAAGGTCAGTAGCCCATTGGCTACTGACCTCGAGACCCCTAAAAAGCCCCCTAAATACAGTATTTAAGGCGCAGCCCTGAACCAAGAAGGCAGATTCCCGCAACCTAAGAAGAAAAAGGACGATAGAAGACGCCCAGCAGAGGAGACTGCAGAGAACAACTGACTTGGCCCCAGCCCTACTGGCCCGTCTGCAGTTTCCAGAGATCCTGCGCCAAAATTCGTCTTGTCCTGCAGCTAGCGACCTCCAGAACCCCTGGGAGGACTGACTTCCTTCAACAAAGACCGGATCTCCTGTGAACAGCAGCTCTGTTCAGAAGAAACACCAAAGAAAGACTCCGAGCCTGCTGAGGAAAAAGAAACCAGATGCCTGGAACCACCACTGCACCCGTTGCCTACGGCCCGAGTTCGAGTGGCCTACCGGTCCCAGCGAGGTCCCCCAGCGCTCCAGAGTCCGCGTCCACCGTGGGTTGACCCCTCCAGGACTCCCCAACGTCGCCTGCAGCCTCTGCACGGAGACCCCCCCCAACCGCGAGTGGCCCGGTAGGGTGAAATTCGACCTCAAAAGACACCCCTGCATCCAGCCGCCCAGAGCCCTGGAGAAGAGAACCCGAGGTGCACCTACGTCCCGAGCCCTCCAACTTACCTGCCCAGCTGTTGGTTCCCCCTGGACGTCTTCCTGGACCGAGCCTGCAGCTGAAAACCAAAACCGAAAATCCCTATTGAAAACAACAGGGCACCCCACGCCAAACCAGCACCCTGCACCCAGCCGCCCCTGCGCCGCTGCGGGTGCACTTTTTGTGCTAAACAGGATCCCCTTTTGCCCTGAGCCTAACACCAGGAGCTTGGCTCCCACAACCTTGTGGCCTGCTTGCCAGCAGCCACCAACCGAGGCCCCCTATCACCCATTGGATAACATTGGGCCTCAGCACTCTGCACCCAGCCGCCCTAGTGCCGCTGAGAGTGTAACAAGAGTGCATCCTTGACCCTGGAGGAACCCTGAGTCTAACCCCAGAACACCAACTCCCACAACCAAGTACTTACCTTAAAACCGATAACACTACTTTCCTCCATTGGATAACATTGACTGTTTTTCTGTGAAAAGTTTTTAAGTGTGGAGCTGGAAAACCTAAAGAAATTCTTTAAAATTGTACTATTTAACAAAAACGATTTTACTTACCTGTTTACAGGAAATACCCCAGAGTAGTATCCAGGTATACTACTCTGTGTAAGAAAAGTAATCTCAAAAGTAACAAACCTGTAATTTTACTGAAAATCCTATACAAAGTATATGTACTGTATTTACAAAGCATTGCATTTCTCAGAAACAATACTGTAAGTCAAAACAAAGTGCATTTACAATTGCAATCCAAACTGTGTTACAAACTGTATATTTACTGCAAATTACTTATCACTACCTGTGCCAGGCTTGCTTGGTTCTAGGAAATAAAATAACTAAAATAATAATTTTATACAAAAACAATTGGTCTGAAGTTCAGTCTTTGAGTATGTGAATTCATTTGCTGACTGAGTGTGTACAACAAATGCTTAACACTGTCCTCTGATAAAGCCTTACTGCTCGACCACACTACCACAAATAGAGAGTGAGGTGCTAGCTACTTTACCTCTGCCTACCTTTTGGGTTCCACTGGACTCTATGCACACTATACCTCACTTTGGTATAGTATATACAGAGCCAGCTTCCTACTGTTACAATCAACATTTAAGATTAAGAGAGGGAGATACTGAGGCATTTACAACCTACTATACGTCCCTCTATGCCAAAAGGGAGATCATTTCATCGAACCAAATAGGAGAATTCCTGAGAAATATTCCACCATGGCACTACCAGACCATGTCCGTGACCAACTTGACGCCTCGATCACCCTGGAGGAGCTCGGTACTACCCTAACGGGCATACACCCTGGTCGCGCTCTGGGTCCCAACGGGTTCCCTAGTGACTTACTGCAATCTCATATGTCCCTTCTGGGTCCTCACCTCCTCAATGTACTCCAAGAAGCCCTGGAAGAGCGGATTCTCCCTCCTGACTGGTGCCATGTGGCGATTGTAGTCCTCCACAAACCAGGACGTCCTCCGGAGGAGCCATCTTCATACCTCCCCATTTCTTTGCTAAACTTTGAGGCGAAACTGCTGGGTAAAATCCTTGCCGACCGCCTCCGTATGCATATCCATGAGTTGATCCATCCCAATCAAGCAGGCTTTATGCCTGGCAGGTCTACCAAGCACAACATTAGGCGTGTCTTTAACGCCATTTCGAAGGCCCCCGATCTCGGACCTCCTATAGCCCTCCTGCTAGCCGATATTGATAAGGCATTTGATTCTGTGAGTTGGGCCTACCTTTTTCAGCTACTCCGAGCTCTCAACTTCAGCCAGCGTTTTCTTGCCTATATTCAGCTCCTATATACCGATGTCTCCGCCTCCGTCCGGTTAGCGGGCGCACAGTCCAGACGGTTCCCTATTTGCAGGGGCACAAGACAGGGTTCTCTGCTTTCCCCACTGTAATTCGCCCTAGCCATAGAGCCCTTGGCCACATGGGTGAAGCGCGACCCCCTGGTGTGGGGATTTGATTGGTCAGCCAAGACATTGGACAGAATTGCATTATATGCTGACGACGTGCTGTTTTTCCTCGCCGATCCGGGATACTGCGGCCCAAGAATCTTACAAATTCTCTGAGTGTTCGGGGAGACATTGGATCTAGGTGCCAATTCATCGAAGTCGGTGCTGTTCCCTGTCTGCGGGGATCAGGGGAGAGGAACCTGGTCCGCGCAATTTTCCCACGCCACAGAGGGGTTTCTATCTCAGCGTTTGTATCTCCCCAAATCCACTAATATCATGGTCCCATAACATCCACCAACTGCTATCCTGTATTCGGGACAAGACAAGGGGTTGGTCCCCCCTACCTCTTTCCTTGTATTGTAGATCGGCCATCTTCAAAATGGTGTCCCTACCGCATATACTATACCGGATTCAGAACTGCCCTCATGAGATCCCCCAATCGTGGTTCCGACAGGTCAATGCGCTCCTTCACCACTTTCTTTGGGACGGTGAGGCGGTCAGGGTCGCCCTGCGAACCTGTACACAATCGACATACTGTGGCAGCATCGCGGCAGCGGACATTTATGCGTAGTATGCCACCTCCCATCTCCTATACATAAATGAATGGTGGTACAGTTCGCATAAAGACCCGGCTTTCACAGTTGAGAGGCGTGCAGTGGGTACGGAGTCTCTTCTGGGTCTCCTCTATAGCCAACTAAACTTAGATCACTTGCCCCCTGCGTGCAAAGTGGTTATACAAATCTGGCGGCGCATGGTGAGGGTGATGGGATGGAGGGGCCGCCTTACGCAGATGACTCAAATCAAATCAAATATATTTATTGTTTCAGTTAATTAAAACCATTACAATTTGTTCCCTGTATAATGAAAGTCAGCAGTAAAAAAAAATTGTAAAATTGCTTAAAACCATAAAAAGCCTTTTGTTGTCACTTATTAATGCTCAAGTGTGTTCAAGGGTATGTAGTGAGTTAATTGATAATAATTGAATATGTACAAAAATATATAGTGAACAATGAATAATTCAAATAATAATTAGTGCTTGTTCCGCTGAGATATTAGAAGGAATCTTTCCAGACGTGATTTTTGCTTTGCGTGTGGCCTTTTTCTTAGTCCAGCTCTTCCGGTACACCTTACTGGGCACTAACTGAAATTTCAGTTTTTAATGCTTGCTCATGTAAGGTGAGGAACTTTGTCAGTTGACAGTTCATTAAGGTTTCAGTTGGATCCAACCTATTTATAATAGCTGATCTGCATGTCCTCATTCTTCTGAAGTTCATTGTGTTTTTTAATAAAGTGACACGTGCTTTTGAAAGTTTGGGACATATGCAGACTATATGGATAAGGTCCTCTTTGCTGCTGCCACGTAGTCTGCACTCTTTCGGCCCTTTGTGGACCCATGTTGGCTGATCCGCGATGGACGGTAATTTACCTAATCGCAGGGCCATCAGTTGAACCTTACGATGGACCGAGAATGTAATATTCAGGTACGGGCTTGGGGTAAGCGTCTTGTAGTTAGTGATTACCATCCAGGCGTGCTTTCTCTTGCTGAAGGTATCTTTATCTACTAGCAAAGAGTGGAGTTTTGCAGATTTATTTATGGCTTGTTTGAAGGATGAGTATGACAGGTTGGTGTTCCAAAGCTCTCCTGTGCAGGTTGCTAGTAAAGCTTTTTGTAGATATTGGTTGAGGGAGATTTTTTTTCCTTCTCTAATTCCTCCCACAAAGCTTTATTCAGTTCTGAGTCTGCTGTATTTTGCTTCAGTCTGTACCATTGCTTAATGATTCAATTCAATTCAAAAGACTTTATTCGGTGAACAAACGTTTACCATAAAAGTACATCACATAAAAATTCTAAGCAACTCAAGACCAATTAAAATCTGATCCCATCTACATAATCATGGTTTTACGAAGTTTAGATACTTCTTTTAAAAATTCAATCATTGAAGCAATAACTAAAACATCATCTAAAATTTGCAACATTACGAAAGCAGATAGGCAATGTCTTTGACCGTTTTTTCTTAAAATTGGTAATATCCACTTCCGTCTAGCATTAATATAAAATTTACAAAAAACACGATGTGCAAAGTGGATTGTGCGGCAATATCGTCACATGGACATTTACATAGGTATTTGGACCAATCATTCTGTAAGGGGAAACTAACCAAACGAAAGAAAATATTCAGTCTAAAACGCGTCAATAAAAATCTCTCATAATCGTTCATTATCAATAATATGTATGGTTGTATATTGGGCAACGGTGTTATCACGTGGTGTGCCATTACAGAAACCTTACTAGCTTCTAGCAAGGCTCTTTGATCACCCAGATAACGTAGACAAGTGGCTTTAAATTCCTTTCTTGAAACATCATGCATAGATTCAGGGTGATTAAAATTTTTTATATACCCCAGTTTAGTTAGAAAATTCTTAATATATTCCAACCAACTGATACGTCCTTTCCTATCCAGGCTCAATGCGTCTTTCAAAACAGATCGATTAAACTCGGTCTCATCCGCGGTCCACACTTTATACCACAGCATCAATGGTTGGATTTTTATAATATCTTCAAGGTATAACATACCCAGTTCACGGTGGCAAATCGCATTTGAAGAACTTTGCGGAATCCCTAAAAGAGATTTAAGAAACCTGTTTTCAGCCACCTGTAATATACTAACGTTAACATGCCCCCAAAGGCCCGCCCCATATGTTGCAATTGCCACACATTTAGCCTTATATATTTCGATTAAAACCGCCGGTGATCGTTTCCCCATTTTCCTACTAAATTTAAGAAGAGCCATAATCGAATTAATAAAAAGCAACTTCCGTGTTTTAACCGCTTGGAGCCAATTTCCCTAAAATCAAATAATATTCCCAAATACGAAAAAAATTTAATATTCTCTATAGGCTTTGAATCAATAAAAAGGGTCCTGATGTTCTTTATACTTTTGGGGCCACAAAACATTGTAAAAGTTTTAGAACAATTTACAATCAAACCTAGGCCGGACATAAAATTAACAAACGAGTTGACTACCCTTTGGAGGCCTAGTGGGGTACGTGAGATTAATACTGCATCATCCGCGTACAAGAGGGCAGGGACCGGACGAGTATTAATCATCGGCAGGTCCCTGCACTCCTGCACGAGCTTATGTTCCAAACCATTTATATAAAGTGTAAAGAGGAACGGTGCAAGTATACATCCCTGCCTAACACCCTTTCCCACTTGAAAGTGCTTAGTACATTCACCGTTCCTCCCATATCGTACCCTGGCTTGTGCCCTTGAATAAAGCTGTTTTAAAAATGCAATAATTACAATATCCACACCCATTCCATTTAGAAGTTGCCAAAGCTTTTCATGGATCACACAGTCAAAAGCCGTGGTCAAATCAACAAAAGTTAAAAACAAATTTTCATTTTTTGCCCTATTATATTTTTCTAAAATGATAGATAAGTTAAGACCTTGTTCAATCGTACTCCGACCTTTACGAAATCCATATTGTAAATCACTAATAATTGCGTGATCTTCTGCCCAATCTTGCAATCTTTCAAGTAATATCCTACCTACTATTTTAATTGTCGAATCTAGCAGGGAAATTGGGCGGTAGCAGGCTGGGTTGTCCCTATCTCCTTTTTTAAAAATTGGGACGATAATAGAATCATACCAGGTAGGGATGAAACCCCGAACACCGCATGCATTAAAAACCTGGGTCAGAAGAGGTCCCCATAACTCTAAATTAGACTTAAAAAGATCAACCGGGACACCATCCAGGCCCGGTGCTTTACCCCCCGCACTCATTTTTATAGCCTTGATGACCTCGCTTAAAGAAAATTGTAAGGAAAGAGAGGACTCATATTGCAGGGACTCTGATTTCACTATGTTAATATTTTGGACCTGTTCCTGTTGTTCGGTACTCGAATACAACTTAGAAAAATGAGCTATCCACTCAGTCTCAGTAATTGAAATCTCCAAAGCAGAATGATCTTTTTCATCAAAGAGTGGAGCATTGACTACCTTCCAAAAAGCCTTGGGGTCACGATCCATAGATGCCCTTCTAAGACTTTCCCAGGCCTCATTTCTTATAAACTTTTTCCTTTCTTTAATGATTTTATTATATACCATTCTTGCCTCTCTAATTTTCCCCTATTTTTATTTTCCTCCGTTAAACACAGCTTTAAGCTTTTATATGCTTTAGTACATTTATGGTCAAACCAACCTTGCTTCGCCTGTTTGCCTCTCTTACTGGTTCTGTACATGGAGTCCTTTATCTCTTTAGATACTTTAACAAAATTATCTATAATATCCTGTTCAGAACTATTCTCATCTAGGCAAATCGCAAAACTGTCCCTACATTTAGTAATAATTGAACTTGTAAAGATTTCCGGTACCAATTTTGTCCACTTAATTGCATAACCATTTTGTCTATTTCCAGCTACATTTTCCACCCTATGTGTTAAATCAGTCTTTGAATTAAAACCTTTTTTATGGGCTTCTATTTCTATACTAATTGGAAAATGGTCACTTAAAATAACGTCATGTCTAATAAAATCACCCACTCTCTTTGCATGGGTATTAGAAATCAAAATAAAATCAATAGTTGAAGATAATCCACGGCCATTAAATGTTGGACTGAATGCGACAGCAGGTGTACATAACATGTTAGCAAAGCCTAAGTCATTTTGAAACAATAAGTCGTTTAAACACTCTCCCAAAAATGTATGTGCGAAATGAGCAAAACCCTGGCCCTTTTCAAATTGAAAACCACAAACACACCTTTGTCCGAATATTGACATAATGGGGAATTAAAATCCCCTCCCATGATGACTAACGTATCTTTGGATGAGCGAATTTGCATATTATGCAATTCATTAGTTAAACCATTTAAAGTATCATCAGTTCCCTCTAGCGGTACATTATTATAAAAATTCACCATAATAACATAAATCGATCGATCTAAAAACAGCCCAACAATTTGATAATAAGGATTACTAACGTTTCTATAAAGAATCTTAAAATCAAGATAATTTGAAACATATAAAGAAAGACCCCTTTTGCTCTACCATGTGGCGATGCCACTGCTGGGGAATGAAAAGTTCTAAAGCCATTAATATGGACTGGTTCCAATGTCCATGTTTCCTGCAAGAATAATATATCAAAGTTTGTCACAAACTTAACCCATGCACTGTTACCCACTTTATTTTTTAATCCTGCCACATTCCAAGAAAGGAACCTGCACTTATGGATTTTTACTTTAGATCGACTATTATTCAACAACTGTTCTCCACTTACCATCACAACTGGGTTATAATCAAGAACAGTATCTTGTTCGACTAAGTCACTGGTTTCCATCTGCAATATATCTAAATTAGAACTGACCTTTTGTGGGCAATCCTTTAATGTTCTAGTACCATCTAAACAAATTTGTGTATCCTCACTTAATACCATCTCCGACCCCTCCCACCCTAGTTCTTTATCCGTTGAACTTGTTGGAGCTAGATATTGCAGTCAATCTATTTCTTCCATATTCGCCAATAAATTAAAGCGATTGTGCAGCGGGAGATTAAATAAAGGCCTATTGGCCCCAGTTGCAGATTCCCTTCCTGTCAACATCATGTTACTAGTGGGACGGTAAAAGAAACCAAGGGGAACTAAGCTCACACCTTGATCAGATATAATTTCTCTACTGACTCTACTCAGTAGAGTTTGAACAAGTTGTGGCGTTTGTAAAGATAAAACCACACAGTCCCCTGAGAATAACTTCGTGCCCTTACCAATCCAGTTTACTCGCCTAATCATTTTAAATTCTTCAAAGACCCTCTCTAACAAGCCTGTCCTCGCACTTATCCAATTAATAGTTCTATTCCTTAAGGTTTCCCACGTTTCATTCATACCTACTTCTAATTTCGGTACGTTAACTAAAACGACCACATAGGGAGTGACCGCCGGTGGCAGTTCTAAATTAGGTAAGATATTCTCTACCCCAAGATGGGTTGCAGGTCTCAGTCTTGTCTGCTCACGAATTGGAGACCGAAACTTATTCGTATGCAGGATAGGATAAACATTCCTAGAATGTTTATCTATACCATTTTGACGATGCAAACTACGAGCTGTGGTGTTCTTTGTCTCTAAGACAATCTTCTCTTTTGAACATCTAGCCAATTATTAGACCCGTTATAATCCAAGGAAGCGGTGGGGTTTTGTATTGCCTCTGTACCTACCCCTTTCTCACTCAGTTTCTCCAAGGGGTGAATTCTTTCTAAACACTGTATTAACATAGTCTCAATTTGCGCTGTTTTACCTAATAAACCATCCATTCTCTCTCTTACAAATGAATCCAGCGCATCCACTTTTAATCTTAACTTTTCAATAACTTCGAAACGCTCGCTTGAAAGTCATTTCCTACTTTAGCTGAGCCGAACTTATGTTTCGGCTTATTGGTATACTTTCTAGTAGGCTTTTTTCGTGTTACACTCAGTTCCTCATTTATACATTCTACTGAGTTCGATGTATGATCTGGTGAGATAACTGGATTTCTAGGCCGCTTTGAAGGGGTTGGGTTTCAGAATCATGTTCACTCACCAAAGTGTCATCCATTACCGTAACTACACAACCGTTAGACTTAGGGGTCTTTTCCCCCCCCCTAACTGCCTCTTCAAATTCTATAGTCTCTTTTGCCTTCCTCGTTAATGCTAAGTGCTCCACATCCTTTATATTAACATGCCCAGGTTTTAATGCCTCCTCTACCGTGATAATTTGTTTTTCGATGGCACCCACAGCACCAGTAAGATAATTAAGTAGAGTCTGCCGTGGGCCTTCCCCTATTTTTCCCTGCCCTTTTACTTCTGTGGTTAAAGTTTTCCTTTTCCCCATTTTTCAAATTCACAAAACTCACTACAGATCTACCTTTATATCACCTTCTAACCCTTACACTAACAACATACAATTCCTCCAAATTTAAATAAAATAAAAAGAAATAATATATATTTCACAGCCACTTTTAGTCTCTAGAGTCTTTACATCCCTTGGACCTTGAATAATCAAAATAATCCCTTTAGTCCTCTTCTCAGATGACCTCGTTACTGGCACTATTACTGTACATATGTCTTACAGTACCTTATGTGCAAAACATAACAGAATTAGACCAAAGATCCGTGGCCCAGCCCAGCCTACTCCTGGCTATGACGGGCTAAGACGGGCCCGTCTTGGCCCGGTCTTCGCCCGGGCCGCGCCCGCGCGCGTCCCGCGTCGCGGGAACCGCGAGGCTGCTTCTTGTACTGCCGCCGCCCCTCCAGGGGCTGTCTGTAAAGTGCGTCGTGCAAAGTGCAAAATCAAGGGAAAGGGAGCAGGGATCAGTGCCACCAACAATGTTCAAAACTCCCGCGTCGCGGGAACCGCGAGGCTGCTTCTTGTACTGCCGCCGCCCCTCCAGGGGCTGTCTGTAAAGTGCGTCGTGCAAAGTGCAAAATCAAGGGAAAGGGAGCAGGGATCAGTGCCACCAACAATGTTCAAAACTCCCTTAACTTGCTTAATGGTTGTGTACATCCTCCCCAATATTTCGTTTTTTATGCTAAATTCTAGTCTCACCTGGGCTGGGGACGCGGACTGGTGGATTTGAAAGACCCTTTTATATATTGAGACTTGCAGTTTGTTAAGCTGGTCTGCATCTTTTCCGTATAGTGCAATACTCCCATATGATAACGTTGGTAGCATTTTGGCGGTTATTACTGCTAGTAGGGGTTTAAATGATGGGCCCTTTAGTATTTTGCTAGGGTACTAAAGGCAAACGAGAGGGCGTTTGTTCTCTGTGTCATATATGCTTTTTGCTCCCGATGATGCAGCCTGTTATCGATGTAAAAACCCAGGAATTTATAATTAGAGACTTCCTCTAATTTTTCGCCCTCAAGTTGGAAATTATGTTTAGCCGTCGGGTATCCACTAACTAGCATTGTCTTGCTTTTCATTGTGTTTATCTCTAGTTTATTATCGCCTAGCATACCAGTGAGTGACCTTCGAAGGCCAATCTTGGTTAGCCTCATCAGGACTACATCGTCCGCATATGATAAGTGGGATAACGATAGTGTACCCAACTGGGGTGGGTGGGAGTTGATCTTGTTGAGCTTATGAGCCAGATCCACCATAAAGAGATTAAAGAGGTGCGGTGCCAGCACACACCCTTGTTTGAGCCCTTTTGTGGTTGTGACCATCCTTGATAATCTTGAACCGTCTCTCAGGTTAACTCTCATCCATGTGTTGGATACGGGAGCAATATTCCTCTAAATATATTTTCGGGGATGTTCCAGGCTCGCAGCTTCTCCCATAGGATTTGACGATCCACACTGTCGAAGGCCGCCTTTAGATCGACAAAACAAAGGTGCAGTTGTTGTTTCTTCCGTTTGTATCTGTCGGCGATCAGCGAGAGTGACAAGATGTTTGTGATTGTCCCGATTCCCTTTCTGAAACCTGTCTGATTGACAGGTATCAGTTTTAGCTTGTCTGCCCAGGTGATCAAATCTACCAGAATCAACGATGCGTAGTACTTTGCGTCTACATCCAGTAGTGCAATTAATCTTTAATTGGACTGGGACGATCTATCACCCCCTTTATAGATTGGTGAAATTACTGATCCTTGCCAGCTCGGCGGAATTTGCTTTATGTTCTCTACTTCTTCAAATAAGTTTTGTAGTCTCCCTCCCCAGAAATCTGGTGCAAGTTTGAAGATAAGCGGGGGGGATTCCATTCGGACCTGGGGCCCCGGTTCCTCGTCCCTTCGAGATTATTCTTTTTATCTCCTCAAGTTGATAGGCTCTTTTTTCAAGTATAGGCCTTGAGCCGCTGGCGTTCATGATGACTCCATTCCTTTGTACTTCTTCTGCTTTCGGCGCTGAGGTAGGGTATCGGGGCGTAGTACTGTTTGTTTTTTGTTTAGATGGTGTGTCGTTATTCTTTTGTTCCACTTGATCTTTGACATTTTCTTGCTCCTTCTCCTTACCTACTTGAAAGTTCGTGAGTTTGATGTCAGTAAATCTTTCTGTTAAAAACATGGCCCAGTCTTGTTCTTGTACACTTGAAGAAAGAGAGTTGACGGACCGATACAGATTGTTTACTGTTTCCCAGAATGTGCTTGAGTTGGGTTTTTTCGGATCATACAATAGTGCGGCCCAGAAGTTGTCCTCACATCTTTTTTTATGTTCCCATATCTTCTTTTTGTATTCTTGCCTTAGGTTACGTATGGCTTCCCATCCTGTTGCGTTTAACTCAGTTCTATTTTGTTCTTTTAGAGTTTTTTTTAGTTCTCGTTTCAGTCTGAGTGCGTCTATCGGCCTTGGCGTGTTGTTTTTAAGTCTCGGTGCCTGCTTTAATTTACTGATCATGATTGTTGTTAAATTATCAGTGAAGCTTACCCACTCTTGTATCTTGTTTAGATCGCTTCTTTCACTTTCCATTTGAATCCCTGTACTTTAGCTTGAACTTCATCGATGTTCTCCGTTGTCCATTTCAGCCGTTTTAAGTCAATTGAGAATATGCTTTCTACTGCTGTCGTACTGATCTGATGCATTGGTGGATTTAAACTAAAGCAGATATGTTGGTACGAGTGGTCGCTTTTGGTTGTGTATTCAATGGCAAACCGGGTAAGAAGGGGCATTAATGGAAGTGTTATTGCTATGTAATCAAGCCTTGATTGCGATTTCCTTCCGAAGTAGGTATACATTGGCGGGTAGTCTTCAGGAGTTCTGCCATTTATTATTCTCAAGCCCAGGTATTCAAGTGTTTTCACCAGTTGCTGCCCCTCTAGGTCAGAACGAGCCGACTTGAGTTGATATTGAGGCTGTACATTCCAGGATTTGTTGTCTGCTGCGAGTTTCTCGTCCTCTTCCGATGTAAAAATTAAGTTTGAGTTAAAATCTCCTGTTATAATGATATCCCAAAGTGGGTTGGTATTTCGTGTGTCAGTGATTATGGTTGTTAATGAAGCAATATGGGCTTTTTTTTTCTTTTGCTGATGGATGAATGTAGGTGTGGATTAACAATACCACTCTAAGTTCCTCTTTCTCTGAGAAAGAGAATTTTATCAGTTGCACATTTGACCCATAAGGAGCTATATGTTCTGCTTGGATATTGATTGCTGTTGATACGTAAACTGTTAGCCCGCCTTTCGGGCGTCCGTGCATCTTGTGTTTTTCTGCTGGTGTGCTGAAGTGTATAAATCCTGTAAGAGGGAGCTCCTCCAGTGCCCATGTCTCCTGAAGGGCAATTATGTTGTATGTCACCCAGTCTTGTAAAGGTCTGCCGTCTTCTAACCATTTCTTCGCTCCGGCTATATTCCACGAGGTAAGGTGGAGGGTCCCTTTGCGGTGATTCGTCGCCTGTTTGCCTAATGGTCAGTTACCTTTCTCTTTGTTCAGGGCTCCCGGTAGCCAACTCCAAAGATCACTGTCTGGCTCTGTGAATGCCTTTTTTCCTACGACGATCTTGTTACGTCTTATTGACATTGGGCTTTTTCCTTTAGCTTGCCGGAGGACTGAGTAAGCCTGTTTCTTTCTTACCCGGCTCTGCCCGTTGTTTTCCTCCTGGGTGTCTTTTTCCCCTAATGGGTCTGGGTATCGTGGTTTTGTGGATTTAGACAGCCTTATGCCCCAAGCGTCAAATTGATGGTTTTGACTCATAATCAGTTGGGCGATCTCCGCTGTTTGCCACGTTGTGAGTCTTTGTTCATTGGTGTTTCCGTTTCCCTGCCGGTTAAACTCCACTGTAAGTAAGTGGGTTGAATTTAAATGTTTTAGCCCTGGGATAGTTGCTAGCAGTTTTAAAATGTTACCCCTGTTTAGGATATCTTACCGCCCCTAGGACTCGTACTCTGGTGACAATAATATTTGTAGTAGTTGTCCATACTGTCGAGGTTTGGTCCTGTGGTCGACTCCTTGGTCTTTTCCCACCTCAATAGATCTTTGCATTATAAGTTTTCCTTCGTCAGTCTTTGTACTCTTTTTAACTTCTTGTGCTGAAATGGCCAGTGATGACATGTTACTTCGGTTGTTCTCCATATCTCTTGGCCGATTGCCTTGATTACTTTCTGGGGGGGTTACATTCTCCTTGTTGTGTATCTTAAATTTGAGATTTTCGTAATCCTGGGTCCCACTTGTTGTAGGTCTGGGAGATGAGATCTTAGCACACTGGATTGAAGTGATCTTTTGAGCCTTTACTTGGAGGGATATTTCTGCGTCTTCTTTGGTCCCTGGTTCATAGTTTGCCTTTTTGCCTTGGGTTTCACGCGTCCAACCTAGTTGGGTTTCATCCTCAGTCCTTATATCCTTGCTCTGTTGCGGATTGAATCCTCCACTGTGGCAGGGAACATACCCCCGGTCGGTGGCTGCACTGTCGGGCTTCCGTGTGTGGGACCTGATTGGTATCTCGACACTAGGCAAAATAATGTGGGGCACAGTCCTTAAATCCTTTCTACAGCTCCAATCAGAGTTTCATCTTCACCGCAACCAATTTTACAGGTACTTAAAGCTTCTGCATGCACTAACCCCAATGATCTGCTCCTTAGAAGAGTTGCCAGAGTTTCATCCTCTGGAGGGCCGACTACTAATAGGGGACCTGGGGACACATAAAATCCGTCAGATCTAGCAAACCTTAGTCACACATAGTTATACGACTTTAAATGCAACACGTTTGGCGTGGGAAGCAGATATCCCAGACCTCACAGACGATGACTGGATGGAGGCGTTAGCAAGTCCATGGGGGCAGCAATAGCGACATGTTACCGTCTGATCCAGTTCATATATGTCCATAGATCTTACTACACACGGTCTCGGCTCTGGTGTATGGGAGTTATTCAGTCCCCCGTCTGTCTCCGGTGCAAGGAAGAGGAGGGGACCTTTTTACACACGGTGTGGAGTTGCAAAGCCCACCAGCCATATTGGCGTAAGGTAGCCACCTGCCTGGAGAGGGTCTTATCTTGGCATCTCTCCCCGAGCCTAAACTATTTTTATTACATAGTACTGATGGGATCGGGGGGAATCACTATAAACAGCACTTTCTGTTTCTGGGTCTCTCTCTGGACAAAAGGAACATTGCCCAACATAGGAAGGGGACCGCGCTGCCATCGCTTGGGGTGTGGAAGCAAAGCTTGGACAGATGTATGGGATTGGAAATGGCGGTATTCAAGGCAGGGGGCTGCCCAAAGAAACACAAAAACATCTGGGCCTGCTGGGCAACTTACAGGGGCATCGACCTACACTCTACACACCCAATGGACCCACCATAGAAGGGCAGCAAACACACCAGCTGTTGACCCCCTTTTCTGTACTGATCTTGGCCACATACAAGTCTGAATTCAATTCCCGTGAGGTTGGGGAGCGTAATGTACTACCTGTGCTATGGTTCTAGTTTTGTTTGTGTATTTCTTTTGCAGGCCTTTTTTTGACGCATACTATATCAGTACCTTGCTGTAACAGATTTATAATTGTGTCTATGTCACCGGCCTGGCCGCTTGTACTACTAAAATTCAATAAAATGTGTTTTCAAAAAAGAGAGAGGGAGATACAATTACATTTCTAGAGATTGTTGATTTGATTTTGGTATTGGTAATAATAATGCTTCCCTACCTGCGTGTGGTGGCAATCTGCATTGTTTAGGCCTCTATGTACATTTGCAGTAACTTCCGAGCCAATTCTGCTGTATAAGTCTTATACAGTTCTGAACGGAAACCATTGGTACCTCGTGTTTTTCCTGACATCTTTTCCTTGACTGCTCCCTTTAGTTCCTCTAGTCACTGGCTTCTCTAATTCAGCAGTTCTAAGCTGGTGACAAATTCAGCTGACCTACTAGGTTCACATGTTCTTGAATGGTTTCTGTTATTCCCTGTCTGTATTGCGGTATATAGTTTTTAGTAAGCCACCCCCACCTCCCAAAATTCTTTCTTTATCCCCGCTTGCATGTAGATCAAACCGACCACCGGAATTTGTAGTGCCATAAAGGGCTGCATTGGAGTTTTGCTTTTTAGCAGCCAAGAGTCTTCCTGTCTTGTCCACCTCCCTGTGCTGTCTAGCAGTATATATTATTTTTTTAAATATAATTTTATCAGGCTTTTCAGTTAACATAATATTAGAGAAAAACATTAGCTCTTATGTACATGTTTTTTAACCTGTAATCATACAGTTAAAAATGTTATTTTGAGATACATCTTTTTGATATTTTCAGTTGTGCCTTTACACAAAATCATGTCTTTAGATGACAATACAGGTATCCCAAACAGTGTTGTCAGAGTGAGTCTGTTTATAGGAAAAACATATAATATCAATATAGAGCGTGGAACAAGGTAAAAAACAGATAACTATATGCATAATGGAGAAGTGCGTTAAAATGCTGTACAGTAAAATAGTTTTGATTGTCCTACAATGTGACATTATAGGAAGAAGGGGGGAGTACAAGGGAGGTATCTGTTATCACAGTATAATGACACTGCAGGTTTTATTTGTGACACAGTCTCGCAAGTATGAAAAATTAGGAATGTCTTAAATACAAGGCCCTACAGATATATGTTTTCACCCACTTTTGGGGCATGATTATATCTAGGTGGAAGTAGTCATCTTTGCCAAGGCTTTGAGGTTGGAATAGCATTGTATCCCATTACGTAAATATGTGGTGTTTGCAGAGGCCTCTCACTTCTTCTGTTTGCAGTGCCCCACTTTTGGCTTCTGCCCACCTGATCAAAAATTATGCTATAAGGCACTGGTAGAGGGAGATTGTGCTCTCCGCTTTAATGTAAGTGCACGCTTGACCAAATCCACAAAGCACACAGCCACCTTGTTCGCCTTCTTGTGTCTGAAAAGCCCCAGAGCACATTCCTCCCAGGCGTTAGGGCCATGAGATTTGACCACTGTGGTGAGAGTAACACATACGGCTTGCTAATTAATTTTGTGCTAAGGAGGTGCACTGCAAAGCATATGTTTGATGTCAGCCGGTGGGGAGTTGAACCGGGAAAAGAGGACGCCTGCATCAGGGAAGATATGATTGAGATTATCTGGTGTTAGATAAGCTCTATTTAAGATTGAATGCTGCATACACTGGGGAGAGATTGTGGCCTTGCGGCCAGAGCTGCCGACTTTGGAGCTGGGGATTCAGGTTCGAGCCTCGGCTTCAGCTCGGCTTCCTGTGATTCTGGGCAAATCGCTCAATCTCCCTGTGCCTAAGAAGAAATGAATGTATCCTTGTGTAACGTAACTGGTGCTCATGTAAAGCGCTCCAATACCTTCAGGTCGAGTTTGCGCTATATAAACCTGCAAAAAATAAATTTAAAAAACACACAAAGTGGGCATTTTGAGAAATCGCTTGTGGGAATGCAAGTGTTCTTTCCTACTTAGGGCCTGATTTTGATCTCGGCCGCAAAGCATCCCGACCGAATCAGATTGGGAATGCATTCCATACGACTCGACCACGAGCCCTCCGAGCTACGGAGTACGATGCATCCCTTGTTAAACACAACCGAGTCGTACAGAATGCTATCATTCCGAACGAAGCCTCTGTAAATCGCACTGATGCGACCGACTCGTTTGCAAACGCTCAAGAATAGCATGCCAGTCACGAATCTGACTCTTATCAACATGCGAGCAGATGATGTTGCATGAGACTCGGTTACCGAACCGTGACGGTCTGTGTATTAAATGTCAAGGGTGGAGTCAAAAACAGTCAAAACAACCATTGGCTACTGCAAAAAAAAAAAATTTAAACCACACCCACAAATCCATCTATATAAAGGGCCAACACCATGACCATGATCCTTTGCCACAACTACTAATAGGTCCAAGGAGCCAAGACCACACATTCCCTGCTCTCTGACTCTCTGCCTCACACACTCACACACCACACACCTTGCACAGATTTAATTTCATACAAAACCACACAAACACACACCTTTTTTCATATTCACACTCACATCCATACTCACACTCACCCTCACCTTCACATTCACCCTCACCGTGGCCGAAAGGAAGCAGCCACGTTTTACAGATAAGGAGTTGGAAGTGCTTGTAGATGAGATTGTTAGAGTAAATCCACAGTTATTTGGGAACCTACTCCAACAGACCCCCCCTTCCCAGAGAAATAAGATGTGGGAGAGGATAGTTAACAAGGTGAATGCTCAAGCACCTTGCCTGCGCACAATGGATGATATCAGGACCAGGTACTATGATGTGCGAAGGAGGGTCAAGAAGCTGATGGCTAGGGAACACTTCCAAAGCCAGCAGACTGGCGGTGGCCCTCCTATACAACCTGTCCACTTCACCTCCTGGGAGGAGAAGGTGCGTGACATTCTTTCGCCAGAGGGCGTCTATGGAATACCAGGAGCAATAGAGTCTGGTGAGTACACAATACACATTCAAATAAAGTTATAAATTACACCCATAGAGACATCACTGTAAAGGATACAGTTAAACAAAGGACAGTACAAATCTAAAAAATTAACTAGATTCTAAGAGCATGTGATGTGTATGTCGGATTGTTAACAAAAATACCTTGAATTAAATTGAAAATGCACTAAACTATAAACATGTACATACTTCTCACAAACTCACGCCAAGGCCTTGTGCTACAAACAACATGCACCAGCGTCAGACATCTTGGCCCCGTACTATTCCACTCACTCACTCACTCACTCACTCACAGGAAAGCCCAGTCATAGGTTGGCTGTTTGTGATGGCTGGGAAGGTGGGTGTGGCCACCGGCACCATGGGACTTGTAGTCACTGCAAACACTCCTCCTCACACACAGCCCACACAGACACACTGGGACTATGCGAGCCTCACAGTCAGTGGAAATGTACTAGCAAGATGGCTGACACTGCTTCATGGTGTCAGGAGCACAAGGCCTGAGGGGAGTTGTAGTCAAGTCAAACAACATGCACCAGGGGCAGACATCTTGGCCCTGTACTTTTCCACTCACTCGCAGGAAAACTCAGACACAGGTAGACTGGGATGGCTGGGAAGGTGGGTGTGGGCACAGGCCCCATGGGACTTGTAGTCACTGCAAACACTCCTCCACACACACAGGCCACATAGCCCACACAGACACACTGGGACTATGTGATTGTGATCTTCACAGTCAGTGGAAATGTACTAGCAAGATGGCTGACACTGCTGCATGGTGTCAGGAGCACAAGACCTGAGGGGAGTTGTAGTCAAGTCAAACAACATGCACCAGCGGCAGACATCTTGGCACTGTACTTTTCCACTCACTCACAGGAAAGCTCAGACACAGGTAGGCTGTTTGGGATGGCTGGGAAGGTGGGTGTATGTCTATCTCACAGTGAGTTCATGTGTACCAGCAAGATGGTAGACCCTGGGAATGCTGTCTGACCTTATCACAACTGGCACATTTGCCTATGTGCTACAAAGACCAGCCAACATAGACAAATATCTTTTAAATACGCCTACAAACATTGTCTGGACAACACTCTTCCTGGTGGGGCTGGGTGGGAGGAGTGGTGCAAGTTTCACAAATAGAGAACAAGCACTCAAACAACAGTTTATCATAGTTCTTTGCCACAAAATGGCACAAAGCTGAGTTTGTGAAATCATTTGACCATGGAGTCAATGTACAAAGTACATGGATCAGTGTAGCCACAAAGTTAAACAGTCACACAATTTAGCTACTCACAGCCATTCACATGTGTAGAATGGGACGATAACAAGAAGAACCTCTCTCATTCAATTCTCACAACTTCATGGCTAAGTTAACAGAATGTGAGTGTGTAGGCAGCCACACCAACGTGACTGGTAAAAACATGCACTAAGACCAGTAGACAGGCACAAAAAAGTACACACATAGGGAGAGAAAATGTATGTATCTCACTATGAAAGTAAAGATGTGGACAACCTAAACACACCTGTGTCATTCACAGGGTGTAAGGAACCAGTCAATGTCTTTCGAAATGTAATGTGAACTAAACACAACATGCCCATTAATGCACATAGCTGCACATGTCTATCAATCCCCCTCTTGTCCCAAAAGCAGTCATCCCAAAAAATAGGCCTGCATCATGGATGAATGAGTCCAATCTATCTACAGTAACTAATCATGAACTTCTGTAGCTTATGTAATGTGTACCATTTGAGGGGCAGTGAACATTCTTAGCAGTCATTGTGTTATGTTTGTACCTACAGGGCCAGCTGAGGACACAACTGGAACCATCCAGGACAGCCAGGCCCAGACTCCGGTCGAACAGGAGCCCTCCGGTGTTGATGACTCTCATCATTCTTCGGACGACGACGACAGACCTGGCCCTTCAGGTATGGGTCACCCCACAGCACCGGTGGCTGCAACATCGGGATCCTCTGTGAGCACGCCTGCCTCAGCTGCCAACACCCAGCTGACCCTTACCCGCACTGACACAGTAGCCCAGAACAACATCAACAGCACAGCAATACGGGGCACTCTTGAGTTGCCCAACAACACCACCAATGAAGGAGGCTCCGTGTCGACTGTGCCAGCACCAACTGGTCCTGCTTGGGTGGGGAGGGGTGGTGGGAGGGGTCGTGGGGACCTGCACAATAATGCAGCTGGTGCTTCTGATGTGGAGATCCAACACCTCTCCAGAATCCCCCATGCATATGAGGATTCACAAGGAGAGATGGGCCAGGTCATAGGGATCCTCAGGACCATGCAACAGCAGCAGACAGAGCAAAACGTAAAAATGGACAGGTTTATGGAAAGAATGGATGAACAGACTGCGGTGTACAGGGACATTGTCACCTGCCTCCGCCAGATCGCCACTAACATCTCCACACCTCCCTGTGTGCCTAGCACATCCAGTGCAACAACATCTGCACCAGACACAGGGAGGGATGTGCACCTGAGGGTCCCTCGGAAAAATGTGGAGTCGGTCGTCCAAAGAAGAAACAGATTGCTATGCATCACCCCCAGGAAGTGACTACCTGCTCCTGATACCCCCCAGTCATTTGTGCTACAGTGCATAGAGCTGGCCCTGACGCGAAATTATTTCAGCTACAAGAATCAGCTGTTTTTACAAGTATCCGGAACATCGATGAGTACTACCTTTGCGCCAAGTCTGGCCTGCATTTATGTGTGCCAGTTTGAGGAGAACTGTATTCATCATCCATCAAATCCCTTCCAGAGGAATATTTGCCTCTGGAAGAGGTATGTAGATGATGTGCTCTGCATATGGTCTGGACCGGAAAGTTGTCTTCTTGAGTTTCTGAACTGGCTTAATAGTCTGGATGCATGCCTTAAGTTTACCTGGACTATGAGTAATCAACAGTCAGTTTATCTTGATTTGGACAGTTCAGAGGTTGACAATAAACTATATACCACGGTCCATCAGAAATCCACAGATAGAAACTCGTTGCTCCATTATAAATCGTTTCACCCGAGAGCCTTGCGTGATAACCTTCCTGTGGGCCAGTTTCTGCGGTATGGCAGGAATTGTTCAACTACAAGCACCTATATGCAGCAGTCTGAAAATTTAGCTGACAAATTGGTACAGAGTGCCTATCCAAGCAGGGTGGTGAACAAAGCCCGGAAAAGAGCTTTAAATACACCTCGGGAAGCTCTACTTGAAAGAAATGTGAGACAGCGTAGTGATTGCCTGCCAGTGGTCATGACTTTTGACCCCTTATCAACTAAAATTCGTCAAACCATAAGGGAACATTGGCCACTTCTGTCTAAAGCCGATTTTAAGATGCCACAGCCCAGGTTCGCGTTTAAACGCGCATGTAATTTAAAGGACAAACTTGTGCATACACGGCCTGCGCAGCGCATCAAAAATACATCTATTCCACCAGGACACTACCCTTGTGGCAGTTGTTCAGTCTGTGATTTGACGGAAAAGACCAACAGTGTGCAGTTGCTGAGTGGGAAACATGGTATTTGAACAAATTCAGCAACTGTAACACTGTGAACGTGATATACAGACTCACTTGTCAGTGTGGGTTACACTATATAGGTTTAACCTCACAGGAGATCAAAATACGCATTAAAGAACATCTTAGCTCAATAAAATCAGGAAAATTAACCACACGTTTGGTGCAACATTTCCAGGACAACATCATGATCACAGGGCGTTGAAATGGCTTGTGTTGGAACGAGTAGTGGGAGAGGCATGTAATATTGAGAAGATGCTCGCTACAAAAGAAGCCCGTTGGATTTTCTCTGAAAAGGCTAACCAACTTGGCTTGAATGATTTTATCGGATGGAATAATGTAGTGTAGCTCCTATTTCCCTAATAGGCTCTGCGCATTGGAATAATATATCCTATAGGTTTGACATAGGACTAAGGTCGGTATGTCCCTATCGAGTATATTAAACTTAATTACTTGTGCCAGCTAGCTCAGAGGCCACTAGAAACTTCTTGACGACAAGAAGGGAGTAGTTTCTGGCAGCCGCAAACATGACCACTTTGTTTCTCTTTAGAATCAGAACGTGTCCCAGAGTTGTAGAAACAATAGATAACTATTTCACTCAGCTCAGTCGTGCATGCTTAGTTTTCCTCAAAGTTACACAGAAAGAACAGACGGGCGTTTCAATAAAAGATTTATTGAACAGTCTTGTTTCTGGTGTAAGTTAAATGTGCTGTTACGATCACAAGACAGTATGCGAGATAAATAATGTACAGAGTGAGCAGTAGAAATAAATAATACTGCGTTAGCATTATCTTTTTAGCATATATGCATTTACATAAAATGACACATACTAAAAATGCGAGTACTCATACGATGCGTTTCTAGCCTAGTTCTACCCCAATGTACCTAACCTGTCCTAGGTGTAGGGAGAAGTAGAAGTAGGTGAAGTATTCCTTACTATAGTATACTAAGAGTATGTTAAGCCTAGTATGCCTAGTATGCCAAGAGTCCCTCTAGGTTCTAGTCAGCTCCATACCTGAAGAATGAGAGAGGTAGGAATCTCTTTCCAGACTCGAACTCCAACACCCCGCAAGGGAAGTTAGATCACTGGAAGCTGGACTCTCTGCGTGCAGGAATGACAGCGTCTTCTCAGTGCGTCCGGCCGGGAAGCGGGCTCCTCTGAAGTCGAGGTCTCCTCTGATTTACAGGGGCTCGGGAAGGTATATTTATACCTGAGATTTACCTAAGAATGTTAGCATTGACGTGAGTCGGACAGCGGAAGACGTCAGGAATGAACCCCTAAGGAATAATGGTTCATGCATAATATATGAGTCCTTGAAGAAATCAATAGTCCTGGGCTAGGGAAAGTCCCGCTGCCTAAGGGTCTGTTTTTTCATGAACTCGTTGTGACGTTAGGGTGGACGGATGTCGGAGACCATGCCTGTATTTGGAGTGCACGGTTTATGCCTAAATAAGGGCTGGGATTTTATGCCTATATAAGGGCAGGGCGAATTGTGCCTATATAAGGACATGATTCTAGAAAGCCCGTTTATGGACACCCTAAGAAGAATACAACACCCACTCCTCTTTCGTGTGTTCGATAATACTAAAATGATAAACATATTAAATGCTAAAACATTAAAAATGGAGTACTGCATATTAAAAAATATTTCCTAAAAGCATTAAAAAACATATTTAAAAATGCAAAAGTCTCTGTACATATTAAGCAATGCTTATTCATTACGGGCAGAAAGTAGTAAATCGAATGCAATTGGAATGAAAATAAGCAGTAATATTTACATGTGACAAAAAATGATCGATAAGTTGTTCAAATACCAAAGTCAATTCGTGTCACGAAAAGTAATGAACTGATCTAGACACACATGATGACTAAGTGTCCGTGGAAGTACCGCAAAGTCCGTATTATAAGGCTAGTTCTACTTTAAGCAGATTGAAGTGCCATTTCCGTTCGACAAAAATGGGACAAAAGTTCAATTTTGGTAGAGTTCCAAAGTTTTGAAAAAATGAAGGCCAAATTGTTACTGCAGCCCTGGAACACTGTATGCGGAATCAGAGTCAGTTTGCGGGTCCGGTGTAAACATGAGATCATCTATTTCTATAGACAAAACATCATCCACTGTAGTCGGTGTCAGTTGGAACACCTCCTGAAGAAGATTAACTGCACAGAGATGTGAAGCATCGCTCTCAGCATAGGTCGCCGCAGCAATGTTCGCGTCCGTTGTTACCTGTGTGCCTGTTGATCTTTCTCGTACCTCAGCAGCAGCCGGAAGCGTCTGTGAGATCTCAATGAATGCTGACATCAGAATCGGTAGCCGCTGGGTAGCAGCAGAGTATCGACATCCATTGGCGTGGCTGATGGATATGTTTGACAGGTGTCCAACACGCATTCTTCACCGCATAGCAGGCATCGTAGAACAGGAAAGATGCAATCTTGCCAGATTGGTCTGAATGACAGGAACCAAGTTGTATTAAGGTCCCGTAGACGAGTCATGCCCAATAGCTGTACTATTCGCTCACGGCACTTTCTTTCAAGGAGAGCTTTCTCCATTTCGCTCGGAGTGATGTCTGCGAATAGGCTGGCCATAGCACAATAGCAGGAAGAGAAATAGAATTCCGGCAACAAGTGCTAGAATAAATGGTATGCCACCAAACACCGAATGTGCAAAATTCGGGATGATTCCAAGTATTGCCTAGAAAGGTGCTAGCAGACCGGAGCAGATGCTCTTAAATACATGTACAACTCCTGTTGTATCTGACATGTTAAAGATACGTGTTATCATTTCTACGAAATGTATAGGGCAGTTTGTACGTATTAAAGTCTGTATCTCAGCCGAAGTCCTTGCTACTTGTAGATCATAGGTTTCTTTGGCGAGGTCAAAGGCACTGTTTGCTGTAAAAGCATGGCTTTCATTCTGCTCAAAGTATCAAATCTTATAAAAGAGACGTTCAGCGAAGGCCACAGAGGCGACTCCCTGACTGTGTCTATTGGGGGAAACAATACTTGCATACAGCAAGTGACCCTGGAGTTGACCGTTACTAGATATGGGATGCCTGGCAACATTCCGCAGCAACTCTGATCATTCAACATGAGGTAACTCCCATTAGAAAGTTGTCCAAACGTTGGATTAATCACAGCAGCTGGTGTACCCTGCTGATGGCAAGACAAATTTGCCACAGAACCATTCATGTCAGTGCATGTTTACAGTTAGTACCGCTCAAAAACACTTCACGATCCCCACTCCAACATCTATGTGTATACGGTAAATCCCAAGATGTCTTAATGTATTCCTTACCCAACCTTTCATATTTGCCTGCTTGCATTTGTATGAGGCAATACTGAAACTGAAAAGTAGTCACAGGTAATGTTATTTTGCCATGAATGAGCCATTCAGTAGCTGGTTTTTCTGCCACTGTGAACGGTAATTTTTCCAGTTTTTCAATGCTCAGCACTGTATACCTTGCTCCTCTTTGTGCCAGTTCGATCTGTTTATCAGTTTGATTGTATTCTGCAAACAGAGTTGACGTGTTGATGAAACGCCAAGGCACATAGCCCGCTCGCAAAGATTGCAGCGTCCAGCTCAATGACACTATAAACGTAATTGAGATTGACCTTGTTGTAACATCGCCAAATCTTGTTCTAGAATGTCGATAGCAGAGGATACAATGCCATCCAATGAATATATTCTGGAGGACAAAGTTGTTAACCCATTGTCGACCACAGAGAGTGTTTTCTCTAAATTAATACGATCAAGTATTCGTTCTGCGGCCTCTATCTGTGACACTTTCCATGCTTCGTTATAAGCAGCATAAATGCCGGCATATATGAAACGTTTTTGACGCGGTTTTCTTGGTCCAAGCAAGAATTCCATAAGGTCTGCGTCATCTGCAAGTAAGGATAAGTGTTGTTTCACATCCTGTAGTGTAGATTTATGCAGCCAATCGAGGCATAATTTTCCTACACTGTATGTTGTTACTACCCCCGGATGTTGTCTTTGGACATATCTTGGGTCTGGCCTATGAATAGTAAAGCCCTGAGTTTTATTCAGGAATCTTTCCTGACAGTTGTTCGTGTCTGTGGGCCAGATCAACCATTTCTTCCAATCAGGATTAGATCTGTTGATTTGTAGTATATTGTCAACTGTCACCACTGCCTTTGTATTGTTATCACCGGCAGGTGTTGGCACAGAAGGTGTTTTCATGTCTTTGATCTTGGCTAATCCAAGACAAGATGTTTGTTGGACGGTTTCATTCAAAAACAATATTTGTTCAGGGATGATGCAGGCTCTAAATAAAGCTTCTATACCCTGTACTTGCCAATCTTTACTACCCCAGACAGTTTTTGTCTCTATTGTGTCTTTCCATAAGTCGAAACACTGTGTAGACAGTTGGGCAATAAATGCTGCAGAGTAAATCTGTTTTGTATTAGTTAACATAATTTTCAGACCTGTTTTGTTTACATTTTTATAGTAAAACGTTTCTGGGTCAGATGTATTGTAACCTGAAAAATATGGAAACTTACTAGCAAAAGTTTTTGAACTACCTTTTGGTGGTGTAGGACAATGTTCCCATTGGTTAAACATAAACACATTTCTTGGATATGCAGATTTATGCAAATAATGATGACCATAGTGGTTATAACAATAAATTTGTTCATAGTCTGATGAACCCTCTAAATATTCATTTTTAGAAAATGCAGCAGATTTTTCTAGATCAAACATTATGTCATTCACAGTCTCAAAGTCCCAATCATCTGAATAGGTACTAGACGTTATTAAATCACTTAGTGAAATTTTAAACAAATATGGAATGTTCAATTGTTCATTCGGGCCTAAGATATCATAATCCGTTTTGTCCCACACTATACCATCATGTATAGGAACGGCTGTGATGTTCACTGATGACAAGTCTCTTGCTTCACGATGGGAAGATTTATGTGGTTTCAAAAGTACGTTAACGTCTTTTCCTTCAGTGTTCACATGGATGTATCTGCCACTTATAAGCACGCTTACAGTTGTTACCAAAGCTAGCCAGAGCAGGAAAACAAATAGTCCAGATGTAATCCAGAGTTCAATCCATGGAGAAACCAGATAAGTCTTTTTCAGAAAGTGAATAAAGTCTTGTACTTGCTGCTTGAGTTGGAATGATGCTGGCGTCGTTTCAGGTTCGCTTGGATCTTCTGAGAACGTATCAAAGTAAATGAAATAGCCAGAAGCAGTTCTGTCAATTGTTGAAATTGCATCAGGATTTGTTGAAATCACAGGAGACAGTACATCACGTGTCACGTTGGTGTAGACAGGTGTATTTGGACGAACTGTTACTTGGTTGTCAAGAGGGATGAGTTCCATAGCTTGGTTGCTTAGTCCTCCATCAGTTACAGCTGAATTCTCGATTGTTATCAGTCTCTCAGTCTGAACCTCTTGAATAGTAGCGAGAGGAGTGCGTCTGCTACTAGGTCGGAGTCCACGAGGCCTACTGTTCAGTATTGGCCACATACTGTGGTTTGATGAGGTCGATGGACACAAATCTTTTCTCCTTTCTTCCAGCAAGGGGCGGCAGAAGTACTGTTCTCGTTCCTTGAATTGCTAGAACAGGTACCGGTTGTCTGTAAGAAGGTCCAAATTCCTTCTTGTCCGGGATTTTCTCTCTGACTAGATCCCCAACTTTTGGAATCCAGACAGGCCTTGCTGGGACCGCCGATGTTTCCCCAGTGGTGGTTGGCTGTAGGAAAACATTGCTTTGTTTCGTTCTTAGTTGATTTAGTTCCTGTAAAACAGCCAAACGATCTTTGATATCAAACGGTTTATTTTCCACCACTGTGCCTACGTGTTCAAGGTCTGGTACCCACATTCTTGTCCCAAATAGGACCTCATACGGAGTGACCCCCCCTAGAGAACTTCTTGGCAAATAGTTAATTGCGCGCTGTACGCCATTGAGGTGTTTGACCCACCCATCACCCGAACCTAATGCCCTAGCTGTTATAGACTGCTTTATGTCCCGGTTTTTCCTTTCCACAACAGAATTTCCCTCAGGATGGAATGGAGAGGAGTACCACAATGCAACGCCCAGACTGGCCATGGCTTCTTTGTAAGCCCTAGAGCTAAACGCAGGACCCTGGTCAGAATGTAGCGTGCCTATTGCGTATGTGCCGATAAAGACTCGCAAATCTTTTATAACAGTTCGAGCGTCAGCCGAGCGCTGAGGCCATAACCATAGGAACCTAGAGCATGAATCCACTGCAACCATGATGTATTTATAATTACCGTCCCTTTGCAAGAGACCGCAGTGGTCCAGGTAAACACAAGCTAACGGCTTATCTGAAATTAACAGGGGTGTCTGCGCAGGACGTTTCACTGTTGAGACTTTCATCTGTTGGCAAATATCACATTCTAAAACATAGTTCTTAGTTTGTTTCCGAATGCCTGGCCACCAATATCTTTGCTTGAGTAAAGATACTGTCGCCGAAACACCTGCATGGGCAGAAGCTATCCCTTCGTGTGCTGCTAGGATTAGTCCTAATCTACGTTCCTTGTTTGGAATTACCCTATCCCCCACTCCAGGGATTCGAGCAAAAGGAACGTTGATCGCATCAATTACATAAGAGTACTTGAGTGGAAACTTTTTCGGTAACGCTGCACTGCTGCCTTTGCTTGAAGCATTGACAGCCAACATTATCTCACCGTCTATTTTTGTTTTTGAACGAGTGATCGCAGCTACGGAAGCTGTCTGAACAGCCCCCTTTGCGGCTTCGTCAGCCAATGAATTCCCTGCAACGTGAACGCCATCACGTTGATGACTCAGTGTGTGAATCACGTGAGCCTTTGGTAGTTCGTTTTTCAACTGAACTACTTGTTCCCAAAGCAATTTATGCTTTATTGTGCCACCTTTCGCATCTTTGAAACCATTTTCAAGCCAGGTTCGTATATAGTCATTATACGACTGAACACAGTAAAAGGAATCGCACACTATCAGTGTGGGGAATTCTCGATCCGTACTCTCAAGTGCCAGTTTGAATGCTTGTAGTTCAGCTCGCTGAGCTGTACAATCTCCTAGGGATTGAGTTTTTGTGACCATAGGTCTGAAGATGCCATTTCGCATGCGACCTTTAACGATTGCACACGCTGCACTGTAAGCTTGCTTACTCCCTGTTGCGGGCTGTGCGGATCCGTCAGTGTAAATTATAAATTCGTACTGATCGAGAGGCAGAATCTCAGTGGGCAGAGGACATTCTTGTTCATATTGCAGGAATGCTTGTGTTTTTAAATCTGGATCAAAAACATATTCAACATCTGTTGCAGCAAGAGAATTAACCCATTGTATCCATCTTGGATGTAATGCTTTAGCATTTGGAATGCTTGCTTTTGTGACCGCTTCTAAAGCTGGTACCGGGGTAACAACAATAATGCGTTTCCCTTGGGCTAAGGCTCTTTCTTTTGCTACAGCGGTTTGAACTGCTGTCAGAATTTTTTCAGTTGAACTGAAGCGCATTTCCGCTTGTGTGTACAAATGTGATTTGTATGCGATTGGTATTTTCTCACCCTCATTGAAGGTTAAGTATGTGAACCACATTGACCCGAAATTATTCGAATCACCACATTTCTTTGACTTACGCGTGTCTGTAAGTGATTTGTTGCTAACATGTTAGCTTGGAGTGAACGCAAAATTTCTGTGTGTTCCTGTGTCCAGTTTTTTGTTGAAAAATCAGGTTTGATTAATGCGTAGAGAGGTTTAACCCTTTCTGCGTAGTTTAGAATGTATGTTCTGCCAAAATTGAGGAAACCCAGGATGGATTGTAAGTTTTTTAGCGTCTTTGGAGGTTGGAGCAGCGCACATTTCTCTAGAAAGTTAGCTGCCAAGCTCTTGCCTTCACTTGAAAGCTCATATCCCAAAAATAGGACATTGAGATGGGCAATTCGGGACTTTTGAAAGTTGAACTTGCAGCCCTCAGAGGCGAAACCCAGTATAATGGTGCTCACCCTGTTCAAGTGTTTTTCCAGGTCATTGTCTGTCAGATAGATGTCATCGACATAGGACAATGCCTCGTTGTCATAAATTTGTAGTAACTCCGTTACCCTCGCTGAGAATAAACCTTGGCTGTTCTTGAACCCTTGTGGGAGTCGACAAAAGTGACGCTGGGTCCCCATTATGGAGAATGCTGTTAAGTACCTGCTTTCAGGTGCTATATTTTGACAAAAGAAACCATTTGAGATGTCTAATGTTGTTTTGTATTTTTTACGCACAATTTTATTCATTAATGCTGTGCTATGTGCATTTTGCACTGCAAAAGTTTTAGAACAAGTGTTTAAGTGTCTGTAGTCCAAAACTAGACGATATGTATTGTCTGGTTTGGAGA
Organism: Calotriton arnoldi; assembly: GCA_963921515.1. Taxonomy (NCBI): domain Eukaryota; kingdom Metazoa; phylum Chordata; class Amphibia; order Caudata; family Salamandridae; genus Calotriton; species Calotriton arnoldi. The sequence goes on along the minus strand of CAWUFW010001426.1, from coordinate 178,791 downwards.
CAGGAAACAAAGGATTTTTCATTGAGGAGGTGCATGTTTCAATCACCCCTTGGTATTCAAGTTGATCTAAGATCTCCCTGACCTGTTTTTTAGCTTCTTGCTTTATTGGATACTGCTGTTGTGCAGTTGGTTCATGTTTCAGATTTATTTTATGGTGAGGAGAGTCCTCATCCCATCCTACATGATTTTTATATAATGCTGGGGCCTGGGCCACTGCCCATTTCCTGGCATATGTATATCTTAGATGCATTGGTATATGGTTGGAGAAGGCAGGCATAATAATGTCCTCGCCGTGTGGACACTCCCTGGCAAATTGTGGTGGCCAGTCCTTTTCTGCTAGAAGTATGTCATAGCCCTTTGATAGTCTTTCCCAAAAGAGTGCTTTAACCTGTCTAGGTTTGTCTCCCTCCATCCGGAGTGTTATGTCATATAACTTTTGTGGAGTACTAACCCTGGTGTCTACAGTCTCTACTGTAATGTACTCATTCAAGTCCACTATCTCCAGAAGTTCCTTCAGGTTCTGGCGAGCTATTGTGACTTCTGCTGCACTGTCCAGCATTGTCTGAGCCCATTCTCCGTTCTTGAGTTGTGTTCTCAGTATTCTCGGCATGTCTTATCTTTAGACCTGCTACTTTCTTTTGGAGAATTGAGGTTTTGCTTTATTTTTTGGAGCGTGTTTCTCGTCTTTCGATTTCATGCGTTCTTCTCTATGTTCTGTTCGTCCTCTTCTTTCCGAAGTCTGTGATGAGATCTGAAAGGGACTAGAGGAACGTGTATCAGTATCTTGATACCTGTCAGGTTTTCTCAAATTATCCCTATTCCTGAGGTTATACCTCCTTTCAGAGGGCTCCTTTTGAGGAGACCTACCTCGGGATTGAGAACGTTTCTCGTTTGAATTTTGTTTAGTAGTCTCCCACTTCTTTTTAGAAGATGTAGGAGTTTGTTTAGTTGAGTCCTTCTCAGGACTTTCAGATAGTTTCGTTTTAACTGGTCTCCCACCCAAACTATCTCTGCCTAATTCTGCATAAGATTGTTCTATAATTCTGGGTAGCTCTGTTTGATGTTCTGTAACATCAAATTCCCTTAACTTTTGGCGGATCGCCACTGCTGCTGCCTCCCCTTTAATATTAGATAATATTATTGTTGAGACCTGGTCGAAATTTTTCAGTAATTTCATACCTAAATTTAAAGCAGGCTCTGCCCCGTATTCGTTTTGAATTTGTTTTAGGACATCAGGTATTACTGCAATTGACGGAATGCTGTGTGTTTTAGTGTAGATGGCAGCAAAGACTGAGCCCCAAGTGGTGCAGTCTTCCAGTTGTGGTGTGATCCCCATCGGTAAACTGATTGTCAGTATTCTGTGTTTCTCATGCGGGCTAGTATTTGGAAATACTGCTTCGATTTGAGTAATTTTTTGAGCTATCCAAAATGGAATTTGCTCACGTTTTGTGGGCATTTTACCCATGACTGCGTATCGAGTCTGTGGTGTAATTTTTAGTGTGTTCCCCTGGTGAGGGGTTTGATTTGGAATGGTTAATGGTGGTTGGACTGTGAAAGTCCGCTTGACATATTGGACCAATTGTCTGTAGATTTTTATTAACTCTGTGTGTTGAGTAAGTAGTTCCTCATCTGACATTATGTCAAGTTCAGGATGAGGTGTGTAGCCGGCTAGAATCGGCCATGTTGCTCCTGGTCTACCTAGTGGACCGAGCCTGGTTATGTTTCTGTGATGTTTTAGGGTGCCTTTAAACCAGAGCTGATGCTCCTGGTATGTTAATGGAATTTCAATATCCTCGAAAGGAATGTATTCCTCTGGTGGTTCATCTTCTTTGTAGAAGTGAAACATGTGAGTTACTGGATTGGATTCAGGAAGTATTACCCATGAATAGAATACCTCTGTCTGAAAGGATTCATGTGCCTCTATCACGAAAACTGCTCTACCTCCTCTCGGTGGTAGGCCATGTTTTATAAGTTTTAGAGTAATGGCTCTTCTTAAGTTTGGAGCGATGTCAATGACACCCTCCTCGGTTTCATTTAGACCGGTATTGTTAAAAAATGCTGGTTGGGCTGGGTCAGCCGCAGCTCCACCGTTTCCGGCGTCTTCATTCATTTTGTTTTATGAAAAATGTAGAACAAGTTTCAAGGAAACAAAGATAAGGTGCACAATATTTTGGGACACTGTATCCTTCAACGTTGAGCAAACCAAACAGCTAATATATGGGGTACTGCCCTATGTAGCCGTGGCGGATATTTAACCCTGCCCACTCCAGACGTCTTTAGGAGTATATGGGTAGGGGTCTCTGAGAGAAAAAGAAGAAGCACGGCTGAGTTACTCAGTATCTAACGTTGAATTACTGCCTTACCAAACCGTTGGGCGCCATGTAGTGTAGCTCCTATTTCCCTAATAGGCTCTGCGCATTGGAATAATATATCCTATAGGTTTGACATAGGACTAAGGTCGGTATGTCCCTATCGAGTATATTAAACTTAATTACTTGTGCCAGCTAGCTCAGAGGCCACTAGAAACTTCTTGACGACAAGAAGGGAGTAGTTTCTGGCAGCCGCAAAACATGACCACTTTGTTTCTCTTTAGAATCAGAACGTGTCCCAGAGTCGTAGAAACAATAGATAACTATTTCACTCAGCTCAGTCGTGCATGCTTAGTTTTCCTCAAAGTTACACAGAAAGAACAGACGGGCGTTTCAATAAAAGATTTATTGAACAGTCTTGTTTCTGGTGTAAGTTAAATGTGCTGTTACGATCACAAGACAGTATGTGAGATAAATAATGTACAGAGTGAGCAGTAGAAATAAATAATACTGCGTTAGCATTATCTTTTTAGCATATATGCATTTACATAAAATGACACAGACTAAAAATGCGAGTACTCATACGACGCATTTCTAGCCTAGTTCTACCCCAATGTACCTAACCTGTCCTAGGTGTAGGGAGAAGTAGAAGTAGGTGAAGTATTCCTTACTATAGTATACTAAGAGTATGTTAAGCCTAGTATGCCTAGTATGCCAAGAGTCCCTCTAGGTTCTAGTCAGCTCCATACCTGAAGAATGAGAGAGGTAGGAATCTCTTTCCAGACTCGAACTCCAACACCCCGCAAGGGAAGTTAGATCACTGGAAGCTGGACTCTCTTCGTGCAGGAATGACAGCGTCTTCTCAGTGCGTCTGGCCGGGAAACGGGCTCCTCTGAAGTCGAGGTCTCCTCTGATTTACAGGGGCTCGGGAAGGTATATTTATACCTGAGATTTACCTAAGAATGTTAGCATTGACGTGAGTCGGACAGCGGAAGACGTCAGGAATGAACCCCTTAGGAATAATGGTTCATGCATAATATATGAGTCCTTGAAGAAATCAATAGTCCTGGGCTAGGGAAAGTCCCGCTGCCTAAGGGTCTGTTTTTTCATGAACTCGTTGTGACGTTAGGGTGGACGGATGTCGGAGACCATGCCTGTATTTGGAGTGCACGGTTTATGCCTAAATAAGGGCTGGGATTTTATGCCTATATAAGGGCAGGGCGAATTGTGCCTATATAAGGACATGATTCTAGAAAGCCCGTTTATGGACACCCTAAGAAGAATACAACAATAAGATCAATCAATCAATCAATCAATCAAGTCACTTATAAAGCGCACTACATACCCGCGAGGGTCTCAAGGCGCTGGGGGAAGAGGGGGGTGGTGCTGCTACTGATCGAAGAGCCAGGTCTTGAGGAGTCTTCTGAAGGCCAGTAGGTCTTGGGTCTGTCGGAGGTTGGTGGGGAGGGTGTTCCAGGTCTTGGCGGCGAGGTGGGAGAAGGATCTGCCGCCGGCGGTCGTTTTCCGGATGCGGGGGACTGTGGCGAGGGCGAGGCTGGTCGAGCGGAGCTGGCGGGTGGGGGTGTAGAAGCTGAGTCGTCTGTTGAGGTAGGCTGGTCCGGAGTTGTGGAGTGCTTTGTGTGCGTGGGTGAGGAGCTTGAAGGTTATCCTCTTGTTGACAGGGAGCCAGTGCAGGTCTCTCAGGTGGGGTGTGATGTGGCTGCGTCGGGGGATGTCGAGGATAAGACGTGCAGAGGCGTTCTGGATGCGTTGCAGCCGTCTCAGGAGCTTAGCCGTCGTTCCTGCGTAGAGGGCGTTTCCGTAGTCCAGCCTGCTGGTGACGAGGGCCTGGGTGACTGTTTTTCTTGTCTCGGTGGGGATCCACTTGAAGATCCTGCGGAGCATTCGGAGGATGTTGAAGCAGGATGAGGAAACGGCGTTGACCTGCTTAGTCATGGAGAGGGTGGGGTCGAGGATGACCCCTAGGTTGCGTACGTGGTCGGTGGGTGGCGGGGCTGTTCCCAGTGATGTTGGCCACCAGGAGTCGTCCCAGGCTGAAGGGTTGGAACCAAGGATGAGGACCTCCGTCTTGTCCGAGTTCAGCTTCAGGCGGCTGGTCCTCATCCATTCGGCGACGGCCTTCATTCCTTCGTGGAGGTGGGCTTTGGCGGTGTGAGGGTCTTTGGTGAGGGAGAGGATCAGCTGGGTGTCATCGGCGTAGGAGATGATGTTGAGGTTGTGCTGTCGGGCGACGTGGGCGAGGGGAGCCATGTAGATGTTGAACAGCGTTGGGCTGAGGGAGGAGCCTTGGGGTACGCCGCAGATGATCTTGGTGGCCTTGGATCGGAAGGGGCGAGGCGGACGCTTTGTGTTCTGCCGGAAAGGAAGGATGTGGTCCAGTCCAGGGCCTTCTCTTGGATCCCGGCGTCGTGAAGGCGTGTTCGTAGTGTGTGGTGGCAGACCGTGTCGAAGGCGGCTGATAGGTCCAGGAGGATGAGGGCTGCTGTTTCTCCGTTGTCTAGCAGGGTCCTGATGTCATCGGTGGCGGCGATGAGGGCGGTTTTGGTGCTGTGGTTGCTGCGGAAGCCGGACTGGGAAGGGTCCAGGATGTTGTTCTCCTCGAGGTAGCGGGTCAGTTGTTTGTTGACGATTTTCTCGGTGACCTTCGCGGGGAACGGGAGCAGAGAGATGGGTCGGAAGTTCTTGAGGTCCTTGGGGTCTGCCTTGGGTTTCTTGAGTAAGGCGGTGATCTCGGCGTGCTTCAAGCTTTCCGGGAAGGTTGCTGTCTCGAAGGAGATGTTGATTATTTTCCGGAGATGGGGCGCGATGGCTGTACTGGCTTTGTTGAAGATGTGGTGAGGGCACGGGTCTAGCGGTGAACCGAAGTGGATGGTGTTCATGATCTCGCTGGTGTCCTCGTCGTTGATGTTGGTCCAGGAGAGCAGGCGGTTGGTGGTTGTGGGGGCAGTGGTCTCGGTGGTTGCCGGGGCGGTCGTGGTGTTGAAGCTGTCGTGGATGTCGGCGATTTTGCGGTGGAAGAAGGTGGCCAGTGAGTCGCACAGGTCTCGCGACGGCTGGATGTCGTTGGTGTTGGAGCTGGGGTTGGAGAGTTCCTTCATGATGTTGAAGAGCTCTTTGCTGTTGTGTGCGTTGTTGTCTAGGCGGTCTTTGAGTGAGGCCCTTTTGGTGGATCTGATGAGGTGATGGTGACTGCGGGTGGCGCTCTTGTGGGCGGCGTAGCTGTCCGCTGTCCGTTCGTGGAGCCAGATCTTCTCCAGTTTTCGGAATGTTCGTTTGGAGGCCTGGAGGTCTTCGGTGAACCAGGTGGCTTTCTTGCTGGTGTGGCTGTTGGGCGGATTCTTGAGCGGGGCGAGGGTGTTGGCGCAGTCGTCGATCCACTGTCTGAGGTTGCGGGCGGCGGTGTCGGGGTCGGAGGGTTCGGCGGGTGGGCTCAGGGCGAGGGTTGTGGTCAGCTGGTCTTCCGTGACTGCTCCAGCAGCGGCGAGGCATTTGTTCGGTGCGGTGGTGCGTGGTGGGCTTCCTGTAGGTGAAGTGGATGCAGTGGTGGTCAGTCCAGTGGGGTTCGGAGGTGTGGTTGAAGGAGACGTGTGGGCTTGCGGAAAAGATGGAGTCGAGCGTGTGGCCGGCGGCGTGGGTGGGTGTAGTCACGAGCTGTCTGAGTCCGAGGGTGGCGAGGTTGTCGATCAGGGTGGTGGAGTTGGTGTCCTTGTTGTTCTCGAGGTGGAAGTTCAGGTCCCCGAGGAGGATGTAGTCCGTGGAGGCGATGGCGTGTGTGCTGACGAAGTCAGCGATGGAATCGCTGAACTGTGGTCGGGGTCCGGGGGTCTGTAGATGAGGGTTCCTCTGAGGGTGGTGTTGGGATCGGTGTGGATCTGGAAGTGCATGTGTTCGGCGGTGCTGAGGGTGTCGTCGGTGTTGGTTGAGACTCTGAGGGTGTTCCTGTGGACGATGGCGATGCCTCCTCCGACTCCGTTGGTGCGGTCCCTGCGGGTGATCTTGTATCCGTCCGGGATGGCAATGGCGATGTCGGGGGCTGAAGCGGGATTCAGCCAGGTCTCCGTCAGGAATGCGACGTCTGGGGAGGTTGAGTCGAGAAGGTCCCAGAGTTCGATGGCGTGTTTGCGGGCGGAGCGGGTGTTGAGGAGGATGCATCTGAGGTAGTTGGGTTCTTTCCTGGGCGGTGGTTTGGCGGGGCGGGTGCTGGCGAAGCTGCAGTTCCGGCAGGTGAAGGGCCCTTGGGTGCGCTTCGGGGTGGCCTGGTAGCAGGCGTGATCTTTTCCGGGGTTGAGTGCGTGGAGGGTGCTGGGCGTCGTATCGGCGTCTGTTGATGTGGCGGGCGCTGGGGATGCCCGGACCAGGGGGTCTGGCGCTGGACGCGGTCACGGCGCGGACGGGCGCAGACGGGCTTGCCTTAGGCACGCCTTCGGCGCGGCCGCGCAGCGGCCGCCATAAATGGGGAGGTGGGAGGGAGGAGCAGGGAATGGGGCAGCGAGGGGGCGGGCCGCAGGGGCGCAGCGGCGGGAAACAGGCACAGAAGGGAAAACGAGCACAATCAGGGCATCAAGGGGGCACAGAAAGGAAAAAAAACTAGCACAATGAGGGGCAGCAAGGGGGCACAGAAAGGAAAAAACGAGCACAATGAGGGGCAGCAAGGGGGCACAGAAAGGAAAAAACGAGCACAATCAGGGGCAGCAAGGGGGCACAGAAAGGGAAAAAAAACGAGCACAATCAGGGGCAGCAAGGGGGCACAGAAAGGAAAAACTAGCACAATGAGGGGCAGCAAGGGGGCACAGAAAGTAAAAACGAGCACAATCAGGGGCAGCAGCAGGGCACACAGACGGAGCTGTGTGGTGGGGGAGCGACCTACCAGTCAAGGTCAGGGGTCGCTGTCTTCACCACGCAGCGGCCGCCATAAATGGGGAGGTGGGAGGGAGGAGCAGGGAATGGGGCAGCGAATGGGCAGTGAGGGGCGGGGCCGCAGGGCGCAGCGGCGGGAAACAGGCACAGAAGGGAAAACGAGCACAATCAGGGCATCAAGGGGGCACATAAAGGAAAAAACGAGCACAATGAGGGGCAGCAAGGGGGCACAGAAAGGAAAAACGAGCACAATGAGGGGCAGCAAGGGGGCACAGAAAGGAAAAACGAGCACAATCAGGGGCAGCAAGGGGGCACAGAAAGGGAAAAACGAGCACAATGAGGGGCAGCAAGGGGGCACAGAAAGGAAAAACGAGCACAATGAGGGGCAGCAAGGGGGCACAGAAAGGAAAAAACGAGCACAATCAGGGGCAGCAAGGGGGCACAGAAAGGGGAAAAAAACAAAAAGCGAGCACAATCAGGGGCAGCAAGGGGGCACAGAAAGGAAAAAACTAGCACAATGAGGGGCAGCAAGGGGGCACAGAAAGGGGAAAAAACGAGCACAATCAGGGGCAGCAAGGGGGCACAGAAAGGAAAAAACTAGCACAATGAGGGGCAGCAAGGGGGCACAGAAAGGAAAAACGAGCACAATCAGGGGCAGCAAGGGGGCACAGAAAGGAAAAAACGAGCACAATCAGGGGCAGCAAGGGGGCACAGAAAGGGGAAAAAACGAGCACAATCAGGGGCAGCAAGGGGGCACTGAAAGGAAAAAACTAGCACAATGAGGGGCAGCAAGGGGGCACAGAAAGGAAAAAACGAGCACAATCAGGGGCAGCAAGGGGGCACAGAAAGGAAAAACGAGCACAATCAGGGGCAGCAAGGGGGGCACAGAAAGGAAAAACGAGCACAATCAGGGGCAGCAGCAGGGCACACAGACGGAGCTGTGTGGTGGGGGAGCGACCTACCAGTCAAGGTCAGGGGTCGCTCTCTTCACCACGCAGCGGCCGCCATAAATGGGGAGGTGGGAGGGAGGAGCAGGGAATGGGGCAGCGAATGGGCAGTGAGGGGCGGGGCCGCAGGGCGCAGCGGCGGGAAACAGGCACAGAAGGGAAAACGAGCACAATCAGGGCATCAAGGGGGCACAGAAAGGAAAAAACGAGCACAATGAGGGGCAGCAAGGGGGCACAGAAAGGAAAAAGCGAGCACAATGAGGGGCAGCAAGGGGGCACAGAAAGGAAAAACGAGCACAATCAGGGGCAGCAAGGGGGCACAGAAAGGGAAAAAAACGAGCACAATGAGGGGCAGCAAGGGGGCACAGAAAGGAAAAAACTAGCACAATGAGGGGCAGCAAGGGGGGCACAGAAAGGAAAAAACGAGCACAATCAGGGGCAGCAAGGGGGCACAGAAAGGAAAAACGAGCACAATCAGGGGCAGCAAGGGGGCACAGAAAGGAAAAAACGAGCACAATCAGGGGCAGCAAGGGGGGCACAGAAAGGAAAAGCGAGCACAATCAGGGGCAGCAGCAGGGCACACAGACGGAGCTGTGTGGTGGGGGAGCGACCTACCAGTCAAGGTCAGGGGTCGCTCTCTTCACCACGCAGCGGCTGCCATAAATGGGGAGGTGGGAGGGAGGAGCAGGGAATGGGGCAGCGAATGGGCAGTGAGGGGCGGGGCGCAGCGGCGGGAAACAGGCACAGAAGGGAAAACGAGCACAATCAGGGCATCAAGGGGGCACAGAAAGGAAAAAAAACGAGCACAATGAGGGGCAGCAAGGGGGCACAGAAAGGAAAAAACGAGCACAATCGGGCAGCAAGGGGGCACAGAAAGGAAAAAACTAGCCACAATGAGGGGCAGCAAGGGGGCACAGAAAGGGAAAAAAAACGAGCACAATCAGGGGCAGCAAGGGGGCACAGAAAGGAAAAACTAGCACAATGAGGGGCAGCAAGGGGGCACAGAAAGGAAAAGCGAGCACAATCAGGGGCAGCAGCAGGGCACACAGACGGAGCTGTGTGGTGGGGAGCGACCTACCAGTCAAGGTCAGGGGTCGCTGTCTTCACCACGCAGCGGCCGCCATAAATGGGGAGGTGGGAGGGAGGAGCAGGGAATGGGGCAGCGAATGGGCAGTGAGGGGGCGGGGCCGCAGCGGCGGGAAACAGGCACAGAAGGGAAAACGAGCACAATCAGGGCATCAAGGGGGCACATAAAGGAAAAAAACGAGCACAATGAGGGGCAGCAAGGGGGCACAGAAAGGAAAAAACGAGCACAATGAGGGGCAGCAAGGGGGGCACAGAAAGGAAAAACGAGCACAATCAGGGGCAGCAAGGGGGCACAGAAAGGGAAAAAACGAGCACAATGAGGGGCAGCAAGGGGGCACAGAAAGGAAAAAACGAGCACAATGAGGGGCAGCAAGGGGGGCACAGAAAGGAAAAAACGAGCACAATCAGGGGCAGCAAGGGGGCACAGAAAGGGGAAAAAAAACAAAAAACGAGCACAATCAGGGGCAGCAAGGGGGCACAGAAAGGAAAAAACTAGCACAATGAGGGGCAGCAAGGGGGCACAGAAAGGGGAAAAAAACGAGCACAATCAGGGGCAGCAAGGGGGCACAGAAAGGAAAAAACTAGCACAATGAGGGGCAGCAAGGGGGCACAGAAAGGAAAAACGAGCACAATCAGGGGCAGCAAGGGGGGCACAGAAAGGAAAAAACGAGCACAATCAGGGGCAGCAAGGGGGCACAGAAAGGGGAAAAAAACGAGCACAATCAGGGGCAGCAAGGGGGCACTGAAAGGAAAAAACTAGCACAATGAGGGGCAGCAAGGGGGGCACAGAAAGGAAAAAACGAGCACAATCAGGGGCAGCAAGGGGGCACAGAAAGGAAAAAACGAGCACAATCAGGGGCAGCAAGGGGGCACAGAAAGGAAAAACGAGCACAATCAGGGGCAGCAGCAGGGCACACAGACGGAGCTGTGTGGTGGGGGAGCGACCTACCAGTCAAGGTCAGGGGTCGCTCTCTTCACCACGCAGCGGCCGCCATAAATGGGGAGGTGGGAGGGAGGAGCAGGGAATGGGGCAGCGAATGGGCAGTGAGGGGCGGGGCCGCAGGGCGCAGCGGCGGGAAACAGGCACAGAAGGGAAAACGAGCACAATCAGGGCATCAAGGGGGCACAGAAAGGAAAAAAAACGAGCACAATGAGGGGCAGCAAGGGGGGCACAGAAAGGAAAAAACGAGCACAATCAGGGGCAGCAAGGGGGCACAGAAAGGGAAAAAAACGAGCACAATGAGGGGCAGCAAGGGGGCACAGAAAGGAAAAAACGAGCACAATGAGGGGCAGCAAGGGGGGCACAGAAAGGAAAAAACGAGCACAATCAGGGGCAGCAAGGGGGCACAGAAAGGGAAAAAAACGAGCACAATGAGGGGCAGCAAGGGGGCACAGAAAGGAAAAAACTAGCACAATGAGGGGCAGCAAGGGGGCACAGAAAGGAAAAAACGAGCACAATCAGGGGCAGCAAGGGGGCACAGAAAGGAAAAAACGAGCACAATCAGGGGCAGCAAGGGGGGCACAGAAAGGAAAAAACGAGCACAATCAGGGGCAGCAAGGGGGCACAGAAAGGAAAAACGAGCACAATCAGGGGCAGCAGCAGGGCACACAGACGGAGCTGTGTGGTGGGGAGCGACCTACCAGTCAAGGTCAGGGGTCGCTCTCTTCACCACGCAGCGGCTGCCATAAATGGGGAGGTGGGAGGGAGGAGCAGGGAATGGGGCAGCGAATGGGCAGTGAGGGGCGGGGCGCAGCGGCGGGAAACAGGCACAGAAGGGAAAACGAGCACAATCAGGGCATCAAGGGGGCACAGAAAGGAAAAAAAACGAGCACAATGAGGGGCAGCAAGGGGGCACAGAAAGGAAAAAACGAGCACAATCAGGGGCAGCCAGGGGGCACAGAAAGGAAAAAACGAGCACAATCAGGGGCAGCAAGGGGGCACAGAAAGGGAAAAAAACGAGCACAATGAGGGGCAGCAAGGGGGCACAGAAAGGAAAAAACTAGCACAATGAGGGGCAGCAAGGGGGGCACAGAAAGGAAAAAACGAGCACAATCAGGGGCAGCAAGGGGGGCACAGAAAGGAAAAAACGAGCACAATCAGGGGCAGCAAGGGGGCACAGAAAGGGAAAAAACGAGCACAATGAGGGGCAGCAAGGGGGCACAGAAAGGAAAAAACGAGCACAATGAGGGGCAGCAAGGGGGCACAGAAAGGAAAAAACGAGCACAATCAGGGGCAGCAAGGGGGCACAGAAAGGGGAAAAAAAAACGAGCACAATCAGGGGCAGCAAGGGGGCACAGAAAGGAAAAAACTAGCACAATGAGGGGCAGCAAGGGGGCACAGAAAGGGAAAAAAACGAGCACAATCAGGGGCAGCAAGGGGGCACAGAAAGGAAAAAACTAGCACAATGAGGGGCAGCAAGGGGGCACAGAAAGGAAAAACGAGCACAATCAGGGGCAGCAAGGGGGCACAGAAAGGAAAAAACGAGCACAATCAGGGGCAGCAAGGGGGCACAGAAAGGGGAAAAAAACGAGCACAATCAGGGGCAGCAAGGGGGCACAGAAAGGAAAAAACTAGCACAATGAGGGGCAGCAAGGGGGCACAGAAAGGAAAAAACGAGCACAATCAGGGGCAGCAAGGGGGCACAGAAAGGAAAAAACGAGCACAATCAGGGGCAGCAAGGGGGCACAGAAAGGAAAAACGAGCACAATCAGGGGCAGCAAGAGGGGCACAGAAAGGAAAAACGAGCACAATCAGGGGCAGCAGCAGGGCACACAGACGGAGCTGTGTGGTGGGGGAGCGACCTACCAGTCAAGGTCAGGGGGCAGATAAATCACGGGGCATTGAGAATTGATTCAACACTTTATTATAAGTATCCAGGAGTGGAGTAGGAACTGCTATCCTGATATCAGTGATGGTGTGTGTTAGACCTGGTACCATTGGCGTGAGTCTCCCTTCCACTTTTTTCTGATTGCCTCCTCTGTTTTTGATCTGTTTGCTGGTTTTAGATGCTTTGAGCACTGTGCCACTGCTATTCAGTGCCACAGTGCAAGTGCTCCCTATGTTAAATTGATGTATTGATTAGTGGCTCCATGATTGGGTTATTGGATTTACTTGTCAGACCCTAATATAGTGCACCAGGTGTGCCCAGGGCCTGTAAATCAAATGCTGCTGGTGGGCTTGCAGCACTGGTTGTGCCACCCACAGAATCAGCTTGTAAAGTGTGTCTCAGGCCTGCCATTGCAGAGCCTGTGTGCAGTTTGTACTGCCATGTCGACTTGTCAAGTGCACCCACTTACCAGTCCCCAAACCCTCCCTTAACTTCATATCAGACACCCCTAAGGTAGGCCCAAGGGCAGGGTGCATTGCAAGTATAAGGTAGGACATGCCCTGGTGTGTGTGGCATGTCCTAATAGTGAATTACAGCCATTTTCGTTTCATTTTGCAAGGCTACCTCTTCCCCATAGGCCAGGATGGGCAGTTTGATTATAACATCTTATAATCCTAACTGACCCAGGGAGCATGGTAGAAATTGGAGTTTAGTATGCCTGAACTCAGAATGATAAAATACATCTTTTAGTAAAGTTGGTTTTAACATTCTGAGTTTGAAAATACCACTTTTAGAAAGTAGGTATTTTCTTGCCTAACTGTCCAAGCCTGCCTCTGCTAGGTTGTGTATTGTGTGTCTGGCTTTGTGAGTGACAGGGGCTGAGGGATTCCAGGAGACAAGGTGAGTCAGCACAGGGCAGAATAGAGAGATCTGCATGTAGATGGGTGGGAGGAGTTGCACCTGGGACCTGAATAGGGCTGTGCCTTCCCTCCACAATGCTGGCTCCACCTCCTGTGGTGCGTCTGATGTCCCTGGCCTACCCTGTGAAAGGAAAGAAGGAGTCTTGTCAACAAAGTGCTCCAGGACTGACAAGAACTGGTTTGGACTAGGTACAGGCCCCTCTGCCTTCAGAGGACAAAGGATTTAGGGGTATAAATATTGGGGCCCTGACCCCAGAACTTTAGATCACTTCTGGAACAACAAGACGAACCTCTGCCAAGGAGAAGAACCAAAGGAAGCTGTAGGAGTTGGACTGCCCCCCTGCCAGTGTACTGTGTTGCTGGGTTGGCCTACAGTGGTGTCTTCAGTGCCAAGGAGAGGAGAAAGGAACTTTGTGTGTACTTTCATCATCTTGCAGAATATTACTCCAAGGGCTTGATGTGAGCTTGCCTCCTGACCGAAGTCTCAGGGATACCAGACTTCACCCCCTTCTGTTTGCCTGCATCTGGAACTTGCTGTTCTGGTGCTACAGAAGGAATTTGCAACACCGACGCCGGCGAGCGACGCCGTCTCCTGCATCGAAGCCGTGAGCGCTGCTCCGACTTGCAACGAAGACCCGACACCGACCGCCGTGCCACATCGACGCCAGCGAGCGACATCGTAAGCCTGCCATAGCCGTGAGCGCTGCTCCGACTTCCGACGCCTGCTGCTGTGCCGCATCGACTCCGAAGCCGACATCATCGCAGAGCCGATCGTTGACGTGGGTGGTCAAGAATCCATCGACATCGTGACATCGTACGGAACCGTGGCTTCAGCGCCATCGTGACGTCACCTCCTCTCCGGTCAGGAACCGACGCCTCCCCTGCCTGCGCAAGCATCCAGGTCCCGACGCATCATCTCCAAAGCAAGGAACTGACGCCGCAACGCGCCAACGACGCCGCACCTCCCCGACGCCGTGAGCTGTCTTTGTTTTCGCTTTTCCAAGGTACTGTTCTTTGTGGGTCTGTTTTGACTCCGGGCCCGACGCCGCGCACCTCGCGGTCGGCGTCGTACTTTGGGATTTCTTTGACCTCGACGTCGTGATAACTCCAGTTGGGGTTATTTGTTGCTAAAGACTGCTTTTAAGTGAAGAACTTATTTTTAAACCATTTCTACCATCTTGAAGTATTATTGATTACAGTATTGTGGATTTTTGTCATTTGTGGTCTTGTGATAAATCTATATAAAGTATACTTATTTTTATAAATCCTGTGTGGTGTCCATCTGTAGTGTTTTCACTGTATTACTGTATGTGTTCACAAATGCTTAACACACTGCCTCTGAGATAAGCCTGTCTGCTCGTGCCAAGCTACCAGGGGGTGAGCAGGGGTTATTTTAGGAGTGTATCCCCTTTATCCTGACTAGAAGGAAGGGTCCCTATTTGGACAAAGGTACAAACCATTGCCAACTAGAGACCCCCAGTTCTAACAGTGTGTGACTGACTGTGACTTATACGTTTCATGAGCAGATTGATGGAAATGGATCGTCCAAAACTTTTCTAAAAGCTTTTTAAAATGAATGGCCTGTTGTGATCGGTGAGACATGAGTCAGAGTGTATATGAGTACGTTCTCATATTGGTGTTGGTAGGCCATTTAAAAATACTGAGGCTTCAGCAACATGGATACAATATGGGTGGGAAGGTTGAAAAGTGATACTAAAAAGAGAAATCTTATAACGACTAGGCAGGCCTACAATTGAATCGGGAATTTATATGGCTATATTGAATATTCGATATTCGGGTGCAGTACGTATAAAAATTAGCTCCCAATAATAATTGCCTTGTAGAAAGAATGTCCCGATCATTTCTCTGTAAATTCATAGATGATTCATGGTTAGAATGCCAGCATGTGCTTGTAAAAGTGAAGCAGTATATTGGGGCACGATATATTTAAAAATGGCGCCCGCTGTTTACACTTGTTCTATGTTGTTGCAGGGGTGACCGGAGGAGAGGTCACATGACTTCCGGCACACGCATTTGAAAAAGAAGAGCCGGGATCGCAGTAGCACGCCGGAACGAGACGAATCTCGGTATACGGATGTACGCGGTAAGAGTATGTGTGCGTTGCTGACGAGCAGAGTGGTATTATTGACACTCGACATGCTCGGGGTTATGAATGGAGAGTGCTGGGGCGCTTAAATGGTCTTCACAATCTATGGCACAAGCTATAAAATCTAAGTGGTATGAGTCAAAGTAACAGCGAGTTGATAACTGATTGATGCAAATCTGATACAACCCGTGTTAAAAACGGCGGGTTTGTAATACCGCTTTGACTTAGGACCAACGAGATGGGAGATGAATGAATAGTGGTTGCATTTCTTCACAGGTGTATTCACGGCAACGGATGGTGCCGGAAGGGGATTGACGGTAAAAAAGAAAAATACCCCTTGACACGGTGGGAAGCTGGTACGAGGGTCCATGGCTACCACCTGGTAAATACAGATTTAAATTGACGATATCTAGGTCAATTTTTTGACCTGATAAACCAGTACCTGCGTTTGTGTACGATGTCCTAACTGGTTGGTGGTTTTAATTGATACAAACATTTTTTCCAGTGAGGTGATTTTGACCTCGAGCCCTGACGAAATTGCCACAACATTGGACAGGCAATGAAACATGTTGGCCCATCTTGAATTGGTCTGCAACATGCAGTTGGTTTTTATCCTTGAGTAAGCTCACAATTCTGAATAAAATTGCTACGTCTTATATGGGAGTCTTAACTCAATTTTAATTGGAGATACACTTTATTTCTTACATATCATGGGGTCTTCTTCTTCTTGATGATACACTTATCACCATTTTCACCTCTTATAAAAAAAAAAAAATTGTACTGGACACTCCTTCCTTTTTTTTTCCTATAGGTGAGAAAGTCACTAATTATCAGAAACGTGGGCAAGCTGGTGAGAACCTGCCAGTAGCTCCTCTGGTGTAGCGCACGTGAGGGACTTTCTCACATCCACACACATTTTTTTTGTGTCTCTATATACACCTTTTTTAATCAAGGGTATATTGGTAATGAGTTGACTGACAAATTGACATTTATGAAGATATATTGAATTTCTTGCGGGTGTTTAGGACTGGATAAGACTGGTAAATTGTTAAGACCAGCTATTGGGTAGAGGTGGATACCCCCCAGTGCCAGTTTGATACAAAAATAGTGGATGTTGACCCGCATAATCAGGTCTTTTGTTATTTATAGTGATCCTCCATTGTGTGCCAAGCATTCACTTTGTTGACTGTGACTGAACGCTCCCACATTGGCTGGAGGGTGTAAGTTTGACTATGGACTCAAATAACTGTGGATCCACTTTGGAATACCTCATCTACAAACACTACCAACTCTTATCTGCACTTATTTAAATGTTTTTTTGTTGAGTACACCACCATGATGTGGACTGAGATCATCACATTATGTACCAAAATAAATCACTCGGCACCAAAAATGTGGTCATGTTGTTACTTTGAATAACAAATGTAATTACTGTAATGATGTAGAAAAAGTCAGAGAAGAAAGTGTCCTCAACATTGGTAACACATCACTTTGAAAAGGTACATTACTGGCTTGTGAGTATATGAACATTGTCACAGCATGATAGATAGACACAACCACGTCATGCCACAACCCATAGGACATGTTACAGATGCAATGCAAGTCTATTGCTTCTAATACTTGCACCATTTTCAAGCACAATAAACAATCATTTTTAGCAAATCAGTGCATCCTGGAGCATGTTTAGTTTTAAAATAACCTTTGGATGAGTAAAAATAGACAAGGCACAAGACATTGTGCAGCCTAGGTTTATTTTCCTGATAAAACCTGGCGCATTAACCTAATTTCAAAGGACATCACACAGTAAGAAAATGCTTTAAAGTGAAGAAAAATGTCCATCAGTCCAAAAGGAAGTGTGTGCCATGGATTTACGAACAAGTCCAATGTTGGACTAGGTCACAGATTCAGGTCCTGGTGAGGTCACAACTTGCATGTTGAGACGGCAAAGTACCCTGGTAAGGAGAAACATAGAACAGAGTTAGGCACACAGGACTAAGCCTCTTCAATTTAGCAAACAATGTCAGCTGAAGCACAAGATTTTCAGTGTGGACACTACCTATGATTCACGGTAACACTGTACATCTCAACTTTTCCATCTCACAAAAACTTATCATACAACTAACATCATGGCAATTTTCATACACTCACAAACATACATACACATTGTGCACCAGCAACACAACAACAAACAATTGGTGCTAGTCCCATACTTTCATTGCATACCTACACTCATATGAAGAAGTTGTTGAGGAGCTGTTGTCTCAAATCTACGCCATCATCATCATCCCCATTGTCGTCATGTCCCAGTCCAGGATCCTCTCTCGCTGGCAGCTACTGGTCTCCATCGTCCTGTATAAGTGGAATTTCCCTCCGTATAGCCAGGTTGTGGAGCATGCAGCAAGCGGTGATAAAGTTGCACACCTTCAATGGTGCATATTGTAGGGCTCCTCCCGTCCGATCAAGACAGCGGAATCTTGTCTTCCGGAGGCCAAAAGTCCGCTCAGTGACTCGCCGGCTCCTACCATGTGCCTCATTATACCGCATTTCGGAGGGATGACTGGGTTACGGAGTGGTGTCAGTAACCAAGGCTGCTTGGGGTATCCAGAGTCTCCTACATTGAAAACAGAAAATAGATTTAGTTGTTGGTTGACAGAGCATTATCTGACATACAATCTACACACAACACAGCACACATGCCACATCACCTACCAACAAGCCAGGCACGGTCAGGTTGTAGCTGGGACATCAAACGGGGATGGCACTGTTCCTCATGATGTACGCGTCATGTGCAGATCCAGGGAAATGTGCACAGATGTGGGAGATGGACATGTCAGCCAAACAAACCACTTGGACATTAAACGAGTGGTAATGTTTGCGGTTGCGATACACAACCTCATTAGCCTGTGGTGGCACCAATCCAACGTGGGTACCATCAATGGAGCCAATTATATGGAGTATCCGTCCCAATGCATAGAATTCCCCCTTGATGTCTGGCAATTCTCCAGGTGTTGGGAACTTAATGTATTGGCACAGGTAATGCAGCAATGCCCCCAAAACATCTCGCAGAACACAGCTGAACATGGTTTGTGACATCCCACCAGATGTTGCCACTGTGTATTGAAATGTACCGGTGGCAAAGAAATATAAAGCTGTCATAACCTTCACTTTGGGCGTCAGTGCAGTTGGATATGGCCGACCAGGCTGCAGATGAGGTGACAACTGCGCAGTCAACTGTTCAATGATTGGCCTTGTGAAGCGGTACTTCCTGATGGTGTCATGTTCTCCCATGGTTGCCAGGTCTGGAAAGGGCCTGTGGACTCCAGGTTGTCTACGATACCTATGTGTAGAGTGTAAACACATTGGTGTCAGGTCACAATATACAAAGCAACATGCTTAGAGACAAACAGAACCTGAAAGGTGAACACACCTGACGCTACAGATCATTTCAGAAACAGATTTCAATTTAAAAGTATGCCCTTAGATAGATCTCACAGCATCAGTACCCTACACAGACATGTTACCAAGGTATGGTGACACAGCAATTATAGTGGTGTAGTGTACAAATCACTAGTTTCTGACATCATGAATGTCAGCAAGCATCACATTTTCAAAGGATCCACAGAAAAAATATGGTACTTTAATGTTTCTGTGAACAATTACATGTGCAATAGGTAGACAGAATAGGAACATGTAATGCAAGAGATGTGTTACACCTGATATACACATCATCTCACATACTCAGTCATGCCCACCACTGTCACAGGTTGGACACTGTCATGTAGTTATGTCTACATTACACATACAATCACATACACAGACTTTTTTCAATGTTGAGGATGCTAAAAAATGTTATAACACCATACACTGCAGTTTTGTGCACACAGATAGATTAGTAATTCACATTTCACAAACAAGCTGAAGATGCAGAATGATTTCACTGTCTACTTATCCTATGGTAAAAGCCTTAGCCATTACTTACACAGCAGACATCTACAGTCTGAAATGACAACAGTTGTACAATGGGTCATATAGTACACACATGCAGTGACAATGCAAGAATGCACATGTACATCCACACAAAAAATAATGGGCACTGTGACCAATACAATGTGAATAACTGGATTTCTCTCCTGACATGCTGGCATATGCCAATAAAACAGTGTGTCATGTGCCCCTTAAGGTTTGCGCCTCATGGGAGTGCGTCTTGTCCATTTAAAGCTCACTTTTCTCATTTAAAAAGTGCATCCACACTTGTAATGTACAAAAATATATCAATCACAGCAGTGTGTGCTCTGACGACCGATTATTCAAAGGACGCGTTACCCGCATCCGAAACGATTCGGTCACAGCCATTGGTTGTCATGGTGAAAGACGCAGGTGAGTATTCTAAGGACGCGTTACCCGCATCCGAAATGATTTGGTCACAGCCATTGGTTGTCATGGTGAAAGACGCGGGTGAGTATTCAAGGGACCCGGTAGCCGCATCCGAAAAGATTTGGTCACAGCCATTGGTTGTCATGGTGAAAGACACAGGTGAGTATTCAAAGGACGCGTTACCCGCATCCGAAAAGATTCGGTCACAGCCATTGGTTGTCATGGTGAAAGATGCAGGTGAGTATTCAAAGGACGCGTTACCCGCATCCAAAATGATTTGGTCACAGCCATTGGTTGTTGTTAGACTTGGCACCATTGGCGTGGGTCTCCCTTCCATTTTTTGCTGTTGCCTCTTATGTTTTTGCTGGTTTTAGAGGCTTTTGGGCACTGTGCCACTGCTGTTCAGTGCCACAGTGCATGTGCTCCCTACTGTAAATTGTTGTACGGATTAGTGATTCCATGATTGGCTTGTTTGATTTACTTGTCAGACCCTAGTACAGTGCACCACGTGTGCCAAGGGCCTGTAAATCAAATGCTGCTGGTGGGCTTGCAGCACTGATTGTGCCACCCACAGAAGCAGCCTGTAACGTGTGACTCAGGCCTGCCATTGCAGAGCCTGTGGGCAGTCTGTGACTGCCATGTCGACTTGGCAAGTGCACCAACTTGCAAGTCCCTAAACCTTCCCTTATCTTCATATCAGACAACCCTAAGGTAGGCCCAAGGGCAGGGTGCATTGAAAGTATAAGGCAGGACATGCCCTGGTGTGTGTGGCATGTCCTAATAGTGAATTACAGCCATTTTCGTTTTCACTATTGCAAGGCTACCTGTTCCCCATAGGCCAGAATGGGCAGTTTGATTATAACATCTTATAATCCTAACTGACCCAGGGAACATGGTAGAAAAACGAATTTAGTATGCCTGAACTCAGAATGATAAAATACATCTTTTAGTAAAGTTGGTTTTAACATTCTGTGTTTGAAAATACCACTTTTAGAAAGTAGGTATTTTCTTGCCTAACTGTCCAAGCCTGCCTCTGCTAGGTTGTGTATTGTGTGTCTGGCTTTGTGAGTGACAGGGGCTGGGGGATTCCAGGAGACAGGGTGAGTCAGCACAGAGCTGAATAGACCTTCCTGCATATAAAGTGGTGGGTGGAGTTGCACCTGGGTCTGAATAGGGCTCTGCCTGCCTTCCACAATGCTGGCTCCACCTCCTGCCGGGCGGCTGATGACTCTGCCCCTCACTCACAAAGGGAGAAGGTGTCTCCTGACAGAATGCACCCAGAACTGGTTTGGACCAGGTACAGGACCCTCTGCCTTCAGAGGACAAAAGATTTTTGACCATAAATACTGGGGCCCAGACCCCATGAAATTAGATCACTTCTGGGAAATCAAGAAACCTGTTGCCAAGAAGAAGAACCGGAGAAGCTGAAGGAGGAGTACTGCCCATGTGCTGTTTTGCTGATTGGGGTTGGCCTGCAGTGGTTGCTTTCTGCCAAGGACAGGAGAAAAGACTTTGCTGTGCTTTATCATCTTGAAGAAGAGAATCTCCAAGGGCTTGAACTGAGCTTGCCTCCTCCCTGAAGTCACAGGGACACAACGACTTCACCCCTTCTGTTTGCCTGCATCTAGACCTGCTGTTTTAGCTGCTAACAGAAGGACGTTGCAACACCGACGCTGGCGAGCGACGCCGTAACCTGCACCGAAGCCGTGGGCACCGCTCGTGAAGAGCACGACGCACCGCCCCAACTTGCACCGTAGGCCCGACGCCTGCTGACGCCGTGCGACATCGACTCCAAAGCCGTCACCGAGGCCGCTGCCTGCACCGGAGCCGAGGACACCGCTCGTGACGCTCACGACGCACCGTCCCGACTCGCACCGCAGCCCCGACTTCACCGACGCCAGGGCTTCATCACCGCGGAGCCGATCCTCGACGTGGGTGACCCCCCGAATCCATCGACACCGCACCATCGTAAGGAACCGACGCCTCGCCGCCATCCGTGACGTCACCTCCCCGACACAGTAAGGAACCAACGCCTCACCTCTCCTGCGCTGCAGTAAGGAACCGAGACATCACCTCCCCTGGGGTCGTAAGGAACCGGCGCCGCCGGCGCCCACGAAGCATCACCTCCCCAACTCCGTGCACCGTCTTTGTTTTCATCGAATTCCAGGTACTGTTCTTTGTGGGTCTGCTTGACTCCGGGCCCGACGCCGCGCACCTCGCGGTCGGCGCCGTAGTTTGGGATTTCCACCAGTCACGACGTCGTGATAACTCCAAGTGGAGTTATTTGAAGCTACAAGCTTTATTTCATTGACTATCCTATTTTTGAAGATAACGTGAACTGTCTCTATCATTTTAAATCTATTTTAGGTTACAGTATTGTGGATTTTTGCTATTGGGTCTTGTGTTAAGTCTATATAAAGATTACTTATTTTTACATACAACCTGTGTGGTGTCCATCTGTAGTGTTTTCACTGTATTACTGTATGTGTTCACAAATGCTTTACACACTGCCTCTGAGATAAGCCTGTCTGCTCGTGCCAAGCTACCAGGGGGTGAGCAGGGGTTATTTTAGGAGTGTATCCCCCTTATCCTGACTAGAAGCAAGGGTCCCTATTTGGACAAAGGTGCAAACCATTGCCAACTAGAGACCCCCAGTTCTAACAGTTGTCATGGTGAAAGACGCGGTGAGTATTCAAGGGACGCGGTAGCCGCATCCGAAAAGATTCGGTCACAGCCATTGGTTGTCATGGTGAAAGACGCGGGTGAGTATTCAAAGGACGTGTTACCCGCATCCGAAATGATTCGGTCACAGCCATTGGCTATCATGGTGAAAGACGCGGGTGAGTATTCAAAGGACGCGGTAGCCGCATCCGAAACTATTCGGTCATAGCCATTGGTTGTCATGGTGAAAGACGTGGTGAGTATTCAAAGGACGCTGTTGCCGCATCTGAAACGATTCGGTCACAGCCATTGGCTGTTGGTTGTTATGGTGAGCGACGCGCATTTGTGCTTATGTCTTCAGCGCGTGGAATCCGACTCGGTTACCTCCCATCACCAATGTATCAAAGTCAATCGCGGTCAGATGAATAGTGTTTGAACGTCGCGGTAGGCGTGTCATTTGCAAGCAATGTTATGCATTGGACCGATTCGTACAATACGACCGATGCAAACCTATCTCTTTTGATTCATGGATTTGATACCGCCTCTGCTGTAGTGATGATACCTAGAGACTGCACTTGCCTGCACTACCTGCTTCATTCCTGCACCTCCCCATCTCTCTGCTGCTGAGACAACATCCTCTGGTAGCCACAATGGCAAGGACACAGCCCAGGGCCCCAGCTTTCACTGAGGAGGAGACCCAGGCCCTGCTGTACACACTCCTACCACTACACAGTCAGATGTATGACAAATCAGAGGAGCAGGAGAGTGAGGATAACAGTGCATTGCCCTTGGACATGGGCAATAACTGTGCATCACCGGCAGTAGGAGTCTCAATCATAGATATTCCTTTAGGCTTTTTGCAAATTTCACTGGGTGTTAGAACTTATTTGGGCAGGCACACTGCTGTAGAAGTGTGTGTACTGTGGCTAACATGTCCTCACTGTTCTCATGGAACAGAGATCTCATTGAACACAGGACTGATGTACATGATGCCACATGCATTCCCCTTAGTTATTTTAGAAAAACTGACCATGACCTATGTATAGTAGTGTATGACTCAGAAACATGACGCATGTAAACTAAGGGACTATCACCATGTCATCCTTACAGGTCAACTCCCATGAGAAGTCAAGGATGTGGCTGACCATCGCCAAGAAGGTGCGTGACGTGGGGGTCACATACTGTCGCGTCCGTAATTGCCGTAAGAGGTGGCAGGACCTTCGTGGCTGGGCAAAGAGGATTGCTGAGGTCCAGCTGGGCCTGTCAACCGGGCAATCGAGGCGGCCGGCGAATCTTGACCCCCCACATGATCTGCATCCTAGCGGTGGTCTTCCCTGACCTGGATGGGCAGTTAAGGCCAAACAGCAGAAGGAAGGGCTGAGTCAGTTACTTGTTGCACTTCTATCTTTATTCATGCATGTTTTGAGATCTGAGCCTGATGGCCCTTTTACAGGTCATAAGTCTGCCAAACGTTCACTTAGTTTAACAAGATGAAAATGCAGAAGGATCAATTGATGGCAGGTAATGCCCCATTCATAAGGGAGATGTGAGTGAGTCATCTTCAGGGTAGGAACAGTAGTGACATGCACATGTGTGCATCCAAAAATTCCAAAGACTTGTATACGAGTTTCAGCATGAATCCCATAGTTTGACATGTGTCTGCACATTCACTGATGTGTGATCCTGTTCTCAGAGTGGTTTGAAGAAATCATTGAGGTATGTTGTGATTGGTGCACTCAATTATGGAAATCCCATGCTAAACATTTTTGCAGAATGATTTGTCTATGTTCAGGCCTAGATTGGTTTGGCTTGGTCCGTGTGCAAATGTTTTTCCCCAGGCGTGCTGCTAATTGTGATCACATATATCCAATGGGACAGTCAAAGCTAGGGTAACTCTGGTCACATGTCACAATGACCTTACCCATGATGTTGTTGAAAATTCCATAACCAACATTCTGAAGAGTGAGTCCATGTGTAGGAGTTTGTGAGGGTGAAAACACAAGACATTCAGTTTCAAACACAGGTTGTCACTGATCGCAACATGGCACCATTTGTGAGGTATGATGTGAAGTACACAGTTACAACTGTTGACCTGTGTGTTAATGGTCTTGGATACTCCAACTTGATGGCTTGCTAAACAATGTTTTTGTTGCATCACTGTCTGATTCTGAGATGTCAAATATGCATCAAATTTAAGTTTGTTACCCACGTGAGATGTTAGACATGAGCAATATCAGCAGTACAAAGTGTGCATACTGTGTAATCAAAGTGAGAGACATTCAGACTTTGTCCATACAAATGTGGACTTGTTCAGTGTAGCCAAGATTGTTTCACAGTGTTGACTGTACTCATGATGGAAATGGGTTCAGTTACTAGAGTCCCTACAGTCATTGCACCCAGATGTGCCAGTGGAACGGTGTTCCACCTGAGGCATTGTGAAGCTGCAGTTATCAGACTTGGAAGTTTATTACATCTATGAAACTTGATTTGTTTTTTATATTAAAATCTTTAGGATTCTGCTACATGACACCGTGCATAGATGACACAGCAAAGTTTGCCACATGCCTGTCAGCCCAGCTATGCGTACTGCCTTGGTGTCTCCAGAATGACACTCATATGTGTGAACTGACAGTAGAGAAGCAAAGCTACTGAACACGTTATCAATCACTGTGAACTGTGTAACATGACTCATGTAATGAGTTGCATTGTGCATGTTTGACAAGGTAGACATGTGAGCTGTGATATATGAGCCAATGGTGCCACATTTGATGACTAAGGATTGCAGAATGTGTACCATGTCTCAATGAAATCTGAGATTCATATTCCCATTTTGATGGCTATACTCACTTGCAGGAGAAGAGACAGAAATGTCAGGACACAAGACCATCATGAGCACAAGACAAAACATTCCCTGCCACAAACTCCATTAGTCAACTTTGTGGTTATGTACTTTGATGTTGATACACGCAATGTTTCTGATCACATCATGTGTGATTGAGCAATGGTAAACTGCCAGACTAACAAGTGCCATTTATGTTAATGTAGCAGGCGCTAATAGCAAAACTCAATGTGATGTCGGATATCTGTGAACATCTGTGATGTTAACTATGTGTCAAGTAGATATGGATGACTCATGAAAATCTTTGTGTTTCTTGGTCACAGCATCATCAGCAGCCACAGGAGGAGACAGTGCCATGGATGCGGTGGGAGCAGAACGTCATACTGGGTCCAGTGAAGAGTCGTCAGAGGGGGGACCCAGTGACGGTGAGGTGAGTCTCATTGGTAGCGGATCTGCAACGCCATCAGCAGTGTCTGAATCTGATTACAGCTCCAGTGACGACTCCCATGTGGTGGTGGGAGCCACAGTGACTGCATCAACAACATCAGAGTCCACCATCACCACCACTACCATCTCTACCCTTCCAGCTGCTCCCAGTACCAGTGTACATGGCTGCTCTTGTGGTAGGGGAAACCTCTCCTTTGGGCCAGGCACCTCACCCCCTGCACCTGTCTACCCTGCTGCCCTCAGTGTGGAGACCAACGACCTCCTGAGGCAGACATCTGTGGGGCAGACATCCATGCTGAGTGTCCTCCATGCACACACAACTCTTTTGACAAATATGTCATCGTACATGGAGGGCAATCACTCAAACATGTCTGCCTTACAGAGATCAAATCAGGCTATGGTCTCAACACTGACAGCAGCACTGGCTCTCCTCCAGGAGTACCTCCCCCCTCCTACCTCTTCCTCATCCACTGTCCCAACTACCCTCACTGACCCAAGCACATGCAAACGCACACATTCACACACTGTAACATCCACACGCAGCACACAAACACACAGACAGAAGTTGCAAACCACACACATGCACACTCATGCTACAGACAGCACACTCTCCCCCAGGGACGTGACAGCACACGACACACATGCATCCAGTGACACTCCACATACCTCACAACCCTCTGCCTCCACAACCCCTAACCTTTCCTCTTCTGTTCCCCCCTCAGCCCAGGCACCCCACTTTGTTTTCATTGAATTCTTCCCTCCCCAAACATACACCCCCCCTCCTAAGAAGAGGAATTACCTCCAAGCTGACCCGCCCTTAGCATCTGCAACCCCACCCCCTTGAGAAGAAACAGAAGGCAACAACTCCCCGCAGACAATCCCCCCGGTCCGAAGCTAAAACATCCACTCCTACAACCCATAGCCCCCCAGTCAAGCCCAGTACCTCTAAATCCACAAATCCCACCACAAAAAAGACCTCTCCCATCCCCATTTCTGACACACCCCTCAAAATATTTAAAATCCCAATATTGGTTCTGGTCACCCCATCCCCAGCTCCAACTGCCCATCCCACTACAGCTGCCCCCCCTCACAATTAGAGCCAACCACTGCAGTGGAGTCCCACCCCCGCCATCAGACCCTACCACTGCAGTGGACCCTGACACCCCTCCTGATCCCATCCCTCCCAAAACACAACCCAGTCCCCATTAGTTTGCCCCATTTGGTGCCAGGGGAGGTGTCCCCTAGCAGAACTAGTGCAGGCAAGAATATATGGGCAATATTTGTTTCTTGCTCATCATGAGATTGGACAATGATTGACTGGCCAATGGCCTTTTGCAATTCCTTGGATTTGTATGTTGAGGCTGAATTAAGCATTTTATATTTTTTGGTTACAATTTTATGTGTCCTAGAAATTGTTTATGGTTAACTGTATGACATGCACAATCTGTAGTTTACATATCCAATGATGTTATTATGTCATGTATTGCATATGTTCCATGGAGTCTAAGCACTTTGAGAGTATGTATACAAGAATGTTGTGTCTACATATCCTGGGTGGCATTGTCAACATCAGTTTTGGGTAAGAGTGTGACATGAAGTCACAAAGTTTTTAATTCTCTACACACACGCAAACATACATCATGCTTTCATTTGTCAACTTAGTGCAAGTGTCTCAAAGTGCAATAGTTTAGGCGTAGCATTGTGCATATGTTTGGGATGTGCAGAAAGGCACCTGTCTCATTAATTCACCTCAATACATGTGAATGTTGACTACATGGCAGTGACTTTGGACAAACCCATGTGCACAAAGTGATGTTACAATACTTGAATGTGACTTGATAGTGGTGGACCCATGTCTGTGTCTTCTTCAGATCTTGTGGAATAGTAGAAATGTCAACCTTACAACAGGTGGCATCCCACTGTGGGCAAAAACCCTTCATGGCTGTGAACACATCTGATTCATTTCCTGAGCCCATGGTGAGTGTAAGCTGAGCAGTATTCTCACAGTCTTCAACCCTCTGCTTCTACTGGACTCGAATTACTGCATGGATTTTTGTTAGGCAAGGTGTGTGTTTTCTTAATAGTCTATTGCTCACTCATTTAGAAGTTGTTCATGCCATCCTGCTTTTGGCTGGTGCATTGCAAGTATGTTGTTTATGGATTGTCCGAGCTTGGATTGCATTTTGCAACCACACACCAGTCGTAGTTGAGCATATGATTTGTGTGTCATGTGTATTTTGTGAATGACTGACAAGGGTGTTGATTTGAGCTTAGATTGATGCTGTTTCATGTCACACCAAGCTGAATTATGAGTGCTGTGATGTCTGTTGAATTGCCAAGTGGTACATGTGGTGAGGCAAGTGGACAGTGAGTGCACAGAAAGGATGTGTGTCTGTCTACTGTGCAGACGCTCCAAGATCTTGAGTCTCCACCATGCTCTTAGTTGCCACACATGGGAGGATGTGTTGATGGAAATATGTGTCCTGGCTGCAGATGTATAGTCAATGCTTCCTGTTGCATGTGCTGTGCTTACTTGAACAAGGGTGAAGGTGAGAGTGACTAGTATTTTAAGTATTGGTTTGAGTGGAGATACATACGTCATGGAGGCAGGACAAATTTAGTGTTTGTCAGAGAGTGTGAGGTATGAATTGAGTGCATAGGCAGATCTTGTGTAGGAGACATGAGGTATCCACATTCCCCCTATGTAAGTTTTTACAGATAGAATTATGTGATTCAGAGTCTGCAACTGTTTGAATCTTGTGCAAGGTATGGGATGAATGGGTAGATGAGATAGGTGTTAACGCACTTAGACAAGGTTGTATTCTGGCAGGTGGTGAGCTGTAGTCTGTGTGTCTACAGTGAGGGATGACTGTAACCAGACATTTTCAAATGAGTGAGGATAGTTGTTGATGTGCAATAGTCAATGTTGTTATTGAGCATGTAAGTCATATGTGGATGTGACAGTGCCACAGTGAGACAAGGTTCAACTTGTCCTTTGTGACAAAGTGGATAAGTGTATGTGAAGGGTATACGCCAGTTGTGTACTTTAGTGTGCATAAAGGTGAAATGTTTAGTGTCATATAGTTGATATATGTTGTTATTGCATCTGTGTATGCATGTGTTTCAGAAATGACAATCTGTGTAACTTAAGCAGAGTAGGGTGGGTGTGTGATGATATGTGACTGACTGAGGACATATCCATTGAGCATGTAAGTGTCTTGTTGTGAGATGTATTAAGTTTGCATGTCTGAGTGGGCAGTGATGCTGCACGTTGTGATATGAGTGCATTCCAAATACATTGCTGAGGGTGCTAATGGTGATGAGCGTGGTCATTTTTACATGTAAAGTTTGTCGTCTGCTGAGGAGGTGACGAGTACAGTACATAGTGTGCATGTCATGTATGTGCGAGTTGTTGAATACATAGTGATAAAGAGTGGTGCTGTGCATGTAGGTGGGTATGTGAGAAGGGCAGCGCATAAGTGAGATTGTGACAAATGTGTTTGAACATTTTGAGTACAAGGCTGTATCTTGCGGGGCAAACATGTTTTTCCAACTAGCTGCAGCAGAGGTGGCTTATGACATGCTTGTGTGTTTGCTAGTTTTGAAATATGAGCATGTACTTTGGGGTGGATGTGAGAGGGGTCATACCTGCACAAGTATAGTTCATGCAGGCCATGAGGTAATGTGGATTTGTACATATGTGTAGATTTTGTGTATGCAAGTAGTCAAATACAGTTGCCAGAGTAGATATGAAGATGTGGAATGTGTTGCCTGCAGCTTGCTGTCTGCAAATGGATTTTCATGACTGATTGTGTGAATGTCCACTTTGAGTACACTGTCATATGCAAGACCTATTGGCATAACTGGAAAAGTTGCCTCAACCTAGCCTTGCCTTGTCTGAGTTGTGTGTTGGCAGATGTGGCATTTCACCCTTTGTAGGTATTTGTACTCATTAATTGGTCATTATTGGCCTTGGAAAGTGCCCAGGGATGGATGTGGTGATTGCTACATTTGCAGTGTCATGAATCTGGAACAATGGATGGCAGTCCATTCCTTTGAGGGGTACAACCCCATCAATGTCCAAGTAATGAATGTGTGTTGTTTTTCTACCTGGGGTAAGACTACCCCGGGTACAAATGCCCACACTTGCCAGTACACAACACATGCATGGTTATTGCTGGCATTCTGACTTTGAATGTCTGAGGTATGGTGACACCAAGGGAGATTGTGTCATTGTGATGATGTTTCTGGTTGTGCTGAGGAAAACACATTGCACTGTGAACAAACACTCATTTGACACTGGAACAGCACACCCAGTTCCATGAGTTTTTGCATTCTCAAAACTTTTGTTACCTCTGATCTGGTTTAGCAAGGGTCGCCCTTGTGTGTGTCCATGAGAGCTCCCATTGTGCACATTAAATACTGACTTATGTCCTGATGGAAATATGTGTTTGTTGAAAGTCTCCTTGATGTTTCAATAGCTTTTTGGACATTGTTTCAGTGCCAAATGTGGACAAAGTGGACTTAATTCTGCACATGTCTTTCATCCTCACAAGATGTACCCATATTTCCTTGTTTCAGGATGACTATGTCACTTGTGTTTTTGAGCCACAGACTGAGCCATCACCCCAGCATCCTCACCTGTGCCGGCAGCTTATCTTACACAATGAGCTGTGCACTAGACAAACCAAAACTGTTTGTGGATCCTACGTCCTGTGACTCATGCGTATTCCTACTACTATGCAGGACACAATCTGCATATTCAAAATGGGATTATTATTTTCCGGCATACACTACAGATTGAGGGGCTAGATGGAGATTTGCTGCGAATGACATTCTCAAAAGATGTCCGTAGACATATGCAGATTGGTATTTGTGTATAGCGGCACCAGTCCACACATGGGGACTGTATCCTACATTGTTGTGGGGCCATGCTTCTTTCAAAACCAATATTGTTTTTGACTAGAAATATTTCCATGATGACTATGGCACAACCACTTCTGTGTTGTTGTAGTTGGAGACACTAAACGCAATACTGAGTGGCTGTGTCTGTGGACATGTGTGTTGTCTGTGCTGATATCCTCTGTGCTTTACTGTACACAGATTCATCACAATGTCATACTTTTGTTAGTACACTGGAGTTGTATCGTCCTGAGATGTTTCTGTGTGTGTTGTGGTGGACTTATGCATTCACTTTGTAATACACACATATGTGTGGTTATTGCAAGTCCTTGTCCCGTTTCAAATGTGTTATTCCCTTAGTATTTAGCGTGCTAACTGTACCTTCCTGATGATGACATTCCCTCATTATACATACCCGACATGCTATTGACCCATGTTTGGATTGTAATCACAATGATGCTCAGGGTCTCAGAAAGAAATTGGCACACAATCTGTGATCATCTCTTGAACCTGGCCTCTGTGCTTTTACCGGTCAAAGGTTTTGTATTAAAATGAACACTGCTGCTGATCAAGGGTGTGATATGTAGGTCAGACTGTCCAGTTGTGACTTGCCTCCCTGCAAGGACCATTCATTCAACGCAAACTCCCTGCACCTGTCATGACCTGAAAGTGATGAGCGTGTGGTGGAGATGACACTACCTCTGTAAAGGCATGTAAGGCAGTGCACCATGGTGGTTATGCACCAAAGGCTGTCCCCCAGCCTCTATGTACAGAACAGCTGGTGATCCATGGAAATTGTGGTCTAATGTTGCAGTGGCCTGGTGGGGAATGTGTAAGTGGGTAAGTCCATTGGTGTGGTATAGGAAGGCCCACCAAACCATGGCCCACAGGTGACCCTGGTGCACCGTGACCCTGGTGCACCTACCCATCGACCAACGCGCAAATGCCATCATGGCAATTCCAAGGGTATGCTGAACACTTTCTGATTGGATGTCAACACCCATGGGGGTCTATGGGCTTCAGCCCCCATCATGTGTGTCACCCCAGGTTTAGACAGCTTCCCCACACACACACATACAGTCCTTGATCTGTGGTAGCTGGTTTGTCTGTCTTGTTTGCATATCAGTCCCCAGTATTTCACAGGTTTGTAAGAGACCGTTTAGTAGATGATGAGTCTTTGTTTGTTTGTTAAGGGTCCTTGGAGCACTTGCATCTCCACTCCACCCATTCCTCAACGTTGCCAGTTACTTTTTCTGCAACAGTGAGTGAATGCATTTCTTTGAAAAAGACCTTTGTGATTGTTTATGTAGACATTCCTGCAGCGTGTACTCCACATGTAGTGATTTAGGGACTGGGTTTGATCATGTTACATTGTTCATGTACACATTTCTGAAGTTAATTCCCCCCCCAAACCCCAGATATGCATCTACACGTATGTGGGTATTTCCCCCAACCCCAGATATGCATCTACAGGTAT
This sequence comes from Calotriton arnoldi, assembly GCA_963921515.1. NCBI lineage: Eukaryota > Metazoa > Chordata > Amphibia > Caudata > Salamandridae > Calotriton > Calotriton arnoldi. The sequence goes on along the minus strand of CAWUFW010001426.1, from coordinate 147,016 downwards.
GGAGGTATTTCCCCCATCCCCAGATATGCTTCTGCACATATCGGGGTATTTCCCCCCAGCCCCAGATATGCATCTACACATATGGGGGTATTTCCCCCAACCCCAGGTAGGCATCTAAACGTATGGGGGTATTTACCCCCAACCCAGATATGCATCTACACGTATGGGGGTATTTCACCCCAACCACAGATATGCATCTACAGGTATGGGGGTATTTCCCCCAACCCCAGATATGCATCCACACATATGGGGGTATTTCACCCCAACCCCAGATATGCATCTACACGTATGGGGGTATTTCACCCCAACCCTAGATATGCATCTACATGTATGGGGGTATTTTCCCCAACCCCAGATATGCATCTACACATATGGGGGTATTTCCCCCAATCCCAGATATGCATCTACACGTATGGGGGTATTTCACCGCAACACCAAATACGCATCTACACGTATGGTGTATTTCCCCCACAAACCACAGATTTGCTTCTACATTGCTGTGTCTATTTGCCCAACCCACATACTGACTCTACATTGCTGTGGGTATTTGCCACGCCCCATGTTGACTCTACATTGCTATGGGTATTTGACACCCCCCATATTGACTCTACAATGCTGTGGGTATTTGCCCAACCCACATATTGACTCTACATTGCTGTGGGTATTTGCCTAACACACATATTGACTCTACATTGCTGTGGGTATTTGCCCAACCCACATATTGACTCTACATTGCTGTGGGTAGTTGCCACCCCCCATGTTGACTCTACATTGATGTGGGTATTTGTACAACCCACATTTGCCCCCCCAACCACCAATTTGACACTACAATGCAAGTAATATTCCCCCCCCCCTTTTGGCTGTGCTTGTGACCCTGCTTTCTGTTGTGTAGTCTTTCGTGTGGTATTTACATTATTTTGTATGTGTAGGTGTCGGACTTACCTTCAGCGACGAATGCGTCGGTTGTGGTTGTAGTAGTGCTCAAAAAGGTAGAGTATGGGGATGACATGCATGATCAGATTCATGGCTGCACCGTCTCATTCGCAGGAATCGTGTTGTGGCGCGAGTCGGAGCTGAAATACTCCCCTTCCGGCTGCTCTGACGTGTTGGTTGTAGCGACGGTTCGGTGCATGGGAAGTACACATCGTACTTCGGCGTTCGGAATCGGACTTGGAAATGCCTCCAGACGACTCCTTTGTGCGTTTCCGGGGGCTTTTTGTTTGGACAATGAGGACGGAATCGGAGTGACCGTGTCGTCCGGTATGTAAAGGGTTTTTTTCATCGTACTGCTTCGTTTGGTTTAACCGGCTCCCAGTACAAGTCGGTTGTACTGTTCGCCTCCGGACGCATCTGGGAGGGCCTTCCGCACGACATCTGAATCGGGACCTTAGAATTATGTAGCGTCCTGCCTATATCAGTCTCCCATACCACTCAAAGCCCTCCCAGTGATACTTGGGTATGTTCCCTCAGGGCCCAATATATATATTTTTTTAGGTTTAAAACAAAGGCCAACAGTGTGATACATGTATGTCCTTTAAAGCGAGTCAGATTAACCATCAGTGATATGCGAATAGTAGTGAGAGCCAACAATGTTACGTATTCAATTGACCAAAAAAGGAAACGTACTCTATCCCCGCCACCCCCCACCCCATCCCTCGTCCACCGAACAAAATGCCAGTACTAGTCAGGCCTACTCCTCTTCTTTCAACTGGGCATCCTGGGGCTCTCCCCCAAGGGGGGCTAAAAGGCGCAGTAAACGGAGGTATCTTGGGCAAGTAAGCTCCCTGAACTCAGAACCTAGCAGAGTGAGGAATGGCTGCCAGAGGTCTACGAAAGAGGAACCCTTCCCGGCTAACGTGAGAGTAATCTTTTCCATCCCCAGGACCTGCCACAGACGCTGCAGCCAACCAGTAAATGTGGGTGTGCGGGTGGTCCGCCAATGGAGTAAGATATTTTGTGTGGCCGAGCCTAGGGCTATCGCCATCTGGCGGCCCCGCCTTGATCGGAGCGGGTATGTGAGAGGGTTCGGGAGGCCCAGAAGGACATAACTTGGAAAACGTGGCAGCTGAGTGTCGAAGTGTTTGTCTATTTCATCTATGACCTGCGTCCAATGGGAGTGCAGCTGTTCACAGTCCCACAAAAGATGCACCAGCGTGCCCCGTTTCCCACAGCCCAGCCAACAGTCTGCGTTTTGTTGAGGGTCCATCGTGTGTAGGCGATCGGGCGTGTAATACCAGTATGTCATCACCTTTGTCAAAGTCTCTGTCAGTCCTATGTTGCGCGCAGAGTGGCGGGCTCTATAATGTACCCCCTCCCATTCTTTATGACTAAGGGCATGACCTAGGTCCCGTTCCCATCGCGTTCGCCCAGCATTCTGAATGTGTGTGTGTCTAGCAAGCAGCATCTTGTACAAGTCTGAGATTAGCTTTTTATCGGATGTGCGCGTAAGTAGCCGTTTTTCGTAGGATGTAAGGAAACGCGGTGCCTGCGGTCTGACGAGTGGGTGGAGAGCCCAATGCCGAAGCTGGAGATAGTGGAATCTTTCGGATTCCGGAATCCCATAGAGTGAACGAATCTGAGGGAAGGGGAGAATCCCGTCAAAGTCAAACAAGTGCCCCAGAGATCGACAGCCCGTGGTGCGCCGGCTCGTGAAGGAGGTCTCACACATTCCTGGATGAAAGTCAGGGTTATCGAAAAGCGGAGTGAGGGAAGATGGAAGGTAGTCATGTGGTGTTTCTGACAGGTCTGGGCCCAGGCCTCCAGGATCGTTCTAGTTATGTGAGAAGCGTAGAGATTGGGAGGCCTGTGGGCCTTACGTAGGAAGGGAATCCTCTGTAGTGTTGTGGCTGCTACTGCTTGGTCTTGGAACAACCCGTGCTTCTCAGACTTGGACCTGCTCCACTCGACCAAATGTCGGATCTGCGCTGCCTGGAAGTAGAGCTGGAGGTCTGGGACCCCCAGGCCGCCCTCCTCAGGGGGAAGCATCGGAAGGGCTCCCTTCATGCGTGGCCGGCGGCCCCGCCAGTTGAACTGCGACAACTCAGATTGGATCTGTTTGATCCACCCCTTAGGGGGTCGTAGGGGTAAGGTCTGGAAGATGTATAGTATTTGGGGGAGAATCGTCATTTTGATAGCCGCCACCCTCCCAAGCCAGGAAATCGGAAAATATTTCCACCGCCCCAACTCCGCCCGGATCTGCGTCTGCAGCTTAGCATAATTAGCGGCGGCCACCGTTGGCAGCGTGGTTTCCAGCTGAATGCCGAGGTAGGGGACAGTACCCTCCGCCCATTGAAAGGGGTGTGCGGACAGTAAGTGCTCCAGGGTAGGGGGTGACATCGAAAGGTTAAGGGCAACCGGCTTTTCCACGTTAACCTTAAAGCCCGACGCCTGCGCAAAGCAATCCATTTCTGCCATGAAGGCACCCAAGGCCGGGGCGGGGTCGGAGAGAGATACCAGTACATCATCTGCGTAAAGGCTGATGGTGTGGGTGTTGCCCCAAAATTTAATCCCGGTGATGAGGGGATTGCGTCGAATACTTTGGGCGAAGGGTTCCATATATAGTGCAAAAAGCAGGGAGGGGAGAGGACACCCCTGCCTTGTGCCCCTGGAAATAGGGAGGCGGGTCGAGATGTGTCCGTTAACTCATACGGAAGATGTAGGGCGCCGGTAGCAGTTGAAGATTAGGGTTCGAAACCTCTCCCCCATCCCTGTATGTATCAATACCTGCTCCAAGAATGGCCAATGAACCCTATCAAAGGCCTTCTCTGCGTCGATGGTAAGGAGCATGTATTCCCCAGGTACCCGGGAGGCCTTCTCGATTAAGTGGAGTACCCTTTTAGTATTGTCACTGGTCTGGCGCTGGGGGATAAATCCTGCCTGATCCGGGTCAATGAGTCCTGGCATATAGGGCGCCAATCGGGAAGCTAGAATCCCTGTAAAGAGTTTGAGATCGACATTGAGAAGGGAGATAGGGCGATACGCCCCGCAGCTAGTCTTGTTCTTTCCGGCCTTCGGAATGACCACAATGGCTGCTTCCAACATGTCCTCCGGGATTGCCCCGGTAAGCGCGAAGGAGTTAAAGAGGCGTGTTAGAAGGGGTGCTATAGTTGGGCAGAAAGTTTTTATAAAAGGCAGCCGTGTAGCCGTCGGGCCCGGGAGATTTGGCCTGTTTAAGGCGGGAAATCGCTGCTATGACCTCCTCGACTCGTATCCCCCTCTCCAAGTGATCAGCCTGTGCCTGTGTGAGAGAGGGGAGTTGTGCCGCCTCTATATACACTTCGCCGAGTGAGCCATCCCGCACCTGTGCCGCGTAGAGGTGGGCATAAAAGTCACGGAAGGTGTTTGCGATGTCCGCGTCCTCTGTCACCGTTCGTCCCGTATCGTCGCGTAGTTCTTGAACCCCCTGTCGCTGTCTAAGCTCGCGTAGCTTGTGGGCAAGTAAACGGCCACACCGGTCCCCCCCGGTATAGAAGGCCCGACGCAGGGCTGCGTAGTCCGCCCTGTCGTTATCAATGGCCGCCAACTGGGCCCTTACTGCGTGCAGTTGTCTCCAGATCCAAGGGGCCCCAGTACGCTGGTGCATCTGCTCCAGCTCCCTGGTTCGTTGCGTGAGGTCTTCTCTTTTACGCCTGCGATCGGCATTGTCAGCCGTCGCAATTGCGATGATTTCCCCCCTCAACACTGCCTTAAGTGCTGCCCATTGTGTGGAAAGTGGAGTGTTGTCGTTGTGCATCAGAAAGTCGTCTAACGCGCTCTGTACTCGTTTGACCACATCCGCACGGTGGAGGAGGGTGTCGCGCAAGCGCCATTGACGGGAGGGTCGCTGTATTGGGGGAAGTGTAAGTGTAACTACAACCGGAGCATGATCAGAGAGGGAGGCGGTCAGGATCTCCGACCCCACCATCAGAGTCCGAACAGCCTCTGAGCCAAGTAGATAGTCAAGGCGGGCATACGTCTTGTGCACACTCGAGTAAAACGAGTATTCGCGGCTATTTGGGTGGGAGTAGCGCCACAGGTCCACCATCCCTAGCTCCCTTAATCTGTCCAAGCCCGTCGGAGAGAGCGCGCCCGACTGGCCCGAGCGCTGCACCGACCGGTCCAGTGAGTTGTCAAGTACTAAATTTAAGTCCCCCCCCCAGCAGGATTCTACGCTCTACTGTTGCTGTGGCTTTGGTCAGGGCTTCGTGCAAAAACTTTTCTTGCCCCTCATTGGGGGCATAGATAGACCCTATAATGAACGTCAGCCCCCCAATGGCAAATTGATATGTGAGAAGTCTCCACCTGATCTCAGCCTCCTTTTGAAGAACCTTTCCCTGGAAAGAACGGGAGACTAAGATGGCCACTCCTGCTGTTTTGGAAGCGCTGGAAGAGAAGAACTGAGTGGGAAACAGGCGAGATTTTAGGCGGTAGCAGTCCCGGGCCAGTAGGTGCGTCTCCTGGAGAAGGCAGATATCCGCTTTCGAGTGTTCTAAAAGGGAGAGAACTGCCCTCCACTTGACAGGGTTATTAAGCCCCCGTACATTCAGGGTGAGATTACTAAGTGTGGTAGGGGCCATCTAGGGGATGAGAAACCAAAGACACATCTGAGTACCAGGGCCTGTCGAGTAGGGATGTGTAGTCAACAAAGGCAGCCTATCAGAGCTAGTATTAAAAAACAGTGGACGAGGGCCCCCAAAAGAAATAAAGTAGAAGGAAAAAAAGACAAGAACCACAATGTTGTGAATATGAATGAAATCTGAACTGTCCCATGTAGAGGACTGAAGGCAAACTCCCCCGGAAGGGAAGGGGAAAGCAACAGGCAACCAACATTTGGAACATAGTAGTCCGTCATCCCAGGATGACCAGGAAAGATTCGTCAGGGGGTCTATAGAGTGGCCAAGATTATACCCTCCCCGCCTCCCGCCTCAATATAATAATGAACAGGCGGCTCCTCCTAGAGTCATGAGGAATGTGTTTTTGCCAATTCTCCTGGGAGGGACTCCAGGGTAGCCTTCTGACTCAGTGCGATTTCTGTGGGGTCTGGGCGTTTAGGGCGTCTTCGGCGTCTCTGCTGCTGCCAGCCCGATGGTGGGACACCCACAACGGGGCTCGAGCCATGGTTTCCCCCCTCTTCTTCCGGGGCCTCAATTCCAAGAAGTCTGCAGGCCTCTGACAGGGAGCGAAGCTGGTACTGTTTCCCGTCAAAGCGGAAAATTAGTCGGAACGGGTGCCCCCAGGAGTAAGAAATGTCCAGTTGGCGAAGATGGGACGTGATGGGGCGGAAAAGCCTGCGTTTCTGCAAGGTGATCGCCGCGAGGTCTTGGTAAAGGGTAGGGCTTTGGTCCTGATAGGTAATTGGGTGCATGGCTCTGGCCTTGCGAAGGATCTCCTCTTTTGTGCGAAAGTCTTGAATGCAGGTCAGAATGTCGGCCGGAGCCGCCCTGTCCGCCCTGGGGGGCCCCACCCGATGGGCTCTGTCAATCTTGATGTCGAAATCAGGAGGGTTCCCCAGAACATGATTAAACAGCCCCCTCACATATGCGAAAATGTCCCCCGCTTCCGCATTTGTAGCAACTCCCCGAATTCTAATGTTATGTCTCCAGGAGCCGTTTTCAAGATCTTCGAGGCGCGCTTGGAGGTCCACCTGTTGTTCATGGATGCGGATAACCTCTTGCTGGAGCGTGGAGAGTTCCGTGTCCCTGCTGTCTCCTTTATCTTCGAGTTCTGCAACCCGTTCCCCGATGTTGTCGATGTCACTATGGATGTCCTTGATCTCAGAGGTGAGATCGCGCTTCACCGTCTGTAGGTCCTCCCGGAGCGTCGTGAAGAGGGACTCAAGGAAGGCACGCGTCACTGGCTCCTCTCGTGCGTCTCCCGGTGTTAGTGTGGTTGCGGCGTCCCGGGACGAGTGAGCCATCTTGGGGGGGCCCCGCAGGGTGCGAGAGAAGATTTCTTTCACCGTAAGAGTCCTTCCGGCTTCTATCTTTCTTGGCTCGGGTGGAGGTCATAGCCCAGGTCTATGTCGCGGGGGCCGAGCAAGGCAGACCCACCCCCGTGAAGTGCTGGAGTGAGGCCGCGCGGGTCAGGCAGGCGCGCAGCGGGCTGGTCCGCCAGCGCCCCGCTCCCTGTGCAATATCCGTGGAAAACCGGGCGCAGGGTGCAGCAACAGGAATGCCCCGGTGTCCGGCCCGCCCCGCCACTCAGGAAGGGGGCAGCCCAGGCCCTGAGGGTCCCACGCCGCTCGCCCCCCCGCCCGGACTCACCCTGGGCCAACTGCAGCTCACTCCGGGGGGATCCAAACCGTGGGGGCGGACAGCGGCGACCGCCTCCCCCAGCTCTCCCAGGCAGAATCTATGGACCCGCAGGCCTCGCTCAACACGGGCCGCGGACAAGGGCCCACATCGCCTCCCCTGCACCCAGGGCCCACCAATCACAACGGGCCTCAGTGCCGGCCCGGGCTCCGCACGACAAGATGGCGGGGCGCCGCCGCGACCGACGACCCCCAGCCCGCGTCTCTGGCGTCAATGCAGGGAAAGGTCCAATCCAACAGAGGCCTCGCAGAGGAAGTCTATAGTAATGCACCTCTCGCTTTGAATGGCAACCCCACAAGGAGGAAAGGGATGCGTGGAGCAAAGCAGTCTATGGGTCGGGGCAAGATCGCCGTAGGTACAGGGACTAGGCCGCTAAGATGGCTGGCAAGGCCCCGGTGAAGTCGGCACCTCGTGCAGGGTCCGCCTCGGGAGTGGTCGGAGCGGGCGGACTCACCTCGGCATCTCACGCCGTCTGTCCCACAGCCCCGGCCGAAAGGCTGTCCCCTGCAGGCGTGGTTCCCCCTCCGCTGGCCAGCTCCCGCGAAGCCACTGGAGTCCGCATGGGCGTCCGCTCGCCGCCGGGCTCCCACAGCGGAAGGTCCGTCGCCTCCTGACAAAATGGCGAGTCGAGTCCCAGCACCCGCTCGCCAGCCGGCCTCGGCCATGGGGATTTCGCTGTCCAGCCCGGAGTGGCTGGGTGGGCCGTCGTCTGCCGGTAGATGCCACTGAAAGTCAACACGGCCCGGCGGCCGTGGAACCGGCAGCCCAGCCACCGCAGAAGCACCTCCGTCGCCAGCCGCGAGGCTCCGCCGCTCGACACCAGCTTCGGATCAGGAGCCGGCAGCTCGGCCTCAGGGCACCGGAATCGACATCACCTCGAGCCCAGACGGTGCGTGGCTGTTGGAGGCCACCGTTTGCTGAATTCCGTGCAGTGAGCGGCTATGAGCCGGTGCTAAGATACGGCGGTCGGCGGAGAGGTAGCGAGACACGTCCTACCTCGCCGCCATCTTGGCCACGCCCCTATATATATTTTTTTAACAAAATGTTGTTATATGATCATAAACAACACAGTCCTGTGCACAGTACAGCATGAATATTCGTAGACGTATGCATAGTACAATAACCATGTAACGTATGGTACTAACGTACAAAGTGCAAAAGGACTCCGGCCCTTCCCAACCACAATGAAACATAAATCATAAAAAAGAGAGCATCATTCGGCACACCCTTACACAGTTGAAATATCTTTATAAATATAAAACCAGTCAAGATAATCCCAATTCAAAAGTATTGTCACAATCTTTCATGCTGGATGTTACATCAACAAAAATAAAGAAACATCTTTTCAAGAATTCGAACTGTTTGGACATTGGTTAATAGCCAATAAAAAACCAAGTGAACTCTTCAGGATACTTTTGAATTGGGATTATCTTGACTGGTTTTATATTTATAAAGATATTTCAACTGTGTAAGGTGTGCCGAATGATGCTCTCTTTTATGATTTACCTACATGGGGAAAAATCACTTTTTCCAATGTTACTTGCATCTTTTGGTAGTAGATGTGGTGAGCAGTAGTAGCACCCCGTCATCCTATTGAGAAACACTGTTATTTATTCACACTGATTTACTTTGTATTCTTTTATTGAGTGGTTTACTGATGTGCGGTTCCGTTTCCTGGAGAGGAAAACACTACTACCATTTTTGCTCACAATGAAACATACTCACCATCTTATCTCCCCCCACCAATACCCCGCGCCATGCTGTCCCAGTTCAATAGCAGCAATAAAAGCTCACCGGTCGTTAAGGCCTCCAACAGCGATAAAAGTCTGAGAGATCCTGTACCAGTCCGGAATCGAACGAACCTAGGCGAGATGCTCCTCCATTTTATTCTCGGGTATTGGAGACCACTCTGGGGTGCCTGGCTCAGGGTCTCTGAGACAATATACCAGATGTTCCCAGGCACAGGCTCTGTCAATCAGACCATGTCCCCTCTTCACCTCACGAAGCAAAACGGCACTTTCATAACCTGCCCATCTAACAAGTTCTTCCCTCCATTTATCTAGATTAGGACCTTTAGTGGTCTTCCAATACATTGTAATATCTCGTTTCGCTAGTAGCTGGGCCAGGTCTGTGAACCTAGTGGTGGTTTTACATTTACTAGGGCACGGAAACCCCCCAAGTAAACAGGCCGTGGGAGTACAACTAATCGTCCATTGGGTTATCAATTCAATTCAATTCAAAGTAAGCTTTATTCGACAATACATGTCATAAAAGCATTGAGCATAAAACACTGGTAAAAAAATAAGACAATGAATTAAAATGTTATAAAAATTTGTACAAATAGTTAAAAATCAATTCATCCTAATACATTATAATACAGCAAAATCTCAAAATAAGAAGCATGAGCAATAATGTTATCAATTTGTGGCTACGGCAACAGCATCAGTGAAAAGTACCACAGCTTGGTGATAAAAGGGTCATTTCACAACCACAAGTAGCATAATTCCAAGTTCAGTTATTTACAGTCAGTGATTGAGATCTTATAGACCACATCCATCTTAAAAACTTTGCTACTGGGATTGCATGGTGGTGTGATGGATCAGTGCACAGGATTCGCAAGGCAATACTACCTGAACTGGTACCCATGTTCCTGCATGTCTTCGCCAATCATACTTTGCGTGGACCAACATAAGCAGGGCAGACAAACAATACATGCGAATAAGTTTCTTCTCGGTCAATGCAAATAGGGCATTTGTTGTCGCCTGATGTGGTCCATTTGGCAGTGAAAGACTGTAGTGGCAAACAGCCCGCTCTAAATTGAAAATACAATTTGCAATCTAGGGGCTTTGAGATTGCATCCCAGTAGTACTCAAAGCTCGACCATGGTTTTATTTATAAAAAACGCCCCTTCAACGTTGTGCAATCAGTTATGCTGTTTTTATCTTGTTCAATCAGTTCCCAGTATCTTTGCTTGATTGAATCTTTCGGTGGGAACTGAGAGCTAGACGGGTTTTCCCACAAATGGAACAGACCCTTGCTGAACAGGAGGCTTCTGATGTAACGCAGCCAGCTAACTTTATGGAAATGGTCGGCTGCAATAACATCCATGAGGCCTTCTGCAAAGGTAGCCAGTTCCGGCGTACACCAGATTCTACGGCAATAAAGGATAGGGCGTAGCCTAGCTAGGTCTGCCAAAGATTTTCTGCCTAGGTCATTCCGCAAAGGTAACATGGGTGTGCTTTGGGGTAGGCTACTAATCCCTCGAAAAAACCTGTTCTCTGATACAACTAGCTGCATGAGTTTCTCAAAGCCCTATAAATCAGCACCGTATACAACTGAGATCGCCACCTTAGCGTTATAGATCTGTAGGACCGGACTAAGGGCCCTGGTCAAAGATGTTTTAAATTCATTACTCAGAATACCAGCTAATTGCCGGTGTTTTAAAGCCATAGGGGCACATGCATCAAAGGTTTTTGCGATCGCAAACGGTGCGATTCGCAGAAATCGGCCGTTTGCGATTGCAAATTGGCCTTTGGAGATGCATGAAAGTGTTTCCTATGCGCAATTTAAGAATTCGCAATTATTTGCGAATTCCTAAATTGCGATTGCATTTAAGGAATCGCAATTTGCGATTCCTTAAATGCAATGCTAGAAGCACTTTCAAATAGCGATTTCGCTATTTGGGACCATAAATTACAGACAAATCAAACTTGTCTGTAATTTGCAAAACTTTGAAAAATGCACTAAAATGCATTTTTAAAGTTTTAGGTTACACACACACATGCCCTTGGGGCATGTGTGTGCTTAACTATGGGTGCACATCACAATTTCAGGGGTGCAACAGGGTGTCATTTTGACACCCTTGCACCCTTGAAATTGCATGAGCAATTTGCGAGTACCTACTGGTACTCGCAAATTGCGCATGCAATCTCAATTCATTCCTATGGGCCTGTAGGCCCATAGGAATGAATGGGACGGCATTCTTAATTGCGACTCGCAATTTGCGACTCGCAATTAAGGAATGTTTAGGAATCGCTATTTTTATAGCGATTCCTACATGCTTAGGCTTTTGCGATTCCTTAATTGCGATTCCTAATAATCGCAATTAAGGAATCGCAATAGCCTAACTTGATGCATGTGCCAGATAGTGTCAATGTGTGGCCTCCATCTCAGTTCCTTCTGCAAGGTAATACCTAGGTAAATAAAGGTGTCTACCTGTTCGAGGGGCGACCCATCCATTACCATACTGCCCTTAAACGATTTTTGTTGATTAAAAGTCATAAACGTTGTTTTTGCTGCATTACTTTTTAAACATCGTAAAAGGCAGAAATCTTCAAACCATCGCAGCGCACGCTGTAACCCACTAGGAGTTTTAGAAATTATAAGCGTATTGTCTGCGAACATTAAAACCGGGATCTTTTTGCCTGCTAAAAGTGGAGCATCAGTAGGGGTGATGGATAAAAATTTAGCAACTCCGTTAATAAAAAGTGAGAATAATGTGGGTGCAATTACACGGCCTTGACGTACTCCCGTCTCTACAGGAAAAGGGTCAGTCTCATTCCCCTGTGCTCCCCAGCGTATTTGGACAACATTTTCCTCATGAAGGCAGATGATGAGGGAGAGTAAATCAGTAGGCATCCCCAACTCCTATAGTACCACCCAGAGTTTGTTACGTGAGACCTGGTCTATTGTGCTTATTTGGGCCCGAAAGCCCGCCTGGAGTGGGCTTAGGATGTCATTATCGTCTATCCATTCTTGGGCCTTTGCCAGGACAAGTCGGGCCACCACTTTTTGAATCGAGTCTATTAGGCTTATTGGCCTATAGTTTCCTGGCAAAGACTTGTCCCCTTTTTTATATATTGAAATAATCTCCGCCCCCGCCATGAGTCCAAAATGGGGACCTGGGCGATGGCATTTGCTAATAGCATTATATACTGACTCCATTTAACCTTATCCTGCAAGAAGATATCTACGGGTACGCTGTCAATACCTGGTGCTCTCCCACCAGAAATGGCACTAAGAGTTGCATTAACGTCTGCCAAGTCAAATACTTTGTCAGTTAAATAAAAATGAATCAAGAAAGGCTTGCAGTCCTCTACAGCGTCAATGGCATATTGTACAGCAAAGTAATTAACCCAAGTGTCAGGGTCAACGTGATTGTCAGAGGGCGGTGCAACTCCACCCCTGCCCCATTTTACCAGGTTCCAGAAGCGTTGGGTGTTGTTCCCACTACATGCTTGCTTTAAGTCCTGCCATCTGTTCTCATCCCAGATTTTTTTAGCTTTTACCATCACCTTCTTATAAATTTTCCTGGCATCTTGAACTCTAGCCGAATCACCAGATCTAATTGCCATCCCCAGGGCTCCACGGGCTTGCTCACACTCTTTATTGAACCAGTGATGCCGTGCCTGGGTACCCTTTGCCTTGGTTATAAAAGGTCTTTGAAAATATGTGCGCATTTTAGCAAACAGTATGTTATGCAGCGATCTTATTTCTTTAAGAGGCTGGGAGTTAGGATGGAGGACTTCATCTCTACTAGGATGTTTTCGACATCGCTGGTGATAGTGGACAATATTTCTGGCCGTTCTAGAATCATAGACCATTTTAGTCGCCGCATGTCATTGGTGGATTGCAAATCACCAGTGGAAAAGGAATTGAGGGTAGGTGTTTGTTCTTGTAATTCCCTATATACGAACGTAAAGCATAGTGGATTATGATCGCTCTCAACACTGTCCAACACAACCATATCCTTAAGAGTATACCATAATTTTAGACTAAATAGAAGATGATCAATACGGCTTGAGTGGTGGCCATTGTTAAACATATTGGCCTCTTGCCTAGCGGAAGTAGTCCTACCGTTGGCCGCCCTTAAGCCGTATTCTAAGCATATAGCTTTCAGTTGAATAGCTACTTCTGTCCATCTTTTGATTGGAGGTATTTTCAGGCGTGGAATACCCCACTGCTCATCTTCCTCCCTGCCAGGTCATTTTCCTCGCTATCAGGGGGCTCAAAAGTCGAATTTAAGTCCCCTGCTACAACAAAAGAGGCAGCCCAAGAAAGATTATCTAGGACATCACACAAGGCAAGAATGGTTTCGGACCTTCGCCCCCCACTGTGCCCTCTTGCATATACATTGTAACTGTCGATGTTACCATAGGGACCACACACCAACTTGCTGGCAAGGATATCATTACTCTCTGTTGGAAGTGCCTGTAGCTTGAGGCCGATTTCCTGTCTAACCCACATTATAAGACCCCCCCTGATGGGCAACCCTTGCCACCTTGGATAGCTGGAATATAATAGTTTAGATACCCCGGATGGTAAAGTGGTTCTGTGGACCAGGTTTCTTGAAAGGCGCATATATAACATTTCTCCATAAAGGTATTCCAGTCGGGAGAGGCACCCTTTTACCTCAACCCAGCGATGTTCCAGGATAAAAACTCTATTCTACGTGGTGTCAAATGTAGATCAGATGTCAGCCCCTCCCATGGCTCTGTGGTCCCTGATATGCAACCTGCCTCACTCTCTGCACTGATGAGGCAGCTCGTCTAAAAAGGAGATTTTACTTCTTGGTGGGGTACGATGTGCTCACTAGTGTATTCTAGCATAGTTACCTGGGTATGAACGGCGGGGGTAAACTTCAATCTATCTCTCCTAGAGGTGACACACCTACTTGAAATGTTGGTGAGTGGACTAAATACGTCTCTATGACCGCCTCAGGAAGATTATTTTTAAGGCAAATATTAGATTTAGTGAGATGTTGAGTGCGTATATCAAAGGCCACCAGATTTCCGACAAGATCTCGATGTGCTAGAGTAAGTGCAATGGCGTCAGTGGCGGCCCCCGGGTAAGAATGTCTTTTGGCCCCTATAATGTCATCCCTTACTACAGATTGGCACCCCCTCACACGCCGGATCCAGTGAATCGACTTGTTTGTCAGAGTGCCCTCATCCTCTTTATGTAAGCTGAGAGGGAGCTTTGGAACATTAACCAAATATACTGTTGGTCTGATGTCTAGAATCCTACCGAAAATCTGAGAAACTGGGATCGTATTTGCCTGATGGTAAACCAAACTTGGTAAAAGACCTTGGGCTTTATTTGGATTAATAGATTGCCGAGGTCCAACCCTGTTTTGACCTACCCCACTAGGATGTCTAGAGTCTGGGTGATCGACCTTATCACTCCAAGATGAGTTTTCTCTCTCTGTTCTTCTTATATCATGGCCTGTGGGGCCCCCAGGTAACTGGCTCACACGGCCCCCCCCCCACCCTCCCCCTGGCCATTGACTGAGTGTATTGGATGGGATCCCAATTGTTTCTTGATAAGTTGAAAGTCCGTAAGTACCTTGGTTAGGGACTCAGAAAGTCTACCAACAGTTGCTTTAAGCGCTCTAGTTTCCTGCACTAGATCAGCTATTTTCAATGTTAGTGGTCTTTGCGTGGGCGCCTCATTTAATATAACGTTTGTATAATTTAATAGACCCTCTCTACTAATAGTATCATGACTACTTGGATACATGGCTGTACTTGCTACTGACTGGGCGTCTGTATTTTGACATATAGTAGCCTCTTTGCCCTCTTTTTGCGCCCCACTGCCTAGACTAGTAGGTGTGTCTTGTGTTATTACGTCTTCTAACAGTGTAGTAAACCTGTTAGTGCAGGGGAAAGTTGACAGAGCGACTACGGTCTCTTGCACTTCAATGCCCCCTTTAACGGACCTGCTAAGTTGTGAATTTAAGGTATCAGGTGCCTGGTTCCTACTGGCAGCCCTTTTAAACATAGCTGGTATGCTCCCTGTTTGTGTAGGACTTCTAGATACCTGTATGTTAACGTGCTTGGGAGAAGTGTTGGTGGAAGTTGGATCTAGAAGACCCTCACATTCGGATAGCAAGCTGTCAATACGGTCTAGCACCCCTCCCCCAGCAACTGGGCTTAACATCAGAGTTTTCTTCTTTGCCTTCTTCTTGCAAGCTTCCTTCGATCCTCCCTCAGAGATTTTGCGCTTTCCCATCCCAGCACAGTCTCTCAGCGCATAGGGGTAAAGAACTACAAAAACAACACAATCAACAAATGGCCCACCAGGGGGGACAAAAAGTTATTCAAAAGGGGACTTTCTTAGAACAGTAACTTTTTAATCTTGTGTAACAGGTATTGGGCCGCAAAGTCGAGATGTCAGGGGGGTGGCCCAGCTCAGCCTCTTCCGGGCGTGGATGGGCCTGCCCTTGGCCCAGGCAATGCCCGGGCGCATCCGCGCGGCCCGCACTGCGGGAGCCCCGAGCTGCCTTTATGCGCCTCCTGGCGCCGTGAAACATTGGCGGCGTGTCTGCCGCAAGGGTGGGGGATGGAGTCCCCGGATTTGTAATGACGGGCTCCTGCACTGTGGGAGCCCCGAACTGCCTTGATGCACCTCCTGGTGCGGTGAAACGTTGGCGGTGCGTCTGCCGCAAGGCCTGGTGGGGGATGGAGTCCCTGAATTTGCAATGAGGGGCTCCCGTGCTACGGGAGCCCCGAACTGGCTTGATGCGCCTCCTGGCGCGGTGAAACGTTGGCGGTATGTCTGCTGCAAGGCCTGGTGGGGGATGGATTTGCAATGACGGGGTCCCGCGCTGCGGGAGCCCCGGACTGCCTTTATGAGCCTCCTGGCGCGGTGAAACTTTGGCGGCGCGTCTGCTGCAAGGCCTGGTTGGGGATGGAGTTCCCGGATTTGCATTGGGTTATATCATTAACACGGTCCATCACACCCGCTCAAAACCCAGACAGGGAGGGGCAAGAACATACTATGTGTAACATCTTTGCCCCATGTTCACTGCATCTAGGACAGGTCGCTTAAGCTGAACAGTAAAACCTATTAATTTTTCCAGGCGTGAGTTGAGCTCTGTGCAAAAAAAAAAAGTGAAACTTATTAACTTAAATCTGGCATTTCGAGAAACAGCAGGGTTGCATTCAAGAACTTTTGCCCAGTCTTCATCTATCTCAGGGCCCAATATATCCAGGTGACAAGACAAGCCGTCACCCACAGCCAATCGCGAGTAATGCCTGCATTAATGCATGTGTCTGCAACTCCTCTATTGTAATGTTACAGTACTTGCGGAAAGACTTGAATTTCATTCTTTGTGTTAAGAATTGACTTTTGTGGAATCCAAAGAGTTTGGTGAGTTCCTCAAAGGTAAGAAGATGGCTCTCTTAGCAAAGGTCCCCTATCGCATGTATACCAGTCTTGCCCCATCAACATAGCTCAGCTGCTGTCAAATGACCGTGATATTTGGGTAGTTCTATGAGTGGAATGCCTGGGCGTATTGACATATTTATCAGATATGCACTCCTGTTCCAGCAACCGTAAGGCACCTTCACCAAACGAGACATTGTGTTATTAGCTTTGATTTTAGACAGTAAAAATGGTGTCAGTGGCCCAGATGAAAGAGGATCTTGCCCAATACAGGTTTCAGTCATTGACTTACCCAGCATCCAATACAATGCCCACTGTAGCTGTGCCGCCAGGTAGTATTGTTCACAGGAAGGGGCACCTTGGCCGCCACCATCAACAGGAAGCTGAAGCTTGACTAGTGCAATTCTTTGACATCCTTGCCCTATAGTAAGTCAATTAGAAGACTGTCCAGGTCACAGAGGAATTTTCTTGAGAGGATCAGTGGGATGTTTGCAAAATAATAGAGCAGTCAAGGGAGCATGCTAATTTTCGATAAGGGTATGCTGCCTGTAGTGGACACTTCCAACTCCATCCAAAAGACCATCTGGGAACGCAGGGATGTCATTGCCCTAATGAAATTCCCTTCATAGGTGTCACTGTCGGAATGGTAAATCTGGACCCCATGATACTGGAAGGCCGAGCTTTCCCAAGGGAGGGGACTGCACCCCCCAGTGAATGATTACTTCTCCGGTGCTGGAACGCAGAGGAAAGTTACACGATTAGACCCAATTAACCTTGAGTCCCACCACTATGCCAAACTCATGCAAGAAATCTCCTATACTATCATGCCCAGTTTTTGCATCCTGTTAATAAAGGAGCTTATCATCTGCATATAATGAGACTACGTGCATCCCAACATCCAAGGGAATTCCCCAATTTTGCCCCTCCAGTCGCAACCACGCAGTCAAGGGCTCCATAGCTATTGCAAAGAGCAGCAGGGACAGGGCGCAACTCTGTCTCATGCCTCTGAAGACCTTGAACGGCGACAATGCCAAATCGGATTCTGAAGTTAGGGGCAGTGTAAAGCCATATCATAAATGCGATAAACTTTTAACCAGACTCAAATTGGGTTATGCAGGTTCTAATCTCTTCTTTATATGTGTTATCATCAAGGAAGTCCTGAGGCTGCAATGTCCATCCAGGTGGCTATGCTAGTGCTTTGTCTCTCCCTGTAGCTGCACTAATACTGGGGTATGATTGGATATTGTGCAGCCCAGATGCTTGGCCATTGCTGTATTCCCTTGCAAGTATTCTGAATGCATTATGAAATCCGTCTTGTGTTTAAATAATGCATGCACAAATAATGCGTCTATTCTTGCACAGTAGGTTATAACTCTCTCCAAGTATTTTCCATTGTTCAGCCGTGCAGAAAGGGCTGTTGCATTTGCCATTGCTTGCGTGCTTTGTAGTGGGGGTCTTGACTTATCTGTAACCACATCCTGAACACAGTTAAAGTCACTGTCCATTGTTATTGGGAATTGGGTAACGTCTGAGAATTGTGCTATGAAGGAGGCGAGATACACCAACTGTGCACTAGTCGGTGCATACATATTCGCGCAATTGCAATGGGGTTACAGTTCATAACTTCCCTCAAACCAGATCCTTCCCTGGTCTATTGAATCTTGGTCTTCTGGACACCAGAAAAAAATTGTGATGTTGTGTCGCCCATTTCACTGCCCAGCTAACGGCTTCGATGGGGTCTATAAAAAGAAAGCTTTGTTGTTATCCAATATTTCCAACTTTGTATGGGAACAACAACATATATTTTAAGCCTAACATGTGGAGAGCATGTTTACATCAAGAAATGTGTTTCTCTGCTGCTGGAATGCAGCTTTAAATTCTGGAAATATAAAACCTTTCTTTCCCTCAACTTCATAAGGCGCAATTTTTTGTGCTTGCTTTAGTAGCAAGTCCCTATCTTTGTAGTTTAGCAAACATGCTCCTACCATTATTGCCAGGTTCCCAGGGATCGGGGGTTTTGGTGAAATCCTGTGTGCTCTTTCAAGAGCAAAGAACTTTGAGAAAACAGTCAGGGCTACTGGAGTCCCAAACCATTTCTCCAAGAATGCGTCCATAGAAGAACCATTTATACTGTCAGGGAGACAATCTTTACAACGTTGTATCTAGAGCATCCCTCCACATCCTCTGCCCTCCACTCTTGATAACTTATGCGTTCTGTAATATTGATCACTTGTTCCTTTATGTCCAGGATTGCTGGTTGTGCATCTAAGATGGTTGTTTCACCCTATTTTTATTCTATTTTTAAGAATCATGTCAAGTTTATCCTGTGAACTATTAGTAGCACAGTCCATGGTACCTGCTGTATCGGCTATTGATTCAATCATCTTGTTCAACCATTGTGTTTCAGGTGGTATACTAGTTTGCTGCGACTTAAATCTGCCCAATTCCAGAGTATGGGTGACAGCTGTCTGTTTTGGTTTTCTGCATAACCACACTCAATCACGTTGTTTATATCTATTTCCAAACCTTTACCAAATAATCTGTAGTTTCAAGATATTATGCCTCACCACTCACCGGTGTGTCCCCTCAGCAGATTCACCTCAGTTCACCTAAGCCCTCAGACTACTTTGTATGATCAAAGAAAAGGGGTTGGGATCAGGTCCATGTGGCTTTTCATGTCACTTGATTTAATTCTTGAGAGGTTGGTGCAGTTAGACCTCTATAGCCAGAGTAAGAATCGTTAGTGCGGGGACACTCCGAATGGAGTAACCAGGTGCTTTACAAATCATTTATTATTATTGTCATTAGGAATGCGTCAGCCCATATCAGATCACAAGCAATGTTCTGTACCCTGGTCACAGATTCCCAGTTACTCCCTGCATAATTGGGGTCTTAGATAAAGAGAGCAAGCCGTTATTGTCCCCCAAGAGGGGGGCGTGGCTAAGCCGCCAACCAACATGGCCGAGCGGCTCTAAGGCTCCGGAGCCGCAGCCCGCATCCTGAAGGTTACGCAGCCTTGACTCTTCTCCCTTCCTCACGAGGGGCACGGAACGACCCCCCCAGCCTTTCTAGAGCTGTGACGACCTCCTGAGCCCAACCACTGCGGCCCGCCTTGCCGATACACACCATCATTGTTGGGAGAGGTGTTTGAGGCGCAGCCCGCCTCGGATGTCTCGTGGTGACAAGGGGATGCGAGAGAATCTGAGGCTGGGGTAGCGGAGTCCCTGCTCTCCCCCTCTTTACCACAGTCTACTTGGGGGCCGCCTGATTCCTGCCTGGTGGCTGGCCGGCCCACATCCCGCTGCGGCGCCCTGGGAGGGCCCGACCGGCGCTTTTCCGGACTGGCGGATGCGTCTGCATGGAGCTGGGAGGTTCGACGGAAGTGACCGGACCGCCATTTTCTGGAGGCTCCGAACCGGCATCTGCACTCCGCTTCACCCTTCTGCCCACTGGGGTGCCAGCACCGGACCGGTGGGCCGCGGTTTGGGGCCGTGATGTTCCCCCCCTTAATGCATATAGTGGTATCGCCTACCTGACTCGAATGAAGGGCCTATGTTAACAGGTACGGTGGGGGGGCTGGAAACCTTGCTGCCTCTTGCTGACCTCACGCTCCCTTTCCTGGGTGGTAGTCCTGCTGAGCTGGCCTTTTCATCTCGCTCCTCCCTGCCTTTCTTGAAGCTGGCCCTTCCACCCGGATTAGTGGGGACATCCATGCGAGGCAGAGCGGCCCGGCTGCGGCCATTGGCACCCCCCTCTCATCATCCACTGCTTGACTGGGGCCTTGTACTACATCTGCTCCTGTGCTGACAGCTGCTGGGCAGTGGCGGCTCAGAGACAGCCCTCCCTATCTTTGATGTCCCGGCTGTGTTTGGGGTGGTGCCAACTCGTGACACCCCGACGAGTGGCCTGCGAAGACCCCCCGATCGTCTATTACTGACATCTCCCACCTGGTCGGCTGCTCTCTGGGTGGTCCCCCCCAAAGCCCAGACCATCGGCCTACATACTTTCAGCGCACAGCCCTTGGCCCTTCTGATCTTGCATGACCGCCTCCATGTAGCTCCTTGCTGCCTCATGGGGTGTCAGCTTATCCTTCATCTACTGGGTGGATTGCACCTTCCAGGCGTTTGCACTTGGCGATCTTTGACTGACCTATCCATTGTCACCTCTACTTCTACGGCTACTTGTGGGTGCTGCTGCATTCCCGCCATGGGCTGTGGGGACCCCAAACAGCGGAGACTAACATTCTAGTCTCCAAGACCATGGACCACTCCGAGACATCATCTGACACAGAGGAAACCTGCAATCCCATGTGGCCCCTGGACTCACTGGATGGCGCTGCAGTGATCGCGGCGGAGCTGCAGGCCAGCTTTGGCACCATGGATGTCCGCCTCAATGCCCTGGTCTCTCATCTTGATCTGATGGGGGAGCGCCTGGAGTGGCATGGGCATCGCCTGGATGCAGACGAGGAACGTGTGTCTGGAGTTGAGGACAACGTGAGCGCTGTGACACGCCGCCGCCTGGAGAAAACGGAGCGCCTCCTAAAAGCAGTGGCTATCAAGAATGAGGACTTGGAAGCCCAGTCGCGATGAAATAATATATGAATAATGGGCATTGCGGAGGCGACAAATATGGGTCCCCCGGAGCTGTTTATTGAATCTCTGCTCACCGAACTCTTTGGTCCGTGGTCATTCTCATCCACCTTTATCATCAAGAGAGCACAAAGATCCTTGGTCCCCCGGCCTCCTGCTGGCGCCCCCGCGCTCTATAATCATACAACTCCTCAACTATAGGGACCGGGACACTGCGCTACGACTGCCCTGTGAAAAAGTACCTCTGCAATATATAAATGCCACGGTCTCCATCTACCCCAACTTTACACTTGCTATCCAAGATGCTAGGCGAAAGTTCAACGATTCCAAGGCACTGCTCCGCAAAAACATCTTTAAGTACGGTTTGCTATATCCTGCCAGGCTCCGTGTCATGGTGAATAACAAAGCCAGATTCTTTGACACTCCGGCCGAGGTCATAGCCTTTTGTAAACAGCAGAGTTCCAGCGGACCATCACAGATCTGCATCGCTCATGGGCGCTCCTCCTCTGAATCGAACATACCTTCAAGCGTGGACCTGTTTAACCCAGGTTGAGATTCAGTGACTCCATGGTGGCATGCCTGGACACCGCCCTTTTTCTACTTTACTGATTCTGTGTCCTCCTAAGACAATTTTTTGTCTGCGTAGCCTCCGCATATGTGAAGTTATGTCACATGTTTCAGAATGGGCACTGACCCTTATGGCGTTCCTCGCCCCCCCAGGAGTACTCCATGTACCATTTTGGGTTCTATGTTTATATCGTTGTTCTATTTGGGATTTGCTGATGACCTTTGGCTCAGTGTGGGTGAGGGGTGGGGGTATTGGGCTCATTTGAATGGTGCTTTTTGTCTTTTCTCCTTTTTTTCCTTCTATCGCTCTCCTTAGGCCATACATCACATGTCGGGGTACCTTTCACTGACTCTGCACCCCTATTAATGCTCAGCTACTTGAATGACGGGCTGCAATACGTGGCATGTTGGCCTCACGCTTCTCACCTGAAACATACGAGTCCTAATAACCCTCGTAAGAGTAAACGGGTTTTATCATATTTGAATCGTCACTCCGTAATGGTGGCTTTTCTACAGGAAACACACATCCCCCCAATCTTCACCCGCTTTTGCTACCGCCCTGGAGGACCCAAATACTTTTCGAATTATAGCTCCTACTCCGGTGGCGGCATCTGCATACTGATTCAGAAAACCTTCCCTTTTCACCATCACACTACTGTCAGTCATGCGCAAGGTCACTATGGCTTAGTCACAGGCACTCTACTAGGGAGGAGGGTCCTGCTCCTCAACATATACGCTCCCAATGTCCACGACCCCGAATTCTTCAAAGACCTATCTACCCTCCTAAGCTGCTTTGACATTGACGTGTTCATATTGGGAGGGGACCTAAATCTTGCACTCGAACCCCACATCGACTCCACCAGCAATTGCCCAAGTGGCAAGTCCTGTACATTGCGATCCATTCACGAAATATTGGACAAATATTCTGTCATGGACGCCTGGTGCACCCCTTATCCTGCCACTCCTGGTCATACTTTTTATTCAGCCCCTCACGCGATATGGACTTGACTGGATTACTGGTTCCTCTCTGAACATGCTATCCCCTGGATGCGAGATATTAAGTACTCCCACGCACACTGTCAAATCATGCCCCTATCTCATGATACCTTATGAGGGTGGTTAGGAACTCAGATGGTCTTTCCCTTCAACCGCTCTACTCGACACGGTGTTACACTCAGAGCTGTGAGAGGCGATTATTGACTGCTTTAAGCTGAACGCAGGCACAGTGGACACCTACTCTATGTTATGGCACGCCTTTAAGGCATATATCCGAGGGGTTTGCATATCGAAGCATGCTGGTATTTTTCAGACCCTGCGCAGGGATGTGGCCCGAGTGGAGTCTGAGCTGGTGGCCCTCGATCATCTGAACTCCCCACATCCCAACCCTGACAATCTACCCAAACGAACCCAGTTGTTAACAGACTTTCAAGACCGAGCGAAATGAGAGTCTGCATACCTCGGTAAATATGCAAAGGCCCGCCGCTATGGCGAGGGCGAACGCCCAGGCCACACATTGGCCTGCTTCCTTCGTCCCGTCCCCCCCAGGAGCAAGGATGCACCACCAAACTGCATCTCCCAGACAGCTCTCAGGTTAAGACAAATGAGGATATCCTATGTGAGCTTATCTCCTATTACAAATCACTATACACTACACGCCTCGGCCCTGATGATTCACCACGCTTAGCCTTCTTTGAGAAATAGCCATGGTCTGGCTCACTACAGGGCAATTCCAATTCCTGGCCGAACCCTTCACTTCACAGGCTCTCGCCTCAGCCATAGACTCCCTGGATGGGTCCAGGGCTCCCGGTCTAGATAGCCTGACGGGCACTTTCTATAAAGTGTATAAGGGTCTCCTTATACCCCACCTCTTTGAGGTGTACGCCAAGGCCCTGGATAAGAGGTTCCTCCCCCTCCATGAGAGAAGCCGTGATCTCTCTTCTATTAAAACCCGACAAAGACCAAACTTTCTGCACCTCTTAAAGGCCTCTATCCCTGTTAAATTTTGACAATAAAAATACTCGCCAAGGCAATGGCTAACAGACTCTCACTGGTTTTGAACCAAATCATTTACCCCATCCAAACCGGGTTGATCCTCCACAGATCCACATCACTCAACCTTCGTGCCGTCTTCTCAGTCCTGAACAGAATCTCCCCGGAGATACCAGCCGCGGTTGCTCTTCTCGATGCAGAGAAGGCTTTTGATTCCTTAGCGTGACATTTTTTGCATGCCACTCTGCGAAGGCTGGGCGTACCCACACAATTCATTGCCCTGGTCTCTCTCTTATACTCCACACCAACTGCCCGCATTTGATATAATGGCTCCTTATCTGACCCCTTCTCCATTGCACGAGGCAGCATACAGGGGTGCCCCCTCTCACCACTAATATTTATCATTGCAATGGACCTCCTAATCCGCCATTTAGAGGAGAAGCACCTACACAGGGGACTTCACTTCAAGCCAGGCCCGCTACTCATTTCAATGTATGCGGATGACATCCCACTGTCTGTTAAAAAACCCTCAGACGGGGCGTGGTTTGGAGAGCCATCATAGTGGACGCAGCCTAATCGGGCTCCGCGCGTCCACGCCATTATCCTGCTGAAACCTTGCTCAAATCCTGCCCAGAGGAACTGCATCGATGCCGCTGTTGTCCCCGATTGTGTAGTGGGCCGTGTTTCCCAGCCGCCTGCGGCGACCGCACTGCGAAAGGAGAGCTAGCGGAGACCGAGCACCTGCGCGGCGCCAGCCGGGCCTTCCCCTTGCTGCCCCGGCCGCGCTCCGCAATCACTGAGGCGGGACTCGGGGCCGGGGCCCGGCTCGATTGTGAGTGCTGCGACGGCGACCGTGAGGAGCCGGACACCCGGTGCCCGGCGCACCTGAGAGGCCGGGGGGAGCGTTGACCTGGTGGCTGATGGTGCCGGCCCCTCCCCCACCTGCGGCTTCGGCTTCGGCCGGACAAGCTCGCCGGACGGAGCGGCTGGGGCCGGCCGGTGAGGCTGATTTGCTGCGGGCTGTGGCTTCCACCTGCTGCTGGTGCCGCCGCGGCTGGCGTGCCTTCTGGACTCTTGGCCCATAGCTCCGTGGACAGCCGCATATGGTGCGCATCCTCGCCGCCTTGCAGGAGGAGTTGGCCCTCGCCAGACGACACATCGAGGATTGCCGGGGCTGGGCCGCGGCCCCCGGAGGTGAGAGCTTCGGGGCCGTGCGTGCCTGCACCGGTACCCTGTGCCCTCTGCATTGCTGCCCGCTGCCCTCATACTCCTTCCGGTGACTGGTATCTCTTCCCCCCTCCACACTGGGAGAGACATTGCAGACATGGGTCATTCCGTTACCCCCCGCTTCCTGATCCCGCGGCGCGGCCTGCCGTGACCCCATCTTCTCTCCGGAAGGGGCGCCTGGGCGGCTGCGTTTGCAGCCCTGCCGTTGCTTGAACATACGGCTTGGGATCCTCTGGGTGCTACGTTCTGTTGGGGGCGGCCTGTGCGATCATCCAGAACCCATTGATCGGGACAGTTCCTGCTC
Source organism: Calotriton arnoldi (assembly GCA_963921515.1). Lineage (NCBI taxonomy): Eukaryota > Metazoa > Chordata > Amphibia > Caudata > Salamandridae > Calotriton > Calotriton arnoldi. Next base: position 121,886 of record CAWUFW010001426.1, on the reverse strand, counting down.
GGATCGTCCTTCTCCGATTCAGTGACAACGCCTCCCTGGGCGCGCCAACGGCCCTGCTGCTCTAGTACATTCTCCGTGCATAGCCCAAATACTCTTGCCCTCCTCCACGATGGGCAGAGACAAACCCAGCGCAGCTGGCCCCAAGCAGGGCACCATTGACCAGTATACTGCGCCCGCTGGGGGCTCCACGGGCGGCGAGGGGGCGAGTTCCATACCCGACAATGCGGCCCTCTTGGCAGCGATAAACAGCGCTAGAGACATGCTCGACGCCAAGATCGGTGCAGTGGGGTCGGAGGTCTCGTTTCTGCGCCAGGATCTCCGCAAGGCTGTTGATCGTATCACGGAAGCGGAGACGAGGGTTTCAACCGTAGAAGGCACAGTTTTCGCCCTCCAGAAAAAGGTTAATAAGCTAACCGTCGTGTTGCAGGAGTTGGCCTCTAGGGTGGAGGACACGGAGGGCCGAGCTAGATGCAACAATCTGCGCTTTGTGGGCCTGCCGGAGGGGTGCGAGGGTGCATCCATGACCAGCTTCATCACTCGGTGGCTCACGGACCTCATGCCAAGAGATCTCCTATCCTCGACCTTTGTGGTCTAGAGACTCCCAGACCAGTGATCGCCAAGATACTGAACTATGCCGACGAGATGCAGTACTGCGATATGCCCGGACACACAAAGACTGTTTTCAACATGAGTCCCGGTCCATCATGCTGTTCCCGGATTATACGCGCCTAGTCCAGCAACAACGCCAATCGTTCGCTGCAGCAAAGCGCAGGTTGAGAGACATGAACTTACAATATATGCTGCTATATCCGGCCAGGATGTGGGTGATATACAATTCCAAGTCATTCTTCTTCGATACCCCGGAAGCTGTGTTTACCTGGACCGATGAGTGTCCTCAACTTCGGCCAGGTTCCCCGCCGTATTTGGACTTGGACTCAGACTCATCGCGCGGCTCGCGGCCACCCAGGCCCCGGAGGCCTAAATCCAAGCGGCGACATAGATCTGGCTCCGATAGAAGGTCCACGAGTCCGGAGCGGCCCCCCTGATTCTTTGGCACACAGCTGGCAGTTAACAGCAAGTTGACATTGGTTGTTATCCCTTGAGACTCTTTACCAGAACCTTCCTCTGGGCGGGCGTGGATGCGGGGCCATGGAACTGCTGAACCACGGACTCTGTGGGCCTCCCTTTGTTGTCTTATGTTTTGGGGGTGGGTAGGGTGCTTTTGGTGTGGGAGCGCGGGGCCCTCCTGTTGGGGGCCTGGTGTCCCTCACACCGCGACAGATACTCCTAGTTTAGGGCAGTGAGGGGTGGGGGGACAGTGGGGGTACGTAGTAGTTGGTTGGTATTGTTGTTGTTTTTTATGTTGCAGGCAGACAGACAATCTTGATTACGCTCTCCTCAATGCTCTTTGTTCAAGTTTTGGGATAATGACGCCAAGTGATGCAACCCCCCTTGGGGATCTTACTGTAGTCTCCTGGAATGTCCGGGGTCTCCTGAATAAGGTGAAGAGGGGCGCTGTGCTACGCCAAGTTAGTATGGGGCTGACATCCTGCTATTACAGGAAACACACCTATTAGGCACCAAAGCCCCATGTCTAGCTCGCTTTGGTTTTTATTATGTTTACCACGCAGGGTTTACCAGGGGCTCCCGGGGGGTGGCCATTCTAATACATCGCAGGGTCCAGTTCCAACATATAGCACATAAGACAGATCCCGGGGGCAGATTCCTCTTCGTCACGGGCATGCTGTACAGTGAACAGGTTACTATAGGCAGCGTATATGCCCCCCCTCCACTGGGAACGGCCTTCATAGACAGGATTTCTGGTGTCTGGGGAGATCTGCCGGAAGGGTTGACCCTCCTGGGGGGCGACTGGAATGACACAATGGGGCCCCTGGACCGACAACGCAATGCCGACGGCCCACCACTGCTAGGCCCCACTAAACTGAGGACATTGGTTTCCACCCTGGGTTGGGCAGATATTTGGCGAGAATATCATCCCGCAGAGCAGGGCTACACTTACTTGTCTGCAGTCCACGGGTCGCAGTCTCGGTTAGACTATTTCTTCACCCCACGCATTTTTTTCCACAGATTCTCCCAGGTAACGCATCTACCTCGCGGGCTTTCCGACCACTCTCCGGTCACCCTACAATTTCACACGCGCTCTCGTAGGCCCCCCTTCCGCTGGCGCATGTCCCCATGGCATCTCCGGTGCCCCGATTATCAAGATATGCTTCGTGTGGCGATTACCACGTACCTAGATGACAATGGCCCCTCCGCCCCGTCTCGCTGTGTCCTGTGGGAGGCCCTCAAGCCCACCGTTCGAGGCGTCGAAATTAGCTATCGCACCAAAGAAAAACGAGCTCGTCGGGAGCAACTTGAGGCTCTGGAGTTGCTCCAGACGGCCTTAGCTACACAGCTCAATCTAGACCCAAGCCCTAGCATACGTCGCGACCTGCTGCTGGCGCAACAGGAGCTACAGCAATACCTCATGGGTGAGGCCAAGGCTATTTGGGAGGCGTCTCAACATCGGGTCTATCAATGGGGAGACAAATCAAGCCGAATGCTTCATCGGCTTTGCCAGGCTGACAACTCACCGGCGATAGTCTCCACTATTCGTGGCATGGATGGGTCCCTATGTACGTCGCCTGGGGGCGTCGCCGAGGCATTTGCACAACACTTCGAGACTCTGTATGCACGACATGAAATTCTATCGGCCGATCTTATAACGGAGTTCCTTACAGACATCCCGCCGCAGCGACTTTCGGTCTAGTTGCGCGAGTAATTAGAAGCCCCAATCACTGCGGACGAACTGACGGGAGCCCTCAATGCGATACATCCGGGACGCGCCCCGGGTCCTAATGGTTTCCCTATGGAATTCCTGCGGCCGAACATGCACCTTTTAGGCCCACATCTCTTAGCGGCAATTCAAGAAGCCGAGGAATTAACCATATTGCCCCAGGACTGGCGGCATGCGGAGATTGTGCTATTCCTCAAGCCGGGTCGCCCTCCAGACGACCCCTCCTCATATCGTCCCATTTCCCTCATTACTTTGAGCCCAAACTGTTGGGGAAAGTCTTGGCCGATCGCCTACGGGCCTTGTATCAGACTTAATTCACCCCGACCAGTCAGGATTTATGCCTCAAAGAGCTACCCGTCATAATATCAGGAGAGTACATAATGCTATGGCAGCTGCCCCTGCGCTGGGCCAGCCGGCGGCCATGCTCTTGGCCGATATTGACAAAGCCTTTGATTCTCTGAGCTGGGTGTACCTCTTCCAATTGCTCAAGGCGATCAATTTCGGGCCGCGTTTCATCGCCTATGTCGTCTGCTATATACCGACCTCACGGCGTCAGTGCGCATTGCTGGGCACCGCTCCCGCCCCTTCCCTATCTTTCGAGGCACTAGACAGGGCTTCCCCTTGTCCCCACTGCTGTTTGCTCTTGCAGTTGAGCCCCTGGCAGCGTGGGTTCGAACAGACCCTGTTCTCCGGGGCTTCGACTGGTCTCGGTCGCGATCGGACCGTATCGCGTTATACGCAGATGATGTCCTCTTTTTCATGACAGACCCCTGGTTCTCTGGGCCTCATATTTTACAAATTCTGAGGGTGTTTGGGGAAACTACAGGCTTACACACAAACCCCGCGAAATCCGTGTTGTTTCCGGTGTGCGGTCACCAGGGTCGCGACGCTTGGGCTTCGCAGTTAACTCGGGCGACGGACGGTTTTAAATATCTGGGTATTTTCGTGTCCCCTTGCCTCAAAGTCTCCTGGGTGCGTAACATTACTCCGTTGCTGGCGAATCTTTCTAATGAGACGGGAATATGGTCCTCCCTTCCTCTGTCCTTATATGGGCGCTCTGCCATTTTTAAGATGGTGCCCCTACCCCGGATACTGTATCGCCTTCAAAACTTTCCTTATCCTATCCCGCGCTCTTGGTTCAAGCAGGTTGATGCCATACAAAATACATTCCTCTGGAACGGTGGCGCGGTGAGGGTTGCTCTCCGCACATGTGTGCAATCCACATATTGCAGGGGGATCGCGGCTGCGGACATTTACTCTTACTATGTGGCATCTCATCTCCTCGTGGTAAATGAATGGTGGTATAACTCCCCCACCGACCCAGCATATGCGAATGAACATGCGGCGATGGAGCAAGCTCCCCTCCTTCACCTTCTTTACAGCGCTGTGCGCCTGGACTTTGTGCCCCCTGCCGGTAAAGTCGTGATACAGTTATGGCGGGCCAAAGTCTGACAGATGGGCTGGAGTGGGAAGCTTACCCGTGCGACCCCACTCTGGCAGGGTACATACCTCCGTCTGGTGGCCGCCCTGAAGGGGTTTCGGGGATGGGACCTGTTGGGGATCTCGACCATGGGGGATGTGATGCGGGGTACTACACTGAAATCCTTCCAGCAACTTCAGGAGGGGTTAGACTTACACAAATCACAATTTTACAGATTTCTCCAACTGCGTCACGCACTCACCCCTTTGATCCACACGCTAGAGACACTTCCGGAATTCCACCCGTTGGAAGGCCGTTTGTTAATGGGCGACCTTGGCCTCCACAAGATCAGGCAAATATACCAGACCTTGACGACTCACCCACCGACGACACTAGACAAGACGCGACTGGCGTGGCAGGCAGATCTCCCAGACTTGACAGACGACGACTGGGCGGAAGCTATCGCTAGCCCGCAGGGTGCGGCGGTTTCTACCCGATACCGACTGATACAGTTCAAGTACATACACCGGGCTTACTATACACGGATCAGACTCTGGCGGATGGGTGTTATTCAGTCCCCGACATGTTTGCGATGTGACCGAGAGGAGGGGACATTCTTTCACACTGTCTGGAGTTGCACGGCGTTACAACCCTTTTGGCGCAGAATCCGGTCTTGCCTTAATGAGGTGCTTTCATGGGCGCTTCCGCTTGACCCGCGCTTTTTCCTCTTACATAGTACCGATGACATCGGGGGTAACAAATACAAGCAGCACTTACTGTTTCTGGCCCTTACGATCGCCAAAAGAGACATAGCACAATTATGGAAGGCGATGTCTCCCCCGACCCTGGGCAAATGGAAGTCCAAACTAGACAGATGTATGGGGGCTGAGATTGCCGTATTCTTAGCACGGGGATGCCCCGCAAAACACCGGAAAATATGGACCAGATGGGCGTCATACCGTGGTATCGAGCTTCCCCCATTGCCACCCGCAGACCCCTGAGTGGTGCCCCATATTCCCGAGTGCTCCCTGGCCGTTATGTCCCGCGCTGTATATTACTAGATCACGCTGCAAATGAGATATGGATATGTGTCTTGAGCTCGAGAACTGTCTGCCTTTTGCTTTTGTTTTGTTTGTATCACCAGCGCGTTTGGCTGGTGTTAAAAATTGCTACCAATGCTGGTATATTCGTGATAATGATCCTTTTCCTTCCGCAGTTCATTGTAGGGCGGCTGCCCGATTTTTCCACGAAAACCCTAATAAAATTTGTTGTTAAAAAAAAAACCTCAGACAACCTAAGTCCTCATATGTGGAATAAACCGTTTCGGCACCCTCTTGGGCTTAAACATCAACTGGAGATCAATCTGAGCTATTCCCCCTCACCAATGCTACTGATCCCCCTCACTGTGAGTATCCACTTGCTTGGCTTACTGAAACCACCAAATACTTAGGCATCATCCTACACAGAGACAAGGAACAAATTATTTGCCTCAACTACGGCCCTGCCGTTAGCAAATTGACAGACCAGATTGAACGCTGGATTTATCTCCTCTTATCCTTGGTGGGCAGGATCGCTATTATAAAAATGGTTGTCCTCCTGGAGGACAACCATTTTATTTGTTTCAAAATATTCCTATACCCCTCACGGTCTCCTTTTTTACTGAATTTGCATGGGTTGCTGATTTGCCTGATTTGGGCCGACAGTTGACTTCGGCTGGCCTGGGATACTTTCATACTCCCATATGAACGTGGAGGATTCGCTGTCCCTGATTGTTACACATATTTTGTAGTCGCACAATCATAGTTTGCTCACCATTGGTATCACCCCGATGCCCGCTTACCATATGCTAAGCCTGAGCGCGACCTGGTGGACCCTGTCCCTCTGACAGCCTTACTCCCACAAGGCCTCAAATTCGACCCCACAGACATACAGACTCTTTCAACCACTAGTTGGGCCCTCAGGAGACTCAGCAGGACACTGGGGCGGGCCCCTTATATTCACCAGCACTACTGCTATTTCCCAGTCCTTGGCTGCTGCTCACCTCAGAAACATTGGTACAGCGTACTCGCACTGCACATGCTCTCCATACATTCTGAGACTTATTCCCGAACTGTCATGTTTTTTCCCCTACAACTGACCCCACCTTTTCCCATGCCGCACTAATGGATCGATTCATTTTCTGATGATTACTCAGCACAGTCCGCTTGCGCTTTCCTACTTACCCACTGGCACCTGAAGACTTTGTGCCTCTCACCCTTTTAATTACAGACCCCGATGGTAAGCACCTAGTCTCTAGACTTTATCGCGCTAGCATGGCTCTTAAACACACTAATGATAGTAAAGTCGGACAGCTATGGGAGCTAGACCTTGGCCACCCTTTCACTGATGGGGATTGGGCATATTGCTGCACACAAATGAAGTTTGTATCCCCCAACCACCGTCATAAACTGCTCCATTTCTGGTTTCTACATAGAACATATGCTAGCCTGGCCAAGATAGATCCCTCCAGATCCTCACAATGCCCTAAATGCAAAGCACAAGATGCCAATTTCGCACATATGACAAGGACATGCCCCATTCTCGCTACATACTGGACAGCTATCTTTGAAATCCTGTCACATATGATCTCACTTACACTCACGCCTACCCACCTTATGGCACTCTTGGGCAATGTCTCTCCTATTCCTAAACATCTTTGCTGTTTCTCTGCCATTGCTTTATTACTGGCTAAGAGAGAGATCGCCCTCCGCTGGGGCAGCACACATCGCCCCACTGTGGCCTCGTGGCTCAAGAGCATGACATTCTGCGACCTAACCAGCGAAGTTTATGCCACACTGCAACCCCCCTCCTCCAGACACAAGGATATTTGGCAACCCCTTTGTCTTTATTTGTTAACTCTCGTTCCAGACTTTCCCAATGCCTTCCCTCTGGCACCCACTGACACTATCTCCCTAGGTTCAACCAGTCAGGAGACAGCTGACTGATGTCTCTCTCCCTTCACCCCTTCTTTATCATTTCCTTTTCTACTCCGAGTCTTCACCTTGACTGTTACTGCTTACCATAATGATTGCAATGTCCTTGCTGTACTTGTTTACGCTTGTTTTAGATAATACTTATTTATGGAGTGCTGAGTCCTGAAGGAATTCCGAACAATACTGTACAGATATATGTACCATTTGGCCTACCTTGTTCTTCTCTGAACCTTGTTAAAAACAATAAATACATTTAAAATATATATGTATATATATATATATATTCACTGAAAAACCATAGGTTTCAGGCACATTATAGTTGGAAATTAGCATTTAAAAAACCATAGAAATTAACTGAAAAAACCATAGGTTTCAGGAACGTTATAGTTAGTTGGACATTTCACTCATACAAAACCATAGAAATTCCGGCGTTATAGTTAGTTCAGCTAACTATAACTCGCGCCCCGCAATGCACTGCTGATGACGTCACATATTACATCATTCATGACATGGTCAGTGACATCACTGATGACATCTCAAATGACATCACTGATGACATCATCCAGTGACTGTGTGTTTCGGTAAAGTTTAATTTTGTTTTATATATATGCCAAGCTGTATTGAGGAATGAGTGGGTGTATAAGTGTCTGTATGGAGGATTTAGTAGGTACGTGACTGACTGTATAAGTGAGTGATTAAATGTGTCTTACTGAATGCATGGGTTAGTGACTAAACTGTGTGAAAGTCCGTATCAGTCTGTCTGTTGTTGTGTAAGCTGCTGCATGGGTTGGTGAGTATCTGCATGAGTGTCTATATGGGTTATTGATTGCTTGCCTGAGTATTTGTATGGCTGCCTGAGTGTGTGTGTGGGTGGGTTGGAGGTGTGACTCTGTGCATAGATGTGTGAGTGGTTGATTCACTGGGTGTATGGGTTCAAGAGTGCATGTGGAAACAGCTGTATGGGTGGGTGGGTGAGTGTGTGTATGGGTGTGTTGGTGAGTGAATGGATGTCTCAGTGGTACATGTGCAAGTAACTACATATGTAAAAGGCAGTATATGTGAGTGATGGTGTATATAAATAACTATATGTGAGAGTCAGTAATTGTGAGAGTGGCTGCATGGATGAGTGTGTATTTGTATCAGTGATTCTATAAGAGAGTAATTATGTGTTAGTATCTGTATGAATAAGTGAGGTTGTGTCTGTATAACTGTATAGGTGAGTAAATGGAAGTATGATTGATTCTTTGCATGACTGACTAAGTGTGTGAGTAACTCTGGATATGTGGCAGTGTGTGAGTGTCTGTATAGGTGTATGAGTGCATATGATATTGTTGTATTGATGAGTGACTGCATGTATGAGTGACTGTATGGGTGAATGAGTGGATGTGTGTGTAGACCTAGGAATCAGTCAGTGCATATTTAGTAACTGGTATTGATGTGTCTATTTTTTGAAAATGGTAGTCTGTATTTTAGAGTGGGTGTATCAAAGGTTATATTCAGGTGTGAGGAAGTGCATCAGATTTTCACGTGGATGATGTCATCAGTGATGTCATCAGTGATGTCATTTGAGATGTCGTCAGTGATGTCATCAGTGATGTCACTGACCATGTCATGAATGATGTAATATGTGACGTCATCAGCAGTGCATTGCGGGGCGCGAGTTATAGTTAGCTGAACTAACTATAACGCCGGAATTTCTATGGTTTTGTACGAGTGAAATGTCCAACTAACTATAACGTTCCTGAAACCTATGGTTTTTTCAGTTAATTTCTATGGTTTTTTAAATGCTAATTTCTAACTATAACGTGCCTGAAACCTATGGTTTTTTCAGTGAATTTCTATGGTTTTTTAAATGCTAATTTCTAACTATAACGTGCCTGAAACCTATGGTTTTTTAAGTGAATTTCAAAGGTTTTTTAAATGAAAATTTGTAAGTCTAATGTACTTCAATCCTATGTTTTTTTTATTTTCTATATAAAATTGTGAATAATTTTTAGTTAGGAAAACTATATTCATTCTTTTTTTTTTTTTTAAATATTATACAGAAGTCGAGCACACTTCGCGCACCCTACACGATGGCTGCGCGCATTCCGGTAGCCATTTTGAAAAGTCGCGGGAGGGTCGCGACTTCGGCGTAATTTGTAAAGTATGAAATATCTTTAAATTAATTATAAATAAAAGTTTTCCTTTAAGTGTTTGTCTAAATTTATTAATAAAGTATTTTTAAAGTATTATTTTCAATATAATTTCGACTAAAAATTATTCGATTATTATTGGATTCGGAGGTTAGGAGGGATGGCCATTTTGCTCGATCTGTTTTGCAAGATTTTTTGGTCTAGTCAGGTGGACACCCTCCTCCGCGTGAGGTACGGCTTGAGGATTCTATTCAAAAGGTGAGGAATCAACAGGCAGAAGTATCCATCAGAAGAGCAAGTTACTTACCTTCGGTAACGCTTTTTCTGGTGGATACAGTATCTGCCTGTGGATTCCTCACTGTCCCACCCGCCTTCCCGTTGTCCACCTGTTTCTACCAAAAAGATGCTTTTACTGTTTGGCATGAATGTTTTTAATGTCTTAATCATGCTTATGTTTTAATAGTGAGAAATGCTTGATCTGTTGCTATTTCTTTATGCCTTTATTGGTTATGCATTTGTATATATATATATATTTAGTATACTATGTATACATGTGAAAATGTGTCGGTCCACCTGTTTACCTCGGTGGCATGGAAAAAATGGGTGGAACTGACGTCAGCACGCCGACGAGGTCCTCTTATGGCTTCTATGACGTCATATGGTGTCGCGAGCGGAGCCGTGCTATTATGACATCGTCGTCGATGTGGGAGAGCTAGGAAAGAATTTCCATGGAATGCTGGCGCAGGGGCTATTCACCTAAGTGTTCAGGCTAGTCCTTTGGGAGCAACTGTTTATGTTGCCACTCCAGAAACCGAAACCAGTGATCCGAGGGCAGAGGCCCTGCAGATGGCACACGAGGTGGGGAGCCCAGTCGTGTGCACCGGCGGGGCAGCGAGTGACAAGCACCACTACCCACAGAAAAGGTAACGAGGGCACTGACTAACACAGGATCTTCTCTTTGTATCTGGCAGGAACAACAAGGTTAAAATGCCCTAGTTCCAAAATGTAGAATTAGTGCTACAACGGTCTTCAAGAGGACCTGCGATGGATGCCGCTTCTGCCTTCCGTACACTGGAGGCGGCACATGGGTCACGCGGTACGGTCATACTGCGGTGGGACGCACACTCGTTGACCTCTCATGGCACTGCTCCACACTTCGGGGACAACGCTTATCATTAGCTGTGTTTTCTGATGACGTGTTGCGCCGGCCCCGTCCAACAGCAGAACCCCTTTAGATCCAAACAGACTCTTCCACTCTCTCACCGGAAGTGAAACCAGGCCACGCGGACACTTTCACAATACAACAGCCGGGAATGCACTTTTCGGTAAAAAAAACACATTCCTTCCTCTTAATTTATCAAATAAACGACTCACTGAAGAACAGGGGCCAGCTTCGATCGGTAAACAGCCGTTACAACGACTTTTTTACTTCACGATACCATTACAACGCATGCATTACCACGCATGTGTTGTACATCGCGTAGTCATTACTACGCATTTTTTTTAGAACGCATGGTCATTTACCACGCATGCCTTTACAACAAATTTTGTTGTAAAGGTATGTATGGTAAATGACCATGAGTTCTAAAAAAATGTAGACGATCCACGTAGTTGTAAGAAAACAGAGGCTGTTCCTCACAACGACGTGCACCGCCCCTCAGAGATGACATGAAGCAGGAACCACGAGGAGAGAGGAACCACGAGGAGTGAGAGGTAAGGGGGATTGGGCATGGGGTGGTGGTTACTTTTTTAGGGTTTAGGGTAGTGCAGTGGTGTTTGTGTAGTGTAGGGGGCTGTGCTGGGGGTAGTGTTTTAGGGTTTAGGGTAGTGCAGTGGTGTTTGTGTAGTGTAGGGGGTCGTGCTGGTGGTAGTGTTTTAGGGTTTAGGGTAGTGCAGTGATGTTTGTGTAGTGTAGGGGGTCATGCTTGGGGTAGATTTAGGGTTTAGGGTAGTGCAGTGGTGTTTGTGTAGTGTAGGGGGTCGTGCTGGGGGTAGTGTTTTAGGGTTTAGGGCAGTGCAGTGGTGTTTGTGTAGTGTAGGGGGTCGTGCTGGGGGTAGTGGTTTAGGGTAGTGCAGTGGTGTTTGGGTAGTGTAGGGGGTCATGCTGGGGGTAGATTTAGGGTTTAGGGTAGTGCAGTGGTGTTTGGGTAGTGTAGGGAGTCGTGCTGGGGGAGTGTTTTAGGGTTTAGGGTAGTGCAGTGGTGTTCGGGTAGTGTAGGGGGTCGTGCTGGGGTAGTGTTTTAGGGTTTAGGGTAGTGCCGTGGTGTTTGGGTAGTGTAGGGGGTCGTGCTGGGGGTAGTGGTTTAGGGTTTAGGGTAGTGCAGTGGTGTTTGGGTAGTGTAGGGGTACTGCTGGGGGTAGTGTTTTAGGGTTTAGGGTAGTGCAATGGTGTTTGGGTAGTGTAGGGGGTACTGCTGGGGGTAGTGTTTTAGGGTTTAGGGTAGTGCAGTGGTGTTTGGGTAGTGTAGGGGTACTGCTGGGGGTAGTGTTTTAGGGTTTAGGGTGGTGCAGTGGTGCTTGGGTAGTGTAGGGGGTCGTGCTGGGGGTAGTGTTTTAGGGTTTAGGGTAGTGCAGTGGTGTTTGTGTAGTGTAGGGGGTCGTGTTTTAGGGTTTAGGTTAGTGCAGTGGTCTTTGGGTAGTGTAGGGGGTCGTGCGGGGGTCGTGTTTTAGGGTTTTGGGTAGTGCAGTGGTCTTTGGGTAGTGTAGGGGGTCGTGCTGGGGGTAGTGTTTTAGGGTTTAGGGTAGTGCAGTGGTCTTTGGGTAGTGTAGGGGGTCGTGCGGGGGGTAGTGTTTTAGGGTTTAGGGTAGTGCAGTGGTGTTTGGGTAGTGTAGGGGGTCGTGTTTTAGGGTTTAGGTTAGTGCAGTGGTCTTTGGGTAGTGTAGGGGGTCGTGCGGGGGTCGTGTTTTAGGGTTTAGGGTAGTGCAGTGGTCTTTGGGTAGTGTAGGGGGTCGTGCTGGGGATGGTGTTTCAGGGTTTAGGGCAGTACAGTGGTGTTCGGGCAGTGTAGGGGTCGTGCTGGGGCTGGTGTTTCAGGGTTTAGGGCAGTGCAGTGGTGTTCGGGCAGTGTAGGGGGTCGTGCTGGGGCTGGTGTTTCAGGGTTTAGGGCAGTGCAGTGGTGTTCGGGCAGTGTAGGGGGTCGTGCTGGGGCTGGTGTTTCAGGGTTTAGGGCAGTGCAGTGGTGTTCGGGCAGTGTAGGGGTCGTGCTGGGGCTGGTGTTTCAGGGTTTAGGGCAGTGGAGTGGTGTTCGGGCAGTGTAGGGGGTCGTGCTGGGGGTAGTGTTTCTGGGTTTTGGGCAGTGCAGTGGTGTTCGGGCAGTGTAGGGGCTCGTGCTGGGGGTAGTGTTTCAGGGTTTTGGGAAGTGCAGTGGTGTTCGGGCAGTGTAGGGGGACGTGCTGGGGGTGGTGTTTCAGGGTTTAGGGCAGAGCAGTGGTGTTTGGGCAGTGTAGGGGGTCATGCTGGGGGTAGTGTTTCAGGGTTTAGGGCAGAGCAGTGCTGTTCCGGCAGAGTAGGGGGTCGTGCTGGGGGTGGTGTTTCAGGGTTTAGGGCAGTGCAGTGGTGTTCGGGCAGTGTAGGGGGTCGTGCAGGGGTGGTGTTTCAGGGTTTAGGGCAGTGCAGTGGTGTTCGGGCAGTGTAGGGGGTGTTGCTGGGGGTGGTGCTTCAGGCTTTAGGGCAGTGCAGTGGTGTTCGGGCAGTGTAGGGGGTGGTGTTTCAGGGTTTAGGGCAGTGCAGTAGTGTTCGGGCAGTGTAGGGGGTCGTGCAGGGGGTGTTATTTCAGGGTTTAGTGCAGTGGTTTTCGGGCAGTGTAGGGGGTCTTACAGGGGGTGGTGTTTCAGGGTTTAGGGCAGTGGTGTTCGGGCAGTGTAGGGGGTCTTGCTGGGGCTGGTGTTTCAGGGTTTAGGGCAGTGCAGTGGTGTTTGGGCAGTGTAGGGGTTCGTACTGGGGCTGGTGTTTCAGGGTTTTGGGCAGAGCAGTGGTGTTCGGGCAGTGTAGGGGTTCGTGCTGGGGGTGGTGTTTCAGGATTTAGGGCAGTGCAGTGGTGTTCGGACAGTGTAGGTGGTCTTGCTGGGGGTGGTGTTTCAGGGTTTAGGGCAGTAGTGTTCGGGCAGTGTAGGAGGTCTTGCTGGGGGTGGTGTATCAGGGTTTAGGGCAGTGCAGTGGTGTTCGGGCAGTGTAGGGGGTCGTGCTGGGGGTAGTGTTTTAGGGTTTAGTGCAGTGCAGTGGTGTTCGGGCAGTGTAGGGGGTCGTGCTGGGGTAGTGTTTTAGGGTTTAGGGCAGTGCAGTGGTGTTCGGGCAGTGTAGGGGGTCGTGCTGGGGTAGTATTTTAGGGTTTAGGGCAGTGCAGTGGTGTTTGTGTAGTGGGCAGCGCATACGCTGCGTCGCTAGGCGAGACCTAAAAAGCATTGCACCAAGATGGCTGCCAACACTTCCTGGATTGAAGTGTTGGCAGCCAATTAGGAGCCAAGCTCGCCCTTGTGTAGTTAGGTCCCGCCCAGATATATAAAGATTTTTTTCCTTTAATATCTCGAAAACTACTGAACGGATTTACACCATTTAAAAAAAAGGGCGCTTTCTGAACCAAGCACTACCTTTTTGCCAAATTCGGTGTAGTTCCGTTCAGTAGTTTTGGCTGTAACCGTGTCTAAAGTTTCCTATGGGAAATTGATTTTTTGACCTCTATGTTTTGAATTTCTCAGGAACTACTGAACGGATTTACACCATTTAAAAAAAGGGCGCTTTCTGAACCAAGGGCTACCTTTTTGCCAAATTTGGTGTAATTCCGTTCAGCAGTTCGGGCTGTAGCCGTGTCTAAAGTCTCCTATGGGAAATAACATGGGGAAAACGCGTTTTGGGACCCCCCTTTTTTCTCGGCCCTCGCTTGACGAATCACCCCGAACCTTTCAGGATAGGAGCTGACCGGAGCGCTCCACTAGTTTTGAAAATTTCGCGAATATTCGTCATCCGGCGCCAAAGTTATTGGGAAAAGAAAAAACGCTTTTCCGATGGAAACTAGGTCCTAACTATAACTATCTACTAGCGACCGCCAGTAGATATTATATATATATATATATATATTATTCCTCAAGAGAGATTTCATCCATACTCTTGGGGTGGTAGGCATTTCTCACACCCTTTCCGTCTCAACCAAGTACTCCCCACACCTCCCTGAGGGAGATCCCTTTTTCCTCCCATCTCTTGGTCTGTTTTTAACAGCTGGTCACAACTCGTGTGTGACGAATACCTTATCCAGCCGAATTGCTTCCTCCTCTCCCATGTATGATGAGCCTCTGCATTCCAGTCTGCCACCTCGTGTTCTTGGACAGCTCAGCCGGTCCACCTCATCACGCAAGTCTCACATCTCACAGATTGGGCCAATCACCACATCCTCGGCACCTCTGTGGACTCGCCACTGTACAGACCCTGAGCGGTATTTGGTGGCTCTTTGGACTATGTGTCTTCTGCAGGGATCTCAGTTTGACCCCATGGCCACTGGTAGAAATTATCCCTCCAGCATTTGTCTAAGCTTTCCTGCATCTCCTGTGACTGCTAGTATGAATAGGGTATTTGCTGTTATATTGTTAATCATGTGTCTGTGTGCATTTTATCCTGTTATTTGTATCTTTTATAAACTGAATGATACATGATCTCCCGCTGCTGCTATTATGAATGTGGCTTTTTGCTGCTACTTTTTTAAATATATTATTAATCATGTCATTGTGTATACTTTTTACTTGTCAATGGTATCTTTTGTAATCTTCCTGATACTGTCTTTTTTAAATTCCGGGTGCTTTTTTATTGTGAATGTTTGCTATGATTTTAATCAGAAGTATGATATCCGGGGTGTAACCCCTTAACCAACATTCTATTGCCTGGACTTTACGTCTGTTGTTAAGAGCATTAACATTTAAAGAAATTACATTCAAAACATCTTTACATGTCATTGTTTCTTGTATAGAAAAATAAAGTGACTAATGCTTTTACTATTGTAAACAAGATAATTGTATCCCAGAAAGTGTCATGTGCATGGTACAGCATTGTGGCTCCGATACATCTGTATTAAAAGGATATATACTATAAAGTAATCTAAAATGCATCATGTTCTCAAAAAGCGTATAAAGTGACGTGCATTTTCAATAGAAAAGAACATATGCGCTAGGGTGCAGACAAAAATGTATCAAATATTCTAACACGCCGTTTTGAAGCGATGGTGTGGCTTCCCCTTTTCTTCCTAACATTCTGTCTTCAGCTCTATGCAATCTACCATTACTATGTCTTATGTGTTCTGATTTTGTTTTATCCTGATAATTATCTAAGCACTTACTTTTGAACTCTCCTTTTTCATTTGCATCACCCCCATCACCCCCAACACCTCCACCTCCCCGTGCCCTCCCCGGATGATGGATTGACCACAGCTCCCTCTTCCCCCCCATTGTGCTTGGATGCCATTGTTGTGCATCCCTTCCATGCTCCACCTTCCCCCGTCAGGACTCTAATTCCTGACGCTCCTCCTCCCGCCCTCATAGAATCTTCTATATATTTAACCAAGTGGATTACATCAGCTTTGGGTGTCTGTTTCCAGTCTTCAACCTCTCAAAGATTTTCATTGGACAATTTCGTTAACACTGATTGGGCCTCCCGAAAATCTGAGAATAAAAAGAATTGACCCTTAATTAACACTTTGAGCTTGGTTTGCTGTACTATCAAAGCCTGAGCCCCCTTCCCCTTAAATGAGTCAATAATTTTGACAAACTCCTTTCTTCGGCACGCTGTTGCTGCTGACATGCCTGAAAATATCTTGAATTGCTTAATTTCTGTAATGGAAAAAGTTCTCCTAACAATTGCTTTACTTAATATTCGTTCTCTAATTCAATAGTCAGCAAAGTTCAGTAATATTGTACGGGAATCTTGCATTTGACTGTTTCTGTGCTGGGATTCTATGAGCCCTTGTGAGTATCAAGTCCCCTTACAATTCCGCCATAAATTTCTTTAAAAGTGTTTCGGCCCATTTGGGGACTTGGGAATCCTCAATTCCTTCTGGTATACCCACCAGTCGAAGATTGGAGCGTCTATTGTAGTTCTCCATGTCTTGCAGTTTAAGATCCATCTGATTCTTACTTTTTTCCATTGCAATTTTCGGCTTCATTCATTCCTTTTGGTATGTTAGACATATTCTCTTCCAGCTTAGTGAACCTCTCATGTAAAGTAGCAATCTCATGCGCTTGCGATGCCTTTAAATCTCTGATCTCTTCTAGTATAGTAACTAGCATGTCTTGTATTGAGCTTTCTCCCCGCCCTCCATCTTCCGTCTCTGCCCTCTGCAACTGATTTAAGAGGTCTCCCTTTGTGCAAGCTCCATTCTCTGTTACGTCTCTTTCTGAGTTTCTACCACTTCTCACTCTGGGTGATTGACTTTATCGGGCGATATCCTGCCACGAGGGTAAACTATTAGGAGCACTTATTGCCAATTCAGGCTGCTTCGTTAAAGCGATTTATACTAGGGACTGTGAACTGGTCTGACCCAAAGCCAGTGCGGTAGAGTGTAATGGAGGTGGAGCTGAAGGCTCATGAGAGGGTTTTCATTGCTTTTGAAAAAGTGGATATTGCTTGGGGAACACACAGCTGCTACTTTTGGCGAGATCCGTATTTAAGTTTTGAGTCTCTTGTCCACTTGCTAAGTGTCCTATATTCAGTGTTACATCAAGAAGCTGTAGCTCAGAAACATCCCCATTACTTTCTGACTCAGATAGATATCTTGGGCCTGATTCACAGAACTAACTTACGTCAAAAACGTAAAGTTAGTACTTTTTGGTATTCACAGAATACACTTACTCATTTTGGTATTCACAGAATGAACTTACTCATTTCGTAGTTCACAGAAGTTAGTAGTCCTAACTTTAGGACTCCTAAATGCCTTCTGTGAATACCAAAGTCTTAAAGTTAGGATTTTCTCAGTTTTTAGGAGTCCTAAAGTTAGGAGTCCTAACTTTACTACTCCTAAACTGAGAAAATCCTAACTTTAACCTTTTCGGTATTCACAGAAGGCATTTAGGAGTCCTAAAGTTAGGACTACTAACTTCTGTGAATACCAAATGAGTAAGTGTATTCTGTGAATACTAAAAGTACTAACTTTACGTTTTTGACGTAAGTTAGTTCTGTGAATCAGGCCCCTTCTCTGTATCTAGGATACTATCCGTATTTGCATGTCGTTCTGCCTCAATCAGGGCATTGGTTTTCAGCTCCATTCTGTACTGCGCATTTCTCTGAGCCTTGCGCTTCGTTCTGGGAGCCGGTGAGGGAGTAGACTGATTTCGTATTTCGATTTTGCTTTTTTTCACTACTTTACTCTGCTTAGTGTGCATTCTACATTCTAAAGGAGCCACCCTGAGCATTGTAGAGCGCTGACTGCTCCAGCCTGGTCTCTGTCTTGCCTCTTTCGTCCTATATTTTTTTCTCCCTTCCTCCTATTGTGTTTAACAAATGCGAAAAGATGTCCGACACAGCTGCCGAAAAGCTAGGCCTCGAGGTTAGACTTCAGATTGGTTTTTTTCCCTGGGAATTTGACCAATTTACTCCTGTGTCATCAAGGGGGGCTTTATCAATTCTGCAGGTTGTACAAACACCCCGCCCGCTGTTGCGAAGGTGATTACCACCACCCCGACTCCTCGACTTTGTGAAAACTCACTTCGCTCCAGCTTAACCAGGGCAGGGAAAGTCTAACCCCTGACTGGCCGGTGTCCCTGTGCTGCACTGCTATGCTGCTGGCTGCTCATTCTCGGGTGCCTTGTTTGCACGAAGCTTCAAGACCGCCAATTCAGTCTCAGGAGTCTGTCACGCCCGCCTCCTTCACACGGACATCCGACCCGCCTGGAGTAATCTTGCTTTTCTTTGCTTTCACCGCTCTTGTTACCACTCTTGTTTCGGCTCTTGTTTCAGCGTCCCGGTAGCGCGTGGCCTCACAGATGGAGTTTGCGCAGTGTAGACTAGCCGGGGTGCATCCGGGAATTCCTGCTCCGATCACAAAAGGGGGTGGGGCGAGAGGAGGGTGCTGGAGCGCTAACGCCCGCATGCGTGGGGAACGCCAGCCGTCAGCCAGCCGTCATCCTTGCTATATTAAAATGTTTTTTTTTACTCATTCAAGGGTGACCATCAGTTGGTTCACATGCATAAATGGTGTCCGTCTTAGAATGTTTTTTTCTTATTTTTGTATCCCGTTTGGAGGGCCACAGGCAAGCAGTGACTAATGGGCTACAGCTGTGGTGGATGGAATCGTTCACCTCTCTTATTCTGGGATCCCTCCTAAGACTCTGCATACCTGGCCAGGAACACCATTTTGCACATGACTCTCAGCGTAGCAGGCCGAGCAGTTAAATACTTCTCATGGAGGTAGGGGGGTGGTAGACACTCAAAAATCAACAGTCAACCATGAGACACAATAACTACTGTCCAGCTCAGTGCTTGTGTTATTAAAAAAAGATGTAGGTTAATAACACATCAAAATGAAATACTAGTTACTCATTGTAAAGGTGGTTCAGCTACAAGGTTCGACAGTGTACAACTACAGGGTTCAAGCCTGGCACTCACACTAACTACGGAGAACTAGTAGTATGGAAAAGATCATAGGCATGAAACAAACAAGGGTGTGAGCTCACAATTAGGCTTGGGAGAGTAGTGATTCTGCTCTGTAACCCATATGCCAGTTTATGTATCTTGAGCAAAAAAAGCTCACACCGGCAATTGTTAATTTCCCTGACGTGCAGAATTATATTTCTGCATCCAAGATACAATCTGTCAGGTGCTCACTTCAGGCATCTTGTTACCTGTTCCCTGAGATGTGGTTTGGCACAGAGATTGGTGGTGTGCCCTTTGCAGTCACTCACTCAGCACATCAACCAGCGAGTTTGTGATTGAGGACAGTAGCCTTGCCTCTTGGATCTTGCCGCTGGTGATGAGCAACAATTTGGGCCTTGACAGCAGGCACACGCCTTCAGCAGTTGTGGCCCTTTGCTATGGCAGTGTTTTTGGGCCTCACAGTATTAGCAGCATGTCATTAAAGTGTATCACAAACAATACAGCCTATGAGGAAGAATTACAAGTCCATACAAAAGATGATGGAGGTACACTAACAACTAGAAGATCCCACAGGATAGCTGAAGCATGAATCAGTCTTACAACTGAGCAAAATGCAAGCTATGTCAATTAAAGTATAGAACATTACTTGGATCTGCATTCGATATTAGCTACATGAAGTCATCAATCAAGACATAATGTTCATAAGAACTAATATGTGAGAAACAGTAAGCGTACCTAGTGTCTATGTCCATCTACCTCAGTTAGCCTCTATGACGAATCCTCATCTACTTTGACCATAAGTCATGCACACCTTGTTCATGTCTCTGAAATTGTGATCCTTGTTGGAAATGGCCCTTTTTGCAGGGTCACCCCTAAACTTTTTGCCTGCCTCCTGTATTTTTGCTGACCTGTTTCTGTTGGTTTTATGACTCTGGGCACTTTACCACTGCTGTTCAGTGCTAAAGTGCATATGCTCTCCCTGTGTAAATATGTCTATGTGAATTGGTATATCCCTGATTGGCTTATTTGGTTTACCTGTTAGTCCCTAGTAGTGTGGCCTGTGTGTGCCCAGGGCTGGTAAACCAAATGCTGCTGGTGGGCCTGCAGCACTGATGTGTGCCACCCACAGAAGCAGCTTGTAAAGTGTGTCTCAGACCTGCCACTGCAGTGTCTGTGTGCAGTCCAGAACTGCCATCTTGGCTGTGAAGTGCACCCACTTCCCAGCCCCTGAACCTTCCCTTGGCATCATGTAAGTCACCCCTATGGTAGGGTGCATTGTATGTGTAAGGTAGGACATGCCTTGGTGTGTGTAGCATGTCCTGGTAGTGAATTACACCCAATTTCGTTTTTCACTACTGTAAGGCTACCTGTTCCTCATAGGCTAGAATGGGCAGTTTGACTATTACATCCTATAGTCCTAACTGACCCCAGGAACATGGTAGAAAAACGAATTTAGTATGCCTGAGCTCAGAATATTAAAATACATATTTTAGTGAAGTTTATTTTTATATCCTGTGTTTGAAAATACCACTTTTAGAAAGTAGGTATTTTCTTGCCTAAGCCTTCCAGTGTGCTCTGCTGTTATGTGTATTGGCTGTCTGGTTTTGGAGGGGCAGGGCAGGCTGAGTCAGACCTGGGCTGAATAGAGAGATCTGCATTTAGAGTATGGGGAGGGGTGGCTCTTGACCTCAATAGGGCTGTGCCTGGCAAGGTGAATGCTGGCTCCACCTCCTACTGTGTGTCTGATAGCAGACCCCCTCTTTCTGAAAGGAAGGATGCAGCCTGGTAAACAAAGTGCTCCAGGACTGACCAGAACTGGTTCTGGCTAGGCTCAGTGACTTGTAGCTTCTGTGAACAAAGACTTTTGGGGTATAAATATCTGTGCTCAAACCCCTACAAAAGGGTATTGCCCCTGGATCTGAAGAGGAAACTCTGTCCGTGCCACTGTAGGAATCTGCAGGAAGTGACTGTCCTTGTGCTTGTGTGTTTTTCTTGCACTGGCCTGCAGCAGTGACCACTGGACCTTGAAGAAGAGAGAAAAGGACTTTTGAGAGAACCTTTATTTTTGTTACAGCAATTACCCAAGGGCTAGGAAAAGAGCTAGCCTCCTGCTGGAGTCTCAGGCACATCAGACTCCACCACCAACCTCCTGCTTCCTCCCTGCGAGGACTGCTATCTGCTGATGAGGCTCCTGTGAGTTCCAGGGCCTCTAGTTTGCTTCAGAGAAGAGAGTGTTGGAAATCGACGCTAACGCACCTTTGCGAGCCGCTGCAGTCGAGAGCGCTGGGAAAATCATCGCGCTGCTGCCGCTGAGTGCTCGGAACACGAAACCATCGCTAACGCCCCTTTGCGAGCCGCTGCAGCCGAGCTCGAAAAATCATCGCGCTGCTGTCGCCGCACGCTCGCAAGCCCTAAAGAAATCATCGCTTCAAGACATCGCATTGCGGACGCCGTGCGTCCGCCATTTTGATCGCATCGCACCGAATTTCGTCGCTCCCTCGCGGAGCGTCTTGTCTTCGCATCGCAACACGATCGCACAGCGCAACAGGATTGTCGCATCGACTTCTCCCTCGCGGCAAGAAAGTCATTGCATCGGCGGCCTAGCGTGCAGAAGTTGGTCGCATCGTCTCCGCACGCATCACGCAGATCGGCGCATCATCCTCCCTTGCGGCAAGGATTTCAACGCATCGCCGGCCTCGCGTGCCGAGAATCATCGCTACAGCTTGTTTGCGACATTTTGTTGGTTTTGCTACTAAACCCAGGTACTTTGTGAGAGAAAGGGTCGCAGACACCACTGCTTTGAATTTGAACCTTATTTTTGCAACCTTTGAACTATTTTTTGACAGTCCTTCAACAGCAATCCTATTTTTGACAGTATTGTGGCTTTTACAGTTATTGGTCTTGTGATAAGTCTATATATATATAAAGATACTTATTTTTTATAACTAATTGTGTGGTGTCCCTTTGTAGTGTGCCTCACTGTGTTACTGTATATGGTCATAAATGCTTCACACACTGCCTCTGAGATAAGCCTACCTGCTCGTGCTACGTTACCACAGGGTTGAGCAGGGGTATTAAAGAGGGTAGCCCTCTCACTCTGACTTAGGAAGAAGGGTCCCTACTTGGACAGTGGCCAGCCATTGCCAACTAGAGACCCCCATTTCTAACAATCCTTCACTGCTCGGGCTGGCGAGGCTACACTATCAGTAACAAAACCACTCTTCTAGGTGCTCCAAAGTCTGGGAACACAGCTAGGTTTCTCCTCCTGGAAATTATCTTCTCCTGCAGGGCCAGGCACACTCCTTCCTTCTCTGAGGCAGGTAGGCAGGTGTCTATAGACAGACTCTTAGCTCTCCAGCAAGTTTTACAGACAACAGGTGATTTCCTCACACCTCTTTGAGTCCACTTCTTTGTCCTGAGTACAAGAGGGAGCAGGTCCAGTCCTTCAGGGCTCCTCTCAGGTCACAGACAGCAGCTCCAGTCCTCTTCTGATCTTCCGCAGGTCCAGAAAGTATTCTGAGGAGGTTTCCTTGGGGTTCCACATTTATGGTAGGCACTAGCCAGTGGTTAGGGGTGACTCCTGGACACTCACTAACCAATTGGAAATTGTTTCCTAGGGGCAACCCTGCCCACTTTTTCAGCAGTTCCTGTTTACTCTTTTGCAAACAATTCAACAGTGCCCCTCACTCCTAAAATCCAAGATGGAGAAACCCTTTCTTCCTTGTGCAGAGCTCTTGTGTCCACTTAGAGGTTTAGCCAGGGAAATGAGCAGACACCTTTGTCTACTCCAAGCCAGTTCTGGAGGTAGGTTTACTCTCACAGGGTTCAGAGCCAGCCTGGCTAGTGTGGGTCTAGGAGACAACAGCTTTCCCTTCTTCAGGTCTTGCATTGCAGTAAACTATGAATGGGCAGGCCTCACCTCAGCCCCTTTCAAGTTAATAAAGTTCCTCAGTCTACCCTAAATGTCCTTCCTGGGCTGTTAGGGATCAAACATCCCACACCCAGCCCAGTCTTTCACCTGGCCTAAGCTACTGTTCTGCTATAGGAGCAGTTTTTCACCTCATTACGGCCAGGCACTTGCTGGCCAGCTGCTGGCAGGCTAATGCAAATGAGACTCTAGGATCTTCAGGCAGGGAAAAGGGTAATTTTCTCAAAGTTACTTTCCTAAGTATGTATTAAAATTCTAACTTCACTATAGGATTGAATTTGTAATAAATATGAAAAATAGTCTTTAAATTACTATTGTAGCAGTTTCCTGTCAAACGTTGAAGATTAACGTTTATAATCTGTACTTTGACATTTTTCAGGAGCCAGCTACAGCCCTGCTAATGAAAGTAGCTTTTGGGGTCTAGTCACTGTAGGAACATGCCAACTTTAATTTTGCACAAGGTCCTCTAATAAATATCCCGCACCCTGCCTTATGGGTGACAAGGGGTACTTAGGGGTGATTTATTAATAATTAAAAGTAGCGTTTACTGCCAGTCAAAAAGGGTTATTTTGACAGGTTTGATGGCAGGAGTTTGGGCTGCTACAGTCCGGCTACACATGGTAGGCCTGAAGCCATGTTTTACAGGCTCACTCTGTGCATAGCACAATAGGTGCTACAGTCCACAGGTGGTATTTAAATTCTAGGCCCTGTGTGCATTGTCTAAATCATATACAAGGGATTTATAGGCAAGCTAAATATGTCAATCAGGGATAAACCAATTCCACCCATGTTTAAATGGGGAGTACAGGCACTTTGCTCCTGTCTAGCAGTGGTAACAGTGCACAGAGTTCTAAGTACAGGAAAAATTGCATCCAGAAAAATGTCAAAAATCTTGGGGGAAAATGAAAAAAGGTAGATTTCCTACAAAGACAGAGTCTTACTACGACCCATCCCTTAGACACACATGCTCGACATTCACACATATATCAGTGCAAGGGTATGGGCATCAGATATAAGCAGAATTTTGCACAGGTTGGGCCAGTAGGCACCACCCCACCTCAACCCAGGAAAAGGTGTGTTCAATACTGTAATCCATAAAAAACGGTGTTGGGACTGGAATGTCCGCTGCAAGGATAAACAGGTGTTTACCCCTGCACTGAGTGCCTGACTACAAGGGAAACAGGTATACAGACTATTATTTTGGCCCTGGAGTCACCCCAATCTAGTGTGTGCACACTGAGGCCTAAGCCTGTCATACACAATGTGAAGTCCAGGACATGTCCTTTGACCTGAAAAGGCTCACCAAGCACTGGGTTAATTGTAAGAAATGGACTACTATCCATATCTTGGGTGTATCACATTAAGTGGTAGTAATGCATTGTGTTGTCGCTGTGATGTGAAAACCAGGACATGGCACTGACTTGTGTGTGTGTGTGTTGTGTGAGCTGAGTACTGGGGCCAGTGGGAACCTTATTGGATTGTCCTGGTTTAGGATGGCTCCAAACAAAGGATGAGAACAGAAGTGTATTGCCTGCATTCATGTGGCTGGTGGGTGAAGACACAGACTCTGAAGTGAAGAGGATGGAAAGGGAGCTCCTTTTAGAAATGACATGAGCAGCACATTGTTAGCAAATGACTGTTGATTAGTTATTCTTGAGCACAGTCTTTTGGTAGATGGTAGGGCTGTAGTTTCTGTTTTGTCTGTCTTTGATTGCTGCTTCAGGAAGGCTGATGACAGCGAGGTGTAGAGAACTTAGACGTAACTGTGCCCATGTTTTGGATACTCTTGTTTGGAGTCAGTCCCATAGCTACCTGCTGTGGCAGCTATCACTTTTGACAATGGCTGCATCTTGAGAGCGATACCAAAGGGGATGATGGACGGAGCGTTTGAGCTAATCAAACACTCACCCCCAGTCAACTGATCTGGGTTTAATCCATCATCATTCTTTAGCTCACTCCACCACCCCAGTTCAGACATGGCCATATGCAAATCAGTCTGACCCTGTGCCTCATGGGAACAGTCAGCCCGAACTGCCAAGCCATGTCTTCCTGGACCGGAAACAAGCATCCTGGGACCGGTTTCTGGCTATTCAGCCGTCATCAGCCAGGCTAGCTTGAATCCAGTGGCAAAGTGAGCAAGGGACCCACGTCTGGGCATACCCTGCCAACTTAGGGCGAACAAAGCGATACCAAAGGGGATGATGGACGGAGCGCTTGAGCTAATCAAACACTCACCCCCAGTCAACTGATCTGGGTTTAATCCATCATCATTCTTTAGCTCACTCCACCACTCCCAGTTCAGACATGGCCATATGCAAATCAGTCTGCCCCTGTGCCTCATGGGAACAGTCCAGCCCGAACTGCCAAGCCATGTCTTCCCTGGACCGGAAACAAGCATCCTGGGACCGGTTTCTGGCTATTCAGCCGTCATCAGCCAGGCTAGCTTGAATCCAGTGGCAAAGTGAGCAAGGGACCCACGTCTGGGCATACCCTGCCAACTTAGGGCGAACAAAGCGATACCAACTGGGGTGGTGGAGTGAGCTAAAGAATGATGATGGATTAAACCCAGATCAGTTGACTGGGGGTGAGTGTTTGATTGGCTCAAACGTTCCGTCCATCATCCCCTTTGTATCGCTTGTTCGCCTCTAAGTTGGCGGGGTATGCCCAGACGTGGGTCCCTTGCTCACTTTGCCACTGGATTCAAGCAAGCCTGGCTGATGACGGCTGGAATGCCAGAAACCGGTCCTAGGATGCTTGTTTCCGGTCCAGGGAAGACATGGCTTGGCAGTTCGGGCTGGACTGTTCCCATGAGGCACAGGGTCAGACTGATTTGCATATGGCCATGTCTGAACTGGGGTGGTGGAGTGAGCTAAAGAATGATGATGGATTAAACCCAGATCAGTTGACTGGGGGTGAGTGTTTGATTGGCTCAAACGTTCCGTCCATCATCCCCTTTGTATCGCTTTGTTCGCCCTAAGTT
This sequence comes from Calotriton arnoldi, assembly GCA_963921515.1. Lineage (NCBI taxonomy): Eukaryota > Metazoa > Chordata > Amphibia > Caudata > Salamandridae > Calotriton > Calotriton arnoldi. The sequence goes on along the minus strand of CAWUFW010001426.1, from coordinate 96,086 downwards.
GGCGGGGTATGCCCAGACGTGGGTCCCTTGCTCACTTTGCCACTGGATTCAAGCAAGCCTGGCTGAAGACGGCTGGAATGCCAGAAACCGGTCCTAGGATGCTTGTTTCCGGGTCCAGGGAAGACATGGCTTGGCAGTTCGGGCTGGACTGTTCCCATGAGGCACAGGGTCAGACTGATTTGCATATGGCCATGTCTGAACTGGGGTGGTGGAGTGAGCTAAAGAATGATGATGGATTAAACCCAGATCAGTTGACTGGGGGTGAGTGTTTGATTGGCTCAAACGTTCCGTCCATCATCCCCTTTGTATCGCTTGTTCGCCCTAAGTTGGCGGGGTATGCCCAGACGTGGGTCCCTTGCTCACTTTGCCACTGGATTCAAGCAAGCCTGGCTGATGACGGCTGGAATGCCAGAAACCGGTCCTAGGATGCTTGTTTCCGGTCCAGGGAAGACATGGCTTGGCAGTTCGGGCTGGACTGTTCCCATGAGGCACAGGGTCAGACTGATTTGCATATGGCCATGTCTGAACTGGGGTGGTGGAGTGAGCTAAAGAATGATGATGGATTAAACCCAGATCAGTTGACTGGGGGTGAGTGTTTGATTGGCTCAAACGTTCCGTCCATCATCCCCTTTTGTATTGCATCTTGAGAGCAGCCTGAAATCGACATTTGAAAGAGAGCCAACCAAAACAAGTTCTGAAACCTCAAGCAGTGTGTCTGCATCCCCTGTCTAGAAGATGTGTATAAAGATGGGATCCAAACCACCCCACTTTGTTCCAGTTCCGAGTTCTTAATCAGTAAGAGAAAGGGAGTGCCTCACAGAGTACTATAAGCACCAAGACTTCAGTCTGCCTAACGGCCAGTCTCCCTGGGTGAGGGGACATCGTCTTAAGTCTGCACTTTCTGCTGGAGGAGCTGAGGGTCTGCTTAGAAGCCTGCCTGCCTGCCTTCTGAGAGTGGAAAAGAGCATGCCTGGCCCTGCAGGAGAGACTGTCCAGGTAGAGAAGCCCAGCAAATTTCTGGTGTATGACTAGCAAGCGAGAGCGAACAACTACCAGGGAGTGAGCTAGAAGTGATCTGTGTGTGGAAGAGGTCCCCCTGATTTACCTACATGGCTCTCATTTTGAACCGCATTAGCATCAGTGAAATCGACAGTCTGCTGCATCTAAATGACTAGTGCTGCTGCCGCTGTCATCGAATCCCAAGTGCTCCTGTAATGGTTGATGTGTGCACCCTGATCATTCTGGAGGCTGCAACTGCCAAGAACTTATGTAAAGTTGAGATCTGCCCTCGAGCTGCACCTGCCTATCTGGTGTCCCCCTGGTCCCTGGCCTAGAGAGGCAACCACTGCCAAAGACAGGAAGCTTCCATAGGAGTCAGCTACACCAAGATTGCCAAAGAGCCACCTCCCCAGTGAAGATGACACTGAAGCCCTGACAATTCCAAAGTTTCTACCACAGCAAGACTGCCCAATGCGTCTGACTGGCACCTGCCAGGACTCCAGCTGCTGAAAGCCGGTAACCGCGGAGCTGCAGACCATGTGTGAATGAGAGACTGAGAAGCAGATAGAAGCCTGCTGCACAAATTGAAATGTTTGCCATGCTAATCTTGCACTGAAGGAAAAGAAAAACTATTGGTGCACATATGCTTTGGGGTTGATTGTGTGACTACATATTTGCCCCGCCAGCCCTATGTCCCCAATTAGTCACCAGGGCTCACAAGCAGGAGATGTGTAAAGAAAGCTATCGCACCTAGACACAAACAAGATTTTAACCCTGAGTTCCATTCCCTAATTGAGCTCTGTGGTATTAAGTAACCCTGTGTGATTAAAGTCCTTTCTTTTGTTAAAATGACTAGCACTGGGCTGGACAATACTTTGTGTCTGTTGCTTTAAAAGTTATTGCCTTCACTCGACTTCCCTAATAATCCTGTGACCGCGCCAATTTAGCCCTGAGAGGGTGGAAGGACATACTTGATCCAGTTTGCAGAGCCATAGCAGGACAGACCCCGGGACACATATGGTAAAGAAGTAGTCCCTGTCTGCCATGGGGCCCCCAAACAGGGTCTGACAACCAGTGTGCTGCCACCTTTGCTATATATAAACTACTGAGGACATGAACAGTATAGCCTCATATCAACAGAAAGAGCACACTTGGGGGCATATTTTCAAGGACTTATCGCCGAGGTAACGGCACTTTAGCGCAGCAAAAGTGGCGAAAGAATTATCGCCCCATTCTCAAGCTGGTGCAAACTGCCCACATCGCCAGTTCACCAGCGATAGCTGCCGCAAAAAACATCGCCACGGATGAGAGCGACAACTAACGCTAATGATATGCAGAGTAGGTGTTCCCATGCATAAACACCACTTCGCGACATTCTCAATGACCAGCCAGAACTGCGATGCGAACCAAAAACAGGCGATAAAGCGCGTTAGCAGCAGGGATTTAACACCTGCCTTTTACTGGTGCTAAGCAGGATGACAACCTGCAGCATGAAAGGGAGCCCAGCCCAGACCCACATCTGAAGACCAACACATGTCATGGGGACACTGATCATGCAGGTCGGAGACCCGAGAGGGCCACAACACCCACCGCCTCCACCCCCAGCCCCCCCCCCAGACCACCCCCAGCCCCCCCCCGACTACCACTGACACAGCGCAGAACAGGACAGCGGACGTTCTGAAAACGGCATGCCCCCTCAGCCACACAATAGCAGAATGTGGGGAGAGGTGGGAACCAAGTATGTGTGAAGGAGGCAAGTCACCCATGAATAAGAATGCACACAATGCCAAGTGTGGCGGTGATGTGCTGGACAGACCTCAGTATGCAGAGCACAGACCTATCCATATGAACATATACTGCAGGTGTTTGCAGTGTCGTGGACAGTGGATGCAACTATGTTACCCCAGTTAGTGGGGAAGACCTCGGTCATGTAGCTGTGCCGTCCCCCCCTGTAAGCGTAAGCGGAGTGGGCTTGTCCGGCGTACGCCAGCCCAGCGTAGGAGTGTGAATAAATAGGCCGGGGCTCTGGGCATGGTTCACTTCCGGGATGGCCAACGCATCTGCCAGGGCGGCGCCCCTCACCCTGCCACGAGGCCGCCGCCGTGACCGCCAGCCTCCTCAGCCGAACGCTGGCTTCCGTGACACAGGCCCCCAGCGCACCCAGCCGCACAGCACCAGGGAGTTATGTGTGTGCTGGATACTGCCTCCGGCCTACACAGCGGTCAGCAGGGCTCACAATTCAGATCGAGTCGCGATTGCAGATGACGCAGTCCAGTAGGCAAAAGACATTGCTCCCAATGCGGCCCGCCCCGACCACGCATCATCGCTGGCTGCGCACCCTCTGAGCGCCACAGATGCCACTAACTCTGTGCACCACAAGTCAACGCCACGTGGCTGTGGGCCCTTGCTGACCTCTGCCTCCGGCCTACACTGAGGACAGCAGGGCTCACAATTCAGATCGAGTCGCGATTGCAGATGACGCAGTCCAGTAGGCAAAAGACATTGCTCCCAGTGCGGCCAGCCCGGACCACGTATCATTGCTGGCTGCACACCCGCCACCACCGCCAGGACCACCTCCAACCAACAACTGCCAGAGTCGGAGGAGTCTCACAGCCAGCCTATCAAAGTTGCACACACCTGTCTTGGATGCCATCATCAGCTTGATACCCTGCTCAGCTCTTCAGGTGCCGCTAACTCAGTGCACCACAAGTCATGGCCCCTTCTCATTGAATATTGGGTGACCTCTGTACTTGCTCCGGCTACCTCCATGGTGCTTCGCTGTTGTTTGTGTTATGTTGGTGTTTTCTGTTTCCGCTTCAATGGTGACCACTCTTCAAGTTGTTGCCAGCACCAACCACTCCCTGAGGGCTGACTCACACTCACCCCACACCCATCCAGCACAGGCGTCACTGGATATGTGATCCTGGTAATAAAAAGGGGCCGGGCGCACGTGCCCGTAGCCAGTTCCACTATCTATCCAAGTGTGTCCGTGTGGTCATTATGCATGAATGATGGCCCCGGGCCCTACCACATTACATTGTGCTGTGGACAGCGGACGCAACCATGTCACCTCAGGCAGTGGGTAATAGCTTGGACATGTAGGTAAGTCCCCCCCCTGTAAGCGGCAATATTGCAATGTAGCATGCACCCGGAGGGCGGGCTCGCACGAACGGAGTTATGAAGGAGCGCAAGACCGCTCGGGGTCCAGGATTATAAATGCCAAGTGTTGTGTGTAACTGTATTGCCGCAGCATGAGCAAAATGCCCAGCCACATTAGCAGCTCCAGTTCAGCCAGGCATGTACTGTACATCTGTGTCCGCCCTATCCTTACCATAGGCCTACACTCACGTGGCCCACCACCTTCAACGGCCAACATCACAGTGTCGTTGTCAGGCTTGTGGACATGCGCAGACAGGCAAGACAATACTGTGCCGTAGGAGTGCAAGAGATGCTATCGCGCAGCGCACATACGTAAATGGGTACGGGGGAGGGAGGAGCAGCTGTGAGGCAACGTAACACACAGTGATGCCGCTCATATGCCACATGCAAGTCATGTCAATAATGAATCACAAAGTCCCACTCATCCCACCCCACCACCAACAAGCCACTTCACATCCCATGAATGCAAGCAGATTACAAACTTACACTAGGGATGAAAGCTCCTTTGTCTGAACTATCAGGCGGAAGCACATCTGCACCTCCGACCTCGGAATTGCATGTGCCCGGCAACCCCTGACAGATACCATAGCAGCTGATGATGGCTCCCACACTACGCACAGCCAGACGGAGGACCAACGTATACACACCCCACACAGAGAAGTCCTTGCTTGAAGTTATCTTGCATGGAATGGCCTTCACACTTACTCCCACAACATCCCAGGCGTACAACCGGTGCACACTATAACAACTCATTGATGCGAGATGTGGCATTTCATCCACAGAACTGGCGCAGGTCAGAACAGTGCCGCTTCAACAAGAGCCACTAACGCAATGGCAGAACATCCCGGACACATGCACAACCCCTGTCACGTGGAACTGTACCGTGCACGAATGCTGCATTCACCGGGGGCACTGCCATTGGCACTGCTGCGGATCAGTTACCGGCTAAGCTTCCGCCTTGCCAACGTCACCTGCGTTCAGCATGTGTTGCATTGTCGATCGTGCATATTCGAGTGGTCCATGGATGTCTGCCTATCCAACAGGACAGAGGCTGAACTGGATTTTGACTTGTGTGTGCGCCCCCTGTTGGCCCACGACCAGGAGTGTCACCGTGATACCTGTTTATGGGATGCCTTGATACTTGGCATACATGCTGGCAGCTGGACCTGGGAGATTGCACAAATCATCGTGTGCAATGACCACATTGAACCGCTCACCTATTGGGCTGTAGTGCTAATTGGTGAAAGGGGGTGGACGCAACACATCTGTCCGGACCTGCTAATGGATCGCCTCGCCGTCCTGTTTGATGAAGTCGACGACGACCTCATGTTGGAAATGTTAGGCTACGAAGCTGCAATCGCTTTCATGGACGAGTAACTACGTACCTGCAGCCACAACTGATTGGAACACATTGCACATGTCCCGACACCTTGTTGCATCTCGGAGATCTGGTCACATATCCCACGACAATGGTGGACATGGCTGCACTCGCCTGGACTCCGAAAACATGAGCGGACAACAACGCTTGTTAACACACACCTGTGAAAGGTGAGGCACTCCCCTGGAGTGGACAGCGGCGCTTGGCAACGTTCCTCATTCTGACAGACTGCTGCATTGGTCTGCATGTTGTGGCACTTATCTTGCCCGTACTGACATGCATATGCTAATAAAGTCTACGCAGCTTCACTTGTATTCAACTGTGATGAGTGTTGATTTGAATGACAATGTGTGTCTCTATGCCTATCTGGGTCACGGCCATACATGCCCATTGATAGCATTGCCCAGGGAGTGCCTCTTTTGTGGAACCACTGTCCCTACATTCATCCATACTCTCATCCTTAAATGATCATGGCCATGACACATCAGTGTGAATTGGGATGTTTTATTCACATTCAGTGGAGTGTTGAAGCTGGGCCAGTACAGGGCCATGCAAACCCCACTTTACATTGTTGGCCCGTGGAGGGCCAGCCAGAGTCCTTATTGGATTGGCAAGTACATAGGGAGTGGAAGACTACAGTCCGCAGTGTGATTGCTGTGTCATTGGTGACCACACCAAATATGGCAGTCCATGTCGAGGTCCAAGGTGAGTGTTGCTCGGTGTATGGGGGGGGCAGTGGGAGGTGTTATTCCAGGGCATGATGCAGAGGGCAGAACCAAGCTGAACACGGCCATATGGCGGAGATGAATGCTAACACTTGATCCTAGCCACAGAGCCAGATTCATCATCATCTTCGTCCTCTGATGTGTCAGGTGCCTCACATGCGAGTGGTGGTGTTCTGTCTGCATCACTGTGTGGCAGTGACACATCAGGGGACGGAGGTGGGAAATCTGCTGCACTGTGTGGCACTGACACTTCAGGGGGAGGAGATGTGGATGTAGTAGTGGCACCAGCATCCATCCGCGCCAGGCCTTGTGGTGGCAATGCCATGACGAGGATCTGCAGGGCATGGGAGATCACAGCTACATCTCGCTGGTGTGCAGCCGTGGCACACATCCTTTCCGCCTGCATCCGCTCCAAGCTCTCCATCATTCTCCTTATGTGTTCCAACTCACGGATGACATCGCTGGGGCCACTCTGACTGGACAGTTGTTCTTGTCTCAGAGTCATGACTCCAGCGATGTCAGCCATGGCTTGTTGTCGAGCAAGGAGCGGACAGTGGGTGTCCGTTAGGGACTGTGAGTGGTCCGTAATGGGACTTAGACACCCACGTATGGCATCCAGTTTGGCTGCCATGAGGTCGAACCCCACCCGCAGCTGGTCAGACATCTCCTCCTGGCACCCTAACACACGGCGTTGGGAGGCCAGATGTTGGTCGTGGAGGTCCTGGGAGACAGCCGTGGTGGTGGGTGCTTCCTGCTGTGTGGCCTGTGCAGGGGGTGGGGTCTCATGGATGCAGCTGGGCTGCCCTGCTCCTGGAGGTGGTGTGCCGGAGCTGTCCCTGAGCTGTTGGATTGCGTTGGTATAGATGTTGGGGAGGTCCTCTTCATCATCAGTGCTGTGTTGTTGGGTCTGCTCTGCAGGAGGTGTTGATTCTCCCTCTGCAATGTGAAGGGGAGATGCAGATTGACATTGTGTTCACATGTATGTTCACGCATTGTGCAAGTTTACTGTCAGACTGCATGGCAATGTACATTGTGACTGTGTATGTGGAGACGCCTATTTGAAGCGGGACACTTGGCATTTCTACACCATCAGGGATGTGAGGTTGTACTTGTACATTGTCATCTCACAGTTTCCTGCTATGCCAAATGCGAATGGCCATTTTGTATTTTTGTATTTTAATGTATTTATAAAGCGCAACATTCATCCCGGGGGACATCACGGCGCTAGGACAGAGTTTAGTGCAGTGCAGGTTGATCTTTGATAGGATCAGTATCTAGGAAACAAGGTGGTTTTCAATTTTTTCCTGAACAGCAAATAGTCGTCTGTCAGGCAAAGATCAAGAGGTAGGTTGTTCCAAAGGACCGCAGCTGATTTGGAGAAGGATCGGTCGCCCATCCTGACCTTGGACGTGCGTTTGACTGAGGCGAAAGCTTGGTGACGCGATCTCAAGTTGCGCGAAGGGACATGGAATTGTAATTTATCTTGCAAAATGTGTGGTCCTTTTTTATGCAGGGTTCTATGCGCGAAGCAAAGGAGCTTGAAAGTGGCTCTCTGACGTACTGGTAGCCAGTGTAATTCCTTCAAGCAGTGAGATGCTGAACTGTATTTTTTTTTGTTGCAAATTAGTTTAGCAGCGGTGTTCTGGGCTACCTGGAGTCTGGAGAAAAGACAGTCGGCCATGCCAACATAAAGGGTGTTGCCGTAGTCCAGCCTGCTCAGAAGCAGGGCCTGTGTTACCGTTTGTCTGCAGTTTGAGGGGATCCAGGGAAAAAGTCATCTGAACAGTTTCAATGTGGCAAAAGCTTTTCCACACAAAGTGCGTACTTGGTCCTGCATAGATAGGGTGTCATCGAAGATGATGCCCAAGTTGTTTGCCGCTCGCTTAGGTTCTGGGGCGGTGCCTAATGCCTGGGGCCACCAGCTATTGTCCCAAATTACATGGGCACCCCCGAAAAGCAGGATTTCAGACTTCCCGGCGTTTAATTTGAGGCAGTGCCGAGACATCCAGCCTGCAAGTTCAGTGAGACAGTTTATTAAGTTGTTCTTAGTCTCGGTATTGGTCAGTCTATTTATCAGGGGGATCACCAATTGCGTGTCGTCGGCGTAAGAGCAGATGTCAAAACCCCATTTCCTGCTGATGTCCGCCAGGGATGATACATATGCATTAAAAAGCGTGGGGCTTAAGGTAGCTCCTTGTGGGACTCCATATTTAATGCTCTTTGGGGTGGAGGCAAAAGACACACAATTGATGGACGGAATGCAGAACAAATCAAAACATTCACCCCCAGTCAAGAGATCTGGGTTAAATCCATCATTCTTTTGCTCACCATGCCACCCCAGTTTAGACCTGGCCATATGCAAATCAGGTTTGACCCTGTGCCTCATGGGAACAGTCCAGCCCGAACTGCCAAGCCAGGTCCTCCCTGGACCGGAAACAAGCATCCTAGGACCGGTTTCGGGGTTTCACCCCTCTTCAGCCAGGATAGCTTGATTCCAGTGGCACAGTGAGCCCAGGACCCACGTCTGGGCATACCTGGCGCACTTAGGGTGAGAAAGCAAAAGACACACAATTGATGGACGGAATGCAGAACAAATCAAAACATTCACCCCCAGTCAAGAGATCTGGGTTATATCCATCATTCTTTTGCTCACCATGCCACCCCAGTTTAGACCTGGCCATATGCAAATCAGTCTTGACCCTGTGCCTCATGGGAACAGTCCAGCCCGAACTGCCAAGCCAGGTCCTCCCTGGACCGGAAACAAGCATCCTAGGACCGGTCTCGGGTTTCACCCCTCTTCAGCCAGGATAGCTTGATTCCAGTGGCACAGTGAGCCCAGGACCCACGTCTGGGCATACCTGGCGCACTTAGGGCGAGAAAGCAAAAGACACACAATTGATGGACGGAATGCAGAACAAATCAAAACATTCACCCCCAGTCAAGAGATCTGGGTTAAATCCATCATTCTTTTGCTCACCATGGCACCCCACTTTGGGGTGGAGGAGCAGGATCCCATTTGAATTCTTTGGGTTCGATCCTTCAGAAAAGAGGCGAACCATGACAAGGCTTTAGAGCAGATCCCTTTTTTGTGCAGGATTTGAAGTAGTTTAGTGTGCGATACGGTGTCGAAAGCCGCAGTAAGATCCAATAGGATCAATGCTACGGCTCTGCCTTGGTCGACTAGCGATCTAATGTTGTCGGATACAGCTAGTAAAGTGGCCTTGGTGCTATTATTGGCCCTAAAGCCAGTCTGTGAGGGATCGAATAAGTTATTGGATTCGAGGAAGGTGGTAAGTTGTTTATTGACTAAACGCTCCAGCACTTTGGATAAATATGGTAGTTGAGAAATTGGGCGATAGTTAGCTGGATCATAGATTCCGAGGCCTGCTTTCTTTAGAAGGGGAAAGACCACTGTTTTCTTCCACATATCTGGGAATGAGGCTTGCTCCAGGGATTGGTTGAGGATTTTGGTGACGTGGGGACATAAAACTGACACTAGTCTTGTAAAAATATAGTGCGGGCAAGGATCAAGTGGAGATCCTGCCTTGACCTCAGTCATAGCTTTGGCCTCCTGTTCCTCTGAAAAAGGAGTCAGAGTGTCGAGATGGGTTTGTGCAGAGGGGTGAGGTGCCAGGTTTTCCCAATCAATGTTATCATCTTCATGGGGATTGTCGAAGGACGCATAGATTTTTGTCACTTTGTCAGTAAAAAAATTATTGATTAGCTCACAGTTCTCTGTCGTGGGAGCCATGGTTTGCGATAGGCTGGTAGGTTTGCAAAGTTTGCGGATAATTTTGTAAAGTTCCTTGGATGAGCTACCGTTATCTTCGATCCTTCTTGTGTAATAGTTTGTTTTGGCATTCTTTAGGGCGTGGTGGTAATTTTTCAATTCGGCTAAGTAGTTTTGTCTATCTATGCTGTCCTTTGACAGTCTCCATTTATGATCCAAAGTTCGGCATTTACGTTTCTTTAATTTTAATTCAGGTGTGTACCACCTTTCAGATCGGGGATTGGAAGCCGGTTTGCTATTAAGTTTGGGAGCACATTTTTCAAGCGACTTCTCGATCTCTTGTTGTAGGTGTGCTGCTGATATGCGAGCAGAGTTGGAGTGAAGTGTGACAGGGTCGTGATGGGTGAAATGAGTAGCGAAGGCTTCTTGGGTGATTAGGTTCCAGGCTCTTTTCCCTGACTGATATGTTGTTTCAGCCTTGGATGGCTTGTTTGGTAAAGCTAGGGAGAAAGAGATTAGGGAGTGATCTGTCCAATGAAGTGGTTTGATCTCATGAATGTTAATGGTCATTATGTTAGAGAACATTAGGTCCAGGGTGTGTCCAGCCACATGTGTTGGTTCCGAGATCCTCTGGGTTAGTTGCATTATTGCCATGTCATTTTCGAGGTGTTTAACACCTGGGTTGGCGGCATTTTCATAGTGTAGGTTGAAATCCCCTATAACTAGAAACTGGTTCTGTTTTAGGCATAGGGGAAGAAGTTGTGCAAGTAAGTTAGGACTTAGTCCGGGATGATAGCCGGTAGGGTTGTAGATGACTGCCCCTCCCAGTAGTATATAGTCTCCCTTAGAAACTGAGAAAGCTAAGATCTCATGAGAGCCTGCTTGGGTAATTGTAATGGGAATGCAGGAGAGGTGTTCTTTGAAAAGGATGGCTGTGCCACCGCCTCTCTTGAACTTTCTATCCTGTTTTAATATTTTATAGCCGGGTGGTAGGGCGGAGACAATGTCAGGGGTGTTATTGTCATCAAGACAGGTTTCGGTGGCAAAAGCCAGGTCTGGGCTTAGGTCATCTAGTGTATCCCAAATCTCAGTGCTGTGTTTAGGGAGTGATCTAGAGTTGAAGTAGATGCAGTTTAGGGTCAAGTTGCTGGGGTGGTGGTTTATATCTATCTCTGTGGGCGTGGTGTGAACATCTTGACTTCCCCATTTGCAGTCGAGACAGGTGAATGGGCCTTCAAACTCCGCCGGGAAAGCTTTTGTGCGGCACATATTTAGCTTTTGTTTGTCCGCCAGTTCAAAGAGCTTATCTCGTGATATGTGAGGGGGGGGTTACTTTTGAAGTGTGAGGGGCAGAGTTTCTGGCCCCTGGGCCCGGTCGAGCGCGGACGGGTGCAGACGGGCTTGCCTTAGGCGCGCCTTTGGCGCACCAGCGGCGCGGCCGCACAGCGGCCCCGTGTTTATGCTGTGACGTGGCCCTAAGTTGGCAGGGTATGCCCAGACGTGGGTCCCTTGCTCACTTTGCCACTGGATTCAAGATAGCCTGGCTGATGAGGGCTGTGAGCCCGAAACCGGTCCAAGGATGCTTGTTTCCGGTCCAGGGAAGACATGGCTTGGCAGTTCGGGCTGGACTGTTCCCATGAGGCACAGGGTCAGACTGATTTGCATATGGCCATGTCTGAACTGGGGTGGCGGAGTGAGCTAAAGAATGATGATGGATTAAACCCAGATCAGTTGACCGGGGGTGAGTGCTTGCAATGTTCAACACTCCGTCCATCATCCCCTTTGGTTTTGCATTGTTCGCCCTAAGTTGGCAGGGTATGCCCAGACGTGTGTCCCTTGCTCACTTTGCCACTGGATTCAAGATAGCCTGGCTGATGAGGGCTGTGAGCCCGAAACCGGTCCCAGGATGCTTGTTTCCGGTCCAGGGAAGACATGGCTTGGCAGTTCGGGCTGGACTGTTCCCATGAGGCACAGGGTCAGACTAATTTGCATATGGCCATGTCTGAACTGGGGTGGCGGAGTGAGCTAAAGAATGATGATGGATTAAACCCAGATCAGTTGACTGGGGGTGAGTGCTTGCAATGTTCAACACTCCGTCCATCATCCCCTTTGGTTTTGCATTGTTCGCCCTAAGTTGGCAGGGTATGCCCAGACGCGGGTCCCTTGCTCACTTTGCCACTGGATTCAAGATAGCCTGGCTGATGCGGGCTGTGAGCCTGAAACCGGTCCCAGGATGCTTGTTTCCGGTCCAGGGAAGACATGGCTTGGCAGTTCGGGCTGGACTGTTCCCATGAGGCACAGGGTCAGACTGATTTGCATATGGCCATGCCTGAACTGGTGTGGCGGAGTGAGCTAAAGAATGATGATGGATTAAACCCAGATCAGTTGACTGGGGGTGAGTGCTTGCAATGTTCAACACTCCGTCCATCATCCTCTTTGGTTTTGCATTGTTCGCCCTAAGTTGGCAGGGTATGCCCAGACGTGGGTCCCTTGCTCACTTTGCCACTGGATTCAAGATAGCCTGGCTGATGAGGGCTGTGAGCCCGAAACCGGTCCCAGGATGCTTGTTTCCGGTCCAGGGAAGACATGGCTTGGCAGTTCGGGCTGGACTGATCCCATGAGGCACAGGGTCAGACTGATTTGCATATGGCCATGACTGAACTGGGGTGGCGGAGTGAGCTAAAGAATGATGATGGATTAAACCCAGATCAGTTGACTGGGGGTGAGTGCTTGCAATGTTCAACACTCCGTCCATCATCCCCTTTGGTTTTGCGGGGTGGTGGTTTATATCTATCTCTGTGGGCGGGGTGTGAACATCTTGACTTCCCCATTTGCAGTCGAGACAGGTGAATGGGCCTTCAAACTCCGCCGGGAAAGCTTTTGTGCGGCACATATTTAGCTTTTGTTTATCCCCCAGTTCAAAGAGCTTATCTCGTGAGTATGTGAGGGGGGGGTTACTTTTGAAGTGTGAGGGGCAGAGTTTCTGGCCCCTGGGCCCGGTCGAGCGTGGATGGGGCAGACGGGCTTGCCTTAGGCGCGCCTTCGGCGCACTAGCGGCGCGGCCGCACAGCGGCCCCGTTTTTATGCTGTCGCGTGGCTCCTCCCTCAGCGCTGCTACCGGTGACTTCCGGTTTCGCGCTGGAGCTACGTGTTTGTTTTGGTGTCCCCCGCCCTTCGGATAATGGTAGGTACACTTCTGCCCTGTACTTGATTTTTCTGCCCTCAACCAAAGTGCAAAGTTTTAAAAAGCAGATTCAAATTCACAGTACAATTTACGGTGGCAAAACAAACAAATGTGCTATTCGGTGCAGTTTTAAGAACTGTTTGGAAGTTAATTTCAATTACGATGGTGCAGTTTAAAACTGTTAAAAATAGACGGCGGTGCAGTTAGAAAAACTGTTCAAGCTAATCACATTGTTCTATCAAAGAAGCTTTTCGCAGCTTAGTGTAAGCTATCTTTAAAGATCTGAGTGCAAGCAGGAATTCAGTCCTTATGAGTGCCGCGCAGCGGCCCCGTTTTTATGCTGTGACGTGGCTCCTCCCTCAGCGCTGCTACCAGTGACTTCCGGTTTCGCGCTGGAGCTACGTGTTTGTTTTGGTGTCCTCCGCCCTTCGGATAACGGTAGGTACACTTCTGCCCTGTACTTGATTTTTCTGCCCTCAACGAAAGTGCAAAGTTTTAAAAAGCAGATTCAAATTCACAGTACAATTTACGGTGGCAAAACAAACAAATGTGCTATTCGGTGCAGTTTTAAGAACTGTTTGGAAGTTAATTTCAATTACGACGGTGCAGTTTAAAACTGTTAAAAATAGACGGCGGTGCAGTTAGAAAAACTGTTCAAGCTAATCACATTGTTCTATCAAAGAAGCTTTTCGCAGCTTAGTGTAAGCTATCTTTAAAGATCTGAGTGCAAGCAGGAATTCAGTCCTTACGAGTGACGCGCAGCGGCCCCGTTTTATGCTGTGACGTGGCTCCTCCCTCAGCGCTGCTACCAGTGACTTCCGGTTTCGCGCTGGAGCTACGTGTTTGTTTTGGTGTCCCCCGCCCTTCGGATAATGGTAGGTACACTTCTACCCTGTACTTGATTTTTCTGCCCTCAACCAAAGTGCAAAGTTTTAAAAAGCAGATTCAAATTCACAGTACAATTTACGGTGGCAAAACAAACAAATGTGCTATTCGGTGCAGTTTTAAGAACTGTTTGGAAGTTAATTTCAATTACGACGGTGCAGTTTAAAACTGTTAAAAATAGACGGCGGTGCAGTTAGAAAAACTGTTCTTAATCACATTGTTCTATCCAAGAAGCTTTTCGCAGCTTAGTGTAAGCTATCTTTAAAGATCTGAGTGCAAGCTGGAATTCAGTCCTTTCTTGACACAGGCGGCAGCAGTTGTGTCCTCTGTTCTGTTGTGAAAGTGTTGCAGTTTGTACCACATTGTTGTCAATGTTGTGGTGCTCTGCATCTTGTGTGTGTGCTGCATTGTGGGTGTTTTGCCCCTTCGGGTCTGATTTTGCCGGCCCTTATCCCTTTCAGGCGGTGTGCCTTTCACTTCTGTGCTTATGCAGTGCTGAGCTGTTGCAGACTTGGGTAAATTGGGCCCTTGGTCGGAGTTGTGACTCTTGGGCATGGTTTGTCCGCAGATGTGTTATACTTACTTGTGCATGTGTGCCATTGTGCCCATCTCCCCCCGGCCCCCCAGTCCCTGGTCGTTACTCACCCTGTTGCTGTTGGCTCAGGTCATGTTGTGCAGTGTCCGGTCCCCCGACTCCTGCCACCGTCTCCCCAATGATGGTCCCAGGCTGGTCCTCAGTGGGGCTTGTGGGGTTCTGGTTGTCCTGTTCTTGGTCCGGCTACCTCATGGTGCTTCGCAGTTGTTTGGGTCTTGTTTGTGTTTTTGGTTGCCGCTTTTATAGTGATTTTTGCCGCCTGACTTGTGGGACTTGCAGGCTGGCGCAGCTTATCGTTGGTTTGGTATCGCGGTTGGGCCCATCGCGACTTTTTCCACGTTCGTGTTTGGATTTTTATCGCCGTCCTGGTGATTTTATCGCGGCCATTTGACGCGTTCTCGGGGGACTATTGCATGTTACCGCCGTGTTGAGAATACGACGTTGACACAGAGTTATTTTCCCGTATTAAACGGCGATATGTAAACGTGCGTTAGCCTTTTTTGGCGATGATTATCGCACATTCTTGAGAATATGCACCTATCTGTGCCCTTCCTGGTTGCAGAAAGGGTTTCTGATCCTTTGACTCATGATGGATAAGTCACCTCAGTGTGCACGCTAGATCAGTGTGATATTTGGGCTGAAAAAAAAAGACAGGACATAATTTTTTAATGCAGTCAGGCCATTCAGGACAGGAGTACACATCCATTTACCAAGCAGGGGACATCCTCGTCACAACAGTTATGTTTTAAGAAAATCCATTTAAAGATGGCCATGGCGGATGTCTGCATATCCGCGATAGCTAGCTTTATCTGGATTTTCTTATGTATTAGAAAATTCATAAAAGATGGCAGTGCTATAGCCATCTAGAAAAAATAAACGGTGGCAGAAAGTATAGATTTCACAGGCAAGACCTACTGGTTTTTCAAATGCTTGTTTCTTTTATAAGTAGGCACGCAATGTGAGTCCATGATCTCTGCCCACTGTCTTCTTTTTCTGTAGTGCGTAGTGTTTTGAATAATCCCTGAAAAGATATTCAAGGTAGTTGCTGAACGATGAGCCAAATTTTTGATCCTGTGGACGTGCATGTTACAGATACCAGTGCAGAGGCAAGCATGCTTTCCGGATGTACACCGGCAGCGCATCACATTGGAAGTGGCATGAAGCTAATCTGCTACCTGTGCCCAGGCGCGCCACTTGGGTATGGGTACAACCTCCCATGTCTCCCCTCGCATGCAGGTGCAGTCATAGATTACACCTCTTTGTGTGGAGAATCACTGTCTCCTCTTTAAACTTAAACCATCAAGCCTTCCTCCTGTGTTATTGAAAAGCTGTCCCCGGTGCAGGTGCAAGTTCACGCCTACACTGGCGACAGGATCAAACATGTTTTTTAAAAATATATTTTTCTTGTGTTGTCAAAATATTTGCCCCCAGTTGCTCCTTCCTGAGCTGCACATAATTTTGGCATGCTTTGCCTTAGCACTGCTATTATATATATATATATATATATTTTTATATAATCAAAATTGTATTGTTTTTTGCAGCAAAGGTAATAAACAGTATACAGTACTAGGCATGATGTATCCACAATAGAGACAACAGACAGTAAAAATATTGAGTAACAACATGTCAATCACCACCCATGTAATAGTATACCCACCACTACCCCCAAATTCTCCCATGCTTGTGGGACCAGCCATGGGCTGTATAAATGGGCTCCTCCATTTTGGCACACCAGTTCATCATGGAGCACCACTCTTTTCTAGAGAATTTACGATCAGAGGTGCGTAGATCTGTGAGATGCCACCCCAGACCAGTGGTGCCGATAGGATCTGGGCTCCAAGAGGGCTGTACTCCGGCACGTCCTGCAGCTGTGGGTGATACACCACCCTGAACTGGGTCTAGTGGAGGAGGAATTCTTCCTAGAGAGCTTAGAAGGTCTTCATGAGTGTTGTACTTAGATATGCTTGTTACAGGTTCTATACAGAACCTCCATGTGTTGCCATAGTGCTGTTTTGTGGGGAGTTCCAATAAAGACAGTTGGTGCCTCTCAACTGTCGTGAGAGGAGCGGTGGCTCGTTGTTCCCATGAATAAATACTAAAGACATACCTGCTGTGTCCTGTCTTGTGCTTGGGGACACAACACCATTTTTGGCGACGAGCGGGCTTGCCACCGCAGCATTTTGCAGCACCAGAGTGAAAAGCTCAGAAGAAAACGTTTCTAATAACAGAAGAAAATGTTGAAAAACGTCCCTCCGTCTAAAAGTGCAGATAAGTGAAATACTGAGAAAGCTTTCTTCTATGTTCCTACCTCCTCCAGCGGCTGAATGTTCCTGACGAGAAGGTGGTTTTCCACTTCTCCAGCAGCTGTTTGCGATATTCCACATCTTCATGCTTAACCTGGTGAGGAGGTCAGCGGGAGGGGCTTGCGGCTGTTTGTACTTTTAAGCACATTATCGCTGGTCTGATTTCTCGTGTGGCTGTTTGCGAAGGAGAGCTGTGTTTTTATAACGATCGGTTGGAGCGATCGTTGGAAGCCGGAGCTCTTCACCCTTGAGCTGTCTGCAGTGACTGATGACGCATTAGAATCCTGCGAGGGGATTCGGTGATTAGCCAGCGTCATCAGTCTTCTGAACTCCTCCTGCGTGTTTGATTGATGACGCACCGGCATACTGAAGTTCTATTGGAAGTTCTTCAGCGCTGTGTGTGCGTAGGCGTATGGGAAGCTTGTGTGCACGGAAGGCTCTGTTTTCTTTTCTTCACAGCTGAGAAGCATTTCGACTGGTGAACTTCACGCGTCAGTAGCAACTGTAATTGAACATATTCCTCCAGTCAAGGTCAACTGACAATCAGGTTCTTCACGTTTCTGTGCCGGAAAGTAACTATTTTTAGAGCTTATGTATGCCACGATGTTATAGGCATTTAGGTTGTGTGTTCTGCTCTTTAAGAAAAACTGACTTCAGTCAAGGTTTGGGAAACTTGAATATTTTACACTCACTTTCATCGTTTGAAAAGTCGTGTGTTGCTCTTTAAGGGAAATTTTCTCTTTAAGAAAAACTGACTTTAGTCAAGGTTTCAAAGTCATGTATATTTTACGGTCATTTTCATTGTTTTAAAAGTCGCATGTTGTTTTTTAGGAGAAATTTTACTGCAGTTAAGATCTGGAAACCCTGAATATTTTTACTCTTATCTTCTTTGTTTTAGGAGTCGTGTATTACAATATTACTTAGGAGTATAGTGCACATTTTTAGATACTCTTATAAAACACTGTGCTGGTGTTGTTGTTTGGGTTGTAAGTGAATATACGATTAGAGATAATAATATGCAATCTGTAAGTCCCCCACCTCCATTTTTGGAAAGTCCAGGCTCACCTCAAATCCAATGGAGGCAGTGGTTTGATGCCTTTGAAACGTACTTAGGTGCTATTGGCGCATCACGTTTCAGGGCTGAAAGAAAGAAGTATCTTCTTCTCAATTCATTAGGATTTGAGGGAAGAGAAGTTTTCAAACACCTGCCTGATATTGTGTTGGCGGAGGGTGAAGTTGTTGACGATTATCAAGAGGCTGTCAAGAAATGAGTTACCAAATTTGATGTGCAACCGAGTTTAGTTGTTTTAAGGCACACATTTTTTAAGCGTGCACAACTACAAAGTGAGAATGTAGATACATATTTGAGTGCGTTGCGTAAACTTTGTGCTGAATGTCAATTTGGTGAGTACCGTGATCAGCTTGTAAGAGACCAATTTATTGCACATTTATGGGACAAGCAGATTCAACAGAAATTGCTCACTATGGGAAATCCCAGTCTAGAAGAGATCATAAAGGTAGCAAAGAGTGTCGAACTGGCACAGATTTCGATTAAGGAACTTAATGTGAGTTCCACCACAAAAGAAACTGTCAATGTAGTTGCTGCTGCCAATGCCAATAGCAATACTTTGCGCAAGTTTAAGCCGAATGAGAAAGGGCTTTTCAAAAGAAGCAACATTTGTTATAGATGTGGGTATCCTCCACATGGTAAAGACAACATATTTTGTCCGGGTAAAATGCTAAGTGTCATAAGTGTGGGAGAATTGGACATCTGGCTAAAGTCTGTCAATCCAGCATCAACAAAACTGAAAAAGTCAACTGTATAGTTAAGGATGAACCGTTATGTGAAAGTGATTTAGTTCAAGATTTCCAAGAGATGATTGTTGCGGTCACGGATGAAGGTATAGTTTCTGGTGATCCGTCCGATTGTGTAGATCCCTATGTGGATGTGTTGGTGGGTGATGTTTGCTTAAAGTTATTAGTGGACTCTGGTGCCCGTATAACCATGATTACGTATGATTTGTTCAAGAAATCTTGGGGGGACAGATCTCTTTTTCCTCCAGATAGGGCATCCGTCTCTTATGAGGGACACAGAATAGATTTGGAGGGGTTCATAGAGGATGTGTTGGAATTTAAGGGCCGCAAGATACGGGGTAACATTTATGTGGCTGTTCGTGGTTTAAACATCCTTGGTTGGTACCATCAAGGTCTTTTCGGAATGGTATTGAGACCTGGAACAAGTGAACAAGTTTTGGTTGTAACAGAGAGTTCCAATTCACTCTGCTTAGAACAAGAGTTTCCCAAAGTGTTTTCAGACTCCCTTGGAAAAATTGTGGGTTTTAAGCACAAGATCAAAGTGAAGAAAGATGCTGTACCTGTGAAGCATAAGGTCAGGTCTGTGCCATTTAGCCTTAGGGGAGATCTCAAGACGGAATTAGATAGATTGCAGAATTCTGGGATCATTGAGCCTGTGGAGTCTAGTTTGTGGTTAAGTCCATTGGTCGTCGCATGGAAACGGAATGGTGAGATACGTCTGTGCATCGATCTGAGAAGCCTTAACAAAGAGATTTGGGTTGATTCACATCCCCTTCCTAAAATTGGTGACCTGCTAGAAGAATTGAGGGATGCACAATGGTTTTCTAAGATTGATTTGGCCTCGGCGTACCATCAAATCATGTTGGATGATGAGTCTCGTCACTATACAGCTTTTAACTCCCCGTTTGGTTCATTTCAATTCTGCAGGATGCCCTTTGGTCTCGCCTCTGCGGCTTCCGTGTTCCAACATGTAATGCAGTCAGTGCTCCAAGATGTGAAGGGTGTTGTCATATTTCAAGATGATGTGCTCATTTTTTCAAAACATTTAGAAGAACATGATAAGATTTTGAGGACTGTGCTTGGTACTTTTGAGAAAAAAGGGATTGTTGTAAAAAAAATAAAAATGTGAGTTTTGGAAGAGAGAAATAGAATTTTTGGGACATCTTGTTTCAGCTGATGGTGTTAGTCCTAGGCCTGGTCTGGTGAGAGCAGTTGTCGATTGCCCATGTCCTAAAAACAAGGATGAGTTACGCTCCTTTTTGGGGTTGTGTGAGTTCTACTCACGTTTCATCCCTGATTATGCTAGCAAAATGAAGGTCCTTTCTAATATGTTAAGGACGAATGTCACTTTTGAGTGGGATGTTAACTGTCAAGAAACTTTTGAGTTGGTCAAGTCGGAAATGGTCAATGCTAAAACGCTTAGAGCTTATGACCCGGCTGTTCCTTGCACCATTACAGTTGATGCTAGCAATTATGGTTTAGGGGCAGTGCTGACCCAATCTTCAGGTGTGAGTGAAGTTACCATCAGCTATGCTTCCAGAGTACTGCGAGATCCAGAACTTAACTACTCTGTGATCGAAAAGGAGCTTTTGGCGTGTTATTGGGCGTGTGAAAAGTTCAGAACTTATATTTGGGGTAGGAAATTTGTCATCCAAACTGATCATAAACCCCTCGTATACATTCTGGGGGGAGAACGTCTTAAATATGCCACACCTCGCATTGCACATTTGACCACCAAACTTTTACAGTATGATTTTGTGGTAAAGCACATCCCTGGAAAGGAAAATGTCAGAGCTCATATGCTATCTAGACTTCCTTTGAGTGAGGATGATGTACTGGATGTGGATGAGGACAAGGAGGACTGTTTTATTGCCTTGGTTGATGCAGTTGAAAATAAGGCTTGCAGTGAGATTGAATGGAAAGAGGCGGTGAGTGAAGATTCTATTCTTGCAAGAGTAAAAGAGTATATCGTGAAAGGTTGGCCCAGAGAGAGATGTGTGCCCCCTGAAATTCAGCCTTTTTGGAAAGTTGCTGAGGAACTGTCCATCGAAGATGGTGTCATCATGAGGGATGGTAGGTGTATTCCTCCCATGAAAATACGTATCAAGTTGGTTGATTGTGCACATGATGGTCATCTTGGGGCAACGATGATGAAAAGGCGTGTCAGACTGCACTATTGGTGGCCTTCTATGGACAAGGACATAGAGTTAAGGGTCAAGGAGTGTGTTGTCTGTTGTGGGGCAGAAAAAGGTTTAAAAGTTGTCACACCTCCTCTTCAGCCTATTTCTTTTCCAGTAAAGCCTTGGCTTAAGGTGGGGATTGATTTGGTGGGTCCGTTCAATTTTCTTCCCTACAACTTACGTTTTGCGTTTGTGTTAATGGACTTTCACAGCAAGTGGCCTGAAGTCAAGTTTTGTGCTTCTCCCACAGCAAGCAATGTAATTCTTTTCCTTAAAGAGATCTTTATGAGGGAAGGATTTCCAGAGGCTCTTGTTTCTGATAATGGTGTGCAGTTTGTTAATCAGGAAATGAGTGTGTTTTTGAATGAATCTGGTGTGAAACATTTAAGAAGTTCGGTTGGACATCCTCAAACCAATGGTCTGATTGAGAGGATGAACAGGGTTGTGGTGGAATGCATTAAGTGGGCAAAACATAATGGTTTTGATGTGGAGGGTGCTGTCAGTTCCATGCTGTGGTTTTACCGCACAACGCCACATTCCCTCACAAAAGTTGCACCCTTTGTATC
This sequence comes from Calotriton arnoldi, assembly GCA_963921515.1. Classification (NCBI taxonomy): domain Eukaryota; kingdom Metazoa; phylum Chordata; class Amphibia; order Caudata; family Salamandridae; genus Calotriton; species Calotriton arnoldi. Next base: position 74,567 of record CAWUFW010001426.1, on the reverse strand, counting down.
ACTCAAAGGTAGAGTACCCACTTCTGCTCTATATCCAGCTTGGCTTTTGAGAACTGTTTGTAACAAAGTTTCGTGCTGGGTGGATCATGTTGCTTTGGAATCCCGAGTTGAAGCTGCGCAGAGGAAGATGTCCGACAGGTATAATCAAAAGAAGTCTGCTAAGACAGTCGATTTGCATCCTGGGGACATGGTTCGTGTCAGAAACACTAATTTTGTCAAAAAAGGAGGTATGTCTTTTGGTGATCCTGTCTGTGTCGAGAAAGTTTGTGGTGGTGCCATTATGGTACGTGGTGGGAATTGGTGGAATGCGGGAAAAGTTGTGAGAGTTCATTCTGCTGCTCATAACTCTAATTGCACAAGATGTGATGTTGATTAGCCTTCTGGACTTACTAATGTTTCTTCAGGTAATGTTCCTTCTGGACCTACTAATGTGCCTTCAGGTAATGCTTCTGAAACCTTTGTGACAAATGAAGCGCCAAGAAGGTCTACTCGCGTTAGACGTGTTCCTTGGAGGTTACGATGAAATTTCCTTTTTTTTCCTCCATTATTTCATCTGCATTAATTGTTCTACTTTAGATACTTTTCCTGTATCTCCATATTCTTGCATTTTGATTTTTGTTAGTTATAGTTTCTTTGTTTATTTTATTGTATAGTTTTATTCTCTTTTCATTTTCTTTTTAAACAAAAGGAGGTAATATGTTGTACTTAGATATGCTTGTTGCAGGTTCTATACAGAACCTCCATGTGTTGCCATAGTGCTGTTTTGTGGGGAGTTCCAATAAAGACAGTTGGTGCCTCTCATCTGTCGTGAGAGGAGCGGTGGCTCGTTGTTCCCACGAATACATACTAAAGACATACCTGCTGTGTCCTGTCTTGTGCTTGGGGACACAACAATGAGTGAACCCTCCCAGACAACCCAAAGGTGGGAGATACCTATAAGATCCAATCTACCAAACCAGTTCAGAGTGGAGACTTGAGAAATCCAGCCACACTGCCACAAGGGGGTAGCTAGCATCAGCCAATCCAATGGAGGACCTGTTGCCAGCACAGGAAAGTGGCCCTCATAGTCCCGGGTAGGGAATGGGAGATTGGGTTGCTGTATAGAAAATGCAGGATATGTTGTCGGACCAAGAACAAAAATTCCAGAAGAAAGACAGGGTATCCAGGGTCGCCAAAGGCCCAGTAGTACAAGTGACTATCTGACATACCCCCCCCCATTGGAGTGGGATTGAACACAGTTTTGGATGGCTATCCTCTAAGTTTTATTTGCCCACAGAAAGGAGCGTACTTCCCCAACTGCCTATCTGGTCCAGTCTTGGCGAGTCTGGTGCAGCGTAAGTGTTAGTTTAAGGCTCCAGGTTAGTTTGGGTTCCAGAGCTATGACCTCTCCTAGGTAGGGAAAGCTCAGTTTGCATATAGGAAGACAGTATAGCCATTCGATGACCTCCAGGCCGCCCTGAATGAGGTCTAGAAGCAATTTGGTCCAGTTGACCACTAGTCCTGATGCATCCCCATACAGCTGGAGCATCCAGAGTAGCTGGGGCCCGGCCTATGTGTGGCTGGAAGAAGAAGAACAGCACATCATATGCATACAGTGCCGTATGGACTTCCGGGCAGTTCGGCCACTCAAAGCTGAAAATTTGAGCGTCACAGCAGATCCAGACCACCATAGGCTCAATAGAGGTGCCCCTATGGATTGAGAAGGGGGAGGACAAGACGCCGTTGATTCTAACTTGTTCCTGGGGATGGGCATAAATCACTTTGACAAAGGACCAGAAGTACTGTCCAAATCTCATGCAGGAGAGGGCCTGAAAGAGTAATCCCGGTCCAGGGAGTGGGAAGCTTTCTTGAAGTCCAGGAGCATATATGCAGCAGGGTCTCCAAAGCGTCAAGAGTGTTCCAGAGTGATATGCACTCTGTGAATACAGTGCCAGGTGTTGCGGTTGGCCATAAAGCCACATTGGTCCGGGTGGCAAGAGAGGACAGCAGACAGTTTGTGAGGGCATTTGAGAAGATTTTAATTTCTGCACTGATAAGGGAAATAGTGCGGTATGATGGACAGGCTTCCGAGGCTTGGGGGTTTGTGGAGTACCACAATTGTGGTAAGGTCTAGCTCACAGTGGAAGTGGCCTGTGCCCACAACCTCCAGGTAGAAATTGAGAAAATTAGGAGAGGAATCTCTTGTAGTATTCGCTCGGGAATCCGTCCCGTCTGGGCGTCCTGCCCAACTGCAGATTGCCTACAGCATCGGCTATTTCTTCCACAGTGAGGGCTTGTTCAAGCACCACTCTACCCATCGTCACCAAAATGCCTAGCGAAAGGTCGGCAATCAGAGGACGGGTATCTTTGCATTCAGGGCAGTGTCTATGACTGTATAAGGAGTCAAAATAGGAGGCAAACTCGGCTGCTATATCCAGTGATGAGGTGAGGTTAAGACCCCTTGGGGTACAGATCATAGGGATCAGTCTGGAGACGGTAACGTACATCTCAAGCCAATATAGACTTTTCCATGATTTGTCCCCATACACACATCTAGTGAAGGCCATCCAACATTTATGACCTCTTGCAGGCACAACGGGCGGAGAGAGGTCCTGCAGTTCTCTAAGAACCGCAGGGAGTGGGCATCCCCCATCTGCAGATATCGCACCCAAGAATTATGAGCTCCGTTTCCAGCTCTGAAATATGCTGAAGGCAAGTGAGGGCTTGTCTCCGACGGAACGCTTTGGCTCTGCCCTGTATGACAGCCTCACTGGCCATCCATATGTCCCCCTTGAAGTCAAGGTAGGCAGTACATTGCGTATCTACCAGGCATCAAGCATTAATGCGCCATAAAAGGCCTACTGCATGTTGGCCATATTTCAACACAACTGGAGCATGGTTGAAAATGCCCCGGGTTAGGATGTATGTGGCAATCACATTAGAGATCTCTGTGGCCAGGAGAAAGGAATAGTCAACCCTGGATAAGCTACTGTGGGCTGCGAAGCGGTGACTATGCTTAATTAGTCCTGGGTGCCAGGTCCTCCAGGCGTCGCAGTGACCTAGGGCTGTCGGCCACTCTGCCCAGTGCAAAGGAGGGCTGTGGGCATGTTGCCCTAGCCCTGGATGTGTCAAGGGTAGGGTACATTACATCGGTAAATTCGCTGCCAATAATGGTGGGACCTGTGGGAGGGCCCAAATGATATCTCGTATACGACCTAGGGACGTTTGAGCCTTGTCTGGCAGAAAGTATACGCTTGCCCTACAGAAGACCCTCCAGTCGGACATACATCCCTTCCACATCTGACATTGAGTGGGTAACAGAGAAGGAAAAGGATTTGTGAAGGAGTACTGCAACTCCTCTGGAGCCTCTAGTATGTCCTGCATGGTAGAATCTGTCTGACCCAAACCAGGCAAGAACTAGGCAGCGGGTTCCAAGCAGGTGCATTTCTTGAATGAACATGTGGGGCTTCTGACCCCCGGAAACGGGGCGGCATGTGGGGTTTGAGTTCCTTGTGCTCCATGGTCCAATACCAGGCTGCCTTCGGAGAGTCAAAGAAGAATGACCAGGAGTCATGAAGTCATAAGCAGTCTGGAAGATGAGAATATGGCCAGCTTCGAAGGGTACAGGCCCATGAGATATAGTCCCTCGAAGTATAGTGTCTCTGTAATTAAGGGTTTTGGCCACAATGGGTCTAAGGAGGGTTGCAGGTAGAGCCCACTGCGCTAGAGACCTGTGAGCCTGCTCCAGGAGAAAGCAGGAGGACAGGTTGCCCTGTGGGAGCCAGGACTTAATCCAATCTACTAGGAATTTTTCGGGTGCCGATCCCTCAACTCTCTCCGGAAAGCCAATGAAGTGAAGATAGCTCCTGTGAGCATAGTTCTCTGTGTCCTCCGCCCCCTCTGTGTGTTTCTCCAGGAGCTTGGCAGATGTAAGCAAGAGTTGGACAGTGGATTTGAGCTTCTGAACAGTGTCCTCGAGTTCCGGCATGCCACCAGCACCACCAGTGCTAGTGCTGGCTGCCGCCACTCCTGCAGCACCTGCAGCCAAAGTCTGGGCCCTGTAGTAGGAAAAAGGCCTGCACTCCAGAGCGATCCCAGGAGTGACCCAGGAGGGCCTAGTGGGGAGCGTTGCGTTCCTTTCCCAATTCAGTACAGAAAGGTGGCAACCATCAAGCGCCGTCCACAGGCCCAAGAGGAGGCCCCCACAGTGCAGTCTGTTAGATCCTGCCTTCCCAGGTGCTGGTGCAGGCCACGGCAGCCTTGATAGCGTCTTCTTCTGAGGCCCTGACATCGCGACGCGAGGGAGGCTCACAAAGCCAGGTGGTTCCTCGCAGGGCCCGGGGAGCTGATGAGCAGAACGAGTGGGGGGCCCTGCCCGGCTTGCCACAGGGCTACAGTGATCACCCGGTTTGGTCCGCGAGTCCGGGAGGACCTCCCACTCAAGCCACATGTAGGGTGACCAACCGCCTGTAAATTTCAAGGACTTTTTTGGTATGATGTCCGTAATCATTCCTTTTACGGACGCCATTTGTCTGTAATTTTGGAGAAGCCCTAAGAGTTTAAATGTTCTCGCTATCGGGGCTAGCTCGTGCGTCTCTCTTAAACTATGGAGCCTGCAGCAGCCCCTCCCTGACTTCGCACAGACTGAGAACTGGCCCATTGTCATTCTGACTGCGGCTGATTGTCACATACAGAATGACAATGGGCACTAGTATTTACCACATCTTGAAGTCTGCCTGATCTTCATTTGTGTTCACTTGGGCAGGTTTTGCAATGTACTCTGGGCGTGCATTTGCTATCTAAAATATTTGAGAAAATGTAGCGTAAGGCATGGGAGGCTATCAATAGAAATTAGTGAAAATTTGGAAGCAGCTGTCACTCGATGCATAAGAAATTGGATTGCAAACTGATGTGCAGGCTGTGCATAAACTCCCTCAAAGTAAGAAACATGCTTCTCTTAAAGTAAATGTTGTATTTTAGTGGAACCAAAACAACTTTAAAGGTAAACCATACAACACATGAAATCCACAACCCAATTTAGTGAAAGGAATACTTTAATGATTAAAGAAGATGCAAAATTTGCCCATATAAAGCAATGACGATCTCATCTGTCAATGTTGGACTATGTGGATTAGGAGACCGGGTTGTAGGTACCTTTTCAAGTCAACCACAATAATGCCAGGGTCCCAGCAGTTCACTGTAATCAACAGTTTTACCTTGGGACTTTGGGGGTCTTTTAAAGTATGGCAGGCAGCCCGCTGCATCAGTGGAGGCCCTTCCTCACCAAACGTGAATTGTCGACCATGCTTGGAGATCTCCACCATGTCTGCAGACACCATTTTGCCATAAGAGCTTCCACCAGTGCAGCAGAAGTACTTTTGTCAAAAGCAAAATACCAGCGGACCGCCATGATATGGTGGCCAGTAGGTATTTTATTTTGCAGACACAATCCCCCAAACTGGGGTTTATTTATGCAAAGTTAAATAACAGCTGCTCTAGCATGTAGGCAGAATTTTAAAAAAATAAAAAATTCTTTTTAAATTTTTGATATATATAATAAACACATATTCATCACAACTATAACATCTGTCGTGGAAGGTACCTTCATAAAGGACATTGCTACATCAGCGTCAATGAGTCCACAAAAAATCCAATACAGAGACAAAATATAAACCAGTGCACTGTCCTCTTCTCCATGGGTTCAACAAACAAAAATAAATAAAGCTTTCTTTTGAATGTGAGTATGGGGGAAGGGTGGAGATGACTCTACTACGCACCTAGCCTTCCTATAGATTCCATAATGGGATAAGTACAAACAATGTCAACATATTTCAGAATACCTGTAGTTCCAACCAAGTTCTCGATAATCATGCCATCCTCGTGAAGGATCATTGCTTTTCTTTAGAAAAGGATCTACTGAATTACAAAAATAAGCTCCTCAACACCTCATCAGGAGTAGCAAGCGCTATATAAATGCTAAACCTTCCCTCTTCTATCCCTCCACTATCCTTTTCAATCCAAATAACAAACTCACATGTGCACCTCTCAAATTAATTTCATATCTCCCTATACTAATTGCCCACTAATCCTCTTTTATGGTTCCAGAGTAGCATGCTACTCGCCGAAAAAGCACTTCGACGTCTCTTCAGGGATAGCAAGCGTTATATAAATATAATTACAATTTAACTCTTGTGATTAATGTCTAAGCTAATCCCAGTTTTCACTCATCATTATTTTGCTGCCATTTCAATAGAAAACGTTCTATATGTAAAAGACAGTGCCTCCTTCAACAACGTATACAGTTTCTAGTCTGCAGCACACTTCTGTGCATCAATGAGAATCTGCAGTTTATGGCTCACAGAAACGAACCAGCCCAATCAGTATACTATTTCCCATATACAGGTAAAATAAGGAGGGCTGATATATGGTAACCAGGGCATTATATAGTAATGTCAACTCCTATCTAACCATTCTGGCCCACAATAATACCATAACACTCAGCAGTGTGTAGCCAATTATAACTCATGCAGGCTGGTTAATAATTCCCTTTTCCTGCTTCATGCTCTTACCCTCACACGAGACCATTCTGCTTTGGGTCTTATCCATCACTCAATGCTGTACCAGCCCCTAAACCAGTCATCACCAGCTGAACAGAAATGGAAAACCTGAAGTGATCTGACACAAAGCTGGCTACTCGGAGGACTGCACTCTAGTCCAGCACTGCAGGTCCCATTTAGCTACCTTTTATGCGTGCTACTTTACATCTAACAATGGCACTCAGATATGAGATGCCAGTAACAAAGTACATCCGAGCAGATCTTCCTGACCACTTCTCTCACCAACCATGCCTGCTCAGGACCATGAACTGTAAACAAAATATCAGACTGGACAACCCAGGGCAGTAACCATATAAATAGATTATGATCATATGGATTACCACAAAAAGGCCCGCATAATTGCTCAAAGCTGCGCGCATACTGAAAAACTGTGAAGTGCACAATTGTCTCAAACTAATATCAACTTATTTTGACTTTTACTTATGTTGGTTGTCTATTTACTTACCTATATACAATTGTGCGACCTCCTCTGATGTGTCTGTAAAACGTACCTTTTGTCCCAAATCTTTGTCCTGAATTTTGACCTTCTGTCCTGAATTTTTGTCCTGAATTTTGACCCTTTGTCCTGAATTTTTACACTCACCGTCCTAAATTTACACCCATGCCAGTTGGTCACCCTAGCCCCATGGGCTACAGCTGCCATTTTGGTGCTCGTGGCCAGGCTGCAGTCCTGCAGGCGGAAGGGACTCACGTGTCGAGGGGCAAACCGGAGCAGATCCCTGCTGAGCCCGCATTACGCTGCCAGGCCAGCAGCAGGATAAGCGCCGATGCGGGGGTCCGGCGCAGGAGCTCCTGACAGAGCATCCGCCATCTTCAGTGGTCAGATGCCCTCCCCTGCTATTTTAAATATACAGTCGTAGCTTTCTGCAAGCTTGCAGTGTTAGTCTCCTTGCTGATGCCAAGCAGTGAGATCGGTATGTGCGCCACTGCTAGTCTGTCACTGGGCCTTTTGAGCTTTGAATGGGCAGGATTTTTTTTTTTACAGTTTTTATTAAAGACAGTTTTTCAAGCATTTACAGTGACATATAACAGATCTACATGAGCAATAATAACCACAGACCCAGATCATTCAGCTAAAAGATAGAGCAATTATTAAGCGGCCCTCTCATAAAAATAGCACACTGTAGTTCAAACCCATAGCTCGTCTCGCATGTTCCCGTCTCCTGTCCTTCAATGAGACCTATTACTAGGGAGATCTGTGAATTTAGTAAGCATGTCCCCAAGTTATTAATCATCCAGAACTTTTTCGTCTCATAAATGTGCAGGATTTATAAAATGTATTTTTCCCATTTTGTCCAATTAGATTGATTTCACCTATGACCGCACTTGTGTGCTTCCTTCAGGTCCAAGGTGAGCCATGCGTTAAATACCACTGAGCACTTGGTGTAGACAAAACAGTTTACTCAGAGTTAATTTTATTTTTTCCTTTACCTCCTTGTCTCTTTATATTTGATTAATTCTATGACTTTGTTCGATTTGGATACTTTGTAGTTCTGTGAAACATGTATTTATTAAATGGCTTCTCAGTTTTCCTGCATCCGACTGTCTTTTAATGTAAATGAGCCAATAGAATCAGGGGGATATTCACAAGAACGTGTGATAATCATCGCAAATGTAGCTTAACGCAACCTTGCATATCGCAGTCCATCGCGAGAAAATAACACCATCTTAACGTCCAATTCCCAACCCCTTGGCACCATGCGATAGCAGCATGATAACCCGCCAAATGCCCGCATAAAAACCAACGCGAAAAACAAAAAATGCGAAACACGACCGCCCAAAAAGTTGCGATGCCACAAAGCGCGATACCAAAATCAGCGAAAACTAGCGACAGGCCTGCAATACCCATGCGTCATGCGTGAAAATGCACTATAAAAGCAAACAAAAAACCAACCTCAAAACCAATCCAAACTGCGTAGCACCATGGATGCACCCGGACCTAGTGTAGAGGACAAGCCGAACTCCACAAACCCCACGGAGGACCAGCATGGAACCCCCTGTTCGGGGGAGGGCAAGGAGAAGAGGAAGAGGAAGACGGGGTTCAGTCCGCAGGAAGACCAGATCACCGTCACGGAGGTGATAGAACACTACCAACAACTGTTTGTCACCTCCACTGCGTCATTGGCAACACAAACGGAAATATGGCAGTCCATCGTCACCAAAGTGAATGCAGTCGGAGTGTCGAGGAGGTCAATGGAGGATGTCAAAAGGCGCTGGCATGAAGTGCACAGCCAAACCAAACAGAAACTCGCGGCCAACATGAAGGCAGCAAAGGCGACTGGAGGTGGGAGTCCTGCGCCACAGGAGGAGCTGGATGAGCTGGAGGAAATGGTGGCCACAGTCATCAATGGGGAGACGGTGCAAGGAGTTGGGGGTCTGGACACAGCCCGAAATGACCTGACCCAACAGCAACAGGGTGAGTAACCACCAGGGACTGGGGGGACGGGGGCAGATGGGCAGAATGGCACACATGCACAATCATGCGCAGCACACTGCACACCCGCAATGTGTGTGGAACATGTCCCTGATACCCTTGGCACACTGCAGCACACATAGAAACACCAAGTAGGCCCCTATCCACTATGTGCACAAATGGGCCCCCCTCCATATCACCAATGCCACAACCTACCCATGCACATGTGCTGAATCCAGAAAAGCAGCGGCTCTGTGAGCCACACTGACAATGCAAGTGACACTGCATGACAGATAGCATGGCTGAAGTCACAATACATGACATGGTGCACGAGACGACACTGAGGTGGCTGAGTGTGGACCACATCCGTAAAGGAGCATGTCACACTCTGACACATCCACGTGCACCTACGAGCCATGACGTCAAGAACACATCTGCAGACAAACAATGCACAAGAGTACCACATATCTCCAGTAGCACAAATGACCCAAGTCGCAAACATCCCAGCCACCAAAAAGCACACAAGTCAAATGCACACTGACTCAAAGGGATAAGGGTCTGCCAATGCAGAGCTGCAGGGGCGAATCGCCAACAATGCAGCACACACACATTGTATTGTATTGTATTGTATTGTATATAGCATTTATAGAGCGCAACAAACACCCTACGGGTACCCTGGCGCTAAAGATACATGAATACAGACCAACGTGAAGCGAGAGGACAGAACCTAAAAACATTACTCAAAAGCGACAGGATCAGTTTCTGGGGAACAACCACGTTTTGATCCTTTTCCTGAACAGGGACAGGGTACTGCATTGTCTAATTTCTAGTGGAAGTGCGTTCCAGAGTTTTGCAGCAGCAAAACTAAAAGATCTTCCTCCCAGTCTGACCCTGTTGAACCTGGGTACCTTTGCCAAGTAGGCAAAAGAGGAGCGAAGGGTCCGGGTAGGAGTATACCAAACCAATTTCTTCTGTAGGGGCCCAGGACCGAGTCCATGCAAAGCCCTAAACCCTATACAAAGGGATTTAAAATAAATTCTTTGCTGCACAGGGAGTCAATGTAGCTCCGCTAGACACATTGAGGGGGAAAAGCCTCGTGGCTTAGACAAGGCCAATTTCGCAGGCGTATTCTGAACACGCTGCAGTCTCTGTATTAGATACTTGGGGACTCCAACAACAGAGCATTGCAGTAGTCAAGTCTACTTAGGATAGCGCCTTGAACAACCAAGGCTCTAACCGAAATTGGGAGCAACGGGAGAATCTTTCTCAGAGCCCTAATGAGGCCAAAACAGCACCCCACCATCTTGTTCACTTGCGTCTCTAGTGACAGGTTGGCATTAAACATAACTCCCAAGTTTCGCACCGTCTTAGATGGCACCAAGGCAGTAGATGAATCAAGGGGCCAGAAATTGTGAGGAAGAGGCAGATGGACCTTCCCAACTGCGCAGTGTACAATTTCGGTCTTATCCGAATTAAATTGTAAAGAGTTATTACGTAACCACTGCGCAGTATCATGCATACATGCATGAAAATCCTCCAGGGCATTGGGTAGGGCTCCATCAAGAGATAGAATGATCTGAGTGTCATCAGCATAATTTACCAATTTCACATTATGAGCCCTAATGATATTAATCAGTGGGCTCAAATAGATGTTAAATAAAATTGGGCTGATGGCAGATCCTTGTGGGACCCCATGACAGATATTAGTGAAGGCTGACTGGAAAGGGGGAAGAACCACTGCCTGACACCTGCCAGATAGATAGGATCGAAACCAGTCCAGGGCAATGCCCACTACCCCCACCTCCTCTAAACGTGTTAGCAAAATGTCATGGTTGACCGTGTCAAAAGCGGCAGACAGGTCAAGCAATATAAGTATTGCTGATTGTCCCCTGTCTGCCAACAGACGCAGATCGTCCAACACGGTCACCAAGGCAGACTCGGTTCCGTGTTCTGGACGGAAGCAGAATTGTACATCTGCCAGACAGTTGTTACGTTCTAGAAAAGCTGACAGAGATTTGCTAACCAAACGTTCAAGGATCTTCACTGGGTAGGGGAGGAGAGAGATGGGCCGATAGTTACCCGGGCAGGTTGGATCAAGAGTGGCCTTCTTCAAGAGTGGCGTAACTACAGCCTGTTTCCAGCCGGATGGTACAACTCCACTAAATAATGATTGATTACAGATCTGTCGAAGCCTGGGGAAAAGTTCTGATGCAAATTCCTTCCAGATTTTGTGCGGAAGGGGGTCCAGTGGAGAGCCCGAGGAAACACCCAGAGCAAGCCTGTTAAATTCCTCATCCGAAAGGGGCTCAACATGGTCCAAAAAACTCCGTTTATCGGTCCCTTCACCAATCTGTGTTCCTGCACCAGGCACCCCTCCCGCATCAACAATCGAAGTAGCTGCCCCATGAGTCACAGCCTCTGTCCCCCAGAAAGGTTGGTTTTAAGACCAGAGATGATGGTTCTAATTTTTCATCAAAAAAGTAGCCAAACTGTCACAGAGATCTTGAGTAGGCTGAACCTCATTTTGTAGGCACTGAGGATTAGCAAGGTCATCAACAATTTTAAAAATGCATTTAGACTTGTTCAGTGAATTCAAAATGAGCTCTGCGAAATATTCCTGCTTCGCAGCAAAAATTTCTTTTTTATAGAGAGAAATAGCTATTTTCCAAACGATCTTATCCTCACACATAGCAATCACAGTACATCAACAGTGCAACCCCTACACCACAGGACAGAGGACACAACTGGTGCCTCGTGCGTAGAAACTGGCCAATCACATCTGGCAATGCATGACACTGTGAGATGATAATGTACGAGTACAACCACACATCCGTCATGTAGTCAAAATGTCCACTGACTCCCATCAAATAGCCAGCTACACCAAAACAGTCACAATGTACACTGTCATGCAGTCTGAATGTAAACATCCACAATGCGTCAACATACATGGAACACACTGTTAACCTGCATCTCCCCTTACATTGCAGAGGGACAACCAACACCTCCTGCAGAGCAGACCACACATCTCTTCAGTGATGATGAAGAGGACACCCTGCCCATTTGCCCAGACACACTCCAACGGCTCGTGGACAGCCTCCTCACCCCACCTCCAGGAGCAGGGCAGCCCAGCTGCATCACGGTGAGCCCACACCCTGCACAGATCACACAGCAGGAAGCACACACCACCACGGCTGCCTCCCAGGACCCCCACGACCAACACATGGATTTCAAACGCCGTGTGTTAGGGTGCCAGGAGAAGATGGCAGATCAGCTGCGGCTGGGTTTCGACCTCATGGCAGCCAAACTTGATGCCATACGTGGGTGCCTGAGTCCCATCAGGGAGCACCTACAGTCCCTAACGGATACCCACTGTCACAATCCTTGGCTGACATCGCTGGTTCCATTACTCGGATACAGGAACTGTCTAGGCAGACAGGCTCCAGCGATGACAGCACAGAGTTGGCACAGATGCGGAGGACAATGGAGACCATGGATCCGATGCAGGCTGGAAGTATGGCTGCCACTGCTGAACACCAGCGAGATGTAGCTGCAATCTTTCATGCCTTGCAGATCCTCATCTTGCCACTGCTGCCACTGCCTGTTCCAGATGACTGCTGTAGGAACCTCGACACACACATCTCCGACCCCTGATGTGTCAGTGGCACACAGTGAGCAAAAGCAAGCTCCATCATCGCACCCCAACTCTGGAAGATCATCAACAGCTCCTTCGAGACCGCTACCTTCACGGAGAGCTGGAAACATGCCAAGATCAACGCCCTACTCAAGAAACCCAAGGCGGACCCAAAGGACCTCAAGAACTTTTGACCCATCTCCCTGCTCCCGTTCCCGGTGAAAGTCATTGAGAAGACCGCCAACAGACAACTGACCCACTTCCTTGAGGAGAACAACATCCTGGACTCCTCCCAATCCTGTTTCCGAAGCAATCACAGCACTGAAACTGCCCTCATCGCCGCCACCGACGACATAAGGGCCCTGCTGGACAACGGCGAAACCGCGGCCCTCATCCTCCTGGACCTCTCGGCCGCCTTCGACACCGTCTGCCATCACACCCTGCGCACACACCTCCACGACGCAGGGATCCGCGACAAAACCCTGAACTGGATCACCTCCTTCCTCACCAGCAGAACCAAGAGAGTCCGCCTCCCACCATTCCAATCCGAAGCCACCACGTTCACCTGCGGCATACCCCAAGGATCATCCCACAGCCCGACCCTTTTCAACATCTACATGGCACCTCTCGCCAACATCGTCCGAGCGCACCACCTCAACATCATCTCGTACGCCGACGACACCCAGCTGATCCTCTCCCTCACCAAGGACCCGGCCACCGCCAAATCCAACCTCCACGAGGGAATGAAGGCCGTCGCAGAGTGGATGAAGACCAGCCGCCTGAAACTGAACTCTGACAAGACGGAGGTCCTCATCCTCGGCTCCACCCCCTCCGCATAGGACGACTCCTGGTGGCTAGCCACGCTGGGAACTGCCCCGACACCCACCAACCACGCTCGCAACCTGGGGTTCATCCTGGACTCAACGCTCTCTATGACCCAGCAAGTCAACGCTGTCTCCTCCTCCTGCTTCAACACCCTCCGCATGCTCCGCAAGATCTACAGATGGATCCCCACCGAAACCAGAAGGACGGTCACCCAAGCCCTCGTCAGCAGCAGGCTGGACTACGGCAACGCCCTCTACGCGGGAACCACGGCTAAACTCCAGAAAAGACTTCAACGCATACAAAACGCCTCCGCACGCCTCATCCTCGGAATCCCTCGCCACAGCCACATCACCGCCCACCTGAGAGACCTGCACTGGCTCCCGGTCAACAAGAGGATCACCTTCAAGCTCCTCACCCACGCTCAAAAAACACTCCACAACGCCGGACCAGCATACCTCAACGAACGAGTCACCTTCTACACCCCGAACCGCCAGCTTCGCTCCGCTGACTTCGCCCTCGCCACCGTCCCACGCATCCGCCGAACGACTACCGGCGGCAGATCATTCTCCCACCTCGCCGCCAAGACATGGAACACCCTCCCCACCCACCTGCGACAGACCCAGGACCTGCTGACCTTCAGGAGACTTCTCAAGACCTGGCTGTTCGATCAGTAGCTGCTTTCTTCCCCCACCTCCTCTAGCCCTTGAGACCCTCACGGGTGAGTAGCGCGCTCTACAAATGTTTGATTGATTGATGCAGCCCCATCGCCTTCGCACCCTGATGTGTCAGTGGCACACAGTGATGCAGCCATTACACCGCCACACACACCGGACACACCTGACACAGAAGAAGTATCAGAGGAGTAAGATGTGGATGGTAACTACTGTGAGAGGAAGGAGGCAGTAGCATCCATCACCTCCATATGGCTTGCCCTGCCTGGCTCTGCCCCATGCATCATGCCCTGGGACCAGGGCCGGACTGGCCGTAGCGGGCACCGGGCATTTCCCCGGTGGGCCGCCAGGGTGGGGGCTGGTTTTGGGCCCCAGGGGGGCCGTTTTTGTTACCGGGGGCCGGCAATATCGGCCCACGGTAACAAAATCGGCCGAAATCGGCCCTAGAAAACAGTTCGGCTTCACCCCCCCTCTTCCCCAGGGGGGGCCGGCCGAGCAGTTTGCCAGGGCCAGTTTCGGATGCCAGTGCGGCCCTGCCTGGGACAACCCCTTCCACTGACCCCCGGAACACTCTGCGACATTCACCCGGACCCCGACACGGACTGCCATATCTCCACTGCTTGACAATTACACAGCAATCCTGCTGCGGACTGCACTCCCCCTCTTCCAAATCAATTTTTAATGCCCAAAGGACTCTGGTTGGCCCACCACTGGGCTTGCATGTTATGTGGGCTTGGATGGCCATGTACAGCTCCCTCTCCGTCATTCGCCAGAATGTGAATAAAACATTCGAAATCATGCAGATGTGTCATGACTATGTTCACTCACGTATGGAAGTATGGCTGGATGTAGGGACAATGATTGCACAAGAAGGTACATCCTGGTAAATGACATCAATGCGCATGCTCATCCCCGAGACACATGGCCAATTGGATGACTGTGAAGGTGGGTACTGGCTGTGTCCCCATTGCACATTAGCAACAAACTTACAACCCCCCAACGTAGGCACAGGTCCATGTCTTGAATAGGGCTGTGTGTAGGAATGACCAAATCGGTAGCAGGCCAGAAGTGGTGTCCTACATCACATGTGACGACAGAACTTCACGTCGCATACCTACTCACACACATCTGTGTGGACACATTCTGAAATGATTTATGACATTGCTCAACATGGTCAGAGGTTGGACACCATACTCACATTGCTGAAGACACGTAAGAGCACAGGTCTACCAGCAACTCTCCCAAAACAATGTCGGGCTCACAGAGGTGGAGCTGTCAGAAGGGACCCACCCCCATTGTACATGCGTCAGTCAGTTCCTCCATGTGTAAGGACGATGCTCATTGTGGCACACGAGTGGTCAATCTAATCAACACTCATCACAGTTAGACACCAGTGGTGTTGCGTAGACTTTATTGGCATGTGCGTGTCAGTACGGACAAGGCAACGGCCACAACAGGCAGGGACATGCTTAAGACACTTACACGCAGCATGGGTACATGTCGAGGTGCAGGAAATGGGGGTGGAAAAATGAACCCCAATCATCACGGATGGCAACGGTCTCAGCCCACCTTGCCTTGCTGGATGAGTCATGTGTTGTTTGGCGTATGCCCATTGCCCGGTGTGAGGGGGCACGACTTACAGCCCATGGGGTCTGCATAGTGCTCTGCCACCCGACTGCGCCGACTGTCTGCTCTGCTGACAGTGATCAGATGAAAGGGTCCGACAAGTTCACATGTCGTGCTACATTGCCATGTGTGTACTCTCCCCCCAGCAGTGTGTCCGACTTGGTAACGTTGCCAGACGACGCTGTGCTGCTCCGACCATGGAACTGCATCACCTTGCAGAGGTGTGTGTACACACTCGTAGTTCCACGCACATGCATTCAGAGTCCAGACGAAGGCAGACATGTCTTCTGTTGTGGTGGGATGTGGGTACATTCCCCACGATGCTACAAGTTGTTGGGAGCAGCGCTGTGGGTGACAATCCGATGTGGCTGCAGGGACGTAGTTACTCGTCCATGAATGCCAGCGCAGCTTCATGGGCAATGTGTTCCAATAGTACGTCGTTGTCGGGTTCAAGGAACACCAGGGTGAGCCAATCCATTAACTGGTCCGGGCAGATGTGCTCAGTCCACGCCGTTTCCCCAATCCGCAACACAGCCCAAAAGGGGAGCGCCTGGATGTGGTCACTGCACACGAGGAGTTGTGCATTCTCCCATGCACAACTGCCAGCACATACACCAAGGATCAGTGCATCCCATGAACGGCTATCCAGGTGACACTCCTGTTGGTGGGCCAACAGGGGGCGCACTGTCAGGTCATAATCCAATTCAGCTACGGTTGCGTTGGATAGGCAGACCTCCATGGGCCACTCGAATGTGCATGATCGACAGTGGAACCAGGGCTGGACGCAGGTGACGTAGGCAAGACGGAAACTCAGACGGAAACTGATTCGCAACACTGCCATTGGCAGGGATCCCAACAGATGCAGTATTCGGGCACGGTACAGTTCCACGTGACAGGGGTTGTGCATGTGCCCGGGAATGCCGGCCATTGCGTTTGTTGGTCTCGTGGCACTGACACTCATCTGACCGGCGGGTGTTCGGTGGACGATATGCCACAGCTCTGGGCAATGAGTTGTATGTGTGTGCGACATTTGTACGTATGGGTAGTTCTTGGCAATGTGTCAAGGGCATCCCTTGCAGCTGTCGGTCGTGCAGGGACAAGTGTGTGTGGGGTGTAGGCACGCTGGTGTTTCATTAGCGCAGTTCGTGGTGTGGGAGTCGTCGGAGGCTGGTATGGTATCTCACGCAGGGTGTGCCAGCCGCATTCAGGACCAAGGTCGGGGTTTGGTTGGCCTTGGGCCTTGTGTGTTGAGATAAAGGTGCTTTCATTCCTGATTTTCGTCTGACTACTGCTTGCATGTCTTAATTGTGATGTGGAGTTCGCGCTGACTTTGATGCCAGGCCTGTGATTTTTGGTGCACAGAGTTCGAGACACACGCAGCTGTTGGCATGTTTGAATGAGCCAAGGGCCTGATTGGCCTTGCGCTCCTTGTTCAGTCTCTCTCTCTCTTTCTGTCTGTTTCTTTCTCTCTCTCTCTCTTTCTCTCTCTCCCTGTCCTTTGATGGGTGCCTGACACACCTTCTTATCTTGGGTATTGTCTTGCAGGCTGTGAGTCACAGTTTGTCCAGGGATGCCCCACCATGACTCCTCAGGATAGTTGTTTGGTGACGAATTAGAATGTGACATTTTGTTTGGTCTTTCAATGGGGTATGTATGAATCAGGATCTCAGTGCGCACATGTATGTTGATTGTTGTAATTGTGCGACATCAGGCGGGTGCTTGTGTTCATGTTTCCGTGCAGTTGATGTGCTGCGTCTTGGTCCAGGGGAGGTGGGGGTGCCCATGGTGGGACCCAGGGGGGTCCTGGGGGTGGTGGCGGTGGGTGTTGTGGCCCTCTTGGGTGTCCAGCACGCATGTTCAGTGGCTCCATGGCATCTGTTGCCCTTGAGGTGTGGCTCTGGGCTGGGCTCCATTTTGTGGTGCAGGCTGTGCTCCGACTTTGCACCAGGTGAGGGCAGGTGTTAGATTCCTGCTGCTAACGCGCCTTATCGCCTGTTTTGTGGTTTTATCGCTTATCGGGCTGGTCGTTGAGAATGTTGAGGTGTGGTGTTGTCGCGGGTTTTTGCTCGGGAACTCCTACTCTGCATCTCATTAGCGATAGTTGCAGGGGTCATCTGTGGCGATGTTTTTTGAGGATGCTTTTGCAGGTAAACTGGTGTTATGGGCTGTTAGCACCAGCTTGTGAATGTTGCGATACATTTATCTCGACTTTGGCTGCGATAAAGTGCCGTTAACTCGGCGATAGCTCCTTGAGAATATGCCCCTCAATGTGCTGATAATTGTTTCCAAATCTCCTGTTTTTAGTATAAATTCCGGATATTCAATCAATACCAACATTTTATAGTCCTGATTATGGCATGGATTGTTCTACATGGGTTGAAACGTCAACTAATACAAGTGGAACATTTACACTTTGCCAATTTAATGGCTATGTGTGCCATAAATCAAGTTTTGTTCTTTCCTAGAGTATATTTACCTTTCAATTGTAAATAATTGCATCAATGTGGTTTATTGTTTTTCACTGTCCATATTTGCACCCCAGCTCTTCAGGCGTGGTACCTGCATGCTACTCCAGACAGTATAACTATCAATGGCACAAGGCATTGCTGTAGAAAAACAGTAGATGCATACATTGCCCCATGCTGTAATAAGCATTTATAGGCCAGTAGCACACATTTTAATGACTTTGGCCTGTAATGTGCATTTTTAATGGCCCAAGGATTAGTGTGATGGTCAAGTGCTTGCTCCCTCCCCTTGCTACCCACCCATGCCTGTGAGGCCCTGAGGAGCCACCTCCGATGTGAATTTCATGTGGGGTACGTAGATGTAATTTAAGATTAAAGCACAGATCTCAGGAAGACACACATCTGCTGCTACTTGCATCCTCTGCTCTTATCTTCACAATCCACTTCTAGGTCCTTACTCTGTTCATGCCCTCTCACTGTGTCCCGCTCATTTTACACTGCTGATCTCCTTTCTATACGCCGTATTCCACTAACAGCCCTCTCTCTTCCTTAATGTAGGAAACTGGCTCTGTATATACTATACCAAAGTAAGGTATAGTGTCCACAGAGTCCAGTGGATCCCCGGAGGCTTTACAGAGGCTAAAGTAGATAATACTAAATGCTCTCTGATGTGGTAATGTGGTCGAGCAGTTAGGCTTATCAGAGGGCTGTGTTAAGCATTTGTTGTACACACTCAGGCAAGAAATTATTACAGACACACAATGACTTAATCCGAGACCAATTGTCTGTAAAACTATTACTTTTGGTATCTTTATTACTTAGAACCAAAGATACTTTGTTGCAGTAAAATACGTTTTTAAGTATAAAAAGTGGACACTGCATTTTTCGAACAGTTCAATGTTAACCTATAGATTAAAACAATCATGCAATTTCACAGGTAAGTACATGACGTACAAATCCAGTCTTCAGGTTTTAGGACCAACACTGGGCAAGGGTCAGGTAAATGTAGAGACTGCACCACCTGCAGCCCTGGGGCGGGCGGGTGCAGAGATCAAAGTTGGTCACCGGGGCCCAATGCTAGTCAATGGAGATTGGGGGCACGCAAAGAGATGCCCGTTGTAAGTACAATTGGAGTTGGGGGTCAATCTCTGGGGGTTAGGACCAGCACTGGGGGGGGTCAACGAGGCAGCACCAAACACACACCCTCAGCGGCACAGAGGCGGCCAGGTACAGAGTGCCAACACAGCGTCGGGCACCCAATGCAAAGCAATTGAGACTGAAGATTTCGAACAAAGACTGCAGGCTCGGACCAGGAGGCTGGACGAACGGAACTAGTGGCTCTGGAGGTAAGTTGGGGTGCTGAGAAACTTGAGGACACCATCAGTTGAGCTCCCCAATGCCGGGGGCTGCGGGTGCAGGGGTATCTTTGAACGTCGGAGAAGTCTTACCGGAGCTGGTCGCGGTTGGGGCACCCTTCGTGTTGAGGCTGCAGGCGTCGTCGTGGAGTCCAGGAGAGGTCACTCTGAGTGCATTTATTAATGAATCCAACACTGGCATCAGTGCGAGCTCAATAATCTGAAATGTTTGGTACCAAACATCTTGGGATTCAGTGAAGCCATCATGGAGCTGTGGAACTCGTATTGACAAACTCCCAGCCCATGTACTCAGTATAGCTTCACTATGCACTTATAATGCCTAAGAATAAGAATGGACTTAAACACTATAGGGGCATATCTGCTCATTCAGTTATGCCCTCACAAGAGGTATAGTGCACCCTGCCTTAGGGCTGTAAGGCCTGCTGTAGGGGTGACTTATCTATGCCTCTTGCTTTGCTGGTAGGCCTGGCACACAGGGATGTGTGCCAGGTCGACTTCACTTTTAGCTGCACCAAACCACGCATTCTGCAGTGGCAGTATGCATGTGTTTGATGAGGGGTCTCTTAGGGTGGCATAACACATGCTGCAGGCCTTAGAAACCCTGTCTGGTCAAAATGTCCTTGGTACCACTCGTACCTTTTACCAGGGGCTTATATGTGGGCCAGAGATGGGCCAATTGTGGAAACAAAGGTGCAGTTTTGGGAAAAAAAAACGGCACAGGGAACCTAGGAGCAGGGACCCAGTGCACATTCAGTCAAAGTGCATCAGAATCAGATAAAAAGTGTATGGGGGTACTGCAACAGAAACCCACTTTCCTACTGTTACCGATTAGCTCTCTGATCTTATCCATTCAGTCTGCCAATATGTTATGGCTGATTTATTCCCTCTCTTCCTTCGACCTGTCACTTTGCATTGCCCTCAGTTCCAAACCTAACTTTAACTCTGGCCATAATGTTTCCATAACCCTCATGCAGACTCAATCTAGCTCAACTTCTTTCTATTCCTATCCTTCGTTTCCTCGATGTGCTCTTATCCTCTCTCATTATATCTTTATCACTCCATCTACCCATACCCTTTATTTATTTAAGTCATAATGTGACTTCCCTGACTAAGCCCCTACCCAATCACATTGTCCCTACCCTCTCTTAATCTGCTACTACCACCTTCCTCTGCACCTCCATTTTGTCCATCTGATCCTACCTGCACTCCCTACCCCTTTAACCTCATACTACCTCTACCTACTCATTCTACTTATACTCTGCCACTGGTCCTACCACCTCACTATGCTCTTAACCTTTCATTTTCCACCTACTCTTTACTATTCCCCTAATTTCTTAATTTGCCTTCACTCTGGCTGAACATCTCTAAAAACTAACAAATCGGTATTCTAGCCCAAGATGCGTGTCACTTGGCAGGACTGAAGGCAGGTACTTGACAGCAAACAAGCAACACAGTGTTGGGTTCATGAAGCAACGCATTAAAAAAGAGTTTCAGGCAGTGGCAGCTTATAAGTAGTTGCAGGCAGCAGCAGGCCCGTGGCAGAGTCACATGACTGGGCTTCACAAGACTATTCACAGGAGTGTAGAACTCGATTCTCTGGCAGAGAGATTCCATTGCTGAAGAATATCAGGACTAGTACTATTGACATAATTGCAAAGTGACTGATGTATTTTTGTGAATACTTGGTTGTGCATTTTGGACTCTGTGTCCATGAAACCAAGCATAGTTGTACCACAGTGCCCAAGGCAGAAATAGCATGGAGGTACACGGCATACAGAGGTTTAGGAAGAGATCTTATGATGGTTTTCAAGGTGCAGCTGGGTCTGTGCACTGTGCCATCCAGGGGCAGAGTAACGGAATCATCCATGTCCTGATCAACAGTTGCAGTCACTCACTTACTGATATTTGATAGTAGATTTGGGTTCTTCTATAGCACAGACAGATTTCACAATGGATGTTAGAGCACTTTACAATGAGTACATAACCATAATAGAGTCACAAGTGCACAATAAACAGTAGTCAGGAAATACAAAGAAAGTTGCATGTGTAGAATAATTTGGCAAGTTGAAAAGCAAGTTAAGGCTGAGAGACAGGTTTATTAAGTGCATCGTATGATTCCATCGGTTCTGGTAGCTAACCAGTGAATGGGTTTAGTAATTGTATTCATAGTATGAACTCAGGAGGGTAGCAGTTATTTCTGTTGACAGAAAGTGCCAGAGTCTGTTAGGAGGTGATAAGTAGTTTTCCTTGGCTTTTTGAAAGATGTAAAAAATCGGTCATGTCTGATTCTTAACTGGCTGTCATTCAAGATATTTGTAGTGAACCCTAAAAAGGACAGGGCTAGAGTGGAGGTTTTGTATCAACAAATAATTTCCAGACACGGATTATTGGTGTTTCAGAGATGTCTGCGTCTGCATGAGAGAATTTGTTTGCTTTTAAGGTAACAAAGGTTGTTCAGGTTCGGAGGTTTGAAGATAATGCAGAACCGGAAGTGCAACTACCTTGGAATAGGTACAATTTGAGTTTATTAAGTGTTGGTCTGATATTGGCAAATTTCTTTGTGTCAGTAATCAATCTTGCGGCAGCATGAAGTGCACCGTCCAGGTTGGATATCCAGATAGCAGGGAAATTCCATACTCTAGTCTGGTAAATCACCAGTGCTTGTCCAACCTATTTGGGATCTTCCAGGGAGAGGCTCTCAATTGATTAGCTAATGTAAAAGGAAACAGACACTCAGGGGAGCCTATAGAAGCCTAACAAATGTTTAATGTAAAAATATAGTGAGCAGCAAAAATATTCTAAGAGCGAATCCGATTGTCAGCGGACCAGTTCTTAGCATTCAGAATAATTGGAGCACATAAGGCAAAATTCAATACATTTTTACTCTTCTTTTATACGTTTTCTATAATGCAGCAAGTGGATGAAAGAACACGTGATTAAACCGAAACACTGAAATAAAAAATGGACTGGCATAATGGTACAGGGGTGAAAATAGTTCTGGGCAATCAATAGAAGGAAATAGGGCTGCATAGTTACAGAAACAAGAATCACACCATCCTAACATGGGCAGCTCAATCATACAAATGTAGTGTCCTGCAGGACACGTTCTAGTGTTTAGCAGGCATCTGTATTCCCAGCCACTCCCTTGAGGGCTGGACCCACTTGCACCCCTACCCATCCATCACGGGTGTCACGAGTGACGTGGCCCTGCCAATAAAAGAGCCCGGGTGCCCGTGCTCGTGGCCAGTTACTGTACCATACGACATGGTGTCTGTGTCAGTCATTATCGTCATGTGGGCCTAGGGCCCGACACCACATTGGCGACGAGGCGGGTAGCTAACCCCGCATGCCTGCTGCTCGGTGCTTCATTGTCCGTCATGAGGAGGAAATGAGCCGCCGCCCGTGTCTGCGGTGAGGATCGAGCTCAGCATCGCGACGCGGCCCTCTGCCTTTAAGGAGGAAGGCACGGAGACTGGCTGTCTCCCACCCACATCAGTTCCGGCAAATGGAGGAGTGGACGAGCGCCCCCAACAGCAGCTGCCTGAACGCCAGTGAAAGCGCGAGTCTCCCCACCATGCTCGCGGTATGGCCGCCGCCGCGCTCAGGCACTCACTGCCGCAATTAAGGAGCCCTGCGACCCTAACCGTGCAGCGACCGAGTGCGACCCTGCCACCCCTGAGCAAGACACAGCTCCGCCAACTGCGATCCTGCGTTCGCTGCACAAAAGGGAGGCGCCGCGACGACACCAGCCCTGCATGCCCCGCAGACCCTTCTGGAGTGACCAAGGGGCGGAACGACGGAGCCTACGCCGTGCTGGTGGCGCTTGACCCGCCAGACAGAGTCTACAGGAGGCATAGCCCGACCCAAAGTGCGTGGACGAGTCGCGGCACCAACACTGAAGAGCCTGCCGTACCTGAAAGCGAGAGGAGGAGAGCGTCGGCCCTGCAGCGGCGCCCGTCCTTCCCGCAAGCAAACTGCGCACCAGCACAATGCGGAGCCATCCCTGTCCTGGCATCCCACACGGGGCCAGCAACAGCCCCATGAGATCGAGCAACCCCGTCCGCATATTGCTCCGGCTCCCAGCATCCTGTAAAGCCGGCAGTGCTCCCTCGGACACGCCCGGACAGTAGCACCAGGGGATTGGAGAAAAAAGGGAACACTTACTGCCACAACCACGCATCACCCCGCGCCGACATCTGTCTCCACAGCGCCTACGGGACAGTAAAAGCCTCAAGCGTGAGAGAGGCTGCCGCGGCTGCGTGAGACGTGTCTGCGCCGCCTGGCGGTCTGCTGGAAAGCCGCATCACGAGCTGCGAGGGAAAGTGGCGGGCAAGTGCGACCCCCACACCGACATTCCCTGAACCCGCAGCACACAGGGCAAACCCAGGAGGGACACCAGCAGCACTACCCCAGCCAGTGTTCCCCCGCAAGAGCTCCCAGTTCCGGGAGAAAGAGAAGCGGCCCAGGGTGAGGAGCCTGCAGCGCCACCTAGCTTGCCACCCCGCACCCTGGCCAGCAACCCCTGCCTGTCCCTGCGGCAAACGAAGAACAGGGTCGGCAGCACCACCAAACAGTCACATGTGTGCCCCACAATCAGCCCAGAGAGACCTCACGCGCCGGCTGTTCCTCACTGAAGTGACACTGGTGGACAATGGACAAGGGAGCCGTGCAGTCCGGCCAGGTGAACGCTCCACCTACCTCCACAGAATACCTGTAGCACACAGGGTAGCCTCCCCACGTCGCAGGCAAGAGCTGCACGGCCCGCAGTTCAAAGAACGAATGCCAGGACCGGTACAACAGAAGTGCTGCCCTGCCACCCAGTGGCCACCAGTGGTACTGCAGCCACACCACCCAAATACACTACAGCGAAACGCCTGCAGTGGCAGAATAGGAACTTCGTCATGCAAGGAAGGTCCCGGCCCATGCCTTCACAGAAATGCTGACACTGGTGGGTCCCATGCCCAGTGGTGAGGCTAAGTTGGGAAGAATGTCTAAGGCTCATACGCCAGTATAGGGTGCAGCCAACTTTACCACAGCACAAAGGAAAGCACTACCCAGACTTAATCAACAGTGCAACGGCCCAAACAGCAACGCATGGCAAGCGTGACCCACTCACAAATGCAAGCGCCTGCAGTGCCCAGCATAACAAGGTATACAAGGAGGAGTGGCCTCAGCATTTCTACGTCCCAGAACTCTGTAAGGGGAATAGAAGAGCACTGCCTGCCACCTCTGCAAAGCACGGGGAGAGACTGACAAACCCCGCAAGGAGCCGCAAGAAACTCAGAGATAAATACAGGCAGCAACGCCAAAGACAGCCACCACCAGCAAGGGTGGAAGACCAGCCAGACAGCAACGTCTCAAGGCAGCCATCCCCACCAACAGCACAAGAAAGACTGGTGCAGAGCGCGCACCACAAGTGGCTGCCCAACGCCACCGCCAGAGAGGAGATCGCATTACTCACTCCTACTGGTGTACAGACACACCAAGTGCCAGAAGAGAGCGCCCAAGAAGAAGATGGAGCGCACTAAGTCAGAGGTGCGCAGAAGGCAGCGCCAGCGAACCTGACAGCACGGACAGGCGCCTGGGAGATAGAGACATCTCCATAGAGAAGCACTGCTAAACGCGGCACGGAGAGCAACTACATCCCTACTGCACCAGCGAAGCCCCGCAGTGGGCCGAAGACAACACAGAGTGTCCTCCCTCGCACTGCCTCAAGACGGAGTCGTCGGTGACCCAAGACAGGCAAGAGAGGAGTCGCACACTCCACGTGGCAGGCCGCCACAGCAACATGTGCTCCGACAACAGGCGACATGTGGCCGGACGTCACATCGCACAGCAAGCAAGGAGCACGTCACACGAAGTGACCAGTCCCGACAAACGAAAGCAGAAGCAGGCGCCACGACGGCGCCGCCTCGAGGTCCAAGCGCAAAGCCCTCGAGGGAAGAAGAGTGACGACCCTGTCACCCTGAAGAACCGGATGAACACAGGTGCGGTGAAAAGACCAACAAGAGGAGAAGACCGAGGACTCGCACAGCAAGCCAAGAGCACACCCAGAAACACCAGACAGCCACCAAGGCGGACCGACGTCCCTGGACACAGCCTCACGGGAGAACCGAACATAAGCCGCAGCAGGCGAAAACCGCGTCTCTCCCCAACGCTTCCCCATGCGACAGTCCATCCCCGAGCGTCGGCAGTCTAAGTCAAACGGCATCTCTGCTCCTGACCGCAGATGCCACGGGTGAAGATCAGCACCGAGTGTCCTTCCTCACACCGCCTCAAGATGGAGTCGCCAGTGGCCCCAAGACAGGCAAGAGGAGAGTCGCACACTCCACGTGGCGTGCCGCCACCGAAGATCAACCTCAGCAAGGCGAAGACACATGGCTGCTAAGTTCCTCCAGACATCCAACTCTCCCAGCAAGTCACCACTACCTGTTATTCCGACTCACCATATGGCTGGCAACTGCCATCACGCCAGCCCTCATCACATGCGTCAAACAACACCATTTCCAGAGTACCGATGGACTGGAGTCCTACACCGTTGCCACACCAGCCGACAAGAGAAACCAGAGGCTACCTGCGAACCTGGCCTACACCTGCCCCGCAGCAGCGAGATCATGTCTTGGCCAAGACTCATCCACGCTTGAGGGTTGTGCGTGCGACTAGGTAACGGCTCCTCGGTGGTCTTGCAGCTGCCCCCAGTCGGCACACAAGCGGCCCCAGCGCAGCCCTCCCGCAGTCCCGTAGCAACCCCGACAACGGGCCTCCCCAGGCGGGAGAGTGAGAAGAGACATTGCCCCACCGACAGGTTATCGATTACAGCCAAGCAGTTCAACAGAGACAGTCGATCAGGCAACACCTCCGTGAACTCTCACCATGGACTCCATCCATGCTCGTGACGCATCCCGTTGTATGAACTGTTAGAACTCACCACAGACCATCCTCGATGTCAGCAGAGTGGAACCACGCCGGACTATAAGACACGTCATCATCAGTGAGCTGACGGTATGCAGGAGACGTCTCCAAGCCAGCGGTCGTGTCCTGAACCCTTCGGGTTTAACTACGTGTGCCCGCCGAGATGGTCCGGCTGCAGGCAGAGTCACCAGCCCATGTCTGACGTCCTCCCGCCACCTGACTCGTAAGGCTGATGGACCCTGTGTGTTTAGTTGACTGTTAATTGTCCCCACAGGTTGGACTAATGTTTTGTTTTTGTTCTTCAATAAAGTTTGGGAGGAATGTAGTGTCCTGCAGGACACGTTCTAGTGTTTAGCAGGCATCTGTATTCCCAGCCACTCCCTTGAGGGCTGGACCCACTTGCACCCCCACCCATCCATCACGGGTGCCACGAGTGACGTGGCCCTGCCAATAAAAGAGCCCGGGTGCACGTGCTCGTGGCCAGTTACTGTACCATACGACATGGTGTCTGTGTCAGACATTATCGTCATGTGGGCCTAGGGCCCGACACCACAACAACTGCACGAGTTTGGGGAGTAGACATTTTGGTACAACCATGCTCCCTGAGCTGTCCCGCCACACTCCGAGTCCCTGCACAATTCTGCTTTGTCCAGTATTGTTTTTTGATTTCAGAGACTAGTTCCTGTTACTAAGATAAAACCTTTAAAGAAGGAACAGTAAACAGATTGCTCTGTACAAAAAGCATTGCAGATTCATCGGTTCGAGAGACAACAGCTTTTTAGCTGCGGAATCAGCATAGGAATTCCCTTTAGAAACTTTATTCTGGTGGGCAGCACACTTCAAGGCGGCCATTTGGAGCTGCAAAACTGTCACTACGTTTTGTACATCTATAACATTTTTTTTTGGAGTGCTGACAGAAGTAAGAACACCCTCCTGCATGCAGAGAAGCCCAAAGTATTGCTTGACTCCAAACCATGGCTTAATTTGTAAAACAATGCGTGCCTGTGCCCAAAGCTCTTCCCAGAAGCCCGTGGCCAGAGATATTAAAAGTAGGTGCATCAAATATCAAGGCTGCATAATCTGGATCCACTTCATGCCTCTTTAAACCACTATCAGAGGTGCCCTGCCCCTTTATCTCACTCTTGCAGATTCTTGCTTTCTCCTTTTGTGATGTTTTTGCGTCTTTCTTTTACTCCTTCTTCGCCCCTTTTTTTTCTTCTCTTGCTCTCATGAAATTAGTGATGAGGAAAAATAAGTGCCAGTCCCCAAAAATGAGTGTTGGTGGACCCGAATAGCATCCACCAGCTCAAGTTAGGCACTGCCCCAAACGCATGCTTTTTGTCTGTGAATACAGTTACATTCATTTTCTCAGCAAGAATGTAAGCTCTGGTATGGTCAACAAGCTCAGCCACTGGGTAGATCCCACATTAGGTTGGTAGCGGCTCTCAATAACCTGACATATAGTACATACCACATATCTCGAAACGAGCTCACAGTAATGATTTTGAAGACATGATCCATCTACAAAATAGAGTAGTTCACAATTTAGTATAGGTGTATCTATAAGACCAGTGCGGGGGCTTTATTAATTGCTTGTTTACCTCAAGACAGCAATGGAGCTCTCCTCCCTTGCTGGTTGTCATCAAAGATGCAGGGTTAAGAGTCGGACTTTGCACCAGGGTGATATGCGAGGAATGCATCAAACAAATCCCTTATTGGGACAGCCTGTCAATAGAAAGGTGTTGGGTCTTAGTAGTGAGGAGGAGAGAAACAACAGAATGAGGACCAGCTACAATCAAGAAAAAATTCAATACAATGATTTCAGAGGCTTCGACAAAGTGGACATCAGTGGCTCCAGAGCAGAGCTGGAGAGAGCCCTTCTTGTACCAGGCCTAAAGTGAAGGGATAGTATGCTATTGGCGTTTTCTGATCACCATGATTCAACTCCAAAGGCAAATCAATCTCGTTCATGACAACACAGCGTAATGGTTTTGCATGATCAGGGAGCCTTAAAGTGGGCCCAGACGCAAGAGTTTATTTAACTTGTACACGTGCATGTTCAGCTTTTTTTAGACCATTGTAAAGCTTCAGGAGTGTCTCTATTAATGAAATTTTGCAGAGGTTTGCCTTAGCAGCATACCCAGGAGTCCACTGTTGATAATACATAGCCATATCTAAGAACGTTTATATTGGGAGATAGTTACCGGATGTGGCAATTTACAGGTGGCTTCAATCCGTTCTGTAGATAAGTAAACTAGAGTTGCCCAGAAAGCCAAGTTATCTAAATCTATCTTTAATGCATGGGAAAATATTGATGAAGTCTCACCACCCCAGCTGAGATCTGCTGAATGAGAAAGCAGAGGGAAGCTGTGTCTCTTTCGTGAAAGGGTATGGAAAAGGAGGTGGAGCACAAACCTACCGCGGTGAACCATTGGGCATTTGTGGAGATACAGTAAAAGATTGTAGACGGGTTGGGAACCACAAGGAAACAAGGGATAACCACATTGTTGATAGCTTTCAAATCCTGTACAGATCTTTACACATTGGTCTTTCCCACCTTTTTTAATGGAAGTATAGATGATTACATCTGCTTATAATCGGTACCAAAACATCTTGCTTGATAAGATCTTCAATGACTGGTCGAATTCCTGATTTGACTTTAGAGACTACTGTGGAATACAAGACAGCAACTTCAAAGGATTTATATTTATCTTCACTGGTTCATCTGATAAGATACATCCTACATCATTAGCCCCAGTGAACCACAATGTAGAGGGCACCTGAGTAAGTAATTCTTTTTTTTATTTATTTATTGAATTTTCCAAAATATAATGAACAAACAAAGAAAAAGATGACATAATGGTTCATAGCTTTACAGTGTAGCAATACAGAGAAAGGCATGTGCCAACATCCTGCATAACAGTGTGTCATGTACAGAAAGGGCGAGAGACCCACATAGTATCACGCAGAGATTCACACACTGAAAGTCCTAACAGAAGGACCAACTGTTAAAACGTAGGAGTCCTGAGATAAAGGGAGAGAACACACATCATTCATGACTTTACATATTTGCAGGATCAGGGGGGCCAGCCGGTTCCTGCGTGGGAGGGTCACTACTATCCTGCTCTGCCAATAGATAACTTTGAAGCGGTTGCCAGATGTCCACGGGCCGAGAGGCCGGTGGTTGCAGCTGCGCATATGTGTCGCTGGTGGTATTTCAAAATGTCATACTATGAAGCCATGCAGCAAGTGTAGGGGCCCGTAAGCAGGCCCACTTGATGGCTAAATCACGCTTGGCAAGAAGGAGCGCTATGGCAACAAAGCGGCGCCTAGATTTGGGGAGACCATGAACATATCCTAATAATGCTAGTAAAGGGGATGGCGCATTTTCAACCTCCACCATCCGAGACAGTTCCCTAAAAATCAACCTCAAGTAATCCTCTATTCTAGTGCAAGTCCACGTCATATGCGCAAAATCGGCCTCCGGGGAGCGATACCGCGGGCACGCGTGTGGGCGAGAGGGGTCCAGACGATGCAATTTACTAGGGGTCATGTATGCCCTCCATAGGAATTTGAAATGCAGCAGTTTGTGCCTGTGGTTGGGAGACACGCGGCGTATTTGAGTACAACACCGACTCCACTGCACATCCGTCAAAGGGTACCCAAGATCACGCTCCCACGCTGCCCGCACACTCGCATCATGGCATGGGAGCAGTGCCACAGCCGCCTTGTACATCCGGGCCACTAAGTGGCTCTCATCCCCTCCCTGAATGACCCCAGTTAAAATAGTGAAGTCAGGGGGCTCCAAAGGATAGCTATCCATGCACACGTGCAACGCCCTCTGCACTCTCATAAACACAAAGTGATCTATTGTAGTGGCAGTTTGAAGACGAGGGTCTTCAGTGCGGGAAAAAATGTGCCCACCTGGAAACAACTCGCCAAATGTGACCATCTGAAACTTGGCCAATGTACGCTTTACTAGGGCCTCCTGCAGGAGGGGGATCCAACTATTTCCTGCCAGTGGTAACGCGGGGGAATATAATACACAAGCCCCTGTCACACGCTGCAGCTTGTGCCAAGCCCAGCTAGTTGTGGACACTGTCTGGATGTCCTGCGGGTCTCGAGGAAACCCCCGTGGCAACAGGGAGTTGAGCGCAGATGGAAGTACCAAATCGGCCTCAGGCTTATGGTACGGAATCCGAAGATCTGTACAGTACCAATGTTGTGCAAAGCTCGCCTGCGCCACCAGATAATAAATCTGCAGGTTCGGCACTCCAAACCCACCCCTTTCATATGGGAGTGTTAAGGTGTCCCAGCCATTCGTGTTAACAGCGTACGCAGGTTAGAAAAAAAAGCTATTGTATAGTGGTATGGGAATGTTTAAAAACAGATACAGAAATTGTGGCAGTACCACCATCTTAATTATAGCTATCCTTCCGGCCATTGAAAGGGGCAGTTGCAACCAGCGTTCAATGTTGCGCTCTAGTTTTTCAACTGCTGGGCCATAGTTTAGCTACAGGATACGATCCTTGTCCCTATGGATGTGAACTCCAAGGTATTTCACAGAGTCCTCACACCAGGTCAGCGGATAATCCACTGTTCTAGCGCAGGCTGCCTCCATCAGTTGAAGCACCTCTTACTTTTCTCAGTTGATATGAAGACCCGACTTGGCACCATATCTCGTCACCTCTCGGAGTAGCGGTGTGAGATTGTCATCCGGATGCCGCACATAAAGAATAATATCGTCGGCGTAGAGTGTAAGGAGCAAGGGCCCGGTATTAAACTGCAACCCCCTGTGACTATGCCTTTCCAACAACTGGCGCACCAGCGGGTCCAGCGATAAGACAAACAATAGGCGGGACAAGGGGCATCCCTGTCACGTTCCCCGTGTAAGCTGAAACGCCTTAGTCAGCGTACCATTCAATTGGATACGTGCCGTAGGCAACGTATACAATAGCCGAACTACCGCCAAGAATCGCTCCGGCATCCCCAGGCTTTCCATGGTAGCATACAGGAACGGCCACTCAAGTGAATCAAACGCTTTCTCAGCGTCGAGGAGGACGGCGGCCGCAGGGACCGTCGGCGAGATCCTATTTAGCGTGGCAAACAGAGTGCGAGTGTTAAGGGCCGTGGACCTCTGGGGGAATAAATCCCGACTGCGCTGGAGAAATCAGTTTCTCCACAATCAAAGCAAGCCTGGTCGCCAACATTTTGGCCAGGATTTTATTATCAAAATTCAGGAGCGAGAGGGGCCGATATGAGCTACATTTTAATACATCTTTTCCAGGTTTGGGCAACAGTATTATAACAGCCTCCCTCAAGGTGGGCGGAAGTACTCCGAGTTCGATGGCCTCCTGATACACATCAATAAGATGGGGCACGAGTAGGCTCCTATATTTTTTATAAAAACAACCCGTAAAGCCATCTAGCCCAGGTGCCTTAGAGCCATCCAGTGCATTGATAGCGTCTGTTACCTCGTCCTCTGAAAATGGCTCAGCCAGGAATTCTAGGTGGGCCTTATCCATCCAGACAAGTGAAACCTCATTGAGGTAATCACTATAGGCCGAGGGGTGGTTGGCAGTTCTGGAGGTGTACAAGGTTATATAGTACTTAAGTACCTCTCTCAGTACCCCGACGTTACCCGTGATCCGCTCATCACCTTCCCTGCTCAATTCCGCGATGTAGGTGGGCCTGGGGGCTAGTTGCATCAGTCTGGCCAGCGTCCTACCAGGCCTTTCACCCTCTCCATACCGGCGAGCGACTGCATATTTACCAAGAAAGTGTGCCTCACGTTCTGCGGCCTCGCAGAATTCTGCCAAGAGTGCCGCACGCCTGTGTAAATTGGGGAGATCAGTATTAACTGCTCAACCATCTAACTCTATTAGCTGTGTCTCTATATCCGCAAGTGTGCGGCGCAGTGCTCTGAGCACCCCAGCATTCTTGGAGATACACACCCCCCCTTGCATAGGCCTTAAAGGCCTCCCACAGGGTAGCCTTGGAGTCCACCGACCCAGTATTTATCTTAAAGTATTCTACTATCGCTTCCCCAAGTTCAGTCGCAAAAACAGTGTCCCTCAAGGCCATATCTGGGAATCGCCACGGTCGCTCCACCCCCCCTCTCTAGGGGTATGCAAGTTCACCATCACCGGAGAGTGATCCGATAAAGTACGCGGGAGATGTGTAACCGCATCAACCCACACTGCCACCCCGGCAGATAAGCACCAGTAATCCAACCGCGTCCAGGTGTTATGGGGCGCAGAGTAGTGAGTATACCCCTCACGGTCCGCGCAGTGATATCTCCAAATATCCACCAACCCAAACTGTTCAATAGTGTCCAGCACTACGCGTCTCGCCCTCGGTTTTGTAGCTATTGCATGCGCCGTACCATCGCGCTCCGGGTCGAGCAACAAGTTAAAATCCCCTCCCATGTAAACACAATCTGCCCCCATGCGTACTATGTGACTGTCGATAGCCCCAAAAAACTCGGGGTCGTCGACATTCGGGGCATATACATTAACAAGGAGCACAGAGTGATCAAGCAAGGTGCCTTTAACCAACAAATAACGGCCCCCCGCATCCCGATAAACCTCCTCCTCCCGAAACGGCACCCGTTTATGTATCAGCACTGCAATTCCTCTGGCATAGGAAATATATCCAGCAAAGTATTTATGTGATCCCCAACCCGATGCCAATGAGGTCATAACATTTGCCGCCAGGTGGGTCTCCTGTAAGAAAGCAATATCCACTTGATATCGTTGCATATAGTTGGTCACCTGCTTACACTTACGGGCATTGTTTAAACCTCTAACGTTCCAAGACATTAGCACCACACTGGCTTCTGCAACAACCTTGTTAGCTATAGTCTATATCCTGCATTTCTAACTCACCGGTATAAGGACTACGTAAGCGACACTGCAACTGAGATGTACAATAATAACATGCTACAAACATTTGCCAATAATCCCAGATCCCCCCTCCCACCACCCATCCCCCACACCCAACTCTGGGGGAAAATCACCATCCCGTATAACCATAATGATAGAAGCATACGAACAGAAACAAATTATACTGTAAACCTGCACAATACGAAACATGCGCAACTGCACTGGGAGGGTGGCAACACCCTGCCACTTCCCCTATTATTGGCATAGATTGCCTGCATAGTGGCAAGTGATACGTCCATGGCGACACTCTAACGTGCACACAGGCACAAGTCTACAGTGGTGCAGCACAAGCAGCAGGAATATAACATCATACTCCTGCGAAGTTGAAAACAGGTGTGACATGACTAACTAGCGGAAAACAAGTCCGCACTGGCACTGGAGTCCTGTATGTCCTGGGTACGCTGAGGAGACACTGTGCATTTTTTTTCCTTGCGCCGTTGGAGTACCTCTGGCAGAACTCTTGAGCGTCATGGGGGGAGTCGAACACTCGGTACTGGCCATCAACGTCCACCTTCAGCCGTGCTGGGTACAACATCCCGTATCGTAGTCCCATCTTCCGCAGGGCCGCCTTCACACCTGCGTATTTTCGACGTGCGTCTTGGACCATAGCAGTAAAGTCCGGGTATAGGGATATGCTCGAGCCCTGCCACTCAAGCTGGCCCTTCTCACGTGCCAGCCGTAAGGCTGTATCCCTATCCCTAAAATTCAGGAGCCGGGCTATGATCGGTCTTGGTGGGCACCAAGGGTTAGGACGTGGCCCCAAAATACGGTGAGCACGCTCAACCACAAAGGTGGTAGTAAAGGATTCACCGCCAAGCATATCCGTCAAGAGTGTTTCCACGAACCGGTCCAGGCACCCCGTGTTGGTGGATTCGGGCACCCTCATTATACGAATGTTGTTCCTCCGGACAAAGGCTTCTAAGTCCTCGTTCTTGATGGCCACCGACTTAAGAAGTTTCTCCATTCGCTCGAGCTTCTTAGTTGTCTGGGCCACGCCGTCCTCCAGGTCTGAGATTCTACCCTCCGCTACTGTCAGACGTCCCTCCTGCGAGTCCAGCCTGGCCCCCATGGAGTCCAACCTTCTGTCGAGGGCATCAAATCTAGTGCCAGGGCTCTAAACCCAGCCCTCAGTTCCGCCAGCAGGCTGTCAGGCCCTGCCACCTCAGCTGTAGGCGTCTCGCCCCCCTCCGCCATGGTGGGCTGCTGCAGCGCTGTAGAGCCAGAACCAGGTGGCTTAAATGGCAGGGTACTTTGCTTGGGGTCCTTGCGCCCCATTCCCCACATTGTCGATATGCCGCAATCCCAGGCGTGGCAGAGGCTCCACAACGGAGACCAAAGGTTCAAAGTGGAAGGGCCCCCCAAGCGTAAATAAGCCATTCAACAGCCTAGTACTACGCGAGGCCACAGTGCATGTATTCCGGCTGGTGCGTCCAATAAGGGTGTAAATGCAGCTGTGCCCCTATAGCTTGTATGACCACAGCCACAACAATGCCCAACAGCTGTGTCACACGTGGTTCGGGCCGAGACTGGACACTACTGGAGCGTGGTGGTTAAACGGGGGGGCATGAGGATTCAGTTGCCCACCTCGGGGAAGTCGTTGCGAGGGGGCACCACATCCGTGAGGACCAGCCCTGGGGCAACAACTCGTGGCACTGCCATTATGTGCGCTGGCCCCCACGTCGAGAACGCCGCCCCACCCGGGACGGTCCACAGCTCAAGATGGCCCACTCCTCAGCACAACCCAGCCCGACTCGCTGGGAGAGAGGAGGGCCTCTGGAAAAAGGGGGAAAGCCCCCGGCGCCGCAATGCCAAGGCGGGCCGGGAACCAAACTGAAAACGGGTGCGGCCACGAGGGGGAGGGCAACTGCAGGTAGCACTGTACACGGCCGGGCGGCCGATCCCCAAGCCCGCCCACGGCCCCTGTCGCCGCGGGGCTTCTGGGGAATGCCAGTGCCCCCGCCACTGATGGAAACAGCCTCCAACCCCCCCACCGCAACGCTCACCGCCACATGCCCGCAGTCCAGCAGCCGCTCCCAGCAGTCCCACAGCTCCGCACTCCTGAGCCGGCCAGCTTAACTCGAGGCCCCGGCTTCCCTCGTGTCGGCAGGCCACACCTCAACAATCCAGGAGGATCGGCGCCGATCCGCGCCACGAACCGCGATCAGCCTGTCTCCCCTGCCATGCGCCGCACCAATGCCTCCTACACCTCTCACGGTGTCGTCGGAGCTGCAAAGCACCATTCCGCTGCCATTACGTGCCCAAGGAAGGGAAACAGTGGCGGAGCTCCAAGCCTACGCGGCCATCACGGTCGGCGGCTTGGCCATGTCCCCTGAGTAAATAATTCTGACAAATCTTTAGACATTTCTGGACTTTAGGTGTTAGGTTGACAATGTGTTTCAAACAGCAGAACAGAGACATTGTTTTTCTTGATCTGTGGCGCATTGAGGTAGACTCCTTCAGCTGTACAGAAAACAGTACAATTAAATTTACACAAAATATCATGACCCACAAGGAGTATTTGGACAAAATATTGAGTTGTAAATATCAGAAGACACAAATATCTGAAGAAAAAATATTGTGACACAAAAATATCATGATACAAAAATTTTGTTGTCAAGAATATCCTTTTTTAGGTAATATCTTTTTTAAGAATGTCATTGTTTTTAATATCGTTTTCAAACATATTGTACAAAATATTGTTTTTTAATTATTTTAATGTGTGTTAGTTTATATATTAATTTTATGTGTTACTATTGTTTGTGAAATTAAGGGCCTCATCACGATGGCGAGAAGACCGCCACCGCCATGCCGTCGGTGGCGGTCCCCCGCCAGTCGATCCGACCGCCACATTATGATGGTGGTCGGATAGATGGTGGTTGGAAAGACCGACCGCCAAGGTTCCGACAGTCTGAATGATTCCGACTGCCCGTCGGACCGCCCGCAATACACAGAATGGCATAGTAAACAATTAACAGGAAGTAACCCGTCAACCTGGTTGAGACCAGGGTAATAAGTAAACGCAACAAGTAACAGTGTCTCAACAGGTAATATTTTAAGACAAATTTTAGGAACACTCACAATAGTTGCAGCGTAGGACAAGAAAAAACAACACAGGGAGACATCAAAGGAGTATGCAAAAAATTGCTGAGAGCAGTTTATATACACAAAGATAAATGTGGTAAAGAGGAAGCACTGTATTTACATTAGATGAAATGTAATCTGTACCACTTGTGCAAAATTGTGCTGGTGACAAGTTAAATGGGGCAAAGTGACAAGTGAAACCAGCGAGAGACGGCTTAAGAGAAACAGTGATAATAATATTTACAAATAAACATCAATAATGGTCCAAGAACATTCAAGAGTGGCTTAACGATGGATAAATTAATTAGTAAAGCAGGACAAAGTTGCACCAATTGATTGCGCTAGGGAGTCGATGGCATTTCAACCTGATACCAATACAGGTCATCATCAGGACCAGGTTACACTAAATTTGTAGTGCTGCGAATATTCAATTGTGGAGGGCCGTAAATGTGAGCCACCGGCAGGCTGATCTACACAGTAATTAGCCAGTAGCTCAAAATTGGAGTCCAGTTGCCGGTCAGTATGTCTAAGCATTCATGAAGTGGGTACGTGAGAACAGGACCGGTTAGGGCGAATCACTGGAGGGTTATCTGAGGCAAGATACCGGGTGAATGACTTGGAGGTATCTTGGAGTATGGAGGGTGGAGCGGCGAGGAATTGGCCGAGTACCACCAGGGGCAATGGAGGCAAAGTCAATGGAGGAGGTCCGGGGTATTACATGTTCCCAAGCTGGTGTCCATGGAGTTGGGCATCCTGTGTGCATGTCGTCCAAGGGATTTGATAATCAGAGCGGCTCCGCCAGGGGTGGTCGGGCCGTCTGGAGACTTGAAGGCAGCGGCATTAGTCCGTGCACATCTGTGATTTCAATCCGGCGTTTGTGACAACACGCACGCCGGACGCCCAACTCCCTGGACGCCGGCTTGGGAACATGTAATACCCCAGACATCCTCCATTGACTTTGCCTCCATTGGCCCCGGTGGTACTCGGCCAACACTGTTACTTGTTGCATGCACAGAATGGCGGCGGTGCCTGCCAGGCACCACCGTAGGGATAATTATATCCCTTTCGCTTGCCTGTCAGCGGCGGTCAACCCACCGTGACCAGGCAGGCTGAAATGGACTTGGGGGCCTGTAGCGGGCGCCCCTTCCCCCTGGGCCTTGGACATGGATAGGTGCCCCCCTACATATCCCTTCACCATGTGGCAGGGTCCGCATGGTATCAATCTAAGGGTACCCCCTATGAATCAGTGTTGTCAAATGAAGACAAACTAATAAAAAGTCCTTCGTTACATCTAACCAAGATAGTTCAGTGCATTTCTTAGGCCTAAAAAAGAAATCTACTCCAAAATTCCTTATTGTATGGAGTCCTCAGATTGAGTAGCACACTCTTATGGGTATGAATACCTCCAATTGATAATGGTGATGAAAATGCTTCACTTAGTGTCAAAGTCCGGACAGCTGCTTGCTGCTCATTCTGGGCAAAGCATGATGCCTGCCACTTAGTGGAGGGATATGTGACATGTCATTTCTTTGTACTGCGTGCAGACCGCAGCACCCGCTGCAATGCAAAGAATAGGCATTGCGACCGCCGTGGGGGCGGTCGCATCTTAATTTGGCATGTGGGACCGCCTCCTTGAGGCGGGCGGTCCCCATTCCGAATGGATGGCGGACGAACGGAAGTCTGTCCGCCATCCTAATGAGGCCCTACGTTTTTTAAATACACTTTTTGTAATTTTAAGTGATTTAGAATTTTAAATTTAATTGTTAATAGTAATTTATAGTGTCATAGTGGGTTGTTGGGTTTGTAGGGGATAGGATGGCAAGTTAATTAAGTAATAATTAATTAATAATTAGTAATTGTTAATTAGTTATTTAATTGATTATCAATTATGTACATTGCGCTATACTTATTTATTTCACATACACACAAAGAGGGGTTGGGGCAACAGAGTCCTGCACTTGTCAACAACGGTTTTTAGGCAAAGTATACTAAGCTGCTGCTAATGGTGCAATGAACTCCAAAAGGAAACAAACATTTTTAAACAACTTTAATCATTGGTGGTTCGGCACTCAAAATTTGTCAATTAAATCAAATTGATACATTTATATTTCAACATGGTTTTTTTTACCTTCCACATCATGAATGTCCACAACAACTGCATATCATGCATGTAACAAATGCATATCCAGAAAGTTTCTTTTGTTCGAAGATTCTTTATTCGTTTTCTTCTTTAAAAAATCACGCCAACAGACAGTAGCCACAGTAGCCTAAGCCAACGCCTTTCGGCCTACAAGGACTTCTTCAGGACTCTGACTTGTATGCGAACAACGTTGGTTCTTCGTAGTATTTATTGTATACAAATGAACAGGGATTTTGACATCCAGTAAAAGTATCAAAATTGGAGTACATGTGCTCCTTGATGAGAAATGTGCGTAACGTCTGTTTCGGTGGAAAACTCATCTCAGAAATGTAAATTCTAGGGTAGGTAGTTAATCAAGTAATAGTTAACAATTAATTATTAATTGTTAATTATATAATTTATTTTAAATATGTAAGTTATGGAATAGTTGTTTTTTCAGTTATATCTTAGGTGCGAACTGCTAGGTCTGTAGGGGTACAGGGTGGGATGTTAATCAATGAATTAAATAACAATTATTTATTCATTTTGTTTAATTTAAATTATGTAAATTGATTATTTGCTTTTGTTTTATAAATATATATATATATTTTATGTTAATTAATATTTTTTTATTAAGAGTTTATTATTTTTCTACATTGATGGGGTTACTCATATATGAAATGTGCTGAAGTGAAGTAGTTTCCTTAGTCTTGCTTAGACTGCAGTAGGAACAGTAAAGTTAACGTCTTCACAGTTCAACACTTTCCCTACTGTTGTGCTTTTTGGAGTGGGCATAGTAAATTTCACCCCTAATAAATCCAACGCTTCCCTACTATTGCAGAGACTCGAATGGGAATAATACCTTTTACTCCTCCAAAGTCCCACACTTTCCCTAATATAACTGTGTTTAGAGTGGTAATAGTACATCCCCCCACCCCCAAAATCCAATGCTTTACCTACTGTTGCAGACACTGGAGTGGGAATAGTAAACTTTACCCCTCCAAAGTCCAACAATTTCCCTACTATTGCGCTGTTTGGAATGGGAATAGTAAATTTCATCCCTCCAAAATCCAACGCTTTCCCTACTGTTGCGCTGACTGGAGTGGGGAAAGTAAATTGCACCCCACCAAAATCCCGCACTTTCTCTACTGTTGCACAGACTGGAGTGGGAATAGTAAATATTGCCCCTCCAAAGTCCGACACTTTTCCTACTATTGCACTGTTTGAGTGATATTAGTACATTTTACACCTCTGAAATCAAACGCTTTCCCTACTGCTGCGTTGTTTGGAGTGGAAAAGTACATTTCTATGATCAGGAGAGAATATCTTCCCATTCATATCAGTGACTCCCACCCACTATTTCAGAACTCCATACATGCCTTTACCATGCTCGTAGTACATAGCACAGGCAGACGTCTGCTTTGGTGGTGGTTCATTATGTTTAGATTTTTTTGCCCCTTTTTGTCTCCTTCCTTCATACCTGGAAAACAAGAAGGTGTCTAAAGGCCTTGTGCTGCAGATAGTGCCAGCAAGGAAATGGAAATTGTGCTTATGGGTCTCTAAGTTATTTCTCTAACTTAACTTGTGGAGGGAGGAAAGGTATTGTGCACTCTAACACAAAGATCCCTCTGCTTTTGGTCAGTCTTTGGTGGTGCTTCAAGTGTGTGCTTCAGGTACTGCCTCTCCTGCCTATCTTCCCTTCCCTACACTATTCTCTAGATCCTGCTCACTCTGTATTCCATGAATAACACATACACCATCTCTGCTGTGGGACTCCTCATATTTCTACCTACCTAGCCAGTCTATTATCCTGTTGGTTCACCTTTAACATATCATGACATATTACATATAAAGAGCAGAGCAACAAATAATTAACATGATCAGACTTCACCTTTGTTCAGTTTGGTTTAGTTCAGCGTGCTTACACTGTCTGGACAAATCGCCAGGTCCTGAACAGGGCTGTGTTTCTCCTTAGCCCCCTGGAGAAATCTTTCTCTTACCATGGTACCAGGGGGTCATCGTGCAGAGCCAGGTCCAGTGCTTGCCCCATTTTGTCACTGAGTTGAGACTCTTCCCGGTACATAATGTGGCACATTCTTTTAAAGAAAAGAAACACTCTGATAAACCTATAGACGTATAGCACATGCTTAATGCAAAAATATT
Source organism: Calotriton arnoldi (assembly GCA_963921515.1). Lineage (NCBI taxonomy): Eukaryota > Metazoa > Chordata > Amphibia > Caudata > Salamandridae > Calotriton > Calotriton arnoldi. Next base: position 33,745 of record CAWUFW010001426.1, on the reverse strand, counting down.
GCAATCTAATATCGTTAGTGTGATTTGCAATGTCAGCTGACCAGCGCTTTGCTGTCTGAATTTTTGGGGCACAGAAGGCTAAATTTAAAACATTTTTACTCTTCTTTTAGATATTTTCTAGAATGCAGAAAGTGGAGAAAAGAACCTGTGATTATGCCGAAGCTCAAGATAGACACAAACGAGCAGGTGCCTAGCTCCTCTCGTGGGAAAAAGGGGAGAAGTCCAGGAGATGGTGATACAGTGGGGTATGATGAAATCTGAATTCTAAGCCTGCAGTTCGCGTTAGACAACACCCAATTCAAATCAAGGCTACACCCACTTGAACAACCAATCTAAATGTACAGTGTACAGCACTGAAATACAAAATGGCAGTACATTTAACCCCTTCACTGCTAGGCCTATTGCCCCCCTTTCCCCGTGCCAAGCCTTCTTTTTGGCTATTTGGGGTAGTTCGCGCTTAGGCCTCCTTAACTGTTTCTCCACATAAGCTATCCACGCCCAATTTGGCGTCCTTTTTTTAAAAATCCTGGGGATTCTGAAGGTACCCAGGGTTTGTGGATTCCTCTGAAGGGGACTGAGAAATTAGCCAAAATATAGCTACAATGTATTTTTTGGGTGGGGAAATGCTGCAGAAGAAAGCATCTGTTTTTCCCCCTGAAAATGGCATCAATGAAGGGTTTGTGGTGCTATAATCACCATCTTCTCAACTTTCAGGAAAGGCAGACTTTTGTCAGAAAACCTAATTTGTCAACACATTTTTGGCATTTTACTGGAAGATAGCTCATTTTTCCGATTTTTTGTGCTTTCAACCTCCTTCCAGATAGTGATTGAAACAGGTGTGAAACCCATGATGGATCCCGGCAATCTATACGTTTCCGAAAAGTAGACAAAATTCTAAATTTAGCAAGGGGTAATTTGTGTAGATCCTTCAAGTTTTTCCTATAAAAAGTAACAGTTGAAATAAAATATTGAAATGGAGTTGAAAAAATAGCCATTTGTGTCTACGTTTTAATCTGCAACTTACTATGGCAGATTTTTTAAGGCTATATACTGTTACATCCACTGGATCCTTCTGGTTGTGGGGGATATATAGGGCTTGTATGTATTCCAAGAACTCGAGGTACCCATAGCCAACAACCGAGCTGCACCTTACAATGGTTTTTCATTGTGTACCGACTACACAGCAATTCATATGGTAAATTATAAAGAATGGAAAAAGGGTATGAAGGAAAACTTTGTATTTCTGAAATGTACACCAGAAACTGAGTTTAGGAGCAGTGGTTGTTTGTACAGCTCTAAATCTATGTGTACCTGTAGCAACCTGCCTTGGGTGGCACAATTTCACAGTACACTTATAGGTATGTGTTTCAGAGGGCATTTTGTAAAATGTCTTCTGTGTTACACACTTGCTTACATTTGAAAGGCACACATGCAGAGATATTCAATTGGTAATAACACATGCTCTACTATTCTGTATTCCCTCGTGTCCCGATAAAATGGTACCCCACTTGTGTGGCTGAGCCTTCAGCCTGCAACACAAAACACCCCAAAACGTGACCTAGGAGACATTGTATTTCACCCAGCTGAATGCATGTTTTTAGGTCAAGCCTAGGCAGCGCATGCGCTGTCTCTCGCCATGCTGTATTCAGTCAGGGGGCCTACTGCCCGCCTCCAGCTTCTGATTGGCTTTTGTCAGTGTCCTTTAAAAAACGTGCTTCTAATTGGATAAGGGTTCCTGCTCGTCCCACCTTTTTTCTCAATCGTTGACTCCCATGGACAGTCCCCAGGACTTGTCCTCTTCCACTTGTCCTATTTTACTTTAGGCTCAGGAACTTTTTTTTATTTTGACCAGCTCTTCACATATGCGAATGCTTGCTCCCTTTCCTCTGGCTGCAACTGCCTCCTCCTCCTCCCCCTTGCTTGTTTGGTTTGCCTCAGCTCGTGTATCAGCGCGGCACCCGCTTCACGGACTCCGCGCTTCATATTTAAGGCAGCATTTACATTTTCCAAACAGAAGGCTGTGTTTGCGTGTAAACGAACTTCCCATTCATATCAAGCTTCATGTTTTTCATGACTGATTGCCTGTGTTCAGCACCATCCCCCACAACCATTACCACCCTCCTGTCACATCTTGTCACACTAAACCCCTCCCCCTGACCCTGCTTTAACCAAGTAAGCGTTGGGGTACCGTAGCCCATCTGTGTTCCACGTTTGCCTTTCATTTAATCAAAACTTTATAGTGATCCGCACCCGAGGGTGACATGTGGTCACGTGCACATGCGCACTGAGTGCTGGAGCCGCCTGCATTCCTGAAATAAGGGGAGCAACTGGTTCTCTTTCCCCTTCACATGTCACACGATGTACGATATATATTGTTGAATTGTATCCATTCTGTGCCTGAAATGCAAACTCAGAAAGTACTTAAAAATAGCACAAGAGCCCAAACTTTATCCAGAGACTTGCTATGTGGCATATTCATGCTAACATTACGGTGTGAATGCACCATTACAAGATGGCTGCTGTACTTGCGGGTCAGCCGTTTCCTGATCAACACCGGCTGCCACTCATTATTATTATTATTATTAGCATTCACTAGGCGCAAAATGAATCATCCCCACGGGGATCTCTCGGCGCCACAATAACAGAAGAGTGAAGGAGAGAACCACTGATTAGTGACTGAACAGCCATGTTTTGAGACTTTTTTGAATAGCCCAAAAGTAGGGCTATCACGAATGTCGTCCGGCAACTTATTCCAGTGGGAGGCGCGAGGTAAGAAAATGAGCGACCCCCATTCTAATTTTGTTGATCCTCCTTGGGCACAACAACCGGCCGATTGCTCGACCTCAGTTGCCAACTTGGGGTGTACGGTATTAGCTTTTTGCTGAGGTAGGCTAGGCCATGCCCCTGTAGAGTTTTAAATACCAGACACAGAAGCTTGAATAATGCTTGCTTCCTAATTGGGAGCCAGTGAAGTTGGAGCAAGAGAGGTTCCGACGGTGAACGTGATGGGCGATTAAGGGCAAGACGAGCAGCAGTATTCTGCACGACCTGCAATCTAGAAGGAAGATCTTCCCTGATCCCTACCAGTAGGGAATTACCGTAATCCAACCTACTTACTAGCAGTGCCTGAATAAGCGACTTTCTTGCAGAGAGGGGGAGCCAAGGAAAGATCTTTCTGAGCATACGCATCAAGCCGAAACACGTGCCCGAAATGCTTTTCACGTGTTGCTCAATGGAGAGTTTATCATCCAGTATAATACCCAAATTTTTAACCCATTTTTTTGGGGTCGGAGGATCACCCAGCTCAGGAGGCCACCAATCTGTAGACCAAAGCTCCTCGGCTTTCCCGAACAACACAATTTCAGTTTTGGTTGTGTTCAGCTGCAAAAAGTTAGCAGTCATCCAGGCCGCCGTCATTAACAGGCATTTTTTTAATCTTTCTCTGGTCGATGCAGGATCCGAATCGATGGTAATGATCAATTGAGTATCATCCGCATATGATATGGTGTCAAACCCACAAGATCTGATAATAGAGGCCAGAGAGGATACATAGATGTTAAATAACGTGGGGCTTAGAATGGAGCCCTGTGGTACCCCTTTGTCCACCGCCGAAGTCTGAGAAGTAAACGACTCAAGTTGGACTTGCTGGGTTCTGTCGGCAAGGAAGCTTTCAAACCATCTAAGTGCCATTCCTCTGACACCGATCTCTCGTAATCTATCCACTAGGATTCGATGAGAGATGGTGTTGAATGCGGCCGACAGGTCAAGAAGGATCAGCATAGTAGGAGTCCCCTTATCCAGGGCCAGCTTGATCGTGTCAGTGACTTCTGTTAAAGCTGACTCCGTACTGTGCGAGGCACGAAAGTCCGACTGAGAGGAGTCAAGCAAATTATTCAATTCAAGGTAATGAACTAACTGCTTATTGACTGAGGCTTCCATGACTTTCGAGAACAGAGGGAGAAGAAAGATTGGCCTATAATTTTGAAGATCGCAAGGATCGGCCAGGGCTTTTTATAATATAGGTCTAATTTGCGCCAGCTTCCATTTCTGAGGGAAGGTGGCTGTGCTTAGATTTTGATCATTGAGCGCCTGCACATTGAAGTCGGCGAAGATCTAACAGAAGTGGCGCTTTCCTTTCTGCTCATGCACCGCCAGCATGGTGAGACGAACTGAGATCTGCTCTGGGGCAAAAGTGGCCATAAGAGGAAAAGGTTGAGGCTAGGAAGGAAGATGGGGTTACTGGGAACATTTGTAGTGTAACTTATCTGCTTTGAGCAGAGGCTGAGCTGTATACTTTAGCTGAATGACAGCTGCTCCGCCTCATGCAGTCCTGGCTACCGTGGAGGGGCGCGCACTGGCAAAAAACGAATTTCACAGCATGGCCATCTGTGATTAGAGCACACATTTAATAAAAAAACAAGTGCTCTAGAGCTCCCAGCTCAGGTGCAGGTGTTTGTGCTTTAATCTCAGTTTTACAATTATTACTTCCATAGAGATGAAGCATGTCAACCATCTGCATTTACCTGCTGGTTGCTGGGGTTATCATGGTTATTTGGGACAATGTATAATTGGCTCCAGACACGCCCCTTTGCATTTCTCTGTGTGTTCTGTATTGGCTCACGGCACTTCGTGGTTAGGGGTTGAGTGTGTTGCTGTTGCCTCGCAACGATGCCCACCCACTGATCACAGGCCTTGGCAATGCTCAGTCATGTGTGGTTATGTATCTGAGAGGGCAGGTCAAACCTTCAGTAGTGAGCCCCGAAATAAGACTGCACAGTCTGTAGAGCTGGGATTAGGCGTGAAGGATTTATATGTGGAGAGACTCTCAATCAGCAACGCGCATTGTTTCTGTCTCAAATATGACTGGTGCATGCCTGATGTGATCTGTGTCTCTCCAGCCATCACTTGCCACTATTTCTGAGCAAGCTTCCTGTGTCTTCAACAAGCTCCCTGCCCCCCAACCAGAGTTGACCTTCCTGTCAGATGCTCACCCCGCAACAAGGATGAAGGTTGAAACAAGCAGCAGATGCTCTCACCCTAGTTTGAGACTCCAGTTGCTGTGCTCAGGTTGAACACATTGCACTTAATGGCTGCTATGCACCTGTGACAGTGGCTCCATAGAGAGCAGAAAGCATTGCAGACACTGGGTACTATAGCGGCGAGCTGAACTGACTTTGTTGTTATCATCATTAAGAGTGAGTTAACAACTTAAATAGTACTCTTGCAAATTAGTTCACTGTAATGTGAGAGTTGGGTGCAGGTCCACAAGTACTGAGAAAGGTGTTCGATCCCTCTCTCCCTTCCTCGGCTACCACCCCATGGGCTGTCGACACTTTAATAAGCAGACTGGTGTTTGTCCTCCACAGATGTGATAACGCCGATTCTTATCTAATTATCTATAAGAACCTTCTGGTCGCCAAGATCTTTTTACCTGTTGAATAGTGTAAAGGAGAGAATCTCATCTGGTTACATAACAGCATTCGTTTTGTCTGAAAGGACCACTGACTCCGAATTCAAGTTTAAGAATTTATTATCGCCAAAAATAACTGAACATGCAAGCACCTCAACACGAGGTTAAAGAAATAGATGGGCACTAATACAAATAATATCCTTCGCAGGAGCCTCATCCGACTCAGAATAAAAAGGATCGATAGTTCTAAAAGGATCAACCAGACTATGATTGCTCCAATTTCTAAGTTGCTCTTCATTGGACTAAACAAGCTTAAAATCAATTTCTGTCCCTACACTAACGCTAAGTGACATCCCTACATAACGATTCAAAGGCAAGAAAGAATAAAGGTGTCAGCTGTGAAGACTTCCTCAGAAGTGCAATCACATAATACCTAAGCTCAGCTCTGTCCTTCTCTCTGGTCTCCCCTACCTCTTCTCTGGCCTCCTCCCTCAGGGCACTATCCCTAATACAAAACCCCAATACAATTGTACACGCCTTTGTCACGCCTCCTTGGCCAGGTCTTCTTTCTTGTACTTTTCCATCGAAACGGTTACTTCATCCTGGACGGTTGCGATGACCTTGAGTCCCAGGCACCTTCTCCGCTGCAAGTATCATCCCTAAATTCCAGTTCACTCCCCGTACCATGCCTCCCATCTCTCTAACTTTTGAAAACAAAGAGTTAGTCTTTACTAATGAGACATGTGTCCTTGCACCTGCAACAAAGATACGTTCAACAGAAACCTTCTACTGTGCAAATTAAATCTACCGTTTATGCCCAGAGAGTCTTACCAAGAGAATCTTTTCACTGCCTACGAAATAAGCTAACATAAGAACAAACCAGGCCTTTCCCTCTCGTATATGCAGTCAGGCCTTTACACCATTTTAAACACACATTTCTTTCTATAAGCATTTTCATTACAATACATATGCGAACATGAATTAAATGTGCAACTTTAATATGGTGCACGTTTAAACTACTGCAACTAAATTACACATGAACTAATTTCTCTATGCATTATGTCCACATCATTCGATAAGCATTACATTACATCATTATCCTAACACCATTATGCTGCTGATTCACTTAATATTAGTGAACTATTCATTCTTTACTAAACATGCATGAGTATACAACTGAATATATACGAATATATGTCTGAATACATGTGGGTGCGGCCTATCAGTGATTATGATGCACCCCTACAATTCACAAGAACATTTCGCTCTATCAGTTCCCCCTTTGATGACTCCTGTCATCACATTTCATTCTACTCCCTTGGAGAAAGAACCGACCTAAACAGAACTTGTTGCCATCTTCCCTGATCTTAGTTTCTCCATGCTCTTGAGCCTTTGATACTGACTGTCCTGCAGTCTTGCCAATCTCATCTCATTTTCCCTCAAAGCTCTCTTGACTCGGCCTGCCCGATACCACTTGTAGGCCTTGATCAAAATCCACAAACCAACCACACAACCCACCAAGATATAGAGGGGTCTCAGAAAGTACCCAAGGAATCCCTTTCCTAGATTCGCAAACCAACCTCCCACTTGACCAAAACCCTTGCCGACCTTTTCCCAGGCCCCCTCTTCGGTCAAATCCGCTATTTTTGTGTGGATTGTAGTGATATTACTTATATATTTCTCCAGATCCTTGCTACGGTCTGGTATATAAGTGCAGCACTCTTGAACCTTCAACATTTTACAGACTCCGCCCTCTTTTGCCAATAGGACATCCAAAGCAAGGCGATTCTGCAAAACCATTCCCCTTATCGACAACATCTCTCCTTCCACCAACACCAACGACTTTGCTGTATTCATTGAAAATTCATCCACCACTGTCGCTAACCTCCGAATTTTTACATCATTCAAGATCACTCCCAGACTGGGTATCATAGCTCCAAAGATATCTCCCACGACAATTCCTGCACTTGCAGCCCTTCTCGCTCGTGAATGCTCTCCACCTTCAAGAAGATCTAAATCTTCTGTATGGTAAATCTTTGGAAATATTATTGCCAAATAACATGTTCCATACCAATTTGCAGGCAACCTCACATAAGCATTCTTCCCACATACGTAATACACCGTTGGTATCACTTGTACAGGACCTTGGAGAAAATCTTTTGCCACATCTGCCATGGTGAAAACGTGATCACAAGTACTTTGTCCCACTGCTACCTTCTCGTAGTAAGTCTGATAACGCCTTATACACAACTTACCCCTCTGCTCCTTATCTAACGCTATAGGACCATAGCTTCCCTTGGTCTTATGCAACTTTTCTTCCTCTGTCCAATCAGTCCTGTGATGCCCCAAGTCTCGGGAGTGAGTCAGCTTTCTATACCTATCCTCAACCTGATCTACAAACTTTCTCTCTACATCTGACATCAAACAAGTCAGATTGTGTCTGTGTGCGAATGCTGTATCCAATTCCAAACTCGGTATGAAGTACTTCCTGAGTCTATCTTCCGTCTTATAATAGTCATATTTATTCAAATGCTTGTAAGCTGGGACTTCAGGAAGCACTGCGTCGAAATTGGAAAAGAAATACTCAAACTGATCTCTCTCATAAAATAAACTAAGCAAAAGACTACATGAAATACCATAAGTCAGTGGAAGATGGTGATACCTAATACCCTCGTCCACTGAAGTAGGCAACTGCATACACACATAACAATCTTTCGCATCCATCACATCAACATACTCATACAACAACTTAGCATATGCATTCAACTTAAAATCACCTTTAGATAAATCTACATGTAATCTACGACTTTCTTCTAATAGCAAAGCTCTGTCAGCTGCCCTGTCTACCCCCTTCTGGCTAGGTGTAATAGGTGTAGGTGTCCCTGTCACCCCCTCTACTTCTAGCTCGTGCGAACCAGTGTATGAGACTATAACTACTATGATTATAGAAACTATTACACTACTTATAAGGATGCCTACAATCCATTTAGATCTATGATTGGGATCTCCCGGCTCCATGGTTTCGAAAGTTCTCAAAAAGTCTTGGTTATAGCAAAGAACCCTGAAAAAGTCTCTGTCCTTTATTTGTGACTTGCTTAACCAGCTCGAGCAACCATGAAATCTCCGGATTTTCCCTTTTCGATCACAATCTTATTTACACAGTCCAGAAAAAGACTTCCCTAGTTTTCGTTCCTCTTCTGTGGAAAGTCCCTAAGTTTATTCTTCTTCCACTCGGACCTAGGTTATCTTCTTCTTTTAGACTTTTATTTACAGTTTATAGTTGATCCACAATAAGATCCTCATTGAGCAATACCAGAACGTGATACAAAAGTTCAAGACGCAAAATCAACACTTCATGTGAAAACGGCTCAACTCCAAAAGGTGGGAATTCGAGTCGATGCAGAACCAAGTTTCGGACTTCACTCAGAAGCGGGGGATTCAGAACCGTGAGGGTCAGTGTTCCTTCTATTTCGAGCCCTGGCAACTGCAGCACCACCTTCACCACCACATTCGGGCTCCGATGGACCACCTGCACTGACCTCAGTCTTCCCGTGCTCACCACCCCCTGCATCAAACACAGTGTAAGTCCACTCAGGGGTAGAGTATCTGCGACAAGGCACTCTTGTTCTCTTTGACCTTCGCCGACTGTCTTGTGCTTGGTCTTCGTCACTTGCTTCCGTTTCAGATGCTTCGGACACTGGAGCAAGGTCTCTTTCAGGTGCTAACCTCAGGTTCAGTCGCCTCTGTCTTTCAGGCCAACTTTCTGCACTTCTGTTCGTTCGTCTGCCTTCCCCTTCTATACCCAGTGCACTACTTCCTCTTTCTGCTGAATCTGACTCTTCTCCGCCCACTGCACCGTTTCTGTCTTCGGTGTCTGAGTCAGGGTTTGAACTGTGGAAACCCCCTTCGGCTTGCTCTAGTGCACCACCAGCTGTGTCAGCGACCCTTACAGCTTGACTTGTCCTCCCATGTGGCCCTGCCACATCAGCTGGATTTTCATTTACGAGAGGAGCTGTTTCTTCCAAGGGTGCTGAAACTCTGCGGGTATGGGAGGCATGCACCCAGTTCGGCAATCCTCCACACTTCACTGCTGTCTTCGTGATAAGTATCACCTGATACGGGCCATGCCAGCGGGCATCCAAGCAACCCTTCCTCACGTGCTTCCGGACGAGCACCCAGTCACCGGGACACAAGTCGTGGCACAGATCACTCGAGGCTGGGACCACTGCTGCTTGCACCTGCTGGGATACAGAACGGACCACATCAGAGAGTCCTTTACAATAATCGAGAATCAAGTCATCAGTGATGCTTATCAAAGCTGTAGCTGGTACTGCCGGCAACCTCATTGCCCTTCCCATTAGTATTTCGTGGGGGGACAACCCGGTTTTCCTGTCTGGGACACTTCGCATGCTCATCAGCACGAGCGGCAAAGCGTCGGGCCATTTCAGGGATGTCGAAGAACACATTTTTGCCATCCGGGCCTTCAAAGTTCCATTAACTTGTTCCACCATCCCAGAAGCCTCTGGTCTGTAACTACAGTGGAGTCTCTGGTCAATGTTCAATGCAGCACAAAGTAACTTCATGATTTCACTGTGGAAGTGCCTTCCTCTATCTGATTCCAAAGAGGTCGGGATCCCGAATCTAGGGATGAGCTCCCTCAACAATAACTTAGCCACTGTGAGAGTGTCACACCTGCGTGTGGGGTAAGCCTCCACCCACTGTGAGAATACACATACCAGCACTAAAATGTACCTCAACCCATTACACTTAGGCATTTCCACAAAGTCGAGCTGTATTCTGTTGAAAGGCCCACCTGACCTCCCAATGTGACTCAATGTAACTACAGTTTTCTTTCCAGCGTTCATCTGCTGACACGTAACACACCTCTGACATACCATCTCAGCCATTGCTCGGAACCGTGGGTTATACCACGTCTGTCTAAATACACTCATCATTGCGTCTCTACCAAGGTGTGCCTGTCCATGTATCAGCCTTGCCATCGGACTCAACAATTCTTCTGGTAATACGGCTCTCCCATCGTTGGATACCCACACATCCACATCTCCTTTCTCACAACCAGCTTTGATCCATCCCTCTCTCTCCTGGTCTGAAACTTCATCCTGCAATCGCTTAAGCTCTTCCCAAGTGTCTGCCATGGCCAACATTATGCTGAGCTCGGTTCCTTCTTGGCTCTCCCCTGCGTATCTATCTGTGAATATGCATCCTTGTTCTGCACAGAAACGGGCGACTTCGTCCGCGTAATTGTTACCCAATGACACAAAGTCCTCCCCTTTCCCATGGGCTGAACACTTTACCACAGCAATTTCTTTCGGATGCTGTAATGCATCCAACAGTTGTCTTACATATTCTCCATTCCGAATGGGTGAGCCAGATGATGTCAAAAATCCCCTCTGAGACCATAACTGCCCGAAGTCGTGCACCACACCAAACCCATATTGGCTGTCAGTGTAAATCGTGATTCGAATTCGATCAGCGGCCAAACAGGCACGGGTCAAGGCAATGATCTCAGCTACCTGCGCGGAACGTACTCCTTCTAGGCAAGCAGCCTCGACCACTCCTGAAATGGTACATACAGCAAACGCTGCTCTCAATTGCCCCACACTGTCTCTTAAGCATGAACCATCGACAAAGAAAATTTCATCTGGGTCAGCCAATGGCTCATCGACAATGTCAGGTCTCGGTTTGGTGCAAAGCTCGGTCACATCGAGACAATCATGGTCCGCACAATCTTCATCATCCGTGTTCGGTGTAGGCATCAATGTCGCAGGGTTCAAGACAGAGCACCTTTTCAGAGTCACATTCTCTGCGGCAAGTATGACTTGCTCGTACCTCGTTAACCTATTGTTCGTTAGGTGCTGAGTCTTGGTCCTGGTCATCAATAACTCAACCGAATGTGGCACATGTACAGTCAGTGGATGTCCCATTACAATGCTTTCACATCTTTCAATGCTGACACCTGTTGCAGCAACGGATCTTAGACATCCGGGCAACGCAGAAGCTACTGGATCTAAAGTAGCTGAAAAATATGCAACTGGTCTACGGACACCTCCATGGTTCTGAGCTAACACTGCTAATGCACATCCTTCCCTCTCGTAACAAAATAATGAAAAGGCCTTGTTATAGTCAGGCATTCCCAGTGCAGGAGCACTGCACAATTCCTCTCTCAGTTTCAGGAATGACATCAAGCACTCCTCGTCCCATGGTACCGGATCACTCACATCCTTGTGCGTAAGCCTCTGCAAAGGCTTTGCTCTCAAGGAGAAACTAGGAATCCACTGTCGACAGTAGCCAACCATTCCCAGGAACATCCTAACTTCTCTCTGTGTGGTGGGTACTGTCATGCTCATTATTGCCTCAATTCGATCCGGTGACACCTTCCTCTTGCCTTTTTCCAATCTGTGTCCCAAGTACTGTACCTTATTCAAACAGTACTGCAGCTTGTTCGGGGACACCTTATGTCCATTCTCTGCTAAGTGGTTCAACAGAGCTACCGTGTCAATTCTGCAAGCATCTTCTGTTTCTGAGGCAATGAGCAAGTCATCTATGTATTGCACGAGAACTGAGTTCTGCAGCAACACAAGACTCTCAAGGTTCTTCTTCAGGATCTGGTTAAAGATCGATGGACTTTCCGTATACCCTTGAGGGATACGACACCATGTTAACACGCGATTTTCCAGCCTGAACGCAAAAAGAAATTGGCTTTCCTCGTGGAGCGGTATCGAAAAGAAGACTTGACACAGATCGATGACCGTAAACCACTCGGCTTCACATGGGATCTGGAACAATATTACTGAAGGATTCGGTATCACTGGACAACAAGGGACAACTATCGTGTTGACCTTTCGCAGGTCTTGCATGATCCTGTATTTCCCGCTCGGTTTCTGTAGTCCCATAATGGGTGAATTACAGGGGCTACCTCTGATCTCTTTCAAAATGCCTTTCTCAATGAAAGTCTCGATCACAGGTCTTATCCCTGCAATCGTTTCTGGCGACAGGTTGTATTGAGGTGTCCTGGGGAAATCAACGTTCTGTTTCACCTCAATCCGCACTGGTTCAACCCCTCTGATTAGACCTATTTCGTCGCCTGCGAAATCCCACACCACAGATGACACTGCATCTCTCAGATCAGGTGGAAGTTCTTCCACAGTCACCATTGGGTACAGATCTATACAAAGATGCTGATTGGTAATTTTAAAGTCAGCATCGTCATCTCTCGTCTGGACCTCCACTCCCCGTGGCGTACAATAAATCGTGCAGTTCAACTTGCACAACAGATCTCTTCCCAAAAGGCAAACTGGACTCGTATCACATACTACAAACTGATGTCTAGTTTGGAAGGAACCTATCTTTACTAGGATCGGTTCTGTCAATGGGCTGCTTATTCTTTTGTTCGCTACTCCAACAACCTGGATTGATTGTCCCGAGAGGGGTAGGTTAGGGACTACTGCTGATCTTACAGTAGACCGGGTAGCACCAGTATCAACCAAAAGTGTGGCAGGATGACCCTCAATATCTGCCTCCACAAAAGGTCCTCTCTGGTCTACCTCCAAGACCGCTCCAAGCGTGCAGTCTTCCTCCCCCTCAGGCACCGTCAGGATAAAGGGTCTGAGCTACTCTCGTCATAGTCTTCGAACAGGGGCATCTGTTGGTACGTTCGTGTTCCTTGTGAAATCCTTGGAGCTTGGGGAACCTGGGCGTGAGAACTGTATACCCCCCTTTCATCGTCCTAGGCCTCGTTACTGTGTTAACTACCTCTTGCGCGGGTGCCTGAGCCCCTCTTCCTCTTCCTGCGACTGATTAGCTGGGTTCAAAGGACACTCGCGTTTCCAATGTCCGACCTGGCGACAAAGATGACACGCAGTGGTCTTCTTCAATGTGGCCACATCCACTCCTGTCTTGGGGTCTACTGGTTTTCCCTTTCCCATGGCTTGCCCATTCTGGTTCCCCTGGAAATTTCCTTGTTTTCTTCCTAAGGTCCCTCCACTAGGCTGACCCTGTGCTGTCTGCATCTGGACAAGCATCAATTTGTCTTTTAGCTTTCGATGTTTCGATTCCACCTCATCACTACAGCATCTCGCATACCTCAATATTTCATCTAGTGGCTTGTTCTGCCAGCAGATCAAATGGTGCTGTATCATGAGGCTGATTTCCATTCTCAGACCCAGTACAAACTTTGAGACAAACTGTCCCATATCCTTGGGGTCCAAGATATCTAACCCACTATACTGTTTAAAAGCTTGCAGAAGTCTTTCGTAATATTCATGCACCGCTTCTTTGGGTTCCTGTACAGTCCGATCTATCTTAACCCAATCTATATCTTGGGGTGAAATCTTCAGTTTCAACCATGTAATCACCTGCTCATACTTTTTCATAACTAGGGGTGATGGACCATTTGTAACCGCCTCTCTATCCGGTTCCGAAGTCGGCCACTCGATAGCGACTTTACAAGCTGTCCACAAATCTCCCGGTACCACTATGTCAAACAAGGTGTTCAAATCAATCCACAATACTTTTGAAATTTTCACAAACCGCTCAACCTGCTTGTACCACTCTACTGGTTTCTCCCTCAGCCGAGGAAAATCATTTGTAAATGCAGCCAAATCACCTCTATTCCACGGCACATGCACGTACCCTCCATTCTGTACTTCCCGTAAAGGAAAATTTCCAACACCCGTCGCCCCCCTCCTGGAGGCGGCGTTTCCCCCTCAGCTTTCTTTACTGGTTTCTTCTTGGACCACCTTTCTTCCCATTTGTCCAACAAAATCCATATCCTCATCCCTACGATCAAATCTCTGGTATGTGTCCTTAATCCTGTTAGTCTTTTCTCCTCCAGCTCCTGGTCACTGTACTGTAGTCTATGTGGCCCCTGCAGCGCTTTAGTTTTATTCAAGTCTACCTCATATCTTTTGGCCAATTCCTTCAATCTATCATGTGCCATCCTAGCTTTTCGAGTCACATCTTTTGCTACAAACAGCAGCTCATCTGATCCATAAATTTCTATCCTTTCCAAGGGCAGACCTCCATTAATCATCTCGTCTACCTCTGCTTTCAATCTCACTACGTCTAGTAACCTTGCCTGTACCGCACTCCTCAGTACATCTCGACAACCCGAGCCATCCCGCTCATCACAGTCACTATTCTGTCCTTGTGACCTATTCCCTTCCATCATATTCCTGGAACTTGGTCTGTCTTCCGAGACGTTCTGTGCCCTATCTCCTTGCATCCTATCACTTTGGTTTGTCGCTGTTGGTGTCCACATCCTCAAAGCTGACTTGGATTCACGCAAAGACCTTGGTCTTTCTGGTCTCTCCTCTTCTTGTCTAAAGGAAGAGTCTGCAGTAGCCGGTAACGGCGTACTTGTCTCCACTGGCCTGGGGAAATGAACCACTCGTACTCCAAACCCATTCCCACTCTCGCTGGTTACTTCTTCCCTTCCCATCTGTACGGAGCCCCCTTCTCTCACTCGGTCTGGGTCATATACCGGTACTATAGGGCCAATGGTAACCGGTACTGTCAAGGAGTCCGGTAATCTTGTGTTCCCAACAGGAGGCTGTGTTATCATAGACGCCGTTGCCCCCTCTGTTCCTGTGGAAATCCTTCCCACTACTCTCATACTAGTCTGATTCTGGCTCCCATCAATTGTTACTGCTGGGGTCGGCTTTCCCTCTTCTGAGTCTGGATTAAATGGTGGTGGCCTCTCTGCCAACATCCTATCCAACAAGCTGTCATCTAGATCACTGTCGTCCTCATCGATTCTTATTATTTTCCCATTTTGTACTAACAATGGGTACAACTTATCTCCTTCGATCGTTTCCACTCTCCACCTTTTCTCCAATGCATCCCACCTTGCGTCTTGAAATGCCTTGACCGATTTCTTCACCCTTTCTTGGCTTCTGTCTTTCTTCCTATCATACGCTGCTCTTATCCACGCATGTAGTGCCTCAAACTGTGTTGGTCTAGGTAGTGGTCGTAAGGAAGCCATTATACTTTTTAGCTGGTACAGCACCTCTAACCTGAAAGTACCATAGCGTGGGAACGACAATTCTCCTTCTGTCATTCTATGCCAATTCTCAAGCCAAATTATAGTATGCAATCCTACATTCTTTGCCATATAATGTGCTGGTGTATCCTCGGGAGGAGCTTCCTCTCCTTCCCGAACAACCACATGTCTATCACCTCTACAAAGTTCCCGTAAAACTTTAAAACATTTCATGATGAATCAACTTTGTATTTGCACTCAAAATGTCAGCTCTTGCTTCTTGATTTCACTCCACCAATACCAGCGCGGCTCACACCAACCGGCCTATCGCAGCGCGGCACTTGTCTGACGTCACTTTTCCTCCGCTCGCAGCAGTTCCCCTCCTTTCTAATTCACTCGTTCTCACTCGCACCTGTCCCAATCATACTCTGAAATAATGTCCGTCCTACCGAACAATTACCTCTCTGGCCGTCAGTCTTACCAATGACCGATCAGCCTCTTGAGCTTGTTGACCTCAATCTGGCAACCGTCTGTCCGCGAAACGACCGGACAATCGCCTCTAACACACTCGATAGGATTCAATCACTCGATGTTCTGCACACAATAACCTACGACCTGCGTTGGTTATTCACACACTCACTCATGTGTTCCCTATCTTCAGTGGGTCTGTCAATGACGTCTCGTGACCCCCACAACCTCTGGTCAACGTTCTCAACTCTGGGTGTATTCTACACCACAATAAATCTCCCGGTCCCGCGCGCGCTCACGGTCCGGTTCTCAATCACACAACTCTCTTTCCAACTCCGCAAGACATCACACAACAATAAAACACCGCAATCTACCAAACATCACTCTTTTCATACTCACTCTACCACGAACTGCTACTTCCGCCGCACCGTCACTCTCCGTCAGTTTTCCACGACCTCCGACATCCTTCTCCCGCGGTCCTCTGGATCTGCGTCACTCGGGCTCTATGGGGCAACTTAGTCTCCTATCTTGCTCTAGATCTCCCCTTACCATCAAAGGTAACCATCCTACTCTGCTACCAACTGATAACGCCGATTCTTATCTAATTATCTATAAGAACCTTCTGGTCGCCAAGATCTTTTTACCTGTTGAATAGTGTAAAGGAGAGAATCTCATCTGGTTACATAACAGCATTCGTTTTGTCTGAAAGGACCACTGACTCCGAATTCAAGTTTAAGAATTTATTATCGCCAAAAATAACTGAACATGCAAGCACCTCAACACGAGGTTAAAGAAATAGATGGGCACTAATACAAATAATATCCTTCGCAGGAGCCTCATCCGACTCAGAATAAAAAGGATCGATAGTTCTAAAAGGATCAACCAGACTATGATTGCTCCAATTTCTAAGTTGCTCTTCATTGGACTAAACAAGCTTAAAATCAATTTCTGTCCCTACACTAACGCTAAGTGACATCCCTACATAACGATTCAAAGGCAAGAAAGAATAAAAGGTGTAAGCTGTGAAGACTTCCTCAGAAGTGCAATCACATAATACCTAAGCTCAGCTCTGTCCTTCTCTCTGGTCTCCCCTACCTCTTCTCTGGCCTCCTCCCTCAGGGCACTATCCCTAATACAAAACCCCAATACAATTGTACACGCCTTTGTCACGCCTCCTTGGCCAGGTCTTCTTTCTTGTACTTTTCCATCGAAACGGTTACTTCATCCTGGACGGTTGCGATGACCTTGAGTCCCAGGCACCTTCTCCGCTGCAAGTATCATCCCTAAATTCCAGTTCACTCCCCGTACCATGCCTCCCATCTCTCTAACTTTTGAAAACAAAGAGTTAGTCTTTACTAACGAGACATGTGTCCTTGCACCTGCAACAAAGATACGTTCAACAGAAACCTTCTACTGTGCAAATTAAATCTACCGTTTATGCCCAGAGAGCCTTACCAAGAGAATCTTTTCACTGCCTACGAAATAAGCTAACATAAGAACAAACCAGGCCTTTCCCTCTCGTATATGCAGTCAGGCCTTTACACCATTTTAAACACACATTTCTTTCTATAAGCATTTTCATTACAATACATATGCGAACATGAATTACATGTGCAACTTTAATATGGTGCACGTTTAAACTACTGCAACTAAATTACACATGAACTAATTTCTCTATGCATTATGTCCACATCATTCGATAAGCATTACATTACATCATTATCCTAACACCATTATGCTGCTGATTCACTTAATATTAGTGAACTATTCATTCTTTACTAAACATGCATGAGTATACAACTGAATATATACGAATATATGTCTGAATACATGTGGGTGCGGCCTATCAGTGATTATGATGCACCCCTACAATTCACAAGAACATTTCGCTCTATCAGATGTATGTCAACTATACCTAAGTTAGCCTCAGTCAGAGCTTCACAATGATTAAATGCTGGCAGTCAACTACTTTAAGCAGAATGATCACAAAATATAACTAAAACACAACACATGTGTGCAATGGTAAAAAGTGAAACTTTGAACCCCACAGTGCTATTTGCTATTCTTGTTGCTAAACCATAGTACTGGCTGAAGGTAGCACACATTATGGGTCCGCTTGGCATCTACTGAGGATAGCTTGATGACCTAGCCATATAATAATGCTGTTATACAGACTACATAGTCCATCATCGTCGCAGTTTCACTACTCTGCTGTGCAGGTTAGCTGTCCCATGTCATCATGGCAGTCCATGAATCTCATCTACTATGCTGATAAAAGAAATTTGACAGGAGTGAGATTGTACATTTTTTTGCAGCGTTTCATATTTTCCACATAAAACTACTTAAGTAATTGAAAAATGTCTTAATATTTGTGGGGAGGTAGCGGTTTTGGAAGTTTCAAGCTGCCAATTGGCACTGTCTTGGGTAACTGGCCCCACTGGCCGTTCTTCACTTGTTAGCCAAGACCGCTTTGCAATCAGGGTAATCTATTATTATCAGGGATTTTGCATCTGTTAAGGCTATTTGTAGACAGCTTGCTACAAAAGATAGGATAATTGCTTACACTGCTGCTTTGTTCAACCCATAATAAAGTGTCACGCACAATGCATGGAAATGTCACACATAAGCCCCTTAAGACCTGGAACTGTAACACATAAGCAAACTGAAACCTTGGCAACTATGCCCCGTCCTTAATCATTATGACATACTGTTTAATGGAAAACAGCTTGGCCTCTGCACCTGGGCAGCTTGTCTTCTGCACCTGGGCCTATGACCCAGGTCTCTCTGAGGAATGTTGCAATCAAGTGATGCAAATATTTCATTATGGCCCTCATTACGATGATGGTCGGACGAGGGTCCGACTGACATAGTAGCGGGAATGTGACCGCCCGACAAGGAGTTGGAGGTCCCGCCCACCGAATTACAATGCAGCCGCCAGCACGGTGGTCGGAAACATGCAGTTTACTATTGCGTCTTGTACTGCCGGCCGGAAAAGGGCTGCAGCACAAGCCTCAATAGTAAAGGGTATGTTTACAAACATCTATGCACCGTGTGCCAGGCAGGTAGGCCTCTGGCCCCCCTGGCCCCATTATCGGAGGCCCATAGGTGACGCTGGCCCGGCTAGGGGCCTCCAAAGTCACTTTCCGATAGCTGTGTCCTGGCGGTGCGACCACCATGAAAAGAATGTGGGAAACTGACACTTTAATCCCTCCAGCAGTGCCTCCGCTGGTACTGCCCCATTGTAGGGATTACGAATCCAAGCGCTGCCCCGACGGGCTCCTTGAGCCTGTCGGAGGCAGTTGTCTTTCCCCTCGCCCGGTGCGCTCCGACTGGTCACCCGGTGCGCTCCGACCGGTCGAACCACAGCCCCAGATGTTGGACAGACCGCCACCGATGGCCTGTCGGTGGCGGTCTATCCAACATTGTATTCGAGCCCTTTGTTTTAAAGAAGTGTTCAACTTGTTGTGCTGTAATACCCTCCTTTACAGTTCATTAGCAAGGAGAAGTGTCTACAGCTAATTTAACCTCTGAATGAAAGAAACCATTTGAAGAACTGATAGCTAACTCTGAGCCCACTAACATGATGTAAATGCTGCCAAGAACACTAGGTTATTTTCCAGTGGGAAACGCTGCCACGCGCCAACTACTTTTTTAGTGAGAACTGTTGTACTTGAGAATCATAACACAAGGTCACGGCTGCAAGTAACTAGCTGTGGTATTACTCCTGTTCCCCACTGTTTTATATTTTAGTTAATGCGCGCTTTAACTGGATTCATGGTAGCAGTGACATTTGAAGTGGTCGATTAAATTTGTGGCAACGGGCTTTTACGATTTCCTCCATTTTTTTGATGCATTGTTAAGGTGATCAGACCAGACCCACATTTGTCCCAACCACGTTTTTACATGTAAAAAGAGTACAACTAAGGTCACTTGAAGTCACGTTGAAAAGTAAAAGGGAAGTTACCCACCATAGGTACAATAAGAAAATTGCGGTAATGGCCAAGATAAACTACATATTTATTAGCCTTGCACAATTGGCTTTTGAGTGGCTATTGTATGAAAAAATAAATAAATAATTATTCTTATGGTTCTTTTCAGGGTGTATTTCGGTAGGATTTGCTGTCGCAGCTTTCAGGTTGTTGGTGGCAACATGAGTTGGTGTACCCAGGGGAGAGGGCGACCACTGAAAGAATGTAAACATAGTCCTAACTTGTTGAACATGCAGAAAAAATAAATTTATCGCCCCATTTGCACACTTACAACAGCTTCAAAATTGGTTTGTCAACGAGTGTGCAAAACCTCCAAACACCCCCATGTTTACTGGTGAAAAATAAGCCCCCCCGTAACCCAGCACATTTTAAGCCCATGAAAAATCTAGGTTCATTAGACATATGAACGTAACTTGTGCTTTAGGCAGTGATTTGCCTAGAACGCTGTATAAGGTGCACACACTTGCACTTCTAAGTCGTTCACTGCTGCTTTTTTGCTTGTTTTAAATTGTTTATATAGCACAAGCTCGACCCAAACATATTGGAACGCTTTAAATGAGCGCCACTTACATTTCACAAGGCCAATTCATTTTTTTAGGCACAGGGAGAGACAGCAATTTTCCCAGAATCACAGGATGTTCAGCCATAGCTGCCAAGGTTTCATATTGTTTATGTGTGACATTTTCATAATTTCAGTGTAATTATGAGTGACATTCAACGAGTAAGAGTGACACTTTCTCGCGAGCAAAAATCAAGCAATGAAGACGAGGGAAACATATAAATATCAGAAATTACACCCATTTGAGCTACTAGAAACTCTAAGAAAATCTTAAAACTGCTGCAGAGACCCAGAAATGGAAGGGCACTAACAGACATGACAAACAGACTGAACTTACATCAAATACAAACCAGGCTGATTGGCGTTGCCAATCCTTACTAACACTATCACGGCCACATTCCTCCCCAACACCATAAAAAAACTGGAAGCTCTGAATGGCCACTTGACTTACCAGTGGACTAGCCTTTAAAATGATGAAGACACTGTCAGGCTCTTCATATATTGCTGCTTTTCTGCTTTCATGCTCGGTTGTTGGGCAGGCTACTGTTTTTGTCTCAATTCTGCAGCCAGCCTTTTTAGGTCTCGGCTAGGCAGCGCATGCGCTGTCTCGTCGAGAGATGCTGTATACAGTATTGTGGGGGAAGCTCCGCCCACTTTCTGCCCATGGTTTTGATTGGCTCAAATCTGAAATGCTGCATTCTGATTGGTTGCCGGCGTATTAGTCCCGCCTCCTTACTGCCATGACGTCATTTTTGTCCTTCCATGGCTATCAGCCCCTTTACTTCAGCAACTCTTTTGTTCCCCTGCCTCCCCCTGTTCCCTCCCGCAGTCTGTGACTTCTCTGGCCACCACCACCCCCCCACCCACTCCCGTTCCTGCCTTCTTCGGCGCCCGCATTTTTGTTTACAATGCAATAGGACTCCCGTAAATACGAGTCCTATTGCATTTGTAAATGCTTTTTTTTCATATGATTGGCTGCCTGCATTCGCACTTTCTTTTGCCTGACCTGTCCCTCTCGCATGCGTGCGATGTTATACATCGTACGCATGCGTGCCAAAAGTCTGCCTCTTGTTAAATTAGAGCTTTCTTGAACAGCGACAAATCGCATGTCTCTCCCTTTGTTTACTGAAAATATGCGGCGGATCAGGTCATTTAATGTATAAACGGGGTTGGATGAACCGTTGAATTTCTTTAGAGCCCTGAATGGGTATAGACTCTAGGAGGCACAGCCCCACGTGTCTGTAAGGTGTGTTTACACACAGTCCGATACGATAGAGAGAAACGTCGGCGGTAAAGGAAACCCAGCATGCTGGTAAACAATGGAGCGTTTGCAACACTATGCTCGTGACACAGCAAACCCCGAGTTGAGTCACTCGAGGTAGCGCTGGAGAGTGCTCGGAAGAACGAGGGAAAGCCTACACAAACAGGCTGCGCTGCTCAATTAGTGGTGTCAGAGAAACTCCTGAGGTCACCTCAGAGCCCTTTAAACCGTGAACACGAAGGCATTTGGTGACTGCGTCGTGGTGTGTGCTAAATGAGGTTACCTCAGTACAGATCCCAGTAAATACTTCTCATAGTTTCTAAAAAAATATCTTCTTCCTGTGGCTGTTGTCGGTGCGAGGGACACATCCAGTACTTACTGGTACTATGTATGAAGCTCGTGCTGCCGCAGGTCGTGACGTGCGATCACTGGAGAAATGGGGGCTTTACTCCGCACACTTTTACGAGTGCAGAAACCATGAACAATCATCATTACCTCAAACAACGTCTTCAGAGACTCCAGAGCTCTTGCTCGCGATCCTGTGTAAACACCAGCGACACCCGCTGTGCTGCAGCCTACTTAAAGACCTAAAGTGACACCGAGTTGGGAGTAAGAGACGTCACGGGTCACTGAAAGTCGTGGGTGTTTGCATTTGTTAGGCATTCTCATCTTCCAGCACGGCTCCTGTGCTTATTGCGATAAGGAGCGAATCACTCGGCTGCCTCTGCCAACTTAGGCACCTAAATGATTTTTGCCAAATGTGTCGTTTAACACAACGATTACTATCGATTTCCTCATAAACTATCAGTTTACGTGCCATTGCGCACCCGTTGGATGGCGTTTTGACCATAATGAGTGGAAAGGGGTCTCTCTGCCTGATGGCAGTCTCTCTCTCTAGACGAGTGTTCGCCTCGCACGACTTTCTCCACAGGAGAGCAGGCTACTAACTAGGACCTGTGCTGTAGTTCATCTTGCTAATTCATTATTCATTACGCTGCGCAGGGCTATAAGTGGGATGAAAAAAGTGGGAACCATGAAAGGAAATGGGGCCTATATAATTAAGGATATGACTTAAACTTGCACACTAACATTTGCTTAGATCGCCACCCTGCCCACACATTTGCATTAAACAACAACTGCAGCCGGCATACGTGACCATTGCTCCGTGCCTTTGCAGAGAGGCCAAGGATTGGATGACCACGTAATCTGCCACCTTTTTATCCTACTGACAGGCACTGAGAGAAACTTGCACTGCCTTCAACCGCAACTTATTTGTGGCCCCATAGAAACACCTGGATGAAACTCAGATCAAATTATGCACTAGGCAACAGTTATATGCTGCCTAAAAAAAGAAACACAACATGAAAAAAGTAACATAGCCTCCTGGAAAAAGCAAGCACTCGAGTGATGCAAGATTAAGTAAAGCATGTGAAAAATAAGCAGGAACGACATAGATTACATAAACGTTTTGTTGCTGTCTGTTCAGAAATCGATCAAAGTTTTTGCATGGTGAGTTAAGAACATGAATACAGGGCCCGAAAGGGACACATTCAATGTCAAAGGCTGTTGGAAATAGGACCCTTTTAGAAGTGCTCCTGCAGAAGGAAAGAGGCAGACGCCAGCAAAATGCATATTTGCACACCTTATTTTAACGTTATCCAATGCGGCTCATAAGTGGCTCCCTTTTGCAGTCTGTATTTTAGAATTAAACATTGATCCAATGGAAAGGAGAGTGGCCTAGCGGTCTAAGCCGCAGGATTAAGGCTCCTGTCTCTCCGGAGGCATGGGTTTGAGTCCCACTGCTGCCAGTTATTTGTAATCTATTGCAATGTCCTATCATATTTTGTTGATGTTTAGGACAATTTTTATTTTAAAAATATTCGGATCTGGTCTCTTCATCAGGAAGCGATGCTTCTCCACATTCGCACCGTCCAGGAACCTGTGATTAATGGCAATATTTTAGACATGGATCAGAGGAAAGGCAAAATGAGGAGTGTGACAACAACCTAGGCACCTGGGCTACTGGCTTTCAAATAGATACTAAGCGATAAACTCGGGCAGTTGCCACATAGCTCATGAGTGTTATTATTGACAATTAGAAAAGAAGAACTGAATGACGAATTCTCAATCAATCAAGGCAGGAGGGACCAGTGGCACTGGCATCTCAATCTTTATCATATGAAGAGGTATTGTAAATAGCAGGTAAAATAATGTCTTGTTTAAATAGTTATGCATGTCTAACCTGAGCTTAAGCCATGACATGCGTCAGAGCTGCTTCACACACTTTTATATGCCCCATAGCATTTAGGACTTTAAGTCAGCTCACCTACCTAAGCCCCCTTCACCTCCGAACCGTCCGTTGTTATGCATCTCTAACCTGAGCTTAAGCCATGATGTGCGTCTTAGATGCTTCACACACTTTTATATGCCCCATAGCAGTCAGGACTTTACGTGTATATTCAACACATTGCTTCTCCTCCAGCCAGGGGCACTCATCTTTAATTGACAAGCGAGTTCATGCTATATGCAACACGTTCAGACAGTGCTGGCTTTTTAACAACAATACGTTGCATTCTGGGATTTGTAGTATTGCTTTTAATATTGTTATAAATGGTCTAAAATCGCAAAGAGGGTTTAATGCATTTGTGAGCCTTTAACTCAGTTGGTTGAATTTCCTACTTTGGGTTCATAAAGCCAGAGGAGGTTTTACCTGATTTCATTACTGTTTTGTTCGTTTTGCCGTTTTCTTATTTTCGTTATTATGGGCCTTCATGTAAAATTATTGGTTGTGTCTCTAAAATACAAGTCAACTTGTAACCCTGCTTTTACATCGACAGACTTACATCAATATCTTACTTTAGAGTTTGACTTATGTTTGAGGAGTTGTAATATTATTTTTTAAATGCTGCACATGGGTAAATGACATTGTCATTTACAACGCCAATAGCTCTAACGCTCACAAATGCAAGACCAATTGCATTGCAAATGCTTGTTTTTTATTGCATGTAATATCCACAATCACTTGAAGTACATGTGTTGTGATCTGTAGTCCCTGTCACCTGCTATACATACCATCATACATTTTAAGATCCTTTATTTGTATTTTTATTCATCCATTCACATCCCTTTATGTTAAAATAGCCATAGCTTTACTGTACAGTTGCTATAAAAGCTTCTAATATGGTATAGTGTGCACTTTTTAAAAATTTTAAATAATCACTCCAATGCATTAGTTCTGCGATTAAAAAAAAATATATATAATATTCACCGGAAGTCGTTGGGTTGTCCATGTGTTGTGGTGATTACCGTGACTTGGGGATGTCATTGTGCTGAAGATACATATGAGTGAGGCTATGCTGCTGTAATGTGCGATAATGTATAGTACGATAATGTTCCTATTAGTGTCAAAGCCTCCATGTTAAAGAACAGTAGATGTTTCAGCACCCCGAATAATGTGCTGCATGGCTAAATACTAATATGGTCACAAAGGCGAGACCGATTGCATTGCAAATGCTTGTTCTTTCAAGGACCCAGTCATCAATATTGAAGACAGACCTCTGGCTAAGGAGCTCAGAAGTGGTCGACAAGGCTCCTGGTGGCTGCACTTAAAAACCTATGCGCTCCGCCGTCTGTCGCGGCCAAGCTCCGACCGGACAAACACTGTGCCCCGGGCTCCCAAAACAAACACGTGACCGGAGGACTGAATTTAAGTAATAGACATAGTTTGTGAGTCAACACCCATGATTTCCGATGGGCCCCGGGCCGGCAATGCCTGCCGCTGGCTTGTGGGCTGAGGAGGGCGTCTGAGACTGGCCGGCTGCAGAAACCAACAATGTCATGCAATGCGACAACGACCTCCTCAACTCAGTAGAGAGCACTGTGAGGGGTCATGCAACTTGGGAGTTTCTACTTGTCTCCTGATGGCAGCACGAAATTGAAAACCAGAAAGCTGCCCACCGCCAGCGTGTCTGCCAGGCAGGGCCGATCTGCATGTGGTGCGCCGTGGCCAGTTACCAATGGGGGGGTGCCTTTGCCAGAAAACAACAGGCAAGGCACCATGCCAGGATCAGAAACTCAGAGATCAATTAGGCTGAGAGGTGCCAGCGCGATTCTCTCAGCTGCTAATTAATCAATATAAACCTGACAGTCTGCGTAAGCTGTGTGACCTTCACCGGCTAATCCATGCTGTTGCGCATGTTGAGGCACCCTATTACTGCAGCACGGCAGGCAGAGGCATTAACTAAAGAAACATAACGGCATGCGATAAGATAAGCACCACAGCACGGGCGGCCCGGTCTGGCTGCTGCGAGCATTAGAGTCATCAGCAGCGCTGCAAGCCCAGCACCATGATTTGCGGCAGGCGCCACCCGCAAACCAGTGAGCCGCTGGGATTCCTCACAAACTTCCTGCGGCGCCACGGCTACACTTTGATTTAATGTACCAAACAACCTGACTGGCCCTGGCTGTCTCGGTAGTAGCTATTGGACACTACCCGGCCGTCAGACAGGCTGTCTCACTCAGAGCCGCGCGGCGCCATGGGAAATTTTGATAAAGATACATTGTAGCACTGTGAGCCTGCCAGCCCAGCGCTTTATCTCAGCTGGAGTGTGGCGCCCCAAGCTTGCGGCGGGAGCAGAGTGTGCAGCCACTGGCAGCGCTCTGTTACACACTCAGTTCCAGTGCTTCAGTGACAGCTGAGACATATGCATATATGCATGACAATGCATTTCAGCCCGGTGATGCCGAGCACCACACTGAAATACGTTAGTCTAACTCCTGATGCGTGGTACTTGGCAGGACTGTGTTCAGACGTGCCAATACTCTGACCTGGTTCCACAGTTCCAAAGTAGTCAACTCATTCCCTTATGCCACATTCTCGCCCCAGGGTTTCATCTGAGATTACGAACGGACTTGTGCAACAAACGATATGCCAATTTCAAAGACCTGTCTTAATGTTTATAACTTGCTGTTTGGTTTTATTTTGCACTGCTTTTAGCTGTTCAGGCATAAAGTCTCTTGTTGTAAAACTGCACATGCATGCACCTCTTTAACAAGTCCTTTAGTTTGGGGGTAGGTGGAGGTATAGAGAGGTGATCACTTAAGTATTGCTGCAGAGGCAGTCAATGTTAAAATGTTTTTCTTAAATGCACACATAAGGTGGATTTTTTCCCTCTGCTTTTTTTTTTTTACTCGTAATAACACTCCTTTATTAAGCAGCAAACTCAATTAGGGAGTTGAGAAATCTAGAAATTTAAGCCTATTTCTATACACCACACAATTCACCACCACACAATTCACCACCACACAATTTAACACCACCCAACATAATTACACTCCACATAATACCATTCAACACAACATGATTCAACTCCACATAATTGCACTCTTCTCAATACCATATAAATACACCTCACATGAAACCACTCTATACCACATA
The DNA here is from genome assembly GCA_963921515.1 of Calotriton arnoldi. Lineage (NCBI taxonomy): Eukaryota > Metazoa > Chordata > Amphibia > Caudata > Salamandridae > Calotriton > Calotriton arnoldi. The sequence continues at coordinate 6,621 of CAWUFW010001426.1, read as the reverse complement.
GCAACAAACCAACTTAAATACACTCCACACTAAGCCACATAATTCCAATCAGCATAATTTCACTCAACCTAATTTCACTCAACGCCACAGAGTTCCAAGCTACACAATTCAACTCCACACATTTCCATTCCACACCACACAATTCGACAACAAAACACATAATTCAGCTCAACACAATTACACAACACACCACATGCATCCAATCCACACTACAGATTTCCACATCATGCCACAAAATCCAACAGCACACCTCATAATTAAACTCTACTACATACCACTCCACAAAATACCAGTCCACATAATTACACTCCATGGCACACAATCCCGCTCCTCATAATTCCAGGACACTCAATACCACATAAATACTATCCACATAATTCCACTGCACACCATGCCACATAATTCCAATACACAAATCCACACCACACAATTCCACTCTACACAATTCCACAGCTAACAATTCCAATCCAACCCACAAAATTCCACTACAGACCACATACATGCACAACCAAGCGCCAGTCCCCCACAATGCCAGCCAAGCGCCAGTCCACACACATCGCCAGCCAAGCACCAGTCCACACACACCACCAACACATTTTTTTTAACAAGTAAAAAATCACAAACCAATCTGAAGGAGATAAAAAAACAACTATGACGTCAAACACGATAGGTCTAACTAAATACCTCAAAGTACAGCCAACCGTGAAACTGAACAAAAAATATATAAAACGATACAGACCAGTCAGTTCACTTTTATGCTCATGGTTGCACCCAAAAATTTTGTTGTGTGTGGTACAATTGAAAACATGCAGGCACACATAGCCCAGACTTAGAATGACACTCAGGGCAGTACATACAACTCTCCTTCTGCATGCCTCTTCGGACACAGACTCTACATCTCCTACAGGAAGCAGTGGTTTCTTCACTTGGGGAGGGAGCATCACCCTACCGCCCGCTACAAGCCTTGCAGGAAAAATAAAACGGCAATGAAAAGATTTCATTGTCATTTTATTTTTCCGACGTGCGCACTGCAGCAGCCAGCCTACCCCAGAGACATGCATGGCGTGTCCTCTGCTGCCCATTGGCAGCAGAGGACAGGAGCAGTGGCTGGCTGGATGCTCCAAAGTGCGCATGTCACTTTGGCCAGCTGTCTTACTTCTGCCAAAGTGACATGCACAATTTGAAGCTCTCCACCAAGCTGTCTTAGACAGCTGGGTGGAGACCAAGCATAGGCCTACAGGACCTGAAGGAGCGTCCAGCCAGCCCGGCCCATCCAATCCTGGCGCTTCTCTCATGCTGGCTAACAGCACAATAGAAACGCCAGGATTGGTTAAGGGAGTTGGGTGGGCCCATGCTGGAGTGGAGAAGAAGATCGGGAGGAGCGAGGACATGCAAGCCAGGTAAGTGACTTATTTTTCTTTTTTTTTTAACGTATTTTGCTTCTTTGACTATGAAGGATTTGTGGTCACCATCTCCTGCAAATCTACAGTAGTGTTTAAGGACGCAGATTACTATTTGATACAGCGACCCTGCTGCATGATTCATGCAAGCGCACCAACCTGTTTTATCATTTTAAACATAAAGCAACGTAGATGCAGGAATCCACCTCTTCCTGAATCACCTCCCTAATTGTTATGCATGTATGTGTTAATGGACAGGTCGTGGCCTCTTTCTGTACATTTGTATAGCTACCTACACACTGTTGTCTGCTGCTGGCATAGGGGAAGGAAAGCAGAAACTCTGTCAACTGCAGGTAGGCCAATAACTGTTAACTAGGCAAGACTAGGCTATTGTACTAAAAACGTTATATACCCATAAATGGCACCATTTGTCAACCTTCGAAGGATGAAAGTTGGAGTCACTTCAAACACACCAGATTTAAATCACTTTTGGTCTATCATAAAATGTGGCAGATTCTCCGCACCAACTTTCATGTTCCAAGGCTCATTGCTCTGGTTTAATACAAATCTGCCATCATGTACACATGGTGGGTACTCACGCTGGTGGCATTGCCATATCTCTGTGGCAGTTTGCTTGCCCCCTCAGTCCCCATAGCTGGCAGCCGCCACTGCCTATAGGGAAAGTCTTTTTTGAGCGTGGGAGGAATGTAATCAGGAAAGTGGAGATCTTTCAATCTAGCCACATCCTTCACCACTCCACCTCTAGGAACACTTGCCTGTTTCACTACAACAAGGCTGCCTATCAAAGCCTGCTGAAACTGAACAAAAGTAATCTTTGAATCTGGAGAACAATCCTTGAATGCAACAAAAGCATGGAAAGTTGCTAAATGAAACAGATGGACAGCCAAATTCTTATACCAAATGTATGACTTACGAACAGCACTGTAAGGCTCCAACCTCTGATCTACTCTATCTACACCACCCATGTGCTTATTGTAGTCTAAAATGCACACAGGTTTGCACACATCAGAAACCTGACCCCAAACAGTCACAGGTGAAGTACTTTCATCATGAATGGTAGTCAGCATGTAGACATCTCTCCTGTATGAAAATGTCACAGCTAGGCGTTCATCACTACTCAAGGTACTGCACTGTCCCCTCTGAAGTTTTTTACAAACAAGCTCTTTAGGGTAACCTTTTTGGTTAGAGCTGACTGTGCCACATGCAACAGTGTCCGCTTTTTCAACGATTCTTTGAACAATTGCACCCCAGTGTAAAAGTTATCAATGTATAAATGGTGCCCTTTGTTAAAATGTCCTCTACAAAATTCCCACACATTTTTCTCACTGACTCCAAAAGTGGACGGACAACCAGGGAGGTCAATAGTGGAATCCCTACCAGTGTACACCCTGACATTTTAGACATATCCAGTTCTACTCTCAGACAGCATATACATCTTAATTCCTTAACGTGCCATCTTGCTAGGAATGTACTGCCGAAAAACCAAACGGCCATTGAACAGGAACAAAGACTCATCCACATCCATTTCTTTCCCTGGAACATAGATGTACAATATGATGAAGGACAGGCCAAATCTTGAAGAAATGGCCACAATCAGGGTGATCCCGTGGCAGTGCTGATCCATTATCAACAAAATGCAGCATCTGAAGCAGAAGCAAATATCAATCACGACTACATAAGGGCACAAAGGAGATAGACTCTGACAATTACAAACTGCCAAAACTGCCAAACCAGTAAAACATAACTGCAGCTGCAGCAACCTCAACACTCCCAACAAACCATTGGCAGGACCGGCAGCTGGCTGACAGCAAGCTCTGCCGTGTAAAGCCGTTGAATGAAAGGCTGGTGTAATGTTCCCAGGTTAGGCCCATGCAGCAAAGCTGTACATTTCTTTCATTGTCTTCTTTTTTACAATAACATTTCTGCCATGAACTTTTGCACATATTTGCATACACGACAATGTCGGATTAGTTTCTCTGAAACTACTTTGTTTACACATCTAGCTTCGCACAACATTATCACGATGCCTCGAACATCATGTACAAATGTCGTTCTATCTTCATCCATGGGGCGACAGAGCTATCTACATATCCATAACATTGCTAATCGCTAATCTACAACGTACATCGCAAGGCTGCTTTCTTTTATAAATAATGAGCATCGCACGCAACGGTCTGACATCTTGTGAGGGGTGTCCAGTTCGTGACCAAGATGGGGTCCTTCATTCTCTCCTGCCAGGTAATGGGGTTAGATCGTCCCTAGGGGATATTCTTGGTTCTACTTCTACATACACTCTAGGTAAACTTAGAGTAGGGTTTGCATAGTAGGAGTATGCCTGATTACTGCCTTGTTTATATGCCTGCATATATACACTGTTTTAGCACCATGGTAGAGCTGTACCTACTATTTACTCTTTTGGTGCTATTAATCACTTTCATCTGCTTCTGCCTACTGTTTATCGCAGCACATGTATTCTATACAAGAATAAAGTTGGCTCAATAAATATATATTGAAAATGTCCCACTGTGTATTCTGTATATTTCTCTGGGCACACATAAGCACGAGTGACTGAGCGAAAGGTTTTGATCTGTTTCCACGATCCCTGAGGGGTCAGGGTTGTCATGTTCAGTGATTGCCAGAAACCATTCGATCCCTGGTAAGGTTAGGGGGGCTTATGGTGGCACTGTGGCCTAGCTAGTCTCTAGACCAACATATCCTGTGGGGGTGTCCTGAATCAGTCTAGGCACCTCGCCCAAAGTTTATGTTGTCTAAACGAACACGCAGGTCCTACGGATTAGTGGGAACTACACGACACTAGGGTGCGCATTTGCTTTTCAGTTCACACCTGGACGGGCTCAGCCCGAACAGACTGGTAGGATTCGACAGGGGCTGGCAGGGGCACTGAGCTGGGATCTAGGAATCGGAGTGCCGAGCTTAGAGCCCAGTGAGCTGCAATCAACAACACTGCTTCGGCTACCATACCTCCCGCTCCTACCCAGCCCTGACGACTACATTATCTGCACACTACTTGTTCAAACATACACATTCAGATATGGACGCAATGTACACGAAAGCTACTGACAATAAGCCAATAAGACAACAATAAGACAACAATACCTCATGCATGAGATCAGGAAAAGTGAGAGGGCCTATCGTAAGGCTCAAAAAGATAAAAAGGAACATCAACACAAATTGCACCATAAGCAATCTATCTACCACTAAAGGCACCAACAACGACTTCAATGACAGCAACACCACAGAAACAGTGCGGCCATTAAAACAAAGCTCTGAACGCAACGAGCTGAGGCAAAGAGAAACAGAAGAGCTCATATGCATCGATGGTGCAGCTCTGAAAGCAGGACTCTGCACCCAACAACCAAAAATCTACACTAAATTTGCGCTCCTGAAGGACCCTAGAACTGTACTCTACTCTAATGATGAGGGCTTTAAGGGTCTCCAATCCCCCTTACAACCGGAGGGCCCCGCCTACTGCCCGGGGGCATAACCCTCTGCTGGGGAGTACCAAACTGTGGCTAACAACCCACCAGAAAAGGACAAATCAACGCCAGATGGAAACCCAGATGCAAACAGAGACCTAGGGGGCACCACTGACAAAGCTGTAGGGAGTGAAAAAGCCCAAGAAGAGCTACACCTACCAATGGAGACACCCTCCAACATAACAAACTGCAACAGGAAGCAAGGACCAAGCACCCCCTGGCTCATGTATTGTGTCTAATCACAGATGAGGACAATGGCGAACCAAGCTAAAGGACAAGCAGCCCCCCTAAATCCCCAAAAGAGAACGGGCAGAATAACTCCAACATGCCATGTCCCAAAATCAGCTTTCTCCAGCAGCCAATGTACGCATCACCCGCCGCTGCCGCTCCAATTACACACCTTCCACCAGTGCACAGCACCATTGACAAATCTCCCTCTTACCAGCTAAATGAAGATTCACTAGGCACAGACAGCGACGTCATATCTTGCATCCCAGGAATGGGAGGAACTGGTAGCCTCCTTACACACTAAAGCCCACCCTAGGCCCCAACCAACCGGCATCAACCAGCAAAAACAACACAGAGAAAGTTCAACATACAGACATCATCTGGGCAACCCTGCTCAACACTATGCAGCTCTCAGTGACCGCCTTACAATACCAGTCTGACAAGCTGGATATGCAACTCACAGTCCTTCACACCTTAGCAGACTTTGTCTCAGGGATTGATGAGAAACTTGCAGATCTCAATAAACTGATAAAACTAGGAAAATCAGCTGCTCAAGCCACCTTAGCTACACAAACAGACTGCACCTGTGCACCAATACTAGAAAAAACAGCCACCCTTCCAACTATGCTGAGAGGCTTAATAACAGACCTGAAACTGAGTTTTACACCAAGTAACACTGCCCAGCCTACTCCACCAATCAAGGAATCGGGGGCAGGTGCACCTGGTCAGGACACCAGGCCTGACAGGACTCAAAATAAAAGCAACCTCTTCATAGTCCCAAACAATGTACAGCAAGCGCCTATCTCTTCAATTTCACCTCAGTGAAAGACTTGCAAACCAGAGCCAAATACTCCACAAGCCCGACGTAAACAAAGAAGAAAAGGTAGAAATAAGAAGAACAAGATCTAGGGCTACCATCAGGCGGGCACTTTCATACGGGCACTGTCTGATTTAAAGCAGAGCATTCACCACCTGGCACCACTCCTCTACCCGACAACCCAGCAGACTCAGGAGAAGGGATCTTTTTGGAGACATCATCGTACGCACTGGATACTTCAGTATGCAAGGTAGGTGGGATTGCCACCGCAACATCAGACACACCTTTAAAAAACAATGCCAAGAGGCCAAACAATTCCCCCGGTAGTGCAGCCAGGAGAAAACTACAAGAACTAAGCTCCACTAGCACCATCGCAAACGTAGAACGCCCACTACCTCTTAATACAACAGCAACCCTGACCCAAATTGAACAAGATGCGAACTTCCGTCTTGGGGGAACATGGCGGCCGCTAGTTAGAGCGGTCGCAGACCGATCCTTCTCTCGGCAGATGACCGCACAAAATACCCAGTTCTGGATGTAGAACTTACCGGCATTAGGAGCTGACGACTTCAGGGAACTTCAGGGTGACGCAGGACGGTTTTCTCGCTGATTGTTCACCCGAGTTTGCTTCGCTTCGTGGGTCGCGGGGGCAGCGGCA